>JAILYF010000006.1:1720000-6520000 GCA_025491095.1 Brachionus asplanchnoidis
CCCAGAAAAGACCCAACTCATTACATTTGGTAGCAAGAAAAATAGACAAAAAATAATAGAGATTAAAATGGGCTCAAAAACATTAGAAAATACCCAAAAAATAAAATACCAAGGAGTGATGATCAATTCGAAAAACGACAACAATGAACATGTAGAACAAAGGATAAAAAACACGATAAAAAGCGTATACAGTATCGGAAACATTGGCGTTATGAATACACTGCTAAAAACAAACATCAAAACCCGCCTCTACAAGACATCCTGCCGACCAATACTCACTTATGGATGCGAGGCAATCAAGCTTAACCAGATTCAATTAAAAAAAATTAAAACAACAGATGGCAACTTGGTGAAAAAAATGTTTGGACTCAGCAAGAGATCAAGAAGAACAAAACTGATGACCGCCATTAATGTGGAAGCAATAGAGAGAGTATTGATAAAGAGAAAACTGTCCTTCATAATGAGATTAGCAAACAACTAATCTACAAAAACACTAGTGAACAACATCCTAAATGAAACAAGAGATAAAGAAAATAGAACTAGCAAAAAATCCGTGATCGATGAAATGAAAACCATCCGAGAAGAAAAAGACAATTAAGGAAATATGGCAGCCAAAGCAAGTAAAAGGATAAAGCTTGAAAACATGCTAAACAAAGAAGAAAGCAAAGATGGAACGACGGAGTCAATAAGGAACCTTTTTAGAGAATCGAGTGAGAAAAACAGAAAGATCATAGAACTAATCCTCAAATCATATTAAAATAGATACTATTTTATTAAAAAAAAAAAAAAAAAAAAAATTAATTATACCGAGAAAGCACGTCCATCATTTCGATTGTGTGTGTTTCGATTGACTTTGGTTTGAGTTGTTTGCCTATTGTTCTCCTAGTTCGATTTGATCGTGATTTGAGTCCTTGACTGGTGAGGACAGAAAAAAAAAAAAAGAACATGGAAAAAAAAAAGAAAACTGAAACTAGAAAATAGAAAATAGAAAAAAAAAGAAAACAAAAACTAGAAAAAAGAAACTTTACAAACTAAAAACTTGAATAATAATTTAGAAAATAAAAGAAAAAAAAAATTATGTATTTATTTAAAATTCGCTATGGAAAAGTACTCTTCATTTGTCTTACAATTATTTTTGTCCTAATTTTTTAATAACTTTATTTTATTATTTTTTTTTTATTTTTACATCGCCTACAAGGCGTTCACTGTATAAATATTGTTATTATTATTATTATTTTAGTTTAAAATAAATTAGATACTAAAATAATTTGTAGCCTTAAAAAATTTTGTACATTTTTTAACCTATATAAAAAGGCTTTGTATTATTTTACAGACTAAAAATTAGCAAAATTCATTTTAGCAATGTAATAAATTTAGCAATAAACCTAATTGAATTAAGAAAAAAAAATTAGCAAACAGATTAAGCTAAAATTAGCATGCTTATTTTAGCATTTTAGCAAGTTTTTTTAGCAAAAAAATTTTCTACTTTTTTACTTTTTTAATTATTTCAGATTAATTATATTAATTACTCTAATTAAATCTTATAAATGACAACCAATTGTTCAACTGACATTTATAGCCTAATCGAACAATTTGATGAGTTCGATATCAACCAAATCGGTCAAGTTACGGCATCTCACAAAGGTCAGCCGCAATTGTACTATGAGGGATACTTTTACCGAATTTCATGGCAGAGTTCGAGTAGATTTAACTGGCGATGTATCGGGACACAACTAAAATGCAAAGCAAAATGTTATACCGATGGTAATTTAATTGGTGAAAAATATTCAAATCATTTCAGTATACCTGACGATAGTACTCATAACCATGCGCCTAATTGAGTCGTTCAGCTTATATTTTATTAGACGATAGAATTAAAGAAATACAAAAAAATTATTCTTTAACTGATTTTGATAAGTACTATGATAGTTTGTTGCTAATTTTTGGATTATTAGGTTTTTCTTTTTTTTAAATTTGCTAAATAGAATAATTGCTAAATTGACTATTTTTCTTTTTGTTTATTGCTAATTTTAATAAAATTATTGCTATATTTGTGTTGCTAATTTTTTTATTACTTGCTAATTTAATCAATTTAAATTAATCAATTCTAAAATGAACCGTCCCCATATAAAAAGAATGTTTTTTAGGATTTTTGATCTTAAAAGAAATATAAAATACACTGATCAATATTTTTATTCTAATCTCATAATTATAATTTTTTCTGGTTGGTGAAAAGAAAAAATGCTCACTCAATTTTTTTTATTAATATCTCGTCAAAGTATCAACATCGAGGCATATGAAACAATAAAAAGTAAACTATTTACATTTAAATCAAATAAGAAAAATTTAAAATTGGAAATTAGAATTTTTAAAAAGTTTATCAAAAAATAAATTAAAATAAATAGTTAGATGCTGACAACAAAACTAATGTTAAGTCAAAAACTCTGATGAAATCTTAATATTTTAAAGCTTATAAATATCTAATGATAAAATAAACAGCCAAATTTTAATAAATTTTTTTTATTTTAAAAAAGCATATTTTTCTGCCAAAGCTTATTTAAGTTGCTTAAAATATGATAGAATCCTTAGAAGAATTTTTGGTTGATATTTTGTTTAATTTGAAATACGAATTATGTTAGAAAAATTCAATCAGTGAATTTTAAATTAGAAAAGGTAAATTTGAATTTTTTTAAATCAGCAGTTGTTTTGAAAAGGATCAATGTTTCTGTTTATTCTTTTTTTATATAAATAAAAACTTATGTGTGATCAGTTAAAAATTTTTTTTTAATTAAATTACGAAAGTTTCTTATTAATATAATCGATATTTAATTTAAAAAAATATGTTTTTTCTTGAAATAATTCAATCTTTAACAAAATAAAAATATACAAGATTATTTTTTTATTCTAATCATATTGTTTCTGGTTACTAAAAATAAAATAAAATTTTTTAGCATAAAGATCAAAACTAAAATTGTTAAAAATACCAATAATTTTTAAAAGATGTGATCTAGTTGAATTTTTTTGCGTGCAAAAACTTATTACTGAAAGCAAAAATTTATTAAGTAAATAAAAACAAAGAATCGATATTTACTAAAATTTTTTCACTAAATAAATTGAAATATTTAAAAGAAAAAAATAAATTGGTATTAATTTTTGAAATAACTTTATCTAACATTTGTTACTTTTGGTTGACTACTTATTTCTATTAATTTTTATTTTTGGAAATCAATCTCAGCTAAAATTATTTTCACTCTTACTCATTTTATTTTAAGATAATTTTTTTTATCCGAATAAAAATTTTTTTTAGCAGAATATGTGCATTTATATATTTTGATAATTTATTTTTACCAAAATTTGATTATTTAATTAACAACTCTTGAAACAATTTTTCGGAAAAAAAACAATGAAAATAATTACGACTAACCAAACTACTCAAAAAATTTTGGTGTTATTCTCCCAAAAAATCAGAAAAATTTAGATTATAATACTAAAAATTGACAGCTTAAATATTGAAAGCATTTAAATTGAATTTTTTGAATTTATTAACGTAAAATATTAAATTTTTTTCTAAATCGCTTTTCGATTCGGGCATCAGTACAATTATTACTATTTTTAAAATTCGATTTCAAATTTTACTGCGTTGTTTTTGTTACTTATTTTTTAAATGTATAGTTAATGTATTATAAGCATTTAAAAGAGGATATAATCATTCCCTTAAATATTTTACGCGTAAAAGGTTTATACTTTTATAAAAATGCTGTTAAATTAAAATATAAATTAAAATCCAGTGAATTTACCTTGGAAAGACTTTAAAATTACTTTTATTTTCTACAAACCTGATTAAAATTATTTGTTTAAACAAGATTTATCTGTATGGTTGAAATTTAAAAATTCAATCTATTTAAAAAATGCAGTTATAACTTTGACTTATGAATAACACTTGTTTAAATAAAATTACTTTATACCAATTTAAATATTATTTTCACTAAAAATAACTTCTTTAATTAAAAAATGGAACAACAATTTTTTTCCGAGAAGCAAGAAAATTTTTTTTAATAATATTTTACATTTACTTTAATCGACAAGTCACAGGCATTTTTTAAATATAAAGCTTGAAAAGTTATTACTTTACCAAAAACAAATTGATATTTAAAACTTAAAAAAAAAAATAAAAAGTCAAAAATGAGGAAAAGCGGAGGAATTTAAACAGCTCTCTGTCAATTTCCGTATTTAATTTTAACTGGTTTTGACAATTCACTGCTAATTCGAATGATTAAGATCAATATTCAGAATAAAATTTGAGAGAAATCCTACGTAAAAATTATCAAAATCATTGAAAAAACTTTTCTAAAGTAATAAATTTGAGCCTTTAAAATTAAAAAGCTCTTCTAAAGTCAATGGAAAAAATTCAAATTTGAAAATTAATAAAATCTTTAGAATCAATTTTTAAAATAACTTTAATTTTTTTGATATATAAATTAATCAAAATGTTAGTAAGGAGAATGTAAAAAAATATATAAAGTTACAAATACTGATTCAAATTTCAATAATTTAATATTTTTTTAAAAACAAAAAAAAAATTTTTTTATTTAAATTCGAACTTAAATTGATGAGTAAAATATTTTAATACTCTTTATTTAAAGTGGAAATAAAAAAAAAAATACTTTACAGCCTTCACAGGAGCAAACACCGTAATGAATGCCAGTAGCTTCGCTGACTTCTCTTTGTGCTTAGACTATACCAAATGACCTCCAAGATTTCTTTTTCACTTGAATTTTTATTATATTTATATCTAGTCAAAGAATCAGCATCGAGGTTTAGGAAAAGAGTAAAAAGTAAATTATATCTATTTAAATTAAATAAGAATTATAAATGCTTTTAAAATTTTTGAGTGTTTAGTTTAAAATTTCATAACTAATCGGTTTTTAATAAGACAATCTTATCTTAAAAAAACCTAAATTAAATAATTCTTTATAAATAAAATTTTTACTTTTTAATGCTTAACTTTTTGATTTAGCTTAATTTGCGTCTTTGAAGAAGATTTTACTATTCGATTATGTTTTAATAAAATTTTATATTAAGATTCCAAAAAAATTTGATAAAAAATGACATTTTTAGCTTATTGTTTTTGAAGGCTTAGCTAAAAGTATAATCAAATAGTTTTCTTATCGGTAGACAAAACCTGTGATTAAAAAAAATGATTTAATTTGAAAAAAAAAATTTGATCTACATATTTAGAACGGATGGGAATATGGTCCCTTTGAAAGATAAACTTATCTATTTTATTCATATGGAAGATAATTAAAATTAATAAAAAAACTAAGAATGCGTAATGATGATCAACTCTTTCTTGGAAATTTGAATTTTAAATTAAACAGATAAAAATAAGACTTTTTTTAAATAATACGATTTCTCAAAAAATTTGGAAATATAAATCTATTAAACTGGCTTGCTAAAATAAAAAAAAATGTTTTTCAAGAAATCACTTAATCAAAGTATTTAATTTTTCTTAACTTTGTAGAGGCCAAATCATCAAATTTAGATTTATAATTTGTAAAAAAATTTGCAATTTGAATAAATAAATTATCTTTGTTTAATAATTTCTTAATATGTTTTGTAAAGTCAAAAGTAATGAAAGAGCCCAAAAATTACGATCTTCATAGAGAACTGTTTATTTTCAGTTGTTTATTCACTTAAGTTAAATATTTTGTCACTTATAAATTGGTATTTTTAGCATATAATAGAGTTCTTGCTCTGGGTTTCTTCTGGTTTTTAATTTTTTTTACTAACTTTGCATGATTCTTTAGATAATTGTTCAGCTGTGGCAAGATCAATTTGAATAATTTTAAAATATTATCTACGCAATTCAGCGGAATAGTCAGAGAGTGTTTAAAATATATAAAAAAGGAGCTGAGCCCCTCTTTAAAAAGTTGTATTAAGTAAAAACATGAAATTTATTGTTTATGAATGATGTTTGAATTTAATTTTTTTTATGTATCAAAGAATTTATTTAAATTTTGTTTTTAAATTCAATTTGCTTAAATGTAACTCTTTTATCAATTTTACAATAAAATATTTTAAAAAAATTTTCCTTATTTTCCAGGTTCTTTTTGAAGATCTTCCGTTTGTCATCATTTTAATTTTTCAACGCTGCAGAACGCTGCTAAAAATCGATTCAATCGGAGTCATATGGTTTTTTGAATTTCTTAATTAGTTATAAAATACAAATGAATTTATGATTAATTGCTGAAAGCCCAAGTCCTATCCTATCACTGTTTAAAATAATCTACGATAGTTATTAAACTAACACTGTTAAAATTGTATTCAATTAGTATTATTAAAATAGAATATATAAAAAAAAATTAAAAATTTTAAAATTTTAAGATATTTTATTTAAATAATGATTTAAGAACCATTTGGAAAGTTCAAAATTGTCTAAAAACCTTTTTTCATTTCTCAAATAGTAAACTGAGACAAGAGCGGGATGACAGGAACAGCAAATTAACTGACTCAGAAACAGTAAATAGCCGTATTCTCAAATTCAAAAGATGTGAAGATGGCAAGAAACGTTATTGGGGTATCCGAAATGGTGAACTTAGGATGATTTTACCGAGTGTAGAGCGCCTTTAGCAACAAAGTGACTTATCGAAGGAGATAATTGCCTCATTTAATCTCTCACGACAAAATACCACAGCACAATTGAATTTACTCTGCCCTAATTAAAAAGTTAAAAGTTCGCTTTACATCGCATTGGAAGCCCCATCATCAAGCATACTCGGCTTAAATGACTCGGATATTTCACCTAATGGTCTTTCTTCGACATCACTTGAGACCTATTCTTCTGAGCCTGCGTCTCCATCCATGGCAGAGCTATCTTTATCTTTATCAAGTTCATCCAGATCGATTGATACAGCAGATAATTTAAGTTTTTACTATACGAACGCAACAAGTTTAAACAACAAGATGCATATCTTGGAGGCTTATCAAGTTCTTCTTCAAACATAATAGGCATTTCAGAGACTTGGTATAATTAGAGCTCAGTCACCAAGCTGTACGGTCGTAAATGATCGTAAATGCAATATGGGCGGAGGTGTTTGTGTTTACGTTCAGAACGGCATTCAATCTCGTTAAGCATCTGACATCGATCTTTTGAGTTCGGACCAGAGTTGTTTTTATAATAAAAAATTTGTATAATAAGTCAAAGTCATAACTTAGACTTAAATTTTTGTGACTTTGACTTAAAACTGTGACTTAAAAACAAGTCTGGTTCGGACTGTGAACAAGTCTGGTTGTCAATTAGTCTTGTAGAAGATCGCCCACTTCTAATTGGCTACTTGTGCAGACCACCTCCACAAACTTGCAACATTTATCCTGCCACCGAATACAGTATATTGAAATCACTAATAGCTGCAGCACAGCTAGTAAGACGCAAGGTATACTCCAGTGTTGTTGTGATGGGTGATTTTAACATACCAGACGTTGAATGGAGTGATGACAGTGCTACAGTTCTGTTCAATGTATCGTCTCCAAATCTATTGATAAGTGATGTAATCACTAATACAAGCTTTGTTAAACTTGTAACTGGCTTTACTTTTATTAATGAAGGTAATTTAGTCAGTCTGCTCTATCTTATCCTGGTAAGTGATCCTAACCGTGTGACACTTAGAGAAATCGGCCCTAAATTAGTGACCAGCTCTTTAAGGATCCATTGTAGCCTGAGATTTGAAATCATTTCAAAAGCTTCAAGACAAAAGCCGTTTGGTGCTTTAATTGGAGAAGAGAAAATTACGCTTCAATGGTTCCTTATTTGATTGATATTGATAGGAAAACAACCTTTGAGACTTTCTTTTAATCCAGAATAGCTACTCTGCTTTCCTCCAAACATTCTTTCAGGCATCGAGTCTTTTCGTCAAGAAACGAAAGTTTCTTAGAGGATTGACAAAACCGCCTTGGTGGAATATCCATGCTGCTAAACTTGTTCGCCGAAAAAGACGCCTCTTCATAGCGTTTCGCACAAATAAGGAAGACTTATTACTATTAAGAAAATATAAACTAGTGTGTTAACAAGTGAAGAAGTTAGTTAAGCATAGTTTAAATGCTTTCGAACTCAAATTGGCACAAGACTCAAATGAGAATCCAAAGAAACTCTTCTTATATATGAATCGAAGATTTGCTAAAGGTGAAACCATTGCTGCTATTAAAGATTCTGACGGACTAATCATCACAGACAAGGAAAGGATATGTAGTTTATTAAATAAATTTTTCCATTCTATTTTTGATCAACCGACACCGTTGCCAATTATCAACCATGCAAAGGAAACTTTTCAAACAGGATCTCAACTTAGTCCTGATTTCCGAGTTGAAGAATTAGTTACACCTAACACGATACTTTCCAAGCTTAACAGACTTTGCAGCGACAAAACTACTGGAGTTGATCAAGTAGCTACGCACTCCCTCAAAATGTGTGCAGAAGCCCTTTGCGCCCCTTTATCAGATCTTTTTGTTCAATCATTGACTCTTTCGGCTCTCCCCAAAAAGTGGAATGAGGCAAATGTATCGTCTATCTTCAAAAAAGGTAGTAGAATGGATGTAGCTAATAACCGTTCGGTCTCGCTTATCTCTGTTCCTTGCAAAGAGAACAGAGCTGCATGATCAATATCAGTGCCATGTTTAGAATATATGGCACTGATATTTGAGGAAGCATTATTTTTGAATGGTCCCTTTTAATTTTTGATAAGAATTTTATCTTCCCTTGAATATCTATTATTTATTTCTATCTTTCTTTTTTAGAACACACATTTTCTCCTATTTAAAAAACTGTTGTAAAAATCAGAAACCTCGTAATACCCTGAAAAGTTTTAGATTTTAAAAATTAATTTGAAAATTTTAATTAATTAATTTTACTCACAAAAGAATGAATATTGTTAAAATTTTAATAAATAAATAAAATTTATTAAATAAATTGTAGTTTTTTCAAAATAATTTAAATTGAATTTAATAGTAAAAATAAGTCATATTGTATTTATTGTTTTTGTTGAAAAGCTTATTAAATTTTGCATAAAATAGTTAAAATAGAATGGTATTGAGCCGTATATTATTTTGGTTTGTTTTTATCCAAAAACAACAGGTCCGTTTTTTAGCAATATCCAAATTGACTCTTAGTTAGACAAAAATTATTTTAAACAAAATTACGGTGTTGTGAATTTTAAATACAAGTTGGACAAAAATTCTTCATTTTTAATAAATTAAAATTAAAATTAATAAAAAATATTTAAAAAAAAATTCTGCAACATAGTGTTACGTTCTTTGCTGAACCATTTTTTGCCTAGAATAAAATTTTTATTTATTTGTTTAGTAAATCAAATCAATAATCTATTAAAATCTTATTAATTTTTTATTTTTTGTCTTTTTTTACATTGTAAAAATTATTTTAGGTGAAAAAAGTGGAACAAAGTATCTTACAGTATTTTTTTTATAGTTTTTATTAACCTTACTCATTTATTAAAAATGAAGAATTTTTGTTCAATTTGTAATTGATTTTCACAATCCCAAAATTTAACCTAAATTTTTTTAAACTTTTAATTTAACTAAAAATATTAAAAAAAGAAGAAATAAATTTTAATTTAATGATTTTTATTATTCAAGCGGATCTATTTAAACAGTTTTCATTTTTACCCACATTATATTATGCTAATAAAATTTTTCCATAAATTTTTGGACTAAAATGGCGCTGTTTCTTGGGAGAATTATTATTGATCAAAGCGATTTGAAAAAAAGCAACTTTTTTACGAAACTTTTCAAAATATCAAATCAAATTTAATTTAAAAAAAAATTGATTCCAAATAAAGATATTTTGAAAATGTTCATTAATTAGAGTTGTTTTTAAGTCACAGATCTTAAGTCAAAGTCAAATCATGACTTCAACTAAGAATAAAATTTTCAAACTTGATTTAATCTTGTGAATTAAATCTTACAAATCTCTTTAATTTTTTTTTTAAACAATCAATTAAAAATTAAAATTCTGTTAGCCACTATTACTAAAAAACAACCAAATAATTGATTTAAATCTCAAAACTTAATATCAAAATAAAAAAAACAAGATTCTAAAATAATTTTTTTTCTTTATTCTCTCTTTGTGGATTTATTCATTATATCTCAAAAAAAAATTTACTCAGTGATGCAAAAACAATCTTTTTGACAGTCATCAACCCAACCATAAAAAAAGAAATTAAAATTAAAACAAACCTTTTTGAAAAAAAATTCTAAAATTAACTTTTAGTATTTGTAAAAAAATGTTTTATTTTGAGTTAAATTTATTAAAATTAAGAAAAAAAAATGGAGTCAAAAATAAAAGATTTTGAATCTAATAATATGGAAAATGAGCTCAATACAGCCCTAACAAAAATACTTAACATTCTTGAAATGGAACAAGACAAACAGTACATCTCTAATGCCGACTTGTTTGATCAATTATTGACTGCCTTTTCAAGTGACCTAAGCAGTGTGCTAAAGCCCTCTGGGGTAGCCAAAGACTACGTTGGGGTTCATCTTGGACCTGTCTATGATCAGCAAGACTTCAAGCTGTTGCTAAAATCCTTCAAAAATAACCAAATTTTAGACGCATTTTATGCCCTAAGGATCATGGAGGATGCCAAGCAAAAATTATCACAATTACCCAATATCCAAGAGTGTTTGATTGACAACCCATTGGAAAGTGGCTGCATTGTAGTCGGAGACTTGCATGGAAATTTCAATGATCTACTACACATCATTCAAAAATACGGATCACCTGGCACTGATTTTAAATTTGTGTTCAATGGTGATTTTGTGGACAGGGGTGACAAACAAATTGAGGTACTGTTAACACTCTTGTACGCATTTTTGATGCGACCAGATCGTGTCTTTATAAACCGCGGTAATCACGAGGACATAAGTATGAATGTGAGAAACTGGCCAAAAACCAATTTTTTTAACACTACCAGACAAACATATGGAAAATACTGGAATGCCATCTTCAACTCAGCTGGGGAATTATTCTCCTATTTTCCTTTAGCAACCATCATCCATAATAGAATAACTGAGAGGAGATATTTTGTGGTTCATGGTGGTATCGGAGACCAAACTGATCTTGATTACATCCAGCATAAATTGGATAGAAAAAAATTCAAAAATGTCACATTCAACAATGTTCATTCGGAGCATGAGGCACTTGAGACTAAATATGTATCAGACTTGTTGTGGAGCGACCCCAAGTCAAGGGAAAATGGTCATGAGCCCTTGAATGGATGCTGTTTCAACACCAATCGCAATCTAGGATGCTTTTTCGGCCCCGATGTGACATGTAACTTTTGTGAAAGGCACAACTTTGCGGCTCTAATCCGCAGTCATCAAGTAAGAGCCAAAGGATACAGTGAAGACCATGAAAAGTGCATCACAGTTTTTTCAGCTTCACATTATTGTGATGGACATAACTTTGGCGCTATTTTAAAATTGACACCAGATGCTCTTTATCCAAAGCCACATAGATACAAGACCAAAGTTGGAGATGCGTCAGATGATGTGTATGTCAAAAATGAGAGTTTGGTCAAGCGTTTTAAGACTTTGATTCAGCAAAATGAAGAAGAGTTGAGCGCCAAATTCGGAGTGTATGACACTAATGGAAATGGTTGGATCAAAAGTGATCAATGGGGTGAGGTCCTTAGCCAGTTTTTAAATGGTAATATAGCAAAGAATCATCTGATGGCAGTCAAATCTTTTTTGTGTGAATGTGATGCTGATAATGATTTGGTAAATTATAGGACAGTGTTTGGTCAAAAGATTGGCGATGAAAAGTGTGGGTCATTTAATGACAAAAATACAATGGATGTGGTGGAGAGTTTGTTCGATGTTTTGGATAGAAATAATGATCGGCGCATATCGGTGAGTGATGCGAAGGAGGCGTTAAATATTGTTAGCCAAAGACTTGGTGATAGTTATTTGATGCATAATGCGCATGAATTTATAAAACTTTTGGGTATGAACAAAGATAATTTTGTCGATTTGGACGAATTTAAACGAACATTTTTAAAAAATGAACAAATTACTTTATCTGCTAAAGAAATTTGAAGTTTTCCTTTTTTTTTTGTTGAATAAATTTGTCAATAAATTCAGTGTTTTTCAATTAAAAAGTTTATATCAATTAAAATAATTATTAGATCCAGAAATGTATTTGTCAAAGTAAAATTTTATCAAAAATTATTGATGCGCAATTAAATTTCAATGCATTTATTAAAAGTAACAATTCTTTTTCAAAAATTTAAAAATAAAGCTTTGAAATGCTTTAAAAATATAAAAATCTACGATGAAATTTAATAGCGTATTTAAAAATGTTATGATCAAATTTAAAAAATGAAATTTGGTCAAAAATTTTAAAAATTTAATTTTCAAAAAATTTTTGGAAAAAATAAATGAATAAAAATATCCATTTTTTGTTGCATTACTCGGTGTTTTGTATTTTAATTTTTACTTAAAATAATGTAATGACTTGTTGTCGTTGATGAAACTTTTTTTTTCTTTTTTTATTTTGCTTATGAGGCTTAAATCAAAAAATAATAATAATAATAATAATAATAATTAATAAAATTTGATGGTGTGCATTTTCAAAAAACAAAATTCAAAAGAAATTCGCTTGGGCAAATTTGTAGAATTTCGTAATGTTTGCAAAACCATTTTTGCACACAATACACGCCCAGCATTTTTAAATTTTAAGCTTTAAATAAGTTATATGTTTCTGGTCTTTTTTTATTCTCTTGTTAATGGGAATTTAAAAAACCAAAAAAAAGAAATGAAGAAAGTAAAAAAAGCGATATTTCAAACGACATCTTATAAATAATATGGAAATTCTTAGTTTTCAAGATATTATATTTATATAATTATATTTATATTTTCGCCTGAACAAACACACAAAATCTACAATTTCTTCTTTTTTCTTTTTTATTTTTAGCTTTTATTTTTCCAAAAATTTTATTTCTTAAATTTTATATCAATTTTTTATACCTAATCCAAATATTCACTGTAACTACAGTATTGGTAAAAATATGAGAACCGCATGAAAATTTTTTATATTTTAAATTCTCGTCCAAAGCCGTCCTTTTCAGATGGATCAATAATTTTAAATAATTTTTTTATACTAAAAAAAACCTCATTCCAGCTTTTAAATAAGTCAACATTCCCTGGCTGGCTAATAAAAATCCTTTTTACATGATATTAAAAAAAACATTTCCTTTTTTTTAAT
Organism: Brachionus asplanchnoidis; assembly: GCA_025491095.1. Lineage (NCBI taxonomy): Eukaryota > Metazoa > Rotifera > Eurotatoria > Ploima > Brachionidae > Brachionus > Brachionus asplanchnoidis. Next base: position 1,733,274 of record JAILYF010000006.1, read on the forward strand.
TATAATTTTGTGGTAAAAATTATGAAAACGATGTGAATTCTACTATTCCTCTATTGTATTTTTCACCCAATCCTGATGAAATTTTGGATATAAGCAAAGATGACATTATTTTACAACCAAAACAAAAAATTAGTCGCTTTGAAAAAAAAATTTCTGAAAAAATGCCTACCGAAAACAGAAATCGTACATCAGTTACCCTTGAGGACAGAATCAAGGCTGTTACCATGTGCCAACAAGGAAAATCATTTGCAACTATCGGAAGAGAATTAAATAGGTCAAAATCGTGCATCAAAAGAATTATTGACCGTTACAATGAAAAAAACTCATATGTCATAGTAAAATTTGATAATACGTACATTTTAAAAGTTACGGATACTTCCTTAAAAAAATAAAATAAAAATATTTTTCAAATTTTCAATTTTTACTAGTGAAATTTGTAAAGTTACGTTTGATTCAGTAAATATTTATAATTACTATTACCTCTTGTATAAAACTAAAACTAAGTCAGTAAAATTTGAAAAATAAATTAGAAAATAATTAAAAATAAATTTGAAGAAAATTAAAACAATATTTTTGGTCATTTTGTCTTCGATGGTAACTGATGTGGATGTGGATCAAGCGGCAATTGAGGTAGAAAATAAAAGAGTTCATAAGGAAAAATTTTATGATAGTGTTGAAAAATTGATAATTGAAAAAACTGAGACAAAAAGAAGAAAAAAACTTTAACTTTTATGCGTCTTGAAGAGTATTAGGCGTTGATTAAAACTATTCTTAATGCTAAAAATAAAACTAAAACAAAAACAATAAAACAGTACAATATTCTACGTGATTATGATGTGATAACAATTGGCGAAACTCAAAAAATCACCAAAAAAAGAAACATTTCGGATGAACCGATTTGATACTTGGTACCATTTGAAGATATTTTTGATACAATTTACCGGATTCATCATCAAGTGAGACATAAATGTAGCGATGTAATGTTGCCACATTGTAAAAAAGGACATTTAAATCTTTCAGTAGACATGATAAACAGTAAATTTTTTTTTTATTAATTAGTTAATAAGAATTATATTTTTATCTAATCAAAGTTTTTAACAATACTTGTCAACAATGTTTAATGAACAAAAAAAGAAATAAAACAACTGGACTTGTCGTTAAACGAATATAAAGTCAAAATATCAATAGAGATCTCAAATGGACCTGAAAGATATGCAAATTCTACCCGATGGAGAGTATAAATGGCGCATGGTCTATCAGGATCATTTTACTAAATACATCCAATTGCGAGCGTTAAGAGCCAAATCTGCATTAGAAGTAGCCACTGCATTAATAGACATTTTTACAATATTACGAGTTCCTTGTTTATTAAAATCGTTTAATGGGAAAGAATTTAGAAACCAAATTATAAAAGCTTTCAAATATCTATGGGCTGATCTATGTTTCAATCATGGTAGAGCTCGACATCCCTAATCACAGGCGAGCGTCGAACGGGCGAACGCTGACGTGAAAAAGATGCTAGCTACCTGGATGAGAGAAAGTAAATCAACTAAATCATCAATAGGCATCAAGTTTGTACAGCTAAAAAAGAATCATTCCTATCATACTGGTATAAATGTACACCATACAAAGCTGTGTTTGGTATTGATACTCCACTAGGCTTAATGTCAACTAGTATACCAGTCGAAGAATGGTGTAAGCTTGAGAACGCTAAACAATTATTTGACACTGCGTGTCATAAGTATGATCAAGAAGAGTTTTGGTGATGACGATGATAATAACGATGGAGAAGTAGATGTTTTCGATCCAAATGAATACGAATTAAATGATTTAATCCAAGAAAATGAAGCGCAAATTACTCAATCAGTTGAACAGCCAAATCAAGACATAGAGAAAGAAGCAAATGAGCTAATTGGAATAAGAAATTATGTACGCCAGAACCAACAAAAACAAGCGGAAGCAATGCGTACAAAGAGAAAAGTACTTGCCTGAGGTAAATATAGGCGATTTTGTACTTTTGCCAATACCAGATTTTGATAAAGGCCTAACAGAATCGCCAAATTTGATTTGCCGTGTGATTGACATAGACTTGACTCACAGTCTTTATGAATTGGCATCTGAGGCTCGAGTGTTTAATGATATGTTTGCAAGAAATAGTTTTGATTTGGTTAAAGAGGCTAATATTGAGATCCAAATTCGTACTGACAAGCTAGTAAAATGTTTTCGTCAAGCAGTAAACGAATTATCAATAGGTGATGGACAAGGAATGACCAAATGTAATTGCACAAGTGCTTGTCAGACTAATCGCTGCAGTTGTAAAAATGCTAACCTGCTTTGTAACTGAAGACGCCATGATGGCAACTCAAGATGCCATGGTGGCAACTCAAGTTGTAAAAATAAATGATTTATAATTTATTAAGTTTAATTTAGAAATAAACTATAAATTTTTTCGGATTTTACTAAAAAAAAATAAAAATTACGTAAATTTAAAAAAAACTATTTATTTGGTCAAATTTTTACAATTTTGTGTATAGTAGCGTAATTATATATATTTACTTGTTTTATAAATTTACGATAACACATACAAAGATCGTCCTAGACCAGGCAGGCAACGAATATTTACTGCGAAGGATGATAGAAATCTGGTCCGTTTGGTTAAGAAAAATCGAACCGAACCGTCCCATGTCTTAGCAAATCAATGGAAACTTTCGAATGGAAAGAAAGCATCATCATCTTTAGTCAAGAAAAGATTATTGGCTAATAAACTCGAATTGAAAGTCGAAGTCAATAAACCTCGACTTTCAACAAAGCATATTAAGGATAGAAAAACGTTTTGTAAGATGGTAAAATCATGGCCATTGTCTAAATGGAGACAAGCTCTTTTCAGTGATGAGATGAACATCGAAGTCGACAACCGCAAAAATCGAATTTGTATTTGTAGTACCACGGCAGAGAAATACAATCAAGATTGTATCGTTAAGCGAACTAAAAAAGGAAGTGGTTCAATAGGAATATGGTGCTGTATGAGTAATAATGGACTTGAGATTCATTGCGTATTTGACGGGAGATTAAATGAAACCAGAGACATCGAAGTTTAAAATAATAACTTGATTGAATCTGATTGGATGAGGAAGTTGCGCCAAAACCAGCCATTCATTTTTCAGCAAGACAATGCACTATGCCATAGAGCCAAAAAAGTAGTCGAATGGTAAGCCGATCAAAAAATAGAGTGTCTCAAGTGGCCAGCTAACAGTCCAGATTTAAACTGCATTGAAAATTTGTGGAGTTGGTTAGACAAAGAGCTTGCTAAAGTAGGGCCTCGACCCTTGAATGAATTAAAAAGAATCGTGTCAGAAATCTTAGAAAACGTACCGAAAAGTGTAACCGAGAATCTGGTTGACTCAATGCCACGGAGAATTAATAAATGCTTAACAAATAAAGAGAGAGTCACACATTATTAACCCTTTTTTAATAAATTTTTGGATCGTTCACATTTTTTTTCCCAAAATATTCTTAGTTTATTTTTGAAGTATTTTTTTGTATGAATTTTCTAAGTAAAATAAAATTCGCCGAAGTTTTTTTTTAAACTTTATAATATCAATTCAAACCCACATTTTTCGAATATATAATTTGTTTGTGGAAATTTTTTTTTCTTTTCCGTCTCTTTTATTCTTTTTAATAAAATGTTTAAAAAAATCTCGCGGTTCTCTTATTTTTTATCAATACTGTAGATTAAACTATAATTCAAATTTCCATGTAAAAATATTCATAATTGTTGTATTCGTTTTTTAAAATTGTGCTCAATTAAAATTGAATTTTTTTTTTAATTTCTTATTCGTCTAATGAATTATATTAATATTAATTTGATTGGGTCGAAAAGAAGGACTTTGATCCATTCTAAGCTGACCCGAGTCTGTTAAAAAATTTTTTTCTTTAAAATTTTATTTTGCATTTTCAAACAATAGAGAATTTTATTTTATTTAATATTTATCTAAAGTAGTTTACCAAGGCTATGACATCCACATTTCATTTTAAAAAATTTTCTTAACAAAGGAATAAATATTTATTTTCTCGAAAACAAAGTATAACAAAATAATAAAAAAATATTTTAAATTTGATAATAGTTATTATGTTCAGATTCTCAGTTTCATTTGGTCCGTTTCAAAGCTTTCTTTATCTCGCAGCAAATTCACATATCGTTACCATTTTTGATTTGCTTAACAACTCGTCATATTTCTCAATTTTTCTGTAAATAAACTGAAATATTTTTTATCTAGTCGAATTTCAGATGCAAGAATCTGTTTGAAAATCTTTCCAGCCATCAAAATTTTTATCCTCCATCCTACCAATTCTTGTAGCACTTAAGTAATCTTGATTTCTGAAATCATATTTTTGCAAATGTACTTAGTCTTATCTTTGAATATATTTTCATCTAAGAATATTTTTATATATTTGTCTTAACTTTGCAATTCCGAACTATCGTAATTTTTCTTTAAGAAAAATGCTACTATTTTGACAGTTTATCTTTGACGTTTTTATTTTGAATATTGATCAATTTTTTGTTATCAATTAATTGGCAGTGTATCTTTCACGCTTAATTGTCCCATTTAATTTCATGTATTAATTTTATTTTGTTTTTTTTTTAATTAATGTTATGACTTTGAATTGGAATTTTATTTAAAATCAATAAATTTTTTTACCCGATTTTTTTTATTTTTGACATTTTTCCGAATTATCGGAATTCCAGAAAAAATAATCCGGACAGATTTTTGCAGTCCCGAGTCGTCCGGTTAAAAGAGCGTCGACTTTAGTTTCTTCTTAAACTTAGGTTGATTGAAATGCACCATTTTTATCAAGGCATCGTACAATTATCTATAATTTCATATCCTCACTAAATCTGTCTCAAAAAATCGAATGCGATTGTGGCTTTGCACAGTCGAATGATGAATGCCTTCACCCTGCTGATGGGTGAACTGGCGAAAATTTAGAGAAGTAAACTCTTTGACACCATCCAATTCCACATCAATTTGAAAAAGCGATTTTTTTTGAAAGGGTTTTTCTTTCTTTGATATTGTGATGTCAAATCTAGTCTGTCCGTGGGTATCAAATCTAGTGATAGTACCGAAAGAGAAGTCAGTTCCGAATGCCAAATGTAGTCCATCCCGTCCAATAACTGGATCGCAGCAATCAAAGCAGCACCAATTCGACATACGGATTACATGCGACTCGCCAGCTCTGAACAAAGCTATTCGAAGGACAAGATATCCCACAAAGACGGTTGAAGACTTGGTGAATCTGGTGGATGGAGCTAAATGGTTCTCAAAGCTCGACATAATCAAGGCATTTAATCAGTTGCCCCTAGCTGAAGAGTCTAGAAACCTCACCACCATCACGACTCATCTAGGCCTTTTTCGATACAAACGGCTACAGATGGGAATATTCTGTGCCTCAAAGACATTTACTGAGTGGCTACGAGTTCTGCTGGAAGATCTGCCTGGCCAATTAAACATGACAGACGACATTCTAGTGTTCGGTAAAACCAGAAGAGAACATCATAACAAATTGATGGCAGTGTTGAAACGTTTAGAAGAGAATGGACTTCCACTCAGCCTGTCCAAGTGTCAATTTTACCGGCAGGAGCTCAACTTTTTTGGTCTGAGATTCACGCCAGAGGGCATATCACCGACTGAAAATAGATGCCGTGCCATGAGAAAGGCTTCAGAGCCTACGAACGCCAAAGAACTCAAGAGCTTTCTGTGCTCAGCTCTGTACAGCGCTCGATTCATCAAAGATCTAATGACCATCTCCGAACCGCTGTGGAATTTGACACGCTCGACTTCGCAGTGGCAATGGACAGAAAAAGAACAAGTGGCATTCAATGCCGTTAAAGATGCTATCTCTACAAAAAGCACATCATTCTTCAACAAGAACTGGCCGACCGAGCTGATAGTAGATGCTAGTCCTGTTGGTCTCAGCGCCGTAATTGCTCAGATCAATCCCGATGATAGCAATGTGCGAGTCATCGTTGGCTGCGAATCTAGACTATTAACGGATATTGAGCGCCGATATAGCCAGTGCGAGAAAGAGGCTCTTGCTACAGTATGGGGCTGTGAACGGTTCTTGATCTATCTATTCGGCAGGACATTCACGTTAGTAACCGACAACCGAGCGGTGCAGTTGTTGCTGAGCAATCCTTCATCTAAGCCACCAGCCCGTATCGAACGATTGGCTCTCCGGCTAAGTCAATTCGATTTCACCATAGTCCACAGACCAGGCACATAGCTGACCACTATTCTCGGCATCCGGTTGAGAAAGCGTCTCCAAAAGGCTTCACCAGTGTGGAGGAGATAAGTCTTGAGCGCTATGTCAACTCGATAGCGTATGCCGCGAAGCCAGATGCGCTGACAGTCCGAGAAGTATTAAATGCAACCAAAGAGGACGATGAGCTATGTGAGCTCATTCAGCTGGTTCAGCAAGGTTTTGACTCAAAGAAGTGTCCGAGACATCTTGAAAGCTATCGAGCTGTGTTCCACTAACTGAACATAGCTAAAGAAGGCATCCTTCTCAGAGGTCAACGCATTGTGGTTCCGAGCAAACTGCGCCAAAGAGTTTAAGAACTTGCTCATGCCGGACACCAAGGAATAGTAAAGACTTAACATTTAATACGATCTAGAGTATGGTTTCCGGGCATAGATCAGGTGGTAGAGCTGTTAGTCAAGCGATGCGTAGAATGCCAAGCAACAACTGGCAGACCATCATTCGAACCGATGAAACCTAGCGAAATGCCTCAAGGCCCATGGATGACAGTATCAGGCGATTTCTTAGATCCAATGGCTTGCGGTTACTATTGGTTCGTCAATCATGACGAGTATTCGCGATGGGCCAGTGTTGACCGCATAAAGTCATGTTCAATGGAGTGCGTTCAACCAGTGCTCGAACAGCTATTCAACTTCATCGGAGTTCCAGCTGAATATAAGACGGATAACGGCTCACCATTCCAGTCATATAAGTTTGCGGAGTTCGCCAAGCATTGGGGCTTTAAGCACCGAAAGATCACTCCTTACTGGCCAAGAGCGAATGCAGGGGCTGAAAGCTTCATGAAGAAGCTGGGGAAAGTTCTTAAAACGGCTCAGATCTCAGGCGTAGATAAGCAAATCGCCTTGAAAACTTTCCTACGAGCTTATAGAGAAACCCCTCACTCCACTACAGGTATAGCGCCATCAGTACTTTTGATGGGTTTTAGTAGAAGCTCTGGAATACCTGCTATCGAAGCACCACCAGTCGATCCAGACTACTTGAGTAAAGTACACAAAGAAGCTCAGCTAAACGACCGAAAGGCCAAACAAAGAATGAAGGCAGAGTTTGACCGCCGAATGCGAGCTACCAGAAGCGAAATCGATTTTGGAAGTTTGGTACTATTCAAGCGAGTCCAGACCGCTAAGAATGTTTCGCCATGGGATCCAGATCCCTATCGAGAAGCTCAAATGAATGGCACACTGGTGACTGCCGAACGCGAATTCCCAAAACCGCACACAGTAGTGAGAAATTCATCGTTTTTCAAACGCTACTGTTACTTTGGCGATTTGAGCAATAGTGATGAGCGGATTGAATCCGTCACTGAAATGACTCCGGCAGTCGGTAATAAACTTCCCGCTGAGAACTCTTACTTCGCAATTGAGAAGAGGGAAGAAGCTCACGCTCAGTCAATAGTAGCGAGCGATCAATCAACCACTCAGCCAGCTGATCAAATAGAGGATCAACCAACTGAGACGATAGCCGCTAGAGATCCAGGGAGTGATTCCTGCGCTCCTAAGAAGACCACTAAACGTGGAAGGCCCACAAAAGAGGAAGCTGCGAGACGAGAGGCTGAGGCAAAGCAGAAAGAAGCTGCGAAACACCAACAAAATCCGCCAACAAGATTCTCAAGAAGATTGGCCAACAAATCGCCTGAGAGGAGGGAAGATGTGATGAAGTAGCTTTTCAGCTGCTAATCACAATGTTAAGTTGGAATGTTTAGCTGACTAAACCTCCCTCTCTAAAATCAAATTTTATAAACTTTTAAATTTTAACTTTTGTCTATTTTTTCTTCTTTATGATTTATAGTGTCTTTTCTTTTTTACATTTAGTTTTAGTCGTTTGGCTTAGCTCTATTTTATTCTCTCTCTTTTTTCATCTCTTCTTCTTTCTTATTTATATTTTACTAATATTTATTTTCGGCTTAGAACGGCCGTTTTCTAGTTAATAGATTCTAAATAAACTATTTTAGCCTAATAACAAAATCTTTTATTTTACCACAAATCGAAAAACATTAGATATTAGAACAACTTCGTCGCCAGATGGAACTTCTTCTCAATTTAACATAAAATGATGGTGTCTCTGACTCTATTGAACTGTGTTTGATTAACTTAAGATTTTTAAACTATAGAATTTTATTAAAACCAACTTATTGAACCTAATTGAGACTCACCTTTCTTGGTCAACTTACATTTACTAAATTTAAATTGAAAATTCATTTTTCTTTCTATTTCTATTTTTTTCTTTACTACTTATTTTATCTATTTATATATCTGTATCGAGCATGAACTCTTTCATGAGCATGAGATTTTAATTGAGTTTTATACACTTAATTAAACTCTAATTTTTTTTTATCGTTACTTTACTTCTCCAGAAGCAGGTTAATTATAAATAAATAAATAAAGATTAAGCTTCGAATAATTTTTAAATTCAAAATTTTCTTCTTCCACTATAAAACAAAATCTTTTTAAACCAAAAAATAAAGCAATTTTATTTGGGAATTCGTTTGGCTTTGAACACTGTCAGTATTATTTACATTTAATTACTTTCTTAAAAAAATACAAAAGAACAATCTACAAAAGATTAAATGTGAAATCAAGATAAAAAAAGTAAGGACACATGACTTACTTATTATAATAGCAAGTCACAGATAATATCTTCATTTCAGTTTGTTTCATGCAGCGGTTTAACCAAAGATAAATTTCTTTTCCAGTTTTAAATCAATCGAATGATATATATATTTTAGATAATTATGCAAAAAACCTGTATTTTTTTTTAAACTAAATAAAATTTTTTGTTATTTAAAAGGAAGTTACAAATTTTAAATTGAAAAATTAAATTTTTTATGAATTTAAACAAATGATTTAAGTTTTTTTAGAATCATATTCAAAATTTAAATATTAATCGAATTATTTTAGACTTCTTTATTATTTTTGTGTCGAATTTCTTTTTTGACAACCAATTCTGAGACAATCTGAAGAGTGTCTTCTTCGATTACAGGCAGTTCACATAATCGACCATTGTAACCCTTTAAGAGAATTTTATTAAGAAATTTTTTAGTTTAAAAAAATACATCTCATTTTAGTCATTTGAAATTCAACAATATCCTTAGTACACTTTTACATTAACTCACTCTTCACTAATATACCTAATTTAATTTCTAAAGGCCATATACTATTATAGGATTTCGGACTTAATAGACTTACCTTTTTTTAATAAAAAATTCGAACCTAGTTCAAAAAAAAATGTTAGATGGATTCGATAAACAAAAAAGCTTTATAAATCAAAAAATTAAAATTTTTTTTATTTGTATTTGATATTCACAAAACCCTTTACTACCAACTGAAAACTTTTGCTAAGGTTACGAAAATAGAAAAACATTTATGCCAGATGATCCTAAATGAAGCGAATTATACACATATTTTGAAGAACAATGGTTAAAAAATTAATATTTATTTAATTAATAATTTAATTATTAAAAAAGGGAATAAATTTTATCCAGAGTTATTTAAAGTCTCAAGTCAAGTTCAAGTCCGAATTTCGACTTTTATTTTAATGACTTTAATCAAGGACTTTAATTCAACTCTGTTGAATTATTAACTTTTTTCTACAAGTTTAGATTTTTTATTTTTAAATGAAGGATTTATTTTAAAAAAAAAAGATTGATTCAATTTTTGAAAAATTTAATTGTATAGTAATTTTACTAAAATAAGATTAAAGTTTTGAGTTAACTGATTTAGAAATCAGTAAAAATTATACAAAAATTATAAGACAATTTTGAACTAAAAAAAAATTCCCTGAATAAAAGCTAAATACAAATCTAAAAAGCTCTTGAAATTCTAAAATACAACCAACGATTTTATAAATTAAATTATTATGATTTATAAAATTCAAAAATTCTAGGGGACAGCTAGACTAAAATATTTGAAATAAAACCGTACCTTTTTGCACCGACAACGCTGTATTTTTTCTCCATTTTTAGAAACTTTGTAATATTCAAGCGTTCCTTGAATATTGAAACATTTAGATTTTGTTTTCAAAATAAAAAGATAAATTCTAATTCATTTCATTATCAAATAATGTTTTGTTTTACCTCCATTTAAACATTCTAAGACTGCTAAAAATAATTAAAAGTCATATTAAAAATTTTTCCAGTTTACCTTGTTCAGTTTCTTTTTCTCTGGCTTTTGTACTGTCTATTAATATTAAATCATTCGAAAGAAAATTTTTGTTTTATTAATTTTTTTCTAATAGCTTTACTTAAAATTTCAATTTTCGGATTCGAAGTTTTTTCTTGAACCCCCTTTTCTTCTTTAGCTATTATGGTTGTTTTTTTCTGTTCAAATGAAGTCGAAATATCTATTGATGAAAAATAATTATCCTATGATGTTTTGAGGCATTATAAAATTCAATACTAATTCTACAAAATTTTTTTTTTATGAAAAATGATGATTAAAGAAATAAAAAAATTTTCAAAAACAAACTGTTGCAGCTATTTTTTTCAGAAAATTTTTATCTTCTGTTTTATTTTTTAGTAGAGGAATAGGAGTAAAATTTGTACTGAATTTCACAGCGTTATATTTTGGTTTTTAAATTTTCTTTGTTAAATCAACCTTTGAATTTGTAATCTAATAATAATAATAATTTAATAATTAGTAGTAAAAACAATCACAGTCTCTTTGAAATTTTACTTTCAGGCATTAGCTGATACCAGCGATGTATGTAAAGAAAAATGCTTCCGATAGAAAATGTTATTACAACTAAAATAATAATAATAATCAATTTTTTCTGGTTCAAATAAAGGCTCTTTTTTTCTTTGTTGTCATCTAGACTATCATTTTCATCTAGACTATCATTTTCATCTAGACTATCATTTTCATCTAGACTATCATTTTCATCTAGACTATTATTTTCTAATTGATTATCCATTGTTTTATTCATGATCATATATTTTCTACCAGTTGATCTATCAAAGAAAAACTTAAATGTAACTTTTAAAAAATACTTGATTTCAAAATTAATATTCTTTAATGTTAGTTTACTATATTATCTTTTGTTGAAATTCCAAAAATAAATTTAGTCAAATCTATTTTCTTTAAAATGAGAATCACATGATTTTTTTAATTTATAATTTTCACAATTTTTTCTCTGTATTAAAAATTAGTTTTCTTAGATTAGTCAGACTCAAATTTGGAAAAATTTACCTTCTTAGGCAATTAATTAGATTTTTTTATTAAATTTTTCTACCCTTATTTATAGATTTCAATTTTGTACAGGGGACATAAACTTTAGTTATATCAAAGACTATCCATATTAGTGCAAAAAATGTTACCAAGCTTTGTTCAAAATTCATAATAAAAAAACTAATTTATAAGAAGTTTTAGTAGAAAAAGTGTAAGAATTATTGTGGATTTTGAACAAAGCTTGGTAATATTTTTTGCAAAAATCCTTTGATATTGTAAAGCCCCTAACAAACCAGCCCCAGACTCAGATCAAGCCACTTTATATATATATATGACTGTTATTGTTTTTAGCTTTGAAGTTTGTTAATGTTGAAAGTTTAATAAAAGAGTTGAAGACAAGCTCTTTTTCAATTTTAATTTTATTTAGTAGCAGCTACGCTTTTTAATTGGTGAAAGCGGTAAACTTTTTTGTCTCAGCTCTAAAGCTTATCAGAATTTCAAAGCTCCCTACGTAAAAAAATAAATTTTCTATTAGAAAATGCATGAGATAATCCGACTCGCCTTGTTTGGTGGTTTTATGTTTGCATCGTTGCTTGCCACGTTGTTTGGCGCGTTCGTTATTAGAGAATATGGATGGCAAGCATGATGCACGTTCGCCAGCGGCCTAGCTATTCCAGTTTTAAGTTTTCCGGTATATCATGCTTTTAGAAGCAGTCGACTTAATAAAAAGATGTTTGATTAAATGAAATTAAATAATTCGGTGCAAAAGCTCCTGACTGAACCAGGAAAAAAAACTAAAAGAGCGTATTTGCTAACGAGATCGCCAAACAATTGAAGCAATAATTGTATGCAAACAGTCGGCTTATCAAAACTAGAGATGAGGGAGGATACAAGTTCGGTTTTGGGGCTGAATCGACTCGGACAAGCGATTTAGTTTCTTTGACGGCATAAATTATCGTCAACTAGGAACAAGACAAGAATATCAACGAGACAGGATACAGTCGATCCTCGGTATAGCGAGACCCCAAAGGTACTAAGTGCATCATTCAGGTAAACAAGTTTAAAGTTGCTGTCGGAGTTGTTTTCGTTAAGAAATTGGTATACTACTGCAATGCTGAGGCTTGACAAGGCCTTCAGAATGCCCGAGCTAAATAATAACCTAGCCAGCGTTACAGTCATATTCTCAGACACAAAAAGAAGAAGAATGCGTTCTCGCTGTACCAGATGTCATCGCCAATATTCCAGACCCGACAAATTTTTAACCCCTCAACATTCCATGTATTAATATTCCCCAGAAAACTCCGGCTCTATGGGAGCCTCTTCATTGTCCGCTCGTTCCATACCTGTCCAACTAAAGCCCCAGCTATCAATAAAAATTAAATAAGGTATATTCGAAGGTAATCGTAAATTTAGATGCAGAATCAATCATAGATCTTCTTAGCCTGGGCTGAAGCAAATTGCTGCAAAGATGAGCTGTGGAATTTAGACGACCACTCACCGCTTTACAATCGGAATTTGACCTAGCGAACCCAACAGAGACGACCGCAATCGGTTAAATAGCTCTTAAAACGATGAAAAGAGAAGCTCTCTGTTTAAAGCTAGTGTCGTTTTTGTAATTTTTTATTAATTAATTTTATATGATATTTATAAATTGGAAAAAACATATTTATAAATTTAATCAACTAATATTATAGAAATTGAAAAAATTACTGATATTTTGACTGAAGAGCGTCGTGCTGCTCATAAAAAAGCCTTTGCGCAGTATTTAGATAAACAATCGCACAGAAAGAGGACGCGACCTCATTAGTAATTAAATTGATCAAAATACAATTTGATTATTAGATATTTAAACTAGATTTTCGAAAAATCTGTTCCAAGCAAAAAAATTTATTTTAAAAAACAAAAATTTAACATTCAGATAAGCGAAAATTACCGAGACTTGAATTCAAAAAACGAAACCATGTAAATAATTAAACAGTAGCTGTTATGAAAGACAATTTCGAAAAAATTTACGAATTTATTTTGTTCAACGATGGCATATTGGCATTATTAAGATAGAACACCAGTAATCAATTCGTTTCTATGGAATACCAAGGAGAATTGTATATCAATTTGTAAAGTCTTGATTTTGGACTTAAGGGATTTAATCCTAGAAATTAGCTAAACAATTCAATTAAGTTAAAAGTTTATTAAATGGAATCAAAAGTTTTATCAATTACTAAGAGGCTAATATAGTAGTTAGTTTAAACTTTAATAAGGACTGAATAGAAAGATTAAGAGATGTAAAAACTTGGGTATTATCATCCATCCTCCTTTCATAAGAAGGATCAAGGCGGCGCTGACGCTATACCACTAGAAAATACAAAATAAAAAGAAGAATATAACAAACGAAAAAAAAAGAAAAAATAAATTAAAAAAACTACAACAAAGAGTAACATAAACCGAATTAATTTTCCGAGTGAAGTAATTGTGCCTAGGTTAGCTGGTTCAATTTTTGTTGTCTCTGCCGCTCGCCGAAGTTGTTGCTGGGGGCTTTGTTCGAGCTTTCGCTTAGCTCCTCCAAAAATCGAGATACCCTTTGAGTAATTAACTACTCTTGTCAGTTGTGATTGCTTGCTGTCGGCCGAGGGCTAATAACAAACCAGAAAAGCGTTTCACGAATGCCGACTTAAAGTATGTTGTTGCTTCTTGATGCACTGAAGCTTCATCGTATCGAAAAAAGGCATAATTTGTTTCGTGAAAACCCATGTAAGAGCCGATTTTTAGCCATTTAATCGGACCGAACTTGTTTTCAATCCTATTCAGCTCTTCCTTGAGTTTTTCGTTTGAGTTTTGAACGTAGGGAACTTCATTTACAATTATGTCATGCTCGGCTTGCATTTTACGTTGTTTGTTTGATGAACGATTAATTTTGGAATAAATTTAGATTTTGGTTTTTAAAAATTTTAGATTTTTTTTATTTTTTTATAGTGGTTTTGTATTTATTTAACAAAAAAATAAATTAGAAAATAAAAGGTTCTTCTGTACTTTTCCTTCTTTTACTTTAATATCATAACTAACGTATAATTTCGATTTTTAAGACATGCCATTATAATGCATAATGCATTAAAATAACATGATCTTATATAGAACACTGGTTAAAATTTTTGATATAAGCCATGTGTTAGATCTCGAAAATCCAGCCTTATGGAGTATTCAAATGTCTCTCGTATGACATGCCATAAAACATGAGAAAATTTTCATAATCATATTGTTAAAACATATTTGCAATAAAATTTAGTAATGAGTTTTAGCTAAACTCTTTCAATTTAACCATCTTTAATTTTAGCCGATTAAAATTTATTTTTGTTAAATTATCATGAATATTTCTATAAAAATTAACCTATACACTTTATCAATAAATATTTGATTTAGCGTTTTATATGCCTATATAAATTTTAAGATTAAAAAAATATACTAAAATCTTTGGGACGTTCTAAAACACTGACTCTTAATTTTATTGATTATTCTGACCCCTCTTTTTCTCAGCAACCAATAGATTTAACTGAAGGATCTTTTGCTACAGTACATCCTAAAACTAACTTCATCGATTTCTTTCCTCTCCTCTTCCTTTCCTCTCTTCTTCCTCACTTATTCCTTTCCTCTTCCTCACTTCTTCCTTTCCTCTTCCTTTCCTCTTCCTTTCCTCTTCTTTCCTCTTCCTTTCCTCTTCTTTCCTCTTCTTTCCTCTTCCTTTCCTCTTCTTTCCTCTTCCTTTCCTCTTCTTTCCTCTTCCTTTCCTCTTCTTTCCTCTTCCTTTCCTCTTCTTTCCACTTCCTTTCCTCTTCTTTCCTCTTCCTTTCATCTTCCTTTCCTCTAGCTTTCCTCTTCCTTTCCTCTTCCTTTCCTCTTCCTTTCTTCTTCCTCTTCATATCCTCTTCCCTTCCTCTTTCTTTCCTCTGCCTCATTGGAAAAATAAAAATAAAGAATATAAAGAATTATGCAAATTTTTAATCTAATTTAAAATAAAATTTATGAAAAAATATAAAATTAACATGATTATGTTAAATTTGCACTTAATTTTCACTTTTAACATTTACTTTGTGACGCTTAAAAAATAAATAAATTTAATGCCATTTTCCAAATAAAGAATAGATTAGACTCAATTAAAATGAAATCATCGTTACATTATCGACAATGAATAGTTAGATGAAACCATTCGCCAGAACAGGCAAATTACAGTCGAATCTTTAATGTTAGCAATACAAAAAAAATATTCGATTAATGTAACAAAAAATTTGATTTTTGATGCAGCCAAAAAAGTCAAATGGTCAAGAAAAACAACCAGGTTTTTTTACTTTGATATAATTTTTCTTAATTTAATTTGAATATTATCTAAAACTTTTTAATTTGCTATCTCATAAATATAAAAATTAAGATAATGTCAAATAGTCTCCGAAAAAAATGAAATTAAAAGGAGCTTATATTGTAATCTTTGTTTGCTAACTGAAGAAAATTTTGATGACTGCATTTTTATTGATTAATGTATGATTGAATTAGATATTCATACATTAAAAAAGTAAATAAAAAATATTTTTTGTAATAAATTTTGAATCTTTTTGTTTATGTTGGGTTCATTAAGGAAAGCCGCTACTACAAAGCCCCTATTGCTTAGCATCGACTTAAAGTAATTTAAAAAAAATTTTTACCTAAAATAATTATTGATATTTTAATCAAAAAAGTTACTGCTTTTGACAGGTATTAGTAGTCGTGGACCTACTCCGATTTGTATATTTTCAGGTAAAATGAAGAGCACTGATTTTATTACTTTTTTATCAACCAATCTTCTTCCTTTTATCAAGTAATCATTCAAATTTAATTAGTAGTTACCAAAATTTTTATTGATTTTTCAAATTTAGAACAAATTTACCTGATAGACATAGGTTAATTATGGATAATGATCGAAAGCACACTTCATTTATTTCAAAAGAATGGTTAAGTACCAGCAAAATAAATCATTGGCCAACTCCTGCTCAAAGTCCCGTAAGCACATTCTTAGTGAATTTCTAATTTCATATAAAAAAATTTTTTTAAATAGGATCTTAATCCTATTGAGTTGGTCTGGCATGAATTAAAAACTTATGTTAGACATAATAAACCAAATACGAAGGTAGGGTTGATTAAAGTGATTGGTGAATTCTGGCAAAAAGTATTGACTCCAGAAAAGTGTAGAAACTATATTTTACATATTCATCGAATTATTCCACATGTGATTTTAAACAATGGCTATGCGACAGGATTCTAAAATTAGTTTTTTTGTATTTCAGTTTTATTCATGTTAAAAAAACTTTATCCGCTTTATAAAAAAAATTGTAAATAATTAATTATGAATGTAAAAAGTTAAATTAAATAAAAAATACAATAATTGTGTTCGAATGACTGTGAAAATCTAAAAAATCCAAAAAATTGTAAATAATTAATTATAAATGTAAAAAGTGTAGATTGTGTTATAGTGTTACGTCTTTGTCTTCTTCTTCTGTCTTTAGCAATTTGTGAATACGTTTATTCATGTGATTTGTACAGTTCTTCCAAAAATCTTTTTTTCTACTGTGATTAAATATGCGTTCTGATAAATTCTGAATATATTCTACTTTTTGGACATCAAGTGGTCTTTTTGTCAAATCTTTCTTGCCTTTACCATAAACATTGCAGCCTGCAATTCATCAGTACAAAATAATTTTTCTAGAAGATTGGCAGCAAAAGAGATTCCTTATGACCCCGCTTTTTGAATCTCCATGTCGGTCAGATATTCTTGGTTGTTTTTATTTTCTGTCGAAAAAAGGCTGCATTGCATTGGTTCAAATAAATCAGATAAGCTTTGAACAAAGTCCGATTCATTTTCCATTTAAACATAATTACTAGAGTCGACACTATGAGTTGTTGAAATATTTTGTCCTAACTTTTACAAATTTCCATTCAACGTTTCAAAATTCTTATTAAAATGAATAAAAAATTCATTTGATAACTGAGCCATATTTGAAAATATCCTACTCATCTTAATAAAAAAAAATTAAACATTTTCAAAAGATCAAATATAAATACTACATTTTCAGTTAAATCATTCAAACTTTTATTGACAGTTAGTATTGAACAATTGATTTCTGATAGATTTTTCCCATTTACTTCTGTCACTTTTCTTAATTTTTCATTGAACTGTTTTTTATATTCATCCAATTTTTCTATCTCAAATTTATTCAAGTCCAATTTATTTTTGACTTTTTGGGTATTGTTATCTACCGGTAAGGATTTTTTGTCTGTTTTGCCTATATAATTTGCATGTATTTGAATCTAAAAATTAAAAATTTTTTTTTAACAATTATTGAATAAATAAATTGCAGACTTGTATAAAAGTCACGAAAAATAGTCTTAACAAGTCATCAACAAATCAAAGTATGGTTTCGACTTCAAAATATATTTTTAAAAAATTTAAAAAAAAACAAGTCAAGATTTTTCATATCAAATGGATTCAATGTAAAATAAGAAAATTATAAGTATTGAATATTTTAATTTTTTTTTAATGAAATATAGAAAAATGATTTATTAAGCAATTAAAATAATTGTCATATTCTTTTAAGTGAATTTATTAATAAAAAACAATTAATTTGTGCTTTAAAAATTATTAGAAATAATAATAATAATAATAATAAAAAAAATAATAATAATAATAATAATAAAAAACTACAGCAAGCGAGCTTGCGGAGATGGCTTACTCGGAAGCCATCTATGGTAGCTAATTGCGCAAAAATCGAGAGATAAATTAAGGAACTACAATGAAAGTAACAGAGACGAAACTGAGGTACAAGACGAAATAAATTAAACGATATAAAAAGAATAAATAATAAATAAAAATATAAATAATCATGATATTAAAAAATCAGAGTTGTTTACAAGTCCCAATAAAAAGTCCAAGTCCGGACTTTTTTTTTTAATTTGCTTGATCAGACTTAATATCAAAAAATTACATACTTTTGGATTTTCTAATGGAATAGATTTGACATTCACAAAATTTATTGAAAAAAAAAAAAATTCAGGGCTTGGACTTTTTTTTTGAAAAAAAAATTGATGTTTTTGCTCGGACTTTTGAACAAAAAAAAATCCGGACTTGGACTTGTAACTTTTAAACAACTTTGATAAATTCTAAAGAAAAATGAGAAAAAAATCTTACAGGACATTGTCCATCAATTGTCTGAGCAGAGTGTGAATGCTTCAAATTCGACTTTCTTTTAGCTGTTCCCGACTCCAGTTCTTTTATATCGATTAAAGATGACTGTTTTTTTAATTTGTTAGAAGTCTGTTTTTTAAAAAAATTTAAATTATTTTTTTTTGTTAACATAGATATTTAGTAAATAAACTATTAATACCCTTTTATTTTCATTCTTTAAATCAATTTTTTTTTTGAATTCCAGTTCATTTTTATTTGTCAATATAATATTTTCATATGAAAATTTTTGGAAATCGAATTCCTTTACTGTGACGGTACAAAGATATGGGTCGTTAATTAATACAGTGGCTTTTTAAAGAAATTTTAAAAATTAATATTTAGAACTTCTAAAGATTTTGATGGTTGATTTAATTCAAAAATAACCTCGTACTCAGCGTTGTCTTTTTGTACAATTACTTTGTCATTGAGAATCAAGTTAGCTAATTCACACGATCTTACACTCAAAGCATTCCTGGAAATTATTCTCTCATCTATTGGTAAACGTAAAAAATCTTAATTTAATCAAAATAATGAAAATAAATAAATTTAAATGTTAACAATTAAAAAAAATACTTTCATCGAAAACTGTATTGTATTTATTATTAAAGTTTGCAAAATGAATAATATATTTATCATTTTTAAAATCTAAAACCACAGCGTTTGAGCAAGTGCTGTCAAGCGCTTGCACTTTACTGTTAATTGAAAACATACTTATTAAAATTTTCAAAAACGATTATTTTTCTTATCAAGCTAATTTTTAATGAAAATTTAACAAAGCTTAATGCTTATTTCGAGTTAGCGTCACAAAGTACATATTAAAAGTGAAAATTTAGTGCAAATTTAACATAATCATGTTAATTTTAAATTTTTTCATAAATTTTATTTTAAATTAGATTAAAAATTTGCATTATTCTTTATATTCTTTATTTTTATTTTTCCAAGAGAGGAAGAGGAAAGGAAGAGGAAGAGGAAGAGGAAAGGAAGAAGTGAGGAAGAGAAAAGGAAGAAGTGAGGAAGAGGAAGAGGAAGAGGAAGAGGAAGAGGAAAGGAAGAGGAAAGGAAGAAGTGAGGAAGAGGAAAGGAAGAAGTGAGGAAGAAGTGAGGAAGAGGAAAGGAAGAAGTGAGGAAGAAGAGAGGAAGAGGAAAGGAAAAGAAAGCGATGAAGTTAGTTTTAGGATGTACTGTAGTTTGTTAGGCTCAATCGCTAGTTTATGTATTTAAAAAAATGTTTGCTTTTCAGAGACTTGTCTTTTAGAAAACTACAAAAAACATCCTGCTAACCCCTTTTATTTGTTAACTGACACAAAATTAGAAGTACTAACCCCTATTTTCTTCAGCGAACTTTTAAATATTTTGATTTTTTTAAAAAATAACATATAATATGAAGCATTAGCTTTTATTTTGTCAATTTGGAACCAGGATATATTATTCAAATTTTGTAGAAAATTAACATATTTTCCAGATGAATTCTGATCCCTATTTTATTTAGACAATTTTAGATTTTTATTTTTACAAATTTTTGGTCTATTTTTATATATTCCAAAATTTTCAATTAAGTGTTGGAAAATCTTTTAAAAAATGATTAAAAACAAGCAATTGAAGTCAATCTAGACATTCAATACCCATTAAATGTATATCCATAATATTTTGAACTGCCAAAAAAAAACAGTTTTACTTTAGTGGTAAACTTTGGTTTGTTCAACTTAAAATTTCTTCGCATCATTAAGAGTTTTGTAAAAATCATAAATATAAGAATTTACCTAAAGGCAATTTTACTTAGAATAAATTTTGTTTATTTTTCTTACCATCATTTTTAACAATCAATTGTTTTTTGGTTTTAGTTATAAAAGACAATGGATAGTGTTCTTGTAAATAATCGTCGATCTTTTACTATAGCATCTAAAAGATCTGCAATTAAGCACTATGATTTATCAAAAATTAAATGAAAAACGGCTAACAACTAACAAATTTCACGGAGTGGTCTGATTAGCTGGCTTAAAAGTCGCGATACAATCTTTGATAAAAGTCAAAAAGTGAATAGCCGAAAAATTTTGAACGTTTGTAAATAAAAAAAAGTGATCAATTTGAAAACGAAATTCGTCTTTTAAAGTGGTTGATTCGATGCGCAATGATCAAGTAGCGGGACTTGTTTCCAATTTCAACAGAAAATGCTCGACATATTAAGTAATAACATGAAATTTTTTGATTATGAATGATGTTTGAAAGCAAAGTTTTTGAATTTATTTTAAATTATTATTAGTTAATCTTATTTTAAGAAAATTAGATTAAAACAACACTCCTCTTTTTTAACTAACATTTTTTTTCATACACCAATCAGCTAAATATTTAGCATGATCATTACACTTAATGTTTCTTTCTGAATATGTCTCTAATTAAAAAGAGTGAAATCGATATTGATTAAAAAAACAATATCCACTTGAACAAACTATTCAAAAAATATTCACTGAATCTTACGGATGGCTAAGGAAATTTATGAAAAGATAAAATTTAGTGATGAGGAGTCTATCAGGCTCAGGTAAAGGGTTTCCAAAAGATTGCCAAAATGTTGTTCATGGTTATTTGCGGGAAGTAAATTCTGTGATATATCAAGAGAGATTTTTAATTTTGATGAATCATCGTTTTATATGTGCTCTCTAGGGAACTAGAATATCGAAATATCGAAAGCCGGATTAACTAGAGTTGACTGTATAATGTAGATAACCGAGGCAAAAAAAAATCTTACGGTAAAACATGTGGCAAAGAAAAAGTGAGACTCTCCTGTTTAATGTGTCGCTCAGCAGATGGAAAAAAGCTTCCTATTTTGTGTGTAGTCCAGAGAAAAAAACAAATCCCTGATTTGGAACAGAATGAAAATATGATAATTATTTATGATACTAAAGGTAAGAAATTTTTTGACACTTTAAAGAATTAAAAAATTCTTTTTAATAGGCAATTTTGACTCTCAAAAATTAAAAGAACATAATGTCGAGCGAATTTTACAGCCTGACTTTTTAAAAAATCAGATATCATCTGCTTTGATTGTACTCGATTTGGCTAAGTGTCAAAAAAATTAATTTAAGCAGAGTCTAATTGAATTTGGTTGTAAATTAGTTTTTATTACAGCCTCATTAATAAGTGAGAAATTTATAAAAAATTTTAAAATTAAAAATTGAAGAATTAGGAGAAAAAAATTGGTTTCTGAATCTCCTCTCTCTATTTTTTAATTTAATATAAATCACCAATTGTTTTTTGGAAAAAAAATTATCTTATAGATTTCTTTTAGACATTTTACAGCCCGCTGATGTTTGCTGGTTTAAATTTTGAAAAACAAAAACAAACTTCACTGGAATGATTGGTTTCTAATTGATGAAAAAATGTTTACTGCTCATGGTAACATAGCTGAGCCTTGATACGAAAAAATGACAAAATGGATCACATTTGGATGGCTTGACTAAAATCCACTATACATTTCTCAATCATTTAGATATTGCGGAATTGGCAAAACAAATCCAGATGAATTTCATTCAGAATTGAGAATTGGACCGAATAATACCTGTGAATAAGAATATTGATTTTAGAAGTGAAGACTATGATTTATAATGATGTCTTCGATTCTTACAATAATGATGATGATCAAGAAAATAAAGAACAAGTAGATGATGATTTTATTGAAGATACCGAGAAAATTAGAAAACCTTATGAAAACGAAATGAAGAGTGAATATGAAGAAGATGAAGATTACGGAGATGGTCACATATGTTATTTAAACAAAACAGAAAGTATAGTATCAAAAGAAAGTATCAAATTAATAAACTTAATACTTTATTAAAGAAATTTGACTTGTTCCTAAATTGTCGTTTGGCTAAGCAAGTTTAAAAAATCAAATTTAATAAATAGCGTCATCACGTGTTAAAAAACCGTTGAAAGTTGTGTGTTGGCAATGTCGCTCAGCAAAACAAACCAAAACCGACGGTGGATATTTAAAAATTCGGTCAAGCTAAATCTGAAGAGGTTAGACAAACCGATTAGCCATAAGGTCTTATTTGGTGCACTGGATATCGTACTAAACCAGGTGGAAAATGATGCGATCACATCTGTCTACAATTTTTCTTCAAACAAAGTATGGATAATCGAGTTTAATGCTGCTTTTAATGTTACCCAAATCTTCGATCGTGAAATCAATATTAATGGAACCAATTTCAGGCTTGAAGATGCAAATAAAGTCCAGGATCTCAGAAGGTATTGTACTTTTCGATTTCACTTTTTGCCCTCTGATTTCGAGAATCATAGACTTGAAACTTTTTTTAACGCTGTTCGGATTGATGGTCTTAAGATTGAAAGCATCACTGAAGAAAAATATAAAGATAGACCCGAGAGGAAAAATGGTGTCAGAAGAGTAAGAATATCATTTCCAAAAGAAGTTGAGAACATTATTGGAAGCTTGTCAGGCCCTACAATAATGTATGGTTTAAAGTGTCTTGTGTCAATTGTTGGACAAAAGCAGAAATGCTATTTTTGTGATGAAGAAGGGCCCAACATAGCGAAATGCCCTGTCAAAGAAAAACTATGCGAAAAGTGTCATCAGAAAGGACACTTAACACAAAAATGCTCCATTGCTGAAAAGCTAAAGTCGCTTGAGAGGAAAAAGATTGACTACAATGATCTTTACATTGACCAAGAAGAAACCCAATCAATAATTGAAGCTGACCAAAAAGACAATGATGAAAATATGATGCCAAAAACGCCTGGATATCAGCCATCAAATCTCAATGACGTAATGTCACAAATTAGTCCTCAAGACCTCAAAACTTCAGTGTTAGAAGACAGTTTGGTAAGCCGTTTAAACGATCTTCTACCAATAAGTCAGAGACCTGTCAATGTCCTCTCAAATGATCAGAATGAGACTGAAGCTTTTTTCCAAACAAAAAATCAAATCAAGAGATTTACCGAATCTGATCCAAATGAAAAAGAATTCACCGAAAACGAATCAAAGAAGCCATTAGTTGTCTTAGAAAATGAAAATGACAACACCTTCGAGTCTGATTCAAACAGTTCAACAACTGAATGTACAAGTCAAGTAGATCAATCATCCAGTGAAGTTGTTCAGCAAACTTCCAGTCAAAACAGCTTTGAAGAAGATTTAGAATGAACAAGAAGACAAATAAATCAATTTTAAGAACAAAACTTCTTATTAAAACAAGGTTAGTAATTACACACTGGAATTGTCTTCATTTACCTAGTAGGGTTCACCTCTTAGACAATTTTTTAGCTCAAAAATGTCCCGACATTGTTTTGCTCAATGAATTAAAGATAGATTTGAGTGAGGCAAATATTTATCTTGATTTTCAAAATTATCAGTTCTTAACAAAACCACGCAACAAGTACGGAGGAGGAGTAGCTATTTTAATTAAAGAAGGAATCGAATTTATACAAGATTTTTCTTACGAGGAATTCAATTCCGAACTCCTTTGTATAAAAATGAACTTAGGAAAGAATAATGAATTGTTTGTATTTAGTCTTTATAATCCACCCAATGTGCTTCTGAACTTTGAGTTTTTTAAAACAGTTAATAAAACATGTAGAAACTACATTTTAGGTGGTGATCTAAACGCTAGAACAAAGCAAATAGGCTGCGTAGGGGAAAATGAAAACGGGATAATATTAGAAAGAATAATCAACGAGTTAGACTTTTCAGTAATCAATGATAAGCATCCTACTTTCAATATTTTTAATAAGAATTACTTTGAAATTCTTGACCTTTTTTTTAGTTTCATCTTCATTAATTGACAAAATTACCGACTTCAGTGTCTTAAATAGTCAAGACATGACTAGTGACCATTTCCCAATCGAAGCATCTATTTCTATTGGCTATCAATTAGAAAATAAATCTGCAGCTAAAAAGTTTAACTATAAGAAAGCAAACTGGCAATTATTCAGCGAGATTTTAAATTCTCAAATAGTGAATGTCGCTGAAAGTTTCCTCACAATAGATCAACTAAATGATAAAATAACAGAAAAAATTATTTCTGCTTCACATAAAAGCATTCCATTACTTTCTCAGAAAATCTACAAAACGATTCTTCCGCCAAACATTGTTAATTTGATAAAAGAACGTAGGAAAGTAAGAAGAAATTACCAGAAAACTCGCTGTCAAAAGCTAAAGCAAAAATTTAATCAACTTACATCTGAGTTAAAGGCCTCTTTAAAAAAATTCTGGAATCAAAATTGGTTTGATTTTATTGAGAAGATGGGAAAAAACCCACTGACAAGTAGACCTTTTTGGAAAAAAATAAATAAATTTAGAACAAAAAAAGGATCAAATTTAATTCCTAAATTGATTTTAAATGAAAGGGAATTCAAAACTAATGAAGAAAAGGGAAAATGCTTTGGAGAACTCTTATCTTCAATATTTAGTCCTAATTCTGATTTAATTGATACTGAGAAAGATATCGAAATACTAAATTCTAACTCTGTTTTCTTTAGGAATTATAACCAGTCTAATTTTAATGATCCAATTTGCTTAAATGAATTAATTATGGCTTTAAAGAGATTAAAAAATGAAGCGGCATCAGGACCTGACCAAATTCATAATTTAATGTTAAAAAACTTACCTAGAAATTCATTAATAGAAATCATAGAACTTTTTAATTTATCTCTTCGAGAAGGTAGAGTCCCGAAAGCGTGGAAAACATCTTACATTACTATGATTCAAAAAAAGGCCTCTACTTTACAAGATCCTTTAAATTATAGACCAATTAGTATAACGAGTTGTTTAGGAAAGCTACTGGAACGCATAGTATATTCAAGATTATACAATTTTTTAGAGCAAAATTCATTCCTTATCCAGGAGCAATCTGGATTTAGGAAACACCGGCGAACAGCAGATAATCTTTTCTTCTTAATTCAAAAAATTGTGGAATCATTTAATAGAAAAAAAAGAGTTTGCGGCTTTTTTTTTGATATTTCTAAAGCCTTTTATAGGGTTTGGCATGAAGGTTTACTTTTTAAATTGATTAAAATAAATCCACCTCATTACTTGACTAACTGGCTAAAATACTTTTTAGACTCTAGGACATTTAAGGTAAATGTGAATGACCATTTGAGCGAAGAATATCAAATAACTGCAGGTGTTCCTCAAGGCTCAGTAATTAGTCCTCTTTTATTTAGTATATACATTAATGACATCCCTAAAAGAAACAAAACAAATAATGAATACTCCCTGCTTTTCGCAGATGATCTAGTTACATTCTTCATTTATAACAAAAAGGGGAACCTAGAAAATAAGATCAATAAATACCTCAACGAATTAGAACAATGGCTTATTAAGTGGAAAATGAAGATATCAGTTGAAAAGTCGTGTTCAGTAGTCTTTTCTAGGTACAAAATAGAGAGTGATAATCTTAACTTAAAAATTTATGGAAACAGAATAGAGAGACAAAAAGAAATCAAGTTTCTTGGTATTAAATTTGATTCTAAATTAAACTTTAATATACTGGTAGATGAAATTAAAGAGCGCTGCAATAAAAGGCTAAATATTATTAAGATATTGTCAAACAAAAAATGGGGTCTTAATCAAAACACACTAGGAAATTTATATAAATCTTTAGTCGGATCAATTTTAGACTATTCTTTTCCTTGCTTAAATTCATTTTCAGAAAATAATATCAAAAAACTACAAGCAATTCAGAATACAGCAGTCAGATCTATTCTTAAGTTAAAATATGATACTCCCTCCAACATCGTACATCATGAGGCTTTTAATAAACTAAAATTTCTAACAGTCTCGAATCGGCTTTTTGAATTGAGTGAGAGATATGTTGGGACAGGACTGAGTCATTCTATTCCATTGGTTGAAAGACTGGTGAAGGAATACAAAGAAGGTTTCGAATCAAGATATATTGACTACCCAACTCCATTGTGTAATTGCTACCTTACTATTTCTTCTTTTTTTCCTGAAACTTGAACTATTTAAACATGAGCCACATGTAACAATCTTTTCCAATTTTATATATTCTTAATTTTCATTTATTTAGCTTATTTACTTTTTTTTTAATTCTTTTTTTTTTTTTATCTTATTTTATTAACTTTAATTTTATTTTTATTTTATTTTATTTCATTTTTATTTTATTTTTTAAATTTTTAACTTATTCTGAAAAGCTCTAGCTCGGTACAGAAAACAAATAAATAAATAATAGTTACTTAAGATATTTTCATGGCTCTGTTACGTTTCAAAGCAGACAATTTCATCGGGTCATTTTTATCGCAAGTTATATCGTCGCAAGTGTCAATTTTTCATAGCAAGTCTTAATTTTTTATCGCATGTTAATTCATCGCAGGTGAGATTTTCATCGCAATCGAGTAAACAATAGAAAATTAGAAACAAGAAGAAAATTTTATTGAAAAAGAATAAATTTAAATATCAATTAGTTTAATTTATTTGATTAGATAAGAATAAATTATTTAATGTTTAAACACAAATTACTTAAATACTCTAGTAGGTTATCTCTTATGTACGACTTACATAAGTTAAATAAACGAGAATCTTTCTATTGTTGTTCAACTGGCTTTCCACTATTTCTCCTGCTTTTATTTTGACTAAGTTTTTTTCGCTATGTGACTGTTCAGTCTTTAGTTTATCGATCAATTGATTAAACTTCAAGTGATTTTTCATCATTTGTAATAGCACCATGCCATGCTTCAACTGAATTTGTTTTTCGAAGTTAATTATTCAAAATTCTTTCATGAAGATTCCAAGAAGGAATTGGGAACCGATGAACAACACGAATTGACTTAGAATTTTCTTTTAGTCGCTCAATATAACACTTTTCAAAATAACTTAAGATAAGTTTGAATTTCTCGTTCTATTGACCTTCTATAATTTTAAAAGCATGTACGACATCATTAACAGGAACGAAAGCCAGTGCTTGAACCATTTTAAAGCTTTAAAACTCTCATCCGAATAGAAATCGATTAAATGTCTATCTTGTACACGTTTAAACAAATTGCTTGAAAGATGAAAAAATCATCCGAAAATTTTACAATCTTTCCAAACTTTATGTATCGCATTGAACACCGCTTTTTCATAATCAATATTGATTGATAAGGGAGGATTGGTATATAACTATCATTGTTAACAACTTTACATAAGTGTTTTGGTTTTTATTTGGCAGCAAGGCGTAAAGAAATGGAAAATCTCGGTTTTTTATTATAAAATGAATAGTATAGAGTTGGGTGAACAAAGTAGGTGAAATGACAAAAGTCCCATCGCAAAACCAACTTAGGTCTATTTCCAAGAGTTTTTAGTTCTCTTTTGTGGTGAAAATCAAAATTCTCTCAGGGTCATCTGTACCACTATCGTCCCAAAAGAAACGATCTCGTCTACAGGTGACAGACAGCTCATCAATAACAACGATTTTTGACAAATCTTCGAATTCGTTACCAAAACCAGTCTTCTTTGACCTTTCTCTATTTATTTTTCTCTGACAAGCATTGTAATTAGGCAATTGCATAACAGTGTCAAGATCAATTTCTTTATTTGTCTCAGTCACAATTGTTCTCGGTTTTTCTTTAGACTCTTTAGCTCGCTTTTTAATAGTTCCATTACTTTGTAGCACTTGAATTTGTTTGATATCAAAACCGACACTGAAACCACGTCCACCACATTACCACTCACATCTCCTTGTAACATTTCCTTTGGTATTAGGACCCCGTTCTTTTGTGTAGGCATGTCCTTTACTAAACAATTTGTAGCCATTACGATTTGTTTTCGTCAAAATCCAATTAAGTTCGCCCAAATCTAAATTGTTTAGTTTTTCCAATTTTTCAAGTTGAAGTTCATCCTGATCCTCTTCTTTCTCCTCTGACGAATAACTTGAAACTGTTTCAGTGTATACTGACTCAATAGGTGTTAGTATACTAAGGTTTCTAAATGATTGTTCAAGGCATTCATCAACGGCAACATTTTCGACTATTGTATCATTTGTAACTTTTTCGATTCTAATGGAAGATGTTACTACTTTATTTTTTGGACTTGTATCAACCCTTAAAGTAGTTTACTGCATATCTTTCGACTTCTTAAATTTTTTACTGACGGGGAATCGTTTCGATTCAATAACAAGAAATTTTTGTTCATCTAGATAAAGAGATAACTTAGTTTTATGAAATAGATGCTATGAAAAAAAATTATGCGATGAAACAAACTTAGATGCGATGAAAAAAAAGAAGATGCGATAAAAAAATTGAAATGCGATGAAATTAGTGTTGCTATGAAACTTACTAATCCCAT
This sequence comes from Brachionus asplanchnoidis, assembly GCA_025491095.1. Taxonomy (NCBI): domain Eukaryota; kingdom Metazoa; phylum Rotifera; class Eurotatoria; order Ploima; family Brachionidae; genus Brachionus; species Brachionus asplanchnoidis. The sequence goes on from JAILYF010000006.1 coordinate 1,762,276, forward strand.
TTTCATAGAAGAATTTAATTTAGATGAAGATAAAGAAGATACTGTAAAAAAATTTAAAGTAAAGACAGGATAAAGTAGAGTACTTAAAAAAAATTTAATAAATGAAAAAATGGTAAAAGTGACAACTAAGGGAGTACCAAGAAACGACTCTCCCCTAGCAACATCATCCAAAAGAGCAGTCCAAGAGCCACTTCAGTCCAGAGTGACCCCTAAGAAAGCAGTCCAAAAAAAGCTTGGTCATTGTCAATCAGTTTTTTAGCCATTTACTACATCGGATTCAAAAAGATGTTTCACATGAAAAATATTATTCAAAAATAGTGAATTTCAAAATTTTAGGATTTCATGTGAGGACTGTGACAATTGAGTATGTGACAACTGTTGACCAAGAGGTCTTAAGCCGAATCAATCTTTTTATTCTAAAAATTGTAAATAGCTGTTGGTTTCTGATTAAAATTAACTTTTAATTAGATAAATGGTTTATTAAAAAGTTTTTTTTCAAAAACTTATAAATGTAAAATAAATGAATTTGTGATGTTTAACAAATATTTTTACACTTTGGGATTTATTATCTATTACAAGTTTTATTTGTTAAATCAGTTAAGTTTTCAAATAATTTTAAAAGAAAAAAAATCCCTTATAGCTACATGTCACTATAGATACTACTTATTTTTTAGAAAAATTATCTATTTGAGTGCATTTTCGACTTTTAGTTCATGTCAAAGGTTAAAATTTTTAACCAGTGTTCGATATAAAAAGACATATCTCAATGTTAATTATTACATGTTTTAAAAATTGAAAAAATTCGTTAGATACTTTACAAAATATTTCAAAAATAGCTCAATTTACAAAGTAGTTAAATGTAAATTAGTTTCCAAACCTATCAAAAGGTTTAAATGAGCGTCCTTCTTCAAAGAAGGTGTTGTGGATTATTTATCTTAATAAGAAAATAGTGGTTTAGCTGTTAGTGTCATCCTCATCATCAGCTTATTTCAGAAATTCAGCAATGTAATAAGTTTGTTCATTGCTACTTTGGTCAGCAATCTTATTTTTGCTTGGTCTTTTTTTAGTCGATTTAGTCTTCTCCATTTTCCTATTTGACTTTTTAACTAAATTTTTTCATGTCTTTACCATCGTCCTCAAGTTCTGTTTCGCCAACCACCTCTAACGGTGCACCGTTCGCTGTGATCCATTTTTTCTTTTTTAATTCTTCGATTTCAGTTAATTTTGAAATGTTGTTTCTATTTAAATATAAAAAATTAATTAACGGTTAAAAAAAGCTCCTGTGTCGATCAAACACTCCGAAACATTTCCATTGATTTCAAGTTCAACGCCTGTCGAAACACAAGTTGTAAAAATGACGCTTAAAAATCCATATTTATTTATGGAGAGGATTTCAAACTGTTCAGCCGCATTTTCTCCGTCAAAGGAATCGGCTTCTACATGTTAAAAATACAATTATTTTTTATTTGGCCAGTATTTCCACATTGAAACAGACACTGGATTTCTTTCTACAACTTGAGTATGTATAGTTATCGATTTTGCGAATTAAACAATAAAGTTTCCTACTATACGACTTATATTTCCGAACCTTACAGTTTTTGTTGATTTTGTTTCCAAATATCTTTTATATTGAAAGCAGCCAGCCGTAAAATGGTTTTTCCCACAAAAAATGCATTCTTAGATAATTGTTGATGTATTTTCCTTTGAATCTGGATTAAACCTCACAGCATTGACTTGTTCCCCAATGATATTGAATGGTTCATGTCTTTTCACTATGCATTTTTCATTCTGTTTCGAATATTTCGAGACCAATTCGAATTTCTTATATTTTTCTGTAACAATTTGCTTTTGGACTTCCTTTTCTGTACCATCAATAAACACTTCTGTTAAATGTTTCTCTACTTACTTCTTGTATTCTTCATTTTTTTAATTCACGAACATAATTAAGCATTCTATGACCAAATTGTTCAACACATTCATCTGGTCACTGTTACGCCGTAAAATTTTATTTTTACGTTTTTTTGGCTATATGAGGAAGATAGATTCTTGATCAAATAGTCTTTAATTGATCTATAGTCTTTCCTGTTTGTCATCAGTTTAAATTTCTCTTGTCCATCTAATTGACCCAATACTTCGTGGTGACGTTCTTCATTATTCCATCGTAACGCCTGTAGCTTTAATCGCTCAAACCCGCCCCGATCGTTTTGACTTCCTTATCTCAAAGTCTCTATTCGGATCGATCGATTTAATATGGCAAGCTTGTAAAGAGTTTCTGCGTCCAGTTCTATGGTACTTTTCTTAGTTAATTTTTTTTCTACTTTGAGATCCTCTTTGTCTTCCACGTACTCCTTTGGATCAACAAGCTCCTCTTTCGCAACAGTCTTCTTAACTAATTTTACGCTCGCCTCTATCAGGAGAGCCAAATTTTTAACTCCGTCGTCCACTCCAATATTTTTGCCAAAAAAACGTCTCATTTTCGATAATTTTTAGTTCTGTCGAATTTGAATCCAATGTAAAACACTAAATTGGTCAATCCATTTTTCAACTGTTTCACCAGTAACTTTAGCTGTTGCTAAGATTTCGACCAGCCCAGCTCTTAATTTCTTAAAATTTTTGATTGAATCGATCGTCTGAAGTCTTTTTTCCTGATGCAATTTAACTCATTTATCCACGCATCAATGACCGCTTCGATTTTAATTTCTTCCATCTTGCTCGCCTTGACCGCTTCGCTCATTTGCCAACTCTGCTGTCACCAATTATGTAATGCTGATGGGTGGGTTTTCCTGACTGATGTGACAGAATTTATCCTAAAAGCCGAATGCTTTTTCTCATGAGAGTATGTGGGTGCTTTACCTTAACCCAATTAAATCTTGTGGGACTTGCAGCCCCACATGGATAACTTTTGTAGCCAGAGCCTAAAAGTTATCAGTTGTTTTTTTTTGTGTAGAGTCTGTTGTTCAGCAACCGACTTGAGCTTACTTTTCCAGATTGTTCCGATTATAGAATCATCAATTCGGCAGCTCTTCGAAGCAGTACGATTACTTCTTCTATATTTAGATATTACAGCGGTTCTAATGAAACGTAACGTAGAATTGTAGAATTCTACGATTGTAGCCTACAACTGTAGCTTTGTTTTAAAAGCATTTAAATCTAAAAGTATTAACAAAATATTTACTTTTACGATAATTGCAAATGGTTGATATGCTTAAAAGTACAGAAAAAACTCTTCGGACTTCAAGAGAAAATTCCCGTGCACTTTTAAACCCATTCGAAGTTTTTATTAGGCTCTATAATAGAAATTAAATATTTAATTAAATTTATTAACTAAGAATTACTCGGATAAATTCTCTAATCACAGGAGTCACTTTTTGAGAAACTCCATATCTCCGAACAAATATCCTAAATTAAGGCGATTTTTTTTTTGTTTTAGACGAAATTGTCTTGCTCTGATTGCCTTTAAAATTTATAATATTAAATATTAAAATTTCAATTTTTTAATTACAGTAAGTTTTGGAACAATTTCTTCAGGATACAATTTGAGTGCATTTTCACGAATTGCCGTTGCTTTTAGCCCCTTCAGACTTAGCTTTCTTATTAAATCTGATATTTTCTTCATTGTTTCTTTACGAAAGTTCATTTTCTTTAATCTAAATTTAGATAAAAAATTATCAAAAATCTAAATACCGACAGTATCAACAATGCAACCAAAGAAACTTGACACCAAAAATTGCATTCAAGTACGCATAATGAAAAATCAGGCAAATATAGAAAAAGCTCCAAGTAGCATTACAAATTATCTTGGAGCAGTTTGTAATATTCCAATAGATGACTGTAAGGATTTTAGAAATTTTGAAGAAGTAAGTATTTTATTAATTTTATTAATTCTAATTTATTTAATTTAATTTTTAAAAAAAGTTTGAAATCAATGGCATGGTTTCGGTTTTTTTATACAGCCGGAAAAAAAGATTCGAAGTTCTGGCTGAGCTTTTAAATAAAACCGTAAAAAGCGAAAAGCCAGGAATTAAGCTAATGGAGGCCGATGAATTTCGACCCGGGCACCAAGTCAATTCCGACCCAAGCATACAAGCATCTGCTGTCGTGGAGCAATCGGAACTAATTGTGGATGAAAATTCTGCTCAAGGTTCAGAGACAGAAATCCAGGCTGGACCATCGGATCAAACCAGGAAAAGAAAAAGAAAGCTGACATTATCAAAATCATTTGATAATCTTTCTTTTGCTGATTATCAGGAGTGGTCAAGCAAAAATAGCAGAACACCTTGGCCGACTAGGCCGGCCGAGATGGCCGAACAACTTGGCCGACTAGGCCGGCCGCGCCGACCTAGCCGAGAAACTTAAGAAAATTAGTCGCTTGGACATAAAAGTAAAGAAAAAGGTTTACTAAATTATGGATATACTTTATTTCAAATACTAGATATATTCACCAAGTCAATGACTTGTTGAACAAGGTAATGGTCCTCAAAAAAATAACAATCTAAAATTACAATCGAATTTAAAAATAAATATGTAATTTTATCAAAATTTATAAAATGTATATGCCAATTATAGATTTATAATTTGTAACGATAAATTTTTAGATCGTGCATATTTTTAATTTTGATAGAACAAATATATTGTATAAATAAGGGTAGAAAAATTTAATAAATAAATAATTAATTGCAATCTAAAAAACTCGAGATTTACTATCCTCTTCTAGCCCACCAGCTTTTGTAGGTATTCATTCAAAAATCCTTTTATTTTTAATGATTGCTTTTAGCTAAAAAGTATACCAGATGACTTGAAAATAGCAATTGTTAAGCCATTATTTAAAAATTAAGTTCAGGTTTATGTTCAGTATTAGGCCTTTTTCATTTTTATAAATGATTTCCCATAATTTTTAGGTAAATTTAACATAAAAATGTTCGCTGATGACACGACAATTAATCATTCAGGTCTATTAATCAATCGAAATATCCGACAATTGCAAAAAACTACTAATAATTAGTGCATATACCTAACCTAAAAAGAAATTCAGACTACGACTTCCTACAACCTCTAACCAAAAATTATTAAAATGTAGTTATACCAGCCGACTTCAACGCATATGAATGAATTAACAGTTATTAATAATAGGCAGCCGAATTTTAGGAAAAGTAAAAATTTAATTGACCTGGCAATTTTAAGTACTACTTTATTTAATAAATTAAAAACTTTTAAAGTATCCACAGGCCAAAAAATATCAGATCATTGGCCACTAATATTTGAATTAGAAAATAAAATTGAACGAATATCTTTCACATACAGTCGAGTTCGGTTATAACGAACTTACTTCGGAACTCTCAAAATGGTTCGTTATAAACGAACTTCGTTGTATCCGAAACATAAAAAAAGATTGATTTTTTTTTAAAACTTTTATTAAAATAAAAATAAAAAAAAAGAAAATAGACTGGAAGTAAATTAATTTTTAAAATAATCTTTGATTGTTTTTTGTTTGACCATTAAGCTTAACATTTGGCTCTCGAGTGAATCCAAATTATCGATGGATTGCTCAAAATTGTGCACAGATTTAGTAAGATGCTTTCGTATTTGATTTAACATTTTTAGAGCTTGTTGAGTTGTCAAATCTTGTTCGTCTTCTTTATTTTCGTTTAAGTCAATTTCGGTTTCTTCGTTATCATCATCGCTAGAGTCACATACATTTATTTCTGGACCTGCTTTTTGAGCTTTAACGTATTCGATGACTTCATCGTCTGTTTTTACTTGATATAGTGCTAATTGTTTATCGACTTCACTATAATCCAGAAACGTCACGTTTTGTGGAATAAAGCGATACTTTTGAAAATGTTTCCATAAGTTTTCAATTTCGACTTTTTCGGACTCAACGTTTTGAGATTTATGAATATCGACGTCTATGAAATCGTTATTTTTAAAACCAGCTTTTAAAAAACAATTCTCGATAGTTGAATAGCTTACTTCTTTCCATGCACGTGTTATCAATCTAATACTATCATAAATATCGATATCTTTTTCGATTTCAAATGCATCTTTGCTGTCAATATCGGCTACGATTTTCTGCATCATAAATTTACGATACTTTTGTTTGAAATTGAAAAATTTCATACTTTTTTGTCAAGTTCGTTATAAAAAAATAAATTCTACTGAGAATTTTTAAAAAAGACTTCGTTATAACCGAGTTTTCGTTATATCCGTAAAAAATAACATTATAAAGATTGTTGTTTTACAATCTATCGATTGGGATAAACTAAATTTAAATTTTAGCAACATTAAATACAATTCGACCAAAAAATTGATTCTATTGACGAAATCGATAATAAGCCTCCATCCTTATGTAATTCTGTTTAAGAATCTATAAATTCAAAATTCAAATAAAATAAACAATCTTTTATGTTTCTACAATTTTTATTTTTCAAGCAATTTTTCAAGAATATTTAATTTAATAAACTCAAATTTATTCAATTTTTTTGCATAACATTTACTTTTTGCTCTAATTTATGTATTTTTTCAATTTTTTAAAAAATCAAAAATAACATTTACAAATCTCAAAATTAACGCTAATGTGGCTGAAAGGGAGAATTAATATTCCTTCCAAACAGCCAGGGGATTTTGTCCCTAATTATTTTTTAAATAAATAAATCTATAAATGAAGCAACTTCAACCAAACAAGTCGAAAAATACAAAATAACTTTACCAAAATATCTAATCGAAGAAATAAAACGAAAAAAGAAACTTGAACGCTTATACACTTAAGCACATGACCCCAAAACAAAAAGCGAGCTTAATAATATTTCAAACAAAATTAAACGCAAAATCCAATGCCTAAACACTAAACAATTGAATACAAAGTATGAGGCTTTAATTGAATGTAAGCCAAGCGAATAAAAATTCTGGAATATTCTTAAAAACGAGACAAAATCACAAGAAACCATACTTCCGAACACAAACAAAACTGAAGATGAAAAATTAGAATTAATGGCAAATCACTTCGAAAAAGCGTTTTCAAACACTCACTACTCTAACACAAAAAGTAAGTACTTTAACTACTATATGAGCAGAACATACAATAACACAATAACTTGCGAAGAATTAAACCAAAATATTAAAAATCTTAGCTCTAAAAAATCATCAGGCTTCTACGGAATAAGAAACAAAATGCTGACGATATTTCAATTTGGACAGCTAACTCCAGACTAAAAACTATAAATAAAACTTTGCAAAAAGCAACTACAATTATTCATAAATTTTCACAAAGTCGTGGTCTCAAATTAAACGTTGAAAAATGTAGCTATTCAGTGTTTTCCGGAAATTATAACCGCCCATCATACTATTTCAGCTTAAACCTATCAATTAAAATCAACAACATGCAAATTAAGAAAGAACTGAGTCCAAAAATACTAGGAATAAAATTTGACACAGGTTTGATATTAAGAGAACACTTTAAAGAGTTAAATGCAAAATGTGAAGCAAAATTAAATCTTTTAAGAATACTCAGTTCAAAATGCTACGCAATCAAATTTAATTAAATATAATTTTAATTTATTAAAAAATGAAAAATTTTTGTTCAATTTGTATTTGAAATTCACAATACCCTAGTAGTGTTTCATTAGTTTTAAACAAAAATCTGTTAAGTATATGAGACTTTTCTATCTGACTTCTTCTGTCTAAATTCAGTTTTTAAAGACATCTATTTTGCCTTATTTTGATTACTGTCCGACTCATAAGTTTTAATTTTCAAAGACACAATATTAAATTATTATTTCTCAATTTTTAAATTATTTAAATTCAAATTGAAATTGATAGCTTCGATGACATTAATAATTTTCTAGGAAATATGACTTATTTGCTTTTCAGCATAGAATTATTGATAGAATGATATCTTTTTCCTTTAAAACGCTATTTTTCCATAATTCGCCCGAAAATTTTAGAATGAAATTAAAGAAAAATGATTCAAGGAATTTAAAATACAATTTAAAGAAAAGAGACATTCTGATTGAACCGATGCCAGAAACGGCTAATGGTGAAAAAGCTTTGAAACTTTTTATGGAACATAGCTTTGTGATCAAGAGAAAAATTTGCAACATTCAAGCTTTCTATATTTAATAATATCAATTTGATTTTTACAGAATATGGAAAAAATTCAAAAATTTAAATTCAAATATTTCAATGTTTTGCTTTTTTAAATTTTTTTTATTTTTTTTTAAATAAATTATATTAATTTTTTTTTATTTTGTAACAATTTTCTTATAATATTAAATAAATGAAGTTCAAATCGGTCTTTCATGACCTGGGCACTAGCCTATTGATTAACCTTGAAATATTAATATTAACTAATAATATGACTAGAAACTCATGCTACTTTTGATGCTTCATAAATATTAATTTTTCTTTACAGGTTATTAAAACTCGAAACATAAGAAAAAATAACAAACAAAATGAACTCACTTATTCTACTTTCTTAATTTATTTTATTTTATAATTTAGGTATATTTTTAATTATTTATTTTTATTATTATTATTTATTATTATTTTTTCTTATATATTATTTATTTTATGCATTTTATGGGGTACTTTTTATTAAAAAATTAGGAACAAAAAAAAACATTTTAGCTCATACATAAATTATAGGACATTTTTTTTTTGGTTTTTATCTTTTCTTTATTGAGTGTCCATTCTTTCAATAAAACTTCTATCAGATTCATCTTCCAAATCAAGCATTTTAGAATTTTGTGAAAAAGTTCTATTTTAATTTATGAAATAATTCGTATAACAAATAGTTTTTTTATTAAAAAAAATCATTTTAAATGCATTTAGCATTTTTAAAAAGTAAATTAATTTCAGTGATAAAAAAAAGAAACTTAAGTTACAAAAACAATTTCTTTAAAATATTTTAATTATTGCATTAAATAATTTGTTTTATTAGTTAACTTTCGCCAAAATAAATTAGTGATCATAAATAAAAATGAAGATGGAAAACTTATGTACCCGATCATTCGTTTAACTTGAATTATTTGCTTAAGCTTTATCTAAATCTAATGACTTGATCTTTTATTTAAGCCTTGAAGATATAAATCAAGCCAATTTTAACAAAAATACCAAAAATCAAAATGTCACATTTAAAATAAAATATCTTGATTTCACTTATATCTAAACCAAATTTTTTTTACTTACTTAATTCAACAAGGATTTAAATCATAAAAACCAAATCATACTTTTTTTTAATACCCAGCCCAAAGGATAACATGATGGATTTGGAGAAAAATCTCCACAAATTTCTGCTTAAACTCAAAGCTTATTAAATGCTTCATTGATTTGACTTTTGGGTATAAATAGATAAAATTTTCTTTTCTTCTATTCAAATAAAAATGAGTCAAATGGTGCATAAAGTGGTCATTTTCTGGTGCATAGGTGCACTACTGGCACTAGATGAGTGTTTTTTTGACGGCTGCAGATGCATCAAAAACATCGACTATTCATATGACATAATTTGTGTCAATCAAAACAACAGCCTGTTTCCCAAACGACTCAAATCCAACATCACCAAGACAATCAACACATTTCTGCTCAAACAATATCTGTTCACAGAAATACCTGACGGCACTTTCCAAGGCCTGTCAATCCGCCATTTGATAATAGGAGAAAACCGGCTTAGAAAAATTGGTCCCGACACCTTCACAGGCATTAAGTCTTTATCTCTGCTCAAAATAATAGAAAAAAACTTTGAAACAATTGAGTTGGGCTCATTTGATCCAATAAGCTACTACTTGAGTGAGCTGGGCATTTGGCAAATCAACTACCAAAGTCAAACAATTGACCAGTTTTTTGCCGAGCTCAAAAATCTCAAAAACCTCAAGACTCTTAGTCTGATGGGATATGGCCTCAAACAATTTAAGCCAGAGTGGACCACCATTTTTGAATCAATAGTTCATTTAAACCTTGCCTCGAATGAAATGAAGTCCATTGAGCCAAACATTTTTAAATCATGCAAAAAAATTGAATCAATCAATCTGAACAACAATTTTATGAGCAATTTGTCATCAATTCTCAGAGCCTTGGAGCCAGTCAAGTCTAAATTGAGAGAATTAAAATTAGCCTCTAATCAAATCAGTCAACTAAAAGACTTTTCAGCATTTCCAAGACTAGAAGCTTTGGACTTGTCCAACAACCAAATAAAAAAAATCGCCACTGGCCTGTTAAAAGGTCTGGACAAGCTGAATAGCCTGTACTTGTCATCAAATTTGATTAGGTCCATACCGGACTCTTTGTTCAGCAGCGTGCCGGCACTGAGCATTCTAATGTTGGATAATAACTACTTGAACACGGTGCCTTGTGTAAAGACCCTCAGCAATTTGAAGATATTGGACCTAAGTAATCAAAATGGAAATTTAAAAGAGCTGGCAGACTTTTTGTTCGAGCGTGCAAACTCAACTTGTTGTCTTTATTTAAATTTGGATGCAAATATAATTGAAAAGTATGGGAAAAAGACATTTTGTTCGAGAGATGGTGGACTGAGTGAAATTAGAAAGCTGGATTTGAGCTATCAATCAATGGTCAACATGGACCATTGTTTGTTGTCACAATTAAGATCTGACATGGCGAATAAAATTGAGTTTTATGTCACGATGGAGAGTGAGATCAGCAAAGAGAGTACAGTTAGTTGTAACTGTGAGCTGAAAAGCTTTTTGAAGAGTTTAAAAATTGAGTTCATTGGGCCATGTTCAGATGTGGCCGGTCCATGCAATCAATATCAACAGGCTCAGCAATGTGACAAACAATTTCAATGTTAGAAAAAAGAAATGCAAAAAAGAATATTAGATTAGATTTTTTTGGGCAAATTGAAGATTGAGATCAAGATCAAAAGATTAAAATATAAATTTTAATATTTTTTTTAATAATAGAGAAAAAATAATTTTTTTCCAGAGCAATTACTTAACATGTCATGTCAAGTTTATTTTCATATTTAAAATTTTAAAATGTCCCTTTTTATTTAACTTTAATAGGTTTAAATATTTTAATTGATTATAATGAAAACTCAGTTTAAAAGACAAAAAATTTACTGTTTTAAAATTTATAATTTTTTTAAGTGAAAAAATAAAATTATTTTTGCTTGAATGAATGAATGTTAGAGTTATAAATTTGAAGTTGAGAATTAACTTAACCTGAATTATTTAAATTTTTGATTGTTTTTGTTAAATAAAATAGAGATCCATCATTTTGATGTTAATTTGATGATGAACCATTATAAGACACAACATGTCTAGTAATGTTTAATATTTATTTCTTAGAAATTTTCAAAATCATTAGATTAATTAAGTTTTAAAATTTTAAATGATCGTTTTGATCCTAAAATTTGATCTGAAACTTCAATTTGCCTTTTTTTGTTTATTATCTAAGATTGATTGTCGTATGATTTGAAGTTTGTTTGATTTTGTTTATGGCATTAAATTTTTTTAATTTTATCTTCTTTTTTTTTATTTTTAATTCATTTTAAGTTGACATTTTAGAAATTGTTATTACTAATAGAAAAAAGTCTTGGGACAAAAAAATTGTCTAATTAGTAAATCATTTTTTATTTTTTTAATAGTTTATTTAATAAATTTTTTAAAATGGCTTTGAGTAATTAAAATCCTTTCACCATTGAAAGAATAATTTTTAAATAGAGTTAAGGTTTAAATAATTTCAAAAATAACAAAAGACAAATACGTTTTAGAAAAATTACAAGCCTTGACTGTACACTGCTGCAAATTCTTTGAGACAATTGAAAAGGGAGTTCTTAAGTCAGGTATTCTTGAGCTTTCAACCAGACTTGTATAAAAGTCAGAAAAAAAAGTCTTAACAAGTCAACAACAAGTCAAAGTATGACTTGGACTTGAAAATATATTTTTATAAAATAACAAGTCTTGACTTGTTTCAAAAATTCAAAAAAATACAAGTCAAGATTTATACTCATTTTAAGAATAGAATTAAAATATTTTAAAAAATTATAAGTCTTGAATTTTAATTATTCACGAAAATATAAAATTATTTGTTTCAATTTTTTTTTCAATGTAAATATTGAAACATGATTTTTTAAACAATTCAAATAATTGTCATATTCTTTTTAAGTGAATTTATTTATAAAAAAACAATTAATTCGTGCTTAAAAAAATTTTAGAAATAAATTAAATAAGATAAAAAGAATAAAAAATATTTAAGAAATATAAAAAATCAAGATATAAAAAAATTTATGACTTGTTTTTTTTTTTAATTTCTTGAAACAAGTCAAAGTCCTTACTTGCACTTGACTTGTGACTTGTGACTTTTATACAACTCTGCTTTCCACAAAAACGTCAACTTATTCTTTCGAAAGGCTTATTATCAAAGTATTTTGGTGACTGGAACAATTTTTAAAATATCTAATAAACAGTTTTTCTAGCCTTTACTTTATTGAACCTAATTTAATTTCTTCAAGAAAATTAAAAAAATAATTTCGACGGGGTGTCAAAGTGGATATGGTAAATAGACTTGATAGAGATAGTTTGAAGTACTTGTAACCTTTGGATACTTATGTGTGAGACTAGTTTTATAGTAAAAAAACTATAATTTATAATTGAACCTATGAGAGCATTATAAAACCCTATTAAAGTTTTACCATTGAGTTTCCATGATGTATGGGACAGATTTTGATAATATTTAGTCTATAATGAAAATTTAAAAAAAAAGGAGGCGGTTCACTTTGAAGCAAAAACTGTTACAATATATTTCATTAAATTTAAAACCAATTTTATTACGGGTCTTTCCGAGAATGTGAACAGAAGTTCACCAAAAAATGTGACCATGAGTATCTTGCCTAAAATGTGAACCTTATGTTCACCAAATTTCTGTTCACAAATTTTGTGACCAAATTAAATTTAAAAAAAAATTTAATTCTTCGTGAACTAAATTTTTTTTATGTGAACATTAATTTAGATGTTAATTTTGATATAAAAAAATAAAATAAATTGTCAAAAATTATTTTTTAATTTTTATGTTTTTTTGCTATATGCAATTTTACTCCTTTTATATTTTTTATTAATTCTCCACAAATCTCACATGGTACCGGATTGCTGAGTGCTTTTTTTATTACATTCAAAGTCTCTTGTGAATTTATCAAATTTTTTAAGCTTAATAAAAAAAAATAGTTGCAAATTTCAACAAGCATAACAAAGTAAAGATTTTTAATTTTGTCTTAATTTTAAATTAAAAATTTGGTGAACATTTTTTATTTTATGTGAACTACTTTGGTCACAAAATTTGTGAACAGAAATTTGGTGAACTTCTGTTCACATTCTCCGCAAGACCCTTTATTACGGCATTGTGAATTTTGGAACAAAACAAAAATCTTTAAACGAAATAACTTTTTTACTATGAGTCTAAAAATTGTTCTGCAGAATGAATCAGCTGATAAAAACTTTGTACCTGTACTCTGCAATAACTCTGCAAGTCTGCAAAGCACTAAATGAATTAGAAAATCATTAAAATAAAATTGCAGAGCTATTGCAGAGACTTATTTTGGGTGGTACAAAGTTTGTATCAGCTTACATATATTAAATAACGAATACAGATTTTCAATTTGCTTTAGTTTTTATTTTTAAAGTTTTTTCCCCTCTATAGTGACATGTCACTATGCTATAGCTACATGTCACAAATAGCAAATATCAAAGAGAATAGCAAAAAATTACAAAATGGATTTTTTAGCTTAATTTAAAAAAATAATTAATGAAATTTGGAATTAGGAATACCTTTACCAGAACCACCTTTACGTCTAATTAAGGCATTGTGAATTTTGGTACAAAAAACAAAACCAAAATATTAAAAATGCCAAAGCTTATGTTCTGAAATACCAAAATATGTTCTGTAAATTGAAGCAACTGATACATCCTTTGTACCACCAATATACTGATTGTGCAAAACTCTGTAATAAATCTGCAAAATATAGAAAATTGTATAAAGCAACAGGAGAGAAGTACTCGAATAATTATGTGAATTGTGTACAATTGTTTTAGTACAGTCGGACAAATAATAAAAGTACCATCCCAGTAACAAACGCGATAAGTACTCAATAGCTTTAAATTTTCTTGCGTGGTAAAAAATTTTATTCGGTTTTTGTCGTCTTGACTTGAGTCTCCGAAATAAAACTTATTGTTTTTATAAATATATCTTAATTCTTCAGGAATTATAACTTCATCCAATGTTTTAGCATTGTTAAAACTTTTAGCATAACGCTTTCGGATAATTTTTTGGCGTCTTTACTACCCCAAAAGTTATTGCAGTTGTCATTGAGATCGAGTTGAAACTCACGAATTACAGATCTAGGTGGATCATGAGACTGAACGACTTATTTATTAAAAAAAGTTTTTACTTTAAAAAGTCTTTGCTTTCTAATTTAGGCTTATGTCCATCGTTATTTTTTTTGTATCTTTCCAAGGTGGTCTTAGACCACTGGATAAACCTCGTCCACAACAAACATTGTAAAATTCACTTTAATTTTTTCTTTCAAAAAAAAATCCAAGTCCGGACTTTTTTTTTAAATTTTCATTCAAAAGTTCAAGTCCAGGCTTTAAAATTTTGAATACTGAAGAAGAAATTTATGCTAAAATTGCAAGAAAATTCTGTGAATGGCAAATCTATTGCATTAGACAACCCGAAAGTAAATAAATTTTTGATATTAAGCCTGATCTAGCAAATTAAAAAAAAAGTCCTAACTTGGACTTTTATTTTAATGACTTGGAATTTTTTTGGGACTTTAAAACAACTCTACTCCAATCGTGCTCATCAATTTTTAAACTTTGTTTCAACCAACTGACTGATTTGATTGTCTGAAACGAATAATAATAATAATAAAAATAATTAAATTTTTTGTACTTGTAATGTAAATATTTCCTGTACTTTTAGGCCCAAAACGCGTTTTATTAGAGAAAATATAGTTGGATTTAATTTTTGGCATTAGTTTCTTATTAAATGATTAAGCATTAATTTAATTGTCATTAAATTCATGACATTAGATTCATTTGGCATTAAGGTTTTATAAAATAAAGATATTCAAAACAATCTAATCTTTTATTGGTACAATTATGAATAAAAGGAAGAAAACCACACTACAACAATCTTTAGATATTAAAATTAATCGTTGTGTTATAAACCTTAGATTATGAAATATAGTTCTTTCCGGATCTGTTAGGATCTAGTGGTTCGCGGTTATAACGCAAATAATAAAAGAAATTAAATAATAATAACACTTTTATTAATAAATGGCCACTTCTAGCCTGAACAAATAATAAAGAAAAAAATGGAGAAAAGAAAACAACAATAATTTCAAATTTCTTTCTGATCGCACATGTCTAATATTTTACACAGTGTTAAATACTATCACTTGCTAAGCGCATGAGATCATAGTATTGCACTGTGAAACTATAGGCATAAGTTGAATAGAGTCGGTGTTGTAGTTATTGAGAGAACTACAACATACCTTCCCCCTAGAAGAAGAAAGATAAAAACAAAAACAAAAAAAAAAACAGAACAAAGCAAAATAAAATATAACAAACAGAATTCTATCCGGATGGCTCATAAACTTCTAACACTTCCTGTAGGCTCTTCACAGTGTCCTCCAGTTGACGGATGGTCTCCTTGGCCTTGTTGAGCTCATCCTCTGTTTGTCTTAGACGAGCTTCGGCGTCCCTTCTGCCTTCTTGTTCCTCTCGGAATCGACGCTCAACGTGGACAATAAGGCGCTTTTGTGTTTCCATGGTGTGGTTGGTCCTTTCGAGGTACTTAGCTTTCTCGGCATGGTACCAGATCGGCTTACCATCTTGGTCCACTGCTGTCTTCTTGGACCACTGTGCAGCCCCTGACTCTATGTCGTTCATCTTAGCCAGGAGCTTCCGACCTTCGAATGTCATCCTGTTCATAACTTCGACAGCCTCACCATGTCGGTCAGGTCTCTCCATCCGACAGAACGCGATGTATGTTGTTCCGTCGTGGTCCCTGCACATCTCTGGGACTTTCAAATTATCGATAAGCCCCAGTCTGTTATCCAAACCTTGCCGGATGATTTCCTTGTTGATGAAAATCTCCAAGGTTTCCGCTGTCTTCCTTCGGTCTCCTCCAAGAACCTCTCTTGCGTTCCTGATATAAATGTCGAAAATTTTTTCCATTTTTTTGTGTTTTTTTTTTTTTTTTTTTTTTTTTGAATTTTAAAATTTTTATAATTTATGTTTAAATTTGATTTTGGAATTTTTTCACGTTGTTATTATCGACAACAATTTTGTCTGATAATTAAAATTTTAAATAAGGTTCTTCTGGAAATATCCTCCTTACCACGAGGTTCTTCTGAGTTTCCTCTCCTCAAAAAAAAATTTTTTTTTTTTTTTTTTTTTTTTTTCTTTTTTTAATAATATATATATAACAGCATGGTATTTGTGTGCCAGACCATGTGAAATACCCTTTTTCAATTTTGGATGATCCGTCAATACATAATCTCCAATGTTGGACTCAAATTTCTTGATCTTTCTGTCGTGATCCAATTTGGCTTTGTCCATTCGACAATTTCTATTCTTTCTCGCCATTTGGTAACACTTTTCCAGTTTCCTCTTAAGCTCTTGAAGATAATTGGTCGCCACTGCTGGGAGATTTTTTTCAACTATATCATCGTAGTCTTCTAATACTATTACCTCACCGTGCTCGTTCACTATTTTATATTCAGTTAGAATCTTTTCTCTTTCGAGTAGGTCAGTAGGTGGTATAATTAGGTCGATTGGAATTTTAGGCCTTCGGCCGAACATCATTTCAAAAGGTGTTTGACCAGTTGCACTATGTCTACTTGTTTTGTAAGCATATGCCAGTTTATTTAAGTTAAGGTCCCAACTCATTTGGTCGTCATCAACAAATGCTGCAATCATCTTCTTAACTGTTTTTACTGTGATTTCACTTTGACCATCACATTGTGGGTGAAATGGAGTCGTTTTTAACTTTCGTATTTCCAGATGCTCATAAACCAGATCTAAAAGCTTTGATTGATATTGTTTCCCCCCGTCTGATAATATTGATTCCGGGATTCCATATCTACAGCACCATTTATCCACTATATTATTTGCAGCTGGCGGGGTTTTACTGCTGTTCAGTGCATGAATCTGTATCAGCTTTGTAAAGTGATCTACTATGACTTGGAAATACTTGTAAGCACGGTGAGTTACCGGGAATGGTCCTGCCAAATCTGTGGTAATCAATTGATTAGGACGACATGGTGTTAAATAGATCAACTCAGCATGTCGCGCCGGCTGAGTGAGCTTGATCTTTTGGCACACATCACAACATTTGACACATCTCATGATGTCGTCTTTTAAAAATGGTCTGTAAAATCTATCGGTTATTTTTGACATTGTCTTGGATTTTCCTAAATGACCATTGTAAATTGTGCTGTGAACTTGGTTGACAATTCGCTCGACTATTTGTTTTGGTAAGACGAGTTGCGTTGTTTTGAAACCATACCTATCTTCACTATGACGATATAGAATACCATCAACAAGCGTAAACTGGTCGTATTGTTTGTACAGTATACGACGTGTTGGGCTCTCAAAAATTGAGATTTTAGGTTTCTCCGCTCCATTCTCCAGGATAAGTCCTTTTATCCACTGGATATCTTCGTCCTTCTCTTGTTCTTCTTTCAGGCTCTCAAATTCATTTTCGATGGAAGAACTTGGGTTAAGAGCTATTCTATCGGCGTTTGTTTTTCCACTCTCCGAGTTAGAGCTGCTGTTCGAAGTCTGTGTTGCATCATCTTTGCTATGTTCATTATCACTATCCGAAAATGAAGAGACTTCACCGTGAATTTCTTCAATACTAGCTACCAAGTTGTCGTGATAATCGTATTTTTCATCTGCATAGTTATCTTCTGGTGGTAGCCTTGATAACATATCGGCTACGACGTTTTCTCGAACCGGCTTGTAGACAATTTCAAAGTTGTATATGCTTAACTTTAACATCCAACGTTCTAACCTAGATCTCATGTTGGTCTTGTTTTTTATCCAAGTCAAAGGTAAATGGTCTGTTTGGACTTTGAAAGGTCTGCCATAAAGAAATTCATGAAAATATAAGATGCTCTCAACCGCACTTAGAAGCTCCTTTTCCACTGTAGTATATTTTCTTTGAGCTTTTGTAAAATTTCGGCTAAAAAATGCAATTGGCCTTGGAAACCCATCAAATTCTTGTTCGAGGACTGCACCGTAACCGTAGTCACATGTGTCTGTTGTTAAAATCATTTGTTGTTCGAAATTGGGTAAAGCTAACACAAGTTCACTGCTAAGGACTCCTTTTAGTCTCGCAAAATGTTCATCGGCTTCCTTGTTCCAAATTAATTGTACTTTCTTTCCATCGACTGCGCCATTTCGTTTTCGACAGCTCTTAGGTACACTTTTTAAACCCATTAACTCATAAAGAGGTCTTGCTAATAGTGAGTAGTGATCAATTAATCGGCGGTAAAAGTTTGCAACGCCCAACCAGGACTGAAGTTGGTTAATTGTTGCTGGTTTCCCGTACTTCGATAATCCCAATGCCCTATTTGGGTCTGGTTTAATCTTACCTTTGGATATCACATTTCCCAACAACTGAATTTCGAATTCAACTGGAACACTTTTTTCGCATGAAACTTTTAATGATCTCTTGTTCAGTGTATCCAGAACAGCCATTACAGTTTCTAGATGATAATTGATTCCATTCTTTTCACTGTTTGTAAATATAATTGAGTCATCCAAATAAACTCTTAGAGAATTATCGATTATAAATCGTTGTAAACATGCTTCGATAAAACGTTGAAACCATGCAGGGGCAGTTTTGATTCCCATTGGCATTGAAAGATACTCAAACAGACCAAATTCACAGATAAAAGCAGTGTCCTGTATGGAGTTAAGATGGACAGGAATTTGGTGGCATGCTGCTTTCATATCGATTTTAGTAAAAGTGTCTGCATCTGCTAGCTTGGCATAAAGATCTTTTATTGACGGAATTGGATAGTTATCGTCCTTTATCACTTTGTTAAGTGGCTTGTAGTCCACTGTGATTCTTATAGAGCCATCAGCCTTGTCTACTACTCGTATAGGAAAACACCATTGACTTCTACTTGGTCGAATAATCCCTGCCTTCAGTTGTCTATCCAGTTCAGTGTTTACTTTCTCTTTCAGATTCCACGGGAGTGGTCTACATCTACATTTGATTGGCTTCTGGTTTGGATCTTGAAACTCTATTTCAAATGCAACATCTGAATTTTTGTCTGGTTTTAAATCCAAGACTGATTTTGCCGAAACTTCTTCAATTTTATTTTTCAACAAAGCACATGCTTTTTCAACAGCCTCCATATTGAGATCATCTTTTGATAGGCTCGTTTCTTTCAATTCCGCAACGATTTCAGTCTCAATCACAATACCACAAACTTTTGGTTTTGGGACTTCAGCCTCCCCTTTTCCGAAGTTATTTTCGGGATGGACTTCAACATCAAAATTGGTAATACTTCCGACTTCCTCCTCTTTCACATTGTGATAAGTGCATGATTTAATGGTTTTTTTACAACGTTTTTCACGCATTTCTTCTCTAAAAATTCTTCTTACCTCATCAGACATTGTTTTTACCATTATCTTTATGTGTTCAAATCTAGGCCCAATGTGCTTCAGTTTGTTTATCAAATCTCTCCCCAAAAGACAATCATTCAGTGACCAATATCTCCACATTCTTAAGGATTTCTTCTCTTGAAACAATACAGCGTGAGAGCTTCACCTTGCCAAGAATTTTTATAGGACCTGAGCATGAGAACAGCTCGCTACCCGAGTGAATTTCAAGTTCTGTTCCAGGTGCATGTTTTTTTATAAGATTGAACGTTTTTGTGTTGATAATTGTCCTATCTGCTCCACTATCACATAGGTAATTGACCAGTGTGTTATTGAAAATTGCCACACATATCACTGGTCTTTCTCGGTTAGGACGCTTTCTTAAGTTAACAGCGTTAATTACGTGAAGGGGCTCACTGTTGCCTTTATCTTCAAATTTAACCTGTTTCTGCGTTGACTGGTGTGGGTTAAATGCTTTGTCTTGTCTCTGATTGCTTGGTTCTCTTGGATTTTTATAAGGATAGGAATTTGATTTAAAATTACCACCAAACGTCTGTTTTAAATTTGGTTGAGTTGCGTACCTTCTTTTCTGGAGAGCATCACTTTCACTTGTGGTGCTATTATAAAAAGGTTGCTTATCGAAACTAGACATCTTGCAGTCTGCATAATTAATCAAGTCTTGAATTTTGTAAACTTTTTCGTTTTCGACTTGTCTCATTTTCAACATTTTTGCTCGAACCTTTTCACGAAGACGTTGATTATACAATCCTTCCACAAATCGACCTTGAATTAAACGATCAATGTCATCGGAAGTTTCCGTTTTTGGAAATATTTGTTTAACCAATTGTGTTACTTTTTCGGCATAATCTACAATAGACTCACGTGGCGATTGCTTTAAGTCAGACAATTGATCCCAATTCACAGTGCTTTTGAATTTCACTGTATTTGTGAATTTATCACACAATTGCCTTTTGAAACTGTCGAAGCCTTTAATTGGTTCATTGCGGCACGCATCCAAATTAAAAATACGTCTAAGGACTCTGTTGTCTACAAGACTAATTGTGATGTCAAGCCAGTCGGACTTTTGAAATTGCTTCAAATAAATCTCCAATACAATGAACCACGATTTCACATCCATTCCTTCCTTGAGCTCGTTCGGTGCCTTAATAGCTTATGAATTTCTAGCTTCGCTATACAAGGTCTTATAACTCCCCTCATTTCCAAATTGCATGGCATTAACAAAATTAACGTTGGCTGAAGCTGAGCCACTACTTGTTTGGGTTGAGGTCGGCGTGTGAGGACTCCCTTATATGAGACGGACTGTCGAATACACCACGATCAAAGTGATGATTAAAATCACTGTCTCCATTGGAATTGTGACGATTACTGTCTTTCCGAATTGGATTGATTTTGTCCATGTGGTGATTAAAAGAGATATCACTTTCTCATACATTGACTCCGACTTATAAAATGAGAACGCATGTGTTTCACACGTGACAACAAAACTCCATAATAATAATGTTAATGCGATTTTGCACATTTTGAGAAAAGTTTATTTTAAGAATAGAATAGGAAAGAAATCATAAAGCCTAACTAAACTGAAAGTTAAGAACACCTAGGGACGCCAATGTTATATACCTTAGATTATGAAATATAGTTCTTTCCGGATCTGTTAGGATCTAGTGGTTCGCGGTTATAACGCAAATAATAAAAGAAATTAAATAATAATAACAACTTTATTAATAAATGGCCACTTCTAGCCTGAACAAATAATAAAGAAAAAAATGGAGAAAAGAAAACAACAATAATTTCAAATTTCTTTCTGATCGCACATGTCTAATATTTTACACAGTGTTAAATACTATCACTTGCTAAGCGCATGAGATCATAGTATTGCACTGTGAAACTATAGGCATAAGTTGAATAGAGTCGGTGTTGTAGTTATTGAGAGAACTACAACAGTTGAATTAATTTAAATAATTTTAATATAGCATGCTTTACATTTTTGTAGATTTGTAGAAAAAAAATATCTTCTCAATCAATTGATAAAATCGATTTTTAAAATTAAAATTCTCAATTAATTTTTTATATAGTTTATATTGAAATTTTTTATTTCGAAAGTATTTGTATCAAGCATTCAAAATGGTATGTACTATTGTGTTTTATAAAAATTTTGAATACAATTTTGAAAATGCATTGGAAATCTGCGATGGTTGAGATAGATTTCATTTTAGAAATATTTGGAGAAATTTTTGCAATGTCGCTCTATTAAAATTAAATTAGTGTTACAAACATAGATGATTTTTTAGGAATTTTTTTGTTTTTTTAGAAATTTTAATAAAAGACTTTGTAAGTCTTGAGGGGTGGGGGTAGGGATCAGTGATGAAAAAAAATTGTTATTTTGTTTATACTAACTTTATTTAAAAAATGAGGTCTGACTATTTATAGTCGGAAGGGTTACAGCTTAGATCCCTCCAGCGCTAGAGGGCGTCATCATAATCCTCGTCGGAGTCCTGTCCGTGCTCCGAATACGTTTATTGCTGCTGTGTTTGTGGCTGTTGAGTTTATGGCTGTTGAAGTTGTGGCTGTTGTGGCGGGGTCACTAGCCAGCCCGCTTCGGTCAGAAATTCGGCGTTCTCAAAATAGAGATGCCTCTGCGCCACGAGCTAAATGTTTTGACCGTGCAACATTAATTTTTGTCCTTCCAGGATTCCATTGTCCTGGGTATTTCTTAACACCGTGAATGCGTGGTCCGGCCCATTCTGTCCCACCGAGACAGCATGGATGTACAGTGGCTCGCTTTAGCCCTGCTCCAGGCACATGTTGTTTAGACGATTCGACAATCCTGACCGAATGTTGCCTATGCGTGGCAAATTGCTAATTGTAATTTCGTGTACAAAGTACAGATGTTCGCTCATTTCTTTTTTTTTTTTCCCTTTTTTTTTTTCTATTTTATTTTTCTTTATTTATACTCTCTCCCATTCGGTTTGAGAGTTTATGAGCAAAGTGTTTATATAGCTTAGAGAAGAAGAAAAAGGACTCTATTGTAAAAAAGATTTAAATAAAAGATTACAAAAGAATAGAAATTTGAAAAGAATAAAAATTTAGTATAAAAAGTTACATTAATTTTTTTAAAAAACATTTAAAAGATATTGTGTCTTTCCTAATTGTAAAAAAAAATAATGATTCATTAATAAATGAGAAAATTTTCAGCTCTCTAGTGTACGCGTTTATGCTCGCTTAGACCGGACTTACTCTTTGCTATAAATTCGCAATCCGAACATTTAAAGTCATTTACTTCGTTTTCGTTTTCTTGAAAATCTTGCGTGCCAGCTGGTTATGCGAACAGCGTCTCGTTAGCTTGCTGAGATTCGTCTGTTTGTTCGCTTGATTTTGTTCGAATCGTACTTTTTTTTGTAGCGAATTAAAAACAGATTTTCTCATTTGTGCTAAGCGTGCGGCTTAGGCCGTTTTGCAGCCGAGCCATCGTCTTCGAGTGACTCAAATTCATTAGCCTGAGGGCGCATCAAATATTTGTGCATTCTTTTATGGTGGACAACTAATTACTTGCCAGTTGCTATGTATTTTAATTCGAAATTCACATAGGAGTTTTTCCTTATTATTTCAAAAGAACCTAAAAATTTGTGAGTAAAACTTTTTACTTGTCCCACAGTCTGTCTTGAATTAGTTAACGATACAAGGTCGCCGATTTTGTGCTCAATTTCTTTAAGCTTTTTATCGTATTGCTTTTTCTGGACGGCTTGAGCTCTCTCAATTTTCTTATTAAGCTATTCAGCTATTTGTTCGCATGATTCAGTCTCGTGTTGCGCTTCTAGTAGCATTTTTCTGTCGGAAGAAGTCGGGAGATTCTAACCGAAAATAATTTGTGTCGGGCTAAAGCCAGTTGATGCATTTTATTGTAAGCGAAGGTGACTGTCTCCAGCAATTGATCCCGATTATTGTGCTCTTTGTTCACGTATGAACAAAGCATTTGCTTGATTATTTAATTGTGCGCTCGGCAAGACCATTGCATTGAGGATGGTATTTAGTGTTCCTTTTTTTCTTGATGCCGTGTCTACTACAAAATTCCTCGAGCGCTTTGGCTATAAAGTTGCTTCCTTGGTCTCTTAAAAGATCATTAGGCACCCCAAAAATGTTTATTAGCTTTTTATCCAAAAACCTAATTGTTTTTTCGGCAGTAAAATCAGGTGTAGCTTCAGTGATGCAGAATTAGGATACGAAACAAAAAGCTTTAAAAAATATAAACATTACTCCATGGAGTTAGTTTCAACGGGCCGGCGACGTCAACACCAACCAGATCCCATGGATTGTCGACTTTTGCTAGTGGTGTTCTTTGGCTTAAGTTTTTGACAGGTGTCGCAAGTTTGACAATAATCGTAAATCGTTTCTTTCATCTTCAGCCAAAAGAATCTGCTGATGATAGCCTTGTAGGTTGTCTCGAAGCCTAGATCTCCAGCGGTAATTGAATCGTGGTAAAATTTGCAAATTTGTTGCGTCAAGTGATTTGGTACAACGATAGTAATCTTTCCACTTGGTTGCTTGTTTCACAAAACGTTCTGTTGAATCAATAAGCCATTTGAACGTTA
The DNA here is from genome assembly GCA_025491095.1 of Brachionus asplanchnoidis. Taxonomy (NCBI): domain Eukaryota; kingdom Metazoa; phylum Rotifera; class Eurotatoria; order Ploima; family Brachionidae; genus Brachionus; species Brachionus asplanchnoidis. The sequence goes on from JAILYF010000006.1 coordinate 1,786,508, forward strand.
TTCCAGCCTAGTCCATTTTTGAGCTCCTGTAAACTTTTTTGATAGCCAGTTTTACTAGTGCTATCTCCTTTACCTTTCCTTGCTCTTCTTCCCAAGCAATATCCATACCAACTTCGAGTTTATTAATTGATTGCTCATACGGGCGCGAAAGTAAGTCAGCTGTTGTGTTCAAAACACCTGGAGAATTGATTTTAAACTTTATTTTTCCTATAGCACAAATCACTGACGTGCTACTAAGCGCCGATTTGATTTAAAGGTCGATGCGTTTGAAGTCCAAATCAGTGCAGTTTTCCTCGCTATTCATAAATTTTCCAATTTGATTAGCTACTTTTGATGGTAATTTTGTGATGCTGAAAAAGACGCTGTTGCGCCGCTGTCGATAAACATATAGAGTTGGATCTTGCTTTTGCTCAACTCAACTGAAGCGTTTACTCGTGTTAAGGTCGGCTTGTTAATGCCTATACAACTGTAGCTTTCGCAATGCACTGTTTTCGCATCGATTTGGCTTTCTTCCTCTAAAATTTCAACATCAATTGTAAAAGCTTTTGGTTTGTAATTTGAGTTGGATTTTTGTTGATTTGCTTCGATTCTCGTGTTTCTAGGTGCGTGATCATTGTTTGTTCTAGTGTTCGTTCTATCTCAATCAGCTTTTCCTTTTCGACATTCAGCGTATTTATGTCCGTATTGTTGGCAGTAATTTCATCTACTCTCAAATCTCTTCCGTTCTTCACGCTTGAAATTCGGTCTTGCATAATACTTCTTCTTAATTTGATTCATACTCCATTTTCTTCTCACATTATGTCACAATTTTCGACCTCGTCTAGTCAATCATTAGCTCAAAGAATATTTTCAACGAAGATGGTACGCTTTTTAACACTTTGTCCTTCAAAAGATGCTCCTTAAAATTTAATTGGAGACCTGACATCGCTTTGTCTAGAAGGTTTTCTAATTCACGGCAGTATTTGGCAGATTTTTCACCTGGCTTCATTGTTCTTCCATTGAATAGTGCGAGGTAGTGGCTTGCTGGCTTCACTGTCAATTCTTTGAGCGTTTTAAATATTTAATTTATGTCCGATTTGGCTTCATTGTTCATGCTTTGAAATGCTTCTTTGGCTTTACCCACTAAAAAAAATACAATTGCTCGTGCTTGTTGCGCTCCATCCCAAATGTACATAGCAGCGTCATAGCCAAAAGCATTATAAAATTCATCGTAATACATGTTTTCATCATAGTAAACTAAATTTGCTAAATGGCTTAATAGAACTTTAAGAGCTTCTAATTTTTTCACTTTTTCTCCGAATTTGCTTATTGACTTTGGTCTCTATTTATATCCTAAGTTTCAACTTTCTTTTTAGCTTAAGTCGTTTTGCTTAAGCGCCTTTTTTTGTTATTAAAACTCTCTCTACAACTTGTAACTGTTAATTCTTTAACATCTCTTGTCAATTTGAAGCTTTTCTTTTCCTTTTGTTTAAAAGAAATCTTTTTGAGCGTGCGTGCGTGTGTGTGTGTGCGTGCTTTTTAGCCACGGCTTATTTTAAGTGATTGTCTTACAACTTAAAGCTCAATCCACTTGCTTTACCCGATCGGCTTTACAAGTTTAAAAGCTCGACCGCTCCCTCTTTCTTTATTTGGTTGGCTTGCAACTTAAAGCTCAACCACTATCACCAATGTAAGTCCTGAGAGGTAGAGGTGATTAAAAGAATTGTTATTTTGTATATACTAACTTTATTTAAAAAATGAGGTCTTACTATTTATAGTCGGAAGGGTTACAGCTTACAACTAATTTATCATTATTTCATTCAAATTATTTAAAATTAATATGTAATTGTTAAAAACTCAGATTAAAAATTATACAATAAAATTTTTAGATTTTTCTTTAATTTCAAAAAAATGGCTAATGGCTAAAATTTAAAAAACTTCAATTTTGATCTTTTTATCACATTGCTTTTAAGAAATCACGAGTTTAAATATCGAAATGATTTTTAATCCTCTGATTAATTTGACAATGGTTCGATTTGATTCTCAATATTCCTTTAATCGTATCTTAAATTTCATGAATCATATTTTAGCAATTGAATTTTAAAATTTTTAGGTAAATTGTGATTGAAAAACATTAATAAGAAAAGGATAGCATATTGATTAAATTTTTTATAAATTGTACTTTAATTTTTGTTCTTTAAAGCATTGTGTATAAAATAAAATCAAACCAACTTAAATATTAAAAAAAAAATTTAGCTAGTTTAATTGTTGCCTTTTTCAACAGTCAAAAAATCAAAATTTTATTTAGAATTAGTAAAATTAAAAGTAAAGTAAAGTAATAGAATTTTATTTTTTTCTATTAAAAATTTATTAAACCAAATAATCTATGTTTGATACACTATATTTAATTTCAATAGAGCGTCATTGCAAAAATTTCTTAAAAAATCATCTATGTTTGTAACACTAATTTAATTTTAATAGAGCGACATTGCAAAAATGTCTCCAAATATTTCTAAAAAAATCTATTTCAACCATCGCACATTTTCAATGCATTTTCAAAATTGTATTTAAAATTTTTATAAAACACAATAGAACATACCGAATTAAATTTCAAATAAGCAATAAAATGAAAAAATCGATCTTTTCTTAACAATATTAATTTGAAATAAATTGATTTGAGCTATCATCTCATCTAATAGAAAATTTATCTGATTATGTAAAAATAAATGGCATTTTTTAATTTGTTAAATATAATATTAAAGTTTTAATTTATTTTTATCAGCTAATAAAATGAACAATAAGTTTTAAATTAATATTATGTTTTTTTTAATAATTTAGACTTGATCTTGATGATTTTATTGAGTTATTTTCGAAAGAATAATTTGATAATTTTTTAAGGTTATAAAAATAACTAATGATATTAGTTAAGATTAATAGCTCAATTAAATGAGATAAAAGTTTGAATAATTTGAATATTTCTTTTTAGATTTTATTTTTAATTGTTTATTTGAAGAACATAAAAGTGAACTCATAAAAGTTTTTGTCAATTATATATTATATTATTTTGTTTATTATATTATTTTATTTTCTAAGAATTTTTTATGATGAAAAATAATATTTATTCTTTATCATCAAAAATAGAAAATCCTTAACTTTTAGTTTAAATCTATAAAAAAATGATTGTACAAGTAATATTTTTTGCTTAATAATTGACTTAAGCGTTTTAAAATTAAGTGAACCAAAATATTTGTTTTAATGAAAAATTGAAATTAAAAGATTTAAAAGTTTATTTCATTCCATTCAAAATTTATTGGAAAAGAACCGAATTGAAAGGATCGAAATTGAAACAAACTTCACAACTCCCAAAACTGAGCTATTGAAACTTTTTTACACCAATAATTGAATTCGAATTTATAATTTTCTTTTCTGCAAATGCTTGTGTTTATTTAAAATTTTATTGATTCTTTTATTTATTCTTTTAACAAAAATTACAATAAAATTTTGTTCAATATTTAATTATTTAAAAGATGCTCTGAATAAAATAAAATTAATCTCTGATTGTCTTGAAAAAGAAGAAAAAAAAAATATCAAATTCATTAAATAATGCTTAACCACTTGACTACTTTAAAAAAATTTCAAATGGCCTCAAATTAGAGTATAAAATTTAATAAAGTATAGGGAAGATTGGAACAATTTAATTCTTATTGGTTAAAGTTTTTTTTAAAAAGCAAAAAATTTAGACGAACGTCACCAAAAAATTCAGAAAAAAATTTAATTTGAATATTTGCTGAATTTTTTTCTATAATTTTTTTATATTTTTAAAATATTTTTAATTTTTATTTTAATAAAATTATATTAATATACATTTTTTTTTTAAAATAATTATCTGAAAAGACTTTTAAGTTTGGATGAAAGTTATTCATTTGAGTCGAATCAATCGAATCTTATAATTCAAAAGATTTTTTTTAGCTATTTTTAAGAAAAAATATAACTCTTAAATAAAAATATTAAGTCTTTTGAAATTCATTAGATTTTATGTTGAAGTTTACTTTTACTTTTATCATAAAATTTTTAAAGGTATAATTCAGATAGGAAAAATCAAAACAATTTTTAATCTATTCATTTTTTCATTCATATTGAGATAAATAATTTCGAGTTCTAATAATTGTTTTTATTATATTAGAGTAAACGTTTAAAAGCTTCAAGAATGATTAAAAATTAATGATAAAATTCTCTATACCAGTGCATCTCGAAGTTGACGAGATTATTAATTAAAAAAAATTGTGTTAATAAATCCTTTTCACCTAATTTTTGAATAAGTGACCAAGTATTTGGTAAATTTTTTCAAAAGTCATCCGTCCCATTTACTAATTTAATTTACGAATCACGAAATAAAAATATTAATTTAAAGAGCAATTAATATTTTAATCAATTGGACTTTTTTTAAACTGTAAAATCAAGCTTTTGAACTGGCACTTTAAGAGTCAAAAATATTTCCCAAAGTGTTCAATTTAACAAAGTTTACCAATCGAATAGACAAAAAAATAAATTAAATTTGGAGCTTTCTTCAAGTCAAGCTAAATTCAGTTAAAATGATTTTATCAATTCTTGCTCAATAAATTCAAAAACATGTGACCATGTTCTGGTCACTCAATACAATAAACATTTAAAAGATTTTTTATATCTTTTTATTGAATTCTTTAAAAAAAATACAGATTATGAGCAAAAAATTGAAAAGTTCTCTTGATCTTTAAATGGATATTTATAGTAAAATGATAGGTCAAATGAATGAGAGAAGTGAAATCAAATAGAGTTTAATATACTCAAAATTTTTTGTTAATGATATCTTTAAATTTGAAATTAATTTAGATTAATTGAAAAAATGCTAAAGCTAAGAAATAAAAGAATATTCAAAAAATATTATAGATTAAATTTAATATCTTTTTATTATTAATAAAATTTCAATCTACTTAGCAAACAGAATAATTTAATCTTTTGAATTTTGTTTTTATTTTATTTTGAAAGATAACCGTAACAATTGACAAAAGTTATATAAATTTGTTTAATTCAAAAATAAAATATTATGATAAAAAAACAAAAATTTTTAAATCAATTATGTATGAAAATATTGTAACAATACAAAAACAAAATATGAAAACCATAATATCAATATTCTACCTGCACCAATTGAATATTAATTAATAAAAATAATTAACTTTGATTCTAAATTAAAATACTTTTTTTTGTTGATTTGAAAATTAAAATGTTAAAGAAGTTCATCCTTTAATTAAAAAACTTATTTTTAAGTATTTTTTTTGACTAAAGATTTGATTAAGAATAAAAGTAAATAATTAAACCCGGATTATTATATTTTTTAGTATTTTTTTAAAAATTTTTAATTGAAATTTAAATCTCAAATTAACTTTATTGGTGCTAAATTATTTTTATTAAATAATATAAAAAATAGATTTTTTTTAATATATTTTTTTAAAGTTTTTAATTTTTTATATATTATTTTAGAATTATTACAGAAAACAAAATTTATTAAATTTTTTTATTGTTATTACACATTCTTCAAAATATTCTAATCACCTAAAAGAATCAAAAAAATAATCATATGATGAACCCAATATAATGTGCCAACTTTATTTGTTCTAGACTAATAAAATTGAAAAATTACTCAACTATCTGTTTAACACCAAAATTAAATTTTATCTCAAGTATTCTAATAGAATATTATTATCTTAATGTTTTTTTTTCAAATTATTTTTTTATTGACTTTGTTTAAAATAAAACCTTATCTAAATTTTCTTACAAACATGACTTAAATCATTATTGTTCAGCATTCATGTGATTTAAAACAATCAAACTTACTTATCTATTTCGAAAATTTTCAAAACAAAGCATTTTTTTCAAATAAAAGATCTAATCATTCTAAAATTTTTATTTTTATTATTATTATTTTCTGAAAAAAAAATGGAAAAACTGGAAATAGAGGAGAACAGTTTGGCTACGGTTAAAAATGGGATTTTAATTCCGAAAAAAATTTTATACATAGTCGGTGTTTCTTTCGGCCTTATCTTGGTAGGCTCAATTTTGGGCACCTATTATGGAGCTATTAATTCGGGCAATTCTGAACAAACAACTTTAATGACCACAACATCAACTACAACATCATCTACAACATCAACTACAACATCAACTACAACATCGACTACAACATCAACTACAACATCGACTACAACATCAACTACAACATCAACTACAACATCAACTACAACATCAACTACAACAAGTAATATTTTATGCATCCAAATGAAAAGCTAAATCTAAGTTTTATTTTTAAGCTGCCCCATTGAATTATAGATTGACACAGGATTTAAAACCTTTTTATTATGACATCTTTATTCAACCATATTTTAGAGTTACTGAAGAGCCACACAATTATTCAGCTAATGTTACCATAGACTTTGTATGTGAGGTTCAGACAAATAAACTAATTTTGCACATGAAAGATTTAATCTTGGACAATTCGACACTTACCATTACAAGTTTAAATGACTCATCTTTTGTCGACCAAAAAATATCTTCTAGCTGGACTTACAACAGCATTAACCATTTTTTTACAGCAGAAATTCCTCAACAATTTAAGATCAATCACTCATATAGATTTAGGGCTTCTTTTACTGGATTTAGCACAGATGATGAGCTGGGATTTTACAAAAGCTCCTACAAAGATTCAAATAATCAAACAAAGTGAGAAAATTTAGTTTTAAATTTTTTCTAAATTAAAAAAAATACTAAGGTGGCTGATTACTTCTCAAATGGAATATATTGAAGCAAGAAAATCGTTCATTTGTTTTGATGAGCCTATTTTTAAGTCAAAATTTAAAATTAGTATTCTGCATGATGTAAGTTTGCATGCAATGTCAAATATGCCCATAAACAAAACAACTCAAATGTATTTATTGTGATATTTGATTATAAGAAAAAAAATTATTTTTTTTTTAGAGGCCCAAAAGGTGATTATAACTGGACTCTGACAGAATTTGAAGAAACAGTTCAAATGTCCACATATTTGGTTGCAATTTTAGTTTCAGACTTCAAGTGCAAAAGTGGAGTTTCGAGTTCAAGTTATTCAAATGTTGATGTCAAAGTTTGTGCTAGACCAAATGCCGAAGATAAACTTGATCTTGCTTTGAATTCTTCAGTAGATATACTGGCTTTTTTTGAAGAGTATTACAAAGTAAAATATCCACTGGAAAAATTAGGTAAGATTTTTTTTATTTGAAAAATAAAAAAAAACTAAAAAAATTTTTATAAAGATCATGCAGGAGTGCCAGATTTTAAATATGGCGCTATGGAAAATTGGGGTCTAGCCATTTACCGAGAAGTTTACTTTATTTTCGATGAAAAGAGTACTCAAACTACTGAAATAAATGTGGTGAGAATAATTGCACATGAAATTTCGCACATGTGGTTTGGAAATCTTGTTACTCCAAAGTGGTGGGACGATTTGTGGTTGAATGAAGGCTTTGCTCGATTTGCTGAACATGTTGGATCAGATGCTGTTAAAAAACACTGGAGAATGGTAAATAATTACACAACATCTTACCTTTTCAAATATTGAGAATTTATTTTATCTATATTGAGAATAGCATTTTTAATCTTTTGATAAGTAGCTAGACTTTTTAATTTTTTTATCAGAAATTAAGATAGAAAATGAGAAAAGCAAGCTGATGAGATTAGTTAAACACTTTGTGAAGTTCATTTCAATTCGATAAAAACTTTTCATTTCAACTCGATAAAAAATTTTGAAATTAGATTTAAGTAATTATAGTATAAAAAAAGACCAAAGTTTAAATTGAAAAATTAGTTCAATTCTTCTAACTGGAGATTTTAAACTTATACCTAAAAGAAAAATTTAAAAAAAAAATTTGAATCATAACTAAATAGAGATAAAATATGTTTAAAATTTGAGGTAAATCGTCAGACGTAAAAGCACTTATTTTTTTAAAATTTGGATGAAATATGCAGAATTATGCTCAAAACTACATGAAAATTAATCACTGCATTTAATATTTAAATTAAAATTTTTTAAATTCTTTAAAGAAAAAATTAAAATTGAATTTTTGTTAAATTAGCAGAACTATAGAAAAACTTATAGAAAAATAAGGTTTTCAAATTTTAATCATTTTGTTCTGTTTTTTTGTACTGAATTTCCAGACTTGAAGTAAAGTCAAAAAAAAGTCATTTTAAAGTCAAGTCAGTGGCTAATTTTTGGTATTGTGAATTTTGGAACAAAGAACAAAAACACATATCTTAAAATGAAATAACTTTTTTACTAAAAGTCTAAAAATTGTTCTGAAAAATGTATCAGCTGATACAAACTTTGTACCACCCAAATAAAGTCTCTGCAATAGCTTTGCAATTTAATTTTAATGATTTTCTAAAACATTTAGTGCTTTGCAGACTTACAGAGTTTTTGCAGAGGCTTAATTTGGGTAGTACAAAGTTTGTATCAGCTGATACATTTTGCAGAACAATTTTTAGACTTTTAGTAAAAAAGTTATTTCATTTTAAGATATGTGTTTTTGTTCTTTGTTCCAAAATTCACAATGACTAATTTTTTAATTGTGTTTTTGAAGTTAAAAAAATATTTTGTACAAAAAACAAAAACAAAAGTTCGGAAGGACCAAAACATTTTCTGTAAATTGTAGCAACTGATAAACTTTCTGTACCAGCACTTAAAATTGAGTCGGATTTTTAATTTAATATAATATTTATTTATTTATTTAATTAAAGTTTAAGTTCCATGGACAAATTGAAATAAAAATTAATAGATAATTAAATATCTATTTTACAATTAAGTAAAAAAATTCACAATTCTCTGAATTTTGCAGATTTATTGCAGACTTTTGCAGAATTAGTATATTTGTGGTACAAAGGATGCTTTGGTTGCTGTAATTTACAGAGCATGTTTTGGTCCTTCCGAACTTAGGCATTTTTAATATTGGGTTTTTTTTGTACCAAAATTCACAATTCCAAAAAAATTTATCTGCTTTCTAAAATAATTTTTTTTTTTAATTCAAATGTATTTCAATTAAATTTTTGACTTCTCTTTGAATGACTTTTGAACAACTCTATGAATTTGAATTTGAGAAGACGAAATATTTTGAAACGATATATTATGCTATTTTGTGTAGAAAATTAATGAACCAATTTATCTAAATAAAACTAATAATTTAATTTTTTTCTTTTTATTTCAAATAAAATTGCCAGTTATCATGTTAGCATGCTACTTTAAAATATTTTTGACCAAAACAAATTTTCATAATTTTATTTTAAAGTACGACAGATTATTTGATTTACTCCTAAATGTAATTCAATCAGATTCGACTGAAGAAACCAGAGCAGTCTCCACGGACGTAAATACCCCTGAAGAAATTGATGCAAACATAAACCCAACAATTACTTATGGCAAAGTAAATAAATATTTTTTTCAAATTTTAATTTAGTATGAAAAAATTTTAACAAAGGGTTCAGCTATTGTAAAAATGTTATCCTATATTTTGGGAGATGACACTTTTAGAAACGGATTAAAAGTATAATTTGAAAAATTAGAAAGACATGAAGCTCTAAAAATTTTAATTAGAAATATTTTGAAACTTTTGAATATCAAAATGTAGATCAATCTGATTTGTGGAGAAAAATGAATGAAGTAAAAATTATTAAAATTTAAAAAATAAAATAAAATATAATTTTTAATCAAGCAAATGAAATTGGAAAATAAATCACATGGAGTAGATCTTTTGCCAGTAATGACATCGTGGACAAAACAAAAGGGTCATCCCGTTGTTACTATAAAGCGAATAAATGATACACACATTTCCATGAGGCAGAATAGATTTTTGACTGATTCCACTGTTTCCGGCTTATCCGAGTATTTTAATAAAAACATTTGGTTTAATTTTTAAACATAAATATTAACCTTTAAGTACTTTCTGGTATATTCCGATTTCTTTTTCTATTGAAGAACTGGGATCAAGTGGCGAATCTTTAACAAACAAGATTAATTCAACCAACTTATTTGACAAGTTTTTGTGGATAAGCAATAAAACAGGAGAGAGTATTTTTTTCAATTTAAAAAATTTTATTAGAAAATTAATCAAAAATTAAATTAAGCAATCATACCACTTAATACAACTTTGAATGCTAATAATTTTCTAATTGCCAATTTGGATATGGCTGTATTTTGCCGAATTAATTATGATGAAAAAGATTGGAAGATGATAGCAGAACAATTGCTTACAAATACCCAAGTAATTAATTTTTAAATTTGATAAAAAACAAAAAAATTTTTAAAACTTTTTTTTTAATTTAGGAATTATCTGCACGAACAAGGGCTCAATTGATCAGCGATGTTTTCAGTCTGTCCCAAGCTTTGTACATTAGTCCCGAAATAGCTTTAAATCATATTCGATATCTTGAAAACGAACTTGACTATTTACCATGGAGCGTATTCCTAGAAAGAGTTAAATATTTTACAGGCCAATTGGACTCTACTGAAATTTATAATCCTTTCAAAAAATACCTTCAAAAATTAGTAGCACCATACTATCAAAAATTAGGATGGATTGATAATCCGCAAACAGATGATTGGAATGATAGGTTCTTAAAGGCTTTATTTATAATTTATAGTAAAGATGTATTCACTTGTGTATTCTGTAAATTTCCATTTACATTTTATTGGATTTAATATTTTTTTAAATGATACAAAGAAGTATTCTCAATACTTTTTTTCAAAAATAGCAAGCAAAATTTTACGAATTAATTTATTCTTAAAATTTTAAAAAGAATTCTAGAAATATGTACTTGGCAATAATACAACAGAAGTCATCTATACTAAATTTGGTTTATTTTAGGCGGATCTGAATTTTAGATAAATAGTTATCTATTAAAATTAACCAATTTAAAAGAGACACACTGATTTTACATAATATATTTTCAAACTCTTCTTTTAAAATTTACGTTCATTTCTAATTTTTCAAAAAATTCAATCTTTTGATTTTTTTTTTTAATTTTTTTTTCAAAAACATGAAAGCAAGGGTCATAATTGAGAGAAACTATTTAAGACTTAGAGTAAATTAAATTCAAAATTAAGCTATAGAAAAAATTTTGAAACTTTTAGAATTAATATTTGGGTAATAAGCTAGTTGACTATAATTATCTATAAATCAAATCTAAAAATTAATTTTAGAATTTTTAAAATATTTGATTTTAGTAAGAACTTCAAAAGAATAGCCTTTTTATATTTAAAAAAATTAAAGAGCATTTAATATAATCGATTTAAAAACCATGTTTCTCTCAAAACCTAAAATTTTTTAGATTTAAGATATTTTCTAAAAGAAAGTACCGAAAATTGATTTCAGATTTTTGTGTAATTCACAAAAAATCTATATCTTCTGTTCCTGACACTCTATTATATATATAAAATTTTATCACTGTATATATTTTAAATCAGTATCAAATTTAAATCGAAATTTATTTTTTTTTTACTTTAAGACATTAAAGCCAATATCAAGGATTGTTAGCGTAGCTTTAAAATATTTGCGGGACAATAATTTTTTAAAATTATATTTATAAAATTTTAGGAAAAGAAAAATTTAAATTTAATAATATTTTTAATTAAGTTATAGTTCATTTTTCTAATATAGCTTTTCTTACTCTTCTTATTTAAAAATTCAAAGATTTCTTTCAAAAAAAAACTGAGTATTAGAACTGAATATTAAGGAAAATTACAAAAACAGTACTTTAATAAAATCTTGTTATAAAAATAAAAATTCATAGAAATTATACGCTTTTATCTTAGAATTAAGTCTTTTTTGGATAAAAGTCATTTTTGGACAAAAGTCAAGTACAAGTTGAAAATCAAAACATAATTTATCTGTGCCAAGCTAAAGCTCCTTCAGATAAAAAAATAAAAAATTTAGAAATATAAAATGATTTAAAAATCTAAAGAAAAATAAGCTAAAAATAATATAAAAGAAAATTAAAATAGAAAAATTTAAAAAGTTTTGACATAAGGAAAGATCCTTACAGTTCTATATAAAAAAATGAAACAAGATGTTTTTTTTTAATACAATTCTTAAATTTATTGAATTAATTATAGAATTTTGGAATTTTATCCGTCTTGATTTTTACTTGAATATTAAAAAAATGCTTGAAGATTTTTGTAATTCATTTCTGGTTTCATTTACCATTAACTTTAACTTTAAAACTTTAGAAGATCGGGTTAGGATTTAAAATATCAAATCATACCTGCAGACCTCTTGAAAAGATCTTGGCTCTATAAAACTTCCTTCTAGAAAATGTATTTGCTAATTTATTAAGTAAAATATAATAAAATTTTAGATAGATATTTTAAAGTATAATTTAAAAAAAAACAGAATCAAGTCCTACAGTGTAGAAAATTTTGAATAAAAGACGATTTTTTAAAAAAAAATTTTAGATATTTTTTAAAAATGATAAAAAATATTATTCAAGATTTAAAAAATTCAGAAATTTAAAAATAGTTTAAAACAGATCTGCATAGAATACAATCTTTGTTTAATCATTGAACATTTTATTTTAATTTTTTTTTATAGACTAGTGAGAAATAGATTGGTAGAATTTGCATGTCAAGTTGAACTAACTGATTGTTTGAGCCAGGCTCGATCCATTTACAATGATTTCATTGATTCTGGAATTCAAATTAAGTAAAAAAATTAAAAAAAATCTTATTGTCAAATTTTTTACACTAAAAACTTTTAGAGTGCCATCATTTTTATACAGAGTCGCGTTTTGCTCATCAATAGAACAAGGAAACGATGCTGATTTTGAAAAATTATTTGAAAAAATAAAGAATACTGACAGTAATCTAAAATCATCCATGTTATATGGCTTGTCATGCAGCAAATCAACAGCTAATTTAAATAAATACTTAAATGACCAAATGAACTCTAACTCAGTAATATCTGCTATTCGAAATGTTCTATCTAAACCATCTGGCGTATATGTGGCCTGGAACTTCTTTAAACAAAATTGGCAAAACATTTACAAGTTAGTTGAAGCAATAAAATGAAAATTAAATTATTTTATTATCCTTTTAATAGAGATGGCTCGGATATTTCAGGAATTGTTTCAGATTTGGCCAAAAAACTCAAAACACAAAGTGACTTGGATGATGTAAATTTGTACAATGTCAAAATTTAATATTAAAAAATATTCTCTTCAGATAGAATCATTTTTCAGTGACAAAAATTTAACCCAGGGAAACAGAGAAAGCTTGAAAGTAGCTAAAAATCAATTACTGTCAAACATCAATTGGTTTAGTCAAGAGTTTAACTCTATCAAAAATTGGACATCAGCATTAAATATTGGTAAAATTAGGCAATTTAAGCTTTATTAAAATTATTTAAAATTTTGTTGTCAGGAAATCAAGTAAACTATCGTTTGCCGACAAATTTGATCCCGAATTCCTATGATATAAAAATACAACCTTACATTGGAGATTCGTGGATGGACAAAGCGTTCACTTTTGATGGAGCGATAAGCATTAACTTTACATGCGCTGAACCAACCAAAAAAATAATTTTTCATGCCATCGATCTGGATTTGGACACTAACTCTTTTACAATTCAATCAACTGATAAAAATGAAGTAGAAAAAATGTACACCGAGGACAAAATTACTAATTTTATAGAGCTTAATTTGAAAAAAGAGTGCCACAAAGACTCTGATTATGTTTTGAAAATGAATTATACAGGCTCGATAATCAAAAATTTGTATGGCTTTTACCGAAGTTCGTACAAAAATGAATTAGATGAAACAGAATAGTAATTTTTATTTAATTTTTATTAAAAGTTTAAAAAATGTTTGCTTAAAAATTAGTTTGGCTACGACTCATTTTCAACCAACAGATGCCAGAAGAGCGTAAGTTTAAATTAAAAAAAAAATAAAAAAAAATTTGGAAATTTTTGCTTTAAGCTTTCCATGTTTTGACGAGCCAGCACTAAAAGCTTCCTTTAAATTGACAATTATGAGACATAAAAATTTTTCTAGTTCTATATTTAATACTCCATTAGCTAAATCGAGTCCTAATGGAGATTGGTTTGAAGACGAGTTTGCAGAAACGCCAAAAATGTCCACATATTTAGTTGCTTTTGTGGTTTCTAACTTTAAAAAAATAACAAATCAAACATCAAAAGGCATTGAAGTAGAAGTTTTCGGAAGGCCTGAAAAAATTGATAATGGCGAAGGAGACTTTTCTCTCAGAGAAGCTCAATTGATTTTGGATTTTTTTGAAAATTATTTTAATCTTCCCTACCCATTGGCTAAATCAAGTTAGTTTTATCATTTCTTTAGATTAGGAAATTTTAGCAAAAAATACGGCGATTTATTATTTTTTAACTAAAATTCCTGAAAAAAAATTTTTTTTCCTAAATTTTCTTAACTGATATTATTCTTATTAATTTTTCTAAATCGCATTAAAATTATAAATTAAACATAGTTATACTTTAAAAAAACTAAAAATTTGCAGATATTATTTATTTGATAGCAGAGAAGGATGTTTTGTACAATTAGAATTTATTTTTGAATTTTAACAATATTTGGATAATTAAGAATGTATGAATTTTGATTAAAAATGTGAGTTCTGTAATCTAGTTTCTAATTAAGATCTCAATAATTCTTTGCTTATTACAATTCGGTTCAAATTCGGCACTAAATTTTTATAGTGGTCAAGGATAAACAAAAAATTTTAAAAAAGTTAAAAAAAAATTCATTTTTTTAAATTTAATTAAATATTGAAAAAATTAGCTTCAAACTTGATTTTTAAAATCAATTCACATTTTTAAATAAATTAAGTAATTTTATGAAATGAAAGTCATTTTTATATTCATCAAGAAAAATTGGTGAAAAATCAGCAATTTTAGTTAATGAATTAGCACACGCCAAAAAATACCATTCATTCGTGGTAAAATTTAAAGTTGGTACAAAATCTGATATTTTTTTTTAAAGAAGTTTGAAATTTTTTGTTGATTGTTTTCTTTTATCAACCATGGTATGCAATTTTATTTTAGTAACCTGAAAAAAGTTCAAAATTAATAATAATGATAATAATAAAAAGCTACAGCAAGCGAGTTTGCGGAGATGGCTAAATCGGGAGCCATCTATGGCAGCTAATCGCGCAAAAATCGAGAGATAAATTACTATGAAAGAAAACAATGAAAGTTACAGAGACGAAACTGAGGTACAAGACGAATACGAGAGATTATACAGATTGATGTGTAAAGTAGATTTGTAGTAACTCAAAAAATTAGTCATTAATAAGAAATAAATAAAAAATAAATCAAATAATGGTACAATTGTATAAAAAACTAATAAGAGATAAGTAATTACATATTCAGTGGTGATTTGATAACAGTATTTTACGAAAAATTACGTAAAATACCGTTATCCAAATTTTACAACGTAAAATCCGGAAAGTGAAAAAGAGGTATTTTACGAAAAATTACGTAAATTTTCACGATTTTGAGATAATTTTGGTAAAATTTAAAACTACCAATTCAAAATTCAAAATTTTTGAAAAAATGTCTGTTTTTTCCAAAAATCGAAAATTTAAGAAAGTTTTTTTTATAATGATTTTAAAAATAACCATTTTTTTAACCAAATTATGAAAAAAAAAACTAAAATACCAAAATTATCTTAAAATCCTGAAAATTTACGTAATTTTTCGTAAAATACCTCTTTTTCACTTTTCGGATTATCCGTTAATTTACGTAAAATGTGGTAAAATTTGGTTAATTCACGATATTTTACGTTATTTTTCGTAAAATACTGTTATCAAATCACCACTGTATAGGTACAATTGATTAAGAAATAAGAATTTATAGAGACATTACAGATATTACATAAGATTATAAAGAACATTACCGGGTAAGAGAAAGACAAATAGAAAATAATTTACAGAAAATATAGATTAAGAATAAGTCCTAAAATATTAAGATTAAGTATATAGATTAAGTCCTAAAATATTGACGTTTTTGGTGAAAGTTTAATTGATAGAATTATTATCAGAATAATAATTTTTCTTAATTTTTGATAATTAATAAATTGATAGAATGTTTAAAATTTTCCAATCAAATCTAATAAAAATGAAAATTTTAATTGAAAAAAATTAATTTTAGGAGTTATTTATATTAAATACCACTGTAGCTTATATATATTATTATTATTATTATTTTTTTTATTGTTCTATTTATTATGTTAGTTAATTCTCTTGCAGATTAATTTAAAATTTGTTTTAAAACAACTTTTAATTAGAAATATCAAATCAATTTGATCAAATTTTTTGCTCTTTATAAGATATTTATCTTTAAACTTGTTAAACATTTTCTATGAAAATAAAAACTCTGTGAGTATTTTTCAAATTTTTTTTTTATTTTATTTATTTATCAAATAATTTTATTTTAAAATATATTTCTATGATTGTTGTATTATTTTATCAATTTTTTATGAATTGATGCATCATCGTATTTTTAACATTTAAAATTACTCTATCACTTAGCTTTTAAATTGCTTCCTTATATCTTGAGAGAATCATATCTTTCTCGTTTGGTAGCCTTTTATTATTATTATTATAAATTAATCTGCAACGGGTTTTAAACCGCGGAGCTAGGTACCTCAAGTACCTGGCTATGGCAGATAAGTAGTGTGATTTAACAACAAGTTTTAAATATAAATTTTGATGACAAGTTTCAATTTTTTTATAAACCATAGACAAATAAAATTTTTTGAAGTTTAATTTAAATTTATTTTAAATTATATTTTATGCATTTTATTATGAAGACTAAGAAAAAAATAATTAATAGTTTTAGATTTTCCAAAATTTTTTGTCAATTTTACAGTAATTTTGAATATTTTTGTTAAAGCATTTAAATGTATTATGTAGACTTTAACATTTAGAATTTTTTGAATCAAGACTTAAAAAAAGCGATCAAATTTATCAGTTTTAATTTATCTATATTTAATCCGAGTAAATTTTCTATTTAGAATTTTTTCTTGAAAAAATTATGTCATTCAAATTTGATCTCTGTACAATCGCATAATATCAAAAACTAGAAAAAAAAAAAATGATAGAAACAAAATTTAGATAAACCATTTGAGTATCGGTTGACTCAATTTTAAAAATTTATATTAAAGAAAAATTATATATTTTTTGCTAAATTACATTATTTAAATAATTTAAATTCTTTAATCAAGGTCAGATCGGTGTTCCTGATTTTAATGCCGGTGGTAAGTAAATTTTTTTATTTTATATCAAGTTTATAAATCTGGTTGTGTTAAGCTATGGAAAACTGGGGTGCCGTTATATACCGTGAGACAGCTTTGTTTTACAATCCAAAGACGGATGCACTTGTTAATAAACAAAGAGTATCATCTGTTGTTTCTCATGAACTTGCTCATCAATGGGTTATTAAAAAAAAAAAAATTTTATTAATTTATTAATTTTATTTTCTTAAAAAGTTTGGAAATTTAGTAACACCAGACTGGTGGAATGATATTTGGCTAAACGAGGGTTTTGCATCTTGGGTAGAATATCTTGGTGTCAATTATACACATCCCGAATGGAACTTCGTAATTTATTCTAAATTAAATAAATACAACAATTTTTAAAAATTTAATAAAATAAAAAGCTTGATTTGTTTTATGTGCAAAAATTGAAAGTAATGGAACTGGACAGTCTTGAATCGAGTCATTCTGTTAGCTTTGATGTAAATGACCCTGGTGAAATAAATTCTCTCTTTGACAAAATTTCTTATGACAAAGTAAAAAATTAAGTGAGATTTTGGGTTGTTTTTTTTAATATTTTATTCATAGGGATCGAGTATTATTAGAATGATGAATGCTTTTTTGACAGAAAAAACATTTAGAAGTGGTGTTTCGGTAAAGTGATATTTTAAAAAAAAATTATTTATCTCAAATATTATTTTTTCTAGGATTATTTGAAAGATTTTGCTTACAAAAACGCAAAACAAGATGATCTATGGCAATACTTGACGAATCAATCTTATGTTGATGGAAGTCTAGATAAAAAATTGAATGTTAAAGATATTATGGATACTTGGACCCTGAAGAAAGGCTATCCATATGTTATGGTCGAGAGAAAGTACGGAGAAAAAGAAATGGTTTTGACTCAAAAATGGTTTTTGTTAAATCCTGCAAGCAAAGTCAAGGATACAGAAGAGTACAATAATTACAAATGGTATATTCCTTTTACTTTTACGAGTCAAGAGGACCCAATTTTTGATTTTGAAAAAAAAGCAACTTGGTTGGAACCTGGTCAAAAAGAAGGTATTTTTTGTTTAAAAAAAAATTTAATTTTAATTTAAAAATTTAAATATATAAATTAAATTGAATTTTAAAAAGATTTAATTTAATTTTATTTTATTTTGATTTTAAATTTTTGTAAATAATTTTATTTAAGTAAAAATATCGACGCAAAATATTGATGATGATTCTTGGGTTATTGGTAACTTGAAGCATTCAGCATTCATGAGAGTCAATTATGATCAGGACAATTGGGATTTATTAATTGAGCAGCTCAATCAAAATCATACAGTTATTGATCCAATAAACAGAGGAACTCTTCTTGATGATTCTTTTAACCTAGGAAGAGCAGAAATAATCGATCAGCTTTTATTTTTGAGAATTACACAATACCTAGCGAATGAAAAAGAAAATTTGCCATTTGTTCCAGCTTTTATAGGCTTTGATTATATTGGAAATATGATAGCAAATGATTATTTTGCTTACAACGATTACAAAGTGATTATTTAATTTTTTTAATTAAAATTTTAATTTTAATATTTTTTTTATTTTTTTAGAATTATATAATTAATTTAATGAACAGCACTTATCAGAGTCTAGGATGGGATGATGTATCAGACGATTTAATGTAATGATATCTTATCTTATTTTATTTTATGATAGATTAGTTAATATTTTTATTCATTGTTTAAAAAATTTAAATAATGCCACTAAACCTAGAGCTTTATATCCGTAAAAAATAAAAAAACAAATAATATTCATTAAACTAGCAATAAAAGCAGCCGATGAATTTTTAACATCAATTATAAGCAAAAAATTTAAAAAATAAAATCAAAAAGAAAGTTTTGAAATAGTTTAAATTAATAAACGAGATAGGTGAAAAAAGACTTAAAATTTCTAAATTTTAAAAAATCATAGAGGTTAATTTTAAAATCTAAATTAAGACATAATAAAGTTAACTAAAATTAAAAGGTCTATTTTTTTCTTAAAAATAAATTTTGAGATTTGTAAAAAAATGTAACTATTTTAATTAATTTGATGGCTCTTGAAGGTTTCTAGGTATTTTTTTTATATATTTATTTTCATCTTCTAAATCGAAATTTAGAATCACTTTTTTATTTGTATTTAATCCTCATCAATTTTACCAAGTTTTACGTAAGTTTAAAATAGCATAAAAATTTTAATTTTATGGAATATTTTTTTAAAATATTTCGGCCTAAATTCAAGTTAAAATAATAATTAATTTTTCGTAATGTTTTTGCTATAAAGAAGTATTTTTATTAGTATTTATATTAAAATTTAAAGCAAAACAATTTTTTTTTCTAATTTAAAAATTAAATAATAATCTTGAAAATTTTTAACATTAAATACAAAAAAAAGTTAACAAAACTTAACATTTAGTACTGTTTCTATCAATATTCGATCTATCATTTTAAATATAAAGAATTTTTTAAGCTTTTGTCTACGCTAAACAAACTATGTTTAAAAATGTTTAACATTTATTTTTAAAATAATTGCAAAAATTGAAAAAAAATCTGGTGTTCAATTTAATAAAACTTATTTTGCAACAGTTTTCTCTTCAAACTTCACCACTGCAATTTTTAGTAAAAAAATATTTTAAAATATTTTTCATTTTTAAAATTTTAGAGTAGCTTCCTTCTAATAACTTTGAATTTTTTTTATCCGAATTAATTCGCTTAAATCAAAACTGTTTATTTAATTTTTTCTTGATCCTGAGAAAAAAATTATTACATTAGAATTAAAATAAAAATTCAAAAATTTGGTTTATCAAAAAAGCAAGTGAATGAGGTAATTTACTGCGAATTCTGACCTTTATTTAAAGGAAAAACCACGCTAGACTTGAAATTGAGAAAATAAAAATAAGTAATGCGAATTTACTTAAAATAGAATATCATTGAACATCTATAGCAAATTTTTTTTCCGAAAAATCAAAGAATTTTCTAAATTCTTTAGAAATTACTTAAAAAGATTCTCTTTTCAATTCTTTTCAATTTACAAAAAAAAATGGTAAAAAAAAGTCTAGCTAAGTATTAGATCATCTTTTCGAATAAAAACTGTATAAAAGGAATTTTTGCATTATTTTATGTGTTTGAGCTTTGGCAATAATTCTTTACCAAAAATCTGAATGAATTGACAGACATTAGTACGAGAAGACCCTTGAGTTTTTTTTATTTAATTAAGTTACATGAAAAAATCGAATATCTTTTTTAAAAAAATAAAAAAAATATGAAGCTATTTGCCCAAAATTTTGCACTTTTCTAGCATTTTAATAAAAAAATTATTTTGAACTAATTTTAAATTTTCATCGCATTGATTTAATTGACAGATTGAATGTATCTAATTTACAGAACCAATTTTAGTCTAAAGTGAAAAAAAAGTATCAAATTATTTTAAAATTCAAAATTTTTGTCAAATTTATTTATTTGTAAAAGAATCAATTTTAATTTACTAATAATTTTCAAATTTTTTTTCAAGTGATTTGCAAATTTCGACATTACAATTGATGTGTAGTTTCGGATTCGAAGATTGCGTTACTGAAGCCCGATCTCGTTTTGATGATTGGATTAATAACAACATTGCGTAAATAAATTTTTAATTATTAAAAAAAATTTAATTTAAACTTTTTCTCTTTTAGACTTCCGAGTAATTTTAAAATTTTAATCTATTCGACAGTAGTCAAGTACGGAGATGAAGAAACTTGGCTGAATTTGTATCAAAAAGCAATAGGTATTTCTGATAACACAGAAAAACTAAGAATTTTCAGAGGCCTAGCTTCTTCAAGAGAAGCTTCGTTGCTATCAATGTAAATTAATTTTAATTTTGAATAACAAAAGAATAAGAATTTTCTTTAGAATATTGAATTCAGCATCCGATAAGAACATCATAAGATCTCAAGATGAAACATCTGTAATTTCTTATGTGGCGAGTAGTCCTCTAGGCAGAAAACTGGCCTTTGATCATTTGGAAGATAATTGGGATGAACTTTTCGAACGACATGGTGACGTTTCATTTACACTTTCAAGCTTGATTGACTCGGTCACAAAATATTTGAACACAAATTCCTACTTGCTGAGATTGGTAAACTTTGCAGAACGAAACTCAAATTTGGGTGTTACTAAAAAAGCCTTCGAGCAAGCGATAGAGAATGTACAATTCAATACAAGATGGACCATGAAAAATCTAAATCCAATTAAAGAATGGTTAAATTCGAATATTTAACTACAACAACTTAAGCTCGATCAAAGACTAATTTAAATAATAAATTATTATTTTAATGAATTAAATAAATTTTTTAAAATTTTTTAGTCTTTTTTTTCAGTCAGTTCTAAGTTTTCATCTTAGATTATGATTACTGAAAATTTCAATTAAAAATGAAATTTTGCACAAATGTACATTGATATGAGTCAGTTGTGCCCTGATAATATTAAGCAGATCCGAGGTTCCATTCGACTTCTAGGATAAAATTTCTAGCAAAAAAAGTATATAATGGTCAGGTTGAAATTTTTTTATAAAAGCATCAGTGAAAAAGGATGATTTTATGATTTTTTTAAAAGGTTAAAGGACGAGCTTTCTTAAACCATCTTGGTCATAAGGATTCTGTTCTTTATTTTTGAGAAAATTAGAACTCAACTTTTGTAAAATAATTTATTTATGGCAATATTCACTGTTTGCTAATTCAACTGCCCTAACCCTTTTATTAAAGCTTGAAACTGCTTTTCTTTTTTAGGATGATTTAGTTTTGGTTAAATTAAACTGTACTCTTGTTAAAAAGTTTTTGTTAATTCAATTCATATCGAATATTATGCATAATTTGAGCTTTTTTACTTAATCTCTTTGAATTTTTATTCTTTTTAAAAAAAAAATAAAAAATTTTCTTATCCCTTTAAATAAACTCTTAATTATTGCTAAGCCTAATGCATTAAGACAACTTGTTTTTCAGCTTTTTAAGAATGGAAAAATTTTAAATACAAACTGGATTTATTTGGAGATTTAATTTATAAATTCAAAAAAGGTCTTTAATTTTTTTTCCTTATTTTGATTTTTCTTATAATTCTTTTTTTTTCAACATTTTTTATAGACATAATAAAAAAAGTTAATTAAATTGAAATATGAGGATATATAAAATATGATGTTACGAGAGAATGTTGTGATTAAGCTTTAATCTGATTGATGATAAAATATGGAAAATTATTTGATAGGAGAACTTTAAAGCGTCCCATTTGGAGTAGGCAAATTTTTCTCATCTTTCCTGAAAAGTTTATAAGTAAGCAATTGTCTATTTGGGAGGTGGAAAGAAATTATTAGATTTATTCTATGGAGCATTTATTTTTGTTAATTCAATTACTTTAATATCAATCTAATTGATATTATCCTTAATATTGTGCGCTTTTAAAAAAAAAAATTTCAAAAAATTTCAAAAAATTAATAAAATTAAATTCGCAATTTTTTCAAATTAATTACCGTAAAACCTTGCAAACTACCCCATGGGGTTCTCAATAAAAAATGGTGGGGTACTAAATTAACGAAAAGATTTTTACCACATATTTAAAAAAATAAAAATACTCATTAGCCCGGGGTTAAAATATAAAAATTTATTAATTTTAATGGGATTATTATTAAAAAAAAATTAAATTTCACTGGGCTTATAAAATTAAATTCGATTTTTGATTTCAAAAAATGACAACTGGTGACGATGATGAAGATTGTGATTCTAAATCTGTGGCTGACGAACCAGCAATTTGGTTTCTATTAAAGGTTATTATTGCTAAGAATAATAACCAATAAAATATTTAAACAATTTCTTTCCACCTCCCAAATAGACTTTTTTTAAGTATTTTTTCAAATATTCATTGTTCTTTTGTCGGCCTTCCTCTATTTCTTTTTGGCAAAGCTGGTCTGTTTGGGGTTTTCATTTTTTATTTGTTTCATATATTTTTTTTAAATTCAATTGAAAATGAAAACTGAAAAATAGCAGCTATTTGAAACAAAAAGTTTTTTTTTTTGCAAAGCCTAAGAGCGTATGTTAAAAAACAAATTTTCAAGCTCATTGGGGTGTAATTTAAAAAAATTTTTAATCCCATGAGACTACAAAAAATAATTCAAAAGCACAGTGGGGTTTTGCTTAAAAATAAATTAAAATATTATAGGTATTTATACAATTATTTTGACTTAACCCCGGGGTTAAAAATATAATATAATAAAAAAACCTAGGGGTTATAGTATATTCGTAAGTAGACTATGCAGCCTTTAACCCGGGTTAGTTTGCAAGGTTTTACGGGAACTAGTAGAATAAATAAAATTAATAAACCAATATATATTTTGACTAATTCGACTAAAAAACACAGTCACTTAATCTTAATGTCTACTTGATTTATTTAAAATGTAAAACTTAAACTCCATTTCAAGTCGAGTCGAGTCGACTCGACTAAAAAAATTTCTTTTAAATTTAATTTTTTTAACCTAAAAAAATTTTTTTTGATTATTTAAGAAAATAAATTATAAAAACAATTTTTTAGATTCAAAAAAAATTTATTGAGAAAGATTTTTTAATTCAAAATAAAATTATAAAATTTAAAATTTATAAGCCGAAAATAAAGGCAAAATCCATTTGAATCATATTTTTTTTTCATGAAATCGTAAAAGCATGATATCGAGATTTTTTTAAGTCTTTTTTCCTTTATCACGATTTTAAACATTAAATCACTTTTTTAAATTATGAAAAAAAAAATTAAAATATTTTAATATATGTTGAATTTGATAGTTAAAATATAGTTGTCCTAGAATAAAAATTAAATAAAATACGAATTAAAGTTAGAAGTTCGGTAATTTAAAAATTTTATTTGTTTTCCGTTTTTTTCTAATTATTTTATCTATTCAACTATCGAATTCTAATATTAATTATTTAACTTAATTGTTTTTTAAAATTTACATTGATCTACTTCCATTGATAATCGATCCCGGACCCAATTGTCAAGAAAATTAAACAACGACTTAGCTTAATCGACTATGCAGTTACTTTGTTTTTATGTAGAAAAATACAACTTAAAACTTTTCTTTTTAATTTATTTTAAAAAATATTTTCGAGTCGAGTCGACTTAAAAAAAAATCAAGTCGACTCGATTCGACTGGAAAAAAATTCGAGTCGACCCGAGTCGACTAAAAATGAAGCTTAGTCGAGTCGACTCGGGACAAAATATGCCCAACACTAATATTTGTGAATTAAAAATGATTGATAATAAGCTTACATTCTATAAAAAAAACGCCCTTATGCAATAAAAAGGTTTTGCCCTATAAATCATTTATAATTCCGTTTTTTGACTATTGTCTATCTTAATCAATTTATTTTACAAAAATATCAATTTAAAAGTAATTTAATTCGTTTTCCAACTGTTTTCAAAGATTACTTAAAATTAGACATTTTAAGCAACGGTGATTTTAAAATTTTAAAAAAGAGATTAAATGAGTATAATGTTGAATAATTTTTAAAACAGAATTATTAAACGTCTTGCCTAATTTGTTCATAAAATTTTAAATCAAAAAAACTCACCAAATGGTCTAATTGAAAACAGTGAATAATTTTGAAATAAATTAAATTGTAAAACAATTGTTTAAACATTAAAAAAAAATAGTTTCACACTTAAATAGTACACACAAAAATTATTATCGTTTCATTCAAACGTTTTGAATGCATTCATGTGCATATTTTTTTTTATCATTTTTCATTAATTATTAATTCAATAAATTTTTATGACTCTAAAAAACAGTGAAATTCTAATGAATAGGTTTAGTATTTGAAGACATTTCAACTTTAATTACATATTAAAAGATAAAATAACATTTAGTAAAAGATGAAATTAGATTTTTTTTATTTTGAAAAATAATTTTGGAGTAAGATTCTATATTAATTAAAGAAAAAAGAAAATATATTATATAATAATAATATATTTGTTTGTATATTTATAATTCTTAAGATTCTGATTATAGAATAGAGAGTTTTGAAATTTTAATTTTGAACTTTATAATTTTGTGTCAAAATTTGTCCGTTTTGTTTTATTTTGAATCTTTCAAAAGGAGTGTTTCTGAATAAAATATTTTGAAATTATAGATTTCCAAAACATTTTCATTTGTATACAAAAATATAGATTATAGATTAAAGATTTCCAAAACATTTCATTTCTATACAAAAATATTGATATGCTAGTTGAACTCTTTGTTGTCTTTTATTTAAAAAAATCTATTATTAAAAAAAGTTATAAAATTTTATCAAAAAATTCAAATAAATTAAATTTTCTAATCAACATATTTAATAAAATAAAACAAAAACAAATTAATCACAATTAAACTTTCGATCACATTTATTTTCATCAAAATAAACTCCATCACAAACAGTTTGATTACAATTTGGTAAACTATAAATACCAATTTCAAAAAACTTTGCAGCTTTCCAAATTCTACAATTACATTTGCCAGCTTCTTCGATCTCAGATTTTTCTGGATCGATTTTAATTATCATTTTAGCCGATCTACTTGATTTGAATTGTCTAAAAATGCACATATCCATGCCATTCAGAGTACTAAGAGACAAGTCCAAAGTACCAATTCGACTCTCTGTCGAATATCTTGAACAAAAGCTTTTCGGCTCAAATTTTATCTCGTTTAAATTCAAGTAAATAGTCAAAAGATTGCCAAAATCATACTTTTTCTCAAAAGCATACTCACCAATTTTCACCAAATTGCCACTTTGACTTGACAAGTCCAGTATTTTTAGCCGCATCAAAGTGCTTACATTTGGATGATTGACCAAAAAATTGTTGTTTAACAGCAGCACCATCAAGTCTTTCATTTCTAAAAATAAATTTTGGTCCAAATTTTTAATTCTATTGCTGCTAAGGTACAAATGGGTCAATTTGGTCAAATTTCGGAACATGCTCTTTGACAAAATTGATATTTTATTGCTGGACAAGTCAAGATACTCTAAGTTTGACAATTTGCTCAGACTTGTTAAATTTTTTATTTGATTTTTTTTCAACTTGAGCTCTTTTAAATTTTTTCCAGACTCAATTGCGGACAGCAAATTTGTCACATTGGAGACTAAATTTTGGCTTAAATCGATGGAAATAAGCTTCGAACTGAACACATCTGAGTCCAGGAGAGATAAGCGATTGGACGCGAGGCTCAAGTAGCTTAGGCTTTCCAAAGACGCGGTCCAATTCGGCTCGAATTTTTCCACTCTCAAATTATTCAATTTGAGAGTGCGCAGGTTCTTCAGCTGTCGTAGTTCTATATTAATTTTGTTTAGCAAAGAAATGTTGGTGTTTGTGAGACCAAATTCTGTGAGTGACTTGTGCAGAGCTTTTAAAGAACCCGACTCTACTTCTTCGAGATTATTTTCTATCAAGTGAAGCATTGAGATTGACTCAGCTCCCTCGAAAGCGCCTTTGGTCAGTATTTTTAGATTATTTTGACCAATTATCAAATATTTGATATCTAGATGCCTAAAAGCCTGATCTGGTATTTTTCCGATGGAGTACTTGTTGATTAGGAAAACATTTATGGGCTTGGATTGGTTGGCTAGGCGGTTGGGAAAGCCAGAATTGAAGCGGTCCAAATCTGGTATGCATCTGATGTCTATGGTCTCATCGCTGTTGTTTATGCAGCGACACCGCTCGAATACACAACTGGACCCGGTCTTAGCAAAGTTTATCGCTAGAGCTATTACATAGAGATAAAACATTTTTGTTTTGTTTATTTTATATTTTAAAAAATAAAGTTTTTTCTCTTTTAATTTAAAGTAAGTTGGGACAATTTGAACCAAAATGACAATTAAAAATGCTTATCAAAAGGATAAAATTAGTTCCAGCTCATTTTATTTTTATTTATTAAGTTTTTACATTTTTGTCATGGAAGATTTTTAAATTGTAAATTGATAAGAAATTATTAAATGGATAATAAGCAAATCGAATTCTAGTGTCAAAATAGTCAGACTATGAAAATTTGGGAAAAATTAAATGTTTTGTCACTTAGATGTCTTTAAATAACCATCAAAGTAAGGCGAATTTAAATTATTTCGAGTAGTGTAGTAGTTTTCTTAGAACAAACTTAAAAAAAATATTTTTCAATTCATATATTTATAAAAGGCTGGTGATTAGGAGAATTTAATCAATCAATAAAATTCGGTATAAAGCAAAAATTCAATATGGATATTAAAATAATAAGTTGAGTGTTTAAAAATTTATTCAGTTTTAAATAAAATTATTAAGTTATTTATTTGATTGAGGTATAATTAAATCAAATGAGTGTACTAAAATAGTGTACATTTAAATATATCTTTTTTTTGATATTCTTCTTTAATTAAACTGTTTTATGTTTTTTTCAATTCTATTTTATTTTGATTTTTTATTTCATATCATTAGTCTGGAGGAAAGAAAAAAAAATGATAAAATAATAATAAAACAAAAAGCTTTTAAAACTGAAAACTCATTAAAAATATTAATTGAATAAAATATTTTTATATAAAAAAGTCAAAATTTGAATTTTTGTAGGTTTTTTAATCTGTTTAAAAGAATTAGAAAAGCTAAAAATAATTAAATAAAATCCTTGCACCTGAATACTAAAGAGAATAAAACTGAAGAATGATACAGAAGCCATAAATAATATCTTTCATTTCAAAAAAAGACAAAAAAAAATCTGCAAAGTAATATTTTTGATCAATTTTCAATTTGCTCTTGTTGCTCAAATTTTTAAATGCGCAATTTCATTGCATTGCAATTTGCACAGTATTTTAATTAATTAATTTTAAAACTTTAATTTTAGAATTTTTTTAAATTCAATAAAAAAATTGTGAATATGCAATGCAGTTTTAATTTTTGAGCAAAAAGAGCGAATTGAAAATTAATCAAAAATTTTACTTTGCTAAAATTTCCGATTTGGTAAATCATTCAAACATTAGACAAAGCTGAAGATACAAAAAAAGTGAAGGAAAAGAATGGTCAAAATGCACAAAAAAGCGC
Organism: Brachionus asplanchnoidis; assembly: GCA_025491095.1. Lineage (NCBI taxonomy): Eukaryota > Metazoa > Rotifera > Eurotatoria > Ploima > Brachionidae > Brachionus > Brachionus asplanchnoidis. The sequence continues at coordinate 1,814,890 of JAILYF010000006.1, forward strand.
CAAAAACAAAAAGATATAAAGGATCAAACAATTTTTCGAAATAGGTTATCTAATTGATATTGTTATTGTTTGGATGGATGGTCATTTGATCGGGGTCTATTTAATATTAATTTTAAAAATTTTAGTTAAGAAGCAGCTATTACCATTAATAATAGGCTAAGGAATTGAAGTAAATTAATATCATGGATTACAAAATAATATATATAATTTTATATTGTGTCAGATGATTCTAATAAGATTTCTGATACCGGGGTTAAGCGTCTGGGGCTCTGGGACTTTACAAAAAAAATATTTCAAAAGTCAAAGTCCACTCTGACTGTTTCAGATTTTTAAAGTAATTTTTGACTTTTGACCAATTCAGATATGGCTATTAGATTAAAAGAAGTAAATGATCCATTGATATTTTATACTATAGCTAAATCAAAACTTGTGCGTAAGTCAAAGATCTAAGTCATTTTTTTAGTGAAGTCAATGACAGCATCTTGAAGTTGATGATCAATTCAAAATATCATTTCAATTCAAAAGTTTATCCTTAGATATTAAACATAATCTTTGATTTAATTTAAATAATTGTAATGTAACATGCTTTACATGCAATGTAGATTTAGAAAATAAAAAAAAAATTGAAAAAACTTTTTCTCAGTCCATTGATAATCGATTTTAATATTTAAATGTATTAACTGATTTTTTGTAAAGTTTATTTGAAATTTTTTATTTCAAAAGTATTTGTGTTTAGCATTCACAATTAAATTTAAAAAAATTCAAAATAAGTTATAAAATGAAGACAAAACTTTACAAAAAATCAGTTAACTAAATTATAAATCGATTTTATCATTGGATTGAGAAAATGTTTTTACAATTTTTTTTTATCTTCTAAATCTACATTGCATGTAAAACATATTATATTAAAATTATTTAAATTAAATCAAAGATTTATTTTAATATCTAAAGATTAACTTTTTGAATTGAAATGATATTTTGAATTGATCATCAACTTCAAGATGCCTCAATGACTTGACTTAAGAAATTCTTTTAATTCAAATCCTCTTAAAAATATATACTTTTTTTCACTTCATCTAAGATTCAACCTTTTCTTCAATTAGATTTAACTGTAGTCCATTCTAGAAGTATTTTTTAATTTAAATTTATATTTTATTTGTAGAAAAATAAATAAATTTAATTCTTTTTTAATGTTTCTGGTACTCAATAATAATTTTAATGTCCTGATTTTTTATTTCTTTTGATAAAAATTTCTAAAAAAAAATAAATATCCAAAAAATTACTTTTTTGACATCCATGTAATCAATATAAATACCCATTTATAAATTATAATCAATCCTTTATAAAATTAGACCAAATAATGTGCAGTTGTGCCTGGCAGGGATTTAAGAGGTCCAGTTTTTGGTCAAAATGTAAAATAAACCTAGTATTCCTCATTGCTAATATAATTAAAATCTAATGAACAATTTTTATCATTTTTTTTTATTCTATTTAACTATATTTTTAAATGTATAATAGCTATTTTTCGATCCAGATATACAGAGATAAATGTGCTGAAAGCAAGCATTATTTTCGCTAAACAAAAATTTTTTTTAAAAATCTTAAAAACTCGATAATTTAAATTGAATGATGAATATTATTGTATTACTGTTTAATTAAATTTATGAATTAAAAAATATTAATTTTAAATGACGAATTAATCTATTGTGAAAAAAAGGTATCAATTTGATTGCATTAGGTTATTATTAAAAATTAAAATTTTATTGAATGAAAAATATGAGAAAATATTACCTCCATGTTGAAATTAATTAGTTTACGTTTAATTTTCTGTTGTATATAATTACTTTTTGTTGAAAATATTTATTTATTTATTTATTTATTTATTCAATGAACGCCTTGTAGGCGATGTAAAAAAAAATAAAATAAAATAAGACAAAAAAAAAGTACTTTTCCATAGCGAATTTTAAATTTTCATAATTAATTTTTTTTTTTTCTTTAATTTTCTAAATTATTATTCAAGTTTTTAGTTTGTAAGGTTTCTATTTTCTTGTTTCTGTTTTCTTATTTCTATTTTTGCGATCAAACCACTCAAGGACTCAAATCACGATCAAGTCGAGCTAGGAGAACAAAAGGCAAACAATTTAAGCCAAAATCGATCCGAACCACTTCAACGATGGACGTCAATATTCGTAACTTCATTTTCGCATTTGCTGGAAGTTCAAAAGCATTATGTAAGTATTTTTCAGATTTAGTTTTATTAGTACGATTTAGTCAGGAGCTCAAGTATTTGTTTGTTTTTTTTATTAGCTAAGTTTGAATTTAAGCAGAATCTTAATGATTCAATAATTCCAACTTTCTCTAACTCCTTACTCTCTCGACACATTTCTTTTACTTTACTATCGCAGAGTTTGCTTAGTTCTTCGCTGTTTCTAATTTCACATGAAAAGATTCCTTCTAGCTCACTTAAGATTGACTTTTTACTAATTTTTTCTTCGTTTCTTTTGGTCTCCTCGAGTAATCCATTGATTAGTGTTCTTGTGTAAGGGTTTGAATTCAGCTTCTTTACAAAGTTCAATTTTCTTTTAAGTAACATCTTGTCAGTAGTTTCCATTTTTAGAGCCGCCATTAATCTCGATGTTCTCGATTTTTTACTAAGTTGAAGTATTTTTTTGATCAAGGTTCCCTCTGTACTTTTAAGTTTTCTTATATGACTTGAATTTATCTTTAAAGGTTCGCATCCATAGGAAAGTATTGGTCTACATAGTGTTTTAAAAAGCATAATTTTTATGCTTGTCTTCATTTGTACATTTGTAATGCAAAGGTTGTTTGTAGTGTAAAAGCTTCTTATGGTGCTTTTGATTCTTGAATCTACATGATCATTATTATTGTTTTTGGAGTTGACCATTACACCAAGATATTTTATTTTATTAACTTTTTCTATTCTTTTTTGATTCATTTTAATATCAATCACTTCGTTCCTTTGTTTTTTGTTGCCAAAGATAATTAATTGTGTTTTATCCGGGTTAAATTTAATTTCATTTTTTTTGCCGAACTCTTCGCATATTTTAAGTGCCTTCTGTAATTTTTCCTTATCTTGACTAAGAATTAAAATATCATCTGCATAAAGTATGATTCCAACCAGTTGATTGCCAATTTTTAGCCCCAAATTTTCGCTCTCAATTAGTTCTACTAGATCTTCAATGTAAATAGAAAACAGTTTCGGTGATAATGGGCCTCCTTGCTTTACTCCAACTGAGGTTTTAAATATGCTGCTTATTTCATTTTGATTTGTAACATAAGCTAAGGAATTGTCATAGTAATTTTTTAGGCTTCTCCAAATTAATGGGTTCAGTTTTCCGGTAAGTTTGTTAAATAAAATCGTTCTATTTACCTTATCGAATGCTTTGCTTGCATCTATCGCACATGCATAAACAGGTTTATTTTTTTTTGTAAAGTTTGAAATTATTTCTTTTAAAGTAAAGACTGCGTGGTTGCAAGATGAATTGCTTGTGAAACCAAATTGGTTTGGGATACCAGGATGTGAACGTTCAAGATCATTCAGAACTAGTTTCTCAAAGACGTTAGCAAGCGTGTCTGAGATGGTGATTGGGCGAACATTATCAATATCATTTGTGCTTTTGTTCTCGTCTTTAATTACCGGTATAATTTTTCCAACATTAAAAAAATTAGGCACAATTCCATTATTAATTATTTTTTCCATTAGTCTAGAAACCAGTTCAATAAGTAGTGGTGTTTGTGATCCATATTTAAAGTGCTCGTTCCTAACCTCACTAAATCCTGCCGATTTCCCATTTGGTAGATTTTTCAATATATTTGTCATTTTCTGGCGATCAACAATATATTCAGGTTGGTTTGATTTTTTTATATTTTGTTCATTTTCTTTTATTAGTAATGCAGAATTTTGTTCAATCAATCTACTCTGTGGATCTGGTGGGGATATTTTTTTACCAAAGTGATCAAGAAAGAGCAATTTTAATTTTTCTAATTCAATCTTACAAAAGATCTGACCTTTATTCTTCTTTTTGACAATTTTCCATAATTTTTTGGGGTCCTTTGTGTCATTTATTTGATTAATAAATTTTTTGTTGTTTTCATTTATTTTCTTTCTTTGTAGGTTTCTAAAATCAGTTTTCAATCGTTTGTACTTTATTTTACTGTTTATATCTCTGTACTGACTCTTCTTGTATTCCCAAAGATTTTTCTTCATTTCACTGTGTAATTTTTCCATGTGCTCATCCCACCATTCTTTACTTTTTCTTTTATTTTTACTGTACTTCATCAGGTTGCTCTGGCTTTTTAAACATTTGGACATTAGGCTATGTAATAAATTAATCGTTTCGTCAAGTCTTGCTCTCAAATTCACCTCAGCTTCCTGATTTAAATTTTCGATTAATTTGTGTCTGATTATTTCAATTTCCAATAGTTGCGCATATTCTATTTGATTTAAAGGATTGGTCCAATCAAACAAAATTTTTTCTTTTTTAATTTTCGCTTTTTTAATAACATTATAATTTTTTTTTGTCGCTACTTGAATTTTTGTTTGTACTGGCAGATGATCGCTTAGATTTAGTAAGTCTGGTTCCAAAATTCTTATACCTTCAATCATTGCCTCTACATGACTAGATCCAACCACATGATCAATACAAGAATAATGTAAACCATTTGTATAAGTATAAGTAATTTTGTTTTCAAAATTTTTTTCAAGACAATTGAGATCTTTTTCTATCAAAAAGTCAACAAGTTGTTTGTCATATGTTTTATTACGCCATGGGTCACTATTAAAATCTCCTATGATAAGGTATAATTTTTCTTGTCTCTGTAGCTCTCCAGTCACTTCATTAAGCTCCGCTAGGTCGATCTTATGTTCAATCACAGATTCTTTTGTGCTGTCATTTGATGTTAAATATACTCCAATTAATGTTAAATTCCCTATTTCAATACTTGATATTCGACGACTATGAAATTTAACTTCTGATATCATAGGTTTATCTATTTTCTTACTCACAATCCATCCAATTCCTCCAAATGGTCTTCCTCTACCAAAATAATGATCCATTCCACTTTGGAAATATGTTAATGAGTTTTCAAAAATTTGCTCTGGAAATGAATCCTTGTCTTTTAGCCAAGTTTCGCTCAGAAAAATAATGTCATTTTCTTTTAAAAGTTTTTGTACATATAGGTAGTTTGATTGAATATTTTTACAATTATAACAAATAATATTTAGGTCTGTCGACTGAAGCTGTGTTTTTTCTTTGTTTCGTGTTAATTTCGGTGACATTACGATATTTGTTTGCATATGAGATGATTTTGGGAAATCAGGAGACCTTTTATTTATAAAATATGATTGCTATTCTTTTGATGATCCTACATTTTCTTTAGGGTCATTCCTAATCACTCTTCTAACTGAATTATTACGTATGACATGTATATAACGTTTATCAACCTCATTTGTGTTGGCATTTTTACATTCTTCACGTAAGCACTTATAATTATGTTGTTGAGCTATTGTCAAATCTGGGTTTAAGTAAATTCTTTGAAATGCATTTTTCTCAGATCTAAGTTTCTTTGCTTTTGATAATATCTCATTCCGAGTGACTTCATCCTTAAATTTAATTAAGATTGGGGTAGTTGTATCGGATTCTGATTTAGGTTTAAATCGGATGACAATTTTTTCAGTTTTTTTACCATCATTAATGAACTCTAAAATCTTATTAATTTCTTCTTCGTCATTCCTTTTTCGATCAAGAGCTTCTTTTTTCTTTGAAATTGGGACCCCAAACACAATCAGGTTTTTTTTTCTTCTCTCTTGTTCGTTTATTTCATCAGAAGCAGAATTTAAAACATTAATTTGATATTCACTCATTGCAGGTTTCTGGTTCGACCTCTGGTCAGGCTTTAAATTTTTGTTAGCGACTGTTACCCAAGATGGTGCGCTGTTGGCTATTTGTGATATTGGTGGTGATGGTGAGGAAATAAAATTCGTTTCCAAAGATGATATTCTTCCTTCGAGAGCATCAACAAGTTTCTTCTGTTCGATAACATACGCATCGTACGTGTTTATAGCTAGGACTTTGTTAACGAGGTCGTTCAGTTTATTTGTCAGCTTGTCAATTAGCGACTTTTGGGCTTCATTCTCTATTTCTAAGTTGAGAACCTTTGTTCTGAGAGCTTTATCCGATTCATCGTCAAATAGTGGTGAATTGTCAACTTCATTGATGGGTCTTGTTTTCGATTTTTTATTAGCTTGACTGCTTATCACATTTAGATTCATTTGGGTAGACACAGGAGTGCCTGGACCATCTGATGTTTCCATTGTAAAGTCCGACAAAAATTGATTTAATTTATGCTAATTTAGTTTCATAATTACTTTATTGTCGAAATTAATTAGTTGTAAATTTACTGTTGAAAATGATTACTTTTTGTTTAATTTAATTAGTTTATTTAGAAAATAATTACTTTCTGTTGAGATTCATGACTATTTGTTGAAAAAGTAAAAATTCTATTTTGCACAAAAAAATTTACTTAATAAGTTGAAATTAATTAGTTTTTGTTTATTTTAATTAGTTTTTGTTCATAATAATTATTTTATTAAAAACAATATTTCAAAAAAACAAAATATAAAAAAATCTTGAAAAAAAAAAGTATTTCCTAGCTAGGCATTCTTTTGCTTTAGCTGGTCTTCCGGCTTTTGCTTTTGGAGCAACAGCTGTCTGAATAAATTTCAATGGCATTGCTAAAAGCTTTTGTTTTACTGCTAAATAAATAATATGAGAGCAATAATAGTTCTTGAAAAATTAACTACAAGTGCATCTACTACTTGACCAATCTGTACCATTTAATTCTATTTTTTTTAAAGCGGATTGAAATGAAATCAATTTATCAAAATTAACTTTTTTATCTAATTCAATTTTATTGTATCTTGAGTTAATGTTAAAAATTGTTCAATCTTTTTATCAAATCGGATTTCTTTCCAGTGTACGACAATTTTAACTTCTTGCACTAAAAACTACAATAATTAAAAATAGCAAACACTTTTTTTTGACAAATTGACATTGAAATTACAAAAGATATTAAAAAAATTAATTTCCATTTTATAATAATAAAGCTTTATTTAACTAAAAATCGATTCATTTTTTATAATTGTTTTAAAGTCAAAATTTTTAATTTATGTCATACAAATTCAGCCTAATAGCCTTTAATGGCATCCATGTGGATTTTAATCCATCGTAAAATAAAAATTGAGAATTTAAATAATTAAAGTCAACTACTTGACAATTGATTTAAAAAAAAATCTAAATATGATTATTCCCAGTAATTAAGGGCAAATTGAAGTTTGAGATCAAGATCAAAAGATCAAAATATAAATTGTAATATTGTTTTTAATTAAAGAGAAAAAATAAATGTTTCCCAAAGCAATTACTTGACATGTCATGTCAATTTTATTTTCGTATTTAAATTTTAAAATGTCCTTTTTTATTGAATTTGAATGGGTTAAAATTTCTTAATTGATTTTAATGAAAACTTAATTTTAAAGACAAAAAAATTTAATGTTTTAAAATTTATAATTTATTTTTGTAGAAAAATGAAATTAATTTTGTTTAAATGAATGGATATAAAAGTTATAAATTTGAATTTGTGAATTAACTTAACCTGAATTATTTAAATTATTGATTGTTTTTGTCAAATAAATTAGATATCAATAATTTTGATGTAAATTTGAAAATGAATCATTATTAGACATAGCATTTCTAGGACATTGTGAAATATCATACAAAACTTCCAATACAAAAATAAACAAATTTTATAACTTTTGTTTTAAGCGTCAAAAACCTGTTCTGTAAATGAAACAAAGTGAAACAACTGTTGTTTCACTTTCTGCGGAAGTCTGCAAAATCTGTGCGAATTCTGCAAAATTGCACTCAATTTAAAAGCCTTAAAAATAAAACTGAATTAATTTGCACAGATTTTGCAGACTTCCGCAGAAGGTGAAACAACAGTTGTTTCACTTTGTTTCATTTACAGAACAAGTTTTTGACACTTAAAACAAAAGTTATAAAATTTTTTTATTTTTGTATTGGAAGTTTTGTATGAAATTTCACAATGCCCATTTCTAGTAATGTTTAGTATATATTTCTTTTAAATTATCAAAATCATTAAATTAATTAAGTTTTAAAATTTTAAATGATTGTTTCGATCTTAAAATTTGATCTGAAACTTCCATTTGCCTAATTAAGTTGAATTGGAGTAATTTTACTAATTCTATTTTTTATTTAACTTGAATGAAAAAGTATACTTCTCTAATTACTTTACAAAAAGACTTATTTAAATAAAATAATTAATGATTTAAAAATTTATTTTTTTCAAAACTAAAAATATAATATATTTAACTAACAGCTTTTAATTCAACATCAAAAATGAGAGTACTATTTGCCGGAATATCATTTCCCATTCGCTTATTACCATAGCCCATATTTGGCGGAACAACAATTTGCCGTTTGCCACCAACTTTCATATTCTCAAAACCAATATCCCACCCCTTGATGACTTCACCAGAGCCTAGACGAAATTTGAATGGTTTGCCTGATTGACAAGCATCGAATTGTTTTCCATTTTGTTTTAGCCGACCAGCGTAATAAACATGAATAAATTTTCCTTTTTTGGCCTCAGGACCTTTGCCAACCTTAGTATCTTTAACAGTTACTCCTCCAGCTAGCTTTTTAGCTTCCCCCTCTGCTGCCACTAATTTAGGGGGCTTTTCTTCGGTCTTTTGATTTTTGGCATCTTTACTAACTCCATTCATTTTTCGTTTTCCGTTTGCTTCTACCTCTTCTTCTTCATCCTCATCTTCATCATCATCCTCATCATCATCATCATCATCATCATCATCGTCATCATCATCATCGTCATCATCATCATCATCATTATCTACATCATTTTCGTCATCATCTTCACTTCCCATCTCGCTATCATCTTCATCACCAGCACCAGCACCATACATATATTCAGCAAGTTCCCGATTGGCCTTGGCAATTTTTTCTGCTCTGTCATCTTCCTCGAAAGGAACCATAGAATCCTCTTGGATGTAATAACCGGTCAAATTTACACTGCCATGCACACAGTCCAGGTAAAATTTAACATTTTCTCCGGCATTTACCATCAACTGCAATGGCTGCTGCATAACTCTGTCCTTGCTCAAGGTACACAAGATATATTTGCTTGTGGTGGTTGTTTTAACAACTAATGGGACGTATTCATCGCCTAAAAGATTGAATTGAATTAATAATTAATTAAATAAAATTTTGTTTTTTTTTTTCACTTTTTTTCTTGACATCAAGTGAGGCCATTGTGATGTGAACCAATCTTTCACTTTTAAAGTCGAGTTCTTTTGACTCGCCGGCCTCGAGGGCTAATCCAAACAAACTGTTGTCCAATTCACTTAATAAAACCATCTTTGGTTAGAAATTCTTGAGTATGTTTTTTTTTCTTCTTAAATAAAAATAAAATGAATTTGAAACACGAATTTATAATTTAAAAAATTAGGAACATGTGCTTGAAAGTATAAATTGCAGTAGCTTTATTCGTTCGTGTAGGTATGAGTATTTATGAATAGAAAGCTTGGTGAATTTTGAGTGTCTTAAAATTATTTTTTCAAAAAATTAAAGAAAAAAAATATTTTTATTTTTTAGTCCAGTTTTTATTTAAAACTTTTTTTTTTTTACTAATTCATTATATATATTTGTTTTTTTTTTTTAATATAAAATAATTGCTAGACTTAATTAACAAAAATTTAAAAAAAATAAAACTTTAAAAAAAATTCCAGAAGACCATTTTTTAGACATTTGGGGCAAAAATAAAATTTTTAGAAAAAATTAAATTAAATTGACTTGACTAAAATTATTTGATATCTTTGTCTCTGTTTATTACCGAATGGGAAATGAAAGCTTATTTATTTTCAAGATTTAATTTATTTTAATTTGAGTAAAATTTATGTTAAAAAAAAACAAAAAATACTTTTATAGTAAAAAGCATGTGTATTTTGACATAAATTTAAAAAACTTTTTATAGATTATATTTTTTATATATTTATCATAAAATAATAAATAATCAAATTAATTTCGAAACAATATTAATACTCAAAATAGGCAAAAAGGTTAAAATTAAAAATATAATTAGGAGTCAATTTTCTCAGTTATGAAAATTCATTTTAGAAAAAAATAATAAATATATTTTTATTTTTTATTAGAATAATTTCGAAGATAAAATACTATTCATCTTCATAAACTAATCATATTCTGAAAAATTTGCTTTACATTTATAATCAGTAAAATTAAAGTTAGTTTTAAAAATTGTGTTAGTTGTCTTATTTACAACAATAACACTGATTTCACAATTGGGTTTTTTGCTTCCATTTCCCATAAATTATCAAAAATTTCAGGAAGTTGTTATTCTATTAGTTTTTTTCGTTACCTCTTAAAATTTTTTATCTGGAAATGATTCGGCTTAATTTATTGTCTTATCTCAGGATCAATTAATAAAAAAAAAGATTCTTTATTTTTTGTCATGTTTTACATGAAAAAAATTATTTTAGGTAAAAAAGGTGCAACAAAGTATGTTGCACTATGTTGCAGTATTTTTTCCAATATTCTTTATTTACTATTATTATATAATTTATTTAAAAAATGACGAATTTTTGTTCAATTTGTATTTGAAATTCACAATACCTTTTTTTTTTTAATTTTCTAATTTTAATATAGCTCAAAAATTTATTTCAATAATAAGAATAAATTTTTATATCCTTAGTAATTTCCAATTTTTTATTTAATTCAGAGTTTTGTATTTTATACTTAAAAAGAACGTTTTATTTTAGGTCTAATTTTGCTTTTATGTTTAATTATGAAAAAAAAAATAATTAAAATCTAAATGAATTTATAATAATTTTAAGAAATCTGTGTAATAAACTGTAATAAAAATAAGAACATGAACTAGGATAATTTAACCTTTTTTGAATGGCGATTTATTATTTTTTAACTAAAATAACTAAAAAAATTTTTTTTTCTAAATTTGCATAACTGTTGTTATTCTTATTAATTTTTCTAAATCGCATTAAAATTATAAATTAAACATAGTTTTACTTTAAAAAACTAAAATTTTGCAGATAGACGAATTAAGTCGATTTAAGTCGAATTTGAGCATTTTGTTAAGCCAGAGAAGGATGATTTGTACAATTAGAATTTATTTTTGAATTATAACAATATTTGGATAATTAAGAATATTATGGTATGAATTTTGATTAAAAATGTGAGTTCTGTAATCTGGTTTCTAATTAAGATCTCAATAATTCTTTGCTTATTACAATTCGGTTTAAATTCGGCACTAAATTTTTATAGTGGTCAAGGATAAACAAAAGATTTTAAAAAAGTTAAATAAAAAATTAATTTTTTTAAAATTTAATTAAATATTGAAAAAACTAGCATCAAACTTGATTTTAAAATTGATTCGCATTTTTAAATAAATTAAGTAATTTTATTTATTAATTTATTTGTTTTCTGTACCAAGTAATTTTATGAAATGTAAGTCATTTTTTTATTCAATCCAGAAAAATTGGTGAGAAATCAGAAATTTTAGTTAATGAATTAGCACACGCCATTTCGAATATAATTTGCTTCTGTAAATTATAATTAAGGCTTTTCTTCAAATTGGTAGAAGTCCAATTGGTAGAACACACTTTATTTTTGTTTTCATCATAAATTGGAATAGCTTGTAGAATAAAGTTATGATAAATTTCTAAATTCCATTTATTTTGTTAAAGATAATTTAATTTATAAAAGAGAAATAAAAAATATTTTTGTTTTCTTAATTTATTAGAAATTAAAGATTAAAAAAAAAACATTATTTTACAATCAAATAGAATTTTTCTTTTCTTTTGGTTCTATTGTGTTTCTTTCCGGAATAAAATTTTTAAGTAGAACGTCATTTTTTTTCTCATTTTTTAACTTTTTAATTGTAATCGACGACTTTCCGAGTCTTCTAAATGACACCAATTCTTCCATTTGATTCTTTTCATAAGCTCTCTTTTCCGTAACCATGTTATTAACAGGACATGAAATTTGAAATTAAATCAAAATGAGTTTTATTAAAAGATAAAGTCATTATTTATATGAAAAAAATGGGGCAAAGTTTATAATCTATTTAATTTATCAGACATTTCATCGGTTTCGATCTGAACGTGTGGGGTTAAATTTATCAAAATATTTGAATAGGCCAGTTCTTTTTCAAAACTAAAGTCAACTATCTTGTCTTGAAAATTTTCGGTCAATTTCACTAATTCCTTTATTTTTATATCATCCATTTGATTATCTGAACAAAAATTTGCGTAATTATCGTTCTCCATTTGTCTAAATTAGAAAAATAATTTTATTCAAAAATGAACTCTCACAAATGAGATATATTATTTGTTTAAACGCTAAATTTAAGTTAAATCAAGCTATTTGTAAGTTTAATAACAAAAATAGGACAATTTTCATGTCACGCACACCAAATTTCAGCTTTTAATAATTTAGTGCCAAAAAAAAGTTTTGATTCAATTTTTATAAATTTTTAAATTTAAAATTTTTTTTAATGGATAATAAAAACAGCCAGTGCCAAGGCAAAAAAGCAAGATGCCTGTTCAACTACAAGGCAACAATGACCGATGAAGTGAAATTTTAAAATTAAAAAAAATTTAATTAATTAAAATTTAAAAAAAATTCTGAAGCTGAATATTAAAACTGATGATATTATTGTGCTAATTCAGTGCTCTGATGACAAAACTTGGTTTGAGGGCACCCTAAATGGCTTGACTGGTTGGTTTCCGAGTAATTACGTGCAAATATTAGAAGAACCATCTGAAATTAGAATTTCTCAGAGATGTGAGAGTTTTTCTAGTGAAGATGAAAAGTCAAGAAACAAAGTAAAGTAAAGAAAAAATAAAACCCCTTAATTAATTAATTGTTCAAAGTATGTTCACGAGTTAAAGTTGATTGAGGAAAATTTTTTAGACGAAATTTGTAAATTTGTAAAAATAACCATTTTACCTTTAAAATCAAATGAAGAAATGTAAACTTTTGATTCAAGTTTAATTTTAATGTATCTTTATAAATTTCAAGATTTAACGCTGCCTTTGTAAATAGTCTAAGTTCATGCTTGGATGAAGTTATCCGATGTCATCAAGCTTTCTATCAGCAACTCAAAGAATTACCAGAGTATTCAAAATTTAAAATTTAAATTTTTTTTTTTTATATTGCTAAATAAGGGATGGAAATACAAAGATCGGTCACTTTATGATTAATTTTGCACCTCAATTTAAAAATGTCTATGAAAATTATGCCAGAAATAATCCAAAATTTACCCATCTAATAAATAATAAAAAGTGAGAAATTATTTTTCAGAAAAAAAATTGTTGTTGATGAAATTCTTTTAAGAGAAAAGCTGAGTAAATTTTTTGAACCATCAATTTCTAAAATGACTTCACCACTTTTGACCACAACATCCACAATCACGGTTGCCATTTATTTTACCAAATTTTTGGCCACACCTTTCAAGCAACTAGAGATTTATGTCAAATTTTTGAAAGAAATTCAACGATTTACAAAAGTAACATGATTGTTAGTTGAAATTTTGTTTTATTTTTTTTATTTAAGGATTCTCATGTTGATAGGGGTGATGTCCAAAGATCGATTGAATTTTATTCAGAATTGACCGTAAGTTTTTATTTAAAATTTATTTTTTAAGAAAAAAAAATTGGGTTAATTTTTTTAAAATAAATTATGTCAAAATAGATAAATAAGACAAATAGTCAGACATAAGAGAACAAGAGATATTTGACCACAGACCAGTACCATCATGTTATTATTTGTAAAATTTCATAAGCTTTAGACACAGTCCATCCAACTTACCTTCAAACTCTAAATTTTTTTGTTTAAATTTTTTTTAATAATAAATATATTAAAAAATAACAATGAAAAAATCCTGATAAAGTTTACAGAAAATTAATTGGAGTTTAAAAACGAAAGTTGTTAAAATTTTAATATAATTTTATTAATGTTCTTGGTTTTTAATCTAAATTTCACTATTATGAGCATTTTTCACTTGAGATTTGCTTAAGGTAGATTTCGCAAATACATTAACTGTTTCATCTGATACAATTTACTACCAATTAAGATATTGAAGAAATTTTTTTTTTATTTTTTTCACTTTTTTCTAAAATTCATTTTTTATTTCTATCTTCCAGTAATTATAGAAATTTAGCAAAAATATTTTTTTAAAAAATTTTTCAGAAAAAAATTTAAAATTAAATTTTTTATCAATATAAATTGTTCAAAAAAAAATTATTCAAATATTAATAATAATTTACCAAGGTAAAAAATTTAAAAAATTAGTTACTAGAAAAAATGTTCATTTGAATGAAAAATAAATTTTAATATATTCGGCAAATTTTTTGTAAAATACTTATGGCATTACTGAATTTAAAAAATCCATTTTTTTGCAAAAAAATGCAGAGTTGAAAGTTCAAGTTTAAATCCATTGTTTAATTTTTTTCGTTCAAAATATTTTCTGTACATGAAGCATCTTTCATATTTTTTATTGCTTTCAAAAATACTGTAAATCTATAGAACAAGTATTCAAAAAAATTAAACAATGTTGAGATTATTATTTTTGCTGAACCATATGCTCCAACCATTATTATATTTTTTATATTTTTTGATTTAAAAAAAAATCAAAGTCCTAAAAATTTATTAGTTAATTATTTTAAGGGTTATTTTTTTTATTAAATTTTGCAAGCTGTTAAAAAAATTTTATATTTTTGCTTGGTCAATTTATCAAATTTAATTCTCGAGGAAGTGAAACAAAAATTTAAATAATTTAAAAACATTTAATTTAAAAAAAAATAATTAGGAAATATAAAAAATGGATAATTACTTTTTATTTTTTATTATTATTTAATTCAAATTAAACTTCATTATGGGAAGTGAAACAAAAAAATGGGCATTGTGAATTTTGGTACAAAAAACAATAACAAAATATTAAAAATGCCAAAGCTTATGCTCTTAAAGACCAAATCATGTTCTGTAAATTGTAGCAGCTGATACATCCTCTGTACCACTACTTAAAGTTGAGTTGAATTTTTAATCTAATATAATATTCCAAATTGACAATTTTCTGAATTTTGCAGATTTATTTCAGAGTTGTGCAGAATCAGTATATTGGTGGTAAATGTATCAGCTGCTCTAATTTACAGAACATGATTTGGTCTTTCAGAGCTTAAGCTTTGGCATTTTTAATATTTTGTTTTTGTTTTTTGTACCAACATTCACAATGCCAAAAAAATGATATGAGAAAATTTTAAATAAATTAGAAAAAAGAAAAAAAAAATAAATTAAAAAAAGAATCAGAATAAAAAAATATAAGTTTCTAATTGAATCTTTTAAAGTTGACCAAAGTATTAGAATAAAAAATTATTTCTGTTAAGAAATTTAAGCCTTATACAAATTAATTTTTGTAAAATAAAAATTTAAAAACAATATTAAAATTAATAAAAAAAAAAAAAGATATAGTTTTGAAAATTATTTAATTAAAAAAAGTCACATATCATTGAGTAAAATACACTTTTTTCTCTCCTTTTAAAAAATGTTAAACATTTTTAAATACCATTTTTTTTAAGAATTCGATTTTGGAAATCAGAAAAATGAGAGAATACGAATTAGACATCATGTCAAGCAAGATAAACAATTTAGACGAAAATTTGTTCAAAAAAGGTGAATCGTCTTATTTGTCCCAAGCAGTTCTGATAACAGAAAATGGTGAAATTAAAGATAGAATTTTGATATTGATCTCAAATCATATGGTGATTCTTTGCCCAACAAATGATCCGAATGAATTTGATTTTGAGACAAGAATATATTTTCTAAACCAGGATAATAAAAAAGCAGCTCAAATAAAAAAAATCACCAATATTGATTCTCTTAAAAATGTCTATGGACCTAATTTGGACAGCTCAAATTTTGTAAATAAATATTGTTTCGAGTTGAGCGATGTAACTTTACAGAATAAAGTCAACTCGGGTCAAGTTGGAAAAGTTCTTGTAATGTGTTCAACTTTTCATGATCTAAAAATGTGGATTGAACTTATTACTGAAGTAATAAATAGAACTCAGGCAAATTTGAATTTTTCAAGTTTAAAAAAAAACTTATCTATTAACAAACAAAAAAATGACAATTCTAAATCTTTCATCTCGCCAAGCATTATTAGAACAAAGAGCAAAAAAATGTTCTGTATCAGACCACATGCACCTCTGATACCACATTTTCAGTTGCCTAATGATATTCCGATTTTGAACAATCAAGATCCAAATTCAACACTAAAGAGATTTATGTACAAAAAGCCGAAATCATCTGACATTGGAAAATGTATGTTTGTTTTTTTTTCCTAACTGACCACTAAACAAAAAATCTGAAAAAAATAATCAATTTTAACTTTGGCATTTAATGATTAAAAAGACATTCAATTATTATTATGCAGACTCTTAAAGGCAAATTGAAGTTTCAGATCAAATTTTAAGATCAAAACGATCATTTAAAATTTTAAAACTTAATTAATCTAATGATAATTTTTAAAGAAATAAATACTAAAAATTACTAGACATGTTATGTCTAATCAAATTAACATCAAAATGTTGGGTCTCTAATTCATTTAACAAAAACAATCAATAATTTAAAAAATTCAGGTTAAGTTAATCCTCAACTTCAAATTTATAACTTTTATATCCATTTATTCAAGCAAAATTAATTTCATTTTTCCATTTAAATAAACTATAAATTTTAAAACATTAAATTTTTTTGTCTTTAAAAGTAAGTTTTCATTAAAATCAATTACAAAATTTAAACCTTTTAAAGGGACATTTTAAACATCTAAATATGAAAATAAACTTGACATGACATGTCAAGTAATTGATTTGGGAAACATTTATTTTTTCTCATAAATTTAAAAATTTATTTATTATTAAAAAAATATTACAATTTATATTTTGATCGTATGATTTTGATCTCAAACTTCAATTTGCCCTCTTGAAGCTCTTTTTCTAAACCAAAAGATGGCTTATTCCTTTATTTAAATAAAAGTTTGGACCACTAAAATTGACTTGAAACAAAAAATTTTTCGAGTTTTTGACTATTTATGTATCTCGTTCTTGGTTTACCTACCTTTAATCAAATTTATTATTGCAGAATCAAATATCAAGAAATCTCACTTAATCACTTTATTTTAATTTTTGACTCTTCTTTGAATTTTAGTACAATTCAAATTTTTAGTTTTCACTAATTTATTAAGGGTCTACCTAGTCCTCACAAACAAAAAACTGTCACCCACAAATCATAAAACTTTTCGCCACAAATAAAATATTTTTTCATAAATTTTCAAAAACACAAAAAAAAAACAAACTTCTAAGCAAAAATTTTTTTAATTTCTATTAAAAATTGCCACTAAATATTAATAAAATTTTATAAAATAATAAATTTTTTACCAGTTAGCCCTAAATAAGCTACTTGAAAACGACGAATTTCTTAATAAACCTAATAAAGGTCTTCCAAAATACGCTGGAAATTGGTTTTCCTTAAAATAAATTTTAATTTAATTTTTTTATTAATTAAATATTTAATTTTTTATATACAATTTTATAAATACTATTTGAATAAATTATATAAAAAATTTATTAAATTTTTAATCACCACAAAAAATGTGTGTTAACCAGTTATTTGGTAATATATGTAAAAATTACTTTTTTTATAATACAAGCGTGGGGGTTTAGACGGACTGCTTGGAAGCTTCTGCTTCCTTTCAGCCCACATTTGTGCTCGGTTCTTTATTAAAAAAAATCGTAAACAAAAGTAAATAAAGAAAAGTAGAAGTAAATAGAAAGTAAACGCTAATTCTTTTTAAAAAACATAAGACAAAATTATAATTTAAATAAAAAACAAAACAAGATTATGAATCTCTTTTTTATTCTTTTTTTTTTTTTCTAGATGAGCACATTTGTATTTCTTTTGCTTTTCTTTCTAAAGAGTAGGCAACCGATCGAGGATTGAGAGTGAATTTGAATGGGTTGTCATTTTTTTAATTAAGCACAAAAAAAAAAAAAAAAGTTAAAAAGTTTTTAGTGAAAAGTGAAAAGTTTTTTAATTGTGGGGAACCATTTATCTCATTTATTAATAAGATTTAAGTCATGTTTTAAAATTCATTATTTCTTTTCGAAGATTCATAAAATCTTTTTATTTAAATTGAAGTTTTAGTTTTATTTTTAATAATATAATTAATGCCTTACTTAATTTCAATAATGAAATGATCAAACATTTGAAAAAATGAAGGGTTTAATTAGTGAGTCAAAAAGATTAGAATTTGGAGCTAATTTAGTGATTAAAATTTGTCAATTTGTTTTAGTGCATGGATTTACAATGAGCTTATTTTTAAAACTAAAATTTTTTTTTGTCCCCTTTTCTTGGTATTTTTTTCTTTGTTTCTTTTTATGAACTTTTTAGATTTTAAATTTATCTAATTTAAATAGTTTATTTTTTATATTTTGTTAAAGATGGAAAAAAATGGGGACCGTGACGGAGCCCTGGTTTAGGGAAATCGGGTTGATCAAAATAAAATAGTGTTGTTAATTTTGTTGATTAGCTTAGAATGAGATTTTTTCGTTTATTATTATTATTAAAATTATCAATATTTAATCTTTATTAAGTACATAAAGTGACTAATATTCTCCTTACCAAGAAAAGGGCACAAAATAATTATTAGCTATAAAAACATGCTCATTGTCAAAAGCTCTTTAAGTGTTGAAATTGAGCATGTTTTTGAACAATATTTAAACATCTAGATAAAAATAATATTTTAAAACAAAATTTCAACACCAAAAAAATTTTCTTAAAAATTCAGTTTCAAAAGTTTTTTTAGTTTCTCATTTTAATTTATTAAAAGGCTAAATTTAAAATTTAAAAAAATGAAATATTTTTAAAATCAAAAAACATTTCGGAAAAAGAAATTAAAATATAATATGGGATCTTCATAGAAAAAACCCTTTTGTTGAATGGTAAATGAAGAAAACTATTAAATTTTGTTTTCGATATAAAAATTTAACTGAGATTAGTATTAAACTTTCAATCATTTTTTTTATTTAAATATTTAAATCAGCATAATTTTTTGTTTAAATTCAAATTTTTGTTTATTCGAATATATATTGAAAACTTTAAATTTTATTCACAAATATTATTAAATTTTAATTAAAACAATATTAAAATACAAAATCAAATGCAATATTCGATTTTAAACACTAGATTATTTTTAATTAAATAAAATTTATGCTAAATATTTTGTACCTAGATCATGGAGCAGATGATGACTTAAAGCTTTTAAATGTAATTGATTCATTAAGTAAAATCAAAATACGCCAAGGTTCTAATATCAGCTCAAAAAATTCGACATCAAATATAAATGAAAAATCTAATCAAATTAATAAATCAAACAATTCTATAAGAATGAGAGAAAACTTCAATGAATCATTTAACTCGACCTCTACTATGAATGAAAAAAGTCTTACCAAATATGTAAATCAACTAGTTGAGGAAAAAAAACAGCTCGAAACTCAACTACATTCAGTTAACAATGAATTGAATGAATTTAGAAAAGCAAATAGAGAATTAAAAACAGTAAAAATTTTATTTCAATTTCAATGTTGACAAAATTTGATAGATTTTGTGAACAAATAAAATTTAGAAAAAATATTTAATTAAATATTTTTAGATTCTAATTAGTTATCAAAAGCAATTGGAAATTGAGAAACAAGCACGCAAGAAATTGGAGAATTCAATTAAAAAAAACACCAAACAAAATCAAAAAATGATCTCTGATGAACAAGTTAGTTTGACCATGAGTTTGGATCATGAATCGGCGATTTAACAAATTGTAATTATTAAGACTAATTTTTGGATTTGATTTTTTAATCGAATAAAGTTTTGTTTTATTTTAAAATTTTATCAAAGATACTTCTGTATTGACACACAGAAAAATTATTATTTTATTCAAGGGAAATTTATTTGGAAAAATTTAGAATAAAATGCATTCAATTAATAATTTAATGAAATTTAATAAAATTAATAATGAAAAATTAAATTTTGAAAAAATGAGTCTGGACGAGTTAAAAAATCACCAAAAAAAGTTCATCAGCATCAAATCGAATACCAAGCTGATCAATTGCTTAAAAGACAAGGGAGAAAAAATTGATCAAAATTTAAAGATTATACAGGTTTTTTTTTTTTATTTAATTAAATAAAAAAAAAGTTATACTTAATTTTTTTTAAGGAATTAATCCAAAATTTAGAAAACAAAAAAAATGAAAAACAAGAACCAGTTCAAGATTTGCAAAATTTAGTTAATAAAATGGAGACGCTTGAATTTGACAGAGAGAAAAGTGCTGAAGAAGAAATAGAAAAAGTTCAGAAAGAAAATTATTTTTCAAAAATTTCACTTAAATCCGAAAGAAAAAGCGAAAAAAATATTGATACAAAAAAACTCACTGAGATTAAGGCCAAAATAAGAGAAAATATAGACAAACAGTTTAAATACAAGGGATCTAAAGAAATTCCGGTTGATGAAGCATTTAAACTATTAAAAGAGCACGAAAAGCGTATTCAAGTAATTAAGGGAAGTTCTAATCTTAATTTTTGTTTTATATTTTTTTTAGGAATACCAGATGAAACAAGCAGCAGAAAGGCTTCTAATGGGACAATCTGTTAAGTACGAGTTTGCATTTTTGGAAAAGAGTGAAAAAGAAAGCTTGGTTTACCGTGAAAATGACAGAGAGTTAGATGACGAAGAGGATGAAGATGATGATTTAGAGGGTGAACATTTTTTTGATGATGAGTTCAATTCCGGGTCTGGCATTGATAAAATTCATAAGTCAGAAAAAATGAAATACAAGCAATACAGTGATGAGTTGGAAAAGGTCGATTAAAGATTTGATTTATTCTGAACTCTTGATGTGTAGTGAAGTGTAAATAATCAAAATATAATATTTTGTTATTAATAAAATTTTATTTTAATTAAAAAACATTTGCAACATTTTCATTAATAGTTTATAAAAATTTTGTATTTAGTAGATTATTGTTAAAAGGGAAGATAAAAAATAATTTTTTTTTATCTTAAAATTAATTTCAATTTATTTATTTTTTGTGGCAAAGTAAAATTTTTGTTCAATGTTCAATTTGCTCAAAATTTCAAATGCGCAATTTAATTGCATTGCATTTTTGCAATTTTTTTTAATTAAAATTTGAAAGTTTTAAAAGTAAATTTTAAAGCCTGGACTTAGACTTTTGAAAGAAAATTTATAAAAAAATTCCGAACTTGGATTTCATTAAGTTTGGAATAAATGAAAGAAACAAAGTATTTGCTTGGTTTCTTCTTTATTTTATCTAAATAAATAAATCTTTGGAAAACGGCCGTTCTAGACCGTGGTTAAGTAGAATTAAAATAGAAAGTGGTAAAAAAGGGCAGGGGATTAAAATAGCAGATATTAAAATCGCAAGTTTAAAAAAGCTTAATTAAAATAGCAAACTTTCATAAAAACTATTGAAATTTTCTAACGAATATTCTTTCATTTTCTCTTGTATTCTGTTGTCTAATACAATGCATTTTGGTGGTCTTTTGTAAACAATGCCAGTTTTTAATTGTACCGTATTTCGCTGAATATAAGCGGAAGAACGAAAAAATCAAAAGAGACGCTTATATTCGAGTAAAAAATCATTTTTTTATTTTTTCGAATATAAGCGGGTCCGGTTTGTATTCAAGCATATTTTTACAGATAAGATCTAATTATGTGAATTAGAGAAACCTGATTGGATATTTATTAGCCAATAAAACAAAATAAAACAGAATTACAAGGTTGCATTGGTTGTGAAGGTTCCATTTTATACAACAAGCTAATTATAAATATTAAAAGCGCTTATATTCAAGCATCAAAATTTGCTTTTTTTATTCGCATAGAAGCAATAAGCGGCCCGCTTATATTCAAAACCCGATTATATTCAGCGAAATACGGTATAATTAAATCTTCATTTTTCTTTTGTTCAAGTCTAAAAGTATCAATCAATGAATATACTAGAGATGCTTGGACAACATGCTACTAAATGCGTTGTGCCACGCTTCTACGAAATTATTCGTTCGTGGCAAACACTCATGAATTAACTATCTAAATTCCATAACTTAATACTAAATAACGGATCTTTGTGTACAAGTACCGATCGCTTATTTTTACCTCGACCTTTCTCCATTACTTGATCATAGCCGACCCAAGTCTGTTCCAAATAAGTAAAAAAATCCATAAGATCATCATAAAACTCAATAAGTATCAATCAAAGAATCTAATTGATTAGTAGCCATCTATTATTCATTTATTTGTTTTCTGTACCGAGCTAGAGCTCCTTCAGAAAAAAAAAATCTAAAAAAAAATTTACTTATTAAATAAGCCAATTTATATCAAATTTTGAATTAGCTTTTTTTTTTTGCTATTTTTCACGCTAATTATGCTTATTTAATTTGGCTATTTTGAACTCGCTATATTTTTGTCTGCTATTTTAATGGACGAGGTAGAAGAAAACATAAAGAGAAATTTGAAAAAATTATTTTTGAAAAAGAGAATAAAAATATAAAATTATGTTATGTTAGTTATTTACATATAATTTTGAAAATAATTTTTTTTGAGACAGAAAAACATAAAAGAATGAAAATAATCGTTTTTTGAGAGAAAAAACATAAAAGCTTAGACCAAAAATTTTTTTAAAGATATAAAAATATAAAAAAAAAATAAACACTTAAAAATGCGTCGAAAATTCGATTGGCTATTTTTGATCAAAGTTAACTCGATGATAGAGCTCAAATTTTTTATGAATCAATACCCAAAAACTTCATCATCATAGAGGATACATTTGATAATTTAAAATATTTATTTTCTTTAAATGATAAATTTAAAACTCATACAATTGTTATTAATCCTGAATGTTTTTGCTCGAACTGTACTATTATAATTGAACATGCTATTTTTTCGTAGATAAAGCTATTTGTTATCATATAGTGGCTTGTTGTTTGCTTTATGATATTAATTACCTAGGATTAAAGGATAAACAGTTTGTAAATAAGAGTGTTTCTAAAAAAAGAAAGGCCGGTAAATGGTATGAGATGGATTAGATTTTTGATTTTTTGACATTGTGAACTTATGTTTTTTCTTTTTTTTTAAAAAAATTGGACTTATGTTTTTTTTCGCTTTTTAATCAATAAAGGATCAATAAAAAAAATAAAAATAAATATATGTTTTTTTCTCACTTTTAATTATGTTTATTTGTTTAAATAATGCTTGTTTCTGGGTACAGTTAATATTTTAAATAGCATTTTTATCCTATAAATTATATTTAAATTATGTAATTTAATATAAGAGTCAGCAAAATAAAATTTTGGTTAAGAGGTAAACCTCGATTCAAAAAAATCCACAATTCATTGATTGTTTATTCTTTAAATTGTGTATAAGTAAAGAGATTTTATTCATAATATCTAGCTTCGTAATTTTTAAGATAAGACTGAGCTGGGTATCGAAAGATCATAAAAAAATTTTAATTTTATTAAATTAATTAAAAGTTTATACTTTATTTTTAAAGGTAAACTACTAAATTTTTTTTAATTTTCCATTTAGCAAATAACTATAAGTCAATGGACAATTTTGTGATATAAAATACTCATAAATACTGTTGTCATTTAGTTCTAATTCTAAAGTACTACTAACTTTACTGAAGAAATGAATTCCATATGAATCTTTGAAATCGTGAATTAAAAAAGATGAGTTTTTTTTGAATAATGATGAGGCTCTGGTCCAATGGACAGGATAAAAAAAAATTTTGTGAAATAACACCATGTCACATTTGTTGTACAACTTGGTAAAATTCAAAAATCGGTGCTCTTCATTTTGGTCAAAAACCAACTCTTGGTAAATATTTTGTGTTTTACAATAAGCTTTCAAAACTCGAGACATCAATTGAGGACCATTATAGCCATAAATGTTAGTTTTATAATTTTTAATCAAATCCTGCATTGCAGCAAGCATAAATCCATGACGTTTTTTAAACAAAAGAATGGCATTGTTTGTTGCAAACCAGTTTCCCTCTTTTGTATAACAAACACCATTCAAATGTTTTAGTGGCTGGAAATTCTTCAAGTTTATAATATCTAAATCTGAGTAAAGACCACCATATTTGTAAACCAAGGCTAGTCGAAAAGTGCTTGATAAATCATTTATTTTAAATTGGCCTTTTTCAAGTATGTTTTTCTTATATTTCCACCAATATAAAAATGGTGTGTCTTCATAAACTTCCTCTGGACTTGTCAACACAAACTTGATATTTTTATATTTACTCAAAATTGCATCATCTGTTTTGGCTTTTAAAGAAAACAAATAAATTTTTACTTGAGGATTGTGAAGTGCAGCTGATATAACTGCTATTCCAATCAATAGTTAATAAAAAAATTGCACAATTAATTAAAGCTAATGTCCATTTTTTTTCCATTTGAAAGTGTAAAAAATTTTTTGATAAAAAATATAAAAATAAATATTTTAAAACAAAATAATTCAAAATTAGAGCTTGCCCCTCTATCAGAGGTAAGAAAAAAGAACAAAAAATAATAGAATTTGATAAAAATAAAATATGCCGTCCATATTAAGATTTATCACTTGATTATTCTGATGATGAAAAAATTTTTGTTTACCCAAAAATTATATTCTAAATAATTTAAAAAATTTAAATAAATTTTATTAAGCTGAATAAAAAATTGTGATAGATTAAAACTTTATAGAAGCTTTTCGTTTACTCTTAATTTGCAAATAATTTTATTTAGCTACTTAAAAAAATTAGTTTCCAAAATTCTGATGCATCAATTCGGAAAAAAATTTTAAATAAGTTCAAAAAAGTTGTTTGTATCAATAGGCTGCTATTTCAATTCGCGTATATTATAAAAAAAAAATAATATTTTCTAGAACAAAAATGCTGATATTAATGTCCATTAATTTTTTTAAGTACAATTATGATTGAGCTAGTAGCTATTTTATTTCTTTGATAACTAATTTTATTTAATTGAAGCAAATATATATTAAAAAAAAACTCTTTATTTCAGTTATTAATTTAAGATTTTATAAAGCTGATTTTGACAATATGAGTTTGGCTTAAGAATTATAAATGTTAATATGAAAATTCACAATGCCAGTCTGGTAACTAATGAAATAGAATGACTCAGTCATACCATAACATATCCTCAACTCAACTCAATAGTCGATTCGAGACTATTAGCTATTTATTTAATTAAAAGCCACGTGATGTGAAAATCTGAAAATGAATTCAAGCAAAGAAAATAAAAGTCTAAAACTGATTCGACTAAAGATTTATATAAATTTCCTAGTGTATTTTGACTAAGAATCCCCATTTTTTGCTTGACAGTATCTTAATTAGTATTCAAAGTTGTATTGCAATGTTGTTAAATTTCGTCTTCCGTTATATTAAAATTTGATTTAAAATAAAATTAAATATCTAAAAAATTAATTTATTTTTGACCCTCAATTCTATTTCCATGAATATATAAGTAAAAATTATCACTTTATTTCTTTTACATTTTACTTTATATTTATTTTATTTCTCTTAAATTTTTTTTTCAGCTAAAATATTTCGGTCTCATTTTTAAATCTCAAAAAAATCCGACCAAATTAATTAGAGATGTTCTGTCAATCGTATGATTTTTTTATAAAAAACTTTAAAAATTTTGTAAAAGTAGCGTTCAAAAAATCTTAAAATAATAACTAAAATTTTTTTTGTTCAAAATAATTTTTTAATAAGAAAGTTTCTTCTATTTTCTACATAATTTTTAGAAGACTTCTATCATCAATTAATTGACCAGAATAAATAATAAATTTTTACTTGTTTTGTGATTTTTTGCCATCTCTTTAAATTCTAATGATTTTTGGATGTTTAAATCAAGAGACCAGGTGAGAGACCAGCTTGAAATGTGATATATATCTTTCTGAAGTATTGTAAGCCGCGAGCTGTATGTATAAATACAGCTTGCGCTTCATAAAATAAAAACAGATTCTTGTTTTAAGAAAATAAAAGTTGCTATAAAAATTCTCTTTTGTGTAATCCCCCTCTCCTACCCTCTAGTTTCACATTGGTGATAGCGATCGTGATTAAGACGATCAAATCAAAAAAAAAATAGTAGCGAGAGGAACGATCAAGACTAGTAAGCTAGCAAGCAAAAAAAAAAAAAAGAGACTGCGTTTTTAAATTTGTAAAGCCAGTCGCGAGAGAATTAGCAAGAAAAGATTGAGTTTTTAAGCGTGTAAAGCCAATTGAAATCAAGAAAAAGCCAGCTTACTGCAAGTGAAAAAAAACTTTTTCATCAAATCGAAAGAATTATTAAGCTTAAGTTATGTCAAGAAAAGGATCAAACATTGTTTATGATGGCGAAAATATAAGCTTCAAAGAGTTCTACAACGCATTTGGGTATGATGCGTCGATGTACTTGTGGGACGAAGCCCAACAAGCGAGAGCAATAGTGTTTTGCCTCGACGGGAAAGCCTTAGAAGCTTACAATTCGCTGACGCAGGACGAAAAGAGAGACATTCAGCAAATTTTCAAAAAGCTGAAAGAACTTTGCGTTAAACCAGCGAGTCATTACTTAAACACGTTCAACACACGAACAATTAAGTATGGCGAAACAATACCAGCATTTTGTCACATCATAGAAGAATTGATTGACAAAGCAATGCCAGGTCTACAAATAGGATTTCGGGAGCAACTCTTGAAGGACAAGTTAATGAAAAGCGTTCCTTCAAACACTAGGAATTTTATCGAACTAGTAATCGACAAAGAGTGGAAAGAGATCGTGAAATCTTTGGAAAAGAAAGTAGATTACGAGAAGAATAATTATAACAGCAGCGTAGAAGAAGTAAGCATCAACAAGAGCGAGTTTAGGGAACAAGGTACCTATACAAGAGGCAAGATGAGGTTCATGGGAACTTGCAACTCTTGCCAAAAATTAGGACACAAATGGGCTGAGTCACAGAAGACGAGCAAGGGTACGATTTCGATCGATTCAAGGCGAGTTGTTAAAGCAAGGTGCGAGCAATTGATCAAAGTCAATGTTGGAGATACCGAAGCTAACACTCAAGTAATTTTTGAACCACAGCCGTGTTCTATTGCTAAGCTAGATCACGGACTAGTTTGGGCAAGTAGTATTAACAAAGTAGCAGACGATAGTACAATCGTCTTAAGCGTTTTAAACCTTACTGACAACGATGTTACCATCGAAGAAAACACTGAAATAGGCGAGCTAGAAGAAGCCGAAATTTTAGAAGAAAAAGAAGATTCTCTAACGCTGAAAAACGGCGAAATTAATTGGCACAAAATCAAAATCGGTCACGACCTATCAAAGAAGCAAAAAGAGCTAATCCAAGAACTCGTTGAGCGTCACAAGGACGTTTTTCAATGGTCGGAATTCGACACCGGTAAAACGAACCTTACTGAACACAGCATAGAGACTGGAGAAGCTAAGCCAATAAAACAAAAACCTTATCGGTTGCCACAAGCAGCGCAAGAGGAAGTCACACGGCAAGTAAACGAAATGTTGAGCAAGAACATTATTGAAGAAAGCAGGAGTCCTTGGTCCAGCCCGATTATCTTAGCAAGGAAAAAGAGCGAGGACGGCAAGCAAAAGTACCGATTCTGTATCGACTTTAGGAAGCTCAACGGTGTTACGATCAAAGACGCTTACCCGTTACCGAGAATCGACGACACGATAGACGCGTTTGGCGGTTCCCAATACTTCACCACACTGGACATGGTAAGCGGATTTTGGCAAATACACTTATCGGGAAAAGACAAGGAGAAAACGGCATTCATTGCTTACAACAAGCTATACCACTTCAACGTAATGCCGTTCGGTTTGTGTAACGCCCCGTCGACATTTCAACGGCTAATGGACAACTTGTTGCAAGGACTGTCATGGGTATACTATCTAGTCTATCTGGACGACGTAATAGTCTTTTCGAGAGACTTTGGTGCTCATCTTTCCCGGTTAGAACAAGTTTTAACGCGTTTTAAGCAAGCAGGACTCAAGCTAAATCCAGGCAAGTGCCATTTTTTCAAAAGCAAGGTAAATTACCTTGGGTTCGAAATTTCCAAAGACGGACTTCAACCCGATAGTTATAAGGTAAAGACCATTTGTGAGATGAAACCACCGAAAAGCAAGGATGAAATAAAGCGTTTTCTTGGCATGATGTCCTATTACAGGAGATTCATCGCACACTTCAGCTCAATAGCATCATGCTTGTTCGACTTAACCAAGTTGAAAGCAACATTTTTGTGGACCGACGAAACACAGCAAGCTTTTGAAAAACTCAGGAACCAACTTACTAAAGCACTTACTAAGCCACTCAGCACGTTGGAAAAATCCAAAGAGCCAGACGGACGACTCTACAAGCTTTTCCTGAAACTCCAAGACATAGATCACGAGATAATTTACTACCCAGGCATTTTAAATAAAACTGCAGACCTACTTTCTAGGCATAACGTACAGATAAGCAAGCTAGACGTTGGAGTCGATATCGATTGGGAAAAAGAACAACATAAAGACAAGGAACTCTCAGTAATCTTGATTGCCATAAAAACAAATATCAAGAACGAGCTAGATGAATTAGAGAATAGCCAGACGTGGAAGCAATGCATAGAACGGTTAATAATCGAACAAGGAGTACTCTGCTACTTGAACGGTTAAAACGAAGAAGTCGTAGTAGTTCCAAAACACTTAACCACACAAATTTCCAAGATTTATCACGATTCAATCACATCAGGTCATTTAGGGTTCGAAAAGACCTTTAAAGCAGTAGCAGCAAGGTTTTATTGGCCAAAGATGAAAAGCGAAATTTATGAGTATTGCCAAACATGCGACTCGTGCCAAAAGCTCAAACCAAAAACAAACATGAACAAGAGCCCTCTTATCACCATAACAATTAAAGGAGCTTGGGATTTGTGAGGCTGGAGGATAGTTAAAGTGGATCGTTGTTTTATGTTTTCTTTATTTTTTTAAATTATCAATAAAAATGAAGAGACTATTTATAATAATCCTCCTTAACTAATATTTAAGAAACTGAGCATTAAAAGTTAAGTAATAGAATATTAAAATTCATAAATTATATAAAATAATAAAAAACAGATAACATATTATTTAACTTAAATAATTAAAAACATTAAAGATTGTTCCATGAGAACATGTTTAAATAATTAAAATATTTTAGAATGTTCAATGACTGCGAGTCATATCACATATGCCCCTCGGTTGAAAAAATTCGTCCCGAATTTATAGCATTGCTTCTTTGATTGAAATTTTAGAATTAACTTTTTCCAGTTGATAAATCATTTTCAGCTGGTCTGATAGTGGAATCAAATTATTGGTTTGTTTTGTTCCCTTTTCTCTAGTTGTTTTGGGTTTTCTTCTAAACCTTCGACGTAAGCCACAACAAATGATAAAGCTCAGAACTAATAAACATACACTCATTGATATAATTAACCAAAATCTTAAGCTTTTTGACCATTCTGTTATATTGCTAATAATATTTTTTATAAAATTTGATGTTTCGCTAGAGAAAAAATCATTTTTCGCCGATTGAATAATCATATTAGCTTCATTTTGAATAATATATTTGTCGATTTCCTTCTTTAGATCAAGGTTATTTAGTATTTCCGGATTATGACTCAGTTTCAAACTATAATTATATGGATCAATGCCAAACATATCCTCATAAACCTGTCTTTTAGATTCAAGGATATTCACTTTAATTCCTGTTTTTGAAATTATGATTTTCCCTGACAAAATGCTAAATAAGCTAGGTCCTAATGAGTATGACATTTCCGATTGATTAGTTATAATTCCATTATTTGTAAGGAAACCGTATCTAGACTCATTATTTAATTTAAATGTTATTTGGAAGTGTTTGAAGTTCTTCTCTTGATTAATGATCTCAATATTGTTTACTTTTTGACATTTGGATACAACGAGTTCTCCATTATTATTATAAATGATCGTATTGTTTTCAATTTTAAGAAAATTTCCTATATCCTCTCTAAAGTCGTTTATTATGATATTTAACATAATACAGTATTTCTGATGAACCTTCCAAGATATTTTATTTATTATTTGAAGTAGGCCATAAGATTTAAAGTCCACATCCGAAAGAATTAGATCTAGTTCTACATTTAAAAAGAAAATCAAAAAATCTATTTGAAAAAGTTGATTTTCAGTAATGGCCACATTTCCATCAATTTTGAATTTCTTTTTCTCAACATACCTTAAAGGACATTCGTGAATTATATCAGGGTTACAAATATACGTTGATTTGCCAACTTGACAATAGAGATCTTTCGCGGTGAATTGGTTATTTGCCCCCTCAAAAAGCCTGTCATTTAGAGAGTAGCCTCTTATTTGAATTTTTATTGTGGAACATTTGTATGAGACATACACCCTTTCCTCTAACCACCTATATTCAAAATAAGGCTCCCCTTCAAAGCTACAACGGTCCCCGTCGCAAACCATTTGGTTCTTGTGACATTTCTTTGATAAAACCATGGCCAAGCATTCTTCTTTTGAAATGGGTTCATTTGATGTATCTCTGTTCATCGATCTTGCCCCAAAGAACGATTTAAAAGTCGTGATTTTCACTTCTTTCCTAGTACACTTATAACCATAGCCATCCACTGAATACTTGCTTATCCCTAATACGAAATAATTTTTGTATCCCATTGATTGTACCTCTTCTAAAGATTTTGCACAATTCCTCGACATTGAGAATCTTGGACTATTTTTATCGATAGTACAGTATTCAAACGAACCTTCTATACTTTTACCAAAAATAAGTGGTAAAAGGATTGTGAAAAGAGCAAGTATCATAACTAAATTCTCAGATAACTTTAACTTGCAATTAACTCTATTTATCGGTATCGTATCCGTTTTTGACTTTTCTTTCAGATAATCGTCCAGACAATACATAGATACAAAGTCCGATTCTTTTACCCATGAATTTTCCTCATCTGGAAAACCCTTCCATTTTACAAAATACTCTTTCATTCCCCGTCGAGTTCTATCTTTTACTATTTTTTCAATGTCATAGAATTCGTTATTATCAATTACTGCATCTGAGACAATCTTAAGTTTATTTAGTGGATAACTTTGTTTCATTTCGACACCTTTACTATTAGCTAAGATGTAATTACCTTTTCTTGTTCTTCTAACCACCGTATAACGTCCTCTAAATCGTGGTTCTAACTTACCCTGAATCATCGAGACTTTTAGAAAAACTTTACTATTAGGTTCCAACGATTCCAAGATAATGTTCTTTCTTTATCTTGCGTTCTTCTTTGGATTTCTTGAGATTTCTCAATGTTTTGTTTGGCCTTTGGTATCTCGACTTCATACATGTTTTTATTTGCATTGCTCTTCTCAATAGCTCTAATGATTGCTGACTTTCCTTTTCATCTACCCATTTTTCAAAACCATTTATTTTTCTGCCAAACATGAGTTCATATGGTGTAAAACCTGTACTCGAATGTATTCTGGAGTTGTATGCAAGTTGGATGTAATCAAGCCATTTATCCCAATTTTTTGCGTTATTTTCGGCGTGTTTTCGTAAACAATTTATGATTGTTTGATTTGCTCTTTCGGTAGCCCCGTTTGTCCGAGGTTGGTAAGGTGAGGTTGTTAGCCGCTCTGTTCCTGTCAGTTTTAACATATTGTCAACTGTTTCATTCAAAAATTCTTTCCCTTGGTCGGTAAGCAGTTGCTTTGACGGACCAAAAATTGATACGAATTTAAAATAACAACGAGCAGATTCTTCGCCTGTCTTTGATTTAATTGCCATTAAAAACAAAAATTTTGTAAGCGGTTCTATAAACACAGCGATGCCTTTGTATCCATCTTGTGTTAACGGGAGTCCAAAGACGTAGTCAATTTGCACTCTATCCATTACATCATTGATTGGTAATGACATTGCTGGATGATCCCATACTGGTACTTTTTGGTGCCGTATACAAACCATACAATTTGATATTATAAATTGTGTATCTTGATGCATTCCTTTCCAGGAGTACTTATTTTGTAAATCTTTATAAGTCTTTTCTACTCCAAAGTGACCTAACAGATGCGTTTCTTTAATTAAACCAGCTCTATCCTTTATCTTAGGTACTATTTTCCAATTTAAGTCCTCAAAATTTTTTCTATATAAGAGTTTGTCACCTTGTAATGAAATTTTTCCTTCTTTTTTTCAATTTTCTTGCACTGCTTCTTGCTTGAACCTGGTAAATACTTCCCTGTTCTCAAAAAGTGAAGTAAAAATTCATCTTCCCATGGATCGAGTTCTTTAATCGATCTATCTGTATTTAATTCTTCGTCTAACTCTTCGACCACAGCAAATGCTCTACTCAAAGAATCTGCGTTAAGGAACTTTTTTCCCGCTCGATGTACTATCTGGAAACTATACGTTTGCAGACAAATAGCCCATCTTGCCAATCTCCCGTTGGCGTCCCTTATTTTCATTAGCCAAAGCAAGGCCGAGTGGTCTGTAACAAGAATGAAAATATTTCCGTACAAGTAAATTCTAAACTTTTTAACAGACCAGACAATGGCAAGGCATTCCTTTTCCGTAATCCCATAGTGAAGTTCAGCTCCTTTTAATGGTCTTGATGCGTAGGCACAGACATACTCGATACCCTTTTCATCTTTTTGGCAAAGAATAGCTCCTAGTTGAAGTCCGGATGCGTCAGTGTATAAAATGAATTTTCGAGTCATGACTGGTGCTCTTAACACTGGAAAAGATGTATCAACGAGAAAATCATCGCGACCCCTAAAATGTCGATTATGTCCTCAATACGGGGCAATGGGAATGATTCTTGAACAGTGATATTGTTTATCTGTCTATAGTCAATGCAAAACCTTTTTGATCCATCTGGTTAATTAGTGAGACAGACTGGTGATGCCCAAGGACTAGTAGATGGTCGAATTATTCCTGCGTCTAGCATTTTATCTACTTCTTCCTTTATAATTGCTCTTTCATGGTGTGAGACACTATAAGGCCCCAACCTTATAGGAGTATCGATGGTAGTTTTTATATCAAGAGGTGGTAAATCACTTGGCTCTTTTTGGTCCTTAAGACTTGTCGCAAATAGTTATTTATTCGATTTCAATAATTCAAGCGCTTCTATATTATCTTCGTTATTCAATAGTTCAAAATTCTCAAATTTGAGTTTTTCATTTGGCCGGAAATCCCATCCATCCAAATCTGATTCAATATCTTCACTCTCCTCAAGTTGATCTGTCAGCATTACTTCCATTTCGTCTTCAGAAATATCAAATTCCGACGTTTTGCTGTCCGTATACACAGATGATTCAAACCAAATTTGACGTTTCCGAGGGTTGATTGAAGCACCATTTGCTACGAACCAATCAATTCCTAATAGAACGTCTGCTCTGGGTAGTATTATAAATTCTATTTCGCATATATGTCCCTTGAATATTACTCTAGTACGCTCTGTTAAATATGTACTAAAGGTTTCTTTGTCAGCCACCACGGCTTTTATTTTGATATTACTAGATTTAATACCATAATCCCTAGCTATCCTTTCCGAAATAACCGATCTTTTTGCACCTGTGTCAAATATTACTTGGGTAGGTATTTCATTTATTCCCAAAAGTGCTTCTCCTTTAATTACTTCCAGATCGTTTCTAGTCCTCCGCATGTGTACCTCAGGATCAAGATCAACTGTACCTATATTACTAGTCTCTACCTCTTCTATTTCTACAGAAGAAATATTATCTGGTTTCCTACTCTTATTATACTGTGTAACAGTTTTCTTATTATTAAATTCTTGTCCTCTTTAAAGATGTTTCATCTCGGTTTCCTTTCTATTTTCTCATCGTAAAATTTCTTTCTGCACTCCTTAATTTTGTGCCCCAATTTATGGCAATAATGACACTTAATTAATTGCTTACTTTTGTTCTCGACCCTATTAATATCGAATCTTTGTGCAGAGGTTTCCCTTCCTGAATAGTAGAGCAATGTTGCCTTTTCTATAGCGTCCTCTAAGGTTTTAGGCTCCGACGCCATTACCCCCGCCCTAATAATTGGTTTAAGACCGTTTCTAAAGAATTAAATTAAATTAAATTCATCAATATATTCTTTTAAGTCTCCAGTTTGCGAAAGACCACGAAATTTGGTCATATTTACCTCAATTTGGTCCCTTCTCCTAAACGACTTGATCATTGTTTCTTTAAATTGGTCCCAATTCATATTTGGAAGCCTATGAGATGCTTGTAAGTAGGCTCTTTCCGCTTTATCTCTCAGATAAGAGCTCGCTACTTCGACAACCAATTGTCCGTCTACTCTATTAAGTCTGAGGTTTTTCTCAGTTATCCTTAGCCATTCTTCAACATTTTCAGTGTCCTTCGCACTAAATGTTGGTTGATTACCAAAATTCATCTTTGGTAAACCCTGGAACATAGTCCTATTCAGTCTAAGTTCATTTATCAATGCAGCTATTGGATACATCAAATCGTTTTGATTTTGATTCTGGTTTACTGCTTGAGCTTGGGACTGAATGTCCCCTTGCGGTGCCATTCCGTCTTGATGTTGTTGACCGGGAGCGTTTCCTTGTCCCCTCAAATTATTTAAGAAATCATTAAGTTTCTGATCGAGACTTATCTCCATTTGGTCAACGATTTCCTTTGTTTTCTGTTCCAAAAACTTTTTCTGGATTTCAGCATGATCCAGTATTTTTCTGTCAATTGCCGCTTCGTCCATAGTTGAATCGTCTAGTCTTAATGTGTTTTCAAAATCGCTAATGATTGACAAGAAAGCTTTGTCCAAATCTTGATTTGTCGAACCAGACATACAATTTTACTGAAATACCAATTGCTGCTTTCACTTCGCTGCTACCACTTGTGAGGCTGGAGGATAGTTAAAGTGGATCGTTGTTTTATGTTTTCTTTATTTTCTAAATTATCAATAAAAATGAAGAGACTATTTATAATAATCCTCCTTAACTAATATTTAAGAAACTGAGCATTAAAAGTTAAGTAATAGAATATTAAAATTCATAAATTATATAAAATAATAAAAAACAGATAACATATTATTTAACTTAAATAATTAAAAACATTAAAGATTGTTCCATGAGAACATGTTTAAATAATTAAAATATTTTAGAATGTTCTATGACTGCGTGTCATATCACAGATTTAGTCTGTATAGACGTGGCCGGTCCGCTTAAAGTCACACAAGACGGTAACAAGTATTTTTCTTGGCAATAGACCATTGGTCAAAATACTGCATCACTGGTGCCGCACCAAATATCACTACGCAAGACTCTACATCGTTCGCAAAGAAAAAACTGATAGATATTTTTGGAGCTCCCTACTCAATATTGACAGACCAAGGAATGAATTTCGAATCGAAAGAATTCGACACGTTTTGCAAGGAAAACGGCTTCAAGAAACTGAGAACGACTAGTTACCATCCACAATGCAATGGCCTAGCGGAGCGTACGATAAAAACCATAAAGCAAATGCTAAGTGCTTTTGTAAACAAAGACCACTCGGACTGGGACTTAGTCCTAGGGCAAGTGACATTTGCGTACAACAATGCTATCCATAGCTCAACAGGCTACAGTCCCAACCAGATCATTTTCGGCAAGACTTTACCAAGTCAAGACGACCGCAAGCTAGAAATAGAAGCCGATAAAACCTGTGAATCTAGAGAAGTGGTACAAGATAAAGTAAAGAGCAATACCGAAAGATCACAAGCGTCAATAAAACAACAATATGACAAGAACGTTAAAATAGTAGAGTTTAAAGTTGGAGATCTAGTGTTACTGGTCAACACACGACAAAAAGTAGGAGAGGTGAAAAGTTTCAAAAACAAGTTCATAGGACCTTACGAGATCGTTAGGCAAATCAACGAGGTCAATTTCGAAATTATCGACCCAGAATCTAGGAAAATACAAGTCGTACATCGCAACAGAATGCAAAAATATTTTAGCAGGCCTACGGCTAAAACAATCGAAAGTTCGGACTTAGATTGGCAAGACGACAAAGTCACAATGGCCGCAAGAATCGCCCGAATGAGACAGTTGAGAAACGCAGTTCAGCCTGGCGAAGAAGTTATTACTTTCGAGCAGACGGCAAGAGCTCAAGCAAGTTCGAGCACGAATAGGGAACAAATACCGAACGAGCAAGCTGAGTTCAACAGCTCGACCTTCGAGGACGCACATGATAAAATTGCAAGCGAATACAAGTGTGATCTTTGCGACTTTTGCGCCAAATCAGCCGCCGGTCTGGCAGCACACATGAGAGCACACAAAAACAAGCAAGATTTATACACTTAAATAATTTATCCTAACAAGAAACTATTTAATTATTTATCTATTTATTTATGTATTAATTTACTTATTTTCACTTATTGTATTATTATTTTATTTTGAATTTAATTACAGAAGGCGTTTCGCAAGTTAAAGCAAAACAATTAAAAAAAAATTCAAATAAAACGTGGATAGAAATCCAAATAAATAAAAAGGGAGGGAAGAAAGAATAGTTTAAAGAAACTTTAAAAAAAAAAAAAAAA
Organism: Brachionus asplanchnoidis; assembly: GCA_025491095.1. Taxonomy (NCBI): domain Eukaryota; kingdom Metazoa; phylum Rotifera; class Eurotatoria; order Ploima; family Brachionidae; genus Brachionus; species Brachionus asplanchnoidis. The sequence continues at coordinate 1,851,686 of JAILYF010000006.1, forward strand.
AAAAAAAAAAAAGAAAAGAGAAAATATGGAGGTCATTCAGGAGATTATTATTCGGAATATCCCCAATATTCCGAATAACAGAGACCTAATCCTTATCCTACTGAGAAGTAGGTGTAGGGAACTGGGGCTGTCGTTGCAGCTTTATGCCCACGTGGTCCAGTCCGCGGGACGACTGCCGTGCCACGGATACACGTGCCTGGAGCGCATTGACGACAACGAGGTGCTCCTGGACCAGCGTATGTATTTTGAAGAGAACCGACTTCTCTTCGAAGTACACCGGTTAGCTGTAATCGACCCGGAGTACATGGCTGGTTGGTTGCGACGACGACGTCCTCAACTCTTGAGGAGTCAGGACGAATTGGCGCAGGACCAATCAAGTCAAATGCTACCTGGACAACAACAGCAAGAGCAACAACAACAGCAAGAGCAACAACAACAGCAACCGGAGCCCGAGCCAGAGCAAGGACGAGAGCTAGCTCTCGTTATTGAAGAACCGACCCCCAGAGTTTCCGAGTAAGCGCCGAGGGATGTAAGCCGCGAGCTGTATGTATAAATACAGCTTGCGCTTCATAAAATAAAAACAGATTCTTGTTTTAAGAAAATAAAAGTTGCTATAAAAATTCTCTTTTGTGTAATCCCCCTCTCCTACCCTCTAGTTTCACAGTATATTGCTGTCTTTTACATCTTTAACAAAAGACAGCATATTTTTAATTTTGTCTAACATTTTGTATGGTTCGAATAAAAAAGAAATAATTCTAATTGTACATTAAAATTTAGCAAAAACCGGGATAAAAGACAGCATATTTTTTGTATAACCGGCATATTTTTCACAACATTTGAAAGAACATTAATAAATATCAAGAATAGAAGCGGTCCTAAGACCGACCCTTGTGGGACTCCATGGAGTCTAACTTTAAAACATGTCTCATCAATGATATTTTTATTCTGACATTTAAGTAACATTAGCGAATTATTCTATTAAAAATTAATGTTTCATTAATGTTGTTAATTATGTTTGCATTAATGCAGCATTAAAATCGTTATTAATAGAACATTAATATCAAAAACATTTCAAATTCTTAATTTTGTTTATTAATGATCATTTCTATAATACAAAGGCTAGGAAAAATACAAGAGAATGGAAATTAAAAACTCGAAATACAAATTATTTAATTTGAAAAAAAATTATGATCTAACTAACATAATAACTGGTCTATTTATTCAATATCTCGCTTTTCATATTCAACAAATCTAAACAACAAATCGCTATTTTTATTCATTATCCTTCTTCGCTTTAAACAGGGTGCTTTATTTGAATACAATGATTCGCTTACTGATCCTTCTGTGTTACTTGAAATTAGGTTGCTTCTAGCTTTCGAGTTAATTTCATCAATTGAATGACTTGAATCTAAGCTTGTCGATTGGTTAGTTTTACCGAATGGAGAAGCCTGAATGGTGTTTCTTAATAATGTTGGTTTTGGTTTAAAAGGTGATGTTTTTTCATGCTGACATTTTTAACTGTTCTTCGGGCTTCAGCACAAATTTTTGTAATTTAATTTTCCATTTTTTAATAATCCAAATAACTTAATATTTTGTCTCATTGACTTATTATATTCTAGTTTAAAAAAATAAAAATGGTTTTTTATTAAATAAATTCAATTTAATCAATATTAATTTACCGTTGGCAAATATAGTCCGAATAATCAATTACCATTTTTGCTCTATTACGTTCAGCCCAAGCAAAAATTATCATTAATCATTAATCATGTTACCAATCAGCTTTCTGAAAAAAGCTGTATCTGATTTGAATTGATTTTTATTTGTTTCATATACTTCGTTTTTTATTTCATTTGAAATTTTAATATTCGGATAGTTTAAAGAATGCAAAAATTAGTTATTCTTTACTTTCTCATTATAAAATGGAATTGATAATATATTACTATTACTACCACATAACTTGACAAAATTAATACTAAATTCTAAAATGTTTTCAATTCTTTTATCATTTTCTTATAACTATCTATTATTTTATCTTTTTGATGAATTTATATATTTAAGTCACTTATTTTTGACCTTTGAATTTCTAAATTTAATTCTAATTATTTTTTTTTCTCATTGAATATTTTTTCGTCATTTTTCTCAAATAGTATAGACTTACATAATTTATCTGATGTGATTAAATTTTTAGTGTTTGTACGCGTTATTACTTCCTTTTTTTAAATGTAATCATTTAATTCTCTAAACTCATTCTGACAATTGCTTATGATCGAATATACATTATGATATACATTATGATCAATGATGATGCCCATAATGTGAAAAATCTAATAAACATACTGTTTAAGGCATATTAGAAAAATATAAATTAAATTACAAAAAAAAAAAACAAACATTATAATCAAAGAATAAAAATCTTAAATTCTTATTAATTTTCGGTGAATAATTTTTTTATAAATTTATTTTCTGTAAAAATTATGTAAAAAATACATGCAAAACTCTTATTAACAATTTTTTTTGTAATTCGCAAAAAACTTTTTAGATTGATATTATTTAATTTTACTTTTTTATTCTTTATTTTTACGAAATCGCCAGAATTGGCGCGAAAATGAATAAATAAATAAAATAGTCGAATAACCTATTGATTATTCTTCTTCATCTGATTCATATTCATTTAATTTATCTAATGCTCATAATTTTTAGCATAAATTAATCTTTTTGCTTAGGCTTTGGAAAATAAAAAGTATATTGCTTGATCTTTAATTTATTTTACAACTTAAAATTTTTATTGTTTAGTGAGTCAAAAAACCCCTTTCCGCCTTAACTTTTTTTTTTGAATGAAAATAAAAATAATTTAAACAAGAATTGATGAATTAAAATATTTTTTTAATATTTCATGTGATGCAAAAAACAAAATTTCCAAAATTGATTAAATTTATTGAGATAAGTGAAAGATAAATATTTTCTCTTTCTTTTCTTTTTAGAGTTTTTAGTTTTAGTTTTTTTTTATGAATAAAAGAAGTACATTACTTTGTTCTTTGTTGTTTTATTTAATAGTTCACGCTATTAAATTGGTGGCAGCGGTAAAAAAGTTAATTTCCACGAGGAATTTAAATCCTATTTAATCATGGACAGGAGAGATCGGTATATCTTAATGTCCAGTTATGTACTGCAAGTCTAGGATTAGCAGTTTTTCTTTATTTTGTATTTTGGTTCAGCGAATTTTTAGGTGTTGTGGCAATAGTAGCCACATTAATATCAGCCACGCTAGGAATGACGTACAGAACGTGTCGAGCTTTAGGCCTATAGAGCGTAGTCGACAAGACTCCGAGGAGGTTGACTTGACACAATTCAATAGATCATTAATTAAAATCAAGCGTAAGGAAGAAGAGGCGAAGGAAGATTTTATACGGGCGCTTACGCCACGGACTACAACAACGTCAATACTAAAATGTTGTGAGGTAGAAAAAGAATACTCAGACTACAAAACACGAGATCAAGGCGTGGTGAGACGAGTTTAGATAAAATTAGAACCGGAAGGCGTACAAAAAGCCATGGGGCCATATCATGTTGAATTCAACGGTTCTCGTCCATTCCAAGTAAACAAAAAGTGGCCTGAAGCGCCCTGTCGCCCAGCTGGTCTGTTCGAATCCTTTAATTACAATAACAGTTTCACTAACGTTTCGGATCTGAACGCAGGTGTACAGGTCATCCAACCCGTAAAAACATAAAACATAAAACATAAAACGATCCGACTGATACGAGACCTCGATGGATCACGGGAGATGCGCTCTTAGACAACTACGCGACGAGTACTCCCGGCAATTCATAAGAGAAGTGGCTATTCAAAGACTCTTGTTTTCGTCCCAGTCGGTATTCGTGCTCGATGGACCTGAATACTTGGTGAAAAAGGTTTGAGATCTTTGTTAAAAATACACACGTCCCGTTAAAATCTTTACGGTCTGTATTACTCTCGTTACTTGACGACGATTGCTTGCCAGTTTTCGAATATTGCACACCCGAAGAGTAGCAAATTTAGATGAATTAAAAGATCAAATGTAGAAATTGCTCGTACTTTGTCAAAGTAGACTCGTTTGCAAATTTCTTCAGTAGAAAACAATTTCGAGATGAGCAAACAAAGTCATATTTCTGCGATTTGTGGCGAATCGCTAAAATTGCATTTAAAAACGAACCATGCATGGATCTCGACAGTTGCGATCTAAACCGGGCCATTTCATTGCGAAGTGCCTAGCGCGTCTGAATGGATACCTCAGAAAGGGAGACATCAGAATGGATACCCGAAAAATCAATACCCGCCTAAGGTCACCAATGTGGTCATAAACAGTGTTTTATGTGATGAAAGCATACAGGGAGATTGTAACATCAACGGATGTAAGGTCAAATTCTTATTCGAAACCGGAACGGTCAAAACAAATCGTTTCGGAGAGGGTGTGGAAACAAGTCAACCGTATCGATAGGAAGGTGAGGCCGATTTGCGGAAAGATGGGGACTTACAACGGAGGTCCGCTAATGATTATCGGCGCCGGCAAGTGTCGACTCCAACTCCAGGATTTTTGCGGTCAGGTCGAAGTAATAATTGTTAAGAAGTTAAAACATGACTGTCTCCTTGGCTTAGACGTGGCCTTCAAAATCAGGACCGAGAAGAACTACCTGAAATTGATTCGAGAGGCGTTTGGTGGTAATCTACCTACCAATAACCAGGTAACTACTAACACCACAGATAGCTCGGCTGACCTTCCGTCGTCAAGACTTTTGAAAAACTTAAACTCAGGTTCACCTGGCCGAACTACAGTAAAGACACCACAAACTTCATCCTCGGCTGCGAGATCTGTGCCTCAATTAAAGCACCAAAGGACTAGACTCGACAACCAATAGTACCCATTCAGGCATCTAAACAAATCCAACTCATTACTTGGGATATTCGCCTATATCCTCTTGGGATATTCGAAAATCGTTTCGCCTATATCCTGGTGATCATTTGCCATTCTCGAAATATGTAGAGTTATTTGCATTACTAGGACTAACCGCTGAGGAAGAAGCAAAATTTTTTGGTTTTGTTTATTTTTGTTTTGTTTTGTCGAGGTGTGACATACTTGTGGTAGTAATTACAGTGTCACCCTCGACATCGGGAGATGTCTCTCATGTAGAGGGGGGAGCAATGTAACACCCCACTCACCCCGGTCCGCGTCTCGCTATGATAATTCTATATATATTGTCTCTCTTTCTTTTCTTTTTAGAGTTTTTAGTTTTAGTTTTTGTTTTGAATAAAAGAAGTACACAGCTTTGTTCTTTTTTTTTTTATTTAATAGTTCACGCTATTAAACTTCCTAATTAATACGCTTGTTTCGATCTATCATTTCGAAATAACTTTTATACACTGCTGGGTCATTTGATGAAGTCGGAATCAAAGCCTTTCTTGTCCCTTGATTCTTCCATTTGAACCCATCAGTTGTCCAATCGTTGTGTTTTGATGACTCACTCCACCAAAAATTATTACATCTCCTTAATTTTTATAAAAATCATTTTCTTTGGTTTAGTTTTATAGTGTTTTAATTGAATTACCGGATTTCGAAAATTCAATTCTTTCGGAATGATTTTGATCAGAGGATTGAAACTCGGTAAAAATTTCGACCACCTTTTCTTAGGTCAATCGTTTTAATTCCACCGAAAAAACTTTCATTTTTGATAAATTTATTTAAGCAATTTTTTTAAATATTTATAATTTTTGGAAATAAATTTTTTAAATAAAAATGTATGACATAAAGTAATTTTAAATGTATTTTAAAATTATTATTCACATTTAATTTACATTTTATTTGTTTTTTAAAAATTAATTTTTTTGCTTATTTTTTTAAATTCCGTCAGTTCCGTCAATTCCGTAAATAAATTCCGGCGGAATTTAAAAATCTACTTAAGGACGGAAATTCCGCTTTTTTGTATGTGTTTTACGGAATTAAAAAAAATTTTTTTCGATTTTTTTGGTGGAATTTGGGCCACGGAATAGGGACAAACTCTTTTTTACTTAAAACTATTTAAAAATTCGAAGGATAATTCTAGTTGACTTTTTCTAATTAAAGAGCTAGGGGCATCGTTTGAATTTTTGGCTTTTTGATTAATATCAAGATAATATTTATTTTTATCATTTGTATCTGAAAAATGAGATTTTAAATGACTTTGTGTTAAAATAAACGAAGGATTTAAACCAGTTGTTTTTCCTCGACCAGTAGACTTCAAATCTTTACATTTGTCACACTTCCAGCCATCGGAACCAATTCAAGTTTAGGTCGATCGACTACATATCCATATCCCAGACTAAAAAGCTAATATCCACCTTTTTGAGATTTTTGCATATCCCAAGAAATTTTATCTGCTTCAAGTGGTAATTTATTGAACTCTGAAACTATGTCATCGGTTTCAACTGATGTGCCTTTTCGCTGGTATCTATATTTGAATCAAATTCTTCGCCTATTGAAATATTTAGCAAAAAAGAATCATCTTCTTCTTTATTAACAGGTACACAAACTTGAGCAATCAGCTGGTCTAGATCAACATTGTTCTTTTTTTTTTTTGCTAGAACTGAAGCTTCAGTTGCTCTGTAATTTTTGTTCGACCTTAGCTTACTGACGAATGGTGAGTTATTCATTCTTACAATTTTGATTTGAGAAATATTTAATTTAAATAATTTTTTTCTTTCATGTAAAAGCAAATCTTAAAAAAAATTCAAGAGCAAATTAAGTTATTCATTAATTACAATAATAAATTACAATTATTTTGTCTTTTAACTTTTTCGAGATTTTTTTCGATATTTTTACCTGTCAACACAATTTGAAGGCAAATATGAAAATTTTGAGATATCATAAGAAGTCAATTACCCATTGGAAGAGCTCGTTAGATACTTGGTACAACAGGGTTTTGGATTCAGGGCTCCTTGAGCTTTCGAGGAAGACATCAATATAGCCATGTATAAGGAGAGTGATCAGGAAATTTTTAGTAATTAAAATATTTTTAACTTACCTGTTTAGTAAATTTCTAAGTCTAGTATCAATTTTGTCAATTTTTTGGTCTTAGGGAAGACTATAAAAATGAAAAGACGATATGTCATATGGAAAGTGATAAATTGACTTAAAGGAAGTATTCTGAAGTACCTGTAGTCTCTGCATTTTTGTACCGGAAACCCGAGATAATATAAAATAAACTATAGTCTAAAATGGAACCTATAAGTGCGTTAAAGATTCCTGAGAGTGTTTTTTTACTTAGCTTCCAAGAATTGTGGGACAAAATCTTAACAAGATTCGCTCTTTCATGAAATCTAAAACGGATAAACTCAACTTGTGAGTTAAAGCAGAGATTTTGATCAAACTTCGTTCCAAGAAAGATTGGAGAGTCTCTTGCCTGACAAAAAGTTTTAAGCTTAACTTTTTGTTTTTGGAGAGGTTACCAGAGATTAAATTTAGCCAGGTCTTATAACATACTTTTTTTTCATATTTAATGATTCATCATTTTTTTGAGTGTAATTTTACAATTCAATTTTTTTTTTGTCAATCAAATTTTCAAAATTTTTAATTCGATTTTGTCACACTTTCTGTCAATTTAATGCTATTCAAATAAAAGTTTAAAATTGTTGATATTTTTCAGGTTTTTTTTTTCTTTCTAAATAAAAAAAATTCTAATTCGGATAATGAAGTTTTTTTATGGCGTATTATTTTGTATACTTAAGAATCTAATTTGTGGATTATTATTTTTAAATGAATTAAACAGCCTTGAAAATAAAATAAAATAATAAAATTTTTATCTAACCTATTACTAAATATTACCTAGCATAATATTAAAATTATTTTCACTCTAAAGAATTTTTCCAATTAAAATGCAGTAATACTAAATTTTTTTTTATACTATTTATTCAAAATTTGAATAAATTTACCTTTTAGAGTAAAAGCAGCAAAATTGTTGAATTTTCGACAATAAATGTAACTCCACGTAATTATACGTCAAAAAAAAAACATATTTTCTAAGTAGATTTCAAGATTTTAAAATTTAAATAAACCAAAAAAAAAACAATTTAATAAAAAAATATTTATTTATATTTTGAAATAATCTGAATAATTGCTTATTTGCTTAGATACCTTTTGGGTATAAATTAAAAATTTAAAAAAATTTAAATCTTAAAAAAAACAAAATAAAAAACTCTAATTGAAGCAAATTAGTCAAAATTCAAGTAAATTTTTTTCTCTTTTCTAATATACATCTTGTCACAAGTATGGGTTCACAAACCTAGAATACAAAGCTATTTACATTTAATCAAGCCTCGAGTCTATTCCTCAATCATCATTAATTAACTATCATTAAAAGTAAAGAGTAAAAAAAGTAAACAACACGGCTTTTTGCTAAGCTAGATCCACAGGCACTCAACAAATCCAAGGCATAAATCCTTGCTTTTGAGTTCATTTTCGCATCAAGATAATAATTAGCTTCCACTCGATCATACTTGCATTTAAAGACCCCAATGTGAAGCTCATCAATCTGGTCAATTCTCAAACGACTAATGGTCACATTTCTAAATGTTTCCTCTTCTATGCTCAGTGACTGAGCCAAATTTGATTTTTTCTTAAAAATCAAAAATTTATCATTAAACCAATTGCTCAGATGGCCGCCTCTTTTTCTGCTAGTTTTCTTTTCTTCGTTTTTCGTTCTTGGAATTTTTTGTCCATTCAAATACCAAGTAAGTTGATAGCGCTGTGGCAGATTTTTAACTTTACAAATTAGTTCAAAAGGCTCACCAACACTAGCTATTTTCCCGCTCACTTCAATTTTGGGCATTGTCAGAACCTCTAGGTGAACATAGTTGATTTGAGTTGGTTTGGTTGGCAACTGGCATTCGTACCAACCAGAATCTTGGCAACTAACCTTTCTTATCTCTAAATTGTAGACTATTCTTCTTCCCATTTGACTTTGGTCATTGGCGCTCAGATTGGTCATCAGACGCATTCGGTAGTTGCTTTCGAGCTGTGTTGCGCCAACTGTCAGCACAGTCTGGTTGTTCTCGTCCCTCTTGCCAAACTGCCAAATGACCGGCATCTCTTGTGGAAGATTCTCGACCACACATGGCAAAATCACTGTCTGGTATTCAAATGAAACCAAGTGCATTTGTTTTGTCACTATTTTGGGCTCATTGTAGTCGATTGGCAAGAGTTGACTTAGCTCAACGTAAGTGATTTTACCTGTAAAAACAAATTTTGTGATTAATAGTCATCATTGAGATTATCATGAAAATTTAAATTAAATTTTTTTTAATTTTTATTTATATTATTTGGAAAAAAAAAGAAAAAAAGGAGAGAGAAAAAATGGAAAAAAATGTCCCTGCCAGCACAGACCATTTACGATGCAATTTTTTTTTTAATCTAAATTTTTTTGTTTTAATTTTTTGAGAGTTAATTTTTAGAAATAAAAAAAAATAAAAAAGGAAAAATAAATAGGCAAAAAATGTCCGTGTTAGTGGAGGCTATGAACAATACAATTTTATTTATTTTCAAATTTAATTATTTTTTTAATTTTATTTTTTTTAGGAGTTTATTTTTAGGAATAAAAAACAATTAATAGAGAAAAAATAAATTGTGAAAAAAGAGTAGAGGCCATTAACGATTCAATTTAAAATTTTTTTGTTAGAGTTTATTTTTCGAAAAAAAAAAAGTAAAGGAAGAAAAAATTGTGAAAAAATGCCACTGTCAGTAGAGACCGTAAACGATGTAATGAAAAGTTTTGTGAATTTCAGATACAAATTGAACAAAAATCCTTCATTTCTTGATTTATTAAAATTAAATTTAATAAAGAATATTGGAAAAATTATGCAACATAGTGCAACATACTTTGTTGCACCTATTTAACCAAAAATAAAACTTTTATTTTCTTTTTTTTTTAGTAAGTCAAATCAATTATCTATTTAAATCTTATTGATTCTTTATTTTTTGTCATTTTTTAGATGAGAAAAATTATATTAGATAGAATATTTATTGTTTAAGTATTTTTTCTAATATTCTTTATAAAATTTAATTTTAATAAATCAAAAAATGAAGAATTTTTGTTCAATTTGTATTTGATATTCACTAAACTTTTCATTGCATCTTTTACGGTCACCACTGACAGTGACGTTTTTTCACAATTTATTTTTTCTCTACTATTTGCTTGTTATTCCTAAAAATAAATTCTAAAAAAATAAACTTAAAAAAAAAAGTTAAATTTGAAAAAAAATAAAATTGTATTCGTTCAATTTTTTCAAATTGTATTCGAAATTCACAATTCCTCAATTAATTTTTTTTTAATTTAAATTATTTTTAATTATATTTTTTGTTAGAGTTTATTTTTAGAAATTAAGAAAAAAAAAAAAATAAAGGAAAAAAAAATTGGCAAAAAATGTCGCTGTCAGTGGAGACAATGAACGATGTGGAGATTAACCAAGCTTTGAGCAAAGTATTGGACATAGTGGAAATGGAACAAGAAAGAGAGTTCATATCAAATGCCGAGCTGTTTGATCAATTGATAAAAGCGTTTTCGCTTGAGTCCAATCTGGTGCCAACAAGTGTTGCCAAAGACTATGTAGGCCTTCATCTGGGCACTTTGTATGAAGACAACGATTTTAATCTTTTGCTAAAATCATTCAAAAATAACCAGAAATTGGACGCTTTTTATGCCCTAAAAATAATAAACGATGCCAAAGAAAAATTTGCCCAACTCAAAAACATAAACGAGTGTGTGGTGGACGAACTGTGCGACCAGGGATGCATAGTGGTCGGCGACTTGCACGGCAATTTTAATGACTTGTACCATTTAATAGAAAAGTACGGAATACCTGGAGCTAGCTACAAGTTCATATTCAATGGAGACATAGTAGACCGAGGTGCCAAACAAGTCGAGGTACTCTTGACCATTTTGTACTCTTTTTTAGTCCGACCAAGACGAGTTTATGTCAACCGCGGCAACCACGAGGACATTACCATGAACTCAAGCCCGCTTTTTCAGCCCAACTTCCTAACCAGCTGCAAAAATGTCTACTCAAAGTATGGCCTGGCAATTTTCGAGTCAGCTAATGAGCTGTTTGCTGCTCTGCCTCTGGCAACATCGCTGCAAAGCAAGTCTGGCAACTACAAGTACTTTGTAGTACATGGTGGCATCAGTGACACTCTCGATCTGGACTATGTCCGTTCTAAACTTGATAGATTTTCTTTTGACAAGGTAAGTCTTGTTCGTTCTAGGCAAAAAAAAAACAAAAGTGTGAGCGAAATGCTGTGGAGTGATCCGATCCGGATCGTGGACGGGGTCATCTATCCAAAACAGGCCAAAAAGTCAACAGGCTGCTATTTTAATAAGCACAGAAATTTGGGATGCATATTTGGCAGGGATGTGACAGAAAAATTCTGCAACAAGTATTCTTACAATGGAATAATTCGCAGCCATGAGGTCCGACCAAAAGGCTTTAGTGTTGACCATGCGCGCTGTTTTACCATTTTTTCCGCCTCTTATTACTGTGGAGCAGACAATTACGGCTCGGTGTTCAAATTTTTACCCACGGACACAGCCTTCGAGGTGTATGCCTACAAAAATTTGCCCGGCGACTTGTCCAGCTTGGTTATTGAGAGGAACACATTTTTGCTTAAGCATTTCAAGATGATGATTCAAAGAAAAGAAAAGTATTTGATGAGTAGATTTGAGGTTTTTGACTTGGAAAAAAATGGTACCATACGCACTGACCCATGGGCCGATATAGTGTCCAAAGCATTCAATTCAGAAATTAGTGTCAGACATTTGAAGGCAATCAAGGACTTTTTGTGTGAGTGTGAAACAAATCTGGACTGTGTTAACTATAGGAGTTTGTTCCGCAAAAGTGGTCACATTAGGTCAAGAGGGGAAAAGCAATTTTTGGACCTGGTCACCAATTTGTTTGAAATTCTTGATCGCAATAATGACAAAAAGATATCTGTCACCGAAGCCAGACATGCGCTGGATGTGATTAACCAAAAATTGGGCACACAATTTCTGGTGCAAGAAGATTGCTTTAATTTTATAAAGCAAATGGACAAGAATGGTGACAACCATGTTGATTTGGATGAGTTTATGCAGGCGTTCATGGAGTCCGAGTATCTAAAAGATGATCAGGACTTGTGCGATAGTGAGGACAGTGACAATTCAGATGTTCAAATATTTAAACTGTAGAATTGTGAAAAATAAATGAAAGAATAATTAGAGATAAAAGGTGAAATTTAAATTCCAAAATGACCAAAGCTTAATTGTTCTTGATTTTTATAAAAATGTTTTTTTGTTTAACTTTTTTATATGCAGTAAAATAAATGTTCGTTGATAAAAAAATTTAATTATATAGTAAACCTGCCTAATTATAAGATAATTTGGTGAAAACTTTTGATTTGGACCCTTCAAATATCTCGATACCTGTAAAATAAAAGTATGTAAACCCCGTATTATTCTTGTAGATCTTTTCAAGCCCTATCTAGTTATGAATCGTCCGATTCCGGAAATTTCTCAGCTGATTAGAAATCGGTCTCAAAAGGGTAATTAGTGAGATAACTTGAATTTTAGTCAAATTAGTAATTTGAACAACGTTGATTTAAGCATTAATTAGCTTCAAATTCTAATCCCCATTTTAGCTTTTTGGTTTTCAAACATGACCATGATCATAAAAAAAATTATTTTATTGAGGAATGTTTTTTTTTCATCGAACTGGCCAATTATGTAAAAAAGAGGGTAAGTATGGTTAACTTGGTTACACCATTTCTCCTCCAAATTCACCAAATCTCCCCCAAATTCTCTAATTTTTCACACAATTAACCTTTGAAGGCAATTTGAGATTAAAATAGCTTATAAAAGTCTATTTTTGAAAAAATTTAATTGCAATACATAAAAGGAAAATTATTTTGAAAGAATCAAGATCAAAAACTCTTCTCGAGAACTATTTAACTAAAAGTGTCAATCACCAGCAAATTATTCAAGACTTGTAATCATACAGAGCAATTTCGGAACCATTAAACCCAAAATTTTTATCCCTCATGGAAAAATTTCAGCAAATTTCTCAATTTTTATTTTTTTAATCGGCTTTTTTATTAATTGTATCTAAATGTAACTTTTATTTTTTATTTTTATTTTTTATAACAATCGATTGGCAAAAAGAAGGATTTTGATCCATTCTAAGCTGCCGGAGGGTAACCTCGAACTATTTAATAATAATAATTTTGAAAGAAAAAAGACGCCATATAAAATAAAATAAAATTTTTCAAATTTGAATTTTTTTTTACAATTAAAAAATGTTTGCCAAATACAAATAGAAAAAGATTATTCTAATAATTGGTTGGCTTGTGAAAACTGTGAATGCTGGTCATGTTACGATTGTCTTTCGGAAAAGTTTAAATTTAACTGTTATAATGAATATAAATGCAATTCATGTTAATTTACGTGCCAAATCAAACATACAAAATCGATAGACTTAAATTATTTTTAATTATTTATCTAATTTATTTAAAATTTAAATCGAAAATCTGTTAAAATTCGTTGTTTTTTGTAGTAAATAAATATTTTTTTTAAAAAATGAGCTTTTTTATGCACTTGGGTTATTTAGTGAATTTTAGGCTAATATAGTAATAATTTAGAAAATTAAAGAAAAAAAAAAATTATGAAAATTTAAAATTCGCTATGGAAAAGTACTCTTTTTTGTCTTACTTTATTTTATTTTTTTTTTACATCGCCTACAAGGCGTTCATTGAAATAATAATAAAAGTGAGAAAACGGGGTAATCTGACTCATTTAGAAGGGTTAATACTATTAACCCTTTAACATAATTACATGACTGAGGTAATATGGAGAGAATAAAAATTGGGGTAAATTCGGTGAGCATTTTCGAAGTTTTTCAGGTGGTCAGAAGCCCAAATCAGCAATAAAAAAAATAGGTCACCACATTAGACCGGTTTACTATAGCAAAAAAAGGCTTAGTTTAATACGAAAAATTAAAAAAAATAAATATAAATAAAAAATAAGGGCAATGTGAAATTTTAGTACAAAAAGTAAAAATGCTACTGTACTTCCATGATAAACTGTTTTTACGAAATTTTACGTAATTTTACGTATTTTTAACGTGATTTTACGTAAATTTACGAAAAATTACTAAAGTAAAAAAAAGTAAATTTCCGAAAAATTACCAAATTTTACGTTATTTTAGGAAAATTTTATTAAATTTTAGTAAATATAAAAAGGGCCAAAAAAAAACTGAAAAAATGGCAAATTATAGGAATTTTTCTCTTTTTTTTAGAAAATTAAAATGATAACTGAAAAGAAAAAATTACGAAATTTTACGAAAATTTTTATTACAAAAAACGGGAAAAATGTTAAATTTTAGTTAAAACTTGAGAAAAAAAATCGTTAAAAAAACACAACTACAATGCAATTATTAATGATCCGACCAGTCACCGTTTTTCTCAATGACTATTTTAATTACCTAAGAATCAATTACTTTTAAAGTTATATAAAATGAATATCTTTTTCTTTAAATAATACCTTTTTTAAGTGATCAATATATCTTTTACATTTAAATGATTTTTTTACTAGAATCTACTAAAATTTACCATTTTTTATAATAAAAATTTACGTAAAATTTCGTATCTTTTCTTTTCAGTTTTCATTTTAATTTTCTAAAAAAAAAAGAGAAAAATTCCTAAAAATTGCCATTTTTTCAGTTTTTTATGGCCCTTTTTATATTTACTAAAATTTTAGTAAAATTACGTAAAATTTAGTAATTTTTCGGAAATTTTCTCTATTTTACTCTAGTAATTTTACGTAAATTTACGTAAAATCACGTAAAATTTCGTAAAACATTTTATCATAACAGTTCAGTATAATTTATTTTCAAATTGTGCAAAAATTGTTTTATAAAGAATACAATATTTTACAAATTTGTGCAACCGAATTCCAAGCTCTGCAAAAACTCTGCAATTTATTGCATTTTTTAATCAAATATTTTTTGATGGTGTGCATTTTATAGAAAATTGCAGAGTTTTTGCAGAGCTTGGAATTATTTTGTACAAATTTGTACAATATTTTTATTTTTGCAGAACCATTTTTAGAGGCTTATGCAAAAACACGGACCACCTGTTTTTTACTAAAACACGGACCGCGGTCGGATGGTATTTGGGATTATCCAAAAACTTCCGACCACCGACCATTTAGTAGAGAATTTGATGAACTTTTACGCAAAAGTATCAGTTGGACCAAAAGACCTAGTTTTTGACTTTTAAAACTAGTAATAACGAGTAAAATCCTGATTTGCTTTTAACGGACCATATGTAAGAATGTAGAGATTTTAATTTATCTACAAAACGCTATACCATAAGTATCAATTCTTTGAAATTGAAGATTTCCCCTAAAAAAAGATATTTTTAGTTTTTCAGCTATGAGCTTTTAAAAAAAAAGAGCTAGGAGACAATTTATTTTTCTGCAATAATGCTTAGGCTTTTCTCTTTCATATAATTAGTGGTATTATCAATGTCTTATCATTATCTTGAAAACATATGGTCCGTTAAAAGCAACTCAGGATTTTACTCGTTATTACTAGTTTTACAAGTCAAAAACTAGGTCTTTTGGTCCAACTGATACTTTTGCGTAAAAGTTCATCAAATACCATCCGCCCGCGGTCCGTGTTTTGGGCTCACTGTAAAATGGCAACATTTTCACACCTCGAGAGGAAAATGACAAATGTGTTAAAAAATTGTATTTTAACTTACCGAAAAAAAAGGAGGAGTTTTTTTTTTATTATAACTAAGTGTTAAAAAATTGTCATTTCCCTGTTACTTAAAATAAATTATAATAAAATGTATCTAATTATTTAACTAAATATTATAAATTATTCCTAATTAATACTCGGATTAAGACTTAATATCAAAAACCACTCTCACAAATTCCCAATAATTACTCTAATTATCTTGTCAAAATGTACCAAATAATACTGATTATAAAATCCTTTAACCAAACTAATTGATAAAATAAAAAAAAAAAGTTTGATAAAAAAAAAAAAAATTGTCGTTTGGCTTAGCAAGTTTGAAAAATCAAATTTAATTAATAGCGTCATCACGTGTTAAAAAACCGTTGAAAGTTGTGTGTTGGCAATGTCGCTCAACAAAACAAACCAAAACCAACGGTGGATATTTAAAAATTCGGTCAAGCTAAATCTGAAGAGGTTAGACAAACCGATTAGCCATAAGGTCTTATTTGGTGCACTGGATATCGTACTAAACCAGGTGGAAAATGATGCGATCACATCTGTCTACAATTTTTCTTCAAACAAAGTATGGATAATCGAGTTTAATGCTGCTTTAAATGTTCCCCAAATCTTCGATCGTGAAATCAATATTAATTGAACCAATTTCAGGCTTGAAGATGCAAATAAAGTCCCGGATCTCAGAAGGTATTGTACTTTTCGATTTCACTTTTTGCCCTCTGATTTCGAGAATCATAGACTTGAAACTTTTTTTAACGCTGTTCGGATTGATGGTCTTAAGATTGAAAGCATCACTGAAGAAAAATATAAAGATAGACCGGAGAGGAAAAATGGTGTCAGAAGAGTAAGAATATCATTTCCAAAAGAAGTTGAGAACATTATTGGAAGCTTGTCAGGCCTTTCAATAATGTATGGTTTAAAGTGTCTTGTGTCAATTGTTGGACAAAAGCAGAAATGCTATTTTTGTGATGAAGAAGGGCACAACATAGCGAAATGCCCTGTCAAAGAAAAACTATGCGAAAAGTGTCATCAGAAAGGACACTTAACACAAAAATGCTCCATTGCTGAAAAGCTAAAGTCGCTTGAGAGGAAAAAGATTGACTACAATGATCTTTACATTGACCAAGAAGAAACCCAATCAATAATTGAAGCTGACCAAAAAGACAATGATGAAAATATGATGCCAAAAACGCCTGGATATCAGCCATCAAATCTCAATGACGTAATGTCACAAATTAGTCCTCAAGACCTCAAAACTTCAGTGTTAGAAGACAGTTTGGTAAGCCGTTTAAACGATCTTCTACCAATAAGTCAGAGACCTGTCAATGTCCTCTCAAATTATCAGAATGAGACTGAAGCTTTTTTCCAAACAAAAAATCAAATCAAGAGATTTTCCGAATCTGATCCAAATGAAAAAGAATTCACAGAAAACGAATCAAAGAAGCCATTAGTTGTCTTAGAAAATGAAAATGACAACACCTTCGAGTCTGATTCAAACAGTTCAACAACTGAATGTACAAGTCAAGTAGATCAATCATCCAGTGAAGTTGTTCAGCAAACTTCCAGTCAAAACAGCTTTGAAGAAGATTTAGAATGAACAAGAAGACAAATAAATCAATTTTTAGAACAAAACCTCTTATTAAAACAACGTTAGTAATTACACACTGGAATTGTCTTCATTTACCTAGTAGGGTTCACCTCTTAGACAATTTTTTTAGCTCAAAAATGTCCCGACATTGTTTTGCTCAATGAATTAAAGATAGATTTGAGTGAGGCAAATATTTATCTTGATTTTCAAAATTATCAGTTCTTAACAAAACCACGCAACAAGTACGGAGGAGGAGTTGCTATTTTAATTAAAGAAGGAATCGAATTTATACAAGATTTTTCTTACGAGGAATTCAATTCCGAACTCCTTTGTATAAAAATGAACTTAGGAAAGAATAATGAATTGTTTGTATTTAGTCTTTATAATCCACCCAATGTGCTTCTGAACTTTGAGTTTTTTAAAACAGTTAATAAAACATGTAGAAACTACATTTTAGGTGGTGATCTAAACGCTAGAACAAAGCAAATAGGCTGCGTAGGGGAAAATGAAAACGGGATAATATTAGAAAGAATAATCAACGAGTTAGACTTTTCAGTAATCAATGATAAGCATCCTACTTTCAATATTTTTAATAAGAATTACTTTGAAATTCTTGACCTTTTTTTTAGTTTCATCTTCATTAATTGACAAAATTACCGACTTCAGTGTCTTAAATAGTCAAGACATGACTAGTGACCATTTCCCAATCGAAGCATCTATTTCTATTGGCTATCAATTAGAAAATAAATCTGCAGCTAAAAAGTTTAACTATAAGAAAGCAAACTGGCAATTATTCAGCGAGATTTTAAATTCTCAAATAGTGAATGTCACTGAAAGTTTCCTCACAATAGATCAACTAAATGATAAAATAACAGAAAAAATTATTTCTGCTTCACATAAAAGCATTCCATTACTTTCTCAGAAAATCTACAAAACGATTCTTCCGCCAAACATTGTTAATTTGATAAAAGAACGTAGGAAAGTAAGAAGAAATTACCAGAAAACTCGCTGTCAAAAGCTAAAGCAAAAATTTAATCAACTTACATCTGAGTTAAAGGCCTCTTTAAAAAAATTCTGGAATCAAAATTGGTTTGATTTTATTGAGAAGATGGGAAAAAACCCACTGACAAGTAGACCTTTTTGGAAAAAAATAAATAAATTTAGAACAAAAAAAGGATCAAATTTAATTCCTAAATTGATTTTAAATGAAAGGGAATTCAAAACTAATGAAGAAAAGGGAAAATGCTTCGGAGAACTCTTATCTTCATTATTTAGTCCTAATTCTGATTTAATTGATACTGAGAAAGATATAGAAATACTAAATTCTAACTCTGTTTTCTTTAGGAATTATAACCAGTCTAATTTTAATGATCCAATTTGCTTAAATGAATTAATTATGGCTTTAAAGAGATTAAAAAATGAAGCGGCATCAGGACCTGACCAAATTCATAATTTAATGTTAAAAAACTTACCTAGAAATTCAATAATAGAAATCATAGAACTTTTTAATTTATCTCTTCGAGAAGGTAGAGTCCCGAAAGCGTGGAAAACATCTTTCATTACTATGATTCAAAAAAAGGCCTCTACTTTACAAGATCCTTTAAATTATAGACCAATTAGTATAACGAGTTGTTTAGGAAAGCTACTGGAACGCATAGTATATTCAAGATTATACAATTTTTTAGAGCAAAATTCACTCCTTATCCAGGAGCAATCTGGATTTAGGAAACAACGGCGAACAGCAGATAATCTTTTCTTCTTAATTCAAAAAATTGTAGAATCATTTAATAGAAAAAAAAGAGTTTGCGGCCTTTTTTTTGATATTTCTAAAGCCTTTGATAGGGTTTGGCATGAAGGTTTACTTTTTAAATTGATTAAAATAAATCCACCTCATTACTTGACTAACTGGATAAAATCCTTTTTAGACTCTAGGACATTTAAGGTAAATGTGAATGACCATTTGAGCGAAGAATATCAAATAACTGCAGGTGTTCCTCAAGGCTCAGTAATTAGTCCTCTTTTATTTAGTATATACATTAATGACATCCCTAAAAGAAACAAAACAAATAATGAATACTCCCTGCTTTTCGCAGATGATCTAGTTACATTCTTCATTTATAACAAAAAGGGGAACCTAGAAAATAAGATCAATAAATACCTCAACGAACTAGAACAATGGCTTATTAAGTGGAAAATGAAGATATCAGTTGAAAAGTCGTGTTCAGTAGTCTTTTCTAGGTACAAAAAAGAGAGTGATAATCTTAACTTAAAAATTTATGGAAACAGAATAGAGAGACAAAAAGAAATCAAGTTTCTTGGTATTAAATTTGATTCTAAATTAAACTTTAATATACTGGTAGATGAAATTAAAGAGCGCTGCAATAAAAGGCTAAATATTATTAAGATATTGTCAAACAAAAAATGGGGTCTTAATCAAAACACACTAGGAAATTTATATAAATCTTTAGTCGGATCAATTTTAGACTATTCTTTTCCTTGCTTAAATTCATTTTCAGAAAATAATATCAAAAAACTACAAGCAATTCAGAATACAGCAGTCAGATCTATTCTTAAGTTAAAATATGATACTCCCTCCAACATCGTACATCATGAGGCTTTTAATAAACTAAAATTTCTAACAGTCTCGAATCGGCTTTTTGAATTGAGTGAGAGATATGTTGGGACAGGACTGAGTCATTCTATTCCATTGGTTGTAAGACTGGTGAAGGAATACAAAGAAGGTTTCGAATCAAGATATATTGACTACCCAACTCCATTGTGTAATTGCTACCTTACTATTTCTTCTTTTTTTCCTGAAACTTGAACTATTTAAACATGAGCCACATGTAACAATCTTTTCCAATTTTATATATTATTACATTTCATTTATTTAGCTTATTTACTTTTTTTTTTTAATTCATTTTTTTTTTATCTTATTTTATTAACTTTAATTTTATTTTTATTTTATTTTATTTCATTTTTATTTTATTTTTTTAATTTTTAACTTATTCTGAAGGAGCTCTAGCTCGGTACAGAAAACAAATAAATAAATAAAAATAAATAATTGCTACCTTACTATTTCTTCTTTTTTTCCTGAAACTTGAACTATTTAAACATGAGCCACATGTAACAATCTTTTCCAATTTTATATATTCTTAACTTTCATTTATCTAGCTTATTTACTTTTTTTTAATTCTTTTTTTAATTCTTTTTTTTTTATTTTTTTTTTATTATCTCATTTTATTAACTTTAATTTTATTTTTATTTTATTTCATTTTTATTTTATTTTTTTAATTTTTAACTTATTCTGAAGGAGCTCTAGCTCGGTACAGAAAACAAATAAATATAATAAATAAAATTCTTCTAAAAAAAAATTGAAAATTAGAAAAAACATGTCCAATAAACTTGAATATATTCCATTTAATAAAGGTGGATTAATGCTATATTACAATGGTCATTTATACCAAAAATTAAAACTCCGATTATGCCTAACTCTTTTTTTTTTAATATTTCTCCAACAAATGCCTTCCATCTAAACCATGTTAAATTTTCTTTTGGAAACTTACAATTTTATTAATTATAATTTTTTCTAATTGGTTATTTTTTTATCATATCAAATTAGTAATAATAAATTTTAATTTTAAATTAATCCCGTTGTCATTTTTCTTTTTCACACATCTCTTTGTTAAAAATCTTTCGGATTAATCAAAAGGTTGTCATTTTACAGACGAACCCGTGTTTTAGTAAAAAACAGGTGGTCCGTGTTTTAGCATAAGCCTTTTTAGACAATTAAAAAAAAATTATAAAGTTTTTACTTTTTGTAATTTTTGTAAATTTCACATTGCCAAAGAATAGAACAAGTAGAACAAGACAATAGAATAAGACAATAGACAATATATTACGAAGACAATATTGTCTCACAGTGAAGCTTTATAATTGATTTCAAAGCTTAACTTAAACTTTGATAACTGAGGTATTATTCTACTTTTTAAGCTACAACTGCAAATCTAAATCAGATTGAGTCAAACTTTCTTGATTTACCAAAAAAACAATCAAAAATTACGTTCTTCACAACTTATCCTATAAGTAATAAAAATTTCAACTCTTTTTTCTCTGAAAACTAAACCGATTTAACTTTTAAAACTTTGGTGTCTATTTTCTGCCTTTCAAAAACGATTTTTTATTTCTTTTCTTCTTTCTTTTTTTCTTTCTTTTTTCTTTTCTTTTATTTCCTTTTCAAATTTCAATTATTTAACTATATTTTTTAATTCTTATTTTATTCAGTAACTTTTATTTTAATCATTTTTTTCTATTTATTTTTATTTTTCTCTGAAGGAGCTAACGCTCGATACAGATTTTCAAATAAATAATAATAATAAATAATAACTCTTAATAATACTTTTTTCTTAATTTTTTTTCTAACGGTTAACTCAAAACTGTTTACGACCGTCCTTCGACTTCGACTTAACCGGGTTAACCGACTTAACTTAATAGTTGTTTAGATTCACAAATTTTAATCCAACATAAATTCAAAAAAGAAAAGATAAAATTAAGATTTAAATGCACCATAACTCTGCCGTAAGCCGGTCCCAAGCCCAGGATGAGAAAAGAGGAGGGTGGTGGCAGCCACACAATGTGGTCTTCTACGAGTCTGAAGAAGAGCTGTATTACGGGTACATAGATCTACGGGTCTTTGTCCTAGTCTTGTCGTATGAGGGTGCCGCTGGCTTTGACCAGCATCCAGTATAGAATCTTAGCAGAGCAAGAACTTGTTTTACAGCTGACCCTCTTTGGATAGCCGCAACTTTGGAAGCACTAAAGTTAAGACATTCTCTCTTTCTAAATTGAGAATGTCGCTTGGTTTGTGGTTCTAAGCTAGTCTAAATAGTTGCCGAGTTCGCAGTTTTCTATGACTCGGATGAGTGGCGCTGTTTATGATGAACGTCCCACGTGCTTCTTAGGGGAAGGCGCCGTCATAACTATGCCGTTTGCCGGTCCCAAGCCCGGATGAAAAAATAGGAGGGTGGCTTATCTTTTTAGAGAATATCATGTGAATTAAAATTTTTTTTCTTTTTTTTTTAAATTTGTATAATTTTTGAAAACAGAATACTAAAATCTAAATCTAAAATTGACGATTTTTTTTAGTAAAGCCTACTTAATAAAATAAATAATATTGATATTATACCGTTAAATTTTATTAGAGTTAAATTTTATTGATTTAAAAAAAATTAAATAATATATACTAACTTATTTACTCAACTATTTTGCACCAAAATCACATGCGGCAGTTAAAAAGGTCTTACGTAATTAACAAAATAATTTTACTATTTAAAATAGCAACAATACCTGTTAAGTAATTATTAATGCTTTTTATTAATTAAGTTTTAAATTTTTGAACGGTCAATTTTCAGAAATAAATATTCCCTTTAACATTAACTATTAAGCTTTTTAAATTCGTTTAAGAAATTCTCCGAATTATCTATTATTTGTTTTCTTACCGAGATAAAATAATGCTATTTAAGAATAAAATATTAAAAAAAAAAGAAAAAAAAGTTTTTTTTTATTTGTTTGGTAAGAAAATAAAGACAAAAAGCAATTAATTACTTATAATGTGAATATGTGTCGAATTTTTGTTTTCAAGTTTACACTTACCGTCAGGAAAAAAATTCGAATATAAAAAAGTTATCATAAAAAATTGAATAAAAATAAAAATTATATTCAAACAAATAATAATAAAAATAATTATTAAATAAAAAAATATTTTTTTTTATTACATTATATTAGAATTTAATTGCTGGTTTAATAAAATAAAAAGTATTTAATCAGTAATCACTTAAAAAAAGGAAGGTAAAAATGACAAAAAAGCATTATCAAAATTATAGCAGTAAATTAATATTTTTTAATTTTTAATAAATAATTATTAATTCATTATGGGATTGATTGATCATTGATCTATTATAAATTAAAAATTTTCAATTAGAAAAATGTCGAAAATTAAATGATAATCTAAAATTATCCACAGATAATATAATTCATTGTTGATAAAATATTTTTAATCCCTATTTTCTATTTTAAAGTTAATTTTTAATGATTTTTAAAGGTAATTCTTTTATTTTATTTAAATCTTAGCTGAATTTTTGGATATAAAAAGATGTTAAAAAAGTTAATGCCATCTAAGGATTTTTTTTTAACAAAAAAGAATCATAATTAAGAAGAGCTAGGCCATATAATCTATTTTTAAAATAAGTTTTTTCAATATTTTTTTGTTTGATTTTAAAGAATTTTTTTTTTTTAAATTCTAATTCTAATCATAAGGCTAATGCCCATAATCAGCACTATTAGTTTCCTAATAATGATGACCTGATCAATACTGCATTTATTTAAATAATTTTAGAATTAAAAATTTAATAAATAAATTTAAAAATAAATTTTTTTTAATTTTAAATCAAATTTTGAAAAAAAACTAACAGTTTTTGTATAAATAATATTAATATTATTAAAATTGATAATTTAAACTGATTGAAATTTCTATCTTTTTTATATATAACAAAGTAGTTTATAAGTCTTGAATATAGGTACTCAAATGTATTAATTTCATGTTTTGATTTGATACCACGTTCAGACAGTAATTCTTTGTTTCTCAAGTCATATTTTACATTTCTTGACTCATTTGACGTCAGCTTGCTTGACTCATTTGAGGTCAATTTTTCCATCATCAAACCTCAAAATTTTGAAAGTGAAATTGAGCATTCTATATAAAAATCTATGTTGGTATGAAAACAGTCCATATTTTACTTAAAAATTATTAACACTATTGAAATCGAGTGAATTAAATTTAAATTTAAATAATTTATATAAACAAAAATAAAAATAGTCGGATAAGTTTTGAATTGATTCTTGTGAAAAATATCCAATTAAAGGTTTGATTTTAAAGAATTTTTTTAATTAATTTAAATTGAAAAGATCGAACAATTCTATTTTTGATTTACTTGGTGGTTATATTTTGTTCATTTTAATATTATGCTTCAAAGAAGCGTCCTTAGACTAGATTAACTATTTTATCATTTTTTTTGTATCCAAAAATTAATTTTTTTTTAAATTTAATATTAACTCAAAAATTAAGTTATCATTCTAATTAAATAAAACAATTTTCTTTTCAAAAACAATTCTAAATTTTTTTTTTACAAAGATTATTAATCTATTAAATGGTTAAAATTTCAAGCTAAGCCAAAAACAAACAATAAAATGTCTTACCTGTCATAGTGGTTAGAATCATTAAAACGGTGCAGAATTTTGATACACAAATGTTCATTTTTAAAAATAATAAATCTAAATAAAATAATAAAAATAATTAGCAATTTTAATTAAAAATGAAAAAGAGCAGATAAACCCTCAAGTAAAAGTTTTGGAATATCTTTTTCGACCACAGATTTTGAATACTCTGCTTATCATCTCGCTAGTATTTACAACAAAAAATATTTTAAAATAATAAAAAACTAATCAAATTTTTTCATTGATCTATTATATCTTTTTTAAATGCAAACATATTTGAATGGTTCATTTGAGCCAACATCCTTAATTAAGTTTCCGTGCCGAAATACCTAAAATTCGGTACCAATTATCCATAAAGTCTAGTTTATCGACTTCTTAAATTTTTAAATTACAAAAGCTTCACTCAGTCATTTAATCCGCCTCGATTCCTGTTCAATATTACAAAATTTGATCCTCGCATATTTCAGCTATCCGATTTCAAATTTATGCTCGCAGGAATTCAACAAGAAATGCTGATTTCAGTAGACAATGTGATAAATTAGATTTTGAATGATTAGCAAGAACACTTGAGATTGTGTTGGGCCATGAAGCAAAACAGTAAATAATGATAAATTATCTTTAAATATATCCTTGTCTAGTAGCTGAAAATATTGAGAAAAAAATTTATTTAAATATATCTTTTGTACTCAATAAATAAATCATAAACACTTACTAATCTCTTTTTTTTTAATTGAAAAAATTTAATTTTAAACAAAACTGAATCTTTTGGTGAAAATTTGGAAATTTGAATCGATCTTAATCCATTCGATATTTTATTTGCTCGGATTAGATACAAAAATCACGAAATTAATCTCCATTTACATTTGTAGAGAGAAGAAAATTTACCATGTGATCAAAAAGTGTCTTCGAGTCCCTATTCTATGTGTAGAGCAAATTGTATTGCTCTTTGCCTAGGTGACAAGCTAAAATTAACAAGTGTGTCTCTTCCGGCCAATGTAGGCTAATTAATAAAGAAAATATTTAAAATCTTTAATTGCTTTAACTATTTAAATAAAAAAAAGTTGTTAAGTTTCCATATTTAATTTAAATGCTAATACAATTTCCAATAAGATTATTTTTTTTCCGCTACTCGAATCTTTTATTGTATTAAATTAAATGTAAAAAAATTTTATTATATTCGATGCAATAGCCTCAGATTAGATTGAGGATAATTTAAGACTCGCATTGTTCTCTTATTGTTTGTAGACAAAAAAGCATATTTTTTAGGACAACCAGTTTGATAGACCCCTTAAAGTCTGAAATTAATAAAAATAATTCAGTTGGGATTTGATTTATTTTTTAAATTTTAAACTACAGTACTGCTATGCCATGATGATTTTACGTGAAATTACGTAAATTAACGATAATTGACGTATATTTACGTAAATTTACCCATTTTATTATAAATTCTGAAAGAGCCAAAAAAGCTGCTCTTTTTCTTATTTTTCTTGCAATTTTTTAAAATAAACCTTTTTTAAAATTTTAAGCTTTTTTTCTAAAAATAAAAAAAAACGTAATTTTACGAAAATTTATTCATTGAAATTTTATGGCTAACATAAATTTACTAAAATTACGTTTTTCTGTTTTTAGAAAAAAATAGCTAAAAATTTTAAAAAATGTTCTTTTTTTTTAAATTGCAAGAAAAATAAGAAAAACAGCAGCATCTTTGGCCCTTTCAGAAAGCATAAAATTCCAATGAGTAAATTTTCGTAAAATACTCTAAAAAAAGTAAAAAAACGTAAGAAAATGTAAATTTGTGAATTTTATTTTGTTTTATGTTTGTTTAAATTTTTTCAGTTATTAGACACATCTTCATTTTTTTCAATTACTATTTTGATTACCTTTTTTTGATAATTTAAATTTTAATGAGAAATATTATTTTATGAAAACTTTTTTAAATGATCTTTATAAGATTGGCATTTTTTGTGAGTTTGGTGGAGGCTTAACCTTTTAAATACTCTTAAAAAATATTTAAATATATTCAAGTGCAAGCCCAGTTTATCCTGTTTCGTTCCGAAAAATCACGGCAAAGAGCAGATTTATTCTTTGGGTCATTGACTTGATGCAATTAAATAATATTTGAATTATTTTTTGTGATGAATGGTATTAAGTGTTCAGCTAAAAACTCTCTATATAATTCTGAATCTAAATTACACTTAAGAAACATCGTGGTGTAGCTGTATAAAATATCAAAAAAAAATCACAGAAATTCATAAAATGTTTATTTTTCTATTATTTTTGTTTCTGCTATCAACAATATCACTGTGTGAATTAGTTTAAATTTATCTTTCTGAGTTTCTTTCCTGGTTATCTACAAAATTTATTTTGAGAGGTAATTTTTGACATAAATAATCCTTAATTGGATCTTGGTTCCAATTTAATTTCTGATAAAGAAATTACCAAAAAATATTTAAAACAATTTAGGAAATGAATAATTACTTGTCCGTAATATGAATGGGTCACAAAATCAAGTCGTCCCGAAAGTCTTCAAATTTAACTAGTTCTAAAATCAGATGAATTAATTTACTTTTAAAAATTAATATAGAACTCCCTTGAAACTTTTCATAATTAAAAAAAAATTTTCTTTACATTTAATTTATCAAAATATAACTAAGTTTCAGAAGTTTAAAATTTGAAAAAAATTGTCATCTCGTCATCGAAAAAAAATTCAAAATCGGCTTTGTGAGTAAAAAAATGAGTCAACTAAATTTGGCTAAAATTTATTTCAATGGTAAAAGGACTAATTCCGTCATTGGTTTTTAATAAAATTAATTTTAAGTGCAAAGATGAATTGTTGGGGTATTCAATTTATTAATTATATTTAGCATATTAATCTATTAATTCAATCTATTAATATATTAATTAATTTATATTTATTTATTAATTATACTATTAAAAATCAAGAATTCGAATACTCTGCTTATCAATCATGTCAGTTTTTTTTCGAATGAAAAATAATTATAAAGAAAATAATTTGAAATTTAAAATAGGAGTTTTTTTAAATATTAATTGATCATTAAATTAAAAATTGAAATACATAAAACTTAAAAGCATATTTCAATATCCTGATTCAAATTAATTAAAAGATGAATTTTCAAGCTGAAGAATTTTTTCAAAAAATTTCTAAAATTGGTTTTATCAAATACGAACAGAAATTCTCTAAATTTGGCTGTTGAAAAAAATCTTGTTCATTAAAAAAAATTTTTAAGAAAAATATCTACCACTGCTAAAAATTCATTCTTTCATGGTGATTATTTCATATTTATAGACTTTTTTGTGCAATAATTCATAAAATTTTTATTTTTCATTTTTGATTACAAAATAATTTGGGGGAGTTTCTTTTTGGATTATCTGAAATATAGCACAAAATATATTTAAATTTAAAAATGTAAAATTTATTTCATTTTGCCAAGAAAAATCAGGCTTTGTGAAATTTAGTGTAAAAAACAGAACAAAATGATACAAAACTGGACACCTTTTTTTCTTGAATATAATGAAAAATAAAAATGTTATGAAATATAAAAGTTTAAAAAAAATTATGTTTTTTTTTACTAATTTTCAAAAATTCACAAATCAAAACTTCGAACCACTTAACTAGAAACATTGATCAAAATTTAAATTCCTTTCACATTTTATAAATAGTTAATAAGACTATTTATAACTTAACTATTTAATCAATCTGTAATTAAAAAATTATAAACCAATATTTAAATAAATTTTTTTAAAGATAATAAAATTTTTATTAACAAAGGTTCCTGCAAAGTCCTTTGTTAACTCTTTAAAAAATTTAACATTTTTTAGTGTACCTAGTTGAAAGCTTGTGTAAAAAAATTAAAATCAACTTAAATCGATTGATTAAAATAAAATTACTTTAGTATTTATATTCCATTAACAATATAGTAACAATAATATAACAATATTAGTCTTTTTATCTTTTTAATTTTCTTATGTTAATATTGAAAAATAATTTTTTTGAAGATTTAAAAAATTTATCTATCACTTTTAAAAAAAAACAATACTAAATAAATACTCGAGCTCAATTTTGATCAAAATTCAACTCTAGAATGAAAAAGAGAATGTTCAAACTTTGAAATTTTAATTAATTATTTTTGAGCTCTGAGCACTAGTTGATTTTAATCAAAGATAAATATGTTTATGCAATGGGATCAGTGATCGGACCTTGTTAAGATTAATTAGTTGAAGACCTTAAATTCATAGACCAATGCTTTAGCTGTAATTATTTTACTAATTCTTTTATCTTTTTACAGAAAATCGATTTCAATTTTCGATATATTTTTCTCTCAAGGCCTATAGGTTTTCTTTAATCAATTTTTTTTTATCTTGTTAAATTCCTGTGTTGATGTTCAGAATAATTGGATTTTTCACAGAAGATTGTTTTTTGCAGTATTTTTAGTAAAGAGTTTATTTTTATTATTATAGTTCAATTGAATGAGAAAATCAAAGCCTGTTAGAATCAGAATAAATCAAAAATTAATTACCACGCTAATTTGTTTATTTATTAGTTACAATTCCACTTCCTTCATAAACAATTATTAAATGTTAATTTTCACATTAAAAATTTTTCCACAAAATTTTTTGATAAACTAAGACTGATTGTAAGTATTTAATTTTAATTAACAATTTTAAGTATTCTATTTTTTTCTGTTTTAGTCAGAAATTTAGCATTGATATGTTCGTAGATAAAATTATGATAAGATCTGGCCATTTTCTTGCAAGATCTTATTTAGTCCAGTAACTTATCTTGAACTCCTCTTGAGGAAAATACAAAAGTTAGGAAAATATTTTCATCAATTTGATCATATGCTATTTCTTAAAATCAATACAAATATAATTTAATAACATTAAACAGGAATTTCTAAGATTTTTACTTTATAGTTCAAAGGAATATCAAAGAAATTTATGAAAATTAAAATTAATTACCGAATCGGCAAAATATTAAAGATCAATGAGTTTTTAATTTTGTTTATTTAAATATTTTATTTGGCATTGTGAATTTTGGTACAAAAATCAAAAACAAAATATTAAAAGTGTCAAAGCTTAAGTTCTGAAGGACCAAAACATGTTCTGTAAATTGAAGCAACTGATACATCTTTTGTACCACCAATAAACTGAGTCTGCACAACTCTGCAAAATTAAAAACATAGTGAATTTTAGTACAAAAAACAAAAACAAAATATAAAAACTCCAGAACTTAAATCTAGACCAATTAAAACATGTTCTGTAAATTGTAGCAGCTGATACATCTTCTGTACCACCACTTAAAGTTGAGTTGAATTTTTAGCATAATATAATACATGTATCCCAAATTTTGCAATTTTCTGAATTTTGCAGAGTTTTGCAGAATTAGTATATTGGTGGTATAAAAGATGTATCAGTTGCTACAATTTACAGAACATGTTTTAATCGCTCTATATTAAAGTTCTGGAGTTTTTATATTTGTTTTTTTTTTTGTACCAAAATTTGTGCCATTTTATTTTAGGTAAAAAATGTGTCACATAAAATGTTGCACTAAGGTTTCAATTTTTCTGTTGAGAATTTTTTTATCTTTTATTTTAATTATTTAAAAAAGGATATATTTTTGTTTATTTTGAATTTCAAAACATCTAGATTAGAGAATCTGGAAAAAAACATGATTGTCCGGGATAAAATAATAAAAATAATCATTATTAAATTTTTTAAACTAATTTAAGGCGCATACAAATGTTATTCTTGCAATTGTGACTGTTTTCCAATTGAAAAGAAGATAAACATAATTTCTGAAATTTTTTCAGAGATTTCTTAAACAATTTGAAATAAAAAATGAGATGGTAAAAAATACGAATTAGGAATTGAATCAAAACAAAGAAAATTAAGCATTAATTTTCAAAATATCTATGTGGGTTGATGTGTATGTCGTTACCACTAGAAGAACTTGTCCTATCTTTTATATTAAAATGATTTAACTTTATTTATACGAGAGACTAATTAAGAAATAAATTTTTGTTTAATAATTTATTGAACAAATAAATTAAAATGAATTCTCATTAAATTAAAATTTTGTTTTCAAATTTTTGGACGATCAACTTCTTGAAATATTTGTTACTTTGGACTGAACATAAGTCTTCATGTTTTGAAAAAGTACTGCTCATTCTTCTTTTTTTGATGAGTTTTTGAATTAAAGCCTAAAAAAGGTAACAAAAATTGAATTATCTTTTATAAAACCCCAAAAACATAAATAAATAAAAAATTTGAAAAAACCAAAAAATATGCAAGAAATTTATTCAAATATGACAAAGAAAACATAAAACATAACAGAAGAACATTCGGGTCTTGTGCCATTCATGGACAATTGTCCATGGACAACGATATATGTCTGTTTGGTGCACAATTTTTCGAAGAAAAAAAAAAGTGTTGAATTACCTGGACAATTTAAAAAATTTGTGGACAAATTGAAAAATACATGGACAAAAAAAAATTTTATTTTAATGTAATAATCATTTCAATCAAATCAAATTAATTAATTTAAAATATAAAAGTTTACTTTCTTTTTCTCAAATTATATTTAGGCGATGAAATAGGCTTATTATCAACCTGTGAATATTTCACTTTGTTTTTTCACTTTTTTTCTTTCTGCTTCGTTTTTTTGGGGTCTTTACTGTCACATGTCTTAAACGTTGTTGATAAGATATAAGAGATTGGCGTTGGACTGAAAGGATACTAGCTTGGTCTACTTGTCGTACTTGAATCGCCCAATAGTGTACAATTTTAAGAAAAGTTTTAAGATCGATACGAAAGCTCTCCAAGAAAGTGCCATCACGAATACTACACCTTTTTCTATCAGTCGAACATCGCCAAGAATAACCATCTAATGAGTCTTTTCGTTCGATATATTTCATTGGTTTTGAATATATTGGGCATAATTTGGTTTTAGGTATTATTCCTTTTATCATAAACCATTTTCATAAACATATATTAGAACTATCTTGTTCAATAACAACATCAAACTTTAAAATTTTCTAGTGGTTTACTCAATATAGAGTCATTTTCAATTTTTATCAATTAAAATAAACTTGCAAATAAAAAAATAAGCGCTAATATTTCAATATTCAACATGCAAGTACAGCAATTATTAATTCAATTTAAGAAGCTCTTATAAATTAAATTTTAATATTTTTTATTGGTCAATTATTATTTTTGGTGGACAAATCGAGAAATAGATGGACAATTGTAAAAATACCTGGACAATTTTCAAAAAAAATTGTCCACCAAACAGACATATATCGTTGTCCATGGACAATTGTCCACGAATGGTACAAGACCCGAACATTTTCATTTTGCACTCACAATTAATCAAAAAAAACAGTTGATAACAATAACTTATCCCGTTGTTCGATATTGCAGCCTGATAACTTGAAAAACGGCTTTGGCGCAGGCAATAAATACCATCTCATCCATGTTAAAACATTGTTAACTTAAACTTTATGCTCTTGAAATGTGTTTTAAACCTTGAGTCTGCATTGAAATCTAGTTTTGTAAATTGGATGCTTCATTAAAGCTTGAGATTTTTTTTATAGATTGAAAAATAAAATATTATTTTTTTTTATTTTTCTTTGTATTCAATTTATAGCGCGGGATCAAATATAAAATTCAATAAAATTATTTTATTTTTTTTCAAATATTTCAAGCTTTAATGCTACATTATTACTTTTTGATTAATCAAATGAGATATTTGATCTTTTAATTTTATTTTGAGATTATTCTATTCATTAATTCAGAGTTGTTTAAAAGTCACAAGTCTCAAGTCAAGTTCAAGTCCGGACTTTTTTTTTCTTCAAAAGTCCAAAAACTTTTCAATTTTTTTTCCAAAGTTGAATATCATGACTAGAAAATTCCAAAAGTATTTTAAAATAATAAATTATCTTAATCTTGATTACTCGAAGTTTCGAGATCCCAAAGTCTATTTTTTCTCCAGTTATACAAATTAATCAAATAAATTTTCCTGTTTTTCAGAATCAAGAACAAATGAAATTTTTTCCATTCCAGGTAGTTATTATGGCGGCCAAGAAAATGTTGGACTTTTTTTAAAAAATATAAAATTTAAAAATCCGGTCTTTTGAAAAAAATCTAAAAAAAAAAGTGCGTACTCGAACTTTATTTTGGGACTTTTAAACAAATCTGCATTAATTATTTATTATTTATTTTTTATATCTGTGCCGTGCTTAATTAAAATTAAAGAAGAATTTTATTTGAATCGAAAAAGATATTCTTTAATGGACAACATGGTTTTAGGTCTGGACATTCTTGTCAAACAGCCATTCATGAGTATTTTAGTGAAGTAAAAAAAACAAAAGTAACGAAGCCTACAATTGTCTCTTTGTCTATTGTCTTTAGAAAAGCCATTGATGTCATCGATTCAAATTTATGTCCTTTGAAACTTTTTCATTATGGTTTTGAAAATTCTTCTTTAAGCCATCTTTAAAACTATTTTGAAATATATCTCAGATAATTAGAATTGGCAGTGAAATGTCTCAACCCCTAAAATTATTATATTTATTTATATTTATATTTATTTCAATATAGAATTTTGAAAGAATGCTAATAATCTCTTTCAAATGTCTTTGTTATTATAGTTCTTCCTTCAGTTTAAAAGAAAAACTAAAGAAAAATGACTCAAGAAATTTGAATTATAATTTAATAAACAGCAATGATCTAATAGAACCATTGGCCAAATCGAAATGTGAACAAAAATCTTTTGAGTATTTCTATCCAAGATTGATAATTTCTTTGTGATCAAGAGATCAATGTTGAAGTTTTCATTAACATCTTCAATTGGTAGGAAATCATCATCAGAATGATCATTTGAATAATTTTTTTAATTTTTTTCCAAATTAATTAAATAAAATATTTTATTTTTTTTATTTTTTTAAACCAACCAAAAGAAACACAAGCTTCAGCTTCTGCACCAAAAGGAAAAGAATCTGATGACGATTTAAATGATGAGTCAATACAAGAAAATGTATACAAGAGACCAAGAATAGATTCAGTTACACAAGGACAAGAAATATTTGGTGAAAAATGTGGAGCTAAAATGATTAAGAAAAGATACTGGACTTTTTCAAATAAATTTATTTATGAAAAAAAAATCTAAGCCTCAAAGACAAAAATTAAAAAAGTGAGTCTAAAAAAGAATATAAAAAAAATGAACATTTATACAAAATTGATCTTGGTATGGTAAAAAAAAATTATTGTGGTAAAAAATTAAAAAAAAATCTTTAAATGTGAAAAAAAAGTGAAATTTTTATTTTTTTCTTATTATAGGTGTAAATCTAATAAAATTGGGGTTAGAAAATTAAATTTTGGGGTATTTTATTCGGGTCCACCTTGTTTTGTGATCAAAAGATCACCTTTTTGGTGGTCTGGTCCTGGTCACAGGGTTGGTGAACATTAAAGATCACTGATCACATTCTTGACGTTTTTGTGACCTTAAATTTTTAAGAATAAAAAGAAAAATTTTAATGTGACCAAAGTTAAATTTTTGTGACCAAAAATATAGAATACAAAGTTTCAAATAAAAAAAAAAATAAAGTTTAAAAAAAAGGAAATTTTAATGTTGTTTTGCGATATGAAGCTTAACCCCACGTTCATTTTTCATCATAGTGGACATGGCAACGGATTTTCATGCTTACTTATAGCACGACCAATTTGTAATTTTCACTGTTTTTTTGAATAAAGAAAAAAATGAACCATCTTAAATCGACTTAAATGTTCCACATGAAGTACATCGCCAAGAAAAGATCTGGTTTTTGCTGTCAGCTGTTCTTTTTCGAAACTTAAGATTTAGCTCAGACCCTTTCTTTATACAATTGGTTTTATCACAACAACGACTAGAAAATATTAAGCCAAGATTTCTTAGCTTATCAAAAAGTTTAAATTCATCAGTTTGTTCTAAACTCATTTTTGATCAAAAGTTAAAATACAATTCAAATTTATATAAAAATTTTGAAAAGCACATAGTATTTTTATAAAAACGTAAGCAATAAGCACAGAGTTTAAAAAAGTTTGATGTGTATGCATGCTTTAAAAAAAATTTCAAATTAAAAAGATTTTTATTAAAAATTATTTTGGTGATCATGTAAAATTTTTGGTGATCATTAATTTGTATATTTAAGGTCACAAAAACGTCAAGATTGTGATCAGTGATCTTTAATGTTCACCAACCCTGTGACCAGGACCAGACCACCAAATAGGTGATCTTTTGATCACAAAACAAGGCAGACCCTTTTATTCAATATTTGGGCTATTTAAAATAATTTTTTTATGAAATTATTTTATTCATTAATTAAATCTAAGTAAGAATTTATGTCAAAAGCCCGTATAGCCGAATGGTTTGTGTGTTAGTCATGCAAGCAGAGGATCGAGGGTTCGAAACCCGCTGAGGGTGAAAAAATCTTCAAAATATCTCTGCAGTACAGGACGAATGTTTAAACCCCTTTCATCATAAAAAATAGGGGTACCGGTTTCGACTGGGTAATAATAGCGGTGTAGATGACCAACTCGATGCAGCTACCTCTGTGTCAGGTCGGAGCCGTAGCTCAAAAAGGTATAGGAAAAGGAGATGAGCGCCTCCCCATTATCCACTAGGATAGAAAGGGACATATTATTATATTATTATTATTAAGAATTTATGTCAAATTAATTTTCAAAACAAAACAAAAAATACGACATTATTTTATTTTTTTTTTATTTTATTTAATTCGAGTAAAAAACCAAAAGGCGACGTAAAAATTGATAAAAAATATGTTCAAAAACCAATAATTACTCAGCTATTAAATATTTTTTATCTATATGTAAATTTTGAACATTTTTTTTATATCAATTTTTACGTCGCCTTTTGGTTTTTTACTCGAATTAAATAAAATAAATAAAAAAGACCACATTAAGATTCGCGAAATTTGAGATAAATTCTTAAAATTTGTTTTATCTGCAAAAAATTGTATATTGAACAAATTTTGGAGTTAATTTCAATTGCTACTTTTGATCGTCCCTGATGATCATATCAACGTAGCATAGAATACAATGTCTTGCATAATTTTCAAATATTCTATTCAGATACAAATTCATTAGAAATAAATTCTTGCTAAAATTAAAAATTTTAAATTCAAAAAATTACATCAAAATTAAACTTTATTAATAAAAAAATTTAAATTTTTTTTTCTGGATTTAATAAAACTTAAAGAATAAATTCTAGTTGTTCACTTAGAAAACAAAAAATCGAAATTTATTTAAAGCCTTTTCAATTCAATCAAATTTAAAATAAACAAATTTCTTTTGAAAATGGGGTTTCCTAGGTTTTGTGTAATACATTTAAATTATTTTACAATGTTTAGCTGTTAATACTTAAAAAATTAATTTGAGCAAAATTGTTCAAAAATAATTTTGTTCAATTTAGTACATTTACCTGAAGAAAAATAAAAACAACAAACTTTAAAATTGGCCAAATTTACAACATTAATTTAAAATCCAAAGGTAAAAAAAAAGATATCTAAAAACGAATTAAAAGAAGCCTTTTAGCAATTTTTTTAAATTTATTTAAATAAACAATTTGAAAAAAAAAACAACAGCTTTAGACCAGCCACAGAGTCAGCTTTGGAATGATATCATCATCGTCTTCTTCGTCATCCAACCTCTGGTACAAACTGTTCTCATACGTGTTCTCAGTGGTCTTTCTGCCTGTTGATTCGGACAAGGCTGCACTCTTGCGGCTTCTCCTACTAAAAATGTCAGAATAAGTTGATCTATTGGCAGTTCTGGTTTTGGTCCTTGATTCGGCCAAAGAATTGGCTGTCGGAATTCTGTCATAGTCATCCGGCTTTTTAATCGCCTTTAAAGTAACAAACTCTTCTAATTTAATGCACTTTCCAAACTTACAACTAACACAAGTTCCTCCACAATTTTTTTTCTCAGCCTTTCTCAAATAGCCATTTTTTGATCTGATCGAGTCGGCAGTCTTCGGCTTTTTGTTGTCAATTGAGTAAATGCTGAGAACGTGGTGCTGTTTTTTCAGATTTTTAAAATTGGTGCCAGTGTCAGTGACGTAGGCTTGTCTTCTAAAATGTTCTTGTTTCAGGTCGCTTTTTTGCTCTGGCCTAAAACTTTCACTATTCCATTCGTACTGTTTCGGATTTACCATGCTGGCGCTCTTTAGCTCGTAGCTTATTCTTAATGTTTTGATGCTCTGACTCAAAGTAACTGGTTTGGCTGTCTGGGTGATGAATTCTTGTCTTTTGCCGGGCGTGTACCGGATTATGGACGAGCTCTTAAAATTTGTCTGGGTCTGTGGAGGCTTCAAAAAACCAAATTCTTTTCGCTTTGGCAAAAGAACTGGATGGTTCATTCTATTCTAAATGAATCGAACAAAATTTTAATTAATAATTAGCTACTGAAATTTAGCTTTTGCCTAAAGTAATGTGAAAAAATTGAATTAATTCATTACCTAACTTTTGTTTAATTAGCTTAAGTAAAATCAATAAATTTAAATTTAAATATCCGTCCTCAAAACAAACATTGAGAATTTAATTCCTCGAGCAAAATTTTATTTTAAGGGAATTAAAAAAAAAAGTTAAATTTTCTGTGCGTCGAAATAGATTTTGACAAGAAGTCTGGACACTTTTCAATTAGCTTTAAATTTTGAACGCAATCAATTAACTATTTTTAACTAAATTAAAAACATGTTCGTTTTTTTTTTGTTTTAACAAGCTATTTTATGTACTTTGTTGATATTTTAGGATTTTGATTTTTTAAATTATGTTCATTAAAAAACTTCAGAATTTAAATCCCTAGAGCTCAGTGTCAATAAGCCAAACAATTAATTAGAAATTTAATTTAGATGTAAATAAATAAATATTTATATTTCAAGAAAATTTTAAACAAAAAAATTAAATAACTTACCCCATGTTGTATCAAAACGACCAGGATGAATTTTCTTAGTCCGAAAATGCCACAGATCAAGCTTTTTAATTAAATATTTAACTGCTTAAAACTAAATAATAAATTCTTTTGCGTATTTATTGTCGAATATAATTTCAAAATATTTTTAGTTATTTGAAGACAAAATAAATATTAAATATATTTTTTTT
The DNA here is from genome assembly GCA_025491095.1 of Brachionus asplanchnoidis. NCBI lineage: Eukaryota > Metazoa > Rotifera > Eurotatoria > Ploima > Brachionidae > Brachionus > Brachionus asplanchnoidis. The sequence goes on from JAILYF010000006.1 coordinate 1,889,505, forward strand.
ACCACCAGTTTTAAATTGAACAATAATTCAAAAAATTAGTTTATTTCTGCAATTTAATTATTAGAAATATAAATATTTTTTTAATCAATAAATTTCATTCTAAAATTAGCTTAACAAAACTAACTTCAAAATGTCTATTTACTCTTACAGTATTTTAAAAAACTTAATTCAAAATTTGAATTGTTTTCTAAAATAAAATAATTAATTATTGTAAGTAAAAAAAAATAATTCAGTATTTATTTTTATTCACTTGACGCCCGTATTTCCAAAAGAAGGAAAACAAAAATATTAATAGAAATTTCCGTCAACTTTGTTCCACATTCGATGAAATTCTTTACGCATTTTGAATTAAGTTTTCTAAAAAGTAAATTTTTTCAAGCAATTTATAGTTTAAAAAAAAATAAATTCTATCTTCATTCATAATTTTTGAAAATAAAATAAAAAATTTTACTAGCTTTTTTTCTCAATGCTTAGTATTAGCACTTAAAGCTCTATCACCTGCTAAATCATTGGAATTATCAAAATGTAAACGTAAAATTGAAGCTAAAAAATTTTTAATAAAATTTAATTTAGATTCCATTTTATGATTTTGCTGTAAAACAACTTTCATAATCTGTTGAAAAGTGGTTATCTGTGTTTTAAAAGGGTTCTCTGCCTCTTCTTGTGTCCTCGAATCTTTTCTTCGGGTCTTGAGATGATGGTGACTGGGGTACTGCCGGAAATGTTATCTGACAATAACAAAAAATATTTTCTCTAACTACCCTATTGGTTCAATATTTTCAAAAGTTAGATAAAAAATTTTTTTCAATTTGTTTCATAATTTTATAAATAGTAAATTTTGAATATATATAATTTTAAGGAAAATTATTCGTCGAAATTGAAAGTAAAAATTCTAAAAAGTAAAATTCCTTCTAATCCTTCTCTTACTTTCTTACTTTCATAATCCTTCTCTTACTTTCTTACTTTCATAATCCTTCTCTTACTTTCTTACTTTCAATCTCATTTTTATTGTATGAACGGGTCAAATTAAACTTATTGTAATTTTTTTTTACTTTTAATTATTTACTTTTAATTGCTTGTCGTAGCTTTAATTATTATTATTATAAAGATTAAACAAAAATAAAAATTACATTAAAACATTAGACAACAAGGAAATAGTATGCGATGAAAGTATCAAGTTTTTCTAGATTTAGACTGAAGTTGATTGAGATATGAGTGTTGATGAACAAGAAGAATTGGGTAGAGGTTATTAAAATAAAACAGTTTGATAAAAATTATTTCCAAGCTCTTAAATAGTAATTCAAAAGGCACATAATTATTACCTATGTTATTTTAATGTACAAAAAAATACTGATGTAAGGAATAATTTTATTTATTGATAATAAATGTAATAAAATAGATTATGAATTTTCCTCTAGCTTAACCCTGGAATAGCTTCTGTTTCATGACTTTAACAGCAAATTATTTGGTATTTCTTTTTACAAGAAATTTTTTTTCCAAATTTTTTGTTTTTATTAGTGTTGGGGGCCGGTCGAGAGGCCATGTGGCCGGTCAGAAAAAAAAATGGCCGAGACCGTGGCCGGCGGTGCAGGCGGCCAAAAAACGGTCGGTCGATTAAACGGCCAATGACCGTGAATGGCCGGCCAAGCCGCGGCCAACTGACAGACCGACCGTGAAATGGCCGGCCAGATTTTTGAAGACCGTGTGGTGGCCGGCCGAGTATCGGCCAGATAAAAAACCGACCGTGAAGTGGCCGGCCAACTGACGGACCGACCGTGAAATGGCCGGCCAAGTGAAAGACCGGCCGTGTGGTGGCCGGAAAAATTTTAGAAAACCGTGTAGTGGCCGTCCCAGGATCGGCCAGCTGACGGACCGGCCGTGAAGTGGCCGGCCAACTGAAAGGCCGTTAAACGGCCGACCGTGTGCAGACCGGCCGGCCACAAAACGGTCCAAAAAAAATTTTACTTAGATGATTAAAAAAATTTAAAGTCATTAAAATTAGTATTTATTACTTATCCAAATATTTTGAATTCGGAATTTTAGTTTTTTTTTTAAAAAAGCTTTTAATAAAATTAAAAATAAAAATAAAAATTTTCAAAATTTAATCGAAACAAATTTTTTGAAATAAAATTCTTAAAATGAAATCAAATTTAATGTTTTTAAAATTTGAAAAAACATTAAATTTGATTTAATTTTAAGAATTTTATTAAATTAAAAACAATTAAAAACTAAAATTCCGAATTCAAAATAAACATATATAATTTAAGGATTTCTTAAAGTTTTCGAAAAAATTTGGGATAATAATTAAAAATTACCTTAATCAAAATTTTTCAAGTCCGTTCAAGTCCGGCCGTAAACCGTCCGGCCAAAGTTGGCCGTCGCCCAACACTAGTTTATATTTTCAATTATATTTTTTTCATTATATTTAGTTTATTGTGAATACATTAAAAATGAACATGTCTTGATTAAATTTGACTCTTTTTATTAAATTGTAATTTTAAATAAAAAATAACTCAATTTTCAGTTTTTTTGTAATCTAAATAATAATTTTTGTTTTATATATATCTTAAACGCGAAATCAAAACAAGGAACCTTCAGACAGTTGACATAAAATAGTTTATATCAAAAAATAGTTTTAATCGCGCACTTTTTTCTAAATTCTTAATTAAATGCTGCATCGTAATTTAGGATCGAATTTTTTTAAATAATTTTTAAATATTTATTTTTAACCATGCACCATAAACCAAAAATTTGAATTTTTTGCCTCTAATTTAATTTTAAATTTTTTAATAAGGGTCAAGTAAGCATTTTTATGCACGAATCAAGTTCATGCTGCGACACCTAACATGTAGATTGTCTGAGCCCATCACCGCCAATTGGCCGTTTGGAGCTGTAGCAGCCAATTCCATTGAACTTATCAAAAGCCATTTTAAATTTAGCAGTTGACTTGGATATCACCACATTTTCTGGCAGCTTATTCCAATGCGGAACTACTCTGTTTGAGAAAAATACATGTCTGGCACTTACTGCAGCTGCAAAATCGTTTCTTATTTGAGCTGGGAAACTTTCTCTCTGGACTCTGATGCTCCTCTCAACGCCCCGGCTGGTCCCTTGTTTTCTGATTTATTCACTAGATACTTGACCAAGCTTACCATTTCTACTCCATTCACTAATTTGTACATTTCAATCAAGTCCCCTCTCACTATTCTTTCAGTCAGCTTTGTCAGTCCTAATTTTGTCAGCCTCATTTCATACGGCATGTTTCTTACAGACATAGGTATTTTTGTTGCCCTTTTTGCACCTTTTCCAACGCATTCACATCCATTTTCATACTTGGATTCCAAACCTGCACTGCATAATTTAGGTGGGGTCTCACCATATAAATATACAATCTTACCCACAGCCTTTCCTCTCTTCTTGTAAACGTTCGCTTTAGCATTCCAAGTACCCTACTCGCTTTCGCACAAGCCTTTTTCACTTGGCTGGTCCACTTTAAATCTGATGAAACCATCACTCCAAGATCCCTTTCACAATCTGTGGTCGCTAGTATAGCATTCCTGTTGCTTTTTTGTGTATATTTATGCCTTTCATTTAGTCTGCCGAAATGCATTACTTTACATTTGTTAGCACACAGTCCTATACGCCAAACCTCTACCCATTGACATACTGCATCCAGATCTTTCTGTAACATCGCTCTCTCATAAACATAATTAACTATACCGAGTATTTTTGAGTCATCTGCATACAATTCCATTTTATTTGAAACGCAGTCAGGAAGGTCATTTATGTACAGAACAAATAGCAGGGGTCCAAGTACAGACTTTTGCGGAACTCCACTCAGTACCTCTGACCATCTAGAAACTCCATCACCAAGTACAACTCGCTGAGTTCTCATACTCAAAAAGTCTTCGAGCCACCTTACTATTTTCTCACTAGCCCATAACCACGTAGTTTATGAAGAACACGTTGATGCGGTATCGTATCAAAAGCCTTTGAGAAGCCTAATAGTATTTCATCCACACTGTTACCTTTGGCCAACTCAGACGTGATCATATCAAGCGTTTCAAGTAGGTTCGGTACACATCCTTTCTTTGGAACAAATCCATGTTGACTTCCAATTATTAGATAATTCTCTTGAAGGTAAAACATTAGTCGGTCCCTTACAATACCTTCCAGAACTTTACAAGCAACTGACGTAAGTGGTACGGGTCGATAATTAACTGGCTCTAATTTACTTCCTTTTTTGTAGATCGGCGACACATTTGCTCTTTTCAACTCTTCTGGAATTTTTCCTGTCTCTAAAGATTTTGCGTAAATTATCTTCAATGGCACTGACATCGTTTTTGAGCAGTTCTTCAATATCAGTGGATGTACTTGGTCTGTGCCCATCGATTTGTTGCCATTTAATTTTTCTAGTCTCCGTTCAATCAGATCCTCGTTTAGCTCCTGCATGACATTCTCAATATCGAAAATATATGAAGTACATAAAAGAAAAAAAGGCATATTATCATTGGTTTCTTTATTAAAGAATGAATGAAACTGATCATTTGATAGCTCAGCTATCAGTTTTTTGTCACTTGTTAATTCACCCTCTTTTGTTCTTAACATTCTTATTTCTTCCTTTACTCCCATTTTGTTTCTTACATAAGTATAGATTAGTTTCGGATCACTTTTTGATATTTTAGACAGTCTGTTCTCATAATCCGATTTTCTTAATTTCTGTTTTAACTCTCTACATGCTTTTCCATAATCATATTTACTTTTTTCGAAAGAACTTTTTTTAACATGATTCAATTTTATACCAAGCTCGATGCTTAAGTCTTATCACTCTATTAACCTCGTAGTTCATCCATTTTGCGCTCTTTCTCTTTTCTCCGGGACGTGTTTCTCATAAAGTCGCAGATACTCATTCAGAAAACTTGCATAACATTCATTAACATTTCGTCCAACAAATTCTTTTTTCCAGTCGACTGACTCCATACCAGTGTTGATCTGGTCAAAATCAGCATTTCTTACGTTTTTTCTCTTTTTTTTCGAAAAACTTGTGCTCAGATCTTTCATTGCAAATTTCCACTCTAAAAACACATGAGCCTTTTCCGCTTCACCTAGTGGTGGCAAAGCATTCACTTCCAGAAATCTTTTAGGCTCACTCGTTAACAGTAGATCCAGTAAACTTGAATCTCCATTTTTTCCATATATAAATTTTGAAAAATCCACACACTGAATCATAAAAGATTCATCTAAGCCTTCCAAGAACCGCATCTCATTTTCTCCACTGGCCATCATATGTCCAGCTGATTTCTGAGAAATTGAAATCTCCAAAGACTACTTCCGCATAATATATTTTATTCTCTATTATTTTCCTTGCCTCCTTTAATGAATCATTCACACACACAGTGACAAAAACATTACTCCTAGGTGGTCTGTAGATGGATCCCACCAACAAACTTTCTTCACCACTTCTCACTCCACATCTTTTCAACACCATCTGCACATAGAACTCTACAGGTCACTTCCATCGAACAGCGGTCTTCTCTCACATATATACAAACTCCACCGCCACTTCCCGTTCTGTCTTTTCGGTATAAAGTATATCCAGATATACACGGTATCGAGTACTCGGAATACCAAGTCTCAGATACACATACAATATGTGGCCTATCAAACTTATCCAGCCGGACAACAAGCTCCGTTAGTTTGTTGTTGAGTGAAGTGGCATTTGTATAAATAGAAGTGAGAAAAAGTTGATGAAGGCCTATCCTTTTCTTGTCTTAACTACAATTCAATAAAGGCGGCCCAAGAATTTATTGTCCTGGCTAGAAAAATATCCGCCACTCCCCCTAAGCTATTCTATTAGCATTAATTACATAATTTTTTTTAACTTTAATATTTTCAGTTTCCTATTTTTCTTTTTAACAATGAAATTGCTACTTATCTGCTGTATTAGTTGACGTTTGTTTAATTCTTCTCAGCTCATTTCCTCGGATGACCTTTCGGTAGTGCCTCCCTTCATTCTTACTCTCTTCCTCCTTGTCGAGCACTTCCCTTCTTTCTCTCAGCTGCTTGTCTAACCTTTTCTTGCACTCTGTTTGGTCAGGACAAATATACATTTCAGCATGACCTTCAGTTTTCCTCAACTTTTTGGCTTCCGCCAATACACCATTTCTATCGACACAATTTCTATCAACGCCCTTTCTATCAACGCTAGATGTTATTTGTGTTCACACCTATAACTTGGAAAATATTTCTCACTTGTTAAGAAACATCTATGTTTGACTCTTGCTTTAAACCAAAAACGAATAGACTTTCCTTTTTACTTTCTCTTGCTTAATTTTCTGCTAGGACAGAAAATCAAGCAAGAGATCTATCTATCTGCTGGGACTGTAGAGGCTGAGATGTTCTTAATTTTTCTCTTCCTTCACCTCCGCCAGGTAGCTGAGTAGCAATAGATGACCAACGCAAGACCGAACCAGTGTTGGGACTTCGTTGTAACGAAGCCATTTCAACGTTGCTTTCGTCATTTTCTTCTAGTCTCGATGTTTGAACACCCATTTAGGATTCTAGTACAGCAATTCGTTCATTAAATTTCGCTTATATCTGGACGGTTCTTTCATTGAACTTTCCGTTATCTGTACTCTCAAGTTGCTGCACTCTATTTGTCAGTTTTTCAATTATCTGACGGTTTTCAATTTTTTTTGAAAATTCTTCAATAACTTTATCTTGGAGTTGTGAAGTTCATTTCAATTCGATCTTTTCAATTAAGAAAAATATGAATAACTTTTTTACTAAAAGAGATAATTTAGTTCTATAAAATGCTTAATTTTAAGCAAATTTGCTTAATTCAGTAAAATAAGTCTGCAAAATACTCTGCAATTTTCTGCATTTTGCACACCATTAAAAAGTATTCCAATCAATTTTGCAAGTACATTGCAGAGTTTTTGCAGACATATATTTTCAGTTTAAGCAAAATTGCTTAAACTTTATGCATTTTACTGAACTAAATTATTTCTTTTAGTAAACAAGTTATTCAAATTTTTCCGAATTGAAACGACCGAATTGAAATGAACTTCACAACCCCCTTTATCTTTTGATTTGACGATCCATTCAAGATCTTCCAAAATTATCACACGATTCTTCCAATCTGTAAACTCAGCCATTCTGACACAAGCAGGTACGACAGGGCTCTGATCGTGGCTAAGATCAGTTCTTTTTAGTCGTCTTGTAGTCTCGGATTCAATGCACATAGAATGTTGCCTGGTGTTTATCGGAGTCCTTCGCAAGGTTGACCCGGTATCAATGACATTTTCATCCATAATTTATTATAATTTATGTATAAATTTCAATTTTTATTTTTTATTTGTTCAAGTATTTTTCAACGGTAATTAAAAAATTAAAAAAATCTTTAGTATTTTTTAAATAAAAAAAAATCTAAAAATTAAATATTAACGCTTAATTTAAAAGATAAAATTTTTAGAAAAATTTACACAATGAAAATTATAAATAAATAGTAAAAATCAGACTTAAGCACCCCCAGAGAGCTTATGCACACTGCTTAGATCATGTGAAAAGGCAGTCAATAATTGATTAAATAAGTCGGTAGAGATTATTGTTTAACTGGTAGTTGAACTTAAAAAACTTAAATTTTTTAGAGCAATTAATTGGAATAAGTTTAATTGGGAGCTAAAAAAATTTTTATTATATTTTTTTTGTCGGATAACTAAAAATATACTTCATTAGTAATTTTTTCTATTTCTAATCATATATGAAAATATTATTACATAAAAAAATTTTAATCGCGCACTTTATTCTAAATTAGTAATTAATCGTTTCATCGTAATTAAGGATCGAATTTTTAATGAAATAGACTATCTTTATTAGTTATTTTTTTCTGAGTTTTTAACCATAAACCAAAAATCTGAATATTTTGCCTCTAATTTAATTTTAAATTTTTTAATAAGGGTGGAGTTAGCAATTTTATTCAAGCATCAATACAAAAATTTGTCGAATTTTCGATAAATTCAACAATAATAAAAATAAATAAATTTGAATAAGATATTTGAAAAATTAAGTTAATGAATATTTACAGTGCTGCTACGATACCTTGAATTCACCATTTTTTACGTAAATTATGGTAAATTCACGATATTTTACCATATTTACCGAAAAATATAGTAATCTAAAAAAGGGTATTTTTCAAAAAATAACGATAATTATCGTTAATTACCGATTAGTATTGTAAAATTCAGTGAAAAAAAAAATTCCAAAATTTCTCGAAAAAAACCGATTTTCATGAAAAAAAATTTTTTTTTTTGAATTTTTAAAAAAGAAAAAATTAAAATTTGATTGAATTTTTTGACGAAAATTTGCGTAAATTTCAGGGAAATTTTGTAAAAAAAGGTGAAAAATGGTAAAAATTCTAAAAAATATGAAAAATGGATTTTTTATAATTATATTCTATTTTTTTTTAACAAATTATGAAAATTAATATTTAGATATTATCTACAAAACAGATTTTATTTTCTAGCGTATATTGCTTTTAAGCTGATTGCTGCCTTGTCAGCTTCTTTGAATGTGGATCCTTTTAGAATAAATTTCAAATTTATTAATTTTCCCAGATCGGTATTTGAAAATTTTAAGTGCGAACACATTAAATTTTTATATTAAATACAAAAATTATCAAAAATCATTTATATAGAGCTGTATTTAAAAAAGATATTCAATCAGAATTTAGTGAATTTAGCTATAAATGGTTTTCAAAAAAATTTGACGGTTGAAAAATGTAAGAAATATATAAATCAGAGTTGTTTTAAATCCCTAAAAAAAGTCCAAGTCCGGACTTTTTTTTTAAATTTGCAGATCAGGCTTCATATCAAAAAATTAATATACTCTTTGGTTGTCTAATGCAATAGGTTTGCAATATTTCAAAATTTTTTGCAGCTTTAGCATAAATGTATTCACAATTCTTCTTCAGTATTCACAATTTACAAGCCTGGACTTTTGAAAGAAAATTAAAAAAAAAGTCCGGACTTTGACTTTTAAAAAAAAAAAAAATTTAAAGTCTTTGTTCGGACTTTTGGAAAAAAAAAGTACAGACTTGGACTTGACTTGAGACTTGTGATTTTTAAACAACTCTGATATTAATCATCTTAAAAAATTAAAAAAAAAATAATTAAAAATTTTGATTATTTATTGATTAAACATATCTTAGATCACTAAATTCTGATTGAATATCTTTTTTTAATACAGCTCTTTTATATATGATTTTTGATAATTTTTGTATTTAATTAACAAATTTAATATGTTCATACTAATTAAATTTTAATAATTATAAGTAAATACATGAGAAGTTAAATTATTGATAAAAAAAGCATAGGTCTATAATTAACTATTGAGTATTAAATTAATTTCAATACTAATCAATTTGTTATATTAAAATCAATTTATTCCAATATAAGTTTAAATTAACATCAAACTTGTTCACAATAAATTTGCTACTAAAAAATAAAAATGTAATTGTTTTTATCATATTAATGTGTGTTTGAATTGATTTTGTCCTTATTTTTATTTAATTTGTGGATAAATTTATATGAGCCATATTAAAATACGCGAAATCATTTTTGATACCACAATTTTTTAATAAAATACCACAATTTTTAAGTTACATACCACAATTTTATTAAAAAAACCACAATTATTAAAAATATCCATTAAAATTAAGAAAAACCTTTTTTTTGTATATTTCAACACATATTTATTAAAAAAACACAAATATTAAAAAAAAACTATATCATTTTTTTTTATTTCACAAAAATTTTTTTTTTACCACACAAAAAATTGAAAAAAAATTTATTAAAAAAAAACAAAAAAATTATTTTTTGCAGCCTTTTCGCCGATGTTTGCAATTGTAAATATGCTTGTCACAATCGGCTAGTCGATTGGTCAAATGAAAATGCCAAGCGATATTATCGAACCTAAGATCTTTAATTAGCCGCTTGAATTCATCTAAAGATTCGCAATCATGCAAAAAATCAAAAATCCTACCTGTGCTTCTTTTGTTTTTTGTTAAAGGTTCAGCATCTTCGACTGTGTCGTCAAAGTTATTTTCTAAAATGCTTGCACTGGACATTTTAAATTTTTTTAATTTTCATGAAATTAAATTATTTCTATTTTACTTCCACTTTTTATATTGAGTAATTTCAACATTTGAAAATAGTGTCAAAAATTAAAAAGAATGAGTTTTTTAATTAATTAGTGGTCTTCTTAATCAAATAAGTGTCAATTTTATATAATAAGTGTTTTTTTATTTAAATAAGTGTTAATCTTTATTTTTATGGATTATTTTAAAAATTGTGTACATTTATTTAATAATTGCGGTATCATTTTAAAAAATTGTGGTATTCTATTAAAAAATTGTGTAACCGATTTTAATGGGCCATTAAAATATTAATATTCATAATTTGTTAAAAAAAATAGAATATAATTATAAAAAATCCATTTTTCCTTTTTGAAGAATTTTTACCATTTTTCACCTTTTTTTACAAAACTTTACCGCAATTTACGTCAATTTTTGTCAAAAAATTCAATCAAATTTTATTTTTTTTTATTTTTTCAAAAATTCAAAAAAAAATTTTTTTTCTTCACTGAATTTTACGATAATTATCGTTATTACGAAAAATACCCTTTTTTAGATTGCCATATTTTACGGTAAATATGGTAAAAATACCGTGAATTTACCATAATTTACGTAAAATATGGTGAATTCAAGGTAAAGTAGCAGCACTGTAGTTTTTTTGTACTCTTATATCGTCTATTTAATCAAAACACATTTTTTCTGATGCCGGATAATGTGGATTAGACTTTCGTAAAAAAAAAAATCAAGGAAATTTTAAAGGAGTTGGGTGATGGGTACACTATGGCACACTTTAAGTATCCAAGTCGAATTGAAATTCAATTTATTTCATAATTTTTTTTATAAAATAAAAAGAAAAAAATATTATGTTTTATAAAACTGATTAAATTTTAAAGGAAAAACTTTAACCGTAATCATTTTTACTTTCAATGATTGCAAAAAAAGCTCATTTTGAAAATAAAAAAAATTTAATAAAAATTAAAAGAAATTTTTTTTTACCTATAAACAAATTATAAAAATTTAATTCATAATTGCATCCCATAATTATAAAATTACTAATTTCGCCAAAAACAATTGTATTTTATGCTAAAAAAAAACTGAAAAAAAAATTTTGAAACCTTTCGAATATAAAATTTAAAAATTTAATCATGAATAGTCGATAAGAAAGAATCAATTCTAAAGCAAATTAATTGATTGAATTTGATCTGACCAAATTAAAACTTCCAATCTTAGATCTTAATGTCACAAAAATTGCAAAAAATAATCTAAATGAAAAGTAAAAGCAGCCAAATGCAGTTATTTAAGGATTTAGGTAAATTTTTAAAAAATGAAAAATAAAAACGCTTCCATTTAGCAAATAGCTATAAGTCAATGGACAATATTGTGATATAAAATACTCATATATACTGTTGTCATTTAGTTTTAAATCTAAAGTACTTGTAATTTTATTGAAGAAATGAATTCCATATGAATCTTTGAAATCTTGAATTGCAAAAGACGAATTTTTTTTGAATAATGATGTTGCTCTAGTCCAATGAAAAGGATAAAAAAAAATTTTGTGAAATAATACCATGTCACATTTGTTGTACAACTGAGTAAAATTCAAAATTTTGTACCCTTCATTTTTTTCAAAAACCAAATCTCTATAAATATTTTCTGTTTTACAATAAGCTTTCAAAACTCGAGACATCAATTGAGGACCATTATAACCCCAAATATTAATTTTATAATTTTTTAATCAAATCCTGCATTGCAGCAAGCAGAAATCCATGACGCTTTTTAAATAAAAGAATGGCATTGTTTGTTTCAATCGAGTTTCCATCTTTTGAATAACAAACACCATTTAAGTTTTTTAGAGGCTGGAGATTTTTTAGGTTCAGAATATCTAAATCTGAGTAAAGACCACCATATTTGTAAACCAAGGCTATTCGAAAAGTGTCTGATAAATCATTTATTTTAAATTGGCCTTTTTCAAGTGTGTTTTTCTGTGATTTCCACCAATCTAAAAGTGGTGTATCTTCATAAGTTTATCGTTTATTTAAATTTATCAAACGAGGGATTATTTTTGTTCAATTTGTATTTGAATTTCACAATACCTTATTTATTTCAAATTTTTAAGACTACTTAAAATTAAATTAGAAAAATAAATTTTTTTTGCAAAAAAGTTCAGTGTCTTTTTTTTTAATAACAATTTAAAATATTTAAAGAACATTTAAATATAATGTGAAAAAAATTTTTTATTTTGAAGTTAGTTTTGTTGATATAATTTAAATTAAAACCCAATTAAAACTTCAAATCTTAGATCTTTATGTCACAAAAATTGAAAAAAATAATCTAAACGAAAAATAAAGGCAGCCAAATGCAGGTACCTAATGATTTAGGTAAATTTACGAAATAAACGAAAAATTAAAAAATAGCTCTAGTCAGCATTCTTTAATTAAGTTATTTTTTAAAATTTATTTAACTGCATTAATTTCCGTATATTTTAATCATTTTTCATTATTTTCTAGTAACTTTTTTTTTATTTGGGATAAGTTTATTTGTATTTTGAAAAAAAAATATCAAAACGAAAAATAAAACTCGTATATTTCTTTTTTCTTTTATTGTTTTTTTTATTGCCATACTTAGAAGTTCAGCTTCTATCGACTTTCCATTATAGCATTCAATATTATTGTCATTCCAAATTTTTACACTCTTTTTTAAAAAATCGAATATAATTTTGTAGATCTAAGGAGCTAAAATTTTTTTATTTAAATTAAAGTCAATATTGGTTCTGTAAATTGTTTCAGCTAAATGTTTACAAATCTGCAAAGAAATTTAATTGCACACTTAAAATGTTATGATCAATTTTGATAAATGAAGTTTGATCAAATTTTTACTTTGCAGATTTTTAGTAATTTTAAATTTTTTTACTTAATTTAACTATCAAAACATAGATTATGGCTTTTCGTAAAAAATTATGTTTTTTTTTTCATTAGGTTTTGAAAAAACTTCACAATGTTTTCTGAAAAAGTATAAAAAAATTAATTTCACAGGCCACCAATAAAACGGGTCAATTGTGAATAATTAAATTTTAAATTAAGAAATAAGAATTAGAGCGTTTAAAAAATTCAAAAGGGAAATTCATATAAGTAAATAGAGACGAATTTAATGAAATTTACTCTTTAGAATCTGATTCCTAAAATTAAGTTTAATTCATGGACAAATTGATAGATTAATGTCATAAAATATTTTAAATAAATAAGTTTATATATTTAGTTAAAAACGAATTCTTTTAAAAATTACCAATTTTCTTTAGTAAATCATTTTATTATCTAATGAAATAGCCAAAATAGATTTTTAATATAATTTTTATATTCCAACAATTTTTTTAACTTATCTTTTATATCAATTTAAAGAACTAAGTTTTCAAAAGTTACTAACAGGGTGCTTAGCTACGTCTTAGGACTTAACCCAAGAAAATCTCCTGGGATGGATGGTGTTCACCCTTATTTTCTTACTAAATGTTCAGCTATCTTCTCAGAGCTATTGAGCCATATTTTCATGAAATCATTTGTTGAAGGTCGTTTACTGGACAATTGGAAAAAAGCAAACGTCACTCTGATATTTAAGAAAGGCAGGACAAATGACCCCGGCAGCTAAAGGCCGGTTTCCCTAACAGCAGTGCCTTGCAAAATTATTGAACGTATGATTAGGGACGTCATGTTAAAGCATCTATATAGCAACGAGTTAATAACACCCCACCAACATGGTTTTGTCATTGGAACATCGGTTGCCACTAATCTACTGGAAACAGTAAATTATGTAAGCGAAAACTTAGAAAAGGGTTTAGATGTACTTGTGGTGTTCTTCGACTTCACAAAAGCTATTGACAAGGTTTTGCCATGAGTTTCTTCAAGTAATGAAGATATCGTCAATGAATTCGTCTGGTCCCTTAACCCTTACCCTTGGGTTTGATAAAAGTATCCTAGATTGGATTAGAGACTTCTTGACTAGCCGGAAACAAAGAGATGTTTCAGGACAGCACTCAGCAGAATGGAGGGACGTAACGAGTGGAGTTCCGCAAGGAAGTGTTTTAGGACTTCTACTTTTCGTAATATTTATCAACGATATCCCTGAGATAGAACATCATTTAATTAAGCTACTTGCAGATGGCAGTAAGTTACTAGCCACAATTAGAAGTAAAGCAGATCTTGCAACGCTTCAAAAAGATTTAGATGTACTCAACAAATGGTCTTTAGAATGAAATATGCTTTTTAATCTAAAAAAATGCAAGATGATGCATTTCAGAAAAACCGGTGAAAATAAGTTACTCGATCTGAGACTGAATATGGATGGTTTGGATACTAAGCAACATCTTGAATCTGTAGATTCTGAAAAAGATCGTGGAGTGACTCTTTCACCAAATTTGAAGTTCTCAGAGCACATTAGGATTCAAGCAATTAAAGCAAATGCTATATTGGGTCAATTACGGCGAACTTTCAGGTTCTGGACAATTGATACGCTAAGACTATTGTTTTGCACATTCGTAAGGCCTCATCTGGAATATGCCGCAGTTTTTTGGCCTCCTCATACAGTAAAGGATATTAGAGTCCTTAAGAATATACAGAGAAGAGCCACAAAGTTAGTACCAAGAATCCGTAACTAGTAATAAAGCAGGAGACTAGCAGTTCCGCTTAGCGAGAGAAGAGAAAGAGGTGACTTGATCCAGCTTTTTAAATTCCAAAGTGGTATCAATAAAGTTAATTGGACAGAAATTCCTACTAGATGTAACTCGATAACTTCATCAGGGCCAACTCAGGGAATCAGGGGACACAAGAGAAGGCTATCAGAACAGACCATTAAAAATTGTAATCAGAGGGAGCATTTTTTATCAAAAGAGCAGTAAATGGGAGGAACAAGCTTCCTGAGGAAGTGATCAATTCTTGCTCAGTGAATCAATTAAAAAATGAGTACGATAAGTTCAAAAATCCGTATCTATTTTTTTTTTTTTTTTTAAATGGATAAAAAATGGATTTTTTTGTGCAGATCGGATTTATGTGTCTAATACATATTCTATCGGGAGAGAGTTGATAATTGGACGCAAAGCTACAATAATTTTCTTCGAAATTTGGATAATTATGAATAGCCTAATGTTTAGCTGTATAAACGGTGTAAATAGCTACCATCGTAGCCTTCCGTGTAAGACTTCTCCGAAAGTTTATTTCAGTAGCTAATTATTATTATTATTATTATTATTAAATGAAATTTTTCTAATTGGTTATCTTATATCTTTTCAAAGTATTAAATAAGTTTAAAAGTTTAAAGTCTGTCATAAGTTATTATTTTTCATGTCTGAATTATCACAGAAAATTCCTTTTCATCAAAAAAAAATTTTTTATTTTTAATTATCTTTTCATTTATTTAAAAAGAGAATTCCAAATTAAAACTTACAGACAAACTTTTTGGGAAATAAAAAATTAATTTAATAAAAAGAATCATCTGGAAAAGATGGTTAACAAATAATAAAATATGGTAGAAAATATTTGATTTCGAAAAAAGATGAATATTCACTATTGATATCGACGCATCTCTAGTTAGATTAATTTCTTAATTTTCTGTTACAATTAATAGAGCTATTTTTTAATTTTTTGTTTATTTAGAATAATAAATTTTTTGAATTAAAATATTTTTTTATATGGAAAGTCAAGTAGCTAAAGAAAATGTTAACAACAGATTTTATTTTTATTAACTTTTAATTTGTTTGTACTTTTTTCTTCTCTCTTTAGGGATTAGCTTTAATTTTGAATTAATATTATTAAAATTATTGATTTTTAAATTTTTTATTTAAAAATTTTTTACATTTTCAAATGGAAAAACAAAATGGATATTATTTTTAATAAATTGTGCAATTTTTTTATTAATTATTCAATGGAAAAGCAATGATAAAGAGAAAATAAACTTGACTAATAAATTGACTCTTTCGGCTGTCCCGAAAGAGTGGAAAGAGGCAAATGTATCGCCTATCTTCAAAAAAGGTAGTTGGATGGATGTTTCTAATTACCGTCCGGTCTCGCTTACCTCTGTTTCTTGCAAAGTATTGGAATCGATCATCAAGGACTATATTGTCAAGCATCTTATTTAGAATAATCTTCTCTCATAAAAAAACATGGCTTCGTTCCTAAAAAGGCTTGTGTTACCAATTTACTCGAAACTGTTGATTTTTTGAGTGACGCAATGAGTCGAAAGGTACCTACTGATGTAATATACCTTGACTTTGCGAAACCATTTGACAAGGTCTCACATGAACTACTCCTGGTAAAATTAGCTGCTTATGGTATTCCAGTTCAAATAGTTGATTGGATTCGCTGCTTCCTATCAAGCCGGAAGCAACGAGTTGTTAGTGGTAGCGTTGTCTCCGATTGCAAGCCAGTCACTAGCGGAGTACCTCAAGGATCCGTTCTTGGTCCTCTTCTCTTCGTTATATATGTCAATGATTTGCCTGATGTATGCAGATCTATCTGCAAGCTTTATGCAGATGATACAAAGCTAATAAGCCATGTTGCTAATGAGGATGACTTCAAAATGCTTCAACAGGACCTCGATAATTTAGTAGACTGGTCATTTACTGGAAAAAGGGCTTTAATCATTTTAAGTGTTTAAGTATGCATTTTGGTGTTGAAAACAGATGTCACGACTACATTATGGATGGTCAAAGAATAGCAAAAACAAGTAAAGAGCGTGACTTGGGAATTATCATTACCAGTGACCTAAAACAAGGAGAACAATGTAAAAGAGCAGCAGCGAGAGCCTCAATGGTAGCATCAAGAATAAAAAACACATTCACCTACTTCTCTCTTGAACTTGTAAATCTGCTCTTTAAGTCATTCGTTAGGCCGCACCTTGAGTTTGCAGTCGGCGCTTGGAATCCTTATCGACGTTGTGACATAGAAACACTTGAGCGTGTTCAGAGAAAATTTTCTAAACTTGTCCCTTGAACTTAAGTCGAAACCATGTGCAGCTAGAAGAGAAACTCTAAATTGGATAACACTTGAAGAAAGACGGCAGCGTGGAGATCTAATTCAGCTCCATAAAATTCACCACGGACATGATCAAGTTGAGTTAATACATGGAAACCAATTACTAGCTTCAAATGGTCTTGACAGTCCAGCAGGTCATACGAGAAATGGTCAGTTAGCTATTGAGAGACAGATCATTAGAAATTATATAGTACGATATAACTTTTTTACAAACAGGACAGCTGGTAACTGGAACACAATAGACAAAACAACTAGAAGCACAGTCAACACGAATGAATTTAAAAATCGAATTGATAAACTTCTCGGGTACAGTTAAGCTGAATATGACAACTGGACGTAGGCTGTTAAAGCAGATCGTCTACTGACGGTTCAGCTCGGGATCTTCGATCCCCCACAGCTTGTATACTACTACTACTACTACTACTAACTAAGAGATGATTTCTTTAACAATTTTTCTTATTTTTATAAAATCTCAATGCCAAGAAATAATTTCAGTGGAGGGGCTGCCATTCTCATAAAAACTATCACTTGACCATTGGAACCTGGAACTTGTAGGAATTAAAATTAACCTGAACTCCATTCCATTATCTATTTTCTGCCTCTACAACCCACCGGGTAGTACTCTGATTTATAGGCTTCTTGAAGATATTTCAAATAAGTAAACCCATTTTATTTTAGGAGTTGATTTTGATGCCAAATCTAATAGCCTAGGCAGTCTAAATACCGAGAACCATAAATGTACCATTCTTGAAGATGCCTTGATCAATTTAAATTTTGCTCTCATTAACAATAGTTCACCTACCTTTCATCTTAACAATCGGGACCATTATGAAATCATTGACCTATATATATCCTCACCAAATTTACTTGATAAAATTTATGACTTTAAAGTTCTATACTATTGGGACATTACAAGTGATCACTACCCAGTACAACTAAAACTAAGCTCAAATTACATTAGTTTTAATCAAGCTTGCCTTGAGAAATTTAGTTATGACTTCAATAGAGCTGAATGGGTTAAATTTAAGAGTCTCCTTTGCAACAGCCAATATGAAAATTGCTCTGATCTCCAGTAAAATAACATTGAGTCTATCGCTAGTAAATCTACCAGTTAATTAAATGATGTTGCAAGCAGGTCTATCCCAGTTAAATCTTGTAAATTATTTAGGCAAACATTACCTAGATACATTATTGATACAAATAGACAAAGAAAGAAAGCAAAAAGATTAAAATCAAAATTTAGGCTTTTATACAACAAATTAACAAGTGAATAGAGATATAAATTAAGAGAGTTCAGAAACAAAAATTGGTCAAATTTTATCAATAAAATAGCCAAAAATCCAAAATCTAGTATACCGTTTAGGAATAAGATAATTTGATTTAGAAAATCTAAATCAAATTACAAAATTAATCAACTTGAGTGTAAAAATAGCATTTTTGATTAAGTAATCGATACAGGTAACTGTTTTGGTGAAATTCTTAAATATATATTTAGTTTGAATAATCACTTTATCGATGCTAGTTCTGATAGAGAAATTCAAAATTTGTCAATGATTATTTTAATAAGAAACAAAATATTAAATTTGTTAAAATTACACTATCAGAGCTTAAAGAGGGGCTGTGAAGTTCGTTTCAATTCGATCTTTTTAAATTAGAAAAATATGAATAACTTTTTTGCTAAAAGAGATAAATTAGTTCAATAAAATGCTTAATTTTAAGCAAATTTGCTTAATTTAGCTAATTCAAAATTAGTGTAAAAAATATTCTGGAATTTTCTACATTTTGCACACCATTAAAAAGAATTCTAATCAACTGTGAAAGTACATTGCAGAATTTTTGCAGACATATTTTTTCGGATTTAGCAAAATTGCTTAAACATTAAGCATTTTAAAGAACTAAATTATTTCTTATAGTAAAAAAGGTATTAAAATTTTTCTGAATTGAAACGATCGAATTGAAATGAACTTCACAACCCCGCTAAAAGAAGCTATCAACAAAGCTAAAGATCAATCGGCTATGGGTTTTGACGGATCCATAATAAAATGCTTAAAAATCTTCTGAATTCTTTCTTATTTAGAGTACTCGAGTTCTTTAATCTTTACTTAAAAAGTGATTTTCCCTGAAGCTTGGAAGATCGCCAAAATTTCTATGCTTTTAAAAAAAAAAGTTTCCTTCCGACCCTAATAACTACTGTCCAATTAGTGTTACAAGTTGTTTTGGAAAATTACTGGAAAGAATAGTATACAACATAGTAATAAAGTGAAAATTTAAGTGTTAGCAAATGAGCAATCTGGCTTTAGACGACTAAGGAAGACTGCAGACAACCTTATCTTTTTGATTCAAAAGATATCTGAGTCCTTTTGCAGATCTAAAAAGTTGTGCGGTCTCTTTTGTAATATTTCTAAGGCATTTGATAAGGTTTGGCATGAAGGTCTCTTCTATAAACTAATCAAAGCTCAAATACCTGACTATCTTATCCTCTGGATTCGATCATTCTTGTGTCACAGATCTTTCAAGGTGAAAATTAATGACTACACATCATTTCCAATTAGGACAGGCTTTCCACAAGGCTCAGTAATAAGCCCCTTACTCTTTAGCATATTTATTAATGATTTTCCCAAAGCTGATCTTTCAAAAAAAAAATACTCACTCCTGTTTGCTTATGATATGATTGCTTTCTTCATATTTAAAATGACAGGAAGAATTGAAAGAGAAATATATAACTACCGTAATCCCTCATTTTTTTGTCCCAGGTACAAAATATTTTTTTCGTATTTGTACCACGTCACAAATTTTGTTTTTCGTCAAAATTTTGGAAACACTTTTTCTGTTTTATACCGGGACAAAAAATGAGGGATTACGGTACTTACAAGAATTATAGCCATGCAGAGTTGTTTAAAAGTCACAAGTCTCAAGTTAAGTCCAAGTCAAGACTTTTTTTTTAAATTTTCATTCAAAAGTCTAAGTCCAGGCTTTAAAATTTTGAATACTGAAGTAGAAATTTATGCTAAAATTGCAAGAAAATTCTGTGAATGGCAAATCTATTGCATTAGACAACCCAAAAGAATAAAAATTTTTTGATATTAAGCCTGATCTAGCAAATTAAAAAAAAAATTCTTGATTTGAATTTTTTTTTGAAAAAAAAAATTTTAAATTCCTGACTTGGACTTTTTTTTTGGGACTTTTAAGCAACTTTGGAGCCATGGCTATGCAAATGGAAGATGAAAATTTGCCAAATTAAATATAGCTACACAATTTTCACAAAAAATAAGAAATAAAATAATACTTTTTGGCTTCAGTTATTCCAAAAATCTATTCCCTTTTCTAAAACTAATAAATTTCTTTGTCTGTACTTTGATGAAAGTCTCTGCTTTGATAAACAAATTAAAGTAATAAAAATTTTGTCTTCAAAAAATTGGAAGCTCAACCACAATACACTAGCTAGTCTTTACAAGGCACTTATTGGCTCAATTCTGGATTATAATTTTCCATGTCTTAACTCATTCTCCGAATCAGGTTTACAAAAGTTACAAGTTATTCAAAATACTGCTGTTAGATGCATTCTAAAACTTCCTCTCAGAACAGAACCTCCTCTGAATCATTATTCTATGAAGCAGAAATTAAATTAAATACTAGTAAAATTGACCACAGATTAAGCTATCTCTTAGAAAATTACCCTCGTAATGCTCTTGATTATTCAGTTCCATTGATTAAAAGACTTGTTTCGGAGTATCAAAGAGGCTTCGATTCTAGATTTATTACGAATCCCACTCCTCTATGTAGCTGCTACCTAATTATACAAAAATTTTCTGACTCTTAAGATCTTATCTATATTTTTTGTTATTTTTTTCCTCATTCTCATGTTATTTTTATTCATTTATTTTCCCAACTCCATCTATTTCTTAACTAAACAGTTCTTTAATTATTATTTTTGTCTCTCATCCTTTCATTAATAAATGAAAAATAACTGACTTCAAATTTAAAATTTTTAAAACTATTTTAATTATTATATTTTATCTTATTTCATTTATTTTTTTTATCTGAAGGGGCTCATGCTCGAACAGAACAACAAATAGACAATAATAATAATAATAATAATAAATAATGAGAAATGTTTGAAAATATTCGGAACTTAATGCCATAAAATCAATTTAAAAAAAATAACTAAATTAAAGAATCGACATTAATTATGCTTGTATTCAATTTATAATTTTCGACTAAAAGATAAAATTCAGCATCTTCATAAACCTTTGTTAAGCACATTATTAAAATTGAGAGCTATGCATTATTTGAATACAGACTTAATTACTTAAATTTAGTTCTTTTAATAATTGGGGCATTAGGGAAATATTTTTTTATTTTTTTAATTCATGAAGTTTTTTAAATAATTTGGAATTGTTTTGCCAAGAAAATTAATAAATAGGTTTCCAGGTAGTAATAAAATAATAATAATTTTATTCATGAAATTTTGACGCAAGGATTAAACTCAATAGCTTTAACTTGATTATTTAGGAAAAAAACGAGATACAAAAACAAATAAAATTTTAAAATTTAATGAAAAAAAAATCAAAAAACTTTGTAAATAAATCATATTATTGGAAAATATTTAATTATTAATTGGTTTTAAGGTAAAATTTTCAATCAGTGAATTAAATTTGTAAAGAATCATTTTTTAGATTTAACAGAGTTGGTTTATGTTTTTAAGTAAAAAAAATTCATTTTCAGTTTCAAAATTCTCTTGTTAATCGTAAGATAAGTCGGAAATTCAGAGTTGTTTAAAATTCACAAGTCTGAAGTCAAGTCCAAGCCATGGTCATGTAAGCTGTATTTCGTTACAATTAAAAATTACATATTATCTAAAGAGCGATGACTTAATTATAACATTTAAATGATAAAATTTTACAAATCGCCAAAAAAATTCCAATTAGGATAAGATTAAAGAGACAAAAAAAATCTAAAAATATTTATACTTTGATGCGTTTGCTCATTAATATTCCTTTTAAAATAAAATCAATTTTTAATTTTTGTATTTAGTGAAACTTATTTTGTTTGCATCATCAAAGTTCAAAAAAACTTAAATTTTTCAATTTATAATAAATTAATGAAAAATATTTTTTTATAGTAATTTTTGGAAGGTTTGTATGAAAAATCACAATGCCATAACTTAATTAAATAATTTAAATAAAATTTAAATTTCTACTTTTTTTTATTACAAAATTGTCATTCCAAATTTTTCCACTCTTTTTTTAAAAATCGAATATAATTTTGTAAACAATGGAGCTAAAATTATTTTATTTAAAAAAATTAAAAGCATCAAAGTCAATTGGTTCTGTAAATTGTTTCAGCTAAATGTTTACAAATCTGCAAAGAAATTTAATTGCGCACTTAAAATGTTGTGATCAAATTTGAAAAATGAAGTTTGATCAAATTTTTACTTTGCAGTTTTTTAGTAATTTTAAACATTTTTACTTAATTTAACTATCAAAACATAGATTATGGCTATTCGTAAAAATTTTCTGTTTTTTTAGAATAAAGTTTTGGAAAAACTTCACAATGTTTTCTGAAAAAGTATATAAAAATTAATTTCACAGGCAACAAACACAACGGATCAATTGTGAAAAATTAAATTTTTAATTACGAAATAAGAATTAGAGTGTTAAACAAATTAAAAAAGGAAAATTCATATAGGTAGATAGAGATGAATTTATTGAAAATTTCTCAATAGAATCTGATTCCTAAAATTATGTTTAATTCATGGACAAATTGATAGATTTATGTAAAAAATATTTTAAATAAACATATTTTTTTATTTTAGTTAAAATGCTCAGTTTTTAAAAACGAATTCTTTAAAAAATTAAAAATTTTCTTTAGTAAATCATTTTATTGTGTAATGAAATAGCCAAAATAAATTTTTTATACAACATCTTTATCAACAATTTTTTTTAAATATTCTTTTAAATATTTTTTTAAATTTATTTAAAAATCTTCCAAGCGAATTTTTTCTAATTTATTATCTTATATTTATTCAAACTATTAAATAAGTATAAAAGTATTAAGTCTATCATAAATTATTATTTATCATGGATGAATAATCACAGAAAATTCCTTTTCATCAAAAAATACATTTTTTCCAAAAGAATATTCCAAATTACGTACTTACAGTCAAGCATTTTAGAAAAATAGAAAATCAATTTAATGAAAAGAATCATCTTGAAACGATGGTTTACAAAAAATTAAATGTGGTAGAAAATATTTGATTTCTAAAAATGATGAATATTCACTATTGACATCGAAGCATCTTTAGATAGATAAATTTCTTAATATTTTGTTCAGATGACTAGAGCCATTTTTTAATTTTTTGTTTATTTAGAATAATAAATTTTTTGAAGCAAAAAATTTTTTTAAATGGAAAGTCAAGTAGCTAAAGAAAATGTATACAACTCATTTTATTTTTATCAACTTTTAATTTGTTTGTACTTTTTTCTTCTCTCTATTAGCTCTAATTTTGAAATAATTTTTTTAAAAATATTTATTCTTATATTTTTTTTAAAAAAAATTTTTACACTTTCAAATGGAAAAACAAAATGGATATTATTTTTAATAAATTGTGCAATTTTTTTATTAATTATTCAATGGAAAAGCAATGATAAAGAGAAAATAAAATATGCAAATTTTACAACAAAATCAAATAATTTCACTGATGAATTTAGCGTTTTCTTTACTGAAACAAACATCAATCGTGATAAAATTACCGAGAGACAAATGTGTTCAGTTGAATCAGCAGCACTTAATAATCCACAAGTCAACATTTATTTGTTTTCTTTAAAAGCCAAAATAGATGATGCAATTTTGAGGAAATATAAAAATATCAAGTTTGTATTGACAAGTCCAGAGGAAGTTTATGAAGAAACACCACTTTTAGATTGGTGGAAATCACAGAAAAACACACTTGAAAAAGGCCAATTTAAAATAAATGATTTATCAGACACTTTTCGAATAGCCTTGGTTTACAAATATGGTGGTCTTTACTCAGATTTAGATATTCTGAACCTAAAAAATCTCCAGCCTCTAAAAAACTTAAATGGTGTTTGTTATTCAAAAGACGGAAACTCGATTGAAACAAACAATGCCATTCTTTTATTTAATAAACGTCATGGATTTCTGCTTGCTGCAATGCAGGATTTGATTAAAAATTATAAAATTAATATTTGGGGTTATAATGGGCCTAATTTGATGTCCCGAGTTTTGAAAGCTTATTGTAAAACAGAAAATATTTATAGAGATTTGGTTTTTGAAAAAAATGAAGAGTACAAAATTTTGAATTTTACTCAGTTGTACAACAAATGTGACATGGTATTATTTCACAAAAAATTTTTTTATCCTTTTCATTGGACTAGAGCAACATCATTATTCGAAAAGAATTCGTCTTTTGCAATTCAAGATTTCAAAGATTCATATGGAATTCATTTCTTCAATAAAATTACTAGTACTTTAGATTTAAAATTAAATGACAACAGTATTTATGAGTATTTTATATCACAAAATTGTCCATTGACTTATAGCTATTTGCTAAATGGAAGCGTGAAAAGTATTTAGTAGTAAATCATATTTTTATAGTAAAGAATTTTTATTTTAATTTAATAAAATTTAGTCTTTATTTTTCATTTTTTTAAAATTTAGCTAAATTCTTAGGAATCTGCATTTCGCTACTTTTATTTTTCATTTAGATTATTTTTTGCAATTTTTGAAAGCACCCAGAAAATAAAAGAACGCTGATAGAACGCTGTTTTAACGTTGGTAAAACGGCGTTTATTCAGTGTTTTTTCATCGTTTTTTAGCGTTATTTTTGTCAGTGTTTTTCACGCTGCATAACGCTGAAAAAAACGCTGCTAAAAATCGATACAATTGGAGCCAGATGGTTTATTGAATTTCTTAATCAGTTATAAAATATGATTCAAATAGCTGCTGAAAGCACTAGTGTTAGTCCTTTAACTGTTGGAAAATAATTTTCGATTGTATTAAGACTAACACCGTGAAAATAATATTTAGTAGTATTATTAAATAAAAGTTAAAATGGTATGATCTATTGTTTTTTATAAAAATTTTAAATACAATAACTAGCAGCGTAAAAGTTGAGAGATTCAAATATTTTCAAATCTGTTTATCTTAGTCCAGATTTGACTGAAACCGAAAGAGCTTTAGACTATGAATTGAGAAAACAAAGAAATGAAGCAAATAATGGTCTTTCACAAGACTCGCCCTTTCGATATGGCATCCGTGGAAATCAGATCGTCAAATTCAAGAAGCAATAATCGTTCATCAGAAGCGACATCACGTGTAGATAGTCTCGAATCTTTAAAATGTATGTATATAAATGCTACTTCTTTGGACAATTACCTAGATGAATTCAGTGTTGCTATTGAAACATATAGCCCACAAATTGTAGCAGTTAGTGAGACTTGGTTCAAGAGCATCTCAATTACGAACGTTAAAGGATACAATTTGTACAGAAAGGACAGAAGTGATGGACGCAGAGGCGGTGGTGTATGTCTCTACATTGATGAAAAAATCGACTCATTTGAATTAAATGATGCAGGTTTTAATTTAAGTAAAATAGAACAAATTTGGGTAGTAGTTAATTTTAACTGTGAAAAATATTTAGTTGCTGTCTTCATAGGCCAAACGATTTTGTTGATATGAACGATTTCGATCTAGTCTTCAAACAAGCTAAAGACTATGTGGACGAGAGAGGTTATAAGGATCTTCTAATAATGGGTGACTTTAACTTTCCATCAATCATCTGGTCAAATGGCTGTGTGTCAGAAATCTTAAACGAAAATGGACTCGAACATAAATTCAGAGAGACACTAAGCGATACTTTTCTATATCAGCATGTAAATATCCCTATAACTCATGTAAATATCATGTAAATATAACTTTTCAAATGTCAAACGAAAAAGCTGTCAACACTTTGGATTTGATTTTCACGACTCAGCCGGGTAGTGTGTATGCAATCGATACAAAATTTGTTCTTGGCAACATTAATAAAGGACATCTGGTTATCTTTTTCAATTTTGTTCTCAAAAACAAGGTTAGTAAGGAATCATATACCTGTAAAAAATTTATTTGTAATAAATCTGACTTTGGAAAAATTTCTCATTTTCTATCAAATATTGATTGGGTGCACCTATTTGAGAATTTAAATATTCAGGAAATGTACAATGAGTTAATTTTCTATGTCAGCGAAGCTAGTAATCGATTCATTCCAGTGACGGATGGCTCTAAAAAGAAAAGTATCGCAAAACCTTGGATAAAAAATGAACTCAAGGTCTTAATTAGAGATAAAAAGAATCTTAGATATAGGAACTGTGCATCTAACTGGAAGGATTTGAATCTATAAAGTGATTACAAGCGTATCTGTAAATTAGTTTAATCAGAAATAAAAAGAGCCAGACTAACTTATGAACAGAATTTAGTTGAAAACGCTAAGAAGAATCCAAAAATATTGTACAAATACCTAAATGATCAACAAGTAGTCAAAGAATCTATCAAAGCATTAAAAAAGTCAAACAATGAATTAACGCAAGAACCGAAAGAGATATCAAATCTTCTTAATAAATGTTTTCAAGATGTTTTTGTTATTGATCAAGATGGTGAGCTTCCTCCTTTTGAAGTTGAATTTAATGAAAACTGGTCAGAATATATTGACATTGAGCCAAATGACATTAGTTATTAAATGGTATTCAAAAAATTACAAGACCTGAATCAAAATAAATCATGTGGTGTAGACAAGCTTCATCCGTTATTGCTAAAAAACTGTGCAGAAGCCTTTACTGTTCCTTTAACTTTGATTTTCAGAGAATCATAATCGAATAGTCAGCTTCCAATTCAATTCAGATCAGCAAATATAACTCCATTATATAAAAAAGGTGATAAATCAACGGCAAGCAATTATCGTCATGTGTCTTTAACTTCAATTTCTTGCAAAATTATGGAAAGCATAATAAGAACCAAAATGTAAGACTATCTTTAAAAGAATAATATTATATCTAAAGAACAGCATGGATTTGTTAAGAAAAAGTCATGTACATCTAATCTTCTGGAAACACTAGATTTCATCTCAATGAGTCTAGACAAAAGTATTCCTGTTGATGTGATTCTGCTAGATTTTGCGAAAGCATTTGATACTGTTCCGCACAGACGACTAATAGCTAAATTGAAAGCGTATGGCTTTGATGGTCTGACACTAAAATGGATTGAAGCTTTCTTAAAAAATAGAAGACAACGAGTTATTCAAGGTGAAATTTTGTCGGATTGGGTTGAGATTTTTAGCAGTGTACCACAAGGGTCAGTGATTGGTCCTCTATTGTTCGTTTTGTATATCAATGATCTACCTAAAGGAATAGAGAATGTTGTGAAATTGTATGCAGATGATACTAAAATTTTCTCGCAAACGGTATTAGAAATAAGCGCCGCGAAACTACAATCAGATTTAGATTTAATTTTAAAGTGGACTCAAGATTGGCTACTTCTCTTCAACACATCAAAATGTGTGGTTATGCATTATGGTCATAAAAACAAAAAATTTCCTGATTTTATTAATGGTAAGCTATTAGCAACGTCAGAAACCGAAAGAGATCTTGGAGTTATTTTCAATTCAAATCTTAAATGGAAAAATCAAGTGATAGAGGCTACAAACAAAGCAAATCAAATGTTAGGTCGCATCAGGAAGTCATTCGCTCGTTTTGATTGTAAGTTATAAAGATCTTTGTATTTAACTTTTGTTCGTCCTCTTTTGGAATTTGCGGTGCCTGTATGGTCTCCAATTCTTAAGTCTGACTGTGAGAATGTTGAAAGGATTCAACGCAGAGCTACGAAATTTGTTTGGTCAATTAGAAACAAACCGTATGAAAGCAGATTGAAGGCTTTGAACATTCCAAATCTGGTGGAAAGAAGAAAAAGAGGTGATCAAATTCAATTATACAAGTTCATGCATGGAATAGAATCGGTTGAAAAAAGCAACAATTTTAATGTCACAAAAAACCAAGGAAGAGGTCACTGCCTCAAATATCACAAAGAAATATCGAGGCTCCAACATAGAGATAACTTTTTTTTCAACAGAACCGCTAACATTTGGAACTCGCTGCCAGTTGAAGCCCCCAATGTTAACAGCTTTAAAGCAGGCATTGATTGCTGGATGAGCAGCAATCAACCACATCAGCTGTCTTAGTGTGCCTTATCAGCACACTCGCTGGCTAGCCAGCTACAGTCAAAACTACTACTACTACTACTACAATTTTGAAAATGCATTGAAAATGTGCGATGGTTAAGACATATTTTATTTTATAAATATTTGGAGAAAATTTTGCAATGTTGCTCTATTGAAGTTAAATATAGTGTTTCAAACATAGATTATTTAGTTTTAGATGATTTTTTATGAAATTTTAATTCTAATTAATCATTAATTTATTCAAATTAGTTAAAAATTTATCTCTAGTTGTTAAAATACTCAGATTAAAATTTTACAATATATTTTTTAGATATTTCTTAAATAAAAAATTAAGGGTAATGACTATAATTTGAAAAGCCTCAACTTTGATCTCTTGATCGCATTGCTTTTAAAAATTCTCGATTTTGTATCCAAATGATTTTTAATTCTCTGATTAATTTGACAAATTTTCTCCTAATATTTCTAAAATAAAATATATCTTAACCATCGTACATTTTCTATGCATTTTCAAAATTGTAATTAAAATTTTTATAAAACTCAATATTACATACCAAATATTTTTTCGATTAAACTTGACTTTTCTTTTTATATATTTCAAAGTTAAAGGCTTACTAAATTAGAATTAGTCTTAATTACTTATTAATTAGTTATAAAACTATTAATTTTTGTACATTAATTTGTTATTCTCTTGGACGTTTTTAACTTACAAATTGGAAGCGTATTTCAAGTCATTTACTTTGAACGCTTAATCTTCTGCCAGTTCAGCTTCAGTTCATTAAATAGGCTGAAGTAATTAGGACCATTTTAACTGAAAGAAGAAAGAGGCGGAAAAATAATTTTGTTTTGATCCTTCAAATTAAAATAATTAGAAAAATAAAATAAGCTAAAATAATACATAAAAGAAAATAAAAATTTTAATTACCTCAAAGTTTTTTCTTTCCTTCATAAAATGTTCAATATTTAAACATGTAGCTAATGATACAGTACGTTTCCAAACAAAGTATTCAGCTATGTTATAGCGCTGCTCTAGAGCTGCGATAATATGGTATACAGGGTAATTTATTATAGTGGATAAAAGATTTTTGACTGGGAGGAGTCATAGAGTTGTTTTGGAAAAATCAGTATCATCTTGGGAGGAGGTCTCAAGTGGTGTGCCTCAAGGTTCTGTACTTGGACCAATTTTGTTTGTCGTCTTTATAAATGATTTCCACCTTTTTTTATTGTATTCTGTTCTATTTTAATTTTTCATTGTAATTCTATTTAAATTGTAATTTTATTTGATTTGTAATGGTATTTAAACTATAATTTATTTATTATGTAATTCTATTTTTGTATTCTTGCATATTTTTCCTTTGTAAAATTCTTGTACATAATACTTCTTAATTCCACATAATACTTTCTTAGATTAAATTAAACAATGACTCTTACTAAACTAAAAAAAAAATAATGTAATTGTCTGTTATTTTCCATCTTTTCTGCGCAATTTCAGCTACCATAGATGTCCTCCTAGTAGGTAATATTATCAAGCTTCCTTGCTGTAGCTTATTCTTATTATTATTATTATAATTATTTACCAGAAGTCTTTGAGAGTCCGTGTAAGTTGTATGCAGATGATAACAAGATACTTAATATTTGGAAATCAATCCCAAACAATAAATTGCAAAACGACAAAAACGATGGTCGATGGATTGGGAAGTGGAACTTAACAGTAAGAAGTGTAAAGTTGTATGTTATGGAAAGAATAACGTAATGATTGATTATTTTATGCATGATCAAAATGGAATAGCCAAGCGTATATCTTCAAGCAATGGTGAAAAAGATTTGGTAGTGATTGTTTCTAGTGATTTAAAATAGGCAAAATCAAGTGTATTTATAAGTAAACAAAGCTAATAAAGTCCTTGGTATTGTAATAAATGGTTTCTTTAGACTTAGTAAAAATGCATTCAAGCTTTTATACCAGTCTCTAGTTAGACCTCAACTAAGATATGCGATTTGTGTTTGGAGCCCAGTTCAAAAACGTGACATAAACATGTTGGAAAAAGTACAAGAAAGGGCTACAAAATTGGTTGATGACTTTCACGGTATTGATTATGAAGAAAAACTCAAACAACTATCACTAGGCTCTTTAAGCAAGCGACGTGTTCGTGGTGACTTAATCCAGTACTTTAAAATTATCCATGGTTATGAGAGAGTGAATCTTGTTAATGGAATCAATTATGCGAAAAACAACTATCTGATCAGGGAAAATCAGTTCAGGTTAAATCGTGAATTGGCTGGCCAGAGCAGACATACGTTTTTAATAAATCGAATTGTACCAATACGGAATAAATTGCATAATGAAATACAGTCAATCCTCGGTATAACGAACTACTTGGGCGGAAAATTCGGTATTCGTTATATCGAATTTCGTTATATCGAAATTCCCATATAAAATGATATGGACCAAAAAATTTTTAAACCAAATTTTATTGATAAAAAAATCTAAGATAAAAATACGAAATAAAACAAATAGTAAATTTTTTTGAAAAAAATCGGTTACAGATGGTTGCTTGGTAAAGCTACTTTCAATTATTAAATTTTCAATATTAAATAAAAAATTAATTACATTAGAATTATCATCTTTTTTGGTTAAAAAAAATTGTTTCAGTTCATTATTCTATTTGAATCTTGTTGCTCTTCAATTTCTGTATCACTGTCTTGCTCTACTGGATTGTTTGTTGCTATTGAATCGACGATTTCTGCCTCTTTTCCAGCTTTGAAATGATTATTTTGTGCTCAATATGTTTTTTTATAATTTCAATAACTCTATTCAATTTATAATTTTTTTTTTAATTTTTAATATATGCATTTTTTTTTAATTATCAATTAAATAAATGAAGTGTTAATCAGTCTCATGAGGCCTGGCACAAGCCTGTTGATTAACCTTGAATATTGAATTTAATCCAAAAATAACTTTTTAAAAAATGGAAGCAGCTGAATACTTCAACGAGAATGATTGTGGATTGTTCGCGATAGCTTACGCTAAAATGTTGGCAAATGATACGGATCCATTTAATATTAGATTTGATCAAAATTTGATTTGATTTGATGCACTTAACTTATAATAGTTTTATTTACTTTGGAAGTTTGTTTAACTTTTTTGTTTAACTTGTTGAAATTTTGTCTGAAAAAGAACTTGTTCCATTTACCATTAAGTGGTCATTTTTTTTAATTGTTTCTTCTTATTTTTTCTATCACTTTCCTTAAATTTTAATTTCTAAATAAATGATTATTTCTAATATTTTTAAAATAAAATTTAATTTTAATTGGCTTTGCTTTTTTATTTTTTTAACACCTACTAAATTAAGGGGAAAATATTCAGAGGGAAAATGTTACGAAAGGGAAAAAGTTTAAGAGGGAAAAAAAGGGGGAAAATTTTTAGAGGGAAACATACTAAGAGGGAAAAATGAAAGAGGGAAAAAGTTACGATGACCAATTAACGGATGTCATTTTTTTAAATTCGTTATATAAAGGTTTTTTTCTTAGGAAAAGTATTACTCGTTGTTTTTTATTTGTTCGTTATATCGGGATTTCGTTATAAAGAGGTTCGTTGTATCAAAGAAAATTAGCAATCTTTTTCCTTTATAAAAAATCGGTTCCTGGATTCTTATTCGTAATATAGATGATTTCGTTATATGGGGGTTCGTTATACGGAGGATCGACTGTAGCTTGCGTTCTTAATCAGTGATTTAGCATGGGCGAGATTTACTTTGGTGCATGGTCCAAAAACGTGTCTTGATTGAACGAAGGAAACGGTGAATGTTTAATTTTTTGCTTTCGAGAGAGATACAAATTGATTAAAATGAGCTTTTGATAATTATTATGAATTATTATAAAATTATTAGGGTCTATTGCGTTATGTGATCACTGGTTCACATAAAAGGTGAACCAACTTACCCAACCTAAATAGGTGATCAGTTGTGTTCACTTTTTAGGTGAACCAAAAATATGTGTACTAATTAATTAAATTTTTTCAAAATGATCACCTAAATTAAATTGTGTTCACCTAAAATAAAAAGTGATCACCTATAATAAAAAGTGATCACCTAAAATGATACTTACCAAAAAAATTATGACAAAGTAAATAAAAATTTGATTTTTCAAAATTTTAGCTTTAATAAATAGTCATCTTTTTTTAAAAAAATTTCAAAACTTTTGCACTAAAAATATTAAAATTACAATAAAATGCTTGAAATAATAATTTAAGAAAATTGAACGCTTTTTTAAATTTTCAAAACTTGATCAAAAAGATATTTTAAACAATGAGCGATAAGCTTAAATCAGTATATGAGAGTCACGAATATAAAGAATTTGTAAAGTTTAGCGAGTTAGGACTAGTTTTACCAATTAAAACATGTGGAAACGAAAATTGTAAAAATTTTGAATCATAAATGGAACCCAATCTCAGAAAAAGAGAAAAAAACGCCAAAAATCTAATTCCTATTTGGAGATGTAGAACTTGTCGTGTTTACAATTCGGTATATGCTGGGTCTTTTTTTTCATTGTTTAGAAAACCAGTAAAAATAATTCTAGCAGTTATTAAATGTTGGGCTGCTCAAATTTCAGCAACCAATCAAAATCAGTAATAAACTTGAACCTTGAACATCAACTAACTGAAGCTATGATACTCGGAGTTTATGCTCGTTTGAGGCAGATTTGTACACTTGCTATAGATAAACAAAATTTAAAATTAGGAGGTTCAGGCAAAGTTGTTGAAATTGACGAAAGTCTTTATTGTAAAGTCAAGCACTGGAAGGGTAAGGAAATTAAAAAGAGAAAAACTTATTTACAAATATTTAAAACTTTTTTTTAATTTTTAAAGGAAAAGACTTAAAGAGGAGGCCAGTTTGGATATTCGGGTTGGTTGAACGAGCAGATGGTGAAAGTTATGGTAGAACTTATATGCAAATTGTTAAAGACCGAGAAGCTCAAACACTTTTAAGCATTATCTATGATAAATGTGAATCTGGAAGTATAATTTTTTCAGATTGCTGGGCTAGTTACAATAAAATTGCTATGTTTAAAAATTTTACTCATAAGACCGTCAATCACAGTGTAAACTTTTTAGATCCAAATAATGGTAATTTATTATTTTATTTTTACCTTAAAAAATATATATATTTATTGATAATTATTAGGTGCCTGTACAAACAGAATAGAAAGTTTGTGGAGGGCTTGTAAACAAAAGTTCAAAGAAATGAATGGATGTAAGCGTGTTTACATTCAATCATATATTGATGAATATATTTGGCGTTTTAACAATAATGTAACCTCTGATAGAATAGCTTGTTATAATTTGATTTTAAGAGAAATAAGTAAATTTTATAAACCAGGAATAAGGTATTTATTTTAGATTATTCAAAGTTTCAATGAATTTATTTTTATTATTTTAAAGTCTAAATGAATTTGAGGAAAAAGTCTTATCAGAAAATAGAACTAGTTTTGAAGAAGATGAACTGTCAAATGAAAATTTTGAGACTTGTTCTTCTAGTGGTTCATCAAGTGAAAATGAAGTCAATGCTGAAGACATTTTTTCAGAATTTTGTGTTGAGTCAGAGAATGAAAACGATTCAATTACAGGGAGTGGATCAACAAATCAAATTAATACTATTAAGTCTCTTAGTAATAATGATGATACCGAAGCTGAATTAGAAGATAATACGGAATTAGATTCTGATAATGATGTAA
The DNA here is from genome assembly GCA_025491095.1 of Brachionus asplanchnoidis. NCBI lineage: Eukaryota > Metazoa > Rotifera > Eurotatoria > Ploima > Brachionidae > Brachionus > Brachionus asplanchnoidis. The sequence continues at coordinate 1,923,610 of JAILYF010000006.1, forward strand.
ATGATCAAAAAATAACTGAAACTGATGGAGATAATAGAGAAGAAGAAAATAGAGAAGAAGGTCTTGTGAAATTATTTTGAAAAAAATGGTCTCAAAAGACACATAACTGTCAAGCATACGAATCAATTAAAAAATTTTTTTTTGGCTCACTTATTTTTTTTACATGACTAATAATTTTCTCATCTATTTTTTTTTGGTCACTTATTTTTTTTTGGATCACCTATTTTTTTTCTGCTCACCTATAATTCAAAAAAATTAAAAAATAAATTTTGATTTTCGAAATAATTTTTTTTGTACACATATTTTTGGTTCACCTAAAAAGTGAACACAACTGATCACCTGTTTAGGTTGGGTAAGTTGGTTCACCTTTTATGTGAACCAGTGATCACATAACGCAATAGACCCAATTATTATATATTAATTATTAAAATTAATATCAAATTATTATATGAATTATTTTAGATTTAAGCTGTTTGAAAATTATACTGTACTTTTTCCAAAAAATTTGTTTTAGATAATTTATTTTAAAAAATTCTAAAAATTTAAAATAAATAAGACATTGTGAAATTCACATACAAATTGAACTAAAAATTTTTCATTTTTTGATTTATTGAAATTAAATTTAATAAAAAATACTACACCATAGTACAACATACTCTGATGCGCTTTTTATACCTAAAATAATTTTTCTAATGTATAAAAAGACAAAAAATAAAATTTCAATTTAAGATTTATTATTGATTTTAGATTTGATTTACTAAAAAAAGAAAAAAAATATTTTAAAAAAGTATGTTTCACTATGTTGCAGTATTTTTTTAAGTATACTTTATAAAATTTAATTTCAATATATCAAACAAAGAAGAATTTTTATTCAATTTGAATTTTAAATTCAAAACTACAATAAATAAATCATCAATTTTTACTAAAAATCTAAAATAGAATAAACCAGTTTTTGCAATTAAAATAAATACTAATAAATAGTCCATGTAACATGCTTGACTTTTTGATTATTACTTCTCATGTAATCTTCAAGAGCAATTCTTGATGCTGGAGTTACTTTAGGACATGAATGAAATAAAAGATATTTTATTTTTTTACAATAGATTAGAATGCATTCAATTGATTGATCAGATATAAAGTCACAATGAGCTACGTGAATTTCTTGAATGGTTTTAGCCACATTCGCTTTAGAAAACATCAAAAAAACCCCATCGTCTGTTATCTTAATTAAATTTATTAAATAAACTAAATTCGAATCAGAACATACTTTTGTTCCATTTAGTCTAACAGACTCCAATTCATTGCAATAATTTCCTAAGGCCACTAAAGTTTTGTCACTTATTAAGGGACAATACGCAACACTTAGAAGTCTGACCTTGGGACAGCATCGAGCAATGGTTTCTATGCATTCGTCATTTATCATTGAGCACCGGGCCAACAAAATTGAATTTAGATATCTACAGTTTTGAGCCAATAAGTCAATACCTTAAATTTTAATTTTTTAAGCAAAATTTATTTTAATAAATTATTTTTAGTTTTACCTGTAGCAGTTATTGAGATTCGTGGAATTGAACGGGAATCGAGATCGATTTTTTTTAAATTTTTACATTTTAAAATTTTTAAAAGACCTTTATCTGTAAGCTGGTCGCACTCACTCAAGTCCAATTCACGGGTATTTTCACTAACAAACTTGAAAAAATTGAATCATTTTTTTATTTATGGGATAAAAAATATTTTAAATTAAAATTTTATTCCTAAAAGACATATCATTTTTTTGATTTAAAGCATTTTTAATTTAAACTTTCCTATATACAAATTTAATAATATAAAAATAGTATAAAAATTAAAAAACTTAAAATAAAAAAATTGATTTTGAAAAAAACTGTAAACATACTGTAAATGGCACTAAAAGTGTAGAAGTAAACTTTTCTCAACTTGCTAAATGCGAATAGCTAAAAAAGGTATTTTTAGTTATAGATAGAACCCAAAAAAATATTAAGTAAATTTAAATAAATTTTTGAAAATTTTTTTCATTTTAGATTTTTTTAAAAAGTTACTTTTTTAGTAAAAAAGATGAAGTTTTATTAAATTAATCGCTTTTTATTAGTTGGTTTTTTTTTAATCATTTTTTTAACTTTATGTAAAAATTGTACCCAATTTAAAAGTTTTAAAAATAAAACGGAATTAATTTGCACATATTTTGAAGACTTCCGCATAAGGTGAAACAACAGTTGTTTCACTTTGTTTCATTTACAGAACAAGTTTTTGACACTTAGAATAAAAGTTATAAAATTTTTTTTTTGTATTGGAAGTTTTACAACTGATCACAAATTGGACATGACCCAAAAAATAAGTCACTAGACTTGACTTGAAAAATATTTTTTTGATGCCTAATTCTGATACAAAAAAGTAGAAAAAAAACTATTAATAAAATAAAAATGATCCCTAAAAAATATTTGAAACCAAAATTAAAATATTTGATATCTTGAAAAATACGAGCCTTAAATATTTTAGATAATAAAATGCCTATGATTTAATTTAATAAAAAAAATTTCCGAATTTTCGGAGATTAAAAATAGCTCCTATTTTTAACGATATCAAATATATTTTTTTAGCAGGATTTTCCTAAAAGGAGATTTTTATTTAATTTTTATTTTAATCTAATATTCTTTTATATAATTTTATAAACACTATTTGAATAAATTAAACTACCAATTAATTAATTTTTTTTATCACAAAAAATTTGTATTAACCAGTTATTTGGTTAAATATGTAAAAATAATTTTTTTTTAATTTGGTACAAAAAAATTGTGTTTTGTAGTGATTTGTGTTAACCTTGACTTGAAAAACAATCAAAAGTCAAAAGATTTAAAAAAAAAAATTAAGACAGATCAAATGACTTGACTTCAAAATTTTTAAAAGTCAGTGACTTGCCTTTGAAAAGACATCAAAATGACTTTTTTTCCAGCTTTTGCGCAAGTCTGGAAGACACTAAAATTTTTCAAAAAAAAATACACTTTTTTAGGGTCAATATTAAAATCTGAAAACTGAATCTCAGCTTTTTGTTTTTAGATTGAATCAGAAATTTTAATTTAGGCTTGAGACAAGTCCTGCGGGTTTTCACTAAAAACTAGGAAATACCAATTTTAATCTGCAATTTTTGAAATAGATAAAATTTGATTAAGTACTTAAATTTTATCAACTTACAAGTTCTATGTTACCATCTGTCAAATAACCTCGTTTGCTGAACGTATTCAGAAGAGAGGCGAGCAAATTTTTTGGCAAATGTGCCAGCATGTCAACACCAATTGTTCCATTTTTAACCATGTTTGCGACGTAGCCCAAACATCTTTTTTAAAATAAAAAGAAAAATTAAAAAAAAGAGGCATTCAAAAAATGTATTAATGTGTACAAATTAACCAGCGTTTGATTACAACTGATCCTCATCAACACTTGCCGAGATTCCATATTTTAAAATAAAAATAAAAAATTGAGAAATTTTTTAAGAAAATTTATTTGAATAAAAACATTAACAAAATAAAATTTCCATTTTGATTAATCCCCATAACAACTAATTATGTACACGATCACGTGACAATCTAAGAACACGAATTCAAAAAAATTATTTCTGGTATTTGACCATCTTCGACCGAAGTACCATTGTTGTTTCCACTGGCATACTGGAAATTAAAAGTAATCTTTGTTCCAGACGCGACCTCATGGACCATTTGCCTCAGGCCTTTTGTACCATAGTACGAATCAGGGCCTTTAAGAGTGGCTGACGCAATGTAGTCAGTGTCAGCCAAAATTTCAACCGGCTCCTTGAAATACACCGTGAAAGTTGAGTTGGAGCCGTCACATGTAAAACTAGTGGTGTTTTGGGCACATGTTTTGTAAGAGTCATAGTGAATCAACTGAATCACTGCTTGGTACTCACATTTGCCATAAATAGAGCCGTAAAGACCCAAGCCTAGTACGAATATTTTGCGGTTAACTGAAAAGCGAAGTCGGTCCGATGTGCCCGAGTAGCCCCATCGGGACTCAACTTGACAAAACCTGTTTATCACCTGCTCTTTGCCTCCTACACAGCTTCTTGGCGTGCAGCTAAAGCTCAGATTTTTTGCCGACACTGAAGAATCATTAGCAAGCGTGAGATTAATAAATATGTCGACAATGGCCTTTTCATCAATAATTCTCGAGTCCTCATCGCTGATCGCCCTTGCAAACTCTTCTTTGCTCATGAGCGGAAACCTGATCAAATCAACAGCGTCGCCAAGAACCAACCTCTGATTTGGGCCGTTCACTGGATACAAGCCCCTCTTGGCACACTGACTCTGCGCCCATTTTATCACATAGTTGTACAGCTTGAACTCGCTGATACCAAGCGAGTCGCGCTTAAGCATCATCACCAGGGTGTTCAAATTGATGTCGAGAAAGCACTCGGCCGAAAACGCCTCATTTGTGTTGCGATCAATGACGCCTAGACACAGATCGGCCAGCTTGGCCTCGTCGAACAACAGCGCCTGCTCCAACAGCATGAACGCGTTGTCCGCTCTCAGGTTGCTTTGCAGAAAGTTGACGCACTCTTTTTCCAAGGTGTCCACGGCATACTTTTTGCATATGTACAAAGTGTTCATTACGGAGTCGGGCCCGATCTGCAGCTCGTCTGTGTACAAATATTTGAGCATGTGTTTGAAGGAGAGGGGGTCGGCGTCCGGGATCTGGATCTCTGGGCCGGCTTGCATCTGAGAGCCGGTGCCGTAGAACATGGCCATGAAGACGGGGCTGCCGATGCTCAGCACGAGCTTGTGGGCCGGGATGCGCTCGGCATACGAGTCCTGGTGCTTGCCGACCAGGAAGTGGACGTCGGCAAGCGAGTCATTGAGGTAGAGGCAGTTGAGCCGCTCGATGATGCATGAGTCACGTGACTAGGCAAAGGTTTAGTGGCGTGTGTTAGGAAATTAGCTAGGCTTACCAGGCTGAGCGTGCTCGAGTTCTTGAGCTTGCAAAAGTTGGACGCGTTTTCTGCACGCTTAGCGTTCTCCTCCTGGGCCGTCTTTTCTAAATTGTTGCCATTTTTGGATTTGTCTGTTGAGCAATTTTTACATTTGGACACTGTGGCTTTGTAATTATGGAGCTGATTGTTTTTGGACATAAAAGTTGGTGTTTATGGGTTGGATTTGGCGCTTTGAATAAAAAAACACATATGCAGACACTCAAACTCGAAAAATCATAAATTATTTTTGGAGGAGAAAAAATTTTAATAATTGTTAAATTTTAGATTGGAAACAAATTTAAGCGAACATATTAGATGAAAAAATATACAAAATTGGGTCGGTTTTCGGATGGATTTAAGAAAGAAATTTTTTTATTGTTTGAAGAATAAAAATCTGGATTTGGCTTTTTGGGGGTTTGATGCCTATTGATTATTCTCTCGTATTTTGTATTTTTTTATTTTTTTAAACTATTTTGAAAAATTGAAATTTAAAGTCAAAGATTAAGCTGATTTCACTTGAAAAAATAAAATTAAAGATCAAAAATTTTACTTGATTTCACTTGAAAAAAAAATAAATTAAAAATTCAAAAATTTACTTGAAAAAAAAGTATTTTAAGTCAAAGATTTAATTTGACATGAAAAAAAATCAAAGTTTAAAATCATAGATTCTACTTTATTTCGCTTGACATAAAATAAAATAATCTTGACATAAAATTTATTAAAAATAAAATAAAAATTTAAAGTCAAATTTTTTAGCTGCCTTGAAAAAATAAAATTAAAAAGACATCTTGAAGTTGACGATCAATTTAAAATATCATTTCAATTCAAAGAGTTTTTCTTAGGATATTAAAAATCATCTTTAAATAAACTAATTTAAATAATTTTAATATAACTTACTCCACATTTTATATAGATTTATATAGATTTAAAAAATAAAATACACTTTTTTTTCAAAAACATTTCTAGAAAGGTCGATCTTTTCATTTTATTTCTTCAAATAGTATTTGGAATTTAATTTTGAAATTCATTTTTAGATTAAATTTTTAATTTTGAATGCTAGATAAAAATTCTCTTCTTTAAAATATTTCTATACAATTTTAGATATAATATTTTTTCAAATTCTTTGAAATGAAAAAATTAATAACTCTACAAAAAATCAGTTTATAAGTTTAAATTTAAAAATCGATTTTATCAATGGACTGAGAACATATTATTTTTAATTATTGTATGTTTTTAATCTGCACAGCATGTAAAGCATGTTACATTAAAATTTTTAAAATTAATTTAAAGATTAATTTTAATATCTAAAGATAAACTCTTTGAATTGAAAAGACATTTCGAATTTATCATCAACTTCAAGATGCCATTAAAAATCAAAAAATAAATATTGAAAAAAAAAGAATCTAAAGTCAGAGATTTGACTTGACTTGGAAAAAAGATAAAATTTAAAATCAAAGATTTGACGTGACTTTGATTTCATGACTTTGGCTTTTGACCATCTCTATGATAATGTGATAAAATTAAACTCTTTTTAACAAAATTACTCCAATTTATCCATACAACCAAAATTTAATGAAAAATCAATGATTCTTTAAAGGATCGATACATAATCATTGAAAAATTAAAGATTTTATGATGAAATTTTAAGGAAAAAAATCTAAAATAATTTGGAAAATCATTAATTTTTCATCAATATCCATATAAAAAAACCCTCAGAAAGTAAAAGCTTTTTCATTTTAATTTAATTTTCTCTGTTTTTTTATTTATAATCAATCTTAGATAATTACGTAAAAATCATGTCTTAATAACATTTTTTTACTTCCAAATTATTAAACATATATTGCTGTTAAAATTGCTTTTTTTCTTCTAATTTACTTTTAAGGTTTCTTTTCCTCGACAATTCCTTTAGTTCTTTCTTTAAACTACAAATTTATCGAAATTCTTATTATCGTCAGAATACTGATTATTGAACTGGGGTGAAGTTTTGACATGAGTTAATAAATTAAATGATTTAGTTATTTTGTTAACTCATTTTTTTCTGCATCATTATTTTGATGAAAATAAAAAATAAAATTGTAATGTTTACATTAGTACCTTTGGGCCTGTCTATCCGATCTCTCTCGTTTGACGTATTGGAACATGTATTTATGCTCCTTCTTAACTTAAACGCTCATGGTTAAGTTAATTAACTCCAGATCCTAAATGAAACCCAAACTTAACTAAAAAACAATAATTGGAAAAAATTAATTAAATAACTTAAAAATATATTTAAACCTTGAAAAAAGCCCATTGCTGATAAAATTACACACTGCTAAAAATGAATACTTATATTATTCCTATTTTAATTTTAATTTCCATTTTTAATTTATATTGACTTATCCAAGATATTGGAAAAAAAGGTGCTAGATCCATAAAACAAAGATAAATACCATATTACGGATTTCGAATATCAAACGGATTTCAAACTGGAACTTTGAATTTAAATTTGGCAATTAGTAATAATTTTAAATTATGTTTTGTTTCAAAAAATAGTTTTGCTCAACTCGACAATGTCAGAAATGACATACTTAATGAGTTAAAATCAAAAATATTTAATTAATTAATTAGCTTTTTTGTTTTTGTAAATTTTGCTTAAATCCTTTTCTTTTTAATAAAAACTTTAATTGAACGATTATTATTTTTTTAAAAACACCAATTTGAAAATCACTTTTTTTTTGAAACCTACTTAGCTTATTTTTTTGTAACTCATGTCAAAACTTCACCCCAGTGATTATTGAAATTTCTTTTTTGTTTTATTTTTCACATTTTTGACGAATATTTGCCATTGTTTATTTAAGATTCAGTAAAAAATTGTAAAATTATCAAAAAGAATTAAAAAAAAAGAAAATGTAATGTTTTCATTATTAACTTTGGGCCATTCTATCCGATCTCCTCGTAAGACGTATTGGATCAACTATTTATGATCTTTCTTAACTTAAACGCTAATGGTTTAGTTAATCAACTTATCCAGTGATATCGAGCGTTGCCAGACATTTTCGAATAGGACGGCTTGAAGTGGAAAAATTAAAAAAAAAATTTACATTTACAATTAGACTAAATTTACAAAAAAAATATTCAATCTATGAGTAATAATATATAAAAAAAATTATAAAAATCAATTCTTTATTTTTCTGAAAATTTACAATTTAACTTTAAAATTAATATTTTTTTGATAGATAGAACTTTTTTTTTACAGAGGGACTTGAGAACCTCTCAGTCTCTCCTGACTACACCACTATGTCACAATACCACAGAAAAAAGGTCAATCTTTTTAAAATAATTACAACTTGTAATTATTTAATAAAGAACTCAGATTCTGAAAATCGTTTTTACTCTGGCCTTTTCATTATCTTGAGATTTTATGGTATAATTGTTTAGACCCTGCTTCTTTTCATCTACTGTCAATGAAAACGATAAAAACTAGCGTTTTTTAAGACCTGTATTTAAATTATCAGTATTTTGAATCAATTGATTTTTAAGTAATGCTAGTAAATAAAATATATGATAAGTATTAAATTAAAAATGAAAGTAAATAATTTAAATAATTAGTATATTTTGATCAACGAATGATGCGCAAAAAATCATGTCAATAAGTATTTAATTATCTGAGAGAAAGATTGAAAGAAATGCGTTGGAACACTTTTAGTCAATTTAAAAAGAGAGCTTGCACTAAGAAAACATAAAAATGTGAATATGGAAACAACAAAATAAAACAAAATTTTTAATTTTAAAATTTAAAAAAAGTGAACTAAAACATGAAGCTAAATAATATTATTTCAAAAAAGAAAAGAAAATATAATAACAAAAAATAAGACGAAAACTCAAAAAGATTCACTTACTTGATTTTATGCTTTTTATTTTTTATTCAAAAAAAGTTTTTTTATTAACATTTATGACAAAAAAAAATTCTATTTTTTTGGTAACAGTTTAAAAAAATAAAACCTTGTTTATGCTTGATTTTTTTATCAAATAATTTTTTTTTTAAGTTAAAAAAATATCAAAAATAAATAGATTGTACTTTTAATACTTAGATATTTTACTGATCATTATATATTAAACACTGATCGAAATACTAAAATACTGATCAAATAATTGAAAAATACTGACAAAAAACTTTATAAAGTTTTCTAGTTGAAAAATCTTTAAAATATTGCGCATCTTTATTTATTTTACTTAATGAGGCATTTTAGAATATAAAAAGCTGGTTTGATTTCTTGGTCAAAAAAAAGTTAAGATAACAGCCATGGCTTAAAAACAAATCCAAAAAATACAATAGAGTAGTAAAACTAGGAAAAGGAAGGAGTTTTAAAAATTGAAATTAATTCCAAAAAGTGCCAAGTCTAAAAATTAAAAATACGATCAAGTTTTAAAAGTACTGAAATAATTGTAATTTTAAATTATTTTAAATTAAAATGATTGTGTATCCATGAAATGATCTTAACTTTATTTTATCTTAAAAGTGCGCAAATTTAGAAATTTACAAGAAAAAAAAAACAAGGTAGAGTTTATGTGCTCTGAATCTAGGAGGTTTTTTAGAAAATTTGAAATTAAAACTAAATACATTAATCAAATATTAGTTGAAATACAATATAATTTATTTTAAAAAAATGCATAACACAAAGCGATGTTTGGCTAAGTTTGCCAAATATATTTATTTATTTAATTTATTCATAAAAGTTACGTCAGATTCGAGTATGTAATAATGTTTAAAATAAATTAAAAAAAATTGTAATGTTTCTGTTCAAACCACATGAACTCGAAATTTAAATCTAATATTCTTTTAAAAAATATATTCATTTAAAATCAAATATTTAAAATTATTCAAAAAAATTTCAAAAATTTCAGGTTAATTTCTAATCTTCAAAAAAATTCCAATGGTTCAGTTATTTTTAAAGTCTATTTATCGATAAACAATATAATTTAATAGAAATTAATCAAAAAAAATATTTAAAATCAAAGTTTTGCCATTTGACCCCTTTTTTCGGTGAAATTCATTGTGAATTTTAGTCCTTCAATTTTCACTTAAATTAAATTTGTTATTTATTGAGAAGATATTTTAGGCACTAACCACATAACCTGAACTCATACTGTTAACAAAAATGTTGATAGCAATTTAAGGAATCCAAATCATTTTTAAAATATTTTATTTTCATTATCAATAATTGCTTCATACTCCAATAAATGATTATAATGTTTTAAACTTTCCTCAAAAAAGGCTTTACTTGTTTTTAAAACGGAGCTGTTTAAAAGTCTCAAGTCAAGTCCAAGTCCGGACTTTTTTTTTCTTCCAAAAGTCTGAGCCAAAGACTTCTTTTTTTTTTTTTCAAAAGTCCAAAAATAATTTTTTTTCCAGATGAATATCAAGATTAGAAAATTCTTAAATTATTTTAAAATAAAAAATTGTGTTAATCTTGGATGGCACGAAGTTCAGAGATCCCAAAGTCAGTTTTTTCCAGTTTTACAAATTTATCAAATAAATTTTCCTGTTTTTCCATTAATGTAGAGCAATTGTTCTAGGAAAATTAGATTTCTTTAGTGACCAACCAAATATTTCAGTTTAGCATTTTAACACAGTTAAATGATTTTAATTAAAAAAAATGAAATTTCAAATAAAATATTAGGCTTGATTTCACTTTAAAAAATAAAATTTAAAATCGAAGATTTTTAATGATTGTGAACTAAAAGTTTGCCAAATTTTTTTGTTTTTTTTTACAATTTGAAGGAGCGCTAGAAACGGCATTTAATCTGATATAGCTGACCTCGTATTACCCTTTCATCAATCTCGTATACCCAAATGCGATCTCTACTTAAATCTTTACCTTTAGACAAAATTAATAAAAAAAAGAAGACTAAAATTAATTTTTCAAATTAAAGTGTTTGACATTATTGTAATTATTTTTAAATGATTTTGATCCATCTTATTTTTTGATATTACATTTAGCTTTTTTCTAAATAGATTAAAAAACATCAAATTAGATGGACAATTTTTAAATTAGGTGAACTAATAAAGGCCGCTAATAAGTGATGTCCACAAATTTAATAAAATCTATCACAAATATATAGGTTTCATAACAAAAAAAAAATTAAAACAATTTTTTAATTTAATGTCAAATGTCATATGATAATAACTAATAAATGAATTTTATCACTTTTTTTAATAATAACAACAAAATTAATAAAAAATGATCAAAAATAATACACTCATTACAGAAATTTATTTTTTATTGATCAGCTTCAGATCAAATTGATTAGTTAATTAGTTAATTAATTTAATTTTAATGTCCAAAATTGAGTAATATAAATACAAAATGATTTAACCAAGCCTTAAGCCTTATGTGCAACAGAGAATAGACTGGATTTTAGTTTTTTTTTTAAATCAGTCCAACTTACAGCGTTCAATGTATATGGTCACAAAGTCAGTCCAACAATTCTTGTTGCAGATAGTGCTGGTGCGATTACATTAGGCTTTGAATCAATATTCAAATGTAACGCTCCACTCAAAAAACGATGTTATTATTATTGTATTAACTAATGTACTCAAGATTAATATAATTTTTTTTTTGTTTTAATAATAAAAATTTGTATTACTTCTATTAAAATAATTCGATTTTTGTTATTTTTTATTCAAAACTAATAAAACTGTCTAAATTCTGACATATTTGTTTTTTTTTACTTTTGTTATTTTTTTATTCGTGTTGTTTTTTTTTATTAAATTTGTGGTAATAAAATATTTAGGGTCAACTAATAAATCACAAAACCTGAGAACTAGAAATAAGTTCTAGTAATAGAAGAACCATTCTTTAGTGATGTTCGTTTGATGCATTTTAACAAAAACTCAATTTATAAAAAATGGAAAACAGAGAGTAGATGGTTTTTTAAAATACAAATATTACCTTAAGGGTCATCATATCACAAACCCAAAGTCAAAATTTATAAAAAAACAAAGTTTTTCACGCTTGCAAAATTAACTTAAAATTATTTTTTTATTTGAAACTGAAAAAATATTTAAAACATCCCACTTTTTCAATGTTATTTCAATAATGGATACATTTTGTTAATCAAACACAAAAAATTAAACCATATGTTAACGTATTTTTATCTTAATATTTTTAGGTTATTGATAATATTTTACATTAACTCAATGACTCGCAAAAATATCGAACTTACTTGTTTTGCTTCTTAAAGTTTATTGCGTTGGTTAAGTTTGGAGAAAATAACCTAAAGAAAAGCAAATTTTTTTTTTAAATTTAAAAGTGATAATTATTAAAAATTTTGAAAATTTTTAACATTTTAAAAAATTTCACTTTAGTTGATATTACATCTGATGTTATTCCTAATTGTTTTAGACTTTGATTACTGTACGTGAATAGCTTTATTATTTTGTTTAAGTATAAGCAATAACCCTACAATCTATATCGAAAAAAAAGTGGTTAAGATAAATTTTTTATTTTAAGTAAGTATCTTACTTCCTATCTTTTTCACATCATGTAAACCATAGTTGTTTAAAAGTCCCAAAATAAAGTCCAAGTCATTAAATTTTCTTTTAAATTTTTTTCAAATGTACAAGTCCGGACTTCCGATCATGTTAAGCAATGAAAAATGACTGGAAAAAAATTGACTTTGGGATCTCGTAACTTCGAGTCATCAAGATCAGTGAAAGGGACTCGTAAAATTTGAAAAGACTCGAGTCTGAATCCGAGTCTATAGAGCTTTTCAGACTCGGATTTGAGTCTGAGTCTTATGAAAAATACTTAGGGACTCATGAGTCCGAGTCCGAGTCGGACTCGGGAGTCGGAATTTGAGTCTTTTGGACTCGAGTCTAAACAAAATATTTTTTATTTTAAAAAAACTTAATAATTAAGTAATTTCTTATAAAAAAATTTATTTTATTCCAATGTTTTAAGTAACTAAATGTATCAAATTTATTTTAAAAAATTGATTATCAGACAGATTAGTAATAAATAAAATTTAATTATAATTTAGTTTTTTTCGTTTAAAATCACTCTTTTTTCTTTCAAATAAATTAAATTTTCAGTGAGTGTTTCAGCCATCTTAAGTCAAAGAGACACTAACCGCCTAAACGTTTCAGACTTAAAAGTTATCTGACTATTATTTAGTAATCCTTAATTTATAAAATAATGTTCTTTAAGTTATAGTTACTTTCGACTTCAGCAAAATCGGACATGTTTGATAGATAAAATTGTTTCTATGGGAAAAAAATTTAATTTATTTTAACATGCGGTAATCAGCTTTGATAAAAAAGGAGAATTTTTCTTTCAACACAATGACTTTTTGTGGGAAAATAAAAAGCGGTAAGATGTTTAAATTCATTTTTGCATGTATTCTTGGCACTTTTGAATAAAATGTAAATTGTTTTGATTGGGTGAATCATAATTTTAATAGAAATCATAATTTTACAAAAATATAAGGTGCATTTAAGGCAAAACTACGTCACTACTCTGGGATTCTAAATTTTTTTACATATTCGTGTTCCCCATGTATGATAACCCATGTTTGGTGGTTTTTTTATGTTTTTACCTATTTCAGGTAAAAAGTTATTTAACTTTGAAAAAAGGCGTTTTTTGATGCATAGCAACATTAAAAACCCTTTTTTCTCCCAAAAATACTCCGATTTTTATATTTTTTTTTTTATTTTCTGATTTTAAATGCTTTAAATTTTATTATTCTTGATTTAAAAATAAAAAATATTCTTAATTTACCTGTTTTTTTTATACTTTTATACCTTTTTTTTCACAAAAAAGAGAGCCGAGCTTCGTTGGCAGGTGAATATATCTAATATTGTATATCAGTAGATAGATCTACTCAATACGCACAAACTAATGAAGAGCTTTTTTTCATATGACCCCTACTTGCCAAGATATTTACCTTTTACTGGCAGCTGTTTTTGAGAAAAAATTCAAATTTTTAATTTTTCAGTCTTATATAACTAAATTTTTGACTTATGTCATTAAAAATCATTTTCTTTTAATCTTAATAACTGAATTAATTAGTATTTAAAGTTGAAAATGAAAAAGCAAAAACAGCATTTAAGAAAATTGCTCGAGCAGAGGCTTGCAGCCGGGCAAATTCAGGAGGTAGTGAATATTGAACCAAGATTTTTACCAACATCGTCGACTCTTACTTCTATTGCGTCATCTACTAATGAACTTGCTGATACTTCTGCTTATACAACTGGAAGCATTGATTCTGTCCACATGATAGCTGAACTGTGCAATTCTATTCTCAATATTGATTGTACTCAACGTTCGCTCAGTGTCTTAATTTATGCTATCTTAAAGTATGCTTTAATTCTTAATTTATTTTCTTTTTATTATTTCTTTAATCAAATGTTGAAGACATTTTAATGTGCCAGATAGGGATGCTGATTCATTTTTGTCAGACATCACCTTGAATTCGGTTAAAACATGTAAATTACATTATTAAGATTAAAAGAAAATGATTTTTAATGACATAAGTCAAAAATTTAGTTATAAAAGACTGAAAAATTAAAAATTTGAATTTTTTCTCAAAAACAGCTGCTAGTAAAAGGTAAATATCTTGGCAAGTAGGGATCATATAAAAAAAAGCTCTTCATTATTTTGTGCGTATTGAGTAGATCTATCTACTGATATACAATATTAGATATATTCACCTGCCAACGAAGCTCGGCTCTCTTTTATATGAAAAAAAAGGTATAAAAGTAAAAAGAAAACAGGTAAATTAAGAATATTTTTTATTTTTAAATCAAGAATAATAAAATTTAAAGCATTTAAAATCAGAAAATAAAAAAAAATATATAAAAATCGGAGTATTTTTGGGAGAAAAAAGGGTTTTTAATGTTGCTATGCATCAAAAAACGCCTTTTTTCAAAGTTAAATAACTTTTTACCTGAAATAGGTAAAAACATAAAAAAACCACCAAACATGGGTTATCATACATGGGGAACACGAATATGTAAAAAAATTTAGAATCCCAGAGTAGTGACGTAGTTTTGCCTTAAATGCACCTTATATTGACCATAAACTTTAAACTCTTTTATTTTCTTTTTGTTAATTACTAACAATTTTTTTATTCTTTTTCTATTAATCAAAAAAGATCATTTAAAATCACTTTTTCTTTCATAATTATGTAATTAAGTCTATTGTAAAAAATATAAAATTTTATTTTTTTTAAAATAGGGACTGAAAAGAAGGTTGAAACGACCGTTCGAAGCAGTCCTGGGTTAAACCCAAAAATATATTTTTTAATAAAATAAATAAAAATATATTGACCATTAGAAATGTAAGAATTAAAAAAAATCAATTATTCTTAGCAACAAACCTAAAACCGAGTGTTGCCGACGATCCTATTCTTTGCTCATCTAATTAATTGCCTAAAATTTTTTAACACTAGAAACACCAAAATTTTTAACTACTAGAAGCACCAAAACGAGTCAAAATGACTCGTTTTAATGGAATCTAATGGATAAAAATTTATTATTTGGATAAATCTATTCAATACTTAATTTTAATTGAGCGAAAATACAAATTTGGCTAAAAAAAGTATCTGGCAACAATTTTATCTTCTAATGAATTCATTTCTTTTTGAGCCAAATCTTCGTCTTTCATGTAAAATACGCAAACTACAATTTTTGAATTTTTTAAAATTGCTTATCTTCGTTCAAGTATTAGGATTTGAGTCAGTTTTTTAAAGATTTGTATACTTTTTATTTATATTTTATGACTCATCCATTGATTTTGTAGATAAAGTCAAAATTTTAATTAAAAAGCGAGTCAAAATGACTCGTTTTGGTGCTTCTAGTAGTATATACTCGATTTTGTACAAAGAATATTTTTTTTTTATTTGAATTTAGTTAATTTAGAAAGTTATTCTTATTATTATTCTGAAAAGAAAAATTTGCTTAAATAGCAAAAATTGACTTAGATTTTAGCGGCCAAAAATGTGTGCTTCTAGTGTTAAATTTTCACTTTTGAAATGTTCATTTTGAAAGACTCTAAATCGTTTTTTTTTTAATTAAAAAACAAAAATGCACAAATATCTCAATATGTATTACATTTTCTTAATTTATCATCAATTTGTTATATTTTTTTTATTTTTTTATAGAAATATTGAAAGACTCGAGTCATTTAACCACACTTTGAGACTTAGACTCAAGTCTGAGTCGAGTTTTTTGATGAGACTCAGACTTCGAGTCCGAGTCTCATTAAAAAAATATCTAAGATTCGGACTCGAGTCTCCCTATTAAGACTCGAGTCCGACTCAAGTCCCTAAAGACTCGAGTCCCATTTTTGGAGTCTGATCAAGATTAACACAATTTATTATTTTAAAATACTTTAAGAATTTCCTAGTCATGATATTCATCTTGAAAAATGAATTGAAAAGTTTTTGGACTTTTGAAAAAAGAAAAAAAAAGTCCGGACTGGTACTTGACTTGAGACTTGTGACTTTTAAACAACTCCGATGTAAACCCATCGGATAAAGTTAGACATATTTAAAGAAAATAATCCGATTATTATCAAGCGGCGCTTGATAATCATTTCATGATCACATAAGGTTTTAGACAAATATATTTTTTCCAAAAAAAAACTTAACAATTTTTCATTTAAAAGATCTATGCAGCAAAAAATTTATTTATGTCACCAATTTAAATTTTTTTTGGTCACCTATTTCAGTAAACTTAATTGGTCATATAATGTATTAGAACCTTAAAACCGTACCCTTGTCTGCTGATTTATCTCGACATGTAAAAATTAGTAAATGAGGGCAATGTGAAACTTAAGTACAAAAATTAAAGTACAAAAAGTAAAAAGGTTATAATTTATTTTCAAATTGTGCAAAATTGGTTTTATAAAGAGTAAAATATTGTACAAATTTTTGCAAACCGAATTCAAAGCTCTGCAAAAACTCTGCAATTTATTGCATTTTTTAATTAAATATTTTTTGATAGTGTGCATTTTACAGAAAATTGCAGAGTTTATGCAGAGCTTGGAAATCGGTTGTACAAATTTGTACAATTTTCAATAATATTAAATTTGTAAAATTGGTTTTACAAAGAGTCAAGTTTAAATCAAGAGTTAAAATAAAATCAATTTTACACAATTTGAAAATAAATTATAACTTTTTTATTTTTTGTACTGTAATTTTTGTACTAAAATTTCACATTGCCTAAATGAGTGGTTGCAGCAAATGAACTTTCTTTTAGTTGATATTTGACAATTTAATCTCAGTTCTTTGGAACTTATATCAATGAAGTCTTTTTTGATTCTAAAATTCAATTTTTCATTGAATCAAGTATTGACAAACTAGAAATTAAATCAATAAACAATTTTTAAAAATAAAAATATCATCATTTTTTAATGCTTTTAACTTTCTAACACTGATCGTTTGTGATAAATTTGATTCCAGACTTGTAAAAGTCACAAGTCAAGTGTAAATCAGGACTTATCAGGAATTATTAGTCTAAATTTCTTTTTCAATGTAAAAATTGAAGCATGATTTTTTATAAAAAGCACATTTCGTTACATTCTTTAAAAGTGAATTTATGAATAAAAAACGAAAAATATTTATGCTTAAAATAAATTTTAGAAATAAATTAAACACTTAATTAATCTTTACGATATGGTAACACAGCCTAAATGTATTAAATGTAAATTCGGTGACGTAATTTAAAAAACCCACATTTTCTTGTAGATCTTGAAGAGAGGAATCCAAATATATATATGAAATATTTTTAAAAAATTTTATAACCTTTTTTTTTTAATTCAAAGTTTTTTTTTCGGCTAATTCGGTAGAATTTTTCAAATTAATAATTATGTTTGACAATTTTTGATCCGATGACGGAACAAGTTTGAACTGACCTTATTTGCTTATCGTTTTCAGCGGGTCTTAATTAGTAGAAAATAATTTTACTAGAATTTAAAGATAGCCGATGGGTCCGTTGTCTAATGTTGTTATTTTTTATGGGTTAAGAGATTAATGAGGTATAACCTCAATACCCAAAAATCCCACCCATTTACCCCTAAAAATAAAATATTTAACTTTGTTAGGCTTAAAAGACAAAAATGATCACACTGACACCGTTTTTTATGAAAAATTTGAAATTTTGTTTTTCAAAAAAGTTTGATTTTTTTTTACAAAAATAATTTGATTTTATTTGATAAAAATATTCGTTCTGTATTACCAAAAATAGTTAATATATTATAAAAATGAATCAGAATAAACAAAAAGAAGTTAAAAAAAAAGCATTGGGTTTGTTTTGAATGTTTGCCTAAAAAGTTTAGAAATAACAAAGGGTTAGAGTTTCACTATGATGTATGTCTCGACTAATCTTTTAAACTAAAAAAAATCAAACATAAAATTTATTTTAAATTCGTTAATAATTTGTTTAAATTTTTTTCTAAATAGTTGTGTATTAGCATGTATTTAAAAGATTAATAATAAAGAATATTTTAATTATTTATTTTATTAAAAAAAAACAAAAAATCTTTTTTTTAATTCTAATTGAGCTAATTGGGTGAATTCTGTGAATATCCTGAAAAAGAGGTTAGTTATCAGGCTAAATATTTACAAAACAGGGGCAACTGAGTTAATCTAATTCACCCAATAAGGCCTCACCCAATTAACCGCAGGAGGTAAAAGGGTGACTAGAACAAACTGGTCTAATTCGGTGAGTATTTTTGGAGTTTTTGAATAAAATGAGTGTGAAATATGAAATAAAAAAAAAAGGTCACCCGGTTAGGCTCATTTACCATACAAAAAAAAATTATGACTTTTGATTTTTAAATCTTTTAAAAGAGTCAAGACTTGTCATTTCTTAGTGCAAATATCTGGTCTATGCATCCTCTGTCTCATCAAATCCTGCTTGTTCTTCCAGTGGAGTATCTCCCATGGAGCTCGAGGGAGCTTCAGCCCCCGCAACCTTTAAAAATGGGGGTGCTTAGCCCCCCAATTGAAAAAATGAAAATAACCAAATCGGCTGAATTTTTTTAATTATTTAAAATTTTTGTCAAGTTAAATACTAAATATTAAATTTAAAGTTTTATAAATCCAAAAAAATTGAATTAATTCCACGAAAACTTCTTACTTAAAGTCTAACTTTTTTTAAACGTTAAAGTGACGATACTGACTTAGAAGAAGAAGAGAGTTCAAATTCAAAAGAGAGGGTTTTCAAAATTTATTGCCAAATAAAATAGTAGATTCAATTTGTGAGGGAATAGAAGAGCGTTTTAAAATTTCAAATATTGACATAATATCAATTATTTTTATGATTATTACAAGCAAAAAGAAAATTGAGCATTGTTTAATAAAAACAAAATTAGGTTTATTTATGAAATTTCTTGATTAAGAAAAGTTTTTGATTGAACTTGAACTTTAGTATACTTTTAGGATGCGAGTAAATTTTGATTATTACCTTCGAATAAAAAATTAGAAAAAATTAAAGGATTTTTTTTAGGATCTAATCTGGATAAAATTTACCAAAATTTATTTTTTCAATTTCGAGTTTACTCTACGTTTCATCTTTTCCTATTTCTAATGCAAATTCTGAAAGATCATTTTCTAAATTTAAACGAATTAAAAGTTATTTGGCAATGTGAAATTTACAAAAATTACAATACTAAAAGTAAAAACTTAATAATTTTTTTCCAATTGTGCAAAAATGGTTTTATAAAGAATACAATATTTTACAAATTTGTGCAATCGAATTCCAAGCTCTGCAAAAACTCTGCAATTTATTGCATTTTTTAATCAAATATTTTTTGGCGATGTGTATTTTACAGAAAATTGCAGAGTTTTTGCAGAGCTTGGAATTCGGTTGAACAAATTTGTACAATATGATACTATTCTATAGAACCATTTTTGCACAATTAGAAAATAAATTTGTACAATATGGTACTATTCTATAGAACAATTTTTACACAATAAGAAAATAAATTATGTATTTTATTATTCACATTGCCAGTTATTTGAGAAATTCTTTGGGTCAGTAAAGACTAAATGACGTTTCTCTATTAAATATTGAACAAGAAGAAGCTGAAAATGTTGATATATTTAAAATTAGTCCAAGTTGTTAATAAAAAAGTTCAATATCAATTTTTTTTTGAGCCAAAAATCCTAGCTACGCCACTGTGTTCTTCTCTAAGTATTACATCCAAAGAGTTCCTGATACTTTCCAGAATTATGCTGCAAAACAACTTGCTTGCAATTTGTAGCAGTGCTATTCGTTGACGATTGTCATAGATCATTTAGTTTATTAGGGAATTGACTAGTTTTCTGGTATGATTTCTTGCCAACATATCTTGCTGAAGAGGTCTTGCAATATTCTTTTTGTAATCCTTCTGTCTGCTTTTAATATCCCGTGCAAATTAATGATTATTCAGTAAATAATCACAAAAAGAAAATGTTCAACAAAATAAAAGTCTGATTAAAATAATCTTTTTTTTATAAATCTGAATTAAAAAATATTTAAAATCTGCAATCTCTTAGAATTTTTTAAATTATAAATAAAATTGGATTCAAGTAAAACATTGAATGAATAATCAGAGATTAGTTAAAAATTATTTTTAACATTAGGAAAAAAAAGTCAAATTTTTTCAGAATTAATTTTATTTTTAAAGTTCACGAGCAAGCTTAAATTTAAAAAATAAAGATCGATTAAAAATACAACAAAAAAAAAGAAAAACGATCCGATTACAATAAAACATAATTTTTTTAATTCAAAAAATTTAACATAGTTTATTTTTAAATGAAACCTGATTTCGCTAGATATTTGATTTTAGTTAAAATTTTTAAAATAATTATAAAAATATTCAAAAATTTGTTCAAACGACGATTTTGCCAAGAAAATCCTGACTTAACCCTGATTTTTTTAAAATAAATTTTCTTTCAATTTAACATATAAAAAAATTTAAAATAAAATATATACACGTATTCAAATATTTTATATTTGAGTATTTTTGGCAATCAAAATATCTTCAGTCAGAATATGATAAAATTTTGACAATAAACGATTAGAATTTTATAAAATGGAAAAATCTGCTATCGAAACCGTAGATTGTGGTATCATGTCCATAGAGGATGTCTACAAACTTTCCAGAGAGTTTCTCAAAGGTAATTTTTCCAATTTCCAATTTGTAAAAAGCATATTTTGTTAATTTCTTTTAGCCAAAGAGGGAACCAAGGCTCTTAACTTGAGCTATGAGGACCGGAACATGATTAATGTTCTCAGTAAACAGGCTTTCTATGGAAAATTTGATGAAACAAAAATAAAAGTCGGCTTTCTTGACTTGGTCGGCAAAGACCGGGTGTAAGTATTTTAAAGAGATAAAAATTTTAAAAATTAAAAATATTCTCAAGTCAATTGTGGAAATCGCTCAGCAATCTAACCAGAGAAGAGGCCATGAATCGCTACATTCAGATTATAAATAAAGTTTGTCCATTATTCTATGCCCATCTAGAAGCTCACAAGCGCAATTTAGAAGTCGAAAAAAATAGACTCAAGTAATTTTATTTAAACCATATAAAACTTAAGATAAAGTACAAGCACTAATGATGTTTAATCAAGAAAACAAAAAAAAAACTAGAGTATTTCATTTTTTAGTATCTAAATGTATCTACCTTTATTTTTGAACGTGTCTTTTTAGAAACT
This sequence comes from Brachionus asplanchnoidis, assembly GCA_025491095.1. NCBI lineage: Eukaryota > Metazoa > Rotifera > Eurotatoria > Ploima > Brachionidae > Brachionus > Brachionus asplanchnoidis. Next base: position 1,945,290 of record JAILYF010000006.1, read on the forward strand.
TTTAAGTTTCCTTTAATAATTTTTTTTATTTTTTTTTGTCATTCAGTAATTTCATTTTCATTTTTGTCAAGTGAATTTATTTTTTATTTTATTTTTTTTTTCGAATAATGTCATTTGGGATTTTTAGTCGGGATTAACAGGTGTAAGAAATTTTATAACCATTTCTATTAATATTTTTCTAACGTTAGAGCTATATTAAAAAAAAATAAACAAAATTTAAAATAAATAAATTGAAAGTATATTTTTGGTCATTTTATTTTTGACAAAAATTATAATATTTTAAATTAAGTATTCAAAAAAACAATAATATTTAATTTTTATAACACCTTTTCAAATTTTTTTATTTTATTTATTAAATGATGAATTAACCTTCTCTATTTAAAAAAAAATCATAAAAAGGAAGATTATCGCAACTAGAAAAAAAGAAATAAAGTAGAAAATTATTTATGTTCGATCAGAGATATAATACACAAATTTAGAATAATAATTTATCTCATGAAATAATTTGTTCTAATTATAAAAATTATTCTAACTAATTCATTTTACATTTAGTTTAACTGTAGACATAATTGAAAAGAGTTTTCCAAGAATTATTTGTGATTTAAAGTTTACAATTCAATTTTTTTGTTGTATTAAATATTAAAAAATGAAATTTTAAAAAAGCCTATTTTTATTTAAATACTAGAACTATAAAATTCGATTCGGAACAAAATTAAAATTTTGAAAATAATTTTTTAACAAACTATTCACTTTTCATTTTTAAATATTTAACGCAGCAGAAGAAACAAATTATTTAAATTTTCTTAATTTATTGAGTTGAAAATAAACGTGGGGTAAAAATCGACTAAATATGCTGAGTGATAAAAATGAAGAAAAATTTTAAAGTTTTAAAATAAATTTATATTAAATTAATCTCATTCAATAAATTTCAATATTAAAATAACATTTTCTTAATTAAAAAACATTGATTGCACCTATAATCTTGATACTCTTGTCGTTTTTCCTAACTGTCTTTTTGTGACCCCTTATGATCACTATGGTTCTCCTGAATTAAGTAAAATTCAAGATAATTACTTAAATGATACCCTGTTAAAAAAGAAATATGTTTTTAATTATACCTGTAGGTATTTCAAGTTATTTCTTTAATTTTAAAATTTAAATATTCCTTTGCGAAAAAATAATTTTGTTATTTTTTTTTTTTAAATCTAAAAAAGTGTAAAAAATTTTTTTTCAAAATAGATGAATAAATTTTTAGCTCAAATTTTATTCATAAATATAAAAATAAAATAATTATAAAAGCCAAGTTGAAGTTCTTAAACATTTCTATTTCTCTTACGATTTTTTCTTTGGTATTGTGAATTTCAAATGCAAATTGAACAAAAATTCTTCATTTTTTAAAAAATTAAAATTAAAGTAGTAGTAGTAGTAGTAGTAGTTTTGACTGTAGCTGGCTAGCCAGCGAGTGTGCTGATAAGGCACACTAAGACAGCTGATGTGATTGATTGCTGCTCATCCAGCAATCAATGCCTGCTTTAAAGCTGTTAACATTGGGGGCTTCAACTAATTCATTTGGCAGCGAGTTCCATATGTTAGCGGTTCTGTTGAAAAAAAGTTATCTCTATGTTGGAGCCTCGATATTTCTTTGTGATATTTGAGGCAGTGACCTCTTCCTTGGTTTTTTGTGACATTAAAATTGTTGCTTTTTTCAACCGATTCTATTCCATGCATGAACTTGTATAATTGAATTAGATCACCTCTTTTTCTTCTTTCCACCAGATTTGGAATGTTCAAAGCCTTCAATCTGCTTTCATACGGTTTGTTTCTAATTGACGAAACAAATTTCGTAGCTCTGCGTTGAATCCTTTCAACATTCTCACAGTCAGACTTAAGAATTCAGTCTTAAAAAATATAAGAAAAAATACTGCAACATACTTTATTGCACCTTTTTAACCTAAATTAAAATTTTTATTTTCATTTTTTTTTTAGTAAATCAAATCAATTATCTATTAAAATCTTATCGTTTCGTTATTTTATGTCATTTTTTACATGAGAAAAATTATTTTAGGAAAAAAAGGTGCAACAAAGTATGTTGCTGTATTTTTTCTAATATTTTTTATTAACTTAAATTTTAATTTATTTAAAAAATGAAGAATTTTTGTTCAATTTGTATTTGAAATTCACAATACCTTTTTTATTTTTACTGAAAAAAGTAAATAAGTTTTTAAAATTTTAAACGCATTCACATTTGATGTAAAATCTTTAATTAAAGTCTAAAAAACTCTTTTAAATAGAAACTTTAAAAATCGTGTATTTGCAGACTTTTTACAAAAATGTCTTTATTTATTTCTAATATTAATGGATTTTATTTTATTTATTAAAAGTGATGTATTCCGCTTTAAATTTTTATATTTTTCAATAGGAAATTAGCAACAAAAAAATCGAATTTGGCTAGATCTTCAGCTTAACTTATTTTAATATTTTCAACCACTTTTTTCTTTCAATTGAGAATCACGCATTTTTTGCAGACAAAAACTAAAAAAGCCAAAAAATTATAAAAATCAAAAAAGACAAAGAAATTAAAAACTCAAAGATTAAAAGTAAATTTTTTGAATTGAAAGAAAAATAAAATGCGTTTGCTTATCAGGCAGGCAATTTTAATTAAAAAAATTTTATATTATGCATTTTGTGAATATTTAAATAATGATTAGCAAAAGCATTGTAATATGATCATTGTAATGAAATTTCGCTTCAAGTATAATAACCATTTAATTTGATAAGATGCTGATTTTGGAGAATTTTTTTAGAACGATCGATATTTTTCTGAGCTAATTTATTTCTGAATTTATTTAAAAGTTTTACTAAAAATTATTTAATAGAAAAAAATTATATTTTGAAGATGGAATTTTGCTGAGAGTGATTAATGAATTAAAAACAAGGAAATAGATACCTCAAATTTTTTTGCGAAGAAATTAAAAATCGATTTTCCACTAAAGCTCTTGTATTTTATTTTAAAAAATTTATGCTTATTTTATGTTAGATTATCAATGCTTTCAGAAAATAATCTGAAAATAATAAAAACTGTTCAATTTGATTCTGACTTGAGCCGAATTCATAATTTATTTTATAAATTTCCTGATCTAGACTAATTTTAAAATCATGTTCTCCTATTACGCAAGCAAAAATCACTTGGTTTTTATACCTAGCCCAAATATAAATCAATATCTATTTCTAGAAAAAATTATCTTTGTTTTATTTAGACTTGTAGAAGAAGAACAACACAGAGAAAAAGAAATGATGGAACAAAAAGAAAAAAAACTCAAGGAAGAAGACCTGAAGCTTATGGAAGAGAACAAAAAAAAGAGAGAAGAAATTCAAAGGTAAGCAAGCTTTTTTTGGTCAAACGAGTTTTTATCTCCATTATGGACAGAAAACAAATCCAGGAAGCGTTGAACCAACAGACCTATCCACATTTCAAAGCGTATGCCGAACAACAGCACCCAAACAACCCACAGGCTGTATTATTAATTAAGATTTAAATATTAAGATTTTAATTTTTTTTGTAAAGCAAGAGGAATTAATTAAACAACTGCAGGAACAACATTTTGAGCAGTACATGAGCCAAGTGTATCAGCAGCAATTGATTCACCAGCAGCAGCAGGCCGAACAATTGAGAGCTTTAAAAGTAAATTGAAAATTTAAATTGAAAAATTTATTCAAAAATTTATTTCTATTGAAGAATAGTGAACTCGAAATGGTAAATATTTTACCTTAACCAAAAAAAAAGCTAACTCAAATTTATCAAATTAATCTATTTTTTATTTTCCCAACATCTTTAATAACACAAATTAAAAGCTTAATTTATTTGGTTTTGAGAAATTTAGTACAAAAAAACAAAAATTTTTTTTTCTAAGTTAAAAATTTTGATTAGTCTGCTAAAAATCTATAAAAAATCTGCAAAATGCGCCTAAATCAAAGTGTTGTTTATTTATTAATTTCAACTATCACGCCATACTAATTAAAATTAAAGTCTTTTTGTGACCCCTTATGATCACTATGGTTCTCCTGAATTAAGTAAAATTCAAGATAATTACTTAAATGATACCCTGTTAAAAAAGAAATATGTTTTTAATTATACCTGTAAGTATTTCAAATTATTTCTTTAATTTTAAAATTAAAGAAATAATTTTCTGTTGCGAAAAAAAAATTTGTTATTTTTATTTGAAAAATCTTAAAAAAATTTAAAAATTTTTTTTTAAATAGATAAATGAATTTTTAGCTCGAATTTTATTCACAATTTTAAATTAAATAATTAAAAAAGCCAAGTTGAAATTCTTTAACATTTCTTTTTCTCTTAAGATTTTTTAATGATAATTTCAAATACAAATTGAACAAAAATTCTTCATTTTTTAATTAATTAAAATTAAAAAATATTAGAAAAATACTGCAACATAATTTAATTTCATAAATAATTTTTCTCATGTAAAAAATGACATAAAATAACGAAACGATAAGATTTTAATAGATAATTGATTTGATTTACTAAAAAAAAAGGAAAAGTAAAATTTTATTTTAGGTAAAAAAGGTGCAACAAAGTATGTTGTAGTATTTTTTCTAATTTTTTTTATTGACTTTAACTTTTAATTTTTAATAAAAAATGAAGAATTTTTGTTCAATTTATATTTGAAATTCACAATATTAAGCAATATAAAAAAATAAATAAATAATAGAAAAAAAAAATCAATAAAGCTATTAAATTTTGTTTTTTTTGAAGGCAATGTCAATCAATAATTTTTTTCACTTAATTTAATAATAAATAGAAAAAATCAAAAAATTTTTTTTTTTTTATTTTTATTAAATTTCACTGAACCAATATATTAAAATTTTTCACAAAAATTTTTTTTATTTTTTTCAGAAAGCTCAAAAAAAGCAAGAGCAGCTAACTGAAGAAGAACTAAAAAAACTAAGCATAAATGAAACAGCATCAAATGTGAATCACGAGTCAGTAAATTTGACATTGGTATCAGAAAAAAGTGACCAAGCACCAGACAATAGCGAAAATTTGGATGCAACCAACGATGTGTCATTGATCAGCAATAAAGAGGAGATTGAGGACGAAGATGATGACGAGGACGAAGAAGAACTTCCGCCCATATCGGCAGCGTCCATGTTGACCAGAAAAGACATCAAAGAATTCAAAGAGAGTGTACGCAGAGATAATGATGCGATCATTAAGGTAGGAAGTGGTGAGACAGTTACAGTCAGAGTGCCAACTCATGAGGACGGCCGATTGATATTTTGGGAGTTTGCCACAGATTATTATGACCTGGGATTTGGTCTGTATTTTGAGTGGACCATTTCACCATCGAACAATGTGACTGTGCATGTAAGTGATTCAAGCGATGACGAAGAAGGCGAAGAAGAAGAAGCCAAACAAGATCCAGAAAAAGGTGACAAATCAAATGAGAACAAACCGCCATGTGATGAAATTATACCTATTTTTAGACGCGACTGCCACGAGGAAGTGTACGCAGGCAGTCATCTGTACCCGGGCAGAGGTGTCTACTTGCTCAAGTTCGATAATTCATATTCTCTCTGGAGGTCTAAAACTCTCTATTATCGGGTTTATTACAGCAAATGATCCTGGTCAACTAAACTCTAATCAGATTTTTATATGTTGTTTTAGTTATGCGGGCAATTCATTCTACTGATCTTTGTTTGAAATCGGACATTTTAATTTTTTTGTTTCTAATCAATTAGCTTTTATTTTATTTTATTATTATTAATTTTATAAAATTTAAAAATAAAGAAATTTAAATCGATATTTTGTTTTAATATTTGGGTGGCTTGTTGTTGATAAAAGATCTTTTTAAATATAATGGTTGGGTATAAAAACGTGTTCCAGTCAGCCAAAATGGCTGAAATTTTAAACACATAAACTAACACCTTTCTTGTTTAAGAAAATACTTTGAGTTTTAATTCTTTACGAATAGTAACTACAGAACCGACCGAAATATTCAACTTTTTGCTGACTTTTCGTGTCGTAAAATCTTTGAGTAGACGTTTTACTTTCGTTTTATTTGAAACGGTAACAGCAGAACGAGGTCTACCAGGTTTTTTCGTATTTTGAGTTCTACCAGAGTCTTTGAATTCTTTTATTCATCTTCGAATCGTCTAATTAAACTTGAGCGACGGCCGATAATTTCATGAATTTCGGACGTTGATTGTCCAGCTTGGAAGTTTTGGATAGAGAGCTCGCGCAAACATACTTTGGCCATTTTGGAATACAGTCGATCCTCCGTATAACGAACCCCCAAATAACGAAATCCTCTATATTACGAATAAGAATCCAGGAACCGATTTTTTATAAAGGAAAAAGATTGCTAATTTTCTTTGATACAACGAACCTCTTTATAACGAAATCCCGATATAATGAACAAATAAAAAAAAACGAGTAATACTTTTCTTAAGAAAAAAACCTTTATATAACGAATTTAAAAAAATGACATCCGTTAATTGGTCATCGTAACTTTTTCCCTCTTTCATTTTTCCCTCTTAGTATGTTTCCCTCTAAAAATTTTCCCCCTTTTTTTTCCCTGTTAAACTTTTTCCCTTTCGTTACATTTTCCCTCTGAATATTTTCCCCTTAATTTAGCAAAGCCAATTAAAATTGAATTTTATTTTAAAATATTAGAAATAATCAGTCAATTAGAAATTAAAATTAAAGGTAAGTAATAGAAAAAATAAGAAGAAACAATTAAAAAAAATTACCACTTAATGGTAAATGGAACAAGTTCTTTTTTTTCAGATAAAATTTCACCATAAAAGTTAAACAAACTACCAAAGTTAATAAAACTATTATAAGTTAAGTGCATAAGTTTTTGATCAAATCTAATATTAAATGGATCCGTATCATTTGTCAACATTTTAGCGTAAGCTATCGCGAACAATCCACAACCATTCTCGTTGAAGTATTCAGATGCTTCCATTTTTTAAAAAGTTATTTTTGGATTAAATTCAATATTCAAGGTTAATCAACAGGCTAGTGCCATGCCTCATGAGACTGATTAACACTCCATTTATTTAATTGATTATTAAAAAAAAATGCATATATTAAAAAAAAAAAAATTATAAAAATTGAATAGAGTTATTGAAATTATAAAAAATCATATTGAGCAAAAAATAATCACTTCAAAGCTGGATAAGAGGCAGAAATCGTCGATTCAATAGCAACAAACAATCCAGTAGAGCAAGACAGTGATACAGAAATTGAAGAGCAACAAGATTCAAATAAACAAGTAATTTCCTCAAAAGAAGTAATCGATAGATTAAATGAACTTAAACATTTTTTTTAAACCAAAAAAGATGATAATTCTAATGTAATTAATTTATTATATAATATTGAAAATTTTATAATTGAAAGTAGCTTTAACCATCTATTACCGATTTTTTTCAAAAAAATTAACTTTTTGTTTATTTTCGCATTTTTATTTTAATTTTTTAAATCAATAAAATGGTTTAAAATTTTTTTTTTCCATATCATTTTATATGGGAATTTCGATATAACGAATACCGAATTTTCCGCCCAAGTAGTTCGTTATAACGAGGTTTGACTGTATTTCTTGATATTTTTTTTTTAATAATTGATACAAAATAATGTATTTTAAAGGTATAAAATAAGTTAAAATTATAAAAATTCAAAAATAAAAATTTTAAAAATTTTAAGATTAAAGCATAATTTACTTAATTTTATTTCAAAAATCTAAAGTACCACCCTTTAGTCCTATATATTTTTAGAAACCAGATTTATTTAACTTTCATTTAAGTATGCTTTTTAGATATTTTACCTTAAGCACTTAGGTCAATACATTCCTAAAAACGAGATACCAAATTTTGGTTTATTCATGACTCCTTGGTCAAACCAAAAGTGATACCCACAAATTTAATTTATACATTTAAAGCTTATTTAGTCATCTATGATTGTTTGAAATTTTATTTCGATTTAATATTACTTAAGAAAGTTATAGCAAAAAGAATCAAAAAACAGCATTTTTTTGGATTTTAACAAAGTGGTCATTTTTGGCGGTTTTTTAAAGATATTTTTCGAACGGAACATGATAGAGAAATGATCTTTGGCTCATTTTAATCAGCATAAAATTTCACATCAGACTATGTGTATATCAAAAATTGGTAAAATTCAAACCTTCGAGGACATTTTTGGTCAAAAGTCGATCAAGGTGATTTGGGCCCGTTTCCGTATAACTAGAGGTGGAAAGCTAACAAAACAAGAAAGTTGTTTTGTTAGTTAGTTACTGGAACACATTTTTTTTTGACAAAAAAAAAACGGTCATTTACTATTGAACACCCGTTACTACAAGTTATTTTTTTATGAGTATTAAAGTTATATTTGTAGAAGTTTGGCTCTTAGAATTTCATTTTAAATAATAAAGGGTGTAAATTAAAAAATGGCACAAAAGTTTGGTTTAATTTGCTATAAGAGTGGACAAGAATTTTTTTCAAAATTTAAAATCAGGCTGACCCTAGCTTTAAAATAAATAAAATTTATATCATAAAGTTGAATTTTCGATAAGTTGTACGAAACAATGAAAAAAGATTTAATTTGCCTAAAGCTGAAGTTGTAAGACGATTCACTGGTCTTGGATACAAAAAACGTTCTGGGTTCATTTATAATTTAAAGAAAAAAAATTTAGAGCCTTTGTTAAATAAAAATTTTTTATGATAAAATTGAAATAAAATGAAATTTTGTGCCATTTTTTATTCTACACCCGTTATTCAAAAAGCTTACAAGCAGCAAAAGTTAATTTAAAACATATTTAAAATTGGCATTGTGAATTTTGAATTTTGAAACATTTATAAATCTTCCTATTTGTCCAGTGAAAATGTTTCAACCATACATTTTTGACAATTTTTTAGAGAATTATAATTGAATGAAACCGTTTTAACTTCGAGCAAGATTTTAATTTCGAGAAATTAAAAGGATCTCAACTAACTCTCTTTTTTTAGGCTCACACAGTTTCATTGAGATTTATAATATTATTTCATATATAGATTTATAAATAGAATTTCAATGATTTTTTTAAAGAGGCTTTTTTAAATAATTTTTATAATGATTAATAATTTCTGAGATATTTAAACCAAAGGAATGCCATTGAACCTAATAAAAGTTTTTTATATAGCTTTAAATTATTCAATTAAATTTCCTCTTATTTTTCTTTAATCAATCGAAGAAAGTTTTAACTTTATTGGGCGTTATTTATGATTCAAGTTTCTTAATTCTTCAGTAAGCATTCGGTGCAAAATCACCTTATAAATCACAGATGGGAGCTATGTCCTAAAGCTGTGCAAAGGTATTAACTCACCTTGTTTAAATCATTCTTTTTTTTATATATTTTTTTATGAACTTATAATGATTTATTTTATCCATGTTTTTTTTCACTTTCATTTTAAAAGTCATTTGATTTGATAAATTGTAAAAAATTTTAAAAAAATCTCCAAATCTTCAAAGTATTGAAATAAGAGAAAAATTAAATTGAATTGATAAATGAATTCTGTAAATTGTCACATTTTATCCCAATTTTTAAAATACCTAAAAGTTGAAATGCATAACTTCTGCATTTATTTGTTATTTATATACAAAATAAAATTACTTAGCATTCTATTTGAATTAAATTTTTTATTATGGTTCAAATTACTAAATGTTATTTAGTGCTGAATCGATTTGAAATATTAAAGCTATTAAATAAAATTTAGAATTAAAATTTGTGTTAAAAAGTTTCCCTATCAAATGGCTTTTCTCTATGTTAATTATTTTAATTATTCAAGGTTAATCAACAGGCTAGTGCCCATGCCTCATGAGACTGATTAACACTTCATTTATTTAATTAATTATTAATAAAAAAATACATATATTAAAAATATTAAAAAAAAATTTTATAAAATTGAATAGAGTTATTGATTTAATAGTTATTTGAAAAAATTTAACAATAAGCTATTTAAGTTAAACAATTCAAATTTAGAAACAAAATCTGTGTAAATTAAATTTATATTATTGAAAATTGATAGCTTAAACGTTGAAAACTTCAACATTGATCTCTTGATCACAAAGCAATTTATTAATCTTGAATAAAAATGTTCAAATGTTTTTTCTCCACTTTTTGATTTGGCCATTGGTTCAATAAGGTTATTACTGTTCCTTAAAATATAATTCAAATTTTTTGAGTCATTTTTCTTTAATTTTTCTTTAAGATTTAGCGGAGCATTGAAATAAAATAGACATTTATAAGAAAAAGTTAGCATCCTTTCAAAAATTCGATGTTGAAATGAATAAAGACCACACTTTTCTAAAGCGTTATTTATTTCATTAAAGCTGTTTGCTTCTAGCTTAAGATTTAAAAGTTTTATGATAGAGATATAATAACTTTTAGCTAATTTATTTATTGCTTCTTTTGAAAACTAGCATAAAAGCGTAGAGCAATAGTCAAAATACGGGAGGATAAAGGTCTTAAAAAACTGTATCTTTACTGAAGTAGCAAGATAGAAAATTCTCTTGATAGAAAATAATTTCCTATTAACTTGAATTGATAAATTAGATACAAATTTGGTAAAAATAAGATTTTGATCAATTATGAAGCCTAATAAACAGATTTCCTTTACAACTAATATGTCTTCATTACCTACTCTAATCTTATCTGGTTATAATTTTTTCATATTTTCAAAAATCATGCAAAAAGTTTTTGACCAGTTTATATCAATTCTGTTAAAAATACACCATTTATTTAAATTATTTGTTGTAACATTTAATTTTATCAACGATGTTTCAAGGTCTTTTTCAGAGATACTTATTGCTGTATCATCTGCAAACATTTTAATACTTAAATTTTTAAAAAAAAATGGTAAATCATTGACAAAAATAAGAAATAGCAGTGGACCCAGGACAGATCCTTGCGGGACACCTTATTTTGATTTTACTGGATTAAACTTTTCACAACCAATTCTAACTATCTGACATCTATTTTCAAAATAGTTTGAAAGAAGACCCAAAGAAGAATTATCAAAACCATAGTGAAAAAGTTTTAAAAGTAATAACTTTGAATAAATAACATCAAATGCTTTCCTAAAGTCAATAAACAAAGAAACAGTTGTTAGTTTATTTTCTTTAGCTTTATTTATTTCACTGATATACTCATGGATTACTGTTTGACAAGAATTTCCGTTTCTTAAACCATGTTGTCCTTTAAATAAAATCTTATTCGATTCAAAATAATAAGATATCTGTTTTGCTAAAAGTTTTTCAAATATTTTTGCTATTGGTGATAGGATTGATATCCCCCGATAATTGTTTATATCTGACCTGTCACCTTTATTTTTAAATAAAAGATTAACAATGGCAATTTTCCAGTCTTCCGGAATTTTTTAAAAAAATAAACAATTATTAAAGAGCTCAAAATTTTTCCCTATCAAATGGCTTTTCTCTATGTATTTCTAAACAAATTTAAGCAATTAAAATATTCTGATTAATAAAATTTTCGTATTTTGTTTAAAAAATACTAAGAAACAAAAATTAAATATTATAGAGTTAACAATAATTATGAAATTAATTGTTGATGAATTTTTACACCGAAAGCATGCACTCGGTAAACTTGGAGCATTCTCTTCATAATTACAATTTTTAGCATCAACAAACCATTGATTTATGGAAATAAATTAAAATTCCGCTCAGACTTGTGCAAAAGTCAGAAAAAATTTTCAGTCAAGTGCAAGTCAAGTCACTAGACTAGACTAGACTTGACTTGACTTTGACTTTATGACTTTTAAACAACTCTGTTAAACAACTCTGCATCCATTTTAATTAAATTAAATTAATGCAATTGTGAATAATTGATAATAACATATTTTTTGAATATTCTAGATATCATCATAAATCTCGTATATTTCGTTTAACTTAAATTTATTAAAATAATCTAATTTTACAAAGAGCTATTGTAAAAATAAAATTGAACTTTTTTCTCATTTATGTAAAATTAATTAATTAATATGATGTCATATTTCCATTAGCTTGCTTTTTTTAGTTTTCTTTTACTTGAATATAATTTTTTTTTCTTGTTGATTTTATACTATTTTTCTTTTATTTTAAATGAATTAAATAAAAAAATAATTGTCAGATAAATAATATATTTCTTTATTTTTTAATCTATTTTTATTCTAATTGTGGTAGATTCTATTATGTATGTTGATAAAAATAATTTAAAGCCTTTACAGATAAGCTTATAAATAGAATTTAATTTTTTTCCTAGGTGTCAAAAAGTCTGTGAAGTGCATCTTATCTAAACTTAATCAGAATAAAAGGGAATTGTTTTTTCGTATCTATCTAATCAATTTTACACTGATTAAGAAAAAAATCTTAAAAGTAAAATAATTCCCGCTAATTTCATTTAAATAAATTTTAACAAAAATAAATTATTTTGGATTTAGGGAGCAATGCAAATTTAATTATTTTGAATAACATGATCTACAAAGAACTAAATATTCAAAATTATTAATCAAAATTTTTCATATTTTTGCATAAGAATAAAATAAACTTTTTATCTCTTCAAAAAATTGTAAAAAAATAATAATATATTAACAAAGAAAATTTTATTATAAGATTTTCTTTAGAAAAATTGATAAAGGAGGCTAAATAATCGAAATATTTCTTAGTCTTAATAAAATTATCGAGATCAAGAAATTCAAGATTCCAAATCAAATCATGCTCTTTAGATTTAAATGAATTCGTCGAAAAATTTTGATCACCCATTTCATCCAGGCAAAGGAAATGAGAGGGAAGAAAATTATAAATTTTTTTTTTATTTTATTTAAAAGGCTTTTGAAATATTTCACAAAATAAAATTTACAAAAATCAGGAATGAATTTTTTTTAATTTATCTGATAGTAAAATTTTATCCAAGTACTGGCTCTTTTCAGCAATAGTTTAAACATGGTAAGAAAAAAAATGAAAACTAAAATATCAAAATATTTATTTTCCATTTATTACTAAAAACAAAGTATGGTTGGAAATCAAATAATCAAAATGAGCCATTGATACATGTTAAATTGATCTTTTGTTAAATACAAAATAAATAGTTTTCATTTAATCTAAAATTCAATTTTTATAACACTTAATATTCACACTATGATAAAATTTGTTTTTTCTAATTAATATTTTTGTTTCAGTTTGACGAAAATTTCTCAATTTCCTCAAAAATATTAATAAAAAAACTAAGCACATTCATCCATTTTTATGAGAGATAAGTATTGAGATTTCGGCACGAAATCTCCATATTTCAAGAGTAAAGATTTTTCCTCTTTCCCCAACTAAATTAACATCCATTTTTTAATTTATAATTTTGGAATCATGATCTGTTATTGACAAAATCTTCATAGAATTCTTTAAACGATGATGATTAAAATTGGCCTTTTTATTTTAATTTCTATTTTTTTCTGAAAGTCATTTGCAATTAAATATCAAAAAAGGTAGTTAGATAAAAGAGTGTTTTTGGTTACATAAAATGATTTCCTGGGTTTAATGTGATTTATTAATTTGCATGCATATTATATCATGCGTTAATCAATGCTAACTACAGCATAATAGAAGAATAATTGTATATTTCGAAGCATTTTATTAAATCTTCGCGGAAGCTAAGGCTTAATATTTTACAAAAAAGTATTATGTTTTTTTTTTAATTAATGTAAAATTTTTTGTTTCAAGATTTTATTTCAAAATAAGAATCGAGTAAAATGCGAGCAAAATCGAGCATCATTTTATCAACTTAGACAATTGAACAAGACGGCTTAATTCAAATGTCAGTAATCATTTTTGTCGTATTTCCAATTGTGTCAATTCTTCTCTATTTTATTCTCTTATTTATTATTTTCTATGAAAGTTAGTTGAAACAGTCAAAAATTACTTGTTTTTGTTACAAAAATTTAAATAAATATTGTAATTATTTCTATTTATTAAAAATTTTAAATTTACGCCAATTCAAAAGATGAAAAGGTTTAAAAAAGAAAAGTAATTTTGTAAAATATGAGAAAAATAAATAAATTGTAAGAATAGAATTTATAATTTAAAAAATATTAACATTTAAATAAATATAATGGATTTTTGGATATTAATTAGTAAAAAAAGTTTGAAAAAAAATAAATCAATTAAAAAAGATAATACAAATTTTACATTTTTATTTTCTAAATAATAAACAAAATGCTCAAAATGTTTAAAACGTTTCCAAATAAAAATGACTTTAAATTAAATAAAAATAAACACACATTTTTACACATTTTTTAACGAATTGAACAAAAGTCATGAAAAAAGTCCGAACAAGTCTGAATCAAGTCAAAGTCATTACTTGGACTTGACTTGTGACTTTTAATCAGTGACAATATATGTTTATGATTTTTTATTAGATCGTCAAAGAATCGAAAAAAATAACATAAGCAATTCAAATAAATTGATTGTGAGAAATTTCGTTTTAAGTTTACATGACCAAGATTTTCTAAATGGAATATAACTATGGCTGGTAGACCGGTTCCTTTTATCAAAACCGGTTTTGAAACCAGTTTTGTTAAATTAATTAATATCTTTAGTTATAAGTTATCATTTGTGAAATTTGCTTTATTTACCAAAATTTTTGGATTCTTGTATTAACGTTTTCAATTTTGGTGAATTTAAATGGCTTAAATTAATTACGCTAGTTAAAAAATTAAATTTGCTAAGTAAGGTAAATTAGTTAAAAGTATTTTTAGCTAGGTATTTTTTATTGGTTTTTCTAGCTAAAAAACAAAAAATGCTTGGTTAATTAGGAAAGATGTCAGAGTTGTTTTAAAGTCCTAAAATAAAGTCCAAGCCCTGACTTTTTTTATTTTTAAAAACTGAGTCAAAGACTTTTGACTTTTACACAACTCTGAAAAATACTATTTTTAAAAAGAAAAATCGTCAGGTAAAATAAAACAATAACTAGGCAAATTAAAAAAGTATATTTAATATTTGATATTTTTCACATTGTTTTTCCCTGAATTTTGATAATTTACATCTATAACAAACTTTTTGACCATCTGCACAAGAATTTTTTTACCATTTGGTCCAAACAACTGAATCTATTGATTGAACAGCTTCTTCTGTTGTTTCAAGACTATTCTTTAATAAATGGCAATTTTTTTTTCTATTTAACTTTTTTGTAATTTTGAAATTACGTTGTTTAATTTAAACTCAATACTTAAGCATGTGAAAATTTGAAATATAATTACGCAATTATTTCTAAAAATGTAAAATAGAAAAAAAAACTTGCCATAAACCGAATAGATTTTTTTTAAACTATTTTTTCGACATCATTCTCACCATCGCTTGTATTTCTGTCACTCATATGATCAGGTAAAACCACATTATTTTTTAAACTTTTTCCTCTTGAACACATTTTTTTTTTTTTATCAGAATGATAATCAATTCATTCTTATTTATTTTATCGATTACTCAATTAATTTGATACCTAAAAACCACTACTCCATTACTTCTTTCCGGTTTTAATTTATCATTTTTATCATGTAACCTAGCGCTCTTGTTTTTTATTCTAGCACTTTGATTTTTTACAAAAGATTATTAATTTTAGCACTAAGCATATCAAATAACTTACCTAGCATTTAAATGCATGCCAATTTAAATTCTAGACCAAAAAAAAGACTTTGTTTAAAATTCTGCACTATTATTATATTTATTTAAAATATTAAAATAATAAAAATGTTTAATGTCAAAAAACACTATTTAGAATGAAAAGAATTGACAAGCAAATGGAAATCATTTGAGTTATTTGATTTGGAGATAAATTTTCGTTTCCTCCTGCAGCAGGATTTATCGAACCTAGAATAAAGATCCAATTAATTAATTTTTTTAGAGAAAAGATAAGAAAGATGAGTTTATTAAAGTTTTGAATCCTTTTTTTTTTAATCATTTACCTCGAATCCAGTCCATAAATACACTTGTCTTTGCAAATACCGAAGTAACACAAATCTTATTTGTGTCCAATAAAACCCAGCTACTAATACCAGCCAATTGCCACTTTTCACCTACTTTCACTACCAAAGGACCTCCAGAATCTCCTTGACATACAGCTGTATATGGATCTGTTGATTGCTTGTTGAATTTATCAGCGCAAATTGAATTTAAAGGATTAAATGACCACTTAATTGATGCATATTCTGCTGTGCAATAAGAATCATTAAATATAGCAAGTTTTAGTTCATTCAAATAAATGGAACTATCTTCATTAGCGGTTTTTCCCCAGCCTGTAGCCCATGATTCCTTATTTGAAAAATCACTATTCGATTCTGGAAGACAAATTGGTAAAATATGCTCAGTAAAATTAACCGGTTCCTGAAAGAAAAATTTAATAATTTTAAAAAAAAATATAAAAATAAAAGTACAGCTAGCTTAATTAATGCAATATCATTTTGATAGCCTTCTGTTTGAAGCTTTGTATCATCATAATCAGGATGAACAATTATTTCTGATACTTTTCTGGTAGTGCTATAAGGTTCTGGCTTTGATCTATCGTGTAGACCGAAAATCAATCTTAAATCATCAGGCTTTACATTATAGGCTACTTTTACCGTAGGAGGGGTTAAAATTATACAATGAGCAGCCGTAATCACCCACTCTGTATTTATCAAAGAACCTCCGCACCCAAATCTTTCATTTCCTTCTGCTGGTATTGTGTATTTGAGAATAGTTTGCCATCCCCAATCTTCAGGATCTGCTTCATTTCCACCAACAATTTTATTTAATCTTTTTCCTCTGATTTCATTGATTCTTCGGCCACATTCCGGAGGATTTAATGATGAACTTGATCCATGCAGGAATTCACATATTAGTAAGAGCAAAATTGAAATAAGATTGAAAAATTTACGATTCTTCATGTTTTAATAAAATTAAGAAGTTTTCGGTAGCTTAAATAGCCCATTTTTAGTTATACATGAATTATTTTTAGTTATGCCTCAAATAAAGTTTTATCGTTCTTTTATTCTTTGCCAGAAGAAAATCATTCATTTGGTAATTGTGAATAACTTCTAATATTTTTTACATTAATCATACTTTCTTTGATCTAAAATTAATTGCAAAATTTATTTTGTTCATTTTTTTTATTCACATTTTGATGAGCGTTCAACAATGTCTCAGGCCAGTGTATTCAGAGAATCCTCCTGAGACTTCCAGTTTGAAAAGTGCTCAGCTTTTTTCTGTCAGACTCAGACATTTTCCAAAACACTTGATTCCGTACATCAGTGTTGCTTTTACTTAAGTTTTGTACATATTCAGTTTTGCTTCCTTGCTATATCTGGTTGATTTATATACTGGTCGAAGTCTAGCAACAGCACTCTTTACTTTAGCAAGTCTAATGTCTCTGTGTGTTCCCATCGCCGTATTGAACTTCTATTTTAGTATGTGAATTTGCTTTCAGACTAGATTTGTGTACCTTCGATGGTTATTCGGATATTCAATATTGCTTTTGTTTTTGCCCATTAATTTCGAGTTAAGTTGGTTAAGCGTAGTTTGCCAAATCTTGCGTCTTCATATGTATTTTACAGTTTCCTTATTAAATATTAGCATCAGATCATCCTTCAAGTCTAATTTTTCAAGATTTGCTGTTTATCCCCAAAGTTTACCCTTCTTGTGAGAGAAAGAATGCACACATGTCTTACATCTGTACACATTCTAAAACTCTCAGACTTTTTCCATTCCGGTTTTGTGGAATTCAGTACAAATTGATAAAAAGAACAGAAAAAAATTTAAAAAAATTGAATAACTTTTTCTCTAAAGGTTTAAACTTAATTCTGTAAACGCAACATAGTGCAACTTTGAATGTTGCATCATGCTGCATTCACAGAATTAATTTTAAATTTAAAAAAAAAAATTTTTTTATTTTTTTTAAACTTTGTTCTGTTTTTTAGTACTGAACTTCACAAAACCCTTAATTTCAGAATCAATAATAAGAGAGTTTTATCAACTTCACTATCTTCTGCAGCAGGCAATTAGAACTTAATAAGCCAGCAAGATTTTTCTGTGAATGCAATCAAAGACTAAATCTTTGAAGTTCTTCTCGAAATAAAGCATAAAAAGCAATCATGATTCTTCACAAAATTATACTGCATAACGCAGATTTAGGGACAATATTCTTCCAATTTTAACTTTTCAGACATTATGCGCTATTCTCAACCACCAATAATTAATTCATTTCTTTGCTTTTTCATTAGTGTAAAATTTTAAAATCTTTTTTTAAATTTTTAAAACTTCGAGCTATTTCTGTCTTACTCGATTTCTAAGATTTATATTCAACCGTTTAAAAACTTTGTTTTTTGGGCATGTTGAAGTTTATGATCAAATGATCAAATGCTCAATTAAAAAGTAAGCATAATAATTTCTTAAATTAACGAAATGATTTTTTTTTTATTGGTAATGATGTAACATATTATGCTACAGTCTCAAAAAATTATATTAAGTTGATCATAAAATAAATGGATTAATAATCGATTTTTAGAATTAAAAAGAGTACAAAATCCAAAAGACAAAAGATTTAACTTCGCAAAGATAATAAGATTAAAAAACCAAATAATATTTAATGTTAAAAAAAAATTTATTTATTTGCATTATTAACTTTACTAAAAAATCAAAAATAATCGATCATTTTAGTTAATTTTGAACATACTATTAATTTAAAATTTTTTTTTTTGAAATTTTAATGTAACAAACTATGTTAATCAATGTTACATCAAGAATTTTATAAAATTCTGCCTAAATCTTCAGGAAATTTATTATTAAATATAAAGTTTTGATCATAAACTTCAACATGCCGTTTTTTTTCAATTTTGACTTTAGGAATTGTGATATGATGATCCTTAAAATAAAATTTATAGTTTAATAAACTATTTACTCTCTATTATTTATTTTTTATTAATTAAGTTTTTGTAAAAATGCTTAAAACGAACGTCAATAATCACTGGAGTCAAAAATATATATAGAAAAAAATAAAGTTTTTAGGGAATAGTCGGTTAAGTGAAGTATGATTCACCTATTACTGGAAAAATTCTTGTACTCAGATTATGTGAACTATTTATTAACCAAATCTATCTGACTAGACCAAAAAACTTTAAACTTTACATTTTTAAAGTTGTATTCACAACTCCGAGAGTAAAAATTTAAAAATATTACACTTTTTATATATAAATATTAAACATCGCACTTTTTTAATGTTTTTTCATCATTGGATTCATTTTGTAATTCAAACACCAATAATTAAAAAAATTTGCAATTCATTTTCTAATCAGAAACTATGTGATCGATGTAGAATGATCACATTCTGGACATTATATGATTGAAATTTTTTTCATTTTTTAACAATTGGCAAGGAATAACACTGCTACCGAAAGCTAGAAAATAACACTGCAAAAGCTTTGTTATTCCTTTCCAATTGTCAAAAATGATAAAAATTTCAATGCATATGGTCAAGAAATAATCAACGAATGGTTTCAGCAAATTGGAAACATTCATAAATGGGAAAAAATTCTTTTTATTTATATTATTTTAATTAATGTTATAAAGACGATTTAAATTTGAGATATTTTCTTGTAATTAAAAGCTTTTAAATAAAAGATAATTTAAAGAAAAAAATATTTTTAAATTTTTTCTTTCTTTAATATTTTTGGAACAAGAAGAATAAGCAATATGAGAATTTTTTATTTTTACTTCAATTATTGTGATACAGGCTTTTGTAAGTTTTTGATCAGAAAAATTTTATATATGCACAATTTGATTCCATTGCAGAATTTTATTTTTATAAAACATTTCAAAGCTTTATTTTTAAATTTTTGAAAAAGGATTTTAATTAGGAAAAAAACGCATTGAAGTTTAAATGCGCATTTAAAATATTTTCATCAATTTTTAAAAGTTAAATTTGATCAAAAAATTTACTTTGCGGATAAATGCAAATTTTTTAACACTTCTTTTCCAACATATTTGTCAATTGTTAAAATAATAAATAATTTATTATTTTATATATTATTAATCTATTTTGTAGATTAGACTTTGCGCTTTCAGAATATTGTTACATTAATTAAGTTTTATCTTTTAAAAAGCATTAGTTGTTTAGCTTCAAGATCAAAATATTTTTACTTATTTTTTAATGTGAAAAATAAAGAAATAGGAAGAATGAGCATAATTAGTTAAATGAGCATTTAGAAATTTTGATTCATATCGTAAATACATGGTTTTTCACAATTTACAAATGATTGCTTTTGTTTTGGCAAAGAATAAGAAGAAGAATTTAATTAAACTTAATTTAAACTTAATTTGTATATCCTAACAATTCAAGCATAAAAAAAAGGGGATATTTAAGCCGCCTAAATTTTTTTTTTTCAAACCAAAGATAAAAAAAATATCTTAAATTTTCTAATCTAAGTAACTAAAAATTGAATCATTTAACCAAATCTAAAATTTCCCATCCCTAAACAGAGCTTGCACGCCTCGTTTCAAGGCCAAAACCAATATAATACTAAACATCCTATTAAATGATATATAATCAATATGAATATTACCAATTAATTGGATGTTTATAGTTAACATTTCTTTAACTAATATGTTTATATAGCATCATTAACTCTTGGAAAAATGTATAAAACGAGTCTATTATACATTGTATTATTTGAATTTTCTTTTGGAAAACACGAAAAAAAATTATTTTATTTAAAAAAAATTCAAAAAAAAATAAACTTGATTTATCTATAATTAACATATTTTTAGACTATCCTTAATATTAAAAAAATTATTTTTTGTTTAACCTAAACAAATCCGAAATCCAATAATTTAATAATTTTTTATAAAAAATAGATAATAAAAATAATATTTTGTTTAATAAAAATTTATTTCAAGTTTTTTATTTTATTATAAACTGACCGGTTTCGGCTTTATGAAGCCTTCCTCAGAGTCTAAAAAATTGAAAATCATAATAATTTAATTTAGTAAAAATTTCATCTTAATTTAATTTATATTTTTTTAAAATAATTTTATAAATACACAAATTTTTAATCATTAAATAAATATAGAATAAATTTACAGAAAAAAGAAAAAAAAGAAAGAAATATAGAAAATAAAAGAATTAATAAAAAATTATTTTAATATTTAATATCAGCGACTTTTTGAAATCAAATTTTACAACATCATAGTGTATTATAATTTATAATATTTTTATTTAAATCTTTAACTTAACTAAATTTACAATTTAACAATTTTATTTCAGGAAGCAAAAGTTATTTATCTTTTCAATATTTGTAATTTTTTTGTTCAATATGGGTATATCTAGCTTAAGGAAGAAATTTATTAGATTGGTTTCAATTGATCTGCGTTTATTTAATTCAACAATATTTGAGTCAAAAATATAAAAACTAAAATCATCAAAAGTATGAGTATAAAAACCAAAATGTAATGCTACTTCACTTAAACTAGAGAATTTGCTTAAACATTTATTTACGTTATTTTTTAAATATTTAATTGAATATAGATGTTCTTTTATTCTAAAGCTAGCCTGTTTACTTGTTTCACCAATATAAAAAATATTACATTTGTTACATTTTATTATATAAACTACTCCGATTGAGTTACAATTAGAATTATTCTGAAATGGAATATAAAATTGTTTATATCTTAAAAAACAAGATTTATTAGTATACTTGCAAATTGTACAATATTCATTTAAACATTTATCACTAAAATATTTTTTACAATTATTCAATTTAAATCCTAGAATAAAAATCGAACCTAAATTTTTTACTAATCTGTTAACAAATAATATATCTGTTTTATTCAAGTATTCACAGTCTTTTTTCATTTCTCTATAACTATTTCCAACTAATTGATTCAAAAACTTAATATTATTATCATAATTAATAAAAAATTTTATTTTTGAATTATCAACTAAAGTTCTATTTTTATATGGTAAAAGTTCATCTCTGCTTTTATTTCCTATTGACCTGCAAATACCTAAAATATTATCTAAGTTATAACCTTGTCTAATCAATTGAATAACTAAGTCTCTAGAATGACTTAAATAATCAAGATAAGATGAACAAATTCTTCGAATTCTTGTAAATAAAGAAATTGGGATATTTTCAAAAATATGAGATGGATGGTTTGAAATAGGCATAATATAACTACAGGAATTAGTAGGCTTAATATATAAATCAAAAATTAATTTTTTAAGTATCATATCATAGGTTATTTTTAAATCAAGGAAGATAACTGTTTTATTTTCTTCAATATTTAGTTTTAAATATAAAAATTGTGAAGCCAAATCTTGAGTATTCAATTCAATCATAGAAACAATAATAATGTCATCTATATATCTCTTATATAGAATTTCAGGATGAAAAGTTACCCATTTTCTTTCCAAAATAAATAGAAAGAGATTAGCTAATGATGGTCCACATTTGCATCCCATGGGTAACCCTTTTATTTGTAAATAATTTAGATTTTCAAATTGAAAGATTCCTGACTTAAAAATTAAATCTAAAATTATGTGTATGCAAATTAAATTAAAATCAAAGTTATCAATGAAAATATAAGTATCTTTAAGAAAATCACATATTATGTTTATTGCATGGTTTGGTTCAATATTAGTATACAAAGATTCAAAGTCACATGAGTATAAAAAAATTTTTTCAGAATCAAACTTCTTGTTTTTACAGATTTGTAAAAATTCTTGAGAATCTTTTAGGATAGTATAACAATTGATTAAAACTTTCTTAAAAATTATATCTATAAATTCACATAATTTAGATGTTGGATGATTTATGCAATTAATTATGGGTCTTATACCAAATTTTTTCTTATGTAATTTTGGAAGAATTCTAATAGAACCTGGCTTACAATCTTTTTTAATAAAAAGTTTATTAAACACTCTAATAGAAATACATTTATTTATTTTAAGTTTTACTAATTCTGAGTTAATACTTTTAATCACAATGGACAGATGGTCATTTTCTAATAATTTATAAATAGAATTATTATCTAAATGCTGTTTGATTAATTCATATTTATCTTGATTTGAAATAATTAAACTGCCTACATTTTTATCACATTGTAATATACTAAAATATTTTTCTTTAATAAATGACTTAATAGAATTAATATGATCATTTGATAAATTATTATAAACCTCATTATTTAAACTAAATTTTAATTTTTGAAAAATAGAAAAACGTAAATTAATTGTTTCTTTTAAAATTGGAATATTTGAATAATTTATATTTTTTGACTCAACTTTTTTACAAAAAGAAATGATTTCATCACAAATTTCATTTAAATTCTTATTTAAATTAGAATTTTCTATATTTGAATCAATATTATATCTATCATAAGAATTCTGAAAATTGTTATATTTGAAAAAAAGTCTAGCATTAAATTCTAGAAGAGAGTTATCTATATCATTCAATACAAATTTAAAATAGTCAAAATTATTTTGAAAAAATGAAGGAATAAATTTAAAGCCAAGTTTTAAAAGAGAAATTACATCAAAAAGAATTTTATGATTAGTTACAATTTTTCCAAAACTGAAAACAGAATTTTCTAACTTGTAAATTGTTTTAGAACAGTCTTCTATATTTAAAAGCTCCGCATTGGAATAAATCTCTTCCGAAAATTTACACTGTGTTTTTGATGTTGTAGTTGGTGCTGTTGAAAAGGCACATTAGTAGTATAACTTGGTCGAGAATTCAATAGAAAATTATATCCTCGATTAAAATAATGTTTTGGATTTGGTCTATAAAATTGATCATAATTTTGATATATTTTTAATTTTGAATGATCGGGTTGGTTAGAAAATGATTGAACATGTGGTGAACGAAAATTTAATAATTTTCTATTAAATCTTGAATTTTGTTTATTATAATAGTCTTGATTTAAGTTTGCCTGGCAGTTTAGATATTTTTTATTATTAGGAAAATAAGCTTTAGATCTATTTACAAAATTTGAAAAGGTTTTATAGATTGGTTTGTTGACATAATCATTGGTTCGAGAATTATAAGATCTATGTGTATTTTCAGTTACATTTTGTCTAAAATAAGGAATATTTCTAATTGATTTTGAACTACTACTTGTTGGTTTTGATCTTGAACTGCTTCTATTTGACTGGGATCTTTCTCTATTTGAATTCGATCTTTTTTGTATAGAATTTGACCTTGATTTTCTAAGTATTGATTTTGAATTAGAATTATTTGTAGCATTCATATTCTGTTTAGAATTCGATCCATTTCGAGAAAAAATATTTGTTGCTTGACCATTAAGGTTCTGATTTGTTTGAGTATTATTTTTATTTACATAGTTATTATTTTGTTTAAGTTGATTTGTGACAAAAGGTCTAGAAACTATTCGAATAGCTTTTTCATGTGCCGAATCGAATTCTTTTTTTAGTTCTATAATTAAATTCTCTTTAGTTTTATCTAAAATATCATCCAAATTGTTAATGTTTAATTCCTTAAGTAGATTATTTTTCAACTCGAGAATATTATCTTTTAATTCATTAATTTGTTCATTTAGAATATGAATTGAAAAATTCATAATTTCGATTTGAGTCTTAAAAATAATATTATTATAACCTTGAACAAAATTATCACAATAAGAAAGAAATGGATATGGAAATTTTGAATATAATAATTGACTTGGTGTGGTTCCGTTCTTGATATGAAAATTTAAAATCTTGATATTGTTTTCTTTTTTTAATATTCTTCTTAATGAATTTTTAATTTTTTTGAAATTCACATTCTTGGTTAGCGAATCTTCTTCATCTTATTCCGTACATCAGTGTTGCTTTTACTTAAGTTTTGTACATATTCAGTTTTGCTTCCTTGCTATATCTGGTTGATTTATATACTGGTCGAAGTCTAGCAACAGCACTCTTTACTTTAGCAAGTCTAATGTCTCTGTGTGTTCCCATCGCCGTATTGAACTTCTATTTTAGTATGTGAATTTGCTTTCAGACTAGATTTGTGTACCTTCGATGGTTATTCGGATATTCAATATTGCTTTTGTTTTTGCCCATTAATTTCGAGTTAAGTTGGTTAAGCGTAGTTTGCCAAATCTTGCGTCTTCATATGTATTTTACAGTTTCCTTATTAAATATTAGCATCAGATCATCCTTCAAGTCTAATTTTTCAAGATTTGCTGTTTATCCCCAAAGTTTACCCTTCTTGTGAGAGAAAGAATGCACACATTTCTTACATCTGTACACATTCTAAAACTCTCAGACTTTTTCCATTCCGGTTTTGTGGAATTCAGTACAAATTGATAAAAAGAACAGAAAAAAATTTAAAAAAATTGAATAACTTTTTCTCTAAAGGTTTAAACTTAATTCTGTAAACGCAACATAGTGCAACTTAGAATGTTGCATCATGCTGCATTCACAGAATTAATTTTAAATTAAAAAAAAAAATTTTTTTTATTTTTTTTAAACTTTGTTCTGTTTTTTAGTACTGAACTTCACAAAACCCTTAATTTCAGAATCAATAATAAAAGAGTTTTATCAACTTCACTATCTTCTGCAGCAGGCAATTAGAACTTAATAAGCCAGCAAGATTTTTCTGTGAATGCAATCAAAGACTAAATCTTTGAAGTTCTTCTCGAAATAAAGCATAAAAAGCAATCATGATTCTTCACAAAATTATACTGCATAACGCAGATTTAGGGACAATATTCTTCCAATTTTAACTTTTCAGACATTATGCGCTATTCTCAACCACCAATAATTAATTCATTTCTTTGCTTTTTCATTAGTGTAAAATTTTAAAATCTTTTTTTAAATTTTTAAAACTTCGAGCTATTTCTGTCTTACTCGATTTCTAAGATTTATATTCAACCGTTTAAAAACTTTGTTTTTTGGGCATGTTGAAGTTTATGATCAAATGATCAAATGCTCAATTAAAAAGTAAGCATAATAATTTCTTAAATTAACGAAATGATTTTTTTTTTATTGGTAATGATGTAACATATTATGCTACAGTCTCAAAAAATTATATTAAGTTGATCATAAAATAAATGGATTAATAATCGATTTTTAGAATTAAAAAGAGTACAAAATCCAAAAGACAAAAGATTTAACTTCGCAAAGATAATAAGATTAAAAAACCAAATAATATTTAATGTTAAAAAAAAATTTATTTATTTGCATTATTAACTTTACTAAAAAATCAAAAATAATCGATCATTTTAGTTAATTTTGAACATACTATTAATTTAAAATTTTTTTTTTTGAAATTTTAATGTAACAAACTATGTTAATCAATGTTACATCAAGAATTTTATAAAATTCTGCCTAAATCTTCAGGAAATTTATTATTAAATATAAAGTTTTGATCATAAACTTCAACATGCCGTTTTTTTTTCAATTTTGACTTTAGGAATTGTGATATGATGATCCTTAAAATAAAATTTATAGTTTAATAAACTATTTACTCTCTATTATTTATTTTTTATTAATTAAGTTTTTGTAAAAATGCTTAAAACGAACGTCAATAATCACTGGAGTCAAAAATATATATAGAAAAAAATAAAGTTTTTAGGGAATAGTCGGTTAAGTGAAGTATGATTCACCTATTACTGGAAAAATTCTTGTACTCAGATTATGTGAACTATTTATTAACCAAATCTATCTGACTAGACCAAAAAACTTTAAACTTTACATTTTTAAAGTTGTATTCACAACTCCGAGAGTAAAAATTTAAAAATATTACACTTTTTATATATAAATATTAAACATCGCACTTTTTTAATGTTTTTTCATCATTGGATTCATTTTGTAATTCAAACACCAATAATTAAAAAAATTTGCAATTCATTTTCTAATCAGAAACTATGTGATCGATGTAGAATGATCACATTCTGGACATTATATGATTGAAATTTTTTTCATTTTTTAACAATTGGCAAGGAATAACACTGCTACCGAAAGCT
Organism: Brachionus asplanchnoidis; assembly: GCA_025491095.1. Taxonomy (NCBI): domain Eukaryota; kingdom Metazoa; phylum Rotifera; class Eurotatoria; order Ploima; family Brachionidae; genus Brachionus; species Brachionus asplanchnoidis. The sequence goes on from JAILYF010000006.1 coordinate 1,972,321, forward strand.
AGAAAATAACACTGCAAAAGCTTTGTTATTCCTTTCCAATTGTCAAAAATGATAAAAATTTCAATGCATATGGTCAAGAAATAATCAACGAATGGTTTCAGCAAATTGGAAACATTCATAAATGGGAAAAAATTCTTTTTATTTATATTATTTTAATTAATGTTATAAAGACGATTTAAATTTGAGATATTTTCTTGTAATTAAAAGCTTTTAAATAAAAGATAATTTAAAGAAAAAAATATTTTTAAATTTTTTCTTTCTTTAATATTTTTGGAACAAGAAGAATAAGCAATATGAGAATTTTTTATTTTTACTTCAATTATTGTGATACAGGCTTTTGTAAGTTTTTGATCAGAAAAATTTTATATATGCACAATTTGATTCCATTGCAGAATTTTATTTTTATAAAACATTTCAAAGCTTTATTTTTAAATTTTTGAAAAAGGATTTTAATTAGGAAAAAAACGCATTGAAGTTTAAATGCGCATTTAAAATATTTTCATCAATTTTTAAAAGTTAAATTTGATCAAAAAATTTACTTTGCGGATAAATGCAAATTTTTTAACACTTCTTTTCCAACATATTTGTCAATTGTTAAAATAATAAATAATTTATTATTTTATATATTATTAATCTATTTTGTAGATTAGACTTTGCGCTTTCAGAATATTGTTACATTAATTAAGTTTTATCTTTTAAAAAGCATTAGTTGTTTAGCTTCAAGATCAAAATATTTTTACTTATTTTTTAATGTGAAAAATAAAGAAATAGGAAGAATGAGCATAATTAGTTAAATGAGCATTTAGAAATTTTGATTCATATCGTAAATACATGGTTTTTCACAATTTACAAATGATTGCTTTTGTTTTGGCAAAGAATAAGAAGAAGAATTTAATTAAACTTAATTTAAACTTAATTTGTATATCCTAACAATTCAAGCATAAAAAAAAGGGGATATTTAAGCCGCCTAAATTTTTTTTTTTCAAACCAAAGATAAAAAAAATATCTTAAATTTTCTAATCTAAGTAACTAAAAATTGAATCATTTAACCAAATCTAAAATTTCCCATCCCTAAACAGAGCTTGCACGCCTCGTTTCAAGGCCAAAACCAATATAATACTAAACATCCTATTAAATGATATATAATCAATATGAATATTACCAATTAATTGGATGTTTATAGTTAACATTTCTTTAACTAATATGTTTATATAGCATCATTAACTCTTGGAAAAATGTATAAAACGAGTCTATTATACATTGTATTATTTGAATTTTCTTTTGGAAAACACGAAAAAAAATTATTTTATTTAAAAAAAATTCAAAAAAAAATAAACTTGATTTATCTATAATTAACATATTTTTAGACTATCCTTAATATTAAAAAAATTATTTTTGTTTAACCTAAACAAATCCGAAATCCAATAATTTAATAATTTTTTATAAAAAATAGATAATAAAAATAATATTTTGTTTAATAAAAATTTATTTCAAGTTTTTTATTTTATTATAAACTGACCGGTTTCGGCTTTATGAAGCCTTCCTCAGAGTCTAAAAAATTGAAAATCATAATAATTTAATTTAGTAAAAATTTCATCTTAATTTAATTTATATTTTTTTAAAATAATTTTATAAATACACAAATTTTTAATCATTAAATAAATATAGAATAAATTTACAGAAAAAAGAAAAAAAAGAAAGAAATATAGAAAATAAAAGAATTAATAAAAAATTATTTTAATATTTAATATCAGCGACTTTTTGAAATCAAATTTTACAACATCATAGTGTATTATAATTTATAATATTTTTATTTAAATCTTTAACTTAACTAAATTTACAATTTAACAATTTTATTTCAGGAAGCAAAAGTTATTTATCTTTTCAATATTTGTAATTTTTTTGTTCAATATGGGTATATCTAGCTTAAGGAAGAAATTTATTAGATTGGTTTCAATTGATCTGCGTTTATTTAATTCAACAATATTTGAGTCAAAAATATAAAAACTAAAATCATCAAAAGTATGAGTATAAAAACCAAAATGTAATGCTACTTCACTTAAACTAGAGAATTTGCTTAAACATTTATTTACGTTATTTTTTAAATATTTAATTGAATATAGATGTTCTTTTATTCTAAAGCTAGCCTGTTTACTTGTTTCACCAATATAAAAAATATTACATTTGTTACATTTTATTATATAAACTACTCCGATTGAGTTACAATTAGAATTATTCTGAAATGGAATATAAAATTGTTTATATCTTAAAAAACAAGATTTATTAGTATACTTGCAAATTGTACAATATTCATTTAAACATTTATCACTAAAATATTTTTTACAATTATTCAATTTAAATCCTAGAATAAAAATCGAACCTAAATTTTTTACTAATCTGTTAACAAATAATATATCTGTTTTATTCAAGTATTCACAGTCTTTTTTCATTTCTCTATAACTATTTCCAACTAATTGATTCAAAAACTTAATATTATTATCATAATTAATAAAAAATTTTATTTTTGAATTATCAACTAAAGTTCTATTTTTATATGGTAAAAGTTCATCTCTGCTTTTATTTCCTATTGACCTGCAAATACCTAAAATATTATCTAAGTTATAACCTTGTCTAATCAATTGAATAACTAAGTCTCTAGAATGACTTAAATAATCAAGATAAGATGAACAAATTCTTCGAATTCTTGTAAATAAAGAAATTGGGATATTTTCAAAAATATGAGATGGATGGTTTGAAATAGGCATAATATAACTACAGGAATTAGTAGGCTTAATATATAAATCAAAAATTAATTTTTTAAGTATCATATCATAGGTTATTTTTAAATCAAGGAAGATAACTGTTTTATTTTCTTCAATATTTAGTTTTAAATATAAAAATTGTGAAGCCAAATCTTGAGTATTCAATTCAATCATAGAAACAATAATAATGTCATCTATATATCTCTTATATAGAATTTCAGGATGAAAAGTTACCCATTTTCTTTCCAAAATAAATAGAAAGAGATTAGCTAATGATGGTCCACATTTGCATCCCATGGGTAACCCTTTTATTTGTAAATAATTTAGATTTTCAAATTGAAAGATTCCTGACTTAAAAATTAAATCTAAAATTATGTGTATGCAAATTAAATTAAAATCAAAGTTATCAATGAAAATATAAGTATCTTTAAGAAAATCACATATTATGTTTATTGCATGGTTTGGTTCAATATTAGTATACAAAGATTCAAAGTCACATGAGTATAAAAAAATTTTTTCAGAATCAAACTTCTTGTTTTTACAGATTTGTAAAAATTCTTGAGAATCTTTTAGGATAGTATAACAATTGATTAAAACTTTCTTAAAAATTATATCTATAAATTCACATAATTTAGATGTTGGATGATTTATGCAATTAATTATGGGTCTTATACCAAATTTTTTCTTATGTAATTTTGGAAGAATTCTAATAGAACCTGGCTTACAATCTTTTTTAATAAAAAGTTTATTAAACACTCTAATAGAAATACATTTATTTATTTTAAGTTTTACTAATTCTGAGTTAATACTTTTAATCACAATGGACAGATGGTCATTTTCTAATAATTTATAAATAGAATTATTATCTAAATGCTGTTTGATTAATTCATATTTATCTTGATTTGAAATAATTAAACTGCCTACATTTTTATCACATTGTAATATACTAAAATATTTTTCTTTAATAAATGACTTAATAGAATTAATATGATCATTTGATAAATTATTATAAACCTCATTATTTAAACTAAATTTTAATTTTTGAAAAATAGAAAAACGTAAATTAATTGTTTCTTTTAAAATTGGAATATTTGAATAATTTATATTTTTTGACTCAACTTTTTTACAAAAAGAAATGATTTCATCACAAATTTCATTTAAATTCTTATTTAAATTAGAATTTTCTATATTTGAATCAATATTATATCTATCATAAGAATTCTGAAAATTGTTATATTTGAAAAAAAGTCTAGCATTAAATTCTAGAAGAGAGTTATCTATATCATTCAATACAAATTTAAAATAGTCAAAATTATTTTGAAAAAATGAAGGAATAAATTTAAAGCCAAGTTTTAAAAGAGAAATTACATCAAAAAGAATTTTATGATTAGTTACAATTTTTCCAAAACTGAAAACAGAATTTTCTAACTTGTAAATTGTTTTAGAACAGTCTTCTATATTTAAAAGCTCCGCATTGGAATAAATCTCTTCCGAAAATTTACACTGTGTTTTTGATGTTGTAGTTGGTGCTGTTGAAAAGGCACATTAGTAGTATAACTTGGTCGAGAATTCAATAGAAAATTATATCCTCGATTAAAATAATGTTTTGGATTTGGTCTATAAAATTGATCATAATTTTGATATATTTTTAATTTTGAATGATCGGGTTGGTTAGAAAATGATTGAACATGTGGTGAACGAAAATTTAATAATTTTCTATTAAATCTTGAATTTTGTTTATTATAATAGTCTTGATTTAAGTTTGCCTGGCAGTTTAGATATTTTTTATTATTAGGAAAATAAGCTTTAGATCTATTTACAAAATTTGAAAAGGTTTTATAGATTGGTTTGTTGACATAATCATTGGTTCGAGAATTATAAGATCTATGTGTATTTTCAGTTACATTTTGTCTAAAATAAGGAATATTTCTAATTGATTTTGAACTACTACTTGTTGGTTTTGATCTTGAACTGCTTCTATTTGACTGGGATCTTTCTCTATTTGAATTCGATCTTTTTTGTATAGAATTTGACCTTGATTTTCTAAGTATTGATTTTGAATTAGAATTATTTGTAGCATTCATATTCTGTTTAGAATTCGATCCATTTCGAGAAAAAATATTTGTTGCTTGACCATTAAGGTTCTGATTTGTTTGAGTATTATTTTTATTTACATAGTTATTATTTTGTTTAAGTTGATTTGTGACAAAAGGTCTAGAAACTATTCGAATAGCTTTTTCATGTGCCGAATCGAATTCTTTTTTTAGTTCTATAATTAAATTCTCTTTAGTTTTATCTAAAATATCATCCAAATTGTTAATGTTTAATTCCTTAAGTAGATTATTTTTCAACTCGAGAATATTATCTTTTAATTCATTAATTTGTTCATTTAGAATATGAATTGAAAAATTCATAATTTCGATTTGAGTCTTAAAAATAATATTATTATAACCTTGAACAAAATTATCACAATAAGAAAGAAATGGATATGGAAATTTTGAATATAATAATTGACTTGGTGTGGTTCCGTTCTTGATATGAAAATTTAAAATCTTGATATTGTTTTCTTTTTTTAATATTCTTCTTAATGAATTTTTAATTTTTTTGAAATTCACATTCTTGGTTAGCGAATCTTCTTCATCTTATTCCGTACATCAGTGTTGCTTTTACTTAAGTTTTGTACATATTCAGTTTTGCTTCCTTGCTATATCTGGTTGATTTATATACTGGTCGAAGTCTAGCAACAGCACTCTTTACTTTAGCAAGTCTAATGTCTCTGTGTTCCCATCGCCGTATTGAACTTCTATTTTAGTATGTGAATTTGCTTTCAGACTAGATTTGTGTACCTTCGATGGTTATTCGGATATTCAATATTGCTTTTGTTTTTGCCCATTAATTTCGAGTTAAGTTGGTTAAGCGTAGTTTGCCAAATCTTGCGTCTTCATATGTATTTTACAGTTTCCTTATTAAATATTAGCATCAGATCATCCTTCAAGTCTAATTTTTCAAGATTTGCTGTTTATCCCCAAAGTTTACCCTTCTTGTGAGAGAAAGAATGCACACATTTCTTACATCTGTACACATTCTAAAACTCTCAGACTTTTTCCATTCCGGTTTTGTGGAATTCAGTACAAATTGATAAAAAGAACAGAAAAAAATTTAAAAAAATTGAATAACTTTTTCTCTAAAGGTTTAAACTTAATTCTGTAAACGCAACATAGTGCAACTTAGAATGTTGCATCATGCTGCATTCACAGAATTAATTTTAAATTAAAAAAAAAAATTTTTTTTATTTTTTTTAAACTTTGTTCTGTTTTTTAGTACTGAACTTCACAAAACCCTTAATTTCAGAATCAATAATAAAAGAGTTTTATCAACTTCACTATCTTCTGCAGCAGGCAATTAGAACTTAATAAGCCAGCAAGATTTTTCTGTGAATGCAATCAAAGACTAAATCTTTGAAGTTCTTCTCGAAATAAAGCATAAAAAGCAATCATGATTCTTCACAAAATTATACTGCATAACGCAGATTTAGGGACAATATTCTTCCAATTTTAACTTTTCAGACATTATGCGCTATTCTCAACCACCAATAATTAATTCATTTCTTTGCTTTTTCATTAGTGTAAAATTTTAAAATCTTTTTTTAAATTTTTAAAACTTCGAGCTATTTCTGTCTTACTCGATTTCTAAGATTTATATTCAACCGTTTAAAAACTTTGTTTTTTGGGCATGTTGAAGTTTATGATCAAATGATCAAATGCTCAATTAAAAAGTAAGCATAATAATTTCTTAAATTAACGAAATGATTTTTTTTTTATTGGTAATGATGTAACATATTATGCTACAGTCTCAAAAAATTATATTAAGTTGATCATAAAATAAATGGATTAATAATCGATTTTTAGAATTAAAAAGAGTACAAAATCCAAAAGACAAAAGATTTAACTTCGCAAAGATAATAAGATTAAAAAACCAAATAATATTTAATGTTAAAAAAAAATTTATTTATTTGCATTATTAACTTTACTAAAAAATCAAAAATAATCGATCATTTTAGTTAATTTTGAACATACTATTAATTTAAAATTTTTTTTTTTGAAATTTTAATGTAACAAACTATGTTAATCAATGTTACATCAAGAATTTTATAAAATTCTGCCTAAATCTTCAGGAAATTTATTATTAAATATAAAGTTTTGATCATAAACTTCAACATGCCGTTTTTTTTTCAATTTTGACTTTAGGAATTGTGATATGATGATCCTTAAAATAAAATTTATAGTTTAATAAACTATTTACTCTCTATTATTTATTTTTTATTAATTAAGTTTTTGTAAAAATGCTTAAAACGAACGTCAATAATCACTGGAGTCAAAAATATATATAGAAAAAAATAAAGTTTTTAGGGAATAGTCGGTTAAGTGAAGTATGATTCACCTATTACTGGAAAAATTCTTGTACTCAGATTATGTGAACTATTTATTAACCAAATCTATCTGACTAGACCAAAAAACTTTAAACTTTACATTTTTAAAGTTGTATTCACAACTCCGAGAGTAAAAATTTAAAAATATTACACTTTTTATATATAAATATTAAACATCGCACTTTTTTAATGTTTTTTCATCATTGGATTCATTTTGTAATTCAAACACCAATAATTAAAAAAATTTGCAATTCATTTTCTAATCAGAAACTATGTGATCGATGTAGAATGATCACATTCTGGACATTATATGATTGAAATTTTTTTCATTTTTTAACAATTGGCAAGGAATAACACTGCTACCGAAAGCTAGAAAATAACACTGCAAAAGCTTTGTTATTCCTTTCCAATTGTCAAAAATGATAAAAATTTCAATGCATATGGTCAAGAAATAATCAACGAATGGTTTCAGCAAATTGGAAACATTCATAAATGGGAAAAAATTCTTTTTATTTATATTATTTTAATTAATGTTATAAAGACGATTTAAATTTGAGATATTTTCTTGTAATTAAAAGCTTTTAAATAAAAGATAATTTAAAGAAAAAAATATTTTTAAATTTTTTCTTTCTTTAATATTTTTGGAACAAGAAGAATAAGCAATATGAGAATTTTTTATTTTTACTTCAATTATTGTGATACAGGCTTTTGTAAGTTTTTGATCAGAAAAATTTTATATATGCACAATTTGATTCCATTGCAGAATTTTATTTTTATAAAACATTTCAAAGCTTTATTTTTAAATTTTTGAAAAAGGATTTTAATTAGGAAAAAAACGCATTGAAGTTTAAATGCGCATTTAAAATATTTTCATCAATTTTTAAAAGTTAAATTTGATCAAAAAATTTACTTTGCGGATAAATGCAAATTTTTTAACACTTCTTTTCCAACATATTTGTCAATTGTTAAAATAATAAATAATTTATTATTTTATATATTATTAATCTATTTTGTAGATTAGACTTTGCGCTTTCAGAATATTGTTACATTAATTAAGTTTTATCTTTTAAAAAGCATTAGTTGTTTAGCTTCAAGATCAAAATATTTTTACTTATTTTTTAATGTGAAAAATAAAGAAATAGGAAGAATGAGCATAATTAGTTAAATGAGCATTTAGAAATTTTGATTCATATCGTAAATACATGGTTTTTCACAATTTACAAATGATTGCTTTTGTTTTGGCAAAGAATAAGAAGAAGAATTTAATTAAACTTAATTTAAACTTAATTTGTATATCCTAACAATTCAAGCATAAAAAAAAGGGGATATTTAAGCCGCCTAAATTTTTTTTTTTCAAACCAAAGATAAAAAAAATATCTTAAATTTTCTAATCTAAGTAACTAAAAATTGAATCATTTAACCAAATCTAAAATTTCCCATCCCTAAACAGAGCTTGCACGCCTCGTTTCAAGGCCAAAACCAATATAATACTAAACATCCTATTAAATGATATATAATCAATATGAATATTACCAATTAATTGGATGTTTATAGTTAACATTTCTTTAACTAATATGTTTATATAGCATCATTAACTCTTGGAAAAATGTATAAAACGAGTCTATTATACATTGTATTATTTGAATTTTCTTTTGGAAAACACGAAAAAAAATTATTTTATTTAAAAAAAAATTCAAAAAAAAATAAACTTGATTTATCTATAATTAACATATTTTTAGACTATCCTTAATATTAAAAAAATTATTTTTTGTTTAACCTAAACAAATCCGAAATCCAATAATTTAAAAAAGATTATTAACAGGATTTTTAATAATCTTTAATTAAATTTTGTAAAAATTCGAGCTGATTCTTATTTCATTCGATTTCTCAGATTTCACTAATTTATATTTTACTAAGCCAAATTTTAGTTTGCAGTAAAAATCTTTGATACTTTTCTCTATTAACCTACTTAAACTCCAATCAATAATAAAACTCTTCAAAACTAAATAATGTGTTTTATTTACACTTGAATTATTTGCATATTCAAATTATGTATAATTATTTTTTTTATTTTAAGAAATTTTTTAAATACTTTTTTATAAAATTTCGAATTAAAAAATTAAAATCGCATTAAAATGCTTGAATTTTAACCATTCTAAATGATTAATTCAATAAGAAGTATCTAAACATTGATGATCGAGGTTTTGAAAAATTTCAAATTATAATAGAAAAATGTGAATTTGGCAGATCGAATGAAATAAGAAATAAAGTAATTGCTCGATTTTTGTGACTTGTTACTATAGTTGGGTATTATATTTTATATATCTTATGTATCGAACACTGGTTTTCATTTTGACCTTTTTCAACTAATGAGACTAATGTCTCATAACTAATGTCTCTTTAGTCGAAAAATGCCTAAAAATGACGATTTTTACAAAATTTAGTGTCTAAGTTAGCAACATGTCACTATGGTCAAAAAAATTTTAAATATCATTTAAAAATTGTAAATTATGATTAAAGTTTTGATAAATTTGAGCAGCAGAAGGTGAGTGAGAGAATTGGTTCTTTAACTAAGAAAGACGGGAGTACAACAACAGACAAATGTGAGATAGCGGAGATTTTGAATGAACAATTCGAATCGGTCTTTTTGGTAGACCTTGGTGACTTTCAGAAATTTGAAATGAGAACGGTTAGGTGATGGAGAAGAAAGATTGGAGAGTAGAGATGTGCAAACAAGGTTGGAGAAACTAAATTGCGACAAGTCACCAGGCGGAGACGGGGTCACACAAAGGTTTTTAATAAGTTGAAAAAAATTAAAAAAAATTGAATAACTTTTTCTCTAAAGATTTAAACTTAATTCTGTAAATGCAACATAGTGCAACTTAGAATGTTGCATCATGCTGCATTCACAGAATTAATTTTAAATTTAAAAAAAAAAAAAATTTTTATTTTTTTTAAACTTTGTTCTGTTTTTTAGTACTGAACTTCACAAAACCATTAATTTCAGAATCAATAATAAAAGAGTTTTATCAACTTCACTATCTTCTGCAGCAGGCAATTAGAACTTAATAAAACAACAAGATTATTAATTAAAGGGTATTAATAAGTTGCTCTCAAGAGTTTTCAAAAGCACTCGCCATCATTTTCAGCAAATCATTAAATGAGAGAGACGTACCGGATGAATGGAGGAAAGCGAATATTTTCCCATTGTACAAGAAAGGGAGTAAACTCACGGCGTCAAATTACCGACCAGTTTCGTTGACATCAGTATGTTGTAAGGTAATGGAAGGAATAGTTAGAGATTGGATAACAGTAAATTTAAACAAGTACAGTTTGATCTCTAGTAGACAGCATGGTTTTGTTCAACTTAAGGCGTGTGTAACTAACCTTTTGGAGTTTCAGCATAAGGTGACGATGAGCGTGGGTAATAATAAGTGGGTGGATGTACTATACACGGACTTCGATAAGGCTTTTGATATGGTTTCACGTAGAAAACTACTCATCAGCTTATGGAATATGTGGTAAACTGCTCGACTGGATTAAGGCATTCTTGAGCGATAGAAGGCAAAAGGTGGTTATGGCACGTCGGAATCAATGTGGAGAAATATTACAAGTGATGTGCCTCAAGGACCAATATTAGGTCCCTTACTTTTCATGATATATATCAATGACTTGCCAGACAAAATAAATAACATAATGGAGATGTACGCTGATGATAGTAAGGTGATTTCAGAGGGGAACGAAATGTCACAATTAAATTTACAAGCAGATATAAATGAAATAGATAACTGGTGTAAGAAGTGGTCAATGTCCTCGGGAAGAAGAACCCAAGAAACAAATATTACATTCAACATGGGGAAGAAAAAGCATGGTTGCAGGAATCCGAGGTTGAGAAAGCTAACAAAGCTTTAGGTAGAATGAGAAAAACTTTCAAATTTTTTAATAAAGAGTTGTTTAAAAAGCTGTACCCAGCTTTCGTCAGAACGCATTTAGAATTCGCTTCGTCGGTTTGGAATTCTATGACTAGAAGTGAATTTAATAAGGTCGAGGGAATCCAGAAAAGGGTGACTAAGATGGTAATAGAATTAAGAGGATTAGAGTACGAAGAAAGACTTAGGGAGCTTGGTTTAACAGACCTGGAAACAAGAAGGAAAAGAGGGGACTTATTACAAATATTTAAGATAAGGAAAGGGTTCGAGAAGGTGGATTTGGATTTTAGAGAGAATGAGGGAGTAAGTGAGGAGACAAGCAGGAGACACAATAGACAAATAACAAGGGATAAGCAAGGAGGGACAATGAGGGATAAATTCTTACTTAACCGAACAGCTACAACCTGGAACCTTTTACCCTCGGAAATAGTAGGGACTGATACGGTCAATCAGTTTAAAGCCAAAATTGATAGACATATGCAGTCGGAGACCTGGAGAAGATCTGTTTACAGAATCTTATACTGAGGAACTTTGACTTAATGCAACTTAGGTTGCAAGCTGATAAAGTGCATCGTTATGAACTGCACTCACACTTATGTGTTACAGCTCACACTACTACTACTACTACTAAATTTGTATTTTTTAATCCATATAATATAATAAAAATTTATTTCTCAGTATTTTATTTATAGCAAAAAGGGGTAAAACCGATCACTCATCGGAAAAATCTCCATAATTGTTTTGATTCAAATGTTAAATTGAAAATTTTTTTTTAATCTGAAAGAGAATTTGACGAGGACCCAAAATCATATAAGACTTATAAGAATTAAAGTTTATATTTATTTTACTGATCTCTTTAAATATCATCAAATACTCTTTAGAAAAATAAATAAAACATGTTTTTTATATTATTCGAATTTTCTTTTGGCAACAGAAAAATAAAAAAATTTTCGGTATTTTATTTTCATAAAAATACTTAAACAAATAAATTTGCTTTTATTTTTCAACTAGCTTATTTTTTAACTATCCTTATAATATTCTATTTTATATTATTATTAAAAAATAAATTTTGGTTTAATCCGGGAAAGATCTGAAAATCTTTATAAAAATCATTTTTAAATTTTTAAAAAGTTCGAGCTTCTTCTTATCTCATTCAATTTGTAAGATTCATATTAAAAATCGAGATTTTATACTTATAAAAAACTATTCAAAACTAAATAATTAGTTTTAGTTTCACTTGAATTTTTCGATTTTTTCTTGATATTCGAATTATGTATAATTATACTTTAATCGAATTGCTTTAAAAGAAAATAAAAAGCAAACTTTAAAATTTCAATTATTGTCTAAGTGTGCTTTACTTTAATTTAAAATAAGGTCTTATAGAATGAAAAACTGAAAATGTTAGAATCTAATAAGATATTTAATTAACAAGAAAGAGTAAGAAAATAAGTGTTAATTTAGACTGTTTGTTTTTTTCCAAGGTATTTTTTTTAATTTTTTTATTATCTATTTGGAAAAAATAAATATCTTCAATTAAAAACTTTTATCTACTTTTGTAAATTTTTTTATTTCCTTTTTTTAAATAAAATTGTCTACTGACAAAAAGCTTCTTCAAAAATTTAATAATTTGATATTTTACCGAGTTAAATTTAATTGGTTTACAAAAAAATTTAAATCATTTTTTAACTTATTAACACAAAAATTTTATACCAGAACCCCATGGGATAGTTTGCAAAGTTTTACGGTATTAACAAAAAAAATTTATTATTTTTGTTTAATATTTAAAAATGAAAGATTTTGAAGCTAGATTTTCAAATTAAAATCTATAATTTTCAGAATTTTTATTAAAAGGTTCTTATTTTTCAAGGTACCAAATATATTTTTTTAAGTGTCAAATTGTTTAGGTATTAAATCACCATTATAAAATATATGCCTATTTTAAATTATTTTACTTTTATCTTATTTTTTCTTTACATTTTTTTTCTTGATTTTTTATTTTTTTCCTGAACTACTAAATATTTGAACATGAATAACCTCTATCTATTTCAATCTATCGTTTTTAATTTTCTTTTTATTCCTTAGAATTATTTATCATTTTTTAAATTTTAAATTCTGAATGAGAATTAGCTCGGTCCAGTAAACAAATAAAAACAATAAAAAGTCTTTTAAAAATTCTGAAAAGCTAACAAAATAATTAAATCTTAAGTATTTTCATCTTAAATAATTTGATAAATGATACATTTTTTGATGAGTTAAATGAATAGAATGAGTAGAATAAGAATATACACCATAAAAAAATAATTCTCTTTTGATAAAAATTCTAATTAAAAGACGTCGTCAAAAGGAGAAATTTTTGAAAATAAAAAGTTTTTTTACTATAATGTAAATAATTAATAAACTCTAATTTTGTGAGCTTTTTTTATTTTGAAATGAAGATTTAAGCACTTTGAAGATCACACTGATAACCGTTCGAAAGTTATGGAGCCTTTAAGTTTACGAAAGGACATTTTGAACCTGAAAATTTAACTTTGATTTTTCATTTTTTTAAAAAACCATTATGATATTTGAATTATTCGACCAAAAATACATTAAAGTGCACTTGATTTTTAATTTTTAAATTATGTCCTCTTTGGGTACTAGGGGCCGGAAGTTGACCAACTCAAAAAATATTCAAATTCATATAACAAATGAATACAAAAGCTTGATATAATAATCGATCCTTCTATTTATAGCTGAGACTATAAGCTACAATAGTATAATATATTCATAGTTATTATAATTATTTTTGGCCAAGTAATACACAATAATAATAAAAATCGACTTTTTTTAGAATTCAAAGTTGAGTTTTGATTCCTATCCTTAATTTTTACAATAAGATCGACCATGATTCTGAAAGCGCATCAAAAACTTTGCTAACTGACAAATTTTCAGCCGTCCCTTTTGTTTCCTTCAAAATCTGCTTGAGTTAAAAGTTAAAAATTAAACAAATTTAGAAAATTTTTTCAAAAAATTCTATTTTAGTTTATTTCAATCTAGAGAATAATTAAGAATTTTTAGGCATATTATCAAATCGTTTATTAGATTTGGAACAAATTGGGTGCTTTATATTTTTTTAATTTTTTGACATATTTCAATTTTAAAGTTTTGGATTTTTTTTAATTTTACTCGAGATTATTCAATTTGAGAGCATAAAGTGTCGATTATTATATCAAGCTTTTGTATTCATTAGTTATATGAATTTGAATACTATTAACTTTTTTGAGTTGGTCAACTTCCGGCCCCTAGTACCCAAAGAGGACATAATTTAAAAATTAAAATCAAGTGCACTATAATGTATTTTTGGTCGTAGAATTCAAATATCATAATGTTTTTTAAAAAAATGAAAAATCAAAGTTAAATTTTCAGGTTCAAAATGTCCTTAAAGCAAATAAAAAATTATGCAAAATTACAACTTACTTTTATTTCATTGTTATTTTCTAAGCAAAAATACACATATTTATGATCAACTTGTTGAGATCTAAAAGTTAATAAAGTTTTAATATAGAGTTGTGGCTCATAGTCCACCTAAAAATCATTATTTCGTTTGTAAACTTAAAAAAAAATTCTAGAAAGGATCTTTTTGAAAATTCAATTACCAATATTATGATACTAGAAAATTAATTATTGAATTAGGTCTTGTAGCAGATAATTAAAAAGTTTAAAGGAATCGCAAAAAAACTTTTTTTTGTAAATATCTATTGAACCAAACAATCAAATTTAGTAAAGCTTGACAAAAATATATGGTATCTCATAAACTCGACAAATTAATTTCGACAAGTTAATTTTCGACGAATCGAACTCGACAATCTCGACCAAAAAAAAATGTTATATAATTTCGACGTGTCTTAATTGGACAAAAAAAAATAAACGAGACAATAAATTTATTGAAGTTGAAATAATAATTAGTCATTTAAATAATTAACATTTTTTAAAATATACTTAATTTTTCTTAAATTCTATTAAAAATGACAAATGTTGTAAAAAAGACAAAGAATTTTCAGATTTGTTATTCTGAATAGCGTTATTTAGCCTTTACTCTAAAGCCATATAACATGCTTTGCGCTTGTGAACAAAGCCAGTACTTGGTTGTAGCATGAGATTGGCACTTCCATCTTTTATATTGCTTGATGAACGTATCAAATTTAAATTTAAATCAATATTTTCAAAGTTATTTATTAATTCTTCCATTATTAATATATAAAAATTTGTCTAAATTTGTCGAGTTTTAAACAAAGCAAAAATTATGTCGAGTTAATATTATGTCGAAATTATTTTTGTCCGATTTGATTTGTCGAAAATAAGACGATCCAAAATATATAATTTAAGAGAAAAAAAAGGACTAGTATTAAATGGGTATTGTCGAGTATTATAAAATGTTTTTAGGGTTTTATAAAAATTATTATTGAGTATTATAAGCAAAGTAAATTTTATGATCAAATTTCAAGCGCTCAGTCTTGCTCAAATCTATTTTGCAATGCTAAAATAATTAATTTTTTATTTTCATACGAATTCATAATTTTTTTTCAATTTTGATATTTTCTTTTATATTGTTTTTAATTTATTTTAAATTTTCATTTTATGTTCAATTTAGAAGACCTCAAATTATTTTTGTAGTCTTATTTTATTTTTTCCGGAATAAATCAGAATAATATTTTATTTATTTGGTCCTTATTTTATGTTCTACTTCAACCCAATGTACTCGGCGCTAATGGCCATGGGCACCGACGATACCCACCTGTTCGTTCTGAGCCATTAGGAACATAGTGTCAAACAACGGCAGACTCTTGGACATCCGGAATTTTTTAATTTTTTCTAAAATTGCTTTTGTTTCGTTTGTTTTGGAAAAATAAAAATTTGAAAATAAATAATTTATTTATCCAAATTGAAATATTAAATCAAAAATTTTAAAAATTATATTTTTAACAAAAAAATTTTCGATATTCTTTCAGATTTCGGTGTAATATCTTTAAATACAAGAAACTATAATGAGCTCTGATTTATTTAAATTGTCCATAGTTTTTAAAATCTTTCAAATTATTTAAAACTTGCATTTAGAAAAGAAATTAATCCGATTATATGAACAAAACGTCAATTGTCATCTTTGAATTTTCGCAGTTAACGATTACCATGAGGTGACCTTTTGTTAAATAAATGATAGCTCATCATAGATTCGTGTATTCTAAAAAAATATAAATATCCTAGATCTGGAACAATATGGAAAAGTTTTGGTGAAAATTTAATTTATAAATTTTTTATTTATTTAAATTTGGTTTAAAAATCAATTTATCTTTCATTTTTTTCAGTATTATCAAAATCAAAACAATTTTGTAGAAAATTAAAATAATTATCTTTTTTTAAATATATGAATTTATTTTTTTTAATTCAAATTTGAAAAATAAGGCATGTTGAAGTTTATGATCAAAACTTTATATCAAATTGCTCATTTTATATTTAATAATAAATTTCCTGAAGATTTAGGCAGAATTTTATAAAATTCTTGATGTAACATTGATTAACATAGTTTGTTACATTAAAATTTCAAAAAAAAAAAAATTTAAATTAATAGTATGTTCAAAATTAACTAAAATGATCGATTATTTTTGATTTTTTAGTAAAGTTAATAATGCAAATAAATAAATTTTTTTTTTAACATAAAATATTATTTGGTTTTTTAATCTTATTATCTTTGCGAAGTTAAATCTTTTGTCTTTCTGATTTTGTACTCTTTTTAATTCTAAAAATCGATTATTAATCCATTTATTTTATGATTAACTTAAAATAATTTTTCGAGACTGTAGCATAATATGTTACATCATTACCAATAAAAAAAAAATCATTTCGTTAATTTAAGAAATTATTATACTTACTTTTTAATTGAGCATTTGATCATTTGATCATAAACTTCAACATGCCAAAAATAATTGATTTAATTGTAATGAAGATGTTCCCCGACTTTTTATTTGTTTTAATTTAATTTTATTTATTTTATTTTATTTTTTTTTTTTATTTATTTTATAATTAATTTTATTTTTATGTGTTATAAATTTGAAGAAAATTACTTCATTCGTTTTTTAAATATTTTAACATAAATATAACTTTAAATTTTTTACATAACATATTACAGTATTTGAAATAAAGAATATTTTTAAAAATAAACTTAACTTTTTCTTTTACTTGTTCTATCCGAGCGGCTTAGTTTTTAAGTCTCTCGCTAAACTAAAGGAAGACTGAATAAGTCATCCAGAGTTCTGAACAAGAACTCGAATCTTTTGGATATTTCAATAAATATCAAAAGATAGAAGTAGTAGGCTTACTGCTTAGAAGAGCTGCCGAATAGGTGACTCTATAATCGGAACCAGCTGAAAAGTTAGTTCAAGTCGGTTGCTGACCAACAGACTATAAACAGAACCAACTGATTGGTTCTAGGCTCTGGCTGAATAAGTCATCCATACGGGGCTGCATAAGTCTCATAGGGATTTATTAAGGTATTTAGGAAAAAGCATCCGCATAATATCATTTAAGTATTATTCACTAATCCGTCTCATTGTCAGGAAAAAACCAATCCATCGGCATTACATAATTATAATTAATATGACTAAATATTAATTTAAGATCAGGTTCTTTTCATGTTGCATGAACATTAAGATCAATATTTGATCGCCCTGGTCTCGTATTTAATATTCATTACAAATTAAAAATTAAAATTGAAAAAAAAATCATTCTCCTTCTAATGATACTGGAAATTCAGTATACCATAACAGAATTATTTCCGGTGAAACGACGGAAGCGAGTATGGGTTACAAGGACATCCACTTTGAAGAATAAATAAGTTGAATTATGTTGCTGTTCACTGACTGAGTTTCCGGGTCATTGTTTGTAAAATTTTCAAACTAGTGCTCGAGTCGGATCTGGCGGCTTTGTTGTCCTGGATGCTTCACTCTATCAATTCGAAACATGTTGCGAGTCATTTGACCGAACAGGATTTGTTGAGCGCCCACTTGACTCAAATAGGCCTATAGCTTAGGTCGAACTTTTGATTTGCTTCCAGCAGCTTTATCTTGCTGGTGATTGAGTCAGAGGTTACTTTTGACAACAGCTGTTCAACAGCGAACAAAAGCAGTGAAAGGGAAGTGGCTCGTCTTTGAGCACGTAGAATAGTAACGAGAGCAGAATGTCTTGGGAATATGGCTGGCATCGGTTTTACAGATGTATGTTTTCAAAATATTGAAGTATTTCTTTGTTTTATATTTGACTGTAGTGATTGAAGACGTTCTAATAGATTTTATACAATCATTGGTGCTGTTGCTGTTTGTAGCAAAAGTTTGAGTAAATTGAACTGCTGCCATACACTATTTGGTACGAGTTTTGATACAGTAGTTTGTTCGAGTTGCAGCAGGAAGAATATTTTCCAAAAGGTTGAAGTAGAACATAAGGCTAAAGACCAAATAAATAAAATATTATTCCGATTTATTCCGGAAAAAATAAATAAAATAGGACTTCAAAAATAATTTGAGGTCTTCTAAATTGAACATAAAAAGAAAATTTAAAATAAATTAAAAACAATATAAAAGAAAATATCAAAATTGCAAAAATAATTATGAATTCGTATGAAAATAAAAAATTAATTATTTCAGCATTGCAAAATAGATTTGAGCAAGACTGAGCGCTTGAAATTTGATCATAAAATTTACTTTGCTGTATTATAAAAATTATTATTGAATATATAAAAATATTTACTTTGCTGTATTATAAAAATTATTATTGAATATTTTGCGAGGAACGAGCGTAGTTAAGCAGATGTGTACGCGAATAAAAATCCAATACTGGACTATGTTTAAAAAAATTCTTGACGTATAACGTCAATAGACTATACACATAGAAAAAAAATTCTCATGTATTTTCTTAATAAAAATTTTTGACAGACAATAATTAAAGATATTCAGATAAAACTTAACATTTACTTAAAATAATTGGAATAAATAACGGCTCGTTACTCGCAAATATAAAGCTCTGCTTCCCTTTCTTATAAAAATATTTATCGAATATTATAAAAATTATTAAAAAATTATTCTCTAATAAATGCTTTTTTTGCT
Organism: Brachionus asplanchnoidis; assembly: GCA_025491095.1. Lineage (NCBI taxonomy): Eukaryota > Metazoa > Rotifera > Eurotatoria > Ploima > Brachionidae > Brachionus > Brachionus asplanchnoidis. The sequence continues at coordinate 1,991,573 of JAILYF010000006.1, forward strand.
AAGGTAGGTCTGCCTCTCTTTCTTTTTTGTCCGATTAGTACTGATTTAGCTATTAATGGAGGACTGACTTCTTTTAATCTATTTTCCAATCTTGACAATTCTCTCTATCAACTTGATAGAGACAATTTTCTTGATAGTATCAAGACACCATATATTAAATGACTTTATAAAATGATCAAAAGTCGTGACTTTTCCAGATAGGTAACGCTTAAACTCAGAATCAGTAATCTTATTAACATCATCTGAAGGAATATAAAACTTATCATTTATTATCTTAATTTCTTTCGGTTCTTTAGCCCATTGGTAAGAATTCATCCACAAATTAAGGGAAATATTTGGTTCTAAAATAAACTTTTTATTATAAATATGAACTTTGGAATTTTTAATTTTTTCATTTTAACTTACTACTAATCCAAAAGGATGGAAAACTCTATCTTTATCAATAGTTCCTACAATTAGTAAATTAGTAAAGGAATTAGTAAAGGAAACCTTTGCCAAAATAGCTTGTTAGTTGCATCAGCATGAAAATGAGTAGGCATTGAATTATTATTTAATGGTCTTTTTAATAAGAGATAAAAGAAAATTTAGCATCGCTATAGCTGTATCATATTTGGTGTATTTTGACACTTCCTTTTCTATACTTTTTTCTGCATCTCCGTCTCAACATCATCCTGAATGCTGTAATATTCTGGCACAAGCTTTTTTTGTGTAATATGTTTATTAATTAATTTATTTTATAATTATTCTTTTAATTGTTATGCAATAATTTTAAATTTCTAATCATTAATATGACTATCTTTATTTTTTTTATTTAAATAAGTGACCACTAAGATAATTTAATACTCTAAATGAATTTTTAAACACTTATTTGATTTTTTTAGACCTCAAATAAACATTTAAATACTTGATTACTTTAATTAATGCTCATTCAATTTTTTAAGCACTCAAATTATTTATCTAGTATCCAAATTGATTTTTCGCTTAATACCCAATTATATTAATAAATACCCTTTTAAATACTAGCGAAAAAAAAACAAAAAAAAAATAATTCCTGGCAACTACGAGTTTAAAATTTTAAAAACTCAAAATTAAAGGAGCATTTACTGGAAGCCAAAACAATATAAGCAGGGGCATTCTGAAATTTTATCTTCGAGCTTTTCTCATACAACAAAGCTAGCTGAAGAATCTGGAATATTTTGTTTTTAAACAAAAATATTTTTTAAAAGACTTGAATTCATAAGCCTTTAAAAATTAATTTTTTTTTAATTTAAAACTTTGATAATTTTGTTTCGTTTAAAGATCAATATTCTTTGCTAGAGGCATTGAGAATTTAGAAAAAAATAACAAAATAAATCAATCAAATTGAGAGCTTTGTTTAAAATTCTGCAGTTTAGTTTTTATTTATTTAAAATATTGAATAAATAAAAATTCAATTAATGTTCAATTAAAAAAAAAACTATTTAAAAATAACAAAATCGACAAGCAAGTAGAAACCATTTGCGATTTTTCTTTTCCTCCCGCATTTATTGAATCTAAAACAAAGATCCAATTAATTAAATTTTTTAGAGAAAAGATAAGAAAGATGAGTATATTAAAGTTTTGAATCCTATTTTTTTTAAATCATTTACCTCGAATCCAGTCCATAAATACACTTGTCTTTGCAAATACCGAAGTAACACAAATCTTATTTCTGTCCAATAAAACCCAGCTACTAATACCAGCCAATTGCCACTTTTCACCTACTTTTACTACCAAAGGGCCTCCAGAATCTCCTTGACATATAGCTGAAGCTGGATCTGTTGATTGCTGTTGTAAATTATCAGTGCAAATTGAATTTAAAGGATTAAATGACATCTTATTTGCTGCATAAAATGCTGTGCAAATAGAATCATTAAATATAGCAAGTTTTAGTTCATTCAAATAAATAGAACTATCTTCATTAGCGGTTTTTCCCCAGCCTGTAGCCCATGATTCTTTATTTGAAAAATCACTATTCGATTCTGGAAGACAAATTGGTAAAATATGCTCAGTATAATTAACCGGTTCCTGAAAGAAAAATTTAATAATTTAAAAAAAAATATAAAAATAAAAGTACAGCTAGCTTAATTAATGCAATATCATCTTGTAAACCTTTTTTCTGATTTAATAAATTTTTGTAATCAGGATGAACAATTATTTTTGATACTGTTCTGGTAGTGCTATAAGGTTCTGGCTTTGATCTATCGTGTAGGCCAAAAATCAATTTTAACTGTTCCGGTTTTACTGTTAAAGGTGGATCAGTAACGATTATACAATGAGCAGCCGTAATCACCCACTCTGAATTTATCAAAGAACCTCCACAGATAAATCTTTCATTGATATTTGATTCAGGAATTGTTAGTTTGAGAATAGTTTGCCATCCCCAGTCTTCAGGGTTTGCTACATTTCCACCAACAATTTTATTTAATTTTTTTCCTCTGATTTCATTGATTCTTCGGCCACATTCCGGAGGATTTATTGATGAACTTGATCCATGAAGGAATTCACATATTAGTAAGAGCAAAATTGAAATAAGATTAAAAAATTGAGGATTCTTCATCTTTGAATAAAATTTTGAAGTTTTCAGCTGTTTAAATAACCTCACTTTAGTCATACTTGAATTATTTGGATATTGATATTCAGAATAATTTTTCATTTTATTTTAAGTGATTTCGTAAATTTTTTTTTAATTTCGAAATATAATAAGTTAAAATCGCAATAAAAATATAAATAACTTAAAACATTGTTAGTCGTAATTACCAAATAAATTCCTTTGTTTTGGCCAGGAAAAAAAATTATTCTTACATTTTAATTGTTTATCTTGATAATTTAAGCATAACTAAAAAGATTTTAAAAAAATTCATCAAAAAATTCTTAATTTTATTCAAAGATGAAAAATCATCAATTCATTAAGTTAATTAATTAGAAATTTAATCCTTACACTTTACCCAAAAATCCTTATCCCTAAATTAAGCCTACGCACCTCGTTTCCCGATCAAAACAAATATAAAACTATTCTTTAAAAAGATTTATATTCATTCTGAATATCACAGATTTATAGTTAATATTTATTTTACTGTTTTAAAATTTATAATGTTTAATCTGCTCAGATAGTATCAAATACTCATTGGAAAAATGATTAAAACAAGTTTATTATATTATTTGAATTTTCTTTTGGTAACAAAAAGATGATACAAAAAAATTTTTTTTTTATTATATTTTAAAACGATGCAAAAAAAATAAATTTGCTTTTACCTTTTAATTTTATTTTTTACTTTACTTAAAATATATTCTATATTATTTTTTAATAATCTTTTTTAAATTTGGTAAAAGTTTGAGTTACTTCTTATCCCATTCGATTTCTCAGATTCACAATATATTTAGAGATTTATAAACGAGCTTATAGGTTTTATTGCGGTAGACAACTCATTGGAACGAGGTCTGTAGCATAAACAAATACATAGTAAAAACTGATTTGAGAGCATCAAATGAAGACCACCTCGTATTAAAAATACAACAAATATTTAGCTATAAAATTAAGTCGAGATCCCAAAAATGCTTTTTGAACTTACGATATTCGTTCAATATTAGGTTTTTTTTTTGAATTGTAGATAAAAATCTTTTTCTTTGTATGATCTTTACTTCTTTTTCAAAACGAGATTTTTTTTATTTATTTTAAAGCGTGATTTAAAAATTAATGGAAAATCTAAATTTTATTTAATTAAGCCTAATTTTAGTTTGCAGATAAGATCTCTTATGTTTTTCTCATTTTATAAAAAAACTCATCAAAACTAAATAATGTGTTTTAATTACACTTGAATTATTTGAATATTCAAAATATGCATATAAGGTTTTTTTTAAATTTCGAATTAAGAAATGAATTAAAAAATCCAAAAAATATAAAAGACTATACCTTTTAAATGATGATCAAAAAACATTCTAAATGATGATTCCAAATGGAAATATCTTTAAAAAATACTGATCAAGGTATTGAAAAATTTCAATATTAGAATAGTAAAATGTAAATCAAAGAGATCGAATGAGATTAGAAATACTCGACAAACTCGACAAAAAAATTTTTCATAAATTAGACACGTCTTAATTGGACAAAAAAAAATTACAAAATGATTGTTTTATATTTATTATAGTTATACTAATTATTTGGTGTTAAAAGTTACCAAATAATTATTTGGTGTTAAAAGTTTCAAAATTGGGAGCTGCGAAAAACGGCAAATTAAAGTTTCAGTTCAAATTTTAAGATCAAAACGACCATTTAAAATTTTAAAACTTAATTAATCTAATGATTTAAATAATTTTTAAGAAATAAATACTTAACATTTCTAGGCATGTTACGTCTAATAATAGTTCATTATCAAATAAACATCAAAATGATTGATCTCTAATTTATTTAACAAAAACAATCAGTAGTTTAAATAATTCAGGTAGAGTTAATTCACAAATTCAAGTATACAGCTTTTATATCCATTAATTCAAACTGAAGTAATTTGGCATGTTGAAGTTTATGATCAAAACTTTATATCAAATTGCTCATTTTATATTTAATAATAAATTTCCTGAAGATTTAGGCAGAATTTTATAAAATTCTTGATGTAACATTGATTAACATAGTTTGTTACATTAAAATTTCAAAAAAAAAAAAATTTAAATTAATAGTATGTTCAAAATTAACTAAAATGATCGATTATTTTTGATTTTTTAGTAAAGTTAATAATGCAAATAAATAAATTTTTTTTTTACATAAAATATTATTTGGTTTTTTAATCTTACTATCTTTGCGAAGTTAAATCTTTTGTCTTTCGGATTTTGTACTCTTTTTAATTCTAAAAATCGATTATTAATCCATTTATTTTATGATCAACTTAAAATAATTTTTTGAGACTGTAGCATAATATGTTACATCATTACCAATTAAAAAAAAAATCATTTCGTTAATTTAAGAAATTATTATGCTTACTTTTTAATTGAGCATTTGATCATTTGATCATAAACTTCAACATGCCAAATAATTTCATTATTCTGCTTTAATAAATTTTAAATTTTAAAACAGTTAATTTTTTGTCTTTAAAAGTAAGTTTTCATTAAAATCAATTAAAACATTTAAAACTATTAAAGTTCAATATAAAGGCATAATTTAAATTTTTAATATGAAAATAAAATTGACATGACATGTCAAGTTATTACTTTGGAAAACATTTATTTGTTCTCTATTATAAAAAAAAATATTACAATTTTTATTTTGATCTTTTGATCTAAATCTCTAACTAAATTTGCCTTCAAAAATTACATATTATTTGACGAAGCCACTATATTTTTCTAAAAAAAAGTAATGAATAAAAAATTTTGTTTTAAATTCAGTATTATAGTTTTTTTTGATAAAATAAACACAGGTAATAATTATATGCCTATATTTTATAGATTAAATCAAAATTTTTTGTAAAAATCATGGAATTTTAAATTTGATTTATTAATTTGCGAGGAATGAGCGGTGCGTGACGAGCATATTAAGCATATTTATTTATTTATTTATTGAATCCTTTGTGGTCGAATTAAGAGTAAGAGCCTCAAGACCATATGTGAATTTAGATAAGCAAAATGTTTTGTATATAAATGATTTGAATTTAGGTGAAGAGGTAGGACTATTTTTAGGCAGAAGATATGAAATTCCAAAAAAGCTGCTCTGAACTTTTTTAAAATTTATAACTGCCTGTGTGTTAAGGTCAAGATTAGAATCTATAATGAATCCTAAGTATTCTAACTGATTTGCTTCTTCAAGTTCGGATCCATTAAGGTGAAATACCGACTTAAATAATTGAATGCCAAAGTTAACAACTTTTGTTTTATTAGGGTTAAATTTTATTCTCCATTTATTCCCATAAGATCCACAAATATCCAAAAGCATTTGTAGATGGGAGTCAACTGGGCTTATTAAGATTATATCATCTGCGTAGACAATTATAGAAACATTAAGATTTTTATAAAGAGCTCCAAGCTCATTGTTAAGGCATTCTATTATAAGATCATCAATATATATGTTGAAAAGAAAAGAAGATAAAATAGCTCCTTGTTTTACACCAGTTTCAATTTTAAAGGGTTTAGTTGTTAGATTATTTGGAAGAGATAAAACAGCTAGTGCTGAGTTATAATAAATTCTAAGCAATACCCAGTAGGAAGTATGCAATCTCTTTAATATTTTATAGAATAAGCCATCACGCCATATTTTGTCAAAGGCCTTTTCTGCATCTAAAGATGCTATCCTACATCCAGAGCCTTTATTGATGTAGTTAAGAGTTGTTTCTTTTAATACAAAAATGGCATGGTTACATGAGGTTTTTTTCTTAAAACCAAATTGGTTATTACTAACTTTGTAAAGATCAGGGGAGTTAATTAGAATAAGTTTTTCTAGGATTTGAGCAAAGCAGTTTGAAATAGAAATAGGTCTTATATTGTTTAGATCATAGCTGTTTTTTAAATTGTCTTTTAGAATAGGATTAATTTTTGAAGTATTAAGATTTTTTGGGATCTTATTGAATAGTAGAAGTTGGTTGAAGAATTCAAGTAGAATTTCATAAAAGCCAACAAAATTTACATTTTTTAAAAGGTTATAGGAGATTTTGTCAAAACCAGTTACTTTTGAGTTATCAAATTCTGATATTATTTTCTTTAGTTGAGACAGTTCAAAAAAAGGCAGAGTATCAGGACGAGTGTAGTTCACAAATGTTTCATTCACATGTTTTTTTAATATTTAGCTGATCACTTGAGAGAGAGGATTCATCCTCTTTGAATAAATTTAAGAAGTGAGAAAAGAGTTTATCCGGTGGGAGGGTTATTTCTTTTCTAACATTTCTTTTATTTTTAGACTGTGCAAGTCTTTTCCAAAATCTATTCCTATCTTTTAAAGAGAAAAGACTTTCTATTTTAGCTTGCTCTTTTAATTCATTTAGATAAATTTGCTGTCGTTGAGCTCTTCTAAATTCTTTCTTTAATTGTCTTCTTTTAGGTTCAAGGGAGGGATCCGTTTTTATTTTTTGATTTAAGTCAATTAAGCATAGACTCATGTATATTAAAAAACGAATACTGAATAGTTATTTTAATAAAATTCTGGACGTAAATCGTTAATACACTATACACATAGAGTATTAATTTCTCATGTATTTTCTTAATTAAAATTTTTGACAGATAATAATTATAGATATTCAGATAAAACTTAGCATTTACTTTAAAAATATTTGAATAAATAACGTCTTGTTACTCGCATATATAAAGCCCTGCTTCCCTATCTTAATTATACCAGTAGTTTTGTAATGCGTGGCAATTATATGAGTTCAAGTCGATTATCGAAAGAGGGCGCTGCAGTACTTTGCAGCGTCCAAAAAACAAAACGATTCTTGTCGTGATTTGGTCAAAGTTGACCAAGTCGATTCGGATAAGTTGGAATTTAAAGTTTATTTTAAATAGGTCGTTAAGCTAACCAAAATTGGTAACTTTGCAGCTACCGTTTACTCAAATAAAAAAACAAAGATAAAAGTTAAGTTAGTTTTGAGATTTCTTTATTCATTAGAATTAAATAAATTATAATATTTATAATAATAAATTATTAAATAAAAGAAGATCTTTTAATTAACTTCGTGAATATGTAGTTACAACTTTTACATCTCCCATCTAAATTTTTTTTTGTTTTTTCAATGTGCCCAGAGCAGACATTCAGATTCAGACAGAGTCTTTCATGCGAACATGGTGGACACACTCATTTATTTAAGAAATGAAAAAGGAAAATTTTAATATAAATTAAAATGATTTAATTTATAATACATTGTAAGTTTAAATAAATAAAATAAAAAGAAAAGGAGAGAGAAGGGTGATTTAGTTTTATTTTAAGTTATTTTTTTATATTTTACATATTTAAGAAAATTATAGATGTAATCTATGTCAAACTTGGGAAAAATTTTAATAAACTCAATAAAGTGTAGATTTACATTATTAATTTTTATTTTTCTAAATAGAGACAAATCTAGATCATTCAGTGTAAAAGAGTTGATAAATTTAGAAAAAAAGAAAGAAAATGTTAATTCACCAAAAGAATTAAACCCTAGACTTCCTGGAGTATAAAATTTATTTCTGTTTCTTAAATTATACGGTTTGTTAAGAGATTCGTTCATAATAAGTTGAGTTTTAAGTGGAAGAGGCGATTCTGGGTTCTTTAAAATCCTATAAGAAAAACAGCAAAGCTTAATGATCAGTCTATGTTGAAATCCGTATAGACCAGTGATAGGGACTCGTAAAATTTGAAAAGACTCGAGTCTGAATCCGAGTCTATAGAGCTTTTCAGACTCGGATTTGAGTCTGAGTCTTATGAAAAATACTTAGGGACTCGTGAGTCCGAGTCGGACTCGGGAGTCGGAATTTGAGTATTTTGGACTCGAGTCTAAACAAAATATTTTTTATTTTAAAAAAACTTAATAATTAAGTAATTTCTTATAAAAAAATTTATTTTATTCCAATGTTTTAAGCAGACTTGTTTTTAAGTCACAGTTTTAAGTCTAAGTCACAAAAATTTAAGTCAAAGTTATGACTTGACTTAAATTTTTCTTTTTTTTTAAGTCAAAGTCATGACTTGACTTTAAATTTTTTTTTTTTTCAAGTCAAAGTCATGACTTGACTTTAAATTTTTTTTTTTTAAGTCAAAGTCATGACTTAAATTTTTTTTTTTTTTCTTTAAGTCACAGTCATGACTTAAATTTTTATTTTTTAAGTCACAGTCATGACTTAAATTTTTTTTTTTTATTTTTTAAGTCAAGTCAGTGACTTAAAAAATTTTTTTTTTAGAAACAGGCTAAATAAAGCCGGTCAGCTTGACGGTCAAAATTTTGGACAGTTTAAAAATCGGGTAAAAAAAAAGCGGGCAGTCAAAGATACGGTTACGTTAAGGCGGACGGCCATTTTGCCGGCTTATAAACCGGGAATAAATTAAAAAATTAACATAATTTAAAATATGTTTATTATTTAAAAAAGTTGTTTTTTAATTAAAAAAAAATAAATTAAAAAATTAAAAAGAAAAAAAAAAATTTATTTAAAAATTAAAAAGAAAAAAAAAATTTATTTAAAAAATTAAAAAAAAAAAAAAAATTTTATTTAAAAAAAATTAAAAGACAAAAGAAAAAAATTTTATTTAAAAAATTTAAAAAAAAAAAAGAAAAAAATTTTATTTAAGAATTAAAAAAAAAGAAAGAAAAAATTTTATTTTAAAAATTAAAAGACAAAAGAAAAAAATTTTATTTAAAAAATTTAAAAAAATAAAAAGAAAAAAATTTTATTTAAGAATTTAAAAAAAAAAAAGAAAAAATTTTATTTAAAAAATTTAAAAAAAAAAAAAAAAAAAATTTATTTAAAAAATTTAAAAAAAAAAAAAAAAATTTTATTTAAAAAATTTAAAAAAAAAAAAGAAAAATTTATTTAAAAAATTAAAAAAAAAAAAAAAAAAATTTTTTTAAAAAATCAAAAGACAAAAGAAAAAAATTTTATTTAAGAATTAAAGAAAAAGAAAGTATTTTATTTAATATTTTTAATAATATACGAAAAAAAAAGAAAAAAGTTTTAAATTATAAAAGCACACGTAAGCCAAAAGTCAGGAAAGGAAAAGCACAAGTGAACCAAAATAAAAAGCACGCAGTTTTGTGAAATGGACTCAAATTTTTTGCTTGAAACAAACTGGCCAACGTTTGGACAAGGTGTCGTATCTGGGCACTCGAAAACTTTGCATGAATGGTGTGGTAATATTTCGAGTTTCGTCCTGGAGCTTTCAAATCATGTGAAACTTCTAGAAGAAAGAGAAAAGGAGAAAGACATTGAAATAAATAAACTGAAATCTGAATTGTCAGCAGCAAATAAAACAGCAAACTCATCCAACAACAGTAGCAAGTGGATTCAAATGGTAAAACAAGGAACAAAAAATGCTAAAAAACCAGCGGATCAGATAGCTGTAGAAAATGCAACCATTAGCGAAATGAATGAAAGAAATAGAAGGAAAAAAAATGTGATTATTTATGGTGTGCCAGAATCAAAGAAAGAGATTTTAGCAGACAAGAAAGCAGAAGATGAAGCAAAAATCAATGAAATTCTATCCACTTTTGGAAAAAGTGATATCAAGCCAGCGTATTCAAGACGTTTGAGATCTAAAGACCAAAGTAAACCAGGACCAATTCTAGTTGAACTCAAAGAAGAAGCAAACAGAAATCCACTACTACTAGCAGCGAAAAAGTTGAGAGATTCAAATATTTTCAAATCTGTTTATCTTAGTCCAGATTTGACTGAAACCGAAAGAGCTTTAGACTATGAATTGAGAAAACAAAGAAATGAAGCAAATAATGGTCTTTCACAAGACTCGCCCTTTCGATATGGCATCCGTGGAAATCAGCTCGTCAAATTCAAGAAGCAATAATCGTTCATCAGAAGCGCCATCACGTGTAGATAGTCTCGAATCTTTAAAATGTATGTATTTAAATGCTACTTCTTTGGACAATAAACTAGATGAATTCAGTGTTGTTATTGAAACATATAGCCCACAAATTGTAGCAGTTAGTGAGACTTGGTTCAAGAGCATCTCAATTACGAACGTTAAAGGATACAATTTGTACAGAAAGGACAGAAGTGAAGGACGCAGAGGTTGTGGTGTATGTCTCTACATTGATGAAAAAATCGACTCATTTGAATTAAATGATGCAGGTTTTAATTTAAGTAAAATAGAACAAATTTGGGTAGTAGTTAATTTTAACTGTGAAAAATATTTAGTTGGCTGTCTTTATAGGCCAAACGATTTTGTTGATATGAACGATTTCGATCTAGTCTTCAAACAAGCTAAAGACTATGTGGACGAGAGAGGTTATAAGGATCTTCTAATAATGGGTGACTTTAACTTTCCATCAATCATCTGGTCAAATGGCTGTGTGTCAGAAATCTTAAACGAAAATGGATTCGAACATAAATTCAGAGAGACACTAAGCGATACTTTTCTATATCAGCATGTAAATATCCCAACTTTTCAAATGTCAAACGAAAAAGCTGTCAACACTTTGGATTTGATTTTCACGACTCATTCTGGCAGTGTGTATGCAATCGATACAAAATTTGTTCTTGGCAACATTAATAAAGGACATCTGGTTATCTTTTTCAATTTTGTTCTCAAAAACAAGGTTAGTAAGGAATCATATACCTGTAAAAAATTTATTTATAATAAATCTGACTTTGAAAAAATTTCTCATTTTCTATCAAATATTGATTGGGTGCACCTATTTGAGAATTTAAATATTCAGGAAATGTACAATGAGTTAATTTTCTATGTCAGCGAAGCTAGTAATCGATTCATTCCAGTGACGCATGGCTATAAAAAGAAAAGTATCTCAAAACCTTGGATAAAAAATGAACTCAAAGTTCTAATTAGAAATAAAAAGAATCCTAGACATAGGAACTGTGCATCTAAATGGAAGGATATGAATCTATATAGTGATTACAAGCGTATCTGTAAATTAGTCTCATCAGAAATAAAAAGAGCCAGACTAACTTATGAACAGAATTTAGTTGAAAAAGCTAAGAAGAATCCAAAAATATTGTACAAATACCTAAATGATCAACAAGTTATCAAAGAATCTATCAAAGCATTAAAAAAGTCAAACAATGAATTAACGCAAGAACCGAAAGAGATATCAAATCTTCTTAATAAATGTTTTCAAGATGTTTTTGTTATTGAACAAGATGGTGAGCTTCCTCCTTTTGAAGTTGAATTTAATGAAAACTGGTCAGAATATATTGACATTGAGCCAAATGACATTAGTTATGAAATGGTTTTCAAAAAATTACAAGACCTGAATCAAAATAAATCATGTGGTGTAGACAAGCTTCATTCGTTATTGCTAAAAAACTGTGCAGAAGCCTTTACTGTTCCTTTAACTTTGATTTTCAGAGAATCATTATCGAATAGTCAGCTTCCAATTCAATTCAGATCAGCAAATATTACTCCATTGTATAAAAAAGGTGATAAATCAACGGCAAGCAATTATCGTCCTGTGTCTTTAACTTCAATTCCTTGCAAAATTATGGAAAGCATAATAAGAACCAAAATGGAAGACTATCTTTATAAGAATAATATTATATCTAAAGAACAGCATGGATTTGTTAAGAAAAAGTCATGTACATCTAATCTTCTGGAAACACTAGATTTCATCTCAATGAGTCTAGACAAAAGTATTCCTGTTGATGTGATTCTGCTAGATTTTGCGAAAGCATTTGATACTGTTCCGCACAGACGACTAATAGCTAAATTGAAAGCGTATGGCTTTGATGGTCTGACATTAAAATGGATTGAAGCTTTCTTGAAAAATAGAAGACAACGAGTAATTCAGGGTGAAATTTTGTCTGATTGGGTTGAGATTTTTAGCGGTGTACCACAAGGGTCAGTGATTGGTCCACTATTGTTCGTTTTGTATATCAATGATCTACCTAAAGGAATAGAGAATGTTGTGAAGTTGTATGCAGATGATACTAAAATTTTCTCGCAAACGGTATTAGAAATAAGCGCCACGAAACTACAATCAGATTTAGATTTAATTCTCAAGTGGACTCAAGATTGGCTACTTCTCTTCAACACATCAAAATGTGTGTCTATGCATTATGGTCATAAAAACAAAAAATTTCCTTATTTTATTAATGGTAAGCTTTTAGCAACGTCAGAAACCGAAAGAGATCTTGGAGTTATTTTCAATACAAATCTTAAATGGAAAAATCAAGTGATAGAGGCTACAAACAAAGCAAATCAAATGTTAGGTCGCATCAGGAAGTCATTCGCTCGTTTTGATTGTAAGTTATTAAGATCTTTGTATTTAACTTTTGTTCGTCCTCTTTTGGAATTTGCGGTGCCTGTATGGTCTCCAATTCTTAAGTCTGACTGTGAGAATGTTGAAAGGATTCAACGCAGAGCTACGAAATTTGTTTCGTCAATTAGAAACAAACCGTATGAAAGCAGATTGAAGGCTTTGAACATTCCAAATCTGGTGGAAAGAAGAAAAAGAGGTGATCTAATTCAATTATACAAGTTCATGCATGGAATAGAATCGGTTGAAAAAAGCAACAATTTTAATGTCACAAAAAACCAAGGAAGAGGTCACTGCCTCAAATATCACAAAGAAATATCGAGGCTCCAACATAGAGATAACTTTTTTTTCAACAGAACCGCTAACATATGGAACTCGCTGCCAAATGAATTAGTTGAAGCCCCCAATGTTAACAGCTTTAAAGCAGGCATTGATTGCTGGATGAGCAGCAATCAATCACATCAGCTGTCTTAGTGTGCCTTATCAGCACACTCGCTGGCTAGCCAGCTACAGTCAAAACTACTACTACTACTACTAAAGTAAAAATTTTATTTTTTAAATTAAAAAAATTTTTATTTGAAAATTTAAAAAAATTTATTTAAAAAATAAATAAAAAATAAATAGAAATTTGTTGTTTGTAGTTTTTATTTATAGTCGTTGGTAATTTTTGACCGTTGGTACTTTTTGAACATTGGATGTTGTTGGTTATTGGTTGTTCGTAAACGTCCAATCACAAACTCCCAGCAACCCCTAAACTCAACTACCACAACTTTTGGCCGTTAGTACTTTTTGAACGTTGGAAGTTGTGGTAGTTGAGGTTGGGGGTTGTTGGGAGTTTGTGATTGGACGTATGACGATTTAACGAGCACCATTTGTACACAAGTTCTAAACAATTTTTGAGGTTTTCAGGCTACGTGAAATTCTGTAAACCAAAGACTTTAGAAGAAGCAATAGAAGTAGCTGAGAATTACGAAGCATTTAAGATGTCGGAAAATCCAAAAACCTCAGATATCTTTTTCGCAAGCTCGAAATCAGGTTTTAAAGTTAAATTGAGAAATAAGCCATACCCTTATAAACATAAAAAAGACCAAAAATACAAATCCGATTATAAGTATAGTAAGAAACCTAGTAATAAAAAGAAAATAGTCTGTTATGGATGTGGCTCAGAAGGACACTATATAAACCAATGCCACAAAAATAATAATCGTCGTCGTAGCATTGACAAAAAAGAGAAATATAATAAAAGAAATAAATTAGAACGTAAGGATAAAAGTAATTATAGCAAAAACGCAATGACTGTCGAAGATTTGACAAAAACAAACGATCTGCTAAAACACACCGGCTTTATTCTAGACAAAGAAGTCGAAGTAGTATTTGATACTGGAGCTTCATCTTCTATTATAGGATTAAATGCAGCTAAAAAATTAGGCTTAAATATTTTAGCTTCGGATAAATCAATAAACACAGCAGACGGTTCAACTAATAAAGTTATCGGTGTAACAGAAGAAATCGAATTAAAAGTGGAAGAAACGGTCGCTAACTTATCACTTATAATAACTAACGTCAGTCATATCGAAGTCTTACTAGGTTTAGACTGGTTCGACCAAACAAAAGTAGTTTTAGATCCAGCTAGAAGAATCCTAAAAATTCCAGGAAAAAATATTAAACTCGATTCAGAAGAAGAATCTGACGTCGAAACGGAAATAAACGCTTACCTAGCCGACCAAGAACCAGATGACATTTTTTCAGACGAAATTATAGACTGTGAAGCTAAATTCGAATTAAAACAGACAAACTTGAAAGTTCTAGATGACTTTTTAAAACAAAACGAATACGTTTTCGCAAAAAGCCTAAATGATTTAAAAGAATGTAAAAATGTCAAGTTTGACATCGAAACGACAACAAAAACTCCAGTAATGTCAAATCCTTATAGACAAGCAAATTCAGTATTTCTTTAGAACTTACCTTTACGGTAAAAAGTTCAAGATAATCGTTGACCACTATGCACTAAAATGGCTATTAACTATAAATAACCCAAATGCTAGATTAACACGATGGTCAATACTTTTACAAACGTTTAATTTTGAAATAATACATCGAAAAGGAATACTACATTCAAACGTCGATGCACTCAGTCGTCCAGTCATGATCGCAGAATTAACCGATAACAACGACGAAGATTTATCAACAAAATATCTTGACCCGTACCAAGATTCGCATTTATTACACTTTCTCAAGTATAATAGACATCCCGAAGGATCGTCGAAAAAACGAGTTAAACGTGTAAGTAGACTTTCAAGACACTTTACGTTAAAAGAAGAAGACACACTTTATTTCAGAAAACTCTTAAACGAATCTTTTAAACTCTTAGTACCACAAATAGAGGACAGAAAAGATATAATAGCAAATTCACATAACCTAGGTCATTTTAAAACGGAGACTGTCTACACAAATCTATCAAAAGAATTTTATTGGAAAGCTATGAAAGATGAAATCGAAAATTTCATCAAAAAATGCAATGTTTGCATTCGTTTTGATAAATCAAAGGTAATAGACCACCCTGCATTGACCTTACCTATTAGATCGATTTTCGATAGGATAGGCATCGATTTAGTTTTCGGACTCCCAAAAACAGTCGATGGATATATAGGACTCTTAATCATAATTGAACACCTATCAAATTTTGTATTTGCCTACCCAATCAAATCAAAAACAGCAATTGAAATTGCCGAAAAGATTTTTGAATTTATCTCAACTTTCGGACCACCATCCGAATTTCTTTCTGACAAAGGACCAGAATTCGTTAACCAAATTCTTGACGAACTTTGCAAAAAGTTCGATATTAAAAGAAGAATTACTTCAGCATACAATCCGCGAACAAACGGAAAAACTGAGAGAGTCAACCAAACCATAGTCTCTGCACTTAGAAAACAATCGGCACAAGACCCAGAAAACTGGAATAAATACTTGCCATACGTTCTTATGGCATACAGAACAAGAAACCATTCATCAACAAAATTTAGCCCCTATGAAATGTTATTCGGAAGAAAAATGAATTCAATAAGATCATGGGAAATTAGAAATGGTGAAGATGATGAATCGGCACTTATAAGAAGGACAGCTGAAATCCAAAAACTTCAAGATGAAATCATACCTAATGCAGTCCAAAATCTTCATAAAGCACAAAATAAACAAACGACCACACGAAATAAACAAAAAAATGTAAGTTACAATTTTCTAAAACCTAACGACCAAGTATTCATCAAATCGGAAAAAATACAGGATAAGTTTAAACCTATCTTCGACGGTCCATACATTATTAAAAGCCAAACAAATTACGGAAATTATGTTTTAACAGACCTAAAAGGAGATGAACTAAAAGATAGTTACCCTAGATGGAGACTGAAACTTACCGAACAATTCGACAAAAATAAGGAAATAGATAATCTTCAGGATATTGATAAAATTGAAAAAATTTTAGATCATAGAAAGATTGGAAGAGGTTACAAATACCTCATTAAGTGGAAAGGTAAACCAATTTCAGATAATAGTTGGTTAAAAGGTTCACTAGTTGACAAATCGCTGAGAGACGATTACCTAAA
Source organism: Brachionus asplanchnoidis (assembly GCA_025491095.1). Classification (NCBI taxonomy): domain Eukaryota; kingdom Metazoa; phylum Rotifera; class Eurotatoria; order Ploima; family Brachionidae; genus Brachionus; species Brachionus asplanchnoidis. Next base: position 2,008,074 of record JAILYF010000006.1, read on the forward strand.
CACATTAAAAATTAATAAACGTAAAACGACAAAAACTAAACCGCAAGTGAATAGCAACCTACTTTTTACGATATTGATGTATTTCTTTATTTTTAATTCTGTTTTCTGTCAAAAAATTAAAGACGATTTTACATATTGTCAAATAAATGACAACAATCAAATTATTAACCAAAACTTTAATTGCATTAATCCCAAACTAAACCAAATGAATGTTAAAACTATAAATCTAACCATTCGGATCTTATCAAAAATTGATTTCGTTATGAATGATTTTGGTTATCAATGTTACATGAAGAAAAATATTAGACATTTAAATCAATCGTTATTTTTTCAAACAAAAGAATCTTTTAAACAGGAAGCAATAGAACTAAGTAGAAATCAATGCTTAGATATGATAGAATTCAATAAATGTGACGGCAAAAGTATGAACTGTAACGATAACAGTTGTTCGTATAACGAAATTCCGCAAGGTGAATTTCAATGGAACAGAGACGTAACTTACGAAAATTTTGCTTGCAGATACCATAAAAAACATATAGTAAGCGATCATCTAAATGCAACACTATTTAATAACGGTCTAAATTCGTGCAAACCTAAAGATCTTTTTTGTAAATTGTCGGACTCCGTGATCGTCTGGAACAATTCCATAGTAAAGAAGAACCCACTTAAGACAATATTTATTGGACACAATTTTATTAGGAAAAATAATCTAATTTACTCACTAGTTCACAAATATTTGTTTCAAATTTCTAACCCAATAGATGATTATGGTTAAGAACTTTACCCCACGACGGATGGACTTTTTCTAGTTTTCGAACCACCGGTATCTAGTAAAATAGCACAAATATTAGCATCTTTTCCTTTAGCAAGAGATGATAATAATATTATAACGCCTAGAGACATAAACGATCTAATGATTGCCGAAAACGACTATCTGAACTACAATGTAGAAGAACAAATAATGCACGAACATGAAAGAAATCTTCTAAAATTTTGCTCGTTATTCACAAATCAACTAAAAATTTTGGGGTCAATCGAAAGTTCATTTCATACGATATATGACTTCATGGGAAACAAGTTAGTTGTTTACTCAAAAAATAACGTTTTGTTTATTCCTCCATGTTATAAAGTACAAGAAATCGAAATTTTACAAACAAATTCTTGCTTTGTAGAAATACCTGTTCTAATTTCAGTAAATAACAAAACAATAAACGCTTTTCTAACAAACAATAACTTTATAAAAAGTTTTTCGAATACTATAAATTGTAGAAGAGTTAGCGATAGAATCATATTACCTTCAAACAAATGGGCCCTAGTTAGAGTCGGTAATAATATAAAAGAATTCAAACTAAATAACGTAATTGTTCAAGATATTAAACTTGATCATTTCAATTTCTCGAGTTTAAATTACTTTCACCATAAAGAAATTGTACAAGGGTATGACTTTGTCAAAGAATTTCATGACATAAATGGAGCTAACGATATCAACGGCAATTTTTACAATTTACCAACTGACGAAATCAATAGTGCATCAGTAACTGAAACCTCGGAATCTCATCATTATTTCGAATTTAAATTTTTAAATTTTAAAAAACAATTTAATTCATTTATAATATTTTTTGTTATTGTAACATTTATTCTAGCAGTCTTTAATATATTTGTAATTCTAAAACTTGTCAGAATATGTAATACTAAATGCCTTATGAACAATCAACAGTCAAATGGCATACTCCCATTAGCAGAATTAGCCCAACTTTTACATGGAAGAGCGTCATAGGGACTATGACAATTTTAACGGGGGAGATCTGTTACTGGCAGACTAAATAACCTAATTATATCTTTGAATAGTCAAAATTTATCTATTTTTAAATGATTGATCGTTCTGGTTATTATTGTATTTTAATCTATTTATAATTATATTTTTATTGATGTGTGCTTTTGATTTTTGTAGTCTTATCGATTTAATTATTTTTTAATTAAGACTTAGCTTTTGTTGGACTATAAATATGAGTTTCGATATTCTAGAAATTCGATTTTATTCGAATATCTTCCAAAAAAGTTAAGTTAGGCCAAACTCAACTATTTCTCATTATTTCTAAAACTGTTTTCTTATTTTAAATAAATATTCTAAATAATTATTTCAAACTAATTATTAAATTTCATCCTTATCCCCATAGACCTCTAGAGTCAAGTTACAGTATCGGGTAGATGCGGTAACATGTCTATTAAATCCTTTAAATTTGAACTACAGAAACTGATAGTGGTATCTTCAGCAAATATCTAACAGTTAATGTTATGATTTTTAAGAAAAAAAGCTAGGTCATTTATGAAAATTAAGAAGAAAAGAGGACCCAACTCACTTCCCTGTCTCCAAGGTCTATTTTATAGAATTCAGAAAGGGTGCTACCGAAGGAAACCGCTTGTTTTTTTCCAAAAAAATAATTTTTGATAAGATCAAGAGCGTTTTCATTAAATCCAATTCTCTTTAATTTGCAAAGTAAGAGATTTGGGTCTACTAAGTCGAAAGCCTTGCGGAAGTCAATAAACAAGAGAAGTGTAATAAATCTTTGTTACGTGCTGTGTTAATTTCTGAAATAAGTTCATGTAAGGCTGTTTCACATGAGTGATCTTCGCGGAATCCATACTGGTATGGAAAAACAATTTTATTTGTGGTCAAGTAAAGAGATAATTGTGATGCTATTACCTTTTCAAAAATTTTTGATATTACAGGTAAAACGCAAATTTCTCTGTAGTTGTTAATGATTTCGATTGGACCTTTATTTTTGTAGATATCTGTAACAATTGCGCATTTCCACTCATCAGGGACTCTGCAATAAGTGATACAATCATTGATGAGTTCAGTTAAAACTGGACCAAGAATTACTGCTGAGTCTTTAAAGATTTTGACTGAAATATCTGAGATACCAGGGCCATTGTTAGCATCTAAATTACTTATTATTTTAACAGCAGACTCGACCGATATTAACTTAAAATCAAAAGTTTTTTCTTTTAATTTTCTAAAGGGACACATGTGAGAAAGTTCATTAAAGGTTTAATTTATGGAAGCTTTACTGGTATTTATAACAAATACTGAATCTGATTTTGTATATGTGAAAAAATTATTCAAAAGCTTGCTAATTACTGAGGACTCAGATGCGGAGTTCTTACCGTTGATAATGAAGTTCGGAATGGTACTGTTTTGTTTGTTAGACTTTAATTTTATTGTTGATCCATAGAAATCATAAAATTTTTATGAATTTTGAAAATCATCTAGTTTTTTATCCTTGAATTACAAGATTAATTTTTGTTCGGTCAAAGTTTTTATACGTTTTTTTGTTTCTACATATGAAAAATAAAAAGAGCGCTCTTGAGTGTTTTTCCACGACTAATAAAAACCATCCCGTATTTTAGAAAGAGAATTAATTTCATTATCAGACCGTGGGCTAAAAGAACTTTATTATCAATTTTAACCTATTTATTTGGTGCAATTGAATCTATTACAGTTTATTGTCTATTACAGTCTCGTTAATATTTTCCAAATTTTGTCGGAATTAGCGAAAATCCCAGATATCGTTATCTTGGATGATAAGAATTTTAATTAAAAGTTCCGGATTGAAGAAAAAACTTTACAAAAATAAATATATTGATAATAACAAAAATAAAACAAGCTTAATTCTAATTAATAGAAAAAATGTAATTTATTATTTCGAAATAAAATTGTCTAAAGTTAATTGTTATTTTCTAATTTACTAAACTTGAGCTTATTAGTTAATTGATTTAATGTGTTAACGTTTTCTTCACTCAAACAATTTTTATATTGCTCAACATAACTTGTTACGCTATTTAATTATTATTTTATTAAATAAATAATAATAATTTATATATTAAATAAATAAGTAATTATCAATTCTTTTATAAAGGCTTTCCACGCTACTACAAATTTCATTTTCTTCACTAGAAATCAGCTCATTATAATTTTTATTATTTTTTTCAATATTTACTATGTCAACATGATTGAAACAATACTGCATTGTTTCAAAATTCACATTTTTCCATGCAACTTTAATCATTTAAATAGAGGAAATGACGATTGGCTTCAACTTCCCTTGACCCGTATAATTTGCACAAAGTGCTACACTTAGCCTTTTTTTACTGATTTTGTGTCACTGATTCTTTATTTGAAAAATAAATTGTACGGATAAGAGAATTGGACTAAGCAGAATTAAAGAAAATTTAATTCCAGGTATTTTACATAAAACATCTTTTTCGGTCGATTTCCTCCGAATTACCGAATTTTCCGAAATATCGAAGGCTGGATTAACGAGAGTTGACTGTATTCTTAAAATCTAGTCCTTAGCGAGTTCCATTTATCACTAGGTAGATCAAGTGAAGATAAAGAAAGAAAAGATTGAGATTTGAAGTCATGGTGAGAGATTTTCTCTGCGATTTTAGATAGATTATTCTCAGAAAGATTTATAACAGATTTATAAGAGGTGGTACTTTTAATTGAGGTAATATCTAGAGTAATTACTAGTATTCTATGATTGCTTATAGAGTTATCAATGGATGAAGTCGATTTTATTAGATTTTGGTTATGCAAAACGAGATCTATTTGAGAAACACTTGTTATGAATTTATTTTCTTTCTGAAAAAATTTGGTTGGACTCTAGTTGGACCTAAAACGAAATGTTTTAGACCATAACTTGAAAGGAAACATTTTAAGATTTCATTTTTTTTTAGAGAATCTTTATTAAAATCTCCAATAAGAAAAAGGGAATCTTAGATGTTTATGGTTAAGAGGAAATTTCCAATTTTATCTAGATAATCACTATCATTAATATATCAGTTAGGGGCCTTAAAGCATTAAAGAAAATTAAAGCATATTTTTTTTTAAAATAAATTTGGAAATAAATACTTTCAATTGATGCTAAAATTTTTGTTTTCCATATAGTGTATTCGCATCTAATATAGGCAAGAACGCCTCCACCTTCTTCATTTTCTCTATCGAAACGTATAATATGGAAAAAGGAATGTTTAAGAGAGGATAAAGGATGGATGAAATCATTAAGAAATGTCTCATTTAGCATTACTTTATCAAAAATTCTTGAGTTAAGGACTGAGTATATTTGGTCTTTTTTATTTAAAAATCTGTTAACATTAATTTGTAAAATGTATTAAATAATAAATTTTAACAAAAAATAAATATATAAATTGAAATTAAATTTGAAATATGTTAAATCATTCTTCATTCATTGGTTCTTCTTGAATAAATCTTGTCTCTTTTAAGTCTTGTATGATGTTTATTTCCTTTTTCTTTCTTGGGTTTATTTGTTTCTCATTATCCAAGCTATCTGAAGACACGTGTTTTATAGTATTTTTAATATTAAAGCCTTTAACTTCTGTTTTTGATTTCCTGATTTTAATTATCTCTTCGAAACCGAAAACTTCTCTGCATAAGAATTGCAATCGACTTTTATGCATCGTCATTTATAAAAACCTTTGACGATTTTTTTGACGGAAATTCGATAGTAATAACCAGCATGAGCTAATTGTGGAGCTTCCTTTTCAGACAACAGCACTACCCCTTCAGTGTCGCTTTTTTAAAAGTCTAAACCAAAAAAAATTGAGTAAATAACATCAAAAAAATGAAATTTATCACCTAAATATATTTATTTTAACACCAATTTTTATAAAATTTATTTCAATAAAAAAAAATTCATCATCAAAATACACGCATATTTAGATTAATTAAGTAGAAATGATTCATCAAAATTTTTTAAATCATTAAAAAAAAACTTATTATAAAATATAAAAAATAGAAAAAATATATTAATTAAGCTTTTTAAACTAATTAAGGTTAAACACGAGTTGTTATTTTCACTAGCCTCAAGAATTCTAGCATTATCAGGAATTTTAGGAAATTATTCTAAAAAAGCAATATATATACTATGTTTGTATGAATAACTTTTTGAATATCTTCGACTATCACAAACAGTTCTCCTATATTAAAACAAATTATTTTTATTTACATCAGCTGATATCTATAAGGAACACTTTCATTATTTGCAAAATCATTGAAATTTTTTCTTAAATTGTTTTCAAATTCGAATCTTGGGATTCTTGAGCTAACTCATGGTTTAATTTGAATTTTGAATTAAAAAATGTTGATTGAAAATAAAATAAACAATTATTTGCTTGCAAAACTGAAAAGGTTGTTTATTTTTATATGCAAATAATTGTTTATTTTATTTTATTAGTACTGATTTGTTCCCATGGATTTACCAAAATTTACGCGAATTTACCAAAATTTTAGCAAATTTACGCGAATTCCGATAATTTTAAGTAAAATCGCAAAAGTGAAAAACAGCAAATTTACCGGATTTCCCGTTAATTTACCAGGATTTAACTGATTTTATGTAAAATTTCGTAAAACCAAAAGGGCCAAAAAATCCAAAGAACAATACACTGTTTCCATTGAAATTTTGCCCTTTTACAATTTATTAAAGAAAAAAGTTTCCACATAGAATTATATATTAAATGAAAGGTCTTTAACTCATCTTTCGGCAAAATTATTTTATTTTTTAAATTTCCTAATATAAATGTCAATTTTTCCGGAATGAAAATACCTTTTTTTTCAAAATAAACTTTACATTTGAATTTGCAACGAATATTTTTAGCTAAAAAATAAATAAGGCAGTTTTTTTCTTGCATTAACTGTTCTATTCATTTTAATATCTTTTTTTTTCCTTTTCGAAATGCACTGAAATTAGATAATTTACTAAATATAAATTCAGATATCTGAAAGGAGTAAAGATTTTTACTCTCAAAAACATTTTAAAGTATTAGTAAAATACAATTTTTTTGCCACAAGGGTTATTTAAAAAAAGGATCAAAGTTAGAATTGTCGCTTCATTTTATGACAGTCGATTCCCAAAATTTTAAAAATATTTCTTCGATTTAAAAATATTTTTAGATTTAAAATTTTAAAAGTTTGGTTTAGTTATAAATAACCTAATCAATTATATTGTTTATTAATTTTTAACTTAACTTATGCCTTCTTCATTAAATAAATACCTCGATTTTGTGAAACGTCTGGGTAAACAAAAAAAATTTCATAAAAATAAAATTTACAAATTCGAACACATTTTGTGTGAATTATGATTATGTGCGTCACGCAAATTTTTTTCACAAAATTAGCGTTTCACAATTAAGGGGTAACAAAATCGGGGTCAGGCTGTATAATGCCGTGTTTTTTATTTAAATTCAGATAGTTTAATGTTTTTAATTTGTTAGATAATTAGTTAAGGCTTCATTTGATTTTTTCTGTTACTAAAATATTAATCATAAATGGTTAATTTTTATCTCAAGGATCTTTAATTTTGTCTGTCAGTCCGTTCAATTAAGACAAAAATTGACTAATCAATCGGTTACTTGATAAATTAGTGTTTTTATTGAATTTTTAGTATGAAAATGATCAAAATAATAATTATTATCCAACTAAATAGTGTAATTGCTACCTAATAATTTCTTCTTTATCCTGATCAGAATAATACTTTCAAATTGGTATTTAATATAAGCCGGTTAAAGCCAAAATCCTGCATATTCACTAATTTGAAAAATTGTTAATTGTAAAAGTTATATTTTGAGAGCTTTAAGTAAACACACAAATCTGGTTTCCTGTAGCATTTTTTTGGTTTAGTAATGAAGAATGAAAAAGGTCAAAAGTTGCATATGTCAAAGAAATATTTCTCAATAACTATACTTAATAATGTTTTATTTATATACCGATATTTAATTTGTTCTATTTTAATTTTTTTTACTTATTATGAACTTATTTAAATTTTCTAACAACTGGCTAAAATGAAGGACGCTGATCCATTCTGAAAAGCCGGAGAGTTTTCCTCAAACTAATAAATAAATATAATAATAATAATAAGAATTTATATATTGATAAAAAAATAGTGTTTATAACAGAAATGAAATATCAGCCGTTTTCGTTATTTTTAGAAAGAGGTTATTTTATAAAATTTTAGCTAAGGTGACCTTCTAAGATTATTATTTTCATTATATTTCCTTTAAACACGGAAGAAACATTGCAGAAAAATTTCATAAAAGTAAAAGCCTTAAAATGTTAATATGGTCTATATCCCAAGAATTAATTATTAATAATGAAAATCAGCGTGGTCAAGAGTATTTTTTAAATAAAGTGAAGAGTTGCTTTAATTCAATAAAACTTATGTTATATACTGCTTTAACTGTAAGAAAAGAATCTTAAATATTATTTTCAATGATATAAGACAATTATTTAGAAAATTTTAAAGAATTGGTAATAGTCAAAAGGCATTTGTCTACACGGGAAATAACAAATTTATTTTCAGAGCAGCCTGTATGCCTATAATCATTTAGTCAAGAATTGACTTGATTTTTGATTTTTCGATTTATTATTTTAACTTTTAGCTGTGACTTCGAATATTTTATATTAAACGAATATCTAACAAAGTAAAATAAAACCGCTGAAACAATTCTTTCATCTTTTTTTTAGGATTGTATTTTTGCAAGAAAAATCTTTTTTTTAGCATGAAATTATAATTTATCGGAAAAACCTGATTTTTTGCCAAATATTACTATAAAAACTATTTTTTTCATCTTTTTTTTAGATTGTATTTTTGCAAGAAAAATCTTTTTTTTAGCATGAAATTATAATTTATCGGAAAAATTTGATTTTTTGCCAAATATTCCCGTAGAAACTAATTTTTTTAAATTTTTTTTAAATCTTTCAAGCATGAAATTAGACATTTTTTCCTTTTTGCTATGATTTATTATAGAAAATATCCCTCTCTTGTTGAATGTTTTTTATTTTATTATATATATTATTTTGTGTAACAAATAAGTTGAAAAGCGAAAAATTTAACTTCCGAAATCTGATAAAATTTAGTGTTTTGGGCCGGTCGAGAGGAATTATGCTAAAACACGGACTACATCTTTTTTACTAAAACATGGACCGTTATAACAAATTAACAAGTTTTTGAATAATTCCTAATATCATCCAACCGCGGTCGGTGTTTTAATAAAAAAAAGGTGGTCAATGTTTTAGCATAAGCCGTCTTGAAAATATTGAAAATTAAAAGGCTGTCTAAATTAATAAAAGAAATCGATTTGAATATTAATTCAAACAAACATTTAAATCACTTTAAAAAATTGAATTTTATTAGAGATTTAATTTTTTTTGTAAAATAAATATTCTTTTTCATATCAAACATTGAGACTAGAAAAATAACTTTTTTTGATCGGAGAGGACAAGAAGTAGTGGTTTAATACCTTATTGTAACAATTAACATGAAAACTATTAATTCATTTTTTGTTTGAATTACAATTAAAAAAAGAAAAAATCAATCTAAAAAAATTTTAATTAAACTGTTTGTTGAGACCATTATTTCTGGAAATTTTTAAAAATAAATTCTATAAAAGTTTTCTTTTACCTTTTTTAAAATTAGTGAATAATCTTACAAAAATTTGCTTTAAATTAAAAGTACGATTTTTTACTTGTCACACTTGTTGCTATTTTTATCGAAAATCAATTTAAAGTGATTCTCTCATTCATAGAAAAATTAAGTAAAAATGATTAAAAAATTGCGCCTTAAATATTGTCATTTTAAACTATTGAACAAAAATCAAAAAAAAAACTTAAAATTGAAAAAAAAATTATTTTCTTAGTCAAAAACTTATTATGAAAAATGAATGAATGAGCTGATGCAAAGTTTGTTTCACCAAAATTCTTTGTAGTTATTCGGCAACCCAATTTTGGTATTGTGAATTTTGGAACAAAGAACTAAAAAAAAAATCTTAAAAAAAATTAACTTTTTAACTATGAGTCTAAAATTGTTCTGCAAAATGTAATAGCTGGTAAAAACTGTTTTCCACACAAATTAAGTCTCTGCAGAAACTCTGCAAGTCTGCAAAGCACCAAATGTATTAGAAAATCATTAAAATTAAATTGCACATGTATTGCAGAGACTTAATTTGGATTTAAAAAGTTTATATCAGCTGCAGAAAAATTTTAAGACCCAAAATTAAAAAGTGACTTTTTTTTACGATTTTTGTTTCTGTTCTTTGATACAAAATTCCCAATACCCTAAAATTTATTATAAAATAATAAAAAATAAAAATGCAGAATGGTTGCAAAGGGGAAATCTTGGGTGAAACAAGATTTATTTTTTTTAACCTTATTCACTCCTTTTGGATCACAAGTCCTGTTCATCTTATTTCTTGCTATCTTTTTCAGGACAGGCTTCGATTTAATAGAAAGTTGATCATCTTAGTCCCAATTATTATCCGGTTGTAACCGGTCACTTATTTTTCATAAAAAAAGCGGTTAATAAGCGTACAGCATTACATAAACATTTGTTAGAATAGTAATTCCTATTGGAATAAGTTGCCAGAAAATATGGTAAAAACAAGTCTTCATGCTGGTTAATGGTGGTTATGTACTCAGACACTATACATGTAAGATATCGTACTAAAAACCACCACTATTACTATTTTAAAAAACGATTAAGCTATCAAGGAAATTAAAAATAAGAAAACATTTAAATTGCAAATGGTTAGTTTTCGAATAAATATATATCAAATATCCAACTCCATTGTGTATTTCCTACCTAACGATTTGTTCTTTTTTTCCTGAACTATCAAACATTTAAACATGTCTAAGCTCTAGGCATTTCAATATATCGTTATTTCTTTTTATCTTTTACTTAGAATTATTTATCTTTTTTCTTTTTATTTATTTATTTTTTATTTAATCTTATTTTAGTTAATATTACAAGCATGAAAAACTTGCTTTTTTTAAATTTTGACTTTGGGTTAGTGCTATGACATTCAAGATAATATTTGTTGTTTAAAAAAACTATTTACGCTTTCCATCTTTTATAAATAGAGTATTTGTTAATATGCATCAAACAAATTCCAATTATCACCAAGTCAAAATTTTTAAAGAAAATTCAAATAAAAAAAAAAACAAAAAAATTATTGAATTCAATTGTTTATTTTTATATCAGTATCGAGAATTAGGCATTCTATTTAATACCTATTTTATTCTATTTATTCTCATAGTCTAAAAGTTTTTCACCTAATTTGAGATTTGATCGCCTAATTCTATTTTGGTTCACCTTTTCGTGAAAGTGAATTTAAATCTAAAAGAATTATTTATCTTTCTTTTCATTTTATTTTATCATATTCAACTTAATTTTTAATTTTTTTGTTTCATGTATTTTATTTGGAAGTTTGATATAGATACAGATAAACAAATAAATAAATAATTTAAAAGTTAAAAAAAGAATTTTCAATATCTTTCTCAAATTCCTAAATAAAAATTAAACTCATTCAATTTCACTAAAGAGATTAATTTCAAATACGAAAATGATTGCAATATTAGCTTAAAATTATTTTTTTACTTGAAATTGAAAAAAACATTTGAAACATCGCACTTTTTCAATGTTATTTCAACTTTGGATACATTTTGTAATTAAAACACAAAAAATTAAACCATGTGATATCTTATTTATATTTAGTTAATAATCTAATTTCAGTGCATTTCGAAAAGGAAAAAAAAAGATATTAAAATGAATAGAACAGTTAATGTAAGAAAAAAACTGCCTTATTTATTTTTTAGCTAAAAATATTCGTTGCAAATTCAAATGTAAAGTTTATTTTGAAAAAAAAGGTATTTTCATTCCGGAAAAATTGACATTTATATTAGGAAATTTAAAAAATAAAATAATTTTGCCGAAAGATGAGTTAAAGACCTTTCATTTAATATATAATTCTATGTGGAAACTTTTTTCTTTAATAAATTGTAAAAGGGCAAAATTTCAATGGAAACAGTGTATTGTTCTTTGTGCAATTTTTTCACTTTTTTTTTTTTCAAAATTAATAAAAAATTTTAATTAAAAAAAAACTGTTTTTTTTTACGCAAATTTTCGCAAATTTTTATTGATTGTAGTGAAAAATAGTAAAAAAAAGTTAAAAAAAAAAAGAAAAATTTAAATTTAGTTTTTTTAATATTTTTTAATGTCAAGTTATTACTTCGGAAAACATTTATTATTTCCCTATTATAAAAAAAAATATTAAAATTTGGCAAGTTTTTTTTTCTATTTAACATTTTTGAAATTTAGAAATTTCGTTGTTTAATTTAAACTCAATACTAAAGCATGTTAAAATTTGAAATATAATTACGCAATTATTTCTAAAAATATAAAATAGAAAAAAAAACTTGCCATTTATATTTTGATCGTTTCATCTTGATCTCAAACTCAATTTGCCTTCAAAAACTACATATTATTTGATAAACCACAATTCGACTCTCGGAAAGGCCAGTCTACCATCAAGAATTCCGGCTAAATATCAAGCCAATATTCAAAGCAACAGCATTTTCAAAATATGAAAGAAAACTGAATATTTGGGCTGGGATTTCATTTAAGGGAGCAACCAATTTTGCTGTATGATACAGAGTATGAAGAAAAGTTTTTGAAAAGTTGAAAAGTTACCTTAGAATTTTTTAAGATTTTTAAGAGCAGAACTCAACCAGGAGATACTTTAAATTTAATCTTTAAAAAATTATTAATATAAATTAAAATGGTAATAAAAAAAATGGAGATTGGCCGATTGATTGAAATATGTTGAAATGTGTATAATTGAACACTTTTTATTTTTGTGTTTTTGTTTATTATTTAAAATTTACTTTTTTTAAATTTGTACAAAATTTACCTTTTTTTACTTTTTTTTACTAAAAATTACCACTATTAAATAAAATTTCACGTAAAATTACGTGAAAAAAAGTAATAAAAAATAGTATACTTTTTTCAAATTCAGGACCAAAAAGTTTCAAAATAGTCAAAAATGTCAAAATTCTCAAAAAATGTAGTATTTTTTGGAATTTTTACTTTTTACAAAAATTTACGTAATTTCCGGTAATTTTACGTGAAATTACGTAAAATTACGTAATTTCACGTAAAATTACGTAAAAACAGTTTTTCGTAGCAGTACTGTAAATAATGAAGAAATGAGATAAATATTAAAATGGCTACAAGCTCTTGCATTTGTACCACCTGATTTAATTGTTAAGATCTTTGAATTATTAAGAAAAGAGATCGAAAAATTTGATATAAATCAAAATACTTGGGATTTTTATGATTATTTTGAAAACAATTATATAGGTGAATAAAGGATTTTAAGAAAAGACCCTTTATTTAATCGAAACTATTGGTCTGTTTATAAAAGGGTTAATCACAATATACCTCGTACGACGAATTTCGTTGAATCTTGGCATAACAGTTTTGGTAAAACTCTTAAAAAACACCCGATAGTTCATTCTCTTGGGAATAGTTTAAGACAAGAGCAATTACATAATGAAAATAAGTACATCAAAATCAGAGCTGGTGAGAAATTATCACGCTTAACTAAGTGCGTTCGGATGGACGAACGTATAAAGAACATCATCGCCGATTATGAGCGGGAAAGAAAGGATACAAAAAACGCAAGAAATTTGGATTCGATTCATATTGAATTCGTAAAATCTATTTCTTTATTGTTAAAAATTGACTAATTTCTTTTATTTTTTTTTTAGTTTATCAAATTTACATTCATTTATCGTGTATCTATCTTGTATTATCAGAAATAAAATCATATTTATCTTTTGCTATTTTTATTACAAAAAAAAATGATCTTTTGCTATTTTGATTAGAAAAATTTTTTTTTAAATATCTGCCATTTTGATAAAAAAACGGTGCGCTTTTTTTTAAGCTATTTTGATTAATGCTATTTTAATCTAGTCACATAATAAATACCAATCAATAGCTTTGTGATCAAGAGATCAATGTTGAAGTTTGCATCATTCAAGATTTCCATATCAAATGATATCAATTTGATTTTTACAGAATTTGTAAAATAATTCAAAAAATTTAATTTAGATATTTCAATGTTTTGCTCTATTAAATAATTTTTTTATCTTTATTTTAAATCAATTATATAAATAATTATTTTAAAATATTAAATAAATGAAGTGTTAATCGGTCTTTATGACATGTACCCCAGCCTTTTGATTAACCTTGAAAATTGAATTATCGCAAAATGTTGTCTAATCACTAAATTTAGCGTAAAGTACGGTAAAATCTTTGCATCAAATCACTACTGTATTTAAAATTTCTTACAACCATTTTAAGGAAGGGGCTAATTGAAGAAAAAAATGAATTTTTTCCCAATTTATATTTGAATTTTTTTTATCATAACTGTTTGTTTCATTGTGCATAAAAAAGAATAATGCTGATAAAAATTTATTAATAAAAAAAATATAGAAAAATTTAATAAATTAATTTCCAATGGAATAAAAAATGATTTTTTAAATCAAAAATAAGCTCAATAATTTTCCAGTTCTTTGGTCCATTTATTTTTCCACTGAGAAAATTGTACAATAGGCTCCACACTACTACTACTCTTGTCCAAATTGCTAAAATTAAACTCGCTGGCGCTATTTTTAATGGGGGCAAGATTTTTTTTAGATGTCGAAGTAACAAGAACCTTATCTAAATAGTTGACTTTTTTTGGCTGACTTGTCTTTTCGGATTTTTTACTATTTAATCTCAATTTATCTAGTATTTCCATGGCATTGTCAATGTGCTGACTGACCAGCATTTTTTTATGCATCTCAATATCTGGCAAAGTCTCTCTGCTGTCTGTTTCAGAAAACAATTCCGACTTGGAATAGTACAAACTGTCCGTGAACCTGTTCTCCATGTCTTTGGATGAGGCCGGAGCCAAAAAAGATGACGACTGGCACAAACTTTTGCGAAACTGAGCCGTAGAAGTGCGAGAGATCTTTCCTCTACACTCTGGATACATGGCCTCAATCTCATTGATGATGGTGTCCTCTAGTGACTTCATCATAGCGTACTGGCCATCTCTGGACAGAGTGCTTCCAAACCTGGGACTTTTATTTTTGTGAAAGCTCAAAGTGCTTTCATCTGTTGACTTTTTGCGCATTTCACCATCTGCCTCAAAATCCTGGAGATCGCTTGAGCTAGGCGCCTCGAAGACCGACGCTCTTCGGCTCGGACACGAGGAATACTTGAGCTGTTCGAACCTGTGCTTAAGCTCGTCATCCAAATACTTGGAAATGATGATGGATTTTTTTCGGTGACGATACTCTTTGAGGAAGTATTCGCGCTCTTTTTCGTTCATGTTGTCATAGCTGATTGAGGATGCTGACGAAAAGTCCGAGTCCTGGCCCGGATTGAACACACTCAGTCTTCGATTGAGCTGCTCGGCCTTGGCATAGATGTTGGGCAAAAATTGTGGACGCCGATGAGCCAATTCGTTTAGCTGCCTTATCTTAATGAGCGTTTTGTTGGAAAATATTGGTTCGGAAAGAACGAGTTTTTTTGGATCTGTCAATGAATTTCTACGAGACATACTAAAAAATAATAAATTTTTTTTTAAAAATAAACTCTAAATGTGTTTAAATTTTATAGTGTTTAAATTAATCTCAAGGAATTAGCCCCAAGAAATTGTAAGCTGCGATCATACCTGGATACCTAGACACCTCACTTGACAATTAGTTCTAAACAATGAGGTCTGTAAAGTGATGTAAATCCAAATTTGAATAATTTTCACTATTGCCTTAGTAATTAAGAAAACAAAGTAAAAAGTTGCCAATTTTTGAATTTTAAATAGAGGAATTTTCCGTATAAGTAATTCTCTAGGCTAATTAAAGGCTTCATAAGTCTCTAATCTAAGTGATTAATTAAATATTTATGTGCGTATGCGAAACCAGTGATACAGTGGAACATTTGCTTAGCGTACCAGTTTGTTTACTTTTATTTATACTCATTTATTGCTGATTATTGTACCAAATTGAAAAATTAGCATCACCTGATGACAAATGTATTCAAGTCAAGTCACATGAATTTCCTTGCCTAAATCCATTTCAGTCAAGTTGTTCCGATAATTGCCACACTGGTGGGTTTACAATGCCCCACTCCATTGTGTAGTTACTGCCTTATTATTTCCTTTTTTCCTTTTTTTGTCTCAGAACCTATCAACTCTTAAACATGTAAAAACTTAAAATAATTTCTATTATGGTAAATGAGCCTAACCGGGTGACCTATTTTTTTTTTATTTCATATTTAGCACTCATTTTATTCAAAAACTCCAAAAATACTCACCGAATTAGACCAGTTTTTTCTAGTCACCCCTTTACCTCCTGCGGTTAATTGGGTGAGGCCTTATTGGGTGAATTAGATTAACTCAGTTGCCCCTGTTTTGTAAATATTTAGCCCGAGAACTAACCTTTTTTTCAGGATATTAACAGAATTCACCCAATTAGCTCAATTAGAATTAAAAAAGGATTTTTTGTTTTTTTTAATAATATAAATAATTAAAATATTCTCTATTATTAATCTTTTAAATACATGCTACTACATAACTATTTAGAAAAAAATTTAAACGAATTATTAACGAATTTAAAATAAATTTTATGTTTGATTTTTTTTAGTTTAAAAGATTAGTCGAGACATACATCATAGTGAAACTCTAACCCTTTGTTATTTCTAAACTTTTTAGGCAATAATTCAAAACAAACCCAATACTTTTTTTTAACTTCTTTTTGTTTATTCTTATTCATTTTTATAATATATTAATTATTTTTGATAATACAGAGCGAATATTTTTATCAAATAAAATCAAATTATTTTTGTAAAAAAAAAACAAACTTTTTTGAGAAACAAAATTTTAAATTTTTCATAAAAAACGGTGTCAGTGTGATCATTTTTGTCTTTTAAGCCTAATTAAGTTAAATATTTTATTTTTAGGGGTAAATGGGTGGGATTTTTGGGTATTGAGGTGATGCCTCATTAACCTTTTAACCCATAAAAAATAACAACATTAGACAACGGACCCATCGGCTATCTTAAAATTCTAGTAAAATTATTTTCTACTAATTAAGACCCGCTGAAAACAATAAGCAAATAAGGTCAGTTCAAGCTTGTTCCGTCATCGGATCAAAAATTGTCAAAAATAATTACTAATTTGAAAAATTCTACCAAATTAGCCGAAAAAAAACTTTGAATTTAAAAAAAAAGGTTTAAAAATTTTTTAAAAATATTTCATATATATATTTGGATTCCTCTCTTCAAGATCTACATGAATATGTGGGTTGTTAAAAAGAAAAATAAAACGACTGATATATTTCGGTTTTTCAAATTACGTCACCGAATTTACATTAAATACATTTAGGCTGTGTTACCATAATCATTTTAAATTCTTAATTTTTTTTTTATTTTTAATTTTTTTTCATGAATCTGAAAGAGTTGGTTACATTTGGTAAAGAATTTTTTGTTGAATTTTTTAAAAAATTAAATATTTATATTACTGCTGAATCACTTGGTTCTGAGGTAAAATCTAAATATTTAGCAGAGTTAGACAGCTGATACAACTATCATGTTAAATTCACAGAACTAATTTTGTGAATTGAAATAAAATAAATAAGAAAAATTTCACTGTTTATGAAGTTTTTATACTTTTTTTTCATTTTTTTTGCGATTATTTACCCCAAAAAAATAATTCTTTACGTAATTTTACGTAATATTTGGTATATTAATTTTTGATGCTTTAAAAAGTGAAAATAA
Source organism: Brachionus asplanchnoidis (assembly GCA_025491095.1). Classification (NCBI taxonomy): domain Eukaryota; kingdom Metazoa; phylum Rotifera; class Eurotatoria; order Ploima; family Brachionidae; genus Brachionus; species Brachionus asplanchnoidis. The sequence continues at coordinate 2,025,749 of JAILYF010000006.1, forward strand.
TTTTTTTAGACAATTCTATTGAATAACGAAAAAAGTGATCATTGTGTGACCATTTAGGGTTTAACCAAATTTTACGTAAATTTACGAAATTTCACACAAATAATTATTTGTTAAATAAGGTAAAATTACGTAATTTTACCATTTTATCCCGAAATAATTTTAATAAAAAATATACTTTTTTTCTTTATTTTGAAAATTGTTCAGTTTCCTTATTTAATAAAAATATGTCGTTATACAAATTGAAAAAAAATTACGGTGTTGTGAATTTCGAATACAAAATGAACAAAAATTCTTTATTTTTTAGTAAATTAAAATTAAAGTTAATAAAAAATATTAGAAACATACTGAAACATAGTGGAGCATATATTGCACCTTTTTTATCCAAATAATTTTTCTAATGCAAATAAAGACAAAAAATAAAGAATCAATTAGATCTAAATAGAATATTGATTTGATTTATTTAAAAAAATGAAAATAAAAATTTTATTTTAGCTCAAAAAGGTGCAACAAAGTATGTTGCACTATGCTGCATTATCTTTTCTAATATTTTTTATTAACTTTAATTTTAATTTATCAAAAAATGAAGAAGTTTTGTTCAATTGTCTTTGAAATTCACAACACCAAAATTATCCATATTTTTATAATTACAGTGATTATTTCCTTTTCTTTTCTTAAAATAGACCTCGTAAAACGATTTCAGGTTTTTCTTTGGAAAAATGCTAAAAATATGTCCTTAATTATTCTTTTATCAAAATAAAAAAATTGACAATCAATTTATGACTCTTAAAAAACAATTAGTTTTTTTGAATAACACAATCAACATTTATTCAATTAATTTTTCCCAAAGAGGCTATGGACGAAAAATGGGATTGAAAAAATCTTGTATCGAAAATTAATCGAAAATCAGTTAAAGTAAGTCTAATCAGAAAATTAGATTTGAAAAAAATCAAATTTGAGAGAGATTTTCAAATATTCAAAACTATAAAATTTACATTCATTTTAAAATTTTGGAATAAAAAAAAACAGAATAATTTAACAAAAAATATTGCTTTAGTCCTTTGGTTGTCATATATTTAAATTTAGTTCTAAGTTTAAAAAAATTTTTGCTACTCGACACTATGCTAAAAAATGTTTTTTATCTAAACATTGAAAATTAGGTAAATCTCTTAGTTTTTAAAGAATTTACGAAAAAAAAAGTAATCTTAAAGTTAACTGTTTTTTTATTCTTTATTTTAATTTAATGGAAAATATATATAAGGTTTCAGAATTTTTAAAGTTAAATTCAAGTCAACTTATCATTTATTTTTCAAAATTTAAAAGATCTAAATTAGTATAAAATCAAAGCACTTGATAACTTTATTTTTAATCTAAATAAAACTTGATTTTATTAAGAAAAAATCTTCAAAATTAAATTAATTTTAATAATTTTTTTTTCTCAAAATTTACACATGAAATATTTGGTAAATTAAAAGATCAGATTTGTACGAAATTACGTACTCATAAGTAAATTTATTAAGTTATTCTTGAGAATCCCTAATAATATTTTTTTCACAATTTGAAAAGTTAGGCTGTTTATTTACCTTTGTACCTAAATTTTATATATTTACATACGTATCGATAATTTCAATATAAACGTAATTTATTTATTTTGATTTAAGTTGCTATCAAAATAAATTAATTGAGCGAATTTGTTTTATAATTTATAACTTAATTAATTTCATAAATTATTAGGTAATAATTAAATTGAAAATCTTTCACTTAAGATTTTAAATTAAATATAATACGAATAAACTTACTAGTTTAAATTCAATAAAAATTAAATAAATAAAAAGAAGGATGTAAAAGAAGAATGTTGTGTGAGCAGCAGTTTTGTGATCAGGATAATTGGTCCCCTTATAATAGTCCGTGTCATATTAAGACTTAAAGTTTATTTAAGTGACTAAGACGCTTCTAACATACATTTAAATTTGTTAGGCAGCAGTTTTGGGTTATTTGGAATGAACATAAAAAACATATTTATGTTAATTGTACCAAATAGAGAGACACTGACTTTTTTAAGTAATTTGTCCCGTAAATGTATCCCTGGATCTAAAATATACTCAGACTGCTGATCATCTTTTTCAAAAATTTCATACATAATAATAGTTTACATTTTGTTGAGCCAAAAAAAGTATTAATAATTATAAATAATTTTTTTTTTACTTTTTTTTTTATTTTCTTCACAGAAACTCATAACTCAAATTTAAAATTTTTTTTTGTTGGTTTCAAAACAGGAAACACAACTATTTCATGGAGCTCAAAATGATCAAACCTTAATTTTAACCTGTACTGGTGAAAATAATGTTTTTAGAAGAAAAACTAAAGTTTTACTAATAGAATGCTAATGAATAAAGATATAAAATAAATAAATATTTTTTAATTGGATTTCTTCCTAATTTGATCTTTTAGAAAATTTTAATTATTGATCTTTGATTTTTTTCGTACTTAAAATCCGAATCCAAATTTTGTTAAGAAATCTCAGGATAATTTAAATTTGATCAAAAAAATCCGAGCAAAAGTTAAAGCATGTGAAATTTTGGAAAATTTTTGAAAAATTTGAAAGTGCTTCTTAATGATTGAAAATATAAAATAGATTTTTTTTTTATATTTATTATTATCAGATTTTTTTTTGGTCTAAAAAAATAAGTCGTAATACTAAAAAAATCACTAAATTTATCCTTTATTTATTTAATAATTGGTATCACATTTTTTAAACATCATATTCCGTGAGAGATAGTACTAACAAAATCGAAATGACCCAAAATATGAAAAAATAATCTTAGATTTCTTCTTAACTCTTGATTCTTGATATTGAAGGAAAATTCAAAAAATTCTTTTGATTAATATAATTGAAATTATCACGATTCTTTCTTTCCAAGTCTTGTGTAATGAGGTCTTTAAAAAAGACAAAATATTAGTGTCTTTATATTTTTTATGATCCTTGATTTATGTGCATTTAGCTATAATACTTCCGTCATTTTCTCAAACCTGTTTAACGTAGCTATTAAATACTGATTATTTTCATTTAATTCACAATGATTTGATATTTAAAAAAAGGTGAATCAGAAGAAGAAAAATTTTATGATTTTTAATAATTTTGTTAATTGAAAAAAATTTTAATAAACCTGCGTAGAATTAATAAAAAAGTAAAAATGAACTTTTGTAGGAGAATGAAATTAAAAGCAATGGAGCTGGTGCAAATTTTAGAGTAACAATAAAATTTACCATCAAGTTACTATAGATTAAGTAAGAGTTGTTTGATTTGAAAAAATATTGTTTAAAATTTAAATTAAACCTATGTAAAAACTATGCAAATTAATTGAGTATTTTTATTTTAACTCTTTCTTCTTTTTATGCGCTGTCTAAATTAACACAGTTTTTATATTTCAAAGAAAATACAAATTTTTTGCAGAGACAAAATTTTAGATTTAACAAATTTATCTTGAACTTCAACAACTGTAAATTTATCTATAGTAATTTTATAATAAATTTTATTATTATTCCAAAATTTTTTCCATCTCCATCGCTTTTAACTTCAGTCTCCAGGCATTTCCTGTTCTTAATTGAAAATAAAGTTTATTACACAAAATTTTTTGCTTGAAAAAGAAAAATTGATCTATTTGAAAAAATTGAGAGTTCTATTGAATAAAAAATAATTTAAATTAATTTTTTTGTCTTTCCTTAATTCCTAGAGTAAAAAACGAAAAGTTTTTTATTTAATTTTATTTTAATTTAAAAATTATTAATTTTCAATCTTTAATTTCTAACATTTTTATTGTTGCTCACAAATCACTATTTTAAAAAACATTAACTTAATAAATTTTTTATTGATTAAAAGTCAAAATTTAAATCATTAAAAGCTCTTTATTAAAACATTTAAAGCTATTATTTTCTCGAAGCGATGAAATTTTAAATTTCCATTATTCCGAAATCCGACTCAAGGCTAAACTTAAAATAATTCAAAATGATTATTTAATTCAATGAAAAATAAATCTTTTTCATCACTCTTTTCTATTTCTGTTTAGTTCTTTTCATCATTTTTTCATTTTGCTTTTTCCTAAAATTGAGACCAAAAAATAAATTTTTAAAACCAAAACTGTTGCTTAATTTTTAAAATTCTTTTTTTAAACTCCAAACCCCTAAAATATCAATAAATCTGACTAACTATAGAAAAAAAGTTATTTTAAATTGACTGAAACCATTGTAAACGATATGATACACGTGATAATAGATTTTTTTGTTCAAAGGTGCTAGATAAAGCGAGCAAACAAAAAGGTAAAGGCGCTTAGAAGAGCTCAGTTTTTTGTAAGGAAAATTAAATAAGTTTTCAGCAAATTAAATAATAAAAATCGTTTCAGAAAAAAATTAGTGTTGATACAAATTACTCTAAAACAAATAAATCCTAATGAATAGAAGCACGTTTTAAATAGCTACAATTTAGAACTACAACAAACTTGAGTTTTAATAGATTGCTTAATCCGCAGCCCCTTTCTTTCCCTATTACATAAACTTAAATTTATCCATTAGGAAAAAAAAATAAATCCAACATTTTATTTTAAATCTAAAATAGCGTTAATTTAATAAAGAATGGAGAAATGATGGAAATCAAAGCTAAAAATGTGCTTTTTTCCGTTTTTGTTTGTCAAAATCTCAAGAGGAAATATGGATTTAGTAAATTTAAATTACGTAATAAAAAAAAAAAAAAAACTAATTTTTTATGGCACTTAAAATTTCGAGCTTTTAATTAAGTTTAATTTCTTCAAGGAGAATGGGCCTGAAAATGATTACTTTTTTTAGACATTTCTATGCATAACAATACATTAATTGTTATGTAACAAGCGTAAGCATAATGTTTGGTATCAGAGTGGGATTAAGATTTTATACAAAGGCTGCCTGAAGCGAATAAAATTCCCTTTAATTTAATTTACTGCTTGACAGACAACAAAAAGTAATCAAAAGTCGTGGAAAGCAGCGTATCAAGTCCGAAATTGGTAACCAAGTCAAATAACTGAAAAAAAGTTTATTTTAATTTTAATTTAGAATTTTTTTTGGAGAAATTTTCTGGGTTCTAGTGACGCTGCAAGTTAAAATCAATGAAAATAAATTGTTTGATTTTTGATATAATTTTGGCGTTTTGCCCGCATATGTTTTTATAGATTAAAAAATAATATTGAAATTTAAAAACAGAAAATAAAAAAAAAAATAAAAAATTTGACCGACCAAGTCTTGATTATTTCTAAAAATTTTGTCTAACAAAAAAAAAATTATTTAAAAACTCAAATTATTAATTAAACCTTTGAATAAATTTCTAAGCATTCAAAATTAAAATCAATATTTAAAATTTTAAATTAAATAAATAAAAATTGTTCATGTTTGAGAAAATAGAAAAATTGACTTGAGAATTGGTTCTGTAGAATTAATAAGAACAAAAGTCTGTAAACATTAATTATAATGTAAAAATAATGTTATTAAATTGAAGACATAGAAAATTTTCACAGACTATTTTTAATTTTTTTTCAAATAAAAAATAATCAGTAACTCTTTGAATTCAATCGAGGATTTATTCCATGATCTATAAAGAACATAATCTCATTTATCCAAGAAATGAAAAAAACAGACCAAAAAATCTAACCATTAAACTTGCTTTTACCATTTTTAATTAAACTGGCGAGACGTCAGTATTGCGACAATTTCCGTCTTAAGGGACAGGGTTTAGGTCAGTAAAGTTAAGGTAAAAATTTATTTTATACAAAAAAAATGTCTTTTATTTACTATTTCTTAATTTTCATTATTTATTATTTTTTATTTTAACTTGATCTTATAAGAGGCTTAAAATTCTTTAAGTGATTCTTAATTGTTTAAGTTACTCAATATTTTCTAAGTTATAAAAAATTTGCCTAAAAACGAATATGGATTTTTAAAAATTATAAAAGAAAAAAAAAACATTTTTTAATAGTACAAAATATTATTAATTTCGCAAGGTTTACTTAATTCATATTTTGTATTTTTATCGGAATTTAATACAGATATTCTATAAAATATTTTCTATAAAATAATTTAATGAAAATTAAGTTCTAAATTTACAAAGAATGACAAAATTAAAATATCTATAATTAATTAATGGATTAATATAAATATACTAATATATTCTAATGTAAGTCAAAATTATATATTAAAAAAATTTGTTTGATTTAAAAGGATCAAAAAATCCGAATTATTGTTAAAAAGTCTTGAAAATTAATCGGAAGTGAATCATTACTTCTTTGTCGTAATTTTTTAACGAGCATATTTTTGATTTTAAGATTTTTTTTTAATTCTTAGTTAAGAATTCTCAAAATTTAATTTTTTCTATTTTAATAATGCGATACAAGATCTTAATCAAGAACATTAAATCTTTCTTTTCTAACAAGATCTTATTAATTTCATATCCATGGAAAATCTTAAAATAGATTTGAAATAAATGTTCTTTAAAAATGTTAAATGAAATATTTTCAAAACTTCAATTTTTTTGTTTAAAAAAAAACAAATAAAAAATTTTAATTAAAATCTTTTCACCGAAAAATTCATGAGTGTGAATTGAGTGAATGTGCTCGACATCTTTTGAATATACAATTGCACCCATGTCAGATTGATGGATCAAGATGTATAGCTTTTTTTGACAGTCAGAGCATTTGTACAAAAATCTTTATACTTTTTTTCTTAAATATTTTGCTTCTGCTGAGTGAAAGTTATCTATGAATATTAATTAAAATTTTAATTGGCAAGTTTTTTTTTCTATTTAACAATTTCAGTGGAACATTTTGAATTCGAAATGCCCAACTCATATTGAACATCAAAAAAATTTAAATTGATATTTAAAAAGCTAATATACTAAAAATAAGGAATACAAAATCATTTTCTAATTAAAATCTCTAAGATAGCTTATTTTTATCTTTTTGATTATTTCTAAAATAGAAAATTTTCAAACAAGTTCATTTGTTATGTTTTAAATGAAATTTATTTCAAAATTTTAATTCTTAAAATAAATTTGTCATTTGATATATTCTATCTTAAAGATACCAGGAACTTTTTTATTCTTTCAAAATATACTGAAGTCAATTTTTAAAAATGTATCATTTAACTTTTTGTTAAATCAAACACTTTAGTATTCGCTGGTTCGTTTTTTTTTTCTTTATTTTAAAATCGATTTTTTTTAAAAATTTCCTCAAATACTAAAAATTCCGGTAAAAAAAAATTAAATTTTGTTTTTAGATTGTTATTTTGATTTTTTTATTTTTTTTTTGTTTAATTTTTGACGACTAGTTTTTTAATTATATTCATTTTTCTTTTTGATTTCAATTTTTTTTTTATTTTTCAGTAGAATTCTTTCCAATTTAATTTTTTTTTTAGATTGGAAATTTTCATTTTTACTTTATTTATAATTCTAAATTAATATTTTTTAAAAATAGTAATTTTATTATAATTTAAGGAATTTCAATGAGAATTTTAATTATCTTATAAAAGAAAAACTTGAATTCATCATTATTTTATTAAATTTTTTATTTTTTTAAAAAATTATTTTATATTTAATCATAATTTTTTGTAATTTTTTCCCATTTCATCTTAAGTTGCTTATTTGTCAAGGCTTTCGATAACCTATTTTAAATTTTCATTTTGCCTAACAATCTAATTTTTTTGTTTAATAGATATTTTTTTAATAAGGATTAAATGAAAATAAAATAAAATTAAATAAATACAAATAAAAAACAAATGTTGCTTGTTTGTCAAGGCTTTCGATTTCCTATTTCAAGTTGGCCGTAACTTGATTCATGTAAATTCACTTATTTTAATTATAACAATTTAAATAAATCAAACAAATAAAACAAATTAGGTTAAACATTCCTCGAAATTTAAGGTTTTTTAAAAGAATATTTTAAATTCGAAGCAAAAATTTTAAGTCAAATAGACCAACGATTTTTAATATTAATTAGTTGAAAAATCAAAAATATACATTAAAATATGAAATTTTTTGAATATTATTCGAAAAATTTTGTTTAAATTTAGAAATTAAAATATTTTAGGCTCCTACCCTAGAAAAATTCTATTTTTAGAAAAGAGATTAATGGATTTTTCATTTTTGTGAATTTCTCTAAAATTTTCTAATTGCCACAATTTTAATTCCAGGAAATTTTGCATCATGATTCCTCCCTTCATTCAAAAATTTTCTAATCTTGTCACATAATTATCATTTAAAACTAAGGGAAGATTTAAGTAAAGTAAAATTTGAGAAAATTTGAAAATTTAACTTTTAATTTTAAAATTTGCCGTCAAGAACCGAGCAGATTTATGAACCGAAAGTATTTGTTTAAAAACTATCTAACTAAATGGATTACAATTTAATAAGGAAACAAATATAGAGTAATTGAACGAAATAAAACTGTAACGGATGATTTCAAACGTGTGTGTACTCCTGTCTTTCTTTTAAAGAAAAAAGTAAGTTTTTTCTTGCCATCTCATCAAGTATATTTTTTTTGTTTTAAAGTTTATTGAGCAAATAAGATTTTACATTTATTAAAATAATTTAGCTGACAAATTTTACAAAATTAAACAAAAAAAAATGTTGAAATTTGGAAATTTTGAAGCATAGATTTCAAAAGGATAACTCAAATTGTTGATTCAAAATTTGGACGAAAACAGCTCGAAAAGTGCAGGTTACTATTTTAATTATTGAGAAATAGATTTGGGAATTTTCAGCAAGGAATTTAAAAACCGTAGGTTGATTTTTCTTAAATTTTGGTTTAGAAGTTTAAATATTTCTATTAATAACTTAAATTTCAAAGAATGTTTACAATAATATTTTTTTTTATTTATTTGGTTTATGTAAATTATTATAAATTATTCTTTTTTTCCTAAATCGATATTTTTTAAAAATTTCCTCAATAACTTAAAATTCTTTAATAAAAAAATAAAATTTTGTTTTTAGATTTTTATTTTTATTTTTGATGATACGATTTTTAAGTTTATTGATTTTTCTTTTTGGTTCCAAATAAATTTTTTTTTTTAAAATAAAATACAATCAAATTTAGTTTTTAGTCTATTTTTCCTGATAAAGAATTGTAAATAATTTATTTTTTTAAAATATAATTTTCATAACTTTTGTTTATATAGGTAAGCATATATGCACTTGATTTTTCTTCTAATCCATAGTTTAATTCGATTGCTTCTTCTCTTAAACATCTTGATACTTTGTTATCATTAAATTTATACCAATTGTTATTAAAATTTGGATTGATATATATTACATAATGTCCTAGATCAATTTCTCCGATATGAACAATAATAGCAAATAAATAGTAAAGCTTTAGTTCTCTATTATTGGTATAATTTTTTAAATCCAATATTTCTGTATATTCAAATTAATTATTAATTTTTATATGCTTTTTTAATTTTTCATCATATTTAAATCTCAGCAAACAAATGTTTAAAATTGGCGGAAGATTTTCGAAATCTAAATATTTACTGCAATCTTTTGGTCCATGATTTTGAATTGTTTCTCTATTATCTCCAGACAAGTTAACTCTTTTTCTTAGTTCAAGCAAAGCTTCAAAAACTAAAAAAAGTTAGTTTTAATTAATTTTTTTTTATTAAACCATCTTTTTTCCCATCAACAGCTAAATTTATCTCGATGAAATCTTCAAATATTGTAGAGATAAATCCAATTTCTTCGCAAACTAAATTCGACTGATAAGAATTAGTTAAATTTATTATTTTCGATTGTTTAACTTACTCTATATCTTCCCTTAAATAAGTCCATTATTGTATCGAAAAAATTGCATTCCTTGAATTTCTCAACAAACTTAAAAGATAAAAATGAATGGAATATTATCTTTTATTCGCTAATTTAGAAAATTAAAATTATCTTTTCCCATTTTTTATGAATAAAAAATTTAAAAAACAATATTGTCTTTTTAACCTTTTTAAAACATTCATTAGCATCCTGCTGCTGTGCAAACCAAATTTTTTCATGACCAAAAGATTCGATTAGTTTTGTCGGATCAGCAATTTGAATATTATTCATAAGTTGGATGAATAAAGCTTTAATTTCTTTTAAAAATTGCGGAGAATCGGCTTGGCATGAGAAATTTAAAATTTCAAAACGAATAACCGGAATAAAGTAAAATAATTGTATTATGCAATTCATAAAGCAGTTAGAATTCAAGTTTTTTATGCCACAAAATTTATTAATTTTTAAGATATCTGCATAATCTATTTCAGAAACTTTAGGATTAATTGAACTTATTCTTTTGCTTGTGATTTCTTTTTCTATAAAACTGACAGTTGGATAATCAGCCTCTTCAAAAAACCCCATATTTTGCAATCAATTATTTAGCTTGATCAATATCTTAAAATAATTATGTTTCATTTAGGAAAAAAAATAAAAAATTTTCAATTTAAACATCTATACAATTACAAATAACTGTTTAGAAAAAAGGAAATACTTTTTATTAAATTTTTTCTTTCTTAGTTTTACATTTCAGATAAGATTGAAGTAAGATTTAACTCCTACCAACATGTATTAGTGAAAATTACAAAAAAAAAACAATAATGTCTTATTTTATGGCTTAATTTATTAATTTGATATGATTAAATATGCGATAGTAGATATGAAGATATAATATTTAATGATTTAATCTAATTTTGTGCATCAACAAGCTGTTTGGAGAAAAAAAGTTAACACGGCATATATTACAAAATATTTTTGAATTTTCTAAAGGACGTTTTGTTTGATTATGATGTTTTAAATAATGTGTTTTTAACTCATTTATTGCATTATCTTTTGATCTATTTTCATTTTTCTGATCTTTTCGTGAAGACGGATGTTTATGCTTTTTTAATTCTTCAATTATGTTTTTTTTATTTTCAGTAGAAATCTCAGTTAATCTAAATCGTACATTCGCATTGCATTGATTACATTTTTCGGTACACCAATTAGAATCTGTGCTATTGAGCGATTGTTCCAAATTTGTTAAAATCATGCTTAACTCTTGAGATGTATCTATTCTAGAATCCATGTTGGTTTGAAGTGAACGTATGTTTTTTTTTATTTTGTTAGTTTTTCTTATTATATTTGGAAGCTTCGGTACAATTACTGATTTTTCTATTAGCTGGCTATCTGATGGATAACCCATATTATTTGTAATTTTATCCACATATTCAACTAATTTTGAACAACGTAAATCAGAAAGAATTACACTTCGTAGTTCATTTTGGTCATTATTAAAAAAATTATAATAACTTGTTATATTTTTTACTTTCCTATAAAAGTGCCGAAATTCAAGTGTTGCAGTATCAACAACATAGGCATAAGTTACGACTGGTGCTAATTTTTTTATTTTTTGTCTATATATATTTGATATCAATTGATTTTTGTTGATTGCATCGACAATGTCTTGTGAACAACTTAATTTTTTTTATTAAAGATTCTTGATTTACAAAATTCGTAACAGCCGAAAAGTGCTGGTCACGACTATTTTTTGCATGCTTTTCAACAAAGAAATTCAAGCATACTTTTATATTATCTTTTGAAAGCTCTTGAAATAAATAATCAATGAGCTCAGAACATCTAAAATGTGTTCCAGTATCAGCCCAAATTATGTATTTTTTTCGCTCAATTTTTTTAAAAAAATCTAAATTCCTTAAATATCTACAAAAATTAAGAAAAATAAACTACTGAAAAACTACCTAAAGTTTTTGACCACTTCTGATGCATTTTCACTATTCTGTAAACCGGAAACTAAATGAATATTCATGCACTCAACAAAATTATTTATTTTGTAATATACACCAAAACCAAATACTGTTCTTGAAAGTTGATTTCTGTATTCATTACTTGGCTGCCTTGGACTTAATCCTTTAAAAACTTAATTAAATTATTAGATAAGTAAAATTCTCTATATCGTAAACAAATTGTATACTATTTATAAATAATTAGAAATCAATTACAAATTATGTTAAATAGTAAAATCAACACTAAATATTTTTAACTAAAAATATTTATTATATTTATTTGTTTTATTAAAACTTATGAATATGTAATTATTTATTAGATACACTGAAGATTATGTTTCTTTTCTAAAAGGATGAATTTTCATTAAAATATACAAACCGATCATAATTTTCTGTTTCCAATCCATTTCTATAAAAATGTAATCTTCATCTAAATTCAAACGCATTGAGTTATAAGTGTCTCTTTGTCTTTTTGAAATTTCAAAATGAAGGTTGATGCTTTCAATTTTTGTAAACAAATTCATTAGTTCTGAGAGATCATTTCTTAAATGATTCAAAAATTTAAAAAATCAATTTTGATTGTACGACTTAAGACTACCTTGATTTGTTAATTATTAGAAATTCCTTTATTAATAAAAAGTCTTCGACACCTTCATAGCCATTTTCTAGTGCAAATTTGTATAATGTTTTTTTCAATTCCTTTTTTAAGTGTTATTTAAAAATGGAAATTGAAATATAAATTTTAAAAGGAAAAAAATTACTTTATTCTTTTCGCAGTAATCACATAGATCTGAGATTCTGTGTGGTTTTTTAAACTTTTTATCAGCATATTTAACAAAAGAAGAATATGATATGCATTTGTTTGTTAAATTTTGATAAGCTTTTGTCATGGGTATGCTCCTGTAATATGCGTTTGTTTCTTTTTTTTTTTAAAATCTATTTGCCGCTATTGTACTTATACTTTTCATATGATTATCAATCTGTTCAAATAAAGGTTTGATAGTTTTTTTCGCCTTCCTTTGTTTTTAAAAATAAATGAATCTTATTTAAATAAAGTATTTTTTTTTACCTGGATTTCGAATGGTTTGATTCAGACATTTCTGCCACATGTAAGATGTTGAAAAAAAGTTGAGAATTTCAGCTTCTTTTTTTTTAAAGCCTGAAATACGTAAAGGATACAAAAATTTGTATTTTTCTTTTGATTTTGCCTCGTTATAAAAGCGTGAAAAATAAATAAGGGCTGTTTTGTACTTTGACTGCAATAAATTTTTTTCAAAACCACACAAAATTTCAGAAAGCATTCCAGTTATATCATTTCCTAAATTAAAATAAAAATTCCATTAAGTAATAAAATTAAATTTCAAATGACACATAAAATTTGTAAAATAAATCCAATTTTTTTTTTATATTTCTCCTATCCAAGTTAAAATTCGATATCATTTAGTTTTAAAAAAAAAGCTTAAGTTTGCTGAATAAATTCGTTTAATTCAAGTTCATTCATAATTTTTTTTGTAAATATTATAACGTTTCAAGAATTTTAGAAATGGTCAAAAGAATTTCCTCAATATCAGTATGAAAGAAAATAAATAACATTCCTTTTTTTTAAGATAAAAGCTGAGTCAAAATATAATAATTTCTATAATCTGCAATGAAATTTTGAAAAATAAATAATATTATTTTATAATTTTAATTATTTGATATTAAGAAATATTCCGCATTTTTATAAAAATTTGCGTAAACTTGGTTTATTTAAAATTAGTAGGATAATAAAAATTTTCTGTGATTAAGAATTGTTAAAAAAATTAAATATAATAGCAGCATTTTCTATTCCTTAATTTTTCTTAAAATTTCTTGCCAAATCGAAACGCAACTACTTGGAATTAACTACACTCAGATATAGTAGAGGCTGATAATGTGAGCATTTTCAAATCCAGGATTGACAGACACATTAGATTGGAGTCTTTGAGGAGATCTGTCTACAGAGTCTAAACTCGAGTTTAAACTTTAATGATCGTAACTAAAGGTTACGAGCTGATAAAGTGTAGCCTTATGAACTACACTCGCACATTACTGTGTTACAGCTATTACCACTAAACTAAACCAAATATGAAAAGATTAAATTTTAAATATTTTAGAATAATTTTTTTTTTTAATTCCAGAATAAAAATATTATATTTTCATAAAGCAATTTTTAAATTTATAAGCAAGATAATAAAAAAATACCTGAAATTGAATGAAATAATCTTCTAAAAATTGGTTTCATTTTGTATTTCTGTAATGATGAGAGTTTTGACCATTTTGGAAAATTTGGTTCCTCGATTACAGATAATAATTTTTCTATATTCATTATAATTATATTTCTTAGTTTATTTTAGGCTTGTGTATAATCTTTTAAGTATTAAATAATTTTTTTTAATATCAAAATCTCATTTTAATTTTTACAATAATTATTTTTTAATTTCATTTTATTAAATTAATAATAAGCATCTGAGAAATTAAACCCAAATTTTATCTTAACAGTTCATTATTTTATTCATTGCATTTTTATTAGAAATATTTTTCTTTAATTGTTTTTATTGAATAATTCTAGTATTTACTAAAAAATTAACAAAAAGATTCAATAAATTTTGAATAAATAAATAAATATAAACAACAAGTTAAATAAAAATTAATTTTCTAAAGATCTTTAAAATGTCTTTCATAAAGCGAATTCATTTTTTTTTTGTTTGCGGAAATTCTCATGTCTGGAGTTCATCAGTTTTAAGACCTTTAATTAAAAATTTTTCTCTATTTTTTTAACTATTAAACAAATTGATCTCCTTAGAATAGTGTAAAATTATTTATTTTTACTCACTTTATTTTCAATGACATGAATTGTTTGATCTATTAAAAAAAATTATTTAAATATATGATTCTAAAAAATCTAACCGGCTAGTAATGATGATAATTTTTCATTTTTTTCCAGGAGCTGAATCTAAGATTTTTTATTTAATTGATTAATTTTAAAATATTTTATTTAGTTTTTTTCTAATTTTACAATTAATTTATCTTTTGTGTCGAGTTGATGAGTTAGAGAACTATTAAGACTGTTTGATATTTTTAGTTGATTTTTCAAAGTTTTGACCAATATCCTAGATTCTTCTTCACTATTAGATTCATCGTCTGCAGACTTTTTGAAATTTGTTTTCCTCCTAATATTTGGCACACTTTGATTTGATTCGTTTTCACTGGAGTCCTCTGTATCATTTGGATCTGTATATGTTTTTCTTCCTTTTTTGTCTTTTATTTTTCCATATTTCCCACCATTTTCATAAATTTCTTGATTTTTTTTGGAATCAAAATTTTTTATTAAACTCTTGTTTATTCTTTCATTCATTTTCTTAATATAAGGAACAAATTGAAAAATTAAAGTTTTATTTATTCACTTAAAACATGTGCTAAAAGAATTTCTTAAAAATTTTAAACTATCCTAAATTTCAACGAATAGAAAACAAAAAAATTTTAAAAAAACGTGCTTGGATTAAAATTTTATTAAATAACAAAATAATTCAAATAAAACAAAACTAATAGTAATTAATATAATAGTTTACTTCATAATTATTAGTTTAAAAAAAAAACTTAAATAGTAAAATATAAAATTGAGATTAATAATCCTTTTAATATTAACAAAATGAAACAATAAAGTCTTTTTTTATGTCAAAGGAATATGATTCATGAATAATTCGATTCTTAAAAAACATTCTTCCATTTCCTCCGTTTAGTTTTTTCCAAGATCTCTTGATAGAATAGAACTTTATTTTAATTTGTTTGACAAAATTTTGATGAATAGGAGTTTTAAATTTTATACCAGTAAAATTTTCGATAAAATGAACTAAATCATTTAAAAGATCGCTACAAAAACAAAATCTGTAGTAAGACACCATTTCAAAAAATTCTTTTTTTCCTACATTTACATTCATAATAGTAAAAAATGGTAAAAATGATTTTTTTTTATTTTCAAATTTTTAGACATTTTATAAACAAGAAAGATGTTCTTTGAAATAAAAGGTGTGAAAGTGTAATCATTATTAACTTTACTTAATTTATATTGAAATTTTTGAAAAGTAATTTATATAATTTTAAGCTATTTTTCTTATCTCCAGGGGATACGTTTTCACTTGGAACCCCAAACCAAGATTTTTTAACTTTTGGATATTTTTTTATGATATGAAAATAAAATTTAGAAAATACAATTAAGTTAAGAAAAGTAAACATAAAATGAAAAAAAATTTAATATATCTTGAAATAATAATTGAAGATGATGATAACGATTAATCCTGACTTATTTTGTCTTCGTTATTGGTATTTTGAAGGCACAGTATTCTTTAACATCATTACAATTCCATTAAGCTTTGAAACTTTCCAAAAGATAATATTGTCAAATTTGTAGCTTTGTTTATTTTTCTTTTTAAAGGATTATAATTAATTTGTTGTAATACGACAATTCTAAAATTCATCATCTGATTCAACCAGCTTTTCTTTTTTATTTCCTGGTAAAAAATTTAATAAGATCTTTTTTGTTTTCTTTGAAACGCATATCTATTGACCCATCAACATTTCTTCAATTCTCAAGATATTTTGTCAATAACATTTTTTTGTCATGTTGGCGTTACTTCGAAATTTATATTATTTAAAATAAAAAGGTTTTTCGAACCCTCAATAATTTGTCTTAATATATATGTCAAATATTGATTGTTTTAGCTAATGATGATTTGAGAATGATTTGAATCACTAAAACAAAATAAAAATATATAAAAAAACTTCTTGGAAGTTAATTATTTACTTAGTATCCAATTAATTTATAAAATTTTAAAAAATTTTACTGTTCAAACAAAATATTTTTTACATTTTAACTTTTGATTGTAATGTATTGTAAAAATTTGCAAACAGTAGTTTATTGTTTTTTGATTCATATAGAGCCAAAAGCTTCTTTTTAAAAATCTCTTTATAAAATTTATAATGCTAAATTATTTTGCTGGTTTTTTTATTGTAAAATAAGCAAAAGAGGATAATGCTTTTATTTTTTACTAGTAATCTATTGAAATATAAACTCTATTTCTAGATCTCGTATATAAAATAAATGCATTTTGGCAATTTTTAGTAGCGTTTATTTCTATTTTATCCAAAAAGTTTTTTAAATATATCAAATCATAAACAAAAAAAACTAAAAAAACTCATTTAATTTTTGTGATTTTTTATTTTTCTTCTCAAAATCAAATCGCAAATGAAATTGAAGAATTGGAGGAAAATTTAAAAAAAATTTTTTCTTCAAATGTTGAGATTGGATTAAATCTTCAATTATAAATTCCGTTTGTAAAAATTTTTGAAGAACTTAATAAAATAAAAAAAAAGATCTTGTTTGATATTTAAATTTTTAAATCCTCTAATTTAAAAATATTATTTTGTCTTGTTTCTAAACTTGGATATATTTTGTTAAGATCCATTAAAAAATATTAAAAAATTATTAGCGAGAAAATTTATTAAGATGCTTGATTAAATAAAATTATAATGAATATATAATAATAATTTAAATTATTTTTTACTGGATAATGGATAGCAATATTTATTAAAAATAATTGAAAAAAAATATAAAATTCACTAAAAACCTATAACTTATTGATTTTTTTCCCTATTTTATGATTTTTTTCAAAAAATCTTCGAATTTCGGAAGTATTGAGGCATATTTTGTTGATTTTTGAACAGAATCTTTTTGAAGATGTTGAACTTGTTCAATTTTCTTTTCATATGGACCATTTAAAAAATTTGCTATTTTCTGAATAATTACATTCCAATTTACTTGTTGAAATTTCAGTTTTCTATATTTTATTTTATAATAGATTAAATGTTAATGTAATTTATAATTTTACCAAAGTCAAATTGTAAATTTGTTGTGAATTAAAACAGTAATTTTTTTGATTGGTAAAATCTAATTCTTTTCTTTCTACTTGTAAATTGCTTGAATCTATTTCATCAGATATTAAAGTTGATTGGAATTGCTGCTAAAAGAAAATTTAAATTTTGATAGATTAGTTCATAAAAATTTTTTATGCTTTGATTTTTTTAGTCTATGAGTCTCGCTGAGTTCATTGAAAAAAAAATTTCCTAGAAAATTTATTTGCCGAAATTTTTTAAAGAATTTGTTTTTTGTTTTATAATCTTTAGATTAATAATCTAGGAAATTTTATTTTCTGCGATTCAAATTTTTATTATAAATAGTTTCTATGAATATATTTTAATCAAAAAACTAATTCAACTTAAAAATCGAATCAAACGTTCGTTAATATAATAATTTTAATCAATAATGCTTAAAATGAAATAATATATGAAAAATACTTTTTTTTTTATTTTTTCTTTTTCATTATTTGATTCTAAGAGTGCATTTTCACTTTTCAAAAGTCTTCTTTGATAATTTTTTTCACTTTCACTCAAAGACTCAATTGTTCTTGTTTTACTTTTCTGTTAATCATTTAGTTTGTATTTTTAATTTTTAGAATTGTTACCATTTCAATTTCTAAAGTACATACTTTTTCTTTTAATTCTTCGACAACATTAAATAAACTTGCTTTTTGATCAATCTTATAAAGCTTATTTGAATTAAAAAGAAAAAATTTTAAAAAATTACAAGTTTTTTGATATCTAATATTGAGTATTGTCCCTTCAATAAATTTAAATCTTCATTTTCATTGGTATCTATTTCGTAGGCGTCTTTTTGATCGTAACTTTTACTTTTAATTATACTCTTTTCAGCAATAAATAATTTTTTCTATTTAAAATTTAAGATTAGAAAATCGACAAATGATAGATTATTAATTACTTTTGTTTTATATTGAACCTCGTTTGTCTTCTTTTTCAAAAAATGATTATTTTTTAAAGCTAATGCACCTTCAAAATTTTCATCTAAAGTTTTATTATTTCTTAAAATTTCATTAGAAATTTTTGCATCATTAACTTTAGAATCTTTTATTTTCTTTTGTTCGTTTTTCACTTTATCATTATGTACTTTTGAGAGATGATTTTTTAGCTTTAATTGGGTTTTTGCCGTCCAATTACAAAAAACACACTGAAACTCATTCTGTAATATTAAGAGACGATTAAAATAAATTATTAATAATTTTCTAATTTAAAATAATTAAAATATTTATGTTTTAATTTAGAAAAAAGAAGATATTATTAATATTTATTTATTTTCTTAATTGATATTTACCTGTACTTCAACGATATTAGCTAGACTACTATTTTCACGCTTTAAAGATTTCGCCATTTTTTTTTGAGATTTTAAATTAAAGTTTTGTCGTTCTTAATTTTATTTTTTTGCAATGATCTTCACATGGTAGAGCACTCCTTAGAGGTTTGTTTAAATTTTTGTGAAAATCATTGCCAAATAATATTTTTTCGAAAAAAATTTAAAATATTAATTATTTTAAATATTAATAAATTATTATAATTTATATTTTTGATTCTGAATAATATAAGCAAAAGAGATTATCTAAGAAACATTACTATTGAACAAAAATAAATTTTTTGAAATATGGATTTTTTGAAGAGGTTGAGTCTCAAAATAAAAAAGTTCCAAAATATGTTGGAATTAGATATTTAGGAAAAAACTGTTACTTAAATGTAATTTTTCAAAATACTTTTTAAATACGGAAACTCCCGCAAGTTATTTGTTTTAAGGATCATAAAATTTTGAAATATAGAAAAGAATCAAAAAGAAAAATTTCAAAAATATAATATTTATGAATTCGTTTGTGCTCTTATTTAAAACCTTAAACCTTATTTTAAAACAGATTTTAAAAGTTAATAATAAAAGTTCGAAAAAATCTCTATCAGTCAAGACCTCGGAATTTTTAATTTTAATTTTTATAAGTTTGACTTGACTTGTCTTTTCAGACTTTTTTCTTTACTTAAGTGTTTAAAAAAAAGGCAACTCAGTTTTTAGTACTAGTCACGATTTTTCAAATTTTTTTTTTAAAGAGTAAAAATCTGGACTATAATGTTACTTTTGTATTCAAAGTGTTTTTTCCAAAATTTCAGCTGATGATCTATTTGGAGAAAACAAAAAAACTCTCTTAATGTTTCATGTGACTGCTTTTTTTACGGCATTATGAACAGTTTATTTTTTTTATCCAAGCTACGGGGTTCAGTTTTGGCTATTATCTTATCAAAAATTCTGGTTTGAAAACTGCTGATTTGAATACAATTTATGCTTCTATCACTTTGTCCTCTATTATTTTGGGAAGAGCTTTTGCCACATTACCAGATCAAAAAAAAAGTCAATCAGCAGCTAAAACAGCATTTAAAATTAAAAATAGAAAGTCAAAAATCGATGCTCTGGGCGAAGAGGACCTAAAGCCAAGCAGTATAGTGGGAAATATTCGCTTTTAAAATGTCTATTTCAGATATTCGACAAGACCGCATATAAAAATTCTGAATGGTTTTAATTTGGAGATAAAAAATGGTCAAACAAATTCTCTAGTGGGACCTTCCGGTTGTGGAAAAAGCACAACTATATCTCTTTTGCTTAGATTTTATGACGTAGAGAGTGAAGTTGTTTATTTAGATGACATCGATATTAGAAAATTTAACACCAATTGGCTTAGATCAAAAATTGGTAATTAACTGTTTTAAATTTATTCCACTTTTGGTTTTTTAATTTGTTAATCGTGTTGCTATTTCTATTTGTTTTCCATAAAATATTAGCAAAATATCGAAAAGAACTACTACTAGTAAAGTAATTTCTAAAAATCCAGAACTAAAAATACCTATAAAAAATAATATCCATAGAATTAAATGAGCTGCTAAATGAAAGTAATAGATAAATTTAATTGTATTTGGAGCACATCTTAGAACTATTACAGAAATAGCTACAAACAACCCTGTGATACCAATCAAATAGAAAATCCATGTTATATATCCAATAAAAAAGTTAATTATACTCAGAAGCATTATTAGCGTGAAATAGATAAAAGAATTAAAATCTGATATTTTTCTTTCTAGGACATTTGGTCTTGTTCTTTGTTCCAAATTTACATTGTCAAAACTTGTTGGAATTGTTGCTGTTGATGGGTTTGTAGGGTAATTTACGGATCCAACATGTTTATTAGAATCTGAATTAATTTCAAAAGTTTGCATTTTCTTTTTCTTTTTAATAATTAGCTTTTTGATTTAATTTTCTGAATTTATATATTTAAAATTTTTATCTTTAATTTAAATCATTTATTTGATATTTTTTAAATTACGCAATTAAATGATCTTTTTTTAATTAAATCTTAAAAATTTAAAAAATTGTTTGACCAAAATTTACTATCATCATTAATTATTTCTAAATAACGAAAAAAGCTCTTTTTAGATTAAAAAAAATCATATTTTTATAATCTATCTTCGAATGAAAAATATAATTTATCTAGCTTCAATCGTATATTTAAAAGTGATAATTAAGAAAGTATAATATATATTTTATTTAAATATTTTATCGTTATTGTTAGAAATTAAATAAATTGTTTGATCATAACTTACTATCCTCATTAACTATTTCGAAATAACGATAATTTATTTGAATTTATTCAAATGTAATTTAATAATTGTAATAAGTCCTTAAATTCAAATTTCGAAATAATTAATGATGATAGTAAATTTTGATCAAACAATTTTTTAAATTTTTAAGATTTAATTAAAAAAAGATCATTTAATTGCGTAATTTAAAAAATATCAAATAAATGATTTAAATTAAAGATAAAAATTTTAAATATATAAATTCAGAAAATTAAATCAAAAAGCTAATTATTAAAAAGAAAAAGAAAATGCAAACTTTTGAAATTAATTCAGATTCTAATAAACATGTTGGATCCGTAAATTACCCTACAAACCCATCAACAGCAACAATTCCAACAAGTTTTGACAATGTAAATTTGGAACAAAGAACAAGACCAAATGTCCTAGAAAGAAAAATATCAGATTTTAATTCTTTTATCTATTTCACGCTAATAATGCTTCTGAGTATAATTAACTTTTTTATTGGATATATAACATGGATTTTCTATTTGATTGGTATCACAGGGTTGTTTGTAGCTATTTCTGTAATAGTTCTAAGATGTGCTCCAAATACAATTAAATTTATCTATTACTTTCATTTAGCAGCTCATTTAATTCTATGGATATTATTTTTTATAGGTATTTTTAGTTCTGGATTTTTAGAAATTACTTTACTAGTAGTAGTTCTTTTCGATATTTTGCTAATATTTTATGGAAAACAAATAGAAATAGCAACAAGATTAACAAATTAAAAAACCAAAAGTGGAATAAATTTAAAACTTTAGCTTTATTTTAATTAGTTCTAATAATAAAATTTAAAAAAAACTACCTTTAATCTTTTAAATTTTTAGCTTTAACTTTATTTAAAGAACTTTCTTAATCAAATTAATTAACTCTCTCTCTAAAATTAACGATAATATAGAAAGAATTTTTTTAATATTCAAAAAGTACAAACTAGTTTTTTTTAAAAACTTGACAAAAATTATTGGAACAAATATAATCAAACGGTATAAAAAAGTGTCACATTAAAATTCCTTTCCATTCCATGCCAGTCCATCACTATTTATCGATTGCTAAAAGAACGATGCTCCTCAAAAAAATAATATTTTTTTATGTTTAATTTTTATTTTAATTATTCTTAACTTTATAAAATTAAATTTTTTTTGTTTAGAAAGCGACGTCTTTGTCAAATTTTCATCTATAATTAATAACATCTATAACATCTATAATTTTCGTGTTCACACGAAGAGATAAGCAGTTTTTTGAAAAATTTTAGAGAAAAAAATAAAGATAATTTCTAAAAATTTTTAAACAAAATGGTTTAGTTTTTCTAAAGACAAGGTTTTTCTAAGTCAAGTAACTTCGCTGCAGCGAGAAGCTGGGCAGTGTAAAGATCAGCTAAAACATGAACGAGAGACACGATTGATTAAACAAGCTAAACTGGGTGAAATTGAGGCTTTTAATGCCAATTTGATTATTTTTCAATCTTCTGTTGATACTTTTATGAATTCAAATAAAAGCAGAACGACCGAACTGCAACAAAAAGTAATTTGAAGTAAAAAATTAAATAATAAATTTATAAAATATTTTAGGAAAAATCATTAAATGAAATTATTTATCATAATGATAAATACAAAAAAAGGTTGACAAATGAATTGGACGAAGATATTACAAGCTATGAATGAAATCAGATTTGGAAGCTAATTTGAGCAATTTGGAAAAAGGAAATAGCTTTTACACCACTGAAAATGACAAAAATCTCATTGAAATAAATGATTTGGAGCCTAAGAATAAGAACTTGTGCAAAATTTTCAGAGAAAATGCAAAGATTATGATTAAAACCCGAAATTCCGTGATAAGTAAGAAACTTTTTTCAACGAGGGTGACAAAACATTCGCGTTTTTTTAGTTAGTTTCCTAATTGGGTTCAAATAGGCAAATCTATCAGACATTTTTTTAAATATTTTATTTACTGAACTGCTATGATAAACTGTTTTTACTAAATTTTACATAATTTTACTAAAATTTTAGTAAATTTTAGTAAATATAAAATAGGCAAAAAAAACTGAAAAATGGCAAATTTTAGGAATTTTTCTCTTTTTTTAGAAAATTAAAATGAAAATTGAAAAAAAAATTACGAAATTTTACGTAATTTTATGTAAATTTTTATTTATAAAAAACGGGGAAATGGTAAATTTTAGTAAAAAAATCATTTAAATGTAAAAGATATATTAATCACTTAAAAAAGGTATTATTTAATAAAAAAGAAGTAGGAGTAGTAGTAGTTGTAAAATAAACTGCTGTACAGATTTCTCTATACGAGTGCTATGCACTTAGCCCTGGCAGGCTTTAGCAGCTTCCATTCATTGATCCATTCATTTGAAACCACTCATCCAATCTCGCCTTGAACTTGTTCAATGTTTCGGCTTCAATCACGCTATTAGGCAGACTGTTCCACAAAGTCACAATACGATTGATCAAAAACTCGTGTCTAGCATTACATAGCCTTATTTTTTTCACGTCTTAATTTACTCTTGTTTCCCCTTAACTTAAGATTATGATTTGTTGACGAAGAGGAATAAAATCAAGTCTACGAAGACAGTAAGCACACGTACGATGAAGATTACTCATTTTGAGTTTTTGCAAATAAGTTGTTTATTAAATTGTTTGTTAAGAGTTTTTATACGGAGAATATCACCGTGGTAAAGGACTACAGAAAAATAAATACGTTTATTACATAAATCACATTCTATTTTACCTTCACCTTTTAGAAAAGTATATATATATGAGTGGGGAGTGCTTTTTATCCAGCTTTTTCCAATATTAAACCAATTGATTAATAAAACTTCTTTGATAGATAAAAGTTTTCCAAGAAAGGTTTCAATGCAGGATCTGATTTTCTAGTATGTTTTAGACACTGAGCAACCCGAAAAAAATACATTTTTTTTTGGGGGGGGGTGCCTTTTGACATGGGGGTACCCGGGGGGTCTAAAGCGAGGCATAGCCAATTTTTGGTTTTTCAAGGATAGTTCATTTTTAACGTGATTTTTTTGACTTGATACTATTATTTTCAGATTCTTCGCTCTTTTCTGAACATTTTGGTGTATCTTTTATAAAAAAATGATAAAATTTGACCAAGTTATGGCTTAAAAACCTAATATGCCCTTAAAAACTTCCGAAGGCTATAATTCATAAAAAAATTACCTAGGACAAAAAATACACATATATTTGGAATCAGCGCGTCAAGATCTACAAGAATCACTATAGAAAAGTTAAAAAATGTGAAAAGTCCTATTTTAGACCTGATTGCCCCATATCCTTTGAAAGTAAAATTCATATTTGGGTTGGTATATTTTTTATAGGAGCTACTGATTTCACAGTAATTTTTTTTAAATTCTTTATAAAAAATATATTATTTTAATAAATAATTTTAGTTATTCAAATCAACAATGGATTCGAATCTTTATAGGGATATTTTAGCTGAATTTCTTTTAAAGTTTGGAATTAAAGAATATGGCTGTGTCTATAGGCTGCATCAGGATAATGATCCGAAACACAAAATTAAACATTTGTGCCCAATTTCGGAAAAATAATAACATTAACTGGGTTTGATAAAAAAAAATTCTAAGCTGTTTAATTTATTTTATTTAAATAGGGAAAATCTCCTCTAAAGTCACCAGTTTTGAATCCTATCGAAATGATTTGAATGAAATGAAAGATTTTGTGAGAAAGATAAATATTCAAAACGATGAGGAAGCAGTTGAGGCAATTTTAGAGTTTCAAAGAAAACTAACTCCAGATAAATGCCAAGCATACATTAATCATTTAAAAAAGGTATTTTTTTTCAAATAAGATAATAAGAATAAAGTAATAATAATAAAGGTAATAAAAATCGTGATAAAAAAAAATAGCGATTGGTCAAACTACAAGGGTCAAACAATTTCTTTGAAAAGCATTTTTTCATTAAATAAAATTAATTTACAAAATATTACAAGAAAAAATTTACCAAAATTATAAATTATAACTAATAAATTAAAACTTAAGTTAGTAAAAAATATTAGAAAAAATGCTGCAACATAGTGAAACATACTTTGTTGTACCTTTTTTATCCAAAATAATTTTTCTCAAGGAAAAAAAAGACAAAAAACAAACGATCAATAAGATTTAAATAGATTACCGATTTGATTTACTATTAAAAAAGAAAATGAAAATTATTTTTTAGGTAATAAAGGTGCAACAAAGCATGTTACAGTTTTTTTCTAGTATTTTCTATTAATTCTTGACTATAAAATTAAATTTTTTTATTGTTTTAAAAGTGACGTTTTTGTCAAATTATCAAAATTTTTACTAAAATAGCGGAGTTTTTATTAAAATTAGCGAAAATTTATTTAAATTTGAGAGAGTATTTGTTTTCAAATATTCTGCATTCATTTTTTATTTTTTTATTTATCGTGGAATATAACTAAATGTAATATTACTTGGTCTGCTGGTATACTCTTTTATTCTCCAGTCAGACTTCCCAAGTCCTATTCTGGACTCGAGGGTTTCGGATTGAAACAATTAGGTTTTTTAATAACTTTATTGGGACACAAGGTCCGAATCTATAACCAAAACTAATAACAAACTTAAATAATAAAAACAAAAAACTAAACTTAAACTAATTACTAAATTAAAAACTAAAGACTTTTTCTTGAAAAACATATGGCAAGTTTTTTTTTCTATTTAACTTTTTTGTAATTTTGCAATTACGTTGTTTAATTTAAACTCAATACTTAAGCATGTGAAAATTTGAAATATAATTACGCAATTATTTCTAAAAATGTAAAATAGAAAAAAAAACTTGCCATATATAAAAAACTAAACAGCGATTTTTAGCAAAACTGACTTGCTTTTTTCTTGGACGTCTGCATTAATACCTTTTAGTTAATTTTGGGATTATTATTAAATGGGTATTTATATAACTTATTTGAGTGTTATAAAAAACTATTTTTATGGTATTTATTTTTGTCAAAGAGGAATACAGGATTTGCATTGAAAATTTGCCCCTGTTTTATTTTTGATTAGATCACTCAAATTTTTTTATTTTTATCAATAAAGATACCTTGTTTAAACTGTATTTAGAATATTTTAAATATTTTTTAAATTTTTGTTCCAAAGTTTACCAATTTGGAAAATAAAATATTTTTCATTGACAAATCTAACTTAACAATAAATTCTTTTTTAATATTAATGTTGAATGAAACTAAGGAACAAATTTTTTACATTACTATAGTTTTCATATCATTAAAAAAGATGTCAAAGTTTTCAGGGATCAAGTATTTAGTATTAATTAAGAAAATATGACACTCTGTGTAACATAATTTATCAAGAGACTCAAATACAATTCAACTACTAACACTCTTGATTCGACTTTTTGAATTCGGTTATAGATATGTTGGAGCTGAATAATTCTATTACATTGGTTGTCAGATTGGTGAAAGAATATGGAGAGGATTCCGAACCAAGACATATTGACATACTCTTAATTCAATATTTTTTTTAATTTAAACTTTTTTAATTTTTATCTTTTTATTTTATTATAATATATTCTTCTCAACTTTGATTTGCTTTTTATCTGAAAAAGCTTTTGCTCGACATAGCAAAACAAAAAAAATAAATAATTTAATTCAATTTTTAATTAGCTAAAATTATATAATATCTATCTTATTTAATCATATAACTAGTTTATAATTTATAATTTATATTTTTGTAGCAATTTACGATATGTCTGACAATTCTTACTTTATATCTTAATAACAATTATTGTACAATTAGATTTAATTCTCAAATCAATAATTTTTAATCATAAAACGTTTGAAACTCATCTCAAGCTATTCTTTTGTGATTCATTTTTTTTGTGCTAAACTTTTTCGATTCATTTTTTTTTCTTTACTTTTTCGATTCATTTTTATTTTTTGCTACACTTTTACTATTCATTCTTTTTTTGTGCTATACTTTTTCGATTCAACAATTTTTATTTCTAAGGAAAAAATAGTTAAATAAAAATCAAACATCTCTTAAACTAGGTAATAAAAATGGTCATATGTTCTAATTTTTGTTTTTTTTAGTTTGCCAATTTTTACATAAATGTTTTCTAAATCAAGACTTGAAAAAAATTGAGGAAAAGAAATCAGAAAAAGTTAGACTCAACTAATGACCGTCGTTTTTTATTAAAAGACCTAAATTTTTTAAGACTTGAATTTCAAAAAAATTTCAGGTGACACAATATTAAGTTACTCAAAAAAGATTTTGAAACTGTTCTATTAGATTCGAATTCTAGAATAAATTGCTTGAAAAATTAGTGTAATTTTAATAAGAAAAATATTAACTTTTCTTAAATGTTTTGCAGGATTTTTATGAACAAAACATTTTATCAGGAAAGATTATTTATTGATATATTTTTGTTTTTGTGCTTGACTTTTTCGATTCATTTTTATTGTTTGCTACATTTTTTCGATTCATTTTTATTGTTTGCTACACTTTTACTATTCATTCTTTTTTTGCGCTATACTTTTTCGATTCGTTAATTTATATTTTTAAAAAAAAATTAGTTAAATTGTGAAGTTTTAATTAATCATTATGTTGTAGAAGATCAACTCGAAACTGTGTTGGATCGAAAAACTGTTTCTTAAAAAAAATACTCATTATAAATTAAACATGTTGCATCAAAAATAGAATATTTATATTGTATTGTTTTAAAACAAAAATTCTTAACTTTCATATTTTTTGAATAAAGTAAAGAAATAACAATTGAAAAAGATCTTTTTTTTTAATTTAATTTTAATTTCGTTTTTTTTTGAATGACTTAATTTAAAGAGTTCATTTATGCATTGTTAAGTTTCTGAAATGACTTTAAAAAAAATTTTTTTTTTTTTTTTCAATTATTCAAATTTTATTTTCAAATAAATATTTTTAAAAGTATTGTCACAATATCATTAAGTTTCTGTTTGTCTAGAAGTATCCTGTGAAATCAATACATTTAGTGAATGAATTTTTATTCAAATTAAAAAAAAATAAAGTTTTTTTAAGAAAAAGGTTGATTATCTTTAAAGTTAAAAAAAAAAATCTAGACTTGTCCAAATTCAGGAGTAAAAAACTCAAAAACAAGGTAAGTAAGGAATCATATAACTGTAAATAATTTATTTATAATAAATCTGACTTTGGAATAATTTCTCATTTTCTATCAAATATTGATTGGGTGCATCTATTTGAGAATTTAAATATTCAGGAAATGTACAATGAGTTAATTTTCTATGTCAGCGAAGCTAGTAATCGATTCATTCCAGTGACAGATGGCTCTAAAAAGAAAAGTATCTCAAAACCTCGGATAAAAAATGAACTCAAGGTCTTAATTAGAGATAAAAAGAATCTTAGATATAGGAACTGTGCATCTAAATGGAAGGATATGAATTTATATAGTGATTACAAGCGTATCTGTAAATTAGTCTCATCAGAAATAAAAAGAGCCAGACTAACTTATGAACAGAATTTAGTTGAAAAAGCTAAGAAGAATCCAAAAATATTGTACAAATACCTAAATGATCAACAAGTTATCAAAGAATCTATCAAAGCATTAAAAAAGTCAAACAATGAATTAACGCAAGAACCGAAAGAGATATCAAATCTTCTTAATAAATGTTTTCAAGATGTTTTTGTTATTGAACAAGATGGTGAGCTTCCTCCTTTTGAAGTTGAATTTAATGAAAACTAGTCAGAATATATTGACATTGAGCCAAATGACATTAGTTATGAAATGTTTTTCAAAAAATTACAAGACCTGAATCAATATAAATCATGTGGTGTAGACAATCTTCATCCGTTATTGCTAAAAAACTGTGCAGAAGCCTTTACTGTTCCTTTAACTTTGATTTTCAGAGAATCATTATCGAATAGTCAGCTTACAATTCAATTCAGATCAGCAAATATTACTCCATTGTATAAAAAAGGTGATAAATCAACGGCAAGCAATTATCGTCCTGTGTCTTTAACTTCAATTCCTTGCAAAATTATGGAAAGCATAATAAGAACCAAAATGGAAGACTATCTTTATAAGAATAATATTATATCTAAAGAACAGCATGGATTTATTAAGAAAAAGTCATGTACATCTAATCTTCTGGAAACGCTAGATTTCATCTCAATGAGTCTAGACAAAAGTATTCCTGTTGATGTGATTCTGCTAGATTTTGCGAAAGCATTTGATACTGTTCCGCACAGACGACTAATAGCTAAATTGAAAGCGTATGGCTTTGATGGTCTGACACTAAAATGGATTGAAGCTTTCTTGAAAAATAGAAGACAACGAGTTATTCAAGGTGAAATTTTTTCGGATTGGGTTGAGATTTTTAGCGGTGTACCACAAGGGTCAGTGATTGGTCCACTATTGTTCGTTTTGTATATCAATGATCTACCTAAAGGAATAGAGAATGTTGTGAAATTGTATGCAGATGATACTAAAATTTTCTCGCAAACGGTATTAGAAATAAGCGCCGCGAAACTACAATCAGATTTAGATTTAATTCTCAAGTGGACTCAAGATTTGCTACTTCTCTTTAAAAAACATCAAAATGTGTGGTTATGCATTATGGTCATAAAAACAAAAAATTTCCTTATTTTATTAATGGTAAGCTATTAGCAACGTCAGAAACCGAAAGAGATCTTGGAGTTATTTTCAATACAAATCTTAAATGGAAAAATCAAGTGATTGAGGCTACAAACAAAGCAAATCAAATGTTAGGTCGCATCAGGAAGTCGTTCGCTCGTTTTGATTGTAAGTTACTAAGATCTTTGTATTTAACTTTTGTTCGTCCTCTTTTGGAATTTGCGGTGCCTGTATGGTCTCCAATTCTTAAGTATGACTGTGAAAATTTTGAAAGAATTCAACGCAGAGCTAGGAAATTTGTTTCGTCAATTAGAAACAAACCGTATGAAAGCAGATTGAAGGCTTTGAACATTCCAAATCTGGTGGAAAGAAGAAAAAGAGGTGATCTAATTCAAGTATACAAGTTAATGCATGGAATAGAATCGGTTGAAAAAAGCAACAATTTTAATGTCACAAAAAACCAAGGAAGAGGTCACTGCCTCAAATATCACAAAGAAATATCGAGGCTCCAACATAGAGATAACTTTTTTTTCAACAGAACCGCTAACATATGGAACTCGCTGCCTAATGAATTAGTTGAAGCCCCCAATGTTAACAGCTTTAAATCAGGCATTGATTGCTGGATGAGCAGCAATCAATCACATCAGCTGTCTTAGTGTGCCTTATCAGCACACTCGCTGGCTAGCCAGCTCAGTCAAAACTACTACTACTACTACTACTAGAAGCACCAACGAGTCAAAATGACTCTTTTCCGATTTATGGCCGCTAAAATCTAAGTCAATTTTTTCTATTCGAGCTAAATTTATTTTTCTCAGCATAATAATAAGAATAAATATCTTAATTAACTAAATTCAAATAAAAAAAAAATATTTTTTGTACAGAATCTAGTATATCCTACTAGAAGCACCAAAACGAGTCATTTTGACTCGCTTTTTAATATAAATTTTGACTTAATCTACAAAATCAATGGATGAGTCATAAAATATTAATAAAAAGTATACAAATCTTTAAAAAACTGACTCAAATCCTAATACTTGAACGAAGATAAGCAAATTTAATAAATAAAAAAATTATAGTTTGCGTATTTTACATGAAAGACGAAGAATTGGCTTAAAAAGAAATGAATTCATTAGAAGATTAAATTTTTGCCAGATACTTTTTTTAGCCAAATTTGTATTTTCGCTCAATTAAAATTAAGTATTGAATTGTTTTATCCAAATATTAAATTTTTATACATTAGACTCCACTGAAACGAGTCAAAATGACTCGTTTTGGTGCTTCTAGTAGTTAAAAATTTTAGTCCTTCTAGTGTTAAGTCAAGTCAATGACTTAATTTTTTTTTTAAGTCAAGTCAATGCCTTAAAAATTTTATTTTTTTGACAAAATTATGAAGAAATTAGATTAAATTTTTATTTCAATTTGATAGATCAGGCTTTATATCATAAAATTTATATTCTCTATAGTTGTCTAATACATAAAGATTTGCCATATTTCATTTCTTTTCTTGCAATTTTAGCATTATAGTCTTCACATTCATTGAATGGAATAAAAATCTCAAGATCATGTTAAGCAATGATAAATGACTGGAAAAAATATTTTTATAGTAGTTGAGAATTAATTTTTACAGAAGGTAGAAATTTTTGTGATCTTCAATTAAATATAATTTTCCTAGAACAATTCCTTTACGAAAATCGAAATTCAGAATAATTTATTTGATGAATTTGTCAAAAAAAAATAAAAATTTTATGTCATTGACTTGACGTAAAAAAAAAAATTTAAGTCAAGTCATTACTTTGACTTAAAATTTTGTGAATTAGACTTAAAACTGTGACTTAAAAAAAAGTCTGGATTAAAGACATGCAGAAAAAAAAACTTTTTTTACTCCATTTGCCTAATTGAATCTATGTAAGTATATTTGGTCAGGATCCGAATAATTTTTTCTTTTATTAGCTATTTAAACAAATTAAAAGAAAAATCCTAGGTGTGAAGCTTTCTTTTTGGGGAATTGGTGTATTAGATGAGAAGAGATGATCTAAACATAGCAAAGAGTTGCTTAATAGTAACAAGTCTTAAATAAACTCAAAGATCGAACTTGGAATTTAATTTTAGTAAATATGACTTAATTTAGGCCGTCAAAATAATTAAGTGGAATGGTAAAATCAGCATTGATCAGTCATGATCACGGGCACATAAATTTTTTACCGTTCCAGCAATTTATTTTGGAGGGTCTAGTTTAAGACAAAACAAATTAAATTGAAGTCCAAGTCCTAACTAAAAAAAAAAAATAAACTCGCACATGGATTTGACTTATGACATTTTAGCAATTGTGAAAAAAATAATAGAATTTTCCTTATTATATTTATTAAAATTTGAAAGTAATTAGGTTATTTTTTTTTAAAAGCGTTAATAAGCTAGAATGTAAGATCATGGATTATATACTTAATTTTGAACTTATGACCTTATAAAAACACGTATGATGATTAAATTATTTTCTTCTAAAAAGTAGATCTTACTGTATCTTGAAAAATAGTAAAATAATTAAGTGAACTGTGGTACCTATCAATAAAAAAAGAAACCGCTAACAATCCAAAGCAAGCAAATTAGCATGCTGCTTTATTCAATAAAAACTATAATAATCGCGTCAACTTTTTGGTGAACGGTCATTAGCCAGGGCAAAAATTTTTAATTTTTTTTGCCATTTTTAAACGCTTTTTTTTCTCAAAAGGAATTCAGGAATGACCTATATTTCTTTCTTCTGATAATTTTTCTTTTAAACAGCAAAATTAATTTTTACCGGAAAATTTATTCATTCAGGCTGGGAAGGCTGCATTTATATTCTAATCATTTTTTTTTAATGCTAATTCTTTTTTCAGCATCATTTTTTCCAATAAATTTTACACAGAACTCTTTATAAAAGCAGAAGACTTAACAATTGCTCATCAATGAAATATTCTGAAAAAAAAGTTATTAAGATAACGTATTTGCTCACTCATAGTGACATGTCACTATAGGCGAAAGCCTGGCAATAGTGACATGTCATAAATTATCGAACACTGGTTTTCATTTTCGATTTGTGACATGTCATAAAACCCGAATATAGACAAAAAATAGCTTTTTTTTTAATTTTTAGTACCTATATTTGTGACATGTCATAAATTTTTTCAAATTTCAGAAATTAAAAGGGGGGACCCTTATCGAAAAAAATGAAAAAAAAAATTTTTCTTAAATTAAAATTCCAATATATAGATTTTTATGTGCTGATTCAGAATAATATAGGTTTTGTATTTTTTGGATCAACAATACTAAAGTTATAACAAAAAAGATAATTTTTGAAAATTTAGGAAAATTCTTAAAAATGACATTTTTCCCATTTTTCAGGGTATCATACCTCGAAAATTGAAATTATCCGATTACAAGATCGACAGTGAATTTTGTAGATCTTGAGCTAATTAAGAAAAATAGAACTCGGATTTAAATATATCTCTTCAGAATCCAGAGATACAGCCCTTCAAAAATTACCAAAAAACGCTCCAAAGGGGTACTATCATTAAAAAATGAAAAAAAAATTTTCTTCAAAAATTCATATATAAAATAGCTGTTTTAGAAAAACAAATAAATTTTATTAAATTGATATGAAAATGTTTAAATCTTTATATATTACATATTTTTAAAAATATTATTGACAATTTTTGCAGTAAAATGAATCGTTAAGTTTCATACCATTCGGCCAGCAATTACCACATATCCAATTATTACAGCTCTCGCAAGAAATCCAAGATTCTTTTGTTTTACTGTTTACATAATATTTTTTGCATTTAAAACATTTTTTCTCTAGGAGCCCTGTATTAGTTGAATCACTTAAAACAGACGTTTGGAGATTTTCGACATCTGTGGTTGTTGGCTTATTAGCTGGGGATTTAGAAGATGTTGTTTTTGGCTTGTTAGCTGGAGATTTAGAAGCTGTGGTTGTTGACTTGTTAGCTGGGGATTTAGAAGCTGTGGTTGTTGACTTGTTAGCTGGGGATTTAGAAGCTGTGGTTGTTGACTTGTTAGCTGGAGATTTAGAAGCTGGGGATTTAGAAGCTGTGGTTGTCAAGTCAAGTTATGACACGACTATTCAATTTCTTATTATTTCTTATTTCTATTTAGCTAAAAAATTATTTGAAATGATGGTTTTTGAAATCTAAAAATAGATTTCACTTAACTTTTTCTTTAACTTAGACTTTTCTTTGTCTAAAGATTCGATTTCTCTTTAAATTTATAAGTATCTGAGCTAAGCTTTTAAAAAAAAATTTTGTTTAGAGTTTGCTGTTCATTTATTTGGCTTGCTTAATTATAATAATCAAATATGGATTAAAACCTTTTATTTACTTTCAATTTAAAATATGAATAATAAAAATAAAATAAATAAATAAATAAGTGAAATTTGAAAAATTTTTGAAAAAATTTTTTTTTTCATTTTTTAATGATAGTACCCCTTTGGAGCGTTTTTTGGTAATTTTTGAAGGGCTGTATCTCTGGATTCTGAAGAGATATATTTAAATCCGAGGTCTATTTTTCTTAATTAGCTCAAGATCTACAAAATTCACTGTCGATCTTGTAATCGGATAATTTCAATTTTCGAGGTATGATACCCTGAAAAATGGGAAAAATGTCATTTTTAAGAATTTTCCTAAATTTTCAAAAATTATCTTTTTTGTTATAACTTTAGTATTGTTGATCCAAAAAATACAAAACCTATATTATTCTGAATCAGCACATAAAAATCTATATATTGGAATTTTAATTTAAGAAAAATTTTTTTTTTCATTTTTTTCGATAAGGGTCCCCCCTTTTAATTTCTGAAATTTGAAAAAATTTATGACATGTCACAAATATAGGTACTAAAAATTAAAAAAAAAGCTATTTTTTGTCTATATTCGGGTTTTATGACATGTCACAAATCGAAAATGAAAACCAGTGTTCGATAATTTATGACATGTCACTATTGCCAGGCTTTCGCCTATAGTGACATGTCACTATGAGTGAGCAAATACGTTATATTATTTGTATTCTTTGTTTTACTTTGCCACTCCGAAAATAAATCTTGATGAATTGACAGGACAACAGTCCAAAAATTATTGTGACAAAATTCTCAATAATAAAACTTAAACCAAATTAAAAAATATGGAAAAAAGACGTTTTTAAAATTTGTCTATTTTCTGAAATATTTCAAAATTTTCTTTAATATGTTATTCACTCAAGATTTTTTTAAAGAATCTGTAAAGAAACTTCAAAAAATCCCCAAGAATTTTTTTGATTAAGTAAACAGATAAAGCATTTTACAAACATTAAAGAGTTTGGAAAGGAAAAGATTTTTTATTCATAGAATTTTTTTTATCTCTAAGATATCTCTATTTTAACTTCAAAATTTTAAAAGAAATTTTAGAAGAATATTTAGAGAAACTATATAAAATATTTAAAAAATTTTTGACTGGGATATCTGTAAAAAACAAAAAAAAGTGAATTTAGAGAAACTATAGAAACTTCTAATCCAACAAACCCGTAGCAATGGAAAAAATTATAGGAATCTAAACTCAAAATGCTCACAAAGATTCAATAAAGCAAAAAGAGTAAAAAAATTTCTTTTCCAGCAGTGTCTTAATCCTGAATTTGAATACAGTTAAAAGTAATGAGATCGAAACCGAAAGTTTTGATAAAGAATCATACAGATTAATAGAAAAAGTATTTATTTTTTTACAAGATTTTGATTTTGAATTTTAAGGATCATTTTTGAAAAATTGAAATATAGCATAATTTTACAAAGAAGCATCTTAGTCCAATGAAAAGAAATAAATGTCTAAAAAATTATTTTTTAAAGTTAGTTAATATATTTATAATCTTAATTGATCTATTTCTTTCAAAAAAATTCAACAAACAAAAAAGAGTCTTATGTCTAAATTGAAATTTATTTTGAAGAAAAAATAAAATTTAAAATCTTAGTCAAGTCTTGACTTTTGACAAACTTTCATTTTTATTTTCAGGAAATTATTGCCATAATTGAAGGTTAATTTGTAGGTCTCAGATTTCCGTATAAAATTTTAAAAAATTTTTCAGTGTTCAATTTGCTTAGTTTTTTTTTTGAAAAGTTAAAAATTACTTATAGCACGTCTTAAATAAATCAAAATACATGAACAGAAAACAGAAAACAATACACAAAACAAAAAAAAATAATCATCTACACAACAAATCTTTCCGGATAAAATATTTCGTTTAAAAATAATCCTGCAAAATTTTAAAGAAAAGTTAATATTTTTCTTATTAATTTCTTGTCAAAGCAATATTTTATCGTTTTTTTTTCCTGAATTTGGACAAGTCTAGATTTTTTTTTTTAACTTTAAAGATAATCAACCTTTTTCTTAAAAAAACTTTATTTTTTTTTAATTTGAATAAAAATTCATTCACTAAATGTATTGATTTCACAGGATACTTCTAGACAAACAGAAACTTAATGATATTGTGACAATACTTTTAAAAATATTTATTTGAAAATAAAATTTGAATAATTGAAAAAAAAAAAAAAAAATTTTTTTTAAAGTCATTTCAGAAACTTAACAATGCATAAATGAACTCTTTAAATTAAGTCATTCAAAAAAAAACGAAATTAAAATTAAATTAAAAAAAAAGATCTTTTTCAATTGTTATTTCTTTACTTTATTCAAAAAATATGAAAGTTAAGAATTTTTGTTTTAAAACAATACAATATAAATATTCTATTTTTGATGCAACATGTTTAATTTATAATGAGTATTTTTTTTAAGAAACAGTTTTTCGATCCAACACAGTTTCGAGTTGATCTTCTACAACATAATGATTAATTAAAACTTCACAATTTAACTAATTTTTTTTTAAAAATATATATTAACGAATCGAAAAAGTATAGCGCAAAAAAAGAATGAATAGTAAAAGTGTAGCAAACAATAAAAATGAATCGAAAAAGTAAAGCAAAAAATAAAAATGAATCGAAAAAATGTAGCAAACAATAAAAATGAATCGAAAAAGTCAAGCACAAAAACAAAAATATATCAATAAATAATCTTTCCTGATAAAATGTTTTGTTCATAAAAATCCTGCAAAACATTTAAGAAAAGTTAATATTTTTCTTATTAAAATTACACTAATTTTTCAAGCAATTTATTCTAGAATTCGAATCTTATAGAACAGTTTCAAAATCTTTTTTGAGTAACTTAATATTGTGTCACCTGAAATTTTTTTGAAATTCAAGTCTTAAAAAATTTAGGTCTTTTAATAAAAAACGACGGTCATTAGTTGAGTCTAACTTTTTCTGATTTCTTTTCCTCAATTTTTTTCAAGTCTTGATTTAGAAAACATTTATGTAAAAATTGGCAAACTAAAAAAAACAAAAATTAGAACATATGACCATTTTTATTACCTAGTTTAAGAGATGTTTGATTTTTATTTAACTATTTTTTCCTTAGAAATAAAAATTGTTGAATCGAAAAAGTATAGCACAAAAAAAGAATGAATAGTAAAAGTGTAGCAAAAAATAAAAATGAATCGAAAAAGTAAAGAAAAAAAAATGAATCGAAAAAGTTTAGCACAAAAAAAATGAATCACAAAAGAATAGCTTGAGATGAGTTTCAAACGTTTTATGATTAAAAATTATTGATTTGAGAATTAAATCTAATTGTACAATAATTGTTATTAAGATATAAAGTAAGAATTGTCAGACATATCGTAAATTGCTACAAAAATATAAATTATAAATTATAAACTAGTTATATGATTAAATAAGATAGATATTATATAATTTTAGCTAATTAAAAATTGAATTAAATTATTTATTTTTTTTGTTTTGCTATGTCGAGCAAAAGCTTTTTCAGATAAAAAGCAAATCAAAGTTGAGAAGAATATATTATAATAAAATAAAAAGATAAAAATTAAAAAAGTTTAAATTAAAAAAAATATTGAATTAAGAGTATGTCAATATGTCTTGGTTCGGAATCCTCTCCATATTCTTTCACCAATCTGACAACCAATGTAATAGAATTATTCAGCTCCAACATATCTATAACCGAATTCAAAAAGTCGAATCAAGAGTGTTAGTAGTTGAATTGTATTTGAGTCTCTTGATAAATTATGTTACACAGAGTGTCATATTTTCTTAATTAATACTAAATACTTGATCCCTGAAAACTTTGACATCTTTTTTAATGATATGAAAACTATAGTAATGTAAAAAATTTGTTCCTTAGTTTCATTCAACATTAATATTAAAAAAGAATTTATTGTTAAGTTAGATTTGTCAATGAAAAATATTTTATTTTCCAAATTGGTAAACTTTGGAACAAAAATTTAAAAAATATTTAAAATATTCTAAATACAGTTTAAACAAGGTATCTTTATTGATAAAAATAAAAAAATTTGAGTGATCTAATCAAAAATAAAACAGGGGCAAATTTTCAATGCAAATCCTGTATTCCTCTTTGACAAAAATAAATACCATAAAAATAGTTTTTTATAACACTCAAATAAGTTATATAAATACCCATTTAATAATAATCCCAAAATTAACTAAAAGGTATTAATGCAGACGTCCAAGAAAAAAGCAAGTCAGTTTTGCTAAAAATCGCTGTTTAGTTTTTTATATATGGCAAGTTTTTTTTTCTATTTTACATTTTTAGAAATAATTGCGTAATTATATTTCAAATTTTCACATGCTTAAGTATTGAGTTTAAATTAAACAACGTAATTGCAAAATTACAAAAAAGTTAAATAGAAAAAAAAACTTGCCATATGTTTTTCAAGAAAAAGTCTTTAGTTTTTAATTTAGTAATTAGTTTAAGTTTAGTTTTTTGTTTTTATTATTTAAGTTTGTTATTAGTTTTGGTTATAGATTCGGACCTTGTGTCCCAATAAAGTTATTAAAAAACCTAATTGTTTCAATCCGAAACCCTCGAGTCCAGAATAGGACTTGGGAAGTCTGACTGGAGAATAAAAGAGTATACCAGCAGACCAAGTAATATTACATTTAGTTATATTCCACGATAAATAAAAAAATAAAAAATGAATGCAGAATATTTGAAAACAAATACTCTCTCAAATTTAAATAAATTTTCGCTAATTTTAATAAAAACTCCGCTATTTTAGTAAAAATTTTGATAATTTGACAAAAACGTCACTTTTAAAACAATAAAAAAATTTAATTTTATAGTCAAGAATTAATAGAAAATACTAGAAAAAAACTGTAACATGCTTTGTTGCACCTTTATTACCTAAAAAATAATTTTCATTTTCTTTTTTAATAGTAAATCAAATCGGTAATCTATTTAAATCTTATTGATCGTTTGTTTTTTGTCTTTTTTTTCCTTGAGAAAAATTATTTTGGATAAAAAAGGTACAACAAAGTATGTTTCACTATGTTGCAGCATTTTTTCTAATATTTTTTACTAACTTAAGTTTTAATTTATTAGTTATAATTTATAATTTTGGTAAATTTTTTCTTGTAATATTTTGTAAATTAATTTTATTTAATGAAAAAATGCTTTTCAAAGAAATTGTTTGACCCTTGTAGTTTGACCAATCGCTATTTTTTTTTATCACGATTTTTATTACCTTTATTATTATTACTTTATTCTTATTATCTTATTTGAAAAAAAAATACCTTTTTTAAATGATTAATGTATGCTTGGCATTTATCTGGAGTTAGTTTTCTTTGAAACTCTAAAATTGCCTCAACTGCTTCCTCATCGTTTTGAATATTTATCTTTCTCACAAAATCTTTCATTTCATTCAAATCATTTCGATAGGATTCAAAACTGGTGACTTTAGAGGAGATTTTCCCTATTTAAATAAAATAAATTAAACAGCTTAGAATTTTTTTTTATCAAACCCAGTTAATGTTATTATTTTTCCGAAATTGGGCACAAATGTTTAATTTTGTGTTTCGGATCATTATCCTGATGCAGCCTATAGACACAGCCATATTCTTTAATTCCAAACTTTAAAAGAAATTCAGCTAAAATATCCCTATAAAGATTCGAATCCATTGTTGATTTGAATAACTAAAATTATTTATTAAAATAATATATTTTTTATAAAGAATTTAAAAAAAATTACTGTGAAATCAGTAGCTCCTATAAAAAATATACCAACCCAAATATGAATTTTACTTTCAAAGGATATGGGGCAATCAGGTCTAAAATAGGACTTTTCACATTTTTTAACTTTTCTATAGTGATTCTTGTAGATCTTGACGCGCTGATTCCAAATATATGTGTATTTTTTGTCCTAGGTAATTTTTTTATGAATTATAGCCTTCGGAAGTTTTTAAGGGCATATTAGGTTTTTAAGCCATAACTTGGTCAAATTTTATCATTTTTTTATAAAAGATACACCAAAATGTTCAGAAAAGAGCGAAGAATCTGAAAATAATAGTATCAAGTCAAAAAAATCACGTTAAAAATGAACTATCCTTGAAAAACCAAAAATTGGCTATGCCTCGCTTTAGACCCCCCGGGTACCCCCATGTCAAAAGGCACCCCTTTTTTAAAAATATAAATTAACGAATCGAAAAAGTATAGCGCAAAAAAAGAATGAATAGTAAAAGTGTAGCAAACAATAAAAATGAATCGAAAAAATGTAGCAAACAATAAAAATGAATCGAAAAAGTCAAGCACAAAAACAAAAATATATCAATAAATAATCTTTCCTGATAAAATGTTTTGTTCATAAAAATCCTGCAAAACATTTAAGAAAAGTTAATATTTTTCTTATTAAAATTACACTAATTTTTCAAGCAATTTATTCTAGAATTCGAATCTTATAGAACAGTTTCAAAATCTTTTTTGAGTAACTTAATATTGTGTCACCTGAAATTTTTTTGAAATTCAAGTCTTAAAAAATTTAGGTCTTTTAATAAAAAACGACGGTCATTAGTTGAGTCTAACTTTTTCTGATTTCTTTTCCTCAATTTTTTTCAAGTCTTGATTTAGAAAACATTTATGTAAAAATTGGCAAACTAAAAAAAACAAAAATTAGAACATATGACCATTTTTATTACCTAGTTTAAGAGATGTTTGATTTTTATTTAACTATTTTTTCCTTAGAAATAAAAATTGTTGAATCGAAAAAGTATAGCACAAAAAAAGAATGAATAGTAAAAGTGTAGCAAAAAATAAAAATGAATCGAAAAAGTAAAGAAAAAAAAATGAATCGAAAAAGTTTAGCACAAAAAAAATGAATCACAAAAGAATAGCTTGAGATGAGTTTCAAACGTTTTATGATTAAAAATTATTGATTTGAGAATTAAATCTAATTGTACAATAATTGTTATTAAGATATAAAGTAAGAATTGTCAGACATATCGTAAATTGCTACAAAAATATAAATTATAAATTATAAACTAGTTATATGATTAAATAAGATAGATATTATATAATTTTAGCTAATTAAAAATTGAATTAAATTATTTATTTTTTTTGTTTTGCTATGTCGAGCAAAAGCTTTTTCAGATAAAAAGCAAATCAAAGTTGAGAAGAATATATTATAATAAAATAAAAAGATAAAAATTAAAAAAGTTTAAATTAAAAAAAATATTGAATTAAGAGTATGTCAATATGTCTTGGTTCGGAATCCTCTCCATATTCTTTCACCAATCTGACAACCAATGTAATAGAATTATTCAGCTCCAACATATCTATAACCGAATTCAAAAAGTCGAATCAAGAGTGTTAGTAGTTGAATTGTATTTGAGTCTCTTGATAAATTATGTTACACAGAGTGTCATATTTTCTTAATTAATACTAAATACTTGATCCCTGAAAACTTTGACATCTTTTTTAATGATATGAAAACTATAGTAATGTAAAAAATTTGTTCCTTAGTTTCATTCAACATTAATATTAAAAAAGAATTTATTGTTAAGTTAGATTTGTCAATGAAAAATATTTTATTTTCCAAATTGGTAAACTTTGGAACAAAAATTTAAAAAATATTTAAAATATTCTAAATACAGTTTAAACAAGGTATCTTTATTGATAAAAATAAAAAAATTTGAGTGATCTAATCAAAAATAAAACAGGGGCAAATTTTCTATGCAAATCCTGTATTCCTCTTTATTGAAAAAGAAATAAAAACTGGGTACATAAAAATTATTGTCGAGTATTATAAAAATGTTTTTGGGTATTATAAAAATGATTTTTGGGTATTATAAAAATTATTTTTGGGTATTATAAAAATTATTTTTGGGTATTATAAAAATTATTATTGAGTATTATAAAAAAAAATATCATAAAAAAAATTATTCTCTAATTAATGCTTTTTTATGATTAATGGATTAATTTAAAAATTCATTTTAAATTTTTTTGGCTCAAGAGAATGATCTAGATAACAAAATTCGATATTCTCAAGATATTAAAAAATTTTAAGCATAATTTTTTGGTGTTTTTTTCTCGATAAAACTTCTAAGTTATCCCTATTGAATAATTTGAATCAAACTTATTTTTTAATAAAAAATTTTTTTTTTATTTTAGTATCAGGATAATTAAAAAAAATAAAATGAACTAAAAATACTATACATATATTTTTATTGAATTTGCATTCGCTTCTGTTTAATAATGTAATGCTACATTAAACCTGAATAATTTATTCATGCCTTACTTAAGTTAAGAAGACTCTTGCATGGATAATTAGGTATAATACGACTTAACCAGAGTTTCTTAAAGTCAAGGACAAGTCCGGACTTTTTTATTTCACAAATCCGAGCCAAAGTTTTTTAAGTTTTAAAGAATTTAATTTGAGAGTGACTTTGACTTTAAACTAGGCCGCGACAATACCTGGAACGGTAAAAGGAACATTTGGCCGCCAAATAAACTATCTGGAACGACAAGAATTTAATGATGCTCGGACTTTTTTTTTAATTTAAAAATCCGTACTTAAACATTTTTTAATGACTTGGGTTTTATTTTGGGACTTTTAAAAAACTCTGGTCTTAAATGATTTTTGATGGTGCATTTTAAAAAAAAGGGAATACGGTAATTTTATTTCTAGAAATAAAATTCGTCTCAAAACATATAATTTTGGTTCTGTTTAAGATTATCTCTTTTGATCGTAATCTCTACGCAGCTCTTATTAAGTCTTTGCATGGATTGTTGGTTTTATTTATTTTTTAGTCATAATTAAAACAAAATGTAAAAGTTAATTAAAAAATAAAAATTATTTTTGCTTTTTAATAAAAGCACAAGAATGTCTGAAGCAATTGACAGACAATAAATTTTTGGATAAATATTTTAATCCTTCTTGAAGATCTGCACCATATTCTTCAAAATATGGTGTTTTGTTTGCTTTTATCATTATATTCATTGTACCAGTATCTAATAACAATAGATAAGTGGTCAAATCACCAATTAAATCCATCATGGATTTATGAAAATCCTTATATTGTGCCATTTCAGATTTGGCAAAATAAACATCTTCAACAACATAAACAGCTCCACTTTTTAAATTTGGAAAAAGACCAACCAAGCTGTAAATCATTTGTCTACGAGAATGTCCTCCATCGTCAACAATTAAATCATATGGACCATTTTCCTCTACTTTTTTCAAATCACTAAAATTACTCTGATCTCCAACATACAAATTATCCATTCGGTCTCTGAATTTTTCTGCACACTTTTGGTCATATTCAAAAATTGAAATTTTCGAACTTTTAAAAAACTCTTTCCAAGATAGCAATGATTTTCCAACACCAAATGACATTCCACATCCTATTCCAATTTCCAATATGTTCAATGCTTCATTTTTTCTCTGACCGAAATAAAAACCATACAAATTATGATACAAGTGGCCGTATTTACTTGTTCCGTATTTTTTAAACATCTGTCCTAGTTCATCAATATCAGACCATGAAGATCGCTTTGAATCATTGATTTTGCAATCAGATTTATTTTGAAAATTTCCATTCGAGCAATTACATTTAA
This sequence comes from Brachionus asplanchnoidis, assembly GCA_025491095.1. NCBI lineage: Eukaryota > Metazoa > Rotifera > Eurotatoria > Ploima > Brachionidae > Brachionus > Brachionus asplanchnoidis. The sequence continues at coordinate 2,069,743 of JAILYF010000006.1, forward strand.
AAACAATTACCATTAATATTTGAAATAAAAAAAAGAGAATAATTATTAACTTTTTGTCTATATAAATCATTTTCAACTCTAAAAAAATTCGATTAATTAAAATATTTAAATAAAAAAGCAAAAAAAAATTGAAAAAATAAAGTCTGAAACCTTTATAGCAAAATTATTTTTGAATGATAATTCAGACCGACCAAAACATGTTTTGTAAATTTTAGCAACTGATACATCCTCTGTACCATCACTTTTAGTTGAGATGGATTTTTGATTTAATATTATATCCCAAATTCACAATTTTTTTAGTTTTGCAGATTTATTGCACAGTTTTTCAGATTTAGTATATTGGTGGTATAAATGATGTATCAGTAGCTACAATTTACAGAACATGTTTTGGTTCTTCAGAACTTAAGCTTTGGCATTTAGAAAATTATGCTTATTTTTTTTGTACCAAAATTCAAAATTTACGAAAAATCAATCCTGTTACCAGAGGAAGTTTTTTCATTATAAATATTTAAAAGTTGATTATATTCTTATGCCGAGTGTCATATATCAAATTGTAGAGAAAAAAAATTCTACAAATTTGTGCTTTTATTTTTTTTCTTTTACACTCAATTTTTCGTAAAATACAACAAATAAACAATTTAAGATAAATAAAATAATCAATTTCTAAACTTTTGCAACATACTGTATTTACACCTCACGCTTGCTAGTTTCTTACCTTGCTTCAGAGTGTTTAGCAATTCTAGAAATTTCTCCAATATTAAACTATAAAAATCACGAAAAATTTAAATAACTAAATTATTCAAAATAAATAATTAAAGATAAAAAAAATAAATAATGTAATAAATCAGAATTAGTTTCCATTTTTATTTTTCCTAAAAAAATAACCAAAACTAATAATATTTCGATTTTTATTAGAATAGCAAAATCTGAAAATTGTCGAAATCGAATATAAAAATCAAAGATTCATTATTATTATAAAAAATCTTATACTACTAAACATTATCATGAAAATATCTTATTAAATTTAATATAACGTAAAGAATCTTAGATCTTAATTTTGGAAAAATCCAAGATACTGAACTTGACTGAAGATCTTGTCTAAGATCTTGAAAGAAAAACGCAAATATCTTACCGTGAGATTCCATAAAACCTTGTCAACATTTACTTTTTTGGAAGTACTTCATTTTAGCCACATCATAATATATTTAAAAATCAAAAACTTTTCGAAATGTGAAAAACATACCTGATCAAAAATTTTAAATATAGGAGAGAATACAGCTGTAAATGCAGCAGCATAAAATTTTTTACTAGATAATTAATATCTGAATAAATAAATAAAAAATTTTTGAAACAACATAATATTTGTTATTAAAAACGCTAACGAAGCATTTGCTTAAATTTTTTTGTGTAGTTAGTTTGAAAATCAATGCTTGAGTGATTTTTCATTTATTTTCGAATTCCAACATTTAAGCAAATATGAGTATAGGAGGCAAACAGATAAAATAATCATTATTGTATTTTTCTAAATAATCTAAAGAATATTTAGCTCAGAAAAGGAAGGCGAATGTATATTTGAATGATCAGTTTTCATCATTTTAAAAAAAACTGAGCCTAAATGAATAAAATTTGATTAGTTTTATTGTCTCTCCTTACACTTTCTTGCTCACAAAATATGATGTAAGATTACGTAATCTTACGTATTAAAAAATCATTTTCAACTTAAGGTAACAGAGCGGCATTTTAAATTTATCTAACTCACTTTAAATTGGCGAATTACACAGTTTTCTGCAACTAAATCTTCAAAAAAATTTGTTTTAATGCATTTTGCTTTTTTTTACTATATCGAACAATTTCTTACAAGAACTATAAAATTTTTGCAAAACTTTACCAAAATTTACAACAAATATTTTAAAAAGTTAAAAGATTTTGTAAGAAGAAATTCAAAAATTTTTTTGTTTGAACAATTAATAAAATTATAAAATTTATAAAAAATCCAAAAAAATAGCAAAAATTCACAATTTTTTGGCCGAAATCGAATTTACCGTGTCTTACAGATATTGATTTAATTTTATGTAATTTTACGTAAGATTACGTAATCTTAAATTAGATTTTGTGAGGAAGAAAGTGTAAGATTACGTAAAATTACACAAATTTTTGTAAAAACCATGAAAAATAAAAGCACTATTAGTCTATTTTTTTTATCATCTCAAAACAAACTAAAGAAAAATTCGAAAAAATAATATTAGGTTGACAAATAAAGAATATTCTCTTTAGCCTTTAACTAGGAATTCTTTCTTATCGAAATAAACTAAGTGAAAAAAGCTTTGTATAGATTTTTAAACATTTGAATGAAATTTTGTTTAATTCACTAAATATTACTAAATATTTAAATTCAAGCTCTTTCTTTAAAAAATTTATCTTTTTTGTATCCATAGAAGAAATAAGTTAAACATTTTTATTATTATACCAGAAAACCTGTAGGCCCAGCTGGCATTCATCAATTGGTTCTAAAAAGCTGAACGCGAACATCACCCCAGTATTTAAGAAAGGCGACAAGACTAATCCAGCAAACTACCGCCCAATCTTACTCACAGCTATCCCATGCAAGATTATGGAAAGAACGGTCAGGGATGTGATGATGGAACACCTTAATAATAACGACCTTATCACCAAGGAGCATCATGGTTTTGTACGAAACAAGTCTTGTATCACAAATCTCCTGGAGACAATGGATACGGTAACGGATGCCTTTAACATTGGCCATCAAACCTTAGTTGTCTTTTTGATTTTCAGAAGGCATTCGATAAAGTATGTCACGAGTCACTCCATTTCAAACTGAAGCAACTGGGCTTCTGCCAAGAACAAAGGAACTGGATAAGAAGTAATCTAAGCGGTCGGAAGCAACAATTGCACTAAGTATCCTTAGAAAGATGTTCAAATGCTGGACACCGACCATCTTCAGAACTCTCTACACCACCTTTGTCCGCCCACATCTAGAATACGCCGCTGTCGCCTGGTCACCACATCTTAGGAGAGACATCACCACCATAGAGAATGTTCATAGGAGAGCCACCAAATTGATCAAACATTTCAAAAACCTTGACCACAGTCAGAGACTGGTGAAACTAAATCTGAACTCACTGGAGGACAGGAGGACTAAAGTTGATCTTATTCAATTCTTTAAATGTTACACAGGCACTTTTATTGTAAACTGGCACATAGCTCCGTCTATCAAAGTCAACGGTAGAACAAGAAGAAATTCAAACCAGCACAGCTTTGTCCAACCACTCTCAGCCACAAGCCAACTGAAAGAGCAATTTTTCACTTATAGAGAGACTATCCCATGGAACGCCCTTCCCCAAGAAATCGCTCAATCCCTATCCGTCAACCAATTCAAGAACAGACTGGAGTAGTACAGACGTAGGGAGAAACCTACCATGAATGAAGTCCTGAGGCTCGGTAGAATCGACACAAGGGAATGGTGACCTAACGAATAACAATCTTCAGTGTGATGAAGGCAGAGCTGGGGAAGTGACTATGCTCTAAACACAGTGTACATACCACAGTTACCATTGATGGAATCCTACTGTTTCCCATCTTCGCAAGTCTAGTTTGCTAGCTTGTTGTAACTTGTATTTTTATTATTGTTATTATTATTCTTGTATTAGCCCGTCTAATTAGCTCTTCACGCGACCACTCGAAATTAAGCCATACTTTGTCATCATGGGTATTCTGAAAAAAATTAAATATTTTCAAACAATCAAAATAAATTTTAAAATTAAAGATTAAATAAAAAAATCATGTTCAATAAAAATATAATAATTGGCTTGAATATTGATTGCGTAGAGCTTGAGAATAAAACTTTATATATTCGAATTTTGAAATGAGTTATAAAATCTAAAAATATGTAATTATTTAAATTGAAAATAAAAGCAGAACCATAAAATTTTTAAAAATATTATTTTTTTATATTATGAAATCAATCAAGGGTTTAATGAATATTTTATAATTGTAAATTGAGAAAGGCATATAGATATAACTTATCATTATTTTCGTGAATAAAAACAAAAATAATGCTTTTAGGAAATACCTGAAAATACATATGTCGATGGTTAAACAGAATTTTTCTTAAAACACAAACAGAAAGCAATTGAAAAGGGACCTACAATTTTACGTAAAGGTCGTCCAGAAAAATCAGGTTGTAATAAATAAATGTGAATTAAAACATAAGAATAAACAAAACACAAAATTAATTAATTTTTTTCTACTTTCTATTTTATTTTTTTAGTGTTTCAGTTCTTTTATTTTAAAAATTTTCTTGCAATTATCTTTTTTTATTTTAATTATACTAAATAAAAGATGTTTGATTATATTCCACGAAAAATAAAAAAATAAAGAATGAATGCAAAAATAAAAGTTCCAACAGACCTACTGCGGACAAACGCTATATAACTTAATTTTTTTTTTTAACTTTTTTGAATACTAAAATTATCACTAAAAGGTTTTGCGTTAAAAAAATTAAAAATAAAAGATAAAATCCGTCTGAAAAGTATTAAACTAAATACTTTTTAAATTTGGAATTAGTCAAATGTTTAAGATTTTGAAAAACCTTTAATTAATCTTCAGAAATATTAATGGCAAGAAATTTTTTAATACTTCTTTATAATCTAATTTTATAATAATAATAACTGCAACAGGAAACGAAGTTTCCTGCGGAGAATGATAACAAAAGATACCACTCTATGGCAGATGTGTTATAATTTCATTTATTATGCTTCTTAAATTTGTCGTAGTTGTTCTTGAATAGGTTAACATTGGTTACATTTGTAGTTTCAATTGGTAGATTATTCCAAATCGGTACTATTCTGTTCGAGAAAAAGAACTCTCTTTGGTCACAATTTTTCGTAATTTGTCTCATGTATCTATTTTTTTTACCTCTTATATTATTTGCTGGACCATCAGCAAAAACAGAGTGTGCAATACTATTAGGATGGTACCAATCAATTACGTTTATTTTAGTTTCTATTTTGAAGAATTGAATAGCGTCTCCTCTTTCTCTTCTCTCTTTTAAGGTTGTAAGCTCAAGCTTTTGTAATCTTTCGAGATATGGCAGATGTCTTAATTCATAAACAAGTTTTGTTGCCCTTCTTTGAACCTGTTCTAGTATCTTGATATCTTTTTGACGATATGGTGAGCAAGCTGCAGATGCATATTCTAAATGCGGTCTTATAAAAGATGTATACAGAGTCTTGAGTGTTGCTACATCCCACTTTTTAATTGTTCTTTTTAGTTGACCAAGTACAGAGTTTGCTTTTGAAGCTGCCTTTTTTGAGTGCTCGCACATTTTTAGATCGTTTGAGATTAAAATTCCTAGGTCATTTTCAATAGTTGTTTCTTTTAGCGCGTGTCTTATTCCAGTTTTTATATCCTCCATTTCACATGTATAGTTTGTAAAATCTATTTTATTTTTTCCTTTACCGTTACCTATATACATTATCTTACATTTCTCAGTATTAAAAAGCATGTTCCAATCTTTTAAGCATTTGACAAGGGCGTCTAAATCATTTTGGACTAAGGCAAAGTCGGTTGAGTTTCTAATTGCTCTTAATAGTTTACTGTCATCTGCGAAGAGCTTACAAATACTTTGGGTTACGTTTGGCATGTCGTTGATGAAAATCACAAATAGTATGGGTCCTAAAACACTTCCTTGTGCCACCCCAGATAGGACATCAAGCCATTCTGAGTATTCATTTTCGATTATTACTCTTTGTTTTCTCTCAGTTAACCAGTTTGTTAGCCATATAATTAATTCACCTTTGAAGCCTATTCTACTTAGTTTGTATATAAGTTGTGCGTGATTTACTTTGTCAAAGGCTTTGGCAAAGTCTAAAAATATTAAAATAGCCGCAAAACCACGATTGAGAGTCTCGGTTATAAAGTCAAGTGTTTCAATTAGATTTGTAACGCAATTTTATCTAAAAGTAAAAAGTTTTTTTCATGAAAATTATTTGATATTTAATTTTTATCAGTGAAATTCAGATCGAAAAACTTTTACATTATAGCTAATCATTTGATGCTTAAAAATAAATTTTCATAATTTTTTTAAAATTTCATGAAAATAGAAGGAAGTTTAAAACCCTCCATGACTTCAAAAATCGATTTCTCTATTTTTGACGAATAAAAAAACTTATCAGAATGTAGTTTCTATTTATTTTTACAGAGTTAATCAAAAGGCAAAAGTGAAAAAGAAATTGAAATCATAAAAGTAATACTTTAAATAAATCGAAACTTTATTTATATTATCGATTCAAAAAATGCCATTAGAAACCAAATATTTGCTAAAAATTGAATTTCTAAAATTAAATTTTCAAAGAGTAAACTTTTTAATGATTGTTGTTGGCTAACTAGTCTAGTTTATAATCGTTTATTATAAATCATTATGTAAGTTTTTTCCCGTTAGCACATGCAAATCAATCAAAGAAATATTATTTTATCTTTTACTCGTAAAAATATTAAAATACAATATCTCAAGGTAACCAATTAAAGGAATTTATCAAATATAAATAATAACTAGGGAATAATAACTAAGAAGTGTAATGTTAGCTACGAGCTAAACAGCTCTATAAGCCGCTTATAAATTAAATAGACACATCATAATATTTTTTTAGAGAAATAAATTTTGTATATAAAAAAAACATATCTAATAAAAATTTTCAAGTAAACGAGAGAATGCAGTAGTATACATTTGGTCTTAGATAACTAGAAAATCAATGCTTGAGAGATTTTAATTTATTTTCAAATTTGGACTAGAGAAACAACTTATATTTTATAATGATATCAAATAATATTATTCTGATACCTAAAATAAAATTAAAATGATACCAAAAATAATACTCTTGATGCCAATTAAAATTATTTAATGATATCAATTATAACTTATAAGGTAGAAAAAATAAAAAAAATGATATCAAAAATTGACAATTGATAGAAGTGTTAATCTTTTTTTATCTAAAAAAATCATACCTTTTTAAAAGTAATTGATTGGAAGAAAAATTATATCTGCAAGCATGTCATTGCAATAGCTTGTCGTGACAAAGGTTTAGAATGGCATCCAAACGCAAAAGATGTCCCACTTGGTGAAAATCGTAATAAGGGAAGGCCGGCTAAGAATAACAAGGCTTTACATGTTCAACCAGTTGAAACACAGAACAATTTGGAAGTAGAAGACGATGAAGATGAAGATTCGTTTATCATCGAATTCGATGAGGAACAAGACTCAATCATGACAATCAAAAATCAAGAAACAATCGATACTTTTATTATTCAAGCCGAGCCTATTAGCAACGCAGACAATCAAATATTAACTCAATTGGAACATCAAAATATAGTACAAGAAACGAATGTTGATAAAAGTACAACAGCCAAAAGACCAAGAGGGAGATCACCACAAAATAAAGCAACTGCTAACAAAAAACCTAGAACATAAATTTTTTTTCTTAAATATTTTCTTTTTTTTTTTAAACTTTTTGATATCATTTTTATTTTTTAGGAATCATTAAAATTTTTTAGGTATCATTTAAAATAAATTAGTTATCAATAAAAATATATTAAAATAAATCGATTTGATATCATTTATTTTTTATACCATAAAAATTTTTTTTGATATCACGTAAAATACATGACTAGAGAAACTATAGCTCAGAAGGGCAGGGAAGGCTTTTTTGAATAATTAATATTCACCATTTAAACCCTACAACAGCTAAGAGTAGAAAAATATTATTGTGTACTAAGATGGGTCAAAAATGACCCTGTGTAATTTTTAACCAATAAAACAAGCTTTTATTAAATTGGCAAATATTAGTCAATCAAAAATTATTTTTTATCCAATTAAATATTTTACCTTAAAAAAGAGAACAAAAAATTTCATCGGGTCATTTTTGACCCGATCAAAGCTGTATGAGGGTTAAAAATACTGAGTCTTAATGTAAGACAAGAGCAATGGTCGATGAAATCAATGTTTAGCTTCAAGACAGAATTTATGAATGGTATCAGTTGATGAACAAATGAACTCCTTTATGTACCCTTCTCTTACACACTAAGGCGGGTTTGCAAATGATTGATAATATGCTCGCTGCTGCATGTGAACGTATCGGACTAACCTCAAGCATTAAAAAAGACAGACTTTATTAAAAAAAATTAAGTTTTGACTTAACTTCAAAAAAAAAATTTTGAAAGATCTTTTCTAAAATAATAGAATAAGTAAATTTTTTTAAAGTAAATGTCCAGACTTGACTTTGACTTTTGACCAACTCTGATTTGAGCATTTTAAACAACTCTGGTCTTTTAAATACACTCAAGGTAGCAACGAAAAAGTGTTTAATCTTAGAAATGATCTTTGATATGCAATCTTTGCATCATTACTCTAACCAAACTGAAGATGAGAAACGAAACTCATTGCAGAACAGCATCAATAGTGGTTTTTGAAAATAAAACGCATTAATAAGGCGAAGGCTCCAAAAAACACCAAAGAGACACATAAAATCAAATACGAAATCTTTATAATTTCCTCACCTTAAGGCAAAGCCTAATCTGAAGAGCATGTTCCAAATTGTCAAAAGTTTCATGTTAAAAGCAAAAAACGATGACTTCATGTATGTTTCATCTATGAATCATCTCATTTTTTTTAGATGAAAGATGATTTTGGATTAAAACCAGAAAATTTTCATTGATTCTCTTCAAAACATTTAGAAATGACCCAATCATGAAAAACTTAACATTTTCATCTTTATTTCATTCTTGAATTATTTTATCAATTATGAATGATTTTTTTTGGATACAAACCAAGAAAAAGTTTATGAACTAATTGAATTTATTGTGATATATTATTGGTTCTTTGTAAATTTTTTTGCGAAATAGATGTATCTATTTTGACCTAACTTTTTCTTTAATTGGCTTGTGTCAACAACAGACCATTCCTTCTTCTCTTGTTATTTAAATTTGATCATGAGAAAACTTAGTTTTTTTAACAGCAATTAACTTTTATCAGTCCAAAATTAAAAAATTCGTTAACGACCAAGACGGGTCATTTTTGATCCAAACAAAATAATCAAAATATAAAAAAATTATCGTTTATTTTTTTTCATTTTATTTTAAAAATAAATAATTGTTTATTTCATTTTAAGTTTAAAAATCAAAATACTAATTTTTAATTTTTTTAGATAAACCTTAAAAAAAATCAATTTTGATTTTTAAGAGAATAAATCGTAAAATACTGTACGAAAACAGTAAGAAAATTATAAATTCAGTCAATTTAGAAGAATTACATACTCTCCTAGCTGAAAGATATGAAGCTTAAATATCTAATACTTCTGGAAATTTAACTACACATAAAGCCGATAATTAGTGTAAATTCTTAATCAATTGTGTATCTAGTGGATCTCCTCTTAAAGAAGGATTTTATATCTAGTTGGATTGCTAGCAATGTTCTTTGATTCAAAAATTTACTCAAGCTTCCTTTAGTCTAGTTAAAAGACAATAAAGCAATTCTAAAGCAATTAATTTACGTAATAATAGTTTTAATTAATAATAATTTACTTAATAGTAAAGAATTAAATTTTTTCTACTGATACAAAGTGAATTGATGTTTTTCTTGAATCAAATGTGTTGATAAACTTTGAAAAAATTTGGAAAAAAAATTAGGTTTTTAATATTTCTGCTTATTATTATGCTTATTCTTAAAAATAATTTGAAAAATTAAAAAAAAATTGTATTTAAAAATTAAATAAATTACGATGTATTAGTATATTTTTTCATCGATTATTTTCGATGAAATGGTTCCTAATTCATTAATGATTCATCTATCAATTTTCATCGATTAATCATCGTTTTTTTTGTGACTGGGAAGTAGATCTTTAATGCGAAACTAATTTTCAATTGACTATCTTGACTTTATTAATAAAAAATCAATTTGACTTAATTTTTATTTCTTTATGCGTCTTATATTTTTTTTTCTATGAAAAATAAAAATTTAAAAATCATAGTAAATTGTTTTTTTAATCGATTTTTCTTTTTTCCTTTTTTGTTTTTTCGATTTTTTTCCCTTTATTTATTGCTAAAAAATAAGTTTACATGATTTTTTGGCAGGTGCAAAATAAATAAAAAACTTATGCCATGGCTTCATTTTTCTTAGCATGTAGCTCTTCATTATGACAATTCAACTTCCAAAATGATTCGGCATTTAGAATTAAATCATTGAATTAAATTATGCAAATAGATTGAATCTGATTACAGAAAGAAACAGTCGTCCTATTTACTCCTAATGTTTATCATCTCTGCAAGTCTTCACGAATAATAATTTGCCAGCTTTTTTTATGAAAAACAGAAAAAAAATCGGCTGCTACAAAACTAGAAGATATAAAAAATGTAAGTCTGAATGCTGACTGTTGGACATCATTTCAAAACTACTCGTATGTTGGTGAGACGTTCATTTTATACTGATTCTTGAAAATTCTTCAAAATTCAGATCAATGTGAATTTTAGTACACAAAACAAAAACAATATATAAAAAAACACCAGAGATTAAATTTACAGCCACCATATTAAATTCTGTAAATTGTAGCAACTGTTACATTACTTGTCTTGGATTTTTAATGTAATGTGATATCCCAAATTCCCAATTTTCTGAATTTTGCAGATTTACTGCAGAGTTTTGCAAAATCAGTATATTGGTGATACAAAGGATGTATCAGTTGCTGCAATTTACAGAACATGTTTTGGTTCGTTATTAATTAAGTTTTGTCAATTGTAATATTATGTTTTTGTATCAAAATTCACAGTGACCAAATAAAATCTTTTCAACTCAAGATAACAATTAAAGAAATGAGTCCAATTGAGCGTTTCATCTGATGATGAAGCTAAAATATCCATCACATTAATGTTGGAGCATCAGAATAAATACACCATGAGAGTCAACTCGATACTGGTCGATAAAATTTTGTCGAAATTTCTAAGATTTGTTTAATTAAATAGAATTTTGTTAAAGAAATTAAAAAATCAAAAAAAGATTTAAATGAAGAATGCATCCAAAACTTTGAAAAAAAAGCTAGGTCTTTTGAAAATAAGATTGTATGCATCTGATGTATTGGTCTGGATCGAAGTTTTATGCTCAGTTGTACAAGTAGCTTGTGCAATCAATTAAATTTTAAGAAAAAAATCTTTTAAATTTTTATTCATTAAAAATGTGTTTTGAATTATTATTAATTAAAATTATATTACATTGAAATTATTAAAAGATGTTTAAAGATTACTTTTAATATCTAAAGATAAACTCTTTGAATTGAAAAGATATTTTGAATTGATCATCAACAGGGACGACCAAAAGTTGCTGAGAAAGATGCTGAAGTTGCTAATATATTATGTTTTAAAAAAAATTGTGGAAGTACGGTATAAATAAAGTTTTTTTAATATTAACCTTTATATATTAATTTAGTAAATTAGGTTTCTTAATTCAAAAAAATTACACATATTCAAACCCCGTTCAATTTTTGTGTTCTAAAAAGAGTCCTTTTCACAACAAAAAAAATCTAAAAAAAATATTAATGAAACTATTTCAAGTATTAAAAAATCCATTCCAAATTTAAAAATAAAAAAAATTTAATTTTCTGTTTCAATTTCACATTCTAATCACAAAATATCATCACCAAATTTCTCGCTTTGATCCGCCGGTTCTTGACAACCATGACTTTCGATATTATAATACAAAAAATTCGTTATAAAAATAGTTTGACCATTCATGTTTTGTCGATTATCTGAAAAAATTATTTTATATTTCGATAACGCTCGTTCCGAGTCAGCAGTGGATGATGGAATATAGATGATGGAAATCGGTTTCGAGGAAAATTCGTTAAGATGTTTTTGTGGGGTGATTGTCCACATAATCGGATTTAAAAGTCTACCTTCGTCTACCGTCCAGCTCATTTTCTTCAAATCCGAGACCATTTTGTAGCTCTTCTCTGAACCGATTCTAAAGTAGAAATGTCCTTCTTTAGGTAGGAACACCAAACTTGAATACCATACTCAAGGTGCGGTCTAACAAAGGCTTTGTAAAGTCTACAAACTGAGTCTTTAGTATGAAATTTAATTGTTCTTCTAAATGACCCCAAAACTCGATTTGCTCTTTTTGCAGCCTCGTTAACTTGATTCGACCACTTCAAATTAATTGTAAAAGTAACACCAAGATCTCTTTCGCTTTCTTTTTTTAGCAGACAAGTTTGATTGATCGTGTAATCGAATTTTGGATTGCTAACACCACAATGCATCACCTTACACTTCTCATTGTTAAGTTGAACAAGCTAGTTTTTGGTCCATTCTAAAACTCTGACTAAATCGTTTTCAAGTCTTAAACATGAGTCCAAACTTTTTAAAATTGAAATGTGTTTTGTGTCGTCGGCAAATATTTCGCAGAAACATTCTAAAAATTTAGGAAGATCGTTTTTATACAGGGTAAAAAGAACTGGCCCAGGGACTGAGCCTTGAGGCACACCACTCTCCACATTGACCAATTCAGATACTGCTCCATCTAAAATCACTCTTTGTTTCCTGTTTAAAAGAAACGCTTGAATCCAGCTAATAATTCCTTTGTCAAAGCCATAACAATCGAGTTTATGAAGTAAACGTTTGTGTGGGACTGTGTTAAAGGCTTTGGCAAAGTCCAAATAAATTATGTCTAAATATTAAGTTGCTTTTTTAGAAAAAAGTTGCTAAAAGCAACTAAAAAAAAGGTCGTCCCTGATCATCAACTTCAAGATGCCTCTTTAGATTGTCTTTTTGTTCTCTCAAGCTTCTATAACACCATCCACGTCAACTCCAAATAAAGAGCCAGACATCGAAATAATATTGCAACAGACATGTTAAATGCAATGCTTTTTAAACCCCGGGGTAGTTTACGCGAGATTTCGGTATTTATGTTCTCAAAAATTATCTTCAAACAATGATTTTAAAATTTCAATTACAACATGCTTTGATAAAAAATAAACCAATCATTTTTGAAATACATTATTTTTATTATTAATTTAAAAATTAAAATAAAAAAAAATCAAATTTCTATCTTCGAATATTTCAACAATGATCAATGAAATGAAGCAAAAAAAAAAGGCTTGAGGGTTAAAAAAAAACAAAAAAGAATAATTTAAAAAAAAAAAAAACGAGTCTAAATAAATGACATTCAAATATACTCCAGAAAATCCACTTGTCCCAAAACTTTCTCACTATTCACCGTAAAACTACTCTTAGACTCATTGCCAGTCTTGGCCGGCTGCTGAGACTTTTGGCTCTCTTTGGCCTGCTTCATTATTCTTTTTATCTGCTTTAGTCTGTCATAAAACCTGGCGCCATAAAACACCACACCATCTTTCTGACTCCTGAACACCTTGCTGGCAATGTCCGCGTGCAAGGCCATCTTTCTCACGATCAAACCCAAATTTTGATCACTAACAAACTTTGGATCCGAGTACGTCAACCACTGGGCCATCTCGCTGGTCGTTTTCACCTTCACTATGTTCGTATTCGACTTCAAAGGCATAATCTCAATGCACACACAATTCACTTCTCCTTTAATCATGCTGAAATTGTACTCTTCGCCACTCTCATTGTACACAATGATGGTAGAGTCGTTTCCAATGTGTCTCTTTTTTGAATTTGTATTTTCCTCGGTGAGCATCAGAGTGGCAATGTGAAACAAGACCTGGACAATGCCATCGAACCAAATGACGGCAAAGTCGCCCACTGTGCCGTCCGTGTCCAGTCCCCCGGGGTAGAATTGGTCAGTGTCCATGTCCCGGAGACAGATGAGGTTGCCAAGGCTGTTGACAAAAGATCTGTAGCGGACAGACCCGCTGCAATTGGACAGAATGGCTTTTTCGTCATAGGCCTGGTCCGGTCCCACATAAACAACGCCAATTTTGTGCAACCAAAAGCAAGAGTAGTAGTCGAGAATGTTGAGTGAGCGTTTGATGGCGTCATTGTCTGGTATTAGTGTTGGCTGGTCGGTTTCGGTGGCAAAGTGCTGATTTTGGAACAAATGCAGGAAGACTTGGGCCGGGTCCAGACACTGGTTGAACGTTGCGCTCCTAGTTGACATAAAAATGTTGGTGTCTGAATCGGGCTGAATGTCCAGCGATGGTTTGCGCGATGTGTTCGGTCTTTTTTCTGTGTCCAACTTTTCATTTGGCGGAGTGTCATTGCTGGCACTGGACTCGGATATCCGCGCCAGAATGTTCAGCCGGCGCAGTTCAATAGCGTTTTGTTTCATTAATTTTTCTGGACTCAGCTCAAAAGGATGAGACTTGAGGATCTTGTCAAAATTGGCCAAGTTGACCGAGTGAAAGTTGGAAAAGTTGGGCTCCACTAAAGAGACAAAAGAGACTACTTTGGTCGGATAGCGGCATTTTATCTCGACCAGATTGTTGCACCAACAATTGGCGTTGCACAGCTCAGATCCTTTGTTTGCTTCATGATGATGATGGTGATTGATGTCGTGGCCATTTTTGATGCAACAAAATGGCAAAAAGTGGCCAGTGTCCGGGTTGAGAACAGAGTCGTCTTTGGATAGCTTGCTGCTATTGTCATTTAGGCTTTTGAGAATGTTTTCTTCCATTGAGTCAGCATCACTTCGGTCGGTCAATGGCAGACCGGATTTGTAGCGTCGCTTGATCAGGCGGCCTTTCTTGGGACCACATTGGACAAGTTGGGGTTCGCATGGCCTAACCAGCTCTTTTTTGGTCGATGTGCTTTCACTTGCGTCAATGGTCTCATCGAAAATGTCCTGGTCGGATTTGTCGCCTACTTGGGCCAAAGTTGAGTCGATTTTTTTTGAATCGGCAATGTTGGAGTTGGAACTCAGGCTGTTGGTGACACTTATGCTAGTGCTGCTGTTGCTGCTGGCCATGCTTTCGGTGTTTTGTCCGCTATGGGATGGAATGTCGATAGCTTGAGAGTGGACCGATTTGGACTTTGACAGGCTCTTGGAATTTTTTGTCCTGGATGTAGTCATTAGTGGTTCTTGTTCGGTGCAAACATTTGAATAAAGGCCTGTTGTTATTTGGATTATTTTGTTGCCAATCAGCCACAGTTTGGTTTTTTGTCCATTTTTTTTGTTCTCTTTGTTCTCGAAGAGACCACTTCTTAAAAAAATTAAAAAAAAAAAAAAAAGTTCTTTTAAATTCAAAAATTAAGATTAAGAAATAATTTAATAAAATTTAAATGGAAATTAAAAAATTTATATAGTAAGACATCCTAATTATTTTATGTGTGACAACTTTTAAATTAGCTAAAAAATTGTTAATTTTCTGTAGGCATTGGGATTTTTTTGTTACTAAAATTAAATAATTGAGTGTCCAAAGAATCTAAATAAAAAAACAGCTTGTTGAAAAAAAATTTTATTTTTAATTTTAAGTCAAAAAAAAATTGGTCAAAATGGCTGATTTTCTATCAAATTATCTTTTTGGTTTAGGGTTTAAATCTCAGATATTTTTACTTTATTTAAATCACCTTTTTTGCCGTTTAGTCTTAAAAATGTTCAATGAATTTGCTACAGAAAAAACATTTTACATTTTTTATCATTTATTTATTTATTTGTATAACTGTACCGCTCCTTCAGATTTAAGAAAAAAAATTAAAACAAAGTTAAATAAAATAAAAGAAATAAAAAATAAGAATAAATTAAAGTTAAAATAATATAAGTTAAAAAGTAGATAAATATTAAAATTAAAATTAGATAAATTTTGACAGAGAGTAACAGAATACATATTTTTAAATATTTGATGATTCAGGAAAAAAAAAGAAATTGTAAGGTAGCAATTACACAATGGAGTTGGGTACTCGCTGTATCTTGATTCGAAACTTTTGTTATATTCTTCCACCACTAAGATTATTATTTATTTATTATTATTTATTTGTATTTCTGTATTTCCATTTTTTTTCTTAGGCGGACTTTTTAAAGAGGTGAATTTTTGGGCCAATTCCGTTTATAGGATATCACCTCATTAGTGCCAAAATTCACACATTAAACCTTGAAAATAACTCATTTAACCCATATTAACCTTTGTTAAAATACATGAACATCATCTGGGTGATTTTCAGGGCTAATCGGTTGAAAAAATTGGCCCATTGGGTTAACAGGATTAACCGAATT
The DNA here is from genome assembly GCA_025491095.1 of Brachionus asplanchnoidis. NCBI lineage: Eukaryota > Metazoa > Rotifera > Eurotatoria > Ploima > Brachionidae > Brachionus > Brachionus asplanchnoidis. The sequence continues at coordinate 2,085,932 of JAILYF010000006.1, forward strand.
ACCCCTCACCTTATCAATCCCAGCAGCTAACCGGGTGACCCAAAAATTTCGGACTAAATGAGTGATTGAATTTCGCGTTTTCTATCGTTACTGAGTCTTTAGGAAAGTTATCAAAAAAATAGGTTAGGATTATTAAACCGATTAGGCCGTCTTACTATATATCTATTTATAGTGTTTTTTTTAACGATGCTCAATAATTTAAATTAATTACGACAAAATTTAATTTGAAACCGACAAATTTAAAAAAAAAATTTAATTAAATAAATAAATAAAATAATAAATGTTACCAAATTTTATTTAAGTAAATTTGCGTAAAATTACGTAAATTTACGTAAAAACACAGATGTCAAATAGCTACTGTAATTTTTTATTAGTTTTTTATTGATTTAAAAAAAATAAAAATTTAAAATTATAGAAAAAAATTATTAGATTTTCAAATTAATCAAAACTGATTTTAAAGTCAACAATGCTAACCTATCTTTTATCTCGCAGCGACTCCTTTTCTCAAATAATGATTAGTAAAAAATTTAATAACAAATATTTTTCAATAATTAATTTATTTAATAATTTTTCATTTTAAAATAATTACTGAAGTAATTAATCTGTCATTGAGCCAACAAATTAATAAAAATTTAATATTAAAAAATTTCATCAAAATAAAGTCACTTAATTGTGATATTTGATGGGGTTGAATGAGTTAAAGTTCGCACGATGCAAAACTTCCACACTATCTCCAGATATGGATTTCGACCTATATAGCCAAAATTTTAGGGGGGGTCAAAAATTTTTTTTTTGGCTAGGGGGTCTGAATCTTTACAGCCTTATATAAAGTATATCTTATTTAAGCTTTTTTGTCTCAGAATTTAATCAATCGAATCTACTCGATCGACACATTTTCTGATAGAGAATTAAATGCTCTTTATTCTGAGCTGGTTATCTTGGTTCTAATTTTATTTTTACGGGTAAATCATATCCTAATTCTAATAGAACAATTGACTTGGTATGATGTAGATAATACTGAAAAGACACTAGATCTTTATTTTATAGATGGTGAAATTATAGGGAAAAGCAAAGGGTTAAAAAGTATTGCGTTAGAATTAGGATGATTTACCCGCAAAAATAAAATTAGAACAAATTAAACAAATTCTATCTCAGCACCCGGCTTTCATGGGGTCTAAAAAACTTGAAATTCTGGGGAAAAAATATGGAATAAAGATCATATTTGTTCCAAAATATCACTGCGAACTAAAGCCTATTGAAGGCCTATGGTGTTGTCTTAAACAATATGTTCGTACTAGAACAGATCAGAGTTTTGATAAAATGAAAAAGTTGATTGATGATGCTCGAGACGATTTTATTAGAAAAGAAATCTATAAAAAATTAGTACGAAGATTTTGGAGGTCAGTTGATGCTTATTATAAAGGATCAACTTATGGTGAAGTCTTTAAGGCATATTTTTCAGGTAAAACTAAGGCAACTCATCAACAACATTTAAAAATAACAAATTCATTGCTATAATTAATTGAATGTATTTTTTTTGAGTAATAATTGAAAAATTTTCAAAAGTTCTTTTTTTTTTTCAAAAAATGGACTCTTTTTGAGCGATTATAAAAATTTTTAAACTAAATAAATAAAAAAAGTAAAACCATCATTTTGTTCAGAATTTTGTTTAGTTTCAGAATTTGTATAAAAATATTTAGGTTAAATGATTTACAAAAAAGAAGATACCGTAAAAGTTAAAAAATGTCAAAATTTTTCCGATTTTTTTCAGAAAAAATTTTCAATTTTTTTTTTTTTCAAGATAACCAGCTCAGAATAAAGAGCATTTAATTCTCTATCAGAAAATGTGTCGATCGAGTAGATTCGATTGATTAAATTCTGAGACAAAAAAGCTTAAATAAGATATACTTTATATAAGGCTGTAAAGATTCAGACCCCCCTAGCCAAAAAAAAAAATTTTTGACCCCCCCTAAAATTTTGGCTAAACCTAAGTTTTCATATACGTAGAATCCAAAAATGAGGTCGAAATCCATTTTTATGACAGTATTTAGTTTTTTTCTTTATTTAAATTTCAAAAATGGTTAGCCTATCGTAAATATAATAAAAATAAAATTTAGCTAAAATTTTATGTTCTGGATTATATTTTCGAAATTCAAAATCCTGGAGCGTTAAACTACCAGAATATGTTTTATTTCTTAGAACTTAATTAGTTTATTTTCCTAAAATAGAAGATAAAAATTCTATTTTAGGTTAAAAAGGTGCAACAAAGTATGTTGCAGTATTTTTTCAAATATTTTCCATTAGATTTATTTTTAATTTATTAAAAAATTAAAAATTTTTCTTAGATTTGTATTTGAAATTTACAAAACCACATAATTGCCAAGTTGAATTATCTATAGTTAGATGTTTTAAATAAAGCTTTTATTTCTGGATGAGAAGCAGTTTAATTGGCAACACAGTCACTTCGATTTCCACTTATATTACCAGCAAAATTTAAAATTATTATTCACAAATAAAATTAAATATTTTCTTCTGATCATTAACTCAAATTTTAAGTAATAAACTAAAATGTTACTGGTTATAATTTCCAGGTAGGCTTCCAATGCTGGAGAACCTGTCTGCCATGAACTCGCCTGAATTGTGAATTGACGAGCTTTGATTCAAGTTCGAACTATCATAATTCATGTTATTTGACATAAAATCCATTGTTATTTCCACCAGGTCCCTATAGAACTGCTTTAAATTATCACTTATAGCTCGGCTTGATCCATGATTCTCAGCCTGAGTCGACTTTGTTTCACTTTTGGAACAAAAAAATTCAAATTAATCTAAAAATGAGCTAAAACTTAAAAAATACTTTTTTTGATTCGGATCTACTGCACTTAGACGCTTTTGAGCATTTGTCAAATTTTCTTGATCCGCTAGTTTACTTGGACTTTTTTTTTCTCTATAATTTACTTGGTTATCAAGCTGAACAATCACTTCTTGATATAAGCCCTTAAAATTAAAGGTGAACTTTTATGAAGAAATTTTTTTTTGAATTAAGTCTCACTCGACTTGTGAACGAAGCGTAGCTTTTGCGCGATTCTGGCTTGCATTTAATGAACCACGCGCACAAAACATAGTGAGCCATAAGAACAATAAAAGGGTTAAATCTTTAAAAAAAGTTGAAAATTATTTTTTATTAAAATTAAATTGCTACTTGAATGGGTCGATGTATTTGATGGCTGTGGCTGAGACCGCTATGAATTCTTTGGTTGCGCAGACCGAATGAAGCTTCTTAAAGTCACTAATTGTGGACAAAAGCTCTAAGATCGGTTGGGCTATGGCTAAAGAGGAAGAGAACTGAGATAATTTTAGCAATAGCTCAGCACATTGATTGGCATTTGTCTCATGCATTTCTGTCATGGCTATGGTAAGAATTTCCAAGCAGAATAGATTTCTGCTCGCATGAATTCCTGAAGCTAAATTTTGAAGAATATTTTCCTTAAAATTTTTGATTTTTTATTGTTTTTTTTTTTTGTTTATGGCAAAAAAAAATACTTGAGAATTTTTCTCGAATGATGAATGGTACAGAACCATACTTGCTAGTAATGGATAAAATTTTGAAATGTATTCTTGTCCGCTCAAATTTTCGGGTTTGTTTCGAATTGCATTAACATCTTTTTTGTACAGCTAAAATAAATTAGTTTTTTTAGTTAAAATTATTTATTTTTTAACTTACCAATTTGAATAATTTGTAGGTAAAATCAGATATTTTTATCAAGTCCATTTCATATTGCAAGACATATGGTAATTCGGCAAGCAATCTGGTAATCACGTGCCAGTCTACTTCCTTGAATAAAATAATAATTATTTTGATGTTTTTAATGAAAGAAGACTCTTATCATCAACTTAAAGTTCATGATCATGATCAAATGATCGAAACTTAATGAATTCAATGATCACTTCATTTTTTTTTATTTAAACATTAAATTTTAAATATTTAAAGTTAAAAATTATTTTTTTCTTATCGATTCTTAATTGATTGGTTCTTCTAGTAAACGTTTTAAACGTAATTCTGATATTAATTAAAATAAATTACATCGAAATAATACTAATTTTTTTATTTAAAAAATTCTAAATGTTAAAAGTCATTTAAGGAATTAAATGAATATAATTTTTGTTCTAGTTTATCAAATTTAAAAAAAAATTAATAATAGTTCTGTGAATCTATCAATTTAAAAAAGTACAATTTTATTCAATATTTTTATTCAATAATTTTGGAGAAGATCAGTTTTGATTCTTTTAAATTAAATATAAATATTTTTCAATCTCTTGTTTACTTATTTTTTAATTTTTTATTTGACCATCTATTAATTTCAAATTGACAAAAAAGTTTTATTTCCATTTTATTCTATTTGATATTTTTAAAAGTAATTTCAAAAAATTTAATCAAAACATGGGCTAATTTTTAATTATTTAAATTATTTTTACTCTTTTCACTTTTTAAAATGTTAAATCAAGTTCTTAAAGTATATAAATCTATAGAAAATAGTTGATTTATAAAAGATTATTTCCAAATCTCAAAATTAAATGATCATTGCATGATTAACTAGATTTTCTTTTATATACTTTTATTTTTAATTTTTGCTATTTTTTTTTGTTGTTGACTGCTTTTTTATTTATCTAACTCCTCTTTGAGCTAGATAACTCAAACCTTCTTTCTCTCTTTGAACCGAATGCAATTCCTGGAATGATTCTTGTACATTATTAAACAGTAATTGATAAAAAAAAATTTTGACATTTAATTTTTCAAAGTTCAATCAATTAAAAATTATGCTGGTTAATTATTCTCATTTAGAGTTAATATTTATAAGTTTAATTAAAAAAAAATACCCTTTAATACTTTTTAGTTCTAAGTAATATCAATAATTGTAATTTAATCTTTTAAATGACAACTAATACTTTTAAATGACAACTAATACTTTTAAATGACGATTAAAAAATTCAATTTACATTTTGACTTTTATTTTTTTTTTTAGAAAGTCCAAGTCCGGACTTTTTTTTTTAAATTTTCATTCAAAATTCCAAATCCAGGCTTTAAAATTTTGAATACTGAAGAAGAAATTTATGTTAAAATTGCAAGAAAATTCTGTGAATGACAAATCTATTGCATTAGACAACCCAAAAGTATATAAATTTTTTGATATTAAGCCTGATCTGGCAAATTCAAACTTGGACTTTTTTTTTTTTTAATTTTTAAGTTTGGACTTGAACTTCGAAAAAAAAAAGTCAAGACTTGGACTTTTTTTTGGGACTTTTAAACAACTCTGATTTTTTCTAATAACTATTAATCAAAATAAATGACGCTTTAATATGCGACCTTATTTAATTTAACCCTGATTTATTTTCTTTGGTTTTAAATTAAAAAAAAAATGCTCACCTTATCTAAACAATATTCAATCATTTTCAGTATCTTTCCAAAATCGAGTTCACATTTTAGTAAATTTTTTTGTTCAAAATCTTCGGGAAATCTTGCTTTTGTCTCACTAAAAAAAATCTCAAAATAAAATTAATTTTTTTCTTTTTAAATTTAAACAAAATTACCACAGATTCAACATTAAATATTTACTTTGAGTAAATTTTCGCCTGTTTACCCTGTCGATTAAAAGAACCCTTCCTTCCGGGTTGCTTCTAATTCTAAGTAAAAAATCGAAAATTTCTTTGCGAATATGAGAGTAATAATTAAAAAATTTTGAATGAGACTGAGCTTCAATTTGGTTCTGAACGGGCAAGCTCTCTGCAGCAATCGATGACAAACTGCTCGGATTATTTGACATGAAAAAATTTGCCGAATTAAAGTTATATTGAGTTAAATAATAATACTCAATATATTTGACTAGAATATTGAATATTTCTAAAGAACAAGCACTAAAAGTCTTGTTATCTTTGTGAAAATATTTTTCAAATATTTCAATGAGACCGTGAGTTATGATTTTGTACAAATAGCTCAAGCAGTTCGAATAATTTCCGCTTAAATGTTTTAGAAGAAGCTGATTATTGAATGAACCTGTCATCTGGGAATTGTTCGGTACCGCCGCAAAGACTAAGCCATGAGGAACCAGCATTTCGACGCTACTTACTTTTTCCATTTCAATTATCTTAAATGAATTTAATAAAATGAAGAAATCTGAATTATAAAGCAAAAGAATAGTAAAAATTAATAAACCAAAATTTAAAGGACCTTTCAATTCGTTTAAGTAATCAATTAAGCAGAAATTTTGGTTTTAAAAATTCATTTTCGAAAAAAAGTAAAAGAAAAACAAAAGTAAAAAGTTTAAATAAAAATAAAATTTTAATTGAAGATTCAATTTTTATTAAAATTAAATTTTTAAGAATGACTAGATAAAAAATTAATTTTAATTCATATTAACGTAATTATCCGAATTTACTGTCATGTCTTTAAAATAGAGTACTCTATTTTAGTGACATGTAATTAAATGTGAAAAAACTTAAAAATTATTAAAAAAAGTTTCAGCTTTTATGAAATTCTTTTAAAAATGGAAAATTAATAATGTTTTTAATCATTTTTTAATTTTTAATTGAATTTAATAATCCGAATGTCATTAAAACAGGATGTTTTAAAAAAAAGTTAACTTATTCATTTTTTAAGACATGAAAGATAAATTGAACATTGCTCTTTTTAAAATAAATGCTCATATTTTACTGACAATTTCATAAAGTGTACATTTTTTCATATTTCATGTAGAGTAGTACATGTCACTCCATTCGGATATTTACACTAGATCGGACTTTTTTAATTTTATAAGAGAAACTTAAATAATAATTTTAAATAATCGCTTAAAAAGATTATCATTAAATTTGGGACGTGTGACATAATATCGAAAAGATAAAACCGTAACCCACAATACCGAAAATTTTTTTGATTAATTTTTTAATATCGATATTGAGTCAGAGATAGAAGATAAAGACTTTTTTTGTGATTATCTTTTTGACATTATTTATTCATTAGAGATTATTTTTTTTCGTGAATAAAGACTAATTAATTTTCGAGATTTTTTCTTTTCGAGATTTTCGAGATGTCCATTTTCCCTAAACTTAACATGATCCAAAACTTCATTATTTTTTTTTTCAAAATTTAAAAATGAAGATATTAATTGAAAGGTTATTTTGAGGAATTTTTAGGGGATTTACCTATTTTTTTACTCTTCTCAATCAAAATAAATCAAATTAAAAAAATTGGCAAGAATTGAAAATAGAAAAGTAAAAACATTTATCAGAAAAATTTAGTGTAGAAAAAATTTTAAGAAAATCATCCTTTTTGAGAGTTGTGAAAATGCAGGATAAAAAATGAAAATAATGTAATAATTCTGATTAAAAAAAGTTGTCTTATCATGAAAATTAATTTTTCAAATAAATATATCCAAATAAAATGCTTGATAATATGAATTATCTTACAAATTTTTAATATGCTTTTCATCTAAACGAGACGCTTTTTTAATAAAAAAATAAAATAAAAAAATTCCTTCTTATTGTCTTTGTTTCTATTGTCCTCCTTCTTTCTCCTTTTTAAAAGACCATATTTTACTATATTACCATATAGTAAAATATGGTCTTTTAAAAAGGAGTTTTAGAAAGCCAAAACATAAAATATTTTCAAACGTAGAAAATCAAGAATATAGAAATAGAAAATTTAAGACTGTTAATTGATAAGCTAATTGATTTTTTGGTCAATTTCTCTTAACTTATTTTTAAATCTTTTTTTAAAAATAATTAGTAAGATTAAATTCATATAACTTCAAAATCAATTTATTAGAAAGTAAAAGGCTTAAAAGTGATGATAAAAAAAATGTTTCTTTAAATTTAATTTTAAAAGTAACTATTTAATCTCAAAGAAAAAATTTTATCTTGGTATACTAATATATAAATAATATTCTAAATTTACAGTTCTTTTACAGATTTTTCGTCTTATTTATTTTTAGAATTAAAAATATTAATGTAAATAATTTGATTAAGAAATATTATTAAAAAGAGTCATTTATTTTGATTAACCATCAATTAAAAAAATATTTAATTATCAATTAAAATAAAAGCCAATTAAATGTACTATTCGTAAGTTAAAAGTATTAAATTTCATTTGAAACCATAAGTTATCACTATTGTCTTTTATTTAAAAGACATTAAATGAATCGAACAAAAATTAGTAAAAAAAAAATATCACCAATTAACAAGTAAATTTTTTGGCAAATTGAAGTTCATGATCAAATTTAAATTTCAAATCAAAATTTTTAGTTTTAGATTTAAATAAAAAGAATTTGTTTTCAATTTTTAGATAAAAAATTACAAAACTTTATTAAACATGATTTGTTTAATCTATGCTTTGACAGAAAATTATATGAATTTTTACCTAAAGTAAATTAAAATCTTAATCAATATTTTGAAATTTTGCAGGACAAAATTTAACTTTGTTTCGCCGTAATATATAAATATCATTTAAAGCCATAATTTGGATGCTTAGATATGGATTTTAAATTTGTCTTTAAACTTTTCAAATAAAGATTTTAGAAAAATCAATTAAAAATTAATCAGAAAAAAAAGATTTATTTTTTTTCAATTAAAATAATAAACATCTTATGTTTAATTTAAAAAAAATTAAAAAAGCTAATTTCAACATTTTTATTAACATTATAATCTATTAAATTTTGATCATTTGATCATGATCATGAACTTCAAGTTGCCAATTTTGTCAGTTAAAAAATAGATAAGTAATCAATACAAATAATTTTCAAAATAAAAAATTAATTTATTTTTTTATTAATGTTTGTGACTGCTTTTTCAGTAAGCTTACTCCTCTTGTATTTCCTTAGTGGATATCGCACGCTTCAGCTGGAATCGAATAATTCATCACTTTATGACTTTTGGACCTTTTTTTTTAATCTAATTTTATCTTTTAAATGACAAACCTTTTATAATACTTTTAGATGATGATTAATAAATTAAATTTAAATTTTTTCTATTGACTTTTAATCAAAATAAATGAGATTTTAATATAAGTTATCTTCTTTTTATGTCACCCATTTCCTCAAACTTTTATTATTTATGTTCAGAAAAAGCCTCTTGGGCGATGCTCCAAATAAAATTAAGAAAAAAAATTTTCTGATATTTTTATCTATATCATTTGAATATTTATTAAAAAAATAAAATTAATACAAAACATATTTAACTTACTTTTTCAAAAATTTTAATGATCTTCAGCACATTATTCTCATCATTTGATACATTCACAAGTTCTATTAATTTAGTCACTACAAAATACTTCATTTCGAACAAATCAAAAATAAAATCCATTTTCTGGTCACTTGGCACAGACCTGAAATGGGCGTCCTCTTCGACCAGAGTAATTTCGTAGGCAGCAATGAGAACTTGTTCTACAAGCTGCTCTATAAACGATTTGTGATCCATCTGAAAGTATTCATTTATTTTGCGATGGAGAGCTTCGATGAGATTTTTCCTAACTACAATACTAAATGTGTTCCGCACCGCTAGGTACTTTTCGAGCAAAATTTTGATGCCTTCAATTGACTGTGGGCCGAAAATGGGCAAAAATTTTCTCTGCAAATAAAAATCAACACAATTGTTAATACAATTGTCTTTTAGGTAGTTTGGACGCGGAAACCTGTAAACCAAATCGTAAAACGCTTCCTTGAATTTGTGCATTATGAAGCTCAACTCTTCCAGGTTATCGCTGTTTAGACTAACTGAGCTGGGATTTCTGATAAGCGTCTGGCCAGAGCTGGACTCTTTTTGACTAGTTTTGTAAGAAAATACATCTTTTAAATCCAGCAAGTTGATCAAATCGGCGTATTTTTTGACCAGCTCGTCGTCATCCTAAAAAGGAAAAAAAATTACTTATTTTTTTATCTGGATCTATTTTTGGTGTACCAAATTTTGCACTGAGAATTGGTTCACAATTTCGATGAGAAATTTTCTCGAGTTGTAAGTGAGAAGACACATGAACAGGTCTCTATGGCTCGCTAGGTGCACCAAATCAATTGTAAGATTAAGTATGTGTTTGAATATGATCAATTGTTGTTCCCGTGGTCCGTCTGTGCAACATGATTTAAGCGCCTTAGAAAAAAATGGTATCTTTGGACAGAAAAATTGACAGAGCTTACATTTGGCAAATAGATTAAACAGTTTATGTGAAGCTCTTTAATGAGGTAAATTTTCTTGGATTTTGACTGCTTGAATTCGTCAAAAATTTTCTTTATATGCATCAAGGCTCCATTGATTTGGTGTTTTCTGTGAACTTGGTACTTTTTGCTTTAAAATAACGGTATTGAGTTGTTTTTTAGAAATTTTTTTATAGAAAAAAATTAAATTAATATCGAAACCTAATATAGAAATTGTTGGCAAATTGAAGTTTGAGATCAAGATCAAAAGATCAAAATATAAAGTTCAAGAAATACAAAACTCTAGTGCTATCTGAATTACACATTTTTGACTCAAAATTCGTAATCTACGCCCTCAAAAAACACATAAAAAATTTTTTTGAGGGGGGCTAAAAAACAATTTTTTACACCCAGGGTTCCAAAAATAGCAAACCCTTTCAAAAGTTGTTGTTCTTTAAGACTCAAAATCTCAAAGATAAAACTTAAATATACTATAAAAGTATATATATTCTGAAGAGCATAAAGTTCTCTACATGCTAATGTAATTTAGGATAAAAAAAGGGTGTGGGGGTTTTTGTTGGCTAAAATAAGGAAAAAAATGTGTTTTTTTCTGGTTTAAATCGTATCTCCTTCGAGAGATCAATTATGATCCCACTATTTTTTTTATTTTTAAATCTAGACAAAATTCTGAACAAATATATGGTTTTACTTTTTTACTTTATTGCTTTATTTTTCGGGGTTGTGAAGTTCATTTCAATTCGATCGTTTCAATTCAGAAAAATTTGAATAACTTTTTTACTATAAGGAATAATTTAGTTCTGTAAAATGCTTAATGTTTAAGCAATTTTGCTTAATCCAAAAATATATGTCTGCAAAAACTCTGCAATGTACTTGCACAGTTGATTGCCATACTTTTTAATGGTGTGCAAAATGCAGAAAATTGCAGAATATTTTGCAGACTTATTTTACTTACTAATAAATTTATATGATAAAAAATAAAAAATATTAATTAAATTGCATTTTTTTTTCTTGCTTTTTTTTTTCAATTTTAGATCAGTCTTAAAACTTTTGCTGATAAGATAAAAAATGATCTTGGTCAAAATGATTGTTCTAATATTCAGACTCGTTTTTAAGTCATAAAGTAAATTTTAAGTCATCACTTTACTTAAAATTGACTTGGAAAAATATTTAAAATCATTGACTTTGACTTGGTATAAGACTTTTGACTTAGAAACAACTCTGCTTTTTTCGACTTATTTAACTACTGAATAACCTCGCACAATGTCCCCTGTCTTTTATACAAAACACGTCTTAATACCCCCTGGGAATTTAAATAAAACTTGATGTTTTTAAAACTTTTAAATCCTATTGGACATTTTGTGAAATAAGCTAAAAATTAAGTAAGCTTGATATTATTATTTGGGGCTGATCAATTTCATGACCAGCCGGTCTTATTTTTTATCGAAAAATATAATTTTTAGACCAGTTGGTTTCAAAATTTATTTTAGAAAAAAAATTTAATTTGTCTATTGAGCAAAAAGTGTCATTAATTTTTTTTCATATTTCGTTTTTTAAGTTTTTAAATTGTAATTAATTAAAGGATTAAAAAAAAATATAATATCTCATTACAATGAAAATCAGTATTTAAGAAAAAAATATTGTTGACGCGCTTAATGTTAAATTTTATTCATGTTGTAATTTATTTTCTGGGATAAAGATAAATTTAATGTAACCATTATTGAGTAGACTTTGATAAAATGTTGTAATTACAAAAGAAAATTGTCAAAACTGAATTAAGTTGGCTGCATGTCTCAAAATGCTTAGATAAATTTTTAAAAATTGTATAATATTTGAATTTTTTTCATAAATAATTCTTAATAATTCAGAAATCACAAAGAAAATTGTTTCTTAATCAATTTTTTTTCTTTTATTTGAATTTTTTCAATTTTGATAATGCGGTACATAGTAAGATATTAAACAAGAAAAGTAAATCATTCTTTCAAAATAGGGTCTCATTAATTTAGGACTTATATTTTATGATGATACAAAAATTCATTCATCTGCTACATAAATAAAAATAAAAATAGATACAAAATTTCATACAAATGATAGAATAAAAAAATTGCATAAGATAGAAAAAATAATTATGCTGATATCTAAATTATTTTTTAGTGTATAAAAAATAATAATAAAAATAAAAAGATAATTTGCTCAGTTGATTATGCTCATAAAATAAAAAGTTTCAATTAGTGTTTAATACAAAAAAATAGTTTTTTTTTCTCAAATTTATGAATTGTTTTTTCTATATATTAGAGTTTAATTAAAAATTGGTGGTCAGAAAATTTTAAAATTTGGGGATCAGTGTTTTAGTAAGACTCTAAAAAAATGTTTTAACAGTCTTATAACATAACTCATAATTTTTTATTCTTACATATTCTTATAAATTTTATATATAAATTAATACATTTTAATATTTAATTATTCTATAATTTTTACATAAATTTTAATTTTAAGCAAGAACTTAGTTATTGATAGAGACATTATTTCCATACCATTTTATAAGCAACATTATTGTCACTACAATCTCATCTATTGACTTAAGTCTTATCAAAAAACATTAAAAAAAAAAGCGACATGAAACTTTGCTAGTAAATTTTTACTGATTCTTTTGTCGAGCTTAGTTTAAAATTAAATACAAATAATCAATTATTCTTTTGTCTAATAAATTCCTTCTCTTCCAAAATATGTTTTATTAAATTGAATACCAGTTTTATTTCATTTATTAGTAATTATTTTAAAAATAAATGTTTAGCATTTTTAAACATAACTTGTTGAACGTAAAAAAAGCAAAAAATTAAAAAAATCTTTATATTTAGAAAAATAGATCGAATATTGATAGAAACAGTACTAAAAGTTACGTTTTTTTAACTTTTTTTTGTTTTTTATGTTAACAATTTTCAAATTTTTCAAAATAATCATTTTATTTTAAAATTATAAAAAAAAATTTGCTTTGCTTTAAGTTTTTTTGCTCCAAACTTCACCGCCACCTGATAAGGTTGAAACAAATTATTTTATATTAAAAACTTTTTCAAAAAAAATTTCTCATTTCAATTTTTTATTTACTTTTGAATATAAAATTTAGAGGGTCTCCTTTTTCAACACAAAAAAATAACCATTTAACACAATTTCAAAACGCTCAGCACAAAATAATTTCTTCTCAACACAAAAATTAAAATTTGAAAAAAAGAGGTAGAGCAAAAAATGCGGAAAAATGATTATCTAGAGACTAATTTTTTTTAATTTTTTTCTTTAAGCTTCGAAATTTACTTTATTTATCTTACTTCCACTTATTAATATCATTAAATAAAATTTAAAATAAAAAAAAAATTTATTATATTATAAATATTTTTGCGTTGAAAAAAAAATTCCTTTAAGAATTATTTTCAAACACAATTTTTTTGTGTTAAATGTTTTTTTTTTTTTTTTTGCTGAGAAGAAATCGAATTGTGTTGAATTTTTTTTCATTGTGCTAATCAGAAATTGATTGTGCTGAAATAATATTCCCAAATTTAATTCCTGATCAATACAAGTCAAATTCAGATTTTCAAAAATTTCTGCATTAAGCATTTTAAATTTTTTAAAAGAAAAGATAAAAAAATTGCATACCTTATAGGAAAAATCTCACTAAAAAAGGTAAAAACTGCGTAGCTACCAATAGGACTGACAAAAAGTTTGCTCATACACTTAAAAGATAAAAATTAAAAAATAAAGTTCTTTTTAATTTCTTAAATAATACCCCATATATTTGACTAATTAACAAATCACTATAGTCTACTGCTTCATTCCGACTCAGTTGAACTTCAGCTCTTGTTTGACTACTTTGCCAAACAATGTCAAGCAGCTCACACAAACAAAGTACTACATAATTAATACAAACACTGCTAGTTATATTTTCAATTAAATGCTCTATTAGATCGACACACGACTTGATGTCTTCTTGGTTCAGTCGACCGGGTCTCTCAAAACTGGCCGTAACAAGATATGAAAAGCTGAGGATCGTCCGACTCAGCATTGTCAGAATCTGTTCATTTGTATACTGAAAATACTTATTTGTCATTAAATTTTTAAACACTATGAACAGATCTCCAAATTTGTCAATTAAAAGCTCGGAATTTTCCAAAAAATATATCAAGCATTCACCTTTTAAAAAAAATTACAATAATTTTTTTTAATTTTTTTAAATTTTTTATTTTAAATTTTTAAATTTTTTTAAATTTCTTTAATTTTTTTTAATTTTTTAAAATTTAAAAAAAAAATTTAATTACTCATTAGATCAGGGTCGAGATTTTTGCAGTAGTTTCCATTTCTGGTTACCAAAAGAAACAAAGTAAGTCTCAATTTTAGATCATCATTAAGCAGCTTTGTGTTAGTGCTTGGTCTAATATTTTCCAATATTGAGATGTGTCCATCTTCTGGACTGGTTGGCTTGCTGATTTGATTCAGTGCATTTAAAAAAATGCACTTGGATTTTTTGCAGTTGATGATAATGAAGCAAAGAAGATGATTTCGCAACATAAACGAGTCGAATTTGTCGGCCTAATTAAAAAAATTAAAAAAAATGTATTATAAATTTGTATTTAAAATAAAAAAATTTTATTTAAAAAAAAATCACTTTTTTTTGATAAAATTGAATCAAATAATTGAAAGCCTTAATACGGATTTCGGCCGGAGTCCGGTCGATTTTGTACAAATCACTGGTTACTTTAAGAAAATTATTGATTGAACTCTTTGAAAAAAAAAAACTAAATTAAAAATTTTTGAAAAAATTTTAAAAAATACCTCATTTAGCTGAAATAATTCACTAAGCTTAATCAATTCTTCGAATGATTTGAGTCTGTTCTCGAATGATTCGCTAGATTTAAGGCTCTTAATTAGAATTTAAAAGTGGTTCTTGAAAATTTCTGGCAAAAAAAGTACATTTAAACGCTTGAAAATTTCGTCACTGGGCGCATCTTGGTCAAAATCATGGACAGTTTTGAGTGTCGATTCGGCTTTTTTGTCTTGTTTTGGCTCTTTGTCTGCTTGAGTTGAAGTGGGCCTAGCGCGAAGAAAGTTGTCCAGAGCTGACCAAAATGATGATCCTGACTTATCACTATCGGACATGATGCAGAAGTTTTGACAGCTTCATTTAAGTCTAAATTTAAAATAAATTTCTTCTAGATGATACACAAATACGGCGAGTTTTTATTCAAACAATAAAGAGCAAAATAAAATAGGTGTTTAATCAAGACGATAAATTGGAGAGAATTTTTATGTAAATATGCTTTCAAAATTTAGATATAATGTTTTTATTTTTTAAATCAGCTGATCTTTTTTTTTAAAATGGAGTTTTGACTTATTCAAAAAAACAATCCTAACATAATCTTAGCAAATGGTTAAGTACCATTCACAAACAAAAAAATCTAAAAGCTTTAATTCATTTTAATTTTAATTTGAGAAATTATTACTAAAAATTTTTTATTTTAATTGTTCAATTAATTCCGCTTAGATGGTTGAATTTTAATTAAAAAAATAAAAATAAAACAGCTTCAATTAAAAATTTTATTTAAAAAATTTAGTTTGTAGTCTTCATTAAAAGTAACCTGGGAGAATAAGTATTTAGGAATTTTCCATGTTAAATAGACGATTTGAAGATTATTTTTTGTTTTGAATTTTTTATCTACCGTTAGTAGATCAAAAATACTAAAAATACTAAGAATAATTTAAACTCTTCTTATACATGCTTAAAGTATTTTTGACAAGTTTCAAAACTGGGGTTAGTTAATTTAAACAGGGCTAACAAGTGTCCACGGACGGACATGACAAACGTAATACCTAGATTTATTTTGTTGATATATGCATGTCAGCGAAAAATTTAGGCAACCCTAACATAATCGACAATATTAAATGAAATAATAAAATAAATAATTATTAATTTAAAAAGTTTTAGTATTATAAAATTTTTATAGATCAATGTAAAAAAAAAGAGTCAAAAAAAATTAAATTTGTATAAAAATAGCTTAAATTTTTTTTTAATTATGATTAAAATCGAAATAGCTTCATATGCTATTAAGGTATGGAAATGTATTATAATGTTGGTAACCGTACAAACGGCCATTGATGTGGCCAAAATTTTTTTGACCGTGAACAAGACCGCCTAGACGCACGGTTATAATGGCGGACGGCCACTCTGGCGGCCAGGCCGGCGGCCAAAAATTCAAAAAAAAATCATAGACGTTGAAATTTGCGTTCAGACCATATCCTGAAAAGTTAAAGATTTGCCAAAAGTTTTATTTTATAAGAAAATGCTAAATTTAAAAAAAATAATTTTTCTTGAAAAGGCCAAATTTTTGAAATTTTTTTTCTTTAAATTTTATGAAAAAATATTAGAGATTTAAATGTAATATTTGAAAATTTTTTGTTTCTCCATATTAGAAACATCAAAGAACATCAAAATCTTTTTCAATGAAATGTTTTGCCGCTGATTTTGTCTGACCGCCAAAGTGGCCGCCCGTTTAAGGGTTGGCCGTTCATTTGGCCGTCCGTCTATAATTTGGCCGGCCAACTTCGCGTTCCAAATTTTTGGCCGCGTCTGGACCGGTCCAAAAACGTGCGGCTCATCGCGGTTGTTGGCGGGCTACTTTCTGGCCCGTTTATTTAAACGGGCTACTTTCTGGCCCGTTTATTTAAACGGGCTACTTTCTGGCCCGTTTATTTAAACGGGCTACTTTCTGGCCCGTTTATTTAAACGGGCTACTTTCTGGCCCGTTTATTTAAACGGGCTACTTTCTGGCCCGTTTATTTAAACGGGCTACTTTCTGGCCCGTTTATTTAAACGGGCTACTTTCTGGCCCGTTTATTTAAACGGGCTACTTTCTGGCCCGTTTATTTAAACGGGCTACTTTCTGGCCCGTTTATTTAAACGGGCTACTTTCTGGCCCGTTTAATAACCGTTTAAAAATAAACGGGCGGTCCAAGAAACCGTTCCAATTTTGGCGGGCGGACTCTGGCCCGTTTATTTTGGCGGGCTAAATTTTGGCCCGTTTAGTAAACGGTCAGAAATATACGGGCGGTCAAATAACCGGCCAGCTTTTTGGCGGGCGGTCATTTTGCCGGTCAAATTAGCGGTCTAATTTTTGGACCGCCAAAATAAACGGTCTTAAAATAAACGGGCGGTAAAAAAACAGGAATTAAATAAAAAATTAAGATATTTTAATATATTTATTTTTTTTTAAAAATGTTGTTTTTTAATTAGAAAAAAAAAACTAGTTGTGGGTACTTGGTATTTATAGTCGTTGGTATATTCACGGTCACGGTTTTTAAAATTTTTGGCCCGTTTACTGTCCGCTTGCACGGACACCAACACTAATTAACAATTACATTTATTTAAATATTAAAAATAGTATAAAATAATATAAAAATATTTCAATTAATTTTAAAACAAATATTTTCTACAATTAAATTTTAATTTTAACTTGTCATAATTTGAATAGTTTTATCAAAAATTAAATTAATATTTTTCAAATTGAAGTTTTAAAATGTCCAAAACTCAAATTTCTCCTATCGATAACAAATAAATTAACAAATTTGATGTGATCAAACGTATTTTTGCCCATTTCGGTTTTGCACCTTGGCTCATTTAATTTTTCTTTATTTACTAAATTATACGTGAACAATCTTGACTCATTTGACACAAGCATTATTTATTTGTTTTATTTTCTTTGATTGTTTTAAACTCAATAAAAGTATTATCTTGACTTTGAGACATGTCATGTCAGACATGTACAGTGCTGCTACGATACCTTGAATTCACTATATTTTACGTATATTATGGTTAATTCACGATATTTTGCCATATTTAACGTAAAATATAGTAATCTAAAAAAAGGGTATTCTTCGTAAAATAACGATAATTATTGTAAAATTCAGTGAAAAAAAAAATTCCAAAATTTTTCGAAAAAAACCGATTTTCATGAAAAAAAAAATTTTTTTTTTGAATTTTTGAAAAAGGAAAAAAATTAAAATTTGATTGAATATTTTTTACGAAAATTGACGTAAATTTCGATAAATTTTTGTAAAAAAGGTGAAAAATTGTAAAAATTCAACAAAAAAGGTAAAATGTATTTTTTATTATTATATTCTATTTTTTTAAACAAGAAATTCAATCATAATTTAGTGAATTTAGCTACAAATGGTTTTCAAAAAACTTTGACGGTTAAAAATGTAAGAAATATATGAATCAGAGTTGTTTAAAAGTCCCAAAAAAAAGTCCAAGTCCGGACTTTTTTTTTAAATTTATTTTTTACGATAATTTACGTAAAAAATAGTAAATTTATCAAATTTTACGTAAAATTTGGTAAATTTCGAACATTTTACGTAAATTTATGTAAAAAAAAAATGTCCAAAAAATTGAAATAATTTGGCACTTCGAATGAAATGATAATGAAATGAAATTGCATTTTTGGCGTTCAATTTTTTGGACATTTTTTTTTTAAACAATATTTTACGTAAAATTTGATAAATTTACTATTTTTTACGCAAATTATCGTAAATTATTAAATCCGGTACACCACTGTAATCCTGGGTAGTCTAATGCAATAGATTTTCCATTTATCAGAATTTTCTTGCAATTAAAGCATGAATGTCTTCACAATTCTTCTTCAGTATTTAAAATTTTAAAGCCTAGACTTGGACTTTTGAAAGAAAATTTGAAAAAAAGATAATATCGTTATTTTACGAAAAATACCCTTTTTTAGATTACCATATTTTACAATAAATATGATGAATTCAAGGTATCGTAGCAGCACTGTAATATTAAAAAAATTAAATCTGATGACAATTGAAATTTTTTGGAAATTTATAAATTATATTACTTAAAAAAGACATGATTTAATTTTTTGGAAGTGAATTATCGTATTATTAATTTTTTGTCAGAAAAAGGTATTGTCAGATCGTGATTTGTAGGAAATGACTATATCGAATAGGCCTGCCTTTGTTGATTATCGATTCTTTTACGAAATGAGCACTGTTACTTTAAATTTTTTTTTTTATTAGAATACAATTTAAGAGATTCACATCCATAGGGTTTGCCGAGCGGCAAAAAAAAACCCTCTTTTTAGCCTGCATGTTTGAAATAATTGATAAGAAAGTGTAAAATTTAAATAAAATTAAAGTTGTAGAAAAAAAATTGAGTTTTACAATACAATATATATAAAAAAAAAGATAAAATGATTAATTCTATAATAAAAGATTTTGTGATATTTTTTTTTTTGGTTTAAACAAAGAATAATTTCAAAATTTTCGAATTTTAATTTAATATTTTTTAATTTTTGTCTTGTTTTAATGTTTTTTAGTTATACACCTTTATCGATTCTAATCAGATCCTTTTTTTTATACCTCACCAAAAATCTTAAAAACAAAACTTCCAAAGAAAATATCTATTTTTTTTATTAAAATTAAATTAATTGTAAAAGATAAAAATTAAATTACATGTTAAAAAATGTATTTAGACTAAAATGAATAAAAAATATTAATTCATGTAATCTAAATAACATATCCAATATTAAAATAAAAATTAAAATTAAAAGTCATTTTTAATAAAGTAATTTAAAATTTTTTCCATTGGACGATAATTAGTACACTCTAAAAAATAATTAGTTGCATGTATAAAATACTAACTTTATTGTAAAAAAATAAATTGCATTAATTAAGAACAAATTGTGTATTTTTAGAATAATTAATTTCTTGCTAAAAAAATAACATATGAAAAAATACTAAGTTTATTGAAAAAAATAATTAGTTGCATGTCTAAAATACTAACTTTATTGTAAAAAAAAAAGAAATCTTGATCATTATGTCTAAAAAATATGATAAATCTTGGAAGTCACTCAACTTGATTGCTGAGTGCAGAAAGTTTAAATTACCATACAGTGGACGCAAAGTTGAGCTCATTAAAAGATTAAATGATCATTTTAAAGTCCAAGATGATGTTAATGTTGGTGTAGAAGATGAAACACCCTCTGAAGAAACTCAGAAACTTGAAGAATTTGAAGACGTTGTTATTGATTGTTTTGAGGAAGAAATTAATGATGAAGTTGAGGAAGAAGAAGACACTATTGGCAATGAACATGGAAGTGAAGGTAAAAGTCTAAAAAGAAAAAGAAATGTGTACATGTTTAGCCAAAAATTCGATAGCTACAGTGATTCAATCAAGCATTTAAAAAGTGATTTCGTCAATAGTTGGTGTAATATACGTAGAGTTGAAACTAAAAATGGAATAAAAGAATATTATTTTTGTAATAAAGGTACATCATGCCAAGCCAAATTGTATATTCTTTGCAGTGATTTCGATACCAGTGTATCTATTTATTTAGGAAATTTTAATCATGACCAATGTATAGTTTCTTAACAGTTAATGATCGAGTAATTAAAAAAGTACCAAATTCTACAACCTTTCTTTTAACAAAAAAAGAATTTAAAGATGAGCTAAATATGGATTATGCAAAAGGCTTATATAGTAAGCTTAATAACGATTTTGACCAGCTGGTTGCTTTATTTAAAAATGTTAGGATTATAAAATTTAATAAAGACTCCTGGGTATGTTCAAGTTGTACCTGCAGCTATTATCTAAGAAACTATTTTTGTTATCATTTAATAGTAGTAGCCGTAGTGGAAAAGTTAGTTGAAATTCCAAATAAATACAAAAAATGTTCAATCGAACCGAAGGCTAAACGTGGTCGAAAAGCCAATGCTGCTAAAGCATTAGTAAGGCAATAAAAATTGTTAATGTAAATATTTAAAATTAATAAATTTTATAATTTTTTATCGATTTTTTTTTACAATTAATTAATTATTTTTTACAATAAAGTTATTATTTTTTAGATAAAGTTAGTATTTTTTTACATTAAATTAGCAATTTATACATAATTATTTATTAGTTAGCATTTTTAGCAATAAACTAATTATTTTTTACAGGTAAATAATTTTTTTTAGGTTTTTTTTTACAGGTAAATAACTAATTTTTCCCCTTTTCCATTTTATGAGATGAAAATGGATTAAACCAGCTTTCCAAAAAACTTGCATCTGTCATGACATCTATTCGTTTTACTAAACCCACTTGTTTACCACACTTATTAACAACATTTGGATTTGAAAGATACACTGTGATATCAAGTGAACAAAGTGCATTTTCAATATCACATTTTGTGCCTGATAACAAAGCAGCGTCTTTTTCCATTTTACTCAAAACAGCAAAGGCACCAGGGCTATCAAATGTGACACAGTGCAAATCGATTGATTGACTCATATCAATTGATTTTCCATTTGGAAAAGTAAACACACCGCGTGGACCAAATGGATAGAATTGAGGATTTTTAGCTATTAAAGTACATAATTGAGCCAGCCAACCACCTAAGCTATGACCTGTTATAGTAACTGAGTAATCATTCCTTACAAATCTATTTGAATCTTCTTTTAAAGCATTGTTAATTAGTGATTGAGTTGTATGCCAATCAGCTTTTATAATAACATCTTGAGTCACTTGATTAATCGCTAACATAAAGTCTGTTTTGATCTGTTCAAAATTTGTCATTTCTGTTCCTCTGTGTACAATTACTAGCTTTTTTTCCGGTCTATTCAAAAAAGTTGTGCAGTGGAATCCTTTAGTAAAAAAATATGGTTAGGGTTAGTTTTTAATAAAAGTTTTATACAATTTTTCATTTACCTTTGTAATTAGTTCGGATGCCCATTTGCCATTTTTTTTCATCAAGAAATTTAACTAAATCTTTTATTTTCAAGCAAGCTTTGTCATCTTCTGGAATTTTATGGATACAACCAAGTTCCATATTTACATAGTATTCTAGATTAACTATACAAGCAAGCTCTCTAATGGACGGATAACTAGCAATCTTAGAGTTACAAGATAGTACTGAAACTGTTTTACGAAGTTCAGAACACTTGTTACAGCTCATTCTATTAACAGTTGAAAATTCTTAAATAATAAACTGTTTATTTCTAGAGTAAACACAGTCCAAGTAAATCTTTGGATAAAATGGGCATCTTGAAGTTGATGATCAATTCAAAATATCATTTCAATTCAAAAAGTTTATCTTTAGATATTAAACTTAATCTATGATTTAATTTAATTAATTGTAATGTAACATGCTTTACATGCAATGTAGATTTAGAAAATAAAAAAAAATGGAAAAAACATTTTCTCAGTCCATTGATAATCGATTTTAATATTTAAATGTATTAACTGATTTTTTGTAAACTTTATTTTAGATTTTTTATTTCAAAAGTATTTGTGCTTAGCATTCACAAATAAATTTAAAAAAGAAATTAAAAAAAAAATTCAAAATAAGTTATAAAATGAAAACATAACTTTACAAAAAATCAGTTAACTAAATTGAAAATCGATTTTATCAATGGATTGAGAAAATTTTTTTACATTTTTTTTTTATTTTCTAAATCTACATTGCATGTAAAACATGTTACATTAAAGCTATTTAAATTCAATCAAAGATTGTTTTTTATTTCTAAAGATAAACTTTTTGAATTGAAATGATATTTTGAATTGATCATCAACTTCAAGATGCCATAAAATGTTAAGAAAAGGCGGCAAAATGTAAAAAATTTTTCATTTCTACATTTTCATATTTTTAGATTTTTTGTGCAATATTTTATTAAATTTAAATTTTTAATTTTGATAACTAAATATTTGGTAGAGTTTTTTATTTTTATATTCTGAATAATTGCACAAAAAATCTAAAAATCTAAAAATTCAAAAATGTAAAATTATTTTAATTTTGCCGAAAAGGCTTAAAAAATTTGAATTTGATAAGATGATTTTTTTTTAAATGGATGAAAATAAAATTAATAAATAATAATTTTTATCTCATTGTTAGAATAATTTTATTAAATATAACATATATCTTATCTCATTAAACATAATTTCTATCTTATCTTATCAAAAAAAAATTATTTATTTATTAACTTTTTTTTCATTCATTTTAATTGCGCATGTTTTCTAGATAATCATAATACCTTGACCATCCGACCACTAATTATATGAAAGAGAATTGCCTAAGCATTATTGCAGAAAAAAGATAGTCACCTGGCTTTTATTTTTAAAAGCTCATAGCTGAAAAACTAAAAATTTCTTTTATTTTGAAAAATTTTTCAATTTTAAAGAATTGATACTTTTAGCATATCGTTTTGTAGATAATTAAAATCTCCATATTCTTACTTAAAAAACACAAATTTGTTTTAGAGATCTCTGTTTAAATTTCTCTTAATTTATATTTTCTGAAAAAAAAAATTACACAATTTATTTATTCAAAAGATGGCCTCATAGGCATTAAATGTAAAAAAAATCAAGATTTAAAATATTTACAATTGAAAATAAGAATAAAATAGTGGTAAGTGGTTGTTGGTAATTGGTAGTAGTTGGCTGTTGTTAGTAGTTGGTTTGTAGTTGGTAGTTGGTTGTTAGTGGTTGTTGGCAGTTGTAAGTAGTTGGTTGTTGGTTGGTAGTTGGTAGATGGTGGTAGTTGTTGGCCGTTGGTAGTTGTTGGAAGTTGGGAGTGGTTGGTGGTTGGCAGTTGGTTGTTGTTGGTGGATGATATCTTAAAATAAATAAAATATATAAGTTAAAAATTAATAAAAAAATATTGTTGGTTTTTTGGAGTCGTTGTTAGTAGTTGTTGGTAGAAGTTATAGGTAGTAGTTGTTGGTAGGATTTGTTAGAAGAAGTTGTTGGTTGTAGTTGTTGTTAGAAGTTGTTGGTTGTAGTTGTTGTTAGAAGTTGTTGGTTGTAGTTGTTGTTAGTTGGTTGTTGGTACGTAGTTGGTAGGAATTGGTGGTTGGTTGTTGTCATTTGTTTGTTGTTTGTTGGTTGTTGTCAGTAGTTTGTTGTTGGTTGGGCCGTTTAGACCGGTTTTTTATGCGGTCCAAAATTTTGACCGTCAAGCTGACCGGCCAAATGACCGCTTAAAACCGTCTGCCTAATGGACCGGTTAGGTCTGACCCCATCCAACACTATATAATATGTGGAGCTAAATTGACTATCTACG
The DNA here is from genome assembly GCA_025491095.1 of Brachionus asplanchnoidis. Classification (NCBI taxonomy): domain Eukaryota; kingdom Metazoa; phylum Rotifera; class Eurotatoria; order Ploima; family Brachionidae; genus Brachionus; species Brachionus asplanchnoidis. The sequence continues at coordinate 2,110,218 of JAILYF010000006.1, forward strand.
TCTAAATAAATATGTGCTTTAAGACATGACTGAAAGAGCTGTCCAATTTCAATCAATCAAGTAGAAAACACTGGGCTCTGGTTAAAAGACTCGAAAACGCACAAGAAAAGGACTCAAAAAATCTTGTATTAAATTAAAACAATCAAACACTACAAGAATACCAAGATAAAGCTAAAGCATTTGTAGAAAATTTGTCGGAAACCAACATCAATAATCTCGATACAACACATCAGCACGAGTCAGAAATATTTGATAATTTTGAATAGGATCTCTGCTCTTTCACTTATGACGTTTTGCGAATATACATAAGAAAAATATTTTGTACATATGAAAATAAATTTTACTTAAATTCTAGTAAAATATACACTTATTTCTAATTCGAAGTTAAAATTCTTAAATCTTACTTATGACAAGTAAAGTATACATATATAAATAAAAACACACTTATAAAAATTAAAGCAAACATAGAGTTTAGAAAATAATACAACACTAAACAAAAAATTTAAAATGGAAGATGAAACATCATCGCAGAGTTCACAAAACTCTTCAACAAGAAGTCTTGAATGGGATTTTCTTAAAGAGTTCAATGACGAGAGTGATTTGGATGAGTCTTTGGTGACAAAAGTACCATACAACAATGTACGTTCTTCTCATTCAAAAACAAATTGTAACCTCAAAGTTGTGTGTATATTGGATCGCCACAAAATGCTTCAAGAAACTCGTATATGTAAAGGCCATAAAACTATGGACATTAACGAAGAAATTTTTATAAAATGCCCGGTGCAATATAAAGTTATGCGTTGTGGTGATTGTCTCATTTACAAAATATTTCAAAACAATCAACATGCAATTTATACATGAAATGCAATAACATTTTTTTACTTTCATATGGTTTTTTATACATTTAAATAAAGACTTTTACAACAAACTAGATATTTTTACTTTATTGTAAAAAGATCTTAGGTATATTTAAATTTTCTTATGTAAATTTGCATTTTATTGTAAGTGTCAATAACCAGACCCATTTTGAATATATTTCAACAACAGATCTTGTGGATGCAATCAGCAAATTGAATCAGAAAGCTTCAACTGGTTTTGACAAAATTTCTAACAAATCAATAAAAAATCTACCATTTAACACATTAAAATCGATTCATACTTTTTTCAATAATTCTGTTTAAATAGGTCACATTCCGACAAGCTGGAAAAAGGCGAAAATTATCATGATCGCAAAGAAAAGCAAACCACCAAATCTTGTCTCGTCATTTAGGCAAATTTCTCTTCTTAGCTGCCTAGCTAATCTTCTAAAAAAATAATTAATACAAAACTTCAAAATTGGGAAGAAAGTAACAACGTATTTCCAGACTGTCAAACAGGTTTTCGCCATAAAAGATCGACGCAAGAGCGTATATTAAGATTAACACAATCAATAGTTCATGGTTTTAACGAAAATTTTTATCATTTATTTTAGCGATATAGCCAAGCAAATTCCAAAAAACATAAAAATTGCCCTCTGCCGATGACTTATTCATTTGGATTTCTTGTACCTCAACAAAAGAACTCGAGCTTCTTCTTCAAGTAGCAATTAACAAGATAATTGAGTTCTGTAAAACCTGGGGTTGTATATCAACACATCCAAAACATGCTACACCACATTTACAACGGCTGGAGATAGAGATAACTACACCAGCAAATACAAGCTAAATCTAAAAGTTGTAAATAATGCAATACCAATGGATCTGAATCCGACCTTCCTGGGCATTAAGTTATACCCGAAATTATGTTTTAAACCGCATCTAATACAACTCGGAAAAAGAATCGTATCGAAAATAAATTTGCAAAGGAGAATTAAAAATTTCAAATTGGCTATACCATTAAATTTAAAGCTATACAAGTCCTTGATAAGATCACTTTTTGATTATTGTTTTATAATTTTAAACGTTGGCACTGAAAAGATTAAATCTTCCCTACAAAAAATTCAAGACAAAATTCTAAAATTAATAAAACATTTTCCAATCAAGGCATCCATAAAACACATTCATAAAGTACTTAGTCAAGAAACAATCGAGGAAAGAGCAAACAATCTATTCGTCAAGTTCCTAAGCAACAAATATTGAGACTATATTCAAAGAAATTCAAGAATATAAATTGTCTAAAGATATCAATACTCAACGTTTTATAACTCCGTTAGATCATTTAGTTTGTAATACTTCCTAATGTTATTAAAACAAATTGTTAATCGTTTTATTCGAATCATACTCATTTTAGTTACAATTTTAATATTTTTTTTCTTTTTTTGTTTTTAATTTTTAATTATTTTCTATTTAATAATTTATAAATATTTATTAATATGAAATATTTAATAACAAGAGGGTTTAAACGAAGGCTTAAGCTATTCGGACAAACCCTGAGAAACCCAAAATTATTTAATTAATAAAAAAAATAGGACATGACTGCGTTCACATTAAATGAGTGGACGGAGTCATACTCTTAGTTTTTATTGTTTTATAACAAAAATCTTAAAATCTTCAAATAAGAATTTTTCTAATTCTCAAATTAAATTTTTATACCTAAAAAAATTAATCAGTTTTTTAAAAAACTATTCAAAATCAATTTAGAATTTTAATTAAATTAAATTTTTTTAGGAGCTGAATGACTTTTATAATGCGGAAGAATATGTTCCATTTTTGAACTTAAGTTTTTTTAAATAAAGAAACAATAAAATGTTTTAAGATATCCAAAGTCTTTATCTAAACATTTAAAAGCAATATATAAATAAATCATTATCTATTGGAAAAGTTTTATTTTTAAAAACAACATTCATCAAAAAAGCGAAAATAAACTCCTAGTTTAAAAAAATTCACAGTTGCAGTGTTTTTTGACCTGGATAAAACAAGGTATAGCGTTAGATCCAAAAATCAACTTCAACCAACACTTAATTGAAGTAGTAAAGAAAGTGGCCTTGAAGACAAATTTATTTAAAAAATTAATAAATTTTAAATTTTCCAGTTCAACTGCAACAAATATTATTATTTTCAAATCATCAATTCGGTCATTATTTGACTACTGTTTTTTAATACTAAACTCATGGACCTAAAAAATTCACAAATTGCTCCAGAAAATTCAAAAAAAAATCCTCAAAATAATCAGATATTTCCTATTCAAAGCCTCAATTAAAAAAAAACACGAAAGACTTAAATAAGACCTAGAAGACGATCGAACAAATTATCTTAATGTAAAATTTTTATCAAGCAAACTTAATCGAAACTTAATTGTCAAAAAAATAAGCAAAGTAAAATTTTTGATCAAATTTCAAGCGCTCAATCTTGCTCAAACATTTTTAAATGCGCAATTAAATTTCATTGCATTTTTAGAAATTACAATCCTTTTTCAAAAGTTTACAAATAAAGCTTTGAATTGTAAAAAAAATTAAAAATCTGCGATGAAATTTAATTGCGCATCTAAAAATTTTTGAGCAAGATTGAGCGCTTGAAATTTGATCAAAAATTTTACCTTGCTAAAAAATAGTGGATTTTCTAATCAATGCTCAAACTGAACAGAAACGTTTTTCAACACCATTAAAATACCAAAATAAATCATAGTATTTAGAATGATTGGTTAATAAAAAATTTCACTAATAAGAAAATTAAATTTGCTATGTAGGTAAAAACTAAGTTAGAAAGTATTTTCTGCTAGGTATTTTTTATTGGTTTTTCTAGCTAAAAAACAAAAATGCTAGGTAAATTAGGAAAGATGTCAGAGTTGTTTAAAAGTCCCAAAATAAAGTCCTAGTCCTGACTTTTTTTTTCAAAAAACTGAGTCAAAGACTTTTGACTTTTACACAACTCTGAAAAATGCTATTTTAGAAAAAAAATTCGTCAGGTAGAATAAAACAATATCTAGGCAAATTAAAAAAGTATAAAAATATTTAATTCAAACTTAATATTTGATATTTTTCACATTGTTTTCCCCTGAATTTTGATAATCTACAGCAATAATAAACTTTTTGACCATCAGCACAAGAAATTTTTTGACCATTTGGTCCAAACTATTGAATATATTGATTGAAGCTTATTCTGTTGTTTCAAGAGCAAAGTAAAATTTTTGATCAAATATCAAGCGCTCAATCTTGCTCAAACATTTTTAAATGCGCAATTAAATTTTATTGCATTTTTAGAAATTACAATCCTTTTTCAAAAGTTTAAAATTAAAGCTTTGAAATTATAAGAAAATTAAAAATCTGCGATGAAATTTTATTGCGCATCTAAAAATTTTTGAGCAAGATTGAGCGCTTGAAATTTGATCTAAAATTTTACTTTGCTGTTTCAAGACTATTCTTTAATATATATCTAAACAAAAAGATTTTTTTTAACTATTTTTTCGAGATCATTTTCACCATCACTTGTATTTCTGTCACTGGTATGATCAGGTAAAACCAAATTAGTTTTTAAACTTTTTCCTCTTGAACGCATTTTTGTTTTTTTAATTAGAATGATAATCAATTCACTCTTATTTATTTTATCGATTACTCAATTAATTTGATACCTAAAAGTCACCTCCATTACTTCTTTCCGGTTTTAATTTATCATTTTTATCATGTAACATAACTAGCGCTCTTGTTTTTTATTCTAGCACTTTGATTTTTTACAAAACATTATTAATTTTTCCTTTTTTTATTTTTATAATTTTATGTTTAGGTAATAATTTTTCATTTTTTAAAAAAAAACACAAAAAAATTTAATTTTTATTTTTTATCTCTTTTTTATTTTTTTTACTTCTCCTTAAAGAGGGTTAATTCAATTCAATAATAAATAATAAATTATTAATTTTAGCACTAAACATCTCAAATAACTTACCTAGCATTTTTAATTTTATTCCTAGTATTTTTATTCTTAAACTTATTATTTAATAAATTTAGAAAATAATTAAATTAGATAAAAGATAGCACTTTTTTGCTGATTTTTCAAAATTGTATGAAAATTTTCAATAAAAGTAAAAATACACCTAATATTTATTAAATTAAATCACATAGAAACAGCCAAAAATAAACACTAATTAAACAAATATATTATCATCATTAAATGAAATATCGCTTATACAAAATTTTTGATTTTATTCTTATTATATTTTTTCTTTAATCAAATTTATAATTTACTGCAACATTCTCCCGGTAATAATTTATAATTTGCCGTATTCCTTGTTGAATATTGCAGCCTCACAACTCAAAACACGACTTTGGTGCAGGCAATAAATACCATCTCGTCAATAAATACCATGTTAAAACATTTTTAATTTACACTGCATGCTCAAGAGATGCGTTTTAAACCTTAAGTCCGCATTAAAATAAAGTTTTGTAAATTAGATGCTTCATTAAATCTTGAGATTTTTTTTAAAATAATTTTTATAATTTTACAATTAATCCATTGCTATAATTGTTACAAAGAAAAATTAGAATTATGATTATTCTATTTTAAATTTTGAAAAAATTCAGCCATAAATACCGCATTATATATATATTTATTGCCTGCACCTAAGTCGTGTTTTGAGGCTGCAATATCAAACAAGGGAATAAGGCAGATCTGAAAAATATAATAATTAGATAATTAAATTAAGAAGCGGTGGAAAAATCTTTAAATTTTCATTCAAATGACTGTCAAAATCATTCATTGGTATTTAGAAAAATATTCAATATTTAAAATGATAAATTTTAAGTAAGCCGTTTAGAGAAAAAAATAATATTATTCTATTATTTATATTATTATTATTATTTTTTTCATTTGCCAGTGAGTAAATATAAATAAAAACTTTTTGCTAAAAAAATAATTTAATGCCAACTTTTAAGTGTTAAAAAAGAAGAAAAAATGATTTTAAATTAATTAGTCTATAATGTTTTTAATCAAACTTATGGCAACACAGCCTAAATTTATTTAATGTAAATTCGGTGACGTTATTTGAAAAACCGAAATATATCAGTCGTTTTATTTTTTGTTTTTAAACAACCCACATATTCTTGTAGATCTTGAAGAGAGGAATCCAAATATATATATGAAATATTTTTAAAAAATTTTTAAATTTTAAATTTTTAAATTTAAAAAAAAAAAGGGCCTTTTTTTTAATTCAAAGTTTTTTTTTCGGCTAATTCGGTAGAATTTTTCAAATTAATAATTATGTTTGACAATTTTTGATCCGATGACGGAACAAGTTTGAACTGACCTTATTTGCTTATCGTTTTCAGCGGGTCTTAATTAGTAGAAAATAATTTTACTAGAATTTTAAGATAGCCGATGGGTCCGTTTTCTAATGTTGTTATTTTTTATGGGTTAAGAGATTAATGAGGTATCACCTCAATACCCAAAAATCCCACCCATTTACCCCTAAAAATAAAATATTTAACTTAATTAGGCTTAAAAGACAAAATGATCACATTGACGCCGTTTAAAAGTTAAATTATGAAAAATTTAAAATTTTGTTTCTCAAAAAAGTTTGTTTTTTTTTATAAAAATAATTTGATTTTATTTGATAAAAATATTCGTTCTGTGTATCGGTGTATTATCAAAAATAGTTAATATATTATAAAAATGAATCAGAATAACCAAAAAGAAGCTAAAAAAAAAGAATTGGGTTTGTTTTGAATGTTTACCGAAAAAGTTTAGAAATAACAAAGGGTTAGAGTTTCAATGTGATGCATGTCTCGACTTATCTTTTAAACTAAAAAAAATTTTAAATTCGTTAATAATTCGTTTAAGTTTTTTTCTATATAGTTATGTTGTAACGTGTATTTAACAGATTAATAATAAAGAAAATTTTAATTATTTATATTATTAAAAAAAGCAAAAAATCCTTTTTTTAATTCTTTTTGGGCTTATTGGGTGAATTCGGTGAATATCCTGAAAAAGAGGTTAGTTCTCGGGCTAAATATTTACAAAATATGGGGTAACTGGGTTAATTTAATTCGCCCAATAAGGCCTCACCCAATTAACCGCAGGAGGTAAAGGGGTGACTAGAAAAAAATGGTCTAATTCTGTGAGTATTTTTGGAGTTTTTGAATAAAATGAGTGCTAAATATGAAATAAAAAAAAATAGGTCACCCGGTTAGCCTCATTTACAATACCTTTTTTTAGGGGAACTTAATTAAAACAGAAAAAAGTAATTTTAGTAATCTTATTTTTCAAAACTCAAGCTTTTATTTATATTTAAGTGAATTTTTTTTGCAGATTAAATTAAAATTTTTATTCATTTTTTTTAAATTAAAAATGAATTGGCTATTAACACGTTTCAGTTCGTTTTTACTTGTGAGTAAGACACTAAATCCTTTGATTCATTTATTCCAAAAATTTGAAAATTTAGTGGTTCTCTGTTACAGAGTTGGTCAAAAGTCAAAGTCAAGTATTCAAAGAAAATTTTGTAGCTGTTTGGAAAAAATATTTGAATAAATAGATGATGTAAAATTTGACAAATCTTCTTTAAAAAGTTGATACAAACCAATTCGATAATCTAAAACTGAAGTTTATGATTACATATAAATATCAGATCAAAATTTTAAGCTTTAATTCTATAAACAATAAGATTTTTTATTAATTTTAACAATAAATAATTAAACTTATTCTAGCATGACTTGTTTAATCTTTAAATATGAAGAAATTAAATATCAATCAATATTTTTAAAATTAGCAATACAAAATTTAACTTTGTTTCGCTGTAATATAAAATGTCATTCAAATCTCTTTGAGTCATAATTTGGGTAGCTTTAAGTTTTTTTTTTTTGAATATTAAATAAATCTTCAAAGTTTTCAAATGTTTCTAATTAACAATAATTAAAAAAAAAAGCTCCTTTTATTTTAAATATTTAACATTTAATTTATTATTAAAAAAAATATCATGTCATCGTTTTAATTGGGATTTTAATTAATTAAGTTTTGATCACGTGATTGTGATCATGAACTTCAAGTTAACTATAACTTTTTTTATAGATTTTTGATTATCATTTTCTTATGGAAATGTTTGATAGATCTTTTTAAGTATAACAGTATCTGTATTAAAACAGTTTTTTTTTGTTATTCTGAAAAAAAATTAAAAAGTTAAATTTAATATCTAAATAGTTTAATATTTTATTTATTTGATTATTTTATAATTTTTTTTAAATTTGTAATAATTATTTTATAAAAATTAAATAAACAAAATCTTGATCGGCTATTCATTACATGGTCACTAGTCTTGAAAAAAAAATAAAAAAAGATCCTTTTTAAATCAGCTTTTCTTTAATTTTATTTTGATATATAATACATTTATTTAGAAAATTAAAGAAAAAATAAAAAATATGAACATTTAAAATTCGCTATGGAAAAGTACTCTTTTTGTCATACTTTATTTTATTTTTTTTACATCGCCTACAAAGCGTTCATTAATTAAATAAATAAATAAATATAATACATTTGCTAAATTTAAAATCTAGAATTTTATGGAAAAAATAAAAAGTATTTTTTTTTCTAATAAAGAATATACATTTTTGATGCATTTATTAGGTCGGTCTCAAATAATTCACACTCAAATTAGAATTAGGATCAAAGAAATTTAAAAAATCTTACATTACTAAAAAGTTAATATTAATCGTTATTTCTAAATTTATTTTTTTTCGCTTTCTATTTTATTCTCTTCGGTTTAAAAATAATTTTTTTTTTTGTTAATTTTATGTTTTGTTGGCTCAATTGTTAAGGGTTTAGATATTTTTAGAGAAAAGAAAATTTTACCAAGTGTCTTAAAAGAAATCGAAAATTTTTGATTTTTAAATCAAGTTAAATAAATTTTTTGATTTAAATTTAGAACTCTCCATGGAGCGTGTTTTAGACAATTTATTTATTTCAATTAGTAAAATTTTTCATTGTAATATTAAATAATTTCCTCTTGATGTTTTTTTTGTTTAAAAACGTATTCAATTTTTAAATGTATTCGTATATATTCAAATATTTTTTATTGATAAGTATTATAATAAAGCTTTATTTTTTCAAAAAATATAATTTTTGGTTTCCCTCACGATGCCTAGTTCTGACATTTATTCAGCTTTCAGGTGATTTAGAAAGCGACAAAGTCCCCAAATGAATCCACACAATTTTCGTATGTGAAATAAGAGAAAAAAATGATATTTTACAAGATATAATTATTAAATTTAATTAATGATGTAGATTTTTTACTTTAATTTTATGACAAAATATAAAGGTATTCAACATATCGTTTTTCATTTAGTGTAATTATCTTTCTAAATTTGATATTTCCGAAAAATATAATTTTTTTTAAAAATTTCAAATTCTATTTTCCTAATCCTATTTTTTTGATCGCCTGGTCGCTTTTTTTTATTTTTATTTTAATAACTTCCATTGATATTTTCTAAATTAGGCACAAAAATATGGTGACTGATAGAAAAATATATATTTATAGATTAATTCACATAAATTTAAAAAAATATTTCAATGAATAATAAAAGATTAAATGAATTTAGCTGCTCTTTTAAAAGTGCTTTTCATGAAAACAAATTACTGAAATTTCTGAAAATGTAATTAAAATTAATATAATATTTCAAAAAAAATTATGACGGATTAAATTAAAATTAAAAAAATATAATTTAATTAATTGAAGAAAAAATTAAAAATTTGATCTATATCGGAAGCATTAGCCTGAAATTTTTACAAAAAAAATTTATATTTATATTTTGTTTTTATCATGAAATATTTTATCTGATTTTTTTTTAAATTTAATCAAATTCTTGTCTATTATTATTGTTTGTTCTCGGTCTTTGATTATTAATTGAGAGATAAGGAAATACAAAACTCAGTTGAAAGAACTCGAATGAATCCACTCAAAAAAAATCAAAAAAACTAAAAGAAGAGTCTTAAATAAGAAAAGTAAGTTAAATAAAACTAAATATGGATATTTTATCTTAAAAATCACGTATCAAGAAACTAATGGGGACGATAAAAGAATGACGTAATTATTAAAAGGCTTTTTATGAATCTTACTATATTATTTTATTATTTGCCTCCCCGTATTACTGTAGAAGAACCAGCACTAAAAGATACATTAGCAATTTTGTTTGTTGAAACCTCTTTTTTAAGATTAAATAATGATTTCTCCAATATTTTAATTTTTTTAAATCAAAAAATTAAATAATTTATTTTTGATTATCTCTTTTGAAAGTTTATTTTAGTATTACGCTATTTTTTGTTCTTTTTTGTGTTAATTTTAAGATATTTTTATGTGTTGTTTTATTATTATTTTTTTTGTTGATCTTAAACTAATGTTTTGATTCATTTTTTTCCAATAACCGAAATTAGATAAAATTAAAATAATGACTGCTTTTAATTTTTTTTAATTTAAAAAAAAAACTTATTTTGGTTTTTGAAATAATAGATTATTAAAACTTACCATAAAAATAATTACCATATATTTCAATGAATTAAGATTTTAATGAATTTTTGATTCAAAAAAATCAGCTTATCAATAAAATTCTGACATGCCTATTACTTTCCTTGTAAATGTTGAATGAACACATTTTTCTACCCATTTTAAACTATTTATATCTCTCTTTTTTTACTTTTTTGTAAATCTTTCTACTTTAGAAACACGAACTTTTTATTTTCCCTTTTTTAATCAATGCTTTGTAACAATTGGGTTTAAACGAAGGCGCAAGCCATTCGGACGAACCTGAGGTCCGTCCCAAAGTATTTTTTTAATTAAAAATATACTTTCCTTTTCTCTTTTTGGAATAAAAAATATTAATAATATGTATTTTCCATTCCAAAAGAGACTATTACCATTTGTTCTTTCTAATTATTGATTAATTAGAAAGTACAAGTGGTAATGATAAATTAAAAAAAAATTTAAAAAAAAAATTTAATTTTGTTAAATTCTTAAAAAGTTTAGTTTGTTTTTTTTTAAACTATAAAATATTTTAAAGATTTTTAGATTATCATTCTAGGAGTATTCTAATAGTAAAAACAAGTACTCCTATTTCTACATTATAAGGAACTAAAATTGATATTTTTTTCATAGATTAGGAACATTAAATTGTCAGATATTTTCTTTAAGACATTTATCTTTCTCTAAATAATATAATTCAATGCAATATATAACAATAGTTCATAAATGTTGAATTAGCCCTTATGCATAAATAAAATTTAAATTATCTATTATTTTTTTTTCAACAAAATATATATTTCAAAAATAGTCCATGGGACTTAAAAAAATAAAAATGATTTTTTTATTGAGAGATATGCTCTGATCAAATACAAGATAAACTCTCACGAGAAACAATGTATAATTAGTGTGACTATTTATTTTTAAACTATTTATTAAATATAAAGGAAAATTTACAATTATTTTTTTTACAAAAAAGGAAAGGAAAAAAATTAATAATATTGAAAATTATAAACATTTTGATAATTATTGTAATATTGATAATTATTTGGTGATTTGAAATAAGAAGAATAATCAGAACTAGTGGAAGAATTTTGTACATAGTAATTAAAAGCCGAAGTGTAATCGGAAGAAAAATTAGAAGTTGTCGAAGAATAATGAGGAAAATAGCTTTGATTTATAACTGGTGATGAGGAATAGATGGGACTATCAGTATGATTAGAGATGTTTGGACTAGTTTGTCTAGTGGGTGAACAATAAGTTGAATAATTAAAGCGATAACTTGTTGGAGAACTAGATTGACTGGAAAAGTTATTTTCAGAAAAAGTAGAGTCCAAAGAATAGGCAGTTAATGGCTGCTGAATTTCTTCTTCCAATTTGATGCGACTTTGTAATTGATTCTCTTCAGGCTCGGATTTTCTTTTTGTGCATCGAGTATCTCTTGTTTTTCGAAATTGGTTCTGAGTACGTCTTCTGACATTAACAAACCATTGTTTTACCTGACTAATTGAGATGTTACCTTTCTGCGCCAGCATTTCACAGTCTCTGTAGGTGGGATAAGGATTAGAGTAATGACGGTCGTACCATTCGGTCATTAGATCAACTGCATGAGATGGCAATAGTCGACTATTTTCCTTGACTCTTTGTCTTACTTGAGGCAACTTTTTGGATCTGTCAGACATTGGCAAAGATGAAAAAACAGAGCTGGCAGTGTTAAACAAGAATTGTTCGGGTGATTTTTGGAAGTCCATTGTTAATTTCTTAATTTTTTTCTTTTTGTTTGTTGGTGATGATGGTTGTTGACCATTTCGGATGGTTAATTTATAGCGCTCAAATTAAAGGCCTTATCCAAATGTTGCAGATAAGTTGATTTAATTAAAAATAAGTTCGATTAATGTGAGTGTTAATCATTAATTAATGTACTCATCAGTAATCGGCGATTATCAATTAGGAAAAGAAAGTTTCTGACTGTTACTCAATTAATTAAGTCAAATAGTGGATTTTGATTTTGTGTATCCCTCAAGGTTATCTTTTTGAATAATAAAAATTTTATCTCTTGAGTTTTAGTGAAATTTTAATGTTTGTGAATCAAAAAGTTTTTTTTCTTTTTTTAACTTTTGGAAAAAAAAAATCGTTTTTATCAATATTTAAAAATTAATTTAATTTTTATTTGTTTATACTTTCTTAAACGTTTTCTTGGAACAGAAAGGAAAATTTGTATGTTTTTTAATTTTCGAAATTTTGAATTTTAATTTAATTTTGTAATAAGAATTTATGAAATTCAGCATTATGTTTATTTTTTACAAAGAACTTCTTAAAACTGGCAAAGAAATTTATCTTTTGTTTCTTCTTGAATTTTTTTCAAAAATATCTATTTTCCGGTGTTATCAAATGAAATTAATTTAATTTAATTTTAGTTTTTTCCTTTTTAAGCTTTAAATTCTATTTATAATTGTATTCAAATTTTTTTTATCTAAAATGGAGAATAAGGAAATCATTACGAATAAATAAATAAACAAAGTTTTTCAATTATAATTTTTTGTAAGGCACAACATTTGATAAAAGATTTTTTTATTCAAATTATTAATATTAATTAAATTGTTTTATTTTTCTTTAATTTTATTTACGTTCGATACCAGTATTGTGAATTTCAAATACAAAAATTCTTCATTTTTTGGTATATTAAAATTAAAGATAATAAAATTGCACCTTTTTGCCTAAAATAAAATCTTTATTTTCTTTTTTTTGTAAATAAAATCAATAATCAACTTAAATCTTATTTATTTTTTCATCAAACGCCTTGAAAGCGATCTAAAGTTATAAGATTTAAAGAAAAATAAGACAAAAATTAGATAGCTATTTATTTATTATCTGATTTAACCTTTGAAAAAGTATTTTTGGATAAAAAGGTTCCTTGCACTTAATTACAGTATTTTTTTAAAACATTTTATTGTCTTTAAATTACATTACATTAATTTACAAAAAAGAAGTATTTTTGTTCAATTTTTTTTTAACATAACATGTACAATAAAAAAATTTGATTCAGATATAATCTTTTTTTTCCAAAGAAACCAATAAATCCTCATTTTTCTTAATTTTTGAAATTAAATAGAAAATTTTAATAAAAACTTATTATATCAATGAAAAAAAATATTACTGAATAAATTTAAAAAAAAATTTAAATGGTAATTTTTGTTCAAGAATAATATTTGTTACATTTTTTAATTGAAAGAAATTATTACATACAATATATATTTTAAATAAATCTTTTTTTATTTATAATTTCAAATATTTTAATTTTTGAAAACATTTTTATATTCTGAGAGATATCTTAAGATGATCTGTAGATTTTTATTTTTTGTTTTTTATTTTTAAAGATTTTTTTTAATTGGTTCAAAGAAAATTTGTAATCTACTTTAGTTCCAAGTTTAATTAAACTAAAAATAATTATAAAACTTAAATGAAAGCCAACTGATGAGTGATTAAAATTCTTTAAAGAATTTTCATTGAAATTTGGTTTTGTTTTTAGGGATCTAAAATAATAGTGTTTCAAAACTTTGGGAATTGTCAAACTCAACAAGTCTTTAGAGATACACATTCGATAGAAATTTGATCAATATATTTTGTGTTTTTTTCCTAATTTTTTAAACAATTAATTCACTTGAGTTGATAAAAAAATTTGTTCGATTACGAAACGATTTTGTTTTATTGGACATGTCTTTACCAAGATGTTCAAATATGTCAAGAAATCAACTAGAGACACGAAATTACCATTCCTTCAAATTTAAATTAATACTCTAAAGGATTATGACAAAATTTCATGACAACAAAGCAGGCTATTTAAATTCTATTTTTCTAAATTTTGTCTTTTTTTTCGTTTAATAAAAATATTTTGGGAAATCTCCTTTCAAAAAAATTTAATTAGAAATCTACTAAACCCAACTCGTCCAAAGATAGATTCATGTAATTAATTAGTTTTAAGACTAATAAATCATATTTAATTTGCAAAATGCATTGAACCAAAAAAGAACGATTTAAATAAAATCACAAAATAAAATTTTTACATTTTTTTCTAAGAAAAATTTAAAAATTGTTTCAATTTTCTTTTACTAAAGGTGTCTTTTTTTGCTAAATGAACTCTAACTGGAGTTGATTTTGATCGGAAGTAAGTATTAATCAAACAAAAAGCTTTTTTAAAATAATTTTAAAGACTTGTTGCTTTCCCGATAGGCATCAATAAAATTTATTAATACAAACAATTTACTTGATTCAAGCTTTGTTTAATTAGTCATAATTGAGCAGGTATTTAAGCATGTTTTTTGTCGACTTGACTAAAATAATTTTTATTTTTTTGAAATTCTACCAACAATTAAATTGCATCTAAGAAATAAAAATTAAAATTAAAAACACAACAAATTATTTTTTAATTTTTTTTCAAGCAACTGTTGTGACATTTTCTAAAACGGAATTAAAATAAAAAAATTTTATTTTATTTAAATTAATTTTTTAGTTTATTTAGATTTCTGTTAAAATGAAAAACTTAAATTTTATCCTAGTGGTTTTGTGTGCAATTATAGTTCAAGCTTCATTAGTAAAATTTAAATTGTCAATTTAAACTTGAGCTAAATTTAAAAAAAAAAAGGAAAAAGTTGACGACGTAATACTGAAGACAGAAACAGAGCCAGAATCCAGTGATTTATTTCGTGATTTGGAAAAGCGCTACCGTCTCTATGGCAAACGAAATTATGAAACAGAGCTGTCAGATGAGATTGGGCATGACGCGTCAAATGACGTAGATAAGCGCTACCGATTGTATGGCAAAAGAATGGACGATCTCTCTGATTTGGATAAGAGATACAGATTGTACGGCAAAAGGTACAGGCTTTACGGAAAGAGATATCGTTTGTATGGAAAGCGAGACTTTGATCAATCCAATGAGTCAAATGGTAATGAGAGAGAAATATCAAAAAGATATCGTCTTGCTGGAGATGGCACTGGTAAACGCTTTCATCTCATGGGATAATAATATTTTGAAGTCTTTTTTTTTCTGATTTTTATTTGGAAATTTTGTTGACCTTTTTTTACCCATAGATGAAATTTATGAATAAATGTTTTTTAAGTCGTATTTATTTAAAAATTTATTTAAAATAAATAAATCTTATTATTTTAAATTTAAAAGTGATCTAGTGTAAAACGATTTAAATTATTTTATTATAAGCATTCATTTCAAAATTACCAAATGTTAATCAAAAAAGTTGTACAATTAATCAAAAATAAATATTATTATTATTTCAGACAAAACATTTTTTTTATTTGTCAATTTTTTTAGAATGATTAGGATAAATTGAACTTAAAATTTGTGCACAATATTTTTAGTAAAAATTCCACAGAAATAGTAAAAAACCCATAAATATATAAAAAAAATAATAATATTAATTTATTCAATTGCTAATTTATTTTTCAAAAATAATTTTCTCAATACGAATAATAAAGCTTCTATTCAGTTTTACTTTATTTGAATTTAATTTATTAGATTAAACCAAAATTTTTAAAATAAAGATTATTATTATCAAAATTAAATTATTATCAAGATTTTGATAATTAAAAAAATCTGACTATTTTATGTACAAAGTATGAGTAGTAAATTAATGCAGTACATATTTCATAACATCTGTTTATCAATCAAACTATTAAACTAAACACAAATTTTAATTAATTTAATTTCTTACTATTTTTATTAAGAACATTTACTAATAAAAGAAAGAAAAATAAAAGTTCAAGTTTCACTTTAAACGATTTATAAATGACTTAAAAAAGCATTTTTCCATTCCGCCATAACCGAAATTATTTTAAATTTTTTAAAAAATTCAAGCTATTTTTAATAAAATTTCATTAATTTTCTATGATTTTTTTATACCCATTTATGAAGTCTCATTTTATGTTCAGAGTGCTATTAAATGAATTCATCTGTCTCATGTCGAGCAAATCTTTACCATGGTAAATTTTTTTTTCAATAAAAAATTTTTTTTTAATATAATAGCAAAAATGTTTAGATTTTTTTTAAATTCATTATAGATTGAGTAAAACTAATTCTTATTTGATTCTCTTACCATTTGTACATTTATCCAATAAAACCGTTCACAGCTTATTTCAGTCATAATATTTGTCCTTTTTTTCATCAAATCACCATTTTCTTTTTCAGAAATACCCAGAAATACCTAAATATGAATGAATGAATGAATGAAAAAAATTGAAAAAATTAATTAAACCGAATCTTTAATTAAATTTTTTAACAAAGAAAGCTAATTTAATCTTTAGCCCAAGATTAATTTTCAAGTTAACATCAAAATAGCTTATAAAAAAATTGACATCAAACATAAAATGAGTAGCGATTGTTGTATTTAAACGATTTGTAAACTAAAAAAAATATCTTTTCCAATTTATGTCTTTTTAATCTATTCCTATTTATGTATTTTCAACTTTCATTTTTTTAGCTTATTTACTTTATTTTGATTCTTTTTTTTTATCTCATTCTATTAACTTTAATTTTATTTTTATTTTATTTTATTTTTATTTTATTTATTTTTCTTTATTTTTTTAACTTATTCTGAAGGAGCTCTAGCTCGGTACAGAAAACAAATAAATAAATAAAAAAACTATCTGAGAAGTTATAAATTTATGAAAAAGAACTTAAATATTATATAAAGATTTAGCTTAAATTAATTACAATTTAATTTTTAAAAAAATTAACCGATTTGGGTGATGTAAATTTCAAATACAATTTGAACCAAAATTCGTCATTTTTTGATAATTTTAAATTAGAGTTAATAAAAAATATTTAAAAAAATACAATCACAAAGTGCAACATACTTTGTTGCACATTTTTTACTTTTAATAAATTTTTTTTTCTTTTTTTTTTAGTTAATCAAATCAATAATAAATTTAAATCTTATTGATGTTTTATTTTTTGTTTTTATTTACATCAGAAATAATTTTATCGGTAAAAAAGATGCAACAAAGTATGTTGCATTATATTATAGAATTTTTTTTTAATATGATTTTTAAGATTTTATTTTAATTAATCAAAAAATGAAAATTTTTTATTCAATTTGTATTTGAAATTAACAATACCCCGATTTGAATTTTTAAAAGTAAAATAAATAATTAAAAATTAAGTTAATTACAAATTCAAAGATTTTTAGTAAAATTCAAAATAAAGAAGTCCTGTAGAATCAATTCACTAATTTTAATTAATACCATAAAAATGACATATTATTTACAAATTTATTTTCAATAACAAAAGTCTACCCATGAAGATTCTGTTTACATATAAAAGTAATTAAAAAAAAGTAATTCTCTAATTTACCACTCATTGGCTTTATTTTTCTACCAAATTTTGACCAGAAAAGAATAATAGAACTATAATATATAGCAAGCACTTAAAGTAAGCTTCTGATCCATTTGACAAATGTGTTTTCTTCAGGGTTTTCAAAGCATATTGTGAGTTCATGATCATATTTTGTTTGTATTTTTGAGTCTAATATATGGTCGATTTATAAATTAATGAAATTGAAAAAAAATACTTTTATAATTAAAAAAAATAATCAATTTAATGGCAAATAATACGTTTTATTCTTACTATTAATTTTATTATAAAAAACACAAGTTATTAAAATTAAGCTAAATAAGTGGAATTTTTAAATATTAGTGAAAAAATAATAAATTAATAACATACTGTTGTGATGACCAGTAATTTTTATATTAATTTTTAAAATTTTTTTATTGAAACAAAAAATTAAAAATTTAAAAACAATTTTATTTTTTTAATCATAGCTATTAATTAATTTCATTTTAAGGACTTCAAATAATCGCTTCTCATTCAAAAAAAAAGGTGGGTAGAATATTTATTTTGAATTAAAAATAACTACGTTTAGAAAATCTATAGAGTTTTTCGTGATACTTCAACTTGTAAAATCCATCAAATGTAATGAACGTTGCTAAAAAATAATTGTTGCGAATTAAAGATAGAAATTTAATTTGGGATCTGAATTAATGAGCCCAGAAGACAACCTACGAGGCTCAACACAAACTGTAATTGATATTTAAAAGCTTTAAAACAATCTATTCAGCACCATTAAAGATTTATATATGGAATAATTGTTGAGGAATTTGGGAATATTAAATATTATCCTAAAAAAATACGTTCTAAGAAGCTAAATGTAAACCAGGTTAATCAATAAAAAGTTGTTTAAAAGTCCCAAAAAAAGTCCAAGTCATGACTTTTAAATTTTTTTTCTTTAAAAAAACTTAGATCAGGCTTAATATCAAAAAGTTTATATACTTTTGGGTTGTCTAATGCAATAGATTTGCCATTCACAGATTTTTTTTGCAATTTTAGCATAAATTTCTTCTTCAGTATTCAAAATTTTAAAGACTGGACTTGGACTTTTGAATGAAAATTAAAAAAAAAAGTCCGGACTTGGACTTTTGAAAAGAAAAAAAAAAGTCTTGACTTGGACTTGACTTGAGACTTGTGACTTTTAAACAACTATGCTGAAAATGATGTGAAACACTTTTTTAAATTATTTTATTTAAACCAAAAAATTGAAAATTAAAACAAAAAAAATTCACTCATTCATTAATCATCTAAAAAATGTAACTATTTCAGATAAAAAAATTTTACTTGGAAAATGAGAATAGAAGACTAAGCATCCAAAAAATGTTTAGTCACCCTATCTGGCTAGTTTACTTTAAATATATGTTTTTATATCAAAATTTTTTTGGATGGTTAACTTGAAAAGTAAAATAAAAGTCATCAATTTTACTATTTGATTGGTGAATAAAAAATTTGATTTTTTAAGCATTTTTTATTTAAACTTAATTTTTTAGTATTCATTATTTTTAGAGTTAATAAATTAGAGAAACTTTAATAATTCTGATTGATTTTTTTTTCATACATTTTTGAATAATAAAATGGTACTAAAGCCATTAATCATCAATAATCATCTCTTAATAGAAATTTTCAAACTATATTTAATTAATTTTTTTAAATAAAATCTTTTATTAAAATTGGAGTTTACATGTCATCTCAACTTTTGGATGTCATCATAGAGTAAAAATGATTATAACAAAAAGCGGATGCATGTCACAAAATAATAATTAAAATGTTAATATGTTTAAAAAAATCAACCTGGAATTCTATAATGGAAATAACTGAAGTTGGAATCAATTATATTCCTAGAATCTTCACCAAAATTAAAAAATATATCATATTATAGAAAAATTTTTTATAGAAAATTTTCATCGAAAATTATTATAGAAAGTTTCTTACAAATTATTCTGAATAATAATTTCGTAAGCTATTTTGAAAGATAGTATAATTGATGATATTAAATTTCAATTTTTTTTTGCATTATTTTACAATTGATACAATGGATAAAAATCCTAAAAATTAAATGTAAATACAAATTTTTAATCCACGTGAAAAATCAGAAATTAAAAAAGATAATGAAATTATGTTTTTGTTTAGTGTATACATTAAAGAAAAATAAGAAAATTTTTTTGTTAGATTAATTCTTGTTTTAAAATAATTAATTGTTTAATTTTTTTGTCTATAATTAAAACAGGTAAATTTCGATAATATTTTTCAATAAAATGAGTTTCTATAAAATGATTTTTCTTTTCTATAAAACTTTTCTACAAAAAATTTTTCTATAAAATGAATAAGTCCCTTTGATACTATAAAGCTCATTCTTTAATTTAAAATTTAAATTCCACTTAAAAAAAATAAATAATTAATAACAAGAAGAAATTCCATTTTATTTTGCCATTTTTTTTTTGAATAAAATAAAATTATGATTTATTCTTGCATCTTTAAATTTTTGAACAAAAAAAATGGAATCCGATGATGCTTTTGAGATAGAAAATTTACCACAGGCGTTACCAGTATCTAAAATACCAGAAAATTTCGATATAAATTATGCACCCGTAACTGGTGAAGAATATTTATCACGAGTGAGGCTTGAAGCTTCGAAAAATAAGGTTGTTGTGGCCAACATTGACACAAAAAAATTTGAAAAAAATCGAACTTCTCTTTTTGATCAATCAGTTAGAAAAATAAATGCCACATTACAAATTGACTAATTAATTTTTAAAGGATTTTGAGGGGGAAACAAGACCTGAATTTAAGGCTAACAGAGAATGGCAGTTGGAAAAATGTGCCGAGTTTAGCCACTTGCGCGACAAAGTAAGAAAAGAAAGGAATCAATTTATCAAAAAATTTTCAATAAAGGAAACAAAATCAACTTTGGTAATTTAATCAAACGATATTT
Source organism: Brachionus asplanchnoidis (assembly GCA_025491095.1). Lineage (NCBI taxonomy): Eukaryota > Metazoa > Rotifera > Eurotatoria > Ploima > Brachionidae > Brachionus > Brachionus asplanchnoidis. Next base: position 2,130,956 of record JAILYF010000006.1, read on the forward strand.
TACAGATTAAAATAATTATTTTTGTTGAAAGAAATCTTTGAAATCAAAAAAAGATTGGTACACTTTCTGCCATGGAAAAAAATCTAGCACTGAAGAACAGCAAATCAAGGAACCTTATTTGACAATATTGTATAGTATGGATCAGGTAGATCATAATCTAAAAGTTTAAGACATTCATTAATTTCCTTTAGAATTCAGTTGTTAAATTATTTGATTACCATGTCGGGTGGTTAAAAGCATATGGATACTCTCCCAATAAAGTTATTTTGAGCTATAAAAAAAATAAAAATTTACTAAACAATTCTTTAAATTTTAGTTTAAATGGATGTTTAGTTTGATGTGCTTTTTAGAAAAGCCTTTAATTCCTGAAACTCATTCATCGCTTAGAGACCTAGCTAGAGAATGTATCAAAATTAGAAGCCAACTAGTATGTTTTTATAATGTGGGCTTTTTTTTTATTTTTTTTTTAAGAATGATCTCAATGATGAAAAATTAACTGAGTTGAATTTTTTTATTGCCATAATTGGTCGTTACTTTGAGCAAAGAGATCTGGCTGATGAAGACCTTTGATTAAATTTTAGAAATAAAATAAAATAAATTTTTTTGTGTACGGTTTTTATTTTTTTGACTCTATAATAATTTTCATCAATATTTTTTAAATAAAACTAGTCACCCTTTGATTTCTCGACATTCTACGCTTTAATTGGATCTTCGGTAATTTTTTTCTGGTACTCGGCAACTTCTTTTTGAATTGCTTTCTGCTTATCTAAGCCAACAATGTCTTTTTCAGGATTTCTTCGTTGCCAAATGAGACGATGTTTTTGTTTCATGTAAGCATCAACGCAGGTCGCATTTGACCCCAAGTCGCCATCTAATTCAATTTAAGTAAAAATTGTTGAATTAAAAATGTGGTTCTTTAAAGGCAAATTGAAGTTAAAGATCAAATATAGATTTCATATCAAAATTTTATTAGTTTTTGACCAAAATAAAATGGTATTTTTTATCTATTTTTTTAATAATAAACTTTATTAAAAATGATTTGTTTCATCTATAATTATGTAGAAAATTATATGAATTCAGAGTTGTTTAATAGTCCCAAAAAAAAGTCCAAGTCATTAAAAAAAAAGTCCAGCCTTTTTTTTTAATTTGCTAGATCAGGCTTAATATCAAAAATTTTACATACTTTTGGGTTGTCTAATGCAATAGATTTGCCATTCACAGATTTTTTTGCAATTTTAGCATAAATTTCTTCTTCAGTATTCAAAATTTTAAAGCCTGGACTTGGACTTTTGAATGAAAATTTAAAAAAAAAAGGTTTGACTTGGACTTGACTTGAGACTTGTGGCTTTTAAACAACTCTGTATGAATTTTTATCAGAAATAAATAAAAATCTTAATCAATATTTTGAAAATTTTAAATACAAAATTTAACTTTGTTTCGTCGTAACATATTTTAATTAATATCAAAATATTATTTAAAGCAACAATTTGGACACCTTAATGTCGATTTTAAATTTTTCTTTTAAAATTTCTTTTAAGTTTTCAAATAAAGATTTTAGAAGAATCAATCAACGATAATAAACATCTTATTTTCTAATTTAAAAAAATTAAAAAAAGCTTATTTCATCATTTTTATTAAGATTGTATTTATTTAAATTTTGACAATTTGATCATGATCATGAACTTCAAGTTGCCTTCTTTAAAAGGGCTGCTAAAGGACGGTTGAAAATTAAAATCTTTTCTTACAAAATAATTTTTAAGCATTTTTTTAATTGAATTTAATGATAGAATTTTTTATTTCAATATATAATTTTTTAGTAAAAGTCTGAAATTTTAATTTTGTTAATTAGATATTTTATCTGTGAAATATTTTTTCTCAAACTGAAAAATATATCCTAATAATCTTTTTAAACAATTACTGATTTTTTTATAAATTTTGTTTGTCTTATTTAAAGATGAGATTCAGTTTAAAAAAATGAAAATATTTAACAATATTTATTTTCAAAATAATTCTAAAAGATTTTTTTATCATGAATAAAAAAATTGAAGTTTTTTCTTTTTTTTTAAATAAAAAATCCTAAAAAATTCCGAATAGAAGAAAAGATTTCTAAAAATGTGACATATGGAAGAAATCTGAACACAAACCCAAACCCAGCCAAGCTTCTGGCTGTATCTAGAAAGTTTTTTTAGGATATGGTCAATTTTTGACCAATTTAAGATATTTAAATTTTATGAATAAGCAAAATTTTAATTTTAGTTTCAATTTCAGTAGAATTTTGTTTCAATTTTAAAACTTTAAAAAATAATTTTAAAAATCAATATTCTATTAATTTTACCAAAAATCTTGTCGACTAATATGGTACTTTTTCAAAGGAGCACTTTTTTGATCAAAATCTTTTGCAAAACAAATCGCAAGAAATTAATTCGAAAATTTGGATCATTTTTTCTTAGAACTTTTCGATACTTTTTTGATAGGGTTATAAAATTAAAAAATATAATCTGCATTTATTTAAAGTAAATGCAGAATTTTTTCAATTTAAGAAAGGAAAGAATTTTTTAAAAAGAATTTGAGTTAAAAATATTTTTTATTTTCCAATTAAAAAAAATATTTTTAGATTAATGAAAAATTTTTTGAATCAAAATTTAGCAGAACAAGGCTAATATATCAATTCTAAAATTTGACATTTTTTTTTATCAATTCGACACTTTTTTAAATTGAATACCACACATTTTTAAAAAAACACAACAATTTATTAAATCTTTACCAAAAATAGTAAATAAATGTACATTAATTATTAAAAATCCACAAAAATGTAAATTGTCATTTTATTTAGAATTAGGACACCTTTTAATAAATTAATCATATAACCTGGACACTACAAAACTGCATCGACCACATAATTTAAAAAATCTTTTCGCTGAAGAAACAAAAAAAGAAAAAAAAAAGAAATAATTTTCAGTTTAAACTTTTTATGGTCTATATTAACCAAATTTAATTCTTAAGTGATTTATCAAAAATAAATAATTGATTAAAATTTTGTTTGTCCAATTACACTTTCAAATTTTTGTTCACTGTCAATTTTATTATCAAAACTATTTAACACGGGACTGAAAGGAAGGCCAAACTTCCTTCAATAAAAAATTAAATACGTCAGTAAAATGAAGAAGGAAGAGACTGGATTTGATAAAATAAATGTAGAAAGTATTAATTTTTTTGATTATAATAATTGAGTTCAATTAGAAAAATAACTTTTAAAAAAAATTAAAATTTTTGCTGTGGCTAAATTTAAAAAGTAATAAAATTGTTTTTTAATAAATTCAAGGTCAAATATGAAGAAATAGTATTTTTTAATTTTGTATTTTTTTATTTATGTTTTTTAAAAATAATGTATTTTTTTTTTTTAATTTGTGAAACCGATTTGATATTTTTGTGAACCCAAAAATTAAATTAATTAAATTATTAAAAAGATAAAAAAAAAAGATTAATATAATTTAACTTAATAATCTTAACATCAGATTTAAATTTTAAATATTTGGTGTCATCAATGATATTTAAAAAATATTTTAAAATTAATTTTTAAAAAAGAACCTACATTTAATGTAATAGTTTGTCAAGGCTTTTTCATGATCTTCATCAAGTTTGCGACACCTTTCAAAACCATCATACGGTCCATTGTGAATATAACATTCTTCGGCTCTCCTAGCCAAAATTTGAGTTATAAACTTATCTACTTTTCTTAAAAAATATGTGATAAATCAAAAATAAAGTCTATTTTATTCTACCTGTCTCTCAAGTACTGTTCATTTGCTTCAAAGAAACAAACATGATCACCATAAGCACACTGGTCAATAGTTGGAACTCTTGGATAATTGCGATGATAGTACGGGTACTCATTGCGATTTTTTTCCACAAACTTCTCTTTACAGAATAAAAAAAAATAAGGAAAAAATTTGAGAGAAAAATTTCTAAAAAAACCTCGAAAAAAAGTAACTGGACCATCAAAAACTTTGCCAAAACCTGCCAAACGATTCATAAATTTATTTTGACTGGACAGATCAACAGATCCGTGATCGTCGTGTGCACTGCTCATTTTCCGCTTCGATCTAAACCTAACTAACTTTTTAAATTAATCAATTAATTCAAAAGCTTTTTTTTTATTTAAAATATTATGTATGTGCTATTGTGTTCTAACGCGGCGTTTGTATCAGCAAATATGCATTCAAATTTGGAATATTTAAAATATGCACAATTCAAAAAATATTATTTTTATCAAAAATTCACAAAATTAATTCAACTTTTATTTAAATTTGTCTATAATTAAAATCAAGCCTAATTTCACACTTTTATTTTTACTTTACTTGTTTATTTAACATAAAAAAATCGATATCAAAAAAAAAATTCTTTTTTTCCAAATTCTTAAAAAACTTAATTTAAATTAAAAAAAAAAATAAAAAATTTTTTATCCAAAATATTTTCCATAACTTTTGTCCTTTTAAATAGAGGGTAGTATTTTTTTATACACTCTCGAATTTCACATATACATAACATTTTTTACAAATGCGTTCATTTTTTAGATGGAAGTTAAAAGGTAAGAGTAAAGAAGCCAAATGAAGATATATTCCAGTTGACCATAAATCGGGCAAAGTACAGGGTTAATGTTTCCAATTTGAGCTGTGAATGTAGGACATATCATGATCGTTCAACATGTAAACATTTTGTTTTTATCTCCCATCATCTAGGGTTGAGTTTGGGCTATTACAAGCCGGCTTCGAAAAAATAATTTTCCTAATAGAAAAAAATTTTCATCGATTAAGAAAACTATCACTTAATACTAATTGACAAATAACTTATTAATACTTACTTAATAACTTTAATTAAATGTAAAATGAGTGTAAAAAAGCATTAAAACAGTAAAAAATAGTATCAATAAAACTTAATAAAAAAAAAGATTCAGAATCTGACTCGTCATCAACTTCAATTGTTCAACGATCAGCTGTCAACAATCTAGACGAAACGGACAATGAAAGCGAGGACATTATTCCAACAAAAAAGCCAGGGGCGAAGCTAAAGTGAATGATTATTACAAAAAATATAATAGTTTACAAAAAATAAAAGAGTCTCGATGAAACTAAAAATGAACTTATCGATGATGTCAAGTGGAGTACAAAAGAAATATATATGACGGATATTGGCGAAAAATGTTTCTTCAAGTGGATAAAATGTTAAAATCGTTTATATATATAAACGCGGAAAACCTAGAAAAAACTAACATTTTTTTTTCTATTTTCCCAAGTATTTTTTCTACATTTAAAAATATTTTTTCTATAAAAATAAAATATTTTTTCTAATTTTTTTTTTCTACTTTACGAAAATAAAAATTCTATAAAAAAAAATATTTTTTCTACTACAAAAAATATAAGCCTTTAGACTTTTGTGACTTTATTTTTTTTTCTAACTGAAATCATTATTTTTTGTGTATAGATAATTAGACAAAATCAATTTTTGTATAAATAAATATATTGTGTTGTATCTTTTTTTTGTTGTATAATAATATTTACTCTTTAAATAAATCACTCAAAATCAATAAATTCCATGAAATCCAAGTCCAAGACTTTTTTAAAGCATGATCCAAAATTTTTATAAATATTATAATCTATAATTTAATACGTATACAATTATGTATATGGCATACATAATTTGTATATTTTTTATTTGATAAAAAAAAAATCAATTTTTCTATTCAAACGGAATAATATTTTTTTTCAACAATGACCAAATTGTTCAAAGACATACCAAAGCATTTAAGTCTGAGAGAAAAAGTGGACATTTTGACGCAGCGCCACGAGAACAATTACTTCATTGACATCGAGCCCAATGAAATCAGCCAACACCTGAGCGAGTTTGTGCGACCAGTGTGCAAGGTGAGCAAAAAAGTCCTAGACTCATGTGTGACCAGAGATATCAGAGCCAAGATTAAAAAAATCCACTGGGTCGTGAACCGCGATGACGAGTTCACACATGACTTCAAAGAAAAGCTCAACTCCAACTTTTTTTCCTCAATGAATGAAGTTTTTCGCGAGTCGTCCAAAATCTACAGCAAATACTGTGACCAGTACATGTCCTCCAAGGCAACTGTGTCAAGTGTAGATGGCAGAAAGGTTTATAAAAGAAAGGCAGCGCAGAGTTTTGACCAAATGAGCGAGCATGACAACATCGAGCTGGACTGCAAGGAGAGAATCATCGATGCTGTCATTAAAAATTATGATAAGCTTAAGAAATTGTTTCAGCTTTCTAGTGATCAACTTGGATCAAAAATATTGGACAATCCGGAGTCGAGCAGTGCCATTACATACATCCTGGGCATAGATCAACCTGTTGAGGAAAAAGATCGCTTGCTTTTTTTGACGATTTCGACCTTTTTTGACTTGATCAACGATGCCTAGTTAGTTGAAGTTGGAGCAGGTAAAGTTGACTTCAATAAAGAGAATTGAAAATTTTTTTAGAGGACAATAAAAATTTTTTTAAATTGTAAGTCAAGTTGGAGACAATGATTTTGGATGTGGCAAAATTGGTAAAAAATGCAGCATCTTCCTGAATAAATTTATTAGTGTTATCCTCTAAAAGTTTGAGTCTCACCTAAATTGAAATCAATTTTTAAATAGCTTCTATCTTAAAGTATATTCATTTTTTTACCTTCTTTTTGTTAAAATTTTAAATATTTTTTTTTTAAATTTAAAGAATAAAGATCCTTAATTGTAATCAACAATTTTTTTGTATTGTCTTGAATCAATAAACACCCATTCTCCACACAATGATAGATATTTATTAATTCGCTGAAAATTCTTTCTTCTTCATACGATCAAAAGGCTTTAACGTAAATCAGGGATCATTTCATACCATTTATTTAAAAAAAAAATAATATAATAAAATGAACTTTTTTTAAATGATACATAAATTAGGAGGAGGAGTCGCTCTGTACATTAGAAACGACGTTGCATCCTTTGAAATAAATTTACAACACCATGATATCGATAAAGTTTGGTGTCAACTAAATTAAAATACAGTAGTGATTTGATAATAGGATCCATGGTAAATTTACGTAATTTTAAGTAAAAATACGTAAATTTACGTATTTTTACTTTTACTATTTAAAATACGATTTTGACTTCTGAAATTTTTTTCAGAAGTCAAAATTATTTTTTTTATTTTCTAAATCTAGATTGCATGTAAAACATATTACATTACAATTATCAAAATTAAATTAAAGATTAAGTTTAATATCTAAGGATAAACTTTTTGAATTGATCATCAACTTCAAGATGCCAAAAAAAAAAGTAAAATTAAATGGTCAAACAACTAGTGAAATACAGAACTTTTAAAAATTTATAAACTGTTGTATATTTGCGATTTTCTACAGCAATATAAAATTTGAAAAAATAAAATTTTTTAAAATCCCTTAGATCAATCTTTTTTTAATTAAATTCAATTTTGTTTAGTTTTTAATAATATCCAATTTTTACTTAAAATTAATTCAAAATTGTAATTGAATTCAATTTCGTCATTCTATTTTTGTTGTTTATTTTTTTATAAATGTCATAAAAAATTGAATATTTCTATCATTATTTTCTGCGAAAATCATTTCGCATCGTATTTGTGTTAAGTCTTTATAAAGGTGTTGTTCAAAATTCAGTAAAATTGAAAATTTGAATAATTTATTTTTTTGATAAATTAAAATTAAATTTTAAAATCTAAAAGTTAAATTTTTTTTATTATTTTTATTTATTTTCATTTAAGAGACACATACTAAAACATCAGCAAGATTTAATTTTATTGATCTGAAAAAAAATTAAAAATTTATTTTTAGCTTAAAAAAAAATGGGTGAATAATTTAATTCTTAATTTTAGAGTAAAAAAATTAAAAAAAAATTGTTGAAATTCAATTTTCGTCATATTCTACAAATTTTCCAATTTGTTTATTCCACAGCCTCCACTCAACAATTGCTTTTTATTTTGACACAAAATCAGCCTTTTTGCCAACTTTAGCGTATCATTGATTAGTTGGTGTAAATAAGCTTGACCTGAAATTGATTGTTAAATGAAAAGCGAAAAAAAAGTATTCCCTAAGATTTATTTCCTTTCATAGTTCTATTTTTTAAAATTTAAAATTGAAGTTTAAAAATAATTAGTAGTTGTCAATAAAATTTTATTTGCTTAGCAATGTATTTTTTTAACCCTAAAAAAAGGACTGAAAGTGTCCACTAAATTTTTAAATAATCATGTATCTGTATTTTAAATACTAGATATGCAAAAAAAAATTATTTTTCTTGGCATAGGTGATGCTGATGATGACAATCATTTACATGCATCTAAAAGTATAGCATGAAAAATAACATCACTATGTAAAGGCACATAATGTAAACCAAAAGGGAATATGAATAGATCAAAATGAACATTTCTACATTAAAACAATTGAATTGCTTGAAAATCTCGTAGTGTTTATTAAGGTGAAAATGTTTTAGAATAATTTCGATGCCAAACTTGCACTTCTCGTGACTCAAGTGTCTGTATACTTCATAGATACTTCTCAAGTCTGTATTTTCGACCTCTTTGGAGAAGCTGAAGTTTTTGGCAATTTTTTTGTGCTTTTTGATCCATTCGAACATTTCCTTGTAAAAGAAAGCAAATTTGGACTGCACATACAGCACACTCAGTTCGCTGAGGTCTTCACAAATTTCATTTGATGAAAGAAGACTTCTTTTGATTCTGTCGTAGTTTAAATTAAGAAATTGTCTGATGGTGTCTGCTTCGATCTTTTTAAATTGGTTTTGCTCGAAAAATCGCGCATTGCTTATCAGCCATAGCTTGGTGCACATCATCTTGGAATTTTTGGGCAAAATTTTCTTAAATCTTTTTTTCTTTTACTAAATTTAATCAATTAATGTAAAATATAAATGAATATTGTAGTATTGTTGGGTATTTCGCGGGGTTAATGTATGAATTTATTATTTTTGTTAACTATTTTAGACTAGAAAGACCCCCATTTTGAATTTTTTTAAAAAGGACTTATGTTTTTTTATTGGCTTGTTTGCTATGCCCAAACTAGACTATATCGAGACAGTCCGAGTATTATTTGTGAAAATATTGATTAAATGTGCAGCGAAATTAACTTGAAAAATAAATTTTATTTTTTACACTTTTTATTTTTAGTTGTCAACAAGTTGAGTGACTTTTATTATTATTTATTTGTAATTCTGTATCGAGCGTTAGCTCCTTCAGAGAAAAATAAAAAAATTAAATTAAATCAAAATAAAATGATAAAAATAAAAGGATGTATTTTTTGTTAGGAGATAATGTTTTTTAGTGTATAATTTAATTCATAAAAAGTAAATAAAAAATAAATAAAAGTGTAGGAACATTTTTTTCAGAATATATTTATTTTTTTTAGAAGAGACAATCAATTAAAAGAAGGCTATCATTTCCTACCTTCACTAATATATTTCCAATTCGTCATCTAATTAATATCTATTCTTCATCTAATAAATTTCCTTTTGAGTATAATTATATATATCTACACTAATAAATTAAATGGAACCTAATATATTTCGAAGTCTACTCTAATTAATTAAACCTCATCTAAATAAATTCGTCATCATCAAACCAATTCTGAGAATTACGAGGAAAAAAACTTCGGTCTTTTAGTTGCTTTTAATGGCATTGGGAAATCCTTTGTCCAAACTCCAACTGCTGATACAACACCGCTTTTAGATAGTGCCTGGAAATGGCTCCTGCTCGCCAAGAACATCATCAGCAAATCCGTGGAATCAACATGTGCCGAGTCGTCACACTCAACAATCAAGACTTCCGCCGCAGCAAGTGTAGTTGTCCCAGCTATGACAAAAAGAGCATTTTAAAGCACATCATCAACGTTGCTAGTTATTTCAAGCTATACACCATTCCACTCGAGATCAAGAACTTGCCTATGGGAGAAAAACTAAAGCGTTGTGCTCCTAAAAAAGCTACCAAGGCTCTTGTTAGGATGTAAAAGTTTGTTGGTCGCTTATTTTTCTTATTATTTCTTAAAATTTCTCATTATTTGTTTCTTATTTTTTGTTTGTTTGTCGTTTGCTTAAAAAAATAAATAATTGATTATTACTATAAACTATCGATTTATATTTAAAATCGATTAGATAATCCCCAAATTATATAGTGGAGCTATATATTATTAGTGGAGCTTTATTTTATTAGTGACGATGTAAATATATTAGTGAAGGTAAGGAAATTGTTCCCTAAAAAGAATTACAAAAATAAAATACAAACAAAAAAATACAAACAAAGTAATTTACACTTATTTTCTTACTCTTTTTGACAATTGCTCGTTTTCATTGCTTGATTTTTTTGGTCTTCCGCGTTTACGTTTCTCAGAAACTTGAATATTATTTTCGACTAGATCTTGAACTGATACTGAACTTGAAGCCAAAACAAAATGATTTTGATTAGAAACATTAACGATTGAATAATTTACAATTTGAATCGTACTTGCAATCTCTTGTAGAACTTGGTGTTAAATGTAGAACTGTGTATCTTCGTGCGAATACTTGACTATTGGCTTTCTCAATTTGACCCAATTGTATCCAAACGTCCATTCACTTGTTGAAATTTTTGGCTTTAACTCAGAATTATTTCGTTGTCGCAAACTCGGCGTCTCGATCTATAGTGACCATTTTTGCAGCAAATCTTTCATTACTTTCATAAAGTCGTTCAAAATTAATCTATCTCGATCGGTACCCTCATTTTTGGTTGTATTGTTTTTAGACTCAAGTTCGTTGTTCGTGCTTGGATAGCCATGTTTTCTTCAATTTTTCACTTATATGCCCAGTCAAGCAAAAAACGATGACTTCATCTATGTTTCATCTATGAATAATCTCATTTTTTATAGATGAAAGATGTTTTTGGATTAAAACCAGAAAATTTTCATTGCATTTTCTTCAAAACATTTAGAAATGGCCCAATTATGAAAAACTTAACATTTTCATCTTTTTTTCATTCTTGAGTTCTCTCACCATTATGAATGATTTTTTTCTGGATTAAAACCAAGACAAAGTTTATGAACTAATTGAATTTATTGTGATATGTTATTGGTTCTTTGTACATTTTTTTTGCCAAATAGATGTATCTATTTTGACCTAACTTTTTCTTTAATGGGCTTGTATCAGCAACAGGCCATTCTTTCTTCTCTTGTTATTTAAATTTGATCATGACAAAACAACTATCCACTATTATCAGTCCAAAATTAAATAAATACGTTAACGACCAGGAAGGGTCATTTTTGATCCAAGCAAAAAATCAAAATTAAAAAAATTATCATTTATTTTTTTTTAGATAAACCATAAAAAAAATCAATTTTGATTTTTAAGAGAATAAATCGTAAAATACTGTACGAAAACAGTAAGAAAATTATAAATTCAGTCAATTAAGAAGAATTATATACTCTCCTAGCCGAAAGATATGAAGCTTAAATATCTAATACTTCTGAAAATTTAACTACACATAATGCCGATAATTAGTGTAAATTCTTAATCAATTGTGTATCTAATGGATCTCCTCTTAAAAAAAGATATAAAATCCCTTGTTAAGTTGGATTGCTAGCAATGTTCTTTGATTCAAAAATTTAGTCAAGCTGCTTTTTTGTCTAGTTAAAAGACAATAAAGCAATTCTTTATCTATTAATTTACTTAAAAGTAAAAAATTAAATTTTTTTTATTGATAAAAAGTGAATTGATGTTTTTCATGAATCAAAAGTGTAGATTAATTTTGAAAAAAAAAATTGGAAAAAAAAAATGCTTTTAAAAATTCTGCTTACTATTATGCTTATTCTTAAAAATAATTTGAAAAATTAAAAAAAAATTGTATTTTAAAATTAAATAAATTACAATGTATCAGAATATTTTTTCATCGATTATTTTAGATGAAATATTCTAATTTTCATCGATGAATTTCGATGAAATGGTTCCTAACTCATTAATGATTCATCTATCAATTTTCATCGATTAATCATCGTTTTTTTTGTGACTGGGTGATAAATATCTAATTCACAAATTAATTATCTACCTTTGAAAATAATTATCAATTTTATTTTTTTTTATCTCCTAAAAAATTAATTTATCCACTTATTTTTTTATCTCATTTTTATTAATAAAAATAAACACCAAAAAAACATTTATCTCCTAACGAAAAACTAAGCCAAAAATAAAAGTTAAAAAATGAATTAAAAATAGGCATATGATTATCGCTTCAGTAAAAATAATAGAATTATTCAGTAAATATAATATTTTATTCAGTAAAAATGATTATCCTATCAGTAAATTTTATTCAGAAAATTATTTTCAGCAAAATTATTATTTCATCAGCAGAATTGTATATTGGTCAGTAAAAATATTTTTTAGCAAATAATAATAACAATACGACATCATCTGAGCAGCTTATAAGTTTTTATCGTAGCCATAATACTGACGTTGATGCTGAATAAATCGAGGCACCTGTTTATAAGAAAACGCGTGGTGTTAGAAAATATACGACCCTTAAGGCACTTTTGAAACGGAGTCCGAAGCGTAAAATGCTAAAAGACCACTCATCAAATAATATTTTTACTGTCAGTTAACTAAAATTCAATAAATTTACTGAATAAATAAATATTTTTGTTTTTTCTTTTTAATTAATTTACTGAATTGGATTTATTGATTTAATTATATTATATTAACTGAACATTTAATTATTTTTTTGAAATTATTACTATTATTTTGCATTATTTTACTAAATAAATTTTACTGCAAATTAAAATACTTATCCATGAAAAATTCAATAAATTTACTGAATAAATAAATATTTTTGCTATTTCTTTTTAATTAATTTACTGAAGTATATTTACTGATAAAATATACATTATTTTACTGACCATATAATATTTTGTCTTTCAAATATAGTTTTAATATATAAAAGGCATTTTTGCAAGACAGAAATAGACAGAAAAGTTATTTCGGTTTAGTTTTCAGAGATCAAGGAGTCTATGACAAGGTAGCAATTTCAATGGAGTTGGACTGTTTACAAATCTAGATTCGAAACCTTGTTTGTATTCATTAACCAGTCTGACAAGTAATAGGACAGAATTGACTAGTCCAACCCTGACATACAGTGGTGATTTGAAAACAGTATTTTACGAAAAATTACGTAAAATACCGTAAATTAACCAAATTTTGACACATTTTACGTAAATTAACGTAAAATCCGAAAAGTGAAAAAGAGGTATTTTACGAAAAATTACGTAAATTTTCAGGATTGTGAGATAATTTTGGTAAAATTTGGTAAAATTTAAAACGGCCAATTCAAAATTCAACATTTTTGAAAAAATGTCTGTTTTTTCCAAAAATCGAAAATTTAAGAAAGTTTTTTTTTCAAAAATTGGTTAAAAGAGCGGTTTTATTTTAAGAAAAATGTGAATGGGCTCCGAGTGTTTAATTGATTTGAATTCTTCTTCATTGAGAAGATTCCTTCTTACAATCTTTCTTGGTAATTCATGATAAAAACTGGTGGATTCGTTGAGCGACTCTTCAACATGGTCTATTTCACTTTCACTGGTCCTGGTGAATGAGGATTTTGAACGCGAGCTATCATAGGTGTCTTGTGTAAGCTCCAAATATATGGTTTCATTGATTGATTTGTCTTCTTTGCCATCGTTTGCCATATAACAATACGATGATTCCATCTCTATATGGGGTTCAATTAATTTAAGCCTATTTTAAATTAAAAAGTGCTTTTACCAAACCAACTTTTCTTATTACTAGAATTAAAATTTTTGCTTTGAATTTTCCAATTTCTATTCGAATTGTTACTTATTTTAAATTTAAACAATTTTCAAAAATAAAAATTTAAATTCAAAATTTTTAGTTTTTGATATAAACAAAAAGGTACTTTTAATCAATTTTTTAATTGTAAATTACAAAACTTTATTAAACATGATTTGTTTAATCTTTAATTAGATAGAAAATTATTTAAAGCAAAATGATCGTCAGTCTATTTGTACTATAGCCTGGGAGTCAGACCGAAAGAATTCCCAGGCTATAGTACTAATAGACTGACGATCATTTTGCTTATCTGTTTCTGACTCTACCTTGTAGATGTTTGTTTTCTTGTCATTTAGACCAAATTGAATTTTATTGGCGATGGATGATAAATCTAGGACACTGACGTTTTCGTCAAATTAATTGACTGATGGATTGAGATTGACGACCATTTTGACCATGCTACGGCCTTCAAAGTAAGCTTGAAAAAGTCGAGTTAATTTGTTTTCTCGATATGGAACTTGTAGCTGAGCTCCTTTACTTTAAAATTAAAATTTTTTAAATTTTTTATTTAGAAAAAAATTAAAATTCATTTTGGGCTGTGGTTTAGATTCAAAATTGTTTTTATTATTTCAAAATTTTGCAGATTTTAAAAAAAATTTAGTCGATAAGAAAAAATATTTCTTTTGCTGAACAAGTAGTTAAAAACTAGCATCAAAATTGGAACACCTTTACTTTTTTTATAGAAATTTATTTGAAACCGAAACTTATTTTTACTATCTTAATAGATACACTATACTTTATAAAAAAGATGCAACTTACTATATAAAAAGATTAAAATTATCAAAACACTATATTAAAAAATTGTTTCCCTATTAAAAAAAAATTTCTCACTTGTAAAAAATATATACTGCTAAAAAATATAATATATATTACTTGATAAATACATTTTTTTTTTATATATAAATTAATTTGAAAAGCTGATAATTGATTAAAATAAATCATTTATAAATTTTGCTAATTAAGCCAAAGAAAAAAAAAGTTGACAGTCCAAAGCTTAAATTTTGAACTTGGAATTGGTGATCCAAGATCGATTTTTTTTTTATTTCGAAAAGTAATTTTTAACAGTTTTTTTTTAAACCAAGTTTCTAGCCCAGAAACGATACTTAGAATATAATAAATGTGAGTCCTCATGATCCAAAATTTATATTTTTTTATATTTAAAACAAATAAAATAGTAGTTTACCTATTTTTTTGATTTTGCATCATTGTTTCAATGCAGCGCGATAGTGAAATCAATGAAGTATTGATAAATTTGGCCTCTTGCTGTGTATTACCAACAGCATTAGTTTTCGATGAACGCTCAATGCCAGCCAAATCACAAAAACTCAACCTAAAACAATGAAAATATTAATATAAATTTTTTTAAAACTATTATTCACAAATATATTTATTAATAAATGGTATGTTCTATTGTGTTTTATAAAAAATTTAAATACAACTTTGAAAATGCATTGAAATTGTGCGAAGGTTGAGATAATAATAATAATAATAATAAATATAAGCTACATCAAGACTATCTTGCGGAGGTGGCCTACTAGGAGGTCACCTATGGTAGCTCCTTGCACATTACACATAAAAAATTACTGCTAAAAGAAAAAACTATTTAAATTTTTAGGTCAAATATTAATAAATAATAATAATATAAGTTACAACAAGCTAACAAGCTAGACTTGCTAAGATGGGAAACAATAGGATCCCATTTATGGTAACTGTGGTATGTAATAATAACAATAATAAAAAAAAAAAAAAAAAAAAAAAAAAAAAGATGTATTTCATCTTAGAAATATTTGGAGAAATTTTTTGCAATGTCGCTCTTTTGAAATTAAATATAGTGTTTCAAACATTGATTATTTAGTTTTAGATGATTTTTTTAGAAATTTTTTATTTTTTTAAAAATTTTAATACTAATTAATCATTAATTTATTCAAATTAATTAAAAATTTAGCTCTAATTGTTTAAAAACTCAGATTAAAATCATACAGTATAATTTTTAGATATTTCTTAAATTTCGAAAAAATGGCTAATGTTTAAAATTTGCAAAATAAAAATTGACTAAATTTTGGTTTTTAATAATTCATAATAAAATTTTCGATCATTTATTTGGTGAAAAAGGCAATAATTTAACTAGCTAATTTTTTTTTTTAATTTAAGTTAGTTTGATTTAATTTAATACTAAATGCTTTAAAGAAGTAAAAAAATTTTAATTAAAGAACAATTTCTAAATAATTAATGAATATGCTTTCTTTTTCTTATTAAATGTATTTCAATCACAATTTCCCTAAAAATTTTAAAATTTAATTGATAAATATGATTCATGAAATTTAATCTACGATTTAAGGAATATTGAGAATCAAATCAAACCAATGTCAAATTAATCAGAGGAATAAAAATCATTTGGATACTTGAACTATAGTTTTTTAGAAGTAATGTGATCGAGAGTTCAAAATCGAGATTTTTCAAATTTAAGTCATAAGCGATTTTTTTGAAATTTAAGAATTTTTAAAAAATCTTTGTTTGAAACACTTTATTTAATTTCAAAAGAGCGACAATGTAAAAGTTTCTCCAAATATTTCTAAAATAAAATGCATCTCAACCATCGCACAATTTCAATGCATTTTCAAAATTGTATTAAAAATTTTTATAAAACACAATAGAGCATACCATATTATATTGTATATTTTTCTTAATTTTAAATTATTAATTATTTGTAATTACGTTTATATAATTTTTTTTTTTCTTTCTTTTTTGTTTACTTTTTATAGTGGGTTCCATAATAAAATTATTATTGAGCCCTTTAACTTAAAAAGTTAACTGTTAAACAAATACCAGATAGACGATTGTCTTATTCAACCTTTTTTCACATTTAATCAAAAACTAAATAAATGGTTCAAATTTAATTTTTTTCTTTTAATTTAAATAATTTAAAAATATTAATTAAATAAAATAAATAATCACATTTTAAAAGAGAAAGAAGAGATAGAAAGATCACTAATTGCTCACGTAAAAGGTGAATAAATGCTCTTACTAAGCTATTTTATAATTGATGATGAGTAATACTTTACCTTTCTTTGAATTGCAGCTCAGACCGACGGCATTTTTTATAAAACTTATATTAGCAAAACACCTGAGAGATTTAAGAACAAGTCAGTAAAAAAATTTAAGAAAAATATTTTGCCCCATGATATTAAATCATAATTTGTATCAAGTGGTTTAAACATTAATCAGCATGCCTGCTTTAGTGAGTATATAAAGAAACCACTGGAGCCAATAATTGAAAAATACTCAGGATGATTTAGGAATCGTTCAGATTCAGATCATTCAATGAGCTAAGGTATTGTGAATGATGTGACAAAAATATCAATTAAGACCCAAAGTAAGAAAAAAAAAATTTTTTTAAATTTGATATATTTGACCAGGATTCTAAAAAAGCTTAAAATATCTTATTTATTCTTAATAAATAAAATCATTAATAAAATAAAATTTATCTTTATTTTATTCAAATTTTTTTATAATTTAGGAAAAGATGATAAAAACTAAAATAGGAACTTAAATCTAAAAAAATTCAAATTCCCTAAAAGCCAAATTAGTTATAAGAAATATAAAGAAAATGTGAATGCTAAACAGTCAAAAGTGACCCGATGTAGAAATTTTTAAATGTTTTAAGTTTTAAAAATTTGATTTAATATTTAAAAATTTTGAGAAATTTTCTGAATAAATAAATTTTTTTTTCCTATTTTAAATTTCCTTACGGTCTTTCACATTTCCATTCAAATGATCGTTTTGATTAATACCATCATTGATAAATGTGTTTTCACTTATTACCACTTACTTGGCCCACTCGATACCAGAGTTTAAGAAAAATTAGTTGTACCATTATTTGGAAAATAAAACAACATAAATTAAAATTTTTAAAACAATCAAGTCATCAAAAAAAATTTTTTGACTCTTGAAAATTTTGCATTTTTTCTAAAAAAAATACAAAACAGAATTTAAAAAAAAAATTTAAATTTGAATGGCTTTTTGAATTGATAAAGTTAGCCTAAAAATTAAAGGAATTCTTTTAATTGAGAAATTCTATAATGAAATATCTATTTGGAAAAAAAATTTTTAATATTTGAATCATCCTAGTTTAGAGGAAATGAATAATCGATGGCATCTTGAAGTTAATCGATTAAAAATCATGAATAAAAAAAAATGATGAAATTGAATAATTTTTCGAAATTTATTACAAAAAATATTTGTCATATTTTCTTGAAATGTTTGATTAAATTTTAATTTATTTAAATATAAAATTAAACTATTATAATCCATTTTGGGATAATTTATTCTGGTTGATTTCGATAATAATTTTCAATAAAACGTGTTAAAATAATTTTTCTTTTACAAAAAAAATTTTCTATGAAATAATTTTTTTGAGTTCAAAAAATAATGATGAATCAAACTATTTTATTAAAAACATGTAAAATGTAAATTTTTTAGGCTGATTTACTTCATCCATCGTCATTAGAACTAAAAAATGAACCAAAGGAACTTAAAGCCCTTAAGAGGCAAACTAAATCTCTTAAATTTAATAAATAAATTTTTAAAAAAATTTATCTTTTTATAAACACTTTTCAGATTATTAAATTCAAAATTTCTATTGATTATTATTCAGGACCCACTTGATCCTTTTTAGTTTTATTAAATCCAATTATTTTTCCATACTACTTGTTTAATACAATTTACTAGGTTTAAAAAAAAATAATTTGTACTGATAAAATTTAAAATTTAATTTTGTTAATAATTTTAAACAAGAAGCAATGGAAAAAATTTGGCATAAAATTAAACTTTTTGAAATAATACAGCTTCAAAAGTTTAAATTTTTCCATTCTTTTAAATTATTCCAAATTAATCTTGATTTAAGATTTTAAGCTTGACAAAAAAAATAAAATACTTCTAATTCTTATTGCTAAATATTTAATTTTTTTAAATATACGCCAATTATAGATAAATTGACAATATGCTAAATAGTTAAACATAACTTTTGCTAGTGATGATCAATAATTTACAGCTAAAAGTGATAAGTAAATAGTCAGGAGTTTAATTTAATTAATTTTCAAAAATATTATAAGTTAGTATTTTTCTTAAACAAAAAATATGAAAAATACCAAAATTTTAAATTACAAAAATATATAAGCAATGAAAATTAATAAAACTTTTTTTTTTTTTTTTAAATAAATTTTAGTTATGTAAATGATATTTACGACTCGATTTTTGCTGAGAAATAAAATTTGAAACTCACATGGCCAAAAAAAAAACTTAAAATTAAATATTTTTTTTACTAAAAAAATACTTGAAATTTTCATTAAAAGACGAAAAAACACACTAAATTAAAAAAAAATATTTTCTTTAAATAATAAACTTATAATAATTTGTGTGAAAAGAAAAACTTTGTTCCTTTCCAACCTGTCTGAGTATTTCTCAAATTTTATTTTAATAAAAATCATTAAAAAAAGGAAAATAAAACAAAAACCCACTGATTAATGTGGAAGGTTGATCCTCTGTTCATTGCATTGGTTTCAATTGTGACCAATTTGAGACAAAAAATAGCATGACTTCTGGACGATGTGGCATTTATAAAGTTGGACGATTTTTGCAAAGAGGCTATCAAAGTGTTGAAGTATGGAGATTTTTTTCTCCATACTTCAACACTTTGATAGCCTCTTTAGAGTCAAATAGCGGTAAATGATTCAAGCCCTCCACATACGGCACTTTATTCATATTTTGGCGAATTTTGAGCTTTGGTCGCCCATTGCTGGCAAGGTTCATTTTAGATTTTATGGGTATGCAGATCATATACATTTTCATTGTACAATTCATAGAAACAAAGCCAAAGGACGTATCTTTTATCTTTTGATATTTTGAATCTTGAATCAAGTTCCAGAAGATTAGACGCCGAGCTACAATAGCTCGAGATTGAATCAAGTGATCCGAATTTTTTGGATGGCATCAGGGATCCACACGCATCCGACAAATCACTCAATGAGCCAAATGAGTCAGTCCGGTCTATTTCTTTGTAGTTAGACAGCTTGAGAATTTGTTCCTTGATGTTGAGTTCTGAGTTTAGTTCTGCTTCAGTGAGGGAACATATTTCGTTGAATTTTTCCGGCTTGTAGGAATAAGCAGCTCGTTTTGTCTCCAGACTATTTTTGAGTGTGTCGAAGAGAGTTGGCGGGATCAAGCCCGCATTTTTGTTTGTTCCTTGCATGGTAAATGTCTTGCCTGAATTAGTCACACCGTAGCTGAATATCAGCAAATTTTCGCCATTGAAGAATTTCTCTAGACAAGGAAAAATTGTGGCCTTAAAAAAATCCTGCTGGCTTATTTCAGGCTGGAAAACATAAGAAAAGCTGTATAGTGTGTTGAAAAGATTTTGCAAACTTTGCTTATTTTGGCAATAAACAGAATTTTTGGGTGGTATAAGCGAAATGGAAGTGTCCGAGTGTATCTTGTAGTGTTTCTAAAAAAAAAAGTTTAACTTGTGTTATGGTAAAATAGAGTGGAACTATTACGGTATTGTTTTGTTGTGCCATTTCTTTGTCAGTGAGCGGTTTCAGCTTTAGGAATATGTGAATGGGCTCCGAGTGGTTGATTGATCGAAATTCTTCTTCATTGCACAAATTTTTTTTAAGGTCATTAATACTGGTGGTTTAGTTGAGAGACTCCTCGACATGGTCTATTTTGCTTTCACTGGTCCGGTCTAATGATGAATCGAATGAGGATTTTTGAACGCGAGCTATCATAGGTGTCTTGTGTAAGCTCCAAATCTATGGTTTCATTGATTGATTTGGCTGCTTTGCCATCGTTTGCCATATAACAATACGATGATTCCATCACTATTTGAGGTTTAATTAATTTAAGCTTATTTTAAATTAGAAAGTGCTTTTTAAAATTTTAAAGAGAGAATCTTTGGTATGTAGCTCACAAATTAAAGAAATTAAAATTTTAAAATTTAAAGCCAAATAACATTCAACTTTTAACTTGTGCTAATAAATTACATATTTGTCAGAAATATTGTCTTTGATTTTTTTGCTTAAACTAAATATGCTTTAAATTTTTTTGGGCACAAATGAGTTAAAAATTTTTACGGCGTGTGACTATTTATTAACTAAAATTCCTGATTTTTCACCAATTTTACTAGATGAAAATAAAATTTTTTTTTTTTTCTTAAAAATTAGTTAATTAATTTAAAATGTGAATTTATTATAAAAATCAAGTTTGATGTTAGTTTTTCTAATTTTTAATTAAATTTTTAGGATTAATTTTTTGCCTTTCAAGGCTTTTTAATTAGAAACCAGATTACATAGATAAGGTTTTTCACCAATATTGATACGAAAGTATTATAAATTTTCTAAATTTTTATTTATTTAAAAAAAAAAATTTAATAGTATCACCAAAACAGTTTTCTCTGGCTCAAAAAATTTCTGAAATGAAACTAAAACGCCAATTACCTGATTCGTTTATTTTTTTAGTAGAATTATTTTTATTTTATAATTTTATTTCGATTTAATAAGAATAATATCAGTTATGAAAAATTATCAAAATATTTTTTTATTTTGGTAATTTAAGTTAAAAAATGATTAATCGCCAATTTTTACTAATTCAGTAAAATGTATAAAAATTATTAAATTATTTATTTTCAATTTCAAGACTACGAGCATAATTAAAATTCAGCTATTTTATTTACAACAATATTTTAAAAACAATTTTTCAAAAAATAAATTAAAAAAATAAATATTAGAAAGGTTATCTTTACCACATTTGGAAAAGAAAAGTTTATTTTTTTTATTTTTTATTTTTTATTCAGACATGATTAACTAAAAACCAGTGGGACTTGCTGCTTCGATGCATGAACTATTAAGTTTAGGCTCGTCAAATTTGCAATGATTTGTTAGAATAAATAATATTTTTTTTCAGATTTTTTTGCAATTTTCTACAATTAAAATTTTAAGTTCAATTAAATAATTATTGATAAAGATCAATTTTAAAAATAGATGAATCATTCAATTAAGAAATTTTTGCTTCATTTTAATTTTTTGCCGAATTTTTTTTTCTAGTCGAGAAGTTTGGCAGTTCAATGTCGAATTTGAAAAATTTATCTAATATGTTTTAATTTAAAAAATGACAAAACAATGTCAACTGCTTTAAGGTTAAACGTAATTTTTTCAGACTACAAATGTAAAGTTTTTTTTAAGATTTTTGATAAATTGAAACAATAAGTAAATTTAAAAAATTTAAATTAAAAATTCAATCACCAAAAAGCTAAAGCTCTTACTCTGAAAATAATTTGTATACAATATTTTTATTAATTATATTGAAATTATTTTTGAAAAGAGTTTAAAATTTCAAAGAGAAAAAATAATTTCTTAAGAATAAAATAATCTCAATAATTTTAGTTTATTAAGCTAACGTACTGTTTTAAATATTTTTTGATATTTTGTGTTTGGATTTTTAGAATTATCTTAACAATACTTAAATAATCAATTTTTAATTTTTAAAGTTATAACAATTACTTATTAATAAAGCTAAAAATGATTTTTCTTTTTTTTTTCTCACATTATTCATTTTATTATAATTTAAAAAATTTAAAAATAATATATTTTTAGTCTAATTTAAATATTTAATTCCGAGACATATTTTCATGTAAGGTAAACCATGCTTAACCATGACCAAGTGTTAAACAATATTCTGAAGATAAAATTTTTTTTCCAAAGCTTTTTAACATACTCGCCAAGTTTTTCAGCATACCTATTTTTTTATCCCTGCATACTATACTTTTTAACACACTTATTGCTGAAAAACATACCTACCTTTTAAAAACAATAAAAAAATGTTTAACATACTTAACTTTTGAAATAAAAAAAATCTATTTTATATACAGTAAAAATTCGGTTTAAGAGAACAAAAAAAATTTTTGTTGTCTCTTATACCGATAATTCTCCTAAATAGATAATGTCTGTTGACCGAAAAAGTGTCTTATCTGGGAAATTAAAAAATAGGATTTTTTGTGATAATATTTTATTTAAAAAAGGCAAATTTATCATTCAAATTATAAAAAAGTAAAAAAAAATTTAATTAAAATCAAGTCGTCTTGGAACAATTGAAATTAAACTAGTTGATATTACTGAAGTCGATTGAACTTGATTTGACTTGAAGAAATTTTTGGTCGAACTTTGTTTTGCGTTCACGAAAATATTTTTTTTATTCACTGTTGCTGTTGTTTTGATGCTAGAGAACATTTCTTGATCGAAAGAATAGGCATGGACAAAAAGTTATTGTTTGCCCTTTCTTGAAAAAACCATTTTTTTAAAGCTTGGTCAACAAGTGGAAAATCAGATCCTTTTAAGGATTTACGCAATGGGCTGTTTAGATTTTCTTCACGATATGTAGCTAAATTTTTTTTCGTTTTTCCAAATTTTGTACACCGTTGATATGCCAATTTTAAAATCACCAGCTACTTTTTCGTGACTAAAGCCGAGTCGAATTTTTTTTTTTATTTCTTCTTTCTGAAGAAAGTCTAACCTGTTGCGTTTTGGAGAATCAGATGCTGTTTCAGCAACTGGTTTAGCGTTTTTTCTAAGGCGTTTGACACGATACATTTTTTCTTTTATTTTTTTTAAATTTTATTTGTTTCAAAAGCTCAATCAATTTCATTTTATAGGATGGCGATCAAGGATTTTTGGTTCCTTTGATTTAAGGGGGAGGATGTTGTTTAGAAGGTAAAGTTAAATTACAAACAAATAAGATGAAATGATCTGATAATTTTTATGTCAAATTTTTTATCACTTTTTTATTATTCCGGAAGTAAATTTCGTAATTAAAAGCCGACAAAAAAAATAGAAAAAAGACAAAAATCGTGTCATTATTATTTTTCAAAATTCTCTTATATCGATATTCTCTTAAACAGATATCTCTTATACCGAATATTTACTGTATTTAGATTAGAAAAAAAATATAAAATTTTAGTCAAATTAAGTAAATACAGTCTGTAATCAGATTTTACGCATTTCTGCGCTGCCATACACCACTATAGTATTTATAAATCATAAGTAAAATTACATAATTTTTACAAAAAACGATGCATTCCTGATTCATTTCAGAGTAATTAAATTTTGAAGAAAAATTTAAATTAAATGCTATATTTATGTAATGCCGATAAATGTAATTATGCGGGTGCTTTTTCCTAAAATATCCTAATAAATCCCTATGAGACTTATGCAGCCCCGTATGGATGACTTATTCAGCCAGAGCCTAGAACCAATCAGTTGGTTCTGTTTATAGTCTGTTGGTCAGCAACCGACTTGAACTAACTTTTCAGCTGGTTCCGATTATAGAGTCACCTATTCGGCAGCTCTTCGAAGTAGTAAGCCTACTACTTCTATCTTTTGATATTTATTGAAAATATCTAAAAGATTCGAGTTCTTGTTCAGAACTCTGGATGACTTATTCAGTCTTCCTTTAGTTTAACGAGAGACTCAAAAACTAAGCCGCTCGGATAGAACAAGTAAAAGAAAAAGTTAAGTTTATTTTAAAATATTCTTTATTTCAAATACTGTAATATGTTATGTAAAAAAATTTAAAGTTATATTTATGTTAAAATATTAAAATAACGAATGAAGTATTTTTCTTCAACTTTTTAAACACATAAAATTAAAATAAATAAAATTAAATTAAAACAAATAAAAAGTCGGGGAACATCTTCATTACATCTCCCCATTTTAAAAATAAATTTTCCTAAAATTTAAAAGAAAAAACTAAAACTTCTTTTGACATTTCCATTTCCATCTTCACCATTACCCATCACAACTCACTATCTGAGACAAATATTAAAAGCACTTCCTCTTGGAACTTCCTCTTAGCTACTCTCGGGTACTCATCAAATTTTACTTTTTTAGCTCCAACTTTTTGAGCCTCTTCTCTTTTTTCCTCAATCTGTTCCGCAAGATATGAGTTTCTTTGGTTGAGTCTGTCAATTACTTCCTTGACCTCGGACACTTTTAGGAGTGAAGGTTCGAACGTACTGACTCTTCTTTCTCCAACTTGTTGTTTCCTTTTCTCTTCTGGCTTCTGCTTTCTTTCTTTCCCTTTCTAATCTTCTTATCTCTTCCAATCTTTCTTCTTCCACACGTTTCTCATCCTCCAACCGCTGCTTCACCCTTCTTTCCCTTCTCCTTAGCTGACAGTTCTTGCTTTTGCTTACCTTGACGTGTTTTGGCATTTTCTAAATAAATTAATGGTAATGATGAGTGTGATATGTCTTATATATATAGTGTTTTTTGAAAAAATATAACACAAGTTCTTTAATTAACTCTGGGTCTAATTATTCTTCCAAATCTAGTTATGTAAGCGACATCTTTATTTAATTTCTCAACTCGATCATGTTCTTTTAATTTAACATTATCAACATTTACTATTTTACTCTTTTCATTTGATGTTATCTCTAGGTTTTGTTCTGACAGAACTTTCGATATTTTCCATGGTTCACTCCAGAGGTCGTTCCGTAATTTCTTTTTTAGTCCACTTTTCGTCTGTGGCATAAAGACACGCACGAAATCTCCAATCTTATAAGTACAAGGTTTGTTTTTGTATTTTGAATCATACAGTTTTTTATTAGTATCTGCTTGCTTGCAAATTCGTTCTCTTGCCAATAACCAGTTTTCATGTAAGTTCCTCATGAACATCGATGGTTCGTAACCAATATTGTAATCGTCAAGATCACCCAGTCTTGGTTCGCGTCCATACAGAAGCTTAAATGGCGAATTTCCAATTGACGATTGTTCGGCGGTTCTATATGCGAACAGTACCAAAGGAAGGTATATATCCCAGTTGCTTTGGTTTGAATTTGAATATGCTGCTAACATTTTACATAGACTTTTGTTGAATCTTTCTACAAGTCCGTCACATTTTGGGTTATATGGTGCTGTTTGTATTTTGTGTATTTTAAAATAATATCAAACACTCTTCACCAAATTTGATAAAAAATTTCTTCCTTGATCGCTTAGCAATTTACTTGGTACTGAATGTCTTGTTATGATTTCGTTTATAAACACTTTAGCTATTGATTCTGAGGTCTGATCTGGTAGTGCGAATGCTTCAACCCATTTCGTCAAATAGTCGGAGAAAACGACAACGTACCTGTTTCTAAATGTAATTATGCGGGTGCTTTTTCCTAAAATATCCTAATAAATCCCTATGAGACTTATGCAGCCCCGTATGGATGACTTATTCAGCCAGAGCCTAGAACCAATCAGTTGGTTCTGTTTATAGTCTGTTGGTCAGCAACCGACTTGAACTAACTTTTCAGCTGGTTCCGATTATAGAGTCACCTATTCGGCAGCTCTTCGAAGTAGTAAGCCTACTACTTCTATCTTTTGATATTTATTGAAAATATCTAAAAGATTCGAGTTCTTGTTCAGAACTCTGGATGACTTATTCAGTCTTCCTTTAGTTTAACGAGAGACTCAAAAACTAAGCCGCTCGGATAGAACAAGTAAAAGAAAAAGTTAAGTTTATTTTAAAATATTCTTTATTTCAAATACTGTAATATGTTATGTAAAAAAATTTAAAGTTATATTTATGTTAAAATATTAAAATAACGAATGAAGTATTTTTCTTCAACTTTTTAAACACATAAAATTAAAATAAATAAAATTAAATTAAAACAAATAAAAAGTCGGGGAGCATCTTCATTACATTTATTTTTTTTTGTTGCGTAATTTTTTTTTATTTGATTTTGAGAAAAAAAATTGAAGTAAAAAAATTATTTTGTTGAATTATTTTTAATTTTTTCATAAAAAATATTTTGATGACAAAAATTTAGTTTCGGTGAAAAAATTTTTATTTTGATGATAAATTTGAGTAAAAATTTAATGCCAAATTCTAATTTATTTGATGATTAAAATATTTATTCCCATTTTTATTTAAAAAAAGAAAATTTGATATTTTGTTTTTTTTTTTTAAATAAATGTTGATTTACGCGTGGAACAAATTACCGACTGAAGTTGTTAATGCAAAATCTAAAAATGATTTCAAAAACAAACTTAATAATAGTTAATCAATTGTATTTACTCAAATACTATAGAACTCTTTTTATTATTTATTAATTTTTTATTCTTTTTGATAATTAACTCTATAAAACATAAACTAGCGTTTTTTATATGCTGAAAGAAGGGCGTTCCACCTTCAAGCAGATGACTTTCACTAGTTATTTTTTTTTTTTTTTTTACTAAAAACAAACTTGATAATTATCTGAAAAAAAACAATTAATTTATTTTTTTATTTTTTTTTGTTTTTACTTATATTTACATAAGTGTGTCATTATGATGGATTATGTTGAAATCAGACAGCTACTATAGCAAGTCTATAAATAGCCTTGATCCGCAGCTAGTCTGCTGTAGCTTTTATTATTATTATTAAAAAAAATGTTTGTAAATTAAACAACAATTGTACTTTAAATCTAGAAAATTCATGCTTTTATACTTAGAGAAATTCGCTAAAAGTAGCTTAATTTGAGCTATTTTTTTTAAATTAAATTTTGAAAATAAACATAATAATGATATTATTTAGGTTTTGAACTTTTAAAATTTTTTCTAATAAGTATCGAGATTAAATTGTATTTAAAAACGGTTTAACTCGAATTCCGATGATTTTCAAGACTTCGAATTTTTTTTTAAAACTCTGCATTAAATAAATAAAATTCGGTATTTTTATTTTTAAATTGCTAATCATAAAGTAATTAAAATTATTTACATAAATTTTTTTTAATTTAAAGGAAGAGTAAAATAAAAAATTTCTTTCAAGAATTTAAGTAATTTTGTATTGGCTTAAATAGTTTTAAAAATTTTTTTTTTCAATTTATATGAATTAAAATTAAAAAAAATTGCTATCAAAAGTTTTTATTTTATTAACTAGTTTTAATTGCTATGGAAATGGAATAGGAATAAAAAAGTATTGCATTTATAGAAAAAAATATAAAATTTGAAAAATTTTTGAAAATTAAAAAAAATAAAATTATTTATAAAATTTGATATTCAAAATATAAAATTTATTTATTTCATATGGCCCGTTTTTTTCTCGAGACTTTTTTTGGCTTTTCTTCAACTTGTGTATTCAAATTTTCATCAGAGGGGTGACTTAAAGTTATCATCATTTGAGCGACGCAAAGCATTTGACGTTTAAAAAAGTTTATCAACACCTCTAAAGTATGATCCACATCATGGTAAGCTAAAAAAATATGACTTCAGCTACACCTCAGTTTTTTTAACCTCATTGGGAACTCAATTTGTTTTTTTAGCCTAATGATTCAATTTTAAATGGGCATAATTCAAAAAGACGCGTCAGTACCATTAAAATGGTAAGATCGGAAAATAGAGGCATGGATACCGGTCGGGACATGGTCACTGACTTTTTGAAGTCTAACAATTTGCAAAAGCAAAACAAGGAATCAACACAAATGGCCAAAAAAGTTAAGCTCAAGAAAAATGAAATTCAAAAAATGGCTATATCGGCCTGTGTTTGTCCGATATAGCCATTAAATTCAATTTTTTTTAATTTTTTTTAACATGGTCCTCTACGGAATAAACGCATGGCGTTTTTAAGTTGTTTGTGGATTAGCCGCTGCGTTTATATACCCGAGTTTACCGTAATGAAATGATAATATAACTTTACAAAAAATCAGTAAACTTAATTGAAAATCAATTTTATCAATTGACTGAGAAAATGATTTTTAGATTTTTATCTATTTTCTAAATCTACATTAAATGTAAAGGATGTTACATTACTATTATTTAAGTTAAATCAAAGATTAAGTTAAATATCTAAAGATAAACTTTTTGAACTGAAATGATATTTTGAATTGATCATCAACTTCAAGATGCCCTAAAATAGAATGATAGAATTTAATTTTATTTCTACTTTAGATAAGATTAGACGAAAAAAACAAAACATTAAAAATTTAATCAATAGAAAACAACACATTAAAAATCCAATAGAAAACATGATTAAATTAAATTAATAGATTAAAAATTAATAAAATTTATTTTAGACCTATCCGAATGCTAAAATACCCTCTTCTAAGCTTGCACACTTATAATTTTTAAAAACAAGAGTAATAAAAATTAAAAATTTAATACAGAGATTTAAACTTTAATTAAAAAAAAAAATATTATTTTATTAGTTAAATTGTTTATTAAATAATTTATTTGTCTTTATTTCTATATAAATTTTCAAGGTGTTTATCATAAAATTGGTTATAATTTTACTTTAACGCAATGGCCTCATCAATGACTCGAGCTTGTTGAAATCGAGTGCCAATTCATTATTTCAAGGTCTGATTCTAATTTAAATTTAACTAGGATCGTTTCCTTTTTTTGTTCTGTATGATTATCCAATTTTTTTTAGTTCATTGTGAATCCCCTTGTAATTGAGATTTTTAACATTTTCAAGCATTTTGTGTTGATGTGAAGGGGTTCCAAACAATTAATAAAGATGACTAAGCCAGTCATTTTTCACTGTACCAAATTTGGGCTTAGCGCAGCAATTTATGTGAGTCATGCAACCACAAGTTCGAAGTTTAAGCTTGAGGGAGAAAATCTATCTACAAAATAAAGTCAAGAAAAAATTAAATTACACTCTATTACTCCAAGGGGAACCAGCTTTGGGTTGATAAAAATGTTATGTTGAAGATCAATTTAATGCATTGACCAATCTTTGGTAACTGTTGTTGCTCAAGGAAACTAAATAGGTTATAAACTCTTTTATCTATAATCCTTAAAAGATAAACAATAAGATATTAAATTTTTTATTATTATTAATCATTTTAAAAAACTTGAAGCATTTATTTTTCGATACAGTTTTTAAAAACTTAGCTTTAATTGTAATTGCTAAAATCCAAAAAGAGTACTCTTTCTAAATAAGATTTTATGAAATAGCCAATATCGAAAATTATTATTTTTACTTAAATTTAGCAAAAAATATTGGAGTATTAAGTTTAAATTAAGAGTTAATAAACCGATTTTGATCTACTTTTTAATAAATTTTGTGAAAGAAAAGGCTTAACAAATTTCAGAAAAAAAATAAATAGCTTTTTTCTTTAGGTCCAAAAATGTTTTCACTAGTTTTAAATCACCTAATTCCAGTCTCTTCAAAAATTAAAAAAAAAAACAAAAATTATAAACCATAAAAAATATATTGATGATTATTTTCAGAACTAGATTAAATAATAAATTAATTTAAACTTTCTATATTATAAGCATCGATAGAGATAAGCATTGATATTAGAATAAAATTCAAATTGGTTAAAAAAATAGGCTTTAATTTAAAGTAAAAAAAATAATTTTAATTATGAAAAATTAATAATTTTCTTTATTTTTAATTTTTGTATTCTAATATCAAATTGCTTTCAAATTTTTTCAATTTATATTTATAAAATCTTTTTAAAAATTTTGTTCTTTTCCAGAATAAAAAGTATGAAAAAAAATCCAAAATTTCATCTTCATAAAGTAACCCAAATCATAAACTTTTATCAGACATATTAATTTCTTAAAACCTCTGATGATTTCCTCGAAAATTTGTTCTAATTTTTTTTAATTGTTTTCTATTTAAAACAAATCAAGTTGAAGTTTCAAAAACATTAAATAAAATCTATTTTATAATCTTTTAAATTTTAATTTAAGAATAACTCATTTTTCATTCATTTCGTAAACTGTCTTTAATTTAAATAAAGAATAAAATTGTCAATTAAATGCCTGAAATTCATGGTTTACGCAAAAAGATTCAAATATATTGGAAGCTTTTCCTCAAATGTTAAAATTGTTCAATAATTAATAGATTAAAATCAAAACTTTCTATTTTAGTTTTAATTTTCCAAATTAAAAACACCAAATTATTTCTTTGTAAAAAAAATTTAACTTAAAGGATCAAGACAAACCAAATTAGAGCGCTAATGGACCGAAAAATAAATGTGACTCAGTCTTTGGCTAGAAATAAAGCTTTATTGGCCAAGCAACTTAAGAAATGGATGAACAATTTTTTCAAAAACTAAATTATTTTTTGTCTAGCATTCAAGAAAACAGTGATGAAAAAACGTCATTGGAAATTTTGTACTCTGAGTTCAAAAGTTCTAAATTGACACAATTTGAAAATTTATGGCTTGAATTTAAAAGAATTAACGACGAATCATTTGAAAAAGAGTTTAATAAAAAAAATATTAATTGTCTTGTTGAAAAAAATTCAAATTTGTCTCAAAAATTACAGATAGATGGTCAAGCATTCATAGATTCAATTAGACAAGACCAATCTCTGGAACATTCTAATTTAACACTTTTTGAAGAAAAAATTCACAATTTCATTTATGAAAATATGGACACCAATTCCACTATTAGAAACGTATTAAATTAATTTGATTTATTTTTATATTTTTTTTTTAATTTAAATTTTTGGATATTTTATTTTATTTAATCTAAAGGATCTTTAGATCGGCACAGAAAGACAACTAAATAAAAAATAATAATTTCTAATGCATTAATTAATTTTAAGGCTGAAGTCGGTTATTTATTTTTACAAGATGGAAACCAACTCGATTTTATCAAGTAACAGAAGTTAAAATTTTAGAAAAGATAAATTTTAAATTTCATTTTTTAGCTTGGTCCGTTTCTTCAATCTTGTCCTTATTTCAAATTCAGAATTAATCTCCAAAAGTAAGTTCGACTTTAAAATGTTTAGAAATTAAATAAGTTTTGCTAAGTCGATAGAGAAAAACTTCACATTTTCGCCGAGTTTATGAAGTCTTTTACTCATATTGAAGATAACGAGCTAGTATCTATTGGCGATTGCTCTAAATCTTCTCAGTTGAAAGAAATTTTTGATACAAACAAAACTGTGAATGAGGACTCACTTAAATTGAAGTAATAATAAAATAAAAAAAAATTAAAACACTGATAATTATGTTGTTGAAAATTTGATTTGATTTGAAAATTTGACTAAGGTATTATGTGAAAATATGTTACTAAGTATATTTTGAAAAAAAATCTTAAACTAGTGTAGTATGGTGACGTGATCAGACTATAAATATTACTTGTTATTTCAAAAGAGAACTAGTTGTTATTATATTTCTAAACTTATTTTAAATAAAGTGTTTAGCTAAATACTAAGCTTATTATTCACACACTCGGCCTGTTCTACATTGGTGGCAGCGGTAAAGCTATTAGATTGATTTCTAGAATAAAAATAAAACGTGGTATCAAGTGTGTTGAATAGTTGATTTTAGTGGTAAGCCAAAAGTAAAGTGTTCAAGATGGTTGGAAAAGCTAAACTGTTCACTGGAAGAAAGAAAAAAGCTTCAAGTTATTCATTGTTTCATTCGATTTTGAACAATAACGAGGAGAATAATATAGCACGAGATGTTTCAGTGAAGTCAGTGAATAATTCATTGTTTCAATCTAGCTTATTTAGCAATGAAAAGAAGAACGAGACACGAGATTTTTTGGAAAGATCGTGGAGTGATGTTTCAACGCGTGATTTTTTAAAATATAAAGCCAAAAGTTTGATTATAAATATGAGCGAAAAAATTGGAAAATGGAAGAATACAATTTCATTCAACAACAAGAAGAATATTTCATTTAGCAATATTTGGAAACATCAAATTTTCCAGTTGGAGAATAAAGAAACTGAAACAACAAAGTGTTTGAAAGGAAAAAGCATAAGCCAAAAGAAATTTAAAATGGCAAACCATAGCTTAAGAGCCCCGTCGGTTTTTAATTTGGATACAAATGTGGATATATGGCTAGCAAGATTTGATAATTATCTGGAATTAAACAGAATTTTTGGAGATAGAGATAAGATAAATGTGTTAGGATCTTTTTTGGATGATACAACGTTTAAATTGGTCGATAGTTTGATAAATGAACGGTCATATGATGAAGTTAAAAACAAATTTAGAGCTCTTTTTAGTAAACCAGAATCTTCTGCACATGTTTACCTTCATACCTTTGTTGGAAGAGGCCAGGAGCTAAATGAAAGTCTAGTTCAGTACTGCAGGAATTAGGACGAAAAGCTTTTCCAGATTTAAATCTTAGGGAACTAGATATTTATCTTCGAGGTCAATTTCTAGCAGGAGTCCGTGACAGAGAAATGGCTGAAAGATTAGCTGTACTGGATCATGAAAACTTAGAGATGTTGGTACTCAGAGCAAGTGAACACTAAGGTTTACCTTTTGGATTTAGTGGGATTAGAGAGCGAAGCAGAAATATGTTTAATCAAGGAACAAGAAGACAGATTACAGAAGGAGAAATCAGAAACTTAATAACACCAAAGTTATAGTCGAATATAATGTTTCAAAATCAGAATAAACATTATGGAAATTCACAAAACAACGTTGAGACAATAAGGAATAGCTATGATAATAGTTTTGGAAATGCTAACTTGTCAAATATGTCCAATTATTCAAAATTGCTAAATAATTCAAACGATGGATCGTATCTTAATTCAACAAGTAGGAATTATATACCAAAATATCCAGTTCAAAAACCAGCAATGAGATGCTTTTTGTGTAATCAGGAAGGACAAATTAAGAGGAATTGTCCTAATGGGATTAGAAATATGAACAATCAATATTATCGATTGGGTTATGATAGCCAATTTAGTTCATTGAATAGATCGACACCAATGGCAACAATCAGAAATGATCAAAGAAACCAATTTTCTGCAAATACAAATAACATAAATGAAGAGTCAGATAATTACGACTTGAAATATGTTTTTTGGTACTTAAATGGAGAAAAGATAGAATGTTTATTAGACACAGGAAGTGTAAAGACGTTAATTAGTCAAAATATCTGGAGAAAACTAGGATGTAAAGAATTACAAAAAACAAAAGGTTCATTTACGACTGCGAATGGTCAACCATTAAACGTTATTGGATCTTACACGGCTTCTCTAAGAATTGGTACTAATGAAGTGAAACTTGATGTTTATGTGGCAGTGGACTTACAAAATGATTGTTTAATTGGTCTTGACTATATGGGAAAAGTACAAGGAACTAGGGATAAACTTAAAGAAATTTATAGTTCTCTAGGTGGGGAAGAAGTAGTAAAAGACAGAAAAAACAAAGCAGTAAATCGAGTTGAATTTTCTAAAGAAGAACAAAAGAGAATAGATTCATTTTTATCTGAAAACGAGGATATATTTGCTAAATCAATGAATGAACTTGGTTGTTGTAATTTTACAATGCATCAGATCGACACACAAGGAAGTGAACCGATACGTGAGTCAGCCAGGAGAATTCCGCATCACTTAAAAATGGAAATTAAAAAACAATTAGATGAACTTGTGGAAACTAATATAATAGAACCAAGCAATTCAGATTGCGCTGCACCCCTTGTTCCTGTGAAAAAGAAAATCGGCAAAATAAGATTATGTATTGATTACAGGCAACTGAATAAAGTAACAAAGAAAGACAGCTATCCAATACCAAGATTAAATGAAACAACAGACAAATTTTTTGGAATCAGATGCTTCAGTACTCTGGATATGGCTAGTGGATACTATCAGATAAAATTGGACCCAAAAGATAAAGAAAAAACGGCTATTACGACACCTTTTGGACTTTACCATTTTACAAGGATGCCATTTGGATTGACAAACGCACCAGCAACTTTTCAGAGAATTATTGATAAAGTTCTAAAGGATATTATTGGAAAATTTTGCTTAGTATACCTGGATGACATAATTGTTTTTTCTAAAACCGTGGACGATCATATCATGCACCTTAAAATAATCTTTGAGAAATTGAAAGCTGCAACGTTAAAATTAAACAAAGAGAAATGCTTCTTTATGAAAGATGAAGTAATATATTTGGGACATGTTATAAATCAAAATGGACTTTTGCCCTGTGAAGACAAGGTTAAAGCAATTAAGAACTTTAAGAAACCTAAATCGGTCAAACAACTTCAGAGTTTTCTCGGGATCACAGGTTTTTATCGGAAATTTATTGAAAATTATGCAAAAATAGCCCAACCTTTGTTTGCTTCATTTAAGAATAATAAAAAGTTCGAAGAACATTTTGATCACAAATGTAGTTATTCCTTTGATCTTCTTAAAGATAAAATAACAAGTGAAAATTTTCTTATTTTTCCGAATTTCGATGAAGTTTTCAAGCTGGAAACGGACGCTAGTGATGTTGGTATAGCAGGTGTACTTTCTCAAAAAAGAAATGGTGAATGGAAACCGATTGCATATTGGAGTACAGTTGACTTCTGCAGAAAGAAATTATTCAACAACAGAAAAAAAAGCCTTAGCAATAGTGTGTGGTGTGGACCATTTTCGTATTTATCTTTATGGTCAGGTTTTCATTATTTGCACTGACCATCAACCCTTAAAATGGATGTTCAACATTAAAGAGCCTCAACCAAGAATCGCAAGATGGATTATGAAATTAAGTGAATATCAATTTGAAATTGAATACAAACCTGGGAAAAAGAACGGAAACGCGGATGGTCTGTCGCGTTGGCCTAATATAGAAGAAAGACCCGAAGATTTGAATGGCGAGGAAGATACGATAATTGAAAGCATTCCAGGTACCAATCTGATAGGCTTTCAGACAACCGATATAAATCCTCAGGTGCATGACAAGGAAATCGTAACAGTCCTTGGTTGGAAAGACGCATCGGATAATTGACCGCAGAATGAAAGTTTAAGTGGCGAACTTAGAACTTATTGGTTACAATGGGACAGATTAAGAGTAATAAATGGCGTGTTGTATAGAATATGGAAAATATGTGATAACCAGTTACGGTATCAGTTGGTTGTCCCGAGAACGATGAGAAAAGATATTCTAAGGCAAATGCATGATTCAGAATTAGGTGGACATTTTGGAATGACTACAACGGCCGGGAAGATCGAATCAAAATATTACTGGCCTGGACAGCATAAAGAAATAGACGATTATGTACGGAATTGTATTAAGTGTCAAGAAGCTAAAACAAATGGAATCCTGAAAAGAGGACCGCTACAGCCCATCATTACTTCAAGACCATTTCAACTAGTTACTTGCGATATATTGGGTCCACTTCCAGTAACGAAAGACGGTGCAAAATACATAATAGTCTTCATTTGTCACTTCACTAAATGGATTGAATTGTACAGCCTAAAAACATTAGAGGCAAATGAAGCGGCAAAGTGCTTTATGGACCTAGTTTGTCGACACGGTGTACCAGAGAGTTTCTTGTCAGATCAAGGAAGGAATTTTGAGTCAAACCTTTTTAGAGAAGTTTTAGAATTACTTGACGTTCATAAATTAAAAACTACTCCTTACCATCCACAATGTGACGGACAGACAGAAAGATTTAATAGAACGTTGATTTCAATGATGAAAGTTTTTATAAATGAAAATCAGGACAACTGGGATATCCTGTTGAACAAATCTATTCGTAAGAAAAATGAGCAATCCCCTTGGTTCGATGCTGAATTAAGATCATTTAGAAATTTTAGGGATTATTGCTATCAGAATTATATGATGGATAAAACAGAACAGAATCTTTTCCAGTATAGGGATGCTAGAAGGGAGTATAAAAAGCTAAATCGTCAAAAAATAAAATTATATTTTGAGGCTAAAAAGTCTAATGACTTCAAAAATTCTAAGAAATTCTGGAATTTTTATAAAACATCCATAAAACTGAGAGGAGATGCTGAATTTGACAGCTTTCCAGAAGAACTTTGTTGGGATGTTAAAAAAGCCTCAAATACTGTTGATCAAGTGGAAATGTTTAATAGCTGCTTTGCTTCTATTGAATCTTCCTCTTTGTCCAGTGAAAATGAATCAGCCAAATACATTTTTGATACATTTAGAGAATTAAAATTTAATGAAAATATTTTAACTCCAGGATTTTCATTTTGTGAATTCTTTTTGGATGAAATTAAAAAGGCTGTTGACGAACTCCCTTCGTCAAGCTCCCCTGGATTTGTTGGAATTCAGACCAAGATTATCCAAAATCTTAACGAATTCTTTGTTCCATTATTATATGAGCTCTTTAATAATTGTTTATTTTTTAAAACTGGGACTATCAACTGGGATATCCTGTTGAACAAAATGGCTTTCGCTTACAGAACTGCTGTACACAGGACAACAGGACAAACTCCATTTGAATTAGTTTACGGAAGGAAACCGAAGTTTCCTATTGATTTGGTTTTTCCAAGTGAAAATGATTCAGTTGTAATAAACTACTGTGACTATGTTAATGACCTAAAGGAAAGATTGATATCCTTATATGATATAGTTAAGAAGCATTCTGGCATGAAGATCGATCGAATGAGAATAAACTATGATAAAAATGTAAAACAGATGAGTTATAACATTGGTGATAAAGTGTGGCTATTGAACTCGGAGAAAAAGAAAGGGAAGAATCCTAAGCTGTCTAAATCTTGGAAAGGACCTTATGAAGTGTTGGCTAAAATAACGGAACTTACCTTCAAAATTAAACAGATAAAC
Source organism: Brachionus asplanchnoidis (assembly GCA_025491095.1). Classification (NCBI taxonomy): domain Eukaryota; kingdom Metazoa; phylum Rotifera; class Eurotatoria; order Ploima; family Brachionidae; genus Brachionus; species Brachionus asplanchnoidis. The sequence continues at coordinate 2,168,375 of JAILYF010000006.1, forward strand.
GGAAAGAAGAAGCTGATTGTGAACATAAATAGAATTAAAAAATGCTTTATGCTAGCCGTCCAGCAAGAGGAAATTTCTCTGTCTCAAGAAAAAAACATTACAATAATTGAAGATGGTAATGAAAACAACCTGGATTCTCCGCGTCTCCCTTCATGTGATTCAGAAAATTATCACCATATTCCAGAAGACCTTTCGCCGAAGTCTCAAGCAATGCCGGTTAGATCAGATTCTGAAGACCTAAGTCCATCAGAATGTAATCAGTTTGCAGAGTCTGAGAACAGGCCAGTGATTCTTCCGGACCTTAACAATAAAAATCTGCTAACACAAAAGAAGAAACGAGGTAGACTAAGAAAGACATCTTTAATTATTCAAAATCCTAAGAGAAAGAAACCATTGAGAAAAGTAAAGAAGAGTCTAAGCTTAGTGAGCACGTTTTAATTCTATGAAATTGTTGATTTGTAAAAAAAAAAAAAAATTAAAAAAGAATGTGAAATATGAAAAATTGAAATTATATAATGTTTTTGAAATTTTTATAAATTTATTTTAATTTTATTTTTAATTTGTTTTTGAAAGAAGATTATGTGCAGATTTAATTTAACATTTGTTTTTGTTCTAAATATTGTCTTTTTTTTAGAAATTTATGAAAATTGAGGACAATTTCCACTCTAAGGAGGGAGGAATGTAGTATGGTGACGTGATCAGACTTTAAATATTACTTGTTATTTCAAAAGAGAACTAGTTGTTATTATATTTCTAAACTTATTTTAAATAAAGTGTTTAACTAAATACTAAGCTTATTATTCACACACTCGGCCTGTACTACACTAGTTTAGAAATTTAAAGAATTTTATTTTAAAATTATTCTTCTGACCAATTTAAAGTTTTTTTTGTGATTTTTCCAAAATAAAATCTCATTTTTGATTTTAAATTTAAAAATTTATTTCATATTTGTCTAACAATTAAAAATAAACATTAAAAAAGCTATTAAATATTTCATTTTAGAATTTAATGTAATCAAAGAAATATTTACCTTTTGAGGATTTATTCCTAAATTTAATCAAAATTTTGTACTTTAGATCTTCTGGGGAAGGAAGAGAAACTCCGGGCTTGAGCTAACAAAAATTAAGATTTTCTTTGGAAATAATTGAGCAAATTACTGGATGCTCCGACAGCGGGTCAACTAAAAGTTTGTCACCCAAAATTTCTTTTAAGCATTTGGTCATTTTTTCTTGCATTCGTTTGCAGCAGTAATTTTCAAACGAAAGCAATACTGGATATGGAGAAGTCTTAAATGCGAACTCATTAATGGCATGTATGGCCTCGTAGAAATGATTTTTTGTAAACCAAACTCTACAATGAGTAATAATGGGTTCATCTGAACTATCGTCTTCATGGCAATCAAGCTCTATGCAGCGGCAACCACAAAGCAGCACTTGCCGGTACATTTCTGGATCACTTTTTCCTGTCAGCTGATGTCCTGTTAAATAGGTGTTGTGGCTCGAGTTAATAAAGTAATGACTAAGTGGATGCTTCATGTCGTGATCCTGCAGCTCATATTTTTTCGGAACAACAACTTCGTTTTCAAGTCCATCAAATACCGCAGTAATCCTTCGCTGGACAACTTTTTTATTAAATTTTCAATTTATTTTCTATTTTTTTTTCTTAATTTTTACAAAAATTACTTTTTTTTCTAAAAGAATCATCTATTTCATATTTTTGAATCAATTCGATAGCTTTTTGCAGCGAGTAAAATGGATACAATAGCTCATTTAGACTCGGATCTCTTTGTTCTTTGTTTAGAAATTGCTCAAATTTTTCCGCATTCAAGTATTGCTTTGATTTTGTAGCGCTAAAATTAAATATTTTTCATTCAAAAATCAAAAATTGATTTATTTTTTTCCTCAAATAGTTAAAGAAAACAAAACAATCGCGACATGCTAAACTCGGACATCACTCAAATTAAACTTACTCTTTCCAGCTGGTTAAATCAAGATTAAACAAGATTAAATTTGAAATTTGAACAATTTTTTAATTTTTTTTTTAATTTAATTTTGAATTGAAAAATTTCAGCTTACTAATTCAAAAATATGGGATCTATATCCCGAGTTGATGCTAGAGTCACTATTAGCTTAAAAATCTTTCTAAACTAAAATTTTTTTCATCCATTAAATCATTCTATAAATAAAATTTAAATAATAATGTTTACTTATTTTTCTCAATTGTATTATTACTTTTCCGTATGGAAGACCAACGGAATGTAGTGCAGCATAGACATTATTTCTTTCAGCTTCACTCGACTTACCACTTGACACTAGAGAATCGACAAGACTTGACAATTATTTTTTTATTAAAAATTGTAGATTATTTCCAAAATAATTTACGTTTTTACAGGAAGCTTGAATTCGTGACTTTTGCTGTCCATTACAGCTCGGCCGTATAAAAGACAGCAAAACAAACAAAAAATTTGACCAGGTCTATGAAAAAAGGTTATTCTTTTACTTGAATTATATCGACAGCATTTTCGACTAATGGACAATTTTTTCTTTTAGAAAATTATCTTAAAATAACATTTTTTCCTCTTACTCTTAAACCTCTTCGAATATTTCGATTATTCGATTATTATAATATTAAAATGTTACCTTCGAAACCTTATCGAATATTTTAATTATTCGATTATTGTATTCTTAAACTGTTACCTTCGAAACCTTATCGAATATTTCGATTATTTAATTATTTGAATTAATTAATGTTATAATTTTTTTAAAACAGAAAAATTTTATTAAGAGAAAAATAATCTTTATTTTTTTTAATTTAGTTCGTGTTTAGAATCTCTTCCATTCGTATTTTATTCATTGTTTCAAATAAAAAAAAAAAAAAAAAACAAAATGGTTCTTTGTAAAATGTTTGCTGCAATGTTTATGTCTTGAAACTAGCCTGAATGTCTGCTCACGTATCTGGCTATTCAATCCTTTTAACTCTTCGTGGTTTGATATGTTATGAAGCTTATGACATTTACTTCTTGTGTGATTGCTTAAATGAAATTTGTCTATTAAAAAAATTAAATCACTTATATTTTCATCATTTTTATAATGTTTGTCTTTATGTTCCTTGAGCTGGCAAGATTTATCAAAAATTATGAACTGTAAATTTGGGTTAACTTTTTTAATTTTCATCATCTCATCCCAAACAGATCCAATTGATTCTCCATTACATACACTAATACAACTGTTTTATATTTTTAAGTTTTAAAACTCTAATGCAGATTGTTGAGCCAAACTTACTTATATTTATACATTTATGAAACTCAGCAAAATTTGAGATTTTTTTGGCATTTTTGGAGTTAACATAATTTAACGTAAAAACTGGTAATTTTACTTCTATTCACGTAAAATTTAGTTAAATTACCATTTTTTACAATTCTTGTTTTACGTAAAAAATTACTTAAATTTACCATGGATGCTATTAAAAGTCAAAGTTTGTCGAAAGGCATAAATCATAAAATTAATTAAGTTCAAGATAAAAAATATTATTTTCGAAATACAGGTTATATTTTCTCATCCTTATCCTTTCATCACATCTAACAAAAAAGAATGCAAACATTTTAATTTTCATATAAGCCTCCCAAAATTACAAAAAATATTTAAAATTTTTAATTTTTTGAAATTGACAAAAAATTTCACTTTCCCAAATTTAATAATGAAGTAGCGACATTAAAAATTTAAGCTGTGGTGGCTTAAAGCCAATACTGCTCATCAAGAAGAATAAAATAAATTGTAGGTCAAATTTCTTATCAAAAGAAAGTTTTGTATTGAAAATTTGAATGAAATTTCACAATTTATCATTAAAATCTTTGGTATATTTAAAAAATTGTAAAAATAAAGTTTTTTTTTAAAACAAATTAGTAATTTCAATTATCATTAATTTTTGAATTCCAAAATTAATTTATTCATCAAAGGTTTTTTTGAATTTAATTTTTAGCAATCAAAATAAATGGCTATTTTTTATTGTGAAAAATTCCACAATAAATACATTAACAATAAGTTAATGTCGACTAATTTTCTTATTGCAGGCTAAAAAATTAATTCATAAATTTAATTTTAATTAATAAATTTCAAAGATAAATGTTAAAACTAGTAAAACATTTACGAAATCTCTAAATACCTATTATTTTAAAAGCGGAACACTAAAGTACGATATAAAACGATGAAAAAAATATTAAATGATTTTAAACAATGAAATATTTTATATTTTTGATCCTGATTTTGAATTTTTTCTCAATAAGATTTGAATTCCTCAGAGGAAGAAATCCATCAATAAATCCTCCTGAATGTGGACGAAGAATCGAAGATATTCGAGGAAAAAAACTAAATAAAATTGTAGGTGGAAACAGAGCAGATCCTGAAGATTGGGGCTGGCACACTATCATCAAACTAAGATATCCCGAATATGGATTCAATGAAAAATTTATATGCGGAGGTTCTATGATAAATTCAGAGTGGGTGATTACAGCTGCTCATTGTGTTATTAACCTAAAATTAAAACCTGGTCTTGTTATAAATGCGGAGCCATCAAAAATAAAATTAATTTTTGGCTTGCATGATAGATCAAATCCAGAACCATATACCACTTTTAGAATAGGATCACAAATTATTATTCATCCTGATTATGATGATTCAAGGCTTCAAACAGAAGGTTTACAAAATGATATTGCGTTAATTAAACTAAATGTACTTAATTAGTGTTTTCCTTTGATTAATTTAATTTTTTCTAATCTAGGAACCAGTTCCTTATACTGATCATATTTTACCAATTTGTCTTCCAGAATCGAATAGTGATTTTTCGAATAATTTTGCTTGGTTGACGGGCTGGGGACTTACTTCTTATGGATTTGATTCTGATTATTTGATGGAAGTAAATATTCCCATATATAATGATTCATTTTGCATTCGGCTCTCTTAAATTTTAATAAAATAAAATTCAATACTAAAAATTCTATTTGCGCTAGTCAAGGAGGCTGTAGAGGAGATTCTGGAGGACCATTAGTTGTAAAAGTTGGTAAAAAGTGGCTTTTAGCTGGAATAACTAGCTATGGTCGATTTGACTGCAAATATGTTATGGCACTTGCAAAAACAAGCTTTTTTGTGGATTGGATTCGAGGTAAATTAAATTTTTTCTGAAAATATTGAATTAATTATCTTTTCTGTAAAAATTAACTTTTGTTTATGTTTAATTTATTTCTTTAAGATTTAGCTGTAACAACTGCAAGAAACTCATCTCCAAATCAACAAGCTTATATTATTTCCATCTATTTTTCGATTTTTTTTGTTCTTTAATAAACTGAATTCTAAAAGAATTATTTATATATTTTAAACTTCATAATTTAAAACTAATTTTATTAAGATTTATTAATTAAAATAAAAAATGAAAACTTTAAAACAGTTTTAATGATTTATTAAAGAATTTATTAAGTTTAATTAAAAAATAAAAGAAAAATGCAGTTTTTATTATTTTACATTTACTTCAGAGTACTTTACAAGTTTTTACTTAGGGTTGGTTTCAAATTTTTTATCTGTATTTGTGAATGATCTTGAGAGTAAGCGATATCATTGATATAGGACAAACATATTTTGCATTTTTTTTTTTTTAAATTTTTGTTTTTTTTAAAGAATTATTTTAAATTTTTTTCTATAAGTTCAAAATTAGTGCTGTGAATGTAACATGGTGCTACATTTAATATTTAATTTCGTAAATTTTCGATTTTTTACTTTCAAAAATTTACGAAAATTAACTTTATTTTATGTAAATTAGGATAAATTACCAATATTCTTCATTAATTGCTGTAAAAAACAAAAAGTGGATCATCATTCTAAATGACAATGTCAATAAAAAACGGGTTGTTCTGTTAAATTAGTTAAATTAGCTGAAGAATAAATGTCTCGGGAAGTAATCGAAACATAGAAAAAGAAAAATATAGAAAATCAAAAAGGTATAAAAAAAATATAGAATGATTAGCATGAATTTTATTTATTTATTTTTTTTTTATTTCAGAAAATTTTTGGGATTCGAGCTTTAACACATATATCCACCAATTAGAATAATATAATAAAATTAGATACATAAAATGTTTTTTTTTTACAACTTAGAGTTAATTGATTTTAAATAAAGGAGAAAAAAATTTAATAAAAGGAGATTGAATTATAAAAATCACTGATAATAGTAAATAATTAAAAAAAAGAACAAAAGATTGCATTTTAATGTAAAATGTAATTTCGTTTGATTTTGGATCTTCATCATGCAGTTAAGTTGAAAAGACTTTTTTATAGAATTTTATTATTAAATATAGTAAACGATTAAATATAGAGTTTAATTTAATATAAAAAAAAAGTAGAAAGATAATTTATTAATTGTCAATTAAAATGTTAGCCAAACCATCAATGTGTAAATTGATTGTTTGAAAACTATATGCATTAAATATACACTTGATCATTTTATTTTTATCAACTACTGATTTATTTGAACATTTAAGTGTTGTACCTTTGAATAAGGCAACCTAATTTGACTCCATATTACTTTGCTCTAAACGAAACAGCTCTACTTTACCAACCTGTATTACTAGTGCATGGTAAGTCAAGGAGCTTGGCGATTTTTCTATATTTATTCTATATTTCGTTGTTTTTGATTTTCTATATTTCTGTTTCTATATTTCACATGCTTCTATTTTTTTGTCTTCTATATTTTGTTTTCTATGTTTTTTTCACTCAATGCTGAATAATTAAAATTGAACCATTGGCTTTGTAAATGAAAAACCATTTTTAATGTGTCAAGAAAAAAGAAAAAAAATATTTTTATAAAATTTATTTCCGATTTTTAATCAATAATTTTGTTTTCAATTGATTCAAAATTCAAATAAACAAAATAGTTTTCAATTTTTGGATTTATTTTATTCGATTTTTTCTCTATTCCTAAAAATTCAAATTACAACAATACCACAAAAATTTAAGTCCGGACTTAGGCTTGACTTTAAGCTTTTGACTTTTAAACAACTCTAATTAAAATGTATATCCTCTTTTTGAGAGTTAAAAAATTAATTCTTCAGGAAAAATTCCTTAATTTAGACTCTTTCAAAAATAAATTATCATTTTTAATTGTTTGATGCTTTGAATAATTTTCGAAATTTAATTAAAGCTTAGAATTAATAATGAAATTAGATTAGAAAAATTTTGATTAATTCTAATTTTTTCTTTTATCCATTAATTCTACAGAAAAAGTAGCATTCTACAGATGTATCATTTGATTTGATAATCAAAATTAGGTTTATTTTTTAATTTTAAATTCAAAAACCATTTAAGGTGTTAGAAACTTAAATAATTTGTTTAAATAATATAAAATAATAAAATTATTACTTCACAATAATAATTGTTAACGTGTGTCATATGTTAAATGTTTACTCTTTTGGAATTTCGTATTGATTCTTAATTTTTTTTTTTTAAAAAGTTTATTTCAAAATTTAAATGGCTCTGAGTAATAGAACTCCTTTCGCAATTGTTTTTCTGTTTTTTTATTTAATAGTTTTTCGTTAATAAATTCAATAAATAAATAATTTTTAGTTAATTTTAAATGATTTGAAAAAAGAAAAAGAAACGAGTTTAAGTAGAAAACCCATTTTCAATCATCCATTCATTTATCTCATTCTTAATTTAGTATCTTAATATAGTTTTTATAGCTAAATTGTCACTGATTGCAGTATAAAATGAATATGCATAAAAAAATTTTGTTGTTGTGTGGTTGTAGTTATTTTTTACTTATTTAATAAAAACAAGGTTTTACCCATTGCTTCGCTGCTGGAATATTAAAAAAATAAAGAGGAATTTAATTTAATTATTTGGATACCTGGTTCAATCAACGTTTTGTTTTAATTCTTTTAACTTATTTTTTTTCTCTTTAAATTTGATTCTGGTATAAATATAAAAGTTTAATTTACTTGTGTTTTATTTTTCTTTATATATTTATTTAGTCATTTAGTTTTGTTTAAAAAAGGCATTAAAATCATATAACTGGCTGAAGGAGCTCTGCTTCTAGTCTTTCTTTTTTAAAATAAATAAACTATTAAACAAAAATTTAATTTTATTTAAAATAATAACTCTAAAATTCAATTTTGTTTTATCTCCTTTTCAAACTCCGTTTCTTTATATTATTGTAGATTAATTAATTTGAAAAATTATTCTTTTGTTAATAGAATTTGCAATATTCCAATTTTTTGCTTTACTGATAATCAAAATAGTTATTAAATAATCATTTTATTTAAACATTTGATTGTTTAAATTTTAAATATTAAGATTCATTGAGTTTGAGTATTTTTTTTTTCTTATTAATGTTTTTTTAATATCTTTTTATGATTTTTTTATGTATTAATTTTATTCTATGAATAAAGATAAAGACAATTCTAAGAACACTGTATTTAAATATTAAAGTTAGTTATCTTAAGTATATGTATAAAAATTTTACTGTTTTTCACACATTTGGGTTTTAAATATTAAGATATTCATTCGAATTATGCTTATAATATTATTAAAATAGGATACACTCTACAGGACAAGATAATGTTCCGTCAACAATAATTAATAATAAAAATTTCTGATGACAATTTTTTATGAAAGCTTACAGGAAATCAGACAGTGCTTATTAAATATCAAATTTTATTTACCACCAAGTAAATTCAATTCCATTTAAAAAAATAAATTTGAAATGCTCTATTCATTTATTCTAATAAAAACAAAAAAAAATTATATACTGAAAATATTTCCTAGAAATGAACGGAACATTTGTTTAAATATTTTCAGAAATGTACAAACTGAAGTTTTAACATTACCATTCAATTGGTAACAAAATCAATCTCTGGGGCTGAAAAATCAATGACTATTCTTTTTCGTTTTGGTTTAAACTGTTCAATTTGAATACCAGCCATTTTGAACATAATCTTGGACGCTTTTGTTGGTTCAGTATTTGCATATTTATCACACAAAAATACAACACGTTTTATCCCGGACTGAATAATTAGCTTGGCACAATCATTACACGGAAACATTGAGACATAAATGGTACAGTTTTTCAAATTGGCTTCATTTTTATTTAAAATCGCGTTCATTTCAGCATGACATACTTAAAAAAAATGTAATCTAATACCTCACAAAAAAAAATTAAAATTTACCAAATGGATATTTGGTGTCAAGAATTGATCCATTTGTAGAAGTCCTTGACCAAGGTAAAAGATCGTCAGAGCAGTTTTTAGGAAATCCATTGTATCCGATGCCGACAATTTTGTTTTCTTCATTGACAATACAAGCTCCAACTTGAGTATTGGGATCTTTGCTTCTTTGGGAACTTAAAATTGACACAGCCAAAAAATACTCATCCCAGTCAAGATAGTCCTGACGTTTTTTTCTAAAAAAATATATTTAAACATTTTCTAATTTGTTGTGTAATTTCTTACATTGTCAAATCTGGCTTGAATCCTATTTCGTTCAAGACTTGATCCATTTCAGATGAATTTTGCATTTTTTAATTGATTTATTTAGTTGAGAAATAAATTTATAGCTATTTTTTATAAGGCTGGTCTTAAAATAAAATAATAAAAAGCTCTTTATTCGAATGAAAAAAAATTTTTCGCCATTATTTTATTTTTTTGATAAAGACCTAAATTTGTTCTGATTATAAACAGCTGAAATTAAAAGATTGACTTATTATTTTAGACCAAACTCCGCTGATATTGAATTTAAAATAAAAAAAATTTTATTATAATTTTATTCAAAATTCTTCTGGAAATTTTTTTATTTAAAATTTTTCAAATTAAGCCACAATATCTACATGGACTTTAAAAAAAAAATATTCGAACACTATAAAAATTTGAAATTTTATGAATCTTTTTAAAAAGACTTCAAGATAAACAAAAAGGAGAAAAAATTTATTAATTTCAAAAATATTTAAATTTTTCAATTCAATTTAAAGGTTAATCAACAGGTTAGTGCCCAATCCTCATGAGACTGATTAACACTTCATTCTTAAATTCATTATAAAAATATAAAATAGAAAAAAAAAATTTTAAATGCATAAAATTACATAAAAATTGTAAACAGTTATTAATCTACTAGTTTTTTGAAAAAATTTAACAACAACGTATTTAAGTTAAATAATTCAAATTTTGAAATAAAATCTATATAAATTTAATTAGTGTTATTGAATATTGAAAGCTTAAACGTTGAAAACAAAAAGGAGAAAAATATTTATTAATTTCAAAAATATTTAAATTTTTGAATTTTGTATTTAATTTTAAATCAAATTTAATTGTTAAGATTAATTTGAGAGTATTTTTTTTTCTTGAGCTTCGAATAAAACCTGAACGCTGAATTTAAACTAAAAAAGTTTCAAGGCTAATCAACAGGCTAGTGCCCATATCTATTGAATAGACTGATTAACTCTTCATTTATTTCAATTAAAATAAATAATTCATTAAAATACAATATATCAAAATGTTTTATGTAAAAAGATTATTAAAAAAAAAGAGAAAAATTTAATTAATTTAATTTATTGTTTGTATAAGTTTTTGCAAACCAATTAAAATTTATCAAAAATTTTAATTGATTTAAGAAAAATAATATTTATATTATTAAAAATAGATGTTTTAAAATGATTGAAGTATAAATATAAACGCTCAATAACAAAACTATTAATTAATTTTGGAAAAAATTAATAAAAAGTACCTAAGCTCTCCAAACTTTGTTTTTGTTTTTGGTACAATTAAATTATTTTTATTTCTTAAATTGCATTTAAGGTTTCTTATTTTATTTTATTTTATTTTAACTTTCTTTTAATAAAAAAGGACCATATGTCCAGTTTAAACACTTGAAAAAAATTTTCTATTCATTTGAGTACAAACTGTTGATATATGTTTTGCAAAATTTAAACTAATATCTAAGGTAACTCCCAATAATTTAAACTCGTCAACAACTTGAACTATTTGATATAAAACGGCAATGCTTTTTGATAATATAAGTTTCTTGTTCGTCACAGACATAAAAAATGTTTTATCCCAATTAATCCATAACCTATTAGCTGAACATCACATTGATAAAACCTATAGTTCCTCTGAAAATCTAGACAAAAGTTTGTCTAAATTTGGATCACTAAGATAGAGGGTTGTATCATCAGCAAATACCTTACATAATAATTTTAAATTTATCGGTAGATCATTTATAAAAATTAGAAAAAATAAGGGACCTATAACAGATCCTTGAGAAACGCCAAGGCCAATTAAGGATGGTTAAGAGGATACTTCTTTCTTTCAACAACTTGATTTCTATCATAAAAGTTGTTTGATATTTGATTTTAAGATGAGTTATCAAAACTATAACGAAAAAGATTTAGAAGGAGAAGATTGGAGTATACAAGGTCAAAAGCTTTCCGGAAGTCTATAAAAAGTATAAGATTTATAAGCTTTTAATCTCTGTTCAAATTAAGATCTGAGATAATTTCATGGATAGCCGTTTCACAAGAAAAATTCTTCCTAAAACCATGTTGGCCATGGAAGAATATTTTATTTGAGTCAAAGTAATCACTTATTTAATTGCAAATAAGTTTTTCAAAGATTTTAGCTACAGGGGGTAACACAGAAATTCCTCTTTAATTATTAATATTATATTTTGGGCCTTTATTTTTGTAAAATAGAGTTACTAATTGCAAATTTCCATTCATTTGGAATCTTGCTAGTATTAAGGCAGATATTGAAAAGTTATAAAATTTTATTAATTTCAAACATATTCAAATTTTTGAATTTTGTATTTAATTTCAAATCAAATTTAATTGTTAAGATTAATTTGAGAGTAATTTTCTGTCTTAAACTATAAGCTTCGAATAAAACCTGAACGCTGAATTTAAACTAAGAATAAAAAAAATTAAAATGAATAATAAATTAAGTTTTTGTTTCGAGAGGACCAAAAATCTCTACCAAATTTCTCAAAGGTGTTTGGCAGCTAAGGCATTTTCGGGCGGCAAACTCGGAGGAGGAATATCAAGTTATTATTGAAAGCTAAAAAAAAAACATGATTTAATTTTTGAAAAAATTTAAAAAAGAAAAGGGAGGTGCCCAACAAGTCAAAAAAGTAGAATTGCCTGTTGAAAAAGATGCAAACAAACTAGCCACTTTTTGCTGTGGATTGAACATATTAAAGACAGGAGGCGAAGAGGTTGCGATTAAACCTGATTCCGAATATCCTGAATGGCTTTGGTCTTTGAGCTTAGACAAAGGTCCATCATTGGAAGAGATGGAGCCGGATACCATGGAATACTGGGCTCGTAAAAGACGAGTCGCACTCAGACACAAGAACAAGTTAATGAAGAACCAATTTCCCGAACCTTTCATACCCAAAAGGATCAAAAATTTACGTCTAGCTTAATTAAAATTAATAAAAAAGAAATTAATTTTATTTTATTTTAAAAACAGTTTAAACAAATTTAAATAAAAATTAACTATCTGTAAAACAGCTTATAAACATTAAGGAGAATATAAGCATTAAAGTAAGGTAGCAGATAACTCCAAAGATAAAGGCGATTAGATTAGAATAATCTGCCTTGGTTAAAAGCTTGTTGGCTTCGGGATAATTTTCCGCAGAGATCTTATGTTTTGCTTTAATTCCGAAATATATCCCGGACAGAGCCACTGGTGAGATAAAGAAAAACGAAAATAAAACTGAATAGATCATAATGCTCCGCAATCTTGCTCTCATTTCTTTATTATAGGCAAAATCGTATGCAGTAAAGCTGTTGGTGTCAGTAATTGCTTCATTTTTATCCAAATCAGTCGAATTGTTGTTGTTCGAGTTAGATAAAATTTTATTATTCAAATAATTAACTTCCATTTGTCTGTTGCTGTAAAAATACCTTCTGACCACCTTGGGAACCATGATGTTAAAAATCAAAAAACCAATTCAAGTTAAAAAAAAATATTTATAAAATTAGTTTTATTTTAATTAATATCCAAGCAAGTGAGTTGCTATATAATAGTTTTGGTGAACAAGGATAAAACAAAACATAAAAATATTTTTTCTTTTTTTAATTTTAGTAAAATTTTATTTTTTTAAAATACATAGATTTTTGTTTTTGACTTTTTCAACTCAAACGTGCAACATTAAATTAATAAAAGTTAAAAAAATGATGTGACGATCCGATACTTGGATTATACGTAATTTCATGTAAAATATTGTGAATTAAGTTTTTAAAATTACTAATTTTATGACTCCAAATTAAAAATAATTTTTTAAAATATGTTTTTTGCTTTAACATTTAATGGCGGATTTTTTGTAAAAAAGGTCTAAGGGGTCCAAAAAACCCTTTAACAAATATTCCTTTAAGATAAAATAAACTTCCATTTAAGTTAAAATTATAAAAAAATTAATGAATGCAAAATAAATTCCTTATATCATTGTTTAAAGTTTTTTAAAAAATTTCTTGTTTAAGTTAAATTTTTTTATAAAATTAAACATATTTGATAAAATTTCAAGAAAATTTGTCTTTTAATATTGTCCAAAATTAGTAATTCTTCTTTGTTACTATTTTTTAAGATCAATTTTAAAACCTTTTTCCATACACCACATGTAATTTTTTTACATTTACCACAAGTTAAGCTCGATTTGTTTCCATAACATAACTTGATTTAAAATTTTTTTTCAGATTTTGAAGATGAATCAGTCTCAATGCTTTCTTAGCATTTTATAATAACAACTTGAGTAATTAAAGCAGTAGGTTTTTCAATTTTATTTATCACTTCCACTAATTTATTTATTTATCTCAATGAACGCCTTAAAGGCGATGTTAAAAAAAATAAAATGTTCTAAATAAGACAAAGTTTAATTGTTTGCTAAAAAATTGAATAAAATATTTAATTTAAATTGTTAATTTTTTTTCTAATCAAATAATTATTATTCATTTTTTACTCTTTTTTATATCCACTTTTTTCTATTTTTTAATTTTGCGAGGAAATCCACCATCAATCAATATCTCAAAAACATTCGACGGAAATGTTTCTGTTTCAAGTTTTATCAAGATTTAGCTGCAATTCCAGCTAAATTTAAGATGTAAAAAGAAAAATTGTCAGAGTCTTATTTTAGTTTTAAAAGAATATAAACGAGTCATATTATCTTATTTAAAAAAATTTTCTTCATTCTGAGTTTATCACTAAAATAAATCTTCTTTATAAATACATGAATTTAGAATAAATTTCTATACTTTAACATTTTTTTGATTTAAAAAATTCACAATAAAATTTTTTTTTAAAGAATTATTTCCAAAATTATAATGTAATTTTTTCATCAAATTATAGAATGTTTGATTTGGAAAGTGAATCGATAGAAGTTTTATTGAAAGAATGAACACTCAAGCAATAGCTGGATATAGATAAACACCAAAAAGAAAGACGATTATTTTAGAGTTTAGTAGTCAGTTCAAGATATTTAAAAAATAAATTTTCGAACTAAAAAAATAAATATTTTATATTTTAAAAAGTATTTCTATCTTAATAAAATCGTTTTTTGAGAAAAATTTTATTTTATATAGATATTAGTAAATTTATTCAGCTGATGTTTAATAAATAATAAAAAATATAAGCATATAACTAATGTACAATCAAATCCATCACCAAATATGTCTCTTTAAGCAAGTCGGTAATTCACTTATGTTTTTCTTAAAAGTAGTTTGTAAAGCAAATTTTCTTCGAGGCATGGTAAAAAAAATATTTATTAAAAGGAATAATTTAAATTAAAGAAAGTTTTGAATTAAATGCATTTTTAATTATGTCATCAGTTCATTTTTCAAGAAAAAGATAATTTTTTTGTGTTTCCAAAATAACCCCCTTTTTAGGCATGAAAATAAAAAACATTATTTTACAATAAATAATTAATTGAAACATTTTTTTTTATTTTGAATGAAAAAAAAACATTAAATTAAATGTCAAAAATTATTAGATTTTATTGAACAAAAAGCAAATTAAGTAACAAAAAGGTTCGAAAAAAAACTTTTGGTCATTGAATGTTAAATAAACCGTTTTAATTATCAAAAAGAGGCAAAATCTTTCCATTTAATTTCAAATTTAATTCTTTCAAATGAAAATAAAATATTTTTGGCTTGAAATAAAATATAACCTACGAAAATGCATACGGAATCCTTAGATGCAAAGATGCTTTAGAAGTAAATTTTTCGTAAAACAAAAGAATAAAAAGGAGTACATAGTTTTTATTTCTAATTATTGAATATCATATTCACAAAATTATTCAGCAAAAAATTCATTTACCTTCCTAATGAAGCTTGTTGAAAGATTTCTTATCAAAAAGATAAATTTTTAAAAAAACAATACTAAATTTTCAATAATTATTCAAAAGAAATCACTTATTATCAGTGAAGGGCAGCGGCTGCATGAAAGACGGCAAATTGGCTGGCCACCAGCCTTCATATTTTTTTTAAACTGTTAAGAGCCCAGTCATTGTTTGGCAAATAATTGAAGACCGACTTTCTGACGACCAGTCAATTTAGTAGCCGTTTCATAGCTAGACTGTTCAAAAAAAAAAGATAACTTTAATCGAAAATTTATTTTATAAGTTAATTTAATTGTTGGCAATCGATTATCAATAATCGATTTAATAATCGACTAATTTTTTTTAGTCGATTATTAAATCAATTAATATTTTTAGTCAACTATTAAATTGTCTAATTTTTTTTAGTCGATTAATATTTTTTAGTCAAATATTAAAATGACTAATTTTTTTTAGTCGATTATTAAATCGAATAATTTTTTCTATATGACTATAAAACTTCTAATTTATCTCGAAATGAAAAGTTAGGAATTAACAGAAAATATTATTTTCTAATAAATAAGGTTTTTTAATTGATTAAAAATTTCGGATTTAAAAGCAAAAGCTAATTAATTTATTTTATTTTAGACGTGCAAAACTGAGTTTTTATAGATTCAATTTATGGTATTTTTTATTTAAATAAGAATTTGAAACTTTAGAAAAATATCATATGAAGATGTTGTCCAATTCTTTGTTCAGCTTTTTTACTTGATTTATCTTTTATAAAAGTCGATTTAATAGTCGACTAAAAAAAATTAGTCGATTTAAGAATTTTGTTAATCGATTAGAGTCGATTACCACGATTACCAACACCAGTTAATTTTTAAAAAAAAATTTACCAAAATTTTAGAATCATACTGCAATTACATCGATAATCTTAAAGGGTTGGGGAGGCAATCTTATTACACATAATTAGTTGTTTTTTTTCTGTAAGTAGATAAACTATAATTTACAGTTATTTAACTAAGATCTGATGATTAAATAAAAATATGAAAACTAATGTTTTTTTAATCGCGTATAATGTATTAAAAAAACAAAAATAATATCATACTATTTTTGTTTATTTTTGTTTTCTAGAACAAAAATACTGATATTAGTGTCATTTTTTTTGTTGTTAGTACAATTAAATAATATAATGTCAAATATGATTGAGTTAGTAACTATTTTATTTCTTTGATAGTTAATTTGATCTAATTGAAAAAAATATATACCTAAAAAAACTTAATTTAATTAATTTAAGACCTTCAAAAGCTGATTCCTACAAGATGAGTTTATTGGTTTTATGCATAAAGGAAATTATTCAGCTAGACAATATTCACTATTCAAAAAATGTTTTTTATCGAAGAAATCCCAAACAACTTAAGCCAAGATGAGTCCATTCAACCAGAACAAGTGAAAAAAACTAGGGGAAAGGGAAAAGTTCACCTCCCTTTATGTAGTTTTCGTAACTTAGAATCAGCTCAAGGACATCTAGATATGACTTTTGCCGATAACGATTGGACCTGTACCTTTTTTATTATAATATAAATAAAAAATCATCTATAATCTATCTTTTAGAAGTCATATTAAAATTTTTAATTTTTCTTTATTAATTATTTATTTGTTTGTTACAAATTAACCTCTTTTAAGGAAAAGTAATAAGTTTTAAAGAAAAAAATAAAATTTCTGGCATATCTTCTAACATGGCGAACGGGTTTTGATTTTTTTGTCAAATACAACCATGTTAAATTTTTGAAACTAATTTTATATATATATTATATTAATAATATAATTAATATAAGCTCCATTCCCTCTGACTCAGTTTTTTTATCAAAATTTCTGTAATATTTGCTAGAAAACCTCTTAATTCTTCCGGCCTTTTCTTCACTTTGACCACCTTATTCTTATTAATTTTTTAAAATGAATTTAACAATAATCTATATAGAATGTGTTCTACATTCTATTAGTATCTGTTCTAGGTCCTTTTATTCTGCATTATCAATGAGTCTATATAAATTTGTCTATATTTTTTTAAGTCTATGTCTACAGTGGTGATTTGATTTGACACGTGGGTTTTTACGTAATTTTACGTAAATTTTCGTAAAAAAGTTAAAATTAAAAAAAATTATTGGAAACATGTTAAAAATTTTATTAGTTAATAAATTTTAATTCAAAATTTTGGCTAATTTTCTGTTTTTTTTTAGCTGAAGTGTTAAAAAATGAGCGGGACGTCTTCAATGAATTGCTTGCTTTTTCAAAGGCTTTTTCAAATGTTCTGTCATGAGGTACATATCGTGCCGAATACTATTACGTAATTTTACGAAAATTTACGTAAAATTACGTAAAAACCCACGTGTCAAATCACCACTGTATATAAAAAAAGGAGTCAATATTTTGATATGCTCTCAAAAAATAAAAAAAAACGAACCGGTCTTATTTTAAATTTTTTTAAGATTTTTTGTGCCAATCTCAAAAATTTGGACAAGTATGACTTTAATAATTTATTAACCAATTTTTCCAAATATTTATTATAAAATGTTTAGAATAATTTTTAGAGTTTAGTTGGAAAATATCAACCTATAAATCTAATTTGATATAAATCAAAAAAAATGTTGCTAATTTTTAAATCTGCATTTTGAATACAAGATTTAGGCGGCCAATATTCAAAAATGGCCTATAAAACCACGATTTTAGAAGGTTTTTAAAAATAGAGTAAGAAAAATAAAAATATTATGTAGAAACACATAATGAAAACCAAAAGAGAATATGTGTAAATCAAAATAATCATTTCCATGTTAAACCCACTGAATTGTTTGAATACTTCATAGTGCTTATTTAGGTGATAGTGTGTTAAAATAATTTCAAAGCCAGACTTGGATTTTTCATGATGACTAAGGTGTTTGTAGACTTCATAAATGCTTTTTAAGTCCGCGTTTTCAACTTCTTTGACGAAGTGAAGATTCTTGCTGAGTTTCTTGTGCTTTTTGATCCATGCGAGCATGTCCTTGTAAAAAGTAGCAAGTTTAGACTGCACATAGACCACACTGAGCTCTCCATCTTCACACAAAACGTTTGAAGCAAGCAAGCTTCTTTTGATGTCATCAAAAGAAAAATTGAGAAATTGTCTAACAATGTCTGTTTCGATCTTTTTAAATTGGTTTTGTTCAAAAAATTTTACATGGTTTATTAACCACAGCTTGTTGAATAACATCTTGGAATTTTTTGAAGAATTTTAATGGGTTTTCAATAATGGCCTGTTGCTATATTTTATCTCATTAAAACATATGAATATCTTCACATTGTACGCTACTCTTGCGAATATTGTAGTTGTGTTGGATACTTCAACTGAGCATGTATTTATTAAAAATATGGTATTTAAGTTTTTGATAAATTTTCACTATTTTATACTAGAACGACGTCCATCTTGAATTTTTCAAATATTTACTTATGTTTTTTTATTGGCTACACATTTTTTATTTTAATTTAATTGTCCGAGTTCAAGTTTTATTTTTGAAGTAATTGATTAAATATGGACAACAATGAACTAGAAATTTTTTTTTAATTGTTTATTTCAAAATTTAAATGGCTCTGAGTAATAGAGGCTCCTTTCGCCATTGTTTTTTCTCAAATAGTTGTACATTAATAAATTGAATGAATAAATAATTTTAAATAATTAAAAAAACGAGTTTAAATAGAAAACCCATTAAATAACAATGAACTAGAAAAAATTTACCTCATTTTTATCATTTACTAAAATATATTTTTATCGTTTATAAAACAGCTTGATTTAATCTCTAAGCGGGAAAGTTAAGTTGAGAGCAATTTTTATCTGGAGTAGAGCAATTTATTTAAAAGAGTTAATATTAAAAAAATATTAAATAGTCAGTCAATTTAATGTATTATTCGCAAATTAAAAGTATTAGTTGTCATAGAATTTAGTTTAAAGTAATTTAATGTATCACTCAAGGCTAAGTTAAAAAAAAATCATCAATTAATAAATAAATTAAAATAGATAACAATAATAATTATTTAATAAATAAAAAGTTTAAAAAAAATTAAGAAATCAATTAAATAAATAATTTTCATAATTAAAAATTAATTAATTTTTAAGAAGGATCTTTAGCTCGGTACACATAGACAAATAAATAGATAAAATAAGATAATTAAGTCCATGTTCGAACTTAAATTTTAGTGATTTTGACTTTTTAACTCAAAATTAATATTTGAATTTTTACCTTTCCATGCAGTTATGATCACAGCCACATGAATTTTTTGCCGTTTGTGGCCTAGTTAAAGCCAAAGTCAATAAAATTAAAGTCCAAATTAGAAAATAATATTAAAAAAAGTCTTGAGTTGGACTTGAGTTTTAGACAACTCAGTATAAAAGTTAACGAGGGATTTGAATTAACCGCAGGTGAATTATTATTAATTTTTCTCAATTTACGCCATTTTTGGCGATGGTAAAATTAAAAAAAAAAAGTAATTTAGATGAAAAAAATTGGATATTAATTTAGAGCATAATTGAGCGTTTAGTTATTTTCTTAGAAGAATAGAAAAAAAATTAAAAAATTACAATTAATATAAAAGCTGAAACTTAATATTTAATCATTATTTTAATAAAATTTTTGCTTTTTTAAGTTAACATCAAATTAAAATAAAAATTAAGATTTAATTTTTAATCAAAAAATTGTCTTCACTCGAGTCACTATTGACTAAATTATATTAATCTGAAAATTTTGTTGTGAAAATACCAAAAATCACTCTTTTAGGATAATGCATTAATTCAAGCTTTTTCCAGTAAAAGTATAACAAAAATAATTTAAATATATATATGCTACAGCAAGACTAGCTTGTGGAGGTGGCCTTCTAGGAGGTCACCTATGATAGCTCCTTGCACATAATACATAGAAAAGTACTGAAAAAATAAATACAGGTTAATTTTTAGGTCAAAATAAGAGTTAAGATTAGAGATAGAAAAAGCTGTAAAAAGAAAAATTTTATAGATAAATATTCATGTTCAAAATTGTAGAATAGACCGGAAGGCATCGTATCGGTTCTTGAACTTGTTGACCGAGTCGGCGTCTATGACTGTAGCTGGCAGGGCGTTCCACTCGTTGACTATGTTTGCCCTTTGTAAACATTTGGTGGAGGCCTGGACTGACAGTCTTCTTGCATGACCTCTGATACATCCGGTGGGTCCGGGTTGGGATAGTAAACTTGTAGGAACCGGGGGGTACACTCAGCTCACTTCGTTGACCCAGTGATAATGGCTAACGTGAAAAAAAAAAACGTAAATAGACGTTAAAATTGATTTTTACGTGAAATTTTCGAAAATTTTATGAATTTAATGCATAATTTTTTTTTGTTTAAAGTGAAGTTTTTATTTAAAAAATGATCTGCTTGTTTAGTTAATGGAATTTAAATAAAAATAAAATATTTCGATATATTATTTTTACCGAGCTTAGGATTTTTTTATTATAAAATTAAAAAATTTGATTAAAAATAATAAAATAAAAAAATTAAAGTAAAAATTTGTCAAATTAATAAATTTTTATTTAAACAATTACTTTCTAAAAAAAATTTTCGAATGAAAAAAATATGTTGTTGTTGTTAATAATTTATTTAATATTTCAAAAAGGCTTTGAGTAATAAAATTCCTTTCGCCATTCGTATTTAAAATTTTAAAAAAGTGTCCATATAAAAAGCTGTGTGTGTGGAAACGTATTAAAAACAATTAATAAAATTTATCTTATTAATATGATGAGAAGAGAAAGAATTTGTGAAATCCACCCTAAAATTGTATAAATAAGAACCGATTTTTTTTTTAATTTTTAAATAATTAATAATTTTCCCGGAAAATAAATTTTGATTAATAAATGTTCATTTTAATAATGTTAAATTAAAATTTAGGTACTTGATTGAGCTAAATAGTATCGATTTTGGCTAAAAAAATATTTTTTTTGTTCCGCACGATCTTAAAAAAGCTATTGAGTTGAAATCCATTTTAATTTTTAATAATAATTATTTATTAGATTGTGTTTAAATGAATAGGCTTTTATTGAAATTATTTTAAATTTAAAAATTTATTTTTGGGAAAAGTTAAAATTATGATTGTTGAAAATGATATCATGACATAATAAAATATTAGAAGCGTTTCCCTAGATGGTATGAAATTCTATAATTACTTTTGATGTTAATTAAAATTTAGTTATTCAAAATTAATATTTTTTTTAGTTGACTGAAGAGACTAAAAAATCTTTTTTATCAATCATATTTTTATATAAGGTATGATTAATTTTTAGTGATTCACAAAATATAATAAAAAAATTAAAAATTAATCATTAGGAATAATTTAAAATAGCAGTATAAAAATACAAAAATTTTTGTATTTTTGTATTATATTTATATTTTTAATCAAAAATCAATTAAAAACTTTCAAGCAACTACTTCTTAATAAAAAGATAGCCTTTTATTTATTTTGGCATGTAAATTTTTTATTAGTGAGTCATTTAATTACAGACTCTTTATTTGATCCGACTTTATTTTCAGACTTCAAAATTTATTTCTTTTATTTTAAATTATTTCCTTTCAAATTTTTTTTTATAGATGTTAGAGTTGGAACAATTTTATTTTCCAAAATTAATAAAACATGAATTTATTTATCTTTTCTTACATTCAATGTCTTTTAATTTATTTAATTAATAATAATACAAAATATGAACTAATAATAAATGTTTTTAGAAATAGATTTTAGCAAGCTTATAATTCATTTTTATTGTTTATTAAGCAGACAAGTGATTTTTACGAGCGTTTAGGACAAAGCAAAGCTTTTTAAATATAAAATTTACATTTAATAATATTTATGCTAATTAAAATAAATAAATTAAGATAAAATTTTTTAGCAAATATTAACTTAGTTTTCGTCGTATTGATTATTTGCCAAATAAAAAGCTTTTTCTTAAATTATTTATTTCATTTTTTTTTCATTTTCTATGAGCGACTGATAAAATATATATAATTGAATTGAATTTAACCATTTCTGGATAAAAAAAAATCATTTTTGAGCTTGACTACACAATTTAAAGATTTTAATTGAATCTAGTTTTAAATAAAATTGGCCTTTAACAAAAATTAAAGGTTACTTTGAAATGTGAATATAATTTTTTCCGAAAAGGGTTAAAAAAAATTAAAATAAAATCATGGTGTTAAAAGTGATTCAAAGAAAAAGAATACAATAGCTCATGATTAAAATAAATTAAATGTACAAAAGAAAAATGTGACTTTTTTCGACTTTTTAAAATATTAATTCATTCATTTTTATTTTTTTATTTCGTTTTATAGAATTATACAAATTAGCAAATTTCATTAAATTTTTTCTTTTTTCTATTAGAATCTTTTAATTTTCAACTTGATTTTTTTTTGTGTTGTTTTATTTAAATCATCATTTATAAATTATGAGGAATCTATATGCGATTCAAAAAAAGGAAGATCATATGTCTTCTATTAACCGAAAACAGAACTGCGAAAATAACAATATAAAATTTTATTTTTATTTTATTAATATTCATAAAAGAACCTCTCTTAAGTAGTTTTCTAACATGTATTTTATTCGTCTGAAATCGACATGATTAAAACTCAAACTCACTAATTATTTTAAAAATAGTGTTGGGCGGCGGCCAACTTTGGCCGGCCGGTTTACGGCCGGACTTGAACGGCTGCATTTTTGACCGTCCGTGAATTGGCCGGCCGTCTGTGGACCGTTTTTTAAAAGGCCTTTAAACCTTTCCAGGGCCGGCCACCAGACAGACCGACCGTGAAATGGCCGGCCAGCTAACGGACCGATCGTAAAGTGGCCGGTCAACTGAAAGGCCTTTAAACGGCCGACCGTGTGCAGACCGGCCGGCCACAAAACGGTCCAAAAAAAATTTTACTTAGATGATTAAAAAAATTTAAAGGCATTAAAATTAGCATTTTTTATTTATCAAAAATTTTGATTAAGGATTATTATTTTGATTTTGATTTATGTAATTTTTAATTATTATCCCAAATTTTTTCGAAAATTTTCAGAAATCCTTAAATTATATATAATTATTTTGAATTCGGAATTTTAGTTTTTAATTGTTTTTAATTTAATAAAATTCTTAAAATTAAATCAAATTTAATGTTTTTTCAAATTTTAAAAACATTAAATTTGATTTCTTTTAAAGAATTTTATTTCAAAAAATTTTTTTCGATTAAATTTTGAAAATTTTAATTTTAATTTTTAATTTTATTAAAAGCTTTTTAAAAAAAAAAACTAAAATTCCGAATTCAAAATATTTGGATAAAGTAATAAATGCTAATTTTAATGACTTTAAATTTTTTTAATCATCTAAGTAAAATTTTTTTTGGACCGATTTGTGGCCGGCCGGTCTGCACACGTTCGGCCGTTTAACGGCCTTTCAGTTGGCCGGCCACTTCACGGTCGGTCCGTCAGTTGGCCGGCCGCTTCACGGTCGGTCTGTCAGTTGGCCGCGGCTTGGCCGGCCATTCACGGTCATTGGCCCTTTAATCTACCGGCCGTTTTTTGGCCGCCTGCACCGCCGGCCACGGTCTCGGCCATTTTTTTTTTCTGGCCGGCCACATGGCCTCTCGACCGGCCCCCAACACTATTTAAAAATCACCTCTCTTTCTTTGATCTTCTTACTAAATAAATCATTTGATTTAGAATTCTTATCATAATAATTTCTATTTCCAAATTATTAATGTTGGTGTTGTCCAGTTAAAATATTTTAAGATTTTTTAAAAATTTTGGATAAATTTTCTCTTATCTTCGAAAAAATCTAAAGTAACTTTAAAAATTCTTCAAAATATTGTTGACTGAGCGAGACCAACATAATTTATCATTGGAATCGGTTAAAAGGCAAATAACAATATTTTGAGGAATCTAAAAAATATTATTTAAAGATTTTTTTGAAGTTTTTTGAGGGTTGTTAAAAAATTTTATTCTAAAAAATCTTCAGGGATTTTTGAAAGGTTATTTTAAATAATTCTCTTTTTTTTCTTAATTCTTGCCTCTTAGAATTGAGTTTTTTATAATAGCCTAGTGAAAATTAATAAGATATTTAATAGAAAAAACAATTTCCGTATTTTCGTAATATTTATTTTTAAACAAAAATAATAGATTATTTGGTCGCCAAATTCAAAAATAATGGATACATATACTTTTTTCGCGATACTTTTTCCGCGCGTACGGAAAAAGTATTATTTTTGATGCGCGGAAAATTATCTTTTTTCAATGCGCGGAAAAAGTATTATTTTCAATGCGCAGAAAAAGTCTTTAAAATGTTTTATACAATTTTTTATTATAAAAGATAGTTTAAGAAAATTTTTTATGTCCAATTAAAATTGAATACTGAATAAGAATACCGAAAAAAACAAAGACAAATTATAGCATAAAATAAAAATTTCCATTTTCTTCCATAATTATGTTATTATGTTCACCAGAACTTATTAAAAAGTTCGAAACAGACGGCAAATTATCGCTGCTATTTCCACTCGAATTTGAGCTATGATCTGTTAAATCTTGAGGGAGTTGCTGCGTAATTTGACTCACTATCGGTCTATTATTATTTCCTGATATTTTTTTATATTTTTATTTCATATTTTTTTTTAATATTTATTCTATAATTCTTAGATTGAGTGAATGTATTGAAATATTAATTATTTTTAAGTAAAATTTTTAAATTCCATTCACGAAAAAAGTATTATTTTTGAAGCGCGGAAAAATTATCTTTTTTCAATACGCGGAAAAAGTAACTGCAACGAAAATAATTTTATAAATTTATAAGGAAATGATACTTTATTTTCAAATGTTTCAAATTTTTTAATAGCAATGTTCCCAGTATAGTGGGCTGATGTGCTCTACGTTTAATGAATGATTAAAATATATTAGAAAAAATATAAAATTAATTCAATCTAGCTAAATTTTTTTGTTAGCTTTAAATTATTAAATTTCAAAAAAAAAATTTTATATTGAATTAGCGTAATTTAATTCATTTCAGAGTAAATACGATAAATTCACTGGGTAAATGGCCATGTAATTTATTAAAATATGTGTAAAATTAATCAAATAATTATGCATTTAACTTTTAGATTAAGAGCAACCATAAAGATTACCAAATTAAGAATAATTTTCAAAATTTATTTTTGTATCCAAAGTTTAGGTAATTTTTTGCAAACTGAATTTCAACAAATTCATCTATCAAAATTCGCTTCAGCATACATTTTTATTTAAATTGCTTATTCAGTAGTACCAAACTGCTTTTAATGTTTAGCAGTGTTGCCATCAGCTACATTATCTTTGTTTACCTTCTTTAAGATAAACATTGCTGAAATATTCCAATGCACTGATAAATTTGTTTGAATTTTAAATTAATTACAATAATAAATTTACAAAAATTTGAAGATGTTTCTAAATTTAGACAAAAAAAAAATTATTTTAATCTCAGTCTAAAGTAAATAAATGTTAAGGCAACAAAAAAAAAGATAAAAATCAAAATTTATTTACGAATAATATAACTGCAATAAAAATTGTTTTCTCAATAATTTTTCCTTTTAATTAAAACAGAGCTTAAAATTTGTTTGTAATCTTTTTTGTTTCAAATTGGCATTAAATTTAAAATTGTGATTGGTATATGTCACGAGGTAAACAAAGTTAATTAGCTTGGAGAACGTGCATTTCAAGGCCAAACTTTCACTCAAACCATTTGAAGATAAATCAAAATTTAATAAAAATGGTAATAAAATTTATAATGCTGTGTCATCAAAAAATTTTATTTTTCCAAATATTAGTTATACGATACTTTGAATGTCATCGAAACGTCTAGAAGTAATCTCAACATCACACATAAATATCAGATAATACTTTCTATTAAAATTTTGAAATTAGCATCCAATTTGTGATCATTTTTCAAATTTTTCAACTCTTCCACAAAAATTTTGGGCGTTTTGTCATTTTTTAAAAGTTTTTCCACAATTTGACACACTTTGTCAATCACACTTATTTTCTCATCAACCCTTTCCTTCAATTCAGTGGCATTTAAGCCATAAAAATACAAAATTTTTATACAATGGTTTAAGACTGGTCTGGCATGGCAGTGGATCCGTTTGGAGCAAGTGTCAACAATGGTCATTACCAATTCAATGCTGGACTCGATGAATTCCGACTGTCTATCAAAGTCCAGACCAATCTTGGAGCTTTCAATTGAATCAAACGCAATTGCCAAACTTTTGTCCAGATGACGGCTCGCAAATACGCCCATTTGGTTGATGAACAAAATTAAATTTTTGTAATAAACTGTCTTGGCAGAAATGTTGGTGGTCATGTAGCAATTGGTCAGCATTGAGCCCATTGTTTGAGAGTGCTTGCGGTAATAGTGCTGTCCAGAAGCATACTCTGGTTCCATAATGGCCAAGAGCTTTAGCATTGAGTGTCCCATCGAGTGCAAAAACTCGACACACTCTTTGTCGTTCAAGTACTTGTCAAAGGTCTCGTAAAGCAATTGGGCTCTCATGTTGAACCCAAGTTTGGCATGGGTCGAATTATCCAGCAGGTGGTTTAGGATGCGGAGAGCGTGGATTTTTTTCTGATAGTCAATTTCTTCTAGGTAAAAAATGCCGTATCTGAGCGTGACTTCAAGCAGGGCTTCGTCATCAAAGCCCGGGTAGTTAACCTCAAAAATGTGTTCCTCAAACTTTTGCTCCAAATCAGTGCATTCTTGAGCATTAAAGTGCTTGGCTTTGCCAAAAGCCTCAATTAATTTGGCTCTTTTTTGCTTGGTTGAAGTCAAGTTTAAAAAGTTGCCAGTAGATGTCATTTTTGATTATCAGCTATTGAATGTGTGCTTGGGTCTCGATAAAGTAGGTGAATAAACAAAAAAAAAAGCAAGTCCTGAACACAATAGGATACGAAGTTAAAATATTTTAAAATAAAAATTAGAATAATTAAATTAAACGCAATTACATTAAGAGAAAAAATAATAGCTTTCTTTTTTTCCCCGGGTATAAATACAGGCTTTCTAAAACAAATTTTTCTTTTCTTTTTTTTTTTTTTTAATTTCAAATTTTTGCACACTTTAGTTTAAATCTTATCTAGATAGAACCATGCTTTAGAATACATTATGATCGTTCTAGATCAGCTGAAATTTTAGTAAGCGCAGTTTCACGGAAAAGGTTGTTTCCATTTAAATAAATTATGATTCAAAATTCGATCACTTTTCCCAAGGAACCGATTTATTTATACTGCGCAAAAATTTTTTTAAAAATTAGTTACATAATTTAAACTTAGTACAATCAAGCAATTTACCAAAAAAAAAATATTGATCAAAAATTAGAAGCAAAAAAGGTCTTAAAAACTTATTTTTACAGTATCATATTCGGATATTAAATACATTTTTTAATAGTTTTAAATTAATAATTCTGATCAAGGTACGAAATGAATTAATAAATCAAGTCTAGACATAAATCGGAGTACTTAATAAAATTAGAAATTTTCAAATGATATTTTCATAATTTAAAACCTCAAATATTTAATTACTATAATTCTAGATTTAAAAAAAATCCAAAAAAAAAAAAAAAAACTAAGACCTGGACTAGGTTTTTTATTTATCTTTATTTAAATAAAATATTTCATTGCTTGCATGGTTGATAATTTTAAATTATTTTTTAATGTTAAATGAATTAAAAATTAATTTAGATTTAATGAGACAATTAAAATCGAAATATGGAAAAAATAATTCACCAAGAAATAAATGATTACACGGCATCAGAAGAGTAGAATGAAATTTAGATTAAAAAAATAATTAATTTAACTATATTTATTAAGTCAATTTTGGGAAAAATGTCGAAACAAAAAAAGTGTTTCCAGCACCGATAGCTTGACCGAAAATTACGAATTGAACCAGTACTTTATGAACATTGCTATATTGGTTTCTAAGCGTCGAAAAAATGTCAAGCACCAGGTACTTAGGAACATAAAAAAATCTTAAAATTTGACTTAATTTTTGACCAGGCAGGTGCATGCATTGTCAACTCGAATAATAAAATAATTGGCACTGGAAATTACACCCACAATAGTCCACTGAAAGAAGAGGTTCTTTCTTGGTTTAAGGACACAAAGCCTAAAAATGATTACTGTAAGATTATAGCTTAATTTTGACCCAGGAATGACCAGAAATTTTTTATTTTAGTGGAGCATGCAGAAGTGAACGCAATTCTGAGCAAAACCGAAAGCTGTTTGGATAATTGTACAATGTATTTGACATGTTTTCCATGTATAGAGTGTGTAAAATTGATCGCGCAGTCTGGTATTCGCAAAATTGTCTACATTGATGATTCTTGTTGTCAAACGCTGAGTGAAAATGAAATTTTTGCTTCCAAAGTTCTACTCCAGCTGTCAGGTGTTTCTCACTACAAACTTGAATAATTTTTTTTTTTCGAGATTAAAATTATTTTGTTTTTTTTTTTGAAGTTTTCTTTCAAATTGTTTTGTAAAGAACGATTGATTCCTGGACCAAAAATTCATATTAATTTAAATTTTTTAAATTTTGATTTTTTTGTAAATAGTGTTACATTTTTTTTCTATTCGAGATTTTTTATCTCTGAGTAGTAAAATAAAAATATGATTTTATTAATTTTTTTTATTCCTTATCAAATTGTTAAGTTTTGATAAATCAAAATTTAAATCATGTGAATGAATGAACTTTACTTTAAATTTTTAACATACTCAAAAAATAAAACTGGAAGAAAAATTTATTTTATATTTTTTTGCTAAAATTTTTTGATCATTGTTTAATTATTTAGTTAAGTTAACCTCATTTAACTGACAATGAACAAAACGACTGACAAATAAAATAATTTAATTCGAGGGAAGATTTTAAAATTTAAAATTTTTTTTTAATTTATGAAAAGAAAAATTAAGCCACCATGACAATCTAACAGCTTAGTACCCAGTCAGACATTCTATAGAGACTTTTTGTAGTTTTTTTGAAGATTCTTTAAAAAATCTTTGTAAATTGACTTTTTTTGAAGGAAAAATAGAGATATTCTAGAGATAAAAAATTATTTAATGTGAATAAAAAAATCTTTATTTTATCTCTATATTTTCTTTAATGATTAATCTGTTCTACCAGTCAAATGTTTTTAGAGATTTTTTGTAATTTATTTACAGATTCTTTAAAAAATCTTTAGTGAATAACTTATTAAAGAAAATGTTGAAATGTTTTAGACAAGAGGTAAATTTTCAAAAGGTCTCATTTTTTATTTTTTTTTTGTTTAAGTTTTATTATTTTATTAAAATATTCTTTAAGTTAATTTTTTTGCGACTTAACAATACAGTTGAATGTAAATAATTTATATATCTCCTATTTTGAATGTAAAAAAAAAAACTAATTCTTAATTCTTATGAGACTTCAGCGGAAAAAAAATATAGAATTGCCAAAAATTTTATATTGAAAGAAAATGCCAAATTTTAGAAAAAAATCATTTTTCTTGAAAATGTTAAATTTTTGTTCTAAAAACAAAAGAGATTTGAATGTATATATATTAAAATTTTTCGTTACTCTAAATAAGAAACTCTAGCTTGGCCGCCACTCAACACTAATAAAAAATAAATGAAATTATAAAATTTTTAAATTCTTCTTTTTCCCAAGAGAATTATTATTTAAATGAAATCTAATAGTTTTAATTTAAAAACTCCTAAGAATCTTTGCAGAGAGATTGTTTTACCTAAAAATCAATTGTTACAAACTGAAATTTACAATTTTTTTACAGTATCTAATAGACGGACATATTAAAAATTTACATTTAAAAAATTAATATTAAATTTGATTTAGACTTCTTAAGTAAATAAAGATTTTGGAAATTATTTAAATCAATATTTTTAAAAATGTGTTCATATTTGTTAATAAAATAATTATTTAATATATTTTTTTTTTTCAGATTCGTGTTTATGGTTTTTTAAAAATCAATCAAAAATAAAACCAGTTATAATAACCGATTAACAATACTGGTCAAAAGGTATAACCGGCTAGCAAAACCTGTTTCTAAAAAAATGGTTATTACAACTTTTGCATATAAGATTAAAGTCTAATTCCTGACTTATAAAAAAAAAAATATAAATTAAATTCGGACTTGGACTTGACTTAAGACTTGAGACTTTTGAACAACTCTTAAAAAAAAATGTGTAGAAATGTTCTCTTGAGAACGCTTAGTATATGACATACGCTTGGATTGTAGATTGTTACTTAAACCCTTTTATTTATTTTTTATTCCAGTAGCTTTATTAAAGAAAATTAAATTGTTCTATTTTTTTTTTAATTTCTCTTTCCTTTTTTTTTCAATATTTAATTAATATTAAATTTGGTATAATTTAAATATTGAAATTTTTGATTTAAATTTTGAATATTTTAAATATTGAAAAAAAAAAGAACGAGAAATTAAAAAAAAATAGATCAATTTAATTTTCTTTATTAAATCTACTGGAATGAAAAAAATTTTTAAATTTAAATATTTTAAATAAAAAATATTTATAAATATTTAAAATCATTTTTTATTCCAGTAGATTTATTAAAGAAAATTAAATTGATCTATTTTTTTTAATTTCTCTTTCCTTTTTTTTCAATATTTTTATGTTGTTTTCTATTAAAATCCTTGGATCAATTTGATTTTTTTTGCCACCTCCGTCTTTCTGGACGATTTGCTGAATAATATTTCCGATTCATTGGTTTATTTCCTTTTAAAATTTCTTGATTCATTGGCTATATCTTTGGATTCATTTTCATTCCAATTGTTGATTTAAAATCTCCAGAATTTTGAACCTGGAAATTTTCCTTCATTTCTTTGCATTTTTCATGATTAATATACATGAAAAATTTATGTAATTTTACTTAAAATTCAAGTTTAAAAAAAATTGCTAAATTAAATCAGAATTGGTCAAAAATCCACTTTTTAGGCCATTTTTTGTTTTAGAAAACTTTGGAAAATTTATGTGATTTTATGTAATTTTGCATTTTTTTAGTTAAAATAAAAAAATATTATATAGGTAATTTTACATAAATTCCTGTTCATTTTTTAAATTAAAATTTCATAAATTCACTTAAATTTATCAAAAATTCTTGTGGAAAATCATAACTGTATTATTGACCATTACTAATCATTACTGTTTACACATGTAAACTTTAAAGTTAAATAAAAACAAAAAAAAATACAAAAATGAACTTTTAACTGTTATTAATTAAAGAGATGAATAGAAAAATAATTATTTTCATTGTTGTTTTTTCTAAATGGAACAATATAATAAATCTGTTTAAATTTCAAGTGAATGTAAAGAAAGACCAATAAGTAAAAATATTTTTAAAATGGTATCATCTGGTAATTAAAACAACTAAATTGGTTAATCATTTAAATTGATAGAATCTAGCCACAAATTTTCAAATTTAAAGCTAAAGTCAAATCTTCTAAAAATGAAACGTTAACATTTATTTCTAAATAAAAACTTTGGGACTCACGTTTTAAGTTTAATAAAATTTTGAATCGATTTAATTCGTTTTAAAAAGTTAAAATAAAAGTCATTATTTTAAGTCATTACTCATTAATCATTTTATCTAATATTTCATAAAGCTTTTTATATTTTATTTTATTTTTGAGCTTTCTAAGAATTAAATAGTGTTGGAAATCAACTCTAATCGATTGACAAAATTCATAAATCGACTAATTTTTTTAAGTTGACTATTATCAAAAATTGAAAAACTTTTTTTCTAAAAGTTTAAAATCAATTTTGTTAATGCAGAATAGTGCAACATTCAAAGTTGCATCAACTGTAAAAGTCTGCGAATGATGTGGAAAATCTCTGCAAAATGTACTTCGCTCGATTTTATTAAAATTTAATCTCTGCTAAACTCTGCAAATTTCGCAGACCTTGAAATTTGATGCAACTTTGAATGTTGCACTATGTTGAATTTACAGAATTAAGTTTTAACCTTTAGAAAAAAAGTTATTCAATTTTTTTATATTTTTCTGTTCTTTTTATCATTTTGTACTGAATTTCACAAAACCCAACATCTTCATATAATATTTTTCTAAAGTTTAAAATTCTTATTTAAATAAAAAATACTATAAATTTAATATATAAAAACTTAGTGTTTCACGTCTAAAATAAAATTAATTAATTAGATAGTCATCTAGAGTAAATTATTCGATTAAATAATCGACTAAAAAATTAATCGGAAATTTTGATTTTTTTTTACAAGTATGTTTTTAAATTTATTTATTTACTTTCTTTTTAAAACAATAAAGTTAATAATAAGTTTAAATTTTAACTTATCTCTTGTTAATTAACTCTCGTCAAGTGGTAGGACATGTAAGAAGCTTCGAGCCAAAAAACATGGGTCCTTTCGTAATCAGAAAAAAATAAACGAGTGCAATTATGAAATTGTAAACACTGAGAATCAAAAAATTCAGGTGGTCCATTATGATCGTTTGGTCAAGTACAAAATGAGACGATCAGTGAAAAATTTGGAACATTTTAATCAAGAACAATTAGAAGATGATTGAAGACAAAAGAAGTCTCAGACTGCATTAATAGTTAGGAGGCTAAAAGAAGCTAAAAATCCAATTAATGCTGATCAACAAGCTAATCAAGCAGGTGTGTTAGATGACATAGAGATCCAGAGTGGTGTACCTATAGTTAATGAACAAGTTCGAAACGAGCAAGAGCAAGAAAAAGAAGATCAAGATGAAGAGGATCAGGAAGATGGAATGGTTGGATCAGAGGTAGAAAATCATGAGTTAACAGAAGACGAATCGAATTTTTGAGACAAAATAATTTCTGTATTTCAAGTATTAAGTTCAAGATTAAGGCAAGATTAGTGAAATTATTGCGTATACAGTACTTTCAGGAAATTAAATCTAGTGCTATGAAAATTTAAAAAAAAACAAAAAAAAAAAAACGCAAATGACATCGAGAAGGTTGGTTACTAAAATCCCTATAGTACACGAGCTTATTATCCATAATATCGTGTACTATTGAAAAAACGTGGATGACCTCAAGCTCTACTTGAACGATGGGGCTCAAGAATCAGGGTTCTCTCCCATTGCGTCCTTCAGAATTATAAAAAATGAGAGAGAACTAGAAGCACACGGCTATATGACATTTACCAACATCATAGACAACGCCAAAGCAATTCATAAATTGGCGGATGGTCTGGTCTTCCGTGGTAAGAAGTTCCATTTCGAAGAAAAGCCGGTGGAGTGTTACGCCGAGGTTACACCAGCTGACGTTGTATTCTTCGAAACCATTTGGGCCAGCAGGAAGCAAAAAGAGCAAGCAAATGAGCAAGCAAGTGGGCAAAGGATGCCACATCCGAGATCCAACCATAAGTTGGAAGAGGACTTAAGTGACGATGAGCATCAAATGATACTCTCTAGAAATTCAGTATTCAAGTTTGTTGTTTTTATGTTTTTCATTTTGGTTGTTAATTTTCTTTGTGTTTTGTTGATGATAGTTTTGTCATTTTTTTTTAAAAGGGGGAAGGAAGTTGGTGTCCTTTTGGACTCCTTAAAAGGGCGAGGGTTGTAAGACCCGGTTATCCCTTCTAATATAAATAGAAGTGAAGTTTAGATGTGATGGTTCAATTAGCAATGTTGATTTTTTTTGACTAGCATGTTATTAAACTTATTTATTTAGTTACTTATTAAAACAATTAAGTTAAAAATAAGATAAAGTTAAAAGGAATATAATTATTGTAGTAACAATTTTATCAGCAAAAAAAAGTAAAAATTTGTCTAAAATAAATTTGTTAAGACCCAAGTCTTGACACCTCTCTACATAAACCATTCGATTTGCATGATCTGATTTTGCTGCAGCTAAAACGCACATTTTAGCTTGAATTTAAACCACAACCACTTTTGATATAACTTTGGATTCCATTTAATAACTATTTACTAAAGAGCAATTCATATTTTGCAAAAATTTGTCTCTATTATCTTTTGATTTGATCACTCAAATTTTAATATTTTCATTAATTAAGATACCTTGCTTAAATTTTATCCGGAATATTTAAAATATTTTTTCAATTTTTGTTCCAAAATTTACCAATTTGGAAAGTTTAATTTTTTTTTATTGACAGATCTAACTTAAAAATACATTGTTTTTTAATATCGATGTTGAATGAAACCAGACTTTTTTTCTTGTCACAAAAATTTAAGTCAAAGTCATGACTTAAATTTTTTTTTTTTTAAGTCAATAAAAATATTTAATTTTTTTAAATTTTTATTTTTTTATGATCTTCTTATCTCTTTTTTTTCAGCGTGGCAGTCCAAAATTCTGGCTACCGAGCTGAACGGCTAAATTACCGCCCGCCACAATGCTGACAGTATCTTTGACTGCCCGGTTTTTTTTACCGATTTTTTAACGGTCCAAAATTTTGACCATCAAGCTGACCAGCTTTACTTAGCTTTTTTCTAAAAAAAAAATTTTAAGTCATTGACTTGACTTAAAAAAAAAGAAAAATTTAAGTCAAGTCATTGACTTGACTTGACTAAAGACTTGTGACTTAAAAACAACTCTGAATGAAAATTAGCAAAAAAAAAATTTGCATTATTAGAGTTTCCATTTAATATAAAAAGATTTCTAAGTTTTTAGAAATTTAGGATTTAAATTTTTATTTTAGAAAATTTGTTGCTCTTCAAGATACTTAAATATGCTTCAACTACTAACAGTCAGCAGTAGAGAAATCATTTATCGAGAGAGATTGACTAAAAATAGATAAATTCAAGAATTGTGATGAATTAAAGCAAAATTATTTTAATGACATATTAAAATTTTCGTTAGGTGATTCAAATTTCAATATAATTCACTTAAATATCAATTTAATTTTTAACAACCTTTATGAATTGGATCAAATTCTCAATTCCCGAATATTTGACATTGTTTGTTTCTCAGAAACCAAATTGAATGAGTCAATACCAAACTCATTTTATAACAAAAACTTTTATTCGAAAATTAGTCTCGATCAAAATAGACATGGTGGTGGACTAGCTGTATTTATTAAAAACGGTATAAAAGAAATTCGAATACTTATGCATAATGGAATGGAGCTTATTTATTTTCAGCTGGTAATTAATTCACAAAAACTTAATTTCATTTATTGCTATCTAGCACCTTGGCTAAATGAAGTCACATATATATGTAACAGTAAATTTCTATAACACGTAATTTTGTAAATTAACTGGTCTTCCAGTAAAAATATAAAACAAATAGGAAAAAAATTATGTTTTGTTTTTTTACTAGTAATTTTGTTAACTTACTTTTCAGTCAGTAATTATGTAAAACAATTTTTCGTGAATTGTGTTTCAATGTTTCAAAAATCCCAATAAAAAGAAAAAAACCTCGGACAATTCATCAGTGACTGAATATCATATTAACTGAATAAGCTTTAATTATCCAAATCGAATCTAAGCCAACACGGACATAAAAAAAATTCTGGCTACTTGGATGCAAGAAAATAAATAACTTAAATAACTTAAATCTAGACAAAGCTTTAAGCGTGAGGCAAGCAGTAAATGAATTATCAATTGGTGGTTGTCAGGGCATGGTAAAATGCAACTGTAATGGTCAATGTATGACAAAACGATGTGGTTGCAAAAAATCCCAGTTGTTGTGTAACTCAAGATGTCATGAAGGTAATTCAAGCTGCAAAAAAATATAATTTTTTTTTAATTACCTTTTTTAGTAATTTACTAAAAAGCTTCCAGTAAATTACTAAAACTTAAAGAGAAAAATTTTAGTTTTTTTATTTTGAAAATATACGTTTCGCTTCAGTAATTTACTAAACTGGTTTCAGTGAATTACTTAAATAAATAAAAAATCGGTAAATATCTAAAATTTATTTATTTTTTTTATGTTTTACATTTTTACTGAAAGACCAGTAAATTTACAAAGTTACGTGTTTGAGAAATTTACGGTAACATATAGACCAACTTGATGACTTCATCCACACCGTTTACCTGAATGAACCACTTTTCTTACTTGGTGACTTAAACATGAACTGTTTAAATGATCAAAATTTGACTATCAAACGTTTTATTCAAAACAATGGACTGGTTAACTTTATTTGTGAACCAACAAGAAGGTGTGCAAAGTTTTACAAAAAATCAAACGTAACCAGGCACTCCAACACCTTAATTGACATTCTTTTTCCAAACGTGAACCAAACGTCATCGGTTGAGTGTCCTTTCAGCGACCACTGTTTTATTTAAGCAAAATTATCCATTGCTAAACAATGCGCAAATCAAAAAACAATTGTTTGTCGTAATTTATCTTTTCTCAATTTAGATGAAATTTCAACACAATTAGACATTATTAACTCGAAAGAACCTCATAGTTTGAATTCAGTAGAATAGAAGTGGCGCTTTGTTAGTGACCATTTCCTATCAATTCTTGATTCAATAGCGACTCTTAAGAAACTCAACATCAATATTGATAATCAATTACCATGGTACGATGATGAACTGGTTATTGTTAAATACTCACGTGACTTGGCATATAAAAAACAAAAAAAATCAGATTTGGATAGTGACAAAGAGCTTTTTGATTACTTAAAAAAGCAATTTGAATATTTGAATAATGAGAAGCTAATCATCTTCTTCAAAGAAAAAACCTCTAATGATTTTACAGATTTAAAATATACTCTTAAATTTTTTTTAATTTAAACATTTTTCAATTTTTACCTTTTGTTTTATGTTGCTATCTTCTTCACAGTTTAGATTTGTTTTTAATCTGAAGAAGCTTTAGCTAAACTCAACTCAACAAAAAAAAAATATTTAATTTAATTCAATTTAAATTAGCTACAATTATATAAAATCTCAAGCTATATTTTTACGATTCATTCTTTTTTAAGCTACACTTTTACAATTCATTTTTATTTTTGTGCTTTACTTTTACGATTCAATAATATTTATTTTTAAGAAAAAATAAGTTAAATAAAAATCAAACAGCTTTTAAAATAGCTAATGAAAATGGTCATATAAAGCTAATGTTCTAATTTTTGTTTTTTTAGCTCGTCAATTTTTACATAAATAACGTAATTATCCGAATTTAGTTACATATTTTTATAGAATCTTTTACATGTTAAAACAGCGAATCTCTAAAAAAGAGTACTCTATTTAAGGACATACCACTCGATTCGGATGAATACGTTATTTTAAAACAAAATGTGAAGATTTAATAATAATTTTGTTGAAGAAGATCAGCTCAAAACTAGGTCGGATCGCAAAAACTTTCCCAAAAAAATTCTGGATTAAAATTAAAAATATAATGTTTTTTTTGGTTTTGTTTTAAAAGAAAAATTCTAAACTATCTTATTTTTTTGACCAAGGTAAAGAAATAACTTTTGAAAAAGATCATTCATTTTTATTTAATTTTATTTTTGATTGTTAAGTTAGATTTGTCAAATAATTAAGAAATTTCATTTTCCAATTTGTTAAACTTTGGAACAAAAATTGAAAAAATATTTTAAATATTCCGAATAAAGTTCAAAAAAGGTATCTTTATTAATAAAAATATTAAAATTTGAGTGATCTAATCAAAAATAAAACAGGTGCAAATTTTCAATGCAAATCCTGTATTCCTCTTTAACTGTTAATTCTTGGTTATTTGTAAAGTCCGGACTGGGACTTAACTAATTGATAAATAAGGAATAAAAAATTAAAAAATGTTGTCCTTTAATTGGGTCTAAATAAAAATAAATACAAGCTAAAAGTGTTTTTGATTAAAATTTTAATGAAAATTTTATGTTGAACATTATCAAAAGTTTCAACATTTTTCTAAAATTGGCCAAGACTCTATTCAATCAAATTAGTCTTGAGTTCTTTAATTGTATCTAAATCAATTACTTCGGGAACATTAAAATTTGCCATTTCTAAAATACTCTTTATTGTTGAATACATCTCAATATTTTCTATTTGAAAATTTTTGTCTAAAACATTTTCATCTGTTCCTTTTATTAAGTTTTCCAAATCTCTGATAAAAATTCCGAATAATTCCAAATTTCGCTGTGGTTGCAACGAAATGAGTCGACATAATAATTGGTATTTAGCCAACAGTTTAAAATCTTTTACATCACTTAATAGCTGATTAATTAAAATTAGCTGATCTTCCTTCAACAAGTCTAAAAATTTATTTAAAATTTCAAAAACTTTTGTCAAAGCATATGAATTTAGTTGATTATTTTCCCCAATATTAATTAAAACATGACACAACCATTCAGGACTTGACTGAGTTTCGTATGATTCATGGTTTTGAATAAAAAAATTCTCCGGAGTTGATGTTTCTGCTTCACTAGATGATTCAGAATTTCTGATCATGTTTTTTAATTCATATATTTCATAAATTATTTTATTCAAATTAAAAAGTTTAGAATTTTCTTCTATTTGATTCTCAAAAGCTTCTCTAGTCGTAAACAATTCACTAACAAAATTTTGAATTTCTTCTTCTCTAATTCTAATTTCGTCATCTTTGTTACCAATTTCTCCTTTTAATTTCTTAATTTCAATTTGCAGTACCCCATTCTCGTTTTGATGCAATAATAAAATATTATTGTAAAAATTTATTTGTTCTTGTAATTTATTTTGTAAATTTTCAATCTCTTGATCTCTTTTATTTATTTTTTCATTCATTTGCTTAGTGTAAGCATCAAAATTTTTAGTTGATTCTTCATTTTCATATGATATTTCTTCTTTGAACTCTTCATCATTTTTAAGTATATTTTTTTCATTTTCGTTGTTTGTTTTTTCTAAATTTCTTTCCTCTGTACTTTTATTTTCTGAAATTAATTTGGAATTAATCTCATCATTTTCGGACGGTGGTTCATCACTGAAGCTGTCTTGTCTTTTTTCTTTTTTTACTATGCTCATTTTAATTTTTTAAATATTTCTTCTTCTCTTTTAAGTTCTAAAGATTCTCTTGTCTTAAACAATTCCATAACAAAGTTTTCAATTTCTTCATTTTTTTTTTCAATTTCTTCTTTTAATTTCTTAATTTCAATTTGCAGTACCCCATTCTCGTTTTGATGCAGTAATAAAATATTATAGTATAAATTTATTTGTTCTTGTAATTTATTTTGTAAATTTTCAATCTCTTGATCTCTTTTATTTATTTTTTCATTCATTTTCTTAGTGTAAGCATCAAAATTTTGAGTTGATTCTTCATCTTCATTTGATACAACATTTTGGGACGATGATTCATCACTTAAGCTGTCTTGTCTTTTTCCTTTGTTTTCTTTGCTCATTTTTATTTTTAATCTCTCTTAAGTTTAATCTTAAATATTAAATTTTAGAATTAATTTAAAAAAAACGAATTCGTTATAAAATATTCATTGAATTAAGTAAGAGTGAATATAAAAATTAAAATAAAGAATAAGTAAATACAACTTATAGTGCAGTTCTTAATGCTTGATTAAAATTTAATAAAAATAAAAACTAGGAAATAAAGTTTAATCATTCTAAATAAAATAAATTTTATTTTATTATTATTAATTGATTTTTGAAAAAACCGTTTGTAACAATTGTATGATAGCGTATCATAAATCACTATTTTCGAATATTAATGTTA
Organism: Brachionus asplanchnoidis; assembly: GCA_025491095.1. NCBI lineage: Eukaryota > Metazoa > Rotifera > Eurotatoria > Ploima > Brachionidae > Brachionus > Brachionus asplanchnoidis. The sequence goes on from JAILYF010000006.1 coordinate 2,208,398, forward strand.
TCCATACATTTTAATTAACTGATTATTATTAAAAATAAATAAAACTTAAAAGAGTCGGTAGTTATTCGTAACAAACATAATAATTGAGCGAGAGAATGAAAAGAGTTATTGAAAGTGACTTTGCTTTAAAACGAAAGGAAGTTTTAAGTGGAGTTTTCTAAGACACTGACTTGTCTTTTCCCTTTGTTTTCTTCCTTAATTCTAATTTTAATTTCTCATTTGTTTAATCTTAAATAATAAATTTTAGAATTGTTTCAAAAACAAAATCTTTTTAATATATAAAAATTTCTAAATCGAAATTTTTTAGTATCTTAGCAACGAAAGCACCTATTAGGCTCAATAAGAGATTCAAAACGTAGCATTCCAATATTATGTGGAATCCATAAAAATGCTAATGATATTAATTAAAAATAAAAAAATGTTTATAAATTTAAATATGACTATAAAACAATAGAAATTTTGATAGAAAAATAAAACTTTTGAATAAACGAAATAAAAACAATTTTTCTGAATCGACTAAGAACTCAACACCCGGCTCTAGCTCACTTGCCCTTTCACTAGATAATCTGAATTAATTTGGTCGACTGAAGACTTGCGCAAAAGTCAAAAATAAAGTAATTTTAAAGTCTATTTAAAGTCAAGTCACTGACATATTTAAAAAAATTTTGAAGTCAAGTCATTTGATCTGATTTGAAACTTTTTTTCTTTGTAAAAATAATCTTTTCACTTGACTTGAAAATTTTTTCTTTAAAAATAAGCATTCTGTGGTTCTTGTAGTTATTAAGGCGGCCACGTGAATTTTTTGCCGTTCCATCTAGTAATTAAGACGGCTATTTTTTTTTCAGTCTTTGATATGACTTTTTTATGAAAATAAAATTTCAAGTCAAGTTAAAAGACTTTTTACTTTTTATTAAAAAAAAATTCAAGTCTAGTTTAGTGACTTGACTTTGACTTTGACTTTATGACTTTTAAGCAACTCTGGTCGACCGGTTGGAAATTCAACTAGATTTTAAAAACCACCTAGAATGTAAAATCAATTATCCAAACCGGTTAACATAAATTTTTTTTTTATTTTAAATCAGCTTGATTTTTTTAAATTTTAAAGATTAAAACCTATAAAAAATATTAAAAAAAAATAGGATTTTGAATTTATGTTTTTTATCTGTTTAATTTCTGAATAATTTATATATAGAATAATAAAGAATTTACTGATCGTCTTTGTTAAATAATTTAAAGATCTATAATTTTGATGTTAATTTAATGATGAGCCGTTATTAGACATTTCAAATAATGTTTTGTATTTATTTTTTTAAAAATTATCAAAATTATTAGAACTATAAAGTTTTAACATTTAAAATGATCATTTTGATCTTTAAATTTGAACTTAAACTTCAATTTTCCAAAATTTGGAAATTTTTTTCAATATTTGGGTTATTTACTTTAGTCATCCATTTTAACGCTAAAATTTTTTCTTATCGGTGCCATTTACATCATGAAAAAAAGTGAGTTTCACTTATAAACCTTTTAACCTATAAAACTGGATTGCTCATTAAACTTGCATCATAAACACTTGGAAAACAAATAATATCTAGTAAGTTTTCTTCCTATTTCAAGAAATAAAATGACAAGTTGCAACATCAAAAGGCGTTTTGCCGAATATAAAAAATTACAAAATATATTCAATAATAAGAAGAAGAGCTTCAGGTGGTTTAATATTTGTAGTTGACGCAAACCTCAACGCAAAATACTCAACGATTAATGAACGTATTTGCTTTATAAAGTTAAACAAATTAGCTATAGTAAATGTCTACCTAAAATACGACAACACGACGAAAGAAAACCAATTAATATTTGATAGTGACATAATAATGTTAGAATTATTACTGAAAGAATTAAAAATCGAAGCATTTGAGGTGATAATTATCGGCGACTTTAACACCGATATGAACAGAACCAATCAACGAACTGCTGAATTCAACCACTTTCTCGCTAAAAATAAACTAAAGCTATTCGATACAACACATAACCAGAATTTTAACTATACGTACAATAATGGCTTAAATAAGAGTTGGATCGACCACGTGGTGGCCGAAATTGACAACAAAAAACTGATCAACGTTGAAATTAAGTCATGTGAATCAAACAAGAGCGACCACAACGCAATAATTTTTGAATACTTATTAGATAGTAGTAAAAAGCACAAAAGAGTATACAAGAAAAAAAGCTTAATCAAGACCACAATAAATTGGAACAACCTACAAGAAAGGCTAAGCTTTCAGAATAGGGTAAATGTAGGAATAAGAAAACTCGATTCCCTGGTTGAAACTCTAATAAATGAATTTTCTCCGAATAAAATTAAACTTTCCTGCACTTCATTACTGAATGAAATTTCATCGATTTTAATAAACTCAACAATAAAAACCAACAACGAATTTTGTCACATGAAGAAACGGAAAAGGCGCTTTGGGGACCCCAAGTTCAAGTCTTGGTAGAACGATAGTATACAAAATATTCACAACAAAATGATTGAATTTTACATCGCTTACAAAAACTCTGGTTTTGCGGCGAAAGAAAAGGCTTTATACAATAATGCTAAACGCGAATTTAGAGCAAAAAAAAAGATTAAACATAACACTGAAACGAGATCGGTGCTTAAGAAATCTAAACTCCTTGTTCCAGATGGATAAAACAGGCTTTTGGAAAAAGATTAAATCAATGAATAGTAACCAGCAAAATGTCGATATTGAGATAGCAAAAATTAAAGATGTATTTTTTAAAGAGACTATTTTTAGTCAGTAGATATTTATTTTTTCCAGAAGATATTTTATTTTTTTTTAAAAGATAAAAAAATACAAAGAAAAAGATAAATGTTTTTTATCATATATAATAATTTTTTTATAATAGATAAAAAAAAAATTGATTAAGAAAAAAAAATTAATTTTTTATAATAGATAAAAAAAAAATTGATTAAGAAAAAAAAATTAATTAAGAAAAAAATAAAAAAAATTAATTCCGTTTATTACGGTTTTCTTCTCTTTGATAATCTAGCACTTTGATTTGAATTTTCATCATTTGTTTGATTTTCTGTAATTAAATTGGCATCATTTTCCTTGTTTTTTTAGGTCTTCCACGTCCACGTTTTTTTATCCATTGATTATTGTCTATCAACCCATTATCCAAACTTTCTATAAATTCTTTGTAATTGGTATAAGTTGCATAGTCATCATATACCTTTGCATTTCCACGTTTACTTGAAACAATTTCTTCAACGTCATTATCTGTATCGTCACCATTATTTTCTTGCGAGTTATTTACCGCGAGAATTGAAGTAGTAGATGATTCAGATATTTCCATATTTTTAATTTGTTAATTAATGATAAGTTTTTTGTTTATAGATATCGATTTTTATACTTGTTTTAGAGTACAATTAATTAAGAAAACTTATTTTTATTAATGAACGAAACTTTTTAATTAATAAGAAACACTTATTAAGTGCTAATTAAGTATAATTAGTTAATCTAACACATAAAAAAAATTATCTACTTAACAAAACAATTATCTTCGTAACAAAATAATTATCTACCGAAAAAGGTGAAAATCTACTAACAAAAACATTTATCTTTTCATTAAATTATCTTTTTTTTAAAATAAAATTATCTTCTGAAAAAAACAATTATCTACTAACGAAAAACTATGCCATTTTTTAAACAATTTAACGAAAGAATTAGTCAAAATTCACCAAATGAACTAAAAAACATAAAAATACTGAATGAATTTGTTTGCAAGCACAAAAATCAAGTACACGATTACAGATTAGATCCGGAAAACTTTAAAGAGCTGATAGACAATCTGCCGAATGGTAAAAGTTGTGGTATAGGTGGTGTTACTTATGAGATGCTAAAGTACTGTTCGAACGATTATGTAAGTAAATACTTAACAATTATTTTTGAGAAAATGATCCGTTTTCAACAAACCCCGTACCTATTTAACATTTCTATAATTAAGCCATTGATTAAAGACTCTAAAAGCTCCAATAAAGATTTAAATAATATTCGTCCCATTGCAGTATATGATGCTTTCTAAAACTTATTCGAAGCTGTTCTTCTAAAAGAAATAGAAAAGTATTATACTGATAATGAAAAACAGTTCGGGTTTAAGAAAAAATCTTCTTGTGGTCATGCGATTTTTGTTTTAAAACAAGCGATTAAATTGAGTAGATTGTTGAAAAAAAGACTATATGTTCGCGCAGTAGATGCCTCAAAGGCGTTCGATAAAGTAAATCGTACAAACCTCTGGACCAAAATGATTCTCAAAAATATTAACCCAGCAGTTGTACTTGCTACATACAATTATTACAATCAGTCAGTTATGTTGGTTGAAAATGACAACGAATTTTCAAGCATCTTCAAAACATCTATGGGTGTGCGCCAAGGTGGAATTATGTCACCAAAATTATTCTCAATATACGTTGATGATCTGATCAAACAAGTAGAAGAGCTCGAACATGGCCTCGAAGTAAAAAATGGAAAGAAAATTGAGATTATTTTCTACGCCGATGATATACTTTTGATAAGTACGACAAAATTAGGGCTCCAAAAACAACTTGATGTTGTACAAAGTTATGGAGAAATAAACGAAATCAAGTATAACCCAAGCAAAACATCTTTCATAATCTTCAATTCCAATATTAAATTAACCAAAAAAGAAAAAAGTCAGGACCTGTGGCAGCAAAACTTGCTGTTAAATGGCGACGTAGTTGAAAAAATAAAAAAAATGAAGTACTTAGGTATAATTTTGACAGATGATGGTAAAAATAGCGAACACATTACTAAGTGTAAAAACTCTGCACTTAAAGCACTCAATAAACTAAAAAAACTTTCAATTATATCCAACGAGATCCACCCAACTATGAAGGGACACCTTTATAACACATTCATAAGACCAGTCATACACTACGGACTCGAAAACTTTCACCTAAATAAAAGCGAGAGGTTAGTATTAAAAAGACTAGAAGGGAACTTGGTCAAAATGATGATTGGTGTACCAACAAGGTGTAGATCTACTGATCTTTTGTGTGCGCTCAAAATCGAACCAACAATGAAACGTTTAGACGCGCTAAAATGCGACTTTTACTTGCGTTTAAAGAATAATAGTTATACAAACGCGCTCCTTGAATCAATAGAAATCTTAGAAGAAAGTTTGCCAAACGAAATTAACGAAATAAAGTCAGCTTTTAACATCAACGAATCAGAATTGCATACTGTATGCCAAACGATAAAATACCACACCAAAACTGAGTTCAAAGCCACTAAGCTTAATAATCCGAACGTAACCGAACTGAACAAACTATTCAACACAAAAAACAGACAGGAATTATCAAAAAAAATTTTCGAAATTATAAAATTTTAAACTTTACCTATCTCTGTACAAATTTTTTCTTTCTACGTAAAAGACACCTATTTTTATTTTTATTTTTTTATCTTTTTTTTTTACTTTTTTATTTTTGTAATTGGTACGCTTTATTTTACAGCGTACCGGAAAGTGGTCGCATATCGGCCTTGGCATTAGGCTAAAAATAAAATAAAAATAAAAATATTCAATAATAATCAATTAGAGAGATTTAACGCAATATTTTGAAAATTAATGAACAAAAAATGATTTCGTGAGTGATTAATGGAGTAAATGTGTAAAAAATTTTCAAACCTGTTTTATTTCTGTGACAAAGCTTATAAAAAAATATGATTATTGGGTTCAGCTCTCATCCCATAAATACATCACTTAAAAGGTGAATGAATATTTTGCACTTTACTTAGCTTTAAGTAAAATAAAGCTATCTTAGAAAACAGTTAAAAACTTTATTTAGATATACAGATTTACAAATAAATAAATAAAATCAAAAACTTTAAATGGCAAAAAAACGAATTTTGGCGTAATTTTTCTTATCCGTTTGGCTTTAAAAATAAAGATTACTTAAATTCACTTTGATAAAAAATTTATTTAAATGTGAAATTTTATAAAATTGAAAAAAATGTACCAACAAAAAAATCTTGAAATCTTCATTTTTTTAAATTTCAATAAATGTTAAATCTAAATTTATCGTTTTATTTCGTCTCTTTTCTTGGACAAAAAATTGAACCAAGAAAATTTAGAAAGTGGTAAAGAAATGAAAAGCCGAGAAAATGAAAGGCAAAAAACGTTAGATCAATTCTTAATATCAAATTTAAAATCAAATAAAAAATTTAAAATCGATTGAGAACTAAAAGTGGATTTAAGTTCTGCTTTTTGATTTAATTTAATCGTTTTTCCCTTTTGGGTGGGAACTTATCTATTTATTTTATTTAACATTTTATAAGATTACACTCAAATGTTACTTCAGTTTAAGCTTTTTACTTAGAGATACACTTTCTCAAAATTATAAAAAAAAATTAATCAAAAAAATGAAGATATCATTTTTGCTTTTTATTATAAATTTCTATGCCATAGTTTTAATCGATGGTCAATCGACGTATTTTGCATTGAACACTTTTATTTCGGACATTTTGAAACAAATAACTGAAAAAAATGTATTTAAATTGGACCAACAATGCAATCAAATACTCAAAATATGGCAAAGGGGTTTTTAAGATAAGACATTTTGGGCAAAAGATGTTGTGGATTCTTTCGGACGTTGACCCAGTAGATTTATTTATGGAAATATAGTTTGGCCTGGCGAGCATTCTCAATACCTTGTTATCCATGAAAACATATTTTAAAAAAAAATTCTAAAAAGATAATTATTTTTTAATTTTTTTATAGAAATATGGCATGTGTTTTCCAACACTTTGCAATGATGAGGACCTGAAGAAGATTTTTCAATATGGTAATATTGATATTTATATTATTTGTATTTATATTTATTTATATTAAATTTTATTAGCTTTAAGAAATTTGGACAAAAATGGACTTCCATTTAATTCTTCTTATTTGCTGAATAGCAGAGTTAGTTGTCGTGGAAAAGTTAATATTAAATATTTATCAATATTGTGAAATTTTGAAATTTTAATTTTAACTTTGCTTCAATTAAAGATCAATTAGAAAAAAAAATCTATTTTTAAATTTTAAACATTTAATGTTTAGTTAAAATAAAAATAAAATAAAATTTATAATTTTAATGAGACCTAAATTAAATTTTGATAATGTGATTATGATCTAGAAGTTGCCCTAAGAACATCTTTTTTAGTAATAAACATTATTAAACAATTTTATTGTTGTATTAAAAAAAATTAATTTTAAATGAAAAAATAAAAATCAAACTTTTCATGTATTTTTATCTTTATTTTTGTTAATCATCGCTTCATTCCTAATAACTTTTCTTTAATTTTTTGGAATATTTTTTATTGATATAAATAGATTGGTTAAAATGTATGTTGGTAAACCATGCTTTAACAATAATAATCAATAATCTTAATTAATTTAACTTAATTCTTGCCTTTTATTTATTTTAAATTTGATTTTAAATTTGATATTTAGAATTGATCTAACATTTTTTGCCTTTCATATTCTCGGCTTTTCATGTTCCGCTTTTTCTCAATTTTCTTGGTTCAATTTTTTGTCCAAGAAAAGAGACGAAATAAAACGATAAATTTAGATTTAACATTTATTGAAATTTAAAAAAATGAATTTTTCATGATGTAAATGGCACCGATAAGAAAAAATTTTACGTTAAAATGGATGACTAAAGTAAATAAGCCAAATTTTGAAAAATTTTAAGCCGCCTTAATAACTACAAGAACCACAGAATACTTATTTTTAAAGAATAAATTTTCAAGTCAAGTCAAGTGAAAAGACTTTTTTTACAAAGAAAAAAAAATTTCAAATAAGATCAAATAACTTGACTTCAAAATTTTTTTAAACATGTCAGTGACTTGACTTTAAATAGACTTTAAAATGTCTTTATTTTTGACTTTTGCGCAAGTCTTCGGCCGACCAACTTAATTTAGATTATTTACTGAAAGGGCAAGTGAGCTAGAGCCGGGTGTTGAGTTCTTAGCCGATTCAGAAAATTGTTTTTATTACAATTAATATATTTAAATTTATTAACATTTTTTAGTTTTTTATTTAAAATCATTTGCATTTTTATGGATTCCACATAATATTGGATACTACGTTTTGAATCACTTATTGAGCCTAATAGGTGTTTACGTTGCTTAGATACTAAAAATTTTCGATTAAGAAATTTTTATATAAAAAAAAAATTTTTTTTTTGAAACAATTTTAAAATTTAATATTTAAGATAAAACATTTAAGAAATAAAAATTAAAAATAAGGAAGAAAAGAAAGGGAAAAGACAAGACAGTGTCTTAGAAAACTCCACTTATAACTTCCTTCCATTTTAAGGCTAAGTCACCTACAATAACTCTTTTTGATATCTCGCTCAACAATCATGTAAAATTTTATGATAATTTTTTTTCTATAAAATCCTGAAAATTTACGTTATTTTTCGTCTAATAATTCTTTGTCAATTTTCAGATTCTACGTTAATTTACGTAAAATGTGGTAAAATTTGGTTAATTTACTGTATTTTACATAATTTTTCGTAAAATACTGAAATAATTTTTCGTAAATTATCAAATCACCACTGTAAAACTTATATTTTTAGCTTTCGTTATTTTAATAATTTAGAGCAATAAAATTTTTAGAAAATTTTAAATTAAATTTCTAACATTAATTTTTTTTATTCTCTCGCTCAATTATTATGTTTGTTAAGAATAATTACCGACTCTTTAAAGTGTTATTTATTGTTATTATAATCAGTTAATTAAAATTTATGGATAGGCATAGTTTTTCGTTAATAGATAAATAATTTTCTTAGTAGATAATTTTATTTAAAAAAAAGTAGATAAAATAAAAATTAGATAAATAATTTTTGTAATAAGATAAAAATATTATTTAGTTGATAGTTTTATTCAAAGGTAGATAGTTGTTTAAAAGAGTATATATTTATCATTAAAGTGGTATTATTTTTTTGATTTTTTTTTTGAGAAACAACGAAAACATTAGCAAGTTTTTCGACTATTTCAATTTACAATGAATAAGCGAGTACACTTTGGGCTGGTAAGAAACTTATGCACATGGTTATCCGAGCACGAACAACGGACTTGAGTCTAAGTGCAAAGAGTTTTGGACAAAAGAAGATGGTCGGAATTATTATTGGAATGGAGTAGAAAATTCATTGCGGTTAAAATCGATTCGGAAAATTGGGAATCGAGCACTAGCTCATGTTATAATTGGCAAAAAAACTTTAAATACAAGAACACAATCGGAGTTTCGCACTTTTTGAACCTAAACAAATTACCGGGTTTAGACTTAGGGATCGAAGGAAATGCAAAGCGAGGTCCAAAAAAAAAGCTAGATCAGCTTTAGAGAGAAATTCTATAGCTGCGATTAACATGCAGTTAGACCATCAAAATCCACAACAAGTTCAACAAGAGGTTTCAAGTATGATTCTAAGTGTAAATAATTCAATCGTTAATGTGACTAATCAAAATCAACTTGTTTTGGCTGCAAGTTCAACAGGACAAGATCTTGTCGAAAAAAATATTGAAGTTGTTGAGAAACTAAACATGGTAAAGAAATAAGTGCCAAAAAAAGCAAGGAAATAAGTGTTGATAAGTTTGTTAATTATTTTTATTATCTAAATTGAAAAAATAAATATCTTCTATTAAAAACTTTTATCTACTTTTGTTAATTTTTTTATCTTTTTTTTTAAATTAAATTATCTACTAAAAAAAATATTTGTCTACTGACACAAAATATATCTTTTATGGATAACATAAATGTTCGAAAATAGTGATTTATGATACGCTATCATACAACAGTTACAAACGGTTTTTTCAAAAATCAATTAATAATAATATAATAAACATTTATTTAATTTAGAATGATTAAACTTTATTTCCTAGTTTTTATTTTTATTAAATTTTAATCAAGCATTAAGAATTTCGCTAAAAATTTTATTAACTTATTCTTTATTTTTGTTTTTGGATTCACTCTTACTTAATTCAATAAATATTTTATAATGAATTCGTTTTTTTTTTAAATTAATTCTAAAATTTAATATTTAAGATTAAACTTAAGAGAAATTTAAAAAAATGAGCAAAGAAAACAAAAGAAAAAGACAAGACAGCTTCAGTGATGAACCATCGCCCGAAAATGATGAGATTAATTCCAAATTAATTTCAGAAAATAAAAGTACAGAGGAAAGAAATTTAGAAAAAACAAACAACGAAAATGAAAAAAATATACTTAAAAATGATGAAGAGTTCAAAGAAGATATATCATATGAAAATGAAGAATCAACTAAAAATTTTGATGCTTACACTAAGAAAATGAATGAAAAAATAAATAAAAGAGATCAAGAGATTGAAAATTTACAAAATAAATTACAAGAACAAATAAATTTATACAAGAATATTTTATTACTGCATCAAAACGAGAATGGGGTACTGCAAATTGAAATTGAGAAATTAAAAGAAGAAATTGAAAAAAAAAATGAAGAAATTGAAATTGAGAAATTAAATGAAGAAATTCGTGAAAAAGATAACGAAATTAGAATTAGAGAAGAAGAAATTCAAAACTTTGTATTTGAATTGTTAAATACTAGAGAAGCTTTAGAAAATCAAATAGAAGAAAATTCTAAACTTTTTAATTTGATCAAAATAATTTACGAAATATATGAATTAAAAAACATGATCAGAAATTCTGAATCATCGATTGAAACAACAACATCAACTCCGGAGAATTTTTTTATTCAAAACCATGAATCATACGAAACTCAGTCAAGTCCTGAATGGCTGTGTCATGTTCTGATTAATATTGGGGAAAATAATCAACTAAATTCAAATGCTTTGACAAAAGTTTTTGAAATTTTAAATAAACTTTTAGACTTGTTGAAGGATGATCAGCTAATTTTAATTAATCAGCTATTAAGTGACGTAAAAGATGATAAACTGTTGGCTAAATACCATTTATTATGTCGACTCATTTCGTTGCAACCACAGCGAAAATTAGAATTATTCGGAATTTTTATCAGAGATTTGGAAAACTTAATAAAAGGAACAGATGAAAATGGTTTAGACAAAAATATTCAAATAGAAAATATTGAGATGTATTCAACAATAAAGAGTATTTTAGAAATGGCAAATTTTAATGTTCCCGAAGTAATTGATTTAGATACAATTAAAGAACTCAAGACTAATTTGATTGAATAAGATTCTTGGCCAATTTTAGAAAAATGTTGAAACTTTTGATAATGTTCAACATAAAATTTTCATTAAAATTTTAAATCAAAACACTTTTGGTTTTTATTTATTTTAATTTAGACCCAATTAAAGGACAACATTTTTTAATTTTTAATCCCTTTTTATCAATTTGTTAAGTCCTAGTCCGGACTTTACAAAAAACCAAGAAACAAAAGTTAAATTTAGTAAAAAGTAATAATATGGAATCCTAAGTTATATCAAAAGAGGCAGTGGTTTAAAAACAAGCTAAAATGTGCATTTTCGCTGCAGAATAATCAGAACATACAAATCGAATATTTTATGTAGAGAGGTGTCAAGACTTGGGTCTTAAAAATTTATTTTAGACAAATTTAAAGTTTTACTTTTTTTGCTGATAATAAAAAATAAAATTGTTACTACAATAATTATATTCCTTTTAACTTTATCTTGTTTTTATTTTCAATTTTTAAATTGATTGTTTTAATAAGTAACAAAATAAATAAGTTTAAAAATATGCTTGTCAAAAAAAATCAACAATTACAAATTTTTAATTTTTCTCTACTAATTAAATCATCACATTTAAATTATGAAAAATTCAAAAAAAGCTTTTTTCGTTAATTTTATAGAATAAAATTTAAAAAAAATCTGAAATTTTGCACTTCTTCAGTACCGATTTGACAAGTGGATTTCTTGTAATTTTACGTAAATTTACGTAAAATTACGCCGCATTGATCACACGATTTTATTTCGTTGTCTCTTATCTCTTGACTCATTGACTCAATTCGTGCTCTTTTTGGAGCGAATTATTTCTCAACTTCAGACTCTTCAGATTCGATGCCTTTCGGATCAAATATAAATAGATAAAGAACAAAATAAATATTGTTTGAGGAAATATTATCTACAACATTTTGCCTAAATTCTGACCAAAAATTTTCTGAAATAGATATGGAAATAACTAATTCTAATATAGAATTTTTTAAAGAAAAAGTCAAATAAAAAGTTTATGATCCAACAAGTCTAAATGAATTAATAATAATAATTAATAATAATTTATATTTAAAATGAAAAGAATTTGTTTTTTCAACTAAAAAGTTCACTTTTTTAAATATACTCTTTTTAAACAGAAATACTTGCATCAAACAAAACTAATTTTTTTTTAAGAAAAAATTAATTTGATAGATAATTTGTATTTCACACTGTAAGTTTTAAAGTAAAGTTAGATACGATTAAGTAAAAAAAGACATTTTTAAATTATTTTAGGCTTAATATTAATCTATAAAATTTAGAATTTAATTTAAAATTATTCTCAATTCTGACTAATATTAAATATCCTGCATAAATAGTCTTCGTATGCATTTGAAGCAACCGTGATAATATTCCTCCCCTCTCCAAACATGTACATATCACAACTCATTCTCTCACTCGAAAAAATTCATCATTTGCCAAGTAAAAATTTTATCATCAAAATTCACTTACAGCTTGAAATATAATATAAATAAACCATACTAAATTTCAATTATCATAATTCAAAAAAAACCTGCTAGTCATTAATTTTAGATAGACTTTTAAACAAATAAAATGACTGATTCAAAATACTTTACCACTACAAAAAAAGGCGAAATTTTTGAACTAAAGGCCGAGTTGAACAATGACAAAAAAGAAAAAAAGAAAGAGGCTGTCAAAAAAGTAATTGCCAGCATGACTGTTGGCAAAGACGTCAGGTAATTGTCAAATTGAAAAAAAAAATTTTAAATTTAAATTAAATTCTTTATTTTTTTAAGCGCTTTATTTCCAGATGTGGTCAATTGTATGCAAACAGATAATTTGGAGCTTAAAAAACTAGTCTATTTGTATCTTATGAACTATGCCAAGTCTCAACCGGACATGGCCATAATGGCAGTGAACACTTTTGTAAAAGTGATTATTTTTGACTTAATAAAAAATTTAATTTATAAAAAAAATTTCAAATAAAATTTTTTCAGGACTGTGAAGACCCGAATCCGCTGATTCGAGCATTGGCAGTGAGAACCATGGGTTGCATCCGAGTGGACAAAATAACCGAATATTTGTGTGAACCATTGAGAAAGTGTTTGAAAGATGAGGACCCTTATGTCAGAAAAACCGCTGCGGTCTGTGTTGCCAAACTTTATGATATTAATTCTCAATTGGTCGAAGAGCAAGGATTTTTGGAGCTTTTGAGAGACTTGATTTCGGATTCGAATCCAATGGTGGTTGCCAATGCTGTGGCTGCACTTAACGAAATTGCTGAAACCTCACCCAATGCCCAGATTTTCGACATGAACCCTCAAGCTATCAACAAGCTATTGACCGCTTTGAACGAATGCTCCGAATGGGGACAAGTATTCATCCTGGACTCGATTGCTAATTACATTCCCAAAGACGATAACGAAGCTAGAAAGTAATTTTTTTAATTATTAAATAATAAAAGTTAAACATTTTTTAAATTGAAAAAATTTATTCTTAAGTATTTGTGAGAGAGTGACACCAAGACTTGCCCATGCCAATGCCGCTGTAGTTCTATCGACTGTCAAAGTGTTGATGAAATTTATGGAAATGCTTGAGCAATCATCGGATCTTGTCACAAGTATTCAAAAAAAGCTTGCTCCTCCACTTGTCACTCTACTTTCAGCTGAACCTGAGATTCAATATGTCGCATTGCGAAACATTAACTTAATCGTACAAAAAAGGTAAAATTTATATTTTTGCATCTCTTTTTGATGGTCTTCTTAATTTTAAGTTCAAAAATTGTAATTTAAAAATATTTTTTTTCAACAATTTTAAAACTTATTGATATTAATTTAATTTTAAAAAATTCAATTTAAGCAGTATTGAAGCAGTATTTTTTTAATCAAATATCAAAATAAATCATTAATTAATCAATTAAAAAAAAACATGCATTTAAATTATTTTATTTAAAAGATTGATTTAAATAAGTTTATCTAAATTGAATTTTTTTTGCTGATAATTTAAGATGGAATTAGTTATACTGGTTATTAAGATTTTGGTTGACTAATCGAAATAATTGACCGTCTGACTGTACTTCATAAGTCGAATGTTTTCAGCCATTTATTTTAATGTTTATAAAAACAAATGCTTTGTTTAATGATATTTATTAAATAATTTATTTTGATTTAAATATAATAGTAAGGAATATAAATATAAATATTATACTTTCTAAATTGTTTTTTACTTTTTTGGGATGGTTAAAAAAGAAAATATTAAAACCATTTTTGGCATTTGTGAATTTTACATATGATAAAAACCAAAATTAAAAAAAAACCTTTTTTAAAAATAAATTATATAAAAGAATATTTAATTAGTTAAAATAGAAAATAAAAATTTCCATTAAAAAATAAATCAAAATTATTTTTAAATCGATAATATTTTACATTTTAAATTAAAAGATAAAAAAAATCCTAATTAAAGAACATCTAATTAAAGAATTCTTGTAGAAGATGGTCGAATTAGGTAGTAAATTGAATGTTTAAGTTTAAAATAATTAAAGAACCATTTGAGGGTATATGATTAAGAATATTCTTAGTATAAATTTAGAAATTATTTTGTGTATATACCACTTTCGGCCATATTACCATCAAAAGTTTTGGTGAACTTAAAAATTATATTCATAGATTTTATTTTCATATAATTTTTTATGGTATAAAATAAAGAAAAATAATTCATAAAATTTATAATTTTTTTACAAATTTTTTTACCTTTCGTAATATTTCATTGACAATAACTTAATAAATATTTAAAATTTTTCTTTGATCTTCAAAAAACGAAAATTTTTGATTGATTGAATAAAATTTATTTCAAGAGTTAATAAAATGTAAATTAATTTAAAATATGTTCTAAATAAATTTAATTTAATCTTAATATTTTTCTATTTAATTTTGAAACACAATTTCTATTTTAAAAAAATTTGGGAATGCATTTCTGTGAAATATTTTTCTAACAAAGTTTATTCTAGGCAAATTGAAGTTTCAGATCAAATTTTAAGGTCAAAACGATAATTTAAAATTTTAAAACTTAATTAATCTAACGATTTTTATAATTTTTAAGAAATAAATACTAAGCATTACTAGACATGTTATGTCTAATAATGGTTCATTATAAAATTAGCATCAAAATGGTTGATCTCAAATTTATTTAACAAAAACAATCAATAATTCAAATAATTCAGGTTAGGTTATTTCAAAAATTCAAATTTATAACTTTTATATCCATTCATTCAAACAAAATTAATTTCATTTTTCCGCTCAAATGAATTATAAATTTTAATATATTCAATTTTTTGTCTTTAAAATAAAGTTTTCATTAAAATCAATTAATAAATTTTAAAAATATTAAAGTTCAATTAAAAGGGAAATTTTAAAATTTTAAAATTTTAAATGTGAAAATAAACATGACATGATATGTCAAGTAATTGCTTTGGAAAAAAAATTATTTCTTCTCTATTATTAAAAACAATATTACAATTTAAATTTTGATCTTTTGATGTTGATCTCAAACTTCAATTTGCCTTTATTCTATGGATTTTGTTTTATTTTATTAATTTTATATGAATTGATACATTACCAAAATTGTTTAACAAAAAAAAATAGCAAAATTTATTAACCGTAAATATTTTTTTTTAAACATCGCACCAAAAGCCCAAGAATTTAGTTTTAGTGCCTTAAAAAAAAAGTTTTTCCAACTTACTAAAAAATCAAAATTGAAAATTTTGTCATTAAGTTGGCTTGCATAGATTTTCATTTTTGCTATCTTAAGCCTTGAAAAATTCAATTTTTTCGAGTCACCTTAACCAAATTCTTAGGCTTTTAGTGCGACGTTAAAAAGCAAATATTTAAGGTTAATAAATTTTGACATTTTACCTAGAAAAATCTTAAAATTAATTTCTATCTGAATGAATTCTATTTTTTTAAATATCCAAGAAGAATGTATAATGATTTTCAAATACAAATTGAACAAAAATACTTCATTTTTTAATAAACTAAATTAAAGTTTATATAAAATATTAGAAAAAAAACTGCAACATAGTGCAACATATTTTGTTGCACCTTTTTTAAACCTAAAATATTTTTTCTCTTGTAAAAAATGACAAAAAATAAAAAATCAACAAGATTTAAATAGGTTATTGATTTGATTTACTAAAAAAAAGGAAAATAAAAATTTCATTTTAGGTAAAAAAGGTGCAACAAGGTAAGATGCACTATGTTGCGGTATTTTTTCCAATATTTTTTATTAAATTTAATAAGACTTTTGAAAAGTCAATTTTAGAAGTCAAGTCACTTGATCCGACTTGAAATTTTTTTTAAAAAAAAGTTTTTGGACTTGACTTGATTTTATTTTTTTAATTTCTTTTAGCACCTTTTTTAACCTAAAATAATTTTTCTCGTGTAAAAAATGACAAAAAATAAAGAATCAACAAGATTTAAATAGGTTATTGATTTGATTTACTAAAAAAAAGGAAAATTAAAATTTCCTTTTATGTAAAAAAGGTGCAACAAGGTAAGATGCACTATGTTGCAGTATTTTTTCCAATATTTTTTATTAAATTCAATCATACTTGTGTAAAAGTCAATTTAAAGTCTTTTCGAAGTCAAGACACTTGATCCGACTTGAAATTTTAAAAAAAAAAAAAAGTTTTTGGACTTGACTTGATTTTATTTTTTTAATTTCTTTTAGCACCTTTTTTAACCTAAAATAATTTTTCTCGTGTAAAAAATGACAGAAAAATAAAGAATCAACAAGATTTAAATAGGTTATTGTTTTGATTTTCCTAAAAAAAAATGAAAATGTTATTTTAGGTAAGAAGGTGCAACAAAGTATGCTACATTATTTTTAAAGTATTTTTTATCAAATTTAATTTTAATTTATTAAAAAGTGAAGAATCTTTGATCAATTTGTATTTTAAATTCACAAAACCCAAGAAGAATTTATAAAAATACGATTAAATTTTTTGTTGTTGTTTGAAAAAATTATTACCAAGATTTTTTCTCACTCTAAATTATCTATGGACCATTAAAATAAACCAAGCCTAAATTTTTTAAATAAAAAAACAATTTTAAAAAATTTCTTCCAAGACCGGAAATTCTAAAAAATGAAATGAAAGTATTTTTTGTCAAATACAACGATCCAATTTATGTAAAGCTGGAAAAACTGGACATAATGATTCGACTGACCAATTCGTCAAACATAGCGCAAGTATTGGGCGAGCTGAAAGAGTATGCCACCGAAGTAGATGTAGATTTTGTGCGCAAATCAGTCCGAGCGATTGGCAGATGCGCCATCAAGGTAGAACAAGCTGCCGAAAAGTGTGTGTCCACTCTAATCGAGCTCATTCAAACCAAAGTCAATTACGTTGTCCAAGAAGCCATAGTTGTCATCAAAGACATATTCAGAAAGTACCCCAATCGCTACGAGAACATAATTTCAACCTTGTGCGAAAACTTGGACTCACTGGACGAGCCAGAAGCCAGGGCGTCCATGATTTGGATCATAGGCGAGTACGCCGAGAGAATCGACAATGCCGATGAGCTTCTGCACAGCTTTTTGGACGGCTTCCAGGACGAAAACACCCAAGTTCAATTGCAACTACTCACTGCAATTGTGAAGCTGTTTTTAAAGAAACCAACTGAGACCCAGGACTTGGTGCAAAATGTTTTGACCCTTACCACTCAGGACACCGACAACCCGGACTTGAGAGACCGTGGCTACATCTACTGGAGATTGCTGAGCACAGATGCAGCGGCGGCAAAAGAAGTTGTCTTGGCCGAAAAACCACTCATCTCCGAAGAAACTGACTTGCTCGAGCCAACTCTGCTCGACGAGTTAATCTGTCACATTTCCTCTCTTGCCTCGGTGTACCACAAGCCACCGAGCGCTTTTGTAGAGGGAAAAGTGGGCATTAGACGCGTCCTGCCGCCAAAATCAAGCTCTAATGGCGACGCTGAAGAAGAGGAAGAAGTGCAGAAGCAAGCCAGCAAACCAACAGTAATCCCTGGCGGAGATTTGCTAGATTTGGACATTGGCTTCACTCCACAGCCCACATCCAACTACAATCCAACACCAGTTCAGTCAGCAGCATTTGATCTTCTGGGCGATGGCTTGGACAGCTTGATTATTGGCTCCAGTCAGCCTGAGACAGCGCAGAACACCCAATTGGCCTCGATGAGCGCCCCATCGCCACTTCCTGTATTTTCCAACACCAACATGGGCGGCCTGGCTGACATTTTCTCTGGCCTGAACATGGCATCATCGGTGGGCACAGCCACCTTTGCGCCACCCAAACAAAACTGGCTCTCGGCCCAGAAAGGCAAGGGTCTGGAAATAAATGGAACATTTACGCGCCGTAATGGCGTGATCAACATGGACATGGAATTTTCAAACAATGCCTTGCATCCAATGACAGGCTTTGCCATTCAGCTGAACAAAAACAGCTTTGGTCTGATAATATCAAATGGTTTGCAGATACCAGTGCTTCAGCCAAGTCAAACTGTACCAGTCACGCTTGCTCTGAGCACCAATGGACCCATATTGAAGGCGAGTCCCATCAATAATTTGCAGATAGCTGTAAAGAATAATTTGGATGTGTTTTATTTTGGTGTTAATGTGCCAATGCATGTTTATTTTGTGGAAGATGGCGAGATTGATAAAAAATTGTTCCTGAACACTTGGAAGGAAATACCGGAACAGTATGAGACCCAGTACCAGTTGAGACCCATGCAGCATTTGGTCAATACCGATGAGTTGTGCAACAAGTTGAGAAACAATAATGTGTTTACTATTGCCAAGCGTAATGTGGAGGGTCAAGACATGCTCTATCAATCTATGAAGTTGACTAATGGTATTTGGATTCTGACTGAGCTGAAGGTTACTCCCGGAAATACGTCGATGACGGTAAAAATAAAATTTTAAAATAGAAAAAGATAATTTTTTCATTAAAAATTTTTATTAAATTTAGCTTTCGGTAAAAACTAAAGTGCCAGATGTGATTGCGACTGTCAAAGAAGCCTATGAATTTATATTGGTTTGAAAAATGCAAATTATTTTTTTAAGATTACCTAAATGTTTCGAAATTCCAAATTTTAATAAATAAAACCTTTTTAAATATTGTAAAACTCCCTTGGTAACAAAAAAAAGATTGAATTTAATCGCACAGGTTAATTTAGAATGTGTAACCTTATATTCAAGCAATTATTTATATTTTATTTGTGTTCAGTTTTAATTCGCGATATGCATTTTTTTTTTTATTTTAGACTAAATAAACTAGTAATAAAATTTTCAGTTTTTTTTCATTGCTTAGCTTTTCGGAAAAAAGGTCATTGTGAATTTTAGTACAAGAAACAAAAAAAAATTAAAAATATACCAAAGCTTAAGTTCTGAAGGACCAAAAAATGTTCTGTAAATTGTAGCAACTGATATATCCTCTGTACCACCACTTAAAGTCGAGTCGGATTTTTTTTATATCCCAAATTCATAATTTTCTGAATTTTGCAGATTTATTGCAGAGTTTTGCAGAATCAGTATATTGGTGGTACTAAGGTAGTATCAGTTGTTACAATTAACTTGACATGTTTTGGTCCTTAACAACTTAAGCTTCGACATTTTTTATGTTTTATTTTTGTTTTTTGTACTAAAATTCACAATTCCAAAAAAAAGCTCATTTAAATTTTTGAAATTTTTCAAAAATCAATTTCAATGCTTTGTAATTAAAATATTAATTTTTAATTAAAGCATTATTTGTTTTTGTTTAATTCTAAATTTTATTTTATTAATATATTGAAAACATATTTGGTAAGTTTTAAAAAAAAAATGAATTTTGAAACATTCATTTAGAAAAGCATGCTGTTAAAAGTGAAAAAAGACTTCAAGTATCAATTTATTTATTTAATTTATTATTTAATTATTGTCAATTTATGTTACGCCCATGGACGATATTAAAAAAAGATAAAAAGAAATAAACAAAAAAGGGTTTAGAAATAAAAAATTTTCAAAATAAAAAAAAAAGATAAAGAACTAGAAGAACAACTCAAGCTATTTGTTCAATAAGTACTTTTTATAAAATATTTCTCTAATAAGAATAGTCCAGTTAATCCTTAGAAATTAAGCGACAAAGATTAATTATTTTCCTAAATATTAATTATTAACTATCTTTTATTGAAATTATTTAATTTAATATCAAAATGCTCATTTAGTCTCAACATAGAGTCTTTAAAATTTAGAAATTCCAAATAAAGTTAAAATAATTTTTGAATCATGAGTTTTTTCACCAGCAATAATAAAACGATATGATAATGACTCAAATGCTGGTAGTGAAAACGAAGCTGATTTCGCTGATGGCAATTGTTTTAATTCTGGTGATGATGGTTGTTTAGTGTTTGACGCTGGTGACAATGATGATGATGATGACACTCACACTGACCTGACTGATTAGATTTCTTTTATTTGTTTTATTTCGTTTATTGAAATCCATTGGTCAGATTCCATTTCATTTACAGATATTTTGCTTTATCTCTTATTTTTTCTTAAATGTGAAAAGAACTGCGTGCTTTTTCAATTAAAAATTACAAATAAATTTACTTAAATTTTGTAAAATTTTGCAAATTATCATTTAAGAAATGTTACCATTTATATACACAACTGATTTGTTACGATTATCTTATGAGAATTACGACAATTTACCAAAATTTTAAATAATCGTAAATTTAAATAATATTTATAAAATTTATCGGAATTCCAGTGAATTCAAGTAAATTTACTAAAAATTTGTTTATTTTTTAAGTCGATTTGAGAACAAAAAAAACAAACAACTACTACTCAAAAAAAATAACTTGGTAGCTAGCGTTCACTCAAGGAAAAAACAAAGAAAAACTTCATTTGTTTTCGAGATTTTTTTTATCATGTGATAATTTATAAAAATTATCTGATTTAGTATACGGACGGTCAGTCCGTATATTAAATCAGATACTAATTTTAGGCAAAAAAATTTTTTTTATAAATTTAAGTTTCATATAGACTAATTTAAATTTAAAATTTTTCGAAGATTTGTGTGGAATTTCTTAAGATTGGAAATTGAACATTTAAACAACTGCAGTCAGTTAATTTATTTATTTGTTTATTTGTATATCTGTACCGAGCTAAAGCTCCTTCAGATAAAAAAAAAATAAAAATTAAAATAAAGTTAAATAAAATAAAAATAAAAAATAAGAAAAAATAAAGTATAAATAATAAAAGTTAAAAAGTAGATAAATATTAAAATTAAAAATTAAAATTAGATAAATTTTGATAGAGAGTAACAGAGTACATATTTTTAAATATTTGATGATTCAGGAAAAAAAGAAGAAATAGTAAGGTAGCAATTACACAATGGAGTCGGGTATTCAACATACCTTGATTCAAAACCCACTTTATATTCATCAACCAGCTTGATAACCAATGGAACAGAATGACGCAGTCCTCCCGCTACATATCTTTCGCTTAGTTCAAAAAGTCGATTCGAGACAGTTAAGAATTTAAGTTTATTAAAGGCCTCATGATGCAGAATATTGGAAGGAGTATCATATTTTAGTTTAAGTATAAAACGAGTTGCTGAGTTTTGTAAGACTTGGACAACCTAATTAATTTAAAAAAAAATCAAAAAAAAACACCTAAACCACCAATAAACACTATCAATCCCCTAAATTAACTAATAATCACAGCTAGATTAATTAATCATTTTAATCTTGCTAAAATATCTTTGCTATAAAAATGACGCTCAACAGCTACCTAACTAATTCTGAAAGGCTACCAGCCATCAAACTTTATCTAAAACCAAACGTAATTAGCTCTTATCAGAACCCTTTCAAACTTCAGAAAGAACTGCTAAGATGCAAAAGCATCACTTTAAACAAAATCAAATCTGCCAAAATAATCAATGATGCGAGTCTTCTCATTATAGCCAGTGATGACAAAGAGACCCACGCAGAATTGAGCAAACCTTGGCCCATTGACACTTTCACTTCTGGCGTCACCATTCCTAAGCGAAAACCCAACTTGATTAAAGCAACGATACACAGAGTACCAGTTGACATTAACATCAATGACTGTGACATTCTCGCAGAACTAAATAACCAAGGCATCACTGCTGCCACAAGACGCATCAACAAAGCTTCCAACACACCCACTGAGTACGTCTCAATTCACGTAGAGTCTAAAGAAGCCATGAGCTCCCTTTTACACAATCAGCTAAGACTGGCACTCTGCCGATTCAAAGTTTCACAAGACCAAAAGATTCTCCAATGCTTCAATTGCCAAAAGGTCGGACACTCAGCATCCATCTGTCCAAACCAGACAGTTTGCCTCAGATGTGGAGGCAACCACAACCATAAAGATTACTCAGCAGCACTCAAATGCGCTAACTGTGATGGATCTCACGCTGCGTGCGCACGTAAATGTCCTACACTCAAGCCTCCACCAAAACCAACAGAACAACTGACTGCAACAACTACTACCACAAATTGCCAAGTCAACAAACAAAATCAAGGCAGAAGCTGGAGCTCTGTAGTCCCCAAAAAGCCTTCTGCAGAGCCTTCTACACCAACACAACCTCAAATTCAAAACATGATCAACGACACGATTGAAGCCAAACTCAAACCAGTAACTGAGCTCCTTGATAAGCTTATTGCCGAGATAACACTACTCCTTTCACACAGAGAAGTTTTCTCTCTCCCAACAGTTACAAAGCTTAACACAGCCACTCAACATATAAACAATTCAACACACTGCAACATTAACAGCGAAACAATGCTTCACTCAGTCCAGAACCTCATCTGCAATGCTTTACAAAGTCACCAAGCAAAAACCATATCCACGCAAGCGCAACAAACTCAACCCAGCCAACCAAAACCAGAACTTACTCACTTAGCCAAACGCAGTCGATCTCCGTCTCCTCAATCGACTAGCGACAACATGCACCCAGAACCAAACAAAAAAATGGACTTCGACAACACAATGTTAGACGTATCTAGTAACCTAAACAAAATCGAGGTAAGCAACATTCGAACAATGAACAACAATAAAGACAGTACTACAAAAGCCCAAAACAGCGTGAGACACCCAAACAAGATAACAAGACAATCAACATCGACACTGAATAACAAAACAATTTTGCAAGCAAAGAAAGAGATAACCAAAAACCACAATGTATAGGCACCTCAACATACTACACCTCAACGTCCAATCAGCCTTAAACAAGATAATTGACATTGAGCAAGCGTCACAAGACGAACAATTGGACCTCATCATGCTCAACGATACGCTGCTGAAGCCAAGCAAACAATTCAAGCTCAAAGGCTACACAATTCATAGGCACGACAGATCAAGGGCTGAACGGGGAGGTGTGTGCATCTGTGTGAGAGAAACCATTCCCTGCCTTGTCGTCTCTAAGAGTCCAAACAACAGCATTACCGAATGGATCACTATTCGTCTACCAAAGATCTTACCAAACGGAGAAGATCTTTACGTAGCGTCTGTCTATATTCCGCCAAAATCAGCAAAAATACAATGCAAGACATCTTTAGTTACTCCAACACTTTAGTAGCTGGAGATCTCAACGCTCACAATACATTGTGGGCCTCATCAGAGACGGACAAACACGGCTTAGCTCTTGAGACTGTACTCAATGAGCTAGAGCTGACTGTTCATCACACAGATACTCCTACCTACGCTCCCTTCCACAGACTCCACTACGCATCAACGCTCGATCTTATCATAACAAGCGACTCAACTGACGTCCGCATCAACAAACCAACTACACTCACCAGTCCACGAAGTGATCATCTCCCAATACTGTCCACCGTCGAGTCTAAACCGATTGATAGACAGCAGCAAGCTACAAAAACAAAGACAAAAGTCGATTGGGACAAATTTAAAGAAGCTGCCAAAAAAGCCCTTCGTCCATTTCTAGGAGAAACTATCCAAACCAAGGAGGACATTGACAAGTTAACTCGACAACTTGAGTCAACAATCACGTCGACTAGTAACGGAGCCAAGACAACATACTCAGTCAAGAGCTACCAAACACAAGTCTTACCAAGAAATATTGTAACTCTCATCAAAGAGAAGAGAAAACTCCAACGTCATCTTTTGAAAGATAGATCAGCAGAAACAGTGAGACAAATCAACAAACTCTCCGAACAAATCAAGAAACAAGTTGCGGAAAATAAACAGGATAAATGGAAGGAATTTTGTACAGGGTTGAACCTTCATAAAACATCAGACGCAGTACTGTGGCGTAAGATATCATCAATTGAAAACTCAAACACACTAAAACCTCTGAGATGTCGGCTTCTCAAAGCTCAGGAGCAACTTGTAACTGCTCCAAATGAGGTAGCTAACATTTTCGCGGAACAACTCAAGCAAACGTTTCAACCAACAAATGAGCCTGAATTCAACGAAACCTTCAAAGCTACAGTAGAGAGTGCAACCAAGCAGATGTTCGTAAATCCTCCAAATGGACACCAATTAGTTGAACTAGCAACGCCTCAAGAAATAATGAATATCCATCGAGACATCACAGGACGAGGTGCTCCAGGCGCTGACAACATTACCAACAAAACTCTAAAAAATCTTCCAGAAGAGTTCCACCACATCATGGCAAACATTATCAATGGTTCAATCAGACTAAGCCACATCCCGAATCAATGGAAACACGCGGAAATCGACATGATCCCAAAGCCGGGAAAGAATCCTTTAGATCCATCGAGCTACAGACCAATTAGTTTGTTGTCAACCATGTCCAAGATCACAGAACGAATCATTAAAAACAGAATTCTCATTTGGATCCAAGAGAAACAAGTTATTAGCAAGCACTAAAGCGGTTTCATGTCTAAGCGTCAAACACGAGACCACATCTTCCGACTCATCCTAACAATACAACATGGGGTTAACGAACGTAAAACAACTGGAGCGGTCTTCATTGATATCGAAAAAGCCTTCGACAAATTATGGCACGACGGACTTCTTTTTAAAATGGAAAAGAAAGAATGTCCAGCTTACATAGGAGCATGCATACGGAACTACTTGAGCAACAGAACATTCCAAGTACGTGTCCAGTCATCTAAATCAACGCTCCATCAAATTAAGTGTGGTGTCCCACAAGGAAGTGTACTCGGGCCATTGCTGTTCAACATCTTCATTGATGACATTATCGACAAGATTACAACAGCGGACAAAGGTATGTTCGCCGATGACCTCTCAATTTGGACTACAAGCCCTAAAATCGAAAAAGTGGAAAGCAATCTACAGCAGGCAATCAAAGAAGTCGAAACATGGTCAATGCACTGGAGAATGAAACTCAGCACAGCAAAGACAGTTTGTACAAAATTCACACGTCTCAATGGACATGGAAATCGCAAGCTCGACATAATACTACATGGCAAGAGAATCATGCACGACAATAAGCCTAAGCTGCTTGGGCTTAAGTTGGACAAGAACTTAACGTTCTATGACCACATTAAAGAAATTAACGCTAGAGTTGATCGCAGAATCAACATGATGCGATCAATAAAGGGTAAAAACTGGGGTGCCTCACCAAAACTGCTATTAACAACGTATAAGACACAAATCAGGCCGATAATGGAGTACATACCGTTCATCAAGTACAGTGCATCGGAAACAAGCATGACCACACTCGAAATGCGCCAACGAAAAGCAGTCAAAATAGCGTATAGACTCCCCCTCTCAACTGCAACAAAAGACTGCTACAAGCTTGCAAGAATCGACAGCATCAAGGACCGCTTCGAGTTGCTATCAACACGCTATCTTCAGAAAGCATCGAACAGCAACAAGCTAATTAAAGATTTAATTGACAACTACAATTCAAACTCCAAGCCGCGTGTCAAAAACGGAGTCAAACCATTCTCGCACACATTCTTCCACAAACAACTCAATCAACAACAAGGACATCAATTAACCAACCTACCTCGACAGATAAAACTAATCAATCAAAATCCAAGAAAAAAAACAACTGGCAGAAACTAATTGACTTTGTTGTCCAACTGGACATTTAGTCCAATTAGCAACTAGAATAGCAACAGTTTACTATTCACAATTGGCAACAAATTAGCAAAAACATTGAAGACAGACAAACAGACAACAAACAACAAAGAAACCAAAAAAATGGGTTGAAAAAGGCCGAGCCTTAAAGCAATCCGGTGATGGGTGGTGCGCATAATCCCGTTATGCTGATCAGCTCAAACCATCACAAAACTATATATATAATAATTAATGTTTGTCTCCGAAAATGAATTCAGACACGGAAAAGAGTAATCAATTATAGATCCGATTAAAGATTTATATAGGTTTCCTAGTGTGTAATAATTAAGACCCCATTTTTTGTTAGACAATATTTTTATTAAGTTCAACCGTGAACTACAACGCTGTTTTATTTCATCAACCATTGGGGTAAAGGTTAATTTTGAATCAAATTTTATACCTAAACACTTGATTTCCTTTTGACTCTCAATTTTATTTTCATATTTTTTTAAATTTAAGTCAATATTTTCCTTATTATATTTAGTGAAGACAATGTAACAAGACTTTTTTAGACTTTTAGTTAAGAGCTGTGAGAGATTTAAATTAGTCCTATTCAAATGACCGATTTGAATGTAATTGATGAAGACGATCGATTAGTCAATTGTCAGCACACTTTAAACACTCTAACAAAGCACAAAAATAATTTGATTATAGCCAACAGTTAAATTCAGGCTCAAAAATAAATTAGGCAAAAAATAAAATTTATTTTTTTAATTTTTTGGCATGTTTAAAATTAATCTTACTATTTATCTTAATATTAAAAATCAAAAGAGATAAAATAATTTATTTAAAAAAATTTGAAAAATTCATTTTTGATATAAAAGATTTTAATATTGGACAGATCACTTTATTTATTTATTTTTCTGTCTCGAATTCTTATTAAAATATAAAAATCTAAAATTTAAAGATTAAATTAAACAAAAGATCTAACAAAAAAATTAAGTAATGAAAGGTGCTCCATGTTTAAGTTCATTTCAAGAAAAAAAAAAACAATAGACAGAAATAACATAAATGGAATAAATTTTTCAAATCTTAATTGAATGTATGTCTATCACTTTTTTTTTTTTAATTTTTTTATTTATGTGGAATTTTAGTAAAAAAATTACAGTACAAAAAGTAAAAATGTTATAATTTGTTATCTAATTAAGCAGAAATGGTTCTATAAACAGTACAAAATAGTAAAAATTAATACCTTGCTCTTCAAAAACTCTGCAATTTTCGTTACAATGTACACCATCAAAAAAATTTGATTAAAATATGGAATAAATTGAAGTGTTTCTGCAGAACTTACAATTCTTTTGTACATATTTGTATACTATTGTACTGATTACAGAACCATATATACAAGAATATTTTACCAAGCGAAGTTGTTGAACAATAAACATTTAATGGTTAAAAGTATAATAATGAACATTTTGAAAATTTAAAAAACAAAGAAAAGAGTAAATAATAATTTATTTAATAATCTTTTTACTATAAAAAAATTTTTATTCTAAAAACGATAACTTATTTTAAAATAAAACTGCTTATTTTTTATTAAAAATGGCCTATTAAGAGGGTAGGAACTATGAAATTCTGTCCGAATCAAAAGCTTTCCGGATAAAAGAGCGCTGACTGTATTTCTTTAAAAAATTTAAAATATTTAAAAACACAAAATTTAGTCACTTAAATTTAGCTAAAAACCAAAAATTCTAATTATTATGATTTTCACCATTTTCGGTAGTATTTTTACAAACGACAGAATTAATTTTTTCCAGACAGCCTCCACAAGTGATCAATTGACAATTTACATTGCATGCTTTTATTTTACATTTCTTTCTAATTTGAAGTTCCTTATTTGGATTTATTTTATTTTTTTTGACCACATTGCTTTAATAGGAAAACCAGGACAAATAATTTATCTAAAAATCATTTTACTAAAAAACATTTTTATTCTAAAAACGATAACCTATTTTAAAATAAAACTGCTTATTTTTTACTAAATATGAAATCAAAAGTTTCATTTATTGCCAAATCCATATATTTTTGAATTACCTAATCCAACTTTCACTATCTTTTTACCATTCGTCCCATTTATGCATTTCATACAAGTGATTTTTTCTGAATGATCTGTACATTTTTCATTTTTTTTTTGTTCGTCCTCTTCATCGCTTTCTTTCTCTTTTTTTTCTTTTTTTCTCGAATCAGCTTGTGAAGAACCATTCTCTTGATTATCATTACTTTTTGCGAATCTATTTCGTAGAATCGATTCTAAATCTGAATTTGTCAAAGTGCTGTTTGAATTTTTGTTAGTATCTTTTCCTTTGCTTCCTAATAAATTTTTCACATCAAAGCCTTTTTTAGTAAGCTCTTCAATTAATAATCTATCATTTGCACTAGAATCAAAATTGTTTGACGAATCTTTCTTTCCATCACCAGCTGGCTTTGGGTTATTTCTTTTTTCTATATTTCTTCCAGCAGCTTCTATATTTGATGCATCAAAGTCTCGCTGAGGCCTATAATTTTCTTCACTCGGATTAACAAAATAATCAGGAACAATTTTTGAGGCTTGAAGTTCTTTGTCATGGTAGTTGGTTAATTTGTATTTGTCAACTGTATGGGCAGATGGCTCGTAAACAATATCATCAACTATTTTTGGTCCAACTACAAATTCAGGTTGACTTAAATCCGGATCAGCACCTTGCGGACCACCAAAAATATATTCTCCATTTGACTCATTAGTTACTTCTTTTATTAATCCTTCAGCGTTTGGTTCAGATAATGGTAAATCTGTGTAGTACGTTTTTCCGGAGTCGTTTGGCAAGTAGCCTCGCGATATTGCCTGCGGTTGACCATTTTCATTTGTGTATACTTTTCCTTTGTTACTATAGGCATAGCCTGCAGCAACTTCAGGATCATTGGTGAAATATTTTCCAGACCAAATTGTGTCTGCTGGTTTGTCAGTTGTTCTTTCGGATTCTTGCGCATTTGCTTCAGATCCCATACCTCGAATCCCTACAAATTTCATATCTTTTTCAGTTCTCTTCTCATGTTTTTCAACAACATCTTCACAATTTTCACATGACTTACATGTTTCTATCTTTTTTGACTTGGTCACATCATCTAATGGTTTTTTTTCAGCATTCTTCTTTATTTTTACGTTCAAGTTTGGTCGATGTATGATTTTTTCAAATTTTCCATTAGAATCTAAATTATACTTTTTATTTGGATACTTTTCGATCATTCGATCGAAAAAACCTAACCTTTCATTTTGACCATTTCTACTACCCTCACCGCCACTTCCATTACTTTGACCACCTCCACTATTTTGACCACTTCCACTATTTTGACCACTTCCATTATTTTGACCACTTCCACTACTTTGACCATTTCCACTATTTTGACCATTTCCACTATTTTGACCACTTCCATTATTTCCACTTTCACTACTTTGACCATTTATATTATTTTGACTTCTTTGACTTCCACCAGCTGATAGAAAAGGTAATCCAAGATTAAATCCAAGTCCAATATCCAAAGTTGGTGTAAGACCAACATTAATATTTCCAAATGAAGCTTCGCCTGAAACATTAAGACTGGCTGAAGCGCTAGGACCACCAACTGCACAATTAAAAGCACTAACACCAGATCCAGTTGCGTTTAGATTGGCGCCAGCAGAAGCTCCAGTAACACTAACGTTACCAGCTGATGCGTTTACTCCTTTCACATTAGCACCTACATGAGCCTCAGCGCCTGTTACACTAACATTACCGGCAGCTAAATTCACAGCACTGGCATTTGCACTCGCACTAACAGATGCTGCTTGAGCACTTATATTACCAATATTTGAATTAACTAAATTAGCATTTGCATTGGCATTAGCCGAAAAGCCAACAGCACTTCCATTAGCAACATTGGCATTTAGTAACCTTGCATTTGCTGAAGCATGTACTGAAGCACCCATTGCAGATAAGTTAGCTACGTTTGCATTGATCAATTTTGGATTTACTGAAACTGTCTTTGAAGCTAATTTAGTGTACAAATTGGCAAAGTTGGTTGTGATACTTTTTGGTTTGTTATCAGAGTTATTTGGTTTTTTTGGATTTGAATCGTCTGGACCACCAGGATTTCCAATTAGTTTAGACAATTCATTTGCAATCTTTTCTGCATGCGCTCTTTGACGCGCTTCATTTGCATCATCATCATATAAAATTTCACTTTTTTTAATATAAATGTTTGAATTTCGATTTTTCATTTTCAAAATTTTTGAGTTAAAAATATGCAGACTTAAGCTTTTTATTTGATAAAATTATCAAATAATAAATCATATCGTTTTATTATTGCTGGTAAAAAACCCAAGATTCAAACATTATGTTAACTTTATTTGACTGCTAAGAAAAACGGAGATTTTTTTTATGATCTAATTTATAGTCGTTAATTTTATAAATTTTTGCAAGGTTTAGTAGATAATATTAAAAAAAAGATAAAAAATTAATTTAGTTTAAAAGTTTCAAGTATCTTTTAATTATTACATCCAATCTAGTAATTTAGGAAAAAAAAACTTAGGGTTTAATTGTTAATTTGATGAACATCGCAATAAAATCAAATTTTAATCAGAGCTGTTAACAACAAGCTTAAAAGCTAGAAAACTCGCGGGTTTTTAAAGCTCTTTTTTCACAAAAAAATGCATTAAATATGAAGCAAATTTGAAACAAAAAGACCAAAAAATAATGGTATCTTTAAGTTAAGGATCAAAAAAATCAGATCAAATAGTGTTGTGCTTATAACTTTTGAATGTTATTTGATTAAATTTCTCTGCAAAATGCTAATAATGGAACAGACATTCTAATTTTTTATGAGGCTCTGCAAAAACTCTGAATTTAAAAATTGCGCAGTTGAATTTCATACTTTTTAATGTCGTGCATTTTACTTCAAAATGCAGAGTTTTTGCAGAGCCTCATCTAATATTCAGCATGTATTTTGCATTATTTAGCATTCTGCAGAGAGATTTAATCAAGTACCATTCAAAATTACAAAAAAATATTATTTGATCTAGTTTTTTGATCCGAAACTTCAAGATGCCAAAAATAATAATTTATTTAAATTTTTTGAAAATATTAAAAATGATAGAGAGATTAAGGCTTAAGTGCTTTAGAATTTATTTGAAATGCCAACGATTACTTTTTTTTTATGTACCTAGTAGCTTAAGCTCCTTCAAAATAAAATATAAAAAATATTAAGCAAAATAAATAATTAGATACAGTGCCGATTTGACAAGTGGATTTTTAGTAATTTTACGTAAATTTACGTAAAATTACTTTGTAACAACAAGTGAATTTACGTAATTTTACGTAAAAATTGGTGAAAAAGAAAATGCCAAAAAAAAGCTCGATTTTTTGAATTTTTTATTATTTTCTAATCAATTTTGAAAAAGTAGTTTCTATTCATTAAATCAAATTTTACCAAAAGTTACTTTTTTTTAACTTTTTTTACTAATTTTTAGGTAAATTTATGTAAAAAAAAGGTAAAATATGGTAAAAAAAGTAACTTTTGATCAAATAAAATAGAATAATAAAATAGTAACTGATAATCAAATAAATAGAAACTACATTTTTCAAAAATTATTATGAAATAATAAAAAATTCAAATTTTTTTTTCTCAGTTTCATTTTTACCAATTTTTACGTAATTTTACTTTTTGTTACAAAGTAATTGAACGTAAATTTACGTAAAATTACCAGAAATCCACTTTTAAAATCGGCCCTGTAAGTAAAAAAGTTAAAGAAAATTTAAATATTTTCAGGAAAAAATAAAAAAGAAGTAAGGTAGCATTTGAGTTGGGTATTCAATGTATCTTGATTCGAAGCCGACTAATGGAACAGAATGACTCAGTCATGCATTAGCATATCTTTCACTCAATTCAAAAAGTCGATTCGAGAGCATTGTGAATTTTGGTACAACAAACAAAAATTAAAATACCCAAGCTAAAGTTCTGACGAACCAACACTTGATCTGTAAATTGTAGCAATTAATACATACTTTGCGCCACCAGAAAACTGATTCTGCAAAATTTTGCAAAATTCATAATATTGTGAATTTTAGTACAAAACAAGAACAAAATATAATAAAGGTCAGATCTAATTAATTCGGACTGGCCAAAAAATGTTCTGTAAATTGTAACAACTGATACATCCTCTGTGCAATCTCTTTTATTATTGTTATTTTTAATTGTTTTTAATAATCTAGAATTATGTATAAATTTTTTTATATAAATTTAATTTTTGCTCAAACAATTTTTTACATGCATTGCCTATGGGGCTTAAACAATTTTTAAATAAATAATCTAAAATTATGCAAAAAAAATAAAATAAAATGGGTGAGATGGGTGGTTGTTTCAGAAGGCTTTGGTAAGTAACTCTGATATTTTTCTTCTTGTTTCTTTCGGGTACTCTTTTTGATTGAGTTGGATTTTTAAAATAATTTCAAATTTCAAATTCACAACTTTATGAATTTTGCCGATTTATTGCAGAGGTTTGCAGAATCAGTAAATTTGTGGTACAAGGGATGCATCAATTGCTGCAATTTACAGAACATGTTTTAGTCCGTCAAAACTAAAGCTTTGCCATTTTTTAAATTTTTTTGTTTTTTGTAACAAAATTTACACGATT
The DNA here is from genome assembly GCA_025491095.1 of Brachionus asplanchnoidis. Lineage (NCBI taxonomy): Eukaryota > Metazoa > Rotifera > Eurotatoria > Ploima > Brachionidae > Brachionus > Brachionus asplanchnoidis. The sequence continues at coordinate 2,241,401 of JAILYF010000006.1, forward strand.
CGAGACTGGCGATAGTTTAAGTTTATTTAAGTCCTCGTGATGTAAAATGTTTGAAGGGGTATCGTATTTTAGTCTTAATAACCTAACTGCTGATTGCTGAATAGACTGTATTCTTGATGATAGTTTCTGATTTTTTATAATAATAATAATAATCCCGAAACTTAGTTCATGTAAATAAAGCCGATTTTTTTAGGTGTTACATGTAACAAGTACCATGTAACCCATTTTAAAACTTACTTTCATTTAGTAACCCGTAATTAAACCCAAAACTCGAAACTAAAAACAAAATATGTCAAAAAAATTTTCAAATAGTCGCATTGTGTATGAATGTATAAATTTTAATAATAATAATAATAATAAATCTACAGCAGACTAACTTCGGAGCAATATCTAATTTTTTTTTAAAACCCTCAAATTATTGCCTAATTATATTTATACAGGTGTTTAAATTAAAAAAATTGAAAATTGGTATTAAAATTAAAAAGATTTCCATGCGAATTTTGACAGTTCAAACAACTAAATATTTAAAGTATCTTATTTTAAAAACAACTTAAAATTAAAATAATTTGTATTTTTAAATAAATCAGCTATCACTAATCAACATGGATGATGAATTTTGTCAACAAGCAGTAATACCCAATGAATTGCTCTTCGAAAGTGGACAAAATAATTTTTCGATTCAGATATCAAATTCAGCTACTCAGCTTGATTCAGGAAGTAAAAGAATGATCGATATAAAAGGATCAAGTGAAATTAATAGCGATGACATTGTTATTGATTCTCAAAAGTGTACACTGAATGTTCCAAGTGAACAATTTTTTGTTGTTGAAAATTCGGTGATCTAAGAAATTTAGACTAGCTTTAAAATCTGCAGCCAATTTATATTTTTTTATTTGTTGCTTAGTCCAACAATTTTTTTTATTTTTTACTGTTCAAAATTTTAGATTCTTTTTTTAATTTGATTCAAAAAAAAATTTTGCTTAAAAGGTCAAAATAATGTGTAAGTCACTCAAAAAAAAGCTCGTTTTAATGAAAAATTAAATAAAATATTTAACTTGTCTTGCATATTCAAAATTTTGGAGAATATGTAGAATGGACATTAGAAATACAAAGAAGACTGTTATTTTGATCACTGATTTTTAAATTTCATTTCTTGAAAGCTATTTAATAAACTATTTAAAAAATGACTAATTTTTAATTTACTATTTCAAATAGTATTAGCGGCAAAGATAAAGATTCTTTTTTTTAAGTCAAAGTTATGACTTAAAATTTAAATTTTTTTTAGACAAAATTATGAAGAAATTAGATTAAATTTTTATTTTAATTTGCTAGATCAGGCTTTATATCATAAAATTTATATACTCTTTGATTCACGAAAGAATTTAGAACTGTGTTTCCCAGAAAACCTTGGCCGAAATGACTGACAAGTCCGAACACCTTGGCCGACATGGCCGAACACCTTGGCCGACATGACTGACAAGTCCGAACACCTTGGCCGACATGGCCGACAAGGCCGAACACTTTGGCCGACATGGCCGAACACCTTGACCGATAAGGCCGGCCGCGCCGGCACCGTTTGAAGGCCGCGCCAGGCCGACAAAATTACCGAAGCCGTGCCGGCCGGCCGAATTTCTTTACTATTTTATTAGAACCGCTGTAGATACAAGATTCATAAGTGCTTGAAAACAGAAGCAAATCTTTTATATCAAACTTCTCAGAAACATTTAGACCTTGATCTTGAATTGTTTGATAAAAATATGGGTGCACACTCTCTTATTAAAAATGAAATTAACAGTTACTTTAACCAAAGAATTCGAAAACCTATGACCGACATTTGCATTACTTTGCCGTCAAATCAAGTTAATTTTGGAAAATTTGATGGTATTTAGATTCCTAATGTTACACAATTTAAACACCTAGTAAGTAAAATTAGGAATCCAAATGATGATGATCTTGATAACGAGTTCGACCGTGTTGAATCACAGTTAAACGATTTAAATTTTCAAATAAGCAAATATTATGAGTCTAATGAGGCTTTTACTTTGGGTCTCAAGATTGGTGATGGTTCTGATGAGTCGCATTTTATTGCAAACTTCACACCTCTAAAGCTACTATAATCAATTACTATAAAAAATTCATCAATCACGAATAAAGGCGTTTATCATGTAGATGATACGTATAAGATAACGAAAAAGAGGTTCCCTCTAGTAATAATTGGTCGTAGTAACTAAAATGGAACATCTTTCCCTATTTCCGTTTCTATTGTAAGCCATGAACAGGGAATTGATTTTATGCATATTTTTTAATCACTCAAAAAAATTGTTCAGTGTTTACTTTGAGAAAACATGACTCAAAGGCAGTTTTAACAAAAGGCATATCTATTTGTCACATCCCGGCTTTGCTACAACAAATAATTCAGTTGAAAGCTTTAATAGCAGAATAAAAAAATTTTTCACCAAAAGAGAGTTGCTAACTATCCAAACTGCTATTGAAATAATTTGCAATAAGTTAATAACATTTAAGTCTTATTTTTATTTATTTATATTTTATTTAAATTCTGCTCAATGTCCAGAATTAAAATGGTCTCGTTTACCGAATGCTATCGTTAAAAAAAATCAAAAGACATGAGTCCTGATTGTTTTAGCAAATCATCAGAACAGTTTATTGGCTATTTTCAATGTCATTCGTCTATTCATAAAATTAACACTTTTACGAAATCATGCGACTGTAAATGGTTTTTGGCTTATTCTATGTTCTCAATCAGCTCTTATCAATCAATAGTTTTTTTCTTGTCATTTCTGATTTTTTATTTGTTTAAGTTAATTTTTCTATGCTATTATGGCATTGTGAATTTTCATATAAAAATTTTCAATACTAAAAGTAAAAAAGGTTATAACTTGTTCTAACGGTCCATAACATTTTCTGCAAATGTAACAAAGTGAAACAACTTTTGTTACATCTTTTGTGAAAGTCTGCTAATTGTGTGCAAATTAATGCAAAATTTCACGCCATTGAAACGTATTGAAACTAAATGCGCAATAAATTTGCAGAGTTTTTTCAATCGATTTTCTATGCGTTAAAGTAAAATTAATGCTATTTTAATAAATTTTTTATACTGTTATTTTTTTTTCTTTTTATTCGAAAAAAAAATTTTTATTCATGCTAAAAAGGTATTTTGTTTTGCGTCAAAGGACTTTTCCCATTTTTTTAAAATCTAATCTGAGTAAAATTTTTGAAAATTTGTTTTTGCAATTTCGAGTTATTTTATCTTTTCTTTTTTCTAATGCAAATTCTGAAAGATCATTTTCTATATTAAAACGAATTAAAAATATTTGGCAATGTGAAATTTTATTACAAAAATTACTGGACAAAAATGGTTCTATAAAAAGTACAATATTGTACAAATTTATGCAACCGAATTACAAGCTCTGGAAAAACTCTGCAATTTATTGCATTTTTAATCAAATATTTTTTGGTGGTGTGTGTTGTGTCGTGGAGTGTTGTTTGAGTTAAAAGACGTCGTTGTGTGTAAATAGTTTTATTCTAAATAAAGTGGTGATAGAAAAAGGCCGTTCTGCGCGGCGGAACATTGTAAATAGCTTGTAAATTAACAAAAGTACAATAGTAAAAAGTGTGAATAAAAATGTATATAAATTTTAAGTTAGCTTAATAGAGCCCTGTAAATAATGTAAAAAAGGTCAATTGTAAATTAGAGGGATTTTTTAATAAGAGCAAAACTTTTAGTTTATGTTTAGAAGATGATTGAAATTAGAAATATACATGATACTTGTTAATAAATGAACTTTAAATAAAAAGCATGTGTTTCAGTTTAAAAAAAATTGCAAATTGCAATTAAATAAATGCAAAATAAAGTTTGCATTTGTGGTTGCGACACCACATCTTCCTCCCGGTCTCGATTCTTGGCCTTGAGCCGCTCTGACCTTCTTGGTTCGGTTCCATCGCCTTTTTGATTGGCTTGGATCAAGTTTCTGTCTCCTTTTCTGGGTCTCCCCACTTTGTGAGTTGTTTGTGCTTGGTTAAGTTGGAGCTGTGGCTGAGTTTCTGGTTTAGGTTGTGGAAGCTGTTGGTCATGTTCAGGTGGAGCCAGGTCGTGCATGGTTTGGCTTAGAGGCATTAGCTGTGTGTGCGATGGTGATTGTCCAGTGATTATGATTTTTGTGTCATTGTCTTTCTTTTCACCAAAGTCATAAAAAGGATAAAAATACTTAGATTTTTTGTCACTTGTCGATTGCCTCTCTTGACTGATATCATTGTGCCTTTGACAGTGATTACTGTGTATGGTGTCGGATCCCATGTTGGGTCGAACTTTACTTGCTGTTCTATTTTCAGTAGAACACTTGCACCAGCTTTGATTTTTGACTCACGAGCTTTCATTCTCAGGTCAAAATCTTTTTTTATTCTCTTTTTGGCCTCTTCATCGTTTCTTCTGGCAAATTTATGGAGCTCCTTTAGCTTTTCAAAGCTCATGGTGTCTATTTGCGGTATTTCTGATGAATGAGCGAATCAATTAGAAACGTGGCGGGTGCTACTTTTGTTGTTCAGTGTTGCGTTTCGCGTTACACTTTGAGAAACTTTCGTAGCTCTTCGTCCGTGTTTTTGCCAATTATTTTTGCAGTTCTTAGAACTCGTCCAAGTATTTTCATGAATCGCTCAACTTCGGCGTTCGCGCGTGGCCATCTTGGGGTGATTTTTACGTGAATGAATCCTTGTTGTTTTGCGTATTTAGCGAACATGTTTGAGTTGAATGGTGGGCCGTTGTCGGTCTTGTATTTGATTGGTACGCCAATTGTTGCCAATATCTCGTCTCAGATTTTTTTTACTTTTTACTTTAAGCTCGTGCTTCGAGTCTTGTCAACTGCTGGCCATCGGCTGTATTTGTTGTGATTGACGAAGTAGCCATTTTGCATAGGTCCAAAAAAATCTCCACATAGTTGTTCCCATGGTTCATCTGGCATTTTTGATGGCATGAGTGGTGCGTAATTTGTCTTGCCTACATTTGATTGGTATATTTTGCAGTGCATTACCATGTCTTCAATAGCATTGTCAATTCCAACGAACCATACTTTCGATCTTATAAGTGCTTTAGGTTTTACAATACCTTGGTGCCCTTGGTGTGCCAATTCGATGACACGTTTTTGCTGTGACTTTGGCACGATAATCCTGTTACCTCTGAGTAACAGTCCTGTGCTGGTTTGGCAGATTTCATTGCAAATTTTGTTGAAGTGTGAAAGACTTTTTGGTAAGCACTTGCTTGATTCGATTGTGGATTTTAGAGCTTGAAGTTCTTGGTCCTTGCTTTATCCGGTTTCTAGCTCTTTCATGGAAACATCATATGGTCGAGCTAACTCAGCAATTGCATTGATGCATTTTTCAGTTTTGTCCACTTTGCTTGGTAACTCTTGTATTGGTTGAGTAGGTTGTCTAGAAAAATGGGGCTATACAGTTAGATAGAAAAATTCTAAATTGAAAATTAACATAGGAAAAAAAAAATTAACATGGAAAAACCTTTTTATTGAAAATAAATCATTTTTTTATCGAAAAGTTACATAGAAAAAAAAACTAAGAAAATTGACTAATTGTCACATTATTGACAAGATATTAACACTTTAGAACTCTAACTTAATTATCCATAAACTCATTTAATTTTTTTTTTTATACTCGTTTATCAATTTATTTATCAATTCATCTTTTTTGACCTCTCTTGGATCTCTCTTAAAACACAACGCCTGATTTTATTTGCTCAAGACAAATTTCCATTAAGTGTTGCTCTTTAACGATGTGGTAAATTAGCTTGTTTGTCTCTGGGTGATTTTGAATATCCGAGCTAAGAACATAATGCCAAGCCTCCAAGCTATTATTCGACCTAGGTAAGTTTTCGGTTATACGTTTATGAACGTTCCAGGTTTGTATTGGAAACGGAGGTACAACCCGTAATCTCGAACCTTCACTCTTTAGACGCCCAATATAATACTTCTCAAAAAGTCGTATATGTCTTTAATTGAGTCATTTTAATTGAGGGATTAAAGATTTAAGCTTACTGAAAACACTGATTGTATCTTTGACTGGAATAAAAGGTAGAACTTTTAAATATTTAAGATATTTACGAAATTAAACGTCATTGTTATAAGTTGTACGTAAACCATTAGTTACATGTTTCCTTAGATTAGCTGCTAAATGAAAATAACAACCGGCAACATTTTCTTCTTCACAAAATTTTATTACAGTATTGAAAATTGCCAATTCAAAGTCGCACAATATATATTTCGGCTTTTTTTGAATATGTCTACCCAAAATACTAAATAATCTGTCATAAGTTTGTTCTTTTTTGTCTTGTAACAATGCATAAACGAGTGGTAAGTTTCGGTTGTTTTTTACACAATTTATCTTAAAAAGTTGAGTAAAGACATCAGGACTTATGATGAAAGTTCCATCAATGAACCAGACTTCTTTTTTTTTAAAATATTCAAGTTGTCTTCTGTTGTTAAAATTATGATTCGAATTTGGTCATTAGATCTAGTATCACAAAAAACAAATTCTTCACCGGAAACAGTCAATTGATATCTTTCTTTAATAACAATTTCCTTTAGAGCTTTTTCTTTGGGACCGAAATCATTAACTTTTTTCTACCCCTGTTAATACTACGAGCCAAATTATTAAGCTTAGGAATCGATGATCCAGCTTAACTAGGGACGTTTAATAAACAATCCTATATAATTGTCCTGGGTTTTTCTTGGGTCTTGGCAGCTTTTGACTTTATTTCTGAACAAAAAAGTTCACTTACTATCTTATTCTCTTTATTTTGATGATAATGTTCTAATTTGCTTAGTTTTAAAATTTCACGATTTTGATTTGTATGAATTCGTGCTCTACACGTTCCTGCATCACTCTCTTCTTCAAAGCTATCCAATTCATTTTCTAAATAATATTCAAAATCTTTAACACTATCAACATTATCAACATCATCGAGATCTATCAGTTCATTTGAGACATTATCATCATCAATTGAATCAGTTGACTCTGTATCAGAATAATCCACAATAGACAATTTATGACTTGTAAAAGGCAGTTGTGAGGATATACTTGTAATTTCATTTTGTATTGAAAAAGTTGTTATATCTGGTTGATGAAAAGTATTAGATCTCAACTCTTTATCCTTAACCAATTTGTTTTTAGGCACAACTCGGTTGCACAATCTCAGAGGAGAATCATAATCATCAGAAATTTTTAAAAGTTTAAAATTTTCCTCCATCTAGCTTGGGATTTTATAAACTAAATTACTAAGCAATGACTCTTAAAATTTCTAAAAATAAAAATTCTATTTTAATTTTCTATGTTAATTTTCTATCTTCAATTTTTCTATCTAAGTTTTCTATGAAAAAGTTTTCTGTGAACTGTTTCGACGTAAATTTTGTCTTTTTTCTATATATTTTTTTCTATCTATAGGTATAGAGCAAGAAAAATAGTCAGCAATGTTTGAGCTACCAGGGCGATGGCAAATGTCGAAGTCGAATTGTGTCAATCGTAGAGCCCATCGTTTTATTCTATCTAGCTGGTGGTCGGCTAGCAGCGTTATTAAATATTAGTTGGACCGCTCTGTTGTCGGTTTTGAGCGTGAATTTTGAGCCTATGAGGTATAGCCAAAATTTTTCGCATGCCCATACGGCAGCTAGAGCCTCTTTTCACATTGGCTGTATCGCCTTTCGGTTTCTGTGAGCAGTCTAGATGCAAAGCAGATTATTTTCTCTCACTTGGATTGTCTGGATTCGTTTGAATGAGTACTGCACCGAGTCCAACAAGGCTTGCATCGACGATAAGTTCAGTTTTCCATTTTTTGTTGAAAAATGCCATGTGTTTTTCTGATATGGATTGCTTGAGCTTATCCAAAGCTCTGTTGTGTTCATTGGTCCAGTTCCTCTCTGTGTCGTTTTTGGTGAGTCGCCAAAGTGGTTCAGTGATTGTGCATATATTCTTGATAAAGCGTGCATTGAACTGTGCGAGGCAGAGAAGTGATCTCAGCTCTTTGACATTGGACGGTTGTGTCGCTTTGCGTAGAGCTTGACACCTGTCGACGGTTGGAGCGATGCCTTCAGCGGACAAGTGTAAACCAAGGAATGTCAGTTGTTGTTTGTCAAACTCGCATTTTTCACTGTTTAGTGTAATGCCATGGTCTTCAAGTCGTTTGAGTACTTGCAATAGTGAATCGTCATGTTCTTTGCTTTTTGTGGCGTAAACGAGTACGTCATCAGTCAAATTGATTTGTTCAGGAATGCTTTTTAGTACTTTACGTATGCATTCAGTGAATTCATCGGAAGCACTTGAGATACCCATGTGTAGCTTCTTGTACCTGAAGAGTCCACAGTGTGTCGTTATGATTGTGTGTTGCCTGGATTGTTCAGCGATCTTGAGCTGGTGGAACGCTTTGCGTATGTCCAATTTTGAGAACTTGATAGCACCATTGACCATGTATATGAGGTCTTCAAGTGATCTAGTTGGAAAGTGTGTTCGGCGTAGGGCTTTGTTCATTGGTCTTGCGTCGCAAGTCAGCCTTACTTGGTTTTCGCCGGTGACTTGTTCACTTGGATTACCTTTTGGAATGACTTCTATGTTTAAAATCCAGGTTGTTGGGCCCATGGTTGAGTCTACACGTTCTAGTATGTCTTCGTCCACTTGTTTTTGGAGCTCTTTGGATACAGCGTCTTGCAAGTGGATGGCTACTGGACATAGTTTTTGTTTGACTGGTCTAATGTTGAGATCTATGTCTAGTCTGACCTATGCACCTTTTATGCAGCCTATTCTGTCTGAGAACAGCTGTGGGAACAATGCTTTGTATTTTTCTTGTTGTCGGCTTTGGTCACCTTTGAAGTCGTTGGCCATCAGTCAACTACATATCTGAATGATGCCTAACTCTATGGCTGTTTTGTGTCCAAGTAGTAGTTCGGATTGGCCTTTTATTACGATCAATCCGGCCTTCATACTCTTGTTAGTATGGCTTATTTGTGCGACGAAATGTCCAAATATTGGCAATGGTTCGTTGGCTTTATAGCCGTAGAATGCTGTGTTGCATTTCTCGAGTGTTGGCGTGGGGTCCATTTTTCTATATGTTTCTTCATCAATGAGATTAGTTGATGGCCTGTGTCTATCAGGAACAGCATTTTAGTGTTGTTTAACTGAACGTTTTGCTCTGGGTCCATCGTTGATCCGAGTGCTACTCGCCTTGACAGCAAACAGACCATACTGTTCCGCTTGTTTGAAGCGTATGTACTTGGCACCTTGTCAAGTGTGTGTGAACTTGTGTTCGTATATTCGCACGCTTCAGTGGTGTCAATGTGTCGTATGAGGCTTTTTGGTACTTGACTCCTGTTGCTGCTGTCAAACGAGCCTTTTTGACTTTTAGTGCTCCTGTACATGGAGGCGTAGTGAACTAGTTTGCCACAGTTGAGACACTTTTGTCCCTTCGCTGACATGTCTCTTTGGATTTGCAGCTTCTGCCACAGTACCCGCATTGCTTGTTTCTCATGTGGCCGTTTCGCGTCGGTTGCTTGCTTGCTTGACGGTCTGATGATGGCTGCTTTTGAGATTGTTGTGCGGTGTACAGTATTGAAGTGTGCTCTTCGGCTGTTAGGTTGATAAGCATGCTCATGTTGTGAGCGGTGCTCTCGTAAGCTTGAGCAATCTCGATTGCTATTGCTAGTTTTAGCTCTTTGGTTTGGCAGCACTTTTTTGGAAGGCACTCATGTTCGAGCCTGCGACGAACTGAGAGAGCAAGTTTCTCTCTAGAGTATCACCGAAGCTGCAGTGCACGGCTAGTTGTCGTAATCGCAAGACGAATTCGTATAAAGTCTCGTCTTGTCTCCGTTTTGTGTGCCGGAACTTCTGTTCCCCTGCGAATTCAGATCGTTGGGCGGTAAAATGGTCGTAAAGGAGTTTGTACGCTTCTGCTGGCGTTTCATTGTCCTCCTTTCTCCTAAGACCTTTGTATATTTCGTGCACTTCAGGGCCTATCATTAAGAGAAAGTTTGCTTTAATTCGTTCGGGCGAGAGATCTTTTGTATTTTGATCTTTTGTATTGGTATTATGATGGATGGTAGTATTAGTGGTCTGTGGGTAAAGTCTTGGCTGAGCTGTGTTTGTAGATTTTTAGATTAAGAGCTGGCGCTTCTGTTTGGCTTTCTTCATAGTTTTCGTTTGGAATTCGGTTGTACAAATTTGTAAAATTTTGTACTTTTTATAGAACCATTTTTGCACGATTAGAAAATAAATTATAGCGTTTTTACTTTTTGTACTGTAATTTTGTAATAAATTTTTGTACCAAAATTTCACATTGCCCGTTATTTGAGAAATTCTTTGGGAAAGTAAAGACTAAATTACTTTTCTCTATTAAATTTTTAACAAGAAGAAGCTGAAAATGTTGATATATTTAAAATTAATCCAAGTTAATAATAAAAAAGTTAAATATCAAATTTTTTGAGCCCCCCCAATTCAAAAATCCTAGCCACACCACTGGGCTTGACCAGGCCATGGTGTTTTTCGCGCGATTGATTTATTTTTAAAATTTAGTAATTGATTTTAATTAACTTTTATTAGCGTGTAAAAAAAGTTCACGTAACGAGTCGATGTTAATTCCTTTCAAAAAACTTTAAAAAAACTAAAAAATTTAATTTTGTTTAGATATTAGTTAAATTCTTGTGAATTTTATTGTTTTTAAAAAAATTATTTAAATAAAAATATATTAATTCATTATTTCTAATGAAAAGAGAAGTAAATGCAGAAAATTAAAATTAGTCTATGCATCAAAATTTAATCAAATTTTTTGTGAATTATATTTTGAACTAAATTGCATAAATAAAATGTTATAAATTTTATACCACCGTACTTCGACTCATGTAGCTACGACACTAGGCAAATGAAAGTCAAGAAGAACATGTACAAAAAAAATTATTAATATTTGTTTTTTATTACAGAATTGCAGAGTTCACATTAATTCACAAAAATTAATTATATAAATTTATTTAATTATTATTATTATTATTATTTTTTATTAATTTTAATTATGAGGTATCAGTAAAGTCAATTGAAGAATAAACTTCGTGAATATTTATGAATTATATTTTAAAAAAAAAGGAAAAAAATAATCAAAAATAGGCATTGAATTTGGAAAAATTCATTTTCTGCTTTCTGAAATAAAATGTAGCAAATATTATGCAAGGGGGAACGTTCAAAATGTAGAAAAAAAATTCAAAGACATAAATTATTATAGAAAAAATTTCATCGAATCAGATTCATAGAAAAAAAAATTATAGAATGACACTTTTATAGAAAGCAAAAATCATAGAAAAAAAAATATCGAGTTCCATAAAAAAAATTGTTGGATAGCAAAAAATATAGAAAAAAATTTATCGAATTCTATAAAAAAAATTGACTAATTAATGAACTAATTTTCTCACTTTATCTGAGGATAAATAAATTAGCTAGACCGTCTAAATGCAATTTCAAAGTGTTTGAATCATAATTACTTATAATTCTTTTCAATTTTTCATTTTTTTCTTCTTGTCGCTTTTTTGTTTTTTTAATAACATCACCATTAAATAAACTAACTAAGCTTGATTCCATATTACTTTGTTTCAGACGAAATAGTTCAACTACTTTAGCAACAGTAAGATTTTGTCTTGCATCATATTTAAAGCGTGAGTGCCAACTTTCAACAACATTGTTGGTTCTTGGAATATTCTTTTTAACACACTCAAACAGATTCCATTACAAAACGTGGCTTTCCACCAATCCGTCCAATATAATTTTTTTCATAATAATCCAATAATCTTAGCCTGAACTTATCATCAAACTTATTTTTGACTAGACCAGTTTTCTGAATTTTACGCCATGGATTGACACAAGTGAAAATAACACTTACTTTACATTTGAACATTAACTTGATTGCATTTATTGCAGCCATTTCAAAGTCGACATTCATTGAATTGGGAACACTTACTCCAAGTCCTAAAACAACTCGAAACAATTTTTTATAAGTTTTTTGTTTATTATTTGGTAGCAAGGCGTACAACATTGGGAGAGCAGTTTCATTAATTATAATGTGTATTGAATATACCTTTAAATTAAATTGAATATTTTTTTTTATTTTTTAAATGTGATCCATAATTTCAACTTTCACTACTTTGACAATTTCCATTATATCCACGTTCACTACTTTGATTATTTCCACTATTTTGACTTCTTTGACTTGCACCAGCTGATAGAAAAAGGAATCCAATATTAAATCCAAGTCCAATATCCAAAGTTGGTGTAAAACCAACATTAATATTTTCAAATGAAACTTCGCCTGAAAACATTAAGACTGGGTGAATAGCTAGGACCACCAACTGCACAATTAAAAGCACTAACACCAGATTTAGATTGACACCAGCAGAAGCTCCAGTCACTAACGTTACCAACTGATGAGTTATTTGTTTTTTTTGGATTTGAATCGTCTGGACCACAAACTTTTCCAAATAGTTTAGACAATTCATTTGCAATCTTTTCTGCATGCGCTTTTTGACGCGCTTCATTTGCTTCATCATCATATAATATTTCACTTTTTTTTAATATATAAATGTTTGAATTTCGATTTTTCAAATTTTGAGTAAAAAATATGCAAGCTTAAGATTTTTGTTTGATAAAATTACCAAAAAATGAATAATATCGTTTTATTATTAAAACCGATGAACTATCAAAATAGAGAATATTCAAAAGAGAGAAAAAAAATAAAGAAAAATTATAATAGAGAAAAATCATCATAAACCAATGAATAAACCGTCTGATTTTCATTATCTTGTAGAGCATATATTAGTGTTGTTAACCGTACAAACGGTCATTGATGCTGCCAAAAATTTTTTGAACCTATTGTCCGCCTTGACGGACGGTTATAAAGGCAGACGGACGGCCACTTTGGCGGCGAGGCCGGCGGCCAAAAATTTGGATCGCGATAATGGCCGGCCAAATCATAGACGGATGACAAAATTTGCAATCAAACTATATTAGTGAAAAAATTCCCTCAGGAGTAAAAAAATTGGCAAAAATTTTATTTTAATAGAAAATGCCAATTTAAAGAAAAAAAATATTTTCTTGAAATAGCTAAATTTTTGAATTCTTTTATCTAGATTAGAGTTTAAATGTTATATTTGAAAATTTTTCGTTATTTTTAATTGAAAAATTAAAAGAACATCAAAAACTTTTTCCTTGAAATTTTTTTCCGCTGATTTTGTCTGACCGCCAAAGTGGCCGTCCGTTTTATGGATTGCCATACATTTGGCCGCCCGTCTATGTTTTAGCCGGCCAACTCAGCGGTCCAAATTTTTGGCCGCCGGCCTTGCCGCCAAAGTGGCCGTCCAATTTGAGTATGGCCGTGCATATGGCCGTCCGTCTATGATTTGGCCGGCCAACTTCGCAATCCAAATTTTTGGCCGCCGGTCTGACCGCCAAATTGGCCGCCTTATTTTGGCCGCTTCTGGACCGGCCAGGCTTTGCCGCCGCCCAACACTAGCAAATATTTACGAAAAATAATCAATGTGAGACTGAAGATCCAAACACCGTTTTTGCTGACTTGGATGTCACTCTTTTTGTCTCAAAATTCGCCGATTCAGACGATCAAATCAGTCGGTGGTTTAAAACAAAGCTAAATATTGATGAGCACGATTGGAGCCAAAATAATCCGAAAGCGTTATGCTAAGAGTTTTAACAATGCAGAAACCCTAGACGAAGTTATAATTCCTGTAGAATTAAGATAAACCTATAAAAACAATAAGTTTTATTTCGGAGACTCGGATCAAGACGACAAAAACCGAATAATATTTTTTACCACGCAAGAACATTTAAAGCTTTTGAGTATTGATCGCGATTGGTAATGCGATGGTACTTTTAGTATTTGTCCGACTGTATTTAAACAAGTGTACACGATTCACTATATTATTCGAGGTACTACTCTCCCGTTGCTTTATGCGTTTCTTCCGAGCAAGAAACTAACTACATATAAGAAGCTTTTCAAATTAATTAGTGAGTTGATTACAGCCAAGCCCATATCAGTGAATTGTGATTTTGAATTGGCTGCCATAAATGCTCTTAAATCAGTCTTTAGATGTAAAATATATAGTTATTTTTTTCAACTCTCGCAGGCATTTTGGAGGCGTGTCCAAAAAAATAAATCCAAGTTATGGCTTGACCTTAGTTTTCGTGAAACATTCCGTCAAATTCAATCGCTCGCTTATATTCCTAGTCCAGATGGTTTTGAATTAGTAAAACAAAACGCCAATGAAAGCTCTAATTTATTTCTAGATTATGTTGAAAAAAATTATATTGGTCCTGTAAAGCAAAGCAAACGTATAATTCCTCGTTTCCTCATTGAGCTATGGAACTTGCACGAGCGCGTTAAAAGTGACTTGCCACGTACTAACAATAACGTAGAATCGTGGCATTCACGAATAAAATCAGATGTAAGGCATAACTTAACAGTCCCTAAAGTAGTTGAATTTTTCAGATTGGAACAAAATAATATGGAGTCTGATTTGTTGTTGTTGCTTGCTGAAAATCTAATTAAGTTAATGACATTAAAAGCTAAAAAAAGAAGAATAGATAAAACGAAAAGTTTTGGATTATAATAAAAACAATTTAGATTTATTTATTCGTGGCTTTTCTAATTTGCTAATTGATTAATTTTTGTCGCTTTTTTTTCTCTAAAAAAAAATTCTCTAATTTACTTTCTCTATTATATTTTTTTTTATCTAAAATAAAAATTCTCTAAAAAAAATTTTTCTTTAATATGAACGTTTACCAAAAAACCCGCATTTAATGCATTTTTTGTGAAAAAAGAGCTTTAAAAACCCATGAGTTTTCTAGTTTTAAAGCTTGTTGCTTTTTAACAAATCTGATCAAAATTTGATTTTATTTACTAAAATTAATTGATAAAATTAACAATTAAACCATAGGTTTTTTCTCATAAATTACTAGATTGGATGTAATAATTAAAAGATACTTGAAACTTTTAAACAAAATTAAATTTTTTTCTTTTTTTTAATATTATCTACTAAGCCTAGCATAAATTTATAAAATTAACGACTATATATTAGATCATAAAAAAAAATCTCCGTTTTTCTTAGCAGTCAAATAAAGTTAACATAATGTTTGAATCTTGGGTTTTTTACCAGCAATAATAAAACGATATGATTTATTATTTGATAATTTTATCAAAATCAAAGCTTAAGTTTGCATATTTTTAACTCAAAAATTTTGAAAATGAAAATCGAAATTCAAAACCTTTATTAAAAAAAGTGAAATGTTATACGATGATGATGCAAATGAAGCGCGTCAAAGATCGCATTTAGAAAAGATTGCAAATGTATTGTCCGAACTTATTGGAAATCCTAAAAATTATCCAAGTCCAGGCTTTAAAATTTTGAATACTGAAGAAGAAATATATGCTAAAATTGCAAGAAAATTCTGTGAATGGCAAATCTATTGCATTAGACAACTCAATGGTATATTAATTTTTTGCTATTAAGCCCGATCTAGCAAATTAAAAAAAATGTACGGACTTGGACTTTTTTTTGAGACTTTTAAACAACTCTGTATTTTAGTCTTAATAAAGACCTAACTGCTGAGTGCTGAATATACTGTATACTCTTACTGATTGATTCTGATAATAATATAATCTAAAATCGAACCTATTAAAGATTTATAAAGGTTTTCCTTGCTAGAACGACCATCAGTGACATGGAGGTCAACAATCACGAAAGAGATCATCGAAATGGGAATAAAACGGGATAAGCAAGGGTAAAAGCAAAATATCGACTTAAGTAAAAATCAATAGTAATGCTCCAAAAGGAGTGAAAAAGGAAAAGAAAAAATAAGTTTTCCTAAGGTTTTATGATTTAGACTCCATTTTTATTAAAATAATAATCATCTATGGTAGCTACCGTAAATTCTCGAAACTAAGTTCATGTAGCTAAAGCCGATTTTTTAAGCTGTTACATGAAACAAGTACAGTGGTGTTGCGATATCTGTATTTTACTGTTGTTTACTAAATTTTAGGTAAATATCGTAAATTTACGTAAAATTATCATAGTAAAATTTATTAAATTTACGGTATTTTACGTAAATTTAATTTATTTTTCGTAGAATATAGTAAAAAATAGTAAAAACCAAAATGCCCAAAAAAAACCGAAATTTTGAAATTTTTTAAAAATTTTTTGTTTTTTTTTTAGTTTTTTATTTTTAAAGAAAAAGGAAAAATTTTGTAAGATTTACATTTTTTTCTAAGTAAATTTTGGTAAATTTTAATTAAAAAGAGCAAAAAAAAAGCTCAAAAATATAACTTAAATATTCAAAATTAAAAAAACGAATTAAGAATATTATATAAAAAGAAATTGAAGCGAAGCTAGTTTGTTGTTTAAAACATAAAGACTTTGACTTTAAAGATGTTATATTTGTTGATGAAACAACTATAAGATTATTCGAAAGACCGCTATGTCATTTACTATAAATTTAATGATAACATAGTAAATAAATTTCATTTAAGATGGTAAATTTTAATTAAAAAGAGTAAAATTACGGAAAATAATGTATGTCTTTTTTTAAAAACTTATATACATTTTTAAATGATTTTTTATACAAAATATTTAATCGCTAATATTTATAAAATTTTAAAAACCGATAAAATAACTAATGTTTCGACCATCAACCTTTTTTCTCAATAACAATTTTAATTACCTAAATTCGAAATGGTTTATTAATTTAATTTTAAGCTGTATTTTTATAGTTATAAAAATTCTTCCTTTTTTAGTGATTTATATAATTCTGACACCTCGGGAGTTAATGTTTTTTCAAACTCCAAAATAGCATCGAACGTATTTTAATCGCTTTTTATGTTTTTGACCCTTATATAAACTTTTAGCTCATTCCACAAAAGCTCTATTGGGTTTAAATCCGGTGATTTTGGCGGTGATCTTACCTTTAAATTATATTTAATTATTGGAAACTAAAAGGATTAAGTTACCCAAAACAGTAGTTGTATTTATAAGCTCCAAATGGTAATAAATATTTTGCCAAAATTTCACAGTATAACTCAGCGTTCATATTTTCCTTAAATTTCTTTTTTAAGCAAAAATATATATTTTTCATAGGCATTAATATATATTTATATTTGTCAAAAATATATAAAATGAATTAAAGTAAAATAAAAATTAAGTTAAAATACCGCGAATTCTGTTGCGCCTTTAAATGAAATTCCGCCCCATTTATTAATCTTCGATATATTTTTGGATGAACATGGTAAAGCTTTGGGATATGAAGAAGGGTATCGTAAATGATAAAGCGGTCTTTCGAATAATCTAATAGTTGTTTCATCAAAAAATATAACATCTTTAAAGTCAAAATCTTAATGTTTTAAACAACAAACTAGCTTCGCTTCAATTTCTTTTTATATAATACTCTTAAATCGTTTTTTTTAATTTTGAATATTTAAGTTATATTTTTAAATAAAATTTATATTTTTAAAATAAAATTTAAAAATATAACTAAAATATTTAAATTTTAATATATTCTACGAAAAATATTTTAAATTTACGTAAAATACCGTAAATTTACGATATTTTACGTAAAATATGGTAAAAAATACTAAAATACAGATATCGTAACACCACTGTACCATCTTGCCCATTTTAAAACTTACTTTCATTTAGTAACCCGTAATTAAACCCAAAACTCGAAACTAAATACTAAATACAGAACTCATTTGACACATGGATTTTATGTAAATTAACGTAAATCTGCGTTCGTAAAATTACGCAGTTTTACGAAATTTTCCGATATTTTACGTATATTTTCGTAAATTTTCTTAAAATCCACCTTTCAAATCAGTACGGTATGTCGAAAAAAAATTTTCAAATAGTCATTGTGTACGAAGCTTTATTTCTTATTTTCATATTGTTTATTTCAAATTATTGCCTAATTATGTTAATTAAACAGGTATTTAAATAAAAAAATTTGAAAATTTGTATTAAAATCAAAAAGATTTCCATGCGAATTTTGAGAGTTCAAGCAAATAAATATTTAAAGTATCTTATTTAAAAAACAACTTAAAATTAAAATAATTTGTATTTTAAAATAAATCAGCTATTACTAATCAAAATGGATGATGTATTTATTATTGTCGAGCTGATGGTGTAATGGTTCGGTCAGCCGCTTACAGATCAGAAACTGTAGTAATCAAAAGGTCGATGGTTCGAATCCTCCTGGAGGAATTCGTAGTAGAAAAAGTTAGAAAAAAAAAAAAAAAAGGAAGTATGTGGTTACAAGGTATCACCTACACCAAAGGCTCTTCTGCAAGCGCGTATGGTAAACTACCCGACCGCCTAAGTATACAAGCTAGTTACAAAGAAATCAAGAAACCAGAAAGAAGCTCAAGGGAGTAGTGGTAGCATCCCAATGGTCGAAACAACGTCAGTCATGACGCTTGAAACTGAAAACCTACGGGGAGGTTGCAAGCAGAGTGGGATATTTACTGCAAAACACAGATGTAGAGTCGGAACCTGGAATGTCAGAACCATGTCCGAAACATCAAGATGCGCTCAAGCCGCACTGGTCATGGAGAAATACGGTTTAGAGGTGCTAGGTATATGTGAAATTCGCTGGACAGGATCAGGCCAAGTAAACAACAGGAGATGGACCTTCCTGTATTCTGGATCTGAAAACACAAGACAACACGGCGTAGGGATAATGCTTTCAAAACAAGCAAAGGATGCAATGATGGAATGGGAACCTATAAGTGAAAGACTGATTCGCACACGGCTAAAGGGGAAGCATTGTAACATACCCATCATACAATGTTATGCCTCAACTAACGAAGCAAATGAAGAGGAAAAATCTATATTCTACGAACAGCTACAAGGAACTTTAGATAAAGTGCCTCGACATGACCTCATGATAGTAATGGGCGACATGAATGCGAAAGTTGGAAGTGACAACTATGGGTTTGAAAAGTGCATGGGAACCCACGGTTGCGGAGAAAGAAATAATAACGGTGAAAGACTGGTAGATCTATGCATGACTAACAACCTCTGTATAGGTGGAACAATGTTTCAGCACAAAAATATACACAAACTGACATGGCGATATCCAGATAAGAAAACTTTAAACCAAATTGATCATATAATGATCAATAGGAGATGGAGGTCTTCCCTAAATGACACCAAAGTCTTTAGAGGAGCCGACTTATATAGTGATCACTATCTGGTAGGAGCGTGTATAAAGTTGAAATTGAGTAAAACCTATCAGAGAAATGCAGAGAAGAAATACGATGTTGGACGTATAACTGATCCCAAACGTAAAACAGAATACAGCACAAAGCTAAGAAGGAACCTTCAAAAACTTGAACACCAAGAGGATTCGGATATACAGAGAAGATGGTCAGAAATTCGGGAAGCCTATTGTAAAACAGCAGAAGAGGTTCTCGGATTTGTAAAACATCAAAGGAAAAGGTGGATATCCGATGAGACATGGACACTGATAGCTGAAAGAGGGGAAATAAAAGCGAAAATGTTTCAAGCAAAATCTGACCGAATCCGCGAGAAATTAGAAGTATCATATGGAATAAAGAACAGACTTGTAAAGAAAGGAGCAAGGCGTGATAAGAGGAACTATATAAATCAGTGTGCTAGCGAAGCAGAAGAAGCCAGCTCAAAAGGGGACCTACATAAGCTACACAAGATCACTAATTCGATATGTAGCTCTTCACAGAAAAGAACAACATTAGTGAAAGACAATGAAGGTCGTATCCTAACAACTGAAAAAGAGCAAGGGCAAAGATGGGTTGAACACTTTAGAAAAGTTCTAAATAGACCAAAACCTTTAGAGTCTTCAAGACCTGAAGCAGCTAACACTGACCTCGATATTAACACCGAAGTGCCAAGCCTAAAAGAAATAGAAGCTGCGATAAAGGCTATGAAGAACAGAAAAGCCCCGGGTATTGACGGAGTCACAGCAGAAATGTTGAAAGCTGACGGGAGGATCACAATAGGGATATTGCAAGACCTCTTCAGAGAGATATGGCGGCAAGAAATCATACCAGAAGACTGGTCAAAAGGCTTAATAGTCAGGCTCCCAAAAAAAGGTAACAAAATGATTTGTGACAATTGGCGAGGAATAACACTGCTACCAATAGCAAGCAAGGCGTTCTGTAGCATAATACTGGAAAGAATCAGGAACTCCTTGGTTGTTATACTTAGAGAAGAACAAGCAGGTTTTAGACGAGGTAGAGGATGCAAAGACCAGATATTTACACTAAGGAACATCATAGAACAAAGTCTTGAATGGAATAGCCCCCTGTATCTTAATTGACTTCAAGAAAGCCTTTGATAGCATACACAGAGAAACCTTGTGGGCCATAAGATCTTATGGCCTACCACAGAAGATAGTTAACTTGATTAAACTCTTCTACGAGAATTTCGAGTGCAGCGTGATTCTGGAAAAAGGAAAATCTGAGAGTTTCAAAGTGTGTACAGGAGTCAGACAAGGGTGCGTTCTCTCTCCGACACTATTCCTTATAATGATTGACTATGTAATGAAGAAAACAACTGTTACTGTTGCGAGGGGTATTCAATAGGGATTAACTGCAAAACTTGAAGACTTAGACTTTGCGGATGATCTGGTGCTAATATCTAATACAGAAGCACATATGCATATGAAAACGCAAGACTTGGTGAACAACGCTAAACCAACTGGACTCGAAATTTATGGGACCAAAACGAAAGTTATGTGCATAAACACCAAATTGGATACCCAAATTACCATCGATGGTACACAAATCGAGTGTGTAAGTGAATTCACATACCTAGGCAGCATTATCAGTACAACTTTGGGAACACACAGAGACATAAAGAATAGACTTGCAAAAGCAAAGAGTTCCTTTGCTAGACTCCGACCAGTATGGAAATCAAATAGCTACAGCAAGGAAACAAAACTTAAACTATACAACAGTGTAGTAAAAGCAACACTGATGTACGGAAGTGAATGTTGGGGGATGTGTGAATCTGACAAGAAAAGTCTAAACACCTTTCACAGTGGAAGCCTGCGGAGGATTCTCGGGATACAGTAGCCTGAAACTTTGTCGAATGCTGACCTATACAGAATGACAAATTCAGAGCCATTAAGTCAATGCATTAAGAACAAAAGACTGCGATGGCTCGGACATATACTTAGAATGAAAGAAACACGGATACCAAAAAGGGCCCTTCAATGAACACCTCAAGGGCGACGCAAAGTAGGACGACCAGCAGTAACATGGAGGTCAACAATCACGAAAGAGCTCATCGAAATGGGAATGACATGGGGAGAAGCAAGGGTAAAGGCAAAAGATCGACTTGAGTGGAAATCAAAAGTAATGACCCTATGCTCCACAAGGAGTGAATAAGGAAGAAAAAAAAAATTAAACCCAAAACTCGAAACTAAATACTAAATACAGAACTCATTTGACACATGGATTTTACGTAAATTTACGTAAAATAAGGTAAATTTATGAAAATCAACGTAAATCTGCGTTCGTAAAATTACGCAGTTTTACGAAATTTTCCGATATTTTACGTATATTTTCGTAAATTTTCTTAAAATCCACCTTTCAAATCAGTACGGTATGTCGAAAAAAAATTTTCAAATAGTCATTGTGTACGAAGCTTTATTTCTTATTTTCATATTGTTTATTTCAAATTATTGCCTAATTATGTTAATTAAACAGGTATTTAAATAAAAAAATTTGAAAATTTGTATTAAAATCAAAAAGATTTCCATGCGAATTTTGAGAGTTCAAGCAAATAAATATTTAAAGTATCTTATTTAAAAAACAACTTAAAATTAAAATAATTTGTATTTTAAAATAAATCAGCTATCACTAATCAACATGGATGATGTATTTTGTCAACAAGCAGTAATACCCAATGAGTTGCTCTTCGAAAGTAGACAAAATAATTTTTCGATTCAAGTATCAAATTCAGCTACTCAGCTTGATTCAGGAAGTAAAAGAATATTCGATATCAAAGGATCAAGTGAAATTAATAGCGATGAGATTGTTATTGATTCTCAAAAGTGTACACTGAATGTTCCAAGTGAACAATTTTTTGTATCTGAAAATTCGGTGATATAAGAAATTTAGACTAGCTGTAAAATCTGCAGCCAATTTATATTTTTTTATTTGTTGTTTGGTCCAATAATTTTTTTTATTGTTTACTGTTCAAAATTTTAGATTCTTTTTTAAATTTGATTCAAAAAAAAAATTTTGCCTAAAAGGTCAAAATAATGTGTAAGTCACTTAAAAAAAAGCTCATTTTAATGAAAAATTAAATAAAATATTTAACTTGTCTCCCATATTGAAAATTTTGGAGAATATGTAGAATTGACATTAGAATTACAAATAAGACTGTTATTTGGATCACTGGTTTTTCGATTTTATTTCTTGAAAGCTATATAATAAATTATTTAAAAAATGACGAATTTTTAATTTACTATTTCAAATAGTATTAGCGGCAACGATAAAGATTTTTTTTTGACAAAATTATGAAGAAATTAGATTTAATTTTTATTTTATTTTGCTAGATCAGGCTTTATATCATAAAATTGATATACTCTTTAGTTAGCGAAAGAATTTAGAACTGTGATTCCCAGTTCTAAATTCTTTCTTGTCAAGTTTCAAAAATTTTTTTCTGATTTTATCAAACTCTTCACTTAAATTAAAAAAAAATAAATTAAGTTGGTAATGGCATTTGTTTGTTCGTTTGTGCGCATCACTGTCTTCAACACCCACACAATCAACTGAAAGCTCTGTTTGACTTATTCGACCGCGCACATCAAAAAAGTATAAGACAACACATGCTTGCATTTAAAAAAATTTGATTGAATTTTTAATTTTGGCCGACCGGTCAAATCGGCCGGACTAAAAAATTTTATTCAATTTTTTTTTTTTCTTTTTTCGTTAAGCCAACTCTTCAGAGCAAAAAAATAATATTTAAATAATTTTATCAAAAATAAGATTACAAAATTAATTAAAATTATTTGAATCTAATAAATAAAATTATTGAAATAAATTTTATTAATTTTTAAGGTAAAAATGACAAGGCCGATATGGCCGACTTGGCCTACTAGGCCGAACACCTTGGCCGATATGGCCGACTAGGCATGGCCGAACACCTTGGCCGATAAGGCCGAGGTGTAGCCCCCCAATTGGAAAAATGAAAATAACCGAATTAGCTGAAATTTTTTAATCATTTAATATTTTTATCAAGTTAAATAAGAAATTTTAAATTTAATTTTTATATAGTATGATTTGATTGCAGAGTTTGGAATTCAGCTGTACAAATTTTTACAATATTGTACTGTTCATAGAACCATTTTTGCACAATTAGAAAATAAATTATAGTGTTTTTACTTTTTGCACTGTAATTTGTAATAAATTTTTTAGTGTTGGTAACCGTAAAAACGGCCATTGATGCGGCCAAAATTTTTTTTGACCGTGAACAAGACCGCCTAAACGGACGGTTATAATGGCGGACGGCCACTCTGGCGGCCAGACCGGCGGCCAAAAAAAGTTGGCCGGCCAAATCATAGACGTTGAAATTTGCGATCAGACAATATCCTGAAAAGTTAAAGATTTGCCAAAAGTTTTATTTCATAAGAAAATGCCAAATTTAAAAAAAAAATTATTTTTCTTGAAAAGGCCAAATTTTTGAATTTTTTTTTCTTTAAGATTTTATGAAAAATATTAGAGATTTAAATGTAATATTTGAAAATTTTTTGTTTCTCCATATCAAAAACATGAAAGAACATCAAAATCTTTTTCAATGAAATTTTTTGCCGCTGATTTTGTCTGACCGTCAGAGTGGCCGCCCTTTTAAGGGTTGGCCGTACATTTGGCCGCCCGTCTATAATTTGGCCGGCCAATTTCGCGGTCCAATTTTTTGGCCGCCTTATTTTGGCCGCGTCTGGACCGGTCAGGCTTGGCCGCCGCCCAACACTAAAATCTTTGTACCTAAATTTCACATTGCCAGTTATTTGGGAAATTCTTCGGGCCAGTAAAGACTAAATGACGTTTCTCTATTAAATTTTGAATAAGAAGCTGAAAATGTTGATATATTTAAAATTAGTCCAAGTTGTTAATAAAAAGTTCAATATCAAATTTTTTTTGAGCCCTTTGAAAGCTATTTAATTAATTATTAAAAAAGAAAATAATTTTTAAAATTTAGTAATTGATTTTAATTAACTTTTATTAGCGTTTAAAAAAAGTTCACGTAACGAGTCAATGTTAATTGCTTTCAAAAAACTTTAAAAAAATAAAAAAAAATTTAATTTTGCTTAGATATTAGTTAAATTCTTGTGAATTTTATTGTTTTGAAAAAAATTATTTAAATAAAAATATATTAATTCATTATTTCTAATGAAAAGAGAAGTAAATACAGAAAATTAAAATTAGTCTATGCATCAAAATTTAATCAAATTTTTTGTGAATTATATTTTGAACTAAATTGCATAAATAAAATGTTATAAATTTTATACCACCGTACTTCGACTCATGTAGCTACGACACTAGGCAAATGAAAGTCAAGAAGAACATGTACAAAAAAAATTATTAATATTTGTTTTTTATCACAGAATTGCAGAGTTCACATTAATTCACAAAAATTAATTATATAAATTTATTTAATTATTATTATTATTATTTTGTATTAATTTTAATTATGAAGTATCAGTAAAGTCAATTAAAGAATAATTTTCGAGAATATTTGTGAATTATATTTAAAAAAAAAGGAAAAAAATAATCAAAAATAGGCATTGAATGAGCAAAAATTCATTTTTTGCTTTCTGAAATAAAATTCTGCAAATATTATGCAAGTACCTGCATCAGAATATAAAAAACGGTTATTAAATTTAAAAAATTTCAAACGAATTTTAGATAGTTCTAAAAAGGAAACATTAAAAGTAATTTATTTAAACCAAACTTAAAATTAAAATAATTAGTATTTATAAATAAACAAGCTATCACTTATCAGTATGGATAATTTTTGTCAACAAGCAAAAGTACCAGAAGAGTTATTCTTCGAAAGTAGACAAAATAATTGTTCAATGCAGGAATCAAATTCAGCAGATCAACTTGATTCAGGAAGTGAAAGAATGATGACCATATGTGAATCAAGTGAAATTAATAGTGATGACATGTGTACGCTGAATGTTCCAAGTAAACAATTTTTTGTTGTTGAAAATTCGGAGATCAGTCAAATTTAGACTAGCTGTAAAATTTGTGACTCGTTTTTCATTTTTTACTTTAAATTGTTACTTTTGCAAATATATTTTAAACAGTTTTAAGTTCTTTTTTTTTATTTGATTTTAATTTTATTGTCTCAAATGTCAGATTAATGTTTATGTCACTAAAAAGCTTGTTTTACGAAAAATTGAATAAAATAAATAAATATAAATGTTCATATCACGTAAGTATCTAATATTTAATTTGATGCCCAGAAAAAAGTACAAAAGAATAGGGAATAGTTTTGCTGAAAATCTGCCGCTTAGGATACTATTAAATCTCTTATTTTTGAGAAAATTGTGTAGCTACAGTTATTTGGGCAAAATTTCATCTTCTTTTTGCATAGCCATGGCTCTATTTCTTTTGCTCTATTGTGTCTTAATTCTTCCTGTCTTCTTAAATATGAAGAAAGTAATCAAGTTAAAAAAAATATTGAAATCTAATTGATTAAATAAAAATACAAATAATTAAAACACGTGCAATTTTGGCAAAATGAACGAGAAGACAGAAATTGAAATGGTTGATAATGCAAATGCTTCCGCCAATGCAAGTGAGATTTCTGGTCTCGCGACTAGCACAGCGACAAGTCCGACAAACTCTGTTAAGTTGAAGATCGATCATCTCTTGCAATTGAGGAAACGGCCGTTTAGAGCGAACAGTGGCGAAGATGATTTACAAGCGCTATCAAGTGAAGAGAAAGTAAGGAACTTAAGATTGAAGGTGTTTAACTTAGAAATTGAATACCACAAATTCGAGAGATTTTTTGACGACTTGATTGACATAACGACGAACATGGAGGAAGAAATGGCAGTTTTAAGACAAGAAAATGAGGAGCTGAAGCAAATGAAAGATAGCTTCAAAGTAGAGTTTCATCCCTGGAAGTTTATATGTCAAACAAATCCACAGACAACGCTGCAATACAAGATAATTGGGTTACAGTTGTAAACAGAAAAAAATTCAATCAAGAAAATAATTTGGTCAATAATCCGCTGCCAGATAAACAATTAGATGTCATGACTAGTATAATGGTAGATCAAAAAGACAGACAAAGGAGAAGTAAAAATCTAATTGTTTTTGGCTTGGAGGAATCTGATAAAATGGATCAATCTGAGAGAAGTGCGGATGATGTGGCGAAGATTGGGAGGATACTTGACGAGATACTTGACGTGCTTCTATAGGAATAGAAAGAATAAAATTAGTGGTGGTGTTTGCATATATGGAAGAAAGGACCTAAACATTTCGGAGGTGTGTGAAATAGATTTTTTGAGTGAGTCTATTGAGCAAACATGGTGTTGTTTGATATCAGGTAACGAGACATTATTACTTGGGTGCATCTATAATCCTCCTAAGTCAAACAACATCTCTGAAATTAATAACTCGATAAAGAAAGCAAGAAAATTCTATGATGAGAAAAAGTGTACAGGGTTGATTATCTGTGGAGATTTCAATTTTCCAAAAATTACTTGGTGTGAGGGTTCACCATCTGAAAATAATCTTTCAAATTGTAATTATGAAAATGACTTTATTGAAAACTTCAACGAGTGCTCCTTGTATCAACATGTGTCTTTTCCAACGTTTATGAAATCAGACAACACTTTTACAAATGTTTTGGATTACTTAATAACTGAATCAAATAGAATTTCAGCTATTGAGCCTGGTATTATTTTCGGAAACGTAGATCAAGAACATGTCAGTATAATCTGGGACTATTTGATAAATCCATAACAACATTGTTCTTCCAATTTTAAAGGAACCAATTTTATGTACAGAAAAGCAGATTATGGAAAAATAAATGAATTCTTAAAGAACCTTGAATGGGATGCTCTTCTAACTGAAAAAGACACAGATGAAAAATATGAAATGTTCTTGATTGTCTACAAGTACGTATGTGATCTTTTTGTACCGATCTTTCACCAAAATGGAGTTACAAACATTGGAAAGAGATTGATTCCAAAATGGATGAACAAGGACGTAAAAGCTTCAATAAGAAAGAAATATTCGTCTTGGAAAGGTTTCATTGGTAGTGGCAGGACCTCGGTCAGTAAATTGAGTATTTACAAGAAGGAACGGAACAAGGCTAATAAATTGACAAAAAAGGCTATACAAAGCTACGAGAAACAGATTATTAGCAAAGTATAAAGCGATCCGGAAATTGTGTACAAATATTTGAACAGCAAACAATCAATAAATGGCTCCATAAAAGCGTTGTCAATAAACGGTACGATATCAACAGATAATACTGAGATTGCAAGTGCGTTAAATATTTATTTTCAATCAGTGTTTGTTAGCGATTCGTCTCTGGATTCAAACCTCATATATGCTCATTGGACAAACGGGAAATGCAATTTTGATGTATCTGAGAATTTAAGCACAAACGCTATAATATCATGTTTAGAGAGGTTAAACACTAACAAGTCGTTTGGACCAGATGGTGTGAGTCCCTTATTCTTGAAAAACTGCTCGGAGAGTATTTCACTACCGCTGTCTATTATTTTTGTTAGTTCACTTGAAACTGGTAGTTTTCCAAAAATATGGAAGCATGCAAACGTTACACCTCTACATAAGTCAGGTTCAAAAATTGAAGTCTCAAATTATAGGCCCCTTTCGTTGACTTCGGTGTGTTGTAAAATCTTGGAACGTATTATCAAAAATGTAATTTTGGAGTACCTGCTGTCAAATCGTTTGTTAAAAAAACATCAACCTGGTTTTATACCTAAAAAATCTTGCACAACTAACCTTTTGGTGAGTCTTGACATAATTACAAATGCTCTCCAGGACGGCAAGTCAGTAGACGTGATTTATACCGTTTTTTCGAAAGCATTCGGCAAGGTGTCCCACGAAAAGTTACTACTTAAGCTAAAATCGTATGGTCTGTGTGTTAAAGTGTTAAAATGGATCGAGGATTTTCTAAAACATAGAGAACAAAAAGTGGTATTGGGAAATATTTCATCAGAATGGGGTAATGTACTTAGTGGAGTCCCTCAAGGGTCCTTGCTGGGCCCATTACTATTTATTATATTTATTAATGATCTCCCGGATAATCTGACTCAATTATGTAAGCTATATGCAGTCGACAGTAAAATTTTTTGTGTTTGGGATAGAGAAGAAACCAGTCCTCATAAGCTACAATAGGACATTGATAACTTAATCAAATGGTCATGGACATGGTCAATCGACCTTAATCTCGAAAAATTCAAAGTTATGCACCTAGGTAAACATAACAAATGTTTCAGTTATTCGATGATTGACAAGGATGGAAATCGGCATGAGTTATCAAAATCAGACAACGAACGTGATCTGGATGTTATAATTTCAAATGATTTGAAATGGTCTCATCAAGTAAACTCAGTCGTTAATAAAGCAAACAGAGCTATTGGCATGATTAGGAACTCTTTTAGAAAAATTTGTCTCGAGTCGCTCAGGATTTTATATTCATCTCTTTTTAAACCTCATTTGGATTATGGTATAAGCGTGTGGTGCCCGCATTTGAAAAAGGGTATCAAATTATTAGAAAGCGTTCAACGCAGAGCAACTAGACTGGTCAAAAGCATCAAGCGCTTAGAATATTCAGAACGTCTGAAAAAGCTAGAACTCACTTCCTTGGAGTTTAGAAGAAAAAGAGGAGATTTGATCCAAATTTATAAAATTATAAAAGTAATGGAATCAGTTGATTTGGAAAATGGATTAAATTATGCCTCCTAATCGACAAATCATAATCTTAAATTAAGGGGAAACAAGAGTAAATTAAGACGTGAAAAAATAAGGCGATGTAATGCTAGACACGAGTTTTTGATTAATCGTATTGTGACTTTGTGGAACAGTCTACCTAATAGTGTAATTGAAGCCGAAACATTGAACAAGTTCAAGGCGAGACTTGATGAGTGGTTTCAAATAAATGAATCAATGAATGGAAGCTGCTAAAGCCTACCAGGGCTAAGTGCAAAGCACTCGTATAGAGAAATCTTTACAGCAGTTTATTTTACTACTACTACTACTACTAAGTTATCAGCAAAAGTAGTGAGAATATTTTGTTCAAAAGATCACCTTTGTGACAATCATTAATATATATACTTAAGAGTAAGAGTGTTGGTTTTGCTTGGTTTTGTGGTTAGCTAATTTCGGTTACTCAAAAATTGGTTAATCAAAAATTCGCTCAGTGAAAAATTGGTTAACCAAAAATCCGGTGTAAAGATTTAATTTTTAGTTATTCCATTTAATTTAAGACGAACAACTCTGGTCATTTTTCTTTTAGACTTTTTTGGTCTAAAATTTGTTTATAATTTAAATTAAAATTAAAGAGATCTAAAAAGTAAGTCGAGAAATGGCTCGTTGAACAAAATAAATAAATCAAGCTCTCTTTAAAAATTGAATAAATTTTTTCATGAAGCTCTTTAAACTTTTTTACAATCGCCTTGTTTAACACCAATTTTAATTTGTGTCTGTTTTTATCGTAAATTAATTTTGAAGCTAACCCGAAAGCTTACAAAATCTGTACTGAGTTATTTTTAGTCACAAAGAATTGACATGTTTAGTTCTCTAGAAAATTCTGTTGAACTTTTCTTTCTAGACAAAAATTAAACAATTACTCAAGTTAAGTAAAACCACAAAGTTACTTAAGTTAAACGATGCTTAATTCCAAATATTCTTTAAAATTCTGATTAAATTAGCACATGAAATTTAGCATTTTTCTTATATTTTTCAAATTAAATGATTGTTTTTTTTTATTTTTTAAATTTTATTAAATTTTTGAAATTAATCAAACAATTTATTGTTGTTTTTTATGCAAATTTAATTTATTTATTTATTTTATTTATGTGAAAAAAAGTTAAATAAGACAATCGTCGATCTCGTATTTTTTACCAGTTAACTTTGAATTTTGGATAACCAAATTTTCACTAACCGAATTTTTGGTTAGCCAATTTTAATTTAATTGAGCTTAAATTTTTTTGTAAATAGACATTCATGCCAAACTTTTTCAAATATCAAAAAAGAGACCACATGCTTCTTTGGATCTGAAAAAGGTATCGGATATTTTTTGAATAAAATATATTGCTGTCCACAGTCTTTCTAAGTTGCCTTAAACTAGATTGTTCGCTTGCAAATATTTTATTACTTTCAACATATTAATAAAGTCTGTTGTTAACTTTTCTTTCTATTAATTAAAGAAAAAATCTTAATCATATTTTTAATTATCTTAAAAAAACAAAATATTATCTTACATAATTTAATTCGTCTTAAAAACTACAAAATGTCTTAGTCCGTTTAAAATATCTTATATATATTAAAAAATCTTAAAGCTTTCAAACAATCTAAATTTTTTTAATGTATCTTATACATGCTTATATAGCTAAAAAGATTATATTTAAACTTTGCAATATATTTAAAAATTAAAAATAAGTTCAGTTACATGTAAGTGCCCAGCAAAAGCATATCTGAAATACATTAGCTGGGTTGATACAGTATCGCTTTTTGTAAATTGAGGTAAAAAATAAATGAAAAAAAAATACAAAAGTTATAAAAAAATTTTATATATTATTTTTCTTATTATTAAGAAAAACATAATCATAGCTTCAAAAGAAAAAAAGGCATCAGCTTTCATATTATTTCTAAATTGATCGAATATAATACGAGTCCCTCTAATCAAATACATCAACTCGTAGAAAACGGTGTAGAAAATTTCGAACATTTTTTATACTGTAGTGATTTTTGCAGTAATCGTTATGCAAATATGAATTCTGAGGAGTCATTTAAATGTTTCAATATGCAAGTGTTATTAAATTAAATTAAATTACTTAGAAAATTAAATAATTTATGCATACAATTTTAATTCAAATAAATAAAATTTTATTTTTTTAATTTAAGATTTTTTTAACTATATTTAAGACTTTTTATAACTTACATTTGGGTTTATTCCATACGGAACAAATACCATCAGAACCATCTTATAAATTTTTTTTATTTTTTTTTAGAATAAACCTTGACGCCTGACTTTAAACTAAGAGTAAGCGCAAAAGTTTGATTTTATTCTTAGAATAATTTCGAATTTATTTTGTAAAAAACTCAAAAAATTGTAGAGTTAAATTCGAAATTAAACAAAATTAAAAATTAAAGTTCATTTTAATATTTGTATTTATTCTCAGAGTAAAAGTTAAATTCGATTAAAAATTAAAAATTAAAATTAAATTTAAAATAAAAAAAAATTGATTTAATAGCCAAAAAGAACTATATAAAAACATTTATATTTTATTTTGCCTATTAATTTTACCATTTTCGTCACGAGGTAGCCTTTTTCTGCCACGTTTCTTTAGTGTTAATTGATTTGAACAAGTTTCGATATTGGAAGTTATTAATATTTGGGATTTGGCTGTGGTCTGAAGGTTCAATTCCCTAAGAGTGTTTTTAATATTTAATCTAATTTAACTATTACTCTTAGAATAAATACAAAAATTAGAATGAACTTTAATTTTTAATTTTGTTTAATTTCGAATTTAACTCTACAATTTTTTGAGTTTTTTACAAAATAAATTCGTTATGCGCTTACTCTTAGTTTAAAGTCAGGCATCAAGGTATATTCTAAAAAAATAAAAAAAATTTATAGCATGGTTTCGATGGTATTAGTTCCGTATGGAATAAACCCAAATTTTGACATAGTTCCAAGAGTAATGGTCACGATTTTACGGTATTTGAAATCTGAAATTATAATTTTACCATTTTTGTAATATAACTTTAATTAAATATTTTAAATAAATTTATGAAAATACAAAGAAATTTTATCTTAAATGTAAAATTAAAACCAAACTCATTATAAAACTAAAAAGTTACCAATACCTTCTGATTCTATTTTTTTTGAGATCCAAATAAGAAAAAAATGAGAAAATTAATGAAAAGCTCTGGAGATTCTCACGCGAACCCTCATACACTTTTTCTAATGAAATATCATCTGAATCTCATTTCTTTCGCGATGAAGTCGGCATTTGAGTTTTGAGAACTCAGGGACTCAAGTGAACAAGGAATTCAGAAGATTTTTACCCATTTTATTATGGATTCCGTCAATTCATTAGTATTGTTATAAGCCTCGTAAAACTTTTACTTAAAAGTGGAAAACTAAACATAAACAAATATTGATAGTAAATATTTTAGTGGAGAACTAAGTTATAGTAGCTAAAATGTGTGAAATTAGTGAAAATTAAAAATTTCAATTATTTATTTTTAATAAAAATTAACACATTTTGATCAAAATTAATAGACTTTAAAGTCAAAATTAAAAAAAGTGAGCTCAACAATTTGTTCAGAATTTTTTACAGATTTCTGATTCTGCAAAAAAAAATTGAATTAGGGGGTAAACCAAGGACGAGATACAAAAAAAGTGAAAAACTCCAAAAATTTTCGTCTCAGGTCAATTTAAATTGTCAAAATTTATTTTTTTAAAAGCAAATGAATACATTATTTTTTAGCTAAGAAAAAGAGCTTTAATAATCTGTATAATAATAGCTATGTTTACAAAATCATTTTTAATTTAGAACTAAAAGGATGCAAATAATAATTTTGATGCTAATCTTTGAGAGGTAGACAAAAAATTTACTCTACAAAATTGACTTTTCCAAGTTTTCATTTATGCAAAATAAGAATTTGTAGTCGAAAACGTCAAATTCAGATAGTGCTGTAGTTTTGACATGCATGAACATTATACTCAAGATTATTAATTTGTATTTTGAGTTAGATTTTCTAGATTTGATATCCAAAATGGTTTACTTAATTTTGAATTTTTACCTACTTCATCAATAAAATTTGACCAAGTAAGGTTCAGGAAATGCAAAACGTCCACGCTATCTTAGGATTCGATTTTCGACCTCAAATTCGTAATCTGCATATGTAAAAACCCCAGAATACCAATTTTTAGGGGGAGGTTGAGAAAAATTTTTTCCACTACAGGGTCTCAAAGAGTTTTTTAATTGTCAAATGTATGCTTTGGTCCGATGAGAATATCTTTTGCAAACATATACAAAAGATATAAAAATCACATACCATCTTGCAGAGAAAAAATTCTCTACTAGAAAATATTTTTTTTTCTTCCAAAAAAAATTAGTCACGAGTTTTTTTCAAAAAAAGCCGAAATTTTACCCATTTTTTTGTTTTTATGTATAGGATACCCCCTGGCCATGAAAATGAAAATAAAAACAAAATTTAATGAATAGTTTTATTATATATTCAAGGTTAATCAAAAGGCTTATCTATCTTTTATTCTTATCTCCCTTATCTTTTTCAAGACTGATTAACACTTCATTTATTTAATTATTTAAAAGAATAAAAACAAAATATAAAATATTCTTTTTTAAAATAAAATTCAAATTTTACATAAAAAAAAATATAAGAAATTTCATTCAAATTAAATTTTTACTCAAAATTGTACTGTTTTTCACACATTTTAGTTTTAAATATTAAGATTCTTTTCTTAATAGAATTTACAACAATCCAATTTTATGCTTTACTGATAATCAAAAAATATATTATATAATTATAATTATTTAAATATTTGATTGTTTTAATTCTAAATATTAAGATTCATTGAGTTTGAATATTTTTTTTATGTTTAATGTTTTTTTAAAATCTTTTTATGATGTTTTTTGTATTAATTTTATTCTAAGAATATAGATTAAGACAATTCTAAGAACTCAAACTATATTAAACATGATTTGTTTAATCTATGCTTAGATAGAAAATTATATGAACTTTTACTTAAAGTAAATTAAAATCATAATGAATATTTTGAAATTTTGCAAGACAAAATTTAACTTTGTTTCGCCGTAATATATTTTTATTAAAATATCATTTAATGTCATAATTTGGATACTTAAATATGGATTTTAAATTTGTCTTCAAACTTTTCAAAAAAAGATTTTAGAAAAATCAATAAAAATCCAATCAGAAAAAAAAAATTTGTTTTTTTTTCAATTAAAATAAAAAACATCTTATGTTTAATTTAAAAATTTTAATTATAATCAATTAAATTTTGATCATGAACTTAAAGTTGCCGAAAATTTCTCATCAAATTTTATTATATTAGTTAATTGAGATTATGACGGAATACGAAAATCATCCGACACTTTATGCCGGACATTAGAGATAATTTACCATGTAAATATATTATGAAGTAAAGGGAAATCGAAATTTGGTTTGATATGTGAGATTTCTGGAATTTCGAGGGTCGGATTATCGAGGGAAGACTGTTCCATTGAATTATAAGTATTATTATCTGACTTGAATAAAATTATTATAGCTATTAAATTTGCTTTGATTTTGCTTTTGCAAGATTTGATTTTAAAATAAAAAATAAAAACAAATATTTGAAGTTACTAGACCAGATATTTAACTTGTCTTGGATATTCAAAATTGTGGTGAATATGTGGAATGGACATAAGCGTTACAAAGAAGACATGTGGATTTGTATTTGGA
Organism: Brachionus asplanchnoidis; assembly: GCA_025491095.1. NCBI lineage: Eukaryota > Metazoa > Rotifera > Eurotatoria > Ploima > Brachionidae > Brachionus > Brachionus asplanchnoidis. The sequence goes on from JAILYF010000006.1 coordinate 2,276,199, forward strand.
TGACTGATTTTTAGATTTCATTACTTGAAAGCTATTTATTAAATTATTTAAAAAATAACTAATTTTTAAAGTTACCTTTTCGCTAATATTATTTTCAAGATGAAATTTTAATTAACTTTTATTAAGCCGCAAAAATAAAGCGCAGGTACCAGTCGCAATAAAAATCGATCTCATCAATAGAAAAATGTTCAATGTCAATTTAAAGAATTTAAAAAAAATCTTAAAGTATTTTCTTTTTAATTTTTATTAGATATCAGTTAAATTCTTGTGTATTTTATTGCTATGAAAAAAATTATTTAAATAAAAATATATTAATTTATAGTTTTTAATAAAAAGAGAAGTAAATGTAGAAAATTAAAATAAAGTTAAGCGTCTAAATTTTATCAAATTTTTTGTGAATTTTATTTTGAACTAAATTGCACAAATAAAATGTAATAAATTTTATTCAAAAAATTTCAAAACTTTTGAATAAAAATGCCTTTTCAATTTTTGTATTATTTTTTTTCGTGTCAAATTTTTTCAAGTATTTAAAGCCTTTTAAAAATTAAATATTAAAATTAGATTGAAATGAAAGATGAAGTAATTTCTAAAACAACATTAAATAAAACCGAAAATCAAGCAAAACAAATTTCTTTAGTGATTATTCGTCTCGAACTCGACGACATAAATAACCAAGACAGCCAACCCAGTGATACCACTTATGATCTTACACCAATTGAACAAATTAAAGAAACATACAACTACAATTCAGACTTTAAAGCATCAAAAACCATTGATTTGGCAAAAGAATCCATAAACCAATTCATAGGACGACGTGAATCACGCTACTTGATCATAGAGACTTTTAACTTTGAAAAAATGTTCAAACAAAATACATTTGATACACCAGATGTAGAAACAAATTCTATGACAATGCAAACAGCCTTGGAAACTGCATACAGCGATTGGAATAGAGAAAAAAAGCACTCTGTTTTAGTTCCGCAAAACACTGATGAAGTACATGATAAAATAAAACCTGTGGTGATACAAGAAGACTCTAACAAAAATGGCACTCGCACTTCTGAATTATCTTTTTATTATGGAAATCCTACAGTTGACATTGTCAAGGGCTTCATTCACATTTACAGAGACAAGTAAATTGAAAAAAATTTAAATATATTTTTATTTTAATTTTATACAAAAGGGACCTGACACCAATCGAAGTGTCCGAGTCATCTAAAATAGCATCCTCTTCAACAGTTACCACCTCTTCAACTGTGCACCAAAGCGAACTTTTGTGTATGATTGCGATACCAGCTAAAATAAATTGTAATGAGTTGCTTGACTTTTTGAAGCCTTTTAGGTATTTTTAAAAAATTTTTTTTTTAAATTATTTTATTTATTTAAATTTCTTATTAAGCGATACTATAGTGTACATGCGGATTGTACGCGATACATTCCCTAACCAGTACATGACTTTGATCAAATTTAAAACTCAAAAAGATGCTGATGAGTTTTTTATTCATAATAACAATAAACCTTTCAATTCCATTGAAGAAACTGTCTGTCATTTGGTATATGTTGCCAAAATTGAAGCATTAACTTCATCTAAAGTAATTGATTTTCACCAAAGATTTATTTTAGCATTAATATTTTTTTATTTAGGGAGCTTCTTTGCCAATACCAGGTTATATTGAACTTCCGAATTGTTCAATTTGTTTGGAGAAAATGGTAAGCTAATTTTCTTTTTGCACTTTGTCTCAAGCAATCTTTAAAAGGTCTCTACTTTTTTTTCACTTATTAAACTTTACTTATACCTATATAAAATAAATTAAATTGTATAAAACGACTTTATTAAGATAGAAATACTTTTTGAGTTAAAAAAAAATTAAAATTTCTTGTCTTAAAAAAAAAGAGATTTGGATTATTCGAGTTTTACGAATTACCCAGTCAACTCAATTTAACAGATATTTTGTAGAATCTTTATAGGTATTTTTACAGATTTTTTGTTGAATTTCGAACGCTTTTTCTTCAAAATTTCTACTCTTTTCTGTAAATATTCTACAAAAAAACTTATAAAAATTCTTTATAATAACAATAAAAAATCTATATCGATTTCTGTAAATATTCTACAAAAAAACTTTTAAAAATTCTTTCTAATTACAATAAAAAATCTATATTGATTTCTGTAAAGATTCTACAAAATATCAATAAAAATTAATTAATTGTAAATAAAGATTGTAAAATTAAATAAAGGACAAATGTTTTATAAAAAAAATATTTTTTAATTAAAATTTTTTTTATTAAATTTTTATTTATACACTTATTGATTTATTTAATTGAAAATACAAGATTAGAATGTAGTATAAAATCACAGGAAATAATTGAATTTATTAATTTTATCAAATAAAAAGCAAATTTAAATTAAATTTTCATTTAAAACACTGATGCAAAAAAATTATTAGATTAAACAAAATTTAAAAGGGAATATAAAAACAAGAAAAAAAAGAAAATATTTGAATTAATTGATTGTTCCATTAGAAAGTATTTTAAATTAATTAAATTACATTGAATTATCTCTAATATCGGAATCATTTAGTTGTTTACCATTATTTTCTACTTTAGATAATACTTTTTTTTGAGATTTTCGAGTGTCATGTACTAATGAGTTGAGTGCTACACTTCGCTTGCATATTGAAAAAGATTTGTCATTTCGTCTGAGAAGCTCTATAAAAAAATTAAATTAAAATTTATTTTTGTTTTTTATTTAAAAAACCTTCTAAAGGATTTATAATATGTGGATATTCTTTGATTATTTGTGATGCTGATTTGGATAAAAAATCGGTTTTATTGATTAGTATTGAAACAATCTCTCGGAAAGCTTTTTGACCATTAAGATGGCCAGTTTCACTGATCAGATCCCTTATCTTTGTCTCTTGATCTGATGGTATGAGAAAATTTGGGAACTCTTTTGAAAATGAAACCAATGGTGGTATATAATTGTTATTTTTGAATGAAAACAAATTTTCAAAAATCTTGCACATGGTTAAAATTCGATTAATTTCTTCTCTATCTAAATAATTTATTAAAAATTTGTTTAAGACGAATGTTTTATTAAATTAAAAGATTTTTTTGACAGTTAAAATGTTTCTGAAAGTTATGATCAGTACAGACTTGTGCGTAAGTCAGTCAGTCAGAGTCAAAGTTAAGTCATTTGACTTGACATAAGAAAATCTTTGACTTCACCAAAAAATGACTTTAATTTTACGCACAAGTCTGGATCAGTATACACGTTTCTTTTTCAGAGAATTTACTTCCTCAATTAAGTGGTTACATTTGCTTTAAAATTTTTCTTTTAAACGGCGCTTTTTATGGTTCTCATTTAGGAGGCCGCTAAAAAAGCTACCAGGAACGTCAAAAAATCATATGTTTGTGTATCCTGACAGATGGATTTTGCCGTTCCAGCAAGTGTTTTTGGTGTCCTAGTTCAAGTCTAAATTATTAAAATGAAAGTCCAAGCCAAGTCTTTAAATTATAAATAAAAATTTTATAGTCAAAGTCTGACTTTTACTTTGATTCCAAAATAATTTCAAAGTCAAGGTCGACTTTTTTTTTTTAAATTTTTTTTATTACTTATAGTCTTGGCTTGGACTTTCATTTTAATAATTTAGACTTGAACTAGGACACCAAAAACACTTGCTGGAACGGCAAAATCCATCTGTCAGGATACACAAACATATGATTTTTTGATGTTCCTGGTAGCTTTTTTAGCGGCCTACTAAATGAGAATCATAAAAAGCGCCGTTTAAAAAAAAAATTAAAAAAATAGTTTTGACCCCGACTATTAAAAAAATTGAAGTCCAGACTTGACTTTGACTTTTGACCAACTCTGATTTGAATCAGACATATAGGAACTTAATCTTTTCAATTTTAAAAAAGGTTAAAATGACTCACAAATCAGTCAGGTTTTAGCTAATTACCTTGAAAAACAAATTAATTACAAAATAATTGAAAAAGTGATGATACCAGATTTTCGTTACGAACCTTATTCTCACCTAAACTTGATACCTGAAAAAAAATAAGTGCATTTGTCTGAATTTGATTAACTTAGACTATATTTGTATTTTTAAAAAAAAAGCTTAAATCACAAAAGAAAATCATGGCATTACAAATTATAATTAATGGAAACAATCAATGGAAATGGAAACATACTATCAATAGAAAAAACTAAAAAAAAAAGAACAAAATTTACCAAATGTTTTCTCATGTTTCGACAGGCTTTCTTTGAGATCGACTAAATTTTTTGTAAGCTCGCTGTTTTTGGTCTTTTCATCTTCTAGCTGCTGGTGTAGTTGAATCAATTTTGTTTTGTATTTTAATATTTCTAATTCCTGTTCTTTCATTTTTTTTTGATGATTGATTTCATTGTGTTTTCCATTTTTCTTTAATTCAGAATTGCGTGTTGGTAAGAGAGTTTCATCTTTTTTTTTTCCCGATTTTGACACCGTTTTCAAAATTTCATTGCATTTTTCTTTTGAGCCTTTAATATATTATTAAAAAATAAAAATAATTATGAAGAAAATAATTACCTATAAATTTAATTAATCCAAAATAAGTCCCTTTTCCATAAGAAATTTCATGCTGTTCGCCAATTTTTAATTTTTCCCCATTTTTTAAATGAACAGAAAAATATGGTTCCACTGAAAATTTTTTCTCTTCAATCCAAAATACTAAAATCCAATTATCTTCAGTTAATTTAGAAATACGGATGCTTGATAAAACGCTTTTATTGCTCGTTTTTGATAAAAATTCTACAGATGCTTCAGAATCTGATAAATTTGAGGCGTCTGATTCATGAAACTCTTTTTCTGAAGACAAATCTGGATCACTGCTATGAAAACTTGATTCTTCAGTATTACATATTTTTTTTTTATTAAAATTTCTTTTTTTAGGCAATAAAGCCAGGCTTTTCTTTTTGGGCATTCTCTAATTGATTTTAAAAAAAAATTCACAAAACTAGTTGAAATTGAAAAAGATGTTTGTGAGAAGAATAATTAGAATATAAATTTTAATTAAAAAAATGATTCGAAGTAAAATTGCTAGTAAAAAAAACGCTTTCATTAAGCTTATGATTGAACCTCATTTCAATTTTTGTTAGATCATCAACTATAAACTGTTCATTTGAATTTGTGGAGATGAAAAAATTGGACTTCAACCGCTTATCACAATTAGCATAAAATGGATTATCAATATACGCTGCTTGCTCACAAATAGCGAAAGCATGTGACCTTAGTTTGCAAAACATTGTAATGTATCCAAATTTGTCTTTAAATTTTATATAACTTGTACAAAAACGTGTATTATTTTTTTCAACTGTAAATGTTCTAGAGCCAACACAAATTTTTTCAGCAAAAATAAGATTTGATGTTTCTTCTTTAAAATAATTCTCCAGAAAAGTTTTGAGATCAAAATCTAAATTTTCTATTTTAATTAAATCATTTGAAAAAAATTTAAAATCTGATACAGCATTAAAGGATTTTTTTAGGTTAGTTGATTTTATCATAAAATTTTTCTTGATGAAATCAAAGTATTGATCCTGATAATTTTGTTGATTAACATAAATAGAAAAGCATTGTGATACATTCCATAATTTGATAAATTCATCGCCGATAAGGTCCCTGCTTTTAATCATAGTTGTTATTTTTCTATTTAGCTCTTCGAATTGATAACATGATAGTATATTCAATGGACCATATTCTTTTACTGAATCCACAAAATGAAGCAATTCATGAACTCCAGATTTTAAAATATGTGAATCATACAAATTCTCAAGTTGACCAACAAATTTGTTCAAAAAATCTTTCACTATGTTTAAATCTGATCTAACTATTTTCTTTGAATATAGCTTCTCAAGTGAAATTATTAAAAGTAAGAGATTTTCGAAATGTTCACTGGGCATGATTTCAAAAAATACAGGAATTGCATAATAAAAAATGAAACTCATAAATTCATGGGCTTTCCAAATTTTATAATCAGATATTTGCCTTGGTGCATAACCAAAAAAATTTGGAGGTCTGATCTGTTTAATCCGTAAATTTATCAAATCCATTGAGTTAACTAAAGAGAATTGTTCTTTAACTGGTGAATCAAACCAATATCTAAAAAGATCTTTTACAACACCAAGAAAAATAGTATGCATTGGATCAATTACAATTGATTTAGTCGGTCTTAAAAATCTAAGTCGACTTAGAATAGTTTCCCCTTTAACTCCTCTTATCATTGAACCACTTAAATTGCAAGCATCTATGTCTTTCAAATATTCCTCATGTGTTCTACTAAGAATTCCGGATTCTGGTCTGAAAATAATATGACTTCCATTTTTGAAAGACACATTAGAGCCCTGAATGTAACATTTAAGGCAACCAAAATATCCATTGGAACCATTCATGTTATTAATAAGTGATCGTGCAGGTTTGTCAAATATTCCAAATATGACAAAAAACTGGTAATTTTGATCATCAATTGATAGACCTTTTTCAAGTAGCTCAAGATCAATTATCATTGGGAATAAAAAATCTTCTAAATTATCTGGTTTACCCTCACAAACTAAAAGTCCTTATTTTTAAAATATATAATAATCTAAATCGTAATAAAATTTGGTATAATTTTTTGTGTTGAAATAACACTTAAAAAGTGCGATGCTTCAAATATAATCTTAAGTTTCATGTAAAAAAATAATTTTAAGTTAATATAACAAGCATTTTAATAATTGAAATTAAACTCTTTAGTGAAAAAGAATGAGTTAATTTTTATTAGTAGATTATAAAAAAAATTTGAAAATTATTATTTAACTTTTAACTCTAATCCTTTAAAAACTTAATTTTTTTTAAATGTTGACTTTAATGAAAATTTAAGTACGTTTTATGCATTTCAAAAAAAACTCAATTTTCAAAAAATGGATAGCAGAGCGTAGAAATTTTTTAAAATACAAATACGAATTTTTTAGTGATCATCATTTAACATACCGAGGGTCAAAATTTATAAAGATTTTAAAAATTAATTTTAAAAGAATTATTTAAAAGCAGGGTTGTTTAATAAGCACAAGTAATATGTCAAGTCCAAGTCCAGTAAATTACTTTTTTTAAAAAAAAAATATTTGAAGCAACGCAAAAATAATTTCAACATTGGATACATCATTAAATTCAAATACAAAAAAATTAAACCATTTTTAAAATTTTTTTTTTACCTGCTATAAGAATATTGTCAATATAATACCTGGTTTCTATTGGTAGTTCATTTATGGCAAGATACACAGGCCAAACAGATATTTTCGATTTTGATGATAAATTAATTCCGTCAGTATTTAAAGTAAAGCTATAAACTATTTCATTCTCCGTATTTCTTTTTGATTTTTTTGTTGAATTTTCAAAGTTTTTGAAGGTGTCACAATCAACTATATCTTCAATTAAATCGTCATTTGTGTTCACTTTTAGTTGAACTGGTAAAACTTTTTTCTTGAAAAGTCTTTTAATTTGATTGTCAAGTGGAATTCTATAGAAAGTTTGCAGTCTTTAAAAAAAAAAATTATAAATAAATTAGTAAATTTGAGAAAAGCTTAAAAGTCACAAGTCTAAAGAAAATTCCGCATGCTTTATTTGACTTTGACTCTGGTAATTTTAAAATTAATTCAGACTTGGGCAAAAGTCATCAAGTCAAAGTCAAGTCATTTTTTTTCTTTTTTTTATTTTTAATTTTTAATTAAAATTTTTTTTCTATTTTTTTTTAATTTTTAAATTTTTTTTTTAATTATAAAACTATTTTTTTTAATTAATAAATATATTAAATAAACTTAAATTTTTATTTTTTTACCTTTTTTTTGGCAGCCCGTATATTTTAGAAAAAATAAAAAGTCTTTGGCAGGACTTTTTTTTGAAAAAAAAAATTTAAAAGTCCTGACTTGACTTTTAAAAAAAAATTAAAAAAGACTTTAAAATGACTTTTTTTTTTTGACTTTTGCCCAAGTCTGAATTAATTATAATTTCTACATTTATGTTAATTTCTGAATACAAAATAATTAAAAAAATTTTATTAATATAGAAAACATAATTCAAACTATAAAGATAAATTAATAAATTTTATCACCTGGAAAAACATTCGCCACAACTTCTTTGATTTTTATTGATTAATTCAATATAAATTTTACATTTTTTACAGAACCATTTTTTTTCATAAATTATTTCTTCGTTTGTTATTTTTAGTAAATTATTGCTTAATTTGTCAAAAGATGTTGGTATATCAAAATTTGTTGCTATTTTAAATAATTGGACAACTTGTTTAAGTCCAGTCTGTGACAATTTTCCTGAATAGAAGAGTGAGAGTAGACTCATATTGATCAATTCAGTTTTTTCGGTTTGAGTTCTTTCAAATTCTTCTTGTATATTTTCATCTAAATTGACCAACTCTTCACTCCCATTATCATTATCAGGAAAACAGTTCTTAACAGAAAAATTTTCCATCTCAAACATTCGATTAAATTCGGTGTCTGTCAAGTCATCTGGATTATTTGATGGTTTATGTTCAGATAAATTGCTGGTTGTTGGTGTAGTATTGTGATCCTGCCGATCATGAAAACTTGGCCATAAAAGATTAAAAGCCTGTGTGATTTTTTCTTTCTTTATTTTTCTTTGATAGAAAGCGGTGCTTCTGGGGATTTTTTTTTTGCTTAAATCTGACATTTCTGAAAAATGTATTTCTAAAAAAAACACCTGTCAATATGATAATTTTTTCTTAAGATAAGAATGACAGAGATTTAATGAAAAAAAATTAAAATATTCCTAAAGGAATATAGAAATTTTTTATAATATTTAAAATTTATGTCAGAATCAAGAATAAATTATGTTTTTTAATATCATCTTTCTATTTGTTTTCTGTTTGAGCTCCTTCAGAATTTTTTTACATGCATATTGTTTATATTGCATAAACTTAAAATTTGCGTTCCATAAAATTTCAACAAAATTTAAAGAATATTACTAGAATTTTTAAAGATCTATTAAAGTTCAACAACTTTTCTGAAAAAATTAGTTGACTGGGTAGTTTTAGTCCATTTTTTTTTGGTTTTAGTCAATTAATTAAGCCATCAACAGCTTCCTCAAAGTGTTGAAAATGTCTTATTTGACGCAATAAACTCGGCGTTTTTTTCATTCTTTTTGGTCTTTATCTTTATCAAACTCTGAAGCAATTTTTTGAGTGTCTTGAGCAGATTTGCTTAAAAATCTAGATTCAAGTCCAACTCCGGATTTTTTTTTTAAAGTCCGGACTTGGACTTTAATTTTAGTGACTTTGACCTTAACTAGTTTGACCTTTACAATAATTACCTGGAAAGGCAGAAAATTCATTTGGCCGTACTTTAAAGAAAAAAAAATCCAAATCTCGGCTTGGACTTTTTTTCCACCTTGATGCCAAAATTTAAACTAAATTAAATAGTTTTAATCAATTTTTAAAAAAATGTCAAACATGAAAAATATAATGATCATTATTAAAAATTAAACCATCAAAAAAGCTTTTAGTAAATTTAAATAATGAAAAACATTTTATCAAGTTAAATAAATAATGTTTTAGGGTTATAACCATATCTGAGTGTTAATCATAATTTTGCATCTATATAAAAAAATTGCAGAATCAAAAAAGTAACGTAAAGTATTGAATGTCTGCTTCTCTATTAAATTATATTTAAAAAAAAATCTTAAAACTCTTTTTTGATAAAGATTTTTTATCATAACAATTAAATTTTAATAAACTTCATTTTACCAAAACCAAATATAAGAGGATAAAATTCCAAATATTCTTAAAAAGTATAGAAAAAATGTAAAAAAATTAAGCTCCAAATCTAACATGCCATGTTCAAATATTGGCCCAGATCAGCCTGCTTTAATAACTTAACATCAAGTTGAATTTTTGTTTTTTCATGTTCATGAAAAAAATATCATTATGATTAAATTTGATTGATTTTAGAATAAACTTAAAGATATTTATAATAATAATAATAATAATAATAATAATAATAATAATAATAATAATAATAATAATAATAATAATAATAATAATAATAATAATAATAATAATAATAATAATAATAATAATAATAATAATAATAATAATAATAATAATAATAATAATAATAATAATAATAATAATAATAATAATAATAATAATAATGGCTTACTCGGAAGCCATCTATGGTAGCTAATCGCGCAAAACTCGAGAGATAAATTAAGGAACTACAATGAAAGTTACAGAGACGAAATTGAGCTAGAAGATGAATACGAGAGATTATACAGATTGATGTGTTAAGTTGATTAATAGTAATTCAAAAAAAATTAATCATTAATAAGAAATAAATAAAAAATAAATTAAATAAAATACAATAGTATAAAAGACTAAGAAGAGATGAGTAATTACATATATAGGTACAATTGATTAAGAAAAAAGAATTTATAGAGACATTACAGATATTACATGAGATTATAAAGAATATTACAGAGAAAGAGAAAGATAAGTAGAAAATATTTTACAGAAAATATAGTTACAAATTTAAATATAGATAGGAAATATAAATATTTCTAATTTTAATTAATCAAAAAGGAAACAATTTTGTTCAGATTGTTTAATTTAAATTCAAATCCTCTAAAAGTATTAATCTGTTATAAAAACCATGTTTCAATAGTTTTCATTTGAACCTTATTTTTGATTTAATTTTATTCAAAAATTATATAGCATCCTAACTATTTAAAGTCTATTATTTCAATCTTAACATTTTTGTAATCAAAATTTAAATCATGAGGCTGAAAGGAAGAACTAAGTATCCATTCAAACCGACCAAGGCTCTGCCAAAACAATTTTTTAGATAAATAAATAAATTTGAAATTTTCATTAGACTTATTTTGACGATATCCCTATCTTCTAATTAACACAATTCATGAGTTGTTGCTGTCCCACTAAGGCTCATAATGTAGTTTCTTGACCAAAATTTTTTATCAAATAAATAAGAGTAGATCAAGTCATTTATTAATTTTTTAGAATCATATCTAAATTTTTTTCATGCTAAACAGTTAAAATAAATGCCGTTTTGTCTAAATTCAGGCAAAAAATTCAATAAAAAGATTTTAAAATAATATTTTTTTTGAAATTTTATTTCAAAATTTTTCAAAATTTCTATACAATTCGAGAAGTTTTTAATTTAATAAATTTTACTAGAATTGATTCAACGCACTATTTATTTTATCATTCTCAATAGTTTTATTTGATAGAAATAAATGAATTTTATTCTAAAAAATTTTTTTGGACTTAATAAACTTTTGTCTAAATTTGAAGAAAAAAAAATTTTCTTTTAAAGGATGAACCATTAAATGGAATAATAACCATTTTGTGTAATCACTCATTTCATGCCAATTGTCTGTCAAAATGGGGCGATACATGCTGTCCGATTTGTCGATACAACCAAACACCAGATTACACAATGGAAAATGCATGCAGCGAATGTGGAGCTCATGAGGTAAATTCAAAAACTTGCTTTTATATTAAAAATTTTATAATTATATAAGACTTTGTGGATATGTCTGATTTGTGGTCATATTGGATGTGGTAGATATGTTCAAGGACATGCCTTCAAGCACTTTCAGTATACCAACCATAATTATTCCATGCTATTGGGCTGCAACAAGGTTTGGGACTATACTGCTGACAATTATGTTCATCGATTAGTGCAAAATAAAGCCGATGGTAAACTTGTCCAATTCGATGAAAATGGAAGAGAGGTAAAAATTTGGAATTTTTTTGTTACAATATTTAAATATGATGTAAATTTTAGGTACAACAGGATGAAAAAATGGAATCTATTACTCTTGAGGTAATATATTTTTAAATTTTGAAAATAAATAAAAAAGTTAATTCAATTTAAAAATAAAAAATTTATTTTTAGTACACTTATCTTTTGACGTCTCAACTTGAATCTCAAAGAGCTTATTATGAAGAAAAAATTAACCGCATGCAAGATAAATACGAGCTACAGGTATTTATTAAATTTAGTATTTAAATAGAATTAATTTTCCCCTGATAGATGACTGATTTAGAGAAAAAAACAATTCAAACCGAAGAAGAGAATTCAAGACTCAAAGATAATCTACATCAGCTGACAAAAGAAAAATCTACGTATGAAAAAAAATGCTCGACAGTAGGATTTAATGAAATTATTTAATTAAATTATTTAATTGAATGAAAACATTAGATGAATGCAAAATTGAGCAAAATTCAGCTCGAGTTGAGCGATGAAAAAGAGATGAACAAATGCTTAAGCTCTAACCAGGAAGCTTACCAAAACAAATTGAGCAAATTGGAAGAAAATTTAAAGAAATTAAGTCAAGACAAAGATAACGAAATACAGGACCTAAGGTCACAATTGAGTGATATCATGTTTTATTTGGATGCTCAAAATAAAATATCACAGGTTAAAAATGTTAGTAAAGAAGAAATTGAACAAAGTCACGTGGTTATTCAGCAAGATCAAGCAGCTGCAGCTGGCTCATCGACGACAAAATCAAACAATCGAAGACGAAAACGGTGAAATATTTGAGTTACAATTTTATTTTAGATTAATTTTTTTAAATTTTTTATTATTAATTGAAAACCTTAAATTAATTTTGTAAGAAAATATTTGTTATTATTTTCTAAAGTTATGTGAAAATGCGAATAAATGAATAAATGATTATTTTATGGTTATCAATAATTTTTATAAATTAGAATTATAGGTTATAAAAAGGAGAATAATTTAACTATTGTATTTTTTTGTCACCAAAAATTTTATTTCTGAAATATGTTCACATAGTTGTTTTTTTTGATGGAATGATTCCATAAAAATAGTCGTTTAACAAACCAAATATTTTTCACAATTATCAAATTTAAATAAAGCTAAGTAGCAATTTAGCACTTGTACATTTAAAAATATTTTAAAAAATTAATAAATTATCATTTAATATATAATATAATAATATATAATATTATAGAATAATTTATTAAATTTTTCAAGAAAAATTTGCAAATATATTGTAGCAGCCCGCTATTTAGACCAAAATTGATCTAAATCGGTTCCAGCTTTAAAAATATTGGTTTCAAAAAGAAGCCTAGTTGTATAGCCAAAAAATATAAAAAGAATATAAAAAGAAATTAAAAAACAATTTTTTGTACATAAACAGATATTCTAAACTCATAAATTGAACATAATAAATAGATGATTTTTTTAAAAAACATAAATGTTTTATGATTAAAAGTATATTTTTTGGTGAATATTAATCCGATAAAAAGTCCATTTATATTCAAGTACCTTTAATCAAAATCATTTTAACGTCAGATTTGATTGATATAATTCTTTGAAAAAAGAAAATTTTTTTAGAACTTTTAAATCTTTAAAAATTTATTTTTTTTTGTAGATTTTATTTTTATTTTTTAGTAAATTTTTGTCCAAAAAAGTATGATAGCTGATAAGTTTAAATTAGAAATAAAAATTTCCAAAAAATCTCCTTTTTATAGAATAAAAAAAAAAATACCCTAAAACCTTGCACACTTCTCGGTATTACTAACAAGCCTTTTTATCACAGGTACTTTTATCACCTGGATTAGGATTCAATTTTCTGATAGATTTTGTGATTTTAAAAAAATAAGAATCTATAAATTACTAGGAGCCATCTAAAAAATTGACCTAATTAACTTTTGAAAATCCATTAATGAAAATTATACCATACTTTTTCAAAAATGCTTTTTAAGTAACCAAAACAAAAGAAAGACACTTCAAGTCATTTAAAATGCTCCGCTCAATCGCTACAGTAATTTGCCAAAATTGTTTTGATACAATTACAAATATTTATAAAATTCATAAAAATTATTTCAAAAGTCTAAGTTGACTATAATTTTTGTAGATTTTGAAGTTCAGTTTTGATATTTGATCAACTCTGATTTAATTAATTAATATCTGCTTAATTGAGTTTTATATTCTTAAATAAGATAATTTCATTTATTGATAAAACTTGATAAACTTAAAATAAAAGATTTTATCAAGTTTTTTTATCAAAAGTTCTCTATTTTGTCGAAAAGTCCTCTTTTTGAAACTCTCTATGAAAAGCCTGTGTATAATTTTAGATTCAGTTTTTTTAATTAACGTAATTGCTCGATTTTAGTGACATGTCACTCTATTTATAGTGACATGTCACTATTTATCGAACACTGGTTTTCATTTTGACATTAATCGACAAATGCGACATGTCACTATAGTCGAAAAAGGCCTAAAAATTAAGCATTACGAAACATAAAAAAATTTAACTTATATTTTTATCCTTAAATTTTATGTTAGTTAATTGATGCTTTAAAAGGGATTGATTGTTTTAATTGGTAACTAAACACGCCTTTACATGAGAAACTTAAATCAATTAATCAATTAATTTTTTTACTTATATTTTTTCAAGGATTAACTTGGGAATTTTTTTTTAATTGGGTGTATGTAATTTTCTGTTAATGGAAAATTCTGAACATCATGAACATAATTTAAATAAATTAAAATTTTTTGTCCAAATTAACATGTCGAAATTTCCAGGTCGAATTTGTTTTCAAATCACCAGCTCCATCAAAGTCGCATATTTTTTAAAAAAGTACTGGACTCAGACATTTTTTAAATGCATAGCTATTTTTAAATCTAGTTCCTAAAAAGATGTTTGTTTTTCACGTGAAAGATGTAAAAACTGGATTTGTGGAAATTGTTTGCCAAAGAGTTTCATTTCAAATATTTTTCTGAATCAGCAGATAAAAATCCATATGAATAGAAATTTTATAATATATTTATCGAAAAAAAATTTTTGGTTTTTATAATCCACCTTTTAATATACAATACAATTTCTATGCCTATTAACAATATTTTTGTGGCCATTTTTGTATATTACAAGAATGGATTATTATCCAAATATATTAATTTATGTTGTTATATTTATTAAAAAAAACAAATCTATCAAAACTAAACTTTTTTACTCATAATTTACAATTTTTAAAACGATATTTTAAGCCTCTTTTTTGACTATAGTGACATGTCACTAACTTAGACACTAAATTTTGTAAAAATCGTCATTTTTAGGCCTTTTTCGACTATAGTGACATGTCGCATTAGTCGAAAAATGTCAAAATGAAAACCAGTGTTCGATAAATAGTGACATGTCACTATAGCCGAATACCCAACTATAGTGACATGTCACTAAAATCGAGCAATTACGTTAGGTAAATTTTTGTAAGTCATTTTAAAGTCTTTTCAAAGTCAAGTCACTGACTTGACTTGAAAAATTCTTTCTGAAAAAGTCATTTCAAAGACTTTGAAATAAAAATGGCCGACTAACTACATAGAAAGGCAAAAGACTTATTTAAAAAATAAAAAATTCAAGTCAAGTCAAAAGACTTGACTTGACTTGACTTTGACTTTATGACTTTTAAGCAACTCTTATTAAGTCTAACATAAATTTCTAATGAATCTTTCACTTAATTTTTTTAAACTTTTCAAATTTTTTCTCCAGGGCTTCTAGCGCTTAAGAAACTTTTTTTTAGTGACTTGTAGATAAAAAAACATTCTGGTTTTGGGTTGATAATTATTAAAATCTTCATTTTTGTATTCTTAATTAATTAACCTACTACAGGAGAATAACAATAAGAATCAAGAATAAAAAAAGAAAATAAAATACACGTAAAATAAAATTAAAATTTAATCTTAACGAAAATAAAAAAAAATGAAGAATTTTTAAATTAAAACTAATAATATTTGTTTGGCCAAAAATATGAGTCTCATTTGGGTTCAATAAGCTGGCTTAATAAGTAAATATTTTTTCAATCTTAATTGTTCTGACGTTGCTCTATAAGACCAAAGACACCGTCAATGAAGACGAAATAACATTTCTTTAATCTTTTGTGCTCCAAACTTCATTGCCACCATTTATTATCGTTGCAATAAATTCTTTAAAAAAAATTATTCAGACTAGCTGGAAAATTCTGTTAGTGCAAATTTATATAACATTTTATAATATTTTTAATAATTTATCTAAGATTTTAATTTCATAGAACATTTTTGAGCTTTTTGATAAAGCTATGAAATAAGGCTATTAAAAATATTTTAAATTAAATTAATGAATTACAGCATGATTTCTTCATTTTTTGAAAATGAAATTTATTTTAGTTTTATAAATATTTTTATTAGCTATTCTTTCCATAGTTACATTAAAGTATAATAAAAATAAATGACATGAAATAAATATAATAAAGGTAAACTTGAATAATTAAATAATGAAATTCAATATTTAATATTTAAAAAAAACATTAATAACTTATGTAATTAATGAATCAAAAAATTAAATGAATCAAAAATATTTTTAAATTTCAACTGAATTTATAAATAAAAGTGAAATTATTGCTTTTTTTTAATTTAAAAAATGTTTTCAAAACATGTTCTCTTAATTTTTCTGCTAATGGACTCGACAAAAAATTTGGTCAAGTCAACCATCATTTTTGACATCGATCACAACGTGGATGTAACAAACGGTGAACTAATTGTTTCAATACCTTTTCCTTTGATGTCGACACCTAACATAAACATCCTCCCAAAGCTTAAGCTAGTCTACCGAAGTGGTCAATATCTAAAAAATGGAATACTAGGTCTCGGATGGTCTTTGGATGGATTGAGTCAGATATCACGGTGTTCAAAAACCATTGCTAACGATGGTCCAATTGATGACTACACTCTAAAATTTAATTTTGATGATCCATTTTGTCTAGATGAACAGCGACTTTTAGTCACCAAAGGAAAACATGGATTTGCTGATTCTGAATACGTGACCCAAAACGATCAATTCAATAGAATAGTTGCGTTTGGTCAAAATGTGAACTACAGCGCAAGTCAAACAGTCGAGGTTAATTCAAAAAACCATCCGAACTATTTCAAAATGTACACAAAAGACAATCTTATCTTTACATATGGAAATGGAGCGAATTCAGATGTAAAGCATCCTAACTTGGCAAATGTGACTATTAATTGGTTACTAAACCAAATAGAAGATTATAATGGAAATAAAGTTAACTTTTTATATTCAATTGATGCCAAGCAAACTTATGTAACAAGCATTTTATATTCCAATAAAAAAATAGTCTTCGAATATGAACAACGCTTGCCTACAGACCATGTCAAAACTTATTTTGACAAGGCATTAATTCAAAACATTGAAAAAAGATTGAAAAAAATAAAATTTTATTCAAACAATAAATTTGCCAAAGGTTTTGAAATTGACTATAAATCAATTGAGCCTACAAAGCAAAGCTTGCTAAAAAAAGTGTCCATGTGTTTTGAAAATAATCTCTGTTCAAAGCCTATTGAATTTAATTATTCTTCAGAGGAACCTTTGTCCAATTTCTTATCCAAACCAATATTTCATGAAAATGTATGCGGAGAAAACAGCTTTTGTGAACTAATTCAAATGATAGATTTAAATGGAGATGGTTTGAAAGATATAGTTGGATTTGGCCAAGATGCAATCTATGTTTCCTTAAATGAAGGAAACTTCTTTTATAATGCAGAGCGTTGGTCCAGTGCTTTTTGCCAAGATTCGGGATGGACTTCTTCTAAACATGTGCGGTATTTAGCCGATATAAACAATGATAATCTACCTGATGTAGTTGGATTTGGAGACAATGGAGTTTTTGTCTCATTGAATGACAATGGTAAATTTTTGACCATGGAAAAGTGGTCTTCAAATTTTGGCTTTAACTCAGGATGGAGAATGAATCATTTGAGACTTTTGGAAGACATGAACAATGATGGCTATGTGGACATTGTTGGAATTGGACACTCAAACCAAATGATTGTAGATTTTAACAATCAATCATCATTTGAAAAACGTAAGATCATCAACCTACCCTCGAACTGGTCAAAAGTCTCATGGAATTCAGTTTTTCATCGTCTGGTAGACATTCATTCAAATGGCCTCAAACATTTTTTCACAATTCCTGGAAGAGACATTAGTTTTCTTGGAGATCATGTCGAAGTTCTAGGTAGCCTTGGCTCAACCAGTTTTTCTAGTATAAATGGATGGTCCATTGGTAACCATTATAGAGAATTTATTGACTTAAATAATGACAATTTACCTGATATGGTTGGTATTGATAGCTCAAATAGAATTCATGTTGGCATTGCCACACCAAGTTCTCAAAATTGGAAGACCAAATATTTTTCAACCTCTATCGAAAGTGTCAAAAAGAGTAAAACCAAGGAAGAAAATGTTTTTAATGCTGATTTAAATGGTGATGGTCTGCCTGATTTTGTATTTTTTCAGTGTGATGGAATTTTTGTGAGCTTAAACATGGCAAATAATTTTAGTACGGAACAATTGTGGAAAATGGATAAAAGTTTTTGTGATTTTGCATACAAAGCTGTCCAGCCTGTTGACATCAATGGTGACAGTTTACCAGATTTAATATTTCTAAATAAAAATAGGGCCAAAATTTATCTAAATCTAATCAAAAAGCCAAGACTAGAGGCAATTAGGGATTCGTTAGGAAACGAAAAAAAAATTTATTATCAATCTACGGCTAATAAAACAATATACACTGAATCAAAATTTAATTTTAATTCAACTTATTCATCTAGAGGCTTTGCTTTCGATGTAGTAAGCGAATTTTCGAGCTCTGATGGAATTGGTGGCATGAGCTCAATCGAGTACAAATATGGTGAGTACAGATGTAGCAAAATCCAAGGAAGATCTTGCTCGTTTGGATGGATTAAAAGCCAAAATCAAAATTCAAAAATTTTTTCCACTCAACAATTTCATCACAAACATCCCTTGACTGGAATGCTCTTGTCTAAAAGCTCATTTTATGCAAATAAATTGATTACCAGAACCAATTTTACCTATAGTATTAAACAAACTGAACTGATTGGGGACAAACAATCTTGGACAATTTTAATCAAGAGCAAAGAAAGCGAATTTTATGATATTGATGGTTTATTTTTAAAAAAAGAAATTGATTTAAATGAATATGATGACTTTGGAAATGTTGTACAATCAAAAAGTAGCCTGATTGATCAAAATTCGAATTATACAATTGTTGTTTTAAATGAAATGGACAATGATTTGACTGAGTGGTATTTGGGAAAATTAGTTTCAAAAAAAGTTTATAACATTTGGAAGTTTGATTCGAAAAATGATTTAAAAACTACTGAAGAAAATTATTTTTATAATGAAACCTCACGGAAAGTTTCTAAAAGAGTGATCAATGCAAATATGTTCTATTCACTGGAAGAAGTGTTTGAGTATGACCAGTTTGGCAATTTAATTAAGGAGACTAAAAAAGGAAGAAAGTCACGCAAAGAATTTGAGGAAAGAACAACTCGGTATGATTATGACAATTTAGGAATAAATAAAATTAAAGAAACAAATCCACTTGGCCATTTTTCTTATTATTTTTATGACACAAATGACAATTTAGTCCAATTGATTGATGTCAATAATGTGACCACAAACTACACTTACAATAGTGTTGGTCAAAAGATTTTCGAATCTATTGAAGGTAAGTCAAATTCTTCCAGTGAATACTTTTTTTTCAATGGAATCAAAAATTCAGTCTATTGCATATCAAATAGTGTATTTGGCGGAAAGAAAATAACCTCCTGCTACGACAGTCTAAAAAGACAAGTCAGAAAGACAACTAATGGTTTTAATGGAGAGTTGATTCATGAAGACACTGTGTACAACCAAAATGGTCTTGTGGAAAAACAATCACTTCCTTACAAGGCTTTTGAGGAACAGCCTAAGTATACTAGATTTGAATATGATGATCTAATGAGAGAAATGAGCAGATATGAGCCATATTTTGAAAAGGATATTGATGAAAAAATAGAAATCATTTACCGGGGTAATCACCTAATTACTTCCGATTCAACAGGCTTTTTAAAAATAGAAACAAAAAATCTGCTCGGAAAAATAGTCCGAGTAGAAGATGGTGAAAGATCTATTTCATTTTATGAGTATGACGCTTTTCAAAATTTGGTAAACATTATCGATCCTCAAAATGTTAGCACCAATATGACATTTGATAATAATGGAAAAAAAGTAAAAAATTTTGATCCCTACATGGGCTTTAGTGAACATGAATACAATTCATTTGGCGAGCTGATAGCCACTTTTAACCAGGATGGTACAGTGATCAAAACTGAGAGAGATTTGTTAGGCCGAGTAACCAAATTAGTTGAGCCAGATGGCACCACTATTAAAAAATATGATTCTGGGTTATTTTCCATTGGAAAATTGTCCAGTCTGAATGTACTTAGTGGATACCAAGTGGATACAAAATTTGATAGATATGGCAGACAAATTTTAAAAAATTATTTGTATGATTCTAATGATAAATATGTTGAAGAGTTTGAATACGATGAATTTGGCAGATTAAGCTCAATTCAAGTTCAAAATGTGAATGGCAGCAAATTTAAAACATTTTATTGTTATAAAAATGGCTTTTTGGCTGCTTTGAGTGTCGATGATAAAGACTGTAATAGATTTGTTTGGAAAGCTCTTGAGTATGGTTCTAATCTAAAGATAAAAGAAGAACAGTATGGCAATGGAATTAAAAATAAATACTCTTTTGATGAAACAGATATGGTCACACAAATTCTCTCGACTAGAAACATTCAATTGATTAACAATTTAAAGTATGATTATGATGTAAGAAGAAATTTGCTCAAGAGTGAAGAATTTGATCCATTGGCATCAAAAAAGTTGACCAAAAAATTCTCTTATGATTCTTTGGATAGACTTGTCTCTGCATCACATTTTGAATCAACAGGTGAGAAGACTAGTTTGGAAAGTGTGCAAAGTTGGTCATATGATAATATTGGAAACATTTTGCACCATGGTAGTTCTAAACAGCAGAGTGTTTACAATTATGATCCAGACAAGCCTCAACTGGCCACTATGGTGGGCAGCGAAAAAGTACTCTATGACAATTATGGTAGAATAATTAAAACTGATTCTTATTCAGTTGATTGGTATTCATTTTCCAAACCAAGATCGATTCGGCAAAAAAACTCGACCATTGAGTATTTGTATGGAGGAGATAAAGAAAATATCATGAAGAAGATTACAGATGATAAGAAATCACTTAGAATAAATTACATTGGCACAAGTTACGAAAATTGGCAAATAGGTGAAAAAAACTCCAGGAAAAATACAGAAAAATATTACCTCAAAGTTTTTGGCAGAGTGGTAGCTGTCTTCATTAATAACACTGATTCCAATTCATCTATTTACTTTAATTCAGACGGATTTAACTCAATAAATTTAATAACTGATCACAAAGGAGACATTTTGGTAAGGTACAACTACACGGCATTTGGCTACAGACAGATTAGTTTTATTAACAGCAGCAATGATTTAAATAATTTATTAAATAAGGGATTTAGTGGAAAAGAACTGGTTGATGATGAGCGCTTGGTATTTTTTGGTGGTCGAATTTTCGACACTGTTCTTCTAAGATTTCTAAGCCCTGATCTTTTCATTCAGCAGCCTTTTAATATTCAAAATTTGAATCGCTATTCATATGGGCTAAATAATCCATTTAAATATGATGATCCGAGTGGATTTTTTTTCAAGAAGCTTAGAAAAATATTCAGTAAGCCGAAAATTTTGTTGGCTGTGGCAGCAGCTGTTGTGACAGGCTTCGCTATGGCCCCATTAGCTGCCGGCATAGCCGCTAGTGCGGTAAGCATTACTGGCACCACTGGTCTGGCAGCTACTGTTGTCTCTGGTGCTGTAGCTGGAGCTGTGACTGGAGCAGGAACTGGATTGGCCTCAAGTTTGGTAGTGACAAATGGAAATTTAAAGGAAAGTGTCAAGGGAGCCTATAAAGGAGCTTTATCTGGTGCAGTGGTAGGATCATTTGGGTCGGCTTTTAATAATCAGTATGCTAAATTCAGTGCTGAGACAGTTGGCCAGGGTGTCGACAATAGATTAAATGGTAGAAAATTTTTCTCAGATTTTGATTTAAATGCTGCTTCGTTTGGAGCATCCATCTTTTATGAGAAAATAGTTGGCTATGAGTTGGACGCGGCTCCAGGAGGTGAAGCGGTTGACAAAGGACCGAATGGAAGACCGGTCAAAGGAGCAAATAATATTGGGTGTCAAACAGGCACGTGTGGTTCTTTTAATGAAGGTGGGAAGTATAGTGTCAAGCTAAACCAAGTTCCAAGTATAAATGCAATCGCTGGTCTTCATGATGTCTTTCAAATTTCGTTACCAGATACATTTTATGTTAGAGATATTTTAAATGTTCCGGGTATGCCTGTAGCTGCTTTGTACACTTATGCTTCATTTTATCATCAAATAGAGTGTCCATTATGCGATAAATAACAATTTTTTTTTGCTTGAAAAAAATTAATTAAAATTTTAGAAAATTTCTTAAAAATAATATTAAAATTAACTTTTTTTTTCTAGAAAAATTAATAATTGAATAAAAAATAAGATACTTTTTAATTTTTTATTTAGCATTACAAATTATTTTAAAATTTTTCAAAAGACTTAATTTTTGAAAATTTGAAATTTTAATACAAAAATTACAGTACAAAAAGTAAAAACGCTATAATTTATTTTCTAATAGTGCAAAAATGGTTCAATAAAGAATATTATACAAATTTGTGCAACCGAATTTCAAGCTCTTCAAAAACTCTCCAATTTATTGTATATTTTCATCAAATATTTTTTGATGGTTTCCATTTTACAAAAATTTGCAGAGTTTCACATTGCCTTATTTTTTCTTTGATTTTTTAGCAAATCTCAAATTAAGAAAAAACTAAAAAATGAAGAATTAATGAAGAAATTTTAAAGAAAAACAGAGTCCTAAACAAAATTAAATCAGAATCAAAATATTAAAATAGAAAAATATTAAAATTTAAAAATTTTTCTTAAATGATTTAAGAAATTTTTTTAAATCCACTTAAATTCTATTATAAAAGAAAATACTATAAGTTGATTTGCTTAATATAAAATAGTTAATATAAAAGAAAATATCCAAAAAAAAATATAAATTTTTATAAAAGAATCAAATTAACTAAGTCTTGATTGAAAATAAAGCAAAATATCAATCAAACAAAAAAAAATTACACTTAATGATTCTTTAAAAAATATTAGAAATAAAGAGCAATTTTTATTTTACGTTAGATTTAGATAAGTGAAGCAAAAACACTTTGCAATCTTTACTTTGATTTGAAATAATAATTTTTTAAAAAAATACTAAGAAAGATGGGATAAAATTTAAATGTACAAGAGTTAACTATTGAGGAGAAAGTTTTTTTACTGATTTTCATCATCAAGGTTCAAAAAAACTAACGCTTTTGCTATTTAATTAGGACCCCAGAATTTCATAAAAAAATAATTTCCTATAAAAAATACAATCCAGAGCATAAAATTTAGATTTATTAATTAATTTTTAATTGGATTAAATTTTATTATATTATTAATTTTAAATTTATGTTAAAATGATTTAAATTGTATTCAATCAACTAACCTTTTTTGCTCTTTAAATAAAGAAATTTTAAAAAACATTTATCCGAGAAAAAAATCTGAAAATTTTTTTTCAGGACTTGGCACAAGTCTCTTCGATTGAATTAAGAAATATATAATTATTGACAAAATTTTAATAACAAAAAAAATCAACACCTAAAACTTATAGGAGATTTTTAATTTTTTCACCAAAGTACTAAATTAAAAATTTCATTTCTAATTTTTATTGAATAAGCTATTTACTTTTTTGCAGATTTTATAAATAATTTAAAGTATTCTTCATTTTTGGTATTGTGAGATTCGAATATAAATTGAACAAAAATAATTCCTTTTTTTGATAAATTAAAATAATGTTTGATAATAATTGATATACTTTAAAAAATTCTGCAACATAGTGCAACGTGCTTTGTTGGACCTCTTTTAGCTAAAATAATTTTTCTAATGTATAAAAAGACAAAAAAAAATTTCATAAAATTTTTATTAATAATCGATTTGATTTACTAAAAAAAATAAAATATAAAGTTTTTTCTAGGTAAAATTAGTGCAACAAAGTATGCTTCTCAGTTTTTTTTCGTATTTTTTATAAAATTTAATTTTAATTTATCAAAAAATTAAGAATTTGTGCTCAATTTGTATTTGAAATTCTTAACGCTCATTTTTTCTACGAAAATTATGAAAAAATATTGTTAAACGAAAAAATTCTATCATAAATTTTTTTATGAAACACTAAGTCTATTAAAAATAATGTATATGCATATTTTTCTATGAATTGAAAATTCGCAGTTCCTTAATTTTGATAATTAATTTCCAGTTTTAAGCTATAATAAAGATTTAAACTAAGATTTTTTTCTATTTTGAAATGCCATGCTATTACAAATTATTCTCAATTTAAAAAATAATCATTAAGAAATATTAAAATTGCATTTTTTATATTTTTTTTTCCAATTATGAATTTTTTCAAATTTCGAATTTCAAATTTTAATTTTAGTTTAAAATTTTACACTATTTTTGAAGATTAATACAATAATATAATAATAAATAACAATGTAAACATTGTACTGCTCATAAAAATAATAATTTTGACTTTAAAAATAATAAATTAAACATATTTTATGCTTAAGGCATTTGAAAATTTTTCAAAAAATTTAGCATTGTCTTATTAGATTGCGCTCGTACTTTAAATATTCAACCAAACACCTTTGTTGACTCTTGTTATCTATTTTTATCCAAGCTATGAAACAAAATTAAAAACTTAATTTAATTATCAACTATTAAAAAAAACTCAAAATGACGACGTCTCTAGCAGCCTTGGCCGCCACCAGCTCAGCCCAGACCTCTTCAGGCGTCTCAGTACCAAATTGCTCAACAAACTGTCCAAGCCCAGTCCTGGACATCACCGATTCTAATTATGAGATAAAAACCGAGTTTTATACCCGCGAAGGTCTCTGGAAACTTGTTCCATCTCTTGAGTTCGCCAAACAAATCCAAAACACAGCCTTGAACAACTCTTCACCCAGTTCCAATCTGAACTACAACGCATCCCAGACTGGCCAAAACACACAATCGCCTCTAAGCCAAAGCAATAATGACCCGGTCAAAGTCAACCTGTTTACATTCAAAAAAAATAATATTTTTAAAGATTTTCACCTAAACTCTCAATCGAATAGGAGAAATTTGTGCCGAAAGTGTTCTTCGACTAAAAAACCCAACAGGCTCAATAAACTAGCCGAGTCTGATTCAGATGAGGACAACAGTGATGTTATTTTTAGTAATATAGGTGGGAATTCAAGTGAAACAGAGAGTGACAGTGACTTGGAAAAAGCATGCCGACAGTGCAAGACTAATCTGAGTCGGTATGACTCGGAGTCCAGTGCCGACTCGTACAAAAAATGCCCAAATCAAATTTTGGAGCTATTGATTTTTAATTATGGCAGAGAAATTTATAACTATGAATCCGGTTCTGTTAATTATAAAGTATTTGATTTTTTTGAATAAAAGTTTTTATTATTTTTTTATGTTTAGGGTGAATTTAAAAATTTTATTGATAAAAAAACATATAAATGTATGATGTCGACTTGTTTTGATGTAAATGAAACGGCTACGGTATGCAATACTCTTTCGCTTCAATTGAATAAAACAATAAATATAAATTTGTCAAGTTCGGATTTTGATAAAATTAATTTTAGTACAGCACCGTCACAATTGTCGCTAATAGTCGCTGCCGGATTTAATAAAGGCGAAATTCATGTTTTTGATTTTTTTAAAAAAGATGCATCTGTATTTTACAATAACCAGGTGAGTGAAATGATTTTTTTTTCTAGGTTTGATTTAATTTTTATTTTTTTGGTGTCAGAATTTTATTTTTTACTAAATGATATTATAAAAATCACTCATAAATTTAGACATATTTATCAAATTTTATTTTCATAAAGAATTTTCTGAAAAATGTTGAATTCAAAATTTTTAAAATTGGTCAAGAAAATAAGTCTCGATTGACTTATCGTGAAAAATTGATTTTTTTAATCCCATAATTTGAAAATAAATATATTTTTGAACATTAAAAATAATTAAAATATTTATAAAATTAATCAAGATCATATTTTTAATTATAAATTGTATTCACCATGGATTGATCAATTTAGAGACTAAAGCTTTCGTAATTTTCTTTATAAAAAAATTGCCATATTACACTTCAAAATCAATTTAAAATTGAAAAATAAAACACATTCTTTATTTAGTCAATAGCTTTTAATTAAAAAATTTGGAAAAAATCTAAAACTAAAAATTTAGTACTCTAAATTTAGAACTAATTAAATAAAATTTTTTATTTTTTTGTTTAATTTAAAAATTTATTTATGTTCATGGTTCTGATGAACATTTTTGTTAAATCTTGACTAAAAGTAATTATTATAGTTCAAAGGAATATGAAGAATAGGAATTTTTTTTTAAAATAAATTAATACCTACTAAAATTTAAAACAATTTATTTCTATTATTAATATCTTAAAATCTAGTACGATATACAATATTTAGACGAGCATAATAACATTTATTTAGTGATTGCCTTTGCTTTTATCATTTGTGTATTTTTAAGCCATACTCACCTTAAAATCAACAAAAATCTTTTCCAAAAGCGAGTTTCAAAAATTATTTTATATTTGTATTTTAAAAACACGATTTTTTCCTTACTTAAAGTAAATAAAGATAAAATAAACATAACTAGAATTCCCATGTAATCGATTCCTTAGTAGTAAGGAATTAAGCCATTTTATGTTTTATTTTTTTGGCATTTATTGTATGCATCATTTTTACAATAGTGATGGACTGCTTATTTTGTGCAATTATCTAAATATTTGAAAAAGTTCCATTATCCAAAAAGCTAACTTTATAAATTATTAACGGGTTTGTAAAGAAAAAAGTTTACTATTAAGAAATCCTTAATTTCGACTCTTCTTAAAATTAATTATTTTTTATTTGACAAAATTTTTATTCTTCTGAATCAGATTTTTTTTCTAATTAAAAATAAAAACTTGAATTTAGTTAATTTTAGGAAATTTTTCTAATAATTATGAAATTAAATTAAAACTTTGTTTTTCACCTGAAAAAATGTAACTATGCATATTTTATTTAGTGATAAATAATAAAAAATATTTTTTTTTTATCTTTACTCTGCTAATTGAACTAAAAAAATATTTTTTTAAGGGATTCTTCAAATTATTTATTTATTTTATTTGTTTTCTTACCGAGATAGAGCTATTTCAGAATAAAATATTAAAAAAAAAAATCAAAATAAAGTTTAATTTATTTTTTTTGTAAATTAAATTGATAAAAATTATTAATCATTGGATCAAAATATGAGTCAATTTTTTGTTTTTAAAACTAGAAGCACCAACGAGTCAAAATGACTCTTTTTCGATTTTAGGCTGCCAAAATCTAAGTCAATTTTTGCTATTAGAGAATAATTTTTTTTTAATAAGAACAACTTTCTAAATTAACTAAATTCAAATAAAAAAAAAATTTGCCTCTGTACAAAATCAAGTATATACTACTAGAAGCACCAAAACGAGTCATTTTGACTCGTTTTTTAATTAAAATTGTGAATTTATCTACAAAATCAATGGATGAGTCATAAGATATTAATAAAAAGTATGAAAATCTTTAAAAAAACTCACCCAAACCCTTATACTTGGACGAAGATAAGCAAATTTAAAAAATTAAAAAATTAAAATTTGCGCATTTTCAATGAAAGACGAAGAATGGGTTCAAAAAGAAATGAATTTTTTAGAAGATAAAATTTTTTGCCAGATACTATTTTTTAGCGAATTTTTCTTTTTCACTCAATTAAAATTAAATTTTGAATAGATTTATACCAATAAGAAATTTTTATCCATTAGATTTCATTAAAACAAGTCATTTTGACTCGTTTTGGTGCCTCTGGTGTTAAGTTAATATTTCAAGTAAATATTAACTGTCAATTAATTGACCATGGGAATTTTTTTTTCTTTAAAATTTTTCACATCATGTTAAACGATTGGGTAGATTAAAAAAAATCGCAGTATTTTTAAATATTAAGATAACGTAACGATCTGCAATTTTTTTTTGTTAAAACCTTTGGGCTTTCGCCCCTTCAGGGTTATGTTTATTAAAATAAAAGAAATAAAATTAGAATTAAAAAAAAAAATAAGTAAATTATTACAAGTAAATTAAAGCAATTACAATGCAATTAGCGACATTGTCGTTAAATATGGGATACTAGGTTTAACGACAATGTCGGTAATTGGTGGACACAATATTTTAAATCCATTTAACGACATGTCGTTAAATTTGAATATGACCAAAAAAGTCATTTTTTGCAAAAATTAGTGTCAAAATTAACGACATGTCGGTAAACGAACAAAAAGAACTAAAATCATTTTGTATTCGTTTAATTAAACAAAAAAGATCAAACACACATATTTAAGACTCTAAATAACATTTTAAATAAATTTAGTTTCTGCAAACACATCTTTCAAATTTTTTCACAAGTTTAGCACATGTGTAATTGCCGGCTATTCATCTTTCAAAAATTGATCTAATCCTTTTTTTATTTCGCTTTGATTTTGATAAAACAATAAAATACAACAAAAATGTGGTCAGTTAATTTTTTTTACCGTCTTTAATTCTATTGTCTGAAGCGTATCCAGACATTTTCAAAAGGGGGGGAGATTATGATCTCAAAAGTGGGCGACATTGAATATCATTACCGTTTGCTAAAAAAATAACACTAGCAAATCAAATATTTTTAAAGATTACGGATGAAAAATTAAAAATTTCTATTTGTAATTAGCCGATTCTCATTCAATTAGAGGTAATTAATTAGATTTTTTAATTTTTCCCACTTACTGTATAAAAAAATACATTTGAGGTTTCTAGAATATATGGAAAACCAAAGCAAAAGTAAAAAAAGTGACAAAAAAAAGGATGGGGACGGGGCGAATCATCTGAAAAAGTAAGATACTTTTGAAACTTTTGTTACTTTTGCAATGTTTTCCCAATGAAAATAAGGAACTTTTTGCGACCTTTTGAAGAACCCGGGCGGAGCCCCGGTAAGGTTTAGGTATGGACAGGTTTACAGGAGGGCTAAGAAATAAATATTAAAATACCATAAATTATTAAATTTTTAAGTTTGATCAAGTTTCATTGAGCGTCGGCCAGGTTAGCTGCCGATGGTATGTAATGAGTTCTAACTGATTAGACCTGGGTATACAATGCTGCCAACATGTTACGTGCAAAATAACCGTCCCAGTTCCACACAGTTTGGAGAAATGTATTCAAATTAGCCCTACCCTTTCTCCATAACCAAATTGTTGCCATGTTATCAGTTTTTTTCTATTGACAAATAAAATTTTATGTAACTTTAATTCTTCTTATTTGTTTTATTGGTTATCTAGTTCTCCCAAATAGAGGGGAAAATTACAAAAAGGTAAAATCAGCAAGTGGGGAAAAATTATTATTATTATTATTTATTTCAAAAAAATAAACGCCAATATTGGCGATGAAATTAAATTTAGAAAAATGAAAAATAAAGTAAAAAAAATAAAGTAAAAAAAAAAATGAAAATAAAAATGAAAATAGAAAAAGAAAAAGAAAAAGATACAAAAGATTATGTAAATTGAATAAAAAGAAGAAAATTCTAATAATAATATTAATTCATCATTTTCAATTCATTGTAAATTTAAACAAGTTTAAATAGAATGTATTTTTAAATCTAGTACTTTATTTGTTCGACATATAAGAATGAGAAAAACAAAGTAAGAAAGAAGGGGAGACATACAGAATGTAAGTTATATATACAAGTGGGGAAAAATATAAGTGGGGAAAATTTGAGTGGGGCTTTTTACAAAAATGTCAAATGGGGAATTTTCGTATTTACCATTTTGCTTTAAGTTATTCTAACTAAAATAAAATTTTAGATTTAAGGATTATATCAATTTATTAAAGATGAATAGCCGGCAATTAATTGAAAAAATTTGAAAGATGTGTTTGCAGAAACTAAATTTATTTAAAATGTTATTTAGAGTCTTAAATATGTGTGTTTGATCTTTTTTGTTTAATTAAACGAATACAAAATGATTTTAGTTCTTTTTGTTCGTTTACCGACATGTCGTTAATTTTGACACTAATTTTTGCAAAAAATGACTTTTTTGGTCATATTCAAATTTAACGACATGTCGTTAAATGGATTTAAAATATTGTGTCCACCAATTACCGACATTGTCGTTAAACCTAGTATCCCATATTTAACGACAATGTCGGTAATTGCAGATCGTTACGTTAAGATATGATATAATACCATGAATACCAATTAAGAAAAATAATATTAAATAATAATATTAAGAAAAATATTAAATATCTAACTTATGTCTTTTCATAGAAATTAGTTGATAAAACAAAAGTAACATGCATCAAATGGCTACCCGGAAGTATCAATCTATTTTTGGTCAGCTATTCGAGCGGCAACATTTACCTTTACGACGCCAACATACAAACCCAATCAAGTGTAGCTCCTACATTCACCAAAATCTATCAAAACGAATCATTTTCAGTCTTTACAAACAACTCCTCGCTGCCATCAGCACCCGTCACCCAAGTATCCAGCTCCAACGCCGAAGCGAACACTTCAAGCTCAAGTTCTCTGGCATCCCAATCACACCAGCCCAAAAAGCTAATTCTTTCCAATCTAAATCAGCAGCAGCAGAGCCAAAACCCCAAAAATCCTCTCTTAAAATTGAACATAGGCCCCGACCCCAACTATTCCAATTGTATCAACGAATTCGAGTTTTCCCCTTGCGCAAAGTACTTGGCCATCGTCAGCCAAGACGGCTATCTCCGAGTTTTTTCATTCCTGTACAAAAACAACCAAGAAATGCAGTTCCAATTGAAGTGCTCGATGAAGAGCTATTTTGGCGGCCTCCTCTGCGTCTCATGGTCACCAGACGGACGCCTCATTGCCGCTGGTGGCGAAGACGACATGGTCACAGTGTTCAACTTCACAGAAATGAAAGTTGCTTGTCGAGGACGCGGACACTCGTCCTGGATCAACTGTGTGGCCTTTGATCCTTGGGCTAAAATGTCCAACATAAGCTTTTTTTCTGAGCTGAACGAAGAATCAGATGACGATGTGTCCGAGGTCGAAGACGAAGCAAGCAAGCAGCAAGAGATGGAAAAAAATCTGGAAAAAAATTTGGAAAAAAATTTGGAAAAAAATTTGGAAAAAAATTTGGAAAAATTGGAAATTCAAAGAAGAGCCAAAATAACAGCGCCCAAAAAGAGAACAATTTCCACCCTGAGCGACTTCAACACGCACAGTTTTACCCAAAGTGCAAACAACATTTTCTACCGACTGGCCTCGGTTGGTCAAGACAACCAGCTGTGTTTTTGGGACATTACCGAAGATGTGCTGAAAGAGAAGCCGAGCAACAGATCAAGGATTACTTCGTTCATCCAGCAGTCCCAGCACCAAATATCAGTGCAGCCAGCAAACACTTCGAACCAAAGTGACGGATCGGTCAAAGAAAAAAATTCCTCTTCCATTGTGACCACTGCTCGCAGCCTTTTTTCTGCCAAATCAGCCCAAGGTGAAAAGGTGACTGACATTGAGGATCACACAAGCACGCCCAAGACATCAACTCTAACGGGAAGTTTTTTCAGGAGACACAAACGCAATGCCAGCAATAACAGCACATCGTCACAGACTGAGACCAAAAGTAAAAATGTCAAAAATACACCTGTTCTAAATAGCTATAAAAAGTCGTCTAACTTGTTCACCAATTTAAATCCGGCAGAGAATTCGACATCAAGTCCGCAGACAATCAATACTGAGTATTCGTTCAATTCTGTTAATTCGAAAAGATCGCCCAATTCTCTGGTCAGCTCGCCGTTCAATCTGTGTCCCAAGTTAGACGAGGTGCCTCTTGTTGAGCCATTGATTTGTAAGAGAATTTCCAATGAACGATTGACGTCAATAGTGTTCAAGAGAGAGAGTTTTCTTGTCGCTTCCCAAGACGGATTTGTAAATACATGGACTCGGCCTGGAAAGGTAGATTTAAAAAAATTTAGATTTTTTTTTTGTTAGAATTTTTTTTTCAGAGTGTACATTCGAATCGCTTTTCCAAAGTTTTAGACGAAACCACTACCACTTGTCTGTGACTAAATGGGCGCTCAAGCTAAATGGGCCTTGTTTGTTTTAATTTTTTTAGCTCAGTTATTTCAATTGTCTGAAGATAATTTCAAAAAATTTAAAAAAGTGGCTAATAAAATTTTTAATCTTTTTTTTTTGTTTGAGAGTTTAATTATTTGCCTATTTTTTGTTTTAATTGAATTATAAGATCGAAAATCAGAATTATTTCTTTATAAATGTTTTGTTTTTATTTTGATACAATAAAATGAGAAAAATTAAATTATTTGTCCATTTGCACAAAAATTAGCCAATTTACGGAAATATTTTTTCTAAAATAGCATTAATATTTGTCATTTTTTTGATTTTTCGAGTATTTTTTTTTTTCTGACGCATAACCTTTAACAAAATTTTAAAATTAAAAATAATTTTTTATCTATATTTGGCTGAAAAGATAGCATATATTTAACCATTCCAAACTGTCATTATTCGGTCAATTCTTTATTTATAATAAAATTTAAACAAATGTTTCTTTTATCTTTTGTGTAATTTTTGACTCAAATTATAAAATTAAAAAAACAAAAAAATAAAAAAATTTTTTTAAAATATTAAAATTTTTATTATTTACCTGCTAGCACTAGTTTAATTATTTCCAAACTTTTTTTTTTAAATAATTTTCATTCATTTTACTCATCTAATATTATTTTCCCTTAGACTTGATGAGCATATTTTGGCTTTATGTTTATGATCATTATCCGGATGTAATTTTGAATTCAAGATTATAGAAACAAGTCCTAAATGGTTTTCGTGAATTTCAAATACAAATTGAACGATAATTCTTCATTTTTTGATTTATTAAAATAAAATTTAATAAAAAATATTAGAAAAAAATATTGGAGCAACATACTTTGTAAGACCTTTTTTAACTTACAATCAAATTTTTTCTTTTTTTTAAGTAATTCAAATAAATAATTTTATTTTTTGTCATTTTTTACACTAGAATGTAAAAAATTCATGCATAAATTCCTAATTAGCTTTTTATTTGGACAAGCACAAATTTCTATAATTTTTTATTAACTTTAATTTTAATTTAAATTAAATGAAAGATTTTTGCTCAATTTGTATTTGAAATTTACAGAACCGTTCTAAATGGTAGAAAATATTCCTTAAGAATATCATGTTGAATGGATGAGTCTAAATTATCTTTAAAAAAATTTTCTTATTTTAAAAATTACGATTTTAAAAAAAATTATAAAAAAATTGAAAAAATACTGCAAATTTAGTTGCTCCTTCAAAAGAAACTCCTTCCCATATTTATTTTTCCTTCAAATTTTTAATTACAAGGAACTTTTATTATCCCATTATTGTTAAACCTTAAATGATAAAGAGTTTTTTTAAAAAATCGTACTGCTCTTTGTCAACAAAAATATTGTCTTCAAAATCAAAATTTTCATGATTTAGGCACCATATTAGTCGTTTTAATTGACCAAATTCACAAAGCAACAAAAATACAAACAGATCCAAAAAAAAGCACACAAAACCTATCGAATAAACCGACACAAAAACCTCAAGAAAATCTGGAGTTCAATCAAATAATAGGAAGCATCATAACAAATCTTTCGTGTATTATAGCCTCAGGCAAACTAGATATGTCGAATCTAGCGAAAATTAATTCAGCGATCGAAAATCTTGCCAAGAAATTACAAAATGAACATGAATAAAACCAAAATAGCACATCTTAACTGTCATTCATTTTCAAGTAAACTCTTTAACATTTATAAATTCATTAATTCGGAAGGAATCGACATCCTTTCGCTAAACGAAACGCTTTTAAATACAAAAAGCACGACAATAGACTTAATAAATAATTTTCAAATGGTAAGATGTGACAGATCTTTTGGAGGAGGTGGTGGGGTAGCATTAATAATAAGAAATAATATAAAGTTCAAAGTAATCGGCAAAGACTCAACCCTCGACAATGAAACACTTGTAATCGAAATTCTGAATCAACCAAAAAAACTTACCCTTATCTGTACATATACAAACCCCTCAAGCCCAACAGACTATCAATACTTAAAGAAATATATATTACAAAACCAAAGCACAATCATCCTGGGAGACTTCAACGCACACCATACAGATTGGAATTGCAAAAATACAAACCAGAGAGGTAAACATCTGGTAAAATTAATCGATACCTTCAATATCTCAATTATTAACGACTTAGAACCAACGTTTAAAAGAAGTAACAATGTACTCGATCTTGCGATTGTGTCAGATGAGCTGCTTTGTAAAACTTCTGAATTTAACGTG
The DNA here is from genome assembly GCA_025491095.1 of Brachionus asplanchnoidis. NCBI lineage: Eukaryota > Metazoa > Rotifera > Eurotatoria > Ploima > Brachionidae > Brachionus > Brachionus asplanchnoidis. The sequence continues at coordinate 2,310,761 of JAILYF010000006.1, forward strand.
CATAAAAATATAGCTATTTCTGATCATTATCCAATTAGCTTTGTGTTAAATGACATGATCCAAAGATCACCATATTCTATCACAAATTGGAAAAAATTGAAGGAAAAACTGCTTGAAATAGAGCAAATAGATGACCAAAATATCGAAGATACTAAACAACTCGAACAGGAAGCAATAAAATTTTCGGAAAATCTAACAAAACTAATTGTAGATTGCACTTACGATAAAACAAATATTTGTGGAAAAATAAATCTACCAAAAAATGTTCTTTTTTCAATCAAAGAAAAAAAGAAACTACTGCGTGAATATTCAAAAACACATGATGCTAGAATGAAAAATAAATTAAACAATCTATCGAACGAAATCAAAAGAGAAATTAAGCAACTCCAATTCAAAAAATGGAACGCAATGTATGAAAGCTTAAACAAAAGTAACCCCTCAGAAAGAAAATATTGGAAATGTTTAAATGCTAGCAACGAAATAGAACACAGCTTTATGGAAAATAGCAACCTCACAGATCATGAAAAAGCTGAAAAAATGGCAGACCATTTTGAAAAAGTTTTTTCTAACCCACACTCATCAACCAAAAATACTTCTAATTATTTCAAATACTATAAGTCGAAACGATTTAATGAAGACATCACAATAAATGAAATTAAGGAAGCTATCAAAGAAACTAAAGTAAAAAATTCAGCGGGACATGATAAAATAAGCGATCGTGTCATCAAAAACCTAAGCCTAAACTGTATAGTAAACCTGCAAAAAATTTTCAAGGCATCATTTACTCTTGGGTATGTACCGAGTATTTGGAAAAACGCAAAGATCAAAACAATCCACAAAAAAACCCAATATATAAACGACCCAGCATCTTTCAGACCAATATCACTTCTAAGCTGTATTGGAAAACTACTAGAAAGAGTAATAAACAAAAGACTTACAAAATGGGCCGAGACTAGAAAAATTCTCATAAACGAGCAATCAGGTTTTAGAAATAAGCGGTGCACACAAGATGTTTTATTTAAACTCATTGAAACAACTTTAAGAAACTCACAAAAGAAGCAAAAAACTGGTCTCACACTATTCGATTTAGCAAAAGCATTTGACACAACAAAAGCTAACTATAATGTCGCTGATACAATACAGTTTCATACCATTCGTAGCTTGCAACGATAAAATTAAAAAAAAAATACAAAGAATACAAAACAATGCCTTACGTATAATACTAAGGGTCCCAAAGAGTACGAGTACAAAACTGATTCACGCTATTGTAGACATAAAAATGATAAATGAACGAATAAAAGAGCTCTTCGTCAAGTATCTGAGCAATGCTTACAACATTGACCAAGAAATAAAACAACTGATTGACACACAGGATAAACAATCAACTAAAAAGTCTCTTCTAACAAAAGTGAAAGGCATTTAAAAAAAAAAAAGAATAAACAAGAAAATGAATGAAAAATAATAAAGAGCTTTCTTAATTCTTTTTTTATATTTTTAGAAGAAACATAATTTTTTGTAACCCCTTATTTTTATGCAACTTATTTTTCTATTTTTAAACTGATTTTTATACAAAATAATTCATTAGGTTTGTTTTTCTTTTTTTTTTTTTTTTTTTTTTTTTTTTAGACAGTTTTAAACTTAGCAAAAAGAAGAGAAGAAAAAGAAAAAATTGTCACACTCGTAAAAGAAAAAAAAAAAACAAACTAAATTTGCCGAAAGGGGAGCGATCGATCTCCAAGCGGCCTACCGACGAAAGTTGGTTATTTTTTAAATTTAAATAAATAAATAAATAAAAAATTCACAAAGCAACGGCGATTTTTGAACGAAGATATATTGATTTTTTACATCATCATTATTTTTTATTTCCTTCAAAGGCTCTCCATTTATTCAATGATTTTAGAAAAATTTAATTAATTAAAGCTAATTCGAAATAAAAAATAGATTATTTTACTCGTACAAAAAAACTACTAAATTATTTTTTCAAAACTAATTTTGAAAAAGTCCTGGATTGAAAATTCGCTCAAAATTCCTAAATTTAAATCATTGAAATTTTTTTGGACAAAATTTACTTTACTTTAGGTCACCTTTTAAAATATTTAAATCCGCATTAATTTATATTTAGTAACAAAATAACAAAGCCTTTAAATTGATTTAAAAATAAATTAAAAATAATCTAATCTTCAAAAACAAAATAATGAAAGTTTAATTTTTTTCCAAATAAAAAAAAATTTAACTATCCAAACGATGCCTTTAAAAAAATTTCAAATCAATAATTGCTAGAACTTTTTATTTTCTCATTAAATAAAATCAATTATCATCAAATTCTACAAACAGAATTCTTATTTTTAGTATTTCAACAAAAACTCGAACAAAAGTTAAAATTTTTTTTCAACTAAAGACTGCAACATATTTCAAATAACTTGTCTGTGTGTATAAACAAATTTAGAAAAAAATTCAATGAAACTTAATTTTTGATGAAAAATGAAAAATTTCAATACATATTGCAATCTTTCATCTAAATTAACATTTAAATTAAGACCCTAAAAAGATATTAAAACTTAAAAATAAAGAAAAACTTAATAAACCCGATTAATGAGTAACCGAGGCGACAACGAAGATCAATCAACGACCGAAGAAGATTTGGTAGAAGACTACTACTCAATTCTAAATGTTCCAAAGACTGTAATTTATCTTTTCACCAAATTTCTGGTCATTTTCACATTTTTCTAGGCAAATGACAAAGAAGTTACCCAAGCATATCACCGATACGGCTTGATTTACCACCCGGACAAGCACAAAGACCCAGAAAGTAAACGAAATGCAGAAATTTTGTTCAGCAAGATAAAAAAGGCCTACGATGTCCTCATAGACCCGCACAAAAGGGCCATTTATGACAGTGTGGGAATGAAAGGGCTGCTTCAAGAGGGTTTACAAATCGCGGTAAGGTCCAAAACTCCGCAGGAAATTCGCGAGGAATACGAAAGAATTTCTAAAGAGCGCGAAGAACGACGCCTAGAAAAGTTGACCTATTCTCAGGGCCATTTTTCCATGCAAGTGGACGCTTCGCGCATTTTTGACTCAATTACAGCTGAAAATGAGCAATTTTTTCCAAGAGCCAAACAGCCCTTTGTTGGTATGGGAAATTTTGACATGTACCAAAGTTTAGATTTTCCTTTATCGGTCAATGACACAGTAACTCTAAGTGGGTCTCTAAACACCCATGATAAATACGGAAATGGATCAGTAAGTGCGGGCTTAAAAAGAATTTTAACGTCAGACACTGTTGTGGAAGTAATTTTTATTTTTTTTTAATTTATGAATATGTATTGCAAAAACTAAGGTTATTTGTATTTTGAGCATTGAATCTATTCCTCTAAGGATTTAAAAAAAATTCTATCTTCTAAAAAGTACTTCAGAATTTACGAAAGATAATAAAAAAATTATTATTTTTTTTTAAATGCTATTACGGGATGGTCTATTTTACAAAATAATAATTAGTTAATTAAATGGGCAAATAAAAATGTGAACAAAAAATTAAAAATTAATTAACAATATTTTTTTTTCAAATTTTTCATTACAAGAAAAAAACAACTTGAATTTATTTTTGAATTAATTAATTAATAATTTGAGAAAATTTATAACAAGAGTTTTTTTATCATTTAAACTAAAAAAATTTTTAAAAGAATTTTGCTGACTAAAGTGCAATTCTTTAATAGAATTTTTTTTTGATTCATAATATTTCAAATTTTCAAAACTTCTAGCAAATTTTATAATTATATGCAGATAGATGGAGATATTAAGGTGGTGTTTTTTTATCATAAAATTCACCTTTAAAAATAAATCAATTAAGAAAAATATGAGCACATTAAATTTAAAATGACTAGCTCCAAAATTTTCATGAATAACCTGAAATTACCAGAAGAATGCATTTAAAAATAAAATTTTTGGAAAGAAATGACAATTCAAGAAGAAATTTAATTTTTCGGATTTTTTTACTTTTTGATTTAATTAACTGCAAAATTTCCTTGTTAAAAAAATATGCGAAAATAATGATTAGATTTTTTTCAGAACAATTTGGGGAAACAAAATATATTAAAAGAATTTTAAAATTGACCAAGATAATGATTTTTTGAATAAAATTGAATAACTTCTTTTCTAAAAGTTTTAAAACAGTTCCATGAATGCAACATGGTGCAACATTCAAAGTTGCATCAGCTATCAAGGTCTAATAAATCTGAAAATTTAGCAGAAATAAGATTTCAATGTATTCGAGTGTAGTGCATGATGCAGAGATTTTGTACATCATTAGCCGACTTTGAAAGTTGATGCAACTAAGAATATTGCATCATGTTGAATTCACGGAATTATTTTTAAATTTTTAGAAAAAAATTATTCATTATTTATAAATTGATATTTAATATTCAATAATTCTCTTATGAACTCAACTCCAAAAATCTATACCATCAACTTGGACAATTTAAAAGAAAATAAAATTTTACTGCGTTATTAAAATTTTTCTATATTGTCTCAATTTTTACAGTGAAATAACAAAAAATTAAGTAATTTTTTATTATCGAAAAAAGCCTAAAAAAATAAAATCTACAATATTTTTAAAAAAATTATAGAAAGAGACAATTTTTGGCTATTTTACAATTAAGGATAAAAGAAATCTAAAATTCATGTAAAATTACCGTCGACCATGATGTAAAATTTAAGAGAGAATTTTTGAAATTGGACAACCATTGTTGCATCTTGAGGCAATGTCTGAATTTTGTTCTGTTCTTTTCTTCTAAATTTAACAAAACCTTAATTAAAGTAAAAATAAGAGCTGTAAATTTCGAATATATTAGTATACCGCGATAAAAATTTTTCTTCGAGATTAAATAGTTACTTTTAAAATTAAATTCAAAGAAACATCTTTTTTTATTATTTTGGGTCTATCTTTTCATTTTTGAGCTTATGCCTAAAAATATTGGAATTAAAAGGAACAAAAGAACAAAATAAAAATTTAAAATTTAAACAATTTTTTTTTAACTGTACAACTCGTTCTGCAAAAAGAATTATTTGACACAACATTCGTATAACCTAAATTTAATTTTTGCAAAGCTTATAATATAAAAATTCATTAAAATTAAATTACCTGATTAGTCATTTAACAAAACGAGTTTAAGAGCTGAAATAAAATTATTCAAATTTTTTTTTGCTCTTTATTTTCTAAAATTTAAAGTTAGCTCATTGTTTAAGTAAATAAATATCTTTGTCTATTGACTAATTTACTAAAACTAAAAATGAAAATTATATTTAATATTGATAATTTTAAAATTTTTTATCAGATTTTTAAATAATAAAAGATGGTTTCACAATCAAATATCGTTTGTTTACTGTTCACCGTGATCAATTGTGGAACAAAAAAAAAATAAATTTTAATTTGTTTATATTTGATAATTCATGCTCGAAACCTTAGTTTTTGTTTTACTCTATTTTACCAATAAAAATAAAAAAAATCTTTAATTAGTTAAAAACAACTATGGGTGCTAACCAAGGTTTATCAGCTATGTTATTCAAACGACTTTCTCAAAAATGGTTTTTATCTTTTTTTAAAAAATAAATTTTTTTTTCTATTTTTATAATTTAGCAATGGGTCTGCTAATGCCATATTTCGCTACAAAAATGGTTCTATTGCACCTGTACTGGTGGGCACTGTCAATTACCAATTGGACACTCATTTAATCGGTCAGCTGCAGTACAAAACGGGTCTTAATTTCGCCAATTCTCACATGAGCACGGCACTGATTTATGAAAAAGATAATCTCAGTGCTAACATTCGCTTTCAGCTTAGTGTAAAAAATTCCTTTGTAGCTGCACAAATAGCCAGAAAAATTACAGATTGGGACTTAAAACTAAAATCATCGGCTCAATACGGGTTCATGGGTGTCACTTTTTCGTACGGCATAGAAAAACAAATAACCCAATTTTCCAAAATTGATGTATCCATGGTCATTAATTCTTTGGCTGGTGTGGCTTTGCATCTAGAGTAAAAAAATATTTCAAAAAAATTTATTTTTAATTTAATTTTAAATTTTAGATTAGAGAGAGGACTGCAAAAATTTGTTGTCCCGGTTCATTTGTCACGTGATGTCATTCCCTCTGCTATATTCTACGGAACAGTCACACCGATTGTTTGTTATTTTGTTGTAAAGAAAATGTTAATTGATCCATATCTAAGAGACAGAGAAGAAACGTAAAGTCTTTTTAAATTTTTTTTGTTTGAATGTGAAAAAATTTATTTCAGAGAGGCCAAAATTAAACAAGAAAGACTTAGAACAGAAATGATGGAAAAAAAGAGACTTGCTTTGGCAGCGGTAAATTCAAAGTTTGAAAATAAATTTTTTAGTGAATTTTTCTGATTAAAATAGCAAAATTTAATGAGAGAGACTGTTTCGCGGATTGTCGAAAAAGAGAGTCCAAATGGTTTGATTGTAACCAGAGCATTGTATGGAAAAGTTCGTCCAGAAGATAAGTCCGAGTAAGATTTTAGAACATTTTGTGTAGAAAAAGTGATAAGTTTTGATCCTTAGATCTAGAACTGTGGTTGAAAATGAAAAATTAGTTGATGTTACAATTCCGCTACAATTTTTGGTAAAAGATCATTCTTTACACATTGTTAATGATCAACCTAAAGTAACTAAAAAATTATTTCAAATTTTAAAAAGATTAAATATGCTTTTTAAGAGTAATTTGGAAGGATTTTATGATCCATGCATTGGAGAGACCAAAGTTTTGTTCATTCAATACAAATTTAATGGTGAATTTTATGAAACAACTTTTGACGATGACCAATTGGTGCGACTTCCCAAGGCGTCGCATAAGGTTCAATGGTGGTCAAGACCGTTTTCGACAATCAGAAATCAGTGATTTAACATGGTTTTATTCCTGTAATTAAGTGAAAGCCTTGGTGTTTTATTAAAAGTGAATTGGAATGTTAAATCCTACAATTTGTTTTGATAATTTATTCATTTGAAATAAAAATTATTAAAGCGTTTTATATTTTTCGCTGAAAATTTAAAATTAACAAAATAAAAATAATAATTTTGATAAAAATAGGCCAAAACAGGTTTTTGTCTGTAAAGCAAGAAACTTGAGTCTCACTATGGAAGCTAAAATGAGTATAAATAACTAAATATGATTATTGCCATAAAAAAATCATGAATTTTATCTTTTTACTCAGTTCAAATAAATAAAACATAGTTATTTTTTATTTAATAATAAATCAAATCTGGATCAGAATGTTATTTTTTAATTAAAGAGAAATAATATGTGAAAAAATATAAGTATTATTATTATATTGCTGATTTCATAATCAATCAAATGCTTTAATTATTTTAAATTCAAATTTAAAATTTAATTTTTTAAATAACGATTTTGCCTTAGAAGACATTTTTTCCAGTTTAAACCGTCTGAGTTTGTCTCAAACAAAAAAATTATCATTGAATCACTCGACGATAACCAAGAAGCGCAAGATGAGATTGTCGTATCGCTAAAATGTTAAAAAAGGGGCTTATAAAGTCCAAATGGTAGTACAAAAAAAAATGGGATAATTTTTTTATTAATTGTGTATTTTATATATTTTTTTTATTTAATAAGTGAATGAAATAAAATAAAGTAATGATTAAATTGAATTAGTGATATTTCTACCTTTTTTGATACATTTTTATTTTTTGTATTATGTTTCTAAAATATATATAATAATTGAATTAATTAATTGTTTATTGATTTTGTTAATTTTTTTATTGAATAAGAGAAGATTTTTCCTGTAATTTTGGATGAATATTAATTGTGTCCGTTATCTGAATTTGTCCAATTCTACTTTTTTTCAAAAAAATGGCTATGAATTCAATAAAATTCCATTGTGAAGAAGGAGAGTAACAAAAAATACTCAAAATTGGAAGAATTTATAGAAGAAACAGAATTTCCCGTAAAAAAAAGTCAAAAAAATAAGAAATAAGAACTAAAGATTTTTGAGAAAGAAAAGTAGAAAATTATAAAAAATTTAAACCAGAATGCATTATTAGTAGTTCAGGGATAATTTTTGGGTTGAGGAGGATGCGATGACGTGACAATAGTCGAAAATAGAGCTAAGAAGGATTTATAAAGTGTGATCGAGGCGCTATTTTATTTATTTATTTGTTTTCTGTACCGAGCTAGAGCTCCTTCAGAATAAATTAAAAAAAAATAGATAAAAATAAAATAAAAATAAAATAAAATTAAAGTTAATTAAATGAGATAAAAAAAAGAATCAAAATAAAGTAAATACGCTAAATAAATGAAAGTTAAGAAGACATAAATTGGAATAGATTTTTACATGTGGCACATGTAAAAATAGTTTAAGTTTCAGGAAAAAAAGAAGAAATAGTTAGGTAGCAATTACACAATGGAATTGGGTATTCAATATATCTTGATTCGAAACCTTCTTTGTATTCCTTCACCAGTCTTACAACCAATAGAATAGAATGACTCAGTCCTGTCCTAATATATCTCTCACTCAATTCAAAAAGCCGTTTCGAGACTGTTAGTAATATTAGTTTATTAAAAGCCTCATGATGTACGATGTTGGAGGGAGTATCATATTTTAACTTAAGAATAGATCTGACTGCTGTATTCTGAATTGCTTGTAGTTTTTTGATATTATTGCTGAAAATGAATTTAAGCAAGGAAAAGAATAGTCTAAAATTGGTCCGACTAAAGATTTATATAAGTTTCCTAATGTGTTTTGATAAAGACCCCATTTTTTGTTTGACAATATCTTAATATATTTAGCCTTTTATTGCAGCGTTCTTTAATTTCGTCAACCAGTATATTAAAATTTAACTTAGAATCAAATTTAATACCAAGAAACTTGATTTCTTTTTGGCTCACTATTCTGTTTCCATAAGTTTTTAAGTTTAGATTATCACTCTCTTTTTTGAACCTAGAAAATACTACTGAACACTAATTTTCAACTGATATCTTCATTTTCTATTTAATAAGTCATTGTTCTAGTTCGTTGAGGTATTTATTAATCTTATTTTCTAGGTTCCTCTTTTTGTTATAAATGAAGAATGTAACTAGATCATCTGCGAAAAGCAGAGAGTATTCATTATTTGTTTTGTTTCTTTAAGGGATGTCATTAATGTATATACTAAATAAAAGAGCACTAATTACTGAGCCTTGAGGAACACCTGCAGTTATTCGATATTCTTCGCTCAGGTGGTCATTCACATTTACCTTAAATGTCCTAAAGTCTAAAAAGGATCTAATCCAGTTAGTCAAGTAATGAGGTGGATTTATTTTAATAAATTTAAAAAGTAATCCATCATGCCAAACCCTATCAAAGGCTTTAGAAATATCAAAAAAAAGGCCGTAAACTCTTTTATTTCTATTAAATGATTCCACAATTTTTTGAATTAAAAAGAAAAGATTATTTGATGTTCGCTCGTGTTTCCTAAATCCAGATTGCTCCTGGATAAGGAATGAATTTTGTTCCAAAAAATTGTATAATCATGAATATATCATGCGTTCTAGTAGCTTTCCTTAACATTTCTTTATACTAATTGGTCTATAATTTAAGGGATCTTGTAAAGTAGAGGCCTTTTTTTGAATCATAGTAATGTACGATGTTTTCCACGCTTTAGGGACTCTACCTTCTCGAAAAGATAAATTAAAAAGTTCTATGATTTCTATTAATGAATTTCTAGGTAAGTTTTTTAACATTAAATTATGAATTTGGTCAGGTCCTTCATTAGCAAATTGAATCACTAAAATTACACTAGTTATAATTTCTAAAGAAATCAGAGTTTGAATTAAGTATTTTGATATCTTTCTCAGTATCAATTAAATCAGAATAAGGACTAAATATTGAATATAAGAGTTCTCTGAAGCATTTACCCTTTTCTTCATTAGTTTTGAATTCATTTTATTTAAAATCAGATTTGGATTTGATCCTTTTTATTGATTCCAGAATATTTTTAAGAGGCCTTTAAATCAAATGTAAGTTGATTAAATTTTTAATTAAGCTTTTGACAACGAGTTTTCTAGTAGTTTCTTCTTACTTTCCTACGTTCTTTTATCAAATTAACAATTTTCGGCGGAAGACTCGTTTTAAAGATTTTCGGAGAAAGATATGGAATGCTTTTATGTGAAGCAGAAATAATTTTTTCTGTAATTTTATCATTTAGTTGATCCATTGTGAGGGAACTTTCAGTGATATTCACTATTTGGGAATTTAAAATCTCACTGAATAATTGCCAGTTTGCTTTCTTTTAGTTAAATTTTAAGATGCTTATCTATTTTCGAATTGATAGCCCGTAGAAATCGATGCTTCGATTGGGAAATGATCAATAGTCATGTCTTGAGTATTTAAGACACTGAATTCGGTAATTTTGTCAATTAATGAAGATGAAACTAAAAAAAGGTCAAGAATTTCAAAGTAATGTTTATTGAAAATATTGAAAGTATGACGCTTTTCATTGATTACTGAAAAGTCTAACTCGTTGATTATTCTTTCCAACATTATACCGTTTTCATTTTCCCCTACGCAGCCTATTTGCTTTTTTCTAGCGTTTAGATCACCACCTAAAATGTAATTTATACATTTTTTTTACCGGTTTAAAAAATTTAAAGTTCGGAAGCACATTGAGTGGCTCATAAAGAATAAATGCAAACAATATATCATTCTTACCTAGGTTAATTTTTACTCAAAGGAGTTCGGAATTGAATTCATCATAAGAAAAATCTTGTATAAATTCAATTCCTTCTTTAATTAAAATAGCTACTCCTCCTCCATACTTGTTGTGTGGTTTTGTTATGAACTGATAATTTTGAAAATCAAGATAAATAATTGCCTCGCTCAAATCTATCTTTAATTCATTGAGCAAAACAATGTCTGGACATTTTTGAGCTAAAATATTGATTAAGGGATGAACCCTACTTGGTAAATGAAGAAAATTCCAGTGTGCATTTACTAACCTCGTTTTATTAAGAGATTTTGTTCGTAAAATTTATTTATTTGTCTTCTTGATCTTTTTAAATTTTTTTAAAGCTGTTTTGACTGGAAGTTTGCTGAATAACTTCGCTGGATGGTTGATCTACTTGACTTGAATATTCAGTTGTTGAACTGTTTGATTCAGAGGTGTTTGTCGAAGTAATCCATTTAAAGCCTTTGATTCGATAAGATTGATTTTGGATTCCATCTTTTGGATATAATGAACTCAAGATGATTCTTTGCCTTGTGGAACGCCTAATGAGATTTGGTGCAGTTTTGATTTTTAATTGCCGTATACAAAGAATTTTCGATCTTTGAGAAAGCTTTCTATTCATTTGATCATTTTTTTGCCGAGGCCTTTTGTTCTGAGACATTTAATTATGCCTTTGTGAGTTGTTAAATCGAAAGCTTTTTCAAGGTCGAAAAGAAGTTTTTTGTTAAAACCATCGGCAATTTCTTGAGTGAGCCGAAGAATCTGATCTTAGGTGCTTTAATTTTTCTTGAAACCAGCTTGAGTTTCAGGTAAGATTAAATTTGTTTTGAGCCATTTTTGAAGTTTATTTCACACCATTTACCGATTGCATTAAGAAGTGAAATAGGTCGGTATGACGATATTTCATCTTTTGGTTTCTATTTTTTGGGGATCATAATGATTTTGGATGTTTTCCACGCTTCAGGCACGTAGCCGAGTTTCAATGAAGATTTGAAAATTGAAAATATATTTATATGAGAAGGTTCAGTGCAATTTGTAAGAAGTTTGTTTGTGACATTATCTTCGCCCGAAGCCACTTGATCTCTGAGTGATTTGAGAGTGCTCATAAAGGTTTCAAAGTTCAGAATTGTATCGCACGATATATTTGCTTGAGTATAGATTGGGTTTTGTGGAAAATCAGTGTGATTTTTTTCGGTAAAGGTTTCTTTAAGACTAGTGACAAAAGCGTCTGCGTTAATGATTTCATCAGTTTCGTAGTTATTGTTGTTAATTTTGATGTTCGATTGACGAGTATTCATAGTTTTCAAGTCTTTTCAATAGCTTACAGTTTTTTGAGTCAGATGCATTAAACTTTTTAAACTCGTTGAACTTGCTTCCAAGCTTTTTTTGCTTAAAATCTTGGGTTGCTTTTTTAATCTTGTTTGTAAGCATATTGGGCATTTTTTTATGCTTCGCGCCTTGAGTTTTGTTGAAAAAACTTCTTATTTTGTTTTTAAGCTTGATCAGCTCGATTGTATAAATGCCATACAGGCAAACCCGGTTTAGTCGAAGTTGAAAGGCGATCGTAAAAAGCTTTGACCTTTTGATTTAGACCTGACCTTAAACCTTAGCCTCCGGCGGTAACAATCAGAAGATTAAAAACGAGTTTATTCGGATCAAAGATATATTGAAAAAAAGACTCAAACCACGAAACAGGGATTCGAGCTAAAGTTAGCAGTAGGCTAGAAGAACCAGCAAAGGATCTACTCATCATACTCAAACAGCTACGACTCCTACTAATTACTAGGTACTCAAGCTAATATTTCTCTTCTAAAAGAAAATGAATTGTTTAAATAGTTGTAGTATGATCTTCATTTATTGAAACTTGTGATGTTCTTTAAAGGACGACTCTGTAGAATTATTGAATTCTGAATGTCTAGGTTGTATAAAACTGGTTGCATCTTCATAATCCTCATAAAAATCATTAAATATTAAAATATCTTGGTATCCAATTAAAATTCCGATCATTTTTAGGTAATATTCTAAAAAATTTTAATTCAGAACTTGGAGTTTTAGATTTTCAAATTGTAACTTTACCAGATTTGGAAAAAATGAATCCTCACTTGTGTAAATTTCTACTTCTACATGAATATTCAATAAAAATTATTTTTTATATTCTCTAAGTTTTCCTCCATTTCAGTTTATAATTTATTGTCAATAAAATCGAAAATTCTAAAATTAATATATACTGGTAATACTTGTCCACTTAAATTTGTACAATGATCAAAAAGATTGAAAAGTAACTAATAATGTACCATCAACTGTTGTTGCAATAATGCTAATCCTTTTTAAAAAATAATCGTCTTTAAATGGTTCAAGTTTTTCAACATATTCATAATCGTATCATGTTGCAAATGTAGGCATTTGAAAATAGAATATCAAATCTCTTCTATTTATTGAATTAAATTCATTTCTTTCAGTTCTAAATTTTTCATTCGCATTATTAGGCACTGTTGTTACAGCAAATATTCCTCCACTACTATCAATATTCTTCTTTTACTATTTGCTAAATTTTAGCTCGATCAGCATCATCATATTTGAGAATGTCGCGATCTATAAACTGGTTCTCATTACAAACATGATATAAACCATATGACTGCGCTAATATTTCATTAGCAGTCGTTTTGTAAGTTGCAGTCTTGCCGCAAAGTACCAAGCACCATCCTTAATTGGTCTCATAACCATTTGCCCTTACTTTGATATTTCTGAGTAATTATTAGTTTCCTTAAATAATGCCATTTTCTCATAGTCGGCTTCACTCAAGGATTTCCTAGCATCTTCGTCGTCCGTTTGAGCTTCAAAGGCATCTATTTTATCTGTGTTGTTTTTTCCTTTCTTTAATTTAATGACATCGTTGTGCCACTGGTTTGATTCAGGATATATTGCTCCGAATTGAGCCATTTCCTCCAGAGTTAAAGATTTTGTCGCCACTTGATTTTTATTTTATTTAAGGGTTTTCATAAATAATTCACTTTCTTCCTACAGCGGTTCTAATAAAATTGTAACGCCATCCGACCGTTAACTTATTTTTGATTTTTTGAAAAAAATAAATTAAAATTTAATTTACAAAATTGAATTTTGTTTAAATAAATGATAAAAGAATAAATAAAAACATAATTAAAATTTATTTATTTTTTACCAAAAATAAGTCAGCAAAATTAATTTAAATTTTTTAATTTTGAATTTCTTAATTTTTAATTTTGAATTTTAAGGGTATAAATGGCCGACAAAGCCTGCCGACTTGGTCGACATGGCTGGCCGGATGACATTGCGATTTTATTAGAAATGCTGTATTTAATTAACTAGGTTTTCGAAATGAGCCTGGTAATTTCTTGTACCAAAATGCATATAATTAAAAGCTTGCTTTGCTAGTCAGTGTTATATTTCCATTTTTTCCAATGTGACTTTGGACAGATCATTAGCAGCCTTTTTATACAACTTTGGGACACATAAAATCAGAGATAGTGACTCGACATTTTTGAGATGACTGAGTCTGAGTAAGAATCATTCAGCTTCAAATGACTCTACTCGAGTCAAAATCAAATGATAATCAAAGGATGACTTCGGAACAGAATCGGGAGTAAGACTCGGCCTCATTTTGAGTCATTTGACTCACGAAAAGGAAAACGTAAAAAATTATTGAAGATTTATTTTATTTTTTTAAAAAAAGCGTTCAAAAAAAGTTTAATGTCTGATTTTTTTAAATTTTTATAATTGATTTCTGAATTAATTAATTGAATATCTTTGCTTTTTTTGTTAATCTAAGTTATATAATTTTGATAATATGGTTTCATTTTCTTATACAATCAAAAGATAAGACAGCACAATTTTAAATCTAATTTAATTTTTTTTGGCTCATTTTGTTTGTATTCTTCAAAATTTTTCAAGTTACTTATCGTGGTAAACATTAGTTTAGAATCATTTTCTATCAATTTACGCTTGATACCACGATTTGGAGAATCTAAAAGTTTGTTTTCTTTCATTAATGCTTCGTGCTTGACTAAAAGTGAATTAGATTTTGTTATGTGACGATATAAGTTAGATGTAGGATCAATCAGCTTGTAGACAATTTTTTTGTCACATCCCTTGCATGTATCTGAATTGTTGATTGAGTTTAAAGTGTTTGAATCAAAATGATAGCAATTTAAAATAGATGGGAATGTTAATGAATCGATTTCTGCTTGAGACTTTGACAGCAGAATATTTGAAGTGAATGGGAGAGAAATTTTACCAGAAGTATTTATTTGAGGGCTCTTTGAAGAATCAACTCTTTCATCTGAGCTTGAAATAGCTAAGTCTGACATTTTCAGATTAATCTAAAAAAATAACTACAATAAATACATGCCTTAAAAAATGATAAGAAAAAAGTATCAATTAAAAGATTCACTCTAACTAAAATCTAACAAATTATTGTGAAATCAATTAAGAAAACCGAGCGGTGACAAAAGTTTTCAATTAGCTCCTATTATTTCTTTTGTTTGTAGAGAATTTAAAAAAGTTATTAGTTTTCATTCATTTATTCTGCATTTATTTAACCAGGATATAAAATGTGTAGCTATTTTAGTTTTAACAGAGGTTTAGCATTAAAAAAAATGAATATGTATAAGAAATATCTATATATATTTAATTTGCGTACAAATAATTTTAAGAAAAATAAATAATTTTCGAGTCATGTTTAGTCAAATGACTTGAATCGAGTCTGAGTCGGCTTTTATTTTTGACTTAGAGTCAATTCTGACTCAAGTCAAAGTCAATTTTACCAAAAAAAAATGAATCGACTCAAGGCAAAAAAAATGACTTAAGTCAGACTTGAGTTGTACTTGACTTGAGTCAAATTTTTGAGTCACCATCTCTGCACAAAATGTAATCGTGTCGCTTACCATTATCTGATTCTTAGTCCAGTCCTATGACCTTCATCAAGCGTGCTTTTTGTGATTGTTGACTGTTGGTTCATTTTGAATATTTATTTTATTTTTTTTGCGAGGAACGAGCGGTGCGTGACGAGCATATTAAACATAGACTCACGTGAATAAAAAACGAATACTAAATAGTTATTAAAAAAATTCTGGACGTAAATCGTCAATACACTATACACATAGAAAAAAAATTCTCATGTATTTTCTTAATAAAAATTTTTGACAGACAATAATTAAAGATATTCAGATAAAACTTAACATTTACTCAAAAAAAATTTGAAAAATAATGTTACTCTTATATATGAAGCTTTGCTTCCCTATTCTAATATAAGTGTATCGCCAGGTATTTTAACAATTATTAACTGTCCGAATTGAACCGTGTTTGTAAAGGCACGGATTAAAATAGATATAAGTTTTTCAAAAAACGTTGGCTCTTTGAAAAAACTACAACAGGATGGTGTTTCGGCAGATACCACTCACTCATTAAGCGACTGCTTCAAAGAATAGAACATTGAAGTTCTGCCATGGTGTGCCCGTTCACCTGATCTTAACTCAAACGTGAAATTATGATGATACATGGTTATCAAAATTTTAAACAACTAGGATACCTATATTGACCATTTAAAAGAGGTTTTACGCAAAGAGTGGTTAAAGATTAAGGTCATTTTATATATCAAATTGTAAAAATTTCTTAACTTTTGAAACATTCTAATTTTTAAAAATTGTATCCATTTTTTTTGGTTTTTTTTTGGGATTTTCTTATAACATAATTCTTTTATTTTGATTTTTTGTTTTTTGGAATGATGACAATTAAAAATTAAGAAAAAAAAACGCTTTATTATTTTCCCGTGTATTTTATGCGAAAAAACAACAATTCTTTAATTAACAAAAAAAAAATTTCTAAACTTTCACATACTGTATAAATCTTGACTACTTCGAATGGTAAAGTGCTCCTATCAACCAATAAAGATTATAGATTAATTACTCCATTCTCTCATAACCTCAAATTTATTCGCTTTTGGATTTGATTAACTTTTTTGATTTTTTTTAAAAAAGAAGTTAAATAAAAAAAAATAAAAAAAACGAATTGAAAAAACCTATGAAAGGAAAAAGAAAAAAAAAATAATTAAAGACCTTGTCCGGAAAAACTTTGGTAGTATATCACTAAAAAAAAGTCATTAGTGTAGTAAACATGAGTTCGGATCAGAATATCAAGTATTAAAATAGCTAAAATTTGTACAGGTAAAAATATTAATAACTAAGCTTTTAAATATCAGAAAAAACAATAAGAATAGCTAAATATTTTATTGTAAATGTTTAAATCAAATAATGCCTTTTTAATTAACGTATACCAAGAAAAATTTCTTAAATTTTATTAGAATTAAAGTAAATAAATTTTTTATTTTTTTGGTCAAAATCAAAAATTCTGGAATATTATCTATTATTATTTATTGTAAATCTGGTCGATTATAGCTCCTTCAGCAATATAAAGAAAATAAAATATAATAAAATAAAAAAAAGAATAAAATATTAATTGGCAAGATATTAATGAGATATTAAAAGACATATGATACTTTTTTTAAAACATGGTCGAAGGTGTAGGATTGATAGTATATATAGGTTTATAAAAGATAAAGTTTTAAAAATTATGTGTTTTGAATTAGTGGAAAGAGTTCGTCTATAGTAAGATAAAAACTAACTTGATTTCTGACTTAATTTATTTATATCATTGTCAATAAAGTGTTTATTGAAAAAAAATAGTGTAATTGAAGAATTGATTGATTTAGATTTTTTTTAATATTTTTTACTTAACAGTCAAACTTTGGTTTAAAAATCATCAACCTCTAGAAAATCAGCAACAAATTATATTTAGCGAAAATATCGAAAGCGAAAGGCTAGTTTTTGCTTACAACATGATTAATAATAAACTAATTATACTTTTGTATTCTCAATCAGTCCATTTTCGAATTGATTGAGAATTCGAATAAAAATAGAAAAATTTAAAATTTGAGATTAACTTTGATCTCAAATAAAAGGGATCGTATGAAAAAAGGGAATTTATTTGGCAAACACTTATCAACAACGTTTAGTCTTAACCTCGATTTAATTAATCATTACTCTTTTCCACTGGTTTACGGAATGGTTAAATTTTAATCAGAGTTGTTTAAAAGTTCCAAAAAAAAGTCCAAGTCATGACTTTTTTTTTTAATTTGCTCGGTCATGCTTAATATCAAAACATTTATATACTTTTGGGGTTGTCTAATGCAATAGATTTGCCATTCACAAGATTTTCTTGCAATTTTAGCATAAATTTCTTCTTCAGTATTCAAAATTTTAAACCCAGGACTTGGACTTGACTTGAGACTTGTGACTTTTCAACAACTCTGATTTTAATGTTAAGTTAAACAAAACAAAAATTGAATAAGATTTTCTTAAATTGTAGTTTTAAAGCTGGGGAGATACGGAGGTTACTTTTTAATACTTTTTCATTTCCTTTTTCTTTTTCACAATAAATTCCCAATCATTTTCTCGAAGATAAATTAACTTTAGAAGAGGTTTCATTTCGTAGCAAAAGTATATTGAAAATATTTATTTTTAGAAATAAAGTTAACGTCTCGTTACTCGTATGTAAAGCTTTGCTTCGTGTATCTTTTTAATAAATATTGTGAAGACATTGATAAATTAACTATAGCGTAGCTCTTTGTTTCTGTGAATAGTAACTGATTTTTAACAGTTTTTTATTATTTTTGCATAATGCATATTAAAAAAATAAAAAACTTAAATTTTGGCATTAAATTAATATCTGTTGTTCAATTTAATTAACCTTTTGTCTAGGTTTGTGTTTTATTTTTTAATTATAGCCCATTTTCAGTTGTATTGATTGATTGAGTTACAAAATAAATAGATTTCTAATTAAAAAATTGATGAAAGATTTTTAAACGAAATATTTAAACAAATTTTTTAAAAGTGTGTAAATATTTTTCGGCAAATATTTCCCTAAGCTTTTTATTAATTTGTTCTAATTGTGAATAATTTTTCTCATATATTCTATTTAATTTCTGTTATATTTATATAATTGACTCGTAGTGAAATTTTCTATTTCATCCAATAGACCAAAATTAAGTCCCGATAAACCGATTGTTCGAAATTAGTTTGATTGAGTTTAAATCTTTGTGTTTGTATTACAAAATGCATCCAATGTTGAAATAAAATTGAAAAAGTGCGATGTTTTAAATAATTTTTTCAGTTTCAAATAAAAAAATAATATTAAGTTAATATTGCAAGCATTTTTATATTTGAAATTAAACTCTTTAGTGAAATTGAATGGGTTTTTATTTGAAAATTTAAAAATAAAATCGAATTTTATTTTATTTATTATAAGTCTGGACTTGGGTCTAAATTTGGGATTTTTAGACAATCCTAGTCCAAACCAAAAAAAATATTATTATTAAATTTTTTTTCGCTCGTCCATATTCTCATAAAAAATTTAGTTTTTTTTAAATAAACATAATTTTCTAAAGAATAAGATTGAATTTGAATTTAAAAGATCGATTTTTTAAATTTTTTTACTAAAGAATAATAAAATAAAATGCAATAAAAATGATTTAAAGGATATTAAAAAGCTTATGCAATTTATAAAAAAAACTTAATTCATTACTAAACTGATTTTTCTAAATTAAAAATTAAGTAGATTTTAACAATCATAATTTTCAATGCTTTCATTTCGAAATTTAAAAAAAATCAAGCTTTTTTAAGCAAATAAATAAAAGATTAAATAAAAAAGTTCATATAATGTCTTGGAAATGAAATAATTTCCACAATTTTATAAAATGATTTTTAAAAAAGTTAGTTTTAGAATTTTGAAATATTTTATTCAATGAACTTGAAAAAAAGAATTCAGTTTTTGCTTTTCATTTATTTGGCAAATTTATATAGTAGTAGTAAAACAAGAAATCCGAATTTAAAAAATGAGCTCAAACTTTTTCCTTTATTGTTTAATATATCATATATAAAAGAAACCACTCACAACTACGATCATCTTCGAGTCTTTTTAAATGAAACTGGCAATAAAGGACTTGGTGTTTTTGCCTCCAGACGAATACCTGCAAATAGAACAGTATTGTATTTTAAATTGAAAATATTTGATAACACAAATCAACGAGTTGGTGATGGAAAATATAGTGTGGCTGTGTTAAAGAGATCTAAAGATTCTTATATAATTGATAAAAGCAAATTTGCTGATATCTATGAAGACTCTAATCAAAAACCAAAAGCAAGAATACCATTTTGGGTTAATTAATTAATTATTAAATTTCATGTTTTTTAGCTTTTTTTAATAGGGATACATGACCAATGAACCGGATGTAACCGAGTCTCCAAATTGTGACCTTTTCTTGGTTAATATTCAGGACTGGTTTAATGCTGGTGAATCATATATTGGAAAATTGGTGTCAATTAGAGACATAGAGCCTGGACAAGAGATAATCTGGTAAATTATTTCATTTGTTAAAACTGATGCATTAAAATTATTTAATTGGAAATACCTCAATAAAAATATAACAAAATTTTGAGGCAGTTTAATACTATACTGCTATGATAAACTATTTTTACGAAATTTTACGTAATTTTTCGAAATTTTACGTGATTTTACGTAAATTAGCGTAAAATTAATAAAGTGAAAAAAAGTAAATTTCCGAAAAATTACCAAAGAGGAATACAGGATTTGCATTGTAAATTTGCCCCTGTTTTATTTTTGATTTGATCACTCAAATTTTTATATTTTTATTAATAACGATACCTTGTTTAAACTTTATTCGGAATATTTAAAATATTTTTTCAATTTTTGTTCCAAAGTTTACCAATTTGGAAAATAAAAATTTCTTTTTTGACAAATCTAACTTAACAATACATTATTTTTTAATATCAATGCTGAATGAAACTTAGCAAAAAGAAATTTTTACATTCCTAGAATTATCTTATAAATCAAAAGATTTCTAAGTTTTTAGGAATTTAGTATTTAAATTTTTACTTTAGAAAATTTAATTCTCTTCCAACATTATAGATCAAGAGACTTAAATAAACTTCAACTACTAAAACTCATGATTCGACTTTTTGAATTGAGTCAGAGATATGTTGGAGCAGGGCTGAGTAATTCTGTTACTTTGGTTGTCAGACTGGTCAAAGAATATTGAGAGGGTTCTGAATCAGGACACATCGACAAACTCTTAGTTAAATTTTTTTTTTATTTAAACATTTTTCAATTTTTATCTTTTTGTTTTATTTTACTATTTTCTTCTAAGTTTTGATTCGTTTTTAAACTGAAGAAGCTTTAGCTCGACAAAGCTAAACAAAAAAATATATAATTAATTTAATTCAATTTAAATTCGCTACAATTATAAAACTAATCGAGCTTTTATTTTACAATTCATTCTTTTTTGTGCTTTAGTTTTACGATTCATTTTTTTTGTGCTTTAGTTTTACGATTCATTTTTTTTTTGCGCTTTACTTTTTTGATTCATTTTTATTTTTTGCTACAATTTTTAGATTCATTCTTTTTTTGTGCTTTACTTTTTCGATTAAATAATATTTATTTTTATGGAAAAATAAAGTTAAATAAAAATTACATAAATAACGTAATTATCCGAATTTAGTCACATGTCATTAAATTTTTAGTGACATGATACTAAAGAATCTTTTACATGTTATGTCACTAAAATAAAGTACTCTATTTTAAAGACATGTCACTCAGTTCGGATGATTACGTTATTTTAAAACGAAATGTAAAGATCTAATAATAATTATTTTACACAAGATGAAAAAAATGTGTCGGATGGAAAAAATTTTTCCTAATAAAATACTGGATTAAAATTAAAAATATAATATTTGTTTTGTTTTGTTTTAAAAGAAAAATTCTTTACTTTCATATTTTTTGATTATTGTAAAGAAATAACTTTTGAAAAGATTTTTTTTTTAATTTAATTTTTATTTTGTTTTATTTTGAATCGATATGACTCAACTTAAAGAGTTAATTTTTGCAATGTTAAGTTTTTGAAATAACTTTAAAAATAAATAAATTTTTTTTGAAATTATTCAAATTTTTTTTGAAATAAATATTTTTAAAAGTGTTGTCGCAATACCATTTAGTTTTTGTTTGTCTAGATATCTAGAACTATCTCGTCAAATCAATACATTAAGTGAATGAATTTTTATTCAAATTAGAAAAGATATAGTTTTTTTTTAAGAAAAAGGTTGATGATCTTTAAATTTGAAAAATAAAAATCCAGACTTTTCCAAATTCATGGAAAAAAAGCAGAAAAAGTTTGACATAACTAATGACCGACAATTTTTTTAAAATTCTTATTTATTTTAAGATTTGAATTTCAAAATATTTGCAGGTGACACAACATTTAGTTACTCAAAAAAGATCTTGAAATTGTTCTATAGTGATCGAATTTTAGAATAAATGACTTAATGTAATTAAAGTAATTTTAATTAGAAAAATATTTACTTTTTTAAAATATTTAGCAGGATTTTTTATGAACAAAATTTTTTATCCGAAAAGATCAAATTTATTTATTTTTTTTTAGTATCGAGCCAAAGCTTCTTTAAAATGCAATGAAAAAAAATTTCATTGAAAAAAGCTTAAATAAAGAAAGGAAATTATAATAAATAAATACTTGTTTGTTTGTCTTTATAATTGATAAAGATTTTATTTCTTTTAGACGTGCTTTTATGTAATTTTTAACTTTTCAAAGTGAACAATATATGCAAATTGAATACTGAATAATTCTATTAAAAGTTTAATAAAAATGAAAGTCTGTCAAAAGTCAAGAATATACTTATAATTTTGGCAGATAAGCTAAATAAATTTTCAAATTGCAGAATAAAATTACATTTAGAATATATCGTAGGGACAAATAATTAAATCTCAAAATACTGATTTTTTATTTAATCATTTATATTTCCTGTATACCCATTCAAACATTTTATAGAGATTTTTTGAAGTTTAATTAAAGATTCTTTATAAAAAATTCTTTAATTTGACCTATTTTGAAGAAAAAACAGCGATATTTATATAGATAAAAAATCTCTACATTTTCTCTAATTCTCTGTAAAATACTTTTTTGTTTTTTACAGATATCCCAGTCAAAATTTTTTACAGGTTTTTTGTAGTTTTTTTAAATTTTCTTTAAAAACATCTTTAATTCTCATCACTCTAAAAAATAGTGATATTCTAGAGATAAAAAAAATCAATGAATAAAATAATGTGAAAAAAAAATCTTTACTTTTTCTTTATTATTTCTGTAAAATGCTTAATCTGTTTACCTTTTCACTACATTTTTATAGATTTTTTTTGGTTTCTTTACAGATTCTTTAAAAAATCTCTAGTGAAAGACTTATAAAAGAAAATTTTGAGATATTGTAGAAGAAAGAAAAATTTTAAAAACCTCATTTATCTACATTTTTTTATTTGGTTTAAGCTTTATAATATAAATCCTTAAGATTAAAGAAATATAAAATAAAAAGGTAAAGAAAAAATAAGATGAATCAAAATAAGTTTAAATAAAATATAAAATGCAATTAAAATAGACAAATTGTAAGTAATGACAGGTGCAAAATGTTTAAGTATTGATCTGTTAAGGAATGATAGAAGAAATATCAAGCTTTTTAAAATTTATTATTGTTGTGAGTTAATTCGGCAAAATTCGATATTTCGACTAATCGACTCCAATTTTCAGAGAATCGACTTTTAGTCGACATAATCAAAAAATTTTCTTATCTAAATGTTATTCTTTTATTTAAAATTTATTTATTGAAATTTATCAGTTCATAAAAAGTTCATATAAGAAGGTCAAAAAATTAGTAACAATTAACAGTCTTGTGTTTCTATTTTACTTTAATTTGGTGCTACACATTTTATTTTCTTACATGACTTCACAGACATATTTTTCTGTATCGATCTTAAAATATTTCCAAATCACGCGCCTTTTTGGCTCTCAAGACATTTTAATATTTTTTAATTATTTTAAATGAATATTAGTAAGTAAAGTGTAAATATTAAAGACTATGAAACAAAGGACTTGAATACAAAATAAATTAATCACGTTAATTTTTATCTTTTTTAAGTCAGGACCAAAATTTTTTTTTTAAAGTCCGGCAACATTAATTATCTGCCGTTCCAGGAACCTGTCTTGAGACTTGTGACTTTTAAATAACTCTGGATTATCAAATTGTTTAAAAGTCACAATTCCAAGTCCCGACTATTTTTCAAAATTCGGAGTCAACGACTTTAATTTTTTTAAAAAAAAAGTCAAAGTCCGGACTTTTTTTGTTAATTTTTTTTCAAAAGTGCAAAACTTTTAAATCCTAGAGATAAAAATAAATTCGAAATAAAAAAAATGTATGAAAAAAAATCTCTACTTTTTCTCTTTATTCTTTAGAATGCTATATCAGTTCAACCAGTCAAAAAGTTTTCAGAGATCTTTAAGAATTTCTATGCAGATTCTTAAATAAATCCTTACCCGCGAAAAAAAGAACGCTTAAAAAACGCTGACGAAGAACGTCGTTCTTCGTCAGCGTTTTTCACGCCGCCGAACGGCGTTTTTTGAGCGTTTTTTTTTATTTTTCAAAAATAATTTTTTTCTAAAACAAAGCTTTATAAAAATTAAATTTCTTTTGTTAAAATAATTAAAAAAAAACATTTGACACATTTTTTGATCAACTTGAATTTATAGAATTTTTTTGACTTCGCAAATTAGTTAATTTTAATATTTTTTTATTATAATATAATAATATAAATTCTTTATATTAGCTGTCACATTATAATCATTTATGATGATTCAGCAGGATATTCTGAACTTTTAGCTTAATCTTTTTAAAACTGCATTAAGCATATTTAAATCGAATGAAAAATGAAAAAAATGTTTTTAGATAATTCCGAACTTCCTAAGGGTCATGGCTGTTAAATTATTATTTAAATTTAAAATAAATAAAAATTTAAAATTTTTTAAATTTTTATTTTTATTTAATCTAAAGGAGCTTTGGCTCGACACAGATAAACAAATAAAAAAAATCACCTTTAATTTGTATATGGGTATTTGGAAATAACGAAATGTCGCTTCTTATCGCACACTGGTTATCAAAATGGTATAAAGATATGTCGTTTTAGTCGAAAAAGTCCATTTTGAAAATCAGTGTTCGATAGGAAACGATATATCGTAAAATCGAACAAATAATTTTTTTTTCATATTCTAACTATTTAAAAATCAAATGTGTCTAAATCTTTGCTAAAATAATAAGCATGAAAGGAAAAACATTCTCACTCTTATTTAAATGAAAGGAATAATTTTTCAATGAATATTACATGCGTTACTCCTTTCAAAAAAATTAAAGAATTAAACAAAAAAATCTCAGACTTATTAATACTTATAGACATTTACTTTAAAATTTAAAATGTATCATACAGTACGTTTCAAAAAAAAGTTAACAGTTTCTAGAGCATTGCTTAAGCATCTCTAGTGCATAGCTAACGCATTTCTCATGGTCTGCTTAAGCAATTAAGCGCATGCTCATCAGCGTTCTAGAGCATGTTCAATTACTCATTAACATGTTCTAAAGAAAAAATATGTTCTATCGCAGCTCTAGAGCAGCGCTATAACATAACTGTTTACTTTTTTTGGAAACTTGCTGTATCATTTTAGGAAAGAAAGAAAAAGCGTTGAGATAATTATGTTTTTTTATTTTCTTTTTTATATTATTTTAACTTATTTTATTTTTCTTATTATTTTAATTTGAAGGATCAAAAACAAAATTATTCTTCCCCCTCTTTCTTGTTTCAGTTACAATGGTCCTAATTGCTACAACTTATTTTTAATGGACTGAAGCGGAACTGGCAAAAGATTAAGCGTTCAAAGTAAATACGCTTACAATTTGAAATTTAAAACGTCCAAAAGAATAACAAATTAATTAAAAATTAATAGTTTTATCAAGACTAATTATAATTTAATCATACTTTAACTTTAAAATATATAAAAAGAAAAGCCAAGTTTAATAGAAAAAATATTTTAACTTTTATTTAATAATACTACTAAAAATTATTTCACAGTGTTAGTCTTAAAACAATCAAAAATTAATTTCCATCAGTTAAAGGACTAACACTAGTGCTTTCAGCAGCTATTTGAATCATATTTTATAACAGATTAAGAAATTCAATAAACCATCTTGCTAAAATTGTATCAATTTTTAGCAGCGTTTTTTCAGCGTTCTGCAGCGTGGAAAACGCTGAATAAAATTAAGCTGCATAACGCTGAATAAACCCTGAAAAGAAGCCGTTTTTAACGTTGGTAAACCGGCGTTCTTTTCAACGTTCTTTATTTTCCGGGTAGTGAATAAATTCTTAAAGAAAATATTGAGATATTTAAATGAAGAGATAATTTTTAAAAATGTCTTATTTTATATTTTTTTATATAGTTTAACTATTATAATCAAATTAAAATATTCTTTTATTAACTTTTTTAAGATTCAACTCGAAGACTTTTTAGAGAAAAATAAAAGAAATATTTAAAGAAATATTAGCAAAAAATGTACGATAACTTTAAATTAATAAATTTCTTTAAGATCCTTAAAGATTTTTTATTTTCTTTAATTATTGGAAAGTGTGCATGGAAATTTACAATACCATAATAGTTTAATTTACATTTTTTACATCTGAATGTTTATTACTTTATTGCTTTGCTTAGATTATCTTTTCTCATCTAACAAACACGGAGCTATAAGAAAGGAAAAAAGCATTGGGATCTTCACCACAAATACTAACAAAATTTCAATTAAGCAAATGGAGAAAAATAAGTTTCTTTCCTGAAAGGTATTTTTAATCTTGTATTTGAATAAAGATAAGAGTAAAGAGACCAAAACCAAAAGTTTTGATAAAGAAAAACACAGATTAATAGAAAAATCACTTATTTTTTCAAAATTTTATCATCAATTAAAGGATTATTATAATCAATCTTAAGTGAAATACTAACAATCTTAATTGATCAATTACTTTCGAAAAGATTTCTTTCTAAAGAATTTTTCTTTTTCAAATTTAAAGATCATCAACCTTTTTCTTAAAAAAAAGCTATATCTTTTCTAATTTGAATAAAAATTCATTCACTTAATGTATTGATTTGACGAGATAGTTCTAGATATCTAGACAAACAAAAACTAAATGGTATTGCGACAACACTTTTAAAAATATTTATTTCAAAAAAAATTTGAATAATTTCAAAAAAAATTTATTTATTTTTAAAGTCATTTCAAAAACTTAACATTGCAAAAATTAACTCTTTAAGTTGAGTCATATCGATTCAAAATAAAACAAAATAAAAATTAAATTAAAAAAAAAATCTTTTCAAAAGTTATTTCTTTACAATAATCAAAAAATATGAAAGCAAAGAATTTTTCTTTTAAAACAAAACAAAACAAATATTATATTTTTAATTTTAATCCAGTATTTTATTAGGAAAAATTTTTTCCATCCGACACATTTTTTTCATCTTGTGTAAAATAATTATTATTAGATCTTTACATTTCGTTTTAAAATAACGTAATCATCCGAACTGAGTGACATGTCTTTAAAATAGAGTACTTTATTTTAGTGACACACTGTAATAACATGTAAAAGATTCTTTAGTGACATGTCACTAAAAATTTAATAACATGTGACTAAATTCGCATAATTACGTTATTTTTGTAAAAATTGACAAACTAAAAAAAAATTAGAATATATCTAAATATGACCATTTTCATTACCTATTTTAAAAGCTAATTGATTTTTATTTAACTTTATTTTTCCATAAAAATAAATATTATTTAATCGAAAAAGTAAAGCACAAAAAAAGAATGAATCTAAAAATTGTAGCAAAAAATAAAAATGAATCAAAAAAGTAAAGCGCAAAAAAAAAATGAATCGTAAAACTAAAGCACAAAAAAAATAAATCGTAAAAGTAAAGCACAAAAAAGAATGAATCGTAAAATAATAGCTCGATTATTTATATAATTGTAGCTTATTTAAATTGAATTATAATGTTGGAAGCTTCCAACATTATAGATCAAGAGATTTTATTTTAGAAAATTTAATTCTCTAAAAAATATATAATATTTATATATATAATATAGAATTAAATTTTCTAAAATACAAATTTAAATATTAAATTCCTAAAAACTTAGAAATCATTTGATTTATAAGATAATTCTAGGAATGTAGAAAAATTTTTTTGTTTAGTTTCATCCTACATTGATATTAAAAAAGAATGTATTGTTAAGTTAGATTTGTCAATAAAGAAATTTTTATTTTCCAAATTGGTAAACTTTGGAACAAAAATTGAAAAAATATTTTAAATATTCCGAATAAAGTTTAAACAAGGTATCGTTATTAATAAAAATATAAAAATTTGAGTGATCAAATCAAAAATAAAACAGGGGCAAATTTTCAATGCAAATCCTGTATACCTCTTTTACGAAAATTTTAGTAAATTTTAGTAAATTTAAGTAAATATAAAAAGGGCCAAAAAAAACTGAAAAAATGTCAATTTTAATAAATTTTTCATTTTGTTTTTGGAAAATTAAAATAAAAATTGAAAAAAAAATTACGAAATTTTACGTAATTTTAAGTTAATTTTTATCATAAAAAACGGGAAAAATGGTAAATTTTAGTAAATTTTAGCAAAAAAATCATTTAGATGTAAAAGATATATTGATCACTTAAAAAAGATATTATTTAAAAAAAAAAGATATTCATTTTATATTCCTTTAAAAGTTATTAATTCCTAGGTAATTAAAATAGTCATTGAGTCATCATTTGTATCTGATTTCGGTTAGTCTAATGAGAGCTGGAAAAGATATCACTCAAGCACCAAAATTAGGTAGACCGAAATCAGATACAAATGATCCAGTAAACGGTCCAAGATCATACAGTAGAACCAGAATCAGTGAAGATATTAGGCATGATAACATAGGACACTGGATAATATCAGCAGAAAAAAGAAATCGATGCAAATTGTGTCAAAGTACAACTCAATCTAAATGTTCAAAATGTGAAGTTATGCTTTGCTTCACATCCAATAGAAACTTTTTTTATAAATATCATAACGAATGATAATTTTTCTAATTTAAAATATTGACATAAAACCTAAAGAACTTAAAATCAATAAAATTTCTTAAAAAAATTAATAATTTAGAAAGTTTTTTTGTGTGAGTTTTAAACCAATGTTGCAATTTTGCAAAATTTTTTTTTTCATAGAAAAAATAAGATTTTTAAAATTTTTTTTTTTACCAAAAAAAGTTTCAGATTTAATCAAAAATATGGTCAAAATTTGAATTTTTTATGATGAGTTCTAGAGGGTGTGGTAGTTAAAGGGATAATTTTCCAAAAAACAAGAGAAAAATTCATAAAAATTGCCATTTTTTCAGTTTCTTTTTGCCCTTTTTATATTTACTAAAATTTACTAAAATTTGGTAATTTTTCGGAAATTTCCTTTTTTTACTTTAGTAATTTTACGTAAATTTACGTAAAATTTCGTAAAAACAGTTTATCATAGCAGCACAGTTAGTCCTAATCATCAAATAACTTGTTTAAAAAGGTTAATTTTTCTTTATCTCATTTCCATGTGGTTTAATTTTTTGTGTTAAAATTACAAAATGTATCCAATGTTGAAATAGCATTGAAAAAGTGTGATATTTTAAATAAAAATTGCCATTTTTTCAGTTTCTTTTTGCCCTTTTTATATTTACTAAAATTTACTAAAATTTGGTAATTTTTCGGAAATTTCCTTTTTTTACTTTAGTAATTTTACGTAAATTTACGTAAAATCACGTAAAATTTCGTAAAAACAGTTTATCATAGCAGCACAGTTAGTCCTAATCATCAAATAACTTGTTTAAAAAGGTTAATTTTTCTTTATCTCATTTCCATGTGGTTTAATTTTTTGTGTTAAAATTACAAAATGTATCCAATGTTGAAATAGCATTGAAAAAGTGTGATATTTTAAATATTTTTTTCAGTTTCAAATAAAAAAATAGTTTTAGGTTAATATTGCAAGCGTGAAAGACTTTGTTTTTTTTTTATATAAATTATGACTTTGGGTTTTTGATATGATGACTCTTCAGATAATATTTGTAGTGTAAAAAACCATCTGTTCTCTGTTTTCCATTTTATAAATTGAGTTTTTGTTAAAATGCATCAAACGAACGTCAATTATCACTAAAGTCAATTTATTAAAAAAAGTTCAAAGTTTTTCTGGTAATGTCGGTTAAGTGAACTATGGTTCTTCTATTTCTTTATTAGTTCACCTAATCTAAAAATTGTCCATCTAATTTGATATTTTTTGATCTATTTAGAAAAAAGCTAAATGTAATATTAAAAAATAAAACAGATAAAAAATCATTACATAAGGTCAAACACTTTAAGATTAAAAAAATAATCTTAGTTTTCTTTATTTCTATTAATAATGTCCAAAGATTTGAGTAGAGATCGCATTTGAGTATTTGAGATTGATGAAAGGGTAATACCAGCTGAACTATGAATTAAAATCTAAATGAATTATTTATCTTTTTTTCTTTTTATTTATTTTTTACATTATTTTATCTTATTTAACTTTATTTTTAATTTTTTTAATTCATGTATTTTTATTCTGAAGGTTGGTACATGAACAGATAAACAAATAAATAAATTATTTAAAAGTAAAATAAAGAGTTTTTAATATTTTTTTAAAATTTCTAAATGGAAATTAAACTCATTCTATTACTAAAGAGTTTAATTTGAAATATGAAAATGCTTGTAATATTAACTTAATTTTATTTTTTTTATTTGAAATTGAAAAAATTATTTAAAACATCGCACTTTTTCAATTTTATTTCAACATTGGATGCATTTTGTAATTCAAACACAAAAAATTAAACCATGTTGAACTCCAAACTTTGAGGGTTTCTAAGGATTTGGGCTTCAAAAAATAAAAGAATAAACAAGTTTATTTTAAAACGTTTATTGGGATCCTAAGTTATAACAAAAAAGCAGTGGTTAATATAGTAGAAAATGGAAAAGAAAAGTTAATTTTAAGGACTAGAGAGAATAAAATTTAAATAAAGTGAGCATGGTTGTCACCTATTTTACACTAGATGAACACCACCGAGTCGAAATTACAATTTTTATGATTAATCTCTTCTATGCAATTAATTTACGATGAAAGTAAAATCGAATTCGTTTTTTTTAGCTTTAAAAATACTGAATTTTGAATGATTAATAAAAAATTATATTACAGACCATAATGCAAATATTACAGAAAGCATCAAAATCAAGTGTTAATTACAAATAAAAAAATTTAGATCAAATTTGAATAAAAAAATTCAGATTCGACTTCAAATTAAAATTCAATAAAAATTTTAATTATTTGCTTGAAGAACAAATTCAAATGTTTAAAAAATATTATTAACTTTTTGTCAACTTGTTTTATCATATCATCTGATATTGTGTGGTATCAACTGGCATCAGCTAATATTAGTTAAAAAATATAAAGGAGATTTATTTTAAAATATAAATTAAAAGACTGAGATTTTTTTAAAGTAAATAATTAGTTCTTTTCACATATATATTTTTCACGGTAGAAAACATAAAAATTATTCAAGTAAACTTGATTGATTTAATTTTTTTCAAATCATTTTACATAGTCGACCAATCAATCTTTTTTATAATTAATAACTTAATATTTTAATTAATAAAAAAAAAAGTTTAAGAATGAATTAAACTTGTATTTCTATTTGTTGATATCATATCATGTTATTTGATATAAGATAGTATCAGATGATATGATGTGACAAGTTAATTCCGGCATTGGAGATTTATTTTCAAAATTTCAGTCGAATCAAATGAAAAAAAATAAAAAAAAATTTAATTGTTTTTATTTAGGTGTTATGGAAAAGGCTACAAACGAGATTACCAAAGTGGCTGCGTATACTAGTTATATTCATTTTGAAATTCTTAAGATAAAACTATTCGGTACTAGTCTGAAATGTGACTTGGTGGGTCATATAAAATGGGACATTATGACTCATGCCATTTTGGTGATCAGAAATATTTTTCGATTCACACAAGTTTGGATCACACATTAAATGACCATTTATTTCTTTTATTTAATTTTAAACCAATTTTTGATAGGAATAATTTTGCAACCCTTTTTAAAATCAAATAAATTACAGATAATGTTTATCAATGTTTTTCATGCTTGGTATCTAAATTTGCCACGTATATATAATTCCATTGAATTTGTATTCTTGCTTAAAGCTCTCTTCAACGCCAATACTGTATCACTAGACCCCATTTTACATGACTCACTAGGTCACAATACAGGCCAGAACAAATTTTTAGATTTGTTTATTACTTAATTATCATCTTTAATTATTTCAATCATTTCAATGTATGCTGATAATGCGAAAATCTTGAGAATACTTCCTGAATAAATCATTGCAAATTGACAACGACTTGCCATACAGCTGGTTACAGTAGGTTGGAAAAAATAATCCAATACACAAGTTTATGTAAGCAAAGACTGGGATTGAATCCTCAATTAGATAATAAAACATATTTCTGAATGCATTCACGGAAAGAAAACAAGCGAAATAAATAAATTAAAAACAATAAAATATTAATTTTTCTCCTCAATTTTTAAATTAATTATCTCTTTTAATTAAATCATAAATATATTAAATACCTAATTTATTAAAATGGAACCAATTTTTTTGACACTTAAAAAATCCTATCTAAGAAATTGAAATTAAATATAAATGTTCCATTTATCAAAAATGTCTAGTTCTGCAGGTATTCTCGAAAATAACTTAAACGATACAAGCAATGACGCTGATGACATTTCCACAAATAAAAGAAGTACAGCAAAGACTTGCAATTGTGTTCAAGAATGTGAATCGTCGATAAAATCAAAAGACTGCTTAAAAATTTACATTTCGACAATGTCCCCTGGAATTTTCACAGTACAAACAAATTAACTGATTGCGATAAACACACATACAATTGAAAATTTAACAAAAAAGGTTGTATAAAAACAATTTATTTTAAAGTTAAAAATGGTGAAACAAATGGTTCAGTTTATGTTTCAGACAATCAACATTCAAATCATTCAAACGATGAAAATTCTGCTGCTGTTCCTCTTAGACAAAAGGAAAAAAGAATTATTTTCGATCACTTGGACAGACCAAAAAGATTAGTTACACAAGAAATATTTTAAGTATGACTAAGAGAGCTAAAATGACTAAGAGAAGATACTGGTCTTGTCCAAATAAATGTGATAAAAAATAATAATTTTTTGGTAGAATTAAAAAAAATTTTGTTATTACATTTGGTATTTTTCTAATTAATTTGGCGTGAATATGAAAAAAAAAAAACTCATTTTATTTTTTAATTTTTTTTCTTATTAATTGATGTAATTCTAATAAAATTGTGATAAAAAAATTAAATTTTAGTGTATTTTATTCAAAATTTGGGGTAATTAAAATAAAAAAGTCCAAATTTGATCATAGCATTAATCAATATTTTATGAAAATTCAACTTTGTTGACGTAAATTTTAGATTAATCAAAGGAAAAACAAAGCATTTTAAAAATCCACATAATCAAAATTCAAGCTTAATAATTGATTTTATTTTAGAATCTAGGAAGCGTTGTTAAATAAGGATAAGGAAAACATTATTTTATAATATAAATTTTAAATCTACCCATTTTCATTAAAACACTCTTAACTGCACAATTTCAAATGTTATATTTTTTCGCCATTTTTCTAAAAAAAATTTTATAAAATTTTAATTCAGGATATTAAATCAATCATTAAATCTATTGAAGAAAATTAAAGTTTCTTTAGCAATCTTAAAAAGATTAGATAAAACATGCAATATCTAGTTTTTATTGTTTTAAGCGAAAATCTCTAACTTTTATTTTTTGGCGATGTGAATTTTGGTTCAAAAAACAAAAACATAAATAATTATTAATGGACGTTATTTCTTCTGCTAGTAAATTTTTTTTTTCTGCTTGCAAATTTTTAGGCTAGCTAATATAATGATATCATTTATTTTTTTATGCTGACAATTTTTTTTTTCACCTGCTAGTAAAATTATGTTTATGATAACAAAATTTTTTCTTTTGATAGCAAAAATAAAAGAATAAAAATTTAACCAAAAGTATTTTGATGAAATTTAATTCTTATTAAGTTTGAAAAGAAAAAAAAAGTAATTTAGCTTAGTACCGACAAAAAATATAAAAATTTCATATGGAAATATCAATTTTAGTTTTTTTGATGTTGTTTTTTCGCTCTCTTTTTGATTTTCTGACAGAACTATTTTCTGTATTTTTTTTTTAGTTGTTAGAACCATGCGAATATTTTTGGCATCAGCTTGATAATTTTGATCAAAATTTAAATCATTCGGTTCATCTAATTGTAAAGGATTTGATAAGTTTTCACCATTTATTACATTTGATAAAACATAATAAATTGTTTATAAATCATTTTTCAAGTTAATTAATTAAGTAATTCAATTAATTTATTTTTTACTAGCAGTTAAAATCAATTTACTAGCAGAAGAAAAAAATTTACTAGCAGAAAGAAATAGATCTCATTAATGCCAAATCTAAATTTCTGAAGGACTAAAATATGTTTTGTAGAAATTAGCATTTTTATTTTTTAATAATTTTTTTAACTATTTTTTTAAGGCATTAAAACAAAATTCTTGGGCTTTTAGTGCGACGTTTAAAAACAAATATTTAAGGTAATTGTAATTGCGCAATTGAAAATGTTTGGAGAAAAATGGGCGAATTCAAAATTGATTTGAAAATTTACTTTTTCATATAATTATGTTTTCCTTATTAACAACGCTTCCTAGATCATTAAATACTATAAATCATTTGGCTAGAATTTTGATTATGTGGATTTTTAAAACACGTAATTTGTTTTTAAATTAGCTTAAATTTACGTAAATCAATTTGAATTATCATAAAATTATGAAATAAAAATCGATATCTTCGGAACCAAAGCGTCACCAACAAGAAGCACTAAGACTAGGATCTAAAAAAGCTTGAAAATTTGGTTTGAAATAAAGTTAGAAGAAAGTTTGATTAAGTGTCATTGACTAACATTCATCAAAATAGCATCTTCCGTCTATTTAGACATTTTCAGACATTGTATTCAGGTATATGCTAAACACAGCTACCATAGTCGAATTCCATAAGTTTTTCGTATCCTTAAGCCTTGCTTGGTGTAGCTTCAACCCAAATTTTCAAGCTTTTTTAGATCCTAAACTTAGTTCTTCTTGTTGGTGACGCTTTGGTTCCAAAGAAATCGATTTTTATTTCATGATTTTATGATAATTCAAATTGATTTACGTAAATTTAAGCTAATTTAATTTAAAAACAAATTACGTGTTTTAAAAATCCACGTAATCAAAATTCTAGCTATATGGATTGAGGTTGTTAGAAATAAATATATCAAAAGGTGTTATTTTTAAAGAACACCTTTAAACATTTAGAATATTAAAAATATTTTTCATATAAAATTCAGAGCTCAAAAATATTTAGTTATTATTTTAGCAATTTCAATTTTTTTTTTTGGCAAGCTGTAACTTCTCCATTCTTAATTTCTAAATCTTAGTTATACAAGCACTCTGCTTTTTTTTTCTATTTTTAATAACCTTGTCATTAATTTTATTTTTAAACGTAAAAAATCAAGAACTTATAAAATTTAGTGCTGTAAATTGGTTGACTAATTGATTTTTGTTTATTCTTAATTTTAATTTTTTAACTAAATTTGATTCATTTTCTTACAACTTGTAAAAAAGATAAGATAGAAAAGATAAAAAAGTTCAAGTAATTTGAAATTACTTGAACTTTTCTATCTTTTTAAGTTAGTTTAATTAAATTCTACGTTTTTATTTTTCTATATTTTGATTCATTTCCAGAATATAATGAAAATAATAAATAATTACAATATAAATACAGAGCTTAAAATTATTTATTTAAAATTTTGATAATTTTAATTTTTGTTAGTTGGAAAGCTGAAAATAAAATGTTGAAACTAGGAATCTTTTTTCGGTCGTGCACGCTGTCTTCAATAAATTGTACTTGGCCCATTCTTAATATCTAAACCAAGCACCTTGCTGTTTTTTCTTTATTTTTTTTTTCTAAGAGTTCAGGTTCACAAAATAAATTATAAAACAAAACCGGTTAAAAAATGATAAAATATACGATTTAACACTTATTTTTATTTTAATTTAATTCTTTCTCTCATATTTTCTTTAATTTATAATTTATTAATCCATGAATTGATAATTAATAATGCGTCAGAGACTAATTTCATTTAATTAAAATAATGTATGGTAACCTAGTCTAACCGGGTGACCATATTATTTTTGTTGCTTATTTTGCACCCATTTTTTTCAAAAACTTCAAAAATAGTCACCCAATTTTACCAAAATTTTTGAATTACCCCTTTCATATTACAGCTCCGCGGTTAATTTATGTGAGGCTCAAAAGGGTAAAACCGGTTTCCCCTAAAATTGACAGAAATTTGACTCCAAAAACAGAATTTTAACACATTTATCCCATTTTACCTATTTAGAAAGAGCATTTTTGAATTTTCTTATAAAATTTTTTAATTCATTTAATTTTATTTATTTGACACAAAACAAGCGTGAGTTTTAAAAAAGTCCAAAAAAAAGAAGAGATAATCTTTACAAAAATCACATAAAAATTCTTTTTTTGTTTTTTTTTTAATTCTTTTGGCAAGCAACAATAACAAACCCAATTTGAGCACTCTTAACAAAATATCCATTTTGACATGTTCTCTTTCTCTTCAGCCATCTTTGTTTCACATTAGCTACACAATATTTCGGATTCTGATAAGTAATCATATTCATCTGGTGTTAATTTGCTTTCAACAAGCTTTCGTGGTCGTCCTCTTCCAGTTCCTTTTTTAGCTTTTTTGGCGTTTTTGGCCTCTTCTTGTCCTTTAAGGCGTTTTAAACATTCTTCTTCTGTAAGACACTCAACAATTAATTCTGTTGTTAATTCTTACTTTTTTAGTTTTCACTTCACTCGTTTCTTTCTGTAAATACCGCTTCAAAGATACTTCAACAGCTTCTTTAATGGCTGTCGTAGTAGGCGTAGAGGAAAACTTGAACTTTTTTTGATAGTGAGGGAGATAGAAAATAATTTTAAAATTTTTTCAAACCTAAAATTCTGAAAAAATTCTCTTAAATACTTTAACCTGTACTGAATCTAACGGGCAAAATAGGTTAGAGCTTAAGTATTAACTAGGATTTTAAAACACCCTTTTTCCGAATTACTAAATCGAGAGTTTTTCACCTTATTAGGTGTAGCCGAACTTTAAGAGAAAAAAAAGCATGTTACGAATTTTTTTAAAAATATAACACATATCATATGTGTTATATTTCGATTCATTCGATTCCTCTCGTAGCGTTATACACTTTAAGATATTTTTTTAGGTAGTAGCTTTAAAAATGGAGGAGATATGTGGGCTTTTCAAATTCTTTCAAATTCTATTAACCCATAACCCTTTTAGGCTAGATTACCATAGAACATTAATTTAAATAGAAAAAAGTAAACTAATAAAAAGAATATATTTTATTTCTTCAAATTTTTTAGAGAAATTTTTTTGAAATTTATTTACTTAAATGAGTGCACAAAGCAATTCAATAGAAAATTTTATTCCTGAATATTTCAAAGATTTTATTTGGACTGATATTCAAAATTTTTCCTTAATTACAAGCAAAAATGGTATTGGAAAATCAAAACTTTTGAAATTAATTCGCTACAGATTTAATAAAAGCAGTCTGTCTAATATTAATGTCGAATTCAGTGATTTAAATAAACTTAAAAAATTTGAGATTCTAAATACCACAGATAACTCGGATATCTCCAAGCCAATCTCTAGCAGTCAAAGTGTAGCACAATCGATTGAGTCATATTCCATCACTCAAGAACCGAACATAAATCTAAAGTGTCATTTAATTCATTTTGATGGTAATTTTCATGATTTAAAAGGAGAAAAATATGACGAAAATAAAAGGAACACTGAAGCTGATCACAAGGAGATTCATTTTTTTAAAATTCAAAATGACGAAATTTCAGATGATGTACAAATATTTCGAATAAAAGGTTTAATTGATTTTATTTTGGATACTAAAAAATTGGATTTTTTAAATGGAGAACTCAAAGGTATTTTTGAAAATTCACTTGAAATAGTTAATCCAAGAAACCAAGATAATAATGAATTTAAAATTTTGAACTTTGATGTCTCGGGCGATGATATTGATAAATGTGATATAATAGATTATTCGATAGAAAAGGTTGAAAGAATTGAAAATGATGTAAAAAAACAAAATTTTAAAATTTCAATTAAAACAAAATCAAATTCTAATGGTTTCACTATTAATCCAGCCCGTGTTTGCAATTCAGAGACAACAAATCAA
Organism: Brachionus asplanchnoidis; assembly: GCA_025491095.1. Classification (NCBI taxonomy): domain Eukaryota; kingdom Metazoa; phylum Rotifera; class Eurotatoria; order Ploima; family Brachionidae; genus Brachionus; species Brachionus asplanchnoidis. The sequence goes on from JAILYF010000006.1 coordinate 2,348,971, forward strand.
ATTGAAAAATACCAAATCAAAAGAAGAAATAAAGATATTTACATTAGAGACTTATCTTGCGGAGAACAAATAATTCTTTATCTAAAATTATGGAGTATAATTGCAAATGATGATATCCTAAAACAAAGATTTCAGAAAAATTTTAGAAATATTTTGCTTCTTCTTGAAGAGCCAGACTCTTTTCTTAATCCGGGTATATTATATGATGTTGTTAAAATAATTAAAGAAGATATTGTTGGTAAACTTAATGTTCAAGTAATGATGACAACACATAATACAATTACTATATCTTTTGTAGAAATTTTATCTTCTATGGAAAATATAATTGTACTAAAATTAGAAAATGGCAGCCAAAAATTAAATATAGAAAAATTCAAAGATAAAATTGAATTTTCGAAGTTGATCCACAACGAGTTAAACTCCAATTTAATTAATGTCTATTTGCCCTTTAAAATTATATTTATCGAGGGAAACGATGCGGAATTTTATAAGAAATTTTTAAATTTCCTTCTTAAAAATAATCCAGATTTTTCAAATACAAACATTCAACTTATATTTAAACCACTTGGAAGCAAGGCTAATAGCAGTTGCCAAAAAATTGAAGACCTACTAAAGAAAATAGGCAATGATGACACAGATTTAAATCCATTGATATTTGGAATTATTGATGGGGATAAACTAACAGATCAAGAAAAAAAAGATACAATAGAGAAAATTACAAATTTAAATATACTCGATCGATATGAAAAGGAAAATTATATTCTCGATCCTTTATACGTTTTATTTATTAATAGAAAGCAAAATGGTTTAAAAGATATGAAAGTTGATGAAAATATAAATCTTGAAAATATAAATGACTTGAATTCATTATTAGAAAAAAATGAAGATCAGTTGAATAAACTTTTAGAAGAATTTCGTGATTATATCAAAGATAAATTTGAATCATTAATTCAATTAATTATTAATGGAAAAAGTAATGAAAATGAATATAGTTTTGTATCTACACGTTCCAAAATTAAGAATGTTATTAATTTATTAAAAGAGAACGAGTCCGAAAACCAATTTCTTAAATCAATTGTTGAATCAACAATCAATCAATTAAAAAAGATTTTAATCATTTTTATTTTAAATGTGAGGAGAGAACTTTTCTTAAGTTTTGTGATCGTAAAGCGATAGAAGAATATAATGAATTAGACAGAAAGAATGAACAGACAGAAAGAAGTATTTTTTATATTTCAAAAAACAATCAATTTAATGAAAAAAAAATAAAATATCCAAATTTGTTTTTAAAAATGAAAGGTAAAAAATTGAAGGAAATTTATGAAGCAATCAATCTTAATAGCGATTATGATTATTATTTTTTTCCAAATGGTGATAAAAAAGAGTCCTCCACTTCCTTAAATAGTTCTCCTCTCAATCAACAAGAAATACAAAAAGAAAATTCTAAAGGTTTGGAAGTGTTAAGAATACTTTATAGACTAAAAAAGAGTTGGGACAATTCCAATTTTCAAAGCAATGATAACAGTTTTGAATATTCAAATCCAAATTTGGAAAATTTCAAACGTGAATACGAGGGCATTCTAAAGAGCGAAAACCCAGACATGAAGCTTAAACCATACGAAAACTTGGATGAAAATCAAATATTTGTTCCTAAAGACATTTATGATATTTTCTCAAAACTGTTTAAAAAGGAGCAAGTTAAACCATTACTTTAAATTTATCATGAATGCATGAAAATATTAAATTCGTAATAATTTAAAAAATGGATGCCAAAATTATTTAAAATGAAAAAATCAAAAATATTTATATTGTTTATTCCAATTAGATTTATCATAATTTTAATAAAAATAAACTAGTTTACAAGAATTTTTATTTTTTTTTATTGTTTTGCGTGCATTGTTTTTTCGATTAATTTATTCTCCTAATAACTCCTATTGGTAGTTATGGAAATGTTTTTTCTGGCTTAGAAAGATTTTTTCACTATTCATAGCCTTCCATTTCATTCCATCCAATTTACAGATCCCTTTTTTAAAAGACTGAACATTAGATTTGAAAGTTTTTTTAAATATTGGCTCTCATAAATAAAATTTATTTAGGATCAATTGAATTTGTATAAAATTTATTTTAAACAGTTCTATTTTGGTTTATTAACAAGAATAATTATAAAAAAACTTTTCAATATGGAATTCCTCAATTAATTAGAACTTTTGACTAAGGATAGGGCCAATAATTTTCCGTATAGCTTTTGTAATTAATTTTTTCGCTCATTTTAAATAAAAAAAAGGTAATAAGGAATCTATCGCCAGTTTATTTTATTTCCATTTTTTTTATCGCCAGGAATCTATCGCCAAAAATGAATTAAGAAACTATCGCCAAAAAATTCTATCACCAAAAATAAATTAAGAAACTATCGCCAGTTTTTTTAATGCCAATTTTGAAATAGGAATTTAAAGCAAAAAAAAATCCCAGATAAAAAAAAAAGAACTAATTGAAAAAAATTTTATTTATCATTACTTTATTATTTAAAAAAAAAGTAATCATTGATAAAATTAGGTTAACAAAAATGGATTAAAAAAAATTTTAGTAATTAGGTATAATAATACTCTTCCGGTTCTGAAAGAATTTTGAGTGAATTATCAACAACAAATATAATAATACGATTTGAGCTCGATTGATTGTCGAATCGTAAAAATTTTTCACCGCTTGTTGTAATCGCGTGTTCCCCATTAATAACTAAACTTGAAAAATCTTTTGGAAGCATCAATTTCGTTCGGCTTTTTTGTAACCCAGAGGACATTTGTTTTAAAGAGGGGAGTTTTGCTGCAATTATTCGGGCCGAAACTTTACATTTTATTAAATTCTCTTCCATTTCTTTGTAGTGAGTTGAAATTTATTTGGATAAGTCATTTGTTACCGCTTTTATTAGGTATTTTTTTGCTCTTAAAAGTTGTATTTCGTATTCGGTTAATTTATCATGATAATGTTTTCCAGATTCTTTTAAAACGGTATCGTCTTTTAAATGAATGCTAGCGTAACATGATTCGTGACTACAAGCGAATTGTGTGAATTTTTTGTTATCTCGCTTCCACCAGTAACTATAATTGTCGTAAATTGCGATCGGATGTGCATTTTTTTGTTCAGTTGTACCAAATATACTGGTAATAAAACTAACTTTATTATTCATGTTTAAAGAAAATTACGTTTTTATGAATATTTTTTGATGATAAACGTCTTTATTTAAATAAATAAATAAATATTGGCTCGAGCTTTCGCTCCTATGCCAAGCTTAAATAAAATGTTTCAAAAAAACAAAAATAAGAAATATAATAATAAAATTATTAAATACGAAAAAAAAGAAGAATAGAACATAAAAAAAAAAAAAACGGAATATTTACAAAAAAATAAAAAATAAAAAAGTAAGATTTTTTTTTTTTTTTTTTTTTTTTTTTTTTTTTTTTTAATTACAAAACAAAAAAAAAAATAAAAAAATAAAATAGAATAAAAAAAAAAAAAAAAAAAAAAAAATATAAGACAAATTAGGCAATGTTTCTTTTAGTTATTTTTTCTTTTACTGCTACACTTTTAGGTTACCAAGAAAAGTATCGAATTTAAGTTTATTTATTCTACCTCTTTTGAATAGTTTGTATTCGTTTATTAAATCATTAATTAATGGATTTTTATTCTGAATCGAATCGCTTAGGTAATTTTCATTTAGTTTTCTATATCTATCCTCTAGAACTTTAATGCCTGCTATTCTATGAATGTTTTGAGTGTTTTCCCGATAATTTAGCTTAAAAATTACCTTAATAGCACAATTTTGAATTCTCTGTAAATTTTTTAGATTTGTTGCAGACAATCTTGGTAAAATTACCGAAGAATAGTCTAGAACCGATCGTACAAGAGCAAAGTATATTTGTTTTAAGGTATTTTTAGACAATTTCCACGATTTATGTGAAAGAATTTTCAAGCAATTAAGTCGCTGCTGGCAATTTTTTTTAAGAAATTCTACCTGATTTTTGAAACTCAAACTATGATCGAATCTTATACCCAAAAAACAAATGTTATCTGAAGGTGTTAGGTCTATATTTAACATTTTAAACTTCAATTTTTTGGTCAGATTTTTCTTCGTACTTGAAAAAATTATATAATTGCATTTTTCTGCTGCCATACTTAAGCGCCACAGTGAGAGCCACTGTTCTATGTTCCTAATATAACCATTTATCATTTTTTGAATGTTATTGTACTTATTAAAGATAAAATAAGACACTAGATCGTCCGCAAAAAGTAGCGAATAACTTTTGTTTTTATTATATTTAGTTGGTATGTCATTTATATAAATCGAAAAAAGTAAAGGACTTAACACTGCTCCTTGTGGGACTCCTGCTTTTATATCGTAAAGTTTTGATTGTGTATTTCCAATATTAACGAAAAATTTCCTATTTTCTAAAAATGCTCTTAACCATAAAATAAGATCAATCGGTATCTTTATTTTGATCATTTTATAAAGAAGACCTTTATGCCAGACCTTGTCGAATGCTGCCTGAATATCGAAAAAAATGGCACAAACTTTCTTTTTTCTTTCGAATGTTTCAATTGTTTTTTGTATAAAATGAAATTAATTATCCCTAGTTTGTCTATGCTTCCTAAACCCTGATTGTTGTTTAAATATCAGCTCATTTTCTTCAATAAACGTGTTTAACCTTTTTAAGACAAGTCTTTCCGACAATTTACCTAAACAACTTGTGACACTAACTGGTCTATAGTCTTTAGGACTTGGGCTATTTGCTTTTTTTTTGGGGATCATGCTTATTCTTGCAATTTTCCACTCGTTAGGCAACGCATTTGTTCTCGCAGACAAATTTAACAAGTCCAGTTTAGTTTTTTAAAATCATCAGAAGAGTTTATTAAGTATAAATTATGGATATTATCTGGACCTGGTGCTGAACTTATATTTAATTTATTTATTGCTTGCTCTAACTCAGATATGTTAAAGCTAGCTTCGTTACTTCTCTCCTTTGTCAAATAATTAGCTACCTCCTCTTCAACCTTTTCCTTATGTTTGTTATCATAATTATTTAAGTTTTTGTCCTTAAATGTTTCTTCCAATAGCTTACCAAATAGCTCAACTTTTTCCATCTCTGTATTATACTCTTTGCCATCATAGGTTAATTTAGGAAATTGACCATTCTTTGATGATTTTTTAGAATCATCAAAGAATGGTTCTATTAACTTTTCCTGTTCCTGTACCTGTACTATTTGTCCTGTTCCTATTAACTTTTCGCCAAAAGTGCTTTGAAGAAACTACGTTCTTATTTATTTTATCGAGAAAATCTTGCCAATTTTTGTCTCTAAAAGCTGCAATTTCTTCCCGAACTAATTTTGTAAAAAGGTTAAAACGTGCTTTATTTTCTGGATTGTTGTGTTTTTTAAGACGATTTTTTGCTCTATGTTTTTCATCAATTAATTCCAGAATATAGTATGGCAATGTTTTTTTAAAATTTCTAGTTTTAAAGGTAGGAATTGAATTTGTCGCAGCATAAACAAGGCTTTCCGTTATAAACTGGTTAAATTTTTCTAAATTATTTTTAATTTCATTTGGGACTTCTTTTGGTAGAAGCCCTCTAAACTTATCCCACTCGGCCTTATTAAGATCCAACTTTTTTAAATTATAAATATCTTTTTCATATAAATCAAATTTAAATTTGAGTTTTAGTAAAACAGGATAGTGGTCACTGCCCATATCATGTTTTTTTAGACTTGAAAATTCAATTTTTTTGCTGTAAAAAGAAGGTGAAGCAATAAAAAGATCTAAAATATCCTCTTTGTGTGTTGTAAAATGACAGTGAGTTGGAGATTTATCATTTAAAACACAAAAATTACTATTTAATAAAATTTTGTCTAAAAAAAAACCATTTGGGTTTTTTTCTACGCAATTTAGAGCTTTACTTTTGGAATTTAAATCACCTGCTAAAACAAAATCTACTTTACTTTCATACAATTTTTCGAAAAATTCTTTTTTTGGTTCGATGTTTGGAGGGTTGTAGTACGAAAAAACTAAAAATTTTGAGTTTTTTGAGTTAATTTTTAGACATAGTAACTCTAATTCGAACGAATCATATTCTTTTTCTAGACTATAGTTGACATTTTCCTTAATTAAAAAAGCTACCCCTCCACCTTGGCCATTCTTTCTTTCTTTATGTTCGATTTTATACCCTTCAAGTTTATGAATAGCAAAAAGTTTTCTAAATGATACATCATTACATTTTGTTTCATTAATTGCTACTAATTCAGGCGAGTAAAGTTCTAAAAAAGATAAAAATTCACATATTTTGTTATTTATAGAGTTAGGATTCCAATGTAAAAACTTAAAACAATTCTCATTTTTTCTTTATCCATTAATTACATTATTTAATGATTGATTTCCCCATAGCTTAGAGCAGTACCCCGAAAAAACATCTAAAGAAAAATTACCTAATTTATGATGAGTAAATCGTTCATGAATTTTTTGAGCAAATAATTGTTTGTTCGCTTTGTTAGATGGAGTTACCATTCTTATAACATCTGTGACAAAATGACCTATTTTTACATTATTACTTTCCATTATTTTGTTAAACTCGTTCACTTTATTATTCAGCTGCACTATTTTATTGCTTAAATCACTCACTGTTCCGCTTAGTTCAGCTACTTTCGTCTGAAGTTCCTCAACCTTATATAACCGTTTATCAATTGACTCTACTGTATTTTTCATTTCCAGCAATTTAACTATGTTTTGGCCCATTTCACGCATACAGCTATCGTTATTACTTGAAGGCTTGGCTACATACACTGCATTTGAGTACATTGCACTCTCATTTCGATAAAATCCGCTTGGCGCGTCTTGTGAGTTTGAAGCTTGTTTATTATTATTAATGTTATTGACCAATTGAGCGAATGATCTCTTAACAGCGTCTTTATAACTAGGACATCCTCTGTAATAAGCAGAATGTTTTCCACCACAGTTTACACATTCGAGTTGACTTGTACACTCGCCCGTATGAGCTTGTTTTTTACATTTAGCGCATGATTTGTTCAATTCTTTACAGCTGAGAATTGTATGGTTGAATTTATGACAGTTAAGGCATCTTTTCGGTGGTTTTTCACATTCTTTAACTGGATATTTTGTGTATCCCAACCCCATCCAGCCGCTCGTGACTATTTCTTCAAATACACTCACATCATCTAAAATAATCTTGCAAACTTTTATTTCCCTTCCATTGCGCTCAAACGGTATAACCTTAACCATCCCATATTTTTCTTTATCTTCTTGCTCAATTTCACTGCCTGCTATGTTCCTGACAATAACACTATACTGCTTCGCTACACCAATGTCAATTTTTTCGTATCCTTCGAACACCTTTTCATCACTTAGCATAACCGTTTTATGCTCCTCTTTTTCAGGGTAGATCATTAAATTACCATTGGCCGTAGGCTTAACTCTTATATCATCTGGCCTGATTCCAAGTTTCGCTAGATTTTCTCTTAAATATTTGTTCAAATTCAATGAATTTCCAAGTATTTTAATGTCAAGTCTACGAATAAGAACTGCCGCTAATTCTGAGTAATGCTTTTGCTTGCTTTTTTGTTGGACACCTGACGGTGAATAAGTCAAATGATTTGCACCCCTTTTCCGCCGATTATCTTGACTCTCTAGCATGGGAAACTCGTTGTCATGATGGACTTCAGGAATATTTTCATTATTTCCGCAAGAAAATAATTTATGTTAATTTATTTTTCTTTTTTGAAAATTTGCAATTTGAAATTTTTCAATAATTTTTCAATAATAATTTTCAATAATTTATGAATATTTCAATAATTTTTAAAAATATATATCACATTTTCAATTGATTCAAAGTGCCGAAACTGAGTTAAGTAACCTAGATGAGTTTTTTTGTATAACAATATCCGTTTCCGTTAAACGGTTATGTTTGCAAGATAGTTGAGTCAAGTTTTGTTTTTTTTGAAGATAAATATAAATAATCAAAAGTAATTGTTCAATTTTTTTTCGGCAATCGGTTCTTATTTAAGAAAATGGCATTAGATCCTTATTTTTATTTTTGGCGATGATTCTTATTTAAAAAAATGGCATTAGATCCTTATTTTTATTTTTGGCGATTGATTCTTATTTAAAAAAATGGCATTAGATCCTTATTTTTATTTTTGGCGATTGATTCTTATTTAAGAAAATGGCAATAAAATAATTGGCATTACATTTTTGGCGATAGAAAAAACTGGCGATAGATTACTATAAATCAAAAAAAAACATTCTTAAAATAAAAATATCCAACTTTATTAAGCAGTTGCAGTAGTAGTAGTAGTTTTGAATGTAGTTGCCAGTTTTGAATGTTGGCCAGCCAGCGAGTGTGCTGAAAAGGCACAGTAAGACAGCTGTTGTAATTGCTACTCATCGAGCAATTATATTAAAAATAACGTCTTCGAAAAATTGCTTTATAGAAAAAAAATAATTTTAAACAACTAAATTAAGAAAATTTGAGTACTAAATTATATTTTTTTTTAATTTTTAGATAAATTAAATTATTTTGTCCATTTTTATAGGATCCTTTATATTTTTTAAAATAATTTCATGCTATCTTTTGTGTTTTATCTCATCACAGACTTTAAAAAAGATCTTGTCATAATTTAAAGAAAAATTTTAAAAATTAAAAAGATTTCCAATAGAATTAGAAAAAATATAAATTTGCCTTTTAATGTTACTAAATTAAGATTGTATAATGATATAATTATTCAAAATTTAAATTTTGAAATTTAAAAAAGATAAATATTACGAAAACTTGGTCTGGAAGATATTTCATTGCAATATGAATTTGATCAAATTTTTTAGCCAGTGTATTGAATCGGAAAAAAAATCAGTTTTGATTTCGTTTCGGTGCAACGAATCGAACCCATAACGAACACCGAAAAACCAAACTAATCAGCTACATTACCGAACTTAAAATTTTATTTCCGTAGAAATGCTCAAAATTTAGACTCTTTAGATAATTAAAAAAATGTTGTTAAAATTTATCTCATTTTGTTTGTATTAATAAATTTGCTCCAATTAAAAATAAAGTCAATTATCCGTATTGTTTAATTCTTTTACAATTTTAGTCCTAAAAAAGCACTTTGAAATAAACAATTCAGTTTCCAAATTTTGCATCCTTCGATTTGATATACAACCACACATGCTAAAAAATCTTTCATTGATATCTTTCTTTCATTCTTTCATAAATTGATTGATTTCATCCTGAAGTTCAGTTGAAAAAATTTCTGTTGGCAAATTATTCAATGGCAAAAAATGTTTATTTGAAAAAAATCCATAACAAAATATGGATGGCGATTCCCCTGATGAAGCCGAATCTGAAAGCTGTCGATAAATCATATCTGAATTTTCTGTATCTTTCTGAATGTTAAGGAGCTTTGCCCGACTAATTTTAGGCTTGATCAGCTTTTAGTATAAGAGTTTTCTGTCCATGGTTTTCCAACCCACATTTTTAAGCATGATACCTTTACAAATGAAGCTGTCTTAAAGCATTCATTTTATTTTAAAATAATATTTAAATTTTGATTTTTACTTCATATAATGGAGAATTTAATTCATAATTAAAATTTTTGTTTATCATCAGAATTAATAAATTTGCAAACCTTCTTTTGACAAGGTCTAGAATTATTCTTTTATTTGTGTCAATGAGTTCAGTATACCTTTTTTGGTAATTTTTAAGATAAAAAGTTATTGAAACTTTAAAAAAAAACCTATTGTTGTATCAGCGATTAATGAATGATTGTTTTGTAATGAAACATTGAGTACATATGCTAGTTTTAATATTTGCCAGGAGATCTCAATGTCATCACGGTTAACAGGACATTTTAATTCTTAATTATCATAATAAAATAATTTTTTATTATTTGCTTTTAAAACTGATTATGACATAATAAATGAAGATGACCATCGGATTTAGTTATCCAGTGTAACTCTAGCCTTGTTTAGTCAAAAATTTCGACTAGATTAACGCTTCTTCTTAAATGCGCATTAAATTTATTAATCTTTTAATCAAATTGCATAATCTTTCTTGCTTTACTAGTGCATGACGGATTGCTAAATTTAATTTATGGCATGCGCAAGAAAAATGAGGTAGATCACTAGTTCCTAGCCGAATCTCAAAAGTATTCAGAGGAGTTCCTCTGTTTAAGTCAAAGTGTATGGAGATCTTTTTTTTCTCTTTCCACCATTGTAAAATATTAAATTAATTCGAATAAATAATTTGAGGTTACTTTAAATAAAATGAGATTTCAGCTTCATCATTTTCTCTTGTATTGGTAATCTTCGAAATCATACGCTTCATTAAGGTCAATGATCTTTCTTTTTTTTCCATATTTGTAGACGTACTCGGTTGACTTTGACTTGAATCGATCGAATTTTGATAAATATCGATTCATTTTTTTAATCAATTAACAAAATTTTTTTAATAATCAACAATTAATATAATCTGTTTTAAATCTTGGGTCCAAAATATAAGATTAGTGCTTTATCCAAAATTTTGATCCAGTATTCTTCAAATCTTGATTTCATAATGTTGATCGCATCATGAACAAATCAAAATTTTTCTCAGCTTCACATATGTTTAAATGATCTTCTATTTGTTTAAAGCATGGAAACAAATGAGACGACGAAACTTTCTTTGTAAAGGAAAGATCGACTGTTCTTTTAAATCAAGTTTTATTTAATAAAATATTAAAAAAAAAAAATTATTTTACCCTGTCTAAATGGTTCCAATGAATCGATCATTTTTTCAGCATATTTCCAATCTTTTTTTTAACTTCTTTGAAAAACAGAGCCTTTTTCATTCTCAAGATTAAATGAAGTTGCTGTAATTGATTTTTTTAATTTTATTGCAACTTAAAGCATTTCATGCGTTGAATTCCATCTTGTCTGAACATCAAATACATTTTTTAACTTTGGCTCATTATTTGAAACCGCTTGGCTCTCAAAAAATTGAATCAATTTGGTTGAAGGATGGATTTTTTTGCAGTAATTTCTAATCTTTTCTATTGTTTTTTTTTTATCAAATCATTTTCCAAACCAGTTTGCACTATTTTATTCAAAATATGTGTTGCACATCGAACATGAAAAGCATTTTATTGGTTAGAACATAGCATTTCCGCCGCTAAAACCATATTATTGTCACAAGTAAATGAGTGAAACTTATTAGATATTCCGAAATCATTCATTATCTTTAATTGCAAAATAAAATTAAATTAAAAATTAATATAAAAAAAATTTCCTCTAAAACTGTATTGCTTATAAAACTTGCATCATGAGGATGTGGAAAGTAAATAATATCTAACAGATATTCGTTTAGCGCCCAAACATTTGAAAAAAACCGGCAAGTAATTACAATATTTGGCTTTCTATACAAGCAATTTTGCCAATCGATTTTTCGATACCACTTAGACCTGGTATTTGTAGGTGAAACTAAACTTCGTGAACTTGATATCAGGCAAAATTTACTAATTAAGAGAATGTTTGACATAAAGAAATATGCCAGGTTCAGACCGATGTTAGAGGCTCTACGTCTTGAAACAGTAGAACAACTTTATATGAAACACAAGATATTTTTTATGAAACAGCTTAAAAACAGCAAAATCTGTTGGGAGTTACTCCTATTTTTACATTCGGATTACTCGACTTTTGAACAAAAAAATACTTCATATTGCAAACAGCTCAAGAACCTAGAGAAAAAGATACACTTTGATCCGATGGAATATAGCACAAAGACTTCAATAGTCATAATTGATCATATATTTTTAGATAAAAATCGTGGCTTGGTTGACTCGGTTAAGTTTGTGTGCTCGCAAATAAAAATCAATATGGAACTAAAATTGGATTACTTTTATTTTTATAAAATTTTAAATGATCTTTTGAGGGTAAACTTTTTTACTTAGTAACACTGGTGCAATTTCTTTCTTTTCTTTTTTTTTAATTTATCTCGAATTTAATGTAATTTTTTTGTAATCTTGCCTATGGGGCTTTAAACTAATAAATAATAATAATAATAATAATATTTGACTCTCTACTCAATGACGTCCAAATATCACAGGACAGATTTATCTTTTATGTGCTAATTGTAAGCATATCTAATTCATTCTTTTTCAATCATACTTTCTTTTAATCATTTCCCTAACAGTTTCGCTATCAAGAAGTAAAAAACGTTGGTTTAATAAAAAGATAAACTTTCTAAACTTTGAATTGTCTGCTATACTAAATAATTTTAAATTCGATAAAACAAACTCGATAAAGTGCTGAGAAATTTTATTTTGATCACAGAAGTTTGTGTCTCGCCGGTAGTAATATCAAATGATAACATAAGATGTTATCAAATATTGAGCAACCGATTATGTTTTCGAGGTGATAACAACTTTTGTTATCAAAAGATTTTTTTAAAAGTAAAGATAACTTAATTCTGTATTTGATAACAAATTTGTACATTTGATAACAAAACTCTGTATTTAATTAAAAATTTGTACATTTGATAACAAAAAAAAATTTTGTGATTTTTATTTGTGATAACAAAATTTGTTTTGATGAATGTTTAATTGATAATGTTTAGTTGAAAAAAAAATATGTTTTTTAATGATCTGAATTTACTAAGAAATTTTAAAATATTCAAAGCTTAAAAAAATATTTTTTGTCTTAAGATTAATTTAATAATGACTTGCACTCGGAAACTTTTTTAAATAAATTTTAATTTTTTTTATAACATATTTAGTTTATTGATAACATTATAAGTTTATTGATAACACTTTTTTTTTAATATTAAATAATATTTAATTACTGTTAACAAAATCTTTTGATAACAAAAGTTGTTATCACCTTGATAACATAATCGGTTTCTCAATATTTGATAACATCTTATGTTAACACTACTGGGGAGACCCAAAGTTTTTCCTTAAACTTTAAGAACCAGTTGTTTCTTCAGAATCATCCTTAATTTCATTTTTATGAATCTCATGAACGTTGACTAAATGAACGGCAATCGAACTTGAACTTGTTTTGAGAGAGAATTCTGTAGAACAATTGTTTCCTTGGCAAACATTTTTAGTAAACATGTTCTAAAATTTTTTCATATATAGCCATACAAACCTTTCATTTCTTCTTTTCAAGACTGGAAAAACCATCTGAAAATTTGAATCATTTATATTACTTTGCTTTTTCCGATTTTGAAAAACAGGGCGATAAATTTTACTACAAAATAACAATATTTTTTAATTTTAGTTTGTTAAAATTTTGGATATATTTATATTATCCAAAATCTAAGTAATTTAAGTTTCATAAGCTGGGATATTTTTTTTTTAATTTCATACTTGTAATAGTCCGGAAATTTCGTGGCACACGAATTTATTTTCAAAATTTCAAAAAAATTAAATTATAGACGTTGTCTCTTTTTGCAATTTATTTAAGTGAGTATAAAATGCATGTTCAAAAGAGTTGTTTTTGTTTTTTTCGAAAAAAATTTAGAAGAATATAAGTAGAAATTAGGCATAATTTAAGTAACCGGTTATGCATCCTAGCCGGTATTAATAACCGATTATACTTCCTAAACGGCTTCGGTAACCGTTTATAAATCCAAACCGGTTTCCATAAACGGTTATACATCCCAAGTGGTTTTGGTAACCGGTTCAATTGGCCGGTTTTTGAATCAAACCGGCTTATAACATAACCGGTTAATAAACGGTTACCTCTAATCGTCGACCAATTCTAATATCATGAAAGCTTTGATCATGAAAATCGACTTTAACACTCAGACTATTTTCAGACTTTCGTTTGTAATTTTCATATTTATTTGTCATCTAAAAGGCTAAAAAAAATGGAGACCAAATCTTAAAAATTAATGAGCTCTCTACGTTTTTTAAAATTAAAAAAAATCAATAATTGGAATTTAAATTATTGCAAAACTATATAAATTTTATTTATAAGATATTCTTTTTTTTTTGACTAAAACCGAATGAGTTAAGTATTTTTTGAGTTTTTGTTAGGTTACACATCTGAAATGTAAGCTGCCGCAACCCATAAATGGCCCTTTCTTTGGATTTTTTTCATTTTCAGGCAGAAAATACATTTTTATTCATTAATAACTTTTTTTGAGAAAAAAAAATTTGAAAATCGATTTTAGGCCGATGCCGGACGATTTTGGTTGCAGACTTTGAGGCGCTACCATTCGTGAAATAAATAAGATTTTCCAATTTACATTTTTAAATAATAATAAGAAATACTTAATTAACATATTATTTGTATTTTCGACTATATTGGTCATCCATAAGCATTTTATATCTCGGCTCGAAGTTTCACAAATGTTATTAGACAAAAAATGTATCTCCTCCCAAGTTTCTGACGTGATTTTTTTCAAATATATATTTTTAGACTCAGTATATGTTTATCTAAAAATTGCTCGAAGGATTTTTCAAAAAAAAAATGGATATTTTAACACAAATCTCGAATAAATTATGAAAAAAATACATAATAAAACTTGGAAATCATAGTTTATGTTTGTTTTTTCAATTTAAACATGTTTATAAAGTCATTCTTGAAAATCTGAGTTGAAATTTGGTTATTTTTCGAAAAAAATTTATTCTCGAAAATTCCCTCGAGCAAAAGTTAGATAAGCTTCAAATGAATACTTTTAAACATATTCCATGGAATTCGAATGAAAACCTTGGGAGGAGATACAATTTTCACGAAAAATTCTCGTAAAATTTAGTTAATGGTGCATTTTTTGGTGTTTTTTTTAACTTAATGAGCTTTTTAAACCAAATATGCTTCAAAATGTTCATAAAGCAGATTTCATCATCATTCAAAAAAGAAAAGTGAAGAATCTCATGTATTATACGAATGGTTGATCTTTAAAGTTCGAAACTAGAATCGGCCGGCATCGGCCTAAAATTGATTTTTTAATTTTATATTCTCAAAAAAAGTTATTAATGAATAAAAATGTATGTTCTCGCTGAAAATAAAAAAAATCCAACGAAAGAACATTTATGGGTTGCGGCACCTTATCAGTTTTCGGACTTCGATTTCGTATCAGTTGGACAAAACGTCTCGAAAAACGATCACCGAAAATTTTTAGGGTTCAAAACTTTGTTCTGAACGAAATGAATTGATCGGAGATTGGATAAAAAAAAGAGAAGAATCCGAATGAGGGAGTAATTTTCAATCATCCATTTATAAAAATACGTCTCACAAACGCTTCTTTCAGGCCGTCACGCATATGCGAATTGGGCGAATGTAAATGATGGAACCTTGGGGGATTCAACAAAGCTAATAAATTAATCAGTGATTGGATCAAAAAAGAGAGCAATGCATAACTGGAATTAATTGTCAAGTCGAAAACGTATATTTGGCAAAAATTTCGTACCGTGATGAAAAAGATAAAAATGAATAATCTCGCCAAAAGTCACTTGTCGAACAGCTAAAATTAATTGAAGAAAAAAAAAATCATTACAAATAAATATCGAGAACCAAATGAAATTCAAAGAACTAATAGAAGATAATCAGTTTATTTCCGAAATAAATTTACATCAGTTACTGGATTTTGTTTCAAATTTCGTTTTTAAATCGTACATAAATTGGATATCTGAAATAATATTCTGTCGAACATTATCAACTGAAATTCAATGTTTGATTATTTAAAAGAAAATAACACGCAAGACAACTTTGGTCAGTAATTGACTAGGAGGCCCAAAAACTAAGACTCAATTTTGAAGACTTGCTAAGACTGTAAAACAATAGCTTTGAATTAAATTTTTTCAAGCACCAAGTCCAAGATTTGATTTAAAAGTACTTACGTTGCTTACCAAAAAATCAATAGTTTAATTATTGGATTAATTATTGGTTTAATCAACTCGACATGACAGTTATGAAGCTCCGTTCAAAAATTAAAGCGATCTATTTGATTTGATAAATGGTCAATTGTTTGTTTCAAGATTGTTTAAAAGTAATTAATACTCTTGTTTATTTTTTTTCAAAAATAAAAAATAGATTAGTCTATCGGTTAGAATTAGAGATATTAATAAGTTTCTTACCCAGATCTATTCTGAATGTTCTAAATTTTTTTAGCCAAAACCATTTGTTGTATTAAATAAACAATGATTAAGTAAAAAAAAAATCTTAAAAATTTTTATAAATAAATATTGAGTATGTGGAAGTTGATATTGTTAAATAATTCTGGAGAAGTTGGAAATTGAAAGAATTTTTATAACTGTCGTTAAGAAATTTCGTTGATTATATTGATTTAGGCTTAGATACAAAATTATTAAATTCAAATTCAAAACAAAAAAATCCTTTACAATACACTGTGTGTAATTATGTTTAATTCTTGAATTTATTTTTTATCTTAAGAATATAAGATTTTTTTTTCAAACAGCTAAATTTATGCAAAAAAATAATTAAATTTTTACTTTTATTTGTTATTTTTAAACTAAAAAGTTAAATTTTAAAAGGATATTGATGATAGAGCTGAAATTAATATCAGCATTGAATGCCTAATTGAAGAATTCAAGTTTTCATTCATTAAATCATAAAAAGTAGCAGGGATTTAAAAAAACTTAAATTTAAAAAGATAAATATTACAAAAACTTGACCTGGAAGATATTTCGTTTCATAATGAATTTAATCCAAATTTTGAACTTAATGATTTAGTAGGTGATAGGATAAAAAAAGAGAATAAACCGAATGAGGGAGTAATTTTCAATCATCCCTTTATAATAATTGACGTCTCACATACGCTTCTTTCAGGCCGTCATGCATATGCGAATTGGGCGTATGTAAATGATAGAATCAGGGGGATTCAACAAAGCTGGCGACCGACAAATTTGAGCAAAAATGGCAAGAAGTTAGCTTAAAAAAAAAGCTAAATATAGTTATATCTTTGGCGAGTAGAATTAAGTCAGAGCTCAACAAAAATATAGCTGGCAAAATCAACGATTCTATTTGTACGGCTTATCAAACCAAGAAATAAAGATTTAGTAACATTTTCCCCACTTAACATTTTCCCAACTTACGTTTTCCCCACAATCAAATTTCCCATTTAACATTTTCCCCATTTAACAATTTTCTTTCTGTACATTTTCCCCGTTTAGTCACAAAAATAATCCGCTATATCTCCAATAAGTTAAATAAAAATAACCGAATATCCGGATTAATAACTTCTTGCTAAATCGGCTTTTTTTAATATTAATTGATTATGAGAACAATAGAAGAAATGAGATAAATAAATTGCTTAAATTTTATTTATCATATAATTCAATAAATCTAAATCTAAATAAACCTTAAACCCTAAAAATGTTTAATTTTGAGTACTTGGATCCCGAAAGAACTCTTCTTGTCTTCGATGGTTACAAGTTAAACCGTCACTGTGAAAACAAGAACGGCTCAGTTCGATGGCGATGCAAAAAATGCAAATCAAAGAGTGTTACTATCGACTCAAACGGAGAACTTAGCAGAAAGGTAGCGAAAAATTCACAGCATAAACACGGAATTTGTGAAAAATACAATCCGATTCAAATTTTGTGCTTTAAACAATACGAACGATTGAAACACGAGGCCAAAACTAGCGATAAGTTCACCTTTTCCGAACGTTACCGCGCTCTTTCACTCGAGCTTCAAGAAGAAAACGATCCAGCTTATGTTGCAAATCATTTCATAAGCGAGGAAACTGCGCGTGTTACTTGTTCCAGAATACGTACGAAGATATCGGTTAATGAAGCAGGCGAGTCGCACAAATTAGAAGTTTTGGAAGAACAAAAATTCATCAAAATCAATAACGAAAAACAACTTTTTTTACGTATCGATAATCAAAATAAAAATGGCGAGAGTATCATGATGTTTATCTCCGATACTGCGATCGAAATTCTTAAACGAGCCGAAGAATATCATATCGACGCAACATTCAAAAACTGCCCAAAACAATTCTATCAGATCCTTACTGTTCACGCCGTTATTGACGATCGGTCATACCCATGTGCGTACACTTTTTTGGAAAGTAAAAACACGTCAACTTACGTAATAGCGTTAGAGCAACTAAGAAACATTTGTTTTCCAAAAAACCTCAAACGAGTAATGGTCGACTTCGAAGCGTCGTTAATGAAGAGCGTCGTTTCAGTTTTTCCTGGAATCGAACTGAAAGGATGCTGGTTTCATTTTACACTGTTCCGAACGATGATGAAAAATTGTTGTCGTACGTAAATTACTTCAAAAAACAATGGTTGAATGGTTCACTTTCGCCCGAAATTTGGAATCTTCACAATTCGCAAAAACGCACGAACAACAATCTCGTAGGGTTTTTTATTGAATTTAATTCCTTACCAGACTTTGAATTTACCGAAATTGTAAACAAAGAAAAAAAATTGCAATCAATTATTGTTAAATGGTAATTTTTGTTTTTTATTTACTCTTCTTGGTTTAATTTTTTACTTTATTTTCTGTTTTCAAAAAATTTTGTCAATAAATAATTAATTGAAAATAAATTTTTTAATTGGATAATTTTTGATCCCACTTTAAAGTGGGGAAAAAGTTAAGTGGGGAAAATGTACAGTGGGGAAAATGTACGGTGGGGAAAAAATAAAGTGGGAAAAATGTACGGTGGGGAAAAAATAAAGTGGGAAAAATGTACGGTGGGGAAAAAATAAAGTGGGAAAAATGTACGGTGGGGAAAAAATATAGTTGGGAAAAAATTTGTGGGGAAAATGTACGTGGGGAAAATAATTGTGGGGAAAAAAATTGTGGGGAAAATGTATTTAGACCGAAATAAAGTGGCCTTATAATAGAGGGCGACTTCAATTATATGGATGTGGACTGACAATCGGACAATTTAACAGCGTTTAATGGAAGTCTTCTCTTAGCCACGCATTTATTGACGCGTTGAATGACTACTCCTTGTGTATAGCAATGGATTTCAGGACATTTTTTAAAAGCGGACGGTTTTGAGTCTAACACTCTTTATTTGGTCAAGTTCGACCAACCATTTAGAATTAGTAAGGTTCGGAAATCACCTCCATTAGGTGTCGTAGAACCAAGACACGTTGAACTATGCTGAGAGTATTTTTACAGAGCGACGATCCTCGCTCGCAATCCAATCGAGTGATATTCGAAAGATTATTATTTTTTATTCTGTTTTAAAAGATTTTTTTTTTAAAAATCGGGATTGTGAAGTTCATTTCAATTCAAGAAAACTTGAATAACTTTTTTACTAGAGGAGATAATTTAGTTCTGTAAAATGCTTAATGTTTAAGC
Source organism: Brachionus asplanchnoidis (assembly GCA_025491095.1). NCBI lineage: Eukaryota > Metazoa > Rotifera > Eurotatoria > Ploima > Brachionidae > Brachionus > Brachionus asplanchnoidis. The sequence continues at coordinate 2,368,289 of JAILYF010000006.1, forward strand.
AACTTTGCTTAATCTGAAAATGTAAATCTGCAAAAACTCTGCAATGTACTTGCACACTTGATTAGGATACTTTTTAATGGCGTGCAAAATGCAGAAAATTGCAGAGTTTTTTGCAGACTTATTTTACTGCATTAAGCAAATTTGCTTATACTTAAGCATTTTTAAGAACTAAATTATCTCTTTTAGTAAAAAAGTTATTCAAGTTTTCTTGAATTGAAACGATCGAATTGAAATGAACTTCACAACCTCAAAAAAATCATAGAATGTTAAATAAATCTGAAAAATTTTAATAAACGAATTTTTTGTTCATAATTTTTTTAATAGTTTTGCATAAATATTGAAAAGCTTACATATATATAAAATGCAAAACATTCAAATTGAAAATTGTAGATTTCAAATTACTCTAAAAAATTTAGACTTCATTTTACTCTAAAATCACCAAAAAAAATGAACGAATAGGATTCCAATCATTATCTTGTAAGACTTCGATCAAAAAACCTTCTTAAAAGAAAATTGATCCCTTCTTTATATTAGAATACCGTTCAAAGAGATTGATTTTTTTTTTATTTTCTTATTAAATTCATTCAGTTTTAATTTTTAAACGCCCGAGCATATCGATCGCTCCACTCGATCCGATCTAACAAAATTTGCGCTCGGCGATCGTAATATAAAATATCGTGAGCGGCGATCAGCCCTCATAACACAACGCTAATTTAATAACGTCTAACCTTTAGCTATTTAAATATATCGTTTTTAATTTTCTTTTTATTGGACGAGGTAGAAAAAAACTTAAAGAGAAATTTGAAATAATTAATTTTGAAAAAGACAATTTAAACATAAAATTAAATAGTGTTTTTTTTTTAGAGACAAAAATCATAAAACTATGAAAGTAATTTTTTTGAGAAAAAAACCATATAAGCTTAAAAAATAAAAGGATAAAATATCTGTATAAAAAGAAAGGATGGCAAATGGTATAATATTGATTAGATTTACGAATTTTTCTCTTTTTTTAATCAATGTAGAATTGATTAAAATAGAATTTAAAAAAATAGAATAAATTGTTAAATAGAATAAAATAAATGTTTTTTTCTCATTTTTACTTACCGTAATTCCGTGTTGGGGAACGCGTGCATTAATACCCAAAGTCATATGTGAAGTGCATGCACAGACATTAACCCCTTCCATGTTAAAAAAATAATATTAAAGATTCGACACACTACATGTGCAACTTTGGGTATTAACGTGTGATACTAATAAAAAAACCAAGTTTAAATGTCGAGTTAATAATCAAAAAATCTTTTTTAGAGCAACACTTTTATTTGAAATTTTCTGAAATATTAAAAAAATAATTTTCCATATTTCAACTTTTAGTGCGACCATTCAAACAAAATTATGAAAATGTTTTTTAATATTAAAAATTATTTTTTTTTATGCTTATCTAGTTATAGATGCAGCTTTTTTTTTTAAATATTTAAAAAATCATACGATATTTTTTTTCTTTTTCAAATAAAGACGCATCTCTTTAAATGACTATAAATACGAAGTTTTTTTTTTATTAAAGCAAGTTAGAAGAAATGGATTTTGAAGCTGATGAGAATGTTCAAATGGAAACATCCGACACGCCAATCACACCAGCCACCACTCAAAAGCAACCAAAAACGAGAACAAGATTCAATTTAGAATTCAAGCTCAAAGTGATCAATTATCATTCCAGTGGCCATAGCATAAACCAATGCACTAGAAAGTTTGAACTAGGATGTTTCCATTAATGCACGCGTTCCCCAGCACGGAATTACGGTATGCTTATTTATTTAAAAAAAAATAATTAATGTGACCTTCACTTTTTTTTATATTTTAGTATCTTCTTTACATTTTTTTTTACCCCGTTCTTTTTTATTACTTAGACTTATTTATCCTTTTTTCTTTTTATTTATTTTTTATTTTATTTTATCTTATTTAACTTTATTTCAATTTTTTGAAATATTTTTATTCTGAAGGAACAATAGCTCGGTACAGATGAGCAAATAAATAAATAAATAAATAAATAACATTAGTTCCTTAAAATGCTTTAAATTTTTTTTGGATCTGGACGAAGCATCATTACTTGCTCGTTCTTGCTATACCCACTAATCATTCCAAATAATTAAATTCAATTAAAATTAGCTTGTCAAAATTAGACAAACTCAAATTATTTTTTTATTTTAATTTTCGAAAAAAAAAATAATAATAAATTTTTACATCATACTTGAAAACAAATTACATTAAAAATAAAAGCACTTTTTGACAAAAAAGAGAACCAACAAAAAAAAAAAAAAAAAAGTTGACAAAAAAAAATTATTTAGGCTTTCGAGCCGGTTCAGTGGCAGTTGGCGGAGGCGGCGGACCTTCCTCTTCCAATTTCTTCATATAATCCATAAGAATGCTCTTTCTGTGATCAGGTGCACACTCGAGCACAATCCAACTCTTATCCTTGCTCAAAAAGTCCTCAATTTCCTTCATGTGACTAGGTGCCTCTTTCAGCAAATTAAAAAAAAAAATTATTATTTTTTTGAGTTTTTTCTAGAACAAAAATTTTCCCAATTAAGAATCAAATTATAATTATGCATTAATGAAAATCAAAGGAGTAAAAAATTTAATTTTTTAAAATGTTTATTTTAATACTTAATTTTGGACTTTAAGACAGTCCAGCTTTCGTATCTTTACTTAACCTAATTGAAATGTAAATTAATCTCAATTGAGAAAAATATTCGACCATTGTAAAAATTATTTCTTGTAAAACCCTTGAATTTTTTCCAAACAAAGTACGCATATTACCCTCTAAAATAGTATGGGACAAATTATAATTAATATTTAGGCTGCCAAAATAGTATCTTCTGAAAAGATTTAAATAAATTTTTTACAGAAAAATTGAATTAAAAAACCTTGAGTACTACATTATTCCTTTTTAAATTTTATTTTAGATAAAATTTATTTTGACTATTTTTAAAGTATATTTATTTTCTTTTTTTTAAAGTTATTTCATGTTATGTTTTGTCTCATCACGGGCTAAAAAGTTCTTACCATAATTTCAAAGAAAAATTTTAAAATTAAATAAATTTCCGAACGAATTTTAAATAACAATAATTTGCCTTATAAACTTGTGTAAAATTAAGTTTGTTTTGAAAATAATTATAATAATATAATATTTCTAAATGTGAATATATAGAAAATTATTTTGAAAATTTTGCAAATTTTCATAATTTTAATTTTAATTTTTATTATTTAGAAAATAAAAAGTCTTGGTCGCTAGCCTGTACAATAATTGTTGAAGCATTTTTAATTAAAATTTCGGAAATTTTTTTTAATTATCTAGATTTTGAAGAAAATGGATGATAGAGCTGTAATTAATATAAGACTCCAATTTGAAGAATTCAAGTTCTCATTCGAGAAATCAAAAAAAGTCGTATCGATAAAAAATGATAGAAATTTAAAAAGACAAATATCACAAAAACTTGGCCTTGAAGACATTTCATTCAAATATGAATTTCATCCAAATTTTCAACATAATGAATTGATCGGTGATTGGATCAAAAAGGAGAAGAATCCCAAAGTGGAAGTTATTATCAAGTCGAAATCGCAATCAAACTCATCTCAAGCAATAGGTATATTGGGACTTAATTTTGGCTCATTAGATGAAATTGAAAAATCTCGCCATGAGTCACTTGTCAAACAGCTAAAACTAATTGAAGAGGAGAACCAAATAAAATTCAGAGAACTAAAAGAAGCTAACCAGCTAATTATAGAAAAACTTGACCAGCTAATTGGCAAACAAAATTTAGATCCATTGATAGATTTTGTTTCAAAATTTCGCCTAAAAATTTTAAATCAATTGGTAATCGAAGAAAAGATTCCGTCAAGCATCAACAATTGGGAATCAATGTACGATTATTTAAAAGAAAAAAACACTCGTAGAGAACTTTGGTCAATAATTGATGAGCAGGCCGAAAAACTAGGACTCGATTGTGAAGAATGGTTCAAGCTGAGAAACTTAAGCAATGATATAAATTGTTTCAAGCATCCTAATCCAAGACTTGATAAAAAAGTTGCTTACGAAAAAATCAATAGTTTAAAGTCAACTCGATATGACAATTATCAAGCCCCATTCAAAAATTTAATCGATTTATTTGAGAAAAATAATTGGTCATAATTTAGTTTAAAATATAAAAAAATAAATTTTTCATACTTTTATTTATTCATTTGACTTCGTGTTTAAAAAATTTTAATATCGTTTTTCATTTAAATTTTAAATAAATAGATCTAAATTTAATAAAATAAATAAATACTCGGCCCTACCGTGTTATGTGAGCTGAGTTCACGAAAATGTGTGAACTTGACTAATTTTTTTGGTTTCGTGATCTCAGCTCACCTGTAAAAAATTATGTGATCTTCAGATCACGTGTTATGAGCTAACTTTTTGTGATCTTTGTTATGTGATCTTAAATTTTAATTTAATTATGACTGATGCTGTCGATGAGAATGATAGCTTAGATGGTACTTGGACTAGTATTACTAATATACCAATACCAACTAATGTTACAGATGCACCAAAAAGTAGCTATGAAAAGTTGATGGATTCTAAACTCGATTCGTTAGATGATAATCTACAAAGCCTCAATATCGCTTCAAATCCAGTGAAGGCTTTTGCTTTAGTCTTGGAGAAAAAATCTTATGAAAGTGTACCATTTTCGGAAGAGGCAAATGCTAAAGTAAATGAAGTAATTTTCAATACAAGAAATAACTTGCTTTGTGAGATTTGTTTGGGAAAAGGTGTGTAGAAAAAATGTAAAGGTGAATGGGGTCTGCGGCTCCATAAGTCAAAAGCACATAAAAACAAATAAATTATTTTATATTATTGCTTAATTACTATTTTTGATTTTTATTTGTATCATAATCAATAAAATAAACTATGTTAATCAATTATTCAATTATTTTAAGATCACATAAATTTTAATACGTGATCTGAAGATCACATAATTTTTTATATTCTCTCCAGGTGAGCTGAGATCACGAAACCAAAAAAAATAGTCAAGTTCACACATTTTCGTGAACTCAGCTCACATAACACGGTAGGGCCAAATACTCTTAAATAAAATAAAATTAAATTAAATTTTTTTTCTATAAAAAAAATATTGGCCAAAAATAAAAACTCAATTTTTTTTATTGAAAAATGGTGGTTTGGACTAAAATTTATGTATAATGATCCTGACACCAGACTTTTTTAGACTTTTGTAGATCAATTTTAAAGTCATTTAGAAGTCAAGTCAGCACTATTGAGTTTTATTATTTACATCTATAACTATTAAAATTAATATTATCTATTAAATGGTATGCTAAAGATAGATTTAAAACTTTAGAATTAAAACCTAATTAGAAAAAATTAAAATTTATTTAAAATTAAATATAAATTATTATTCACACTGTCAAAGACTATTTAAAATATGTGAAGTTTTTTCAAAGTGATGAAAGTTGATTTTAAGTTAAATTTTAATTTTAAGTTAAGCTTCTAGTGTTAAAATTTTTAACACTAGAAGCACCAACGAGTCAAAAAGACTCTTTTACGATTTTTGGCGGCTAAAATCAAAGTCAATTTTTGTTATTTGAGCATAATATTAATGAACGATTGACGTCAATAGTGTTCAAGAGAGATTGTTTTCTTGTCGCTTCCCAAGACGGATTTGTAAATACATGGACACGGCCTGGAAAGGTAGATTTTGAAAAAAAATTAATTTTTTTTTAAAGATTTTTTTTAAGAGTGTAAATTCGAATCACTTTTCCAAAGTTTTGGACGATACCACTACCACTTGTCTGTGACTAAATGGGCGCTCAAGCTAAATGGGCCTTGTTTGTTTTAATTTTTTTAGCTCAGTTATTTCAATTATCTAAGGATAATTTCAAAAAATTTAAAAAGTGGCTAATAAAATTTTTAATATTTTTTTTTTGAGAATTTAATTATATGCCTATTTTTTGTTTTAATTGAACTATAAGATCGAAAATCAGAATTTTTTCTTTATAAATGTTTTTTTTATTTTGATATAATAAATGAAAAAAATTAAATTATTTGTCTTTTTGCGCAAAAAAAAGCCAATTTACTGGAATATTTTTTCGTAAATAGCATTAATATTTTTTCGTTTTTGACACATAAACATATCAAACATAATTTTCAAATAAAAAATCTCTATTTTTTTTTGTACATTTGGCTGAAAAGAAAGCCTATATTTAACCATTCCAAACTGTTTTTATTCGGTCCATTCTTTACTTTTAATTAAAATAAAAATTAATTAAATATTTTTTAATATTTTATGTAATTTTTGACATAAATTGAAAAAATTTAAAAAAATGATTTATATCTGCTTGCTAACACTTAAATAATAATTTCAAAAATTATTGTTTTTAAAATGATGTTTATTCATTCTACCCATATGATATTATTTTTCATGTAATAGATGAAATTTTGAATTCAAGATTATAAAAACAAGTCCCAAAAGGTAGAAGATATTCCTTAAGAATATCCTGATTAATGCGAATAGATTAAGAGAAAAAAAACTTAATGGTTTGACAAATAGAGAAAATTTACTGCTTAAACGAGCATTTTATATTAGTGTTGGTAACCGTACAAACGGCCATTGATGCGGCCAAAATTTTTTTTGACCGTGAACAAGACCGCCTAAACGGACGGTTAAAATGGCGGACGGCCACTCTGGCGGCCAGGCCGGCGGCCAAAAATTTGGACCGCGAAGTTGTCCGGCCAAATCTTAGACGGACGGCCAAATGTACGGCCAAACTCAAAACGGACGGCCACTCTGGCGGCCAGGCCGGCGGCCAAAAATTTGGACCGCGAAGTTGGCCGGCCAAATCTTAGACGGACGGCCAAATGTACGGCCAAACTCAAAACGGGCGGCCACTCTGGCGGCCAGGCCGGCGGCCAAAATTTTTGGACCGCGATGTTGGCCGGCCAAATTGAAGACGGACGGCCACTTTGGCGGTCCAAATTTTTGGCCGCGAAGTTGGCCGGCCAAATCATAGACGTTGAAATTTGCGATCAGACCATAACCTGAAAAATGTTAAAGATTTGCCAAAAGTTTTATTTTATAAGAAAATGCTAAATTTAAAAAAAATAATTTTTCTTGAAAAGGCCAAATTTTTGAAATTTTTTTTCTTTAAGATATTATGAAAAAATATTAGAGATTTAAATGCAATTTTTGAAAATTTCTTGTTTCTCCAGATTAGAAACATAAAGGAACATCAAAATCTTTCTCAATGAAATTTTTTGCCGCTGATTTTTTCTGACCGCCAAAGTGGCGTCCCGTTTAAGGGTTGGCCGTACATTTGGCCGTCCGTCTAAGACTTGGACGGCCAACTTCGCGGTCCAAATTTTTGGCCGCCGGCCTGGCCGCCAAAGTGGCCGCCTTATTTTGGCCGCGTCTGGACCGGCCATGCTTGGCCGCCGCCCAACACTATTTTATATTAAGGAAATTTTTGAAACAACTGCTCGAAAGTAAATGATGCTTTGTCCTTTTTTTTTGGAGCTGGATAAAGCATCATTTCTCGCTTGGTCTAGCTTCAATCACTAATTATTCTAAATAATTAAATTCAATTAAAATTAGCTTGTCTAAAATAGACAAACTTAAATTATTTTTTTATTTTAAATTTTCGAAAAAAAAAATAATAATAAATTTTTACATCATACTTGAAAACAAATTACATTAAAAATAAAAGCACTTTTTGACAAAAAAGAGAACCAAAAAAAAAAAAAGTTGAAAAGAAAAAAACTTATTTAGGCTTTCGAGCCGGTTCAGTGGCAGTTGGCGGAGGCGGCGGACCTTCCTCTTCCAATTTCTTCATATAATCCATAAGAATGCTCTTTCTGTGATCAGGTGCACACTCGAGCACAATCCAACTCTTGTCCTTGCTCAAAAAGTCCTCAATTTCCTTCATGTGACTAGGTGCCTCTTTCAGCATGGCCAAACTCTTGTGGCTTATCATCTTAGCCTGTAGCAACAACTCCTTGAAGTCCTGTACCACTTGGTCAAACTTTTCTCTTTGATAATTCTCAAACTCTTTTTCGAATCGGAAATTCTCCGATTTCTGCAGCGCCTCGAACCTTTGGTCCGATTTGAGCATTTTTTTCACCTCTTTCCACTCTGACTTTTTCAATTCGATGCCAGGCGTGTCATCCAGAATCTTGAAGAACAAGTCGCGCTGCTTCGCCCTAAATTTGCTCATGTGCTCCTCGAACAGCTCTTCCTTGGCCTCCTTGTCCAGTATCTTGCAGTGGGACCATCGCGGGTCTTTCTTGAGGATTTTTTTCGCCTCCTTCCAGCTCAAGTCGGCACCCACAACAGGCCTGATCAAATCGATGAGCAAAGCCCTGAAGTTCTCGATGGCCTCGTCTTTTTTGAGCGAGTCGCGCTCTTTCTCCCTCTCGGTCTCATACTTGGACAACTGCTGCATCACTTCTTTGTTTCGCTCGCGCAACGAAGCCTCCTCCCTTTCTTTTTTCTCCTTTTGGTGCCTCTTCTCATCATCGGACTCGTCGCCGGCCTCCAAATGGCGACAAAAGTCCCGGAACAAGTCCTCTCTTTTCGAGCTGCTCTCAACTGCCTTGTACCTCTGGTCACCGTTTATCAGCTTCTTGGTCTCTGTCCAGCTTGAATTACGGTTTAACTTTTGCTCTTTGAGCAATTGGATAAAGTTACGCTTCAGCTTGTCCCAGTCTTTGGTGTCTTTGCGGCGCGAATCGGCCACAAACTCGTTGAACAGTGACTCGCGCTCTTTCATTTTTTCCACTGCCTTAAACCTTTCATCGCGCATGTACTTGACCGAAAAGTCATTGAACGACATGGCATGGTGGTCCAGCTTGGCTTCTCTCAGCAAATCTTTGAATTGTTCTCTCTTTTGTTTGATTTTTTCCGATCTTTCCTTCATTTCGTCATTGGCCCTGTCGCGGACATACTTGTCGAACACATTTTTGCGCTCTTTTGAAGTGAGCAACAAGTAGCGCGGATCGAACACAATTTTCTGCAGCTCTTTTTCCCAAGTGGAATAGGCACTCACACTCTTTTCGACCAGCAGCTCTCTGAACTGGTGAACGCGCTGCTCAAACGGCAGCTGAGCGCGCACTTGCGCCGCCTTGTGCTCGGCCTCCAGCGCAGCCTCCTTGGACGCCTCTATTTTGCTCTTTTGCAAGAACTCGTCCGGAGCTACACTGCTCGGCGACTGTGGGCGCCGCGGCGACTCCGAGCCCGAGCTCTCCTCATCCTCCACTCTGTTCTTTTTGACCGGAGGCGCTTCCTCAGCCTCCGCCGACTTCTTCTTGCCATTTATTTCACTTGGTGTATCGCGCAGCATTTTGTCCACATCCAGTCTGCCTAGCAAAATTGGCGGTCTCTCCCACAAGCTTATCTTCTCACTTGGATTGTAGAAAAATACCTTTTTGTCCCTGGTCCAAACAATGCACCACGGTGTGCCAGCCACTGGCGTGCTCGAGATCGGTTTGGACCTCTGCTTGGCCTTTTCTTCCTCGGACATCTCAGCCTCTTTTTCTTTTTTTTCCACCACTCTTTCTATCCGCTTTGACTTGAGCACTTCCAGCTTGGCCTCCAGAAGCTTCAGCTCGACCAGACAGCTCGGCTTGTCCCAAGTGGACTCGTTGGTCTTCGAGCTGTAGAAATACTTTTTTCCCTCGGGGGTGCTGTGCTCGGCATACTGTTGACATTCTTCGCGGCACTTGATCAACTTTTCCTCCGCATCGCGGATCTCTAGCTTGGTCTCGTCAGAGAAGTGGTAGCGGGGGTCATCAAGCAGTGAGCTGATGGTGGGCCCGGGTTTGAAGGGCGGCATGCCGAATGGGGGCATGAAGGGGGGCATGCCGAAGGGGGGAGGCGGCATGCCCGGAAAAGTGCCCGGCATGGGGAACCCGGCACCGGGCACAAATGGCGGGAAGCTCTGGCCGTCGCTCTTCGGCGACGGCTTCGCCTCGCTCTCTTTCACACTGGCCTGCTGCAGCTGGCTGTTCATGGATGAGATTTTTTCCAAGTCTTCTTGGGCAACCACTCTGACATTTGGACCTGCCGGTCTGATCCAGGAGGACTCGCGGCTACGCGCGTTGTAGAAGTACAGCCTGCCGTCAGATGTCTTGTTCTCTACCCACACTTCCTCGCTGGGCTTGGGCAAATTGTTCATTTGTGTTGGACTTCCAAACTGGGCCATTGGAGAACCTGGCGAATTCATCTCTGTTTTTTACTCTCTTTTTTTTTGGTTCCTCTTGGCAAAATTATGGATGAAGGTATTCTGGCTTGAGTTTGGATATATTCATATATATGTGAGAAAATTATTTTTTTTTTCCTTAGCTATTTGAAGAAAATTATAAATTAAAAATTCAATTACAAAATTTTAAATGCGACGAACTTTTAGGATTTTCGGTCAAAATTAAATTAGCGTTTGGGAACGCTTTGCTTTTGGGGTGATGATTTGAGGTGTTTGTGTGAGAGAGGGTTTAGTGAAGGTTTTTAGTGTGGCGTTGGAAGGGTAACATTTGGAACATAGATTGGAAACTAAAGCAAACAAGTGACTTTTGAAAAAGTTTATTGTATTTAACTTTTTTTTGAAAGCTAGATCAAAAAGGTCTTGCTTGTGGAGTTAATTAAATTTTACTAACGTGGTAACTAAAGATAAGATCGTGTGATAAAATTTATGTTTAAGTTTGATTTGGTTCTAAAGAAATGATTTTTGTTTGCTCTAAAGTTAAAATTTAATAGATTTAGCACTCACCTAAAAATAAATGTTGGAATTTTGGGAAAATTTTTTTTTGCTGTTTTTGTTTTCATTTAAATAATCAAAATTTAAAATTCAAAATTTTGTTAAATAGATTGATGAAATGCTTTTTTAATTATCTACATATTGCATATTATTTTTTTTTTTTTTTTTTTTTTTTTTATTTTATTTTTATTCGTTTTTTACACTCGTTGGGCTAAAAAGAAGGACTTAGTTCCATTCTGTGCTGCCCGAGGCTCCCCTCAAATTATTTAAAAAAATAAATAAATATTGCTTCTTCAAAAATATCTAAACAAAATAGGAAAATTTGACAAAAGTGAGCAAGGTGCTTAAACTTACAATCATATCCAGAGTTATCTAGACAAAAATATTTAAGGAGATTTTGGCAAATAATTATAACCTATGCTTTTTTAACGCAAAGTAAGAATTTAATAATGAATTTGTTATTTATTTTATTTATTTGTTTTCTGTACCATATTAAAATCAAATAAAAAAATAACAAAATTATTCATTTAAAAATTTTTAGAAAATAAAATAAAACATTAGTTGCTGTAGTGCGATGACACATGGTTTTGCGTATTTTACCTGAATTAACGTTAAATTACGGAAAATTACGGAAGAAAAATTACGCAATTTTACCAGGTCCAAAATTAAAGTCAGGACTTGGACTTAAATTGTGACTTGTGACTTTTAAACAACACTGCGAAAAAAAAAGATGCTTTGAAGACTTTTACAATATCTTTATAAAGGTAAAATATTAAATTATCTTCTTCTAGTTCACTGGCCCATCTCGATCAATATTCCTATCAATTCAAAAGTTATTTGGTAGGGGAAGTAAAATTTAATAATTAAAATAAAATACCAAAACCAAATAAAAAATATCAAAAATAAGCTTTAATTAAGTTTATTTTTATTAAAACGCTAATTATTTAATATTAGATTGATATTTTCTAAAATATTTTAAAGAAAAAAAAAGATTTAATAAAAATTATTTCTTATGAAAATTTGTCCAAAACGCGAACAAAACATTCAAAAAAATCTTTGAAGAATTTTTGAAAATCCCTAATAATACTGTTAACTGGGTCTTATATACAATGACGATCTGACTGTAGAGTCCTTTTTAAATAAAAATACTCTAAAAAAATTCGTAATTTGCCAGATTGTAAACGCAAAGCAAAAAAACAAAATGTCCAATTTTCAACAATTACGCAAAAAGTAATTATTTTACTTATAAAACAATAAAAATCCCGATCTCAAATAGTCAATGTTTATGCTTTTTTTATTATTTCTACATATATACAGTCGAGCAATCAAAATTTTAAAAAGCAAAAATAAAGAAATTTTTTATAAAAAGAGGTGAGAAAAATAAAGGAAATTCTGAAAATTACCTTCCAAAATTAGAAAAATCATATTCTTCTATAAAAAAAGAATGAAAAAATAAAAAACTTTTTATTTTAAAAGTCAAATTTGACAAGTGAGCTTTGTCTGCTTTTATGGTGAAACAACATAAAGCAAAATTTTTTAAAGCTTTTTTTTTAATATGAGAGTTGAATGAAACATTTTTGTTTCAACTTTTAATAATAGTTCATTTAAGTGTACCCTAGTTATTTATTTTTCTTAATAAACTCTATAAAACTTAATAATTTAAACATTTAAAATTTTTTATTTTTTTAGTCATTTTTGTATTTTAAACTCGATTGAATTGAATCACTATTTTTATTTTATATTTTTTTTTTTATTTTTTTAATTTTTTCAATTTTTTCATCTCCTCTTAGGAGTCTATTGAAACAAATAAGTAAATTCTTGACTCGAATGCCAAAAAGACATAGATTAATAAACTATTTCAGGCAGCTGAGCTTAAGGCTATTTGTACATTGGTAAATGATAAAAATAAATAAGCATTAATTTAATTTATTAAATATTCAATTTTAAACGATCAGAGCTCAGGTGTAGATAGAAAAATTACAAATAAATTTTAAATAATATTTGCAAAATTTAAAAGATTTTTTAGATTTGTAAATCTTATTTAGTTATAAGAATTTTTCGATTTTTTGAAAATTTTTGAAAAGAAAAGTTTTAAAGCCTTATCTTAAATTAAAAATTTAACTAAATAATTTTTCAGTATTTTTACACCAGTAAAAAAATACAAAAACTTGAAATTTTCAATTAATTTACAACAAGTAAAGTTTTATTCGATAGCTGGACAAAAGATATTGTTAAAATTTAAATTCTACAGTAAAATAGATTAAAAAATACAGTTGCCATAGAGATAAGCAATATTTATAAATTTTTTTAAATGTATGAATTTGAAATATGCGAAAAAAAATAGTGAAAAAAATTAGTTTAAAAAAATGAATACATCCAAATTGGACACCTCAAAGACATCACTTAACCAATCTACCACCAAAAAGGAAAAGAACATCCGCGAGATATATCTCCAAGCGTTGAATCAAAACAAAAGCTTCCAAAAATCTATTAAAAAAACAGGTCTTAGTAATCTAAGCGAGGATCGAAATGCAATCAATGGATCAAGCCATTTTTTAGAGAAGGAATACAATATTGTTCAACGCATCATATCGGACACCAAAGAACTTAAAAATATTAAAATAAAAGACAATAATAATAAAGATAATGCTAAAAAAGAAGCCGGTAAACAAAAAGCTAGCCGATATAAAGATCCAGAGGAATACTACAAAGAAATATTGGAATTAAAAAGGGTATTAAGCAAAATTCAATTTTTTTTAATTAATTTTTTGCTGCTTAGACTTTAAAAATGTACGAAGAAAATGAAGTAATTAACAGAACTAAATTCGAATATTATGAAAATGAGCTGGCCAAAAAAGAACAAGAAATAATGGACTTATTGGACATAAAGAAAACAGAACAATTTCGTTTATTATCGGATTCCAAAGCGGATTTGGCAACGGTTGTTTTAAACATTTTAAAAAATTTTATTTAAAAGTAACTTTTATTTTTGTCAAGTTTATTTATGGTCTCAAGCAAAAAATTTTTAAACTGGAATTTTCTCTCAAAAGAAAGGAGAATGAATATAAGTGAGTATTTTAGAAAAAAATTCATGATGAATATTTTTGCACACAACTTTTGATAAATATTTTGGTAAATTTAGTCAAAAAATATTACGCAAAGTAGAAAACATGAGCATTTATTTTCTGAATTTTTTTTACGCTTTAAATTAATTAATTAGGTTTATACTTTTAATAATCTTGTCAATTTAATGAGCGACAATATTATCAAACCCCAAAAATAGTAAGAAATATCAAAAACATATTAAATTGTACCATAAATTAAATTTTAAATCACTCATTCATTTTTTGTTTACTAATCTAGTTTTATTAAAAATTTTCAAAAGTTTTTATTTTAAACCTTATTTTGGTTAAAATAACCATAAATTTAATAAAAAAATATTAAAAGAAGTATAAAAAATAATAAAATAAAAATACATTCCTTCAGAGGCATTTTGTAGATCAACAAATATCAAAAAATGTAAAATTCATTCATATAAGTTATTTTACTTGACTAAAAAAACAAGTCAGTTTAATTCAAAATTTAAATTTGAATTTTTTACGTTCCATAATTCCAGTTATTAAATTTGTCATATGAATTTTAAGACTTCGATCAAGTCAAGTTTAGTAACTCGACATGACTTTTAAATAACTCTAAATTTAAAAAAAAAATTTTCTTTTAAATTTAAATTTTTTAACCTAAAGAAACCTTTCTTTATTTCTTAATCATTTAAGGCAAATTTTTAAAGTCGAAATTAAGTCGACTCGAGTCGACTTAAAAATAACTGGAATATAATTTAATATAAAACAGTACAATATCTGGATGAGATTATTTATTAAGAAATATTTTTAAAATTTCATTGGATTGAAATTCTTTAAAAAAAGTTAAAGACTGTAAAAAGATTTTTTCATATTTTTGACTTGTTTGGTGGTTCTAGCATTTGGATTTATATTAAAATTTATAATAAAATTTTAATGATTAGTTTTAAAAAGTTTTTAAATGATAAAAATTAGGACAGAAACGTATTTTTGTGTTAAATATTTGAACATTAACAAGTATAATGCAAATATTTGAATTCTTGAAATTTTGATTATAACCAGCAACAAAAAGTCCGTGTTTGTATCTAAAAAATGATGACGTCAAATATCAAGATCAGAGTTTTAGAAACCGTCTAAAAATAAAATCTAAATTTAAAATTTATAAGTTTTACTTGAAGATATTGAAAAAAATATTTATAAAAAAAAAATTAGATATTAAATTTTTTTTTTCAATACTGGTCATAGAAAAAATTTTTTCAATAAAAATTCGACTCTTTTTTTAAAAAATTAATAAATTAGTTAAGATATTTATTTTAAACTTATTTAAATTAACTATTCCATTTTAAAATATTAAATTTATTTCTTTATACTTTTAGCAAATTAAAAAATGAAATAAAAACAACAAATATCAAAGAACTTCAGCTTCAAAATGAGCGGCTTCGACTTGAGCTGAGCAAATCATTAATAGATGATAAAGAAATTATCGAGAACCTTGAAAATAAATCAAATTATGAACTGTAAGATTTAGAATAATTTTAAATTAAAAGTATTTAAAATTAATATTTTTCTAAGGGATAAAATCAGGAATGAATCACGTAAATTTTTTTTTATCTTTTTAAAATAAGAAATGAATACTTTTTTTGTTGCTTTAGAATTGTCTTTTAAAAAAGAACTTGATAAAAAAGTAAAAAAAATAAATTCAACTATTTAAAAAAAAATTAATTTAAATTATCTATTAAGAATGTTGCAGTTTCAATCAATTCAGAAAAAGAAAAAAACTCACCAATTCATTCATCACCTAAATTTTCAAATTTTGATTCAAAAATTACCTTGAGTGGTTCTTTGAGAGATAAAATAGATCAATTAAATCAGCGCGAAACTGAGCTTTTATTTGAAATTTCTCGTTTAAACATAGAACTGGATAAATATAAATCGAAAAAAAGAAGCAAAAATTCAGATAGTGAAACTGAGTCAAATCTTAACTCGGCAAGAGGCAGCGTAAGAAGTAATAGAAGTAGTCGTCAGTCAAAAAGATCACTGAACATGCACACAGAAAAAGAAAGATTAAATGTAATTTTATTTTTATTAATATTTTTACTGATGTTTATTTTTAGTCAATTAAACTACTGCAATCAGTAATGAGAGGACATCTGGAAAGAAGCAGAAGCTTAAAAAGAGCAGATCAGGAACAGATGGAGCGAAGACGCTCAAAATCACGTTCACCCTCTTGGCGATCACCATCACCCAGGCCTAGAAGTCGGTCTCCTCCGTCTCCACCGGCAAGATCACCAAGAAAAGAAAGTCGTCAAAGAAAATATTCAAATAGAAGGCGATCTTTAACTCCGGAATATGACAGGCGACAGAGAAGATATTCAATAAGTGAAAGTGATAATGACCATGAAATTAAAAGTGACAAAAAAGTATTTTTTTACAATTTTTATTTATTATAAAAATTTAAATATTTTACTTGATTGGATTTTTAAAGAAATTGATTAAAAATGACGAAGTTAGTGAAACAGAATCTGAAGGTCATTGCAAAGGTCTTTGTGGTTCATGGAGATCAAAAAAATAAATAAAAATTACATTTTATTTGCACTGAAACATTATTTTTAAATATTAATAAAAATAGAAAACACTGACAATAATTTTTCTAATTTTGAAAATCTAATTTTGAACAAAAAATGGTAATCAAAAAAAAATTCTTAATTTTTTCAGTTATCTTTCCTTTCAGTCTTTCTCCAATAGACTTTATTTACGACTTAGATTTTATGACGCCTTGATTCGGAAAAAAAATGAAAGCTTAATCGTGTAATCACATAAATCTTCAAAACTATCTTTAATAAATTAAAGGCATCTTGAAGTTGATGATCAATTCAAAATATAATTTCAATTCAAAATTTTAATCTTTAGATATTAAAATAAATATGTGATTTTATTTAAATAATTGTAATATAACGTGTTTTACTTGTGATGTAGATTTAAAAAATAAAAATGGCAAAATGATATTTTGTCAATTTATATATATAAATGTCAATTAAAAAAGAAATATTTGTCAATTAAAACTAGATTATTCGTCAGTTATACAAGAGTCAATTTGAAAAAATAAACGTCATTTAAATAAAAGTTTTGTCAATAATTTTTTATTTTTGTCAATAAAATTTTTGTCAATTTAAAAAAATATTTGTCAAGTTAATATAAATTTTTTTCGCACATTGTCACAGAAATTCTAACACAACTTTTTTCCTCTATCGCATGAGCCAACTAGAAGAACCTTATAGCCATTCTAAACAAATTTGTAAATAGAATTGGTTGCTATATTTCAACTTAAATTTGAAATTAAATTCCATGTAAGAGTAATTTAAAATAAATTTAAAATTGGATTTCGGATATGAGCTAAACTAGATGGTTGTGTTTGATCCAATTCAAGATTTGGAATATCCTTTTTTACGTATATTAGCTTATCTTTTTCTTCGATTAATAAAGATAGCAATGAGACATATACTTATAGTACATATATTTATGACAATTATTAAATAGTTAATTGTCATTTTTTTTTTTTTATTGACAAATATTTTTTTTAAATGACAAAATCCTTACTTACAGCTTTAATATACAATAAATTAAATTAATTGACAATAATTTAATTTAATTGACAATTATTTATTTTAAGTTACAAATATTTAATATTATTGACAAGTTAGTATTGACGAAAATATAAATTACAGAAAAACTTATTGACATTTCTCTAAATTAATTTACGGTTTCTCTCACTGCCATAAAAAATTTGAAAAAACATTTTCTTAATAAATTGATAAAATCGATTTTTAATTAATTTGACTGGTTTTTTGTAAAGTTTAATTTTCATTTTATTACTTATTTTGAATTTATTATTTGAATTTCTTTTTTGAATTTTATTTTGAATGCTAGATACAAATATTATTGAAACAAAAATTTCAAATAAAATTTACAAAAAATCAGTTAATTCATTTAAATTAAAAATCGATTTTATCAATTGATCGAGAAAATATTTTTTCAAATTTTTTTATTTTTTAAATCAACATCACATGCAAAACATGTTACATTAAAATTATTTAAATTAAATCAAAGATTAAGTTTAATATCTAAGGATAAACTTTTTGAATTGAAATGATATTTTGAATTGTTCATCAACTTCAAAATGCCAAATTAGAAAGGGTTTTATTTTTATTTTTAATTTTTTGATTTTTTTCGCTTATTCTGGGGATATCTAAAAGGGTCTACCTTTTCAACACAAAAAAATAACCATTAAACACAATTTCAAAACGCTCAATACAAAATGATTTCTTCTCAATACAAAAATTAAAATTTGAAAATAATACTTTAAGCACAAAAATTATAAATAAAATAAATGCTTTCAACACAAAAACTAAAATTAAAAAAAAATAATTTTAGCATTAAACTGGGTAAAAAAATGGCTTGTAGGGAAAATTTTAAAAAAATTTATTCAAAAACTTATTTATTCAAGTACTGTTATAAAGTTTACCTTAACAGTAAGAAATGTTCTTGCAAGTTTTTCACTAAAATAGGATATTGTGCACATTTATTGGCATTAAAAGAGACATTAAAAAACATTTTTTTTCACATTTAATCCATGCCAAAAATTTCTCTGTTTTTTTTTCTGATTTTTCTTAATATTGGAATATAGAATTTTATGATCAAATATAAATTTCAAATCATAATTTTAAAATAGTAGTAGTAGTAGTAGTAATTTATACTGCGACCCTGACGGGTTAAGCTCTATAGAGCCATGACAGTAACTTAAGCTATATCTTTACATTGTTTGATAACCATTCATCCAATCTAGCCTTAAAACTATTTATAGACGTTGCATCAATTACGACTTGAGGTAAAGAGTTCCATTCATTCACTACGCGGTTTGTTAAGAAGAAGTAGCGTTGCATACAATTTTTTACATTCTCTTTGACAATACACTTTGAATGCCTTCTTAAATTATAACTTCGATTATTTGCCTTGAAAATATCGTTACATAAATCCACTTGTTCAAAACCATTTGCTATCTTGAACATTTGAATAAGATCACCCCTAGTACGTCTAGTTTCTAAATTTGTGAGATTAAGTAACTTGAGTCTTGTCTCGTATTCAAATCTCTTTATTGACGAAACTAGTCTTGTTGCTCTCTTTTGAACCTTTTCTAGCGCTAATATATCTTTCTTTAAGTAAGGACACCACGAACTAACAGCGAACTCAAGATGAGGCCTCACAAGTGAAGTATACAACAACCTTAATGTTACAATGTTTAACGTGGTAAAACTTTTAGCTAACATGCCCAGAATACGATTCCCACGGGCAGCACAAAAATTCACTTGGTTTGTCCATTTTAAGTCATTTTGAACATAAATACCTAAATCTTTCTCCAAAACAGACTTTGACATGAACCGAGTACCATTTTTATTGAAAATCGTGTATTCGAAATTTTGATTATTTCTTCCAATATGCATTACTTTACATTTTTCAATGTTTAAATCGAAAGACCATGTCATTGACCAACTAGAAATATAATCAATGTCTCTTTGAAGCGTCATGTTGTCATTAAGATCACTTATTTTCGTCATAACTTTTGTATCGTCTGCATAATTTTCGTTTTTGTTGATCAGCTCATATGAAAGATCGTTTATAAAAATCACAAAAAGTATCGGACCCAACACCGATCCTTGTGGAACTCCACTTGTTACCATAAGCCACTCGGACACAGCCTTACCCATAACAACTCGTTGCTCTCTATTTGAAAGAAAGTCAGCAATCCAGTTTAAGATACAATTTATAAACCCATATGCCCTCAGCTTATATAACAACAGTCGGCTTATATAACAAAAGTTAGTTATGTATTTGATTAAAATTAATATAAAATATATAAAATTAATAATTTGATTAATGAAAAATGTATTTGACGCATAAAAAAAAAATTTAATAGCGCATTAACCAAAAAAAATTAAGTAACGTATAAATATTTAGTCATTAAAGCATATAAAAATTAGTCTCACATAAAATAAAGCAAGTTTAGCATAAAAAAAATATTATAGCATAAAACAAAAATAATTTAATCAATATTTAGAGCCGACTTGGCCTTTGGTGGTCGACCACGTCTTTTTTTTAAATTGAGTTTCTTCAATATTTCTTTCAACGTTAGCCTTACGTTTAGGTGGACGACCTCGGGAACTTCGGATGAAACTTCCCATTTTTAAAATTTTTTTTCTATTTCTCTTGATTTACGATTAAAGACCTCAAAGTTGAACTCATCATTGAAAATGCTTTCGATTCCGCGTGTAACCAAGTAGAACTGGTGGATTCTCTATTTTCAATTTTGGATTTGAAGTAAACATTTGAAAATGGTATTTTTAAGCCTCCTAGCCAATATCGGTGTTTTTTCAGGTGAACTGTGTAATCCCTGTCTCGTTCATCTTCTAGGACATCTACTTCTACTTCATCAAATACATTTATGTAAAGGCTGTTTTTGCATGTTTGAAAACTCTCAGGTTTTAGATCATTATTTGGAGGCCTAAAAATTTTAATATCAGCTTGTGAATATATTTATTATTATGTTTTAAAATTGAAAAAATATTAAAAATTCTGCTAAATATAAAAATTTAATAATGCTTTTTTATTGCTGTTTTAAGTTCAATTTAATTTTTATTTTTTTTTAAATTTTGATAAAATAAAAAATATTTCTTGTTTGAAAATATCGAAATTTTATTTGTCATTTTTTTCTATTTGTTTATTTATCTTTAAAAATCAATTTTTTTTATTCAAATTCATTGAAGAACAAACAAATGTCTGTTCTTCACAATTAAAAAAAAATTTTAATATAAAATAATTTTTTTAATTCTTTTTTTTGTAACTTAAGATAAAAAGGGTTACACTTTTTAACTTGTCACAATGTCTTCAACTGTAAAACTTGGGTCAGGGTAGGCACGGCAACTAAAATTTTTGCTCATACGCATTACAAATTCTTTCGGTGTAGGTGGGTCATAAACAGAATGAAAGTAATTATTAAGCAGTTCGCAAATTCTGGCCTTATTTGTTACAAGGTCTCTTTCCTGGTTTTTTAGAGCTGCAATTGATTCCCTTGTTGAAAATTGAAAATAAATTTAAATTAAATAGCAACTTGCAATATTTAACCAAACTAGTTTAATTAACATTTTTTACAATAATTATTTAGTATGATTTCAAATATTTGTCTTTAATCTCTTTAAAACTGTTTATCTCATTTATTCTTTTTTAATATTTTTTTAACATCGCCTTAAAGGTGTTCATTGAAATAAATAAAAAAAAATATATATATATTTTTTTTTTATTATAATAAATATTAATTTTTTAATATTTTGTTCTGTTCATTTGTACTTAACTTCTCAAAACCATATTTTTGAAAAAAAAACTTTAGTTTAATTGATATTTAGTTTTTTCAAAAATAAAAAGAAGAAAAAAGGGCAAAATGTAAATAATTTTGCATTTTCAAAATTTTTTAATTTCCTATTATTTTCTGTGCAACATTTCAGAAAATTAAAAAAAAATTCATTTTTAATATTTTCTACACAATACAATATAAAATATTAGAACATCTAAAAATCTAAAAATATAAAGTTATTTACATTTTGCCGAAAAAAGTTATTTTAAAAAAGAAACAGTCTATTTTGTTTGTTATCTTTTTTCTTAATATTTTATTATTACAGTCGATCCTCCGTATAACGAACCCCCATATAACGAGCTCCTCTATATTACGAATATGAATCCAGGAACCGATTTTTTATAAAGGAAAAAGATTGCTAGTTTTCTTTGATACAACGAACCTCTTTATAACGAAATCCCGATATAACGAACTAAGAAAAAAAAACGAGTAATACT
This sequence comes from Brachionus asplanchnoidis, assembly GCA_025491095.1. Taxonomy (NCBI): domain Eukaryota; kingdom Metazoa; phylum Rotifera; class Eurotatoria; order Ploima; family Brachionidae; genus Brachionus; species Brachionus asplanchnoidis. Next base: position 2,390,062 of record JAILYF010000006.1, read on the forward strand.
TTTCTTAAGAAAAAAACCTTTATATAACGAATTTTAAAAAAATGACATTCGTTATTTAACACATCTTGAGTGAATTCAATGTAAATTGAGCGGAATTTTATTTTCGTTTTACTTTTTTTTTAATTGGATATAAATAAAATTATAATTGATTATTCAATCTTTTACTCCAAAATTGTAATATTTTTTCATATTTTTAACCAATAAAATTTTATATTGATTTCAAAAATTTCGATCGATTCACTCACTATGACCTTGATTATAAAAAATAGTATATAAATACTTGACAATTACTAATTATTATTTATCTAAAATTTCTAATAGATAAAAATGAATGAAAAACAAGTTTGTAAAAAGAGAAAATGTATATCTCTTGAAGTCAAGATAGATATTATAAAAGGCATACTGAGCGAAAAATAACCACTTCAAAGTTGGCCAAAGAATACAACGTTAAAGATGATAATTCTAATGTAATTAATTTTTTATTTAATATTGAAAATTTAATAATTGAAAGTAGCTTTACCAAGCAACCATCTGTTACCGATTTTTTTCAAAAAAATTAACTATTTGTTTTATTTCGCATTTTTTATCTTAGATTTATTTATCAATAAAATTTGGTTTAAAAATTTTTTGGTCCCTATCATTTTATATGGGAATTTCGATATAACGAATACCGAATTTTCCGCCCAAGTAGTTCGTTATACCGAGGATTGACTGTATTTTTTTAATCCGAGCTTAAGCTCGGCACACATGTTTTACATGATAAATCACTCTTAAATTTTCGTTTTAAAGGGGGCACGTTTTTTGAGAAAAAAAAACTCACCAATAGGGAATATTTCGACTCAAATTCTTCTATTAGATGAAATTAGGTAACTTATTAGGTAACAATAAATATTCTAATAAATAAATATTTAATTTTTATTTTATAAAAAAAATCTTTATTTTTATATTTGTTTTATTTTTTTAATGGCTCTTAAAATGCGGATAAATAAGTTGCATTTTTGGGTTTTGTCAAATTCTGTATAAAATGATAAAAAGAACAGAAAAATATTCTGTTGAATTTGAAACTCTAAAAAATATAAATAACTTTTTTGGTCTAAGTTAAAAATTAGTTCCATTGTTAATTATTCAAAGTTGCATCAACTATCAAATAAACAGAAATAAGATTTCAATGTATTCGATAGTTGAGAATTTTGCAGAGATTTTGCACATCATTAGCAGACTATGACAGTTGATACAACTTAAAATTTTGCACCATTTTGTTTTCACGGAACTAATTTTTTTAACTTTTAGAAAAAAAGTTTTCGAATTTTTATCTTTTTTTTTTTTTTAATTTTTAAATAGTTTATTTAATATTTAAAAAAATGGCTTTGAGTAATAAAACTCCTTTCGCCATTGGTATATAAAATTTTATAAAAGTGTCCATAAAAAAGTTATGTTAAATTAATTAAATTAATTAGAAGTTGAAAGATAAATTGGAAATGTTACAGAAAAACAGTCGTCCATTGGAATAGCTCATTTGAGACTTTACAAAGGAGGATTTTAAGTTCAGAACTTCTTGGGCTTTCAGCAAAAACATCAATATAATCCTGTATGAGTGAAGTAATGAGTGTGGTTTTATTTTTTTATGTATTTTTCGAGCAGAATTTTTAGTGGAGACTCAATTCTATCAACCTTTTGGTCGTCGAAAAGGCCGGAAAGTTGAATAGACGGTTTGTCATATGGTAAGTGATGGATTGACTTAAAACATGTATTTTGAATTACTTGCAGTTTTGAATGTTTGTCTGGGAGACACAGGACAGGATGGAAAAACTATAGTTTTTAATGGAGCCTATAATTTTTAATCATTTTATTCTGTTCTTTTGTACTGAACTCAACAAAACTGAACTGAACAAAACCATGTTTTGAAAAAAAAAATTTTTATTAAATGAAGTATTTCAAAATAGAAAAGTCTTTATCTAAAAATTTATAAAGCGTTAGAAAAATTTTAGTGCCTACTAGAAAAGCTATTTTTTAAAAACAACTTGATGTAAATAATATGATGGGAACTTTATTTTTACATGAAAAAGGATGTTTAATAAAAATCAAGTGGCATAAAATGAATGAATCAACAAAAAAAATTTACCTTATGTGATAAATTTGGTGCTTCACAGCAGGTTTTTAAGAGTTCCATTTAATATACTAAACTAAATAAAAAAATTTTTTTTTTTTTTTTCGCAGAAAGATAGCTACCATAGCGAAACTACATCTAGTCTCGCTCCACGCTGTAGCTTATTATTATTATTATTATTTTTAAATAATAGTATAAAAAATATTAAGCTACAAAATATTTTTTTTTATAATTAAAATTATGACAAATTAAAATTTTTAATCAATTTTCAATTTGCCCAAAATTTGAATTTATTTATTTATAATTGATACGGCACCTCAAAGGCCACTTAAAAAATATAAGTTTAAAATAAAAAGTTGAAGTTTAAATTGATTAAGTTGCTGATTTATTCAGAATGCTGAATATATGAATAATATATTTATTCATTTTTTTCCTTTTTTTTCATCACCCAAGAGGCGTTTTTTGAAATAAAATAGAATAAATAAATAAATATGTTTAATAGCGTGCGCTATTAAATAACTAAAAGAGAGAGAGGGAGAGAAAAATAAAAAAAACTTTCTTCTCAACTTTTTTATTCAATTAATTGAAAATCAAAAATGAAATAATAACATGTATATAAATAACTCCAGCAAGGCCCCAGAAGACCGGGGTCTTGCTGGAGGGGGTGTTACATTACTCCCTCGCCGTGGGAGAACGGCTCCCGACGTTCGGGGGAATAAAAAAATAACAAAAACAAAAAAAACAAACAACAAAAAAAAACAAACAACAAAAAAAATAAAAAACAAAACAACACAAAAATAATAAAAAAAACAAAAACATGACTTATCTGGGTCGCTTGTCCGTTACGTCCAGGATCCGAGTCGTGACTGAAGGCGTCCGGAAGCAAATGCCTCTACCTCGACCTATGACCGCTCCAAGCAGGTTGTCCAGACGGATACTGATCCTGGAGTCGGGGATCGGGTCGGTGGCGCTAGCGGGTGCCGAGAGGGAGGTTCCTTCCGTTGACGGAGCTCCCTCCGAGCTCCGATCCACTGATGTGGGGTCGATCGGCACCCAGCAAGCGATGTAGTTTTCCGGACCACAAATCATGAGTTGTCCATCGAAGGACGTGGTCCAGATCATTTGTAGCAACCATTGGTTCTCGTGTATTTTGTTCATGGTCAAGAACAGGAGGGGTGCGGGCCGCCTCTCGACCACCATTCTCCCAGATCCACTCCTCTATGGCACAACGGGTCACGTTTCTCATTGTTGGTCTGGGTTCTGCTCGGACCTCCGACGGAACTTTTCGTTCCTCGCGCTAGCGCAGTGGTAAGCGCTGTGTATTGCTAATCCAAAGGTGGACGGATCGATCCTGCATAGTTCGATCCGTCCTGCACAATTGAAATCAATACAAGGAATGATTGCAAGCATTGTCGACTTCAAAAGTGTTTAGATGTTGGCATGGCCAAGAAACCTCAGCACAGCGTGGCAGACAAAAATATCCCACCGCTGCCACCAATTTAATAGCGTGCGCTATTAAATAACTAAAAGAGAGAGAGGGAGAGAAAAATAAAAAAAACTTTCTTCTCAACTTCTTTATTCAATTAATTGAAAATCAAAAATGAAATAATAACATGTATATAAATAACTCCAGCAAGGCCCCAGAAGACCGGGGTCTTGCTGGAGGGGGTGTTACATATGCAATATTTTTTTTTAATTGAATTTTGAAATTTTTTTAAGAATTAAAATGCTGTGCATATTTCAATGCAATTAAATTGTGCATCAGCAATTTTTGAGCAATTTAACTCGTATAAAATTTTGCTTTATTTAATCGATCTTAAACATATTATTTTCCCTCTATCAATTATTTAATTTTGTAAATGACAAACAAGTGGGTTTAAACGAAAGCTTTTGCGTAGTACCAAATATCTGTCGAGTCTACCAATGCACTGACCACATTGACTGGATTGTGGGGTTCGTTTACTTTGTACGGCTCGCCTTGGAACCATAATGTAAATCCATCTTTTTCCAATGTGAGCGGGTAACAGCTCAGTCCACTAGTAATCGAAGAGCTTTTTATTTAAAATAAAATTTATTAAATTAAATTTTTTTTTTAAATACCGATCAGAAGCCAGGCTTTTTTGCCAAGACCAAGAAAAAAATTTACCAATAAAACAGAATGTTCTTCTTCATCACCAGATAAAATTTCTAAAAGTTGCTTTGAAACAAAAATAAAAAAGATAAAAATTTTTATTTTTTTTTTTTAATTTTAAATTTCACAAGTTGACCAAATGTCACATATGCCCGGAAAAGTTAGAGAATCGGACACAAACGGAATCATTGAGACAAATTTAGCTACTTTAAGCTTTAGAAAAAAATAGTAAAAAAAATTTTTATAAAATTCATTTTTTTACAGCCGTTTCCAAGCTTGTTTCACCATTTTCAATCAATTCCTCGGGAGGCTCGATAGGTCTTATGTATCTTTTAATCAAAACAGACTTTCCATCAGTGTTCATCACAACCGGCTTGAGGTCTCTATTGGGATATTTTTTTTTCAGGCCAGTTGTCCATGCCACCAAAATTTTATTTATCAATTAAATAAAAAATGATCTATCAATAAAAGAAAAAAGTTTTATTAAATTAAAAAAAACAGCATTTATTAGAAAAAAATTTCACAGAAAACTAATTGAGCATTAAAGCACTTGAGATTTTTTTGGTCTTCCGACAGGTCTTGTTTTTCCTAAAGAAACGTCTAAAGCTTGGTCTGGAAAATCGTCGCAATACCAACAATATGCTTACACATGTAGTGTTTAAACCAAGAAGGGCAAGTACATGTGCTGTTTTTCCAGTTTTCATAGTTTAAACAAATGACTCTAAGCTGTTGAAACGATTCTGTAAATTATTTGAACAACTCCCAATTTGAATTCTTGATCATTGTTAGGTATTATGTGCATAAACTTTTAGTCAGCTTTAGATTTGAAGATTTATAGATTTGAAGTAGTTGACAATTCTTGCATTTGGCTAGATTGACTTGGACCAGCTTGAGTTGTGTTTTTAGGTTTTGGTCCCCGTTTTGATTTGGTAGTAATTGGCTGAGTAGTATGGACATTGGTTACTATCTACGTACGATAAATTACATATTGATATTATTTTTATTGATTCCATAATATAATTAATTAACTATTATTTATTTAATTGACATTTTATTTTTTTTTATTTTAAGCCTAAAGCAAAGGCCACTGCGCCACCACTTTCCAGTACGCTGTGAAATAAAGCGTACTGCATTTTATTTACAAATTGAAAATTAAAGTTAATTATTCCGTATAAAAATTGTTTCATATTTACATATCAGTTTATGGCCTAAAAAAAATAGTAAAGGATCACAAGATTACAAAAATAAAAGCAGAGTATATGAGTAGTCGTGTAAAAAGAGTTCTAGAATTTGACTATTTCAAAAAGTTTTCTTGATAGTTCTTGCTTGTTTTGCATGTTGATGATCTTGCGTATAACGTCAACTTTTTAATTTTAGTTTTTCTTGTTTGTTTAGTGAAAGATTTTCTAGTCCGTAGAATAAGACCGGTCTAATGAATGTGTTTAAAAGGTGATCTTTCATGTTCGGATGGCTCTCGTTTGTGAGAATAGATAGGTCTTTTAGTCTATTTAACGCTTTAAGTGCCGATTTTTTACATTTTTCAATGTGTGCTGCATTCTTATCATCGTCTGTTAGTATCATACCTAGGCATTTCATTTTTGATACTCGTTTTATTACATCTCCATTAAGTACTGAATGAAATGAAGATATCAGTTGAAAAGTCGTGTTCAGTAGTCTTTTCCAGGCACAAAAAAGAGAGTGATAATCTAAACTTAAAAATTTATGGGAATAGAATAGTGAGCCAAAAAGAAATCAAATTTCGTGGTATTAAATTAGATTCTAAATTAAATTTTAATATACTGTTAGAGGAAATTAAAGAACGCTGCAATAAAAGGCTAAATATTATTAAGATATTGTCAAACAAAAAATGAGGTCTTAATAAAAACACACTAGGAAATCTTTATAAATCCTTAGTCGGATCAATTTTAGACTATTCTTTTCCTTGCTTAAATTCATTTTCAGGAAATAATATCAAAAAACTACAAGCAATTCAGAATACAGCAGTCAGATCTATTCTTAAGTTAAAATATGATACTCCCTCCAACATCGTGCATCATGAGGCTTTTAATTAACTAAAATTACTAACAGTCTCGAATCGGCTTTTTAGTAGGTTTCGAATCAACATATATTGACTACCCAACTCCATTGTGTAATTGCTATCTTACTTTTTCTTCTTTTTTTCCTGAAACTTTAACTATTTAAACATAAGCCACATGTAACAATCTTTTCCTATTTATGTATGTTCAACTTTCATTTTTTTAGCTTATTTACTTTATTTTGATTATTTTTTTTCATCTCATTTTATTAACATTAATTTTATTTTTATTTTATTTTATTTTTATTTTTTTTTTTTAACTTATTCTGAAGGAGCTCTAGCTCGGTACAGAAAACAAACAAATAAAATAAATAATTACCGTCAAGTTAGTTATTCACTTGGAATAAAATATCTGTTACCCTCTTTTATGGGTCAACTGAAACCACTATTTGAATGGTGTTTCATGAATAGATTAGAAATAAATTGGTCAAAGACGTTTGGTATGATTATCACTAACAAGAGAGTTAAGAACTTGAAAAATTTAAAAGAAATTGACCTAGGCGTAGCAAAAGTTCAAATTGTTGACAAGTTTCGATTACTTGGCATTACGTTAGATGCAAAACTCAATTTCGAATTTTATGTTAGTGAATTAAGGCAACAAATTAATAGAAAATTATACTCGATTAAAAAATTATTTTATCTTTCGTTAAGTGTCAAAATTCAATTTTTCAAAACTTTTATGCTTCCATATTTCGACTATTATTATATATTTTTCGAACAAAGCGATGCAAAAATTGGCAAATTGCTATTATTTATGCCTATACAAATTATTCAAAATTTCATTCGATCCAAATGAACCTAATGTAGTCAATAATGTGCTCAAAAAATGGGGTCTTTTTAACCTTTATCATAGATTGGTAAAAAAATTATCTTTATTTGTGGTAAAAATTTTTATCTTTAAGAATCCACCCAATTTGGCACAAGAATTAAAATTTAACTTTGAGAGAAAACTGCCATACAATTTAAGGAATAAATGCAATTTAATTCAACCAGTTGTTAAATGACGAGTTGGAGAATATACATTCACTTATTTTTTCACTAACTTTGTGAATAAACTTTTTATAAATTTTTTTAAACAGAAATTTTTGTTAAAAGATTTTAAGATTTTTTAATCAAATGATTTTTAATCAAATGATTTTTTAATCAAATATTTTTGATCAAATAATTTAGATAAATTTGTAGATATTTGTAAAATTGAGTCTCAAAATTTAAACTTTAACATAAAAAATTCATATCTTTTTTTCTGAAATTTTTATTTTGTATTTTTGTATTTTTTTATTATTTTATAATTTTATAAATTTGTTGTAATTTGAAAAATTCATGTAACTTTTTCAAATTGAAATTAGAAAATTAACTGCCAATTTGATTGTCAGATAGACAAATGTCTTTTTTAATTTTCGTTTAAATGAATAAATAAATAATAAATAAATAAAATAAAATATATTTGAGGATTTTTACAAATGAAACTTATTAAAACATTGGATACTGATTAAAAATTTTATAAATTCCTTATTATAAAGCAAAACCTACATTTTTTTGTCACATTGTTTACAATAAAATGGGTGACAAAATAAACTTAACAAAACCTCAAGCGATTTAGAAGACAAATAAAATATATTAAATCGCTTGTTATTTAGAACATAAATTATAATTATTAAAAAAACACATACATGATTCGGATTAACTATTTGGCATAATTGATATTTTCTCTAGTTTTTTTACAACGTCTTCTCACATCACCTAAACACAAAAAATAGCCTGAGCGGCAACTTTTGCACTTGGTATTCATTTTGATGCTGTAATCAAACTCTAGCCCTGATTGAGAAAAAAAAATGACTCAACAAAATGCTACCCCTGTTAAACGAAAAGAAATATACAAATATGACGCGCCGTGGACTCTCTACGGAATGAACTGGAGCGTTCGGCCAGACAAGCGATTTCGTCTGGCCCTGGGCAGCTTCATAGAGGAGTATAACAACAAAGTGCAGATTGTAATGCTGGACGAAGAAGCTGGCGAGTTTACTCCTCGAAGCACATTTGATCATCCTTATCCGACAACAAAAATAATGTGGATTCCCGACACTGTATATTTTTTAGATAAACACCCGACATCATTCTATTGGCAAATTTTTCCATCTTTAGCTTGATGCTCAGGGTCCATTTTTTTAACTCCATTTTATTTTTTTTTTCTTGCAGAAAGGCGTTTTTCCTGATCTTTTGGCCACAAGTGGAGACTATTTGCGAATTTGGCGATGTGTTTCTGAGACCGACACCAAGCTCGAGGTTCTTTTAAACAACGTAAGTTATCTTTTTAATTGTTGACTTAAATAGTGAGAGTTTTAATTGGAATGAGATGAAAGTGATGATATAAATTTTTTTTTGTTGGAATTTTAATGGGTAGATGAGAAATTTGTTTTTGGGTGACAGAAAAAAATAATTAATTTTTGTTTTAAATGTTTTTCAGGTGGGAGTTGATTAATTTTTTTTTTAGTAAATAAAAATATAATGTTGATGCTTTGTCTAAAAAATATTCCAAGAATTTTTTGTTTTTGAATACTATAAGGTACCAAAAAAAAAAGGTACCAATGTCTTAATGAATAACAATTTTTTATTCATGTAGACAAATAAAAATTTCATTATTTTCTTCTATTTGAAACAAAAAAATGTCCGTATTTCTTTAAATAGAAGAAAGTTTGCAGTGGTGAAATTTGGAGCAAAAAAAGTAGCAAAATATATTTTATTAAATTTAACAACAGTTTTTTTTTCAATTTTTAGTAATTATTTTAAAAATAAATGTTAAACATTTTTTAACATAATTTGTTAAACGTAAACAAAGGCAAAAAATTTTAAAATTCTTTAAACTTAAACGGATAGATTGAATATTGATAGAAATATTACTAATCGATAAGTTTTTTTAACTTTTTTTTAAATTTCATGTTAAAATTTTTAAGATTTTTCAAAATTATCATTTAATTTTTAAATTTAATATAAAAAAATTTGCTTTGCTTTTTGTTTTTTTGCTCCAAACTTCACCGCCCCAAAAAGTTTGGTCATCAAAGGATTTCTACACTTCGAAAATTTTTAACTATAACAAATAAGTGACTCAACAAAAAAAAATTATTCATTTTTTAGCTACGTATTTTGACGAAAAAAAATTTTGTTTATAGAATAATGTAAAATCTTTTTAACGTAAAAATTGATTTTTTTTATTTTTATTATTATTTTATTCCGGCTATGATAAAATTTTAAAAGAAAGGTAATTTAATAAAAAATTTATTTAAATTGAGTAAAAATGAAAGTTTATGTTAATTTTTTTCTGAAAGAAATTTGTAAAAAAATTGTTAAAAAAAATCAATAAATAATTATGCACATGAAAATTTAAATTTATTTTATTAAAAGAAATTATTCATAAAAAAATTAACTAAATTTAAAAAACTTTTGTTAGTAATTTTTTTTTAAAGAATAAAATGTTTGAACATGGAATATAAAAATTTTTAAAGTAAATTTTCAAAAACAAAACTCTTTGAAGACCAAATTTCCTTTTAGTCTAAAAAATATTGTATTTTTTTCAGAATCAATGTCCAAGTCAATTTTGCTAAGAAAAAATTAATCGACTTTACCTATAAGCAACTTTTAAATTATTAAAATGTTAAAAAAAATTGGGAATCAAAAAAACGATCTAGCATTTGAATTTACTATCAAAAAAATAAGCACCAAAAAGATGCTGAAATTAGGTGACACATTTGGTTTATTGAAGTAGATGATCAATTCAAAATATTATTTTAATTCAGAGATTTTATCTTTAGATATTAGAATTAATCTTTGAATTAATTTAAATGATTTTTTGAAGCATGCTTTACAAGTAATATAAATTTACAAATTTAAAATTTTTCAAAATACTTTCTCAACCCTATGATAAAATGGATTTTTAAATTTAAATATACTAACTCAATTTTAGATTTTTTTTTATATTGTCAGGAAAGATCGATCTTTTCATCTCATTAATTATTTGAAATTTTATATTTGAATTTCATTTTTAAATTTTATTTTGAATGCTCGATACAAATCTTTAAAAAAAATTCAAAATAAACTTGAAAAAAAACCTTATAAATTTAAATTAAAAAATTAATATTATCAACGGGCTGAGAAAATTTTTTTTAAAAAATATTTTATTTTTAAATCTACATGACATATCATCGCCAAATCTGGCGTAATTTTTGAAATAAATAAAATAAATAAATAAAGTAAAGAAACTTTTAAATAAAATTTAAATTAAATTAAAGATTAACTATAATGTCTAGAGATAAACCCTTTGAATTGATCATTAATTTCAAGATTTCATAATATAATAAGATCAAAATAAAATAAATAAAATACAAATACAAACAAAATGATACAAATAAAATGTTCATAAATTAATAGTAAAAACAAAGTAAAATAACTAAAATTAATTATTATTTTAAATACTTCTTTAATTCATTGTATGCCGTATTAATTAGCTTCATTCTTTCGCCATTGCCACAACTTTTGTCTGGATGATATTACTTTCAACCAAGACAATTTTTTTCAATTATTTTTAGTAATAAAAAATTTTTGAATATTTTAAATTTTAAAAAATAAATTAAAAGAAATTTAGACCGAGAGCTCTAAAACAAATTTATATTTTTTATGTAAGAATGTGGAGATTTTAATTATCTACAAAACAATATGCTATAAGTATCAATTCTTTGAAATTGAAGAATTATCCCAATAAAAAGATATTTTTAGTTTTTCAGCTATGAGATTTTAAAAAAAAGAGCTAGGAGACAATTTATTTTTTTGCAATAATGCTTAGGCTATTCTTTTTCATATGAATAGTGGTCGGAAGGTCAAAGTCTTATCATCCTGGAAACATGTGGTCCGTTAACAGCAACTCAGGTATTGACTCGTTATTTCTAGTTTTACAAGTCAAAAACAGGTGGTCCGTGTTTTAGGCATCTTGAAGTTGATGATCAATTCAAAATATCATTTCAATTCAAAAAGTTAATCCTTAGATATTAAACTTAATCTTTGATTTAATTTTAATAATTGTAATGTAACATGCTTTACATGCAATGTAGATTTAGAAAATAAAAAAAAATACGAAAAAACATTTTCTCAGTCCATTAATAAACGATTTCAATATTTAAATGTATTAACTGGTTTTTTGTAAAGTTTATTTGAGATTTTTTATTTCAAAAATATTTGTTTTTAACATTCACAATTAAATTAAAAAAAGAAATTCAAATAAAAAATTCAAAATAAGTTACAAAATGAAAACAAAACTTTGCAAAAAAAATCAGTTAACTTAATTGAAAATCGATTTTATCAATGGATTGAGAAAATGTTTTTACAATTTTTTTTTATTTTCTAAATCTACATTGCATGTAAAGCATGTTACATTAAAGCTATTTAAATTCAATCAAAGATTTATTTTAATATCTAAGGATAAACTTTTTGAATTGAAATGATATTTTGAATTGATCATCAACTTCAAAATGCCGTGTTTTAGCATAAGCCATTCTGGCTATGATAAAATTTTAAATTAAGTAATTTAATAAAAAATTTATTTAAATTGGGTAAAAATGAAAGTTTATGTAAGTTTTTTTTCTGAGAGAAATTTGTAAAAAATTGAAAAAAAAATTCAATAAATAATAATGCGCATGATTATTTAAAGATTTTATAACAATAAATCTAAGTCAAATTGAGAACAAAACACAAAGCTAGAAAAAAAAATAAAATAAAAATTATTTTAGAATAAATAAAATTAATTATTTTAATAAAAAATTTATTTAAATTGGGTAAAAATGAAAGTTTATCTTAGTTTTTTTTTTCTGAGAGAAATTTGTAAAAAAATTGAAAAAAAAATTCAATAAATAATAATGCGCATGATTATTTAAAGATTTTATAACAATAAATCTAAGTCAAATTGAGAACAAAACACAAAGCTAGAAAAAAAAATAAAATAAAAATTATTTTAGAATAAATAAAATTAATTATTTTAATAAAAAATTTATTTAAATTGGGTAAAAATGAAAGTTTATCTTAGTTTTTTTTTCTGAGAGAAATTTGTAAAAAAATTGAAAAAAAAATTCAATAAATAATAATGCGCATGATTATTTAAAGATTTTATAACAATAAATCTAAGTCAAATTGAGAACAAAACACAAAGCTAGAAAAAAAAAATAAAATAAAAATTATTTTAGAATAAAAATTCGGATTTTTGTGCACCATTGACATCATTTGATTGGAATGAAATTGATCCGAATCTAATCGGAACGTCGTCAATAGACACAACTTGTACCATTTGGGGTCTAGAGGTCATTTAATTTTTTAAATAAAATTTTAAGCTCAAAAATAAATTTCTACCCTAGACAGGTCAAATACTTGGTCGCACTCAAGTGAACGGTCACGTTAAAACTCAGCTAATTGCTCATGACAAAGAAGTATATGACATCGCTTTTAGCCGAGCTGGAGGGGGTCGAGACATGTTCGCGTCTGTGGGCGCTGATGGCTCAGTGCGAATGTTCGATCTGCGCCATTTGGAACATTCGACAATAATTTACGAGGATACATCTCACAACCCCTTGCTTCGATTAGCATGGAACAAACAGGATCCCAATTACTTGACAACCATATCAATGGATTCCATAGAAGTAATTATTTTAGATGTCCGGGTGCCGTGTGCTCCTGTTGCCAGATTGAACAACCATCGAGCTGTAGTAAACGGCATTGCTTGGGCTCCACATTCCTCATGCCACATTTGCACTTCGGGTGACGATCGGCAAGCTTTAATATGGGACATTCAGCAAATTCCAAGAGCTATTGAAGATCCGATTTTGGCCTACACTGCCGATGGTGAAATAAATCAGGTTCAATGGTCAAGCACTCAGCCAGACTGGATCGCAATTTGCTACAACAATAACCTTGAAATTCTGCGGGTCTAGATTTACTTTTACTTTTTTATCGTACCACGGATAAACAATTTATTTCCTTTTAGGTTTTTTTTTTAATTTAAAACTATGAAACAAATTAATTATTAAATTTTTTAATTAATTTGAATTTAATATCTTTTGGAATCATGTATAAGATGTAAATTGAATTTTTTTAAATAAATTTGTTCTATGTTGGTTTATAGAAGCTAAAGTAATGATAAATTTCTAGAGAGATAATTTGAAATAATGATCTGTAATTTAAAATCATGCACAGTTTGGGATGATAAAAAAGTTCTGTCTTCTAACACTGATTGAAAAAAAATTCTATTAAAAGAATAAAATTTAGTTTTAAATAAATGAATTTGTAAAATAAAAATTTGAGGAAAATTGAAGCTTCAGATCAAATTTTAAGATCAATACGATCATTTAAAATTTTAAAACTTAATTATTTTAATGATTTCAATAATGTTTAAGAAATAATTACTAGACATGTTATGTCTAATAATGGTTCATTATCAAATTAACATCGAAATGATTGATCTCGTATTTATTTAACAAAAACAATCAATAATTTAAATAATTCAGGTAAAGTTAATGCACAAATTCAAATTTTTAACTTTTATATCCATTCATTCAAACTGAAATAATTTTATTTTTCTACTTTAATAAATTTTAAATTCTAAAACAGTTAATTTTTATGTCTTTAAAAGTAAGTTTTCATTAAAATCAATTAAAATATTTAAACCTATTAAAGTTCAATAAAAAGGCACATTTTAAAATTTTAAATATGAAAATAAACTTGACATGACATGTCGAGTAATTGCTCTGGAAAAAAATTATTTTTTCTCTATTATTAAAAAAAATATTGCAATTTATATTTTGATCTTTTGATCTTTTGATCTTGATCTCAAACTTCAATTTGCCAAATTTGAGTCAATTTTTACGATATGTATTGAGGTTTATGGTTATATTTTGATCACAAAACCGCTGGTCACCAAATTGGTGATCATTATTTCAAAATACAAAAATTAAAATACATTTTTGTGATCAATATTTTTAAAAATATGATTAAAAAATTTTTTGTTAGAAAAAAATTATTTTAGTAAAATATTCGGTAGATTTCAAAATAATAAACGAGGTTTTGTGGATATATAACTTTTAAAGCATTTTTCATTTTTTATCACAAATCGGGCAGTGTAAAAAATAAAAAACAGATTTAAAGTAGCTTAAAATTTTTTGATTTAAAAAAAAACACAATGATATCAATTAAAATTGAGATAAAACAAACTTAATTTCAAAAAAATTATCTTCGATTTATAAAAAAGTCCTTTTAGTTTTTATTACAGTATTGTTTCACCATAATAAATTACATAAATTATCGTTAGATTAAGAAAACTTAAAAAAATTCCTTAAGGAAAAAAAAATTTTTTTACCTAATAATGAATGATACAATAGTCTTTTTATACTGAACAGTTTTTGCTTACAATTAAAAAAATAACAAAACTATTAAAAATAAAAAAAAATGTAAAAATGATAATATTTTAAACAAACTTTATTTTTATAAAATAATGTTTGACAAAAATTAAACTTTATTTATGCTAAATTGTTTAAGTTATCTGAATATATTCGATTACATTTTATATAAGAAAATATTTGATTACAGGTTAAAATGTTTATTAAGCTTTGTTCAGCTTAACAATTTTGAATGTGTCTCTTATTTTTTAAACTCTTAGTTGATATAAGGGCTTTCCAGCTTTCTTTTTCTCTTCAGCAATTCTATTTTGCCATCTTTTACAAGGAACAGTTACGGCTTGAATAGTTTTTTAAAATTTAAATTTCATCATTTTAATTTTTATTTAAAATTTCATCATTAAAAGGTTAAGAGGTAAATTTACAAAAACAGGAAAAATTAAATCTTTTAATTTGATTTGTTTGATTAGACATTTGGCAGTATCTAATGTAAAAAAATAAGAAGAAAACAGGTTATATATCGAAATTTTGAAGAGTAAAATCTAATAATATTCTAAATTTTCCTTAAACAAGTCTTGAATTGAATACTTCTATATATATATAAATATTTTTATTAAGTCTAGTTGATAAAGCTGACAAATAGTAGTATTCAAAATCAATTTTTTTGCTAAATTTAATTTTCAATAACTTTAAAAAAAAAACAGCTTAAATATTTAAGTTATATTTCTTTATAAATTTAACCACCAATTCTAAAATAATTTAAGTTGCGATAACAGAATTTTAACATCTAAATAAAATGAATTTACAAATTCCAAAGAAAAAATAGAAAAGAACCAAATAAGAAAAGATCATATGTACAAATAAAATTAATCTTAAAATACAGTAAAAATTCGGTTTAAGAGAACAAAAAAAATTTTTGTTGCCTCTTATACCCATAATTCTCCTAAATAGATAATGTCTGTTGACCGAAAAAGTGTCTTATCTGGGAAATTAAAAGATAGGATTTTTTATGATAATATTTTATTTAAAAAAGGCAAATTTATCATTCAAATTATAAAAAAGTAAAAAAAAATTAATTAAAATCAAGTCGTCTTGGAACAATTGAAATTAAACTAGTTGATATTACTGAAGTCGATTGAACTTGATTTGGCTTGAATAAATTTTTGATCGAACTTTGTTTTGCGTTCACGAAAATATTTTCTTTATTCACTGTTGCTGTTGTTTTGATGCTAGAGAACATTTCTTGATCGATCGGAATGTTGTTCTTGATGCAAAATTTTTTCAGCTCATCACACATTGAAATTGCTGACGAATTTGAAATTACTGTCTAAGGCGTTTGACACGATACATTTTTTCTTTTATTTTTTTTAAATTTTATTTGTTTCAAAAGCTCAATCAATTTCATTTTATAGGATAGTGATCAAGGATTTTTGGTTCCTTTGATTAAAGGGGCAGGATGTTGTTTAGAAGGTAAAGTTAAATTACAAACAAATAAGATGAAATGATTTGATAATTTTTATGGGATCAGGGGGAAAGTCCACCCGGCTTTGAAATATCTTAAATGTTTTGTGTGACAAAAAAGTGTGAAAAATAAATCGTGTGCGAAAAATTTTTTTATTCAAAATTTTTATTGGCTATTAACAACCAATGAGAAAACAAAAAAAACTAATTATGCAAAAAAAATACAATTCGAGTGCAAAAAAGAAATTTCAAATAATTCTATTGAGTAAAATTGAAAGCAATACATTATTGCGATAAAATCCCATGTCTTTTGCAAGAAAATCAAATGAATCAGAATTTAGTGATTTATGATGGGCTATTTTGCATAAAAATACACCACAGTGACAAAAAATTAAGTTTACTAAAATGTATGACAGTGTTCATACATTTTAGTAAACGTACATCCAAATCTGTTACGTCATTGTGGCCGAAATGGGTAAGGTTTGATAAATATATTTCTTTACTCATTCCAACTGTTGTGACACTGGCTTTACAGTCACTTTTTCGATGTAAGCTGCATTTCCAATATATGTTGCCGTTGTCCCGTAAAGCCCACTTGATGAAAATATTTTGGTTGAGATGAATCAAAGGATTACCTTGTATACTTTCTAGGAATTGTATGTTTTGCATTTTAAATTGTTATTTTTCAATGAAAATTCAAGTAAATAGTATTTAAATAAGTTTGCTTTATTTTTTAATTTTTATTTGATTAATTAGTTAAAGATAAATGAACATTGTTCATTTATAATTTGCTTTATTAATTGATAAGTGTAACAAAAGTCAATTAAATTGAATTTTTGTAATATTGCAATTTTTGAAATCAATGAACGTACTAATAATTTCATAATTTTGAAATTTCACAGTTTCTTAATCTGTTCTCACATATAGAAGATTAATATTTAATGAGGTAACACTGAATTTTTAATGAACTTTCTTCCGGATCCATAAAAGGTACGACTTTTTCTAGTGAGAAAGTGTTAATCCAAAAGTGGACAATCCCCCTATACCCAATTTTTATGTCAAATTTTTTATCACTTTTTTATTATACCGGAAGTAAATTTCGTAATTAAAAGCCGACAAAAAAAATAGAAAAAGGCCAAAAATCGTGTCATTATTATTTTTCAAAATTCTCTTATATCGATATAGGAAAAGGTTGAAGAGGAGGTAGCTAATTATTTGGCTAGCCAACTACATTCAAAACTACTACTACTACTGCAACTACTTAATAAAGTTGGATATTTTTATTTTAAGAATGTTTTTTTTTGATTTATAGTAATCTATCGCCAGTTTTTTCTATCGCCAAATATGTAATGCCAATTATTTTATTGCCATTTTCTTAAATAAGAATCAATCGCCAAAAATAAAAATAAGGATCTAATGCCATTTTCTTAAAAAAGAACCGATTGCCGAAAAAAAATTGAACAATTACTTTTGATTATTTATATTTATCTTCAAAAAAAACAAAACTTGACTCGACTATCTTGCAAACATAACCGTTTAACGGAAACGGATATTGTTATACAAAAAAAATCATCTAGGTTACTTAACTCAGTTTCGGCACTTTGAATCAATTGAAAATGTGATATATATTTTTAAAAATTATTGAAATATTCATAAATTATTGAAAATTATTATTGAAAAATTATTGAAAAATTTCAAATTGCAAATTTTCAAAAAAGAAAAATAAATTAACATAAATTATTTTCTTGCGGAAATAA
The DNA here is from genome assembly GCA_025491095.1 of Brachionus asplanchnoidis. Lineage (NCBI taxonomy): Eukaryota > Metazoa > Rotifera > Eurotatoria > Ploima > Brachionidae > Brachionus > Brachionus asplanchnoidis. The sequence goes on from JAILYF010000006.1 coordinate 2,408,036, forward strand.
TGAAAATATTCCTGAAGTCCATCATGACAACGAGTTTCCCATGCTAGAGAGTCAAGATAATCGGCGGAAAAGGGGTGCAAATCATTTGACTTATTCACCGTCAGGTGTCCAACAAAAAAGCAAGCAAAAGCATTACTCAGAATTAGCGGCAGTTCTTATTCGTAGACTTGACATTAAAATACTTGGAAATTCATTGAATTTGAACAAATATTTAAGAGAAAATCTAGCGAAACTTGGAATCAGGCCAGATGATATAAGAGTTAAGCCTACGGCCAATGGTAATTTAATGATCTACCCTGAAAAAGAGGAGCATAAAACGGTTATGCTAAGTGATGAAAAGGTGTTCGAAGGATACGAAAAAATTGACATTGGTGTAGCGAAGCAGTAAAGTGTTATTGTTAGGAACATAGCAGGCAGTGAAATTGAGCAAGAAGATAAAGAAAAATATGGGATGGTTAAGGTTATACCGTTTGAGCGCAATGGAAGGGAAATAAAAGTTTGCAAGATTATTTTAGATGATGTGAGTGTATTTGAAGAAATAGTCACGAGCGGCTGGATGGGGTTGGGTTACACAAAATATCCAGTTAAAGAATGTGAAAAACCACCGAAAAGATGCCTTAACTGTCATAAATTCAACCATACAATTCTAAGCTGTAAATAATTGAACAAATCATGCGCTAAATGTAAAAAACAAGCTCATACGGGCGAGTGTACAAGTCAACTCGAATGTGTAAACTGTGGTGGAAAACATTCTGCTTATTACAGAGGATGTCCTAGTTATAAAGACGCTGTTAAGAGATCATTCGCTCAATTGGTCAATAACATTAATAATAATAAACAAGCTTCAAACTCACAAGACGCGCCAAGCGGATTTTATCGAAATGAGAGTTCAATGTACTCAAATGCAGTGTATGTAGCCAAGCCTTCAAGTAATAACGATAGCTGTATGCGTGAAATGGGCAAAAACATAGTTAAATTGCTGGAAATGAAAAATACAGTAGAGTCAATTGATAAACGGTTATATAAGGTTAAGGAACTTCAGACGAAAGTAGCTGAACTAAGCGGAACAGTGAGTGATTTAAGCAACAAAATAGTGCAGCTGAATAATAAAGTGAACGAGTTTAACAAAATAATGGAAAGTAATAATGTAATAGTAGGTCATTTTGTCACAGGTGTTATAAGAATGGTAACTCCATCTAACAAAGCGAACAAACAATTTTTTGCTCAAAAAATTCATGAACGATTTACTCATCATAAATTAGGTAATTTTTCTTTAGATGTTTTTTCGGGGTACTGCTCTAAGCTATGGGGAAATCAATCATTAAATAATGTAATTAATGGATAAAGAAAAAATGAGAATTGTTTTAAGTTTTTACATTGGAATCCTAACTCTATAAATAACAAAATATGTGAATTTTTATCTTTTTTAGAACTTTACTCGCCTGAATTAGTAGCAATTAATGAAACAAAATGTAATGATGTATCATTTAGAAAACTTTTTGCTATTCATAAACTTGAAGGGTATAAAATCGAACATAAAGAAAGAAAGAATGGCCAAGGTGGAGGGGTAGCTTTTTTAATTAAGGAAAATGTTAACTATAGTCTAGAAAAAGAATATGATTCGTTCGAATTAGAGTTACTATGTCTAAAAATTAACTCAAAAAACTCAAAATTTTTAGTTTTTTCGTACTACAACCCTCCAAACATCGAACCAAAAAAAGAATTTTTCGAAATATTGTTTTAAAGTAAAGTAGATTTTGTTTTAGCAGGTGATTTAAATTCCAAAAGTAAAGCTCTAAATTGCGTAGAAAAAAACCCAAATGGTTTTTTTTTAGACAAAATTTTATTAAATAGTAATTTTTGTGTTTTAAATGATAAATCTTCATTTCACTGTCATTTTACAACACAAAAAGAGGATATTTTAGATCTTTTTATTGCTTCACCTTCTTTTTACAGCAAAAAAGTTGAATTTTCAAGTCTAAAAAAACATGATATGGGCAGTGACCACTATCCTGTTTTACTAAAACTCAAATTTAAATTTGATTTATATGAAAAAATATTTATAATTTAAAAAAGTTGGATCTTAATTAGGCCGAGTGGGATAAGTTTAGAGGGCTTCTACCAAAAGAAGTCCCAAATGAAATTAAAAATAATTTTGAAAAATTTAACCAGTTTATAACGGAAAGCCTTGTTTATGCTGTGACAAATTCAATTCCTACCTTTAAAACTAGAAATTTTAAAAAAACATTGCCATACTATATTCTGGAATTAATTGATGAAAAACATAGAGCAAAAAATCGTCTTAAAAAACACAACAATCCAGAAAATAAAGCACGTTTTAACCTTTTTACAAAATTAGTTCGGGAAGAAATTGCAGCTTTTAGAGACAAAAATTGGCAAGATTTTCTCGATAAAATAAATAAGAACGTAGTTTCTTCAAAGCACTTTTGGCGAAAAGTTAATAGGAACAGGAATGATTCTAAAAAATCATCAAAGAATGGTCAATTTCCTAAATTAACCTATGATGGCAAAGAGTATAATACAGAGATGGAAAAAGTTGAGCTATTTGGTAAGCTATTGGAAGAAACATTTAAGGACAAAAACTTAAATAATTATGATAACAAACATAAGGAAAAGGTTGAAGAGGAGGTAGCTAATTATTTGACAAAGGAGAGATGTAACGAAGCTAGCTTTAAAATATCTGAGTTAGAGCAAGCAATAAATAAATTAAATATAAGTTCAGCACCAGGTCCAGATAATATCCATAATTTATACTTAATAAACTCTTCTGATGATTTTAAAAAACTAATTCTGGACTTGTTAAATTTGTCTGCGAGAACAAATGCGTTGCCTAACGAGTGGAAAATTGCAAGAATAAGCATGATCCCCAAAAAAAAAGCAAATAGCCCAAGTCCTAAAGACTATAGACCAGTAAGTGTCACAAGTTGTTTAGGTAAATTGTCGGAAAGACTTGTCTTCAAAAGGTTAAACACGTTTATTGAAGAAAATGGGCTGATAATTAAACAACAATCAGGGTTTAGGAAGCATAGACAAACTAGGGATAATTTATTTCATTTTATACAAAAAACAATTGAAACATTCGAAAGAAAAAAGAAAGTTTGTGCCATTTTTTTCGATATTCAGGCAGCATTTGACAAGGTCTGGCATAAAGGTCTTCTTTATAAAATGATCAAAATGAAGATACCGATTGATCTTATTTTATGGTTAAGAGCATTTTTAGAAAATAGGAAATTTTTCGTTAATATTGGAAATACACAATCAAAACTTTACGATATAAAAGCAGGAGTCCCACAAGGAGCAGTGTTAAGTCCTTTACTTTTTTCGATTTATATAAATGACATACCAACTAAATATAATAAAAACAAAAGTTATTCGCTACTTTTTGCGGACGATCTAGTGTCTTATTTTATCTTTAATAAGTACAATAACATTCAAAAAATGATAAATGGTTATATTAGGAACATAGAACAGTGGCTCTCACTGTGGCGCTTAAGTATGGCAGCAGAAAAATGCAATTATATAATTTTTTCAAGTACGAAGAAAAATCTGACCAAAAAATTGAAGTTTAAAATGTTTAATAGAGACCTAACACCTTCAGATAACATTTGTTTTTTGGGTATCAGATTCGATCATAGTTTGAGTTTCAAAAATCAGGTAGAATTTCTTAAAAAAAATTGCCAGCAGCGATTTAATTGCTTGAAAATTCTTTCGCATAAATCGTGGAAATTGTCTAAAAATACCTTAAAACAAATCTACTTTGCTCTTGTACGATCGGTTCTAGACTATTCTTCGGTAATTTTACCAAGATTGTCTGCAACAAATCTAAAAAATTTACAGAGAATTCAAAATTGTGCTATTAAGGTAATTTTTAAGCTAAATTATCGGGAAAACACTCAAAACATTCATAGAATAGCAGGCATTAAAGTTCTAGAGGATAGATATAGAAAACTAAATGAAAATTACTTAAGCGATTCGATTCAGAATAAAAATCCATTAATTAATGATTTAATAAACGAATACAAACTATTCAAAAGAGGTAGAATAAATAAACTTAAATTCGATACTTTTCTTGGTAACCTAAAAGTGTAGCAGTAAAAGAAAAAATAACTAAAAGAAACATTGCCTAATTTGTCTTATATTTTTTTTTTTTTTTAATTTTTTTCTTCTTCTATTTTATTTTTTTAGTTCTTTTCTTGTTTTGTAATTATAAAAAAAAAAAAAAAAAAAAAAAAAATCTTACTTTTTTATTTTTTTGTAAATATTCCGTTTTTTTTTTTTTTTATGTTCTATTCTTCTTTTTTTCGTATTTAATACTTTTATTTTATATTTCTTATTTTTGTTTTTTTGAAACATTTTATTTAAGCTTGGCAAAGGAGCGAAAGCTCGAGCCAATATTTATTTATTTATTTAAATAAAGACGTTTATCATCATCATCATCATCTTATATCGATATTCTCTTAAACAGATATCTCTTATACCAAATATTTACTGTACTGATATTTTTTTGATCATTAATATTTATTTTGTTAATTAAAATTAATTTTTTTTTAATTGATTTTAGTGAAATTTAGTGAATGTTTCATGTTGTTCTATCATCAAAGTTTAAAAGGCTTGATTTTTTCAATAATAATTATTCAAAAAGAATTTTATTTTTGTAATTTTTGGAACCAAAATTGTTCCATTTTTAGAAAGATAATTATCGATTGTTTGTTTTTTAACCTCATATGATAAAGCATAATCATCAAGATAAAACACATATTGTTCTAGAATTTTCGATGATTCTACTTTTCTATTAGTTTCTTCTTATAGAATACTTTTCTGCTCATTTTAACATTTTTTTAACATTAGAAAGTCCTATTTTTTTATACCGTTAAAGCCAGATCGGGTCAATTTGACCCGCTGGGCTTTCAAGTGTTTAAGTTAGTGATAAAATTTTCCCAATCTGCACTCATTTTTTAACCTTAAAAATAATTAATTTTCTAATTTTTATATTTTCTCCTCAATTTTCCTTTTTAACCGTTATGTTTTTTTAATTTATCAATTTTAAATGTAATTGAAATAAAAGCTTTAATTTTTCAAATTCACGACAATCTGCTAAGTTTATTTTTTGTTTTAAATTAAAAAAAATGGAGGTAGAGTGCAAACCTCGTATACAAATCCTTTAACACAGCGATTCGTAAATTTTTTTGTCCCAATCTTTTTAACATGGAAAAAAAAAGAAATTTTATTTATAGTATGTTAATTAATAATAATAATAAATAAAACATGGCTACTAGTTACGGCTTAGACTAAATACATTGAAAAATTAGCAGATATTCAAATAACTTTGGTACGGTTGTAAATATGTAATTTCAAAATTAAAAAAAGAAAAAAATAAAATTTTAATAAATTTTACCTTGAAGTTATTTTTAGAAAAGTTAATGAGAAAAACTCTTATAACTTTGTAATTTTCGTATATATATTAATTGTATTTTTGAATAATAAAATAACTAAAAAAACTAATAAAATCTTAGAGAGAAAATTATATCTTAATTTACTTTCCGGAATAAGATATTGAAAAGTATCTTTTAGTTCAATTTTATAGGTGATTGAAAAGTCATCTATCAGGTTACTGAAAAGTATCCTATCATTTAAAAGTCCTATTGCTTCGTTCTTTGAGGCCCTAGGGACTAGGCGAAAGACTTGGTCATAAACTGACCAACTCAAGCACAGAGTAGTCTAGTTTTTCCGTATATTGAAAAGTATACAATAAAGCATTGAGAAGTGTCATAGGTACCCCTCTTTCGATCGTATATCAATCAAGCAAATCAATAATCGAAGATCGATCAAAAACCACTCAACCGTGACGGATCAGTAACTCACGCGAAGCATTACACGGTTAAGCAAAAATAAAGTTAAATTTTTGTCTAAACTTAAAATTATTTATTTATTTAATCAAAGTTTTAGCCCAACGGAACAATTGAGGTAAGAAATTAAAAGAAGATTAAATATCTATATTACAATTAAGTAATAAATTAAGGTTGCTTCATACATAAAAATGATTAAGATTATTTAACATGTAAACTTCTATTAAATAAATAAAGTATTTTATTGAGTTAAAAAATGAAAGATTATTAAAACAAATGAAAAAAAATGAAAATTCGTTTAAAATTATGAAAGTCTGTGAAATATAATGAACATGATTTTTCATGAATGTTCAGGGAAAATACTGTGTGAATGGCCACGAATCAATGGTGCTGATTGACTCGAAAGTCTAAAAATCTTTATAATAAAAAAAATTCTCAAATTTTAGCTCCATAAAAGTAACAACTTTTTGAAAAAAAATTGAATTGACAATCTTAATCAACCAAGTTTTGATCACAAAACATCTAATGATTGATATTTTATCAAAGCCTTATCATAGGATTTAATTTGCTTCAGCTTTACGATTCAATGATATAGAAAATATTTAAAATTTTGAAAAAAAAAACATAATCAGTGATTCAAATTGAAATTTAAATATGATTTATTCTAAAAAAATTAATTCTGTTCACCTTTTTATACTTATTGATTCTGAATTTTAAAATTTATATTTATATCTTTTGCTTTTTATTTAGATATTTTTAATGAATTGCTTGTAATAAAGCAAAAAGATTTGAAATTTTTAAATAAGAAGAATTTAAAAGATCAGTTTTAAAAAAATATATCCTAATTTTAGTTTTTCGTTTTGAATCTATGTTTTTAAGCTGATAATACAGCAAAAAAATAATTCAACTGAAAACAATTAATTTATTAAAGAATAACAGGTTTTATTTGATTGCTTGAAATTATTTATTAGTGATTGTTTTAATATTTAGAAAATAAAATGAAAAATTAAGAATAATCTTCTTACCGGTATTTTAAATTGGTATTTTTATATAACTAAATTTAACTAAAAAATATCAAAATAAATTTCCAAAATTTTAGACATCATTTTTGGTCAATTTTTGATATATAGCCTTAACTGAAATTTAAATCATTTGAATCAAATTTTGGTTGCTTAAATTTGAGTTATTTAACTCAAAAAGTGATTTTTTTTTTAGTTGCTTTAATTTAAATTTAAATTGAGAAAAAAATAATAATTTTGATAAATGTACTTTTAAGATTTATCAATTTAAAATTTTTTTTTTATTAGTAAATATTTGAGAGGAGGTAAATACTTAAAAAAAACTACTCCAAAATAAAAGTGTCCAAAATAACTAAGTTTGGATTAATTTAGGATTAATTTTCTCCACTGGTTGAATATTTTATTTTTATTCTTTGTCCATATTAAAAAAGAACATAATAAATCTTGTTTAAGGTTAGTAATGATAGAATATTTAATTTTATTTGACTTAATATTTGTTTTTAAATGAAAATTTTTAAATTTAAAATTTTTTTTTGTATCTTTGGTCGGCTTTATACAATAATAAATTTGGGGTCCGAAAATATGAGTTCGAAAATCAGAAATAAAATAATAAATAATTTATTTAACTAGAAAAAAATTATTTTTTAAATTATAATAACAAAATTTATTAGATGATTGTAAATAAAATTTAAAAAAACTATTTTTTTACACAAATGGGTTTAAGAAACAAAGATAGAAACTCTCATTTTTTTACTAAACCATAGAAATGCATTAAAAATTATATTGTAGAAGATTTTAAGAAACAAGATTTCAGCTGATACAATTAACTGAAGTTATTTTTGATTTTTAGTAAATAAATGAGTTTTATTGTATTTGAGGTTTTTTTTTAATCTAGCAAATTTTGGTGGTGTCTAAAACTAACCCATCAAGATTGTGAAAAAAACAACACCGGTTGTAGATCACCAAATTAAAATTTTTCAATTTTCTATACAATCTCTATAGCTAAATGTGAATACCATGCCATAGATAAACTCTAAACCATTCTTAAGGTGTTACATTCAACAAAATTTCAAGAAAAAAAAAGTAAAATTTATTTTAAAAACTAATGCAGATAAGAAATCTAATCATATTCCAGATTCTTTAGGATCGATTACCAATTATGGAAATTTTGTCTTGAAAATGCAAAAATTCATGAAAAAAGGCAAAAAAATCAAGGTGTTTTGTCGCAGAGCCTAAAAAGTTGTTTTTTCGATTTTTAATGGAAAAATCATATTATTTAATTTATGATAACTATATTTCCTAGAAGATATTTTTATGCTCTTTAAAAAAAATAAAATCATTTCTTGGGTGTATCTGGAAAGATATGAGGAAAGTTTTTGGTGTTTTATATTATATTTTTTCATTCAAAATTCAAAGATGAGGAAAATTTTTTTAAGATGAAAAAAATTGTAAGGACATTTCAGATAATTAGGAATAAATGCATCAAAAAAATTTGAAATATTAAAAAAATTTTGGTGATTTACCCCCGGTGTTGTTTTTTCATAATCTTGATGGCTGTAGGTTTTAGACATAATCCGAGTTTTCATTCAAAATATATTTTTTCTGAAACAATAATTTTTAAAAATGATTATAAATTAAATTTTATTTGGAGTTTTTGCAATTTAAATTTTTTGTTCTATGCTTTCATCTAAAATTTGTAACATTTAGTTTTGGTCATATTATTTTCAAGATAAAAATTATACTTATATATTTCTTTTAGATTTCTCCATAAAAATCCTAAAAATTTATATGACTTTTTTGCTTATTTAATAATATCGCTAAAATATTCTGGAGGACATGAAATTAGAACTCTTTCTATGAAATTAAAAAGGTAATGCACTCGATCACATCTTTACAATTTAATTTTCAAAAATTGTCAACAATGTTTGTATTATAAATATTAAAATACAAGCAATTATATTTTCTACTATTGATGCAGTCATAAAAATTAGATTTCTAAAATTAAGAATAATATTTAACCTAAATAAAATTATATAATATTATAATTAAGAAAATATTTTTATCATTTTTTCCAAAAATAAATTTAATAAATAAGTAATTAGAAAATATTTAATAGAAAATAAACATTGAATAAATATTCATATAAAAATTTTGAAACTACTTTTTTTTATTTTATTTTGGCCTTTGACAAAATATGGCGTGATGGCTTATTCTATAAAATATTAAAGAGACTGCATACTTCCTACTGGGTATTGCTTAGGATTTATTATAACTCAGCACTAGCTGTTTTATCACTTCCAAATAATCTAACAACTAAACCCTTTAAAATTGAAACTGGTGTAAAACAAGGAGCTATTTTATCTTCTTTTCTTTTCAACATATATATTGATGATCTTATAATAGAATGCCTTAACAATGAGCTTGGAGCTCTTTATAAAAATCTTAATGTTTCTATAATTGTCTACGCAGATGATATAATCTTAATAAGCCCAGTTGACTCCCATCTACAAATGCTTTTGGATATTTGTGGATCTTATGGGAATAAATGGAGAATAAAATTTAACCCTAATAAAACAAAAGTTGTTAACTTTGGCATTCAATTATTTAAGTCGGTATTTCACCTTAATGGATCCGAACTTGAAGAAGCAAATCAGTTAGAATACTTAGGATTCATTATAGATTCTAATCTTAACCTTAACACACAGGCAGTTATAAATTTTAAAAAAGTTCAGAGCAGCTTTTTTGGAATTTCATATCTTCTGCCTAAAAATAGTCCTACCTCTTCACCTAAATTCAAATCATTTATATACAAAACATTTTGCTTATCTAAATTCACATATGGTCTTGAGGCTCTTACTCTTAATTCGACCACAAAGGATTCAATAAATAAATTACAAAACAACTTAATTAGACAAATGTTTGGTTTAAAAGCCTACTGTTACATGTCACGAGTCTTAAAAGTACTAAAATTATTCAACTTTGATGAACTTTATCTATTTTCAAAACTAACTTTTATTGATACAATTAAATATAATTATCTATCATCACAATTTTTAAAATATATGCTAAGTGACCCCCCCTCTAATAAATCTTTTTCCTCCGACTTAGTACTTATTTCCGAGTACTTTAAAATTGACTCCTCAAAAATTTCAGTAAATATAAACCAACTTAAAGAAAATCTTAAGATTAATCTGATTCCTAATGATGGTATATCTGATTCAATTTGGTTATGTCTATGCAATTTAAAATTAAAACATTACAGAACTCTCCTAAATGAGCTAATTCAAAATAAAAGAAATTCATGAATTTTAGTCCAAGTTATCTTGCTTTCTAACTTTCATGCCTTTTTCTATTTTCGAACTAATGTTCCTTTTTTATTTTTGTAATTTTATTTTTAGTTAATAATTTTTCATTTTTTAAAAAACACAAAAACAGAAAAAAAAAAAAAAAAATTTTATTTTTATTTTCTTTTACTTCTCCTTAAAGGAGGTTAATTCAATTCAATAAATAAATAAATAAATAAAATTAAGAATAATATTTAATCTAAATAAAATTATATAATATTATAATTAAGAAAATATTTTTATCATTTTTTCCAAAAATAAATTTAATAAAGACTTTTTTAGTTTTATTACCCCAAATTTTGAATAAAATACCCCAAATTTTTAATTTTTTACCCCTATTTTATTAAGATAACACCAAAAAATAAAAAAGAAATTAAAAAAATAAAATGACAATTTTATTTTATAATCGACACCAAATTAATTATAAAAATACCAAAATTAATAAAAATGAACTATTTTATTATTTTTAACCCCAGAAATTTAGTCGAATTCAGAGCATACTTACCCCAAAAATTTACTTTTTTCCACATTTATTTGAGCAAGCCCAATATCTTCTTTTAGTCATTTTAGCGCCACATTTATCACAAAACTTTTCTTCGACTTGTTTGATTGAATCAATTCGAGGTATTTTTGATGGATTTTCTTTTGATTAAATTTCTCTTGATTTCTTTTTTTGCTTGTCCAAGCGAACGAAAATAAATAATTTTTTCTTTCACTTTAGGAGGAACATTAGCTGAATTTTCTTCGTTCGAATGATTTGAATGTTCATTGTCTGATATATAGACTGAACCACCAATTTCACCATTTTTGACTTTGAAATATATTGATTTTTTGCAGCCTTTTTTGTTGAATTTGCAGTTGAATGTATGTTTATCGCAATCGGCTACATTGTCAAAATGTAAATTTTTGACCAATTTTTTAAATTCCATTAAAGATTCACAATCTTCAAGGAAATCGTACGCTTTAGATACGCTTCTTTTTATTTTCGGCAATTCTTCAGCGTCATTTAAGGTGTCGTTGAAATTATTTTCTAAAATACTCGCAGAACTAGACATTTAATAATAATCAATACACATTTTAGCAAGCTGAATTTCTTATATAGGAATATTTTTTAAATATTTATTAAAAAAGTGTCAAAAAATTTAGGTTTCATTTTAATAAACTAGAGTTCGTTTTAATTAATTAGGTGTAGTTTTAATTGATTTAGTGTCAAAATAAAAGAAAAAGTAACATCTTATTTAATTAGGTGTAAATCTTAATTTTTTATGGTTTACTTAATTAAAAGGGGTATTTTATTAAAAAATTGGGGTAAAAAATTTTAAATTTGGGGTATTTTATTCTAAATTTATGGCCTAGATATTAAAGAGCCTTTAATAAATAAGTAATTAGAAAATATTTAATAGAAAATAAACATTGAATAAATATTCATATAAAAATTTTGAAACTACTTTTTTTTATTAAACAACCGGATATCACAAAATAAATAATATTTTAAAAAAAGATAAAATGGCTTTAAAAATAATCTTTTTAATATAATCTGGTTTCCGAATTTTTTAGTTTAATAAATTAAATATACATTTATTGACTTAGTCATTGTTGACTCTCTAATTGAATCGCTAAAAAGATAATTTTTTATAATAAAAAAATCATGTTTGATTTTAAAATTATTATTAATTATTTTCTCTCCAAAACATGATTTTTAGCTTCAAATATTATGGTAAAATTAATTCTTTTTTAAGCAAAAGTTCAATTAAATTAACCAAAAAAAATTAGAATCAGCAAGCTTTCGGCTAAAAATTTCTTTGTTTTAATTTGCTCTTAGTCTAAAAAGTCAGCAATAAAACAATTTTAAAATATTGTGTATGACTAACTTTGAAAATAAAATTATTGAAGCAGTTTTAAATTATTTAATGGGAAATTGGCATATTTTTCTATTTTATTCGTATTAAATACATTATATAAATAATGGTTTTGAAGCAATCTTTTTTAGTTTTTTTATTTTATTGAATTTTATGGTTATGTTTGATGAATATTTTGAATGATGGAATAAACACACTCAGGTAATTTATAATAAAAAATATTTTCAATTTAAAATTCAATAATATGCTTAAAAAAAATTAATGACCCTTTGAACAATTTTCAAATTTTAATTAATTTTTTTGGTTAAACTCAAATCAGACTTTTTGTGAATCAATTAGGCATTGGATGCAACATGTGAGAGAATCTATTCAAAATAACATTTTTGATCAACATCCAAACGCCTTTGAACAAAAAAAATTAAAATAAATAATTCAAATAAATGATTAAACTTTTTTCGTCGTTTAAAATAGATACCTTCAAAATTATGTCGCAACATAACTTAGGATATAAATCGACAAAATAAGAAAAAATTTTGATGATTTATGACACTTTTGACGAAAGCGTTTTCATTCGGAGACAATTTTGTAATTTTGAAAGCTCCTTGAGAACGTTTAATTATTTCTTAACAACTGACACGTCATAATGCTTAAATTTTTTTAACTTTTCAAAACAACTTTTTGAGTATCTGGATTAAAATTTAGGTAGCAAATACTCAGCAAATATTTAGCTCGCAAAAGAAATTAATTCTAATTCTATCTCAAATCACCTTTAATTAATTCATTAGACTTTTTAAATAAATTTTTTTTGAAATATTTAAACTTGTTTTTATCAATGTAATTTTTATCAAGCTTAAAATTTCAAATTTTGATATTTGAAAAGCAAGGTTTATTTTTTTTTTTTTTCAAAAAATAAAGTTTCTCAAACTAAATGCGTTACTAATAACAGACCTAATTAATATACCTATTTTATCAGAATATTTACAGAAATCTAAATTTATATTTTTGAGTTTTTAGTATTTAAAAAAATGAACAATTTTTCGGATAACGATCCTCGTAAAATAAAATTGCTGCTACAGAGTCGTGCTGCCGAATTATTTAGGATATGCGATTTGGAAGATAAGGGCTTTATTAATAAAAAAGACATACAAAGAATGAGAGAATCGCTAAATTTGAGGCCAGATCAACTCGAGGAAGTATTCGAGTCGTTGGACGAAGATAAAAATGGCTACCTTACTCTGGACGAGTTCACTGCTGGTTTTAGCAAATATATTGGTGTTGATTTAGAAGATAATGATTATTCCGAGTCTGCAAACTTTGAGCGTGCTGATTTGGAGGCTGATGAGGAATTTCGCGAAACTATGGACTCTCTTGGTGCTTCTCATCTAATTGACAGGTTTTGTTTAATTTTATTTTTGTCCTATTTTAAAATTTATTTGACCTGATCTACTATATTTTTTCAAGTATTTTCATCAAAAAATACGTCAAAAAATTAAATATTAGATTAAATTAGAAAAAATTTTATCTTAAAAAATATATATATTTTTTTATTTATTCAAAAAGATAATTCAATTTTTTTCAATTCCGGAAAACAAAACTAAATTATTTCTGAATTGATGATAAAAATTTTTAGTAAGCTTGATTTTTGATTAAAAAAATAGTTCAGCAGCTTTTATTATAATAAATTTTCAATAAGTTTCAGTCTTAAATAGGTTTTAGCAAAAAAAAAATTAATTTTGAAATTTAAATTAACATTAAAATAATTAAAGCTAATTAATGATTTTTTTTAAATAATTAAATTTTTTAAATGATTATTTTATATGAAGAACACATTTATTTTTCAATTATTCATTTTATCTAGCTTCATGATTTTACTGGTATTTAAGTTTTATACTATTTTTATAATTAAAAAATTTAAAATCTTTTTAAAAATTAATTATATTTGTTAAAAATGAAATCCAAAAAATTAAATTTTTATCCTAAAATTGTATTAATTTGGGTGGTGTGAATTCCAAATACAATTTGAACATAAATTCGTCATTTTTTGATAAATTAAGATTAAAGTTAATAAAAAATTTAAAAAAAAATATACAACCACAAAGTATTGCATACTTTTTTCCCTTTTTACTTGAAATAAAATTTTTATTTTCTTTTTTTTTGGTTAATCAAATCAATAATCAATTTAAATCTTATTGATGGTGTATCTTTTGTCTTTTGCTAAAACAGATAAAAAAATTTTTTTAAAAAAGGTAACAAAGTATATTGCACTATGTCGCAGTATTTTTTAAATATTATTTATAAACTTTAATTTTAATTTATCAAAAAATAAAGAATTTTAGTTCAATTTGTATTTGAAATTCACAATACCATTCATTTGACCATAACTCTGAAAATTACGGTTTAATTCTTGAGGATAATAATAAAATGTGGCTTCGATGTAATTAATGTCAAATAGAATTAACCCAAATTTTTAATTAGCGTTAAGGGTACTGGTCAATCAATACTTAAAGTCAAACATAAAGAAAATTAAATTAATTTTTCCATATTAAAAACAGTATTTGATAAATAATCTATAATTAATACTTTTTAATTTAAATTTGATTTAGCTTCTTTGAGCTCAGTCAAAAATATATTTTGAAAAATATTGTAATTATTAAGGAGGGAAATTACGAAAACATATAAAATGACATTTTTCTAATATTTAATTGAATTTTTATTTACATGATTTGTTTTTTTTTAATATTTATAAAAAAAATTTATGTTTTAAAAAGTTTATGCGAAACTTAATCTAATCAAAGAATTTACATTTTTTTTAATTTCAAAGCTTTGTTTTTAAATATTAATTAAAAAATTTTTATCTTTAAAAATGCAACGGAATCTAATTGCACATTCTAAATGTTTTGATCATCATCTGAAATTTGATCAAGACATTTCTTTGCTGAATTTTTATTTAATTAAAAAAAATGTGTATATTTGAAATTTTAAGAGTTGATCTTATTTTTCAAGAATTATTTGATTTTTTAAAATTAGCTTTATTTAAAAATTAAAAAATCATCTTCAAAATTATTGAATTTTTTTAAATTTCACTTTTTTCGTAGTTTAGAATTTTGTTTTAATTGAATTAAAATTAAGAAAGCTTTTCAATTTGGTGTTAGCAGAAAACTATAAAATTTTTTATTTTTTTAATTTAAATTTTTAATTTAGATAACTTTAATTTTCGCTTTTGTATAAAGCAAATCTATTAATTAGAAAAAAAAGTTTTATTTTTTTTTCAAAAATTTCAAAAATAATATTTTATTTCCTCTTTTTGTCCCATTTTGCCCATTCAAATGACAATTGAATAATTTAAAACTGAATAAATTAATTGATTTATATTTTTAAGTGAACCAAACATAAAAAGTCTATGGCTTCGGCTTAGAAACGATGATCACACATTACTTCGCTCATTTGAAAGCTTTGTAGCTAATATTAGCCAAGAACTAAAACGATCTCGAACTGATTTTAGCATTTTAGAATCAGCTCTACAAAAGTAAAATTTATTAAATAAAATTATTTTTTTAAATTATCTAAAAATTTAAGCAAATCTATTGACTATGACGAAAATATTAGAAGACTCTACGAGGAAATGGAAGCTCAAATAAAAAACGAGCGATCCAAAATAACTCAAAAAGTAAATGGTGACTTATTTTCTTAAATTGCTAAAATAGTGTTTCTTTTTATAAAGGAATCACAAAAAGAAAATGAAATAAAAGAAAAATTGGGAAAAGATTTGCTAGACAAAGATAAACAATTACAAGAATCGCTGTCAAAACAAATTGACATGGAACAAAAATTGTTTCGTCTTAATTTACTTGAGTACAAACAAAAACAAGAAAATGAACGCTTGATAAAAGTAAATTTTTTTCAAACCTGAATTTTTCTAATTTAAAAATGGTCAGGAAAAAGCTTTGCTCGAAGAGGAACTACAAGAAAAAAATCAAAGTCTTCAAGACTCAAAATCTTATATTAACTCTTTAGTCCAACAAACAAAAGAAGAAAAGCGAAACAGATTCAAGTTACTAATTTAGATACAAAAATTTTGATTTTAATTAAAATTTTATTTAAATTTCAGAGAAACTTTGAAGATTACCGAAAATATAGCTATTGAACGGGAAACATTGATCAAAGAACTAGAATTACTAAAGTAAAATTAGTATTAAATTTAATTGATTTATGAATTAAATTTTTTTTAGAGATATCAATAGAAAGCTTCAGGACGAAAGAGATGAACTTGAACTAAAGGTTTTCTTATATTTATTATAGTATTATATTAATAGATAATTTAATACGAGAAAGAAAAACAAAAAATATCTTAAAAAATAGTCAATTCAAAGATTTTTTATGATTGCTTCATCAGTGACTTTTTTTCTTTCAATTTAAAATAATAATTATTATTGTGCGATTTTTAAAATTAGAATAAAGGAAAAAAAAGCTAAAAACTGAAAAATTCAGGTGAATTAAGTTCGTTTTAATTTATGAATAATTTAAATTTAATAATAATGAAAATTAAAAAATTAAATTAAAAAAAAAAATTATTGCATCAAAAACTTTTTTAAATGATAGTTTTTATCTTACTCAATTTCTCTTTAAATTCAAAATCCTTCTTGAATTTAGGTTTTGTGAAATTCAGTACAAAATGATAAAAAGAACAGAAAAAAATATAAAAAAATTGAATAACTTTTTTTCTAAAGGTTAAAACTTAATTCTGTAAATTCAACACAGTGCAACATTCAAAGTTGCATCAAATTTGAAGGTCTGCTAAATTTGCAGAGTTTAGCAGAAATTAAATTTTAATATAATCGAGCGAAGTGCATTTTGCAGAGATTTTGCACATCATTAGCAGACTTTTACAGTTGATGCAACTTTGAATGTTGCACCATTCTGCATTTACAGAATTAATTTTAAGCTTTTAGAAAAAAAGTTATTTAATTTTTTTACACTTTGTTCTGTTCTTTTGTACTGAACTTCACAAAACCTTGAATTTATCAAAAAAAATAAATTAAGAAAATATGTTTTTTGTCTAATTTAATTCACAATTATTTTCAAAAAACGTAAGTATATTATTAAATTGAACGCAAGATCTTTTAAACTTAAATTTAACTATTAAATTTAAAAATATATTTGTTATTTGGCATAATGGTTTAACTTAAAGAAATAATTAAAAAATACCAGACAAAAAAGCTAGGATTTTTTCCTTGAATTAAATAATATTTAACTTATTAAAAAAATAGAAAAAAATTTATTTAAAATTTTCAGCTCTTTTTAAAAATACATTAATAAATGCTTGAGGAACATTTTCTAATAAAAACGCATTAGAAGATATATACTTTTTTTGGTTAATAAAAATCTTTGGATTCCATAAAAAAACAAAATCAATCTAATAATTGTCACATTCTTTGATTACAAGTTAGTACATGTCTTAAATTTAATTATATTTTAAGTTTTAATTAGTTTATTTAAAATTTTATTTTAACTTTCTATTTTCATTATAAAATTTAGAGGAAATTTTTTTAGAGAATAACATACAGATCATTATTTTAAATTTTTTTATATAAAATTATCAAAAATGAAAAAATATGTCAAATAATTTTATTTCTTTTAATAATTAATTAAAATTTTATAATTAAGAAAATCGAAAACAAAAGTGTAAATGGAAAAAAACTCACAAAAAAAGGATCAATTTTATCAAATTATATTGGCAATCAGTATGAACCTGATATAGACTTAAAGAAAAAAATTTAATTTTTTTTTTATTTAAGAAAGTCTCAAGATTCGGATGGAGGTCAATTTGATCCGATAAAATTGATCAAAGCCGACTACTACAGCGAAGATGAACAAGGCTCTGATATAGAGTAAGTAATAAATTTTAATTTATAAAAAAAAAGTAAATCCTGAGTCAAAATAAATCTATTGCGAATGTTACATATGTTGTCACTTTGTGTATATGTCTCCGTTCTCTCATGTTTAAGTAAATGGTGCTTAGGGCTGCATAATCAAGTTTATTTAGACAATTATGATTAGTTTTGTTTTATTGACGTCGACAACAAGTTTTAGTATATTTTGGTGCAAATGAATGATAAACGAGAGTCTGATTCAGATGAGGACTATTTTCCCTCTTCCAAAACCACTGATCACTCTATTTTTACAAATTGTAAAGAAACAAATTTTAAGATAAACTTTATGCATAATGAAGAATTAAAAAAAATTCGAAGTGGTAGTTTTAGTTTGCCAAAGTAAAGGGACACTTAGCGGAAATAATTTTTTATTTATTTTTTTGTAAATTTATTTTTCAAAGAACTAGCTCAAATACTGGACCATCATTGATTAGTCAACACTCGATTCGAGACCAGTCCGAACTGAACCAGAATAGTGATAATTTGGTAATTAATTAGAAAAAAATTTGCCAAAATTTAATCTTTCCAAAGAAAGTTCCATCTAATGTGTCGCCTCAGAGAGTTTTTAAAATTGTGTTCATAGGCGACTCGGGGGTAGGCAAGACAAGCTTTGTGCAAAGATTTTGCAACAACACGTTCAGGGAGTCATTTAGCACCACTATTGGTAAAATTCTAAATGATCTATTAAAATTTACATAAATAATTATTTTTTTGGTTTAATAAGGAGTTGATTTTCAAGTCAAGTCTATAATTTTAGATGATAGAGTTATAGCGTTACAACTATGGGACACAGTAAATAAAATTTTACACAAAATTAAAATTATTAAGTTTTATTTTTTTATTTAGGCCGGTCAGGAACGGTACAGAAGTATAACAAAGCAGTATTTTCGCAAAGCTGACGGAGTAATTTGCATGTATGACATAACATCTGAGCAGTCGTTCAAAAATTTAAGAAACTGGATCAGTTCAATGAAAGAGAGTGCTTCGGATGACTGTGTTTTGACTGTTATTGGCAACAAGACAGATTTGTGTCCGGAGGATGACAAGCGAGTGGTCAGACAAAAAGATGGTGCCACTTTAGCTGCTGAGTATGATGCATTATTTTTTGAAACTAGCTCAAAAGAAAGCAGGTGTATCATGGAAGCAATGGAAGCGATTGCGAGGATACTTCAAGAAAAAGAGGACAAACAAATTGAGGATGTTCTCAATTTGAAAATTAAAGAGAAAAAAAAAGGTTGTTGTAATTGAATTGTAAATAATTAAGAGACAGACATTTTATTTTTGTATTCTAGTCCTACATATTATTCAGCCAAATAAATCCAAGGATCTCTGTTTGTTTTTATTTAAATAAAAAATTTTAAAAAATTAATTTTTAAATCGCAAATTGAAGTTTGAGAGCAAAGTAAAATTTTTGATTAAATTTCAAGCGCTCAATCTTGCTCAAACATTTTTAAATGCGCAATTAAACTTCATTGCATTTTTACAAATTACAATCCTTTTTCAAAAGTTTACAAATAAAGCTTTGAAATTTTAAAAAAATTAAAAATCTGCAATGAAATTTAATTGCGCATCTAAAAATTTTTGAGCAAGATTGACCGCTTGAAATTTGATCAAAAATTTTACTTTGCTGTTTGACATCAAGTTCAAAGGATCAAAATATTAATTGTAATATTTGTTTTAATAATAAAGAAAAAATAAATTTTTTCCAAAGCAATTGCTTGACATGTCATGTCAAGTTTGTTTTTATATTTAAAATTTTAAAATGTCCTTTTTTATTGAACTTAAATAGGTTTAAATTTTTTAATTGATCTAAATGAAAACTTTCTTCTAAATACAAAATTCAACGTTTTAAAATTTATAATTCATTTAAGTTGAAAAATGAAATTAATTTTTTTTGAATGAATAAATATAAAAGTCGTAAATTTGAATTTTTGAATTAACTTAACCTGAATTATTTAAATTATTGATTGTTTATGTTAAATTAGATATCAATCATTTTGATGTTTATTTGGTAATGAACCATTATTAGACAAAACATGTCTAGTAATGTTTTGTATTATTTTCTTAAAAAATTATCAAAATCAATAGATTAATTAAGTTTTAAAATTTTAAATGATGGTTTTGATATTAAATTTGATCTGAAACTTCCATTTGCCTTTTAAATTTGGGCCATGGAAGTAATCGAAATTTTAAATTAACAAAAATTTATCAAAATGAGGAAATTTTTATATTTTTTTTCAGACCAGCTAAAATCCAATATTTAAAAATGTAAATTTTTCTCTCTTTTGACTACAAATTGCGTTCTAAAATTAATTCTTTTATTTAAGAGCTAATTTTAATAACTTAATCGAAACTTAATTTTTTTGATTCAAATTTATAATTTTAAATGATTTAAAATTTTCCATTAATTAAAAATCAATTATTTTTTGTAATTTTTTCATTTTTTTTCACAATAAATAAAACAATCTTTTGTAAATAGTTTTTTATTGAAAATTTTATATACTTTTTAAAATTTTTCTTTAAAAAAAAACTCGCTTTATCATTTTAATTAACAAAAAAAAACGACCATATGAAATACAATACATTGAGATAAAATCAACTTTAAATCAACAAATTCAAGCTAAATTTGTGGAAAAATTTTTAAATTCTATTTTAAAAATAATTTATGCTAAAAACTAAAATTCGATATTCGTCAAATGTTTAAAAATGAATTTTCTTTTTAGGTTTTCATTTAGAAAAAATATTCTAAAATTTTCCACCATGCCATCTGAAAGCAATAAAAAGCCGCTGATTAAGGCTTTTTTTTATGGCACCCTAAAACGAAATGAACCCAATCACAATCAGCTCAAAGACTTGAAAGTTACTTTTTTATCAGAAGCCAAAACTGTTGATAAATACCCACTTATAATTGCTTCCGACTATAACATTCCATTTTTACTCAACAAAAAAGGATACGGAAAGGTAAAAATTTATTTTTTTTATATTTTTTAACTTTATCTTGAAAATTAGCATGTTCATGGTGAATTGTACCTGATCGATGACGATGCCAAAAAGTTCCTAGACGAGTTCGAGGGTGTTCATGAAAATTTGTATTCGGACATGTTCATTGATGTTGTGGACAAAAAAAACAACCAAGTACAGCGAGTATGCGCTTATCTTTTGAATAATTTTAAACAAGACCTTCTGGATGAAAATGCGGTTTTATTCGAAAATTATTCCTCGGTTAACCCTTACCATAAAACATACGAAAAGCACAAGGATACACCGGAAAATTCAGTCAGTGTTTACAATTCAGTCAAGGAAATTTAGCTAATTTTTTTTTAAACTATTCCAAAAAATAAATAAATTTTTTCAATCAATTTTTATTATCATTTATTTCAAATTTCCAAAAATTAAAAAAAATTACATTTTACTATTTTTAACTCCAAAATTAAAAACTATAACAAATAAATTAAATGAAGTTTATTTTGAAAGTTTTAATCCTGGCAACGGCGCCAAATTGGTTTTCAAATTTTTCAATGAGCCAAGGCCAGACTGAGCAGTGGATTTGTTCGGTAGGGAGCTGTTTGATACCGAGGACAAATTGGACACAATTTTAGGCTGATGTCGTATAGTGTTTAGTTTAATCTCAGGAGTTTTTATAACTTTGTTTAATCTAAGACTACAACTTGAGCTTGAAAGCGAATCATAACCGGTATCACTTGTTTTTAGTCTGTTGGCGGTATTTTCCCTTTCCAAGCCAGCTTGTCTTGATGCAGATTTTTCTCTTTTAGATTTTGGCTTTTCTTTTATCTCATTTTCAATTATTTTCTCTTCATCATCGAAGGTCTTTTTAAATCCTGACTTGGGTCGTAAATTTTCCGGTTTGTACATATATTCGTCCTCTTCAAGTACTTCAACATCAGACAAATTTGGTTCAACTTCATCATCAATCTTCAAAATTTGAGGCTGAAAATAATCTTTTCTGTCTTCGAGTTTTCTAAAAAAAATTAAAAATTAAAAAAAAATAAAAATTTTTTAAAAAATTAAAAAATTTAAAAAAAAATAAAAAAATTAAAAAAAAAATAAAAATTTTAAAAAAATTTAATTTTCTTGCCTTGTGTGTTCTTTTCTCCATTTCATAATTTCTTCTCGTAGTTCTTTATTCTCAATTTTCAAATCATTTATTTGATTTATTTTTTCATTTTGTTCTATTGATTTAATTACTGTTTTGTAGTTTACTGAATCGTTTGAGTCTGGTTTATCAACGGTGGTGGATGAGCTCTTTTTTCTGGCTAAAAGAGATCGTAAGAGACTTCCTTGTAAGGCAGGACCCACGGTAAGGTGACTAGCATCACTTGACAAATCAGTCACGTGATCTGAATTTGGTCGTGTGGAAAGCGAACTCGAAGGCCTTGAAGCTGTTTTCAGTCCAGCACTAGATGAAGTATTCATGCGTGACTTGGGCCTAGATTTCATGGCAGTCTTGATTCTGTACGAAGACAACGGCCTCATAGCAGACAGTGGTCTGACACTTGTACTTGCTCTATTTCCATGACTAGAGGAACTACTCGGCCTCAAGGAATCTTAAATTTTTCATTTATTTATGATTTTAACATAATTATTTGAGTGAAAAATATTTGGGTCTTGCCCGAAATGTTATCAGGTGAGAACAAAAAATGCTATCTTTAGGTACCCTTCTGGTTATGTTATCAAGGCTGATAACTTAAATGTTATCTTTTAGCTACGTTATCAGATAAATTTTATAGAAAGTATGGACATTTTTTTTGTTATCATTTAAAAAAAAAATTCTATCAGATTAATATAAATGATATCAGATATTTTATAAATTTTATTTAAACTTCTTTTTTTTATACATATTACAAAATGATCCATCATAAGCTGTTTTAAATTGACCACAACAAGAACATCGCCAATAAAGATTTTAATTTTTTGCATCTTTACTTCTATTTTGTAAATAAGGCTTCATTTTCTCACTATAGTTTTAGCAAAAATTGTATGTACAGTGCCGATTTTACAAGTGGATTTCTGGTAATTTTACGTAAATTTACGTATAATTGGCAAAAATGAAAATACCAAAAAAAATTTGAATTTTTTACTATTTTCAAATAAATTTTGAAAAAAGTAGTTTATGATTATATTTTTCCAAAAGTTACTTTTTTTACCATATTTTACCTTTTTTTACATAAATTTACGTAAAAATTAGCAAATAAAAGTTAAAAAAAGTAACTTTTGGTAATTTTTATTAAATAAATAGAAATTTCTTTTTTCAAAATTTGTTTGAAAATAATAAAAAATTCAAAAAATCAAACATTTTTTTGGCATTTTCGTTTTTACCAATTTTTACGTAAAATTACCCGAAATCCACTTGTCAAATCGGCACTGTACTTTCATAACAGGAAGTACAAGCTCTAATTTCTTGATAAAATTTAATAAGGAATGAATCCTCCACCTTTTTTTTTCATTAGTATTAATAAAAAAAATAATTTTACGTAAATTTACGTAAAAAAAGAATTTTGAAACAGTAAAATTCAATAAAATTTGGAAAATTTTTGTAAAAATGTGTTAAAATAAAAAATAAAAAGTTCAATCAAATTTTTATAATGGCTTATTTTAAATAATTGGTTTAATGGGTAGATCCGTCTCCATTTTTTTGAATTACGAATGGAAACACCTTTTAAAAGAATTTATAATCATAAGATTTTTTTTTACTCTTTCAAGAATACTCAAGAATTACAAAATAAATTAAGAGAAAGATTCCCAGATAATTTAAATGAGACCATATTATCTTCTTTTTGAGCTTACTAAATCATTCGAAGTAGAATAATATAGTGTTATTTTTCTTTTTCAAATTATCAAATTTATACTTGTATTTTTTAATTTTTTATTCTCTAAAAATTTGTGTAAATATAAAATTTTTCATATAATACTTCTCCTTCTTGGAGGTTAATAAAAAATAAATTTATATTAATTAATTAAGTTTATATTAAACTATTTGATAAAGATTTTTTTAAGATCACCTTGCTTAATTTTTCCTTATGGTTAAACTTTTATAAAATCGTCTGAAAAAGCGAAAAATTCTTATACCATTTATTCAAAAAATATTCTCGAATTTAGATTTGAATTATCTCCTGATACCAAGTGCAAAAAATTCGCCAAAAAGTATTCGTAAAAGTATGGTTTTGATGATTCTTCAATCACACTACTAGAAAGTTATTTTGCGAATAGATCCCAGGTAGTGAAGATTGATGAGTTCACTTCTAACTCAAGAACACTCAAATTGGGTGTCCCCCAGGGAAGTGTCCTAGGCCCACTTCTATTTTTGATTTACATAAATGATATTGTTTTATTCCTTTCTGATTTCATCGTGAAATTATTTGCTGATGATACAACTTTAATTAAAACAGGGGATAGCCTAACTGAACTTATTCATTCTTTTCTTGAATCAATTCAAAAGTTATTTACTTGGTGTAAATTCAATAGTATAGATATTAATTGGTCCAAGACTAAAATTATGTTTATTTCAAATAAAACAAGACTTAATTTTCCATGTAATATTGAAATAAATGGTATTATGGTTGAAGTTGTTGATAAATTTAAGCTTCTCGGAGTAACAATTGATAACAAGCTCACTTTTTTGCAACACGTAATAAGCTTAAGAACTTCAATAAATAAACGACTTTATGCTATTAGAAGATTATTTTACTTATCGCACAAAGTCAAGCTCCAGTTCTTCAAATCATTTATCATGCCGTACTTTGACTATTGTCTATCATTATCAATATATTTTACAAAAAGATCAATTCAAAAATTATCTAATTCTTATTACTATTGTGTTCAAAGATTATTAAATATTCGCCCAAATATTCATGGCAATGATGACTTTAACACTTTAAATATTGAGTTGAATAAATTTAACATCGACTGCTTTCAGCATAGAATTATCAAACGTCTTGCTCATTTTGTACATAAAATTGTAAATTTAAAAACATCGCCTGTTGACTTAAAAGAAGTATTAATCAGCAACCGCTCGAAAAATGTTGATTATAATCTAAGAAATTCAAATGACTATCTTGTTCCATCTAAAGGAAAGTTTAATGATTATGTTGAAAAAACGTTTGATTATTTTTATTCTAAGTTCATCAATAAATTACTTATTGATGATCTCCATTTAGATTTTGCCCTATTTAAACGAAGAATAAACAATAACATTAACTTAATTTTTATAAAATTTTGTAAAATTTTTTCTAATTTTGATGTTAATTTCAGAAATTTAATTTTTTATTAATATTATAATTTTTATGTGAATTTTTTATTAATAAATGGGCTCAATCATCCCATTACGGGTTTTGACCTTAGGTCTCTTTGATTGAGTTGAAAAAAAAAAAAAAAAAAAAAAAATTCGAAATAGTATTTCTTGAAGAACAAAATAAGTATTCCTTCCTTTTAAAATTCAGAGACATGATTAAAATTGATCGCAAAGCCATTCATTGCAATTGTAAATATATTTTAAGATTTTAAACTAATGGTCAATTGATCGCAACAGGATACTTATATGATTCTAATGATTTCGAGAAGAAACCTTAGCGTGGTGGTCGAAAAAAGCTAAAGGCTAATTGTAAAATATCGAAATCGAATTTTCTTAAATTGACTTAGATTTAATATTATTTAATATTTTTCATATTTAATGTAAATTGAATTTATAAACTATTTTTTTTTTTGCTTTAAATTTTGTATCTTAAACAGTTTTTTGATTGTTTTAAAATGGTAAATATGTTTTTTAGCAAAAAGAATAGTAGCATGAAAAGTTTTAATTTTATGTTAAAAAGTTTTGATAATAAGTTTGTAAAGTAGACTCCTTTAGAAAAGGGAAACTAACTAACTAACTCGCTTTTTCAAACTTTTTAATATTCAAAGTCAATTTAAAATAATTTGTATTTAATTGGTCAATAAAATATTTGCTATAAGGTCAGCTTTTTAAGATTCTTGATCAATTGCTTAAAAAACTTTAATAAAATTCTTAAAATAAGCAAATTTGGATTTTTTTCGATAATTTATCATTTTTAAATCGAACATATACTACTATCTAGAATATACTATCATATACTTACTCTCAAAAATTAATTGTATAACTAATGATAATTCTTGAAGTTTCTATTTCAAAAAGAATATGAAACAAGATTAACTACATATGACACCATTTTTATGTTTCACTTTTTTTTCATTGCCTATGGGGTACTTATTGAAATAAATAATAATAATATGGAAGAAATATTTAGCATTTTTTTACATCCAAAACATTAAAAAAGTTCTATTGAATCAAATAAGATTTTAGGCGATGCTCCCTACAAATTATATTATTGAATTGTACAACTTCCTGAAAAAAACAAAAATTAAAAAACTAATTAACTCTTTTTCTTAAGTTTTTCAGTTTCTTTTGTTCTAAAATTCACAATTTCACAAAATAGATAATCTTCTATTTTTTTAAAATAAGACTTTTTTTGGAAAAGATATTCTCCAGCTGACATT
Source organism: Brachionus asplanchnoidis (assembly GCA_025491095.1). NCBI lineage: Eukaryota > Metazoa > Rotifera > Eurotatoria > Ploima > Brachionidae > Brachionus > Brachionus asplanchnoidis. The sequence goes on from JAILYF010000006.1 coordinate 2,434,584, forward strand.
AGTAAATTTACTTTAATACTGCCCATTTAATTAGTACTCATCATTAATTTTGGATTAAGTTTAATAAATAAATACCATTGATAGCAAGTTTGTCCTCTGGTGGTCCTATTCCTTCATCAATCAGATCATTTATTAGCTGCCAATCGTCATCAAATGGACACTGTTTATTGATATTTTCATGTTTGTCATGTGTTCTAGGCGTCAATGGTTTAGTACCAAGTGTCAATTCATCATCCAAGATCTGTAAACTTGGTAACATTTTAACCACTTCATGTCTGTAGCTATAAGATTCCTTAACAAAAAAAATAGTATTTTATTTTCCACTTGGTTTAAATTTTACTTCATCATCTTTAAAATCAGTATGAGGCTTTGAACAAATTGGATTTCCATAAAGAGCAAGATTTTCTAAATTAGTGCAAAGATTTAAAAATTCGACTTGTTTAATATCATCAATCAGATTTCTTAATTAATAAAGTTTAAAAAAAAATATTTTTTTTAGAAAAATTTTTTATTTTACCCCTCTAAATCCAAGCACCTTAAGTTTTCGAGCAAAGAACACGGACTGAGATCAGCAATTTCGTTGTAGGCCAGATAGAGTTCCTGTAAATTGTTAAGAGTGGAAATTCCGTCCAAGTCTACCAGACCTGATCTTGATAGCCATAAAATTTTCAAATGGCACAAACTGGTACCCAAATCTCTAATTCGTGGAACATGGCTTCCATTTAATTTAAGCTGTCTCAAATTTGGTAAATAAATCCCAAAATTTCCAAGACTGGTCTCAGATGTATCTACGATCATTTCCAAAAACTCGACTGATTTGAGGTCATTGACACCAGTCAAGGCTTTCTGGGTACAAAATTTAGATTCCAGCAAAAAAAAAATTCTTCTTACCAATTTAGTTGGGCTCAAGTACTCTTCCAGGAGCAAATCAGTCTCTTGGAGTATAATCGGGTCTGGGTTGATTACATTACCTTTGAATTCGGTGATATGTACACCTCTTAAAAGTGCACTGCGGGGTCTTTCGATGTTGATAGGCATGGTGACAGGTCTAGAATTTGGAATTTTTTTTAAACAGCTGAATTAGAGTTATATAGCAAATATTTTTTATTGTTATGTAAAAAAATATATGCGTTGATAGTCAAGATTTTAGTCATGCAGGTGATGGCAAAATTTAAATTACCTTTTTTGCATATTATTCTAAAAACATCGTTGGTCATGAATTTATTCTTCTGGGACAAAGTTCGACAATTAGGCTTATCAGATTCCAAGAGGATGCTAAATTATTGATTGGATTTGAAGTATTTTTATTTGGCAAAGAACAAATAGAACAAATCAACAACAATATGACCGATTTTGTGTAGAAAGAAGAATTTAAAATTCAAAAACATCTCGTTGTAACTATAGTGTTGTTTCCATGGTGTTTGTCGGCATAATTACTTTTCATTTAATTTTTTAGGTGAATAAATACGCGGCCATTGAAATAGAATGGATTTGATTTTAAATAATTAAATATAAATATGGTAGAATATATTTTCAAATGGATCAAAAAGCAAATATTATTTATAAGTGATGATGATAATGAAAAATAAATTTGATAGATCGTAAAAAGTTAATTTATTTTATTCTTTTTATTTTTAAATATTTGTATTTGTCAATGATTTTTTTTTGATTTATAAATCCAAGCAAATTTTGAGATAAAATAAAAAAAAATTTTAAACTCTGATTAAATCTGAAACAAAATTATTTTGATATTTACATGGTGTATTGTTTCGTTTTATAATAAAAATTTCATACAATTTTAAAAAAGCATGAAAAAGTGTTATGTTTCAAATTTATTTTTTAAAAAAATTAATGGGAGCTATTTCTGCAATCTTATCTTAATCAAATGGATTACATTTAATATAGATTATTTAGTTTTTATTGTTTAAAGAAAAAATTTTAGATTTTTTATAAAATTAAGAAAATAAATTTCATTTAAACAGATAATATTTTTTAAAATATTAACGAATATAATGAATTAATTTTTTTTTCTCAATAATATTAGACAGTCTCTTTAAAAAATATTCAATATATCAATTTAAAATAAAGGTATTTAAATTTTTAAATTATAAAGTAGGTGAATGTATATTTTAAAGCAGAAAAACAAGTTCATTTATGAAAAAAAAGTTTTTTTTTTACTTTTTACTTTACTGGCCATTAGATTTTTTAATATTGTAAAAGTCTTTAAATAACAATTTGAAAGGCGATATCAATATTTTAATAAATCATCTACTGCATAAGGTATTTTTTAAATTTTCCATCAAAAAAGCGAATAATGAGAGCTTTATTTTTTTCATGAAAAGGATTTTAGTAAAATTTAAGTGGAATAAAATGAATGTATCAACAGAAAAACATAAGATAAACTTCCATTTATTTTTTTCAATTTAATAATTTAGTATTTTATTTATTCAAATTTGACTCATCAATTTTTTGACAATTTCCAAGAGTTTTAACTTGGTCATCTTTTTCTATCTATCTTACAGAAATTAGTGAATAATTTTGGAGATGAGGCACGAGATAAGGTCAGCAAGTAAAGCAGTTATTTAATAAAGTTTAATTTTTCAATTTTATTAAAATTTTAGTAAAAACGAATAAAACACAATTTTTCTTTTTATATGCGTTCAAAATTAGTTATGTGAATGCAACATGGTACAACATACAAGGCTGTATTATAATCCAATTTTTTTGAAAACTGCAAATTTGGTCAAGCTCTTTAAAATTTTATTTAGAAAGTTCCTTTTTTAAAACAATTTTAAATTTTAATTAAGAATTTTTTAAAATAAAGAATTGTAAAGACTATTTCTTAGATAGATCTTTTGGTAAAAAATTAATTAGTTCGTTATCACTTCTATTTAAGTTTATTTTTTCAAAAATTAAAAAAATTTCTATATAAAGCGAAAAATTGAATAATCATAAAAAACAAGACGTTTAGAAATGATTTATCAAAATACAAATGAATGCGTTCAGTGTATTTTAGGCTTCTTTTTCTTTATTTTTTGCTTAAATAATTTTTTATTTTTAATAAATAGTATACGGAATTTATCCCCGAGATTTTACTAGTCCTCTTTTTTGAAGAAAATTAGGAAGATGGGTCTGCAAGCGTCCTTATTTCTTAATTTTCAATGTATTTATTTTTATTTATTTTACTATTTTTTTATCAAAAAATTCTTATTAAAATTTTTTCTGTATAAGTAAAATTTCTTTCACGTAAACTTTTCTTTTATTAAACTGAATTTGAATAATTTTTTTTAAAAGAGATTTGTTCGATTGGTTCTAAAAATATGATATTGATGATGCAATATTTTTTTTCATTTTAAAGCTAGGATTAGTCTTATAGAATTTTTAAGGCTTTTCTTATTTCTTCAGATCATGATTTTCTCTTGCATTAATTTTAATTCTATTCTCATGAACTTTAGATGTTAAAATTGAGACATAGAAATGAAAAACATTGTATAAATACAAAAATAAAAATTTATAAGATTTTCATGTAAATAACTAAGTCTTTTAAATAATTTAAATCAATTTGAGTTTTTTTCTTACAATTCTTTTATTTCAATCATAAAATTAATGAATAATTTAAGCATTTTTTCTAATGATAAAAATTAAAAATAAAGCTAATTACTTCACTAAATTTAATGGCCTCTTTTTAAATAAAGCAATTTCATTTCCTTTTTGAAAAAGGATTGGTTTGTTTCTTTCTGTCCTTGTTTAAATTGAAAAGCAAATACAATAACAGGGAATATTTTTGATATTTTCAAATCAATTTAAAGATTAATCTACTAATATATCATTTTTGAATTAATCTCCAGATAGTTGAATTTTTTTAGCTAAATAAAAATATTTTTTATTATGATTAATCAATCAACTATTAAAACCAAATAAACTTGATGAATTAAGACATAAAATTCTAAAAATCAGAAACCGGATAGTTTAAATAATTAATTGGTTTTAAAATGAATTAGTTAAAATTTTACAAACATGATTTTAATAGCATTTGTTTATAATTATACTTTTTGTAGTCAATCCAAGATATTCAATTTGCCTGAAATCAAAATATACCATTTTTGTTCGGTATTTTATTTGAAAAAGGACATTTACAAAGAAATATAAGAAATATTCAAATATCGAACATTAAGCTAATTTACATTTAATTAAAGATCTCATATTTCCTTTAAAATTTTAAACAATTAATGCATAGTTTAAAATCCGAAAAATAATATTATATAATCAAACTTCGGAAGATTTAGCTTGGATTTCTAACACGCAAACATTAAACGACAAAACAAGCTCAAATATTATTTTTCCGCTTGACGGACGAAAAACTCTATTTTTGTCTCAATAATTTTACTATTTGTCAAAGCGATTAAAATAGTTTAATACTTTTGTTTTATTTGTTTGAAAAATCAATTGTGTATTAAATTCAACTTTATTTGGTTTAATTAGTGCATTAACTTGGTAAAATCACGTATCTTAAGTTTAATGCTTGTTTGATTTTTATGTTTGCACTCATTCAAAGGTGACAACAAACTCTTTCTTAAATATAAAAGCTTTAAATTTTAGATCCGCTTGAGCTCAGACATTTGTTTACATATCTAATCGCATTTAAAAAATACTCTGACCAGAAATGACTCAAGAAATTTAGTCTAAAAGTTTAAATGAAACCATTTTTCTACTTTTTTTATGAAAATTTATTTCATTATTTTTTAATCTACCTCTAAATTTATATTATCCTGATAGAGTTTTTTAATTAATTAATTATATTAAACTATTAAAAACGAAATAATTTAAAACTTGAAAAATAAAACGAGTCATTTGACATTGTGAAAATTTTATCTTTATTCAAAAAAAAAAGTTATGACTCATTTACATTAATATTTTATCAAAATTTTGAATTAAAATCACAAAAAAAAAATATAGTGTTGAGGATTGTGAAAATTTGACTGAATCAATCGTAAAATCATTTAAGGGAGAAAATTTTTATTAGAAACTTCTATTAAAAATTGACAAAGAGCTTTTAGATCAAGTAATCAATGCTGAAGTTTGTTAAATTCAAGCAATCAATATTCAATAAAATACAAATTTAATTTTTAAAAAATTTAAAATATTTTTTTTAATTTTTCATACATTTATTTTATTTATTACTTTATCAGCACCGTGAAAAAGTTTCTTTAAATTTCAATAAAATTTAATGAAAAAAATTTCAGAAAATTTAAAAGATAAACAAATTGGATAACACCTTTAAAAATGATTTTTTTTTAGCATTACTTAAATATTTAAATTAATATAAAAAAATTCTTGTTTGATTTTTATGTTTGCAGTCGTTCAAATGTGACAACAAACTCTTCCTTAAATTTAAAAGCTTTAAATCTTAAATCCGCATGAGCTGAGGCATTTGTTTGCATAACAAGTCACATGCTTAGATTTAATCTGAGATAGAATTCATACTTTAGATACTAAGATATGTTTGTAAACACTTTTTTAAATTTTTTGTTAAAAGATAAAATCTTTTCGATATATCAAAGCTGTCTCTCGACAGGTGAATTATACTATAAGCCTTGGGCCCAGAGCTATTATCCTGCAAATAAAACAGCATTTCAGAAAATTTTAATTATGCAAAATCTTGCTGAGATAGATAAAAATCTTGGCAACAAAAAAATTAAACGCACTAAGTTCTCACAATTCAATTTTATTAGAAGAATAATATTAAAAGACTGCAATTTTTGATATTGATTTATTAGTAGATTAAATTAATTTATGATAAAGTTATCTTTTGGATTAAGTGCTGAATCCCAAGATAAATATTCAAATTACATTTTAATTTGAGCGTATGAACAATTTTATTAAGGTATTAAATTTATCGGCTAATTTCGATGTCACATTATACAATTATTAATCGATTTTGTAATCAAATTTTTAAAAAATCTCAAATATTTTCTCATCAAAATTAGTTGCCTAATCGGATATGAATTTTCTCACCGAAACGTAAAATATTTTAATTAATACTCTAATTCACAAATAAGAAAAAGTTGCAAATGGTCATGCACATGTTCAATCAATTTGCATGTATCATAAATAAACCATAAAGTAAATTTTGCCAAAGGCAAACAGTTGTGTAATTTTTTCAATCAAATTTAATAAATATCACATGTTACATAAGCTAACAAGTGTTTAATTCCATGTTCATTTGTCCATGACCATTACGCCTATCTTGTACTTGATTTTTTTCATTCTAGCTTCATACCATACAATCTAGCAAAAGATATCATAATTTCATTTTTTATTTAATTTTAAAATTCATCATGTCACATGAAGTTAAGGCATACGATAATTTAAATAATTTTTTTATAAATAAAGCAAACATTCAAAATTTAAAAACAAAAATAAAAAATATTGTGCTATATTCAGTTATAAAATTTAAATAGCATTTTTTTATCCTTTTTGTTCCTCAATTTAATCATTTTTTCAATTAATTTTTTTCAGCAATCAAAATAAATTTCAATTTTTTTTGATTATTATTTTATTAGAAAAACAAAATAAAAAACTTAAAAAAAAATGAATTATTAATGATCTATCCTGTCCGTATATTTCCTAAAATATATTTTTAGTAATAAAGCCTTGTTTGCTTGATAAATAATTTAGTTTCTCTAAGTTATAAAATAAAAAATCACCAAAAATTTAAACGAGCCCAAGAAAAATTAAAATTAAATATTTTTAATAATATTGATTAATATTAATAAAAAATATGACCATGCAATATTTTCCATATAAAATATTTTTCTCTTCATAATTAAATTTTAAATTTCTTCAATTTTGTCGGACTAAAAAATTGTCAAAAACATCACGAGCACTATCCACTTGAAAAAATCATTTGTGCTACCAAAATGAACATTTAATTGTTAAAACTAACAAAATTGCATTCCTGGAGATGTCATCACAGTTTGATTATGTCATTCTGAGTTCAAAATTTTAGTTTCTTAATATTCTTAGAAAAAAAATAATTTAAACAAATTAAATAATCTTAACAATTAAATTTATATTTTCTAATATCAAGAGTATTGCTAAATTGTAAATTTTTATTTAAAAAAAATTTGAATTCAAATCTAAGAAAATATTTGAAGATTTTAAAAATTAATTATTTTATCCATTTTAAAATTTATTTTATTAAATTTTGAAGAATTTTATTATTTGCTTTAAATTAGCAATAAATTAATTTTAAATTAATTTTTTTTTAATATATAATGAAATAATAATACAAATATCTTTGGTTGTAATTCAAATGAATAAAATTGGATATTTTTGTTAAGTAATTTTATTTATTATTTAATAGATGAATTCATATTATATTTTTAATCAATTGATGCAAAATAGAACAGTCATAAATTTAATAGTGCCAAAAGGGAACAATTGTGTAACATTTTCGCCAAAAATCAAATTAAATAAATCACAGTTTAACTTTTAATACCGTGTTCACCAGTCCATGACTTTTTTTATTGAATGATTTACAATGTCATTTATTTAATTGGCTTCCAACTTATGAAATTCAACTCCGAATTTATTTACAAACATAAATGGTATGCTGTAAAGCACTTGGTTCAGCACAAACAAACTTGTTTACACAACCATAATTTATGGTTCGTAAAGTATCAAACAGAGAAAATGAATTTATGCAATTATCTAACAATTTCTTAGTATGACCACTTAATAATTGCTGTCTTATCATGGGACAAATCTATTCTCTCTACATGATACTGTTAATTATCTTTATGTTGGGAAATGAGAAAACTAATTTATCAAAATTGACTTGTTGCTCCTCTCCGGATCAAGATTAAACTTCCTGTGCACATAAATAATCAATTTCAAGATATTATCTAGTCTTAATTACAAAGAGCACTTGGGTTTTTAGGTACAGCTCTGTAATTATGGTGATAAGCGTGATAAATTTTTGTTTCAAAGAGTTGACTTCATATCTCATCTCGATCTAGTGACAATCAAATGCGGCAAAGGTTTTTTTATTTAGTCACGAGCATTTTAATTGTTCCACTTGATCACGAGAATATGAACGCCTTCTATTTTCAGCATTTTGACAACATCAATTGATCTTTTAATTTTTGCAAATATATTCAAATAAATACTTAAATGATAGGCTCAATGAATCTTTGATCTTTTTGTTATCTACAAAGCTAATTCTATTTTGTTTTATTTATAATAATTAAGGCAAATGTTTATTATCAAAAAGTACATCTAAAATTAAATTTATTTTTTAGAAAATCTCCTAATTATTTATTGCACAGATTTTATTTTCTTTTAATTTTTTTTTAATTTTTGAACCCTTGAATTGACGTAAACTAAGTAAAAGTAAAATAACTTATTTTACTTTTACTTATATTTTACTTATATTTTATATTTTACTCTCAAAATTTATTGTAATTGAATTACAATAAATTTTGAGAGTAAAATATTAAAAATAAAAAATTTTGAAGGAGACTTTTGGGCTTTTTAGAATGAATCTTAAGTTTCTTTTCAGTTGGACAATAAAATTAAAATTGAATTAATTAAAAATTTAAGTTTAAAAAATTGAAAGTAACTGAATAAAAAAATAAAAATATTACAATTTGAAAACTAAAATTAATAAATTTTTTTTATTTATTTTTTATTTAAATCAAAAATTCAAATAAAAAGGGCATTTTGAAGTTGATGATCAATTCAAAATATCATTTCAATTCAAAAAGTTTATCTTAAGATATTAAACTTAATCTTTGATTTAATTTAAATAATTGTAATGTAACATGCTTTACATGAAATGTAGATTTAGAAAATAAAAAAAATTGAAAAAACATTTTCTCAGTCCATTGATAACCGATTTTAATTTTTAAATGTATTAACTGATTTTTTGTAAAGTTTTATTTTTATTTTATTACTTATTTGGAATTTTTTATTTGAATTTTTTTTAAATTTAATTGTGAATGCTAACAAAAATATTAAACTAAATTGAAAATCGCTTTTATCATTGGACTGAGAAAATGTTTTTTCAATTTTTTTTTGTTTTCTAAATCTACATTTCATGTAAAGCATGTTACATTACAATTATTTAAATTAAATCAAAGATTAAGTTAAATATTATTTATTTATTTATTTATTTGTTTTCTGTACCGAGCTAGAGCTCCTTCAGAATAAGTTAAAAAAAAATAAAAAAATAAAAAAAAAATAAAATAAAATAAAAATAAAATTAATAAAATGAGATGAAAAAAAAGAATCAAAATAAAGTAAATAAGCTAAAAAAATGAAAGTTGAAAATACATAAATAGGAATAGACTGTTACATGTGGCACATGTTTAAATAGTTCAAGTTTCAGGAAAAAAAGAAGAAATAGTAAGGTAGAAATATCTAAAGATAAACTTTTTGAATTGAAAATTGATCGTCAACTTCAAGATGCCATAAAAAGCTAGCAATAAAAGTTTTAGCATACAAAAAAAAAATATGAAGCAAAAAAGATAAATCCTTTAATCCAATTGAGACTTAGGCCTGGCTCGATAAGCCCAGTATTCTTATTTAATTAAAGCTGTTTATGATTCATTAAGCTAATAGTTAACTCCTTAAATTACAAATACTTTTGATTAAAAGCGAGCTACTTAAATATCAAATGAGCGGCAATTTTTCATATGACTAGTTTACATAATGCCAAGGTAAAAACAGATAATTTAAATACTCAAATGGGACTTGAGGTTTTTGAGTCTAGCCGAGCCGTGTTACATCACTTGAATAATTTTAATGGCTTAAGAATACAAACAAAACAAAAAAGAATGTTATACATGGCTCTAACTATTGAGTAAATATTTTAATTTCTCATCAATAAAAGCTGCCAAAAGCCGCTCTCATATCAAAGCACTTTGTCAGCTCCACCTAGCTAATAAGCTTTAGCAATAGAGTTAAAATGTCAGGTGGTTCTTGTTATACTATTTGTTTATACAATTTCTAGGACCGAGTTCAAAGCCTAAATCGCTTGGTTTTTATCACATCATAAATCCGATTTCAAAGAATTTAGTGTTAAATGTTTGTATGTTTACAAAAAGCATTCAAATGTTATTCTACCACCTAGTACCATGCAATTTAAAATTTGAAACAGATTTACTGTTTTCTTTTAACATACTTGCTAAATTTATAAAGCTTTGAAAGTTAATCCGATTGCAACAGTTCTGGCTATACACTGAGAAATACCATTTTTGACAGACTTAACACAATATTGTCTAACATGGTCACATCTAACATAAAACTTTAATTTGAAAATTAGTGGTATTGGTGAACCAGAGCTATGAAATAAAATATTTTGATGCTACCATTCCAATTTTATATCTTCTAAACTTTCATTTATTTACTTTATTTACTTTATTTTGATTCTTTTTTATCTCATTTTATTAACTTTAATTTTATTTTTTTTTTAATTTATTCTGAAGGAGCTCTAGCTCGGTACAGAAAACAAATAAATAAATAAATAAATAAATAATAATACTGTTTATGAATTGACCATAATAGTCAATTTCATTTAACAAATTGTAAACTGTGACAAATGTAAAAAACTTTATTAAAGTAAAGAATTTATGAAATACCAGTCAAAAAGATAATACAAATAAATAATTTATACTTCTTTATTCTATACTTTTTGTTTTTAAATAAAGTCCTGAAATTATTGAATACTTCAAAAATTGAACTGCATTGTCAGTAAAAATCTTTAAATTTTCAAAAAAAAAAGATTTATACTTAAATATTCATTTATTGGATACAAATTTTCAATTACATTTTTTTAAATTACAAAATAAAAAAAGTATAATCTATTAAACAAATACACTTTTTTTTTATTTTGAACACATTGATATTTATTACAAAGCCAGAATAGGCGTTAATTGAATCGAATAAATAAATAAAAAAAATGTTAAAAAAACACACTTAAATTTGGAAACAAAATTTTTTTTTGATTTTTTGAAAATGATTTTTTTTCTGTCAAAAATTTTTTTGTATAAAAAAATTGTAAATAAATGGGAAAGAATATTATGGAATTATATCTATATTATATTATATCTATATATAGAAAATATAGATCAATTTTTCCTCTTTTTCTTCCACTTTGTCCAGTATGCTTTTGGAGCCCATTCCTGCTCGACTCCATTTAACTTGTATCTTTATCTCATTCAGCTCTCAAAATAATGAGATTATATAGAGTCCAATACTTTAACAAATATTAACTCCTTATTCCTTATTACAATTTATCTATTTTGAGTTTTTTATTTACCACATTGACATAAAGCTTTGGAGAGATATTCAAATAAATTAATTAATTATTCCTCAGCAAAAAAAACTTTGACCAAATCCAGTCTAACGACACTCACTCACTTTTAGGTTATATAATTGACCATGATTCTACTTAAAATTTTTTGGTCGCTGAGGAAATTTACTGACAAGATAGAAATTACGTATTTTTATAAAATTATAATTTTAAATAAAAAGAAATAAATTAAAAAAGTGTTTATTAAGATATAATTTAGAAGATTTGCCTCTCCAGTCTTATCCCTTAAATAACTTTATTTTCAGACGGCTTGCTCAAAAATTATTGCTTGAAAAAATTTAAATTTTAAATATTTAAATGGATGGGTAGAACAAAAAAATTTCAAAAATAAGCAGTTTTCTTGTTAATTTAAAAAAAAAAAATTTGGGGTGATTTTTTGATGCAGTATTTTTTTAAAAAATAATTAATTTTTTCGTTTTTCAATTAATATAATATTTAAATTATGATGCATGTGTAAGTTTTGAATATAATTTTTTTTTATTTAAATATATAGTTCTGGTTATACTCTGGCAGTTTGGAGTGGATTTTAGTCCTTCCTTTCAGCTAAATGTTTTTAGTTCATATTTAAAAAAAAAAATGAAAAAGGACATAAGGTTATTTTAAAAAAATTCTGACATAATCTAAAAAGAAAATGTTAAATTAAAAAAAAAGTTTATCTGTATTTAAAAAAATATTTATAACCGATAGCAGTTATACTCGAGAGCACTTGGTCTAAATGAGATAAAGTAAAATAATCATTTGTTAATAATCGTAAAATCCAGAGGGGCTCTCTGCAAGTCAAACCATCGATTAGTCAAGTGGATTATACAATTTAAATTTATTCGTGCATAACTTCTAGTCTAATACCTGTGTTCACTGTTAAGCACGCTGTGATACAGATAAAAAGTTCACGGCTTAAAAGCACGATGCTATCTAATTCAACCAAAGGCCTGGGGTCTTTTAAAAATTTTGAAGCAACAAAAAAAAATTTCTTTTTACAAAATTTATTTAAAAAATAAAAAATTTTTAAAATTAAAATAAAATTTACAATAAACCAACAAAAAAAATAACAAAAGAACAAAAAACAAAATAAAATAATTTTTTTGTCGAAATTTTTATTTTCTCTCTAAATTCCCTAACCCTTATCTTTTTTTTTTAAATACATAAATAAATAAATAAATTACACATTAAAGTCTTTGACTTTAAATGCTTTACCCGTAATACTTTATTATTTTGTTGTTGTTGTTAACACATCCCGTAAAAAACAAACTCTAGATCAACAGATTCAAATAGTTCAAAGTCAAGTCATTAGCTGGCGCGTCCTCCTGTTCGTCCAACTGCACCACATTGTTCAATATTTGATTGACAATAGAGTCGCTCGATGCACAGTCCCAGTCGTCATACAACCTTTTTGTCTGATTGCAAAACAAGAAATCAGGCGACAAACTTCTGCTGGACGGAGGCGACGACAAACTCTCGCTGCCAAAAACACTGTCCGAACTCACCGACTGCTTTCTCTCGGACACAAACTCATTTGCGCACATCAGCAAATTATTCGAGTTTTGTTTGCTCTGAGGCAGAATCGAATTCAGCTCTGTGTTAAGATCAAAGACAAAATTGTTGAGAGACAACGGCGAAGTTGAGCCGGACGAGGCCGACGACGACGATGAAGAATAATTGTTTAGTTTGACACTCAGTTGTGGCGACTTGGCACTTTTGGTCTCTATCTGTGTGTCGTGAACAAAATGGCACCGGGGTCCGTACGGACAGTAGCCGGACGCGTGAAATGTGCGACACAGTTCGGTCTTGTACTTGGGATGGCGCGACATCGTTCTCAATTCGCTGAGACCGTGCGCGAATTGACACTTGTCGCCGTACTTGCAGATGCCGTTCTCTTGGAAAGTGCGGCACAACTCTGTCTTGTAGCGCTGAGCTGCTTGTTGCTGTGCTGGACATGTGCTGTTCTCTTGCTGATGCTGCTGTTGATAAATTAGTTGTAGGACTGTTTGAGTGTCGTAGGCTTTTTTGACACCGGTGGCCGGGCTTCGTTGGCTTAGAGTGTTCAAACTCAAACCGTTCAAAACTTGTCTGTGAGATGATTGCATTTTTTTTTAAAAACGTGTTCTAAGATTTTTTTTCTTCTTAAATCTAAATAAATAAATTTAAAGTTAATATTATTTATACTCGATGGTCATTGTGAGAGTGTGCTAGCACCGCCCGTGAACACAAATTGGCGAGATAATGTAGCCAATACAAAAAATTGTAGATTTGTGTAGCCATTGAGAAAAAAGTGTGTAGATGGAGACCAATGAATTTATGGAGAGTGCTAGTATTTTGTTCTAAGTCTGATTGCAACTCGGACATTAATTATCACTTGACTTTTTGTTGTTGTTGTAATGATTGAATGACTTGATGATATTTGGGGAATTTAGACGAGATTTTTATAGGCTGCACACAACACCGGGATGAAATGCAATTACCGATGTTGTTGTGTACACAAATTGCTAAACATTAAACAATTAAATTCAATTATGACACATCGAGTCATTAAGTTTGTTGAATTGGACATTGGTCAAAGTGGAATATTTACGCAATTGAAAGGTGTTGCACTAGTTAAACTGGCGTTAATAATTCATTTCGCTGTTGTCTTTAATTGAAAAGCCACATAGAGAGAGAGAGAGAGAGAGAGAGAAAGAGATGGATGGATGTTTGTACCAAATTGCCCCACTAATCCAATTTGTGTAAGTGTTTGGGTTCAAGCGCATTCAGCTCTTTCTTTTATACATATCATTTCTCACACGTTAGCTTCAATTGCTTCAGCCCACAAACACGACACTCTGATTTACAACGAGAACTATAGAAAATAATACAAATGTAAACAATTATACAATTGATGAGAAATTTTTATTATCATTGTGTCTTAAAAAATTTGTTCATACTTAACCTTAACAAAAAATATTTTTTTTTTATTACAACCTAACATCTAATTGTATGATTTATGGCCATTAATTAGATACAATTTTTATTTGTGAATGAAATTTTTTGCTTCCTCTTTTTTTTTCTCTTCCTATCTTATTTTTTTAAAAAACATAAAAAAGTATTTTTTTTAAATTACGAACGTATATAATAAAAATATATATATTTTTCTTTTTGGGACAATTTTCATGAGCTCGAGCCATCGTTTATTTATTTATATTTCTATTTAAATAAAGACGTTTATCAACGTTTTTTGTTTTAAATATTTAAAAATATGCATCCTGTAAATCTCTCTTCAACATCTAAATTATTTTGCTATTTTTTTATTTAAATTGTTTTCAAACACTATTTATTTTTGTTTATGTTTTTTTTTTTGTTTTATTTTTATTCTTTTTAAAAATCAAATTTAAAATTAACTCCTAAGTAAAATCAGAGTGAAATACTCAAATCACTTTAAAAAAACTCGCTTTTTCAATACATCTAATTTTATTTTTTTAAATATATTTTTATTTTTTATTTTAATCTGAAGCTCGGTACAGAAAAAAAAAATAAAAATAATTTTTTTTTCTATTAGTATGAAATAAAAAAGCTATTTGTAAAATTAGGTGTACCAAATTAAGAACCAAAGCATAAGAATACAATTTCATCCAGAAATATCCACAGCAGTGAAACAGGCTTTTATTTAAATCGCCAACCACCAATAGTCCCCAAAATGTGGTATTGTGAATTTCAAACACAAATTAACAATCTGTATTTTTACTTTTATTTTTATTATTAAATTCAATTTTAATTTATCAAAAAATGAAAAATTTTTGTTTAATTTGTATTTGAGATTCACAATACCTTAAAATGCAACAAATGTTACAAAGCAGGAATCAATGCATAGAACTGAAGCCATCACACTAGCCGACCTTTTTTTATACATTGACCAAAATTGCTTTTTATTTTCATTTTAATTTACTTTTCTTTTTTAAAACTAGAAATATTTTAACCAAAAATATTGGGATCACTCATAGACTTTTTGAAGTTATATTGAACCTTCCTATCAGCCCGAGATGGTATGGTCATTGGAAAAAATAGAAGAAAGTATTTTGAACTAAAAAAAATTTAAATTGACTTTTTAAGTAATGCTTAAATCGTGGAAAAAATCTAAAGTTTTAAATTTCAAAAAATTTTTTAAGATTTTCAAAGTAAAATTTATTAATTTATTTTAAAAAAATATGAATATTGGAATGAAGACTTTCCTTTCAATCGCTTGATATACAAAAAAAAGAATATATTTTGACAAAATATTTAATAATTTGAATTTTCCTTTTTTTTCTGTTTTGAACAAAGAAAAATTTTAAATAGTTAAAATATAATCTAAATATTTCGAAGTAAAATACTTCATCGATGAATCTATGGACTCAGATTAAAAAAAATCAATTTAAATATATTTTGGCTAATTCATAGACTTTAAGTACGAGGTTCCATCACAAAATACAAATAAATAAGCTTTTTTTCACTTCCAAAAATTTTCAGGTTAGATGGGTGCCTTTTATGAAAAAATTATAATAATTAATTTAAGTCCATTTAATGATTTATTAATGATGTATTGATTAAAGAGGTAAGAAAAAAAAGTGAAAGACCACTCAAAACTGTATTTCATTAAAGAAAAGTAGATATTTGACCATTGACATAAAATTTGGAGGCTATTAGTAATTTATGTTTGATGTCCGGTGTGAAAATACCAATCTCATCTATTGATCTTAATAACTCAAACATCTTGGATGAAAAATTCTTTAAGCATCTCTACTAAAGGATAATCAAAATTTAATTTTACCTTTGCTCGTCCTTTTATTTAGATGAAAAAATGTCACTAAAGCTTAACTTGATATTTTTTTGTGACCAGACCTGTTAGATCAATTGATGTTATAGTGAACAAATTTCCAATTTTTAACTTTTTTCTTGACATCTTTCCTCTGCACTTTTGTTAACATCTTTTTCGAACAACAATTTCTTAACTCTTCCTCATTATTCCAAAAGCAGTCTACCTATCTAAAGCCTAGTAAAGCATATTATTAGCAAGAAGAAAGTAAAGAATGCAGGCTTTCGGAGACGACTTACTAAGGAAGATTTATAAGGCTGTTGCGTTACAATGTTCATATTACTTAATAGTTCGTAAGTTCATAGTTCTTAATTTTCTTTTGACTTATTTATCCTTTTTTTTTTATACCCTTTTTTTTATTTATTTTTTTTATTCTATTTTACCTTATTTAACTTTATTTTATTTCATTTTTTTTTATTCTGAAGGAGCATTAGCTCGGTACAGATAAACAAATAAATAAAAATGTTCATATGAAATAGAGAATGAAGACAAGAAGTCATCTGTATACAAAAATTTGGCACAAATAAAATTAATTAATGGATACAGGTAAAGAATAAATTAGATATAAGAATACAAAAAATTATTAAAGAAATACAAGTACAATTTACACAAATATAATAAACCTTGGCGCCCAAGATCACCTGATCTTAATCCAATAGAGAATTTATGGTCATATAAAGACCACAAAATGGTCAATACAAAGATTATATCAGTAGAGCATTTAAAAAGCGTTCTTTTTGATGAATGGTTGAAAGTTCTAAAGCGAATCTATGTCTAAACGTGTCGCTGAGTGTATTAAAGCTAAGGGTGGCCATTTTAAATGGTAAAAAATATTATGTTCTAAATTTTGTAGACATTTTTTTTTATGATAAAAAATAAGGCTATCTTTTTTTTGCGATTTTTTCATTTCGATTTTTTTTTCAATCCTAGTTTTTGTACTTTTCCGATAAAAAAATTTTTTCTGAATAAAATTCAAAAAAAAATTTTTTGTTTTTTTATTTAGCTTTTTCCTCGCATATTCTTCAATCTTATTTTCTCCTTGAATCCTCTATTGTATCCTGTCTTTCCATAAAAAATTTACCATACTTGATGCCTTGTTCTAAGTTGTATGTTTTTATCTCATTTCTTTTAATCAAATGTCTTCCAGTCAAAATGCAAGATCTTTTACTGATAGGGTCAAATTAAAACAAAAGCAAATGCTCAAAGTTGGGATTTAAATTGAAGTATTTAGAAAGAATTAATAAAGCATGGACTAAGCTCCATTTAAACTAGATCCCAAGGCTATCTAATTTTTTGTCTTTTTTTTTAATTTTATTTCATTAAATAATGCTGGTGAGGACCATGCACCGGAAAAATATGAAACTTTTTTCTGTCCAAATTTTACTCCATCTTATCATCAGCCTTATCTATAAGTTTTGTTTTTTATTTTAGCAATTAGACTCATTCGAAGAACTGCCATGTAAGAAAAAAAAGAAAGATGATGGAAAAGAATATTAATTTAAAGTTGCATGTCTTTTATTTTTGTTAACATAAAAAAATTTATTTACATTCCGAAAAAAAAATGAAAAAAATTGAAAAAAAAAATTTAGTTTGAAATTTGTAACTTGAAGATGAATGTTCTGAATAAAACTCTTTAGTTTAGTTTATGCTGTAATTCTTGATAACCAAATTGTTCATAACTAAGAAAAGCAACTGCTTTTGAAACAGAAGCCTGGTAATTTTTTGTTTTTTTCGTCAGGGTAAATTTAATGGAATTAAAAAGTAGAAAGCTAACTGGATTTTGAGAGTCACGTTTTCAGATATTTTCTAAAAGTTTATTTTAATATGTTCTAGAAAATTTACCTAACTTTGGCTCATTAAAACTTTACGTCATTTGTTCTAAAGTTAGCTAGGAGAGCACGTTTGATTGAAATTTAAAATTCCCATTCAGTTATCGCCTCAACTAGATATGAATAACGTATTCGACGTTAGATTACAAATACAGAGATAAAACAAAAAAAAAATGAGAGCATAAGTAAATATTGACCAGACCGTGGTCCGGTAAAATTGACAGCTGAACATAGAGATAAAGCTACCAATTTAAGTGCTTTTTTGATGACCTAAAATTGTGGCCTGATAACAATTTGAGAATGTAAAAATTTGAAGTATACTACAGGCGTTCGGGTTAGAGACGAAGCCTTATTTTATACTTGTACATCCACCAATGCAAAGAATTCAGTTGGTGGCGAAATCATGACATAGACAAGCGATCACTTTTTCAATGAGTGATTCTGTTTCAAATTTTGCTCAAATTCAATTTTTTTGTTTCGTTGTGTAATTTATCAGCCTTTTTTATTATTGATAAGATTTTTACTTACATAAATTTTTTTTTAAATATTTTTTTTTTTATGTTTTACTTCGTGGTATTTAGCAAATTTGGTTTTGGTTGCCATGGATACATTGATTTTATCAGTTTAATTTTTTAGTCATGGTTTGGAAAATTCTGAATAAAAAAAATTTTTTTTTAATTTATTTATTTTATAAAAAAATTTTTCTTAATAAATTTTTTTTTTTTGGTTTTGACCTTGAGTCTTCAGTCGAATTTTTATTTGTTAAAGTAAATAAGGATTAAAAATTTAAAAATAAGAGTTAGAAATGAAGAATCTATGAATAGAAATAATAATAAAAAATTCAATAAAATTAATTAAATTTTATTTAATAAAATTTTTTTGATTGAACATTTTAGACCGCAAGTTTTCAAATAATTAAATTTTTTTAATTTTTTTTTAGTCCAATATTTAATTGGCATTAATTAAAATTATAAAAAAATACAAGATTTTTTTTTATTTTTTATTCTGATGGAGTATTAGCTCGGTACAGAAAACAAATAAATAATATTATTTGAAGCCGTAGTCGCACAGATTATAAATCTCTAATTTTAAAAAAATTGAAAAAAATTCTAACTAATTTTGTCATTGCATAAATTGGCGCAAATTTAAATTTAGAAAAGTGAAATAAAATAATTTAGTTTAAAAACAATTTTGGTTAATTTTTCTTTTCATTAAATAATAAAAATAATTTTTTTATAAGAAATTTAATTAGGCCAGATACATTGTGCCACCAAGATTATTGAAATTTTTTTTAAAATGTTTCTTTGTCATTGCATAAGTTGGTATAAATCTAAATTTAAAAAAATAAAATAATGTAGAAAAAAAATCATAAAATGTGATTAGGATTGATAGTCACTGAAATCATATAAATTTGACAAATTTTAAATTTTTTAAATATTTTTTTGCTAATTGTAATTAACATTTAAAATAACTATCAAAAACTTAGTTCAGACTTTATATAAAAATAAGAATTTTTTTAATTTTATTTTTGTCACCACCAAAAATTGGCTTAAATAAATTAATTTAAAATAATAAAGTATTTTTTTTTTTTAAATTCAATAAGGGCCGGTATTCGGAGACATTGAACACCACAGATTTTGAATTAAAAAATCTGTATAATTTTTGTCATCTCCGAAATTTGCTTAAAATAAAATTGAAAAGAAAAAATCATAAAATGTGATTAGGATTGATAGTCACTCAAATTATATAAATTTGACAAATTTCAAATATTTTTTTGTTCATCTTTTGAATTTACATTAAAAATAACTATCAAAAATTTAGATCAGACTTTATATAAAAATAAGAATTTTTTTTTAATTTATTTTTGTCACCGCCAAAATTGACGTAAAATAAATTTCAAAAATTTTTTGTTATATTTATTTTTTTTGCCATGAGTTAGATTTTTTTGCACATTTTAGCAAAAGTACTCAAGATTCAATTTAGCATCAGGTCTAACTGAAAAAAGTTAATTAGACAACAAACAAAAATCGAGGGAGTACTTGAAAAATCATCGTCAAGCGACCAACACCTAGATTATTCAAGCTAATTAAGATTTTCAGCTACTTGAAAAGTCTGTAATTTTTATCCACTTCTGAGCTCTTTACGTAATTACTGAACGCGACTAAGATCCGTTTCAAAACTTAAAATTGTCTCCTGTCACGCCAAGTCTTTTGAATCTTTCGGCACCAAAATTCAATTTAAAAAAAACTAGCTTTGATTTGAATCCAACTGAGCTGAATGATAAAGTACTCTAGACTAGGCCGAGGCTCTTTTCGCTTCTCTATCAGACAATTTTACGATCTATTTAAAATCAAAGCGCTTCAGTTACCTAATTAAGTGAAATAAATATCTGAACGGTGAGCTAAGAGATAACGGTACTAGTTGAAATCGAATATGGACCTTTTTTATGGTTTAAAATTACACTATCTATTCAATCAAAAGAAAAATAAGAGATAAAAATCTTGTTTTTGTTTTTGATTGTTCAATCATAAAATTTATCGGAATAACATTTTTTTTCTATTGAAAGGTTAACGATTAATTTGTGAAAATTTGCGCCCATTTTTTGATTAGTTTTTCAATAAATGTTTTTTTAAAAGATTCTTATGAATGGTGTCAAAGTGTCAAGTTTTTTTTATTTTAAAAGTTTTATTTTGAATTCAAAAAAGATAATTTTATGCAAACATTTAATTACAGTTTGTGTAGATAAAAACAACATGCTCAGCAAGTTCTTGAGGTGTTGAATAACAGTTTTGCATTGAATGTTGTGTAAACTTGTGAACATTTGAATTTCAGATTAGCTTTATTAAAATGATACAATCTTAATTTTTAAGTAATTTTTTTAATGCCTTCTCTCTGCATGATACTAATTTATTTTAAATTTAAAACTATGAAAATCTATCAGCACATTAATCTAGAGGAAATAAAATATTTAATTTAAAAATTATTTTCTCGAATTACTAGGCAAACTTTAATCTTTTTAAATAAAAAAAATATTTTTCAATACATTGTTTTTAATTTACAGTGGTGTTACGATATCTGTATTTTACTATTTTTTACGATATTTTAAGTAAAATATCGTAATTTTAAATTTACGATATTTTTCGTAAAATATAGTAAAAAATAGTAAAAAACAAAAATGTCCAAAAAAAACCGAAATTTTGACATTTTTTAAAAATTTTTGTTTTTTTTTTCAGTTTTTTATTTTTAGAGAAAATGAAAGAAAATTTGTAAGTTTTACTTTTTTTTTTACCTTTTTTTACGTAAATTATGGTAAATTTTGGTAAATTTTAATAAAAAAGAGTAAAAAGACGAAAATATTGTTATTTTGAAATTTTTTATTTAAAAAAGTTTGACAATGAAAGTAATTAATTCTTTTTTGAATGCTCAGGCTAAAATACAAATGGAATAAAAAGTTTTAAATTTATTTTTTGGCGCATTTCGCCATTTTAATTGAATTCGCAGCCTTTTCCCACGCTTCTTTAAAGCTCGAGTTTTTGGGAACATACTTTAATAGCTCATTTTATTTTACAAAAATTTTCAATAAAATAAAAAATGAATTGAATGAATTTTCTCTTCAGTGTACGAAAAGTTTAGAAACGGTTGTTAATAATGAATCAAAAGGTAAATTTTCTATGAATAAATGTAAAATGATTAAATCAATAGTTATTTTTTTTAACAAAAAAGTTAATAATAAAGAATTTACAAATTTTTTGAGATGTGAACTCGAAAGGAGGTTTAATGATGACGCTAATCAAACGATATTAGAAATTAAGAGTAAAAATATTATTTTAAGCTATTTTTTATTTTATTGAAAATTTTTGTAAAATAAAATGAGCTATTAAAGTTTGTTCCCAAAAACTCTTTTTTAAATAAAAAATTTCAAAATAACAATATTTTCGTCTTTTTACTCTTTTTTATTAAAATTTACCAAAATTTACCATAATTTACGTAAAAAAAGGTAAAAAAAAAAGTAAAACTTACAAATTTTCTTTCATTCTCTCTAAAAATAAAAAACTGAAAAAAAAAACAAAAATTTTTAAAAAATGTCAAAATTTCGTTTTTTTTTGGACATTTTTGTTTTTTACTATTTTTTACTATATTTTACGAAAAATATTGTAAATTTACGTAAAATACTGTAAATTTACTAAATTTTACTTTGGTAATTTTACGTAAATTTACGATATTTTACGTAAAATATAGTAAAAAAATAGTAAAATACAGATATCGTAACACCACTGTATATTTATATATGAGTTTTGCAAAATATTAGGAAGTCGAAAAATAATTCAAATTTTGAATGTGCAGAACATGGTGAAATTTCATTTAAATAAGAAAAAATTCTTAACTTTTGTTTTAATTGCAAAAACTTATTTTATATATGTAACTGTGAAACAACTTTTGAAAAAAAAATTACAAACAAAAAAAAATAAAAAAAATATTGTTTGATAATTTAAAAAAAATCAATATTAATTTTATTTACTTTATTAAATATTATCTTTCAATCTGACACATGGTCTGATGACTAAAATTTTGAAAATAAAACATATTTTACCATAAAGTGGTTATCTAGTTGTTTTTAATTTTCTCTATATTTTATTCTAATTTATTTAAACCTTTTTCTCTTTAATTCTTTTTTTTTTTATATTTTACGTTGAAGGAGCATCAGCTCTATAAAGATAAACAAATAAATAAATAAAAAATTAATTTTTTATTTGTATGAAACATGGTTATTTGAAAAATGACTTTGGTTCCAATTTCTTTGGCTTTGCGAGTGGAAAATGAAAATATAAATTGAAAAGTCTTGTTCGATGCTCTTTTCAAAATAAAGTAAGGAAAATGCTGATATTAACCTAGGAATTTATGGAAATAAAATTATTAGACAAAAAGAAATCAAGTTTTTTTTTGTATAAATTTCGATTCTAAATTAAAATTTAATTCAATTAGGACATCAACTTGATTGCTATTTGCTCGACGACCATAAATTCTAAATTCTTTTCGTTTTTTTTTTTAATTTCTAAGCTAATATGATGTAAAATTGAAAAATACCTAAATAATGCTACATATAGTTTTTACTTTAAGCCTCAACTTAACTCGTGTATTCAAAAAGTAACAATCTGGTATCTTTGCTGTCTATTTATTTCATTTTTAATCTTATTTTATTTTATTTTAAATTTATTCTATTTAAAATTTTATTATTTATATATATTTTTTTGTTGTATCTGAAAGAACTATATAATCGATGCAGATAAAAAATAAAAAGAATAAATTTTTAATCCACTGACAGATTAAATTAAAGAACGCATCAACTTATTCAAGGTAAACTTTAAAAAACATTGTGTTAAACAAAACACGGTGTTTAAATTTACATTTTAGAACTTTAAGAAGTCTTTATTAATCTTTAGTTGGGTCTATTTTGGATAATTTCCCATGTCTAAACTCTTTCTCATAAACCAATATTTAAATCATAAAATAATCTAAAATTCAGCATTTCGGTTTTATTCTAAAAGAAAACTTAACATGCAGCATCTATGCCACATAAGCTACCTGGAACGGCAAAAAATTTATGTTGTTCAGACTTTTTAAAAAAAAAAAAATTTAAGTACGGACTTGGACTATATTTTGGGTCTTTTAACCAACTCTGATAATTACTCATTTCATTTTATTTTATTTTTTTTGTTCTATATTTTATTTTAATTGATTTAACTTTAAATTTTATTTTTTATTTTTTTAATCTGAAGGAGCTTTTGTCTGGCACAAATAAACAAATAAATAAAAAAATTTAATAATTTAGTTTTATTCTTGAAAATAAATAAAATGCTTTTCATTGTAAATTTAGGAGCAATCTGGTTCTATAAAACATCGTCATACCCACAATAGTCTCATTCTTCATGTTTAAAGAAATGAAAGTTCATTTTTTATACTGAAGGAGCTTTAGCTCAGTACAGATAAAACAAATAAACAAAGACATAAAATTATTACCTGTGTTTATTTTATACAAAAAAACAATACTGAATAAAGAGCAAAATTTTTTATTCGCCATTTTTTTAAAAGAAAAATATAACACTAATTATCTAATTCAAATTAAAAATAATAATGAATCAAAATAAAATTTTAAGGACATAAAAATATAAAATTAATTTAAGACCCGGCTGCTTCTTCCAGTTTATTCTTAGTAAATTGTTTCATATTACCCCATTTGTAGATTTTAACCATCCATCACATCCGCATTTTATCAACTCTCATTCAATTTGGTTGAATTTTTTCCTTATTCACTCTTTGTGGAGTATAAGGTGATTTTTGGCTGATTTGAAATACTATGTTTTTTCATCATCTTGACAATGCTGAGGGAAAAACTGGTTTTGGAAATTACATGTGATTGATATGGTATGCTTTAGTGGGCTGAAGAAATTACTGTTTTGGGTTAATTATTATTTAGTTCGTCAATTTTTGCTGAATTCTGAATTAATTAAGGATCCCACGAAATAAAAACAAATTCGCTGTTTTATAGTTTAGCTTCTTTAGTAATGATTTAGGGTAAATTTAGTAGTAAAATTAGATCCATGCTTCATTTGGAAAATTATTACATGTATTTTGACTCGACTTAGTATGAGTGGGTCTATTGATTAATGAATATGAAAATAAGAATAAATCAAAAATTTCAAAGTATATAATATGATAAAGATAGAACATTTAGAATTGATTATTGAAAATTAAAGCTTGTTTAAATAAATTTTGCTTTTTTTTTTATTGAAGTTTCAATATATTATAAATAGAAAAATGTTAAATTTAAAAGTAATTGAAAACAAAAATTAAAATTTTTTTTAATTTTACTCCTAATTCAGTATTTAAGCTTTTTAATTAAATGTAATTGTTATTTTAATATTTTAATCGCGATAAATAAATTACTTTTTTTTAATTTATATTTTCTATTTACCATTTTTTTACTTAGTTTGCATTTAAATTTTTTGATTTTTACATATTTTTTTAATTTGAAGGAGCCTTAGTTCAGTCTTACAGATAAACAGATTAATAAAAAAATAAATTTAATAAATAGAAAAAAACTTTCAGAAAAGTATGTTTCGTATTTTATTAAAGATAAAAAATTAAAAAATTATTTTAAAGTAATTTTCTCGAATTACTCGAATTATATAATTTTTTTTTAATGAAAAAAAAGATTTAATCATTTGATTTCATTCATTAAAAAAAACGTGTTTAGTACGATAATTTTTATGTGATAATTTTTAATTTTTACCGACGTGTTGTTTTTTTTTGACAAAATTAAAAACTTTTTCTTAAAATATCAAAGTTTAATCAAATTACAAAAATAACCTATTCATTCAAATTTTTATCTTTTAGAAACTTAAAATTTATATTAACTTTATTTATTCATATTTTTTTTAACTTTTTTTAAATTTAATTAAAAATTTTCAAACATGAGGGCTGAATAGAGGGCTTTTTGCAGCTCGAAACACTCTCGGAGTCTTACTTCAAAATTATTTATCGAATAGATAAAAATTAATTTGAGATATTCAAAAAAAATTATCGTACTACTGAAAAATTGAAATTTTATCTTGATTTTAAAGAAAATTCGTAAATTAAATAAAAAATAAAAAAATCAAGCAATTATGAGAAAAAAATTGTTAAATCAATAAACAGATGTCTATAAATTTAATTTTAATAAATTTAATCCGCTCCAGATAAAATTGCTCCCAATTTAACCGCCTCACGATATTTGCTTACTCTTTGATTTGAATTGGAAATTTCGGCAAAGTAAAAATTTTGCTCATTTTCATTTTGTTCAATCTTGTTCAAAAATGAAAAAAAAATTTGAAAAATTGCAATTTGCAATTTGAATTTTAAATTAAAATAATTTATTAAAAAATTAAAATGTTAATTTTGTAGATTTTTTTTTATTTTATTTGATGTCCAGTTTGCAGTCTTCTTTTTTTTAATATAATTGTCAAGATTATCACGACTGCTACTGAAAGTATCAGACTTACCGGTATTTATTAATAGAAAACATAATGTCCATTGCAAAAAAAAATATTCTTTTATTGATAAAAAATTATCTATTATTTTCAGTTTTCAATTTTTTCTTAAATATCTTTTATTACATATTGGATAAAAGATCAAAATAGATTATAAGATAATGAATTACAGTCAGCTCTCGTTGATCCGGCAAAATTCGGGAAATACTTTATTGACGTATTGTCGAAACTGCCGAACTCTCGAAAGTCCGACATTAGAGGAAAATTTAAATTTTAACGGATTAATTAAAAAAATGTTTTACAAAACAATTTACATAAGTTTTTTAAAAAATTAAACAAAAATATTTGGATATGTTATTTTTTAGCGACATTTAAAAACATTTTTGGCCGAATTAAAAATCCAAAAATAGAAATAATTTATAAAGAAGATGTCAGTTGTCTTAACCTAATTATCGAATTAACTACAAGCTTTTATAGAGCTATAAGAAATTAATTAATTTTATAAGAAAGGGAAAGGGAAAATGAAAAATTATTCGGCAATCGAATTTGTCGGATAATCGAATACCGGATTATCGAGGGTTGACTGTATATTATTTTAAAATATAATAAAAAAATATTTTTCAAAATTATAAAATTAATTTAATTTAAAAATATATATTTAAAATATATCTATTTAAAAAAGTACTAATTAAGGTTGCTTCAATCTTCGAAGCTGAGCAAAAATTTAATTTTCAAAATAAAAAAAAATTGTCACTAAAATTTTTTATTTTTCTCAAAAAATTAAATTAAGAAAATTTTCTTTAATTTTATACACTTTAAAAAATTTTGAAAAAATGCATATTCAATTTAATTTTAGAAAACCTTAAATATCAGTATCACAAAGATACTTTAGACCACATGGATCATTTTTAAGATTACCAAAACTAATTGAATTTAAAAAAAAGTGAGAAATTTAACATTTAAATCAACAGTGCCTAGGTTCAAAAGATGGTGCAATTGACCCATAAAAGTCCGTGAACAATTTTTTATGTTTACTTTTACTTCTCCAATCTGCACTTTAGTGCTTACCATGGCCTTAATAGCACTCACTCTGTCCGCATACACATCCAAGTCCAACTGGCATTCAACAAGCAAGAATACAACATCAATACCCAGAACTTTTCACTTTGGGAAAATATGCGCACCTTGCTCTCCACAAAAAATCTGACCGGGTCCTGCAGACCGCTGATGACAAGGTCAGTTGCCATGGTCATGAACACCCTCGCGTTCTTTTGCGTCTCTTCATTGAGCACCTGGAGCGCAGTGTTGGTGTTGCTTGGCTACCATTTGGCCGTGACCACATAGCCAGTGCTTTTGTAGCTGCTGCTCGACTCAGCCGACTTTCATATTGAAACAAGATCTAGCAGCTGCATGTCCTTGTTGCTCACATTTCTGCCCTGACACATCAGCACGCCAAAGCAGCGCTCAATTTCCAATGGAGCATTGGTGATTTGTTGAATGTGAATGTTGATTTGTTTGTCGATGTTTTTTCTCAGCTTGAAAGACTCTTTTTCTCTTGGCACCAGCTGAAAAGTTTGGCTCTTGGGCTCCTGTTCTTTTATGTCAAATGTGGCGCTGAATATATACTGGTCGTCTTTGGACCCGTTCACGTACTTGAGAGCGTAATCGCAAAAGTCAGGGCTTAGAGTGCTGGTGCTTTGGGTGGTCAGGTTTACCAGGTTGGACGAGCCGAAGTTGGTGAGCGAGCAGAGAAGGGAGCTCGCCACCGAGCTCAATTGGCCGGCTGTGCTGCTCAGACTTGTCTCGCTGGTTCGGTAATGGCGCGAGCTTTGCAACTTTTGGTTTTGCCGGTTGAACACCGTCAAAAATGAGTACAAAATTTTGCTCACTGCATCCACCAGGTTGCATCTGAAAACGTGACAAGAAAAAATGTAGTTGTCGCTTGAGTCGCCATGCCAGGTTGTGAATGCAAAGCAATTGCTTTCGGAATTTACAAAATAAAACTCAAGAATGACAAATCCATTCAGCACATATTTGTCGTTGAACGGCGGAGTGGGCAGCGGCGAGCGCGTCTTCCTTCCCAGATCCGGCCTAACCTACTCCACTTGACTATACATCGACAAGTTCGCCTCCAACGCCAAAAGCCTCCATCCCACCCGACTGCTCATTCTGATCAAGCATTCCAAGCTAAAGGACACTCTCTCGTCTTGTTTGTGCGTCTACTTGAGTGCCAAGAACCACTCGCTGTTCGTCAACACGGACGAGTGTCTGCTGAACCAGCTCAAGCACGTCGAGGAGCTGAGCGATTCTTCGGTCAATTTCAACTGCTCGGAGCTGTTCCAAGAGGGCCAATAGCTGCATTTGTGCTGAGTGGGGCTGTGCTCAAGACGAGCACGTGAGTGCGTACGTGAACTGCAAGCTTGTGGGCAGCCAAGAATTGAGCTATTTGAATTCGATAGTTGTGGCGAACGGGCCGCCGTGCACGCCGTCATCGGCACGCTGCCCATGTTTCGCTGTCAGTCGGCGGTGGTGCCAACTCGTCGAAATGTTCGAAATGACAAATTTTCGCCGCGTCTTCAACAAAAACGACAGCAAGGCCATTGGTAAACAAATTTTTTTGTTTAGATATATCAAAATTTAACTCAATTAACATTTTTATTTTTTAATAAATTATTTTAAACAAAAATTCAAATTGCAAACTGCAATTTTTCAAATTTTCTTTTTTATTTTTGAGCAAGATTGAACAAAATGAAAATGAGCAAAATTTTTACTTTGCCGAAATTTCACTGTAATGAAAAAAAAAACAAGAATATTAATAATTTAAAAAAACAAATTGATTTTTTGAAAATATTTGAAAAAATTTATATTTTTTTTTAAAGTTTTTCAAAAATAAATTATTTGTTCTATATAATGTAGCATTATGCTAACCGAAATTTTTATTTTTATTTGTTTATTAAAGTTTTAAGACTTTTTAGCTTTTTAAACCGAATTTTTCATAAAAGTGAATAAAAGATACTGTAAATTTTAACTCAATCAACATATTCGAAGCATCTTCTTAATTATTTTTGACAATAATTTAAATATTTTTTTAACACTAGAATTAGTGATTCCAATTTTAAAATTGAATTATAAAAAAATTTTAGAATTAAATTTCAACTTATTTAATATAACTTAAAAAATCTATTTATAATCTTTGACCATATTGACATTTCATTTACTTAAATTAGGAAAAATATGAACCCTTTTAAATTTCTAATATTTTAGTTTTAGAGAAATAAATTCAAAAAGAAATTAAAACAACCTTTTTTTAAGGTCCATTTTCAGAAATACATGTTTCATAATGTTTTAAAATAAATTAACTAAATTTAACTATTTAAGAAACGACTCAGACAGGCAAAGTAAAATTTTTGATCAAATTTTATTTTTCAAAATTGATCAGAACATTTTTACATACGTAATTGAATTTCATCGCAGGTTTTTACATTTTTATAGCATTTCAAAGTTTTATTTCAAATTTTTGATATTGAATTATAATTTGTAAAAAAATGCATTGCAATTTAATTGCGCATTTAGAATGTTTTGATAAAATTTGATCAAAAATTTTACTTTTCCCTCAAGCCTCATAAATGTATTGAACTTTACTAAAAAACAAAAAAATAGAAGACATCTTAAGCCTTAAATACTATTTAGAGTAATATTAGAGTGAAATGATGACTATTTAGAATATTCAGAAATGATGACTGTTTAGAATATTCAGAAATGAGAGTGAGAACGCTTAGATAAAGTTCTGCAAACCGTACGTCAACTTTAGGGATGCTTTTATGAATAAGTATGCAAACTTAGTCATTGTAAATGGTAAACAGGAGGATGACGATAATAATTGAATAAAAAATATATAGTTTTTTATGAAATTATTTTTTTCTAAATTTATAAAAAATAGTTTAAAAAAAATCTTTCTAATGTAAAACTATCGACGCGCTTCTACCAAAATGGCCTTCTTCAGGATATAATTTCTGAAAATATTTCTGATTAGTTTTTAAATTTAAAAAAAAGTAAAAAAAGGAAATTTTTTTCAAAAGAATACAAAAACATATTATGAGAATATTTTTATAAATCAAAGATTAAGAATGAAATTTCATGAAAATGAAAAATAAAAGAAAAAAAAAATTTTTTTTCTCTAGTCTTGATAAACAAGAATCTAGCCGTACATTGGAGATATTTCATTTCGGAGTTTAGTAGTTCATGTCAAGTGCTTGATATAATATTAATTTATTGTAACTATTTTATAGAAATTAAAAATTTTATTTAATAAACAAATCGTTACTTTACTAATTAAAAATAAAAAAATAAATCAAAAAAATTTAAATTGTAGAATTCTTGCATTTCTTTTTTAAGTGGAATTTTAATTTTTTAATTTGATTGCCTTAACTTTTACAATATGTTGTATTTATTTGTTTTTATTTGACCTAATAAGTGTTGATTTAGCAAAAAAAAAATAAAATTCCAAATTCAAAATTCAAAATCTTGTTATTTAATATTTAAAAAATATTATTTTATAATTAAAATCAATTTGAAAAGATTCTAAGCCTTATATTTAAAAAAAAATTTGGTAAAGATTGAATACGAGATTTTTATTATTAAGATAAGCATCCTTTGATTATTAAGTAATTTAAGCTTTAAATCATATTTTGAATAAAAAATATTTTTAAACTGATTTTAGTAAAATTTCGTCAAATCAATTTCAATATCAATGGATTTTTTATGTTTAGATTAAAAGTTCTGATTCACTTATATTAAATTTTTTACTTATTTTAAATATTTTAAATATTTAATAGCGAGGGCATGAGATATTTTAAATTTAAAAATATAATAAGATTTATTAAACGGTTGGATAAAAGTCTAAAATTAGTCAAATGTAATATCAGATAATTTTTGTTTAATCTTACTTTTTTGTGGCATAATACGATTTAGAATATTTAAAAAATCCTCTTATAAATATAATTTATTCCAACATCAAAATTTTAACTAGATACTTTGATTGGTTTTGTTGATTTGTTTCAGTATAAATGAAATATTAACAAATATTAAATTCAGTAATCAAGATAATATAGAATTACAAAATAAATATTTGCCAAAAAATTACGTGCTTTTTAAAAAAAAATAAAACTATCAATAAAGTATTAACCGCTAATCATGATTTTAAGATTTAAATTTTTTTAATTCTCTTTTTTATAGTTCAAAAAAATAAAACTAGGATTTCATTTTTAGTTTTTTTTTGTAAGGTTTGACAATCTAGCTAAATTAATTCTTTATTTAACTTTAATTTTATTTTTTGATTTAAAAAAAAATTCAATCCAAAAAAAAATTATTTTTTTACTATAAAATTTTTTGATTCTGTTAAAAAACTTTCTAAATCTTAAATAGACGCATAACCAATTTGAAGAAATAAATTAATTTAAATCTTCTATATAAAAATTTATTCAATTTTGTCATAAATTAATTAAATTATTTGAAAAAAACAAGATAATTATCAAAAGAAAAAGACAAAAAATATTCGATTTGATTATAGAAGAGCTATTGAAACTTTTTGCTTGCTCAGGATCTAAATCCTTAGTCTCATTAACTTGTTTCGAGGCTTGTTTGGTGCTTAGTGCCATTGTGGGAAGTGGAGATGCTGTCGGAAAAAAAATCTCCATGGTCTGGACATTGATTCTTTCATTTGGAAATCTATTACACAAATTCGACTGGCAACAATAAGTGTTAAAAGTCAAATTATTTGATACATATGAATCACTGGTACAATTCAGCTGACAACCACGAACTATCAAAGTCTTGTTGGTTTCAGAAATAAATACAGTTACAATCTTTATTTAAAAAATTAAAATAATTTTTAAAAGATTAAAATAATTTTTAAAAGATTAAAATAATTTTTAAAAGATTAAAATAATTTTTAAAAGATTAAAATAATTTTTAAAAGATTAAAATAATTTTTAAAAGATTAAAATAATTTTTAAAAGATTAAAATAATTTTTAAAAGATTAAAATAATTTTTAAAAGATTAAAATAATTTTTAAAAGATTAAAATAATTTTTAAAAGATTAAAATAATTTTTTAAAAGATTATAGTAATTAAAAAAAAATTAATATAATTTAAAAAAATTAAAATAATTAAAAAAAAATAAAATATTTACTGAACAAAAAGTGTATGAATCGGGACACACGGTAAAGTTGCTTTTTTCTCGAATTTTTTTTTCTGAAAAACACTCGCCATTTATATCAGTTGGACATGACATACATCTAAGACTTAAAGCTCTTTTTGTCATATAAACTAAAAGTAAACAATATTAAATATAAAGGCTTAAGGTTTAGACAAAATTTACCTATAAACAAAATTTGAATATCAATCGATATTTTCATTACGAAATTTCAAAGTTATTCTTGTTTGAAACAACATAAAATTTCAAAATACTTTATATGCTTGGAGTTAATCGAGACAAAAGAAAATCTTTAATTAGCAAAAATAAACCAAAGGATACTAATCTAATCTTTAAAATATTTACTATAGAAAAATTAACGGGATCATTTAATTAACCATTATCGAAGATCCTAATTTTAATTATTACTAGGCTTTAAACCCGCAAAAAAAATTCAAACACTTAATTGCTAAGGCCTATAGACTACAGGTCATTGAATAAAATACTCGAGAAAAAATTACTCTGAGACGAAAAAAAATTTCATAGTCCAAATAATACTAAAAAAAGTTTTTATTTGAAAAATAAATATAAACGTTTGTGATTCTAAATTTATTTTATATTAATAGTTTAGAAAAATATTTGAAAAATAACTAGTACATAAAAAATACAATATATAGGTACAATACCGACAAAATGGGCGAAAACTCAAGCTTTAAGCATTTATTTCTACTAGTTGAAGTAGAGTAATCCTCAAATGTTGACTCATCAATATTTTGTTGTGTGATCCTTTCAAAAGACTCAGTAGAATATTGAAATTCTTTTTTTTTTAAATAAATTAAATAAAAGAAAATTTTTTTAGAACAAAATTTACTTGTTTTATTTAAATAATCTGAAATTGAAGTCTGAAAAGTTCGATTTTCGCTAAAAGTTGAGTTTAAATCAAGCAGTTCATAGTCTGTTGAATTTTCCCCGGTGTTATTAGATGAATTGAATGAATCAAAATTTGCATTTTCTATTTCTACAAATTCATTACACCTGTCAAATGAACAGCACCATGTTAAATTTATTGTTTGATTGTCAGATTTGTTCAACGGTACGCATTCTTTTTGACAGGCCCTTGACACACGTGAGTCCTCAATTATCATGCTCTGCGATATGATTAACTTAAAATTAAAAAAAAAAATTAAGAAAATTTAAGTGCCACTAAATTTACAGTGCAACTAGTTTCATCTGATTTACATTCAACTAAATATTCTTCGGAAAGTTTTTCATTGAATGTGCAGTTTGGATTGTCAAAGCTAAAGCACTGGAAGCACTTTAGGCTTTCCAATTTGGGCAGGAACCCGAAGCCTAAGTGATTTTTTTTTAATATTTTTAAATGTTTTGATTTGAAAAAAAATTACCGAATGTCAGAATAAGGATTAAAACTTTGACTGGATGAAAAATCATTAGAGAGTAATTTTTTTTTTTAAATTTTCTTTAATACATCAAATTTTATATTTTGTAATATTGATAAAATTTAAATAAATTCTGAGATTACGTGATTATTAGAATCAAAAGTGATGCATTAAAAACGTAATTTGAATTAAAGATAAATATTTTCCAGTAAGCAAACATGATACACAAAACCTACATTAAAATTTGAAAATAAAAAAAAATAAATTCATGCTTATCAGAGAATTGTGAATTTTGGAACAAAAATTAAAAATTTTAAATTGATTTTTTTATGTTTTTGTAGTGATAAAATCAAATATGCATATTCGAACCGATATTCTAATAAGGAGCATTTCGAAAAAAAATTAGCTTTAAATTTAATTTTTGAATATAAATACTTTTGAATACAGTGTTTAAAGTTTAACTGTATAATGGGTAAGATTACGTTATTTTACGTAATTTTACGTCAAAAAGTGTAAGCTTACATAATATTACATAATTTCTTGTATGTAAGAAAATTTAAGATAACATTATCTTACGTAATTTTACGTAATATTACACTATTTTAAGTAGGTTGTGCCGAAAACGTTTAGGGTCAAAAAAAATCGGATTTTAGAGGAAAAAGTGGAAAATTAATAAAAATATTTGAATTTTATAAAATAATTTTTGAAAAAAAAAATTACACTTTATTACCTTTTTTACATCATTTTACGTAAAATTACACAATTTAATGTAATAATATGTAATTTTTTGTCATATTTTCTAAATTTATGTAAATATTAGTAAAGTACTTTTTTTTTTGCCAAAAGATGATTTTAAAAATAAAAACACAATTTTCGCAATTAAAACAAGTCAAGAAAACAGTGCGCAACGCCATCTGTAAGTTCGAAGCATCGATTGTCAGGGCCTATAAGCTTCAGCCAAAGCTTCTTTATAATTATATAAACAGCCAGAAGCAATGCAGAGACTCTATCAAAGGCCTCCTCGACCTTGATGGCACCTTCCACACGGATGGTGTCAAGATCGCGAACATTCTCAACGTCCAGTTCGGTAGCGTCTTCATCCCACGTCTACCATGCCTAGCCAAGCCTCTCCAGCCAATGGCATGCACCCAGCAGGAAGTGGATATCAAAGTCTTCTCGCCAGAGAATGTCCGCAAGTACATACTGCGTTTGAATCCCAGGAAATCGCCAGGCATGGATAGCATTAACCCATTCGTAGTCAAGAGCTGCGCGGACGCCTTCTCGGAGGTCCTAAGCGTCATCTTTACCAGTTCGTACTCCAGCTGCAACATGCATGTAGACTCGCCCAGATTAGCCCCATCTTCAAGAAAGGTAGCAGGAGTGAACCTGGTTACTACCGACCTATCTCCCTGACGTCAATTCCCTGCAAGTTGATGGAACGTATTGTAAGAGACGTCATGATGGATCACCTCTACAGAAACAACGTCATTGTCCCCGGAGGTCACGAACCTTCTGGAAACTGTTGACCGTATTAGTGATGGCATTGACAAGGGATTCCACGTTCTAGTGGTCTTCCTCGACTTCGCAAAGGCTTTCGATAGAGTTTTTCATGCGTCATTAAGAGCTAAGTTGGTAGCCTGTGGCTTCTGTCCTGGTATTGTCGACTGGGTCACTGATTTCCTGTCCAGGAGGCAGCAGCGGGTTATGATTGGTCAGCACACAGCCGATTGGGTAGATGTGTCGAGTGGTGTCCCCCAAGGCAGCGTCCTCGGTCCGCTCCTGTTCGTCATCTTCATCAACGATATGCCCGCGGCAGTCAGCCATCTAGTCAAACTATTCGCCGACGACAGTAAACTTACCGCAACGATACGCAGCACAAACGACCTAACCAAACTGCAACTCGACCTCGACGCTCTATCCGAGTAGTCGAATACTTGGCGAATGCTCTTCAATGTGAGCAAATGTAAGGCGATGGATTTCAGCAAGTCCTGCAAGATCAACCACGCACTGCCTGAACTACATATGTGTGAGGATGATTCCAGGAGCGCGCTCGTCCTCGTCGACACCGAAAAGGATCTGTTGGTCAAAAATTACTAGTCATGCATTCATTTGAACAAAAAAAAGTCTGACTTTTACTCTGACTTTTCTTTTCTTTGGCTTGGGACTTTTGATTTTTTGCCAACTCTTCAAAAAAAATACTCATAAAGCTCAATATTTAAAATTAATAAAATTCGTTCACCCGATCTGAACCCTATTGAGATGGTTTGGGATGAGATAAAAAACTTTATAAGAAAATCGGGCTGTATAACAGAGACAGAAGTTTCTTCAAAAATTAAATAATTCCAAAAACTCTTAAAGAAAAAAAAATGTATGAAATACATAAATCGGCTAAAACAGGTAATTAAGATTGTAATAAAAAATGATGGAGGATGCTCAAACTCATAAATTTGAAATTAGAATCTTTTATCAAAAATATTTATCAAAATAAAAGTAAAAAATAAAATTGTATTTTTAATTTTTTATTTACAATTAATTTTTTTTCACTTTTCGAATCATTTTTAATTGCAAAAATTGAGTTTTTATTTTTAAAATCATCTTTTGGTAAACTTACTTAAACTAGTGTAATATTACGTAAAATTACGTAAGATAATGTTATCTTACCCATTATATAGTTTAACTGTAATATACTTGAAAATTTATTTATTCATATTAAAAATTGAATTTCTAAAATATTCGAATTAAAATTTGAAAATATAAAATTTCTGGATCAAAAATTGAATATAATAAATATTCAATATTCAATAAAAATAAAAATTAATCTAAAAAATAATTTATTCAAAAAAAATTAATCATAAAAGAATTCATTAAATAAATTGAATTTCAATTCGATTTGGATACTAAAAGTGTGCCAGTGAACACAATTCTTCTAACATTTTCTGGATTACAATAGTCCCATCCATCTTACCAATCACCACAAAGTAGCTGTTCTGATTTAACCAACGCTTCAAGAGTACAAAAAACTAAATTCTCAAATACTTGATTTTTCAAATATTCTATTCAAATTTTAATACTTTTAAATTAATAGTTGAATTTATCTAAAATTCACGTTGTTTTTAAAATTAAAGTTAAGTTCGAATTTTAATTTAAAAAAAGATTGTTTTCGAATGCAATTTCAAAAATAAAAATAAATCAAATATAAAATCAAATTCAAGATTTTATTCGAATATACAACTTTTTCAATAGTCTTTTCAAATTTTCTATTTATTTAAGTTTCAATTTGTGTACAAAAAGCTAATTCGATTTCATCACTATGTTGTTGCCTAAAATTCATTTTTCAAAAATAAAAAAATCTGCGAGTTAATTTAAAAAATACAATGCTTTCCAGTCTTTTTAAATAGAATTTGGATGACATCATGGTTTTTAGAAATGGACATTCTTGTCAAATAGTCATCCATGAGTATATAAGTGAAATAAATAAAGCTAAAAAAAACTAACAACTGTCTCTTTGTTTATTGACTTTAGAAAAGAATATAATGTTATTGAACAAATTTATTACTTTTAAAACTCTTCCATGTTTTTGATAATTCTTTTTGAAAAACGATCTCCGATAGTTAGAATTGGCAAAGAAAGTCTAAGCCTGTAAAATTGAAATTGGGTGTATCGCAGGGATCTGTTTGGACGATGGCTTTTCACGAATTGAAAAAAAAACGGGAATAATTTAAATGGGCTCATAATTATTTTGTACTCAATAATTAATCATAATTATTTAACACTGTCAAAAAAGCGTACCGTAAAAGAAAAATAAAAAGTTTATGTACAAATTAGTCTAAAAAATAAAAGAAAAAAAAAAATTACAAATAAAACTATCTTAAAGTCTAAGATTATTGTCATCTAATATAATCTTGAATGTATATAAGTATTCTAAGAGATATATTGATATTCTATAGTTCAAATATAATTGACTTGTTATGCCATAATAATTTGTTTTTAATACTAAAATAAATAAAATTTTGTTTATACTATAAAGAATTTTTTTTTACTGTGTTTAAAGTTAAATTGTATAAAGGGTAAAATTACGTTATTCTACGTAATTTAATAATATAACATAATTTCTTGTATGTAAGAAAATGTAAGATAACATTATCTTACGTAATTTTACGTAATATTACACTATTTTAAGTAGGTTGTGCCGAAAACGTTTAGGGTCAAAAAAAATCGGATTTTAGAGGAAAAAGTGGAAAATTAATAAAAATATTTGAATTTTATAAAATAATTTTTGAAAAAAAAAATTACACTTTATTACCTTTTTTACATCATTTTACGTAAAATTACACAATTTAATGTAATAATATGTAATTTTCGGTCACATTTCCTAAATTAATGTAAATATTAGTAAAGTTGTTAGATTTTTTTTTCCAAAAGATGATATTAAAAATATTTGTTTGACCAGGCTAATAATCTTACCCATTATACAGTATAACTTTAAACACTGTATTCTATACATATTTTTTTAATTATTAAATTAAATGTTACAAAAAAAAAATTAAATGAACGATGTATTTTTAACAAAATTGACATAAACTGCTAAAAAAATTTTATAATTAATAATTTTTTACTAATAATTTGTACATACAAGAGTTTGAATTTTTGCATAATAAAAAACAAAAAAATATAAAATATTTTAATCTTTTAATAAATTATTCATTTCATATGGAGTTTTATGTGCAATTAAAAAAAAAAAATAAAATACCAATAACATTTGTAAAAGTTTTTGACTGGATAATATAATTCCTTTTTTAAATTTTATTGGTCATTTTTTCAATAAATAATGTTAATTATTTGTTGCAGTTTTTTATCCAATTAAAATATTTTAGGCTAAAAAAAAAACTTTTATTTTTTGATGCTATAATATATTAATTCAATGCTATAAAAAAAAATTATATAAAAAACTAGATATAAATTTTTATTTTATTGATATAAAAAACACCGATAATGATATA
This sequence comes from Brachionus asplanchnoidis, assembly GCA_025491095.1. NCBI lineage: Eukaryota > Metazoa > Rotifera > Eurotatoria > Ploima > Brachionidae > Brachionus > Brachionus asplanchnoidis. The sequence continues at coordinate 2,473,229 of JAILYF010000006.1, forward strand.
ATTTTTTTCAATGATAAAATAAATGCTATAAAACATAAAAAAATTATTTTTTCTAATCTTTTGCTAGATCTTACAGAAGCCAACGATTCTGAGAATCGTTAGGTTTGTTTTTCTTGCCCATTGTAATGCAGTCGTAATATCTCTTGTCACAGTCATTACTCCTTTTCTCCACTTTTGTTGATCAAATATGTCTAATAATGTCTTAACTGCTGTTACAAAGTTTGCGAAGCTACATAAAGTTTTATATTTTCTATTTTTCCCACGAGTTTTTTTGGTTGTCACATGATCGATTTCTTCGGCGTCCCTTAACGAATCTTCATTAGCTAGATTTTCATTAAGGTTTTTAGGTTTTCCAAATTCATAACTTGTTGATGATTCTGCCATTGCAAAGATTGAGTAGATTGAGTTGTTTCGTTGAATTTAAATAATGATTTTATTTTCATATGAATTTTGATTATTATTTTATTTATTTGTTTTCTGTACCGAGCTCCTTCAGAATAAGTTAAAAATTAAAAAAATAAAATAAAAATGAAATAAAATAAAATAAAAATAAAATTAAAGTTAATAAAATAAGATAAAAAAAAAAAAAGAATTAAAAAAGAAAGTAAATAAGCTAAATAAATGAAAATTAATAATATATAAAATTGGAAAAGATTATTACATGTGGCTCATGTTTAAATAGCTCAAGTTTCAGGAAAAAAAGAAGAAATAGTAAGGTAGCAATTACACAATGGAGTTGGGTAGTCAATATATCTTGATTCGAAACCTTCTTTGTATTCCTTCACCAGTCTTACAACCAATGGAATAGAATGACTCAGTCCTGTCCCAACATATCTCTCACTCAATTCAAAAAGCCGATTCGAGACTGTTAGTAATTTTAGTTTATTAAAAGCCTCATGATGTACGATGTTGGAGGGAGTATCATATTTTAACTTAAGAATAGATCTGACTGCTGTATTCTGAATTGCTTGTAGTTTTTTGATATTATTTTCTGAAAATGAATTTAAGCAAGCAAAAGAATAGTCTAAAATTGATCCGACTAAAGATTTATATAAATTTCCGAGTGTGTTTTGATTAAGACCCCATTTTTTGTTTGACAATATCTTAATAATATTTAGCCTTTTATTGCAGCGCTCTTTAATTTCATCTACCAGTATATTAAAGTTTAATTTAGAATCAAATTTAATACCAAGAAACTTGATTTCTTTTTGTCTCTCTATTCTGTTTCCATAAATTTTTAAGTTAAGATTATCACTCTCTTTTTTGTACCTAGAAAAGACTACTGAACACGACTTTTCAACTGATATCTTCATTTTCCACTTAATAAGCCATTGTTCTAGTTCGTTGAGGTATTTATTGATCTTATTTTCTAGGTTCCCCTTTTTGTTATAAATGAAGAATGTAACTAGATCATCTGCGAAAAGCAGAGAGTATTCATTATTTGTTTTGTTTCTTTTAGGGATGTCATTAATGTATATACTAAATTAAAGAGGACTAATTACTGAGCCTTGAGGAACACCTGCAGTTATTTGATATTCTTCGCTCAAATGGTCATTCACATTTACCTTAAATGTCCTAGAGTCTAATCCAGTTAGTCAAGTAATGAGGTGGATTTATTTTAATCAATTTAAAAAGTAAACCTTCATGCCAAATCCTGTCAAAGGCTTTAGAAATATCAAAAAAAAGGCCGCAAACTCTTTTTTTTCTATTAAATGATTCCACAATTTTTTGAATTAAGAAGAAAAGATTATCTGCTGTTCGCCGGTGTTTCCTAAATCCAGATTGCTCCTGGATAAGGAGTGAATTTTGCTCTAAAAAATTGTATAATCTTGAATATACTATGCGTTCCATTAGCTTTCCTAAACAACTCGTTATACTTATTGGTCTATAATTTAAAGGATCTTGTAAAGTAGAGGCCTTTTTTTGAATCATAGTAATGTATGATAAGCTTACATTAGAGTTTTATGCATATCTTTTTGACATTATTTTCTCTGAGTGACAACTCATCAGTGGAAATTGCGGTAAAATTAGATTATTTAATTATAGCACTTTCAATATTTTTTTTTATCATCTACTTCATATTTTAAATCATGTCAATTAAAATTATATTAAAGTTTTAACCTTTTTACAAAATTAGTTCGGGAAGAAATTGCAGCTTTTAGAGACAAAAATTGGCAAGATTTTCTCGATAAAATAAATAAGAACGTAGTTTCTTCAAAGCACTTTTGGCGAAAAGTTAATAGGAACAGGAATGATTCTAAAAAATCATCAAAGAATGGTCAATTTCCTAAATTAACCTATGATGGCAAAGAGTATAATACAGAGATGGAAAAAGTTGAGCTATTTGGTAAGCTATTGGAAGAAACATATAAGGACAAAAACTTAAATAATTATGATAACAAACATAAGGAAAAGGTTGAAGAGGAGGTAGCTAATTATTTGACAAAGGAGAGAAGTAACGAAGCTAGCTTTAAAATATCTGAGTTAGAGCAAGCAATAAATAAATTAAATATAAGTTCAGCACCAGGTCCAGATAATATCCATAATTTATACTTAATAAACTCTTCTGATGATTTTAAAAAACTAAATCTGGACTTGTTAAATTTGTCTGCGAGAACAAATGCGTTGCCTAACGAGTGGAAAATTGCAAGAATAAGCATGATCCCCAAAAAAAAAGCAAATAGCCCAAGTCCTAAAGACTATAGACCAGTTAGTGTCACAAGTTGTTTAGGTAAATTGTCGGAAAGACTTGTCTTAAAAAGGTTAAACACGTTTATTGAAGAAAATGAGCTGATAATTAAACAACAATCAGGGTTTAGGAAGCATAGACAAACTAGGGATAATTAATTTCATTTTATACAAAAAACAATTGAAACATTCGAAAGAAAAAAGAAAGTTTGTGCCATTTTTTTCGATATTCAGGCAGCATTCGACAAGGTCTGGCATAAAGGTCTTCTTTATAAAATGATCAAAATGAAGATACCGATTGATCTTATTTTATGGTTAAGAGCATTTTTAGAAAATAGGAAATTTTTCGTTAATATTGGAAATACACAATCAAAACTTTACGATATAAAAGCAGGAGTCCCACAAGGAGCAGTGTTAAGTCCTTTACTTTTTTCGATTTATATAAATGACATACCAACTAAATATAATAAAAACAAAAGTTATTCGCTACTTTTTGCGGACGATCTAGTGTCTTATTTTATCTTTAATAAGTACAATAGCATTCAAAAAATGATAAATGGTTATATTAGGAACATAGAACAGTGGCTTTCACTGTGGCGCTTAAGTATGGCAGCAGAAAAATGCAATTATATAATTTTTTCAAGTACGAAGAAAAATCTGACCAAAAAATTGAAGTTTAAAATGTTTAATAGAGACCTAACACCTTCAGATAACATTTGTTTTTTGGGTATCAGATTCGATCATAGTTTGAGTTTCAAAAATCAGGTAGAATTTCTTAAAAAAAATTGCCAGTGCGACTTAATTGCTTGAAAATTCTTTCGCATAAATCGTGGAAATTGTCTAAAAATACCTTAAAACAAATCTACTTTGCTCTTGTACGATCGGTTCTAGACTATTCTTCGGTAATTTTACCAAGATTGTCTGCAACAAATCTAAAAAATTTACAGAGAATTCAAAATTGTGCTATTAAGGTAATTTTTAAGCTAAATTATCGGGAAAACACTCAAAACATTCATAGAATAGCAGGCATTAAAGTTCTAGAGGATAGATATAGGGAACTAAATGAAAATTACTTAAGCGATTCGATTCAGAATAAAAATCCATTAATTAATGATTTAATAAACGAATACAAATTATTCAAAAGAGGTAGAATAAATAAACTTAAATTCGATACTTTTCTTGGTAACCTAAAAGTGTAGCAGTAAAAGAAAAAATAACTAAAAGAAACATTGCCTAATTTGTCTTATATTTTTTTTTTTTTTTTTTTTTTTTTTTCTTCTTCTATTTTATTTTTTTAGTTCTTTTCTTGTTTTGTAATTATAAAAAAAAAAAAAAAAAAAAAAAAATCTTACTTTTTTATTTTTTTGTAAATATTCCGTTTTTTTTTTTTATGTTCTATTCTTCTTTTTTTTCGTATTTAATAATTTTATTTTATATTTCTTATTTTTGTTTTTTTGAAACATTTTATTTAAGCTTGGCAAAGGAGCGAAAGCTCGAGCCAATATTTATTTATTTATTTAAATAAAGACGTTTATCATCATCATCTAAGTTATGACTTGACAAAAAAAAAAAAATTCAAGTCAAGTCATTGACTTGACTTGACTTGACTTAAGACTTGTGACTTAAAAACAACTCTGATTGGAATTAATATTTTATAGCATTAAATTAATTTTTTATATCAAATTTATTATTTTTATTTAATTTTTTATTAATAAATAAATAATAAATATTTATTATATTTTTTATATCAGAGAATTAAAGCTTGAAAAATAACACCCAAAAAAAAAATATTGCACTGTTTCAATGAAAAAACTTCATATGTTCTCTTTAATATAAAATAATAATTACAATATAATAAAATATATAATATACAGTGATGATTTGATAACAGTATTTTACGAAAAATTACGTAAATTTTCAAGATTTTGAGATAATTTTGGTAAAATTTGGTAAAATTCAAAACGGCCAATTCAAAATTCAAAATTTTTGAAAAAATGTCTGTTTTTTCCAAAAGTCGAAAATTTAGGAAAGTTTCTTTTTTCATAAATTAGTTTAAAAAATAGTTATTTTTAAAATCGTTGTAAAAAAAAACCTTCTTAATAAAAATACCGCTATTTTAATAAAAACTTCGCTAATTTAATTTAAAAAAAGGGCTATTTAAATAAAATGAAATCTAATTTTTTAAAGCTATGTCTAATTTAATAAAAATAATCTATTCTAATTAAAAAAAATACTAATTTAATAAAAACTACATCTTTTTTAATAAAAAATATCTAACTTAATAAAAAAAATAAAAAAAATTTATTACTTTTTTGAGTTGCATCTAGAACAAAAAAAAATATCTTCTTTTAGCCATTGGCATGTTGCAAGTTGAGCACAATTTATTTTCTTCATTTTGACTACCATTGTCCAGTTTATTTTTTTCGCATTTGCAGTGGCATTTGCAGAAAAAGATTTAGAAGCAGTTTATTTTGAAGCTAGTTGCATTTTATTTTTTTTAAGTTTTTAATTGAATGTTAATATTTGTAACCACTTTTACCGTTATTTAATAATTTTAAGTGTTGATATAAGTTTAATTGAGGTATATTTTTAATTAATTTAGAGGGAGGTGTAATTAATTTAGATGAGCTTTTATTATATTAGAGGTAAGCTTATTAAATTATTTATCCTTTTTTTTTTTTTTTTTTTTATTTTTTTTTTATTCTATTTTACCTTATTTAACTTTATTTTATTTCATTTTTTTTTAATCTGAAGGAGCATTAGCTCGGTACAGATAAACAAATAAATAAATAAATTAGCGGTACTAAAAATTATTTGCCTTTAATACAGAGCTAAATAAATATAAGACAAAAATTTTGTCATCGCTAATTTTTCAAAACTGACTAAAAGCAAACAAAATTTTTCTCACCAAATAAATCATGTTCCATCCACAAATTTTATTAATAAATACATTTAACCATAGAAAAAAAAAAAAAAAAAAGAAAAAAAAATAATAATTTACCTCAAATAGCAGTGAACGGTAAAAGAAAAAAAAATCAAAAAATTTCTCAACTAGACCCAATTAAAAGGATCACTATAAACAAAACAAAGCACCATTGTTCCAGACTTGTCAAACAACCAAACAAAAATGAGCAAAGGTTCGCAGCACAGCACTCGCAGGATAAAACTGGACGACATCGAGCAACTTGAATTCGAGACGAGCGAAGATGTGCAAGTGATTCCGTCATTTGACCGCATGAAGCTCAAAGAAGAGCTGCTTAGGGGCGTCTACGGCTACGGCTTTGAGAAGCCATCGGCCATCCAACAAAGGGCCATAGTGCCGATCGTATCGGGCCGTGACGTCATAGCCCAGTCTCAATCAGGCACCGGCAAAACGGCCACATTCGCCATCTCAACCCTTCAAATGATAGACACCCTGCTCAGAGAAACCCAGGCTCTGGTGCTGTCGCCAACACGCGAGCTAGCCGTGCAGATCCAGCAAGTTGTGCTGGCGCTGGGCGACTTCATGAATGTGCAGTGTCACGCTTGCATCGGCGGAACCAGTCTGGGAGACGACATTAAAAAGCTGGACTATGGCCAGCACATTGTGTCTGGGACGCCGGGCCGAGTCATTGACATGATCCATCGGCGCCACTTGAAGACCCGAAACATAAAGCTGCTGATTTTGGACGAGGCCGACGAAATGCTGAACAAAGGCTTCAAGGAGCAAATTTACGACGTGTACCGGTATTTGCCGCCTCAGACCCAGGTGGTGCTGATCAGCGCCACACTTCCGCACGCCATTCTCGAAATGACCTCAAAGTTCATGACGGACCCGATCAGAATTTTGGTCAAGCGTGACGAGCTCACCCTGGACGGCATCAAACAATTTTTTGTTGCAGTCGAGAGGGAAGAGTGGAAGTTCGACACTCTGTGCGACTTGTATGACACGTTGACCATCACTCAAGCGGTCATTTTTTGCAACACCAGACGCAAGGTCGACTGGCTGACAGAGAAAATGCGCGATGTAAATTTTACGGTGTCGTCAATGCACGGAGACATGAAACAAGCGGAAAGAGATGCGATCATGAAAGAGTTCAGAAGTGGCATGAGCAGAGTGCTGATCACGACGGACGTGTGGGCCAGGGGCATCGATGTACAGCAGGTGTCGCTGGTGATCAACTACGACTTGCCCAACAATCGAGAGCTTTACATTCACCGAATAGGCCGCTCGGGCCGCTTTGGACGCAAGGGCGTCGCCATCAATTTTGTCATGAATGATGACATCAGAATATTGAGAGACATTGAACAGTATTACAGCACTCAAATTGACGAAATGCCAATGAATGTGGCTGATCTTATTTGAACAACCTTGGAATTTAAAATTAAATTTTGAATTCGAACAAACTTGGAATGTTGTTGCTACTTTTGTTAATTATTATGTTCTTTTTGTTTTTGAATAAAACTAATTGTTAGCTATTCTTTAATTTGAAATTAGATAAGTCTGGCAAATTGAAGTTGGAAATCAAGATCAAAATATAAATTGAAATACAGGTAAACCTGGTTAAGTCGAAATCGAAGGATGGTCGTAAAAAATTTTGACTTGTCCGTGTTTTGACGTATAAAAGTCGGGGATGTCAAAAATTGTCCCAAGAGCTTGGAAAACTGCTCACATCACAATGATTCCAAAAAAATCAGGGCTTGACAGTAATCCCTCTAATTATCGCCCCATAAGTATTACAAGTTGTTTAGGTAAAGTCTTAGAACGTTTAATTTTCAATAGGTTATATAAGTTTGTCGAAAGTAAGGGCATTATCTGCAACGAACAATCAGGGTTCCGCACACACAGGAGAACAGCAGATAACCTAATGTTTCTTACGCAAAAAGCTATGGAATCCTTTAATAGAAAAAAAAACATATGCAGCATCTTCCTAGATATATCCAAAGCATTTGACCGAGTTTGGCACAAAGGGTTAATATTTAAACTTATTAAGCTAAACGTACCAAAATATATCGTATCTTGGGTCATATCATTCTTAGGCTCAAGAGTATTCAATGTAAATGTTAATAACATACTTAGTGGTTCTTTCAAAATCAGTGCAGGGGTTCCTCAGGGATCTGTACTTAGCCCTTTGCTGTTCAACATATTTATTAATGACATTCCAAAAAAAGACAAGACTAATACCTGCTACTCCCTTCTATTTGCAGATGACTTAGTGACATTTTTTACCTTTAAGAAAAAGGGTAATATCGAATCACAAATTAATAAATACTTGAGTGAATTAGAGCCATGGCTAACCAAATGGAAAATGAAAATTTCAGTCGAAAAATCCTCTTGTATAATATTTTCAAAAAGCAGCACATTACCTAAACTCAAGCTCAAATTCTTTGACAAAAATCTTCCCTACTCAAAATCCATTAAATTCCTAGGCGTAACATTTGACGAAAGATTAAACTTCATTAATCAGGTTAGTGAAATTAAACAAAAATGTCAGTCCCGGCTAAACATCATTAAAATTCTCTCTAATAAAAAATGGGGTCTGAGTAAAACCACTCTAAGCTCAATTTACAAATCCCTTATAGGTTCAGTTATTGACTATTCCTTTCCTTGTTTAAATGTTTATAGCGAAAGTAATTTAAAGAAACTCCAAGTTATCCAAAATTCTGCTACACGTAGTATCCTTAAACTTAAATATGGCACCCCCTCCGAAAGATTATTCAACTATACCCTTAAAGATTTGAAGTTGCACAGGGTCGATAACCGTTTGTTTGATTTAGGCGAGAATTATATTAGAAGAAGTCTGCAGAAGCAAGTTCCCCTAACTTGTCGACTAGTAAACGAGTTTAAACTTAACTTTGAGTCTAGAGATATAACATATCCTACTCCATTGTGCGGTTGTTATCTTATAATTGATCAACTATATCCACTTATTCAAACTCCTGTTTTATCTAATTTTTGAACTTATTTTTAAATCTTTAACGATAGTATCTTATTCTTAATAATTTTTTATTTTTTTATTTTTTTTTAATATTTTGTAATATAATTTAAAACTTTTTAACTTTGCTGAAGGAGCTTTGGCTCGACCAGCTACACAATAAATAAAATAATAAAATTGTCATAAAAAAAAGTCAAAAAAAGTCATAAGAAAATTGTCAAGGTAAAAAATAGTCATCAATGACAATTTTTCTAAAGAAAAAGAGAAACAAATTTTATTGGTTAAATTTTATTTATTGATTAAAAAATGAAAAAAAGGAAAAAAAAAACAAAAATGAATTTTAAATTAAATCAACACAAATAGAAGTAAATTTTGGATTATATTTTTCTTTTCAGCATGAGGGAACAGATACAAATTTTTATTTTTGATTATTTCACTAAATTCACTTCTTATTTTATTTTGATCGAAAACTAGCTTACCAGGATCTATATCCATAGCCTTTTCAACGCTGGCTTAATAAAATTTAGATAATACTCTGGATTATTCATACTATCATAAAGGAACCAGTTATAATAGCCATCGTCTGAATCAACATAGCTCGGATTATAATTTGAAACAACGACTCAGTGGTCACGAGCATGCAAAACTTGAACGAATAAAGATTGGCTAAGTTTACTTTCATATTACTTCTTTTTTTAAAGACTTCATATTCCTTATTTATTCTATATTTTTTTTCAGAGATAAAACCAATCATTAATTGACAATCAAAAAAATTTAATTGGTTTGACATTTTTTTGATGACAATGTTTTTTTTATATTTTATGACAATTTGTTATGACATATTTTACCCCTTTGATTTATGACAATTTTTGCTCTAACCTAAAAGTCAGAAAAAAAAAGTCTTAACAAGTCAGCAACAGGTCAACAAAAGTATGACTTGGACTTGAAAATATATTTTTTAAAAATAACAAGTCTTGACTTGTTTCAAAAATTAAAAAAAAAAAAAGTGATAAATTTTTTTTATTTCTTGATTTTTTATATTTTTATTTATTTATTTTATTTATTTCATTTTGCGCCAATTCTGGCGATGTATTAAAATTAAAAATGAAAAATTTAAGACAGAAAATAATGATACAAATTTGTAAATAAAAATGAAATGTAGATTATTTTGTTATTTTGTCAGGACTTTGACTTGTTTCAAAAATTAAAAAAAAAAACAAGTCATAAATTTTTTTATATCTTGATTTTTTATATTTTTATATACCGTAATCCCTCATCTTTTGTCCCGGTATAAAACAGAAAAAGTGTGTCCAAAATTTTGACGAAAAACAAAAATTGGTGACGTGGTACAACCAAATACCAAATTTGAGACGTGGTACAAATACGAAAAAAATATTTTGTACCTGGGACAAAAAATGAGGGATTACGGTGTTATTTTATTCTTTTTATCTTGTTTGATATATTTCCAAATTTTTTTAAAGAACAAATTAATTGTTTTTTATTTGTTTAAATTTCTTTTTCAATGTAAATATTGTAACATGATTTTTTGAACAATTCAGATAATTGTCATATTTATAAATGAATTTTTTTAATAAAAAAACAATTAATTAGTGCTTAAAAAATTTTTAGAAATATATTAAACAAGATAAAAAGAATAAAATAATATATAAAAATATAAAAAATCAAGATATAAAAAAATTTACGAATTGTATTTTTTTAAATTTTTGAAACAAGTCAAAGTCCTGACTGCTCCTACAACCATCTCATGTAAACATGTCCCACAAGTCGTTTTTCTGCAATCATTTCAAGTTAATTTGGACTTGTTCTCATTGCACAATCTAACCTGGCATTTTTTTCGGTAAAAACCTTTTGACAACAAAAAATCTGCTTTCTACACCCAAAAAAAAGATTTTCCCAACCAAAAAAAATTCCTGATCTAAAGTACTCAATTTTTGAAAAATTAATAAATTTATTTATAAATCAAATAAAAAATGATTTTTACACTCAAAAAAAAATAAGTCTTTTATTAAATTTTTAAAGTATTTTAAACTATTTTTTAGATTTTGGAGGTCTTCCTCTCTTTTTTGTTTTCAATTTTTTTGATCTACATCGCTTGTTCTCTTTGACATCTTCAACTCCAGTCTCAACATCTATTACATCCTCAACTAACTCGTCCTCATCTTTATTCACTTTTCGCGGTCTACCGCGCTTTTTCACTTGTTTTACAACATCGGTTGTGATAATCTTTTTTGTTGGGTGTAGAAAGCAGATTTTTTGCTGTCAAAACACGACATCCATTTTTTCCTATCACTGTTTATTGATTTTTTTAACGATGGTGGCGTTGTCGTAGTGGCTGAATTGGCGACACGTTTTCTGAAAGAAGATAGAGTACTCGGAGTATTGGGTGTTTTAGGTGCACTTGTTTTGGCCGATGAATTTTGGCCGACGGGTCAGAAAGACCCATCGGTCTTTTAAGTAGTATTTTTATTTTATGCGAGAAATTAAATTTTTTCTTTTCAAAATAATAAATAATTTATTTATTCATTTTTATGTAGTATTTGGGTCTAGAAAGAATTAAGTCAAATAAAAAAATTAAAAAAAAGTTTAAGTCTTTAGAATGGACAAAAATGGTCAGGAAAGACCCCACGGGCTTTCTAAAAATGTGCTTATTTTTTCTGCAAAAAGAACAGTTTTCCACAAATTCAAATGATTTCATAATAATTGAGAAAATTAAATTTATAATTGTATTATTTGATATTTTTGTTTTATTAATTTTATAAAAAAATAGAGTCTATGCCATAAATTTAAATTGTTAAAGAAGAAACATAATTTAATTTATTTCATTATATTGATTTGCTATTTTTAGACAGCTAAAAAAATGATTTGGAATCCAAATATCTGAATTAGCATCATGAGTATTTGACCAAAGAATATTTATCGTATCAGTTTAACTCAAGAAACTAAATTTTTCTTTTTAGAAAATCATTTACTTTTTTTTTGTATCTCGATTTAAACTTCGAATTTTTATATGAAAAGAATTTGAATTTGAACCAAAAACTGGATAATGCTGTGTAATATCTATACCAAGAGCATTTGCAAGTGGAAAAAAGAGCCAAGTTGTTCCCCATTCATCTTTTTCTGAAATTCTGTTAATTTCATTCAAAAAACTTACTCATCATCATTTAATCTCCTACTAGACTGAGCCATAGTTGTTAAGTGCAAGACCAAGTTAAGAAAGAACATTTTCAGAAAGCTCGTTAAATTCTCTTCAAGGAAAATGGGGGTCAGTAGGATGTCAGGTATCCTTAAAACTAAATTATAGTTTTTTCGAACTTGGCATGTTGTCGCTTTTTTTGTTGATTGATGTGTTTTTTTTTTGTTGAATAAACTAATTGTTAGCTATTCTTTAATTTAAATAAAAAAAAGTTTGTTCATTTTTTAAAAGTAAACGTGTTTAGTATTTATTCATTAATTAATTCATGTTAACTTCCATCAGGAGAAAAACAAAAAAATAAAAAATGATCTAGATTTTTTTCATTAAAGGAAAAAAAATAAAAATATTTTAAAATAAAGTTCTGCAATATTTTAAATAAAGATAAAAAAATCAAAAATTAAAAAAAAATTCTATATCTATAGATAAAACGTATCTTTTGATTCAGTGAATGTTTAAGGATTTTTGAAAAAGTAAAAATTTTGAGTCTAGTCGATAATGTTATCGGGTGATAACATATTTTGGTATCAATTGGTACAAAACCGGTTATGTTAACATTCTGATAACTAGATTGTTATCAGTGTTTTATGTTATCCAAGATCATATCAAAAATTATACCACATCTTAATCATCTTCATTTAATTTTTTCTAATTTGATCTTTTTGAAGTTACAATAGTTATGGGAATTTTATTTAGATTGAATTCGTTAATTATCATTCAATAAAATTAAAAATTATAAAACTCGAAACATTTTATTTTATTATTCGATTTTAACTTAATGACTATTTTATAAGATGGATTGAAAGAGAATATTTTTAAAACTGATAAGCAAAAAATTTACTTGGTCTTATTTTACACATGTCTCGCAAACATTAAAATAAAAATTAAAATAAATGTTCTTTTAAACTAGATTATGTTTCGTTTAAAATGAATCAAAAAACGAAAAAAAGTTAAAAAGTTAAAAACTAACATTTTTTTTTTGATCGTTTTTGATTTGGTAAAAGTGTATGATATTAGTGTTATAAAATTAGATGCAGGTGTCAATTAAATTTTTAATTGAAACAATCAATTTTTTTTTTAATTTTAATAAAAAAGTTTTTAAAAAATAAAATTTGTTATTTAATTTGTTGAAAAATTTTGAAATTTTATTTACAATGTGTTGTTCATGACCTTTGTCCAAGTGGCTTCATTGAGATCTAAATTAAAATTATTTTAAAAAAATTATTAAATATTTTAAATTAATTTTATTAAAAAAATTGAAATTAAATTATTTTAAATTAATTTTAACAGCAAATTTAGAATAATAAGAATTAATTTCTTTTGCTGTATGTTAAATTTGCTTACCATTGCTTGAAAAATTCAGTGGAGAACTTAGAAGTGGTAACTATTTTCTAATATGAGGAAAATTGAACGCTGGCTGGACATCAATTGAGTTTGTGAAATTATTTGTGTACTCGTGGGTAGCAGAACATTTTCCCGAAACATGGTATCAACAGGATGAGTACTGTGCTCATTTTTCAATTGATTGGCATGCTCCTGGCAGAGTTGATTCCGTTCTTGTGCCAATTGTGTCCGTTCTTCAGCCAGTTTTTTTAATTGGTCTTGAAAAAATTTGAGTTGATTGGCACGTTCTTGAGGCAGTTGTGTCTGCTCTTGCGAAAGTAACCTTTGCTGGTCATGCATGATTGATGCTCGTTTTTTTCTGTTTATTTATGAATTTCCAAAACTTACACTTATCTTACTTTTAAGATAATTTTTCTAATTTTTTCATGTTATCTCTCTCATGTAGAAAAATGTTTTTTCTTTGCACGCTTCTAAATTTCTTTTTTAAGCTTCTTTTTTCTCCATCTAGTACTTCAGAGAAATTTATTTTTAAGAAATCTCTTATCTCTACTAATCTATATTTTAATTCATGATTGAACCAAGGTTTTTTTACTATTCTAAAACAATTTGACACATTACTTTGGTAAATTAGAGTTTCATTTACTACATTTTGCATAGTTTTGCATAAGGCTTCATAAAATTTATTTATGTGGTCTTGTTTACATTTTATGTTCTCTTTTTGAGCATTAATTAAACTTTCACAGTTAGAAACAACTTTATCTCTAAGATTTTCATTAAAGAAATTAAGAACCTCAGTTTTATTGAAGTCTATCTTAGTGTACGTGGAAGCATACCCACCGGATACTTTCATGTGAGCACTCTTATTATTAACCATGAAGTCAATCATGACTGCCTTATGATCACTCATATTTACTATTGAGTCAATAATGTTGCACTGTACGTCTTTTACAAAATTAGAATTATGAGACTTAATGAGAATATGATCAATATTTGCAAAATATTTTTGTTTTTTTACCGAGTAACCTTCATAAGTATAACGGCATGATTGTAAGTTTAAGCTGCCTAACAGTGTATGATCTAAATTTTTTATCATGTCATTAAACAATTTATCAAATCTATTTCCTCTATACGGATCAGCATTAAAGTCACCCAATAGTACTATTGGAACCCCTTTGTCCTCAAATCTCTTTATGTACATAAAAACCCTAGATAAACTTAATTCATAGATTGATTTACAATGTGCTCTTCTTTCTGGATCATCAAATGGTAAATGAACTCCAATACAAAGAATTTCATTACCATGAACCTTAAGGTAAACATATGACAGATGTCTACTGAAGAACTCATAATCTAAAATTTCGCAAGAATCATCAAGAAGCCAGCTCTGTCCACCAAAAGGTCTCCCAATTGACTTACAAATACCCATAGCTGACTGATATAAAGGATCATTTTTTGTGTGATGATTGCTATTTAGATATTTTATAAGATTAATTTCATTCGGACCCGACCAAAGTTCATTTAAGTAACAAATAGTTGAGTTCTTCACTAGGACTCTGGCATAGGAAGTGTTAGCCTTAAGGTTATTACAGTTTAAACATGAGATACTAACTTTTTGTTCCATTTGGATTGAATACAAGAAATTGATTAAATTAAGTATAAAAATAAAAACTTTAAAGTTTGATTTAAACAAGATTTGTTGTATTGTTTGGTGTTGTAAGATTTTGAGAGCGATTCTGTTCATTTTTTTCGGTATTTGTTTGTCTTTCAGCGTACGGTCTTCGATACTTGTTGACTACCGAACCTTTCGGCCATGAATCTTTTAGATTTATGATCTCTTTGTCAAAAATACTAATTGAAAATTTGAATGACTTAAAGTTATTGTGTGCTGTTTTTATTTCAGTAAAAACTATATATTCTTATCATCTTCTATGTCTATGTTCGGTTTTCCTGGTTCGTACGAATTAAAGTTTTCAGTGACTTTTGCCTGTTTGTCTCATTATTTGTTGCTGTTGTTGGTACCATTGTAGACGAATCAATCTTCATTTGTATTTTGTTTTTATTCGAATCAGCATGATTCACATCGTTAGTGGGTCTTTTTCTTGATGCAGGCGTAGTTGGTGCTTGAGGCTTCTGTATATTTTGAGTCTCTGTTTGAGTAGCATCCGCATACGAAACTACTTTACTTTGCGTTATTTGCGGTACAGTTATCGTTTGTTTTGATTGCATTTCAATAAAGTTTTTTATGATTTTCTCAAGTGATTGAATGACCATATGGTTGGATTTAACAGTTTCATGAAGTGTTCGATTATCAACAATTAAATTGTTTATTTGTTCACTTTGTTTTTTTGACAGTTGGTTAAGTTCCAAAAGGCTGTTTTGTAAGGCCATGTAGTTTTTGTTAGATTCACTCGTTTCAGCTTTGATTTCTTCGACAGCAATGAATAAGTCCTCGACATCCTCATTGTTAAACGAATTGTTGAATAGTGTTTGACTAGTAGGTTGTTTATTGAAGAGAATTAAAAAATTTTCCTCAGTTAATTCATTATTACACAAATTTATTTATTTATTTAGCCTAATGCCAAGGCCGCTATGCGACCACTTTCCGGTACGCTGTAAAATAAAGCGTACCAATTACAAAAATAAAAAAGTAAAAAAAAAGATAAAAAAATAAAAATAAAAATAGGTGTCTTTTACGTAGAAAAAAAAATTTGTACAGAGATAGGTAAAGTTTAAAATTTTATAATTTTCAAAATTTTTTTTGATAATTCCTGTCTGTTTTTTGTGTTGAATAGTTTGTTCAGTTCGGTTACGTTCGGATTATTAAGCTTAGTGGCTTTGAACTCAGTTTTGGTGTGGTATTTTATCGTTTGGCAAACAGTATGCAATTCTGATTCGTTGATGTTATAAGCTGACTTTATTTCGTTAATTTCGTTTGGCAAACTTTCTTCTAAAATTTCTATAGATTCAAGGAGCGCGTTTGTATAACTATTATTCTTTAAACGCAAGTAAAAGTCGCATTTTAGCGCGTCTAAACGTTTCATTGTTGGTTCGATTTTGAGCGCACACAAAAGATCAGTAGATCTACACCTTGTTGGTACACCAATCATCATTTTGACCAAGTTCCCTTCTAGTCTTTTTAATACTAACCTCTCGCTTTTATTTAGGTGAAAGTTTTCGAGTCCGTAGTGTATGACTGGTCTTATGAATGTGTTATAAAGGTGTCCCTTCATAGTTGGGTGGATCTCGTTGGATATAATTGAAAGTTTTTTTAGTTTATTGAGTGCTTTAAGTGCAGAGTTTTTACACTTAGTAATGTGTTCGCTATTTTTTTTTTATTACACAAATTATGTGTAAGAAAGTAAATATCATTTGAAATTGTATTTACTGTTCTTTTTACTTTAAGAATCAACGTAGAACCAAGACCATACTTGGCGAGAAGTTGATTTCCAAGTTCTGAACGTAGGCATCTAAGTATATCAATCGGAATTTAATTAATTTAATTTATTTCATTATATTGATTTGCTATTTTTAAACAGCTAAAAAAATGATTTGGAATCCAATTATCTGAATTAGCATCATGAGTATTTGACCAAAGAATATTTATCGTATCAGTTTAACTCAAGAAACTAAATTTTTCTTTTTAGAAAATCATTTACTTTTTTTTTGTATCTCGATTTAAACTTCGAATTTTTATATGAAAAGAATTTGAATTTGAACCAAAAACTGGATAATGCTGTGTAATATCTATACCAAGAGCATTTGCAAGTGGAAAAAAGAGCCAAGTTGTTCCCCATTCATCTTTTTCTGAAATTCTGTTAATTTCATTCAAAAAACTTACTCATCATCATTTAATCTCCTACTAGACTGAGCCATAGTTGTTAAGTGCAAGACCAAGTTAAGAAAGAACATTTTCAGAAAGCTCGTTAAATTCTCTTCAAGGAAAATGGGGGTCAGTAGGATGTCAGGTATCCTTAAAACTAAATTATAGTTTTTTCGAACTTGGCATGTTGTCGCTTTTTTTGTTGATTGATGTGTTTTTTTTTTGTTGAATAAACTAATTGTTAGCTATTCTTTAATTTAAATAAAAAAAAGTTTGTTCATTTTTTAAAAGTAAACGTGTTTAGTATTTATTCATTAATTAATTCATGTTAACTTCCATCAGGAGAAAAACAAAAAAATAAAAAATGATCTAGATTTTTTTCATTAAAGGAAAAAAAATAAAAATATTTTAAAATAAAGTTCTGCAATATTTTAAATAAAGATAAAAAAATCAAAAATTAAAAAAAAATTCTATATCTATAGATAAAACGTATCTTTTGATTCAGTGAATGTTTAAGGATTTTTGAAAAAGTAAAAATTTTGAGTCTAGTCGATAATGTTATCGGGTGATAACATATTTTGGTATCAATTGGTACAAAACCGGTTATGTTAACATTCTGATAACTAGATTGTTATCAGTGTTTTATGTTATCCAAGATCATATCAAAAATTATACCACATCTTAATCATCTTCATTTAATTTTTTCTAATTTGATCTTTTTGAAGTTACAATAGTTATGGGAATTTTATTTAGATTGAATTCGTTAATTATCATTCAATAAAATTAAAAATTATAAAACTCGAAACATTTTATTTTATTATTCGATTTTAACTTAATGACTATTTTATAAGATGGATTGAAAGAGAATATTTTTAAAACTGATAAGCAAAAAATTTACTTGGTCTTATTTTACACATGTCTCGCAAACATTAAAATAAAAATTAAAATAAATGTTCTTTTAAACTAGATTATGTTTCGTTTAAAATGAATCAAAAAACGAAAAAAAGTTAAAAAGTTAAAAACTAAATTTTTTTTTTGATCGTTTTTGATTTGGTAAAAGTGTATGATATTAGTGTTATAAAATTAGATGCAGGTGTCAATTAAATTTTTAATTGAAACAATCAATTTTTTTTTTAAATTTTAATAAAAAAGTTTTTAAAAAATAAAATTTGTTATTTAATTTGTTGAAAAATTTTGAAATTTTATTTACAATGTGTTGTTCATGACCTTTGTCCAAGTGGCTTCATTGAGATCTAAATTAAAATTATTTTAAAAAAATTATTAAATATTTTAAATTAATTTTATTAAAAAAAATTGAAATTAAATTATTTTAAATTAATTTTAATAGCAAATTTAGAATAATAAGAATTAATTTCTTTAGTTGTATGTTAAATTTGCTTACCATTGCTTGAAAAATTCAGTGGAGAACTTAGAAGTGGTAACTATTTTCTAATATGAGGAAAATTGAACGCTGGCTGGACATCAATTGAGTTTGTGAAATTATTTGTGTACTCGTGGGTAGCAGAACATTTTCCCGAAACATGGTATCAACAGGATGAGTACTGTGCTCATTTTTCAATTGATTGGCATGCTCCTGGCAGAGTTGATTCCGTTCTTGTGCCAATTGTGTCCGTTCTTCAGCCAGTTTTTTTAATTGGTCTTGTAAAAATTTGAGTTGATTGGCACGTTCTTGAGGCAGTTGTGTCTGCTCTTGCGAGAGTAACCTTTGCTGGTCATGCATGATGATTGATGATCAGCAAAGTTTAGTCTCACAAGAACGAGCACAATTGGCACAGAACTTGCCAATCAACTGAAATTTTTAGTTGACCATTTAAACAAACTAGCTGAAGAACGGACGCATTTGGCTCAAGATCGGACACAATTGGCACAAGAACGTGCCAATCAACTGAATTTTTTAGATGATCAATTAAGCTACCCGGCATAAAAGTTTGTTTATTAAACTTTGCTGGTCATTTTTTGGTTTTGTGTATTGACCGTTTGTTGTTCTTGTTGATTAGGAAGACCATCTAACTGATAAGCTCTTGATAGAGAACTGTTTTTTTTTTCTTTTTCATGCCTTTTGTCTTCGAAATCGTTTTTCACTTTTTTGCTAATTTAAGTCTTAAATTCTACTAATTTAAGCTACACTTCAATATATATTTATAATCTTTTTTCATGCAACTTAAAACTCTCCACATTAAATTAGTTTTACTTAAATTATTTCATATTTTTTACTAACCAATTTTTTGTCTTAAATTCTGTTTTTTTTTTAAATTTATTTCTTTAAATTTTTATCACTCAAAAAACGGGGGACCGATTTTTAGTTACTTTTATTTGCATGAAAAAAAAGTTT
This sequence comes from Brachionus asplanchnoidis, assembly GCA_025491095.1. NCBI lineage: Eukaryota > Metazoa > Rotifera > Eurotatoria > Ploima > Brachionidae > Brachionus > Brachionus asplanchnoidis. Next base: position 2,492,560 of record JAILYF010000006.1, read on the forward strand.
TAAAAAAAAATAATTAATTTTAGATATATAGAAAATTTGGCCAGATGCATTCCAATTATTGAACAAAAAACAAGGAAAATAAATAACAAAATAGGTCTATAAACTCCCTGACCTATGAATGTTTATTTCAATCGTTTTAATTATTCAAAAAAAATTTTAAACTTAGTTAAATTAAATTTTTGATTTTATTTCTAGCTATTTAATCAATAAAAATTTTTTCTCAACAAAAAAATCATGTTCCATTCACAATTTTTACTAACAAATACATTTAATCAAGATCAAAAGATCAAAATATAAATTGTACTTGATATTGGGTATTGGGTTAAACTTATTTTTTGTTTTTTTTTAAAGGTTAATAATTTTTTGTAGTATTTCAACGTCAATATAATCAATTTATGGATAAGTACAAAAAAAAACTAATCTAATGAAAAAAAAGATTTTTTTAGTTTTCATCACTAAGACATTTTATTTGTTTATAAAAGTATTGGACTAGGAAAAATAAATCATTAATTGGAAAAAACTTGAACTAAATATATTGACTCTTAATACGAGTTTTTTTTAATAAACCTCGTTGGAATTAACTTTTATTCTAATCAAAATAATAATTTTTTTTTTGCAATAAAAAATCTATTAATTATTTTAATTTTTTATAAAAAATTAATTTTAAAATTGTATTTTACAATCTTTAATAATGATCTAAATAACGTAAATTAATGGTCGAATCCTTTTAAATTATTTTTTTTTAAAAAAGAAAGAATTTAATTTTTTTGTATTCAATAAAATATTAAAAATTTACAGCAGTTTTTTTTTTTTAATCAAAATATTTCTATTCTTTAATGTAAATATATAATTTTTTGACTCTAAAAAACTGATTTTATTTCAGCTTATTTAAGCATTTTTATAATTTTTTGTAAAGCTTTAAGCTAAAAACTAGTTTTTAGAAAACTATGATAATGAGCGTCATTTACTAATTAAATTTCAAAATTTTTATTTTCAATTTTCAAAGATCTCGTGTTAAAGAATGCAAATTTAAGTTTAAAAATCGAAAGATTAATAATAAAGAAAGTTAAGCTACCACAAACAAGCTTGCAAAGACTTGTCTTACTAGGAAGACATCTTTGGTAGCTAGAAACACCGAGTTTTTAGTCAAATGTTTTTGTAATTAAAATATTTTAAATGAATTATAAAAAATAAATTTAATTAGTAGAATATGTAAAATTTAGATGTAATCTCCGACAGGATCCCAGAAAACAATTGAAAACAATTGCAACATTTGTTAACTAGGGTTTTATAAAGATTATATTCTCTAACCCTATGGACAACTCTTTTACAAAATTTGAAATTTGCAAAGAAGTTTTATAGGGTAAAACGAACTTATTTAAATTCTAGATAGTAATTATTGAAAAATTTCAGTCTCTATTTATAGCCAAATATTTCGAATTTTATTTTGCATTCACTCAAAAATAATTTTAGTACTAATGAAAATTTTCCAAAGTTTAAGGTTTTATATTTTTCAACTTGCAGTTTAATGTTACCAATTAATTACTTAAACTCAACTGTCTACAAATAAATCATTTAAATAAAATTAATTTCATAAATGTCCCTTAATGAAAATAAATTGCATAAAATAATTTATCTTTAAAAAAAATTTATAATTAAATTGTCTGTTATCTATTCTAAATTGAAACAATTAAACTAAATTTTTATTATTTTTTAATTTTAAATCATGCCTGGATGATTTTTACAGAACAAATATAAAAGTAACATTTTTAAAACATTTTCTTTAACTAATAAAATGCATCTAAACAAATTTATTATTTTAATCTTATTCAATTTATTAATAAATAATAGAGAAGGACGCAATATTTATAAAGCTGAATTATTATCAAATAATGGAAGATCTTCAAATAAGCCATTGTGTCATTGCCAAGATTTCCGTATAAATTGCGATCTGACTACACTTTGTTATAAAGACTGTACAAATTCAGCACGCCAAGTTTCTGAACTCGACTGCATTTTTCCTTTCTATTACAAAGGAGTTTGGTTTGATACTTGTACTGATGTTGACAGTCCAGCCAGATACTGGTGCTCAGTGAATAGACTTTACTCAAATAAAAAGGCTTTTTGTTCTGAAAAATGTCCACTTTTGGCAAGAAATTTGGCAAACGATGACACAGAAAAACATTCCAGCTGCAAACAACCCGGAAATGGATGGAGAAGTTTTTATCCAAATGAATTAGAGATAAAAACAGTGCTAGATTTACATAATTATGAGCGATCAATAGTATCTCCTGAAGCCTCGGTAATGAAAAAATTATTTTGGGATTTTGCTCTAGCCAGACTTGCCATGAATTTAGCTGCAACTGGAGAATTTAAGCATGATTGTTCTAATTGCCGAAAATTGCTCAACAAAAGGACCGTGTATAATGGCCAAAATATTTGGAAATCATTCGGATCTAGCTACAAAAATGAATCAACTTGGAGGTAATGAGACCCTCAATTTAAATTTTTCTAATTTATTTTATTCAGAAATGCTGTCATGTCATGGATCAACGAAAAAGCAGATTTTGAATACGGAACTGGCTCTATAAATGGTTACTTATAATCAGAGTTGTTTAAAAGTCACAAAAAAAGTCCAAGTCATTAAAAAAAAAGTCTGGACTTGGACTTGACTTGAGACTTGTGACTTTTAAACAAATCTGCTTAAAATTTATAGCTTATTGCGTTATCTAATCAATTAAAAGTCAACATTTTAATTTTTTAAAAAGTGCACCACTAGAAAAGCAATTTGATCACCAGAAAAAAAAAGATCACTTCAAAATTTTTTTTTCATAGTCGATGAGGCATAATTCTTCCATCAATAAGTTTATGTTAAAAACGAAAATAAAATAAAAATAAAGAAAAAAAAAACTTGCGTGAAATTTAAATTTTAAGGCAAATTAGCATATCAATAATAACACAAAGTAAAAAAATTATCTTAAAACTTTAAACTAAATTAAAAAAATGATAAATAGAAAAATTTTCAGTGCTAAAATTTTTAGGAAAATAAGTTTGTTGGAGAATTTTGCCAAAATAAACAAAATGAAACATTTTTTTAATTTAATTTTTAGATCCTAAATTCAATTATATATTAGAATAAAAATTGTTGAGAAGTTATTTTTTACAATTTAAGTTATTTAGTACAAATACAGTACTTATTCGACACGTGGATTTTACGTAAAATTACTAGGTCAAACAGTGTCTTTGAAAAGCATTTTTTCATTAAATAAAATTAATTTACAAAATTTTACCATTTTTTACAAGAAAAAAATTCAAAATTTACGTAAATTTACGTAAATTATTTTTTTGTCAAAAAAAGCAATAGAAACTCTTTAATTTTTTTTTTGAGTGAAAATTAACATAAATTCGCCTTCTTGGCCAAAGTAAAATAAGGTAAATTTACGAAAATTTACGTAAAATGTCGAAAAATTTCGTAATTTTACGAACGCAAATTTACCTTATTTTACGTAAATTTTCGTAAATTTACGTAATTTTACGTAAAATCCACGTGTCGAATCAGTACTGTATTTATTTAAATTTAATATATTTTTTTAATTATAACTTTTGTTTGTAATATTATTTATGCAAAATTACATTAAAAAACAAAATTTTTATGTGAAATTTTTAACAAAATTTTATTTTAAAATTAATTTTTTTAGAATTTAAATTAGAAATATTCACAAAAAGAGTAGACACCTAACTAATTTGGAATTTAATGCTCACCATGATTAATTAACGCAATAGCATAAATATTTATATCAGAAAATTTTTATTACTAATTAAAAAGGTAAAGTTGTTGGACATTACACTCAGGTTGTAAACAGTAAACATTCCTTTTTTATTTTTGTAATTTTATTTTTAGGTAATAATTTTTCATTTTTTAAAAAAAACACAAAAACACAAAAAAAAAAAAAATTTTTTTATCTTTATTTTCTTTTACTTCTCCTTAAAGGAGGTTAATTCAATTCAATAAATAAATAAACAGTGAAGCTATCAAAATAGGTTGTGGTGGAGCAATAAATGGTAACAATCTAAAAATTATTAGCCATAACTCAAGATTAATACTTTAAGATGACAGCAAAACTGTAATTATAGCGTGCAATTATGGTGTAGGACAATCAAACATAGAAAATCCTTACAAAACTGGAAGTCCATGCTCAAATTGTGGCAACTGCTTTAATGAAACTTTGTGTAATTGTAATAAATTGTGCCAAAATTTTGGAGTTCTTGGTAATTATTTTATAGACAGATGGATTAAAAAAAAATATTCTTTTTTTTAGATTTATTAACTTGCAAATGTAACTGTCCAGACTATGCTTCAGGTGACGAATGTGAAAATTTAAATTGCAACAAAACTGATGAGGAATATGGATGTCAGGCACTTGATAAACCAGATTGGTGCGTGTTTTCAAATAAAAAACCTGCTTGCCCACATATGTGTGGTCTTTGCACTTTATAATATTCGCTTTTTTTGAACAATTCTGACGATTTTTTTATTCTAATCTTTTTTTAATAATTTAGAAAAATAAATTAATTTTCTTGCTTTATTTCAATGAAAATTTTCATTTGAAATGGTCATTCTGAATAATCTAGAAGCATCAAAACAATCTACAGAATAAACTAATTATTTTTTTGCAAAAATCTTCAAAACTTATTTTTATAGAAAAAAAATGAAAAATAAACTTAATTAAAGTTTTAATAAATGGCCTTCTATTGAACCCATTTGTTGAATATGTCTGTCTTTTTACTTAGAACTTTCAAAATTTTTTTTTACTTTTTACGGCCTATTCCTGATGTTCTATTTAAATTCGGAAAAATGAAAATAATTTTACATTTTCACATTTTTATATTTTCTAATATTCAGAAAATTTTTATTTTGGATTTTCATATAATCTGAAATATTGCACAATTATTAGAACATTTAAAAATATGAAAATGTTATAAACTATATATGATAATAAACTTAGTTTTCTTATTAAAATGTTTATTGGTAATGATTAAATTTTTTTTTTAAATTCATCTTAGAAAATGAAAATTTAATTTAATGTATGAAATTAAAAAAAAATTTATTAAAAAAATATAAATAATAAGAAAAAGAATTAGTCAATACTAATATGGATTACGATTTTGTGATAATTTAATTTAGAAAATATAAATTTTGAAAAATTGTACACCATTGCTTTTGATATTATCATTAAAAGTGGTGGTAAAAAAAAACGTTATTCATTAAAAAGAAAATTTACTAAAAATTTAATTTTATTTCAAAAGACTACCTTTTATTACAGTTTATCAGAATATTTTGAGTTTAATTACGTAATAAAATTTAAAATAAAAATTTTCAAGCCAATTTATATGATATAAAAAAAAATTCTTTATTCACTTTTGTTGGGAAAATTAAATTTTTTTACCGTCAACCCTTTCAATCAGTTTTATTGAAACCAATGAAATTTTATCTTTATAAATTTTTTTAAATAATATAATTTTATGTAATCTAACACTTTTTGATGTAAAATTATGCATTTTTACCCGTTTTGCAGTTTAAAGTAAAACATTGTGTAAAATTATAAAAAAAAATACGGTTTAAATAAAGGTTATTGATTGAGCGGTATTTTTATTAAAATTAGTTGTTTAAAAAAATTATTTGCCATTATTTAACTTGAATAACATGTTGTTAAATATCAAATAACCATCTGGTCATACATTTTTGTTCACTTATGTACTTTGATATACTTTAACTGTTTTCATATTTACACCTTTTGTAGTGAGTTAAAATAACTGAAGCCTCAATTTGTCTCTTGAGTCATGATTAAATTAAAAAAAAAAAAGCTTGAATTAATTTTAAAATAATCTAAAATTCACTCTTTTTTCCTATTAATTTTTTTTTTATTTCTATTTATTTGTTTAAAAATATTGGAACCCATTGTTTATAAAAAAACATTTACTTTAAAAAATAAATCCATATATTTGTTTTATATTTATTATTTTGTAGCTGTATTTATTATCTAAATTATGGAAAATTAGACACAAAAAAAACTAAACATTTGATTTATATTTTATTTTATTTTATTTTTTTCTTGCTTTTTTTTTTGTTGACATCGCCAGAATTGGCGTTAATATGAATAAATAATAAATAATAATAAAAATATTTGTTTTAAAAATGAATTTTTTTAAAAAAATTTCAGACAAAATTCAAGTTGTTGCATTAATACTTAACATGTAGTAAAGTTTCTGACTCAAAAAATTGGTTTAGCGTTTGTCTTAAATGCAAACTTTCTTATGAACCAAACATTTTGAATAATTTTGCCAAAATTAATTTATCTTAAAAAAAGATGGGTCTTTGGGGAAGTAAGCAACAGAGAGAAATCAAAATCTCGAACCCGGAGCCAAAGCCCGAGATTTTTGTGACGGAAAGTGCTATTTCAAATGTACTAAAAACCGTGAAGGATTCGGCAAAAGAAACCAAAAAATTGGAAGAGAAAAGACCTGAAGACTTTGATTTACGATTGTCAACTGAGCTGCATGACAAACGAATCAGTGAATATGAGAAAAATATGATCGATGGACTTAGTTTGGCGTCGAAACAAGTCGAAGAATTATTTAGGGAACGATACACGACAATTCCGGTGTGTTCTGAATTACAGGCCAAAGTCAGCAAGTGCTATTCGGAAAATTCAGATCGAACCCTTAATTGCTTAGAGATAGCTAATGAGTTTATTAAGTGCGTTGAGCAAGAAAGGCAAAAAAAAATTGGTTTTACCCAGCCGATTACCGGCGCTTAGACTAAAAAAATTGCCGATTTTTTTTAAATAAAATTTTAGATTTATTTTTATTCAAAATAAACTAATGATTAGCAGAATTTTTAGTGATTTAACTATTTTTCGAAAAGAAGAGTTCAAATCAAGTCACAATCCAATGCTAAAAGTAAAATAAATTCATTTTAAAAATGCTTGTTTATTCTTTTTATCTAATTTTATTAAAAATATTTTATTGAGTTTATATATGTCAATTTTTCTTAAAATTCAACGTTAATCCTTAACAGATGAAGGCTTTTAAAACTTTTGACGAAAAATTGATAAAATACAAAATTTCGCTGAATTATTATTCAAAAATCAAAAAATTTGTCAAAATCAGTCAAACTTTTGAAACTTTTGTCAAACTTGTGATCTTTTTAAAAAACTAGTCTTTAAACTTAGTTTTATCTGAAAATGATAATAAACTCAATTAATGCAAAGAGTTAATTATATTAAAGGATAATCTGTTACGGTTCTGCTTTAATAATCCGACTTTGATGTTTTAAAAAATAAATTTTATATGTGTTTTAAATGTATGAATTTTAAAAAGTCATTTCTGCTAAATAAAAAAAATTAAAACCATATATTTTGATACAATTTTGTCTAGTTTAATTTAAAAATTAACTTGGATGAAAAGTGATCACTAAGATAAGAAACAATTTTACATAAAAAAATTACTTAGTACTAGTGTTGAAATTGAACATATTTTTGAACAATATTTTAAAATTTAGATAAAAAAAATTTTAAACAACACAAAATTAGCTTTAATAATCAGTTTAAAAAGATTATTTAATTTTTCGTTTGAATTTATTAAGTGGCTAAATTTATAGTTCAAATAATTTAAAATTTTAAACATTAACTAGATTTATTTTGAAATTAAATTCAGAAATTAAAATAAATAATAAATTAAGTAATTGTTTTAAGTTTGTTTCGAAATGAATATTTTTAGTTTGAATTGATTTGAGCAATAAAAGCTATATTATAAAGACTCCAAATTTTTTATATTATCAAAGAAAAAAATTAAAAAAAGGTATTATAATCTAAATATTGGGAAAAGACATAAATTATAAATTGGAACCCTCTAAAAATCCTTTTGATTTTTGGAAAACAAACAAAGAAAATTATCTAAATTTGTTATCGATATGAAAATTTTAATAATTACAATATTCAATTTTGATAAATTTAATCAAATTATTATTAAAATTATCTAAAAACTTTAGTACAATATTTCATTTCGACAACTTGAAGTTCATGATCATGATCAAATGATAAAAATTTAATTGATTACAATCTTAATAAAAATGATAAAATTAATTTTTTTTAATATTTCTTAGATTAAACATGAGATGTTTGTTATTTTAGTTGAAAAAAAAGCAAATTTTTTTTATTCTAATTGATATTTAATTGTTAATTATAAGTTTTAAGACAAATTTAAAAATCCACATTAAGGTATCCAAATTATGGCGTTAAATTATATTTTAATACTAATTAAAATATATTACGGGAAAAAAAGCTATATTTTTGGGTTGCAAAATTTCAAAATATTGATTAAGATCTTAATTTCCTTAAGATAAAAATTCTTATAATTTTCTTTCTAATTGTAGATTAAGCAAATTATTTTTATTAAAATTTAGTCATATATTATTAAAAAATTGAAAATAAATATATTTACATTCAAATCGAAAACTAAAAATTTTGATGTGAAATTTACATTTGATCATGAACTTCAATTTTCCTCCATTACTACACTTCTTAATACCGTTTTCATCCGAGGGTAAGTTCCTGAAAATTATTTACTGTGCTCTAAACACAGTGTACAAACCACAGTTACCATAGATGGGATCCTACTGTTTCTCATCTTCTCAAGTCTAGCTTGCTAGCTTGTTGTAACTTATATTATTATTATTATTATTATTATAATTATTATTATTATTATTATAATTATTATTATTATTATTATAATTATTATTATTATTATTATAATTATTATTATTATTATTATTATTATTATTATTATTATTATTATTATTATTATTATTATTATTATTATTATTAATATTATTATTATTGCTTTGACCCATTTGAAAAGTGGCGGATAGGTATTGTTCCTTAAAAAAGCGGAATTTTCGCCTTTTAATATTTTTTGAATTCCCGTGGAATTCGTTTTGCGGAATAAAAAAAAATAATCTATAAATATTTTATTATTAATAAAAGTTTATTAATAAATAAAGTCACCTATTAGCTGTACAATCAATTAATGGAATTACAATTGCAAATAAAATATACAGTCTCACATATTTGACAAAGGACAAAAATTGTGGAGTTAATAGTTAGTGTGGTTAAAATAAATAATAATAGGAAACTTCATGGCGATATTGAAAACATTCTGGCTATGATTTTTTAATAAAGAGAAATATATTGATGAATGGTTTTAGTGCGCTAAGTGACAGATTTCTTTATCTAGATTTTCAAAAGTTTAAGATATTTTTCAATAAAACAACTTTGAAAACAATTAAAACTTTGATTGAGGAAAAAATAAGCATTCCAAGCATTTGGGAGCTTTTACAGGAGGCACCCGTTTAACAAAATACAATTTTCCAATGATTATTTCTTGGAGTTTTAAGATAAACAACTTATCATCTTCAAAACATGAGGAGAATGAGTAGGTGCTTAATTTTTTATTTTTTAGTCTCAATGAAAAAATTAATTCTTTGGAGTTTCTGAGGTCGTTGGTCACACTTCTAATGAAAAAAATGACTAATTCATATGGCACTTAAATTTTGGATTTGTTGAACTTTATCTCAAATTGGAAAAATTAAAAATGATAAATTCACCAGAATTAACGGGGTTTTACGAGATTTTTAAACTCGAATTAATTTGATAATTAATTTTAGTTTGTTTTCTAAATTAATAATAAAAAGTGAAAAATTAAAAAATGTTGTTTTTTTGAATAAATTTTTATTGTCTTGAATTTTCTAATTTTTTTTCATCGATATAAATTAACTTAAAGTCATTTGACTTGACTTAAAAATTATCTTTTTAAAGTCAAGTCATTTGACTTGATTTCAAATTTTTTTTTTTAATTTTTTTTCATTCTATAGATTTCTGATGAAGAATACCAGCTGGACAATGATTGTCGAGTATTCATTTTTTATTCAATTTAAAATGGTGACACAATTATTTTCCGACACTAGACCATTCAAAAACCACAGCGCTTAATCAATTTGTCATATCCAATTTAATCAACTCATTTAAAGTTTAACATTTTTGATCCGATAAAAACTCTTAAACAAATATTAGCATTGTAATTCAAGACTTAAACAAACTTTTATATAAACCATTGATTTATTATCTTCGATTTTTGGATTTCTTCCTTTCATGTGAAATAAATTTTTTTTAAAAATTATATTTTTAATCTGTTCTTGAGTTCACATTTCAAAGATGATCAGTTAAATAATGCTATCTATGTCCATAAATTTTGTATTTCAAGCTTATGATCGAGCGATACACCCTAATTTCAATAGTATAATTCCAGACCAGACTTAAAAAAAAAATCATCGACTTGACTTACATTTTTTTTTAAAAAAAATCTCAAAAATTGAAAAAATTAGAGAAAAAAATTAAAATTTTTTTAAAAGATGTCACTTCAATTTTAAAAAATTAAATGTTGATGTCGAACACTTAATGTTAATTTTTTCTTTTTTTGATATTTCAAAACAAAAAAATAAAGACAATAAATAATAATAATCAAAATTAAAAAATTAACATTTCAAAATAAAGATCTATCATTAAATAAATACTATAGCGTAATTTCTTGTCTTCGTTCATTTAATTTAATTTGTTTTAATTTGAATAACTACATGTGAAAAAAAAAATAAATGCTGTAACACATGTAACAATCTATTCCAATTTAAATCTTCTGAACTTTCATTTACTTAGCTTGTTTTTTTTTTTTTTAGCTTGCTGTAGCTTTTTATTATTTTTATTATCATTATTATTTATAAAGAATTCAGATTTTTTCCAACTCCATTGTGTAATTACTACCTAAGAATTTCTACCTTTATTCCTTAACTCTCAGAAACTTATTAAAAAAAAGATTAACGAATAAGTAAATTTTTTTGTCTATATATTTCAACAAAAAGTTTCTAACTTTTAATATTTTAATATTTATTTTATTTTATTTTTTTTTTTTTTTATTCTGAAGGAGCACTAGCTGGCTACAAAGATAACAAAAAATAATTTGAAATCAAGTCGACTTGACTTTAAAAAAAAAATTTCAATTGACTTGACTTGACTTTGACTTGATGACTTTAGCCCGACTTTGGCTTTTGACTTGAAGTCTGACTCAAAAAAAAAAAAGATTTTATTATCTATGCTATTAATACAAATAAAACTATTTTATGGAAATTAAATAATTTTTCGGCAAGCACGATTCTCCCAAAGTTTTCCTTCATTTTTTTTGCGCAAAAATTTGAGATCTTGCTGATGAAGATACAGTCAACAGCATTGACGATGAAGAAAGACCAGCCAAAAAATCAAGAAAAGAGAATAGAGTTTATACAATTCATGAGACTTTTGATACTTACAAACAAGCACTATACTTATAATTTTTTGCTATAAAAATATTTTTTTTTACTTCTAAATAATTTAATTTGCTATTTTTGATTTATTTTTTTACTTCTTTTTATTTTCAATTTTAGTACTTGATTCAATAAATTTGCTACTAAATTAATTTTTATTTATTTATGGTTTTGTGAAATTCAGTACAAAATTATAAAAAGAACAGATAAAAATGTAAATATATTGAATAACTTTTTATCTATAGGTTTAGACTTAATTCTGTAAATGAAACATAGTGCAACATTCTAAGTTGCATCAAATTTCAAGGTCTGCTAAATTTGCAGAGTTTAGCAGAAATTAAATTTCAATAAAATCGAGAGCAATGCATTTTGCAGAGATTTTGCACATCATTAGCAGACTTTTACAGTTAATGAAACTTTGAATGTTGCACCATGCTGCATTCACAGAATTAATTAAAAACTTTAAAAAAAAAAGTTATTTAATATTTTTACACTTTGTTCTGTTCTTTTGTACTGAACTTCATAAAACCTTTATTTATTGAATTGAATTAACCTCCTTTAAGGAGAAGTAAAAAAATAAAAATAAATTTTTTTTGTTTTTTTTTTTTTTTTTAAATGAAAAATTATTTTTTAGCCATTTTTTTATTTAAGTCCAGAGAATTTTTTAACCTTAAATCAATTTTATCTTTGAAAATTGATGAATATCTAATGTTTTTCAGTTAAAGTAATAAAGAATTTTCTTTGTAAAATATGTTCTTTTAGGTTATTTTACTTTTAAAACAGTCTGATTTTGAAAATTTTAGTCATGAACAATTAAATAAAATGTTAAAAGAAAGGATTTTTTGAACATTTGTGGTTAAAAAAATCGGGAATTCTATTCTAAAGACAAGATATCTTCTGCTTGCTACAAATACCCTGTATAACTTTATGTTTTAATTCATATTTATAGGATTTTCGTAGCACTTTGATTTTTTGAAAGCCAAAAAAGAACGTATAGACTTATGTTTTGGGACAAATTATAATTTTACTTTTAAATTTAGATATTTTTAAATTTGTTATTTGAATAATTTATATAAGTGGTTTCTTTTATTAAATTTAATAAAAGTTAAATAAAATTAAGATTGCTCAAATTGACTTTCAATAATCCAACTTTCATTTTCATTTAGAAGAATGAACAATTTATTTAATTTTTTAGATCTTTCGGTGATTTTTTTAGCTCACATTTTCAAGACCTTTTAAATGCAGTGTCATCTACGAAGAAAAGCTAAAGTATTGTTATGGTCCCATAAGTCTGTTTCATCTTTTTAAAGGTGTTCATTATTTTTTTGAATATTTAACATGCTTTATTGACTCAATTTCATATTTTTCTCTTAAGTTTTACCAGGTATTTTAAATTAACTTTCTAGATAAGAAAAAAATTTTATCTCTTAAAAACATTCTTTTGAAATTTTCAGGTATTCAAGGAGCAAAATGATTTTCTCGACTGAATATAAAAACAGCATGCTAATGTTTTACTCAAATTAAAAAATATTTAAAAGCGTATAAGCATTTCTTTTTAGAAGAATAATTATAAAACTTGCAGTTGTTTTTACTTTCAAAAAAGAAAAAAAATATATATTTAATTTCGAAATCAAAATAAATATTTTCTTTGTTTCGAAATTCTATAATTATCTTTTTTAGAGTGTTTTTCTAGGTTTTCTTTTTTTTTAAAGATTTCAATTTAATCCTGAACAAAAAAAATTAAAATAATACAACAAAAATTTATTAAAAAAAACTTATACAAATGTTAAATTATTAAAAAAAAAATGTTTATTTAATTAGGCTCTTCGAAAGAGGGCCAATTGGCTCTGGTCTCTACACCGAAATTTTTAGCCCACCAGTCTAAATCATTTTCTGGATTTATAAGGTTGACTTTTTGCAAAAAATTGTCAAATATATCCTCAAATGTTTCGTCATTATGAATCTGTAGCAATTCATGGCATTTGAGAAAAATTTGTTTGAAAAAAATAATTCTTTCTAGTTCAAAATTTTGCGTTTTCTCAAAAACCTCGCTCATTTTCGAAATATGTCTAGGCTTGTATAAATCCATTTCAGTCAAAGTATCTTGATACAGCCGTCTTGCCTTTTCTTCTTCTTCTTTGGCTCTTTTGGCCTTCTCTTCCAATCTATTTCGCTGATCAAGTGTATACTTTGGATTCGACTCAGCCATTGTCAAATTTTTGGAACTTTGTTCAACTGTCTGTATTGCGTCAAAGTATTCTTTTTTGCACTTTTTCAGCTTATCACAAAGCTCGGCCCATGACTTTTCTGCAATTTCAAACTCGTTCTCAAACTCTTTAGTTTGTTTAAAATTAAAAAAATTTTTTTCGTATCTTAACTTGAGCCAGTCTTTTATCTTCTGTACGGGATCATTAATCAATTTTTTGCACAAATCCAAGTGAACATCAGCCGATTGATTTGCCACTTCAAGTAGACCCTTCCATCCTCTCTTGGCCTCTTCTGCCTCACTTGAATTTTTGTCCAAATAACTATTCCATTTTTTGCTCCATTGCTTCAAGGACTTGCTGTAGTCCTCTTCTATTTTGGCCCTTTCGGACAAAAAGTCGACCAATTTGTCTCCCAACACATATCCATTGTCGCATCTTTTTAAAGTGTACTTGTAGTTGCCAATGTCCCAAAAGCTGATGTGTTCTTCGGATGAAAACTGTCTCTCTATAAAATTGTTGTTCTCGTCAGGCGAAAATGTGCTGAAGCTTGGAATTTCTTGTCCTGGAACAATTTGAGCATCGGCATTGACTTCTTGAGATCTGCGGGCAGCTGATTTCTGGTTTGCTTTTCTGGTTCGCTTGGTAATCTGCGTGCTGCGACCTGATGCGCAGTTTAAAGACTTTAAAAAAGCAAATGGCATCTAGATAAATAAATACGAAGTAAAAGATAATTATTTATTTATGACTAAATGACCAAGTTTAACAAAGGTAAAATAAATTTTTTAATTTATAACCAGAGAAAATGTTCAAATAAATTCAGACTCTTTTTATATAAAAATTAGTATTAATCATAATTCTAATAAACAAGTTAATTTTTTCATCAGAAGATTATAAGTAATTTAAAATAAAGAAAATATATAGGTAGAATATGAACAAAAAGTATCAGTTTTTTTTTTAGGTGAGAAGACTGTTGAACGAGTTAGAAGAACAATAGGAAAATTTTTAGATTTTAGAAGCACAGATGCAAATGAGTAAGTAAGAAAAAAAAGTGAATTTATAACCAGATCTGCGCTTTTTTATACCAAGGACTCCGATTAGTAATGGAAGATGTAATTTCCCAATATAAATGGACTAATTTAAAGCGGATTGTGGAATTTTAAATGAAACCAAGTAAAAGCTGATTTGATTCCAAATTTAGTCATTTTTAATTTTCAAGGTACAATTAGTTCAACTAAATTTGTATTTTATAGTTTTGTGTATTTACTTTTTAAATGTTGATTTTAATCTTTAATTTATTCAAGCTTTAAAAAATGAAGCATTTGCTTGGCTTTTTGCAGCTGAATTTAATGAGAATTTTAAAAACAACAGGCCTTTGGAAATTACCTTTTTTTTTAATTTTGTTTATTTTAAAAAGAGGAGTATTAATAAAAATTAAAAATAATTAGATTAGATGAGTAAATTTCATGTTTATTTTTTATTAAATGGCAAAAATTTTGCTCTTTACTGTTTGTTTAAGCTGTTGATTGAAAATGTATGAAAGCTAAGTCTTTAAAAAGTCGATTATTCTAAAGAGATCAAAACTTTAGCTCGAAAAATTGCTTTATTATTGTAATAGCAATATGGTATTTTTGAGAAACTCAAACAGATAAATTAGTGTGAATATTTCGAAAAAGTATTCATATTTAATTAAATTAAGGCTTCATTTAATCTTCTAAAAAAATTCTAATTTCGAAGCCATTTTTTTAAACTTCAAATGAAAAAAAAAATTATAAATTTATAAATTTTATTTGAAACCTAATATTTTAAATTAACAAAGATTTGAAGTTTTTTTGAAATTTCAAATTTAAACTATTGATAATGAAATTTTTATGGATTCAATTTTTTTTTTCGATTTTTTTAAAGTCGAGTCATTTCCATCAAAATTTGAACTAAAACAATATTTCTTAATTTTATTAATTCTAAATACTTAAATAAATATCTAAAATTAATCAAATGGTATTTATACAACATTGTTTTTATACTCCTATAAAAAAAACAATATCAGCATTATTTACTTTAATTACCGTTTTAAGGTTTTTTAAAAAACAAGTGTGAATATTTTAAATTTTTTACATTTTTTTAACAAATTTCTTAAAAAATTTTTTTTTTTAGCAACAAGCCAAAAAAGTTTAAATTAAGACCATCTTTTTAATCCGAAAATATACTTTTTTAATTTTAATAGAAAAAAATATGTTTTGAAATATTTGGTTTAATTTTTTGTGTTTGAATTACAAAATGTATCCAATGTTGAAATAACATTAAAAAAGTGCGATGTTTTAAATATTTTTTTCTGTTTCAAATAAAAAAATAATTTTAAGTTTATATTGCAAGTATGTAAAACTTTTTTTTGTTTAAAAATTTTGACTTTGGGTTTGTTATATGATGATCCTAAAGATAATATTTGTTTTTCATTTTTTATTTTTTATAAATTGATTTTTTGTTAAAATGCATCAAACGAATGTCAATTATCAATAAAGTCAAAATTTATAAAGAAAAAAACAAGGTTTTTCAGGTCTAGTCGGTTAGGTGAACTATAATTTACCTATTACTGGAACAATTTATGTTCTCAGGTTTTTTGAACTATCAGTTCACCTAATCTAAAAATTATTCATCTTATTTAACAATCGTTCACTTATTTTGTTTTTTTTTTCTTTTATTTAGTAAAAAGCTAAATTTAATATTAACAAATAAGATAGATAAAAAAATCATTAGATAAAAAAATTAAAGTTAAGAGGAGTAGGTAAAATTTGCGAAATAGATGAATCTAATATCCCAAACATCAAACACTTGAAGGGTGAAAAATCAATTTTAATTTTCTATATTTTTTATTATTTATGTTTAAATGCTAAGATTTAAGTAGAGAGTGAATTTGGGAATATGGTATTGTTGAAAGTGTAATACCAGGTCAACCAGATCAGAGTAAATGCTATTTCTAAAGCTCCTTCAAATTAAAAAAAAAATTATTAAATTATTAATTGTTTATTTTTATGCCAATTTAGAGAATTAGGAATTCTATAAAATAGCCTTATTCAATTTGTTCACCTAATGTGAAATTAGTTCAGATAATTCTATTTCGGTTCACCTTTACGTGAACAAAAAAATTAGGTGAACTAATAGTTCACAAAACCTAAAAGACAACAAATAACTGACTAGACCCAGTTTTTCAACGATTGAATATAAATTTAAAAATCTAAATGAATTATTTATCTTTTTGTTTTTTAATTTTTTTCCATATATTTTGATTCTGAAGGAGCACTAGTTTGGTACAGATAAACAAAAAAATAAATAAATTATTTAAAAGTTTTCAATATTTTTTTTTTAAATTCCAAATAAAAATTAAACTCATTATATTTCACTTAAGAGTTTAATTTCAATTATGAAAATGCTTGCAGTATTAACTTAAAATTATTTTTTTATTTGAAACTGAAAAAAATATTTGAAACATCGCACTTTTTCAATGTTATTTCAACATTGGATACATTTTGTAATTCAAACAAAAAAAATTAAACCATTTATATTTCTTTTTATAATTTGAAAAAAATGTTTTGATTTTTAGTTTCTAGATATAAATGGCGAATTTTTTGCAAATAATTTTTTTTTGAAAGCATGAATTGAAAAATAAATTCAAAATTTTGTTTAGTATTTTGCAATGTGAAATCTTAGTTCAAAAATAAAAAATTGAAATAAACATTCTCTCAAATTGTAATTGAATTTTTTTTCCTTCATTTCTATGTAGAAATTTAAAAATATAAAAAAAAAATATTCTTTTTATCTTAACCATTTTTCGATAAAAATTTTATTTTTTTGATA
Source organism: Brachionus asplanchnoidis (assembly GCA_025491095.1). NCBI lineage: Eukaryota > Metazoa > Rotifera > Eurotatoria > Ploima > Brachionidae > Brachionus > Brachionus asplanchnoidis. The sequence continues at coordinate 2,510,026 of JAILYF010000006.1, forward strand.
AATGTTCTGGTATTTTAGTTAATACAAAAATGATTAAGATTAATTAAAAACTTTCATTATTTTGCAAAGTTACACCAATGTTTAGATTTAAAAATTAAAGAAATGAAAAAAACATTGATTAAATTAATTTAAGAAAAAAAACATATTCTAGGAGAAATTTGAGATGAAAATAAAAAAAAGTAGAAGATTTTTTTCATCCATGATACTTTTAATTTGATTATTTTGATTTCAATTATCGCAAAAGAATTTTATGCTAAAAATTTTTGAATAAATATTTATGTAAGAATAAATATATAAATATAAACAAATTAGTTTGGTTTTTCATTTAAATCAAAAAGTTTATTGTAAAATACAATCTCTCTTAATAAAAAAAATTTATAAATCTAATACATTCTTAGAACGTCCAAAGACCGGCAGTCTCATTCTTTCAAATCTTATCATTTCAAATCTAAAACATAATAAAAAATTCAATATAAGAGAATCTATTTTTTTTGCATTTTAAGATAATTTTACAAGTAAGATTTAAAAAAATTGTTCTCCAGATGAAACAAGATGAAACAAGGTTAGTTCACTACTGCTGAAATCTGCGAGTATTTACGCTATCTTAAACTATTAAAAATAAAAAGCATGATTGTTTTTGCAAACATAAAAAAAATCAAAATAAATACGAAGACTAAGATTCCAAATACCTTTTATTTTAGTATAAATACAAAAAATAGAATATAAACATAAAGTATGTTATTGTAAATAAATTAATTTTTGTACCAAATATATATATATTTTTTATAAATATAAAAGTATCTAAATAAATTTAAAAATTTTATAATTTTTAGCTCCATTATTAGACTTTTGGGGTCTAATTTTACTTTCGATCATTACAAATTTTCCTTCATTTTCATCTTACTGAATATATTTTAGCCTGCATAATACAATATAATGCTTAAAAACCCAAAACCAATTGAAATTCACAGCTAACAGTTGAGAAAACTAAATTTTTTTGCTCATATTTATGTCTTTGAGCAAATGAATCGCACAACAGACACCTTGTGATTCATTTGCTCGAATTTTGTCTTCGGAATTGACTCTTCTAAGTATTTTTGTAAAAATTTAATTTATATTTGTAAAATAATAAAAAATAATAAAAAAAATAAACAGCATATATTTTTCAATCTTTCTTATTTGGGATGATGCAAATATATTTAAGATGGTGTTATTCATATTTGCTTTAAAATAAAATATTTTTGAAATTATTATTTTTATGTTTGGGTTTGTATTTATTGTGTTTGGAATATATGTAGAGCCAAAATAAAATTGATACAGATTTTGATGACTACCGCAGTAGATGAAACAAAAGTTGTAAAAATTTTTCTTTTGGAATTTTTTTGTGGAATTTCACAATTCCCAAAAACATCTGATCACATAAAGACATTTAAATTAAGGTAAAATTCTCTAAAAATGATATATCGAATTTGAGGACAAGATGGGGCTTTCTTATGGTTCATTCTTGCCGACATACTCAAAAAAAGGCAAATTGAAGTTTCAGATCAGGATCAAAAGATCAAATATAAATTGTAATATTGTTTTTAATAATAGAGAAAAAATAAATGTTTTCCTAATCAATTACTTGACATGTCATGTCAAGTTTATTTACATATTAAAAATTTTAAAATGCCCTTTTTTATTGATCTTTAATAGGTTTAAATTTTTTAATTGATTTTAATGAAAACTTACTTTTAAAGACAAAAAAATTTAATGTTTTAAAATTTAAAATATTATTTAAGTGGAAAAATGAAATTAATTTTGTTTGAATGAATGGATATAAAAGTTATAAATTTGAATTTGTGAATTAACTTAACCTGAATTATTTAAATTATTGATTTTTTTTGTTAAATAAATTAGATTACAATCATTTTGATGTAATTTGATAATGAATCATAATTAGACATAACATGTCTAGTAATGTTTAGTATTTATTTCTTAAAAATTATCAAAATCATTAGATTAATCAAGTTTTAAAATTTTAAATGATCGTTTTGATCTTAAAATTTATTCTAAAACTTCCATTTGCCCAAAAAAATTAAAATTTAATTTATTTTTCTAAAAACTAGACAAAATTTTGTCTAAGGTGTAATATTTTCAAAATTTTATAATTATCGAATCATTATTTGATTTTTAATTGAAATTGTGAACAAAATTTATTTAGAACCCAGAAGTGCTACCGATTAGTGATGATTTTTTAATTGTAAATTGTTTAAAAAAAAATTGAAGATAGTCCAAAGCTTTTAATCAGCTTTTAAAATGCATTGTGAAATTTCATACAAAACTTCCAATACACAAATTTAAAGTTTTGAAAAATTTTGTTCAAATGATCAAAAACTTATTCTTTAAATGAAACAAAGTAAAACAACTTTTTATGCAACGACTGTGAAAGCCTGCAAAATCTGTGTAAATTAACACTAGAAGCACCAAAACGAGTCAAAATGACTCGTTTTAATGGAATCTAATGGATAAAAATTTATTGTTTGGATAAATCTATTCAATACTTTATTTTAATTGAGCGAAAATACAAATTTGGCTAAAAAAAGTATCTTATCTTCTAATGAATTCATTTCTTTTTGAGCCAATTCTTCGTCTTTCATGTAAAATACGCAAATTTTAATTTTTGCATTTTTTAAATTTGCTTATCTTCGTTCAAGTAATAGGATTTGAGTCAGTTTTTTAAAGATTTGTATACTTTTTATTAATATTTTATGACTCATCCATTGGTTTTGTAGATAAAGTCAAAATTTTAATTAAAAAGCGAGTCAAAATGACTCGTTTTGGTGCTTCTAGTAGTATATACTTGATTTTGTACAAAGGATTTTTTTTTTATTTGAATTTAGTTAATTTACAAAGTTATTCTTAATATTATGCTGAAAAAAAAAATTTTCTCAAATAGCAAAAATTGACTTAGATTTTAGCGGCCAAAAATCGAAAAAGAGTCATTTTGACTCGTTGGTGCTTCTAGTGTTAATTTCGGTTTATTTTATAAACTTTAAAATAGGGTGCACTTTTGCAGACTTCCACAGTAAGTGATACACAGGTTGTTTGTTTTAATCATATCAAATGGTCACCTTTTTATTACCAAATTAAATATCTGCTCTCATAACCGACAAGAGTTAAATCTTCCATTTGTCTGAATATTTCCATTTTTATTTCGACTCATTAATTCAGATTTTCTTGTTACTTTCTTTCAATTAAATGGTTATTTGAAAAATTTAAAAACCATGTACTCAAGTTAAATAATTCAAATTTGGAAACAAAATCTTCATAAATTAGTGTTATTGAAAAATTCGACTTTAATATTTTGATTATAAAGTTAATTATTAATCTTGAGTAAAAATATTAGAATCGACCATATTTTTTAAATCAACCTTTTTTTAAATATCCCATTATCAATTATTTATTTCCAAATTGGCATTTTTTTAATTTTTCAAATTTTTTATAGAATAAATCAATTATGCTTTTAGTTTCTGAATATACCATTTTTTACCAAAATTTACAAAAATATCCAATATTAACGATAAATTACTAGTGATGTTGGTTATGCTTGGTTTGGTGGTTTGCTAATTTCAGTAAGCCAAAAATTAATTACTCGAATTTTGCTTACATTGAATTGAAAGGGGTTTATTACTACATTGTGTTAGACATAAAAGAAAATGTGCCACTTTAGCGTTTGCTAAAGCTTTTAGAGCTTCTCATCAATCAAAGTTGGTGTTACCCCATTTTTTGAAATCATCATGTCAAAAAATGGCAAAATGAAGATTAAGATCAAATTTTAAGATCAAAACGATCATTTAAAATTTTAAAACTTAATTAATCTAATAATTTAGGAAATTTTTAAAAAATAAATCCTAAACATTACTTAGCATATTATGTCTAATAACGGTTCATTTTTAAATTAACATCAAAATGATTGATTTCTAAATTATTTAACAAAAACAATCAATAATTCAAAAAATTCAGGTTTAGTTAATTCAGAAATTCAAATTCGTAGTTTTTATATTCATTTATTCAAAATTAAATAATTATATTTTCCCACTTAAAAAAATTATAAAAAATAAAACATAAAAAAATTATTTGTCTTTAAACCTCTAAAATGTTCAATAAAAAAGGATATTTTGAGGCAACTTGAAGTCCATGGTCATGATCAAATGATCAAAACTAAATTGATAATAAACTTAATAAAAATGGTCTTATTAACTTTTTTCAATTTTTTTTTAATTTAACATAAGATGTTTACTATTTTAATTAAAAGAAACAAAACTTTTTTTTCTAATTTATCTTGAATTGATTCTTCTAAAATTTTTATTTGAAAACTTTAAAGACAAATTTAAAATCTATATTAAAGTATCCAAATTATGGCTTTTAATCTTATTTTAATACTTATTAAAATATATTACAGTTAAACAAAGTTAAATTTGTATTGCAAAATTTTCAAAATATTGATTGATATTTTATATTTACTTCAGATAAAAATTCATAAAATTTTTTTTCCAATTAAAGAATAAACAAATCATGTTTTATAAAGTTAACTCATTTTTTATTAAAAAATTGATAAAAATACTATTTTATTTAAATTAAAAACTAAAGATTTTGATTTGAAATATACCTTTGATCATGAACTTCAATTTGACATATTTTAAATTTTTATTTATGAAAATAAACTTGACATAACATGTCAGGTAATATCTTAAGAAAAAAAATTACTTTTTCTCTTTTTATTAAAATAAATACTACAGTTTGTATTTTGAAATGTAATTTTTTATCAGTGCTAAATCAGTATGTCATCAAAGGTCTTGAATGTTTAGCTTATTTTAATTGTTGAAATGCTTTTCTGATGTTTAAATTTGTGAAAAATATGCACCAATCAACCAAATAAATTATCAGATTTGGTCAAAAATCAAAGTGAAAGTCTAACTTTTATCATCAAAAAATTAGTAATTTTAAGAGATGAAGCTAGAAGGAGAAAATTAGGAAAAAGCTAGAAAGTTTTTAAATGATAAATCAACCAATTTTTTTTCAATTTAAATACTTATTATGGTTAAGTATTAGACAAACGAGTTAAAAAATAAGTGTTTATGAAACTGAAAGGATATGAATCTTTATAAAGAAAAAAAATGTATCTGTTTATTAGTTTCATAAAAAATCAGAGTTGTTTAAAAGTCAAAAGTCTTAAGTCAAGTCAAGTCATAACTTTGACTTAAATTTTTGTGACTAAGACTTAAAACTGTGACTTAAAAACAAGTCTGTAAAAAATAAAAAGAGTCAGACTAACATATGAACATAATTTAGTTGAAAAAGCTAAGAAAAATCCAAAAGTGCAGATTGCAGATTTTGTGAACAGAACCAAAGTGCAGATTTTTATTTTTAAGTCTTTTAAATAAATAAATTAAACTTTTTGTTCCTAAAATTTCAATTTTTTTAGTAAAGTCTTTTATTAAATTTATTATTTAACTTATTTTTTTATTTAAAATTTAGAATAATATTTAACATTGGTAAAATATTTTTTTGAATAAGAAGTTCAGTCATTCGCAAATAATATAATTTTTTGTTTATTGTAGCATTCATTTTAAAAAATCGTTTAACATGCAGCTATTTTTTTAATCGATTCAAATACTTGAATTTTTAATAAAAAATAAAATTAAAAAATTCTAACATAAATATGGTGTATTTTCTATTTTTTAATGAAAATTTTCATACAATTTGAAAAAGCATGAAAAAAGTGCGATTTTAAAATTAAATTAAAAAAATAAATGGCTTTTTAATTTATTTAGACTTGGTGTTTTTTTTTGCCTTTTTGATTAATTTTTTTTTAAGATACCTTTTTTATTAGATAATGAATATAATTTTCAGTAGATAATTAAATATTGCTAGGACCTTTAAAATTTTAAGATAATTATCTTGAAAAATTTAGTGATTTTTTTATTAAATAATATTTTATTTCAAAAATGGAACTTATTTCTCCGCATTATAAAAGCCATTTACCGATTTTAGCAATTAAAGATTTTTAAAATGATTTTGAATTTTTTTAAAAGACTGTTTAATATTTTTAGGTAAAAAAAATTCTAATTTGCTTTATTCTTAAATATTTTAGATATATTAAAAAATTTATCATTTTTAAAAGAAAGTTGTTTTCTTTTTTGAATTAAAAAATAAAAAAAATCCAAGATTTTTGTTTTAAAAAAATAAAAAAATTACTATCCAATGTTTGCTTTAATATGTTTAATTTCAATGTAAAAAGATTATTTTCATTAAATTAATAAATTTTCATTTAAAGACGAAAAAATGCTCTATAAATAAAATGCAACGCAACTTTAATTTACTTTAAGAATGATCTCAAGATTGTTTAATGATAAGTGAGTCTAAATTCTATTTTTAAAAGACTGAATGAGATAAACTTTTACAATTTTTATTTTTCAAGCAATTTTTCAAGAATATTTAATTTAATTAACTCAAAATTATTCAATTTTTTTGTATAAAATTTACTTTTTGCTCTAATTTATGTGTTTTTTCGATTTTTAAAAAATCAAAAATAACTTTTACAAATCTCAAAATTAACGCTAACGTGGCTGAAAGGGAGAATTAATATTCATTCCAAACAGCCAGGGGATTTTGTCCCAAATTATTTTTTAAATAAATAAATAAATGAGATAAACTTTATGAGGAATCCTCGTAACTTATTTCTTAAAGTAAACAAATACCAGACTTCTCTGTCCTTCTTCCTTAAGTTAATTTTTTTAAGTTTTGATTATTGCTCAACTGTTTCAAGCTAGTCTCAAAATAAGCAATTTTTAAATAAGCAAAAAGGCTTGCATAACTATCTTTAAGTTTTTGAACAGTCAATGGTATAAGTAGCATTCTTGAAAACATGGTATACAGCATAGGAAACTTATCAGCAAAGGAAATTTGAAAAATTAGGACATTATCTATTAAATTTATAATTTATAAAGACTCAACTGTAATTTTAATGGATAATTTTTTTTTTAAATAACCCAAAGAATTTTAAAATATAACTTACCGTAAAACCTTGCAAACTACCCCATGGGGTTCAAACGAGAAAATGGGGGGGTTATAATTTAACAGCAATTTATTCTGTAAAATTATTTAAAAAAAAAATAAATTAGAAGCCCGGGCTTATATTGAAATTATTTATTTAAATTGATGGGGTAATACGGAAAAAAGTTTAATTTTTGACTGGGCTTTTAAAGAAAATTTCGGTACTTTTGAAAAAAAATTAATAAAGAAATTAAAAAAAAATATTAAAAAAAGAGAAATTATGTTGGCGATGATGATGAAGAAGAAGTGCTGGCTAGAGTTACTTCAACAATAGTCGGTGCTGCCGAATGGGTAGTTGATGACAGTGGTTCAATCAGACGATTTTCGTTGGCTGCATGAAGTAATGCCTGTCTTTCAGCTGCTTCTTCTTTAGTCGGCCTACCTCGTTTTCTTTTAGGAAGAGGTGGTAGTTGTGGACTTTTCATGTTAGTTTTTAAGTAAATTTATTTAAGTCAAAATTTTAGAAGAGAATTAAAATATTAATAAAAAAAATACGTTCTATTTAACTTGACTTGACTTTAAATTTTGATGTTCAAAGCGTGGGTATGATGATGCAAATTTCTAAAAATTTTAAGCTCATGGGTGTGTATTATTTTTAATAATGCAATCCCATGAGACAATATTATAATTATTATAATTATCCCATGGGGTAATACTGAAAATCTGTTAGTATTATTATAAGAATTTTAATTAATTTTTTAATACAACCCCGGTGTAATACAGAATTTTTTTTTTTAAACCCATGGGGTTATATCATATATTATGGTGGGGGGGCTATAGCAAATTACACACTATAACCCCGGGGTAGTTTGCAAGGTTTTACGGTAAGCATTAGTTTGAGAAAATTCAATTTAATAATATCTGATCTTTTTTTTTAAACTAATTTATTTTAATTTAAATAATTTTTTAAATCTAAAATTATTGAAATTAAAATAAATAAAAAACAATGTTCCCGATAAAAAGTCAAAATTAAAAAGCTCCTGAGAATTAAAAACGAAAAGAGAATGATGTTGATTTATTTATTGATGTTTAAATTTTTTATTTAGATTTTTATTTTTTTTATTTTGCTTAATTATTTAGATTTTTTTTTCTTCATAATAGGTTACTTTTGAGAAATCTTTTGAAGAATTAAAAAAAATATGTCACGCGTATTATTGCTTTTTTAGCTAAATTTATTATTCATTTATTTATTATAAAAGGTTTTTGAATTACTGTTAAAAAAATATTTCGCTGATTTTCTTGATTGCGTAAATAATTCAATAAATAAAATTATATTAAAAAATAATTAAACAGGAATGCATCTACTTCATTTAATAAATAAAAGTTGATATCATTAATTAAATTTAAATTTTTTTACCTTTCAAACCAAACCTTGAAAATCTCGTGCCTTATTCTAATGTTATTAGAAAAAATAACTAATGAAAAAAAATTTCAAATTAAAACAAAATTATTGATTTTTATTTTAAAAATAATTGCAAAAAACAAGCGCAATTCAATGTTTCACTTATTTTCTAATAAAAAATTATTATTCAGAAAAACAACATTTTAATTAATCTCTTGTAAATTAAATAAATATTTAATAATTAAAAGCTATTTAAGCATTTATTTTTTTTTATTTTCACCATAATATATAAATTTAAAAATTAATGTTTTTAATTTCAGTCATAAATAACATTTCCTTCCTTTTGTCTTTTTTAGCATTTTCTAAATTTGAAAATATTTTAAGTATAAGCGCATAATTATTTTAAATTTTACAAACAAATTTAATTTAAATGATGTTTTCGAACGGGACCCTTTGGGTAATTAAATGAAAAATCAAAAATTTATCTTTATTATTTATTTTTTAAAAGGATACAATAGTCGAAACCCTTTTTAATTACAATGGAGTGTAAATTTCCGATTTTTAATTGTAAACTTTGTCTAAAATCAAATTAAGGATGATTTTCATAGTGGGCATAGTATCGCTTGTATCTCTTTTATTCTCTATATCAATCTGCTGTTTAGTTTGCTCCAGTAATTCAAAGTACAAACGTCTTGATCAAAGAATACATCCAGGTAGACACAATTTTAATTAAAATTCAATTTTAAAAAGTTAAAAAGTGCAAAACGAATGTCAGAACTGCAAGTACAATCCGCCCAGAATGGTTATATTTACTGACTATCAGACTTCAAAAATACAAAATGGAGCCTATTTTCTGGTCCCTTTTGAAGCTAATCAAATTCAGAGTAGATCAATGAATGCCAGCATGTTTCAGACAAAAGAAGTGAACAATTTTAATAGAGAAATTCCCCTCAACCCTCCAAATTATTTGGTTCAAGAAGCTAGTACAAGCAAAATTTATCCACCACTAAATTAAAAATTTCAAAAAATTTTTTTTATTAAATAATTGTGTTGGTAAAAATTTAAATTTTTAAACAAAATAAATTTTTTATGCTCTGTAAACATTTCTGGGTATATATTTCCTTGGGCATTTGAGGTTTAAGACAAATTGATAGATAAATCCGGCTAAGAGGGCGCCAACAATCGGCCCCAGCCAATAAATCCAATGATTTTCCCAAATGCCAGTGACCAAAGCAGGTCCAAAGCTTCTTGCCGGGTTCATACTTCCCCCAGTAAATTTTCCTCCAAACAGACCTCCAATTACTACTGCAAGACCAATTTGTAGAGGAAAAGAGCCCCCAATATCTTTACGTGATGAGTCTACGCAGCTAAAAATAGTCAAAACTAGGATAAAAGTTATGATTATTTCGACGGCCAGACCTTGGACCATGTGTATGTCCGGATGCAAGGTTGTTACCGTTTCCGCGATCAAACTTGCATTTTCGCTCTGATTGAAAACAAAGCCGTGTAGAATTAAAGCTCCAACATAAGCTCCAAGAAGTTGAGACACGATATAAATAATGGTCAAAAGAGGATTTATTTTGCCGGTGAATAAAAAGGCTATTGTTACTGATGGATTAAAATGACCTCCGCTAACATTTCCCATACACCAAATCAATGTTGCTAGAGTGAGACCTCCGCCAAGACATCCTTTTAAAATTTAAAAAAAATTTTAAAAAATTTTAATTTTTTAAAAAAATCTAAAAAGATTTTAAATTTTTTTGAAAAATTTTTAAAAGATTTCAAATTTTGAAAATTTTTTAAAAGATTTCAAATTTTTAAATATTTTTAAAAGATTTCAAATTTTTAAATATTTTTAAAGATTTTAAATTTTTCAAAAAAATTTAAAAAGATTTTAAATTCTTTTGAAAAATTTTTAAAGATTTGAGATTTTTTAAAAAAATTTATAAAGATTTTTAAATTTAAATAAATTCTTTTGAAAATTTTTTTAAAAGATTTGAAATTTTTTAAAAATTTCTAAAAGATGACATTTTTTTTTGAGAAATTTTTTAAAGATTTGCAATTTTTTTGAAAAATATTTGAAAAATTTACCATTCAGAGATGGAACTTTGTCCTCGGAAATGGGTAATCCAATGCTGCATACATATAGAGTCAAAATTAGAGTACCCAAAAATTCAGCCAAAGATTTTTGATAGGGACCAGGAGTTTTTAAATCCTGAAAACAATTCGAATATGTTTTGATAGCTGTTGATTCTAAATTACAGGTAATTGATTGAGGTTCATTTTTTTCGTCATCATAGTTCAATTGAAAGCATCCAGTCTGGGATAAATCACCCCTGCTTGGGTCAATGAATCTAGAGCTTTCTTCGAAAGACTCGTCATGCTCAAAACGGTGGGCTACCTTTTTCAGAGAAGATTTGGCATGCAAATTTACATTTTCATCATTCATTTTAAATTTGTTTGGTAGATTTTGGTCAACCTTTTTTATTTCAAATCTTGACGATGCTGGAAGCTGTCTTGTCATACTATCACCAAGAGGACTGTCTTCACTCATCCTAGATAAATTACAAATTAGATATGTCTTACTAATTTGATCACTAGTCTTACCTGGGTTTCTTTGTCTAATATCAATCAATTGATTTTTGTTTATTATGTTCAAATAAAATTAAAAAAAAAAAAAAATTCTAAAAATTGATTTTTGTTAATGAGCTTTAATTATTCAAAATTAGCTCTTATTTAAAATCAGGCTAAGAGTTTGATTTTTTTAAACGATCGCGGTTTCTATATGATGCAACAATAAACTTAAATAATTTTTCGAGCTAAAATAATTCAATAGCTTAAGAAAAAAATTCGCTTTAGAGTAAATTTAAAAAAAGCCATTTGTGTTCTTTATTTATAATTTTTTACATATTTTATTTTGAACAATTTAAATTTGCGGCCTAGTAGGAAAAAAAGCTTTCATTCAATATTAAATTATTTTCCAAATTTTTTGCGTTTAAATTAAAAAAAAAACGCAAGTTTCATTTTTAAAATAAATTTTGCTCATTTTCAAAATAAAAATATTGATTCAAATTTAAGTCGAATTATTCACTTATAAGGCATTTCCCATCGGATCAAATCTGATGCTTTCCGTTTTAAGAAAAACCTCCTGCTAATGACTATCACTTTTCTATTTATTTTGTTCATTAGAATAATTATTTTTTTATAAATTACTACCATTAGAGACACGTTATTAGTTTTTTTAATAAAAATCTAGTGATTAAAATTATTTTGCTACAAAAACATTTCCTTTAATTAAGAATGAAAACCAGGAGTACTTAAAACAAAAATTTTAATGGATACACAACGAAGAATTGTAAAAAAATTGATTTAAAATTTGTTGTCAATAATTAAAAAGTATTAAAACTACAACGACTTACTAAAAAATTAAATAAAATTCTTATAAAAAAAAATTGACTTCTAGATACATAAAATCATCTTACTTTTAATTTTGTCATATTTATTTTCAAATATTGCTTATCATAATATATCTTTCAAAAATCCCTTGTTCATTATTAATTAATTTTTGACTTAAAATTCAAATATTCAGATAAAGGTTTAAAACATTTAAACAGATTGAAAAATAAAAAAAAATAAAAATCCTTTAAAATAAAATAAAGTTAAAAAAATAATCATTCTAATATTAAATAAATTTTTTAAATTTTATAATGAGAAAAGAATTAGAATATATTTGATAGCTGTAGTTAAATTTCATTTTTATTGTTGAAAAGATGAAACTTAAAAAGACTAAAAAATAGTTTCAGGACAAGCAAATACTTTGCTAGTTAGCTTCATTGTAAATTTAATTAAATATTTTTTTTTAATGAAAATTAAACAAATTCAAATTCACTTAAATAAAAAGATCACAATTAAAGGGAGCAAAATGATTCCATATTAAATTACAACTTTTTAAAATCTTAAGAAACTCTTTTTCCTCAATTTAAAGACAATGATTCATAACCCTAGAAAAACACCAGAAACTTTTTTTTATTAAAGGTATGTAGTTTTGAAAATAATTGACAAAATAAAACAATGTCATTTTGACAATTAAAAAAAAATGAATATCATTTTTTAAAAGAGACTGTTTTGAAGATAGGGCATATTTTTAATTTCAAACTAGAAAAAATAAGCCAAATAAATAAATAAAATAGCAAGAATAATTTATTTTTATGATAAAAAATTAAAATAAAAAGGTTGACAACAAATATAGATAATGATTTCATATTATTTTACCAGGAGTGAGAACTATATTTTACATGTATTATCTTATCAAATTAGTTTAATTAGAAGAAAATTCATATTTAATTATATTTTATTTATAATTTTAAAACTAAATTTTTTGGTATTGCAATATTTTAGATTTAATTTCCAATTTGACATTTGTAATAACATTTTCAAATTAACTTAAGATTTAAAATTTTTTTGCATTTAGATTTTGCTCTTTTTTTATGTTATCCTCAAATTTATCCAATTTCAAAATTTACTTGAACTGAATATGTTACGTTATTATTAAGATGATATTTTCTAATAGCGTTAAATTTAGAAGTTTAATTTACCCAGGAAATAATTAATACAATTAAAATGTAATATCTAAATTTAAAAAATATCTTTTATATACTTTACTTTAAAATTCACAATAAAAAAGAAGATAATAAAAATATGTTTTTTTAAAACACTTTAATTCTTTAATTCGGCGGCTAAAAAAATTAATATTTTTAAATTAAAACTACAAACTACGGATAAAATGCATAATTTGCTCCTTAAAAATTGCTATAGAGAAATCTCATGCGCACTTTCATTAATATTTATAAAATCGTTTAATGAGCGTGAACTACCAATTTTATGGAAGAAAGCAAATGTATCTCCTAAACATAAAAGTGGATCAAAAATGGACATCAAAAATTATAGACCGGTTTCACTAACTTCAATAGTCGGCAAGGTAATAGTAAGAATGCTTAGGGATAATATAATGAACTATTTACTAGAATACAATTTAATCTCTAATAAACAGCATGGGCTTCTTCCTTACAAATCATGTGCAACAAACCAATTAGAGTTCATTGATAAAGAAACTTATGAATATGGAAAAAGGCAAAAATGTTGACACTGTGTATACTGTCTTTTCAAAGGCTCTTGATAAAGTTCCTCATGAAAAATTGATAATAAAACTTGACTCATATGGTATAAATGGTAAACTTCTAAACTTGATTGAGTCGTTTTTGATTGGGCGGGTACAAAGAGTTGTTTTAGGTAATGATGCATCCAATTGGGAGGTAGTTACAAGCGGAGTACCACAATGATCCGTACTTGGTCCAATCCTATTTATAATTTATATCAATTATCTCCTTGAGAGCTTCATCAGTTTCTGTCTTAGATATGCTGATGAATTAAAATTAATTGGTCTCTTCGAATTCTCGAACGTAGGATCATTAGAACTTCAGAAAGACCTCGATCTCCTAATGGAATGGACAGAAAATTGGTCAACAAATCTAAACCTGAACAAATGTAAAGCAGTGTATCTAGGGAAGAGAAAAGAAAAAAACAAATACTTATTATCAAACCAAAATATATGTCATTTCCTAGAGGAGATAACAGAAGAAAAGGATTTGGGTGTTTTTATTACAAATGATTTGAAATGGAATAAATGTACTGTAGCAGCTATGGAAGCTAACCGAATACTGGGTCTAATAAGAAATTCTTTTAAGAACCTTAGCCCAGAATCATTAAGACTTCTTTATACATCACTTGTGAGACCTCATCTGGAATATGCAGTAGGAACCTGGAGTCCGTTTTTAAAAAAAGACATTATAATTCTTGAAAAGTGCAAAGAAAAGCGTCAAAACTGATTGATTATACCAGAACCAGGTCTTATGAAAACATATTGAAATACTTAAATCATATGAAACTTGAAAATCGTAGTTTAAGGGGAGACTCAATTAAAATATTCAAGATTTTAAAAGGTTTTAAAAAATATCGTTAAAAAATGGTATCAATTTCGCTTGTGGTGTAAAAAGCTTAAGAAGACCACATGACTGTTTTGGAATGCATTTGGAATGGTGAAAATCAAAATCGGACAAAGCCTTAGTTTATATGGCTAAACGCTTTTGAGGGTTAGTGTAGATAGAAATATCTATACTGTAGATACTACTGCTACTACTACTACACCAGCAATTTGCTAATACACTATCTCATTCTCATAAGTAATCATGTAAATTTACAAATTTTTATAGCAGTTACCTACTTAATTGACTTAGTAAATATGCAAAACTTAAAATTATGAATATTAACAAAATGAAAATTTTCAAATTACTTAAAATTTTAAATCCAAGTAAAATTTGCATCTGATTCTTCGTAAGAATTTTATTTAAAACTAAAATTTACTACTTTTTTTTTCCTTTATATTTGTTAAATTTTGAGATTTTTCTCTGCAAATTTTAATAGTGTTTCTTTAAAAAAATTTTGCTCTTTAAGTGCAGAAAAATTCAGATTTTGTCTCAAAATTTAGCAAATTATACTCAGCCACAAAAAGCGTTCAAAGTATTAATGCCTAAATTAAATTTTAGTTGTAAATAAAATTTTCTCTGCTCCCAGTTCAAAAATTGAGTGAACTCTAGTTCAAAAATTCAAATTTAAAAGGTAAATAAATTTTTAAAACAACTTCATTTAGATGAAAATATTTTATTAATGAAAAAATAGTTTTTAATCAAAAATATAAAATAGTAAAAATGTTTACTTTGATTGATTATTATTTTCATTATTGAAAAATTATATGATATTTTGTTCTCTTTTTATTTTAATTTTAATTATATTCTTTATTTTATAATATTATTTTTTGATTGAAATTTTCTTATCTTTAATCATATAGTTCTACAATCTTAGGAGCTTATACCTGTTCTTTACGAAAAATAAAAAATGATCTATTATGAAAATTTTTATGTAAAATGAACTTTTAAAAAATCTTATCTTTGATTTCTATGCTAATACTTAATCACTATTTTAAAATTTGTTACAATTAAACAAGGACAGAAAATTTTAAGTTAAATGTCTTAAAACTATTTTATCTTTTTTTATCTTCTTTTTTATTTTTATTTTATCATTTTTTTAATTTTTTTTCTAATTGTGGCAAAGTAAAATTTTTGATCAAATTTCATTTTTCAAATTTAATCAAAATATTTAATAATTTACTGATCAAATTTGAAAAATTAAATCTGATCAAAAATTTTACTTTGCCAAAATAGTTAAGTCTAACTTTAACGTTTTGTTTCATCTCTTATTTTTTTCTAATTGATTTTTTTAGCTTAATGAAAAATATGAAAGAGTCAAGTAAGAGATAGGTCAACTGAAAAAATCTTCTTAAGATCGACTAAACTTAATACTTTTTAAATAAATTTCCTTTTTAAATTTGCAGATTTTGTAGAATGCTTTGAATTAAGAATATAATATTAGCGATTTCAAAGCCCAATTTGACAGCTAAAGTTCATTAAAATTTTTACTTGTGAAAGGTACAAACAACGATGTTTTAAATTTTCTTGAATTCGCTAATCAAAAGCATATAAAAATATAATTCAAAATGCTGATCCATACTAAAAAATATTTTTCTCTTTTAATTGTTGAAAAAAACATATTCACTAAACATATCGTTTTTAATAGATATTATAAATCGGGAAAATACAAAAAAGCGTTTTAAAATTCCTTTCTCTTAGATTTATATAAGATCTTAGATAATTTTGAATACTATCTAATTTTGTTGCATAGATCTTTAACATTTTTTCGCTAAAATATTAATTGATTTATCCAGAAAATACTATTATTATTCAACTTAATTCATTTTTAGAAGAAATTTTTTTCTTTTAAATCAATATACAAGAGGGTATCTTACCGTTTGTTTTTTTTTTATTTTTAAATTGGCTAAGACAAAGTCAAAAAATTTTATAACAAACTAAACTAAGTGATGAACAGATAAATGATCTTTAGGTAATATTTGAATTGATTGCAGATAACTTAGCGGAATATTCTCAAGTTATTGAAAAAAAGTAAAGCTTATTTCGTAATCTCATGTAAATTACCACGTGATATATTTCATAAATCAGATTAAAGAGCTCTTCAATGGTTAAAATATCATCATTTTTTTAAATTAGAAGTGATGCTTTCTGTGACTAAGAAAGATGCTTTTAGAAGATTTTGGATTTTTGGCGTTTTTTCTAAAGTAAAATTCTTAATAGTAATGTTTTTTCTCTAATAAAATCATAAAGGTAGAAATTTCAGCTTTTAACGTTTTTTATAAAATGGGTTTAATTTTTGTTGATATTGAGAAGGCTTTTGGCAGAATACATCTTTTTATATCTTTTTATAGTAACATCAGCTTAGAGCTAAACTTAAATTAAAATGTTAAAAAATATCGAATGCAAAAAATTCTGTCCCACCAACAAAGACAGCTAAAAAGAAGAAACTCTTTTTAATAAATAAGTTTTTGCTAGAAATATAAAATAAAAAATTAAATAAATATGCTAAAATAAAATAGAAAATCAAGTTTAAATAGAAACTTATATATTTAAAGAAATTAGAAATTCTGAATTAAAAATTCTAGCCTTTAACTAAAATTATTATTGAAAGAACAGCTCGTGGTTTAGTCAAAATTGTAAGTATATTTATATTCTTAGATATATTTGTAAATGTAATTTTTTCTAATTCCTGAATAAGATTTTGTGAGTCTTTTATAAAACTTGAAAAATTTTTTACATGAGGTTGCAGTAAAATGTCAATTAGAAGGCAAAAATTTGATATTAAACTAAATTTATAATTAATAATAGGTCTAATGCCGAGTTTAGCTTTATGTAGCTTAGGTAAAATTCTAAAATTACCTAAAGTTCCTTTATCAACAATCAGTTTCTTCAATAATGATTTGGAAATATTTTTTCTTAAAGCCAATTCTCTTATAATAGAATTAACATTACTAATAGTCTCTAATTTAGGATCAATATTCATTTTTAAGTAAAAATTTTTATCATTCAAATGTTCTAATGCTAATGTTTCATAAATCTTATTAGATATTAAACATAAACCGATATTTTTATCACATTCTAGAATTTTAAAAGGCTTTAATCTTATAAACTTATTTAGACTATTAAATTGGTCAAAAGTTAAATCAAAATCAAACATATAATTTAAATCTGACAAATTTTTATAAAATTCTAGTTTAAATTCAATAGATTCTTTTTGTAAAGGGAGTACTTCCGGATCAATATTAGCTCTTGTTAATTAAAAAAAAACAATCTAAAGCATCACAATTTGGAATGTTAATAGTAAAATTATTCGATTTAATAGATGACTGATCTTTAATTTTATGGTAAAATACTTTCTCGTTAAATTTAAAAAATTATTTTTCAAAAAAATATAGAATACTAGTGAAAATGGAAAATTTATTAAAATGAAAGCAAGGAATAAACTTTGATCCCTATATAGAAAATCAAGTTTAAATAGAAACTTATATATTTAAAGAAATTAGAAATTCTGAATTAAAAATTCTAGCCTTTAACTAAAATTATTATTGAAAGAACAGCTCGTGGTTTAGTCAAAATTGTAAGTAAAAATTGGGGAACCTGCAACAGAACAAAAATAACTTGACTTTATTTAAAGGATTAATTAGGCCGACATATAAATGTCTCGTTTGCAAATTAACAGAAAATTTGTCCAACAAGAAAGGCTTCCAAACAATTCAGAAAAGATTTACTATAAAACCCTTAAACAGGTCTGATACAGTCATTTTTTATTTGTATTTCTGCTCCAGCCAAGAATCTTTCAAATAAATGTCAAAAATTTTTTTTAATAAAATCTTGAATTTACTAAATTTAATTTAGTAAGATAATAATCTTAAATATTTTTATTATTAAATATGTTAATTTTGCTGAAAATTTTATTAATAAATATTTGATTAGAATTGTAGCAAGTTAATGTTAAAATTCATTCAACGCTATTTGTCTAAGTCACAGAACCATTCGGTTCCTTTAGCACCACAATATCCTCCACTAGCAGCACCTCCAGCGGCACCAAAATACATTCCTGGACCTGGCAATAAATAGTTACCAGTGTATCCACCTGCTACTGCTCCAGTCACCGTTCCGACTGTCCCACCAACCAAGACAGCTAAAAAGAAGAAACTCTTTTTAACAAATAAGTTTTTGCTAGAAATGTAAAATAAAAAATTAAATAAATATGCTAAAATAAAATAGAAAATCAAGTTTAAATTGAAACTTATATATTTAAAGAAATTAGAATTTTTATCTTATTTTTTATAAAGATTTTGGGTGCACGACACTTTCAGTAACGAAATATCGTATTAGCTAAAAACAAAAAACTAAATAAAATATGATGCAAAAATTAAATGATAAAAAGACAAAAATTACAAGTTTTTTTATCTCTTGTCATTAAATTTGTTGCACCACCAGCAATAGATCCAACTGCTCCACCAACTGCTCCTCCGACTACGGCTCCTCCAACAAATGCAGGAGCACCAGGTATCTTTAGATATTCTGCCATTGAATTGAATTAAAATCGTTTTTATATAAATTCAAAAACTAAAAAAAAACAAATATTTATATAAAAATTTTCTTGGGAATTTTACCGATATTTTTACATAAATCATTAAGTTCATATACAAAGTGGTGAATCCCCACTAAGATAAAGTAAGTTATAAAGAGTTAAATTATCAACAAAAAAAATTTTGAATTTTATTTCTATTTCAAAATTTCATAATTTGAAATTTTATAATAATACTTTAGAATGGAATATTCAGTTTATAGAGCTTTATTTGCTGGTGGTTTGCTCGGTTTAATGATGGGTGAATTGTCAACTAGAGCCACATGGGCAGTTTTTGATTTCCCTACGAAATTTGAATCCAACAAAAAAACAGGTACTTTTTTAACTTAAAAAAAGCTTTAATTGACTTAATTTTTAATTAATAAAAGCTGTTGCATTTGGTGCATTAGAGGGTTCAATTAGTGGTGCTGCCTTAGGGGCATTTAGTGGAAATACTTTGGTGCCAGGGCCAGGTTTATTTTTTGGATTAGCTGGTGGTGCTGCGATTGGAATGAGTGCTGGAGCTCTAAGAACCAAAAAATTATACGAAGAGCAAGTTATCAAAAAAGACAAATAAATCAATTTAATTTTAAAATTGCTATTTGATTTAAAGTTTATTTACTAAAAAATTATTTAAAGTTTATTTCCTAAAAAATTTAGTTAAATTTTTTTGACTTTTTCAATAATTTTTAAAATATTCTTGGCTTGTAGTAAAGAAGGCATATCTATCATTTGGCCTTTATAAGTAAACGCACCCTTAATTTACAAAATAAAAAATTAAATATCATTAAGTAATTTATTTATTTTAATTACTGCTCCTGATTTTTGATGATGCTCAAAGGCTTCAACAAGCCCAGTGGCCCATTCGACCTTTTCTTGAGATGGAGTGAAAGAATTTTGGCAAACATCGACCTGTCCTGGATGAATCACTTGCTTTCCAGTAAAGCCCATTCTTGCTCCTTGTTCGCACTGCATTTTCAAGCCTTCCAGGTCTTTAAAATCAATATAGACCATGTCAATTGCTTTTAGTTTATAAGCCTTGCAGTAAGTGACCAATTTTTGTCTGGCATAAGTTAGCTCTTCAGAGTCCTTGGTTCTTGATGCTCCAATATCAGCACAAAAATCATCTGATCCAAACACAAATCCTTCCAAGTTAAATCTTCCATGATATTTTTCAGCAGATAGACTCAAGGCTGTGTTGATAATATCGTTTAAATTAATCAAACTAATGGCTGATTCCATGTAAAAAAACATGTTTAAATTATCAAAATCTTTGTATTGTTTTGTTTGTTCATGAAGGGTTTCGAACAGCCATCCAATCTGTTGAGCATTGTTGGTTTTCGGAATAAAAATACATTTTGGAAGAAGATTTCTTGTGGTATTTTTGTCTTTAATTTCCTGTTTGATTGTAAAAATGTGTTTTATGTCCTCAAAAGCTAAGCTTGTTTCAGCGGGGTTTATTCTTACTGTGAATTTTCCATCGGTATTATTCTGAATTCTTTGGTCTGTGTTGAACAAATTGCGGATTTTTTCTCTGGCTTCGGATTTTTTGTTTATAGCTACACCATCTTCGCAGTCTAAAACAACACAATCCGCATTTGTAGCAAAGATTTTTGAGAGTTTTTTGCTATCGTTGCCAGGTACATAAAGACAAGCTCTTGATGGATATGAAGCAGTCAAGCTGATTTCAGGGTTAGATAAACTTGAAAAAGTCAAATTTTTTTGCTTACCTATTGATTTGATCAATTTATTTAAATTAGATCTAATTGAAAACATCTCAAAAATTAAAATTTTTAAGTTAATTTTTTTTATGATTCTTTATTTCAAAATTTCAAAATAAACAATACATTTTGTTTTGATAAATAAAGAAGAAGAAATGGGCTTTGAGAAAGATTAAATACTTAAAATTTATTTCCTGATGAGTTAATGTTTAAGCGTCATTTATTTTGATTAAACGCCATTCAAAGAAAATATTCTTAGATTAAACTAAGTGTAGCATTCAAAAAAAAATAATTGTAAATGTAACAAGTTTAAGTTAAAAGTATTAATTGTCATAAAATTTAGTTAAAAGTCATTTAATGAATCGCACAATTCAAGTTATAAAAAAACATCAATTAATATCTAACTTATTCTAAATTTTATCTTATTTTGTCTTGATTTTTATTTTTTATTTTTTTATTTTTTTTTTAATCTGAAGGAGCTTTAGCTCGGCAAAGATAAAACAAATAAATAAAATAATAAATAAATTTTATCAGATAAAAAAATTTAGAAATCAATTATATAAGTAATAAAAAATTAATTAATTTTTTCTTAATTTTTTTGACTTTTTTTTAGTTACCTAACTCCTCTTATATTTCCTAAATTGATTTGGCATGCTTCAGCTGAAAAGCATTCCTATGCTAAAACACAGCTGTACGAACAAAAACACGTGTTCATCCAACATCGTGTTCAAAAAAAATTTTTCTTGTAAGCTTAACCGCTGCCACCAATTTAATAGCGTGCGCTATTAAATACTAAAAAGAGAGAGAGAGAGAGAAAAAAATATAAAAACCGCTTTCTTCTCTACTTCTTTATTGAAATCAAACAAAAATAAAAACAAATGTATATAAAGAACTCCAGCGAGGCCCCAGAAGGCCGGGGTCTGCTGGAGGGGGTGTTACACGTCCATGAAACGTTCCAAAATTTCCATCTACAACATTTCTCTCACCATCCGACACATGTTGGATAACTTGATCCGATAATTTGTCATTACGAACAGGCATTTGAATTTGGCCGGCCAATTCATTCTGTGTTCTCTGAAGGTTAACTTCACGATTAGAATTTCGTTGATTGTTATTATCAAAACCTAATCGATTAGAACAACCTTTAGAGACAACAGAATCTTTTGTAAATAAACGGCTCTTCATCCAAATTGGATTCATTTACTCCCGAAACAGTACCATCAATAACCGGATACGTTTCAACAAAAGCTGTGTCCAGAATAACAATTGCACTAACATCCAGACCGGTTGAAATAGCTTGGTTATCAGACGGCACTACATCATTCGTATTAGAGGAGAGCAACGATTGAACCGATTGATTGATCGATCGTAGCTTATCTTGTTCACATTTAGCTGAACGTGAATAACCAGTTGTTTTGGCACCTAACCCGGCAGTCTTCCTCTTTGAGCCGAAAAAGACTCTAAAATAGGTGCAGCAATTTGTCCATCACCAGGAGCTAATTGCTCCCGAAATAAAGACGGCTCAGGTTCTTGAGCGGCAGGTTCAGATAGTCGCACAACTGAAAAAGCTGTAGGCAACATAACGGCTCATTTAACCGCTGGTTACGCTCTGAATCCAATTCTAAAAACAAATTAGTAAACGGTAACATAGGATTTAAAATACTTACGATTAAATCTGTTCAGCAAGGTGGAATAAGCTATTTTACGACAACGTCTTCTGAAGAAAGATGCGATATCAGCATCTTTTAATCTTTTAATATTCTAACATTTTGGCAGCATTTGCTCATTTCTAAGTCTTTATTGAAATAAAATAATTAAAGAATAAATAAATTTTTAAATTTCTTCGTTTTCACCCTCTTCTGGGCATCCGATCCAGATAATATCCGGATCTTGTTCTTCTGGCTCATCTGCCAAAGGCTGTCCAGCCATTTCACGATGTATGCGACGGAGCTCTTGTTGTGCTTCCATCTCGTCCTGGTCTAAAAAATCTCTTTTTATTTTCATTACCAAGTCCCTATTCACGTCTTCAAAATTGTGAGTACCAATTTTCTTCAACTCCCTCCAGGTAGTCATTGAACTTTCTCCACGCTTCAGAAGTGGCTACACATTTGGCTGCCAACGGAATCAAATCATCGCTCCATGTGCCTTTTGGTTTTCCAAATACATTTGCATACTCCAAGCTATCAGAATCTAAAATATAAAATCTCCTCTTAAATTCAATTTTGGAATTTTTCTTTCTATGTAGGGTCTCATAGTCGATCACATTGTCCAGATTGTAGGACATAAAGAATCTCTTGATCTTCATTTTAAGACCTTCCAATGACGATTTATTCTTAGCCAGTCTGATATTAAGCCCGGCTCCAGAGAGCTAATCTTTGATCGAACACAAAGTGTGGTCAAGAGTCTTTTTATGGGGCAAACTGGTCCAAACCATCTCTTCGATGACTAATTGTTCAATTTGAGCTCTGGCGACGTCATCATATTTCAACACATCCTTTTCGATGTATTGATGTCCTGTCCATACATGGGCCATATGATTGTGCCAGGATTAAATTTGCTGTTGTCTTGTAGGTGGCAGCTTTACCACACAGCACCAAACACCATCCACTGTTAGTCTCATGGCCATCCACTCTGACTCTTACATTTCTTAACAGCTCCAAGTATGATTTAAATGGAGCCAATTTTTCGTAGTCGGAATCGACTAGAGGCTTTTTGCTGTCTTCGTCGTATCGCTGAGCTTCCAAAAGCTACCAAAAGAATTGAATAAATTTTAAAAGTTTCCCAATAATTGAGCATTAAGATTCCATTTTTTGTGTGACATTTCTTTTATTTTGTTTACTATTTAAGTAAAAGTTAATCTTAAATCAAATTAAATTCGCAAAAACTTAATTTATTTTTGAATCCCAGATAATCGCCATGAATCTTAAATGAAAGTTGCTTTTTCTTTAAAAATTGTAAATTTACATAGAAACCTTTAAAACAAAAATAAAACTAATATTCATTCAATAAACTTGAAAAATTTTGATGGTGAAAAAACATGAAAAAAATATGTTTCACTAGATTAAAAAATTCTAAATCAATTTCAATTTTTAAGAAAAGGCTAATGGTCAATTTTGTAGTATGTGTTTTATTTTTTTCTATTTATAATTTTATTTTACAATTTTAAAAATTAATTAGTTAGTAATAGCCCGGAAAAAAAGCTGAAAAAAACGCCGTTTAAAAGTAGGTAAAACGGGGTTCTTTAAGCGTTATTAACGTCAGCGTTTTTCACGCTGTAGAACGTTGAAAAACCATTGCTAAAAATTAATTAATTGAAGACACATGGTTTATTGAATTTCTTAATCATTAAAAAATATAGATGAATCTATGATTTAAACAGCTACTGAAAGTCCGATTGTAATTCTATCGTAAATTATTTAACTGTCGTAAAATAATTTACGATAGTCTAAAGACATAAACAGTGAAAATATTATTTAATTTGTGTTTTTAAAAAAAGACTAAAATATTTCTTTGATTAAACTTAACTTAACTTTTCTTTTTAATTATTTAAAATTTAGAGCTTCAATTAAAATAAAATTCGCTGTGAACAAAATATTTATTTTTAAAAAGATAAAAAAAAACGCTGATGAAGAACGGCGTTCTTTGAGCGTTCTTTTTTCCGGGAAATGTAAGTAAAATTAAAAAAAATCAAAATTAAAACTCAGGCTTTGTTACATGTAACCCTTAATCCTTGAATCAATGAAATACGAATTTATAAACCAATTTATACTCAAATAATTGCGAAATTGGTGGTTGTAATTAAAAAAATACAACTTAAAAATAAAGAAGCTATTAAATTTTTATAATTTGCCAAAAAGTCATGAAACTTTAACACCAATTAACAACCTTTTATTAAATAAATTCAATGCATTCTGTTTAGACCGAAATTTTAAAAATATTTAAAATTTCTTCCTTGTATGATTAAAAAATTCTTTTTTTTTTTCAACATTTGGAAGCAATTTTTCAGAATTTACTTTAGCACTTTAACCAAAAAATTTTCATTTAAATTTAATTTTGTATTCTTTATTTTTTACGACATCATCAGAATTGGCGCGAATATGAATAAATAAATAAAAATTATTCATCTGCATATCTGCATCGAGTTTTAGATCTTACAGGTTTAAAAAAGTAAATTTTAGAAATATTTTCATATTTTACAAAAGATAATTAATTAATTACATATAATAAATTTTATTTTTTTAAGAATTTTCCAGATCTAAAGAAAATTAGCAATGATTGGAAGATGGAAAATGGAAGTTATTTTTCCAAATAATAAGCGTTTAAAAAGCACAAAAAATATGTTCCGAACATTCAATCAACTATAATTGCTTATTCTCAGTAAGGGCACATTATCAAAAATACTTCTTAATTTATTAAAACTAAAATGAATTCAATTTAAGGTCTTAAAAATGATTTTTAAAGTAGATAACAGAATAAAAAAATTCAACTTTTTTTAAATTAAAAATAAAAAGATATTAAAAAAGACATAAGCTAGCTAACTGTATTTTTCACTTTTATTTAATTTTTTATTTCTAATTTAGAGCAATATCATTTTTTTAGACGATTTTAGGAAAATTTTACTATAAAAACATGAGAAATGTAGTCAATTTATTAAATTGAAATCCCATCAATTAGCCCATTTAAAAAAAATAGTTTTTTAATTTTAAATGGGAAAATTTAACAATAATTTCTATAAAATTATATATTTGAGCTTTAATATTACTATTACTCTAATACTATCTACTAATACTACATTCTAAAAATAAAGTTGAATCAAATATTTATTTTTTACAAAAAATCATATAAATATAATGTTTTTTTAAATCGGCATTAAGGTATTCATTGAAATAAATAATAGCAATTAAATTTTGAACATCGAAGCGTAAATTTAGTTTGATTATATTACACTAAAAGTACTTTTGTCAATCTTTTTTAATCAAACAAATTTTTTAATTTTTTTTTACAATTTTTTTTTACAACTTTTTTAAATTATGAGACAGCAATTGTTAATTGTTCATTTTTAAAACAATTAGGAATGATTATCAAAATTTTCCTCTTTAAAATATAATTGAACAGCTATTTAGATTAAAATGGATACACCCATTTTTTTAAATTGAAAGAGTCTCTGGTTTAATCGATTTTTAAATATGATATCCTTCGTTTAGTTAAATATCATTCATAATTTGGCCAAAAATTTATTTAGAATTTTTCCCAATATTTTACAATCTATTGTTATTTTTTTAAAGCATCAAATGATTTTTGATTTTGAGGTGTGAAAATTCTTTTAATTATTATTTTTACTTTCAAAAAATTTTTTTTATTTCATTGAGATTATTTTTTAATTGTTTAAATCGGAAATTTTTAAGAAAAAATTCAAATTTGATTTTAGGCTACTTAATGATTTTAGTTTATAAAAAATCCTGAATATTCATATCATTTTCTAATAATTTTTAATTTTCTTTCTTTAGTTAAGTTTTTCTAATTTTAGACATTTCGTTTCACATTAAATTTCATACAAGTAAAGTTAACCAAATTTAGCTAAAATACGTCATTGCATTTAATTTACCTTAAAAATCAACACCCACTAAAAATAAATTATTCGCATTGAATTTATTTAATTAAAAATTACTATATCCGAATTTTTTTGTTGAGGGAATATAGACAAGAAATATGCATAACATAGCAAGTTCTAATTGTTTAATTTTCTTCAAAAAATTTATTTAAAAAAATTATATTAACTTATGTTTATCATATTTTAATTCTGATTATTTTGCGGTAATTTTTTAAAAAAATTTTTAATAAATTATTTGTTAGTATTAATTTTGTTTTTTTAGCAATTAAACAACTTTATACTAAAATAATTTAAATTTTTTTCATCATCTATCGAAATAAATGAGAATAAAATTTTCTAATATTAGAAGCTTAAAAGTTTATTTCCAAGTCCTTAATTTTAGCTCTAAATGCTTTTATCTGAGATTAATTGAATTAATTTTAAAAACCGTTTTCTAATTTTAATGCAATGCTTTTTTAAATCTAGACTTGAATTTTTTTTTAAAGTTTTGTGTTTTAGCGACAGAAAAAATCCTTTAGATATTTACTTAAAATTTTAAATTTTAAGAGAAAAAGAATGAATAAATTTCACTCAATGTTTTAAGTTAAATAATCGTTGTTTTTGGTTAATTTTTTATTTGTATCCTAAATTTTTGTATCAAAAAGTCTTTTTATACAGACACATATTTTGGCTTTAAAATAAAAAATATCAAGGCTATTTGGAGATAAATTTTTTTGCACAAGCTTTAAAAATAATTTTAAATTAAAGAAATAATTTAACTCAAGCAAATATCAAAAATTTTCGCAACATATTTGCTCAGCATTCAAGGTAAGCGAGCTAAGAAATTGAATTAGAATTAATTAGTATAAAGTTGATGGATATCTTTTCACATCAAAGCTTAATAAATTCGTTTAACCTTTTTATTACATCAAATTTTATAAAATATGATAAGCGCATTTATATTGCGCAATAAATTTTTTTGTTCAAATAAATTCTACCGTGGAATCCAACAGCAATTTTTTTCGTGTCTTTGACTTTATCAATTTTTTCCATTAATTACAAATCCAATTAGAATACAAATATCAGTAATGTTAATTTATAATTTGGCAGAATAAACAAACTTTCTTAAAGCCTGAGAAAAAAAATTAAATATTATTTTTTAAAAATTTTTAATCAAAAGTTTACCCAAATTCGTGAGCTTAATTCTCGTTTGTTTACTTAACTAGAGATTTAATGCGTGAATTGATCTTAAAGTTTGTTTAATTTACCTTTAGTTAGAAAATTGAGATTTTTAAGTGCCAAATAGGTACTCTTAGAATTTTAATAAAATTTGATTATTCGGCTTTCGGAAGATTTTCCATGTTGACTTTTTTCAATTTCTGATGTTATCAATTTCAAGATAGATGAAAAAATTGATTTTTGAAATATGATGCTCGAATGGATGATTTAGTTGTCCAAATTGACTTCTTTAAGATGAGAAATGACCGAATTTAAATTAAAAAATTATTCTTGAATTAATTAACCTATAGGAGGTAATTAAAAATATTCAAACTAGGCTATAGATAATGGATATCTGACATTCTGAAAAAATATTTATCCGTTTTCTAGATGATTTTGAGTAAAAATTCAAGAAATTTTTAAATTTAGCTTACTCTCGAAATCATAAGATAAGCTACATAAAATTAATATTTTTTTTTTTATCTAAAATCATTAATTTATTTTTTAGCTAGTCTACATAATAACAATTCTATAATTCGCGTTTTTTGGTTGTTTTTTTTTTGTCAAACAAAAAAGTAAAATTAAAATTTTTAAATTACAAAAAAATATGTAAAATTTTACTTTTGACTATGACGGTATCTTTTAAGCCTTTTTAGGATAAAAAATTCATTTGGCAATTTGATGATTAATTTTTAAGTCAGTTGACACGATGTAAATTTAAAAGGAACTGATTCATAATTTCAAAATTCAAAGTAAAATTAAAATTTTTTTTAAGAATTTTTCTTGTTGAGTTTAGCGATTAATTCTGGGGATTTGGAATGAATTCATTATCGGCTTAGCAGATAATTTTACTGTTCATTTTTTGATTATAATTTAGATTATTTTGGGTTGATGTATCATAGTGGAAAAAACAAATTAAAAAAAAATGATTTCTTTTGGATAAATCTAGCAATAGTTTGAGAAAAAAATACTTTTTTCCATTAACAATGTTTGTGCAAGTTTTCAAATTAAATTTTGATCAAAAAATAATCTGATTGTAGCCAATTTTATTTGATCACTAGTTCTAGCATGGGTTGAGCAGAAATTTTATCTTATTTAGATATTATTATAATATAATATTAAATTTTAAGTTGATTGCAAAATGTAACAAAAGTAGTTTTCTAAAATTTGAATAGGATTTATTTATGTGTTTGATTGTTCACAAAGTGGAGCATAAATCAAATAAAGGAAACTTTCTTAAATATCAAACTTTACCTAAATCATTTACATTCGGAAAATTAAATATTTAAAATAAAATTTTGCCAGTATTTGTTTAAAATTATGCTGGAATAAACGCTACTGTTGAAGACTTGATTAGTCGGCAGCGAAACCCCCAGCTCAAAAGTCAAATGCTCAGTCATTATTTTAAAATTTGTTTCAAAAATTATGAATTTTGTATATTTTGATTCAAAATTATTAAAATTTTTTTATCGCTTTTCAACTCCTAATTAGAATTTTTGACTTTAAGAGCTCAACAAGAGAGAGAGAGAGAAATGCACATCGTTTTTGTTGTTCTCTTGTTTTTAGAATTTTAAAATTATGCAAATAATTATTTAGACTTGGAGATTAAGAATCAAATTTAGGACCATGTTTATCTATTTTTCTATTACCTAAATCGTCCTGAACATACTATTTGTCCAAGGTGCTCGTCTAAATGCTAAACCATTTGACTTTTAGTCTCCATGCCGATTTAAAGTCAAATAATATTTTGTTCAAAATTTAATTAAACCTAAAAATTTAATACTAATTCATTTAGTTTATTGATTTAGCCAAAATCTAGTCTATTATTCGAGAATTAAGTGATTTGATCTTATCTATTAGCAAATAGTAGGAGACTTTTCTTATTTTTCTTTTCCTACCATACCAAACATGACTATTAATTATGAAATTTTATTTCATAAATTTAAATTTTTAATTAAATCTGGTTTTTAGATTGGAAAAAAAAGCTCAAGTGGAATTTTCCATGGCCAAGCTAGAGACAGCCTAAGCGAAAGAAGACAGATGGTTATGGAAACAGACACGATCAGCAGCATTTACGAGACAAAGACGGCCAAAAATTACTCGCTGGACAAATTGACCAAGAACTACGTTAACTCGGCCACTCTCTTGATACAGCCTGACAACTTGTCCCAAAATGATCTAAACTCAAACGAAATACAGACTTTGGAAAATTCGGTTGTTTTGGAAAAGAGTGAAAAATTCATCCAAATCGAGCCCTCCGTCTTCTCCGACCAAAATCTAAATTCTGACACCGTAAGTTAAATTTTTTAGAAAAATAATTTTCTTTTCTCAAGAAAGCTTTCAAAATTTTATTTAAATAATAAAAGTGGTGTGTAGAGACAAAAATTTTCTTTCAAATAAACTTGTTTTTCTGTCAATAAAAAAGAAAAAATTTTCTTCAAATTTAAAAAGTTCAAGTTTAACCAATTTTAGATCAGTGGGACACCCTATTCACAAAATTAGTTCTAAAAGACACTTTTTTCTAATTCCTGATTTTTGCTCTGAGCCATAAGCAATTATTTTCTTAGCTTTTGATTATTTAAGAACTCGAATAATGGAAATATAAACGAAAATAGGGTGAATGCATCTCAAGCTGCCAACTCGAACAATAGCAACACAATTGGCAGTGGCAGTGGAGGCCGCTTTCTGGCAATACGCAACTGGCTCAAGCAAAACCGATGGCGAAAAAAGGACAAAACAGTGTCGCATTCCACGTCACCGCTTGTAATTCAAGAAATTCAGACATCTAACCAGGACAACGACCCGCTTCAATCCAACTCATTAGACAAAAAAGCCATGAAAAAAATTGCCAAAAATGGTAAGAACAACAAATTTAAAAAGCTTAACAGCGATTACAGTCTGAACAATAATTCCAGCAACACTAATAACCCAGCTACACTAACCGGTGTAAATACTAATTCATTAACTAGCTGTAGCACGAGTGTGACTGACCCGAACGTGACCAATCTTGCCGAAAGTACTCCACTTAAAAATTTAACAAATAACAGTAAAGAAATTTTGACCAGCTCGCCGAACAGCATGGCCACCAGCCCTGGAACCAAATCGAAAGCAAACACTCCCCTGACTAATGGTAGTTTTGGTCAAATGGCCAATAGCTCTCAAATTGGTCAAGATAAAAAAGATAAAAAAAATACTGATAACAACACCGCTTTGATTTACGTTAATTCGAATATTGTTCACAATTCGCAGCTAACTAATAATGCTTCGCCTTTAACCACAAATCCCAATTACCGAAGTAAGATTTTTTGATAAAAATTCAAGATAAGATGGTGAACAAATGTTTAAATGAAAAAGAGCGATTTTTTTCTAAATTAAAATCTTGATTTTAGAAATAATCAAGAAATTAAATAATTTTAATTGTCATTTTTTTTATCTAGATATTTTTTTTTCAAAAAAAAATATCAAAAAATTTTTTATTGAAAAGTTTCCACCAGCTTCATGATTTAATTAACAGAGAGTTATTTTTTTGCTATTATTTTTTTTTTTATTTAAATTTTGAATTTAATTGTACAGTGGTAATTTGAAAACAGTATTTTACAAAAAATTACGTAAAATATCGTGAATTAACCAAATTTTACCATATTTTACGTAAATTAACGTAAAATCCGAAAAGTGAAAAAGAGGTATTTTACGAAAAATTACGTAAATTTTCAGGATTTTGAGATAATTTTGGTAAAATTTGCTAAAATTCAAAACGGCCAATTCAAAATTCAAAATTTTTGAAAAAATGTCTGTTTTTTCCAAAAATCGAAAATTCAAGAAAGTTTTTTTTTTATAACGATTTTAAAAATCACTATTTTTTTAACCAATTTATAAAAAAAAACTTTCTTAAATTTTCGATTTTTGGAAAAAACAGACATTTTTTCAAAAATTTTGAATTTTGAATTGGCCGTTTTGAATTTTAGCAAATTTTACCAATTTAATTTACGTATTTTTTCGTAAAATACTGTTATCAAATCACCACTGTAATCAATTCTATTTAAAAATCCTTACTATATTTTATTATTCATTTGTTTATCTGCTCCTTCGGATTAAATGAAAAAAATAAAAATCAGGTAAAAGTAAAATAAGTTAAAATATAACATAAAAGAAAATTAAAAATAGACAAATTGAAAAAGTAGCGACATGTTTTTCAAATTTAAGTATTGACTCAAAATTAATCACTAATTTCTTTAATAAAGTCAATTTTGATACTGTTTCACTAAATAAAAGTTATCTTAAACTAACAGAACAAAATTTTCCCTTCTACCTAGACGATCAATACTGAAATCTTTGAAACTCATTAAATATATTTTTGTTTTCTTTATTTTTTATTATAATTTACTTTTTTATTTCGTTTTATTTTTATTGAGTAAACACCACGTGGGCGATGGAAAGTTAACAAAAGAAAAATCAAAAATATAACTCTTTCTTCTTTTTTTTTAATAAAATGTTAGTAATATAATTGTTGATTCCAGAAAAGAGCATAAATTAAAATTTAAATAAAAATAAAGTTTGAATAAAATTAAAAATATTTGGATTTATTTTTAATTTTTAATCCTAAGGAGCTGATTATCTATAAACATAAACAAATAAATAGGTTTTTAGACCTTTAGACTTTTTACTTATATGATTTGTGTAATGTTTAAAAACAATGAGATGCCTAACACACTTTTTTCTAAGAAAAACTTATAAATTTTGAAATAGAGTTTGTTTTTTTAAAACATGTGTTTCAAAGGTAGCCCTTTTACACTTCTTTCTGATATGAAATATCAAAAAAATCCAAATTTCAAGTTTAATTTTTCAAAAAAAAAGATGAAAATTAAAAAAAAGAAATTTTGATTTTCTATTTTTTTTTTAAATAGGAAAAAAATTATTTAATTATTTTTTAATTTCGGTGCTTGATAATTATGACACATTAATATCTTAATTACATGTATAAATTAATTTGAAAGTAAATAAAAAACTTTTAGATTATTAAAAAAAGTTGGTTCGAACTTAAAAAAAGAATTTCATTAAAAGAGATTTTTATTGTTTTTTTTTTATTCGGAAATTTCAATGGTATTTAAATATTTTTAAGTATTCATAAGCTACTTTTAAAAAAAAATAGTTAAAAAATTATATTTATCAAATTAATATTTTTAAATTCAACTTAGCATATTTTGCATTGGAGACAAAAATCCAATTATTCAAATAATTGAATATCCTGATTTTAATCATATTTGTTTTTGCTTGGAAAAGAGTAACGCATTATTATGTGTAAACATTACAAAAAATTTTTTTACTGTCTTATAAATCTTATTTCAACATCACCGAATCTGGCGAAATTTTTTTTAATGAATAAAAAATTTTAAATAGTCAGAATCTTAAGTCTTAGTTATTCTATAATTTGTTCGCTAATTTCGGGCCTTTGTAGAATCACTGTTTATTTATTTGGCTATGAATTGAAGATATTTCTACAATATTCATGAACTGGCTACTTGCTAAGAAACCAACCAGTTTTGATTATAAGAAAAAATTAAAAATTTTCAATTAAAAATGAAATTAAATTCAAATTTGAATTTATCTTTAACTAGTGAGGCTTTAATTACAATTTTAAATAATTGATTTTATTAAAATATATTTTTTAATTATAGAGTCTTTTAATTTTTGATTGACTTATACTAAAAAAGTTTCATTAAAATACTTCCTCTGGGTGTATTTATTAATGCCCATTGCTCTTTTAATAAAAATTATCTGTCAAGTATTCATTTATTTTATTTCCAAGTCATTTTCAATTTAGTAAAATAAATAGAATTATTAAGAACTAATTTATTATTATGACTTTTGATTTAATCAAGTAAGAATCTATGAAAATAGGATTGTTTTAAATTCTGAAAAAAAAATCGATTAGAAAACAATGACTTTCTTTTTGTAAATAATTTAAGATCTCATGCCATCTAAAAATATTGACAAAGATGACTGTTCTCTTAGTACGATGGTACGAGAATAAAAAAAAAAGGATGGCTTAGGGATTTTAAGAATTTGCATACTGTTAAAAAAAAACCTTATTTCTAATTTAATAATCACATTAAAGATAAGAATTCATTTAAATTTATTTATTAAAAGAGATTAATAACAAATAATCTATCTCATTTTCTTTCTATTTCATTAGAAAAATCTGATTGAAATAGATTGTGTAATAAATAAAAATAAGTTAAAATTTGCATTAAAAAATTAAAAATTAAAATTAAATTAAAATAAAAGAACAGAAAAACAATTATCAGATGACTTAGTTTCTTGTTAATCAAAAATAAAAAAGATTTTTAATTTCTGAATAAAATAAAACCTAAAAAAATTGGCTTAAAAAAATCTCCAAGGGTGTTTGAAATGCATCACTTTAAGCATATTGACCATTTAACTTTTTTTTAAATTTTATTAAATAATTTTTGAAAAGTAAGAAAAAAATAATATAATAAGATACATTTAGAATATTTCGAATACTAGATTTAAGATTGTCTGAGGGTGATGGAAAATTTTTTTAAATAAAAATTTGATATAGGACACTTGGTAGAACTAAAAAATACAAAAAGTTTTGTTGTGGGATTAAAACTATGGAAATAAAGGTCAATTCAGGGACATTTGAAATTTTTTTTTTTAATTAAAATAATTTCTTATTAATTAAAATTTAGTCAATCGAAAATAAAAATGATTGCTGATTTTTCAACAAGATAAAACCTACAAAAATGGCTTAAAAAATCTCCAAGGGTGTTTGAACTGCCTCACTTTAAGCCGATTGACCATTTAGCTTTTTTTCAAAATTTTATTAAATAATTTTTGAAAAGTAAGAAAAAAATAATATAATAAGATAAATTTAGATTAATTCGAATACTAGATTTTAGATTATCCGAGGATGGTGGCAAATTTTTTAAACAAAAGTTTTTATAAAATAAGCTTAAAAATCTAATCTGTCCCAATTTTCCCTAATCCGATTACCAAATGCCAATAAAAAGATAAATTTTGGTTTATTTTTGAAAGGAACTCCAAACTCAACTGGTCTAGTTCGCCGTCAGCCGTTCAAAACCCGACTGGAGACAACTCTGCCATTTGTGGACAAAGCAAAGCCTTATGAAGAAGACTATTCGGACGACGACCAAGAACAAATCACCCAACAGCATAATCTGCCCTCAAACGCTGAATTGTGTGTCCAAAACCACGATTTAGAAAAAGCAGACTCTCCGCCGCACCGTTCCTCGGCCGAAGAGTCCCCGCTCTCAAAGCAAACACCCGTTCCGACCAAGCCACGGACCATAATCACTCTTCCTCACCTAATCGGACGGCGTTCCAACCAGACCACGCCGACCAGCGCCTCAAAAAATCCAATCATCATCCGTGAACGAATCGAAACACCAACAAGTCCTCGAACGACATTTTGCCCAAGTACATCTAATGTAAATAGCCAAGTGACCAAGTCAAGCGAGGAAATCTCGCGCCAAAATACACCCAAAATGACCACAGGCGTCCTGGTTGTTCAATCTCCGAGCAAAAGCCCGGCCAAAACCGCCGGCGACAATTTGCCCAGTGTCCAAGAACGCATCGAACAATTCCAACAGATAACAAGACAGCGACAAGTCAACCCCAACACGGCAAATTCAAGTCCACAAAACTTCAAAAATCAAATTCTGTTCAATCGGCTCATCAGCTCGAATGAAAAAGAGTCGCCCAGAATAATCAAAATATTCAACAATGGACCATCTAATTCCTCTTCGCCACAGACAGACTCGCCCAAGAACACCACCAAGCTGAACCAAACAAGCAAGCTTAACTTCCTGAGCTCGTTCACCTCGTCGGAATCGTCCATCCGCGACTTCACCGACACTCTGACCAAAAATCACTTCATGAACAACTTTGGCAACATGCTCTCCAATGGAAATGGTCCAAGTGGCGAGATGGAAAAAAATGGCAGAGAAGCTGAGCAGAAAAAGACAAGTCCTTGGGCAAAAAATCTGCAAGGCTCGGACAATGAGTCCGATCCGGAAGAGAATGGTGATTTGAACAAGATGAGCTTGTTGGCAATCAAAGTACAACGAAATAATAGTTTGGCCAGATTTTTGAAAGAGAGGCCGCTGCTGAGAGAGCTTGAGGAAAAGAATATTCTGCGTAAGAATACGGACGAGCAGCGAAAGGTGGAACGAGAGGAGATCGAAATTAAGCTGGACCGAAAGTTGAGTCTGAGACCGACGCCCAAAGAACTGGAGGAGAGAAACATTTTGCACTGCAAAACTCAGGAGGAATTGAACAAAGAAAAGGAAGAGACCAAGAAAATGCTTGTGAGGAAATTGAGCTATAGGCCGACCATTCAAGAGCTTAAGGACAAGCGTATAATACGTTTTTGTGACTACATTGAGGTGAGCGAAGTGGACGACTATGACCGACGGGCGGACAAGCCGTGGACCCGCTTGACGCCCAAAGACAAAGCGATGATCAGAAATGAGCTAAATTTGTACAAAAGTACCGAGATGGAGGTGCACGAGGAAAGTAGGCACTTGACTCGATTTCATAAGCCATAGGACTCTATTCGCTTGTTTTAAATAGAAGAAAAAATTTTTTAACAATTAGAAAATTCCATTGATTAGAACAATTTGATATGAAAATAATTTTTATTGTGTTTTTTTTTTTTTTTTTGGAAAATATAGATAATTTAAATTTTTTTTTGCTATTGGATATTTTAAGTTTTTTATAAATTTTATTTTGAAAGATTAATGTGATTTTTTTTTTTGAAATAAATTTCTTGACACTTTTAAATTTTGTTTTCTTTAAAGTTTGTTGACCATGTTGAAAGAAATATTCTGACAATTAGAAAATTAGAGTAAACATGTAATTTAAGTACAGAAAAAAACAATTACAGAAAAATTTGGATCGTATCTTTAGTTAATTCTTTTACACGGAGATAATAAGAAAATAAAAAAATATTAAATTGAAAACTGACTTTTAACAAATTATGGGACACTAAAACTTGTTTTCACAAAATTGATAACATTTTAAACAATTAATTTTTAAATTAAAACTTTATTATCAAAAAGGAATATTTTCTATATCAATGGCTGTTTTAGTTCTTTTAAAAATGAATTTCTCTTTTAAGTATGCTTCGATTAACTATCACATCTCAACTCATAATTACGCGTTGTTTTTTGCTTTTGATTTTTTGCTTATCTTTTTTTTTTCAAATAATTTCTTAAAGAAAAATTTTTTTTTTAAATTATTCTAAATAATTTAAAAAAAATTTTAAGTCATTGACTTGACTTGACTTAAGATTTGTGACTTAAAAACAAGTCTGATTTATTCAAAAATAAAATTTTTTGAAGTTTTTAATTAAAAATAAAATCAAAAAATTAAAAATGTTCAAATCCAAGTTTATATTAAATTTTTTAAATACAATATAAAAACATTTAAAATATAAATTCGTCAATAAGCGATGAATTTAATGAATAGATAAATTTCCAAAAAAGAGAAATAGAAGAAATTTCATATTTTTCAGTTGTAAATTACGGCATTATGATTTTTTTTCAAAATCACTAAAAAAACGAAGTTAAAATTTCGAGTTAGAATACATTTGATGAAAATATAAAAATTTTCAAAGGCATTGTGAAATTTCATACAAAACTTCCAATACAAAAAATAAAAAAAATTTTTTACTTTAGTCATGATCGCCAAAAACTTGTTATGTAAATGAAACAGAGTGAAACAAATTTTTTTTATACCTACTGAAGAAGTCTGCAAATGTGTGAAAATTCTGCAAAATTGAACCATACTTAAAAGTATAAAAATTATCCGCAATTTGTAAAGATTTTTTATACTTCCGCAGTGGGTAATACAAAAGTTGTTTCACTTTGTTTCATTTGCAGAACAATTTTGTAAAATTTAGAACAATAGTTATAAAATTATTTAATTTTGGTAATCAAAATTTTTATTAAATTTCACATAGACTTTTTCAAAAGTCTTCATTATTTTAGTTGGAATCCATCTTATAGAAAAACATTTTAAATAATTAATTTTTAAATTAAAACTTTATTATCAAAAAGGAATATTTTCTATATCAAAAGCTGTTTTAGTTCTTTTAAAAATGAATTTCTCTTTTAAGTATGCTTCGATTAACTATCACATCTCAACTCATATTTACGCGTTGTTTTTTGCATTTAATTCCACAAAATACTGAAAATTTTTTCGATGAAAGCACTTGGGGCATTAATAATCTGACAGAGGTTATTAGACTCGAAATTGATATATCTGATTTCAGTTTATGATTTAGGGCCTCATAAAATGATCAAAAGCTTACAAATTAGATCTTTATCTATTCTAATATTCTGTTTTATTCCTATTATTTTTTAAGTCAAAACCTGGAAGAAAATAAGGCTAAGAAGTTGTTTATTACTGAATAAGTTATGCAGAAGGATATTTTGTTCAATTTGCTTTGAAAGCTATTTGAGTCTATAAATAATAAAATAAAATTTGAATTTAAAAATTGAATTTCTCTTGATACTGCTTATCGTAATATTAAATAAAAAGATGACAATTCTGGATAAAGGTTGCTTACAAAACAATAAGATGGATTTTATTTTACTAGAATTGATATTAATCTATATAGAGAAAAATTAATATAGCACTATTGAATTTTGATGATAGAAAAACGAAAATAATTTTTCAATAGATTTACGTAATGAAAATTTAAGAAAACATCTAAACAAAATATTAAATTGAGCATCTATGAAAATTAAATTTAAAAAAGGAATCGTTGTATAAAATTGATATTAATTTATAAAACATTCTTAAATTAGAACTTGAGCTCGATACCACGGCTAGAAGCGACAAGAAGAGTCACATCTGGGAGTTAACTGAATTCTCAATATAATACTAATGATGACATGATCAGAAAGA
The DNA here is from genome assembly GCA_025491095.1 of Brachionus asplanchnoidis. Classification (NCBI taxonomy): domain Eukaryota; kingdom Metazoa; phylum Rotifera; class Eurotatoria; order Ploima; family Brachionidae; genus Brachionus; species Brachionus asplanchnoidis. Next base: position 2,548,562 of record JAILYF010000006.1, read on the forward strand.
CAACTTATTTTATTTCAAATTATTTTATTATTTTATTTTTTTCTTGAATTTCTCTTTTTTTGAATTCTATAGTGATAGTTGATCGCATAGTACAACTCACCTAAGAGATGTGAACGAATGATCACCTAGTTTTCGAAGGGGCAATATGTGACCGGCAGTTTAATAATAAAAATATAAAGTGACCAAAGAAATTCAAAATAAAAAAAAGAAAATCTTAAAAATTATTTATAAAGAGATTAAAAATATGTTAAATTAAATATATGACCAATGGAAAAAAAAGTGACAAAACAAAAATAAAGATGACCAGTTTCTAGTCACATGTTACCCCTTTGTAAATTAGGTGACCAATGTTGGTCATATATTTTAGGTGAGGGATACTGGTAAGATGAAATATGACCAATTGGTCACCTATCACTATTGACCCGAACTTTTGGACAGTACTGCACAAAAGTTTAGACGCACAAGTTTTTTTTAATAAGTTTAATTCGTAAGGCATAAAAATATTAAGTTTTGTTTTAGAAATATACAAAAAAAAATCAGTTTTTAATTAAACTAACTCTACCCTTCAAATTGATATAAAATATATGATAATTCGATTTTAAACTTATCTGAAAAATTGAAATTAAGTAAAAGCCATAAAAATGTGAGTCAAAAATTTTTTCACAAAAGTTTAGACGCACATCATTAATATCTAATTAGAAATCGATTAATTAGCTTAAATGAATTGGTAAATATCTTAATTTAAAGATTATGCAATAAGTGTTAAATTCATATATGAAACATTGCTATAAAACTTTCTGCTTCTCAATCAAAATATAATCAACTTACATCTGAGTTAAAGGCCTCTTTAAAAAAATTCTGGAATCAAAATTGGTTTGATTTTATTGAGAAGATGGGAAAAAACCCACTGACAAGTAGACCTTTTTGGAAAAAAATAAATAAATTTAGAACAAAAAAAGGATCAAATTTGATTCCTAAATTGATTTTAAATGAAAGGGAATTCAAAACTAGTGAAGAAAAGGGAAAATGCTTTGGAGAACTCTTATCTTCAATATTTAGTCCTAATTCTGATTTAATTGATACTGAGAAAGATATCGAAATACTAAATTCTAACTCTGTTTTCTTTAGGAAATATAACCAGTCTAATTTTAATGATCCAATTTGCTTAAATGAATTAATTATGGCTTTAAAGAGATTAAAAAATGAAGCGGCATCAGGACCTGACCAAATTCATAATTTAATGTTAAAAAACTTACCTAGAAATTCATTAATAGAAATCATAGAACTTTTTAATTTATCTCTTCGAGAAGGTAGAGTCCCGAAAGCGTGGAAAACATCTTACATTACTATGATTCAAAAAAAGGCCTCTACTTTACAAGATCCTTTAAATTATAGACCAATAAGTATAACGAGTTGTTTAGGAAAGCTAATGGAACGCATAGTATATTCAAGATTATACAATTTTTTAGAGCAAAATTCACTCCTTATCCAGGAGCAATCTGGATTTAGGAAACACCGGCGAACAGCAGATAATCTTTTCTTCTTAATTCAAAAAATTGTGGAATCATTTAATAGAAAAAAAAGAGTTTGCGGCCTTTTTTTTGATATTTCTAAAGCCTTTGATAGGGTTTGGCATGAAGGTTTACTTTTTAAATTGATTAAAATAAATCCACCTCATTACTTGACTAACTGGATAAAATCCTTTTTAGACTCTAGGACATTTAAGGTAAATGTGAATGACCATTTTAGCGAAGAATATCAAATAACTGCAGGTGTTCCTCAAGGCTCAGTAATTAGTCCTCTTTTATTTAGTATTTACATTAATGACATCCCTAAAAGAAACAAAACAAATAATGAATACTCTCTGCTTTTCGCAGATGATCTAGTTACATTCTTCATTTATAACAAAAAGGGGAACCTAGAAAATAAGATCAATAAATACCTCAACGAACTAGAACAATGGCTTATTAAGTGGAAAATGAAGATATCAGTTGAAAAGTCGTGTTCAGTAGTCTTTTCTAGGTACAAAAAAGAGAGTGATAATCTTAACTTAAAAATTTATGGAAACAGAATAGAGAGACAAAAAGAAATCAAGTTTCTTGGTATTAAATTTGATTCTAAATTAAACTTTAATATACTGGTAGATGAAATTAAAGAGCGCTGCAATAAAAGGCTAAATATTATTAAGATATTGTCAAACAAAAAATGGGGTCTTAATCAGAACACACTAGGAAATCTATATAAATCTTTAGTCGGATCAATTTTAGACTATTCTTTTCCTTGCTTAAATTCATTTTCAGAAAATAATATCAAAAAACTACAAGCAATTCAGAATACAGCAGTCAGATCTATTCTTAAGTTAAAATATGATACTCCCTCCAACATCGTACATCATGAGGCTTTTAATAAACTAAAATTACTAACAGTCTCGAATCGGCTTTTTGAATTGAGTGAGAGATATGTTGGGACAGGACTGAGTCATTCTATTCCATTGGTTGTAAGACTGGTGAAGGAATACAAAGAAGGTTTCGAATCAAGATATATTGACTACCCAACTCCATTGTGTAATTGCTACCTTACTATTTCTTCTTTTTTTCCTGAAACTTGAACTATTTAAACATGAGCCACATGTAACAATCTTTTCCAATTTTATATATTATTAATTTTCATTTATTTAGCCTATTTACTTTTTTTTTTAATTCTTTTTTTTTTTTTTATCTTATTTTATTAACTTTAATTTTATTTTTATTTTATTTTATTTCATTTTTATTTTATTTTTTTTAATTTTTAACTTATTCTGAAGGAGCTCTAGCTCGGTACAGAAAACAAATAAATAAACAATCAAAAACAATCTTTTCCAATTCTATATATTCTTAATTTTCATTTATTTAGCTTATTTACTTTTTTTTTTAATTCTTTTTTTTTTTTTTTTTTTTTTTTTTTTTTTTTATCTTATTTTATTAACTTTAATTTTATTTTTATTTTATTTTATTTCATTTTTATTTTATTTTTTAATTTTTAACTTATTCTGAAGGAGCTCTAGCTCGGTACAGAAAACAAATAAATAAAATAAAAAAATAATACTTTCTGCTCAGTTTCTGTAACATTATTGATTACACCCCGAAGATATTAGCAACCTTGGTAAAAAAAATGGGTAAAAAAAGCGTTACCAATGAAGTTAGATTTCAGATAATTGGTCTGCTAAAAGATAAGACCACAAGTAACAGGGAAATAGCAAAATTAGTAGGAGTATCAGAAAAATGTGTGAGAACAACAAGAAAAAATAATGATATCTATGGCACCCCAAAGGAATCAACAAGGCCTGGGAGACCAAGAAAGCTTACTTATAGGGACCAAAATAGTTTATTTATACAGGTAAGAAAAAATCCTACAATAAGTAATAAAAAATTGGCCTCTGAGTTTAATTCTAAGTTTAAAAATGTTAAGGTAAGTAGAGAAACAGTATGGAGATTTCTAACTTGTAAAGGAATAGGAACTTATACAGCTCTTAAAAAGCCATTGTTGACGGCGTCGGATAGAATCAAAAGATTAAAATGGTGTAAAGAAAGATTAAATTGGACAGTTGAACGTTGGGGAATGGTAATTTTTAGTGATGAATCCAATTTTGAGGTGTTTAATAGGAAAACAAGGGTTTTAGTAAAAAGGTTAAGAAAAGAAAAATACGACACAAGATTTGTTGTACCAACTCTACAAGGTGGTGGTGGATCCGCAGGAATGTGGGGATGCATCAGCACTAAAGGTACAGGATGCTGTCGTATATATGAGGGTAGAATTAATCAATATAACTATAAGGAAACGTTAGAAAATGAACTTATGGCATCTGTTGACTTTACCAAAGAGATGATCCTTGGTTTTTTCAACAGGATGGGGCTCCAGCACATAGAGCAAAGCTAATTAAAGAGTAATTTGATGAGAATAATATTACTCTCTTGCCATGGTGTGCTAGATCACCTGATCTTAATCCTATCGAGAACTTATGGTCATATATTGATGCAAAATTGGTAGAAACAAAGTTGACCTCAATAGTGCACTTAAAATCGACACTTCTGAAGGAATGGCTAAATGTACCTGATGAGTATGTGAAAAAATTAATTGAATCGATGCCAAAACATATCCGTGCTTGTTATGATGCAAAAGGTGGCCATTTTAAATACTAAAAATTAGCATGCGTCTAAACTTTTGTGCAACTTTTTTTTTCCCGAAATTTTATCTCTATTTTTTCTTAATTAATATAATCAGCTATTTTTTTTTTTGACTAGTTTTTTTTGCATTTATATTTAATTAATTATGTTAATTAATAAATTAAAAAACAGAAATACCCTTACTAGCCTTCTATTTTGTAAATAATTGACACATAATTAACTTGTTTATAAAAAAATGCGTATGCGTCTAAACTTTTGTGCAATACTGTTTAATGTACTAGAGGTCTTCAATAGAATCTTCATCGTCTTAGATTCGGTCAAACAATAAAATAAATAAAAAAAAAGAATTATCCAAATCCTTACCTAAACTCATTCTCATAACAAAAAATATCAAAATTTCGAATTTGGCGAATATGAAATGGGCTTTAAATTAAGATATTGAACTCGAGACTTCATTTTGAAATTGTTACCCATACCGATATTGAATACCTTTTTTTTTAAATTTATTTATTTATTTATTAAGGCTTGCTATCTTTCGATCACCAAAAAAAACTATATAGAAAAGAGAAAATAGCATACAATCAATTTTACAAAATTAGCTTATATAATGAGAGAAAAAACATTAAACTAAAAAATCTAAAAGAGATAAAAATAAATTATAAAAAAATAACTTAAACAGTTAAATGAAACGTAATTTTGAATGAATATAATTCAAGAATTGTTAAAAAAATAGTTTAAACCCTCCAGTTTGAGAAATTTATAAGTTTTTTTTATAAAAATTAAATTTAATATTTCAACTAATAAATCTAAAAATGTGTTAAAATACCTCTAAATTTACGTGAAAAAGTTAATTCGTCTATTTGCGCATTGCAGTCATGCACATCGAAATAAAAATTTAATATTGTTATTTTTATAAACAATGGATTAATTCTGATAATTGAAAAAAAATTTAAAAAAAAATGGATTTGAACTTTTACTTTTAATCTTTAATTTTAAACTGATTATATTTTTTTAAAACTAAACTATTTTAAACTAAAAATATTAAGAAAATTGAATTTTGAATTTATGTTTTTTTATCTTATTTTCTTTAATTGATTATATATTTTTTCTCATTAATTAAATCAATATTTTGTCACATGTTTTATTTTCTTTATTTATATTTTTTATCCTTTTTTTTTATTTATTAATTCGTTTTACCTGTCTCATTAGTAACTTGGAATTTAAGAATTTCTTTAGCAATCCTCTTTTTATTTAAGACTCAATGTTTTCTGTCATATTTATTTAAAAAAAAAAATTAAGATTTTCATAGAAACATTTTTCATTCAGGTGAATTAATTATTAATCTTATAGATTTATTTGTTTATTTTGTATAATTTCCTGATTTTATTTTAAAATAAAACTAGACTTTATCAAAAATTTATTTATCAAAACAAAAAAACTACTTTAAATTTTTTCTTGAATTTTATAACAACCTGAATATAAAAAAATTGTAAATATAAATTAAAAAAATCTTATTTATTAAAACCTAAAACCGGTTTAGAGCAAGGCAACACATCAGCCATTTTAAACATTTTTTTTATCAAATTCAAAAGAAACATTTGTACCAGCTTAAAATTGCGTTTAAAAAAATACACATTTACAAAATAAATTAAAAATATTTGTACACATAAAAATAAATGAGATAATAGACAAAAAGAGATAGCAATCCAGTTTTGGTTGATCATAAGTTCGATAAACAACAGCTTTTAAAGCTTAAACATCTGTAATTATTGGCTTATTGGTAGACTTTGTTAAAAGTTTGATCAAATTTTTCCAATTTGAATTTGACAATTTGTTCTGGGCACAAATAAAATCTTTGCTTTGGCTAAATTTCTCCTCATCTAAGTGAATAATTTTTCCGCCATAGATCGGATTTTCTCGAGTATTTTCGGCAAGGTACGGAATTTTGAACTTATTCTCTTGATTTGGCAAATCTTTTGTCAACAAAGGCTGCTCTAATTCAACTTCTATATCATTAGCTTTTAAATTGTACAAATTCGCCACTTGTTTATTAACATCCGAATGACTTGTTGATAAACTAGACGAAGTTGTGTGAGTCAGGTTGGAAGCATTGAACGACGATGTCGAAGTGGAAAGCCAGTAATTGCTTGGATGAAGTCTGGTGTTTTTATGGCAATCTGAGCATTCTGAAGCACGTGACTTGGACAACATTTCAAAATATTTTTCCTCATGAACTTGGCCATCTTTCCTCTTGTTTTCTATGTGTGCATTGACCGATTGGAAGTCGGGAGATTCAAGAAATTCACCGAACACCTTAACTATCTCGCTAAACTGTGGTCTATTTTTTGGCTCCAAATTCCAGCACTGCTTTATAATCTGGTCGTATATTTCGGCTTTGCATGCATCAGGTCGTTCCATTCGGTAGCCTGATTTCAATTTTTCAAATATTTCCTCCTGTTCAATGGAAGGATATGGTGTGCAGCCATAAGAGAATATTTCCCAAAGTAAAACACCATAGGACCAAATGTCCGACTCTTTGCTTACTTTTTCAAAACTCAAAGACTCCGGAGACATCCATTTGAAAGGCACTTTGCCCTTTGATATTTAAAAATTATTTCTTGTTTATTTTTTGATGAAAATTTTAAATTACATTTAAATTTTGAATATAGTAATAGTTGGATTTTATGTTTCTAGCGAGACCAAAGTCGGCTATTTTTACCGAATTGTAGTCATCTACCAGAATATTTCTTGCTGCCAAATCCCGATGAAGTATCTAAATAAAAAAAAAAATTTTAATATTTTTTTAGAAATTTTTTTTAATTTATTTTTACATTTTTAGAGTGCAGATAAGCCATGCCTGATGCTGATTGATAAGCATATAAAAAAAGCAAATCGGACTCAATTTTTTTATCACCAAGATAGTCATTTCTTAAAAAGTCTTTTAAGTTGCCAAATTTGGCGTACTCTAGCACAATATTAAGACTTTGGTCTTCAATACAGTAGCCTATTAGGTTAACTATGTGAGGATGCTGTCCGACTGACAGCATTAGCTGAAGTTCCTTGAACATTTCGTAGTAATTGTACTCGGTGGCGTGTTCAGGTAATTTTTTTATGGCTACATCAATTGATTTTGATGATTTGCTGTCGGACGTACAACTGGAATAATCGTAGCCCGAGTCCACGTCCTGTCCCGGCTTCTCGCTTTTCATAAAGCCGTGCATCACAATTCCGAATGCACCTCTACCAACTTCTTTGCCCAACTTTAAGCAATCGAGTGGTATTTTCCATTTTTGTACCACTTCTTCATCCAACAATGCTTCTATGGATGAAGAACTGTGGTATTTTTCTTGAAAATTTTTGAAATCTTCTTCAGTCAAATAAAATTCGTTCTTAAAATTTAAAAATAAAATTTTTTCATGAATTTCTAATAAAAATTTCTTCTTAAAATAACATAAATATACTCAAGAAATATTGTAAAAAAAGTTTTTTTTAAGTGATTTTTTGAACGATTTTAAAAGAAAATTTTAATCTGTGTTTTATTAAATTTTTTAGTATTTTTTAATAACACTGACTGAATATGAACATTTTTTATCGAAAAAAATTCTAAAAATTAAATTCTTAAGGGATTTTAGTAATAAAAATTTATTAAATTTTTCTTTTTCGGCTTTTTCTATCTGTAATCTTAACTCTTATTTTGACGATAAAATTAAACTGTATTTCTTCTGTCAGTATTTTTCTATGTGTTATGTGCAAGGACCTATTATATGTGTCCTCCTAGTAGGCCACCTCCCCAAGCTAGCCTTGCTGTAGCTTATATATATTATTATTGTTATTATTATTAAAGATTAAAAAATTTATTTTAAAAATTAAAATTTGTGCTCAATTTTTAATTTAAATCACCACAATCGGCTCTCACTTAAACCAGTATTAATTGAATTAGTAAAAAGATTTAATTTTATCTATTTTTTTACAATGACTTGAGAGTTTTTTTGAATTTCGAATAAAAATTGAACAATTAAAATACAATTCGTCATTTTTTGATTTAATAAAATTAAAGTTATTAAACATTACTAAAACATAGTGCAAAATATTTTGTTGCACTATTTTTGCCTAAAATAAAATATTTAATTAAAAAAAAAACAAAAACAAACAATAATCTATTTAAAGCTTATTGATTCGTAATTTTTTGTCACTTTTTCCTTGAGAATAATTATTTTAGGTAGAATAATTGCAATAAAGTATTTTGCACAATGTTGTAGTATTTTTTCTGATATTTTTTATCAACTTCAATTTTTATTTATCAAAAAATTAAGAATTTTTGTTCAATTTGTATTTGAAATTCACAATTCCAATTTGAGAAAATCTTAAAATTTCAATAAGTGGTTTAGTTACTTTTTGCATGTGGTCTCTAGCTTGTTCGGCATGCTTAATGGACCTGAGTCTTCGGCCACATAAAAGTGTCAATATTGTCATTATCATGATCGCCAACGCACCTATACTAATTAATAGGTAAAGCCATACATTTGACTTTTTTATTACAGGTAGCACCTTGAGCTCGACACTTGAGCAGGAAAATTTTGGATTTTTGTCATCAGCAAAATTTTCTTTTAAAGCTTTTCTTTTGTCGTTGACACTCAATTTCGATTTAACAAGACAGCAAATGTACCATCCGGCATTTTGGGGTGTTATATCTTTAAGCTCCAGTATAGAGCCGAAGCCGACCGATTTGCTGAAGTTATAATAAATAGTTTCAGAGTTTTGTGGCAATAGTTCGCTGTTATGCTTGAACCATTGGTAGCGGTCTGGCTCATCGGTACCTGCCGGCTTTTCACAAGTAAATTGAGTGTCGGAATTTTCGCCAACTTCTTGCCGTGTGGGAGATATAAGAGGTGGCTGAAAAACTTCAATAAAATTTTATTTAGTTCAATTTTTTTTAAATTTTTTAATCTACTTGGACAATTTGAACATTCCAATTTATAGGTTTTAAAAGCACCACTTAGGGAATTGTGACACCGAAATACAATATCAAACAAGCTTAGATCATTTAGACTTATTATCAAACCATATGTTTGAGACTAAAAAATTCAATTAAAATAAATGTCATTTTTATTTCTATTTAAATATTTACATTTAATTTTAATTGAGAATTAATGTCGCTATTCTCCACATTATAATACCACTGAACAAATGGCAAATCTTTGGAGCTTTTATCATCATTATCAACACATGCATCCAGCTCTACTGTTTCTCGAAAATTTTTAATTATTGTGACATCTTAATTTATTAAATTAGACCTGGATATAAAAAATTTTTTTTTTTTTCAATTTTACCATCATGCACCAAAAAAATGTAACTTTCCACCAAATATTCAATGTGGTCAATTTTTTTGGCCGAGTATACACAATAGTAGAGGCCAGAGTTGGAAAATTTGGCCTCATCTATCCACACTTGGTTTTTGTTCCATTGTTTATCAATGAGATAGAACATTTTGTTAAATTCGATATAGGAGTTAATTTTGATGAATCTTTTGTTTGACTCGCTGGACAGACTCAGCGATCTGTTGAATATAAGGCGGTCGAACGTGAACTCATTAGTCACATTGGCATAGCATTCTACTTTAAATTTGGCACCAAGTCGCACTTTGTTTATGGGTTCCTGGTCAAGCTTGACCACTGGGTCGTTCGCAGCGATCAGCTGCACAACCAAAACTACCAAGAATAATTTAATCAGCATTGTTTTTTCCAAAATGGCATTGTATCAATTAAATCTATTTGAAATGGCAAAAATTAAACAATTTGTCTAAAATTTGAGCTAACTAAAGCCGAAGAAATTTTTCATCAACGTTTTAGAACCTTGATCACTAAACAAAAAGGTGTATTAAATTTTTTGTTTTCAATAACAACTGAAACTAAAAACCAGTAACAGAAATTTCGAAGCTTTGCCAAATATTTAACATCTAAGTCTTCTTTGCATAATTTCTGTCAAGTACACTGGTAATTTTTAAACAAACTTTGAAGAATTACGCATATACAGTCTTTTCCATTTTAGATAAGCTAATAAAATATTTTTGAAATTTATACGATTTAAAAAAAATCAAAGCTAATTTAAATCATAATTAAAAATTAATGTTCTAGCCAATGCTGGCTCCGACTTAGGCTCAACAAGCCTCTACCTTTTTCTGCTAAATTTTTAAATACCTTTAGAGAAAGTAAAATTTTAGGGCTTTCCAACAAAAAAATTCAGCAAATAATTTTGAATTTCTAGAAATCTGATTTTAAGAAATTGAAAATAACGCTTGTTCAAAATGTTCGTGACATTAGATTCGAATCAATAGACTTTATCAAGGTAATGCTGTGAATATCTTTTACACTTTTTTTTTTTTTTTAAATTTTTTTCAAGCACCTTGAGCTAAATAGATTAGTAAACACAAGAAAAATAATCTTTTTGAAATTGATTCTACAAAAAAAAAACCTTGAAAATATTTAAAATAAGTTTATTTACATTTAAATAATTTAATCAAAAAATATTCACCAAAATGTAAATAAATTTCGAGCTGATGAGATCTTTGGTTTGGATTTCAGAACCTGAATCGAGGATTAAAATTTTAAAAATTGTTTGCATAATTTTATACCTTGTCACTGATATTTACAAACGCATTGTTTTGGCTTATTTGGTGTCAATTAAAATTTGAATTGAAGAATACTTTTTTTCTTTTTAAATTTTTGTTTAAATTTATCTTATACAGATAAGGTTGTCATGGAATTTAGAACTACTAATGCTACGAGTTAAAGATTAAACTTTAAAAATTAAATTAATTAAATGGCTTTAATTTTGAGCAAAAGTTTGAAAATAAAATTAACTAGATGTCTTTAGAGTTTCTTAAATACTCGAATAAAGCCTACATTTAAGCAAACTGTTTATACAAGATATGTCCTGAGAGGAAATAGCTTTTAAAACCATCCTGTATACGTAAATTGTGATTAATTAGTAGAAATAACTTAAGGATAAATTAACTTCTTGTTTTATGAAAATTTAACGCTTTGACTCACATCATAAATAACTTTCAAAATTTTACTTTTTCCTGGGCTTATTTGGCAAGCATATTACGCAAGCGCCAAATTGGAGAATCAATTTCTAATCAATTCAAATTATTTAGGCCTCAAGGTTAGAAGTAGAAAAAAAGTAGCGTAGGAAGATTAAGAATCACTTTGAAGCTATAGAATAATATTATCTTTTCGACCTAATTGACTTCCGGACTAGTTGATTTACGCAAAAAGAAAATTTATATGAAAATGATTGTAAAATTTAAATTTAACTTTATTCAATTAGTTTAGATTAGATATGACGGATTGATAAATAATAACTCCGAGTCTGAAATTTTCACCAAATTTTTTCTTGCTGATAAAAAAAGCATATGGCCGCATTCGAAGAATACTTGCTTAAAATCTTGGAGCTCTCAAGCACTTGAAGTTAAATTAACTCTCTCTCTCTCTCTAGACATTTTAATTGCTTCCTTATTACGTAAATAATAAAATAGGACAAATTTTCTTCTTTTTTTTTTAATCTATTTTATCAAAAGTTAAAAAATAATAACTCACTGAATACGCTTAAAATCAAAGCTTTTATTTTTATTTTTTTATCTGGCAAATATTTTGAATAAATATCAACCAGGAAGGTTTATAGTTCTTCTTTGATAAATTTAAATTAACCAAATGGCTTGTGTCACTAGTCGATTAAAGCTAAGTGGAACATATATGACAATTTCCTAGTTGATATCCTAGACAGAAAATTAAAGCGAATCTAAGCTTTTTTTTTTAAATTAATTAAAAATCGAAAATAAATAATTTTAAAATAATTAATATCATAGTATTTTCCAAAGAGTTGTACACATTTGAAAAACTAGTTTTTATGCACCACTAATTTTTCCATACCAAATAATCAACTATTATTTCAGCCACTATTTGATCATTCCAATTTTATATTTTAGACTAGCACCTCTTTTTTTAAATCAACAAGCTTAATAAAAAATAAAATAGATTTTTAATCCCCAATAATTTAACTCAAGTGCGTCACTGGCGCTAATGTATTTAAATAAATATTTAAATTCTTTTAAATTGTCTTTAGAGAGCTTAACTCGGACTTAACTTGTTCATTAAACAAAAATCATTATTCATTTTTAGCCTTGTTTAATTCCCGCCTGAACATTAAAAAAAAAAGGTAAATGATTTTCTAAGATGCATTTTGTCAGTAATGTACGGATTTTAACAAAAAAAAAGTCTTGGGCAAATTGTTGCTATAACTACTCTAAAAGGCAACCTGTTAAATTAGTCACTTTATTCGCCAAATTGATGATATATTCTATCTGAAATTATTTTTTAATTAAAAAAAATAAAATAGTAATATTTTTTTCAAAAATTTTATTTCTTTTCTTTTTTAGTGTAATTATTTTCAGTTTTTGTTTAAATTAAAAATAAACCTTTTAGTGAGATTGACATAAAGAAAAACTAGAGACTGAGTATTGCAAAACAAAAATAGGTAAACCATGTTCAAGTTGGAAACTATTTTTAAATTACGAAAATATTTTCTTTCAGATATGATGATAGTGAGTCAAAAATTAAATTGTCAAATATATTTAGAGGGTTTTGAAAGCCCGTCTATTTGACAGTGTTGGGTATTAGCGTCAAGTAATCACTCTCCATAGTCAATAAACCATTTATCTAAATCCAATTTTTGCCTTTTTGTCTTGTTCACTAAGAGCTAACCTAATTTAATGTTCACATATAGAAACTAATTTAAAATGTCCATTATATTTTAATCTATTTGAAATCGTTCAAGCCAAATGGACCTAAAAGCCATAATCAAATTGTAGTTTTCGCATTATCAAGGCGTAAAAACACAATGCTGCATAAATTCGAAAGTTATTTTTTCTAAAATTATTTTTAGACTTTAATTAAGCCTTTGTCATCTATTCCTAGGTGCAACCATAAATTTAAGTCTTTTAAATTTTTTTTTTTAGAAAATAATTTCGAATAACCAGTTTGAAAAGAAAACAACCTGAGTTTTTTGTTAGGCGCCACGAATTCTTTTATTTTTTTTTTGATTTTAAATGAGTTTAATTGTTAGTTAATAAAGAAATATAGGTCTCTATTTTGAGTAACCTTTTCTAATGGGCTCGAATTTAAAAGGCTTTGTGATTCAATAGAAATTCAAGAGGAAGATTAAAAAAGATACAAATTCATTTTATTTAGAAACAATAAACTTTTTTTTTCGTTTTAATTTTTTAAATAAATTATTTGATAACCTAAAACCTTTTTGTTAATTATAATTTTTTGTTAAAATGCCTTTTTTTTTTAATATAAAAATCTAAATCAATTACTAATTGAGATAGAATCGTATTTTATGTTCTCAGCATTTATTTCGTTTAAATATTATTTATATTAATTCAATGCTTAAATGTTTAAATATTTTATTTTTCAATTAATTCTAAAAAAAAATCTTAAACAAATCTTGCTTAAAATAAATTGTTAGTATTTTAATTTCAAAAAATAAACAAAATTAAACCGATATGCGAAGGCGTTTTTGTTGCTTAATTCAGAGCTCTGAGGCGCCAGTAACCTGCGGTTAACTTGAAAACTCTTATCTGAGAACTGCCTTATGCAGCTTATAATCTCTGTTTTCATATTATATTGAAAAAATTGATAAAAATTATTACATAACCCCATTTAAAGATTTCACTCGGCAGTTCTCTTAAAGTGCACTGCGTCGATCTAAAATGTTTTTAAACAATCGTAGCCTTGGAGATTTGCTCATTTTTTTTCTTCAAATCTTTTTTCCAAATCTTATGAAATTTTTTCTTTTTAATTTTAAAATAAAAAATTATGAAAATTTACAAAATTTTAATTTTATTACTCTTGAAAAAAAAAATAATTTCTTTCAAAATTTTTATTACTCTTGAAAAAAAAAATAATTTCTATCAAAATTTTATTTAACATGAAAAAAAAATGAAATTTTCAATAATAGATGAGTACAATTGTTATTTCGGTGGGACAATGCGGTAACCAAATATCAAATAGTCTAATCGACCATCTATTGTTAAACCAAACAAGTCAGACCTCTTATCTTTACTCTAACTTTGACAATAGATTCCATTTTATTAATATTGACAGTGAGATTAAGGTAATCAAAAGTTTGTTCACAGAACATTCGCAGTACTTGAGAAGGGAAAATGTCCTGAACACAAAGTGTGGTCGTGGCTCCAACTGGGCATCGGGCTATTCAGGTCTGAGCAATGACGGCGCTCTGAAAATAATCGAGCAAAGTCTTGAGTCAGTGCGCAAAGAAGCGGAAAGATGTGATTTTTTGCTCAATTTGTGTATGATGCACAGTTTGAGCGGAGGAACAGGATCTGGATGTGGTTCAAGATTAATGGAAGAGCTCAGAAATGAATTTGGATGGAAAAAATTAATCTTCACTCAATCAGTTGCCCCTTTCCGCGACGGTGAACTTCCACTTCAACACTACAACAATTTGCTCTGTCTTTCTCATCTGCATGAACATGCTGATTTCATCGGTCTTTACCAAAACGATGATATTCTCAGCACTCTTAGCAAACCAAGTCAACCCACGCCACCAGTTTCATCCAAGACCGGTCTAGTGCCGTTCAACGCGGCTAAACTGGCCAAAAAAGCCGGCCAAGTGGACAATGAACCTTTGATCACTCTAACTGACATGAATGACCACATAACCAATTGTTTTCTCAACACATTCAACCCGGTAGACAGCATAAGCTTAAAGTCACAGGGATTTGGAATGGAATTCTTAGAGATTCAGAGGTTTTTGTGTCCCAATTTTAATCTCAAAGTTGTAGAGATCCTAAATGTGAATAGTTTAAATTTGACAAAATCTGTGTATGAAAAAACAAATCCTATGATGAAAAAAATTTCTTCCGCTATGGTTAAATTTAAGCCTAATTCGACAAATTTTTACACCAGTCTAAATTCTTTGTTCGTAGCAAGAGGTTTTCAGAATTTCAAGGAATACAATAGCGAGCATGTGCTAGGCCAACTGGTTAACGATATGGAGTTGATCAATAAAATGCTGAACCCGGTAAAGTGGAACCCTTTTACGGTAGATTTTTGGACGGCCAAGAATTCACTTCAAATGGGCAAAGCAAAAAGCAATTCGCTGACTCTGTGCACCAACCGTAACAGGTGCTGTGATTACTTTATGGAAGTTGGCGCCAAGGCGAGACTCAAGTACTCAGCTAGGGCTTATTTACACTGGTATGAAAAATTTAACACTTCAAGTTGTTTATTCGAAAATGCATTTGAAAACTTAGATAAAATTATTGATTCTTATAATGAGATGACTTATTAAATTTTTTCATTTATTTATTATTTTTTAATATTATACGTAAAAAAAATTGCTTGTCTTCAATTTAAAAAAATTAAAAATTATTTTTGTTTCAATAAATTTTGTAAATTTTAAGTTATTATTTGACTGGTTTCGGTTTGCTTGGAATCTTAAAAGTTAGTATTTTTACTCAAGCTCAAAATGTAGAGACAAATAATTAGAGTTTTTTTGGCAACAAAAAAATTTATTCAATATTACTACTTTATTTTTTTTTTTAATAAGTTTATTTCAAAATTTAAATGGCTCTGAGTAATAGAACTCCTTCCGACATTGTTTTTCGTTTTTTTTTTATTTAATAGTTTTACTTAATAAATTGAATAAATAAATAATTTTTTAGTTAATTTTAAATGATTTTGAAAAAAAAAGATAATGAAACGAGTTTAAGTAGAAAACCCAACTTTACTAAAAGCGATTGAATTTATAGATTGTAATTCTTTTTTAATTTTAACTTTTTGTTGATTGATCAATTTTGGTATTTGAATGAGATATGGGAAATTTTCAACAAATTGAACAAAAAAATTTCAAAAATTTATTTTTTAAAAAATAAAAAATCCCAAAAAAAAAAATCGCAACTTGGCAAAAAAAAATTATGCTATTACTTTTACCAAAATGTTTTACTATCTAAAATCAATCGGATAAATTAACAAATTTAATCTTATTGATTTTTTACTTTTTTCCTTTTTGGCACATGAAAAAATAATTATTTTATTAGATTAGTGTTGCCATTTTTTGAGAAATTATTTAATCTTTAATTTTTATTTTTTCAAAAAGAACATTTTTTGTTTAATTTCTACTAAATTTTACAGTGTCTTTAAAGGTTGATTTTTTTGTCATTTAGATGACCAAGTTTATCTGTACCCACTGTTGAACATCTTAATGCAGATTTGCTGGAACCAATTATTCCTGAAAATACAAACTAGTGGAATTTTTAGATCGTTAGACTCATGGCCATTATAAAGATTTTTTTCCAATTTTTTTTGTTTACAAAATGCACCATTTAACAATGTAAAAAGAAACAGTAATTATTTATTTTGCTAAAGTTGGCAACATTATTTGACTTATTTCAATTGATTTTTATTTAAAGTACAATTGATGAAAAATGATAATTATTAGCACTGCTATTCAAATTTTCTCATTTTTTTTGTTGCATTAAAATTATTTATAAAATATTTTCTTTACATTGTTAGCAAACAGTATTTTATTTATCTTCAAATATTGTTTCTTATGTTGGATATCTAATTTAATTAAAGCAAACATTTTTGAAAATGATTTCAGACAGTTAAGTTGAATTGGAAAGCGTCAGCAATTTTACAAGTTTATTTAGCACATCTTGCCTAATAAATTGATATCTTAATGGATCGAAGCAATTTTTTACAATTAAAAAAGATGTAAAAAAATGTAATTAATTTTTAATGAAATTTTTTTCTTTTATAAATTATTTAGAAGAATAGTTTTTAGATTAATAAAATCTTTTTTAATATTTAATATTGCCTAATAGGATTAATTCAAGCAAGTTTGGCCAAATCGATGCATTCTTTCCTGAAACAACAAATAACGTTTTAATAAAAGATTAAAAAAAAACAACCTCAGCTTTAATTATAAAGAAACGTATTGAAAAATCTTTGATTTATAGAAAAATTTTTTTCAAAATTTTAGTATCTAGAAAAAAAAACTCATTAAATGGTGTTATTTCAGAAATTTTTAAAATTCAAATGATCAAATTTCATAATTTTAATTAATTTGAAGAAAAAAATAATTTTATCCGTAGATAATGTGTGAATGGAAAATTTTTTAGGTAAAAAAATTGATCAAATTTCAAAAGAGTGCATCAAATATCGCATTGTTTAAATAAAAAGGCTTCAGAAGTCAATAATTCTCAACTGTTATTTGTCTTTTTTAATTAAATTTTTACAGTTTTCCATTCTAGATTTAAATTTTAGATAATAGAAGTTTGTTGAATGGATTCAAATTTTTGGCAATTTTTTTTGGATAGAAGCGCTCAAGCATGAAGTTCATTTATTATTTAAACTTAGAAATAGAATAAAAAATTTTAAATAGTGAATATTTAAAAAATCGATTCATTGATGAATGGATTAAAAATATTCTATTCAATGCTTAAATGGGCGTCAAGCAAGTAAAAACGAATAATAGATGACAAATAAAAAAAAATTCCAAAGTTAATTTGATTTTGTTCAATTTTATCTAATTAATATTTAATGATTTGGACTAATTGATTTTTATTTTTTCTTAGCAGATAATCACTTCGGCATAGAAAAATAATTCTTGCGTTAAGTTCCGTATATAAATAAGCTAAATTTTTTCATTTAAATAAATTTAGATAAAATCAAATCAGCATAAGAATTGAAAATACTTTGTGATCAAAATTTTAGTTTCAAAATTAATTTTTTTCCTTTTAATTTTTTAAAGTAATTGAATTAATAATTTGTTTAAGACTACTATAAATGGTTAGACAAAATCTATTTAAATGTGGTCAAAAATTAAGATCAAAAGAGAATTTGTTCCTCAAATTTAACTTTTTTTTCAATTTATTGTGGGTTTTGAAAGCATGCTCAACAAAAAATTACTAATTTCAAAATGAGATTAAATATTAAATTTCCTTTTTAATTTTGAATTATTTCATGATATTTTAATATCAAGAAAATTTCAGTTGTCTAAAACATTGACAAAAAAATAAGGTTAATTTGAATTCAAATTTAAACTAATTTGAGTTCATTAGACTCCTAGGGGATTCTTTTTTTCGATTCTTTAATTTTCGAGCAATTAATTTATAAAATTCTTAATATCGCTCTTGATCAGTTACTTGGCAATTTTAATTAATTAAATAAATAAATAAAAAAAATTTTAGACATTTACTATTTAAATTTTAGATATTTTATTAATTTAAAGTAAAAAAAGAAGGAAAAATGTTTGCTAAAAGTGGATTTCTAAAAGATTTCAGCAATATATCTAAATATTCCGTAGCTTTGATCTCATTTTTAATCGTTGTTTCCATGTGCGAAAATGTAGGAGCTATGGATAACCAATATTCAGATCTTCCACCACCACCAGCCAAGCCGGAGAGATTCACCAGCAAACAGCAATTGAAGGAATACTTGGTTAAATTGCACGAATACTACGCCATTATCGGCCGACCACGCTTCGGTCGATCACAAAACCTATTCAATGAAAACATTCAAAGCTCTGAGTTAGGCACAGACACCAAAGAGAACTTGATCCCAGTCACTTTGGCAATAAACGTAATGGACTTCAATGGAGATGGATTTCTCACCAAAAAAGAGCTTCGTAATTTCGTTAAATTGGTTGAAGACTATTTGTAAGTGATAAATTAATTTCTTAAATTTTAATACATAGAAAAAATGTACTCTGTGTGAAACAAATTCACAATTTTTTATTGTTGTATCTTTTTTTTTGTTTAGTCAACTTGAATAAAAAATCTAAAATAAATTTTTTAATAAAATGTTCTAATTAAGCGTTTTTGAATTTTTTCTTTATTAAATTGTCAAGAAGTTAAGAAAATTGTGTTCATATTTAATCAGTAATTAAAACAAAAATCAAAATACTCTTTTGAAGACTTCGAAAATTTTTAAATTTTAATTAAAATGCTTTTAAGAACAACATTCTTAGATTTTTGCCCAAGTAAAAATTGTGAAACCGTAAAATTTAATTACGAGAGGCGTCTAATAATCTAGACTAAGAAAAAAATGAAAATAATTTAAGATTTTAAGAAGCTTATCAAATTGAATTACGAATATCAAAATAAATTAATGTATCTTTATATTTCATTTCATTTAAATTTTAATTAAATGTTATTGAATTATGATCAAGATTGAAACAATTAAAAAAAAAAGTCATTTAGCAATGGGATAAGTTTAATTGGTATTTGGCAGGAAATTTAAAAATATGAGAAAAATTAATCGACTCGGTTTCAAAAAATCTAAATTTCCTCTTAAAACAAAAAAATCGAAAATTATATTTTAGTATAAATTAGAAAATAAAAAAAAAAAAATCTCGAAAAATCAGATTTCTAATAACCATTTTACATTTGTTTATAAAATCAGGAAGTGTTTGCCAAAATTCCAATTATTAATTTTCATGTTTTCTCTTAATCAAAATTTAAACCAAAATATTGTTTTGTAAGAACAAATTTACAAAAAATACTCTAGTCTTAGTTGAATTTGTTGAGTAGATTTTTCGATAAATCTGCTGATGCGCTAATCTTTGATTTAGTAGAAGAAAATTATAAATAATTAATAGTGATGAAGTAATCCGAAGTGAAAAATCAATTTTGTGGGCTGAAAATTTTAAAGTGCTTGTCAATATTTATTGAATAAATCAGTAAAATATATGAGATAAAAAAAATATTAAATTTTCTGCTAGGAAATATTTTATTTAATTACAAAAATTAATATCGAATATGTTTTTGAAAACTGGATTTAATTTCGATCAGGAATATTTTCACACTTTTTCAAACTTAATTATTAGTTTTTCAGTCGTCTCTTGAGGTTCAGCTTTGAACTAATTACTAAAATTTTTCATATAATAAAAGAAGAAGTAATTAACCAAAATTAAAATATTTAGAAAGAATATGATACTGTCATGGCTACAAGACCACCATCTTTTATAATTAAATGACTACTGTTCCAGATAAGTCATGTTTAAAATTTTCAGCTCGAAGAGTATAAATTAATTAAGCAATCTTTTTTACGGCAAATTTGGCTTGAGATTTATGTTTTTATTTCGGAAAAAATTTAAATTTTTTCTAAGGTGAAATAAAAATTCTGTGGTTCAATCACGCGATTCCTTTGTCACTTTATTTTAATGATTAATTCTTATTTTCTGTTAGTAATCTGAAAATTAAAGCTTTTGAAATTTTAGAATAATTTGAAGCAAATCGATTAAGATATTTCTTAGATATCAAATTATTTTTTAAGATTAACAGTACAAAGAATGCATGTGAAAATTTTGATACCAATTTTGTTTGGTTTAATTCTTTGTCAACTAATAACCGAAACAGTGTCGTTCGGTATTAGAGGCACGTCGGACGAAATGCCCGTACGGCCAGCTGTTTTCACGAGCAAAAAGGAGCTAATTGATTACATAAAACGAGTAAACGAATATTATGGCAAGGTTGGAAGACCAAGATTCGGCAAGCGCAACTATCAATTATTTGGAAACAAGTTTAACCATCAGTACAGAGACTCAAACGAATGGAATTTTAGTTAAATGAAATAATTTGTCCCGTATAAACTGACCTAATGAACAAAATGTGTACCAATTTATTCAAAAAGTTAGGACTTTTACAAACTTAACAATTTTTTTTTAATATAATTTATTTTTTTTATTTTGAATAAACTTTTAGTCATTTAAAAATTGATCAAAATTTTTAAATTTTATTTATTTTATACATTCTTCAACTTTAAAATAACAACAAAAACATTTAAATAAAGAATTTAAAGCAAAAATTTAATAGTAATTATTAAATCAGGATTTTTTTTCAAATCATTTTAATTTAAATGTCATGTAATGAACAATATCTGAACTAAATTAATTAAAAATTATTTTGATAGGGAATTTAAGAAGAAACTGACCCTCCAAGTAATAATAACAGCTATTTATTTATTTGAATTTTATAAACCTCCTTCAGGTGAAGTAACAATAAAAGTTAGAAGAAGAAAAAAAATATAAAAATATATAAAAATATTACAATTGTAAGAAAATGAAGAGGAAAATAGTAAGTATTGAACTTAGTGGATCTCAAGCTATGAATTTCATTTTAGTCTTATTAATTAATTTAACAATAAATGATAATCTTTAAATCGTAAGTTTTCTGGACACATTTTGATAGAGTCAGAAATGCCATCACTGATGAAAAAATGCCCCTTTAACTCCTTTTTTGTACTTACTTATATTACTTAAAAGCAAAGGAAAATCTACATTTGGATCAAGGTATGTTGAACCCCTGACTCCATTGTGTAATTGCTACCTTACTTTTTCTTCTTTTTTTCCTGAAACCTTAACTATGTAAACCCGAGTTTTTAAATTTCTCCTCTTACTTACTTAACTTAATAAAAAAAAAAATAATAAAAAATTTAAAGTACCCAGAAGAAGACTCTCCATCGCTATTCAACTGCTGATTCCTTCTATTAGTTTGGCTTGAGTCGGCTTTAGTTGGTTTGAGTTGGTTTTTAATCGGTTGGTGTCTATTTGAGTTTAAATAAAAAAAAAAACAAAGAACAATTTGAAATAATAATTATTGAAATTAAAAAAATTAACATTTTAAAGGATATTTAAAAAAAAAAAAAAATCTATTGCATTAATTTTGTCTTATTTGGTTTTACTTTTAATCATTTCTTTTTTTTTTGTCTTGCTTTCCTTAAGTTTCAATTTTGTAAACACTTATCGAATTTAACTCTCACAAATTTTTTTCATATTTTTATTTCTTGATTTTATTTTACTTAACTTTTTAGTTTTTAATTTTTATTTTATTTAACTTTATTTTAATTTTTTATCTTTATTTTTTTTATTTAATCTGAAGGAGCTTTAGATCGGTACAGATATACAAATAAATAAATACATTAAAATGGTTAATCAAAAGTTGAATATCTGTTTCAAAAGAGTTATTTGACTTTGATGGACAGATAGTTACAATTTGTTTAATGCACTCAAAAATACTAGATGCTAATGAATTTAATCTTATCGTCTCAATAAATGATAGTTTTGAAAAAAGATACAGTTTATCAAATTTTAAAATCTTAGGAACTTTTAAGACACCCGATATGTGGAAAGTAGAATGAAGGTTGAACAATTGTCTAATAAAATTGTCTTGATTAATATTTAATTATTAATCGTTGTTTTATTAAGTGTAACTATTCCCAGACCATACGTAGATTGTGATAAACAATAAGTTTATATAAAAGAGCTTTAGGAGATGGAGTCATAATAGTAATTTTCCCAATTAAGAAGGACGAGAAAAAAGATTTTTGAAGATTTTTTAAGTTCTCTAATGATACTCTATTAGAGTCAAGATTAGATTAATATATTTTTTTTTTTATTTTGAATAAACTTTTAGTAATTTAAAAATTGATCAAAATTTTTAAATTTTATTTATTATATACATTTTCCAACTTTAAAATAACAACAAAAAATTAAAATATTAAGCAAAAATTTAATAATACTAAAAAATTTTTAATTAAATTTCGATTAATTATCAATTTTGACTTTTTAGGGTTAAATTTTAGTCTCCATAGTTTTTAAGAATTAAAATAAAAAATATTAAGCAAAAATTTAATAGTTATTATTAAATCAGGATTTTTTTTCAAATAATTTTAATTAAAATGTCAGGTAATGAACAAAATCTCAACCAAATTAATTAAAAATCATCTTGATAGGGAATCGAAGGAGAAAGCGATCCTCCAAGTAAGAATATTTGTTCTGATATTCCAACTATCATCTCAATTGAACTAAACGATGCTGATAAAACATAGCCTAAAGACTTGTACCGTAGACTCTTTCAAAGAAGTCTGTCTCTTAAAACACGAAGGTACCATCGATCTCATGTTTAGAGACTTTAATTCATCGATCATGTTCTTAAATCCAAAATTTGGAGCTAAACAACGAAAACCGAAAATTAAAAGTAAGAGTTCAAAAACAAAAATTAAATGCAGCTATTTAGTTAAAATCAAGATTAAACTTAAAATTGATATAGGACAGATTTAGGACAGGGATAAAAATTAAATTATTTAAAATAAATTTTATTAAAGTAGTTTCTATTCAATTTTATAAATATTTTTTTTTATAGATTTGATCCAACCAGCTGCTGTTAGTTGGTTTGGTAATTTAAAAATAAATTATAATGCCAGATGGAAAAAGTGGTTCATAGAAGAAGAGCGAAATTATACTAAATTTGAAGCCCTAAATAGAAATGCATTCAAGCGAATTCATTTGAAATTTGGGAAAATTTCAGTTCCTATCCATATTTCAGCTCAGATCGACAAAACTTTAAGGGTTTGTGGAATAACTGATCAATAAAATTTTCTTTGAAAAAATAAAACGTTTTCATTATATCAATAAATAAATTAAAAAAAAAAAACATTCTATTTTAATTTAATTTTTGGCATTTTTTTTTGACATGGTAAATTTTTTTTATTTTTAGATATAAAGAATCTACTCTGTTTAGTTATATTAGTAAGAAAGATTAATACACGATTATAATACTTAAAATATGATTTTTTAATATTAATATTTTGTTAATAAAATATCATTGCTCTTTTTAATTAATCAAATTAAATTTTTATAACCTGGATTTTGTGGAGTTATGAAAATTATCAAATTAAAAAGACTAAATTTAATTTTAATTAGTTATTTGAAATATGATCTAATAAATGTTAAGTAAGTGATTCAAATTTTAGATGAAATTTGAGTTTCGTCAGATATACAAGATTTTCTTTTTGCAGACAATTTCTTTATTTTGTAAGAAAAGAAATCAAAAAAATTTGAAGAAACAGTCCATAACTTGTGCACTTCAAAATACATAAATCAAAACTTTGTTATTCTGTCTTGACTTCTTCTGTGATAAAATATAAGCACCAGAGAAAATACTCAATAGACCCTAATTAAGATATCCTATTTTTCTTGGAATCAAACTTGATCCAAAACTGAAGCATACAGATATAATCATTTCAATTTAAATTTGTTTAGTCATTTGTTTATCCTTTTTTGCCTTTATTTTACAAAATTATTTATATAAATATTTAAAGATTAATATAATTTCACAATTACAGTTTAGAATGTAGACAAGAAATCTTAAATTAAAATTTTGTCTTGATCAATTTGGTCATTTATTTGATGAAAATTTTAGAAATTGAAAATTATAACACAATTTGTTGTTAAAAAATTCAAATATAGAGAATATATTTTTTATTAATTTAATTTTTTTTATTTGCAAAGTTTTACATTATTTAAATGTTGGTCACATGATTCAAAAGCTCAAAAATATTTAAACAAAATATAGAATTTTTGAAGATAATTCAGTGAATTTAACTATTTTTAGTTTATGGAAAAAATAGTTTTGATAATTAATAAATATTTGAGTAAATTTTTTTTTAAAAACTAGAAAAAAATATCAAAAATTTTCACTTTCTGCAGAACAACTAAACAAGCAGAAAACTTGCCAAATACTCCATAGGAAAATTGAGGGTCAGGTTTTTAAAAATTTAATTCTCTTAAAAATCTCAAAAGAAAATTTACTTTTTTTCAAACTTAATAGTATTGTTAAAATTTTTAAAAATATATTCCTTTTGTAAGATAAATGAAGGTCAGTTAATATTCATAGTAAATATGCGGGGTCAGTTTTTTAGACCCTTCTCTTTTCTTTTATCGATCATTTTTTATTTCAAATTAGAAAAAAGATTATTTAAAAATTTTTAAATATAATATAATTCTATTTTTTTTCGATTACAAGAGTTTGATATTAATTTTTTAAAATTAAGAAGAGTGGCCCGGATTTAAATTAATAAAAGTTTCATTATTAATAAATATGTAACAATTAGAAAGAATGATCACTTACTTTATCAACTTTGAATAAACTCTAAAATTGCTCATATTTTATTTACCTTTTTTAATAAAAAATAATTAAGCTAATAAATGATTAAGCAAAATATATAATTTTTGAAGATTATCCAGTGAATTTACTTTTAAATAGTAAAAAGTTGTGTTGAAAATTTTTTGCTAATTCAGAATCCAGAAGCTTCAAATTTATACAATTCATGACATGCGCAAATCATAAATGCACATTTCCTTTATTTCTAATCAATAGTGATGCTGTAGTTTTAATTCAACCTTCATAATATAAGTCATTATTTTCCTGTAACATATTCCTTCCTTAAATATATATTGGTCCCTGATGATCTAATTACATCTTTATTTTCAACTGATTCACACGATTTTCTGTGTCGATATTTTCAAGTATTAAGTTCTTTTAATTTAAATGATTTAATTAGAATATTGAGTAGGTTTTTTTTTTAATTTCATTATTATTAATCATTTAAAAAAAGGCTATAATCGAGTAGCTCACACCATTCTTCATTAATTTTTTTTTCTTCATCTATCTTTCTAATGCCTGCGTTTAATTGTTCAATTTCAGGCTGTCACTTGAGCTCAATAGTTCTCTCTATTCGCTTAATAATTTTTTTGTTTAACTTGTTTTCATTGCGTTCTATATTTTCAATTATTTTGTCAGGAGCTTTTAGGTAATTATTTACAATTAGTCTCTTGACAAATCTTATTCTAGTTTTTCTTTGCTTAATTTCACTAAACTATGGTTCTTGCTAAAGTGAAAAGTTTCGTTCCAGAAAAAGGGACGGAATGGAGACTAGTTCTTAAAAAATACATTGCTATTCAAAATTGTAGTTGATAATATTCGTAGAATTTAATTTAAATAAAAATATGAAAACTCTTAGATACTTTTTATCAATTAAAAATTCTTAATATAAAAATCTTAATAAATAATAATAAAATTTAAAATGATCTTTTTAGATTTTTTATCTTTTTATTTAAATTTGGTAGTATGAAATTTATGATCAAAAATATCAAATCAAGTTTAAAATATGAAATAAATTGTTATTTCTTAATAAAATCAAATTAGAGATGCATTTTTGGATTTAACATTCTATGCTAAATAAAAAAGTTAACTCTGCAATCAAAATGTTCATTGCAGAGTCCACATCATCGAAATTATGCCATTTTAAGGTATTGTGATTTTCAAAAACAAATTGAAAAAAAATTTTTCCGATTTTGATAAATTAAAATTAAAAACAATGAAAAATATTTTAAAAAATGATGCAATTTAGTGTAACATACTTTGTTGCACCTTTTTTACCAAAAATGATTTTTATAAGGTTAAAAAAAGACATTAAATATAAAATCTATATGATTTAAATTGATTATTGATTTAATTTACTAAAAAAAATAGAATAAGATTTTATTTTAGGTAAAAAGAGTGCAACAAGGTATGTTACACTAAATTGCATCATTTTTTTCAATATTTTTTTTTATCTTTAATTTTAATTTGCCAAAAAAGGAATAATTTTTGTTCAATTTGCTTGTGAAATTCACAATACCCCATTTTAAAAAGTTAATTTTTTGTATTTTTTGTTTAAGTAGTTAATTTTAGCAGATTTTTACCTTAAGATTTAACAAAGTATGTTAAATCAAAATTTTTATAAAAGTTTTAAATGCAATTTTGATAATGCATTGAAAATGTACGATGAGACTGATATATTTTTATTTCAAAAATATTTGGAGAAATTTTTGCAATGTCGCTCTATTGAAATTAAATATAGTGTTTCAAACATAGATTATTTAGTATTAGATGATTTTTTAATAAATTCTTTTTTTTTAGAAATTTTAATACTAATAAATCATAAATTAATTTAAAATAATTAAAATTAAGCTCTAATTGTTTAAAAACTCATAAAAATAAAACATTTGGATTTTTTAAATTATTAATTTTATTTATAAAAGCAATTTTTCAGGATAAATTATTTTTTTTATATTAATTAAACAAATTATTAAATAAGAATTAAGTTCAAAATGATACTTTGTTTCAAAAAAATAATTTTTTTATACTTTTGCGAATTAAAAGTAACAAATTTCAAAAACAAAAATTCATGGTATTTCAAATTATGTAATTAAATTTTTTTCTCTTGATTTTCGTTTATGGAATTTATATTCAAAATTAGAATTAAATTTCGCTTTTTAAAAATCCAGTCACATTGGCATGAATCTTTGCAAGCACAATTTTAATAATTATTTGTGTAAATAAAGCTAAAACCATTTAATAAAAAATTCTAAAACACTTAATTGTGATCAATTTCGATGAAGTAAAAAAATTCAGACAAATTTAATTTATTTAAAAAATGCTTAAAAGTCAATTTGTTATCTACGAAAAAAATTATAACTACTACTAATAACTGCGAATTTTACTAATTTAAAATTTTATTAAATTTTGGAATTTTTTAAGAGTGCACACATTTTATCCAACAATTTTATGATACAGTGGTTATTTAAAAAATAGAAAAACGAAATTTAAAGATGTATCATGATACATAATCATAGACATATTTGAAAATTGAATTATCCTCAAACCAGACTAGTATGGTGGAAAGCTTTTTCTGCAAGAAAAGCAAAAAATGCTGAGCTAATTTATAAAAAAAACTTTAATTGAAAATTTAAGACATTTTGTTGAGCTCATTTAATAAGAAAATAAAAAATTCTTCAAAATTAAAAGACAATTTAAAAGTCCTCATTTTAATAATAAGAAATAATTCTATTTTATGTATGTCGGTGGACATCTTTGATATTATAACATTGAGTCACTATATAAACCAGGTTTATTTTACAACTAATCACTTACTATTTTTTCTTTTTTTCATACTAAAAAGGTTTATAAAATTTTATCTTACAAACTCCATTTTTGGAATAAATTAAAACGCCTTCTTTAATTTTCGAACAAAGCTTATATAAGTCAGACTGTTCAGATTTTATCTATCTTTATATTACGAAAAATTCTAATTTCACAATTTAAAATCATCCGATTAAGTGTGTAACTATGAATACACATAAACATAGACTGTATAAATAGGATCAATGAATAGAAATTATAAAAAAAAATAAATTTTAAAAATTTTTATTTTCTATTTTTCAATTTTTTCTTAATTGGTTTATCTTCATCATCAGATTGTTCCATTTCTTAAAGAATAAATTTAAACTACTAAACACGATTATTAAATTAAAGCAAACCTTTTTCACTCTCATCTCCCTGAGAGTCTGCATTTTCATTATCTTCTGCCTCCAGTGTCGAGTCTATTATCTCATAATCTCCATTTTTATTCCAATAAATTTTTACATTTATCTTAAAAGTAGCCTGCATGTACTCGAACAATTTCTAAAGCAGGATTTAAAAATGAATTTTTAAACTATTTTTTTTTTAAAATAATTTCTTACCAAAAGCCTGGCCTGTTCTGGTGTAAGTTTATCACCTTTTTTGCACACCACAAAATCCATGTCCAGTGTCACGATGCCTTTTTTTAGACTTGTGTGCATTCCCAATTTTCTAAGTTGAGGTTCCATGGTATGCTGAAATTGAGTCAATGGTCCTGCATTAATAGTCACATCCTCGGTAGCTACATTGCCTGATCTGGCATAGTCTGGACATTCATACTCTTGGAAATAACTTCAACAAAATTAAAAGATACCATTTTCTAAGGTGCATAGAAATTACTTTAAAACCTCTTCTTTTGTTTTGTTGGTAAATAAAAGACCCACGTTGCCCACCAAGTATGGTGTAACTTTGTTCAAATTTTCTTTGTATTCACTCTCGGGATCACGTCCCAATGCCAAAGCTATTACTTTATTTTTACCGAAAAGAAACCTTAGAGATTTAATATTTTTTTTTTTTTTTTCAATTTTTTAATTTCTTTACTTGCTGTCTGTCCACTTCTGGCGCAGTTCTTTTAAAAATAAATTTCTTTGATTGAACATAGAAATGATAAACAAGTTATCATGATTGTCCAAACATTCTCTAATCTTTTACAGTTAAAATTTAATTTAAAATTTTTTTAAAATTTTTTTTTAAATTAAATTTACTTCCGAGATTAAATTTTGTTTGAATTCAAGGCCCTTCTTCTTGGTCACAGTTAGGGAAACTTAAAAAGAAAAAGAAAAGTATTTTTTGCTCAAACCACGTGTTTTTTTTTTTATTTTTTTGTTAATTAAATTTTGTGCTTACCTGTACGATCTCTTTTTGATTTTGGCATTTTGAAAAATGAATAAAAATAAACTTTTTTTTATGATTTTATTTTTGCCCAGATTTTAATAACGTGGTTTGAAGAAGAATGCATGCAAATATTTTGCACGCATTTATTTAGTATAAAAAGCTTTTCCAAATTACTATTAGCGCAGGTTGGAAATTTGTAAGAAAATTTCACGATACCATCAAAACAATAACATCCAAATAAAAAATAAAAATTAAAAGTATTTTTTAATTTTAGACTCATTTTTGGCGACTGCGCAAATTTAAATAAAAGCTCATTAGGAAAAAAAAACTAGCTTGCTCAGCTTTTTGAGCTTTTAATCAAGAATTTATCTTTGTCTACATTGACTTTAACTTAATTCAAATTTTTTTCTTCTAGATAATTTAATCTATTTAAGCATTTTGCTTTTTTTTTTTCTAAATAAAAAATATTTAAATTTAAAAAATGGATTCGGACAGTGATAACTCAGTAGGCGAAACAAGCAGTGTTAGAAAAACGGATATCGTGGTTATTGGCGCCGGTTGTGCTGGTCTGGAATGTGCTGCCAAGCTTTACTCATTTGGTTTCAAGAACTTAATAGTTCTAGAGGGTATTAGTTAAAAGAAACTATTCAAAACAGCTGGGTAGGCGAACCAAAGTCTAAGTTCCATTAGAAAGCAAACAAAGTTTGTAATCAGTGAATTCTAATCGCACTTGGGCCTCTTATCTAAAGCTTAGCAAAAACCAGACAGTTTTTTAAACCATTTTTTTTTAGCACAAGACTACATCGGTGGAAGGATCCGTACCACTTTGATTAACAACGATGAGAACTACCCGTTGGAAATCGGCGCCAATTGGATCCACGGATTTTTGGTACTTAATTAAAATTTAAATAAAATTAAAAAAAAAACTAAAAATTTTTTCCAGGGTAACCCTATATACCGTTTGGTGAGGGAGAACCCGAACTTATTTATTCATAAAAAAAAGAAGCTATTTAGCACAGATGTGATTTATTGTGCGGATGAAAATGGTAAATATTATGCGCCAATTTATTATGAATCGCTGTGGGAACAGTACAACTTGTGGAATCTAGAGGCCAAGGCGCTCTGGGTTAAGGATGCCAAGTCAGAGTTTACCACTTACACTCAATTCATGGAAAACAAGCTGGAAGTGCTGATGGAAGAGGAGAACTTGTGCGAAGAAGAACGGCTCATTAAAAGAGCTGTCCTCAAGCGATTTTTGAAGCAAGAGACCACTGAGTCTGGCTGTGCCACAATGGATTTGTGCTCGGTGAACGAATACGGCAGCTATTTGAAGCCGTTCGGACCCGACTACGAGTTTCCCGGCGGCTTTTCCAAGCTCATTGAATTTTTGGCAGACAAATTTCCCAGAAATTTGATCAAGCTCAGCCATCCAGTGGAGCACATTGGTCAAGTTGATGACGATGAAAATCCCATTTTGGTTCAATGCAAAAATGGCTCTGCCTTCCAGACCAAGCATGTTGTAGTGACCACTTCGGTCAACTACTTGAAAAAAAACTACCAGACTTTGTTCGACCCAGTGTTGCTTAATGAGCCCAAAATCGAGGCCATAAACACCATTAAAATGGACACCGTGGACAAAATATTTTTGTTTTACAATGACATGTCATTTTTTCCGGCCAATTGTGATGCCATTCATCCGCTTTTTTTTGATGAGCCGCAAAAATTCAACATCAGAACCGACTGGAAGTACAAAGTGTACACTTTTGATAAATTCTATGAAAATATGCTCTTGGTGTGGATCACTGGCAAAGAGGCTGATTATGTGGAAACACTGCCAAATGAAGAAATTTCTGATGTGCTCACTGAAATGCTCAGAAAATTGCTCAATAACAAAAACATTCCGAAACCGGACCGAATTTTCAAGTGAATTTTTTTAAAAAAAAAATTAATTTTATTTAAAAAAAAATTTATTTTATTAAAAAAAAAATTATTTTATTAAAAAAAAATATTTTAAGGACTAACTGGAATGCGAATCCCTACTTTTTGGGCTCGTATAGTTACGTAGATGTAAATGGTCAGGCCAATAAGCATATTAATAATTTGGCCGAACCGCTCTATCTGAACAATGTGGTAGGCTTTGAAAAGTGATTTTTTTTTAAAAGTTTTTTAAAATTTTTGTTTGTCAGCCAAGGGTATTGTTTGCAGGTGAAGCAACTCATTTAAGATACTATTCGACAGTCCATGGGGCTTATTTAAGTGGTCAAAGAGAGTCTAGAAGGCTGAAGGATTTTTATTCATCTAAGCAATAATTTTTATAACAAAAAAACAAAATTCTTTTGAATGTTTTTTTTTTTAAATTAATTTTTAAGAGACTATCAAAAAAAATTTATAGATTATCTTGGATTTTTTTTTAGAAATAAAATTCAATTTTTATGATTTTTTTTTGTAGTTAAAATATAACCGAAAATTTTTGTTTTCTGACAATAAAAAGGCTAAATTATCCCACATTGTTAATTATTAATAAAATTTATCTTTGAAAATTAAAAATAAATGCGAGTGTCTTAATTGTAGTGCATCGCCTTGTTGTTTTTGTTTCGAATTAAAGAATGTTTATATAAAAGTATTTAATAGAGTTCCAAAGATTTTTTAAATATTTTTCAAATTTTAGTGGAATCAGAATTATTTTGGTTATTTTAATTTTTTTACTTTCAGTCATTTTTTTAACGAACACAGTAAATAGCTATTTTCGTCGAAAAAACAAAATTAATTGTGATCAAGCCAGTTAAATATTAATGAAAGACCTTAAAAGTTTGTGTACATTGACTACTCTTTTTTTTTACTTTATCTATTAAAAATTTAATTATTAATTAATATAAATAGCAATATTGAATCAAAAGCGGGGTTGCGCAAAAATAGTTTTTATTTTTCTCTTTAAATTAAGAAATAAATCGGACTGAATATAAAAAAATTATTTTTTTTTTAAACATGCCCAAATTTTTATTCAATATTGTTGCAATAATTCGTTCAAAATTTTTTGTATCAATTTTTTACACAAAAGATACATTGATTTTAAATAATTAAGACTCCAAAAATTAACATATTTTTTAAATTTTTTTTAAGGTCTCAGCGGTGTCTCATGCTTTTGATCCTGAAGTGTAACCATCAAATTTTTCTTAAAAAAAGAATTTTCTAGTTGAAAATTTTATTTATAGATGTTTGATCTTCGCAATAGACACTTTGGGGTAAAATATTAATGGCTACGTCCCTTTACCCAAAATTATTTTTTCACCTCTCTGAAGATTTTGGTATTTTGGAATTTTAATAAATGCAGATTGTGAGAATGAGATCAACTCCTGAGACAATGTGGAGGCTTTGTATTTTCTGAACAAAATTATTAAGTTAATTAAATTATTTTTCTTCATTCAGCTGAATAGAAGGACTTGGTTCCATTTCAATTTTTTAAGTTTTACCCTTACTTTATTTAAAATAAAGATATAAATAAATATAAATTGAAAAAATGAATATTTGTGTTATTCATTTTTAATCTTTCTTCAAGACCAAAAATAAACTAAAATTAATTCCGGTCTGTTAAACTAATCCTAATACTGCATGCACTTAAAATCAAAAATAGATTTGGTCCTATGCATCAACAAATATCCTTTCAATCTGATAAAAATATGTCTAGATTATTCTGCGAATAAAATTTTATTCTAATTATTTATTACAATTTCAAAATAAATTTTTTATTAAATTTTTTAATAAAATTTAACAAAGAAATAATAAATAAAATGTATAATAAAATCGAAGATACATTGACGCAATAAAAGTATTTCCTTTATTTTAAGATATGATGTGGATTTCATTTTTTGCTTGCGTTGAGAAGTCTAGGGCTGTTTTGGATGCTATTTATACTTTTGAAAAGACAGTTTAAAAAATTAAATTAAGAGCTTGTGTTCAGGCTATTTGAAAAATTTAAAGAAATTTAAAAATATAGAATTATAACAGTATTCTGTTAAAATTTCATTCAGGGAGAGATTTTATGATTTTTGAATTTTTTTTTTCAAATTTCATTAAGAGCTATTGCAAAAATATTTAAATTTTTGTAAAAAAAATTTATTCTTTTTTAAAAAATTCACTGTATATTCCACTAAAAAAATGATTACTGGTAACACATTATTTTTATTGAGTCTTAATTATTTAAAATCAATGAATCTTTTGTGTAAAAACAACTTGATAAATAAAATTATTTTAAGCGTTCATTTTGGTATTAGTTTACTGATTTTGAATTTAAATGAATATCACAATCCATTGCTGAAAGCGAATTTAATTTTTTTTTAAATTATCCTTTTTCCTTTAAAAAAATATTAAAACGCAAATAATAACTGACTTTAATAGATTAAAAATTTAAAATTTTGGTTTTAATTTATTATTTAGTAATGTTTTTTTAATTTATTAATTTAGGCCTCATAGGCAAAATTAAAAAACAAAAAATTTCTTACGAATTTAAATTAAAATTTATCTTATAGTAATCGATTTATTAATTCATATAAAAATAATAGTTTATTAAATATAAATGGCACTGAAAGTTATACGCAACAGAAATTTTTAACGCATGTGAATAACTTTACATTTTACAATTAAAAAAATGTATTAAGTAAGCAAAGTAAAATTTTTGACCAAATTTCAAGCGCTCAATTTTGCTCAAATATTTTTAAATGCGCAATTAAATTTCATTGCATTTTTAGAAATTACAATCCTTTTTCAAAAGTTTACAAATCAAGCTTTGAAATTTAAAAAAAATTAAAAATCTGCGATGAAATTTAATTGCGCATCTAAAAATTTTTGAGCAAAATTGAGCGCTTGAAATTTGATCAAAAATTTTACTTTGCTATTAAGTAAACGTAAGTTAAAAATAAAGGAATTATAGTTGATAAATTTAATTTTGTTTTTATTTTTTGGCACCTTCCCATTTGTTCATTGATACTATTTTTTTCGAATATCTAAGATTTATTTTATAATAAAATTATTCAAAATATTAATACCTTTTATTTTTGTAAATATAGAAAAAAACTTTATAGATTTGTTATTTTTGCATTTTAATAAGTCATCAATGAAAATCAATGAAAAATTACACTGAATTCAATGCAATAATTTAATGGCTTTCTCTTAATATAAATGTGTTAGTTGCAGAACTATGTGAATTATTTTTAGAACTTTTTATAGAAATTAAAAAAAATATTTTCATTTATTAATTTTTAAGAAGTAAATTCTATATTTCTTTGAAATTTTTTTCTTAAATTGTCAAGTAGACTGATTTAAGAGTAATTTGAAGTTGAAAACTGCTTCTTCTAAACGGCAAATTGAATTTTAAGATCAAAATAATTAAATCAATTTCAAATTGTAAAATAAATTTTCCCACTTAAAGAAAAAAAAAGGACAAATTTTTG
The DNA here is from genome assembly GCA_025491095.1 of Brachionus asplanchnoidis. NCBI lineage: Eukaryota > Metazoa > Rotifera > Eurotatoria > Ploima > Brachionidae > Brachionus > Brachionus asplanchnoidis. The sequence goes on from JAILYF010000006.1 coordinate 2,583,379, forward strand.
AGCTCAAAATACAAAGGTGTCAAATATATGGGTAAAAATGAAAAAAATTTCACATTAAAGATTTCTAAATAATTTTTATTAACATAAAATTTCCGCTTTTTTATTAAAAAAAATAAATTATTTGCAAAAAACATTTAAAATATTTTATTAAATTTGATACTTTGAAAAATTTGATATTGAACAAAATTTTCCACCTTCAATATTTAAAATTTTGAGACAATACAATAAATATTTCATTTTATTTTTTTATTATTATCAAATTCAGTTATTTTAAGTTTTTCCACATTTTTTCCGCTTTTAGTTTATAATTTTTGATTTTTTTGACGCGGATGTTAAAAATTGGAATTTTTAACACTACACGGAAGGTAATCAATGCAAGAATTTTTAATCTAAAGAATTTTTTTAAAGATAAATAAAATATGAAACTTTACAACAAATTAACAATAATTAAATTGCGGAAATGGTTTAATTTCAATTAATTCAAAAAAGTTGAAATTGTTTAAAAAAATCCTGAAATCAGATAAAAAACTCACGTTATTTCTAAACTTAAATTTTATAAATCGATTTGTTCAACTATTTTTGATTTCAATATTAGATTTTTTAGTTTATGAATTAAACTAAGTAATAGAGCTAGAATACAAAGTAAGAATAAATAAATTAATGGACTTTTAAATGCTCACATTTAAACAAATATTTATAATTGTTCAAAAATAAAATAAAAACTCCATCATGCTGCTAATTTTTATCTAGATTAAAATTATATTTTTTGATTATATCAGATAGAAAATTATCCAAAGCAAATTAATTGAGATTGAAGGAATACTTAGGTTAGATGCAATAAACTCCTACTTAGATTTACATGAAAATTTCAATTAAAAGTTTATTTCTGCGGAAAAAAAAGAGAATTTTCGAATTAAATTTCCAAAATTTAATATCCTTAAAAGGCTTTACTAGGTATATTTAATTGACTTGCAAGTCGTTTATTACTATTTATTAATTTTGAGCAACAAATTTTGAAGAAAATATTTATTTAGATAGTGTTAAATTAGACCGTTTCTTTATAAGAAAAATAAATAGAATAATTGTATAGCCGATTTAAAAGAAAAGTTAAACACTTAGTCCATTCGGGTCTTTAGTTCTCTCACAGTCACTTTATCTTTTTCACTTAAATTTAAAAATTTAAAAATTGTTTCATTTAATTTTTTTCAAAATTACATCACGTAAACAACAGCACCCCAGCCAGAATAGGAATCTCTGTCAAATGCATTCATCAAGGCTTGTGAAATTGTTTCAAACAAATCACTAGGTTCCTGTAGTAAATTAGAAAAGTAAAAAAAAATAATTATTTTTGTTACCAGGTCCGGTTGCCATAAAGTTTCGCACATTCCGTACAATTGCTCATTAGCTGTGCCGATGACAGCAAAGTCCTTGGAGATACAAGGCTGGCCGATCAGGTCCATAACACTGATAAATGGTTCGCTGGTCTTGGGGTCTAGACCGGCGATTATAGGCTCAATGAAGTAAGGGCCGAATCTTTTTTCGTAAAGCAGGTTTGATACCATGCTAGAAAATGTCTTTGGTTTAATGTGCCTATTTTCTTGAAGTTCGTACAAGTTTAGTCTAAATCTGAGTCTTTGGCTCCTACATAAAAAATTTTAGCCAGGAAGTGCACTTTTTTATTTAATTTCTTACACTGTTTGGACATCTGTGGCTAGACCAGCAAGACCCAAGTACAATTGAGGTCCCATTTCGAATATTTTCGGAAATTCCATTGATACTGTGGAGTATTGGATGCCAAATCTTTTGTCGGACGCAATGGCTACACAATTTTTTCCTGCCATTGCCACAGCAGAACCACCATTATAGCTCATAATACTCTTAAAAATTGATTTGAGTTCAAGCTTTTGCTTAGATTTAAATTTACCATTTTGTCAACTTTTTTGTTAAATTTTGATCAATTATCTGAAAAGAAAAATTTAAATTTTAAAATTTATTTAGTCATTTGAATTGGGGGTTTTTGCACGAACAGTGAAAATTAAAATTTTGAAATGCATGTTTAAGTGAAAAAGCATTATATAAAAATGTTCTAATGGAAAATTTTGAAATTACGATGCAAATTTCAAATATTTTAGTGAACAAAATTTTTTGTCTCAGTTTTATTTTTTTTTTTCAAATTTAAACTACGTCAATTTGTATAATTAATTGATGAAAATCAAGTTTATCATTGTTTTTTAATTAAAAAAATAAATAAAAATTCTGAAAAATGAAAATTATTTTTTTTATTAATTTTGATTTATTGGAAATTGACTAACTTGCGCAAATTTTTATTTATTAATATTCAGGTTTTTTAAAAGTTATTTTTAAAATTTTGCCAAAAATCTTTTTTTTCGATTTAAATTCTTCTTTCCGATTTTATTTTACTGTTCAAAAAAAAAGTCTAAAAATTATTTTGTCGATTTTTAATTTAAAAGAAATTCTTTTTGACCTTTTGGTAAGCTTATCAAAAAAATAGAATCAATAAAGATTAATTAAAATGTTCAGATTAGTGATAAATTTTTCACATCAAATCAGACGGATTGGTAAACAACCAGAAAGAGAATTTTTTTCTTATTAAATAATTTTGGAATTAAAAAAAAAGAAGATAAAAAATAATATCAAATATTAATTTTTGCCATTAATCTCTTTTAAATTTTTTAGTGTGTGCACAAACTGATTAAATGATGATAGAAAAAATAATGTTCTCATTAATTGGACACGATACTAAACAAAAAGTTTGGCACGTAAATTAGATATGTCTTTTTTGAGTCTTAATTAACGGTGATACATGGAGCAAGTATCTGGTAAAAAGAGCGTATTTTAAATAATCAATAAAAAAGCTTAATTATTCCATTGTTAAGCTATCGGAATTAAAAATTAATGAATTAATAATTTTATCTAAACTACTTTAAAAATAATGGGTCAATTAATTTAACTTAGTTTAACCGAGGTTTGTGAATCAAGTACTCGAAGGACTTGATAGATAATTAAGTCACTTATTGGACAATCAGTTGAATTAGATTTTTGTGACCAAAATTCCAAAAATAAAATAAATTGACTTTAGTTCCATATTCAAATTAAATTTCTATCAAGATTAAGATAAAATTGAGGAAATTGATTTTTGAAGATAAAATTCAAGCAGTTAATATATAACTATTGTTATTTTTTTTACGTAAATTTTTTAGATAAACAAATTTTCCAAAGGTAGTGATGAAAAAAAAAATTTAGGAAATCAAGAATAAGAAAATGACTGGAAAAATTTAGCCAAGAAAAAATTTATTTCATACTTGAAGAAAATATTAGAAGCAATTTTACCGAAGGCGAATTTTTAAATCCGGTTTAAATCTATTCCCTATTGCTTTTTTTTTAAATAATAAATTAAAATATCTGTTTTTGGAGCTAATAAAAACTACGGCCGTGATTTTAAATTCGGTTGACATAAATTGCAGCCATTTAATTTATCTAAAAATTAAACTTTTAGCTATTTTCTCTGCCGTGTGGTTTATGATGCCTTTACTTCAAAAAGCTATTTATTGAACATGTTCGACAATTTTAATTATTTGCTTTCATTTTAAAGTAAATATTTTGGAAAAGCTACACTTTGTTTTGGCTGTTGAATTCTATTTGTCTTGGTACTAAAGATTTATTTGCCAAGCAATCTATCAAATTGCGTATTTTCAATTCTTTTTTCCTTTTTGAAGCTTAAAAAACAATCATTTTTTTAAAGATAATTTAACAAAAAAAAAAAAACAACATGAATTTGAACATGAATTTTTACGCACTGATAGCTTTACTAATTTCTAGTCAAATTCAAGTTATTTTGAGTTCGGACCCGCAAAATGATCTAGAGTCCAAAAAGGGTAATCAAAAAAAAAATAAATAAATAAAGGAATTTAAATTTAAAATAAAATTTTTTTTAGAATTGGAATATATGGACAAACTGAGACAATTGATAAACATTGAAAAAATACTTTACAAAATGAAAAAAACAGAGCTGGATGAGAATCATGTCGAGACTGATTCATATGATGAATTGGAGCCGAATTCGGACGATTATGATTTTGGAAATAACGAAGAAAAGCGTTCAGCTTATCTTCGATTCGGCAGAAGCCCGGCATTTTTGAGATTTGGCCGAAACCAAGCTTATCTAAGATTTGGCAAGAGCTATGGAAATTTTGGCGCCAAGAGAAATCCAACTTACTTAAGATTTGGACGAAGTGTCCAGAAATAAAGAAATTTTTTTTAATTTTTTTTAAAGTATTTTAATTAATTTATATTCACAAAACTTTAATTCAAAGCTGTATTGTTAATGGTCATTTTTAAGAGATCAATAAATTTTATTGTGTTATGAATTGGTGTTATTTATTCTTTAACAATTACGTGTCTAATTGACTCCCTTTTAATTTTTTTTTTCTTCAAAATTTGCCATTTTAAGTTTATTTCGATTTAAAAAAGATAAAATGAAATTTAAAAATTGATTTTTTTTCGATTCTACCTAGTCAATAAAATCATTATAAAAAGCTTACCACCGTTTATGATTATTTTAAGTATTATTCCTGTTATTTTATCTGAGAAATCTTTTTTTAATAACTATATAAGAATTATTTAATAATTTAAAAAATTAAAGCAATTTTTTTTCAAAATTTACAATTTAAAGTTTATTTCGATCAAATAAAGATAAATATAATTATAAAATTGATTTTTTTAATTATTTATCTTTAGCAATGATTCAAGTTCTAAACTTTTGAAACTTATTTTATAAACCAAAGTTCTTAAATCATTTTTCAATTACAATTTTTTTTTTACAATTATATCCTTGATTTTATTTTAATTAGTAATCAAATACTGGAAGGTAATATATTTAATTATCATAAACGAAAGTTATAAGCTATTGGTATCAAAAAAATTCGTATTTTTTTTTAATTTTTCAATAAAAATTACTAAATGTTTATTATTCAAAATAAAGCAAAAATTTTAAAATTAAATATTTTACAGAACAATGACTTTTGTATTTACACAAAGGTAATTAAAAAAAGCGCAATATTTTTTTATTAAATCTTATGAAAAATGCATCCGCATGTATTTTATGATTATACAAACTCATGTAAATTTGGTTAACAAAATTTTGTAAAATATTAGCAATATAATATTTTATATATTTTTAGGTAGAAAACATGATGGCGATTTAAAAATTTAAAAAATTGTAGGATGCTTCAAAATTACCCATTCATTTGTTGAAATACAGTGTGTTCTCTATTTTGTGACGTATACATTAGCAGCAATTTTTTATAAACAATTCAAAACTTTATTCTAAAATAATAGAAATTAAATGTTCCATCGAATGTAAAATCGATAATTGAATTTTAAAATTTTAAAATGCTCAGCTCATAAATTTTTGTTAGCTTCAGAAATATTATAATTTAATGTATCTTCATCATATTTTCAAATAGATTGTATGACATTTTTAAAAGCTCGTTTTTATAGAAAAAAGAAAATAAATTCGACAAGAAAAAAAAGCAAAGAAAAAATATTACTTTAATTGATTAATCTTTTGATTTAAATTTTTGCAAAATTTTTTTACAGAAATTCTTTGATTCAAAATTCTTGATTATATATAAAAGTTTATAAAACAAATTACAATTTATTTATTTAAAATTCTTTATCTTTAGTTATTAAAAAAACAAATAAATTTTGATAAAAAACAGAAATTTTTTTAAATTTTTGCAAGTTTTTTTTATAAATCAAAATTTCTTAATCATCGATCAATTCGATTTTTCTCTTTATCATTCCTAATTTTAGGAGAAATAAACTCACAGAGTTAGCTTCAATTTTGGACTTGGTAGCTTTCAAAAGAAGTGAGTTATTGGGAGGGTTGTGAAGTTCGCTTCAATTCACTTTTGAATGTAATGAAATAAACTGGTTCTTCAAAATGTTACAACCTGTAAGAAGCTTGTTTCAACTCAGGATAGAGTCTGAAAAATGTCGTGCAAACAATTACAGGTTGTACCATTTTTCAGGACCAGTTTATTTCATTTCATTCAAAATTTATTGGCAAAGGACAGAATTGAAATGATCGAATTTAAAAGAACTTCACAACCCCGTTAAGTAGAAATGAAGATAATCCGAGGAAAGAATTTCAAATTTAAGTTCATGATCAAATGTAAATTTCAAATCAAAATTTTTAGTTTTTGATCTAAATTTAAAGGTATTTTTTATCAATTTTATAATAATAAATCACTAAACTTTATTTAACATGATTTGTTTAATCCTTAATTAGATAGAAAATAATATGAATGTTTATCTTAATAAATAATAAATTTTAATTAATATTAAAATATCATTTAAAGCTATAGTTTGGAAGACTTAATGTGGATTTTAAATTTGTCTTTAAAGTTTTCAAATAAAGATTTTAAAAGAATCAATTTAAGATTAATTAGAAAAAAAAAGATTTGTTTTTTTTTTAAATTAAAATAATTGACATCTTATGTTTAATTTAAAAATAATAAAAAAAGCTAATTTCATCATTTTTATTAAGATTTTAATCAATTAAATTTTGAATATTTGATGATCATGACCATGAAATTCAAGTTGCCGGACAGAATAATATTTTTTTGATGCTAGAGATGAAAAATTCTTTCTAGTTTATCGATTTCATAACCTAGACTTGAATCAAGACGTTTTTTTCTACAAAAAAGTAAAGCTGATTTAAATGGGTCCAACCTCTGATTTCAGTTACTATAAGTCTGAAAATAGATAAATTTCTGATCACTTGGAATAATCTATCAGATCTTTGATTAAGTGGAGTTTCCAAGTACATAAGATATGAGAGATTTTTTAGAGTCTTAAATCACAGAGTTAGAATTTTTTTTCTAAATTATAAAATAATATGACTAAAAGTTGTAGGTTTGCTTAAAGCATTTAAAAAAGAATTAATAAATGATTCATCTTTTTATAAAATTGAATTTATTCAAGATTATTATTTAGTCCTAGAACTATTTTGAAATTAAAATTTATTATTTTAAAATTAGGGGCAATAGGATTAAAAAATATAATAATCCTATCAGATTTTTGGAAATTGATTAATTTTTATTGTAAGACTAAAAAATTACGAAAAAGAATTAAAATATATTTTTCAAAATCTTTAGACTGTTAACATAAAATTGCTTAATTTGAGGAAGATTAATTTAAAATGATACCTTTGGATAAATCATAATTGATTACAAACAACTGATTATCGACTAAGTCATCAAATCATTTGGAGGTAATAAAATGAAAATGATTATTAGATATTTTAATTTTTTTTAAATATAAACGTTTAAAAATTCTTATTTTCTTAATTTAAAAAACTATTTGTTCTATGAGTAATTAATTTCTTTAGTTATTTTTAACTTCATAAATAGTTAACGGAAAATATTTTTTTTTTTTGAATTATTCAACATGACCTAAAATGGCATTTGCTAGTGTTTTTCACTTCATCAATAGGTAACTGAATTTTCAATAAAGTTTTTGATGGAATTTTCATTTTAAATATGAAAAATTTAATATTTTTTTGTTATGTAAAATTTTGAAAAAATGAATACATAAATAAGAGAATTATAAAAAAATATATTAAATTAGTTTCCGGTGGAATTATAAAATAACTGGGTTAAGTCAACTAAATAAGTAAAAGAAATATTTTTAATTGACATTAGATAAAAATTATGATCACTATGATTTTTACAATTCCTTATGAATAAGAATTTTGCTCTTATGAATACTTAAGAAATTTCATAGATAATATCCGTCTCCAATTCCATAGTTCGGCTTGATGTCAAGCTTTAAATTTCATTGTTTTCTAAAATTTCAAAAGATGCCTAATCTCCGAGTTTATGAATCAACATTAGTATTGAAATTACATATTTGATAAATATATAATCTTTCAAACACCTCTTAAATCATAACCTCTTGTTATTCATGCGATTTTGATTGATTCTGATAGCTTAATAGCTGTCAAAAAAAATTTTCCTACTTAATAACGTTGGCAAACTTTTTTTAAATAAAAATATTTGTTAAAAAAATTTTTGTGGGTGAATTATTGAAAAATTATACTTATAAATATATAATTTTTAAGTATATTTTTAGTTACTAGTGATCAGCCAAATTTGGAAGACAACTAGAACTTTAATCTTATTTGTTTTAAAAAAATTATATTCACCAAGATCGATAAGCTAAAAATGGCAATTTTGATTTGTGGAAAAAAAAAAGAAAAATGACAGAAAAACAGTGTGTTTTTTCGATTTTTTATGGAATAATAATTTTATTTAATTTATAAAAACTACATTTTCTAGTAGATATTTTTATGCTTTTTTTAAAAATAAAATCATCTTTTGGGTGTATCTGGAAAGCTATGAGGGTGTTTTTGGTTAAAAAAAACATTGTACTAATACCAGTAGTTTTGCAAGCAAATAATTATATATTTTATTTTCAATCAACATTTTTCAATTTACAATTGAGATAGTTTTTTTTATATCTCTATTATAATTGATTTTGGTTAATGATAAAAAAAATTTTTGAAAAGTATTTTCTAATTAATTAGTCTAAATTTTGGTGTATTTTGATGAAGAAAATTTTTTAATTTGATATATATATTTTTTTTTTGATGAAAATCTTAAAAATTTGATGATAAAAATAAATATATTTTGCTGATAAATTTAACTTTTTTGATATAAAAATTTTGATATTTGATGATTTAATAAATACCACCTTTTGGTCAAAATCGTGCTATATACTAAAAAAAGCTTTTAGAAGGAGACTAGAAACATTTTTCCACATAAATTTTTTCATTTGTAATTATCAACACGGTTTTATTCGTAATAAATCTTTCATAAAAAATTTGCTAGAAGCCTTTAACTAAATATGAAAGCACATAAATAATAAAGTGTCATCTATTATGGTTTATCTTGATTTGCAAAAGCATTTGATGCAGTTTCACACTAGAGACTTAGTCTGTAGCTGGAGACATATGGTGCTAAGGGTAAAACGTTAAATTGAGAAATTCCTCTTTAATGTAATAGGAAGCAACGAGTCGATCAAGATCAAGTCCAAATATTTACTGATAATATACTGATAATTTTCTATATGATCCTAATAATTTACTGATATTTAAGCCAAGTTGACTTTGAAGCGTTTGGTCAACAACAAATCAGGAATATCCCAGATAAAGCTTGCTAAACGGTTCAATTGTTCTCAAAAGTTAGTCAAAAGTGCAATGAAGTCAATGTCTACGGCATAGGTTGAAATTCACATATAGTGAGTTAAAAAAACATAAACAAAAAGACAGACACATATATTTTTTTGTAATTTATTGAAACGTGAAAAAAACACATAGAAATATTGTATAACTGTTAGAAAAACATAAGTCAATTTTATTTATCAAAGTAAAAAAGTGAATTAAAAATATAAGTGTTTTAGTCGTAATTCATTATCTTAAAAAGAAAAAAAAACATAAATACTCGTTCATAAAGGGTGACAACAAATTTGACAATTATTTAAATTTGAATGATTCGAAGCAATAGGATTGAATTGTTTAAAGAAAAAATCTAATTCAACTTCACTGCTTACAGTGGTCAAAAAAATCCATTCATGTGTTTTTCTCAAATGAAAAATAAACTTATGTTTTTTTCATTATCGCATTTTAAATCGTGGTAAAAATCTGGTCAATTTTAATTGTACGCTTTAATAATTAACTTAATTGTTCTCTTCTCTTCTCCAGGTTATGAAGGCTGAATTTAATTATCTCACATTTACTATTCCTGCTGTTTTCCAAATCTTCCATTTTAATTTTCTTTACATAACTATTTAAATTTTCTTTCTGTATTGTGTCGCGACATCCTAGTATTTCTTTTACTTCTTCAATAAATGTGCTGGTCTGGGTTAAATTTGCTTCTCTTTTTTGAAGTATTTTTTGAGTAAACTCATTTTCTATTAATCTATTGGCGAATTTCAGTTTAGTTTTCTTTATTTTTGAGTCGACAGGTTCTATATTTAGTGCATACAGAAGATTTGTTGTACGAGACCTTTTGTCTAATGATAGCATTTGTTTTACCATTAGGCCTTCCATTGTTTGAATTTTCTTTTTTTCACTTTTGCTAATCCTGCAATTTTCTATTCCATAGTAAGTTAAAGGTCTTACATAAGTTTTAAGTAAGTGAGCTTAAAAATAGACATAAAGTAGATTCGTTTTGTGTTTTGTTTCTAGCTAAACATCTGGATAATAGCCATATGCCTGTTACAGGTCTCGTTCTGCTGCGCACTCAGATGGGACTTATAAAAAGGTATTAGATAATAATATAAATATATTAATTGATTTAATTGTTTATTAAAATAATAAAATATAAATTGTGTTAGTTGAAGAGAAAACCCATCTTTTCACTAAGAATTCGATTCCATATTTATATAGATAGAATTCTACAGTATTTGATGGCACACCTAATACGTGTCCATAATTTAAATAATGTTATTTTATTAAAACCATATCATCTAGAAGATTCCAAACTATCATCAGCATCTTTTATTAAGTAATAACAAATGGAATTTTAATTAGAAACAAAACAACAAAATAATAATTCTAGAAGAATCTAAGAAATATAGATTCGTCATTCTAAGTTTTAGATAAAAATATTGTCTTCCAAAATATTGTATTTCATAAATGTAACATGCCAATGCCAACATTGTTGCACCTGTTAACAAAGTTACTAAAATCCAATTTAGAAGCCCCTCAAAAAACTTACTATGACCCGCCATTATGTCACATTGGAAAATATAACTAAGATCCGCTTCTGTCTACAATCATGCAAATACCAAAGCCTGTTCTGGAAAGTGTTAACAAAAATTTTCCTGAGGTTAGCATGGATACAAATGCAATTTCAGACAGAAAGGTTGCATTAACAAAATTCCAGGCAGTTTTCCCATCCCAAGCCATGCGTTTATTTGAAAGATTATTTTCTGAAGACGACCCACTGACAAGTAAAAGAAGGAAGATTTTCATGGAAAACGGATGTCCTAGACTAGGACGAATCCGAAAACCACCGGGCAAATTGAAATTTTTTTTTTTTTTATCTTATTTTTTTAAATTTTTCCTCTTAGACATCGGGAGAAATGTAACAATCACTGTACCCCAAGACCTGTCTTTCTCTATCTTTCTTTATAAACAGTAGCGCTACGCCACTTGGATTTAATTTGAATATAAAATTTATTACATATTCGTTGATTAGACAACAATAGTTGTGTATGATCAGCATATTTATCATCAAAGGCTACTGTCAACAAGGCCTGAAGCTATCCCATCTAGCTCAAAATTTGAATCTAAAATTCATGTGTGGGGTGGTATCTCGTATAACGGAGCCAACGAATTTGCAGTAAATTCTTATTCTTTAGCAAATTAAAATAAAATTTTTTTAGCTTTTTAAGTACACTATGGATTCTGAATTGTATAAGGATATTTTAGCTGAATATAAACTCCCATTTGTGTCTGAAAATAATTCATTTAATTTTATATTGCATCAAGACAATGACCCAAAGCACAAATCAGATCTTTGCTGTGATTTTTGAAAAAAAAACAGCATAAACTGGGTGTGTTTTTTATAAAAAAATAATTATATATAATATAGCTAAGGAATATTTTTAAAAGAAAAAGTCTCCTCCAAAGTCTCCAGACCTAAACCCAATTGAAATGGTTTGGAATGGGTTGAAGGATTCACTAAAAAAAAAAGGGGATCAAAAATGAACAATAAGCAGTTTAGGCGATTATTGATTTCCAAAAAAGTCTAAGTCCAACAAAATGCCAGTCTTACAAAAACCATATTAAAAAGGTATTTTCATAACTTTCATTTTTTTAAGCTCTAATCAAGTATTAAAGATGATTGAAAAGAATGAAGAATGGCCAAATCACTAAAAAAATTTATTAAATAAACTTAATACAACTTTAAAAAAAAATCTAATAAAATCTGAGAAATTTACATTTTTTTAATTTTTTTTAAGAAAATTTACGAAAATTTACCAAATTTTACCTGGTAAATAAATTAAATTTTACGAAATTTTACGTAAATTTACGTAAAATTGCTTTTTTTTAAATTTTAGTTAAAAAAGTGAGAAAATTCAAATTTTCAAATATTCAAAAAATGGTCTAAAATTTTGAATTTTTAAATGTTTTTTTGCCGTTTTACATTTTACGGTAATTTTGGTAAATTTACATAAAATTACCTTAATTTACGTTAATAAACGTTAATTAACGTAATTTTACTATTATATCTTTACGTAAACTACGTAATTTGACGTAAATTAACGTAAAATCCGTGCCGTAGCGCCACTGTATATATGTTGTTTTTTTTGTTTTAAATTCACTTTTTTTTGGTTTTAAATAAAAATTTAGAACTAGAAACTCTCTTTTAATTTTATTTTATAGTGCCACGCTATTAAAGTATATATTGTTTGATTCAATTGAATTTTTTAGAAAAATTTTCTTTATGATACTAGAATTTTTTAATTTTTCAAATTTCCAATTTTTAATTGAAAAAACCACAAAACAACACACTTTTTTTATTAATTCCTTTTGAATTAGATGCACACGCAAACTAACACTCTCTCTTAATTGTAAATATAATATAAAAACTAAAAAAATTAATAATCAGTAAGGAAAAAAATCAAAAAGTAATAAATGGTACATATATAAGAGTGAATTTGATCAGGGGTTGTGAAGTTCGTTTCAATTCGATCTTTTCAATTCAGAAAAACTTGAATAACTTTTTTACTAAAAGAGATATTTTAGTTCAATAAAATGCTTAATTATAAGCAAATTTGCTTAATTCAGTAAGATAAGTCTGCAAAATACTCTGCAATTTTATGCATTTTGCACACCATTAAAAAGTATTCAAATCAATTGTGCCCTTACTTTGCAGGGTTTTTGCAGAAACATATTTTCGGATTAAGCAAAGTTGCTTAAACTTTAAGCATTTTACAGAACTAAATTATTCCTTATAGTAAAAAAGTTATTCTAATTTTTCTGAATTGAAACGATCGAATTGAAATGAACTTCACAACCCCATTTGATCAAATTATACATAAAAAATTTTTCGATGATGTTTTGATGTCTATTTTGTTTCAAAAAATTTAAAGATTATAACTTAAAAATAGAATCGAATTACAGAACTCTAGAACGGAAGGATAATAGACCCTTAAATACCATGGATTGAAAATGAGCTTATTTTTAAAACAACAATTTATTTTGTGCCCTTTTCCTGCAAAGGAGAATATTTTGTACTTTTGTATCCGTTTCTTAGTAAGGCAAATAAAGGTTTTCAAAATCGCAAAACCGCATCTCATCACCTCATATTTATGATATTAAAAAAATTCAATCCACAACCCCAATTCCACAAATGTAGAATCTTATTCCCTCGAACAGAAGAATCATACTTATTTTACAGAGAATGAATATCTACTTAAAAACAACATAGGTGGGGCAAATGGGTGAGTAAAAGGTTTTAAAAGACACTTTTTTTCTACATTAAAATAAATAAAATACAATTTGTCCATTATGTAAATGCTCCACATCTTGGTAGGAATTATTTAAAAAATTAACGTGATTTGACTAACTAAGTTTAAGGTATCATCAATAAATATTATAAAAATATTTTATTTCCAATGCAATAAAATATCGCTAAAAATTTAAACTTACTTTAAAATTTTTAGAATTTCAGAATTTAGATTATATCACTTTAGTATCGATGATTCAGAGTAAGTCAAAAGTCAAAGTCATGAATTCAAAGTCAAGTCTGGACTTTTTTTTTTTTCTTTTTGAGAAAGAAATTGATTGATTTCAATTTAAATTCTATTCATTATCGATAAGAACATTTTTTTTTATTATCTATCATTTTTAAAATTTTTGTCTTTAATGAAAACTAAATCTTAAATCTTTAAGTCAAAGTCTGACTTTCACTTTGACTTTTCACCAAATCAGCCATGCCATTTTTATTTAAATTTTTTTTTTAAATGTTAATTAATTCGTCGTTATTTTTTAAAAATTTTAAAATGATACTCTAGTAATTGAAGTTATTTCAACGACTTTAATTTGACTTTAATAATGACTTTAGATAAATGGTTAGAAAAAAAGACTAGAAAAAAATTTTATTTTAGATAAACAAATACTTTTTCCATTTGATTATTTTTATCCCATTTAAACTCAACATTTGATTTTTTTCTTAATTATTTTTAATATGAAGAAGCTCTATGAAGATAAACAAAAATATAAATAAAAATAAATAAAAATATTCAAAAATGCAACGATTTTCATTATGTGGCTAAGTGCTAAACTGTGGTGTTACGGACAACAGTATTTATTAATATTTTTACATTTACTATCCAAATTTTAGAACTTTTACTTATTGTAAGTTGATTTTTGCTTCATGATATAGTCTAAACATTTAACAAAAAGATAATATATACTTTTATTAAATAGTTGAAAGTTCACTTTGATAAACAAATAACTCAACGTAAATTTTCTACATAGATTATTTATTTAGATAATAGATAATAGCATTTTCTTGAAATTTATTTATACTTTCAATTTGTTAATTTTAAGATAAATAATTTATTTAAATTTTTTTCAATAATTCATTATCTTAAGAGCTTTTATTAACTAAAGTAAAATTTATATTTGTTTATTTATTCAAAAGTTAAATCAAATTATATTTCATTTTAAATGTTCAGTAATTTATTCTCACGACTATTTTTTTTTTAAATTAAATCACATAGACAATATATAATTTTAATAGTTCAATTAAACAAAATAGGATCTCGTGTCAACTTTTTGTTACTTGATAGTATTTGATTAGTTCGGAAAAGTTTACTTTGATTGTTTGTTCTGCATGAAAATTTATAGAATTTTTTCAAAATGTAATATCCCTTGCTTCATATTTGAATTAGAAAATCAAACAAAAATCAAAATTTTTATTAAAAAATTAATTAATTTCATTCTTTAATCATTTTTTTTAAGTACTGACTGTTTGAATACTAAAAATCCGTCCATCAAATCACCCAATTTATAAAAAAGCGCAAGAACGATTAAAAGTCCACCAAAAAATGAACCTCTTTGGAATTGTGTCAAAACTGTCATTACTGGATACACCCAAAATCCACCGTATTTAGCCACTATCAAAACCCTTCACCAAAATAATAAAAATTTATTCTTATTCTAGAATTAAAAAAATACCATATTAAATAACCAAATCCAGCTAAAATAGTAGGAACCACACCGGTAATAAATGATTTTGGGAATTTATGTTCACTCCAAGAGCTTTCAATTAAAACAGCAATTAAAGGTAGAGTATGCATGATATGATTATGCCATCCAGGTATAATGGCATCGAATTCTTTGGGAAATATTAGCTCTCTATCTATCGAATAAATTCCCCAAAATGAAAAAGCAACAAACTTTAAATTAAAAATTGAATACAATTTTTTTGACAGAATTTACTTATTTAATTTACTGATCCGATTGGAAATGCCAATGATCTAAAGATAAAGTTCAGCATTGATTTTAATGATGTTTTAACATCTAGCAATTTCAAGAGTCCATCTATAGTACACAAACCAAAAAATACCAATTGAAGTACCTTTAAGGGAAAACAAAAAATAAAAGACCTGGCAAAAAACAGAAATTTTTAGCTTTTAATTTATTTGGTACTTTAAGATCCAAAAAATATTTTTTTTTTATCTTGAATTTTTGCATTCCTATCTCTTAAATTCAGAAAAAAAACTCAATAAAAAAAGCCTTTGAAAAAAATTGAAGATCGATGAATGAAAACAAAGATAAAATTCAAATCAAAATAAACAAAAATTACCATATCTAAAGAAGTTAAATATTTATAACGACCACCAAAGCTTTGATCGTGAACAAACTGTGAATCAGAATTTTCGGAAACATCTTCTATTTTTCGGCCAAGTCCGATCGCAAAAAGTACAAAAAAAATCAAGTATAGAGAAAATTTGAAAAATTTATTCATTTTAGATATGAATTATTACCAAGGTAAAATCTAGAAAATTTAAATAGACATTGATAAAAAAAGCTTTGTCACTTGAGTTAGAGTAAAGTCTACAGCATTAGATAAGTCTTAAAATTATCTATTTGTTAATTGTTTTTAAAAGGAGCTTTTTAAAACTTAAGAGAAACTTAAGTTATTTCGGTAAATACTTGATTTTTGTAAATATTTAAATAAAATTTTAAGTATGTCAAACATAATTGGAAATTAACATTTGATTTATGAATAATGATTTTTTTTTTAAATTTTAAATTTTTTAAATATTAACACATTTTCTAATTAAATAATTTATTTATTTTCAAAAATTTTATGTTCTCGAGGTTATTTTTAAATTTTAAATAAACACGATCATAATTAAATTTAAAAAATAAATTTAAATGTCTTTAATTTTTAAATAAAATAAAATTGAATAAATAAAACGTTTTTATTACTTTTTTCATTTAAATTAAATATAAATTAATTTAATGATATTTGATTTCAAATCTTTTTTTACTCATAAAATTATTGATTTTTAGCTAAAAATTTTATATTTGATAAAAATTAATTTACTGCAATTTTTCAGATATTTATTTAATTTAAAGTCAATAATTTAAGCCTTTTTTCTAATAATAAAATAAAATTCAAATTTTCAAAGATTTTTATTAATAAAAAAAGCCTTTAAAATCTAGACAACCCAATACAGTATTACCTGTCTATATTAATTTTCAAAGCATATTTTTTATTCCTCGATCGGTCTTTATTTTTTGGTTCAGCAACATTAACTAATGTTAAATATGGAAATTTTATTAAAAAAATAAAAAAAATCTAAAATTAATGTTAATTTTTTTATGCATCAAATAAAAGTTTTTGAAAAAAATAATTATTCTTTATTTTTATATTTGAAATTTTTAATTTTTCTAACTTCAACTGACTGAATATGCCACTGGCCGTAATAATTGACAATTCTTTGTCTATGTATAAAGTAATAAATGAGAATGGAATAAAAACATCAAAAAGAGAAATAGCCAGCTTGTTTTGCGAAAAATTGATAGATCTCGTATCATCTCATGATAAATACGAATTTATATCTTTGGTAAATTAATTATTGAAAAAATATTTATTTATTAGTTAATCCAAGTATAAAGGTTTCGGTTTCATCGAATGCTCAGCTTCTTACAGAATTTACTCGAGATTTTACCAAAGCTAAACAATCTCTAAAAATGACCAGACCAGGTGACTGCTTCAACCTTGAATCCGGTTTGAGTAAAATTAGCGAAATGGTCATTGATACCTTTGGTTGTTTTACCAATGTTCAAACTTTAATATTGACTAATGAAGATGATAATTCAACTCAAGAATACTCAATAAAAAATTTCTATTCAAAATTAAAAGAAAACAAAGAAATTGTAAAAAACTTTTTAGAATCAATCGGATTTGATTATGATGATAATAAGTACTTTAAAAATTCAATTCTAAATAATGACATATTAAATTCAAACTATAACTTTGAGTTTAACAAAAAATTGTCTGGTACAATTTTACCATTTTCATTTCCAAATCGGATAGATGTTATTTGTTTACAGGACAAAATTGTTCACGCCGAATCCGGATGCTTTGAATTCGACGATGATAATTTTAGTTTTCGATTTGAAAAATCAAGCAATCAAGATTCAAAAATAAATTATTTAAATGAGATTGTTGGCTTAAATGGCTCAGACGGAAAAGTCTTTTGTGTTGACAATTTAAATAACAAATTTATTTGTGAAAATTTTGTACCAGAATTTTTCCATTCTTTATTTGATCCCTTTAATTTTGAACTAAAATGCGGAAATTTAAAATCAATGATTAATCTTGTTCCTTCGCCAATAAATAAAAAGTGATTTTTTATTATTAAAATTTTAATTATTAATTATATTAAAACAAATTTTAAGATCTCGATTTTATGGATATCTAGGCAAAGAGCTAAGCTCTTCAATTGAAATAGTAGGGTTCATAAACATCCCTGATTTTGTGACACCACAAACTATTTCCAGGCATGCTATTGTTCCAAGTAGCATTAATAAAAAAATAATTTTTTTATTTAATATTTATTTGTAAATAGGCGAAATTTTTCAAGCTGAAGAAGAAAGTTCATTTTTTATGTTGCTCTTTACAAGTCTCAAGTCAGAGAATATGGCTGCCGTAATTAAAATTTCGGCTGATTCCTACGGAGCCATTAACTGTGGAACCGATGGCAAAACGGATCCGAAAAAAAAGTCGCATCTTACTCTGGCAATTTTTAGACCAGGTATTTTGAAAAATTTAATTAAAATACCTTTGATTCATTTGATAAGGCCGAGCGGCAAAAAACTAATAAAAGAATATTATTTTATGAAAGATAACTATCTTTTGTTTAATTAATTTAAAAGGAATTGTTTCAATCAATTATTAATATCAAAATACCTCTGAATTTGTAAAATAAATTATTCAGTTTATTTAGGCATTTAATTTTTTTAGGCTATCTGATTATCAGACAGTTCCTGGCTTATTGAATTTTTTGAATAGTTTTGAATTACCAAAGGGTTTTTTTGAATTTCTAGCTTTTAATGCAAAACGTCCGCTGAGCTTTATTGAATTCTATTAACAAAATTTTAAAAAGCAAATAAAGAAAATATATAAATTTTAAAAATTGACTTCTTTATATAAAAAGCCTCGGGGAAATCTTTAAAAAATTTCAAAAGACCATTTTTCAATAGATTACAAATAAAAATTTTCATTGAGACAAATGTTCAATTGTTAAAAAGAATCTTTAAAAAATCTTATCTTTTAGATATTTAAAATTTTAATTTGTCAACCATGACTTGCAAAAATTCAAAAACAAACTAAGATGTAAAGGAAAAAATTGCTCTTAATATAGAATTGGTCTGATCAATAATGACAAAAATAAATTCTTTAAAAATTTCCGAAATTAATTAATTAAAAATAATTTTCAACTTTTATCTTGAATCGGCCCTGAGAATCTTTTGGGAACTGATAAAAATATTGACGGATTTAACAATTAATTGCTTTTGGTTATTGTTTAATTAAATTTAAGTTTGATCAAAAATAATTATGGTCATTTCAACAATATCGTTTATTAATTATTTTGTATTAAATCTAAGGGTCGAAAATTTTTTAATTATTTTAAAGGGTTTTTTAAATTCAGAAGAAAAAAATTCTTTTCTTAAACTGTTGATTAGAAAAAATAAAATTATGAATCATAAAAATAAAAATTAAATGAAAAAATAAAAAAAGCGACTTTTAAGGAACAAATTATTTTTAAATTAAAATCGAGAAGATTTTTTTTTAATTTTCTAAATTACTCAAATAACAAAATTTCTTCATTTGAATGTCGATCACTTATGGAAATTAAAATATTTTTTCTTCACCTCTCTATGGACCAACTTGTACCAAGCAAAATGAAAATTTCGTTCATAATAAAAATCAAACTTCCGACATTTTTTTAATTTATTTCAAAATTAAAAAATATTATTCTTGAATTTTATTTTAATTTGAAACATGCTTTATTTTGAACAGATTTAAAAGATTTAAATTAAAATTGAGATCTAAATTAAATTAAAAAAAAAAAAGATTTTAGTAATGTAGAGGCTATGCTGTCGAAAATTAATGCACCCGAAACAAAAATTACTGCTTCGCCAGCAAAGGGACTAGTTCAAAGATCCGAATACACAAAAAGTTATGCCAAAAGCTGCATAGTCTGGTACAGAGCGGTCAATCTTCAGTCCGATGTTCAAAAAATATTCCGAAATGCTAAAAAAATGAACGAAAAGATGCCAATATTTTATAAAGTAAGAATCCCATTCTTTTTTTAAAAAAATTAAATTTTTTTAAATTTTTTTTATTATTTCTAAGGAGCTAAACCGAGTCCGAAAGGCTGCCATTACATTTGGTACCTACGAGCTTTTTCAAGGTTTAAGCAAAATGTTCGAAAGGGAACTGGTCAACTCGGCAAACAGCTACAATGCTGAAGCAAGTGCTCAACTGGGCCATGTAATTAGATGCCTTAATTTGCCAGAACACAAAGACTACAGAAGAGACATTCAACCGTGGACTGGTCCACAGTCGCATTCAAAACAGGGCCGCAAATAAAACAAATTTATTGATTTAACAATTTATTTTTGAATTAGTGTAAATAAAAAATAATTTACTGATAAAACTTTGTAAAGTTAAAAATGAGAAAAAAAAGTGTTACATAAATCTTAAGCATTATGAGTTTTTTTATTACTAAATTAAAATTTACCTGAAATATTGCACTAAAAATTTAAATTTTTGCATTGAGACCAAAGCGCAAAAATTGTTTGCTAAATTTTGCTCATATTTTTTTGCTGGCTGCATTTTTAATGCACCCTCAATATAATTATTATATTCGATAGCGTTGTATATATATATATATATATTAAACTATTTAGTTTTTTATACTGCTGAAAATATATTAAATAACAACCTAAAGTTTATATTCACGCTATTAAATAATCAAATAATGTCGGACATGGATCAATTTTAATACACTTAATCATTTCATTTAGATCATACCATTTAGGTCCCTTATTTCAAATGTTCAAATTGTTTAAATCAAAAAAAGTGGCCAAAAATTTGGTAATTTATTTACTAAGCAAAAATTAAATAATTAGTTAATATTTGACAATTTAAACCAAGGCTATTGGATTGGCAAGTGCCACCACCGCTTCAGGTTTGGGTCTAGCTTTGGCATTGAACGTTGATTTATTTGCTTCGGACCACGGCTGCTATCCAGCCAAATACCCATGGTTTCATGATGGACTCTTCAACACTTATGACCACGCCAGGTATTGCATTCAACCAAATTAAGGCTTAAAATCTAAATCAAAATTGCTTAAGTATTCGCCGTGGCTACGAAGTGTACAAACAAGTATGCGCTGCTTGCCACAGTATGCGGTACACATACTTCCGACATCTGGTCGGTGTGTCGCATACTGAGGACGAAGCCAAGGCCGAAGCGGCCGAGTCTATGGTGACTGATGGACCTAATGAAGAGGGAAACATGTACCAGAGACCGGGCAAGTTGTCAGACCCTCTGCCAAGTCCGTATCCAAATGACGAGGCGGCCAAGTCTGCCAATGGAGGCGCTCTGCCGCCTGATCTATCTCTGATTGCTTTCGCCAGAAACAATGGCACCAACTACATATTTTCATTGTTGACTGGTTATCATGATCCTCCGGCGGGTGTTGAAGTTAAAGAGGGTCTGCACTACAATCCGTACTTTAATGGAGGATGGATTGCCATGGCCAAGGCTTTGTATGATGAAGTTATCGAATATTCAGATGGAACACCAGCTACGGAAAGTCAATTGGCCAAGGATGTGACAGAATATTTAAGATGGTCATCGGAGAAGTCACATGACGAAAAGAAAAAACTTTTACTCAAGGTAAATTTTAAGATAAAATAGACAAAATAAAATTTATTAATTTTATTTTAAAAAATAGACATTTTTGATTTTTCCGCCAATATTGGCTTTGTTTTATGTCTACAAGAGAAGAGTGTTTACGGTAATGAAATCACGTAAGCTGATGTTCAACCCGACCAAAAGCTCTGGTTCTGGAAAACATTAGAATTAAAGAAAAAAAAAATTTAAATAAACAAAACTTAACAACAAAATTTATAGTTATTTATTTTTTCTTAATTAAAAAAAAAATAAATTTTTGTCTAATATGTGTCCAACTTTTTTTGTGTGGCCATCAACAAAAAAGACGAGGCAAAATGTTATATTGACTTGATGAAAAAAAAAATAAAAAATAATAAATTTAATAAAAATTTCCATTAAAATTTTTATTGTTGTTTATTTTTCTTCTTTAAATAGAACAATTCCAGCAAAAGTACACCGGAAAACTTTTTCTCTTGACAATAAACCAGTTGTCAAGCGAAAAATTTTATTCGCTCTAATCAAAACATAATAATTGCAAGATAAATTTTTAGAAGAAAAAAAATTTTATTTTTGTTTCGACCATGTGGAAAATTTAGGACAGCTTTGTAAGGCTAACAACTAAGAAGCTCTGGGAATGAGTATCAATAAATTTTGTTCATTTAAAAATAAAAAAAAAAAAAACAATAGAAAAAAATGACATACTGATTTACTAAAAGCATTAACAGCAAGACGGATTAGTAGAGTAAACCAAAAAAACAGTCGGTCTACTCATTTTAGAAGGATTCAATTTATCTCGACAAGGTTTTCGATTAAGATTTAATCTTAAATAAATAAATTTCAATTAAACTAAAAAATAAAAAAAAAGTTATATCCTAGCAACCATGATGGGCTAGATAATCAATAGAGATAAAATGTTTTTAATTTTTGGCCAACAAAAATAATAAAATCTTTCTCTGATCAAAACATTTCACCAAGATCAAAAAGCAAATAAGTTATTCATTTTCTAGTCGAAATCAATTTCTCATTTTATTAATTAAGCGATTTGATTTTTTTTGTTAAATTTTCAAATTGAATAAATATTGGGTTTAATTTTGTGTATTTTGATTAATCTTAATGATACTGCTAATTATTTACAAGAGTATTCACAGTTTGTTTATTCATTAATCTATTCATTAAATACACACACAAACACCACTCGTGCAATCGTTGTGGTCAAGCTTCCTGTTTAATCTGAAAAAGAAAGAGTAATTTTTTGTTGCTGGCCAAGACTGAGTGTACATTGTGAGCCCAGGGCGCTGAATTTGAGGAGTTTATGTTTAGGTGAATCGGTTGAGCTTTTCCATAAACATCAATCAATCAATCAATCACTTCAAGTATTTGGGTACTTTTAAACTATTAGCTTGGAGCTAGGCAAAAAGTATGTTTAAAAACAACCGTAGCTGGTTGTGTAGGCCGATTAATGCCAGAATACTAGTGGGAGTCGAGCAAACATGAATAAAACAATTTTAATTTTTTATTATTTAAATGATTGGAAGTATGACTTATTCAACAGGAATTTAAAAATTAAGAAAATACTGGTATAAATTAAAATTTATCAAGTAGTTTAAATAAGTGAAAGAAAAAAGATTAAAAATTTATTGATTTTGTCAATTTTTTTTTTTAAATCTAATTTTAGAATTTTTAAACAGCTCTGTTGAAATAAATTAATTTGTTAGAATTGAAGTAATTTTTTTTTTAAATAAATAAAAAATGTAGAAGTTTTAAAGTAAAAACATTAAAAATAATATATATATATATATAAAATATCAATTAAATTTTTAGATTATGACTATTTTTTATCAAACATTAATTTTTTTAATTTCAAATAACTTTAAGTGAGAAGGCTTCTTCTGTCATTAGAATTTTGAATAGATCAATAAAAAAATAATTCATATTATTTGATTTTTTATAAATATTTTTTCTAGTAAAAATAGAAAAAGAAGTTTGTAACCAAAACAGAGCAAAAAAAATTTCTTTTTTTTTTTTCAAGTTAAAATACAAAATTTTAAGGTACAAAAAAAAATAAGACTTAAATTTTTAGATTTTGACAATTTCTTCTTTAGCATCTTAATTTTTTAATTAAATTTAACTGGGAATGAAAAAGAAAATGAAAAAGTTTAAGGAAAAAATTATAAAATTTATTTTTTAGTTTAAATACTAAATTTTAAAGAAATTAAAAATATAGATTAAAATGTAATGATAATGGTCATTTTATTAAATATCTAATCTTTTAATTTTAAATAGCTCTGAATAAATGGCTTCTCCTTCTGTCACTAGAATTTTAAAAAAATGAATTTGGAAAAAAATAATTTATTAAAAGTTTTTTGTATAAGATGTCTTGTTTCGTAATAAAAGATTAAATTTTTTTTAGAAAATAATTTCGGCCCAGGCCAGGCTTCTCTTACTGAGACAGTAAATAATGAAATTAAAAAAAAATATTTGTAAAGAATCAAAAAAGATTTAAAATTGACAAAAAACAGTTTTTTTTTTGAAAATAGAAAATTATGTAAAAATTGCATTGTATCCTAATGAAGATAATATTGTCCTTTTTAATTAAAAAAGTGTAATAATAATTGTGTAGGCCGATGAGAGTTCGACAACTAGTGGGAGTCAAACAAGCATGGTTTAAACGTGATAAAACTTGGAAATTTTTTTATTTTATTGAAATGATTAGAAGTATGATTAATTCAGCAGGAATCTAAAAAAATCAAAGAGAATATCAACTGGAATAAATTAAAATTTATCAAGTAGTTTAAATAAGTGTGTACAAAAAAAAAAAAAGCTTTTAGTTGAGTAAATAAAATGGCACAGGGAGCTAGTTGTGGAACAAGCAAAAGAGTGGATCACGTTCGAAGCGAAATGCGTGCTTTTTTTAAAAGGTGACACAAAAAAAACCGAATTACTTCCAGTCGAATAAAGCTTAAATTACTTAGAGCAAGTGGCATCGGCATAATGACATTTACCGATCGAGTTAATCTCGGTCCATTATGGAACGCTTTGATTCACCACTGAACGCATCAGCGATTAAACATCATTAAAGTCTTAACATTCGGCACTTTTTTTAATCCATAGGCAAAATATTCCACCACCATAAGGTTATCTTAATGATTTCCAATCTCTAGTAAAAACAAACGAAAGATCACTTTCGTTTGAAGAAGACTCTTATGCAATTTAACTTGTTAGATAAGTCGATTTCCTTTTTGTTTGGTTGTGTGTTCTGCTATCGATTTGTTTACATATCCCCAGGCTGAGCCAGAGAAAAATCCATTAAGCTTTTATTTATTTAAAAACCATAAAATGTTTAAACTAAATGAAACATAGCAAAAATAAAGAGAGAGAGAGAGAAAAAGAATCAAAATTTTCCTCTTCTTCTTCTTAGTGCTAATTGAAAGTCTTTTGTCCACTGGGTCAATAGTCGCTCGATTTGCGATCAGCAACTATTACCTTAATGAAGACCTAGTTTGACGAGCCTGGTGGCGTTTAGAAATATTTAAAAGCGTGCTGCAAATTAGATTTGGCTTACTCAAAAACTTCTCTTGGGTTATAATTTTTCCAAACAGGAAAAAAATAAATTTAAAAGAAGAATCGGAAGAAATTTCCTTGCACACACAAATAGGTGAATTTTGTTGACTGCAATTCCATTAGGGGATTTGTTTTTGTTTTTTCTTCTATTTGAACAATTAAAAAAAAATATTTTTTTTTTTAAGTTTTTTTATTTTCAAAAAATAGCGTTAAGAAAGAAAGAAATAAAGAAAATGGAAAAAAAAACAATAGAAAATGCTTTTAAGCAAATTGAATTTAGATAGATGTCAAACGGGTCCAGATTTAATCGACACACGCCAACTCCAAGCATTCAAGTGAATGTTTTATTTCAAATTGTTTGCATTGTGGTCAATGAATCCATTGAACATCAGTCTTAATCTCGATAATTAAAGTATCGATTTGGGAGTTGGAATAAATATCGATTAAGGAATTAATATTTTAATAGCTTTTAACTTTTGTGTGTGTGTATGTGTTCTATAGCATAATTCAATATGACAAGTTTCAATGTATTTCCTTATGAGGAATATTCATAATTTGCACTCGGGGATTCTTAATCTTTCCACAAATCTTGTTGAAATCTTTTGTTTAAACAAATTCAAATATTTATTTACATCAACAACAAAAAATAAAAAAAATAAAAAAATAAAGTTTTAAATAATTGGAATAGGTTCGTGATGAACAAAGCAGTATTTACAACAAGCTGGATGTTTACTTAATCGGGTTGTTTACTTTCATTTGGCTACACTGCCACAAATAGACTGAGAGAGAGAGAGAGAAAGAGATAGAGTGAGTGAGTGAGTGAGAGTGAGCACACTAAAATAGCTGCTAATTTGCATTCTTTTATCTTATCTTATTTCAAATTCAAATTATCAGAAATATGAGACCGACCGAATTGATTCAATATTCATTTCTGGATTATATCTGAATTTTCCTCTTTTTTTTAAATAGTTTATTTTTTAATTTTAAATAGCTTTGAGTAACAAAACTCATTCCACCATTGGAATTTTGCATTAACAAATTTAATTAGAGTTTACATGATTTTTTTTTTATTAAATAAAATATAGATGGGTGTTTGAAGGTTAAAAAAATACAACAACAACAACAAAATTTTTTTAATGCAGAATTACCAAAAAAATATAAAAAATAGATAGAAATTCATGGATTATATCTTCTTTTTTTTTTTAAATGTCTAATTTTTTTATTTTTAAATAGCTCTTAGTAATAGAGCTTCTTGTGTCATTAGAAATTTTTTAATTAATGAATGTTTAAAGGAATTCCATTAGTATTTTGGTAGTTTTTTTTTTCAAATAAAAATAGATGTAGAAGTTTAAAGATTAGATAGGAAATTATTTATTTTCAAGATTGAATACAAACAGAAATTAAAAAAATAGATTAAAATTTTTATGGATTATATCAATTTTCTATTAATATATGTAATTTTTTTTATTTTTTATTGGTGCAGTGTTACAAAATCCCTTCCACTATTGGAATTTTAAATTAATAAATTTAATTGGAGTTTACATAAATATTTTTTTAATTAATAAAAAAAAGTTTTAAGGTAAAAAAAATATTTAAAATTAAATCTAAAGATTAGGTCTTTTTATTTCAAATATCTATTTTTTAAATTTTAATCAACTCTGGGTAAAAAGGCTTCTTCTGCCACTAGAATTTAATATCAATGAATTTTTGAAAAAATGTACGCATTTTTTTATTTAATAAAACTAGATGTATTAGTTTGAATGCAGAATTATAAAAAAAAATTGAATAAAAAAATTTAAATATGTTTATTATGTTCATTTTTTCAAATATATTTTTTTTAATTTTTATTAACTTTTAGTAAAGAGGCTTCTTCTGCCATTAGAATTTTAAAGAAATTCAATTAGATTTTTTGTAGAAGATGTCTTTAAGTTCAAATACAAAAAGAATTAAAATTTTTTTATTCTCTTGCGTGGACATTATTTTATTTTTGTAAAGAAGAATTCACCAAAAAATTGTCATAGAATCAAATAAAATTTTTTTTAGTTATTATTATTTAATTTTATTTTCCCTTTCGTGGACATTATTGCATTTTTTTATTGATTAATCGACCAAAAAAATGTCATAGAATTGAATAAAATTTAAAATTGACAGAAGAAAAGAAAATTAATTTTTTCTTTTGAAGTTCAATTTTAAAATTAGGTAAAAATTTAAAAAAGTATATTTATGAGTTTAATGCATGCGATTGCTATGGATTGTATCCAAATAAAAAAAAATGAAGTTGTCCTTTTTAGTTAAATTAGTGTAATTGCTGCAGGCGCTTTTTGCTAAAACACTTAGCATTTAAGAGCGGTTTGAGTTAGAAAATTGCAAATGTCGAGATCCGTACTATCTATTTCGAAGCATTTGGGATTCGGCATCGATAAATTAATTAATTAGAGCTTTGAACAAAAATAGATAAAAACCAAATGTGTATCAATGCATGTATGTGTGTGAGTGTGTGTGACGTCCTGTAGGTCACGGACTAATAGACTGGATCTTGACAATGTTCGAATTGTTTTGGCAACATGTGGACAATTTGTTTTTTTTTTTTTCTCTCTCTAATTTGATTAAAAACATCCAAACTATTTTTATCTATTTACTTTTTGTTTTGTTTCTTGATTATATTCTAACTTTGGCATATATTTGCCATGCTCGTTCAGGTAGAAAAAATTTTTTAAACAAATTTAATTGCACGAGATCTAAAAAAGACTGGAGAAAATAGTTTGGAGACTTTCAATTAGTTTGGTTGTGGAGAATGAGTGGTTGTAATTGACAAAGTGGAGAATTTTCTCTAATCGATTTTAGTCGAGTGGAATAATCTTATCTATTTTGGAACAATATTTGCCTTTCCTAGCTAGATAAAAACAACAACAAGAACATTGAGTTTGCCAAAGTAATTTAGACGATAAGTAAATTGTCAAAGGTCCTTGACGAACGCGATTGGAGTGGTCGGCCGAGCGCCTTCCGACTAAATCGCGATCGGCTCCGCCCCACTCTTCCACTCATCCACTCACAACCAAATTCATTCAACATAAAATATGATTATTTCAAATAAAATTTGAAATATAAGCTCGACTTGCAGCCAGATTGGTTGCAAGTCGAACAACCAATCGAACACTTGAAATTATTTTGCTTTCTCTCTTTCTCTCTCTCTCTTTCTTTTCTTTCTTTTTTTTGTTGTTGGAATGATAAAAAAAAAACGAAGAATTTCGCTGTTCAGAACAAAAAATAAAAAATGAAAAAATATTTTTTTTTTAGAAAAAAAATAGATCTCTTTTCATAATTATTAATTTAATTAAAATCAGAAAAATTTTTTTTTTGTTTTAGAACGTAATGTTTTTACTTTAAATCGAACAACAACAAAAAAATAAAATAAAATTATTAATTAATTAATTGACTAATCAAATAAATGTATATTTCGAATTCAATTGACATGAACGAAGACTTCAACCAGGCTGAATGCAAAGCGTACTCAAGTAAGCAACATCAACAAAACTAGCAGACCTTGTGGAAATGATGTTAGAAATTAAAAAATTCCATTCTTTTTTTTTTGATATTAATTAGAAAAGAAAAAATTCAAATTAGTTTATTGAGGAATTTAATAAAATTAGTGAGAAGACAAACGGCTTGTTGAGTCCGAGTGGAGCAGTGCGGCCGCCGAAAGCCTATAAATCAAAGTTCAGAGTCTTGAGTGACAAGCGCAAACAATTGCTGTACTTTTTTGTTTGCTCTAGTCGCTTTCAAATGGGCCGCCTAAGTCACTACTTCAAGTACATTAAGAGACTACTTATGCAGGAACCGGGATTTACTTATTTTCAGCTGCAAATTAGCAACTTCCCTTTTTTGCTATTTAATCAATGAGGAAATGGCTCGATTTAGCTCTTAAAATTGATCCTCCGATCTCTGCATGACTCTCTAAATTATCACCTTTACATCAATCTAATCGATTAATAATAGACTCTCTCTCTCTCTTCTCTTCTTTTTCTTTTCGTCCACAACTGTTCAACTCTAACACACACAAAGAATAGGAACAAAAAAATATTTTTTTTTTTTTCTTTTAAGAAAAATCAATATGTTTCGGCTGTGGCAATTTGATTCATGATCAGTACATTTTGCGTGTGGCGCCCGACCTCGAATGGCACGCCAAGTGTCTCAAATGCTACGAGTGCGGCCACTACCTGGACGAAAGCTGCACTTGCTTTGTGCGCAACGGCAAGACCTACTGCAAAATGGACTATGTCAGGTAATAAATCATCACCAACACACACACAAGGGTCTCTTAATTCAGTCTCTCTTTTAGCTTGGTACTTTATTGAGAACAAAAATATTTTCTAAAAATGATAGTGACAACAAAGCTTTTATAGTTGATGTTTTTTGGTTATGAAGCTAGGTTTGATCAAAGAAAAATTGCAAAAAATTAATTTTATTTATTTTTTTTAAAAGATTATAAAATAATATTAATTTTTAATTATGATTTTTTGTTTGTGGTTATTTTCAGCTTTTTTCCGAAATAATGAACCGGTCTTTTGTAAGGAAAAGATGTAAAGTGTTTCCTATTATTTGTTGAGTATCCATTTATTAATTCGTTGACTGTGGGATTTTTTTCTTGTAATGTTTCTATGAAGTGAAACACTATTTTGGTTAGCTTGCAGAAGAATTGCATTTAGCAGAGTTTTTTATATTCACTAGGCATTTCATTATTTAAAGTGCCCTTGACTCGTGAGTCCTTACACTTTCCCATGGGGAAGATGATCGCTGTTCTAATACCAGGTTCCATTTTTTAGATGAATAGTAACAACCATCCAGAGTAATGATTGGCGTCGAACCCACAAATATAAATAGAATTAGTATTAAAAAAGTTAATTTAAAACATTTAAAAATTACCGTATTTCATTAAATATAAGAAAGTTCGGTCATCAAAGGATTTCTTCTATTCGAAAATTTTTCACTCCCAAAATGTGACTCAATTAAAAGAAATTAATAGCTATTTTTTTCTTCTATTAAATACAAGAAAAATGCATGTTTTACATGAGAGATGATTCATAAATTTTCTTTTAAACAAGACACATATTCTCTAGAAAAATAACTCGAATAAAGGAAAATTTTTGACTGAAATACAAGCAAGTTTCTTCTATTTGTGGTTACTTCTAGTTGAGGAAATACGGTAATATTGAATTTAGTAAAAAAAAACAGTTTATTAAAATAATTAAAAACATGACAGATAGTTCTGTTGCATTTCGCAAAAATTTTAAAATAAATATATTTTGCAAATAAAATACAAAAGTTAAATGCTCACTTTAAAGTGACATGTGACCACTCTTTTGTTTATTTGACTGTAAGACTATCCGAATAATAATAATAATAATAATAATAATAATAATAATAATAATAATAATAATAATAATAATAATAATAATAATAATAATAATAATAATAATAATAATAATAATAATAATAATAATAATAATAATAATAATAATAATAATAATAATAATAATAATAATAATAAATCGAAGACACTAACGCTTCGGTCCTCTTCCATTCTCTCTCTCCATTTGCTTCTATCCATCGCTAGGGCTCTTCATATGTGAGTTTGTCTGAACAACCATTAAGCATCTTAGCTATTTGGCATTTGTATGAGATATTCTTGGAGTTTCTCCTTGCCTAACCATGTCATGTTTCTGTCTCATATAGTGCAAATATTCTAGCTGGTTCTTCTTTGCTTCCAAACGTAGTTCGTGATCAATACATCCTAACTGCCTTGAACGAAAGATTTCCATAAAAAGGAGTCTATTAACTTGTTTGCATATGCTCTCTAGTGAGATAGCGAAATATGGTCTAGTCGCGAAGAAATGGTCCATTAATACCTTTAAAAGTTCCACTATCATTCACTCAGATAAGAAAAACTTGTCATTTAGTAACCACGCGTGTGCGTGAGCTCAAATTGCTCAACTCAATTTATTTACTTTGTTGATTTAAACAATTAAAAACAAAAGATAAATGAGACAATAAAAATTAATTTTTTTTATTTGATGACAGATTATTCAGCAAAAAATGTTTC
This sequence comes from Brachionus asplanchnoidis, assembly GCA_025491095.1. NCBI lineage: Eukaryota > Metazoa > Rotifera > Eurotatoria > Ploima > Brachionidae > Brachionus > Brachionus asplanchnoidis. The sequence goes on from JAILYF010000006.1 coordinate 2,614,568, forward strand.
AAATGCAAAGAGTGTTTCAGCAAAAACGATTTTGTCATGAGAGCCAACAGTCGAATCTACCACACAGATTGTTTTCGTTGTTTGGTGTGTAGCAAACAGTTGGCGCCAGGCGACGAGTTCGCGCTCAAAGAAGAGGGTCTTGTGTGCAAGTACGACATTGACATGTACGAGAAGAACGGTCTGACGGCAGCAAACAACTCGTGCCAGAACATAACCAACCTGCCGCCGCCACACAGCCAAGTGAACACCAAGTCGTCAAAGTGCGAGGAACTGGCGGCCAACGACTACGAAAACAGCCATCACCAGGAGTGTGTGTCGCCGAGTGGAATGCAGCAGGCGCCCATGGGTCTGATGAGCTGTGGGCCGCACATGTCAATGGCGCCTATGCATCAAAGCGCGCGGCACATGAACAACTCGGCCGCGGTCGGTAACAACAGCTCGAGCGGCGGCGGTCACCGCAAGGACAAGACGACTCGGGTTCGCACCGTCCTCAACGAGAAACAACTGCACACGCTCAGAACCTGCTATGGCGCGAACCCGCGTCCTGATGCCCTCATGAAAGAACAACTTGTCGAAATGACCGGTCTTAGTCCGCGAGTCATCCGCGTCTGGTTCCAGAACAAGCGATGCAAGGACAAAAAAAAAACCATTCTCATAAAACAAATGCAGGAGCAGCAAAAAGTAAATTGAAATTTTTTTTTTCCTTAATAAATTTTGGGATTTATACTTAGAATTCTCTACGAATGGCTCTTACGATAGAAGTTTGCATTTAGATTTCATAGAAAAAAAAAATTGAACATTAATTTTTATTCTCGACACAATGTCAAAATAAATTTTTATTGATAAATTTTTTTTTTCCAAATTAATTTAGGCATTTACTCCTAAGATTCTCTCCGAATGGCTTTTATAATAGAAGTTTGATTTCATGAAAAAATAAATTGAAAATAAATTTTTATTAATAAAATTTTTTTTTACTTTAAATGAATATAAATTTAGGAATTGTTCTGAATGGCTTTATGTCTTCTTTTAAGTCCCCTAATTGTTTTAAAAATAAAAGTTTGCGTATAGATTTCATAAAAAAATGAAAATAAATTTTTATTAAAAAATTTTTTTTTTCTAATGAAATTTAAAAAAAAAAATTGAAAAAAAATTTTTTTTTTCTAAATGAAATTTTTTTTCAGAATCGTCAGACAATTGGACACGGTATTCAGATGGTGGCCACAAGTCCGATGCGCAACGACATCAATAGTCTGGGACCTGGCTCACAGATCGAAATTCAGCAGAGCGCCACCGCGTATCAGAACTCGATGAGCTGGAATTTGCCAATGAGTGGCATGGGCCAAATGGGCCAGCATCACTCGGCTAGCTACGAGCAGATGATGGGCTTTGGCTCGGATGAAGAAGAGTGCTATGATCAAATGTCCGATCAAAATGGTGACGATAGTGTGAGCAGTGTGGGCGCTTTGGACGACACGCGTATTCAGCAACTCTAGAGGAAGAACATGTTTAAACAAGACCGCGGGGATAGAAGGCGTTTTGTTCACTGGGTCGCTTCTAAATACGATTGTTAATAAATGTCTAAGTTTGAAATTTAATTATTTTTTTTTACAATTTTTGTACAATTTGTCAACAGTAACCATATTAAAAAAAAAACAACCAGCTTATTTATTTATTAATTGACACACATTTTATCAAAATTGATGATCATTAATTTTATTTTCAAACTATTAAAGTATTTGTTCATTTTTTTTTTCTATTTTTTAATTTTTTTTTATTTCCACTTTAGTCATTTTTTGTGTTTTGTTATGCGTACTTTTTTTTTTGGCAAATTATTTTTTTTCCTTTTTTAATAATAACGATAATAATTTATAAATAAATAATGCAAAATTTAATTCAAGTGGTTTGTTTTGTTTAGACTTAATTTTAAGAGTAAACATTAGCCAAAACTCGTCTAGAGCAAAAAATGAGAAACTTGAATTTTGGCTTGAAGTGAGTGTGGAGTGTGTTTTAGTGGATATTTTTCTTTATAATTTAAAAAAGTGCATTTAGAGAAAGAGAGAGAAAATAAAAAACGGCCTCAATTCAATTAGTGCATAGGTATTCAGTTACAGTCATAGATAAGACACTTGCCATGACCGATAGCATCAAGCTGAGAGTGAATTCGAGTTGGAAAGAATTAACAAAAAAAATTGAGAAAGAGAGAAAGTATTATTTTGTGTTAAATAGACTCAAGTGAATTAAATAATTAAATTTTATCTAACTGTGCTGACCAATGAAAGTCCATTCAAATGTTTATTTATTTAATTTAGTCCGAGACTCAATTAGCACACTTGGAGTATTTTATAAATATTCACTGAAGTCTCCAAGACCCGTGAAATCAGAGGAACATTTATTTGTTTTTATTTTAAATAAAGAACTGAAAGTCACAAATTTATGTTCAAACAGTGCAAAGCATTTCATTAGCTTTTGTTCTTTAAAAGCATTCAATTTTTTTTTAATTTAGTCCAATTTTAGAAAGTCAATTCCACGAGCTTTATTTTATTTTTTTAGAAAAATAATTTGGAATATCTTCCAGGCTGTTTGAAATGACCTTAGGTCTTCCTTCCAGTCTTATGGTAGTGAATTTATTAAGAAGAAAAATTTTTTTTTATGAGAAACAAAAAAATCAAGGGATTTGAATTAAATAGAATGAGTTTTAAAGTTATTTGATTGTAAGTTTTAATTATGAATTATAAAAAGAGGAAAAAAATTAATAAAAAAATACGATTGAATTTTCTTTTTAATTTGCGATTATGTGCTCTTAAATTATGACAATGTTTGATCTTAAATTGTTTTAAAAACTTTGACTGATTTTGTAACACTTTATCAGATCTATCTTAGTCTTCTTGCTTGCAAATATGATAATCCTAATCTTTTCACTCTTTCACAGTAGCATGAAAATTTCAAAGCCATAAAAAATACTTTGCCACTCTGTGTTGCATTTTCTCAATTAAATTAACCCATTTCTTTATCTTTTGATTCCAAACTCCAGATGAAGATGAAAATTGAATAAATCTATTTATTAATAAAAGAATTTGGCAAATACTCACGCATGTTGAAATGCAACTTAGTGCTTTATTACATACAAATTTTTATAAGTCTATAATTTAGAAAAATTATGCTTTATAAATAAATAATAGACTTTAGAATTCTAAAAATAGATTATGTGAAAATAATTATAAAATTTTGTTTTACATGTTTTGAAAATGTAACAGTTATTTTAAGGTAAGCAAAAAATATCAACTTAGATATCCGTAGCTTCAATCTAAGTCAATCAACTAAAAAAACCTAATTCTATTTGAAAATCTTTAAAATTATTTAAAAATAAAAAATCTTTTTGCGTTGAACGAATAATCTTGATTATTTTTTCAGCAAATAGAGTGAATGCATTCAGAATCATGCCCAATATTTGCTTTGCTTTAACCACTGTTTCACTCACATGAAGAATTTGAGTATACTTGAGTTGAAAAGAAAAAAAAAGAGAGAAAATTTTGAAATTCGCCAAAAATAAAACAAATTTTTTTTTTGAAAAATTTAAATTAAAAAATTTATCAACAAAAAAAAGTTGCAACTTAAAATCATTTTATTTAATTTTTAAATTAATAATCAAATCTGATCTTAATAACATTCAGTGGTTGACCATTTGTTGTGGTAAAAGAGTCTTTTGTTTTCGGTAATTCCTTACCTCCTAATCTTCTCCATATATTTTTATTAACTGCCTGTATCTAGCAGACATTGTGTCTTTTCCCCATTCAATTATCCTTAGACATACTTTAAGCGGTTACTTTCTGATTCTTCATTTATGTTATTTGTATTTGCAGAAAATTGGTTTCTTTGGTCATTTCTGATCATTTTTGCGGCAAAGAAAAATTTTTGATCAAATTTCATTTTTCAAATTTTAAATGCTTTTTTACAAATAACAAACAAAACCTTTGAAATGCTGTAAAAATTTAAAAATCTGCGATGAAATTTAATTACGCATTTTAAATTCTTCTGATCAAATTAGAAAAATGAAATTTGAAAAAAAAATTTTCTTTACCGTCTTTTCTATGTCTCATTCTCTTTTTAGTATTGGTAGCAAGCTAAATATTTATAGTCTAATCATTTCACTGGACTAAAATATTTTATTTTTGTCTTTTTTCTTAATTGCAACAACAGTATGTTATATTTTTTTTATTTTTATTAGATTTATAAAAAAAATAATTTAGGTGAGAAACCACCAATGATGCTCAGAACGGCTTCTTTTCAGTCCCATTTTTTTAATGTCATGTTTTTTTTTCTTGCTAAATTATGAAAAGGAGTTTAAAAACACTGTTTTAAAATTTAATTTGGACACAAAAAGGATACCAGGAATAAAAAATGAGATTTTAATTTTCTTAAGCAATTCGATAATTTAATCTTAAAAGAGCTTTTTTTTAATATTTCAAAAGGTAAATATTTTTGTTAAATTTGTGCTGAGTTTCACAACACCAAGAGAGAGAGAGAGAGAGAGAGAGAGAGAGAGAGAGAGAGAGAGAGAGAGGGGGGGAAAATATTATTTATTATTTTTTGTTAAATAGACTCAAGTGAATTAAATAATTAAATTTTATCTAACTGTGCTGACCAATGAAAGTCCATTCAAATGTTTATTTATTTAATTTAGTCCGAGACTCAATTAGCACACTCAATGAAATATTTTCTTAAATATTTAATAAAGTCTCCTAGACTTATGCAATCAGAGGACACTTATTTGTTTACATTTGAAATTGTTGTTTTTTTTGCTCAAGCAGTTTTAATCAAATATTTGAGTGTTTTTGGCTTAAGTAGATTACCTTCAGCCAAGCGTTTTGTAAAGCTAGCTTTCAATGCATCTTGATAATCATCTGCTTTCGATAAATCGATTCCACACTCACTCACACACACACACATATAAACATGCTTTATTTTCGAGTTAAATGAGAAAATATAATAGGTGAGTGAAAGAGAAAAGCGAGATGAAATGAGTTAATTAATTGATGTTATTAATGCTTGAGGATTTTTGGAGTGACGCACATTTATCTTCTATTTCAGCAATCTTTAGTTGTCCAACTGCTCAAGATTCAAAATTCAACATTTGAAATGAGGCTCGCGGGCACAGTTTAATATCAATTAGCGTTTCTCATTTCAATTAATATTATTTCTACTAGAAGGATTTAATTGCTCGAAATTTTCAAGTTTAATCAAGCAGTTTAAATGCAAATGATTAATGCATTTTGCCAAGCTCAAAAACCAAGACAGCCGAATATTTCGAACTTAATTAAAACTCATTTAGCGCGGTGCGCCTATTCAAACTAGATAAGTAAAAAATAAAGAAACAAAAAAACATTATCGATAAAAATTAGCAAGACCTTATCTCTCTCTGTTCTATTCTCCAATCTTTTCAATTGAATAATTAAGATTTCAATTTGAGATTGTAAATCTTTGATCATCGCTCTTGTATATCCTAGAGCTCAAATGCATTAACCACTAAATCTCATGCCAAGCTCTCTTTTGTTCTTGTGTGTTCTTAGTTTGCCAACTAAATACATATTTTTCTAATCGATCAACCTTTAATCTTGGTGCCGCCGTGATTTATTCTGTTGTTGTTTTGGATTTACTCAAAAGAATTGTACAACTGATAAACATCAGTAAGACCAGCTTTTCTCATCCATTGCCCAAATTTTTTAAGAAAATAAACTCTTTTTTTTTTTCAAATATTTTTTTCGTTTTTTACTTCAAAATAAACTAAAATAAATAAATAAATTGAAAAAAAATGTTCTTAATTCTAATGCAAAATAAAACAGTTCAGGAAGAGTCAAGTCTGGCATAAAAAATTATTCAACATCAGCATGACCAACTTTTCTCATCCAGTGCCAAAATTATTTGAGAAGAAAAATATTTATTTCTTATTACTCCAAACTAAATTTAACTAATAATAAATAAATAAATTAAAAAAAAATCTTTATTCAAATGTAAAATAAAGCAGATCAAGCAGAGTCAAGTCTGACATAAAAAAATTATTCAACATCAGCATGACCAACTTTTCTCTGATCCATTGCCAAAATTATTTAAGAAAATAAACTCTTTTTTGAACAAAAAAACATATTTTTTCTTATTACTCCAAACTAAATTTAAATAAAAATAAATAAATAAATTTAAATTATTTTTTCTTAATTCAAATGTAAAATAAAGAAGATCTAGTAGAGTCAAGTCTGTCAAAAAACATTATTCAACATCCAGTAGGACCAGTTTTTCTCATCCAATGCACAAATTATTTAAGAAAAAAAAATGTTTTTTTTATTTTTAATTCTAACTAAATTGAACTGATTTAAATAAAAAATTTGAAAAAAAAAATCTTCATTCAAAGTCAAGTCTGATATAAAAAATTATTCAACATCAGCATGACTAACTTTTCTCATCCAGTGCCAAAATTATTTAAGAAAAAAAATATTTATTTCTTATTAGTCCAATCTAAATTTAACTAATAATAAATAAATAAATTAAAATTATTTTTTCTTAGTTCAAATGTAAAATAAAGCAGATCAAGCAGATTCAATTCTGACATAAAAAAATTATTCAACATCTAGTAGGACCAGCTTTTCTCATCCAATGCCAAAATTATCTAAGAAAAAAATATTTATTTCTTATTACTCCAAACTAAATTTAACTAATAATAAATAAATAAGTTTATTATTAAATAAGTTTAGTTTAAATTATTTTTTCTTGGTTCAAATGTAAAATAAAGCAGATCAAGCAGAGTCAATTCTGACAGAAAACATTATTCAACAACATCAGTAGGGCCCCCACCACGGCCACTCGCCAAACACAACGCAGACATGTCGGACTTTCCGGCTACGTGCTTCCACTCAACATTGCACTAACCACATTTCAAATATTTGCTGAAAATTATCAAATTACAGTGTAATATGATTCATGTTGTATAATCGTAATCTATTGCATAATTGTTCACATTAGCACTCGTGGTTGTAAATGGACCTAACAAAATTGCTAGTGTCAAAAGCTTGTTATTACACAGAATAACTATCTAACAATATCAGGGAAAAAATTTAGACTATTTTTTTATTTTTTTTTTCTATCCAAACATAAACACAAAAAACACAAATGCTTATTTATTCTAGCAAATTTTTCAAATCGCTTTAGCACTCTCTCTGGCAACAAGAATAATATCATTATTTTTTTAATTCAAATTATATGAAGCTCAGTTGCTTGGTATCACTTTAATTCCATGTGAAAACAGAGCCGAATTTTGTGTTCTAAGGTATTTTAAAAATAAACAAAGCCTTAGCAATACATTTTCAGAGTAGTACTTGATTGTCAAGAGGGACTCGCGAATTTCCACAATAATTTAACAACAACAAGCTCAGAAAAAAAGTTGGTAATTTTTTTTCGCTCAAAGAGAGAGAGAGAGCGTATCATTGCGACTCTCGAGCTTGATCTTCACACAAGTCCCGTTGATTGTCACTTGTTCAACTTTAATTACAGGTTAAGGCTCCAATTATTGATTTGTCACTCAAACTTTGTCTCAGACTGCTATTTAGGATAGCTTCACGCGATCACTGTGTCAACATCAAGTTGATCTTTTGTTCATATTTCGAATGAAGCAAACTGCTTATTTGCTATCAAAAATCATGTTTAATTATACTCATACAGAGCTGGTTCCAGCCGCTCTTTTGCCTGCTAATTTCAATAAAACTTGACAACTAGCTAAAATTGAAACAACTACTACTTGAAAATTATTGTTGTTGAAAACAATAGTAATCTTGGTCAATGGAATTCGACTCTCAGATAGATTTTACTAAATACACCCTCAGGACGCTTTTAATATTTGCTTTCAAATGATCTTTTTGCTAAATGAGGCCAATTTGGGTCAATGATCAAATCGGCTTCTATTAAATAATTAATAATTGAATTTTTGCTAAAAAAAAAGACTAACTTAAACAAACATCCACAGATAAAACCAACCAAATGCTAATCTACCTAAACCAATGCGATCTATTTAATTTTATTTAATAAAATCTTTTCTTTTTCCTTTATTTTTTATCATTTATAATTTTTTTTATTTGTTTGTTTGTATCAGAATTAAAAAAAAATGTTAAATTTATTAAAAATTAACAGAGAAAAAAAAATGATTTAATTTGATAAATTAAAATAAAAGTTCAAAATATTCAAAAAATTTTTTATCCAAATCAAATTAAATTCAAAATGATTAATAAAAAGCGAATGGAGACAGAGAACAATATTATTATATTATATTATTATTTATTTAAAAAAATAGAGCTTAATTTTTGAAAATATATACTTTTTCAGTTCTTTTTTTAGTTGACAAAAACTAGCGTCTCGCACTGTAGAAACATTAAAAACATGTTCTTTTCTTCAAAGGATTTCGAATCTAGGGATCCTCTGCTTATATCACTATCACATTAATCACTCGATTATAAGGGTTTTATGCTTTATTTTCAGTTCTTAAAATCCAAAACCCTCTAAATCTAACCTAATAGCAAAAAAAGAGAGAATTTTTCAAAATTAGAACAGACATTAAAGATTATTTCAAAGACATCACTTAAATTTATCTGAATTGAATTTTATTATTTAAAAAAAAATCTCTTAGGTCATGAAAAAATAAATCTAAATTTAATTAAAAATAAAATTAAATTTTTTTACAAAGGTGTTTTTTATGTCATTCAATCAAAAGTCAATTAAAATTGAAAAATTAATTTTTGTTCAAATTTTTTTATTTTTTTATAACTAAATAAAATTGAGAAAAAAAGCTAAAATAACAAAATAAAAACGAAAATAAAAAAAAAGCAAATTTAAAATTTCAATTTGTACATTCCTACACATGAAAATTTTCATCCGGTTGATTTACACGAGCGCCTCTATTTCCCTAGGAGAACAGATACACTGAAAAAAAGAAAAAAAATCAGGAAAAGGCGACACAAATAACAACATCATGATCAAAATAGAGAAAAAAATAAATCATAAAAATGATAAAATTTCCTTTTCCGAGCTAATGACAAAAAAAATTAAATTAAATTAAGACACTAAATGACAATTGAAAAAAAAAAAAAACACAAAAAAAAAAACTAATAACAATTATCATATATCAGATTATGATGGGCCTGTGGAATATGCTGAGCGGCAAAGGACGCATGCATCGCCATTTGCATGTGCTGGCCCTGCTGTTGACTTTGCTCTGGTCGAACAAGCATATTTTTCTTTTTGTCCTTGCACCGTTTGTTCTGGAACCAGACGCGGATCACGCGAGGATTCAGGCCAGTCAGCTCGACCAGTTGTTCCTTCATGAGGGCGTCAGGGCGCGGATTGGCGCCGTAGCAGGCGCGCAGCGTGTGCAGCTGCTTCTCGTTGAGCACGGTCCTGATCCGGGCCGGCTTGTGACTGCCCTGCTGGTTGACTTTGAGCAGCGAACTGCTCGAATAATTGCTCTGGAACGACGGCTTGCTCAGCTTGTTCATTCCTGCCTTTTTTTTGCTCCTGTTCACTCCACTCTCACCAACAGAATTCTCCTCGCACACCGACGTGTCATTGTCCTCATCGTCCTGGTCCACTTCGTCATCACTTACACTTCTGTCGTCTAAGACAACAAAATTATTTTATTTAAATTTAGTTTATTAAATGGAATCCGAAGTTATAACAAGTAGTTAGTGGTTTATATAGTAGCTAGAATATGTGCTCCAAAAGCAACGCTAAATACTAAGTTATTTTATTCCTTTTTATTTTCTAAATTTTGTAATTTTTAATTCGAGAACATGATAGCAATTTTGGCTTTTTTAAAAAACTAAATTTATCAAATATTCTTTTTTCCATAACGAATTTTTAAGATGTAATTTCAAGCAAGTGGTTGAAAGGGAGGACTAAGTTCCATTCCAAACAACCTGGGATTCCATCCCAAACTATGTTTTAAATAAATAAAAATAAACTAAGTATAGACTTGACAAGACCCGGGTCTTAGTGTTTGTTATAATGAACGCCTTAGAGGCCGTGCAAAAAGTAAAAATAAGACAAATTTTTGAGTAATTATGAGAATGAAAAAAATGTTTGTGGCTCTTTTTGAATGTGATGTTTATTTATTAACACTCGATTTAACTCGGCCATATGCTCCATTACCTAATACTCAAGTGGTCAAGGGACAACACAAAAATCAAGTCAAGTAGAAAATTGATAAGTGTGTGTGTGTATAGACATTTTTTGTTTCTCTATGGCCAAATGTCCTTGTTTGTTTAGTGATAACAAAAATATTTACAAATTAGATTAAATGGATTTGTTGTTGGAAAGTGGTCCAATAGAAAATAAAATAAACACAACGAGCACAGCCTGTGAAATAGTTTACAAAAATAAAAATATCTATCTTGACTTATCGTTGCGTCACATTCAAAAGCTTATCTTAGCTGTGAATACCAGCTTTTTTTTGTTCTTCAAGAAAAAAAAAAAATTTTTTTCCAAGTTATTTTAATTACAGAACAAAAAGAATAAAAAAAAAATAAAACTGTTAATACCTTCTTTTTCTTGATATTCCGAGTTGTTGTGATCGGAGTAGGAGAAGCCGTGGACAAAGCCCGGGTAATTGTAGCTGGAAAAACTGGTCGAGTTGTTGGGCGAGTCGACGACCGACGAGCTGGACGAATTTTGACTGGGGCTGTAGGAGGACGAGACCGAGTTGTCGGGCGTGATCGCCACTGTGTTGTAGATGCCGGCCAAGTACAGCTGCGAGCTGGCGTGGGCCGTGTTCAACGCGTCCTCTTTGCAGTAGATTTGCTCGTCCCTCAGCTGGTATTCATCGCCGGGCTGCAGCTTTTTGGCGCACACCGAGCACGAAAAACAATTGTAGTGGTACACGCTCGACTTTGACCTCATGACCAAATCATTTTTGCGCACTATTTCGCCGCAGCGAACGCACTTGACCATGAACAAGCGCGCATAGTCACTTTTGCAGTAGGCCTTGCCGTTCTTGACAAAGCAGGTCGCGTTCTCGCCCAGCTTGCATGTGCACTCGCTGCATTTGAGACAACTTTCGTGCCACTGCAAGTCCGGCGAACACTTGAGCACAAACTGGTCCTGAATAGACAAGCCGCATCCCATGCACACCGCATTCTTGTTAGCAGTACCTTCTGGCATTTTTTTTTTTTTGACTCAATAAATAGGTAAAATCACAATTGTTGGCTTTTTTTTTTTCTATTTCTAAACAAAAATATTTAAAGCTAAAATAAAATAGAGAGAGAAAAAAAAAAAAAAGAAAAAATAAAAAAGTTTATATATATTTTATTATAAATAAAATGCAGCCAATTGTAGTTTGGTGGAAAAAAAAAAAAGCTAGATTGGTTGATTTAAAATGGGCCAATTGAGAATAAAAAAAAAAATGAATTTTTGGCCGATTTGGAGAGAAGGGGGTAAAGAGAAGGAGGAGCAAGTTTCTCAGCAGAATTAAACAGTCGAAATCTGGTTAAATCGACACTTTTAATTCAGTCTCAATCGAATGCAACTCTCAAATAGAAAAAAAAGGAGAACATAACAAAAAAAAAAATTTTTTCTTTCTTTCAATTGATAAATCTCTGTGGAATTAATTTGATAAATAGAGATACTGGCGACAAAAATTTGTCAAATTTCAGGTGAGAAATATTCTCGGGTTGGAATTTTAAGCCGAATATTACTAGAAATAAAGAGAGAGAGAGAAAAAAAGAAAAGGGGCGTTTGTTTGGCCATCAGCTACGTGACTTGATTAGAAGAAACAAAAAAGTGATATGTGATATGTGCTGCGAATGAATCATTAGATAACTATTGGCAACCAAGAGGATTGGAGCTAATGCGAAAAATATGCGAGCACTTGTTTTTTTATAGAGATTCAGAAGCCTCGCGAGACTCTCAAGCCTTCAAGAGCAAATATTTTAATAGATAATACAACTTAAAGGAACACGGTGTCATAATTAATGTTTATTGAGTCTAATATAAATTCACTTTTGTCCACAGAGCATATTTGTCAAGCAAATAGAAAAACACTCAATTATTGCAATTCTTCCAAACGAGAGCTCAACGTGTCATAATGATAGGTATACAATACGTGCTATTTGAGCATTCAATTTGACTCTGACACCACTTCTGCTTTGTGTGTGTGTGTGTTTGTGTATACAAATATATATGAACATGTGTGCACAGAAAAATGACTGGTGGCAACGTTATCTTCAGTTGGATCGTTGCTTTAAAGTCTATCATTTTGAATTTTCAAAGAGTTCGATCTGATGATTCCAACACCTAATTACACGTGTCTTAATTGAGGCCTATGGACTGGTAATGATTTTTTTTTGTTGGATTTTTTTTGCAGCTAGGAGTGTGTATTGTGCATTAGCATTGTAGATGTGGTCTAGAGATAAGTTCTCGATTAGACGTGTTGACGTGTTCGACGAATAGTGTACCAAACAACAAAATAGAGTTTTACTTTGGTCCATGACAATTTGATTGATTGTGAGATAGTGGCTACAGGCGAAAATCTTGTCGAATTTGATTGAATTATTACTTTTTTTTTTAGTAGATTACCGATTTGATTTTTGGACCAAGACATTCATTTTTCTAACACAATTTTTTTTTTGTAATTTTTCTAATAATTATTCAAATATAAGACAAAAAAGTAAGTAGACTTTGATATACAAGCTTTCAGCAATTTTAAAAACTGTATTAAAAATTGTCAATTTATTTACAGTGGTGTTCCGGATTTAGTAATTTACGATCATTTACGTAAAAAATAGTAAATTTACCAAATTTAAAAAAGTAAAAAAACGTAAACTTATGCAAAAAAAAATGTCCAAAAAATTGAAATAATTTGGCACTTCGAATGAAATGACATTGAAATGAAATTGCATTTTTGGCATTCAATTTTATTTCAATTTTTTGGACATATTTTTTTTACGTAAATTTACGTAAAATGTTCGAAATTTACAAAAGTAAAAAAACGTAAATTTATGCAAAAAAAAATGTCCAAAAAATTGAAATAATTTGGCACTTCGAATGAAATGACATTGAAATGAAATTGCATTTTTGGCATTCAATTTTATTTCAATTTTTTGGACATATTTTTTTTTACGTAAATTTACGTAAAATTTTCGAAATTTACAAAAGTAAAAAAACGTAAATTTATGCAAAAAAAAATGCCCAAAAAATTGAAATAATTTGGCACTTCGAATGAAATAACATTGAAATGAAATTGCATTTTTGGCATTCAATTTTATTTCAATTATTTGGACATATTTTTTTTTACATAAATTTACGTTTTATGTTTTTTACCTTTATAAATTTACAACATTTTACGTAAAATTTCGTAAATTTACTATTTTTTATGTAAATTTACGTAAAATGTTCGAAATTTACAAAAGTAAAAAAACGTAAATTTATGCAAAAAAAAATGTCCAAAAAATTGAAATAATTTGGCACTTCGAATGAAATGACATTGAAATGAAATTGCATTTTTGGCATTCAATTTTATTTCAATTTTTTGGACATATTTTTTTTACGTAAATTTACGTAAAATGTTCGAAATTTACAAAAGTAAAAAAACGTAAATTTATGCAAAAAAAAATGTCCAAAAAATTGAAATAATTTGGCACTTCGAATGAAATGACATTGAAATGAAATTGCATTTTTGGCATTCAATTTTATTTCAATTATTTGGACATATTTTTTTTTACATAAATTTACGTTTTATGTTTTTTACCTTTATAAATTTACAACATTTTACGTAAAATTTCGTAAATTTACTATTTTTTATGTAAATTATCGTAAAAAAAAATATGTCCAAAAAATTGAAATAAAATTGAATGCCAAAAATTCAATTTCATTTCAATGTCATTTCGTTCGAAGTGCCAAATTATTTCAATCTTTTAGACATTTTTTTTACATAAATTTACGTTTTATGTTTTTTTACTTTTGTAAATTTACAACATTTTACGTAAAATTTGGTAAATTTACTATTTTTTATGTAAATTATCGTAAATTACTAAATCCGGAAAACCACTGTATTTATTCATTTAATTAAGCCTCATAGGCGAGTTTATAAAAAAAATAAAAATTACAAAAAAAATATCTAAATATAAAATATCTATCTAAATTAATTACAAAATTACATAAAAATTACATATGAAATAGAATTATCTAGAAAAATCTACTTTTAGTAAGTCATTTAAAATATTAAAATAATGAAAAAAGTTTTGTTTTTGTGACATATTATAATTAATGAGTGAAACAACATATTCAATTGAATCAACCAAACCACGATTGTTCTTAAAAATATGATCAATTACAACAAGTGACGTCTTAGGACTGTAATCTAACATTTTGTGTTTGTCAATATTCATTTTTACTTTAATTTTACTTTATTTTTTAAATCCTTTATACTTTTAAATAATTGTACAATTTAACTATTTTACTCGTTTATCTATTTTTTATTAGATTAATCTTGTACAAAAATTTGGTTTAAACGAAAACGAAAGTTATTCGAACGAACCTGGGGTGCTTGCCTAAAATATATTTTTTAATAAATAAATAAATATCCATGTTTTATTTTAATTTACAATTTATTCATTTTTTAATTTTTTCAATTTTTTTAGCACTTTTTTTAAATAAATAATTAACTAATTTAACTCTTGCAATTAACTTACAATTATCAAAATTGAATTGAATTTTTTTTTCAACAAAGTCAATTCACAGTGTATAAATAAAATCACTTATTCCTAACATATTGGCTGAAAAAAGGGCGTAACATTGTTCGGAGTTACCCAGGGGAATTTCTTCTCTAAACTATCTCTTGCTTTCTTTCTTAGTTGCCTTCTTTACAGCCCTAAGAGAATTAATTTTAAATTAAAGTTTATATTAAAAGGTGATTTTAAAAGTTCGAAAGGATAATTTAAAAAGGAAAAAGATTTTTTTTCTTAAGTATATTTAAAAAAATTGCTCTAACATCGTTTGAATTATAATGTGATGAATTTTGAATGATTTATTTTTGTTAAATTAAAAAAAAAAGATTTTTAGTAATAATAATTTAAGTTGATGTTAAGAATTTAATTTTTGAATGGAATAAATTCGAACAAGAGAATGTTTTCAATGGAAAATAAGCTAAATTTAAATTAATTTTTTCTAGAATAAAATTAAGAAATTTTTAAACCTTTGTTCAGATGAGAATAAATCCAGGAAAAAGGAATTTGAAATTCATCTTATTTCTTAGAGTTGTAGACAAAATTATAAGCTAAGTTAAATAAAAAAATAAAAACAAATTAATAATTTTTTAAAAATTTCTCTTCTATTTGGAACAAGAAAATATCAAAATTTATTATTTTTGATTTTTTTTTAAATTTGACTCAATCTTTAAAGTCTATTTTTAGAAAGTCATTTAAATTCTGAATTAAGTGACATTTAAATATTAAATTATTGAAAAACAAAGGAGTTTGTTCTTAAAGACTTTTATTTTTCTCTTACCCAAATTTTGTCCTTGAGTTAGGAGTAAAATTTACGGTCATTTTCTAGAAAAGAAGACCTTATGATTCATGAATCCATAGAGTCCAACATTGGTCCGAAAATTTATTGATACTAATGTTCTCTTTTTTTGGAAAAAGTTTTTGCTTTTAAAATAGGCTTTTTTCCCCTCGATATTTAATTGAAATATATTCATTTTTCCAAATTATTTAAAAAAATAAATTTTCAAAGATCAAAAATTCTATTAATTCCGGAGATTACCTGGACCAGAACAAAGTTAAAGAAATTTTTTAATTTTATTTTGAAAAAGTTAAATTAAAAAAAATATTTTCTTCTTATCAAAATTTTTTTTAAAATTATCTCATTTTACTTTTAAATCAGTAATTATCAATCTCGAGGCTGAATGGAAGATCTACGACAATTTAAAATTGCCTACGAGTTCTTTCATTTAAATTTTAAGTAAAAAAATGATTTTTATTTAAAAAAAAATTGTTAATTATTACTCTGAGCAAATTTTAATTTTAAAAGCATCTGCGATTAGTATTTCCGGTAAATCCGCGCAAATAATTTACTTATTCATTTTCGAAAAAATTGCTTGCTGGAAAATCGGAAAAGAGCCATTTCCGTGCAAATATTTTCATATAGAAACTGGATTTTTCAAGCTAATGTTCTAAAGCAATTCGCCTTTAGACAAATTGTATAATTTTTATTTTAAAATCTTTTGTTAAATTTTTTGTCTGAATTAAAACGCCATTCATTTTAATGAATTGAATTATTTAGCTTGCAGAAAAGTTTTACTTTAGATATTAGAAAATTTAAATAAATTTTTTTTTTTAAATATTGACTTGATCTAAATATTCTATTACGAACCAAAACTAGTAGAAAAAGTTGAATAGAATTTTTTATTATTAAATTTTTTCTATTTTTTTTTCTATTTAAAATTTGAATAAAAAATAATCAAAATTAAATAAAATTTTATTTAAAAGATATCAAATGTTAAGAAAAAAATTTCAATATTGAAGTTAACAATTCAGCTTTAAAGCTGGTTTCTGAGTATAAGGTAAATAAAATTTTATTTGCACTTTTTTTTAAGTATTTTGCTTAAGTCAAATTTAAAATTTTTTCTTATTTAATCATATTTTTTTTCCTCAAAATAAAATTTTGAACAAATATTCGTTTTTTTATTAGATTTACACCTAAAAATAATTTGATTCTTCTTTCTTCAAATAAATAAAATTAATGGACTAATTGACAATAAAAAATTAAATTGAATTTCAGTTTCGAAAAATTTGATTTCCAGTTTCGGACGTATATCCTTTTCCAGTATAATCTTTAATTTTCATCAGAATTTTTGTAATTTTTATTGCCATCAAATTTCATGACAAAAATTGAAATTGAAATTTTAGCTTCTATATTTTAACATATTGGTTTAAATTATCAAATATAGATCTAAAACTCATTGGTTCTTATAAAATAAAATTTTCAGTCAATCTGATCTACTTAAGTAATTTCAAAATTTTAAAAAAATATTGAAGAGATTTCCATAGTGTTTTTCAAGTGCATAAAAATGTTTCAAAAATTAAAAAATTTAAAAATAACCATAGAGATAAGTTGTTGTAATGAACTCAACGAATTATTTTTAAACTTGACTTATGAAGATAAGTGATTTAAAAAATTTTGTACATTACGTAAATAAAAAACCAAATTTAAAAAAAAAAATTTAATTTTTTTGCTTTTTTTAAGATACTTTTGGAATTTCTAAAAATAAAATACCTGTATTAAAATTTAATCAAATACTTTAACATTAAAAAATTAGAATAGCTTTATTTTTAATAATTACTAAAAATTTTTTAAATCTCAAAAATTTAAGTACAAAGCAATAGGTTTTAAGATCTGATGATAAACTATACATACTCCTCCAGATTTACTTGGTAACAAGAGCCAAACAATTAACACAATCTTAAAAATTATATTAAAAATAAAGATTAATTCAACTTTAATATTGTACTTTTATCCATGAGTAATAAGGTATCCAGTAGAGATATGAATCTGCAAAATAGAAAAAAACTTTGTATGCAGTATAAACTGTGCAGCACATGGACCAGAGTGAGTCATTTTGGGCTACTTTGTTCATTAAATTTACAATTGTCATCACCCTTTTCAAAATTTATTATTAAAAAAATAAAAAATGATCTAATTCAATGCTTACGATACGTATGTTGTGTAAATAAAAAATAAAATATCCCATACATAATTTTCTGTCCAAGAAATGTACCAGTAGAACAAAAGAAATCCGATTGCACCTTTTTTCAATTAAAAGTCAAGAGAAGTCAATGATTTAAATGGAACTTATTTACTTCTGAAAAAGCCTAGATCACCAAAAAATGTTCGAAAAACTTTAAATTTGGAAAAAAAATCCATAATTATAAAATTAAATAAAGTTTCATGTACAAGTACTCTTTATTTTATGGAAACATAATTCTAAACCATACTAAAAAATTTAATTTTGTATTCATTTGTTAATGCTGAATTTTTGCAATTGATTTTGAGAATGATACGATATTTAGAAATAACTAGGAGCACATTATTAAGAAAAAAATTAGGCTTCACCGGTTAAGGTTATATAAGAATCCTAGGGTTATATTCCAATATTCTGTAAAATTTTATAGAATTTTTTTCAAAACTACTTATATTTAAATTTTTAAACTAATTTTTTAAAATAAAGTATAATGCCTTTTTTTAAAATAAATTCTAAAAAATTTTTTTAAACTTAACTAACCCGACAGTTTATAATCTGGTGCAATTATTAGTTAATTTTTAATAAATAATAATAATTCTGCTGAAGAAGTAAAAAAAATCAAATTTTTAGCTAAATTTAATATTTTTCTTTCAAATTTTGAATTTAACACTATCTAAAATCAAAAGAAAACTTTACCTGATAATTGTAAGTAAAATAGTGAATAAATTAAAAATTTTGAACGTAACTAAAGCACTCAAAAATTGCGCTTATGCTCTTGTTTCGCCATTGTCTTTTTTGTTCAAAAAATCTTATAAATTGGCAGAACTTCCGCTTAATTGGAAGCAAGCATTTGTTACTCATCTTCATAAAGGAGGCACTAAATTACTTGGTAAAAACTTTAGACTTCATAAATATTTTTTTGTTGAATCGGGGGGTTACGATGACATTATTGAGGATTCCGAATAATAGGAAAATGGACTTTTTTCCTGGTATCGAGACTTGGCTCGAAAGTGAGACCTATTGCGGACTTTTCCGCTTCAACAAAGGTCATAGAGGCGCCCAAGTTCACTCTTAAATCAGTGTACCAGGTGGTTAATGACTTATAATGGCCAAACCACCTCTGGTACACTAAGTTGGACTTGAAGTAGGCCTTCTATAAAATTAAATTGCACCTCAAATCTTATTTTATGACCACCTTTGGTAATGGGGGCAAGTATTATCACTTCACCAGACTGCCCTTCGGACTTTGCATTGCTCCTTATATTCAGCAAAGCCTGATGAACTGTGTGTTGACATATATTAGGAAATACACACAGTTTACTAATGGTCACTTAGATGACCTCATAATAGAGCACTCAGACAGAAGGTTGCTCCAGGTCCTTTAAGGTTCGCTCAGGACAAAATTGAAAAACGTAGGTTGGGTGATCAACACCCTGAAGTCCGTCCTTAAATTTTATCGCTTAAATAGTAGTGATGAAATAGAATTAGCTTTTTGGACAAAAATTAAAACTTTAATAAATAAAAAATTTGAAAAGAATATTGTAAAAGTAGAATATTCGAATAAAATCTTGAATATAAGGCATTGTGAATTTTGGTAAAAAAAATATTAAAAATGCCAAAGATTAAGTTCTGAAAGACCAAAATATGTTCTGTAAATTGTAGCAGCTGATAAATCCTTTGTACCACCAATGCACTAATTCTGCAAAACTCTGCAATAAATCTGCAAAATTCAGAAAATTGTGAATTTGGGATATTATATTATATTTATCTATTTATCTATTATAGATATTATGTTATATTTTGTTTAATTTGGAATATTATATAAAAATAAAACTCAACTTTAAGTGGTGGTATCAGTTGCTACAATTTACAGAACATGTTTTGGTCTTTCAGAACTTAAGCTTTGGCACTTTTAATATTTTGTTTTTGATTTTTGTACCAAAATTCACAATGCCTGTATATAAGATAAATTTGAATTTATATTTGATTTATTTTTATTTTTGAAATTAAATTCGAAAACTATCTTTTTTTAAACTAAAATTCGTACTTAACTTTAATTTAAAAAGACAACTTGAATTTTAGATAAATTCAGCTAATAATTTAAAAGAATTAAAATTTAAAAAGAATATTTGAAAAATTAGGTACTTGAAAATTTAGTTTTTTGTACTCCTGTAGCGTTGGTTAAATTAGAACAGCTATTTTTTGTTGTCTGGTAAGATGAATGGGACTATTGTAATCCAGAAAATGTTAGAAGAATTGTGTTCACTGGCACACTTTTAGTATCCAAATCGAATTGAAATTCAATTTATTTAATGAATTCTTTTTTAATTAAATTTTTTTTGATCAATTATTTTTTTGATTAATTTTTATTTTCAAATATTAAATAGAATTTTTGATCCAAAAATTTTATAGATTTTCAACTTTTAATTCGAAAATTTTAGAGATTCAATTTTTAATTAAAATAAAATAATTTTCAAGTATATAATTCAAAAAAATCTTTATTCAAAAATTAAATTCAAACCTAATTTTCATTCGAAATGCTACTTATTCTAACATCGGTTCGAATATGCATATTCGATTTCATAGTAGGTGACTATAAATAAAAGCTGTTCCGTGCTAATCAATCAGCTTTCGAACATTTAATTTTCTTATTAAATAAAACCAGATGACCCGCGGTCATTCCACCGGTAAGCCAACATTTTTTCCAACTTCCTGTTTCATTAACATGCGTTCTCTGCAAGATTATGGACAGTATTATAAAGGATGGAATGTTTGCACATTTATTAAGGAACAATTTAATCACAGCTTCTCAACACGGCTTTTTTCCTAAGAAATCATGCACAAAAAATCTTCTGGAAACCCTGGATTTTATTACTCAAGGAGTTTCGAAAGGATACGGAGTCGACGTGGTCTATACGGATTTTACTAAGGCCCTTTGATAAAGTTTCACACGAAAAACTTTTGTATAAACTTAAGTGTTATGGTTTTGGCGAACGCTTAATTGGGTGGATATGATCATTTTTATCTAACCATTCTCAAAAAGTAGTATTAGGTGAAGCCTTTTCGATTTGGACTCACGTCACTAGTGAGTACCTCTAAGGGTCGGTTTAAGGTCCGTTACTTTTTATTATTAATATAAACGACATGCTAGAAATAATCGAGATAAATGTGAAGCCTACGCCAATGATACTAAGATATTCGCTCTAATCAATAATATAAATTCAAATCATAGTTTACAGCCTGACATTAATAAAGTTTGTAAATGGCCAAGGGACTGGTCAATGCAGCTAAATAGTGAAAAGTGTAAAGTGTCAAACTGCAGCCGAAACAACACCATGTTTGAGACTCAGTTGCTAAACAAATCAAATTGCGAAAGAGTTTTTGGCATTTTTTATCCAGAGCGACTTAAAATGGGACGCCCAGATCAGAAGCTCAACTGCAAAAGCAAATCGTATTCTTGGAATGATAAGAAAGTCATTCAGACACCCTACGATGGAAATTATTAGATTAATTTATTGTTATTTTATCAGGCCTCAATTGGAGTATGCAATTGCATCATGGTGCCCAGTCTATGAAAAAGATTTGAATGAACTTGAAAAAGTTCAACGGAGAGCCACTTAGTTAATCCCTAGTTTGCAAGATCTTGATTATTCAAAGCCATTTATTGAAACTGGGTTTAACTGATCTTAGAATAAGACGACTTCGCGGTGATTTAATTCAAATGTTTAGGATTGTAAACGAAATGGAAAAAGTTAATTTTGAAAACGGCATCATTTATAGCCAAAACAAAATGCCTGATACCAGAAGATACTACTTGAGAAGGAATAGCAAGAACCTAATCCGGGAATGTGTAAATAACTGTCTTTTAAGATATTAATTTTATACTTATAGAGCTGTGAATGAGTGGAACAAATTTCCTGAAGAAATAATAAATGCAAAGTGTCTTAACTGTTTCAAGGCAAAGATTGATGGGCGGTTGGCGAAGCATATTGTAACGACTGCTTTAGCTTATTAAAGCTTCGCTTGGAGAATATCCTAGTTGCATTTAATTTTACTTCTACTCCTACTAAAATAAAATAACTTCAACTTATTCTATAAAGTAATTTGATAAAAAATTTTAATTATTAAAACTGATAATTTCGATTTTCGATATTTTAGATTGGAAAATTTTGCTAAGAGTCTTGGTAAAAAATATCTCCAAAATTTAATATTTTAAATGTAAATGAATCAAATAAGATCACAAAATTGATTAGCCCAAAAAAAAATTAATTTTCAAGCAATTGAAAAATTAATTTAAGTTTTGCAAAATTCTTCCAAATTTTAATTTCAGTATCTTATTTACTTTACCTTTAATTATAACTTTAAATTGAGTAAAAGTATAAATTGTAGTAGTAGTAGTAGTTTTGACTGTAGCTGGCTAGCCAGCGAGTGTGCTGATAAGGCACACTAAGACAGCTGATGTGATTGATTGCTGCTCATCCAGCAATCAATGCCTGCTTTAAAGCTGTTAACATTGGGGGCTTCAACTAATTCATTTGGCAGCGAGTTCCATAAGTTAGCGGTTCTGTTGAAAAAAAAGTTATCTCTATGTTGGAGCCTCGATATTTCTTTGTGATATTTGAGGCAGTGACCTCTTCCTTGGTATTTTGTGACATTGAAACTGTTGCTTTTTTCAACCGATTCTATTTCGTGCATGAACTTGTATAATTAAATTAGATCACCTCTTTTTCTTCTTTCCACCAGATTTGGAATGTTCAAAGCCTTCAATCTGCTTCCATACGGTTTGTTTCTAATTGACGAAACAAATTTCGTAGCTCTGCGTTGAATCCTTTCAACATTCTCACAGTCAGACTTAAGAATTGGAGATCATACAGGAACCGCAAATTCCAAAAGAGGACGAACAAAAGTTAAATACAAAGATCTTAATAACTTACAATCAAAACGAGTGAATGACTTCCTAATGCGACCTTACATTTGATTTGCTTTGTTTGTAGCCTCTATCACTTGATTTTTCCATTTAAGATTTGTATTGAAAATAACTCCAAGATCTCTTTCGGTATCTGACGTTGCTAACTGCTTACCATTAATAAAATAAGGAAATTCTTTGTTTTTATGACCATAATGCATAACCACACATTTTGATGTGTTGAAGAGAAGTAGCCAATCTTGAGTCCACTTTAAAATTAAATCTAAATCTGATTTTAGTTTCGCGGCGCTTATTTCTAATACCGTTTGCGAGAAAATTTTAGTATCATCTGCATACAATTTCACAACATTCTCTATTCCTTTAGGTAGATCATTGATATACAAAACGAACAATAGTGGACCAATCACTGACCTTTGTGGTACACCGCTAAAAATCTCAACCCAATCCGACAAAATTTCACCTTGAATAGCTCATTGTCTTCTATTTTTCAAGAAAGCTTCAATCCAATTTAGTGTCAGACCATCAAAGCCATACGCTTTCAATTTAGCTATTAGTCGTCTGTGCGGAACAGTATCAAATGCTTTCGCAAAATCTAGCAGAATCACATCAACAGGAATACTTTTGTCTAGACTCATTGAGATGAAATCTAGCGTTTCCAGAAGATTAGATGTACATGACTTTTTCTTAACAAATCCATGCTGTTCTTTAGATATAATATTATTCTTATAAAGATAGTCTTCCATTTTGGTTCTTATTATGCTTTCCATAATTTTGCAAGGAATTGAAGTTAAAGACACAGGACGATAATTGCTTGCCGTTGATTTATCACCTATTTTATACAATGGAGTAATATTTGCTGATCTGAATTGAATTGGAAGCTGACTATTCGATAATGATTCTCTGAAAATCAAAGTTAAAGGAACAGTAAAGGCTTCTGCACAGTTTTTGAGCAATAACGGATGAAGCTTGTCTACACCACATGATTTATTTTGATTCAGATCTTGTAATTTTTTGAATACCGTTTCATAACTAATGTCATTTGGCTCAATGTCAATATATTCTGACCAGTTTTCATTAAATTCAACTTCAAAAGGAGGAAGCTCACCATCTTGTTCAATAACAAAAACATCTTGAAAACATTTATTAAGAAGATTTGATATCTCTTTCGGTTCTTGCGTTTATTCATCGTTTGACTTTTTTTAATGCTTTGATAGATTCTTTGACTACTTGTTGATCATTTAGGTATTTGTACAATATTTTTGGATTCTTCTTAGCTTTTTCAACTAAATTCTGTTCATAAGTTAGTCTGGCTCTTTTTATTTCTGATGAGACTATTTCTGATGAGACTATTTCTGATGAGACTATTTCTGATGAGACTATTAAATATTTAAGAAATTAAAATACAATTATTGATAAAATGAGCTACATCAAAATAGTTATATTATTATGCGGTTTAAACTTCACGCTTTCTTGAAAAACAAGATTTGTTTCACTTCAAAATTTTTGTCAAATATTTTTAATAATAATATTCAAAGTTATCAGGATTAATTTCTATCCATTAAAATATTCATATATCAAAAAAATTTAAAATGAATAAATAAATTGACAATTTTTGAATGACTCCATTGTAAAAATTTATTCTAAATAAAAAATTAAACTTTGATGTAATAAATAAAAACTAATTTTCTGGAATAGAAAGAAATTTTTTTAGCAAATATATAAATATTAAACTTATTGAGATTATTGAATGTTTTTTTTTTCATTTTTACTATAGCTCGTAGATTAATAATTTAATATTTAATTTTTTTTTTGATAGATTAAAATTATTTTAAAAATTAAAAATGTTTGTCAATTTTATTCTAAAATAATTGGTATCTTTCGAAATAAATAAGATTTTAGAAAATAAGAAAAAATATCCATCTATTGCTGCTTTTCGGATAGTAAATCTTTGCTAATTTTGTCAAATTTATCCTTAAATTGCTCAGTTGTTGAATCAATTCTGTCTTGATGCTTCAATACAAATGGTCTGATTAATTTGAAATAGACAACGTGAGTGCCACCATTTTTGCCTGGTACCATCAACCATATTAAAAATAAACACTATAAAAAAATTAAAATAATTTTTTTATTTATTTAAAATTGATTTAAATTACTTTGGACAAAGTGTACAATGGTATCCAGAAAAGAAGCTGATCGCTAAAAAACTCAAGAATTCCAAAGAAAGCATAAACACACCAGTACATCAACCATTTTGTGTCATCTTTAGAACAACTAGATTCAATAGCTTTAACTCTTTTTAAAAATTAAACAAAATAAATTTTTATTTTCAAATATTATTTAATTAATTAAGCTTACGAAGCATAGGCTGGATACAAAAATCCGATCAAGTTACAGAGAAAATCGTTGCCCCATCCAACAATCAAATACAGAGCGATAAATCCAATAATACCTTTATTTAAAAATAAATAAAAAAATAAAAAAGTCAATTTCTTAATTTAATAAACTACAGCTTGCTTTTGGGTGCTTAAAAGCCTCCCCTTTAATAGTATTAAAGTTCAACTTGGTCAAATCAATATTAGAGAAATCAAAGCTAATAGAACTCATTTTGAATTTGTGTGAGCGAAATCCAAAGTTTAAATTTTTTATTCAATTTAATTATCTTGATTAAATAAGAGAACGTAACATATTATTTTTTTAACTAGCTGCAGCATACGTAGCAAATAATCAAACTCACCTAAAGCAATATATTCTTTGTCAACTTTGGTTTTGGCTTCAATTTTAGTCAACAATCTAGTTACAGAATTGTCTTCGCTCAGTTTTTTTTTGAACCATTCGCGGATTCCAGCTAAAGTAACAGAGGACTGATTGGACATGATTTCGATTCCCTTATCTAAAAAAAAACGAAATTTAACAAGATTCAAAATGATGACTAAATGTAATTATAAAAAGTGATTATTTTTCTTTGCAACAAACATTATTTTGCTGAGCAAAAGTTTTGACGTTTTTCAAGCATCCAGAAATTAGTCTAGAAATAAAAAGAATTTTTAAGTTTGTAAAAAGCACACTTTTCTTATAAAAATTGCATTCAAATTTCAAAAGCATTCATATTGCCAAACCTGCACTTATTCATATTACCATGTTTCTTTGTCTTTAAAATAATTATCAAAAATTATTTTTCAAGAATTTCGTAAACATTCATAATGGAAGCAAAATTTGTTTTTTTAATAAATTAATGGTAAAAGTCTCTGTTTAACATAAGGAAAATAAATTTATTAAAATAAATTTTCTGCTGACAAAAAAAAATACACATTTTTCTTTTTTTAGTATCTAAATTATTGTTTTTCAAAATAAAAAGCTAATAAAATCAAGTTCACCCAGCTAATTGAATTATAAAATTAAAATTTTTTTTAGCAAATAAAATTAAATAAATTTTTAAAATAAATGTGTCTTTATAAACAAACTTTTTTAATTCATCAAAAGTATTTACTCCAAATACATAAATTATCTTTTAATTATTAACAAGCCAAATATACTTTCTAAAACTTATCCTTGATTTAGTTGAGTCATAAAACAAGTTTTAAAGCTTTCAAGATAAACACACGGAAGCTAAAATTCTTTGAATAAATATGCTTAAATTTTAGTATAGTCAAGAATTGATTATTTAGAATAGATAAATAAAGATTATGTTTCTTAGAGAATTGGAATGAATTCCTAATTTAGAAAATAAATTTAGAAAAAATGAAGCCTTTGAATGACTTGAAGATAAATTTCAGATAAACATTACTGATTGAATAAGCTTGCTGAATTAATCATTCCGTAGGCCTTAAATGCCTTTCCTAAATTAATCAGGTTTTAATTATTCTCAAACAATTTTGTAATTAGAGTACCTTTTTAAACATAAAATTATTTGAATAGCACGATCTATTGAAAAAACTGTTGAAAACATATCGTAAAGGAAATCATTAGGAAGCATTTCGTATTAAAAACAGATTTTTTTAAAAAAAATTTATAACTCATTAACACGGCTTGTTATGTTTTTTTGTTAAAAAATTTTTTTTTTACAATCAAAATAAACAGATAATTGAAAAAGGTATATGCTAATTCTTTAACTAAAATTACTGATTTTTCACCAATTTTACAAAAAAATATAAAAATGCCTTTCTTCTCGTAAAATTACTAAATTTTAATTTTTTTAAAAATCAAATTCTATGCTTACTTATTTTCCAATTTGTAATTAAATTAAAAAAGAATTAAGTTTTTGTATTCCAAATATTTTATACTATACACCAGATTACGGACCTCAAGTTTTTCATCAACATTTATACCATAATATTCTAACATATCTAAATATTGTTATAATTCGAAAAATTTCCTAGTTGAAGCACCAAAATAGCCTTCTCTGCGTCAAACAATTTCTGAAAATCAACTTAAACGTCAACCAGCTGATTTTAGTAATTAATAAGAATAATATCAATTATGCAAAATTAGCAAAATAATTTTTTTTATTAATTTTAGTTAGAACATAAAAAATCGCCTTAGAATTACCCATGTACTTATACAGAATTTCAAAAATTAAAAAAAAATTTAGCAATCACAAAAAAAAATAAAATCTAATTAGCTAAAAAAAATTATTTTGAAAAGTAAATATAGAATAAAAGAGTTAAATGAAGTTTCTAATGAATCTGCATCTGTAAACAAGATTTTGTCAAAGAAAAGTTGTTAAGAAAATATTTCTTACATATCTTCCTATGATTTTATTCAACGAGATAACGCTTAAAAAGAAATTTTATAAGTTTAAGATTTATTAATTAAAAAAAAAAAACTATTTAAAAAATAAAAACAATAAAAGAATCAAAATTTTAAATCGCTTTAAAAAAGTAAAATCAATAGAATTCAAATTTAAAAGATATTTAAAAAATAAAAGCGATCTTCCGAAAAGTTTTGACAAGTGAATCCGAAAAGTGGAATTATTCAATTTGAAAAATCTTATTTACTAAAGCAAATTAATTGAATCTTTAAATTTTTGTACATAATTTCAATTTTTTACAACTGAATATATACTAGGTTGTAAATAAACTTAAAATTTTTCAAGGAAATATATTTGCAGAAAAAAAATTAATTTTATTCACAATTATAACACAATGGAACAAAATGATTTGCGAGTCCATTTATCAATTTGTTTTTAAAAGTAATTTAAATTGTATATAATTGAAATGAATTTTACATAGCCCCTCAAAAGAATTAAAGAAAAAATTGAAAATTTTGTCAATATGAGAATTAAAAATCGAATTCTTAGAAAAAATTAAACTCCATTAGGAATCGTAAATAAGGTCAGTTTATAAAAATTAGACTAAGAAAACACATTAACTAGTACCGAAAATAAATTTGAAGATTTTATAAGTTTGATTACCTCTGAAGTTTTGTTTGTAGATATAATTACTATTTAGAATATAAATTGATCCAAGTCAAGTTCTTTTTAAAATTCCTAAGTGAAATTCAATTTTGATCTTTTATTAATTGACTATTTTTTTAATTTTTATCATCGTCAGAATTGGCTAAAATTGAAAATAAAAGTAAAAATTTTAAATGAATTAAATAAAAATAGCAAGCTTGACATTTTGTCTTCCAGATTTTTGTTTGTGTCCTCAAATATTTTAAATAAATAAATCAGCAGACTCAAGTTATCATTTTATACAAATGAACTTCATAGGTTTAAAAAAAAATTGATAAAAAATTATGAAATTTCATGAATCAAATAAAATCGCACAACATTATTAAAAAAATATCTTTACTCGATGTTAACGATTCTTCAAAAATTCTTCCTTGAAACCTTAGCGATTCAATTACAATATTTAAAACATTTTCAATTCACAATTTTGAACTACTCGAACACATATGACAACTAATTAATTTTTTTTTTTTCAAAGACAGTTATTAAAACCTAAAACAATTTAATTTTTAAGAGTAGGTTTAACTAAAAATCAATTGATTATTCAATTTTTTTATATGATAAACGTGCCTTGAAAACATTTATAAAAAGTTTAAAAAATCGGTGAAAATTTTCGATGATATAACATCATCATAAGGTTATATGACATCAGATCATATACGAACAAAAAAGAATACACAAAAGTATACAAGATTTTTACTTTAATTATTATAAATAATAATTTGATGAAAATAAAAATAAAAATCAATCTCAAAATCAATTTTTCGGAATTACGCCAATTCTAAAAAATTAATTGTAATTAATAAAAAAATATGTTTTAAATTTTGATAAAGGGCCATGCAAAACTTGCATGCTTTCTGAATTCTCTAATCTTATTTAATAACCTTGTGCCCTCTAAATGGAAATTTTGTGTCCAAATGGGTTCCAATGTTTTTGGGTTTTTTGGAAGTTTGTCTGGATTTTTGCTTGTTTCTATGCCAAATGACCTCATATATATTATTATTGTTAGAAATTTTTTATTTTACTCTCGTTAATGAATTAAAAAATAATTCTATGTCAATTAAACTAAGCTCAACCAACAACAAATAAATACGAAATCTTCTTGATTTTTAAACATCCCCTCCCATAATTACCCCTAAAAATATGTTTTTTTAGTGAACAGCCTGTAGAGAAGAAAATTCCATAAAAATTTAGGTTACAGATTTGCTATTTTTTGATGTATAAAAAATTAAAAAATGCTTACAAATGGTTAAATTTTGAAACATAAACAAAAATTCTAATCAACTTTAACAAAACAAAGTAAATTGACATTTTTTGTTGATTTTAAATTTTACTTCAAATACCAAAAAGTTGGGACCGCTTTCGCCAAAAGAAATTTATCTCTGAAAATTTGTAAATAATTAATAATTTTTATAATTGGTAAAAATGATCACAAGATCAAATCTTAATTGATTAAAATCTCAAAAAATATGATGCAATAGAGCATTTTTATTTTTAATACCTTATTTAAAAAATAAATATTATTTTTACTAATTGATCTTTAATTGATTCTTCCAAAATCTTATAGAAAACTTTAAAGAAAAATTTTAATTCACCATTAATTATCCAAATTATGGCTCAAACAAGCGCTTTAAATGATATAACTAAAATTATTACAGAGGAACATAGTTAAAATTTTGAATTGTAAAATTTCAAAAAATTAATTAATATTTAAGGTAAAAATTCATATAAATGGCAAATTGAAATATCAGATCAAATTCTAGAATCAAAACGATCATTTAAAACTTAATTATTCAAATAATTTTGATAATTTTAAAAATGAATACTAAACATTAATAGACATGTTATATCTAATAATGGTTAATTATCAAATCAACATCAAAATGATTGACCTCTAATTTGTTTAAAAAAAACTGTCAATAATTAAAATAATTCAGGTTAAGTTAATTTAGAAATTCAAATTCATAAATTTTACATTAAAACTAGAAAATTTTAATTTTCTACCTAAACAAATTATAAATTTTAAAACATTAGATTTTTTGTCTTCAAAAGCTTATTTTAAAATCAATTAAAAAAATGTAAGCTGATTAATATTCAAACACAAGAGATATTTTAAAATTTTATGTTTGAAAATAAACTTGACATAGCACATCAAGTAATTGCTTAGGAAAAAATTTATTTTTCCTCTTTACACAAAAAAAAATATTACATTTTATATTCTGATCTTATGATTTCGATCTCAAAATTCAATTTCTATATAAATTTTTTCCTAGTTAAATGTTAAACAAATTAAGTAAAATAAAATTTAGTCATTTTTTATTTAAAAATTGACAAAAATTACTTTTTATTAAATCGATTTGAAATTTACACTTGATCATGATCAAATTTAAATTTCAAATCGAAATTTTTTGTTTTTGATTTAAATAAAAAGTTTTTTTTTCAAATTTTAAAAAAAAATTCAAAACTTTATTAAGCATGATTTGTTTATTCTATGCTTAGATAGAAAACTATATGAATTTTTATCTAAAGTAAATTAAAATCTTAATCAATATTTTGAAATTTTGCAAGATAAAAATTAACTTTGTTTCGCCGTAATATATTTTTATTAGTATTAAAATATCATTTAAAGCCATAATTTGGATACCTAAATATGGATTTTCAATTTGTCTTTAAACTTTTCAAATAAAGATTTTAGAAAAATCAATTTAAAATGAATCCGAAAAAAAGATTTGTTTGTTTTCAATTAAAATAATAAACATCTTATGTTTAATTTAAAAAATATTTAAAAAAACTAATTTGAGCATTTTTAATAAGATTATAATCAATTAAATTTTGATCATTTGATCATGATCATGAACTTCAATTTTCCTAACTAATGGGCAAATTATTTAAAATAAAAATTTGCAAAATTAAAAAGACCATAATTTGGAATTTTATGCAGAAATTATCTTTTTTTAGCTTAATAAAAATAAAATAATAAAAAATTTAATATCTATTTATTAAAAACAAATCGAAAAAAAATTTTGAATACTTTATTTTAAATTAATGCAAAGATAAGACAAAATTTTGGGTATAAAACCAAAAGAATGTTTGCACGAAATCCTTCATTCTTATGAGATGCCGATTATTTTGAAATCGTGCAAAATATTAATAAATTATTTCTTTAATTTATTTCAAACGCAAAAAGTTACTAAAATAAAAGAAAAAATTGTCTCTCTAAATTTATTTTTAATGCCAATTAATTCTAGCATAGGTGTACAACAAACGTCCCACCGTTTACTCAGATATTCTTCAGCCATAGCCCAGTGCTCTGTTCAGGTAGCATCAATCAATTTTTCGTCATTTAACTTTACTATTCAAATTTTACATTTAAGTCTGTTGCCTACGGTAAGTGCGTTGCCAAATTCAGTGAAAACATACAAAAAGACGCTTGTCAAAAAGAATTTAACGAATTCAAAAATTGTGTAAAAAATGTACTTCTAATTAAAAATAAATTGAAAATTTTTAAAAAATTTCTTTTTAGGCTTTGTCAAAAAAATAATATTTTTTTCTTTTCAATACTTTTGTCAATTATTGTTAATACCAAATGTCAAGATTCAGTGGGCATAGAAACTACAGCTGTCATGTCAGAAAGTGAACTGTTCACACTACGTGGCAAAGTCAATCTTCGCTCGGACAAGCTGGATTTGGACAATACTCGAATTTTGGTAGATGACGGACAGCACGTTGGATTCTTGCATTCAGATGGCACATTTACCATACCAGGACTAACAAGTGGTTCTTATGTTATAGAGGTTTCAGCGCCTCGTAACGTCTACGAACCAATTCGAGTGGATATAAACTCAAAAGGAAAAATTCGTGCCAGAAGACTCAACTTAATCCAACCATCGGACATCACAATATTACGCTATCCGCTGCATTTTGAATCCAAAGGCTATCCAAACTACTTTTTCAAAAGAGAACAATTTAGAATAATGGACATTCTTTTAAGTCCAATGGTACTAATGATGGTTTTACCTTTGGTTTTGATGTTCATTTTACCCAAATTAATCAACCAAGACCCAGAGTTGCAGCGAGAACTTCAGCAAACGACCAATTTATTTCCTCAAAATCAAAATATGCCAAGTTTGAGCGAAATGGCTTACAATTTGCTTGATGGCGGCAAGAAAAAGCCTGCCAAGAAACAAGATGCACAAGGATCGAGAAGAAAATAAAAAACTTGTTGATTTTTAAGTTTATTAGATGTTTTATTTAAAATTAATTAAATTAAAAGTTTAAAAATATATTCAAATTTTTATTAACACTTATTGATTGCAAATTGTTTGCATTAATTCATCAAAAAGAATATGTCAGATTTAAATAAATATAGCCCTAAAGACTTTTGCTCAGATAATTCAATGAAGAAAATAAAATAAAAAAAAAGGAGTAAGATCTGAACCTGTCCAGGTTGGTTTATAATAATTTTAAAGAGTTTTGCATTTTTTATAAAACAAGAACTAACTGATGCAAAAACATAAAAAATTATTTTTATTATTTATTTAAATGAACGCCTTTAAGGCGGTGTTAAAAAGTAAAATTTATAAAATTAAAATGTAAAAATGAGTATAAAATAAGACAAAAATTATAAGCTTGAATTTTATCGCTTAGTAGTGATGAAATAGAATTAGCTTTTTGGACAAAAATCAAAACTTTAATAAATAAAAAATTTGAAAAGAATATTGTAAAAGTAGTATATTCGAATAAAATCTTGAATATAAGGTATTGTGAATTTTGGTAAAAAAAAATATTAATAATGCCAAAGATTAAGTTCTGAAAGACCAAAATATGTTCTGTAAATTGTATCAGCTGATAAATCCTTTGTACCACCAATACACTAATTCTGCAAAACTCTGCAATAAATCTGCAAAATTCAGAAAATTGTGAATTTGGGATATTATATTATATTTATCTATTATAGATATTATGTTATATTTTATTTAATTTGGAATATTATATAAAAATCAAACTCAACTTTAAGTGGTGGTATCAGTTGCTACAATTTACAAAACATGTTTTGGTCCTTCAGAACTTAAGCTTTGGCACTTTTAATACTTTGTTTTTGTTTTTTGTACCAAAATTCACAATGCCTGTATATAAGATAAATTTGAATTTATATTTGATTTATTTTTATTTTTGAAACAAAATTCGAAAACTATCTTTTTTTAAACTAAAATTCGTACTTAACTTTAATTTAAAAAAACAACTTGAATTTTAGATAAATTCAACTAATATTTTAAAAGAATTAAAATTTGAATAGAATATTTGAAAAATTAAGTATTTGAGAATTTAGCTTCTTGTACTCCTGTAGCGTTGGTTAAATCAGAACAGCTATTTTTTGTTGCCTGGTAAGATGAATGGGACTATTGTAATCCAGAAAATGTTAGAAGAATTGTGTTCACTGCCCAGTCAAAAAATTCTTAAAGATTTTTTAAAGGTTCTTTAAAGAAATTTTTAAAGATTCTTTAAAGGTTTCCGGACGTTTATTCTTTAGAAATTCCCTAAAGAATAATCTCTTGAAGTTCTTTAAAATTTCCATAAAGAAAAATCTCTCCCAGTTCTATAAAATTTCATTAAAGAATAATCTCTTCAAGTTATTTAAAATTTCCATAAAGAAAAATCTCTACCAGTTCTATAAAATTTCATTAAAGAATAATCTCTTCAAGTTCTTTAAAATTCTTTAAGAAAAATCTTTATAGTTTTTTTGATCTTTTTTTTAATTTTAAAAATAGATTATTTTTTTTAGCTTTTATTGTAAAGATAATAAATATGACATTATACAAATTTAATACAAATTTTAATTAATTTAATTTTTTTCTTATTTAAAACATTAATATCACAAAATCATAATTAAAAACGATAACAAAATTTTGGGTTTGTGAAGTTCGCTTCAATTCGATAATTTCAATTCTGTTCTTTGCAAGTAACTTTTAATTGGAATGAAATAAACTAATTTTGTAAAATGTAACAAGCTTTTGTAATATAAAGATAGAGTCTGCAAAATGAAGTGCTAACTTATTCATTTTGTCGAACAAACTTTTTAAAGGTTTTAAAATTTTTCTAAAACCAGCTTATTTCATTCCATTCATAAGTAATGAGCAACGAACCAAATTGAAATGATTAAATTGAAACGAACTTCACAAGCCACAAACTTATTAGTACAAAATGGGAAATAATTTACAAATTTATAAAATTAAAGACATAAAAACTGATTTGAGCTTACAAATTGAAAATAAAAAACAAAAATTTAATGAATATCAATGTCAAATTTTAAATATTATGGAAAAAAAAAACAAATTATTAAGTGCAAAAAAACAAGTTTAGTGTCAAATGCTTGTCAAATTCACATCGAGAAATATTTAGTCAAAATTAAAGAAGTACATCTAACTAAACACTGGAGTCACCGTCGATTTGTTTTTGTCTTTTCGAAATTTTTTTGTAGTCTTGTATTAAAGAATTAAGCTTTAAATTCATCTCTTTTACTGTAAATGTTGGATCTTTTTCATTTAACATTTCTTAAAAAAAGAGCCATTTAATTTATGGGTTAAATTCAAAAAAAATTTGTTAAGAAAAATAAAATAATTTAAAATTACCATATATCGGATTTATTATATTGGAGTAACAACTTTTAATTTGTTTAGCTGTTTTTGTGGTTAGATCAGAAGAGTTTGGTAGCAACAGAGGAATAATTTTTCTAAATACAGTGCTAGCTTGACTTGTTCTGCAATTATCAACCAAATTGGTCACAGAAGAACGAACTATTGGTTTGACGAAAAAGTTTGGATACTTTTCACTAAGTGGGACAATATTTAGATCAGGCTCAATATCATTCTCAAAAATTGCCTGGAAAATTTTGCACATTTTTAGAATTCTATTTATTTCATCCTTATCTTTTTCTTTAATTAGTAAAAAAAAATGTATCTTAAAAAAAATTACTGAAAGTGAGTTTGATATTTTCAATTTTTGATTCAAGATCTTTAATTTTTTCAAAAGCTTCCTTGTTTTTTTTAATTCATCTTCTAGATTTTCTGTCAATTCAACCAATTTTTTTTTATATCCAAAATTTTCTCGTCTCAAATTTTCAATTGCGCAACTAGTTTCTTTTGGAGAATCTCTTTGTATTTGTGAAGCAGCAGTAGTTAATATTCCATTGTATGAACAAATAGATTTTTCAATTTCTTAACATTTTTCATACGATCCTAAAAATATTAAATAATCTGAGTAATAATCGGTTATGGCAGAGTTGTTCCTTAAGTTACTATTTTTCAGGTAAAAAAATGGTGAAAATCTGAAAAATAAAGTAAAGTAAAAATTAAAAGTTAAAAGTTTAAGTTAAAAATAAAGTTTAGTAAAGTTAAAATTTGACTCGACTTTTTTAAATTTTTCAAATCAAGTATTTACTTCATTTGACTTTTTTTCAGATTTAGACCATTTTTTACAGAATTTTTTTGATTTTTTCTATGGGTTCGATAAAAATGAAATTAAGAACTAAACAATCAGACTCATAATTTCATTTAAAAATTTTAGAAATTTTTTATTTTTTTATATTAATCTAGCAAAATTGTTTAAAAGTCCCAGAAATAAGTCCAAGTCCGGCCTTTTTTTTATTTATCCAATTCCAGAATTTAATTTTTTTTTAAAAAAAAGTACGGACATGGACTTGACTTGAGACTTGTGACTTTTAAACAACTCTGTTATTCAGAAAAAAGTAATACTTTTGATAAACTTGAACAATATTTAAAATAAAATTTTCACAAAATTGATAATTTAGGAAAAATAAAACTAAATAAAACATAAACGCAAGTCGTGATTTGACTTTTCACACCAGAAATTAAATCAAGTCAAGTTTCGACTTGCGCTTGACTTGAGACTTCAGGAAGAACTCTGCTTCCTTGTTATAAAAATACATTAGTTGAGACAAAAAAATATTTTTAATAAAATGAAATTAAGTTTTTAAAGATATATAGAAAAGGAGAAAGGAAAAATTTTGAATTAAAATACCTTTGTATTTGACAATGGCTCGATAGGTGCTTTTTCCATAAGAGGCATCGTATTCTTTTCCTTCTTCAATTTTTTCTCCTTGATTTGGGTGAATACAAACATTTGAAATAATTGAAAACTTTTTTTCCATGGTCCAGAAAACAACAGAATGTGTCTCGACATCACCTCGACTTGATAATTTGGAAATTGTAATTGATGATTTATTTGCCTTGATATTTTGTTGCATCTCATCATTTGATTCATCTAAATGAAGAACAAGTGGGTCCGGATCCAGAATTTCTAAAGCAGCTGTATTTTCTTTTTTTCTTTTAGCTAACTTTTGTTTCGGCATTTTAAAAATCTTCTCTAAAGTCAATAATTAGTCAAAAAAATGAATTTGACTGAAACCATTTATAATATATACTGATTCATTAAGCTTATAAGAAAAAACAACTTTGATTTGGCTAAAGTTTTCAAAAACAAGAAAAGCCTCATTTGATTTACATGCCAAAAAAAAATTTGTTGTTAATCTTTTATCTTTAGATGAATAGAATGGATTATGTAAGTGAACAATTATTTTGCAAATTAACATAATATTTGCTTTGTCAGTTGCTATATATTCAATACACGCAAAATGCTCACCATGTTTTATGAAACTATTACAATAGCGCGCCTTTTTGTTTTCTGTAGTAAAAACCATTGAGCCAATTGAAATTTTCTCATAGAACAAGACAGTTTTTTTGTCTTGAAAATGACTACTTATCAAATTTTGCATAGTAAAACTCAGTTCTTTAGCATGAAAATCAATTTTATAATAAGGCTTAATTTGACTTGAATTTGATGAGTTTTTTAAATTCGAAGATTTAATTGAAAAATTTTTTCAATAAATTTTAAATATTCATTATTCATATTTTTATCTTGAATAAAAATTCCCAAGCATTGAGATACTGTCCAATGTTTAATAAACTCATCACCAATCAGATCTTTACCATTTACCATTAAACCAAGTTTGCGGTTGAGTTCTTCAAACGGAAAGCAGGATGCGACATTTAATGGACCGGATTCAATACTCATATCAGCTAAATGTAGAAGCTCATGAACCCCTGAATTCATTATATGTTCATCATAAAGACTAGCTAATTCTTTAACAATATTTTTTAAGAAATCATCTGAAATTTTTAGATTTTTTTTGTTAATTTTTTCCGAATAAAGTTGCTCTAAGCCAATAATAAGACAAATTAAATTTTGTAAAAAGATATCAGGTAATAAATTGAACAAAACCGGAATACTGTAATAAAAAATAAAGTTCATAAATTCATGTGCCCTCCAAAGTTTGAATGTGTTTATTTCACGAGGAGGAGCACTAAAAAAATTTGGAGGTCTAATACTCATCAGCCGACTGTTTACCTCATTTAATCTTGATTTTAAGGAATACTCACAGTTGCTAGGTGATTCAAACCAATAACTCATTAAGTGCTTTACAACTCCGAAAAAAATGCTATGCATTGAATCTATCAATGTACTTTCAACTGGCCTATATTGGCTTAATTCACTAATAATTGTGTGTCCTTTAATTCCCTTAAAATTGTTTTGCTTTTTTTCAACTATGTTTAAAATCTCTAAATAATTAGCATGATTTCTTTTGTTCATTTCTTTGCTACAATACTCAAAAATATGATGATGACCATTTTTGTAAGGGACAACTTTTCCAGGCTGCTCACATTTTAAGCAACCATAATATGAGTTAGATGATTTAGTATTCAAAATAAGAGATCTAGCTGGTTTGTCAAATATACCAAATAGCACAAAGAAACGATATAAATTAGATTTATGAAAAATTCCAATTTCCAATAGTTTCAAATGCTCAATTATAGGCTGAAGAAAAGTACTAAATCCACTTGGTTTACCATTTGAAATATAAATACCTATAAAAAATTTAATCAAACAATTAATTGATTTTAGTTTAATTCACCAGCAATTAAGATGTTGTCAATAGAGTATCGGTTTTCCAAAGGAATCTCATTAATTGCTAAATAAAAAGGCCATATCGAGACTGCAGATTTGTGCGAAATATCTAAGCCATCAGTATTAATTATGAGACTATAAACAGTATCATGATCTGGATTATTTATGCTTGAATGTTGTTTTCTGAATTCTCTGTAATGATCACTGTCAGAAACGTCTTTAATTACATCCTCAGTGCTGCTGTTCGAAATTTTTATTGGTAATATTTTTTTTTTAAAAAGTCTTTTAATTTGAGTTTCTAGACAAACAAAGTACAAAGCATCAAGTCTAAAATATAAAGTTTTTTGATTTTTTTTTTTATTTAAAAAAAATATTCAATAAAGTAATTTTTTCTCTCTTACTTAGTAAAACATTTTTTGCATGACCTTTGTTTATTTTCTAATTCAACAAATAAATTACAAGGTTGACAATACCATTTTTTAGTATAGTTAATTTCTTCATTGGTAAGTTTGAGTAATTTTTGGCTAATTTGGTCATATGTTTTTGCTATGTTTAGTTTTGTTGCAAGATGTAAAAGTTGGCTAACTAGAGATAATGCACTTTGAGTTATTTTACCGGAGTAAAACAATGATAACAAGCACATTTCAATCAATTCCGTTTTTTCCTGATTGCTCAAATTAATTTGATTATTTGTTTCACATTCAAGTAGCTCAGATAAAGGAGACTCAGCATCTTCTAAGTTAAATGTTTCTTGAATTTGATTAAAAGAAATCTGATTATAACTGTGACAATTGTTAGGTGCGCAATTTTCATTTTCGTTACCATATCAATTTTCTTCATAATTTTTTTTTTTTTAATTCTTAAATTAATTCTTAAATCTTGGAAAAGAATTTATTATTAATATGTTTTTTTAATTCATGCGAAATACATTATTTTTAAGTTTAAAGCTACTTGATTTTTATTTATTAATTTGGATAAAAATTGTAAAAGAATGGATAGGATGGGATAATGCTACTTTCTTTCTAATCCCCAGAAATTTTTTCGGCTTTATTCTTTCTTCAAGAAAAAAGAATTTAGCCGAAAAAAATTTCTGGAGATTAGAAAGAAAGTTTGGATTGAAGTGAGTGATATTCATTGAATTGTAAATTTAATCAAAAGAAAAAAGTAACGATACAGTTAAATGTTTCATTATTTTTCCATTGGGTTAAAGGTTCATCTATTCTTATTATTTCTTCAGAAAAATTCATATTAATTTATGAAATTAATTATAGGTAATGAATAATTAATGCCTGAATCTTATTTATTAATTTTTAATTTCATTTTATTCAAAATAATTGGTTTCAAAATTTTTAAAAGACTTTTAATTCAAAATATTTCTAATAAATTTTCATAAATTATTTATAATAGATATTCAAAATTCTTTAATATGATTTCTTTTTGATCGCTTGATGATTTAAAAAGTTTATCAAATTTATTCAAAATATTTTCTTTATCCCTTTTTTTTTTATCATAAAGGGTGCTGCGTGGTATTTTTTTATTTTCATCTCTTAAATATTCAAACTTTTTAAACATATCTAGAAAATAATTAAAAAATTAAAAAAAATTTTCCATATTATTTACTAGTTTAATTCTTCTGCTTGAAGAGAATTTTTTTGCAGAGATAAATCATCGAAATCGTTAATGAGCCAAGCATAGTGAGCAGTTATCCTGCTTCATCGCTTCTTGAATATAGACTTGAAGGGTACGCTTTTAAAATAGCTTCAATGGGATTTTAGATTGCATCTGGATTATCGGTCTCATCTTCAAATTAAAAAAAAACAATTGTTGATTTTAAAAATCTTTTAAAATTATGGCAAGCATAAATTAAAGAAAATTTAAAGACAAAAGTGGTTAAAAAATAAAGAATTAATAGTGATATATTAAAGTTTATTCTGCAATTTTTATTTTCTTTAAAAAAAAAGAAATTTTTCTTTAAAAAATGAACGAATTTATAGAATTAATGTAGGTTCTTTAAAGAATCCCTAAAATGTCTTCAAAAAGTTATTGACTGGGTGGCACACTTTTAGTATCCAAATCGAATTGAAATTAAATATATTTAATGAATTCCTTTTTGATTAAATTTTTTTTGATCAATTATTTTTTTGATGAATTTTTTTTTTCAAATATTAAATTGAATATTTATTATGAACGAACTTATTTTCAGGTAATTTATCTGAAAATAAACAGTTTTAATTCACGTAATTTACCTGTAAATAAATAAATTTTTTCGTTTACCTGTAGTTATTTTTATTTATTTTCACGCAAATGTCAGTTAATGAAAAAATAATGCTTAAAAATTATAACACTTTTCCATCAAAGAATTGAAGTTCATTAAACAAAAATATCATGAAACCCAAAGTATAATTTAATTAAATAAGCTTTAATTAGAAGCCTTGATATACTTTTTGACTCTTAAACTTTTAAAAAGTCCATTAAATATACCATAAAACACGATATTCTTGATATTATATTCAAAAAAATGTCAACATATACTTCAAAATAAAAAACTGGTTGATGAAGAGCTTGTGAAAGTCGATCCAAATTCAATTCCGCAATCAATACTCGATACTGGTTATATAGATTCAAATGGTATCAAAAAAAATGAATTGGTTCACTTTTTTACTTCAGATGGTTTCACAATGTTAGAGAGTACTCTAGACTTATTTTTAAAAAACCTTAATTTTTGTAAAACTTGTAACTTATCTTGTAATTCAAAGTCAATTTCTTGCGGTGAATGTAATTTACATTATCATTTGAAATGTGTTAAAAGAACTTATGTTCCATTAAAAAAAATTTGGAAATGTAACAACTGTTCTAATTGAATTATCTTTTTCTAATATTTTTTCATCAATTAATTGTTAATCTCTTTTTTGAATTTTTATTTTTTTATTCTTTTTTTGCGTGAAAATAAATACTTTTTTTACAACACTTACACGTATCTTACGTGAATTTCTTTTTATTTATTTTCAGATAATTTACGTGAAAATAAACGTGTCCATTTATTATATTCAATTTTTGATCCAAAAATTTTATATTTTCAAATTTTAATTCGAAAATTTTTGAGATTCAATTTTTTAATTTAAATAAATTAATTATCAAGTATATTTTTCAAAAATATTTATATTCAAGAATTAAATTCAAACCTTATTTTCTTTCGAAATGCTACTTATTCGAATATTAAAATTAAGTCAGATTTTTCAGGTCAAAAAGTTCCTTTTACAAAATAAATTCAAAAATACTTTTCTTCGCGTAAAATTGCTTAATTGACAAGAAATTTGAATTTTTTAGCAATCAAGTTTGATGCTAACATAGTTTTTTCCAATTTGTAATTAAATAATAATTTTTTGCTTTACAAGGCTTTTTAATTAGACACCAGATTACAGAACTCAGATTTTTAATCAACATTCATATAATAACTTATCAAAATATTTTTCAAATTTTTTTAAAAGTTGCACCAAAATAGCCTTCTATGGCTCAAAAAATTGCAGAAAATCAACTTAAACGCCAATCAGCTGATTTTTAGTTGTTTTTTAAAGAAAAATAATGCTAATTTATAATTTTAATATTATTTAAAAAGATTAAAAAGATTTATGCAAAATTAGCAAAATATAATTTTTTATTAATTTTAGTTAAAAAATAATAAATCACCTTATTTATTTATTCATTAAAGATAAAGGTTGAATTTGCTACCTGGCAGTTAGAAATTAATTTTTTTGCTTAGTTTCAGCCGCATGAAAAAAAGATTTTTTAGAAAAAACATGATAAAAAGTTAAAAATATTCTGAATCGGCTAAAAATAAAATTAAAAATAAAAATCATGCTGGTCTAAATAACCAGAATTAAATATGAAAATTAACTATGCCGCTAATTTTAAATAAACATAACAAAAGAATAACCAGAAAAATTTTCTTGTTGTAATTTTTTAATCTCTTGTTTAAATTAATTTTTCCAGTGTTTTTTTTAACAATTTTGACTTCTACAAAAAAAGACATTCCTAAATTTTAATTTAATTTATTAAAAAAAAATAAAGCTTGGATGAAAAAAATCGAAAAATAAACTTTAAATTTCACAAAATAATATTAAGAAAAATATTAACTAACACATTATTATTTTTAAATTTTATAGAAAGAAAAAATACTTAATCAACTTAAAAAACATTTTCTTAATCAAATTCCGAAAAAAATTAAATGCAGCAATTTTAATGCATATCAACAAAATCCACTAAAACTTTGGGCAAATCTTTTTTATAACTTAAATCATTTTTTTTTATAACAACCGCACATAAACATTTTAAAGATAAATAATTAAATTTATCTTTAAAAACCACTAAAAACTTTTCTTCATACTTTTGAATAAATGTTTTAAAATAGTCATTTCTGTAGTCTAAATGAGCTCCATGCTTGAGAAACAAATCAATTGTGGAGTCAACTAGAGCCTTATTTCTGTACAGCTCTTTGGTCATGATGCCCGCATTAACACAATTATTTTTGCTTGATCGATTCCAATGCTGCTTCGAATCCGGATCAGCGCCACATCTGAGAAACAACTCAACACATCTTACACTTACAGGGTCGTACAACTTAAACTGATTCCGGTATTCATAATCTTTCAGCAAATTTGACTTTAAGCTCATGGCTAAAATACTCATTTCTCCAATAAAATTTCTATCAAAAACCACCAAATTTCTGGCCAGTTTTACCAAGTCATCACTAAACTGGTCCGATTTATCAATCAACAAGCGAATCATTAAAACTGATATTTTTTTTAGGGCCTCTAAATTGTGGACTATGTAAAAGTGGTCTTTGGACGCACAGCAGTCAACTTTTACCATTTGTTTCACCAGAGATTCGTCATTGAACTCAAATATTTCATCAGAATTGAAATCAGATATGCAAAAATTGGTGCGGAACAATGATTTTGGACCAGCTTGATGCACCCTATTCATTTCATGGACACAAATTTTGAGAGTTTTGACCAAAAATTCATCAAAAAGAACCATGTTTTGTTTGGCCAGACGACGATTTGTGTGCAGATAATTAAGGAAAGCAGCCAAGTTCAATAAGTTGAGCATTATCGAGTCGTCCAAAGGTCTCAGATATTTAATTTGAAGACCCAGAGTTACTGTCCATAAATACTGAATTCTGTCGCAATTTTTGGCAAAAAAATTTTCTTGATTGAATTTTTTTAATTGAAAAAAAAGCATGCTGTAAAGGTCTAATTTGGCAAGATTGTTCAATCGCTTGGATTTGATCAACACTCTTTCTCTAATGAGTAAATTTTGCATTATCATTTCAAGAGAACATTGGCAAATTTTGCTCAAGTCAGCGACAGAGTTGAATTCGGGCAAAAAATTTTGAATATAAATTGGATCTTTGGAAATCCGGGCTTTTTTTCCTTCTACCAAAGACATCTGCCAATAATCCAGTGCTTTGTGGATACTTTTCTCGCACATTTTGCTGCCAATTATTTCCAAAGCAAAAATTTTTACCTCAGAATTAAAGCGAAATTTTTTAATTAAAATATTAAATTTTTCACAATCGCCTTTGAGGAAAAATCAAGGTTAAAATTAGTTTAATTTGGCAAATGGAAGTTTCAGATCAAATTTTAAGATCAAAACGATCATTTAAAATTTTAAAGCTTAATAAATCTAATGATTTTGGTAATTTTTAAAAAATAAATGCTAAACATTACTAGACATGTTATGTCTAATAATGGTTCATTATCAAATTTATATCAAAATGATTAACCTTTAATTTATTTAACAAAAACAATCAATATAATTCATAAATAAATAATTCAGGTTAAGTTAATTCACAAATTCAAATTTATAACTTGTATATCCATTCATTCAAACAAGATTAATTTCATTTTTACACTTAAATAAATTACAAATTTTAAAACATTAAATTTTTTTGTCTTTAAAAGTAAGTTTTCATTAAAATCAATTAAAAAATTTAAATCGAATTAAGTTCAATAAAAAGGACATTTTAAAATTTTAAATATGAAAATATTGTTTTGGAAATTATTATTTTTTCTCTATTCCTAAAAAAAATATTACAATTTATATTTTGATCTTATGATCTTGATCTCAAACTTCAATTTGCCTTTAATTTAAGGGATCAACTTACCATTTAATGCTGCTAACACCAGCGGAGATTCCAATGTTAAACTTTTTGACACACTAGGATTCTGACTGATTAGATAATTGAATTTCTCATTTTTTTTTAAATCAACACTATAAATAAAAACATTTCTTCCCAAAGAATTTCTATGCTGTACATCAGCACCATGGCTGATTAAATATTGTATCATCTCTAAATTATCCTCAATATTACGCACTATTGAATAAATAATTTAAAAAAATTTTTTTTATTGATTTATTTAAACTATTACCAGCATAAAAAAGACAATTTTCTCCTTTTGAATCCAAAATGTTCACATCAACTTTTACATCCTCGATGAGGTAGCGAACCAGAGATAAGTTGTTTGCAAGACAAGCAGCCCTTGACATAAATTAACACTTGATTTAACACAAAAAATAAAAAAATTACATCAATGGAGTTGATCCAAAGTAGGATTCGGCTTTTGAGTTGGCATTTGCACCCATTGAGACAAAAAATTTTATC
Organism: Brachionus asplanchnoidis; assembly: GCA_025491095.1. Lineage (NCBI taxonomy): Eukaryota > Metazoa > Rotifera > Eurotatoria > Ploima > Brachionidae > Brachionus > Brachionus asplanchnoidis. The sequence goes on from JAILYF010000006.1 coordinate 2,659,356, forward strand.
AAGTCTATATTTTTCATTGAATTCATGCGACAAAGGTGCCACAAAATTGTTGCTGTAAAATTAAACAGAGCCTTGTATCCATAATTTGTTTCATAACTAAAAAATGTAAAGTTGTCCCAAAATTCTGAGTTTTCCAATGAAATGTTCATCTCAAGATTGGCACCACATTCAATGATTAAAAATTTAGCTATTTTAAAGTTATTTCTCAAAGCTGCCATCAAAAGATAGTTTGAGCCGCAGTTTAAATCTGTCTTGTTTGTGTAAATCGAGTTTACCAGCATGGAACGGTCGGTTCTAGTCAATGGTAACAAATTTCTTTTTAAAGATTCCAAGTCATCGTTTTCTATATATTCAGCAATATTTTTGTTCATTTCAACAGATATCTTTTTTATAAATGATTTTAGATTTTTAATCAAAATTCAAAAAACTTGAGAAAATAAAAATGATTTTCTTTTTAATTTTTAAAAAAAAAAAAAGGAATAATTTTTCTTGTAAAAAATAAATACTTCAAGAAGGCTCGGTGCTGAGGAATGGCTTTTTTTAGGAAAAACAGCGTTAAATAAAATCAGATTTATTATTTATATTTTTTTTTTAAATGATAAACATACGAAAAGCATAATAAGAATGCTTTCTGTACAAGTTAAAAAGAGAATCTATAACCTAAAGTGGAATAAAAAAATATTTTAATGAAATTGATTAAAAATGATGGATTTGCCAGCATAAATTATAATAAAGTAAAATTGTTAATTTAAAAATGTAATAAAAAATTTAATATTTAAATAATTTAAGGGGTTGTGATGTTCATTCCAATTTGTTTTTTTGCTAATAACTTTTGAATGGAATGAAATAGACTTGTCTTGTAAAATGCTACTATCTGTAACAAGTTTGTTACACATTAGTCCTTAGTCTGCAATAACTGTACAAAATATTAGCTCACCTATCTAAATCATTCTTTTTTTTTAAGGATATAATTAAGGAGATTTATCTCCGTAGGCTTATCAGAGCAATTATTTTGGTATCAATTTGATTGTGGTAAAGTAAGTAGATACCATAGATCTGTCAAAAGACTTGAATTTAGAAAAAATTTGACTTTAAATGTGTTAATAATTAAGCTATATTAAATTATTGATTATTATTCACTTAATTAAACATGTTTGACTTTTATGACATTATATTATATAAGATATTGATAATAATAAAATATTTATCTTCTAAATTAATTTTTTTAGATTTTGCATGACAAATTTCGCTGGAATTCAAAAATCTACTAAAAGGCGGAAATTCCTATTTTTAGTAGGTAATTTTGCGGAATTTTTTTGAAAAATTTTAGCGGAATTTAGCTTGCGGAATTCCGTTTTCCGCATTCCGAATTCCACCATTTAGAGACAACCTAAAAAAAGAGACTTACTCTGAAACAAAGTTCAAGTCCTGACTTTTTTTTTAAGTCCGAGCTCTTAATTTTTTTTTATATGTGTGAGTCAGGACTTTAATTTGGGACTTATGAACATCTCTGATAAAGACATAATAATAACCTTATCTATATTTTCAAATAATAATTTTAATCAATTTAGGAAATAAGTAAACAAGGATGCTTTAAATTCATATAAAAAAATTAATTGGGTTCGACCAAAAGTTCAGCTTTAAGCTTTATTCAGAACGACCAGAAAACCGTTCCTAAAATTAATCTGTTGAATGGCAAAAATAAAACGAGTCAAATCACTTGAATTTTTTAATTATTTTTACAAAAATGTCTTGATCATAATTTTAATTTTTATACTTTTTAAATCAAAGTACTTTTAAAAAGAAAGTGAGAAAAAATAAAGTAAAAAAATTGATAATAATAAATTTTTGAAAAAATTTCAAAATATCTAAAATATTTAATATACAGTACGTTTCTGAAATAAGTTGACAGCTTGGTTAAGCACATGCTCTAGAGCTACGCTAGGTTGCTTAAGCAGCGCTTGAACACATGCTCTAGAGCTACGCTAGGTTGCTTAAGCAACGCTTGAACACATGCTCTAGAGCTACGCTAGGTTGCTTAGCTTGTGCAGTGCCGTAAAAACTGTCAACTTATTTCAGAAACGTACTGTAGAATAATCATCTACTAAATTAAATGTATTTACAGTCAAACCTCGTTATAACGAACTACTTGGGCGGAAAATTAGGTATTCGTAATATCAAAATTCCTATATAAAAATGATAGGGACAAAAAAAATTTTAAACCAAATTTTATTTATTAAAAAAATTAAAAAAAAAATGCGAAAAAAAAAACAAAAAGTTAATTTTTTTGAAAAAAATCGGTAATAGATGATTTTTTTTTTTTTTTTTTTTAATTTTCAAGGTTAATCAACAGGTTAGTGCCCTTATCGTAGTCGACTGATTAACACTTCATTTATTTAATTTAATAAAATTTTTAATAATTAAAATTAAAATTTTATAAAAATAAAATTAACTGTTATTTTGAAAACAAAAAAATATTGATAAATTAAATATTGATAAAATAATTTTTTTGAAAAAAATCGGTAATAGAAAAAAATGGTAAAGCTACATTCAATTATAAAATTTTCAGTATTAAATAATAAATTAATTACAATAGAATTATCATCTTTTTTGGTTAAAAAAAATTCTTTCAGTCCATTTAATCTATCGATTGCTTCTCTTGAGTTAATCACTTGTTTATTTACATCTTGTTGCTCTTCAATTTCTGTATCACTGTCTTGCTCTACTGGATTATTTGTTGCTATTGAATCGATGATTTCTGCCTCTTTTCCAGCTTTGAAATGGTTATTTTTTGCTCAATATGTTTTTTTTATAATTTCTATCTTGACTTCAAGAGAGATACATTATCTCTTTTTGCAAACTTGTTTTTCATTCATTTTTATCAATTAGAATTTTAGATAAACAATAATACGTAATTTTTATTATCAAGGTGTTAATTAACGGATGTCATTTTTTTTAATTCGTTATATAGAGGTTTTTTTCTTAAGAAAAGTATTACTCGTTTTTTTTACTATTTCGTTATATCGGGATTTCGTTATAAAGAGGTTCGTCGTATTAAAGAAAATTAGCAATCTTTTTCCTTTATTAAAAATCGTATCCTGTATTCTTATTCGTAATATAGAGTTATATGGGGGTTCGTTATACGGAGGATCGACTGTATATGGTTACAAATTATAAATCTGAATTTAATAAAATTCAATCTATTTGAAAAATTACAGTTTTCAATAATTTCTTTCTTAAAATAAAATTGATATAAATTTGATAAAAATTAAACTTCAATTAAATATCGGGAATATTATTTCAGCACAATCAATTTATGATTAGCACAATAAAAAAAATACAAAACAATTCGATTTCTTCTCAGCACAAAATATTATATTTAAAAAAAAAACATTTAACACAAAAAAATTGTGTTTGAAAATAATTCTTAAAAGGAAATTTTTTTTTCAACACAAAAATATTTATATAAAATAATTTTTTTTTAAATTTTAAATTTTATTTAATGATATTTATAAGTGGAAGTTAGGTAAAAAAGTAAATTTCGAAGCTTAAAGAAAAATTAAAAAAAAATTAGTCTCTAGAAAACCATTTTCCAGCTTTTTTTGCTCTACCTCTTTATTTCAAATTTTAATTTTTGTGCTAAAAGTATTTTTTTCAAATTTTAATTTTTGTGATGAGAAAAAATTATTTTGTGCTGAGCGTTTTGAAATTGTGTTGAATGATTATTTTATTATGCTGAAAAGGGAGACCCTTAAATATCATGTGATTTAATAAATAAAAAATAAATCACATGGTATTCTCTAAAACGATAAGTCACCCTCCTATTTTTTCATCCGGGCTTGGGACCGGCAAAAGGCATAGTTATGACGGCGCCTTCCCCTAAGAAGCACGTGGGACGTTCATCATAAACAGCGCTACTCATCCGAGTCAGAGAAGACTGCGAACTCGGCAACTATTTAGACTAGCTTGGAACCACAAACCAAGCGTCATTCTCAATTTATAAAGAGAGAATGCCTTAACTTTAGTGCTTCCAAAGTTACGGCTATGCAAAGAGGGTCAGCTGTAAAACAATTTCTTGCTCTGCTAAGATTCATCCTGGGCTTGGGACCGGCTTACAGTAGAGTTATGGTCCATTTATTATAAAATATTTTGCTTAATAGTTATTTAAAGTCAAAATTTGAAAACAAAAATTCTTAAATTCAAAATAATTTTTTTAGATTTTATTATTCATTTTTTTCAATTAAAAAAATTGTTATCCTTTTAAGATTTTCTGGTGTGAGTATACTGACTTGCTAACCTTGAATAAATGATTGGAAAAGGCATCTTAGCTTAGAAACTTAAAAAAAAAAAAGATTTTTTCTATTAAATTTGAACCATAATGGTTCAACCATTCAATTACACCAGATCAGACTTGCCTAAAAGTCAGAAAAAAAAGTCGTTTTGAAGTCAAGTCTTTTGACTTGACTTGAAATATTTTTTTTTTTTAATTAATTTGTTTAATCTATGCTTAGATAGAAAACTTTATGAATTTTTATCAAAAGTAAATTTAAATCTTAATCAATATTTTGAAATCTTGCAAGACAAAATTTAACTTTGTTTCGCCGTAATATATTTTTATTAGTATTAAAATATCATTTAAAGCCATAATTTGGATACCTAAATTTGGTTTTTAAATTTGTCTTTGAACTTTTCAAATAAAGGTTTTTAGAAAAAAAAATTAAAAATCAATCAGAAAAAAACGATTTGTTTTTTTTTTTAATTAAAATAATAAACATCTTATGTTTAATTTTAAAAAATATTAAAAAAAGATAATTTAGAATATTTTTAATAAGATTATAATCGATTAAATTTTGATCATTTGATCATGAACTTCAAGTTACCCAAAAATTGAATGAATCAAATTCAATCAGGGGCTTATAATAAAATAATCGTAAGCTATTTTGACTTCTATAGAATGCCAATTTGATTTCTTATTTTCAAATCTTTCCAATTGAATCTTTTGAAATTAGTTTAAGCGGTATTATATGCTAATTTTTATTGTGAGATAAATTTTTTTGGGATAATAGAACGGGATGATTTTTCTATTTAACTCTTTTTAAAATCAATTGAATTAAAATTACAGGAAAAATTTATTTAAAAATTTGAATAAAATTTAATTAATTGCATTCTTTTTTAATTACTTTGTAACTAATATTAATTTTGTTTCGATTACGAATAGTTCGCCAGATACTCAAAGTTTCAGCTATTTAAAAAATGTTATGATTTAAAAAAGAATCAGATTTTAATTGTTACTTTTAAATTCTTTATAAACATTGACAATTTCGTGCACTGCCTCTTGTCTTTTTGCTTTAAGTGCCCCAAAAGAAATTACTGGTTTGCTTTTACTATTCATTTTTATAAAAATTCTAAAATAAAAGAAATAAGAAAATTCAATCAAACAAATATATTGATCCAAAAATTGTAGTAGTCATAGTAATGCTCGATAAAGTCTAGTCGATCAAATTACTTTTTGTTTTTTGTAGTTAAGATGTTTGATATTTAATTAAACAAACAGGTCCTCTAAATGGGGTTTAGTTACAATTTTAAAAAATGGTTCAATTTTATTTTAAGTTAAACAATGAATTACTAAGTGAATAAAAGAGATAATAAGTTTTTGTTTTTGCATGATGCAGACAATTTATATCTTAAAAAAGTTGTTGCATTGTTTAGTTTTTGCTAGATATAGAACAAAAAGCATAAATTCAATTATTTTTTATAATTTAAAATTTAATTGATAAAACAGTAGTGCTATTAAAAATGGTTTTTATGAAATTTTCAATCAATTTATTTGCAGAAGCATGTTTTCAAAAAAGACATTCAATATCACTCATTGATTACTGCTGTGTCATCTTTGGCACCATTTTTAATTTTAGAACAAAAAAGAAGCAAAAACTAAAAAAATGATACTTTTTGAAGAATTACCAAAAAAATTTAATTTTTTGTTTAAATTTTTTATCAAATCTAAATTATTAATCGCATGACTTCTTTGGGGTGAACAAGTTCAAACAAATCTTAATAAAGTCCAGTAAAAAAATCCCCATTTTGTTTTTGTTTTTTGTACCAAAATTCACAATGCCTGTATATAAGATAAATTTGAATTTATATTTGATTTATTTTTATTTTTGAAACAAAATTCGAAAACTATCTTTTTTTAAACTAAAATTCGTACTTAACTTTAATTTAAAAAAACAACTTGAATTTTAGATAAATTCAACTAATATTTTAAAAGAATTAAAATTTGAATAGAATATTTGAAAAATTAAGTATTTGAGAATTTAGCTTCTTGTACTCCTGTAGCGTTGGTTAAATCAGAACAGCTATTTTTTGTTGCCTGGTAAGATGAATGGGACTATTGTAATCCAGAAAATGTTAGAAGAATTGTGTTCACTGCCCAGTCAAAAAATTCTTAAAGATTTTTTAAAGGTTCTTTAAAGAAATTTTTAAAGATTCTTTAAAGGTTTCCGGACGTTTATTCTTTAGAAATTCCCTAAAGAATAATCTCTTGAAGTTCTTTAAAATTTCCATAAAGAAAAATCTCTCCCAGTTCTATAAAATTTCATTAAAGAATAATCTCTTCAAGTTATTTAAAATTTCCATAAAGAAAAATCTCTACCAGTTCTATAAAATTTCATTAAAGAATAATCTCTTCAAGTTCTTTAAAATTCTTTAAGAAAAATCTTTATAGTTTTTTTGATCTTTTTTTTAATTTTAAAAATAGATTATTTTTTTTAGCTTTTATTGTAAAGATAATAAATATGACATTATACAAATTTAATACAAATTTTAATTAATTTAATTTTTTTCTTATTTAAAACATTAATATCACAAAATCATAATTAAAAACGATAACAAAATTTTGGGTTTGTGAAGTTCGCTTCAATTCGATAATTTCAATTCTGTTCTTTGCAAGTAACTTTTAATTGGAATGAAATAAACTAAGTTTGTAAAATGTAACAAGCTTTTGTAATATAAAGATAGAGTCTGCAAAATGAAGTGCTAACTTATTCATTTTGTCGAACAAACTTTTTAAAGGTTTTAAAATTTTTCTAAAACCAGCTTATTTCATTCCATTCATAAGTAATGAGCAACGAACCAAATTGAAATGATTAAATTGAAACGAACTTCACAAGCCACAAACTTATTAGTACAAAATGGGAAATAATTTACAAATTTATAAAATTAAAGACATAAAAACTGATTTGAGCTTACAAATTGAAAATAAAAAACAAAAATTTAATGAATATCAATGTCAAATTTTAAATATTATGGAAAAAAAAAACAAATTATTAAGTGCAAAAAAACAAGTTTAGTGTCAAATGCTTGTCAAATTCACATCGAGAAATATTTAGTCAAAATTAAAGAAGTACATCTAACTAAACACTGGAGTCACCGTCGATTTGTTTTTGTCTTTTCGAAATTTTTTTGTAGTCTTGTATTAAAGAATTAAGCTTTAAATTCATCTCTTTTACTGTAAATGTTGGATCTTTTTCATTTAACATTTCTTAAAAAAAGAGCCATTTAATTTATGGGTTAAATTCAAAAAAAATTTGTTAAGAAAAATAAAATAATTTAAAATTACCATATATCGGATTTATTATATTGGAGTAACAACTTTTAATTTGTTTAGCTGTTTTTGTGGTTAGATCAGAAGAGTTTGGTAGCAACAGAGGAATAATTTTTCTAAATACAGTGCTAGCTTGACTTGTTCTGCAATTATCAACCAAATTGGTCACAGAAGAACGAACTATTGGTTTGACGAAAAAGTTTGGATACTTTTCACTAAGTGGGACAATATTTAGATCAGGCTCAATATCATTCTCAAAAATTGCCTGGAAAATTTTGCACATTTTTAGAATTCTATTTATTTCATCCTTATCTTTTTCTTTAATTAGTAAAAAAAAATGTATCTTAAAAAAAATTACTGAAAGTGAGTTTGATATTTTCAATTTTTGATTCAAGATCTTTAATTTTTTCAAAAGCTTCCTTGTTTTTTTTAATTCATCTTCTAGATTTTCTGTCAATTCAACCAATTTTTTTTTATATCCAAAATTTTCTCGTCTCAAATTTTCAATTGCGCAACTAGTTTCTTTTGGAGAATCTCTTTGTATTTGTGAAGCAGCAGTAGTTAATATTCCATTGTATGAACAAATAGATTTTTCAATTTCTTAACATTTTTCATACGATCCTAAAAATATTAAATAATCTGAGTAATAATCGGTTATGGCAGAGTTGTTCCTTAAGTTACTATTTTTCAGGTAAAAAAATGGTGAAAATCTGAAAAATAAAGTAAAGTAAAAATTAAAAGTTAAAAGTTTAAGTTAAAAATAAAGTTTAGTAAAGTTAAAATTTGACTCGACTTTTTTAAATTTTTCAAATCAAGTATTTACTTCATTTGACTTTTTTTCAGATTTAGACCATTTTTTACAGAATTTTTTTGATTTTTTCTATGGGTTCGATAAAAATGAAATTAAGAACTAAACAATCAGACTCATAATTTCATTTAAAAATTTTAGAAATTTTTTATTTTTTTATATTAATCTAGCAAAATTGTTTAAAAGTCCCAGAAATAAGTCCAAGTCCGGCCTTTTTTTTATTTATCCAATTCCAGAATTTAATTTTTTTTTAAAAAAAAGTACGGACATGGACTTGACTTGAGACTTGTGACTTTTAAACAACTCTGTTATTCAGAAAAAAGTAATACTTTTGATAAACTTGAACAATATTTAAAATAAAATTTTCACAAAATTGATAATTTAGGAAAAATAAAACTAAATAAAACATAAACGCAAGTCGTGATTTGACTTTTCACACCAGAAATTAAATCAAGTCAAGTTTCGACTTGCGCTTGACTTGAGACTTCAGGAAGAACTCTGCTTCCTTGTTATAAAAATACATTAGTTGAGACAAAAAAATATTTTTAATAAAATGAAATTAAGTTTTTAAAGATATATAGAAAAGGAGAAAGGAAAAATTTTGAATTAAAATACCTTTGTATTTGACAATGGCTCGATAGGTGCTTTTTCCATAAGAGGCATCGTATTCTTTTCCTTCTTCAATTTTTTCTCCTTGATTTGGGTGAATACAAACATTTGAAATAATTGAAAACTTTTTTTCCATGGTCCAGAAAACAACAGAATGTGTCTCGACATCACCTCGACTTGATAATTTGGAAATTGTAATTGATGATTTATTTGCCTTGATATTTTGTTGCATCTCATCATTTGATTCATCTAAATGAAGAACAAGTGGGTCCGGATCCAGAATTTCTAAAGCAGCTGTATTTTCTTTTTTTCTTTTAGCTAACTTTTGTTTCGGCATTTTAAAAATCTTCTCTAAAGTCAATAATTAGTCAAAAAAATGAATTTGACTGAAACCATTTATAATATATACTGATTCATTAAGCTTATAAGAAAAAACAACTTTGATTTGGCTAAAGTTTTCAAAAACAAGAAAAGCCTCATTTGATTTACATGCCAAAAAAAAATTTGTTGTTAATCTTTTATCTTTAGATGAATAGAATGGATTATGTAAGTGAACAATTATTTTGCAAATTAACATAATATTTGCTTTGTCAGTTGCTATATATTCAATACACGCAAAATGCTCACCATGTTTTATGAAACTATTACAATAGCGCGCCTTTTTGTTTTCTGTAGTAAAAACCATTGAGCCAATTGAAATTTTCTCATAGAACAAGACAGTTTTTTTGTCTTGAAAATGACTACTTATCAAATTTTGCATAGTAAAACTCAGTTCTTTAGCATGAAAATCAATTTTATAATAAGGCTTAATTTGACTTGAATTTGATGAGTTTTTTAAATTCGAAGATTTAATTGAAAAATTTTTTCAATAAATTTTAAATATTCATTATTCATATTTTTATCTTGAATAAAAATTCCCAAGCATTGAGATACTGTCCAATGTTTAATAAACTCATCACCAATCAGATCTTTACCATTTACCATTAAACCAAGTTTGCGGTTGAGTTCTTCAAACGGAAAGCAGGATGCGACATTTAATGGACCGGATTCAATACTCATATCAGCTAAATGTAGAAGCTCATGAACCCCTGAATTCATTATATGTTCATCATAAAGACTAGCTAATTCTTTAACAATATTTTTTAAGAAATCATCTGAAATTTTTAGATTTTTTTTGTTAATTTTTTCCGAATAAAGTTGCTCTAAGCCAATAATAAGACAAATTAAATTTTGTAAAAAGATATCAGGTAATAAATTGAACAAAACCGGAATACTGTAATAAAAAATAAAGTTCATAAATTCATGTGCCCTCCAAAGTTTGAATGTGTTTATTTCACGAGGAGGAGCACTAAAAAAATTTGGAGGTCTAATACTCATCAGCCGACTGTTTACCTCATTTAATCTTGATTTTAAGGAATACTCACAGTTGCTAGGTGATTCAAACCAATAACTCATTAAGTGCTTTACAACTCCGAAAAAAATGCTATGCATTGAATCTATCAATGTACTTTCAACTGGCCTATATTGGCTTAATTCACTAATAATTGTGTGTCCTTTAATTCCCTTAAAATTGTTTTGCTTTTTTTCAACTATGTTTAAAATCTCTAAATAATTAGCATGATTTCTTTTGTTCATTTCTTTGCTACAATACTCAAAAATATGATGATGACCATTTTTGTAAGGGACAACTTTTCCAGGCTGCTCACATTTTAAGCAACCATAATATGAGTTAGATGATTTAGTATTCAAAATAAGAGATCTAGCTGGTTTGTCAAATATACCAAATAGCACAAAGAAACGATATAAATTAGATTTATGAAAAATTCCAATTTCCAATAGTTTCAAATGCTCAATTATAGGCTGAAGAAAAGTACTAAATCCACTTGGTTTACCATTTGAAATATAAATACCTATAAAAAATTTAATCAAACAATTAATTGATTTTAGTTTAATTCACCAGCAATTAAGATGTTGTCAATAGAGTATCGGTTTTCCAAAGGAATCTCATTAATTGCTAAATAAAAAGGCCATATCGAGACTGCAGATTTGTGCGAAATATCTAAGCCATCAGTATTAATTATGAGACTATAAACAGTATCATGATCTGGATTATTTATGCTTGAATGTTGTTTTCTGAATTCTCTGTAATGATCACTGTCAGAAACGTCTTTAATTACATCCTCAGTGCTGCTGTTCGAAATTTTTATTGGTAATATTTTTTTTTTAAAAAGTCTTTTAATTTGAGTTTCTAGACAAACAAAGTACAAAGCATCAAGTCTAAAATATAAAGTTTTTTGATTTTTTTTTTTATTTAAAAAAAATATTCAATAAAGTAATTTTTTCTCTCTTACTTAGTAAAACATTTTTTGCATGACCTTTGTTTATTTTCTAATTCAACAAATAAATTACAAGGTTGACAATACCATTTTTTAGTATAGTTAATTTCTTCATTGGTAAGTTTGAGTAATTTTTGGCTAATTTGGTCATATGTTTTTGCTATGTTTAGTTTTGTTGCAAGATGTAAAAGTTGGCTAACTAGAGATAATGCACTTTGAGTTATTTTACCGGAGTAAAACAATGATAACAAGCACATTTCAATCAATTCCGTTTTTTCCTGATTGCTCAAATTAATTTGATTATTTGTTTCACATTCAAGTAGCTCAGATAAAGGAGACTCAGCATCTTCTAAGTTAAATGTTTCTTGAATTTGATTAAAAGAAATCTGATTATAACTGTGACAATTGTTAGGTGCGCAATTTTCATTTTCGTTACCATATCAATTTTCTTCATAATTTTTTTTTTTTTTAATTCTTAAATTAATTCTTAAATCTTGGAAAAGAATTTATTATTAATATGTTTTTTTAATTCATGCGAAATACATTATTTTTAAGTTTAAAGCTACTTGATTTTTATTTATTAATTTGGATAAAAATTGTAAAAGAATGGATAGGATGGGATAATGCTACTTTCTTTCTAATCCCCAGAAATTTTTTCGGCTTTATTCTTTCTTCAAGAAAAAAGAATTTAGCCGAAAAAAATTTCTGGAGATTAGAAAGAAAGTTTGGATTGAAGTGAGTGATATTCATTGAATTGTAAATTTAATCAAAAGAAAAAAGTAACGATACAGTTAAATGTTTCATTATTTTTCCATTGGGTTAAAGGTTCATCTATTCTTATTATTTCTTCAGAAAAATTCATATTAATTTATGAAATTAATTATAGGTAATGAATAATTAATGCCTGAATCTTATTTATTAATTTTTAATTTCATTTTATTCAAAATAATTGGTTTCAAAATTTTTAAAAGACTTTTAATTCAAAATATTTCTAATAAATTTTCATAAATTATTTATAATAGATATTCAAAATTCTTTAATATGATTTCTTTTTGATCGCTTGATGATTTAAAAAGTTTATCAAATTTATTCAAAATATTTTCTTTATCCCTTTTTTTTTTATCATAAAGGGTGCTGCGTGGTATTTTTTTATTTTCATCTCTTAAATATTCAAACTTTTTAAACATATCTAGAAAATAATTAAAAAATTAAAAAAAATTTTCCATATTATTTACTAGTTTAATTCTTCTGCTTGAAGAGAATTTTTTTGCAGAGATAAATCATCGAAATCGTTAATGAGCCAAGCATAGTGAGCAGTTATCCTGCTTCATCGCTTCTTGAATATAGACTTGAAGGGTACGCTTTTAAAATAGCTTCAATGGGATTTTAGATTGCATCTGGATTATCGGTCTCATCTTCAAATTAAAAAAAAACAATTGTTGATTTTAAAAATCTTTTAAAATTATGGCAAGCATAAATTAAAGAAAATTTAAAGACAAAAGTGGTTAAAAAATAAAGAATTAATAGTGATATATTAAAGTTTATTCTGCAATTTTTATTTTCTTTAAAAAAAAAGAAATTTTTCTTTAAAAAATGAACGAATTTATAGAATTAATGTAGGTTCTTTAAAGAATCCCTAAAATGTCTTCAAAAAGTTATTGACTGGGTGGCACACTTTTAGTATCCAAATCGAATTGAAATTAAATATATTTAATGAATTCCTTTTTGATTAAATTTTTTTTGATCAATTATTTTTTTGATGAATTTTTTTTTTCAAATATTAAATTGAATATTTATTATGAACGAACTTATTTTCAGGTAATTTATCTGAAAATAAACAGTTTTAATTCACGTAATTTACCTGTAAATAAATAAATTTTTTCGTTTACCTGTAGTTATTTTTATTTATTTTCACGCAAATGTCAGTTAATGAAAAAATAATGCTTAAAAATTATAACACTTTTCCATCAAAGAATTGAAGTTCATTAAACAAAAATATCATGAAACCCAAAGTATAATTTAATTAAATAAGCTTTAATTAGAAGCCTTGATATACTTTTTGACTCTTAAACTTTTAAAAAGTCCATTAAATATACCATAAAACACGATATTCTTGATATTATATTCAAAAAAATGTCAACATATACTTCAAAATAAAAAACTGGTTGATGAAGAGCTTGTGAAAGTCGATCCAAATTCAATTCCGCAATCAATACTCGATACTGGTTATATAGATTCAAATGGTATCAAAAAAAATGAATTGGTTCACTTTTTTACTTCAGATGGTTTCACAATGTTAGAGAGTACTCTAGACTTATTTTTAAAAAACCTTAATTTTTGTAAAACTTGTAACTTATCTTGTAATTCAAAGTCAATTTCTTGCGGTGAATGTAATTTACATTATCATTTGAAATGTGTTAAAAGAACTTATGTTCCATTAAAAAAAATTTGGAAATGTAACAACTGTTCTAATTGAATTATCTTTTTCTAATATTTTTTCATCAATTAATTGTTAATCTCTTTTTTGAATTTTTATTTTTTTATTCTTTTTTTGCGTGAAAATAAATACTTTTTTTACAACACTTACACGTATCTTACGTGAATTTCTTTTTATTTATTTTCAGATAATTTACGTGAAAATAAACGTGTCCATTTATTATATTCAATTTTTGATCCAAAAATTTTATATTTTCAAATTTTAATTCGAAAATTTTTGAGATTCAATTTTTTAATTTAAATAAATTAATTATCAAGTATATTTTTCAAAAATATTTATATTCAAGAATTAAATTCAAACCTTATTTTCTTTCGAAATGCTACTTATTCGAATATTAAAATTAAGTCAGATTTTTCAGGTCAAAAAGTTCCTTTTACAAAATAAATTCAAAAATACTTTTCTTCGCGTAAAATTGCTTAATTGACAAGAAATTTGAATTTTTTAGCAATCAAGTTTGATGCTAACATAGTTTTTCCAATTTGTAATTAAATAATAATTTTTTGCTTTACAAGGCTTTTTAATTAGACACCAGATTACAGAACTCAGATTTTTAATCAACATTCATATAATAACTTATCAAAATATTTTTCAAATTTTTTTAAAAGTTGCACCAAAATAGCCTTCTATGGCTCAAAAAATTGCAGAAAATCAACTTAAACGCCAATCAGCTGATTTTTAGTTGTTTTTTAAAGAAAAATAATGCTAATTTATAATTTTAATATTATTTAAAAAGATTAAAAAGATTTATGCAAAATTAGCAAAATATAATTTTTTATTAATTTTAGTTAAAAAATAATAAATCACCTTATTTATTTATTCATTAAAGATAAAGGTTGAATTTGCTACCTGGCAGTTAGAAATTAATTTTTTTGCTTAGTTTCAGCCGCATGAAAAAAAGATTTTTTAGAAAAAACATGATAAAAAGTTAAAAATATTCTGAATCGGCTAAAAATAAAATTAAAAATAAAAATCATGCTGGTCTAAATAACCAGAATTAAATATGAAAATTAACTATGCCGCTAATTTTAAATAAACATAACAAAAGAATAACCAGAAAAATTTTCTTGTTGTAATTTTTTAATCTCTTGTTTAAATTAATTTTTCCAGTGTTTTTTTTAACAATTTTGACTTCTACAAAAAAAGACATTCCTAAATTTTAATTTAATTTATTAAAAAAAAATAAAGCTTGGATGAAAAAAATCGAAAAATAAACTTTAAATTTCACAAAATAATATTAAGAAAAATATTAACTAACACATTATTATTTTTAAATTTTATAGAAAGAAAAAATACTTAATCAACTTAAAAAACATTTTCTTAATCAAATTCCGAAAAAAATTAAATGCAGCAATTTTAATGCATATCAACAAAATCCACTAAAACTTTGGGCAAATCTTTTTTATAACTTAAATCATTTTTTTTTATAACAACCGCACATAAACATTTTAAAGATAAATAATTAAATTTATCTTTAAAAACCACTAAAAACTTTTCTTCATACTTTTGAATAAATGTTTTAAAATAGTCATTTCTGTAGTCTAAATGAGCTCCATGCTTGAGAAACAAATCAATTGTGGAGTCAACTAGAGCCTTATTTCTGTACAGCTCTTTGGTCATGATGCCCGCATTAACACAATTATTTTTGCTTGATCGATTCCAATGCTGCTTCGAATCCGGATCAGCGCCACATCTGAGAAACAACTCAACACATCTTACACTTACAGGGTCGTACAACTTAAACTGATTCCGGTATTCATAATCTTTCAGCAAATTTGACTTTAAGCTCATGGCTAAAATACTCATTTCTCCAATAAAATTTCTATCAAAAACCACCAAAGAACAATACTCTATTTGCATTGAAATTTGGACCTTTTACTATTAATTAAGGAAAAACGAGTTCATATAGAATTATATATTAAATGAAAGGTCTTGGACTCATCTTTCGGCAAAATTATTTAATTTTTTTGATTTCCAAATAAAAATGTCAATTTTGGCAAAAAGAAAATGTCTTTTTTTACAAAATAAACTTTACAAATGAATTTGCAACGATTATTTTTTAGCTACAAAATATAAATGCTTTTTTTTCCTTTCAAAAACTGTTCATTATACAGTAATTTTTTTTTAATTTCCAACCACAACTACATTTTAAATATGTATTCAGATTCGACTTATTGATTTTAATTTTGCTAGTCCAAATATCTAATCAATTGGTGCTGTGAAATTCAAATATACATCGAAAAAATATATAAAAATATTTCCTTTTTTGATAAGTTAAAATTAAATTAAATAAAATTGGTCAGGTCGGTATGGTGAACTAAGTTTACTTATTATGAGAAAAATTCTTTTTCTCGGGTTTAGTGAACTATTTGCTCACTGTTCCTAAATTAATAATATAGGTAATATTTAAAAATATAAATAAAATGACATAATTTGTGAGATGGAAGAAATTGAGTATAAGCTGAGTAATTCATTTTATAAAAAATGTCCACACATTTTTTGTATTAAGAAAATAATTAATAAAAAACTATTTATTGTTTTTACTTTTTATTATTCGCCAAATAGTGTACATTCTTTTGAACATTTTTTTTAATATCTAAAAGAGATGTTGACAATTTTTTACAGGGGATGATCTTAATGCAGTTGAAGCACATATTTAGTATAACATTTAGTTAAGCTTTCGAATCCACTTAGCTCTTCAAACCAAAAGTTAAGGTTTCTTAACTAATATCAATGATTAAATCTCATAAAATATCATTAATATTGCTAAAGAAGTGTTCCACTGAAACCATAAAAATTTTTTGTTCACCTAATTAAAAAATTGTTCACATTATCCAATTTTGGTTCACCTTTCCGTAAAAACAAATATTAAGTAAACTAAAAGTTCACAAAACCCGAGAAAAAAAATTGTTCACATAGTAAGTGAAATATGGTCACCTAGCTTACTAGACTTAATAAAATAAACATAAAAAAATATTGTAACAAAATGCAAAATATTTTTTTTTATCTTTTTTAATTTTCTCATATAAAAAAGACAACAAGATAAAATATCATTAGTATTTTAAAATTATTTTTGTGTTAATTAATTAATTAAATAAAATAGAAAAATAAAGATTTTGTTTTGAAAAAAAATGTGCAAAAAATGCATGTTGGAGTTTTTTTTTTAAATAATTGTTATTTTAGTTAATTTGATTTATCAGAAAAGAAAGTAATTAAGATCAATTTATATTTGAATTTTAAAAACCTAATAAATTAATAAATAAATAACCTTTTTTCAATTTTTACGACTAGAATTAATTATTTTAAATCATTAATTGAAGATTAATTTTATAAGTTTATATTTAAGTTTTACAATTATTTAAGACTTTTATTCTTACTAAATAATTTTTTTTAGCAAAAATATATTTTTTATACAAAAATATTGTTTTTAATACTGATCCTATTCTGATGCGTGATAAAAAATGAATATTATTTTTTTTTTTGAAAAATATTTTATTATCAGCAAAAGGGTTCTTATTTGAATAGAAATGACCTTTCAGCAAAAATTAAGTTTTTTGGAGCAAATATTATAACAAAAATATATTTTTTTAACCAAAAAAAATATATCGTTTAATATTGTACTCATTCCAAATCTTAAATAAAAATGCAGTTTTCATGTTTTGTTTAGTCACAAGAAATAAATAAAAACATACAATAATACGGGGTCAAAACTTAATAACTATGCTTACTTGAAGGTTGAATCTTTAAATATGAGGCCTAAGGTTTTAAGTAATGAAGCGGGGTAAAAATTAGCAAAAAAGTATAAAATAATTTACATTTACAACACGGACTATTTTCTATAAAAATATATTAATCCTGAATTTGAAAAAAATAATTCTTAATTTATCAAAAATGATTTTTTTTCAAGCAAAAATTATCTTTTTTTGAGCAAAAATCATCTTTTATTTTGCAAAATTGTTATTTTTGAGAAGAAAAGATCTTTTTTCAAGCAAAAATTATCTTTTTTTGAGCAAAAATCATCATTTTCAAGCAAAAATGATCTTTTTTTTGGCGAATATCATTTTTCTTTTAGCAAAAATTATTATTTTTGAGAAGAAAAGATCTTTTTTCAAGCAAAAATTATCTTTTTTTGAGCAAAAATCATCATTTTTGAGAAAAAAAATCTTTTTTCGAGCAAAAAACATCTTTTATTTTGCAAAAATAATCCTTTTATGGCAAAAATGATCTTTTTTTTGACGAAAATCATCTTTCTTTTAGCAAAAATTATAATTTTTTCGAAGAAATGATCTTTTTTCGAACAAAAAACATCTATTATTTTGCAGAAATTATTATTTTTGAGAAAAAATCATCTTTTTTAAAGCAAAAATTATCTTTTTTTGAGCAACAATTATAATTTTTGAGATAAAATCATCTTTTTTAAAGCAAAAATTATTTTTTTAGAGAAAAAATGATCTTTTTTTGAGAAAAAATCATCTATTCATTTGTAAAAATTATTATTTATTAGAAAAAATGATCTTTTTTTGAGAAAAAATCATCTTTTCATTTGTAAAAATTATTATTTATTAGAAAAAATGATCTTTTTTAAAGCAAAAATTATCATTTTCAAGCAAAAAACGATCTTCTTTTGAGCAAAAATCATCTTTTATTTAGCAAAAATTATTATTTTTGCGAAGAAATGATCTTTTTTCGAGCAAAAAACATCTTTTATTTTGCAGAAATTATTATTTTTGAGAAAAAATCATCTTTTTTTAAGCAAAAATTATCTTTTTTCGAGCAATAATTATAATTTTTGAGATAAAATGATCTTTTTTTTTGCAAAAATTATTATTTTTGAGAAAAAATGATCTTTTTTCGAGCAAAAAACATCTTTTATTTTTCCAAAATTATCATATTCAAGCAAAAATGATCTTTTTTTGGGCGAAAATCATCTTTTATTAAGAAAAAATTATAATTTTTGCGAAGAAATGATCTTTTTTCGAACAAAAAACATCTTTTATTTTGCAGAAATTATTATTTTTGAGAAAAAATCATCTTTTATTTAGCAAAAATTATTATTTTTGCGAAGAAATGATCTTTTTTCGAGCAAAAAACATCTTTTATTTTGCAGAAATTATTATTTTTGAGAAAAAATCATCTTTTTTTAAGCAAAAATTATCTTTTTTCGAGCAATAATTATAATTTTTGAGATAAAATGATCTTTTTTTTTGCAAAAATTATTATTTTTGAGAAAAAATGATCTTTTTTCGAGCAAAAAACATCTTTTATTTTTCAAAAATTATCATATTCAAGCAAAAATGATCTTCTTTTGAGCAAAAATCATCTTTTATTTAGCAAAAATTATTATTTTTGCGAAGAAATGATCTTTTTTCGAGCAAAAAACATCTTTTATTTTGCAGAAATTATTATTTTTGAGAAAAAATCATCTTTTTTTAAGCAAAAATTATCTTTTTTCGAGCAATAATTATAATTTTTGAGATAAAATGATCTTTTTTTTTGCAAAAATTATTATTTTTGAGAAAAAATGATCTTTTTTCGAGCAAAAAACATCTTTTATTTTTCAAAAATTATTATTTTTGAGAAAAAATCATCTTTTATTTAGCAAAAATTATAATTTTTGCGAAGAAATGATCTTTTTTCGAACAAAAAACATCTATTATTTTGCAGAAATTATTATTTTTGAGAAAAAATCATCTTTTTTAAAGCAAAAATTATTTTTTTAGAGAAAAAATGATCTTTTTTTGAGAAAAAATCATCTATTCATTTGTAAAAATTATTATTTATTAGAAAAAATGATCTTTTTTTGAGAAAAAATCATCTTTTCATTTGTAAAAATTATTATATATTAGAAAAAATGATCTTTTTTAAAGCAAAAATTATCATTTTCAAGCAAAAACGATCTTCTTTTGAGCAAAAATCATCTTTTATTTAGCAAAAATTATTATTTTTGCGAAGAAATGATCTTTTTTCGAGCAAAAAACATCTTTTATTTTGCAGAAATTATTATTTTTGAGAAAAAATCATCTTTTTTTAAGCAAAAATTATCTTTTTTCGAGCAATAATTATAATTTTTGAGATAAAATGATCTTTTTTTTTTGCAAAAATTATTATTTTTGAGAAAAAATGATCTTTTTTCGAGCAAAAAACATCTTTTATTTTTCCAAAATTATCATATTCAAGCAAAAACGATCTTCTTTTGAGCAAAAATCATCTTTTATTTAGCAAAAATTATTATTTTTGCGAAGAAATGATCTTTTTTCGAGCAAAAAACATCTTTTATTTTGCAGAAATTATTATTTTTGAGAAAAAATCATCTTTTTTTAAGCAAAAATTATCTTTTTTCGAGCAATAATTATAATTTTTGAGATAAAATGATCTTTTTTTTTGCAAAAATTATTATTTTTGAGAAAAAATGATCTTTTTTCGAGCAAAAAACATCTTTTATTTTTCCAAAATTATCATATTCAAGCAAAAATGATCTTTTTTTGGGCGAAAATCATCTTTTATTAAGAAAAAATTATAATTTTTGCGAAGAAATGATCTTTTTTCGAACAAAAAACATCTTTTATTTTGCAGAAATTATTATTTTTGAGAAAAAATCATCTTTTTTAAAGCAAAAATTATTTTTTTAGAGAAAAAATGATCTTTTTTTGAGAAAAAATCATCTATTCATTTGTAAAAATTATTATTTATTAGAAAAAATGATCTTTTTTTGAGAAAAAATCATCTTTTCATTTGTAAAAATTATTATATATTAGAAAAAATGATCTTTTTTAAAGCAAAAATTATCATTTTCAAGCAAAAACGATCTTCTTTTGAGCAAAAATCATCTTTTATTTAGCAAAAATTATTATTTTTGCGAAGAAATGATCTTTTTTCGAGCAAAAAACATCTTTTATTTTGCAGAAATTATTATTTTTGAGAAAAAATCATCTTTTTTTAAGCAAAAATTATCTTTTTTCGAGCAATAATTATAATTTTTGAGATAAAATGATCTTTTTTTTTGCAAAAATTATTATTTTTGAGAAAAAATGATCTTTTTTCGAGCAAAAAACATCTTTTATTTTTCCAAAATTATCATATTCAAGCAAAAATGATCTTTTTTTGGGCGAAAATCATCTTTTATTAAGAAAAAATTATAATTTTTGCGAAGAAATGATCTTTTTTCGAACAAAAAACATCTTTTATTTTGCAGAAATTATTATTTTTGAGAAAAAATCATCTTTTATTTAGCAAAAATTATTATTTTTGCGAAGAAATGATCTTTTTTCGAGCAAAAAACATCTTTTATTTTGCAGAAATTATTATTTTTGAGAAAAAATCATCTTTTTTTAAGCAAAAATTATCTTTTTTCGAGCAATAATTATAATTTTTGAGATAAAATGATCTTTTTTTTTGCAAAAATTATTATTTTTGAGAAAAAATGATCTTTTTTCGAGCAAAAAACATCTTTTATTTTTCAAAAATTATCATATTCAAGCAAAAATGATCTTTTTTTGGGCGAAAATCATCTTTTATTAAGAAAAAATTATAATTTTTGCGAAGAAATGATCTTTTTTCGAGCAAAAAACATCTTTTATTTTGCAGAAATTATTATTTTTGAGAAAAAATCATCTTTTTTTAAGCAAAAATTATCTTTTTTCGAGCAATAATTATAATTTTTGAGATAAAATGATCTTTTTTTTTGCAAAAATTATTATTTTTGAGAAAAAATGATCTTTTTTCGAGCAAAAAACATCTTTTATTTTTCAAAAATTATTATTTTTGAGAAAAAATCATCTTTTATTTAGCAAAAATTATAATTTTTGCGAAGAAATGATCTTTTTTCGAACAAAAAACATCTATTATTTTGCAGAAATTATTATTTTTGAGAAAAAATCATCTTTTTTAAAGCAAAAATTATTTTTTTAGAGAAAAAATGATCTTTTTTTGAGAAAAAATCATCTATTCATTTGTAAAAATTATTATTTATTAGAAAAAATGATCTTTTTTTGAGAAAAAATCATCTTTTCATTTGTAAAAATTATTATATATTAGAAAAAATGATCTTTTTTAAAGCAAAAAACATCTTTTATTTTTCCAAAATTATCATATTCAAGCAAAAATGATCTTTTTTTGGGCGAAAATCATCTTTTATTAAGAAAAAATTATAATTTTTGCGAAGAAATGATCTTTTTTCGAACAAAAAACATCTTTTATTTTGCAGAAATTATTATTTTTGAGAAAAAATCATCTTTTATTTAGCAAAAATTATTATTTTTGCGAAGAAATGATCTTTTTTCGAGCAAAAAACATCTTTTATTTTGCAGAAATTATTATTTTTGAGAAAAAATCATCTTTTTTTAAGCAAAAATTATCTTTTTTCGAGCAATAATTATAATTTTTGAGATAAAATGATCTTTTTTTTTGCAAAAATTATTATTTTTGAGAAAAAATGATCTTTTTTCGAGCAAAAAACATCTTTTATTTTTCAAAAATTATCATATTCAAGCAAAAATGATCTTTTTTTGGGCGAAAATCATCTTTTATTAAGAAAAAATTATAATTTTTGCGAAGAAATGATCTTTTTTCGAGCAAAAAACATCTTTTATTTTGCAGAAATTATTATTTTTGAGAAAAAATCATCTTTTTTTAAGCAAAAATTATCTTTTTTCGAGCAATAATTATAATTTTTGAGATAAAATGATCTTTTTTTTTTGCAAAAATTATTATTTTTGAGAAAAAATGATCTTTTTTCGAGCAAAAAACATCTTTTATTTTTCAAAAATTATTATTTTTGAGAAAAAATCATCTTTTATTTAGCAAAAATTATAATTTTTGCGAAGAAATGATCTTTTTTCGAACAAAAAACATCTATTATTTTGCAGAAATTATTATTTTTGAGAAAAAATCATCTTTTTTAAAGCAAAAATTATTTTTTTAGAGAAAAAATGATCTTTTTTTGAGAAAAAATCATCTATTCATTTGTAAAAATTATTATTTATTAGAAAAAATGATCTTTTTTTGAGAAAAAATCATCTTTTCATTTGTAAAAATTATTATATATTAGAAAAAATGATCTTTTTTAAAGCAAAAATTATCATTTTCAAGCAAAAACGATCTTCTTTTGAGCAAAAATCATCTTTTATTTAGCAAAAATTATTATTTTTGCGAAGAAATGATCTTTTTTCGAGCAAAAAACATCTTTTATTTTGCAGAAATTATTATTTTTGAGAAAAAATCATCTTTTTTTAAGCAAAAATTATCTTTTTTCGAGCAATAATTATAATTTTTGAGATAAAATGATCTTTTTTTTTGCAAAAATTATTATTTTTGAGAAAAAATGATCTTTTTTCGAGCAAAAAACATCTTTTATTTTTCCAAAATTATCATATTCAAGCAAAAATGATCTTTTTTTGGGCGAAAATCATCTTTTATTAAGAAAAAATTATAATTTTTGCGAAGAAATGATCTTTTTTCGAACAAAAAACATCTTTTATTTTGCAGAAATTATTATTTTTGAGAAAAAATCATCTTTTATTTAGCAAAAATTATTATTTTTGCGAAGAAATGATCTTTTTTCGAGCAAAAAACATCTTTTATTTTGCAGAAATTATTATTTTTGAGAAAAAATCATCTTTTTTTAAGCAAAAATTATCTTTTTTCGAGCAATAATTATAATTTTTGAGATAAAATGATCTTTTTTTTTTGCAAAAATTATTATTTTTGAGAAAAAATGATCTTTTTTCGAGCAAAAAACATCTTTTATTTTTCAAAAATTATCATATTCAAGCAAAAATGATCTTTTTTTGGGCGAAAATCATCTTTTATTAAGAAAAAATTATAATTTTTGCGAAGAAATGATCTTTTTTCGAACAAAAAACATCTATTATTTTGCAGAAATTATTATTTTTGAGAAAAAATCATCTTTTTTAAAGCAAAAATGATCTTTTATTTTGCAAAAATTGTTATTATTGAGAAAAAATTATCTTTTTTTGAGCGAAAATGTTCTTTTTTTTTTAAAAATCATCTTTCATTCAGAGGAAATATTATTTTTTATGCAAATTAATTAATATTTATTTCGAATATTGCTAAAAAAACAACATTTTTCAATTTTGGATTCTATTTTGGAATGTTCTTTTAAAATAAATCCTTATTTTATCTAAAATTGTTCTTTTTAGAGAAAAAAATTATTTACAAAATAATTTCTTATCTAGAAGAAAAATTTTTTTATTGAATAAAAAATATTTTTTTGAATAAAAATTATCTTTTTTGAATAAAAATTTATTTTTAGTACAAAAATATTGGTTTTAATACAAAATATTGTTTAATGCTCAAAAAAAGTTCATTTTTGCTAATAAAAGAAAATTTTTTCTTTAATAAAATCTAAACCACTATCGTGTCTTTAGTCAAAGTTGACCAGTTGATTACATATTTTTGTCCAGTGTATCTAACCTATATCATATCAAGACTGGACCCCTAATTTTTAGAGACAAGAATTTTGTCACCTATTTTTTAGTTAAGTCACTAATTTTTTTTCTGGAATAATTATTTTTTTTACATTTTACATTTTTTTTTTATTTTAAAATAATTTTTGATGAATCTAAATTGAAAAAAGCTTTATTTTATTTGATAAAATTATACAAATTATATAAATTTTAAAATCTTTGTTAAAAAGCAGGCTCTTGAAAAACCAAAATGCAAAGATGAAACTATGGAAGAAAAAATAATTTTTGTAATAAGTTGGATATTCGAATCAAGATATATCGAATATCAAACTCCATTGAGTAATTGCTAACAAGTAATTTCTTCATTTTTTCCTGAACTTTAAAAATTTAAACATGCCTTACCTCTATTTATTTCAACATACCATTTTTCTTTTAGCTTATTTCAAAAAAAGTCATTTTAATCCTTAAAGATTATTTTTGGTACACAAAAGATCATTTTTAAAAAAAAAAAACAATTTTTCCTCAAGATAAGAAATTATTTTACAAAAAAACAGTCTAAACTAAAATTGAAACATGAGTTTCTTTAGCAATTTTTGGACTAAAAATCAACATTTTTTATAAAAGATAATTTTTGTTCAAATAAGGATAATTTTTCCTAAAGATAAGAAATTATTTTCAAAAAATACAGTCTAAATTAAAATCAAAACATGTAGCTTTTTAAGCAATATTTGGAATGAAAATCATTTTTTTTGTATAAAAACTATTGTTCTAAAAAGTTAAAATTCATTTTTTATCACGCATCAGAATAGGATCAGTATTAAAAACAATATTTTTGTATAAAAAATATATTTTTGCTAAAAAAAATTATTTAGTAAGAATAAAAGTCTTAAATAATTGTAAAACTTAAATATAAACTTATAAAATTAATCTTCAATTAATGATTTAAAATAATTAATTCTAGTCGTAAAAATTGAAAAAAGGTTATTTATTTATTAATTTATTAGGTTTTTAAAATTCAAATAAACAAACTCCAACATGCATTTTTTGCACATTTTTTTTCAAAACAAAATCTTTATTTTTCTATTTTATTTAGTTAATTAATTAACACAAAAATAATTTTAAAATACTAATGATATTTTATCTTGTTGTCTTTTTTATATGAGAAAATTAAAAAAGATAAAAAAAAATATTTTGCATTTTGTTACAATATTTTTTTATGTTTATTTTATTAAGTCTAGTAAGCTAGGTGACCATATTTCACTTACTATGTGAACAATTTTTTTTCTCGGGTTTTGTGAACTTTTAGTTTACTTAATATTTGTTTTTACGGAAAGGTGAACCAAAATTGGATAATGTGAACAATTTTTTAATTAGGTGAACAAAAAATTTTTATGGTTTCAGTGGAACACTTCTTTAGCAATATTAATGATATTTTATGAGATTTAATCATTGATATTAGTTAAGAAACCTTAACTTTTGGTTTGAAGAGCTAAGTGATTTCGAAAGCTTAACTAAATGTTATACTAAATATGTGCTTCAACTGCATTAAGATCATCCCCTGTAAAAAATTGTCAACATCTCTTTTAGATATTAAAAAAAATGTTCAAAAGAATGTACACTATTTGGCGAATAATAAAAAGTAAAAACAATAAATAGTTTTTTATTAATTATTTTCTTAATACAAAAAATGTGTGGACATTTTTTATAAAATGAATTACTCAGCTTATACTCAATTTCTTCCATCTCACAAATTATGTCATTTTATTTATATTTTTAAATATTACCTATATTATTAATTTAGGAACAGTGAGCAAATAGTTCACTAAACCCGAGAAAAAGAATTTTTCTCATAATAAGTAAACTTAGTTCACCATACCGACCTGACCAATTTTATTTAATTTAATTTTAACTTATCAAAAAAGGAAATATTTTTATATATTTTTTCGATGTATATTTGAATTTCACAGCACCAATTGATTAGATATTTGGACTAGCAAAATTAAAATCAATAAGTCGAATCTAAATACATATTTAAAATGTAGTTGTGGTTGGAAATTAAAAAAAAATTACTGTATAATGAACAGTTTTTGAAAGGAAAAAAAAGCATTTATATTTTGTAGTTAAAAAATAATCGTTGCAAATTCATTTGTAAAGTTTATTTTGTAAAAAAAGACATTTTCTTTTTGCCAAAATTGACATTTTTATTTGGAAATCAAAAAAATTAAATAATTTTGCCGAAAGATGAGTCCAAGACCTTTCATTTAATATATAATTCTATATGAACTCGTTTTTCCTTAATTAATAGTAAAAGGTCCAAATTTCAATGCAAATAGAGTATTGTTCTTTCTGGCCAGTTTTACCAAGTCATCACTAAACTGGTCCGATTTATCAATCAACAAGCGAATCATTAAAACTGATATTTTTTTTAGGGCCTCTAAATTGTGGACTATGTAAAAGTGGTCTTTGGACGCACAGCAGTCAACTTTTACCATTTGTTTCACCAGAGATTCGTCATTGAACTCAAATATTTCATCAGAATTGAAATCAGATATGCAAAAATTGGTGCGGAACAATGATTTTGGACCAGCTTGATGCACCCTATTCATTTCATGGACACAAATTTTGAGAGTTTTGACCAAAAATTCATCAAAAAGAACCATGTTTTGTTTGGCCAGACGACGATTTGTGTGCAGATAATTAAGGAAAGCAGCCAAGTTCAATAAGTTGAGCATTATCGAGTCGTCCAAAGGTCTCAGATATTTAATTTGAAGACCCAGAGTTACTGTCCATAAATACTGAATTCTGTCGCAATTTTTGGCAAAAAAATTTTCTTGATTGAATTTTTTTAATTGAAAAAAAAGCATGCTGTAAAGGTCTAATTTGGCAAGATTGTTCAATCGCTTGGATTTGATCAACACTCTTTCTCTAATGAGTAAATTTTGCATTATCATTTCAAGAGAACATTGGCAAATTTTGCTCAAGTCAGCGACAGAGTTGAATTCGGGCAAAAAATTTTGAATATAAATTGGATCTTTGGAAATCCGGGCTTTTTTTTCCTTCTACCAAAGACATCTGCCAATAATCCAGTGCTTTGTGGATACTTTTCTCGCACATTTTGCTGCCAATTATTTCCAAAGCAAAAATTTTTACCTCAGAATTAAAGCGAAATTTTTTAATTAAAATATTAAATTTTTCACAATCGCCTTTGAGGAAAAATCAAGGTTAAAATTAGTTTAATTTGGCAAATGGAAGTTTCAGATCAAATTTTAAGATCAAAACGATCATTTAAAATTTTAAAGCTTAATAAATCTAATGATTTTGGTAATTTTTAAAAAATAAATGCTAAACATTACTAGACATGTTATGTCTAATAATGGTTCATTATCAAATTTATATCAAAATGATTAACCTTTAATTTATTTAACAAAAACAATCAATATAATTCATAAATAAATAATTCAGGTTAAGTTAATTCACAAATTCAAATTTATAACTTGTATATCCATTCATTCAAACAAGATTAATTTCATTTTTACACTTAAATAAATTACAAATTTTAAAACATTAAATTTTTTTGTCTTTAAAAGTAAGTTTTCATTAAAATCAATTAAAAAATTTAAATCGAATTAAGTTCAATAAAAAGGACATTTTAAAATTTTAAATATGAAAATATTGTTTTGGAAATTATTATTTTTTCTCTATTCCTAAAAAAAATATTACAATTTATATTTTGATCTTATGATCTTGATCTCAAACTTCAATTTGCCTTTAATTTAAGGGATCAACTTACCATTTAATGCTGCTAACACCAGCGGAGATTCCAATGTTAAACTTTTTGACACACTAGGATTCTGACTGATTAGATAATTGAATTTCTCATTTTTTTTTAAATCAACACTATAAATAAAAACATTTCTTCCCAAAGAATTTCTATGCTGTACATCAGCACCATGGCTGATTAAATATTGTATCATCTCTAAATTATCCTCAATATTACGCACTATTGAATAAATAATTTAAAAAAATTTTTTTTATTGATTTATTTAAACTATTACCAGCATAAAAAAGACAATTTTCTCCTTTTGAATCCAAAATGTTCACATCAACTTTTACATCCTCGATGAGGTAGCGAACCAGAGATAAGTTGTTTGCAAGACAAGCAGCCCTTGACATAAATTAACACTTGATTTAACACAAAAAATAAAAAAATTACATCAATGGAGTTGATCCAAAGTAGGATTCGGCTTTTGAGTTGGCATTTGCACCCATTGAGACAAAAAATTTTATCAAGTCTATATTTTTCATTGAATTCATGCGACAAAGGTGCCACAAAATTGTTGCTGTAAAATTAAACAGAGCCTTGTATCCATAATTTGTTTCATAACTAAAAAATGTAAAGTTGTCCCAAAATTCTGAGTTTTCCAATGAAATGTTCATCTCAAGATTGGCACCACATTCAATGATTAAAAATTTAGCTATTTTAAAGTTATTTCTCAAAGCTGCCATCAAAAGATAGTTTGAGCCGCAGTTTAAATCTGTCTTGTTTGTGTAAATCGAGTTTACCAGCATGGAACGGTCGGTTCTAGTCAATGGTAACAAATTTCTTTTTAAAGATTCCAAGTCATCGTTTTCTATATATTCAGCAATATTTTTGTTCATTTCAACAGATATCTTTTTTATAAATGATTTTAGATTTTTAATCAAAATTCAAAAAACTTGAGAAAATAAAAATGATTTTCTTTTTAATTTTTAAAAAAAAAAAAAAGGAATAATTTTTCTTGTAAAAAATAAATACTTCAAGAAGGCTCGGTGCTGAGGAATGGCTTTTTTTAGGAAAAACAGCGTTAAATAAAATCAGATTTATTATTTATATTTTTTTTTTAAATGATAAACATACGAAAAGCATAATAAGAATGCTTTCTGTACAAGTTAAAAAGAGAATCTATAACCTAAAGTGGAATAAAAAAATATTTTAATGAAATTGATTAAAAATGATGGATTTGCCAGCATAAATTATAATAAAGTAAAATTGTTAATTTAAAAATGTAATAAAAAATTTAATATTTAAATAATTTAAGGGGTTGTGATGTTCATTCCAATTTGTTTTTTTGCTAATAACTTTTGAATGGAATGAAATAGACTTGTCTTGTAAAATGCTACTATCTGTAACAAGTTTGTTACACATTAGTCCTTAGTCTGCAATAACTGTACAAAATATTAGCTCACCTATCTAAATCATTCTTTTTTTTAAGGATATAATTAAGGAGATTTATCTCCGTAGGCTTATCAGAGCAATTATTTTGGTATCAATTTGATTGTGGTAAAGTAAGTAGATACCATAGATCTGTCAAAAGACTTGAATTTAGAAAAAATTTGACTTTAAATGTGTTAATAATTAAGCTATATTAAATTATTGATTATTATTCACTTAATTAAACATGTTTGACTTTTATGACATTATATTATATAAGATATTGATAATAATAAAATATTTATCTTCTAAATTAATTTTTTTAGATTTTGCATGACAAATTTCGCTGGAATTCAAAAATCTACTAAAAGGCGGAAATTCCTATTTTTAGTAGGTAATTTTGCGGAATTTTTTTGAAAAATTTTAGCGGAATTTAGCTTGCGGAATTCCGTTTTCCGCATTCCGAATTCCACCATTTAGAGACAACCTAAAAAAAGAGACTTACTCTGAAACAAAGTTCAAGTCCTGACTTTTTTTTTAAGTCCGAGCTCTTAATTTTTTTTATATGTGTGAGTCAGGACTTTAATTTGGGACTTATGAACATCTCTGATAAAGACATAATAATAACCTTATCTATATTTTCAAATAATAATTTTAATCAATTTAGGAAATAAGTAAACAAGGATGCTTTAAATTCATATAAAAAAATTAATTGGGTTCGACCAAAAGTTCAGCTTTAAGCTTTATTCAGAACGACCAGAAAACCGTTCCTAAAATTAATCTGTTGAATGGCAAAAATAAAACGAGTCAAATCACTTGAATTTTTTAATTATTTTTACAAAAATGTCTTGATCATAATTTTAATTTTTATACTTTTTAAATCAAAGTACTTTTAAAAAGAAAGTGAGAAAAAATAAAGTAAAAAAATTGATAATAATAAATTTTTGAAAAAATTTCAAAATATCTAAAATATTTAATATACAGTACGTTTCTGAAATAAGTTGACAGCTTGGTTAAGCACATGCTCTAGAGCTACGCTAGGTTGCTTAAGCAGCGCTTGAACACATGCTCTAGAGCTACGCTAGGTTGCTTAAGCAACGCTTGAACACATGCTCTAGAGCTACGCTAGGTTGCTTAGCTTGTGCAGTGCCGTAAAAACTGTCAACTTATTTCAGAAACGTACTGTAGAATAATCATCTACTAAATTAAATGTATTTACAGTCAAACCTCGTTATAACGAACTACTTGGGCGGAAAATTCGGTATTCGTAATATCAAAATTCCTATATAAAAATGATAGGGACAAAAAAAATTTTAAACCAAATTTTATTGATTAAAAAAATTAAAATAAAAATGCGAAAAAAAAACAAAAAGTTAATTTTTTTGAAAAAAATCGGTAATAGATAATTTTTTTTTTTTTTTTTTTTAATTTTCAAGGTTAATCAACAGGTTAGTGCCCTTATCGTAGTCGACTGATTAACACTTCATTTATTTAATTTAATAAAATTTTTAATAATTAAAATTAAAATTTTATAAAAATAAAATTAACTGTTATTTTGAAAACAAAAAAATATTGATAAATTAAATATTGATAAAATAATTTTTTTGAAAAAAATCGGTAATAGATGATTATTTGGTAAAGCTACATTCAATTATAAAATTTTCAGTATTAAATAATAAATTAATTACAATAGAATTATCATCTTTTTTGGTTAAAAAAAATTCTTTCAGTCCATTTAATCTATCGATTGCTTCTCTTGAGTTAATCACTTGTTTATTTACATCTTGTTGCTCTTCAATTTCTGTATCACTGTCTTGCTCTACTGGATTATTTGTTGCTATTGAATCGATGATTTCTGCCTCTTTTCCAGCTTTGAAATGGTTATCTTTTGCTCAATATGTTTTTTTTATAATTTCTACTTTGACTTCAAGAGAGATACATTATCTCTTTTTGCAAACTTGTTTTTCATTCATTTTTATCAATTAGAATTTTAGATAAACAATAATACGTAATTTTTATTATCAAGGTGTTAATTAACGGATGTCATTTTTTTTAATTCGTTATATAGAGGTTTTTTTCTTAAGAAAAGTATTACTCGTTTTTTTTATTAGTTCGTTATATCGGGATTTCGTTTTAAAGAGGTTCGTCGTATCAAAGAAAATTAGCAATCTTTTTCCTTTATTAAAAATCGGTTCCTGTATTCTTATTCGTAATATAGAGTTATATGGGGGTTCGTTATACGGAGGATCGACTGTATATGGTTACAAATTATAAATCTGAACTTAATAAAATTCAATCTATTTGAAAAATTACAGTTTTCAATAATTTCTTTCTTAAAATAAAATTGATATAAATTTGATAAAAATTAAACTTCAATTAAATATCGGGAATATTATTTCAGCACAATCAATTTATGATTAGCACAATAAAAAAAATACAAAACAATTCGATTTCTTCTCAGCACAAAATATTATATTTAAAAAAAAAACATTTAACACAAAAAAATTGTGTTTGAAAATAATTCTTAAAAGGAAATTTTTTTTCAACACAAAAATATTTATATAAAATAATTTTTTTTAAAATTTTAAATTTTATTTAATGATATTTATAAGTGGAAGTTAGGTAAAAAAGTAAATTTCGAAGCATAAAGAAAAATTTAAAAAAAATTAGTCTCTAGAAAACCATTTTCCAGCTTTTTTTGCTCTACCTCTTTATTTCAAATTTTAATTTTTGTGCTAAAAGTATTTTTTTCAAATTTTAATTTTTGTGATGAGAAAAAATTATTTTGTGCTGAGCGTTTTGAAATTGTGTTGAATGATTATTTTTTTATGCTGAAAAGGGAGACCCTTAAATATCATGTGATTTAATAAATAAAAAATAAATCACATGGTATTCTCTAAAACGATAAGTCACCCTCCTATTTTTTCATCCGGGCTTGGGACCGGCAAAAGGCATAGTTATGACGGCGCCTTCCCCTAAGAAGCACGTGGGACGTTCATCATAAACAGCGCTACTCATCCGAGTCAGAGAAGACTGCGAACTCGGCAACTATTTAGACTAGCTTGGAACCACAAACCAAGCGTCATTCTCAATTTATAAAGAGAGAATGCCTTAACTTTAGTGCTTCCAAAGTTACGGCTATGCAAAGAGGGTCAGCTGTAAAACAATTTCTTGCTCTGCTAAGATTCATCCTGGGCTTGGGACCGGCTTACAGTAGAGTTATGGTCCATTTATTATAAAATATTTTGCTTAATAGTTATTTAAAGTCAAAATTTGAAAACAAAAATTCTTAAATTCAAAATAATTTTTTTAGATTTTATTATTCATTTTTTTCAATTAAAAAAATTGTTATCCTTTTAAGATTTTCTGGTGTGAGTATACTGACTTGCTAACCTTGAATAAATGATTGGAAAAGGCATCTTAGCTTAGAAACTTAAAAAAAAAAAAGATTTTTTCTATTAAATTTGAACCATAATGGTTCAACCATTCAATTACACCAGATCAGACTTGCCTAAAAGTCAGAAAAAAAAGTCGTTTTGAAGTCAAGTCTTTTGACTTGACTTGAAATATTTTTTTTTTTTAATTAATTTGTTTAATCTATGCTTAGATAGAAAACTTTATGAATTTTTATCAAAAGTAAATTTAAATCTTAATCAATATTTTGAAATCTTGCAAGACAAAATTTAACTTTGTTTCGCCGTAATATATTTTTATTAGTATTAAAATATCATTTAAAGCCATAATTTGGATACCTAAATTTGGTTTTTAAATTTGTCTTTGAACTTTTCAAATAAAGGTTTTTAGAAAAAAAAATTAAAAATCAATCAGAAAAAAACGATTTGTTTTTTTTTTTAATTAAAATAATAAACATCTTATGTTTAATTTTAAAAAATATTAAAAAAAGATAATTTAGAATATTTTTAATAAGATTATAATCGATTAAATTTTGATCATTTGATCATGAACTTCAAGTTACCCAAAAATTGAATGAATCAAATTCAATCAGGGGCTTATAATAAAATAATCGTAAGCTATTTTGACTTCTATAGAATGCCAATTTGATTTCTTATTTTCAAATCTTTCCAATTGAATCTTTTGAAATTAGTTTAAGCGGTATTATATGCTAATTTTTATTGTGAGATAAATTTTTTTGGGATAATAGAACGGGATGATTTTTCTATTTAACTCTTTTTAAAATCAATTGAATTAAAATTACAGGAAAAATTTATTTAAAAATTTGAATAAAATTTAATTAATTGCATTCTTTTTTAATTACTTTGTAACTAATATTAATTTTGTTTCGATTACGAATAGTTCGCCAGATACTCAAAGTTTCAGCTATTTAAAAAATGTTATGATTTAAAAAAGAATCAGATTTTAATTGTTACTTTTAAATTCTTTATAAACATTGACAATTTCGTGCACTGCCTCTTGTCTTTTTGCTTTAAGTGCCCCAAAAGAAATTACTGGTTTGCTTTTACTATTCATTTTTATAAAAATTCTAAAATAAAAGAAATAAGAAAATTCAATCAAACAAATATATTGATCCAAAAATTGTAGTAGTCATAGTAATGCTCGATAAAGTCTAGTCGATCAAATTACTTTTTGTTTTTTGTAGTTAAGATGTTTGATATTTAATTAAACAAACAGGTCCTCTAAATGGGGTTTAGTTACAATTTTAAAAAATGGTTCAATTTTATTTTAAGTTAAACAATGAATTACTAAGTGAATAAAAGAGATAATAAGTTTTTGTTTTTGCATGATGCAGACAATTTATATCTTAAAAAAGTTGTTGCATTGTTTAGTTTTTGCTAGATATAGAACAAAAAGCATAAATTCAATTATTTTTTATAATTTAAAATTTAATTGATAAAACAGTAGTGCTATTAAAAATGGTTTTTATGAAATTTTCAATCAATTTATTTGCAGAAGCATGTTTTCAAAAAAGACATTCAATATCACTCATTGATTACTGCTGTGTCATCTTTGGCACCATTTTTAATTTTAGAACAAAAAAGAAGCAAAAACTAAAAAAATGATACTTTTTGAAGAATTACCAAAAAAATTTAATTTTTTGTTTAAATTTTTTATCAAATCTAAATTATTAATCGCATGACTTCTTTGGGGTGAACAAGTTCAAACAAATCTTAATAAAGTCCAGTAAAAAAATCCCCATTTTGTTTTTGTTTTTTGTACCAAAATTCACAATGCCTGTATATAAGATAAATTTGAATTTATATTTGATTTATTTTTATTTTTGAAACAAAATTCGAAAACTATCTTTTTTTAAACTAAAATTCGTACTTAACTTTAATTTAAAAAAACAACTTGAATTTTAGATAAATTCAACTAATATTTTAAAAGAATTAAAATTTGAATAGAATATTTGAAAAATTAAGTATTTGAGAATTTAGCTTCTTGTACTCCTGTAGCGTTGGTTAAATCAGAACAGCTATTTTTTGTTGCCTGGTAAGATGAATGGGACTATTGTAATCCAGAAAATGTTAGAAGAATTGTGTTCACTGCCCAGTCAAAAAATTCTTAAAGATTTTTTAAAGGTTCTTTAAAGAAATTTTTAAAGATTCTTTAAAGGTTTCCGGACGTTTATTCTTTAGAAATTCCCTAAAGAATAATCTCTTGAAGTTCTTTAAAATTTCCATAAAGAAAAATCTCTCCCAGTTCTATAAAATTTCATTAAAGAATAATCTCTTCAAGTTATTTAAAATTTCCATAAAGAAAAATCTCTACCAGTTCTATAAAATTTCATTAAAGAATAATCTCTTCAAGTTCTTTAAAATTCTTTAAGAAAAATCTTTATAGTTTTTTTGATCTTTTTTTTAATTTTAAAAATAGATTATTTTTTTTAGCTTTTATTGTAAAGATAATAAATATGACATTATACAAATTTAATACAAATTTTAATTAATTTAATTTTTTTCTTATTTAAAACATTAATATCACAAAATCATAATTAAAAACGATAACAAAATTTTGGGTTTGTGAAGTTCGCTTCAATTCGATAATTTCAATTCTGTTCTTTGCAAGTAACTTTTAATTGGAATGAAATAAACTAAGTTTGTAAAATGTAACAAGCTTTTGTAATATAAAGATAGAGTCTGCAAAATGAAGTGCTAACTTATTCATTTTGTCGAACAAACTTTTTAAAGGTTTTAAAATTTTTCTAAAACCAGCTTATTTCATTCCATTCATAAGTAATGAGCAACGAACCAAATTGAAATGATTAAATTGAAACGAACTTCACAAGCCACAAACTTATTAGTACAAAATGGGAAATAATTTACAAATTTATAAAATTAAAGACATAAAAACTGATTTGAGCTTACAAATTGAAAATAAAAAACAAAAATTTAATGAATATCAATGTCAAATTTTAAATATTATGGAAAAAAAAAAACAAATTATTAAGTGCAAAAAAACAAGTTTAGTGTCAAATGCTTGTCAAATTCACATCGAGAAATATTTAGTCAAAATTAAAGAAGTACATCTAACTAAACACTGGAGTCACCGTCGATTTGTTTTTGTCTTTTCGAAATTTTTTTGTAGTCTTGTATTAAAGAATTAAGCTTTAAATTCATCTCTTTTACTGTAAATGTTGGATCTTTTTCATTTAACATTTCTTAAAAAAAGAGCCATTTAATTTATGGGTTAAATTCAAAAAAAATTTGTTAAGAAAAATAAATAATTTAAAATTACCATATATCGGATTTATTATATTGGAGTAACAACTTTTAATTTGTTTAGCTGTTTTTGTGGTTAGATCAGAAGAGTTTGGTAGCAACAGAGGAATAATTTTTCTAAATACAGTGCTAGCTTGACTTGTTCTGCAATTATCAACCAAATTGGTCACAGAAGAACGAACTATTGGTTTGACGAAAAAGTTTGGATACTTTTCACTAAGTGGGACAATATTTAGATCAGGCTCAATATCATTCTCAAAAATTGCCTGGAAAATTTTGCACATTTTTAGAATTCTATTTATTTCATCCTTATCTTTTTCTTTAATTAGTAAAAAAAAATGTATCTTAAAAAAAATTACTGAAAGTGAGTTTGATATTTTCAATTTTTGATTCAAGATCTTTAATTTTTTCAAAAGCTTCCTTGTTTTTTTTAATTCATCTTCTAGATTTTCTGTCAATTCAACCAATTTTTTTTTATATCCAAAATTTTCTCGTCTCAAATTTTCAATTGCGCAACTAGTTTCTTTTGGAGAATCTCTTTGTATTTGTGAAGCAGCAGTAGTTAATATTCCATTGTATGAACAAATAGATTTTTCAATTTCTTAACATTTTTCATACGATCCTAAAAATATTAAATAATCTGAGTAATAATCGGTTATGGCAGAGTTGTTCCTTAAGTTACTATTTTTCAGGTAAAAAAATGGTGAAAATCTGAAAAATAAAGTAAAGTAAAAATTAAAAGTTAAAAGTTTAAGTTAAAAATAAAGTTTAGTAAAGTTAAAATTTGACTCGACTTTTTTAAATTTTTCAAATCAAGTATTTACTTCATTTGACTTTTTTTCAGATTTAGACCATTTTTTACAGAATTTTTTTGATTTTTTCTATGGGTTCGATAAAAATGAAATTAAGAACTAAACAATCAGACTCATAATTTCATTTAAAAATTTTAGAAATTTTTTATTTTTTTATATTAATCTAGCAAAATTGTTTAAAAGTCCCAGAAATAAGTCCAAGTCCGGCCTTTTTTTTATTTATCCAATTCCAGAATTTAATTTTTTTTTAAAAAAAAGTACGGACATGGACTTGACTTGAGACTTGTGACTTTTAAACAACTCTGTTATTCAGAAAAAAGTAATACTTTTGATAAACTTGAACAATATTTAAAATAAAATTTTCACAAAATTGATAATTTAGGAAAAATAAAACTAAATAAAACATAAACGCAAGTCGTGATTTGACTTTTCACACCAGAAATTAAATCAAGTCAAGTTTCGACTTGCGCTTGACTTGAGACTTCAGGAAGAACTCTGCTTCCTTGTTATAAAAATACATTAGTTGAGACAAAAAAATATTTTTAATAAAATGAAATTAAGTTTTTAAAGATATATAGAAAAGGAGAAAGGAAAAATTTTGAATTAAAATACCTTTGTATTTGACAATGGCTCGATAGGTGCTTTTTCCATAAGAGGCATCGTATTCTTTTCCTTCTTCAATTTTTTCTCCTTGATTTGGGTGAATACAAACATTTGAAATAATTGAAAACTTTTTTTCCATGGTCCAGAAAACAACAGAATGTGTCTCGACATCACCTCGACTTGATAATTTGGAAATTGTAATTGATGATTTATTTGCCTTGATATTTTGTTGCATCTCATCATTTGATTCATCTAAATGAAGAACAAGTGGGTCCGGATCCAGAATTTCTAAAGCAGCTGTATTTTCTTTTTTTCTTTTAGCTAACTTTTGTTTCGGCATTTTAAAAATCTTCTCTAAAGTCAATAATTAGTCAAAAAAATGAATTTGACTGAAACCATTTATAATATATACTGATTCATTAAGCTTATAAGAAAAAACAACTTTGATTTGGCTAAAGTTTTCAAAAACAAGAAAAGCCTCATTTGATTTACATGCCAAAAAAAAATTTGTTGTTAATCTTTTATCTTTAGATGAATAGAATGGATTATGTAAGTGAACAATTATTTTGCAAATTAACATAATATTTGCTTTGTCAGTTGCTATATATTCAATACACGCAAAATGCTCACCATGTTTTATGAAACTATTACAATAGCGCGCCTTTTTGTTTTCTGTAGTAAAAACCATTGAGCCAATTGAAATTTTCTCATAGAACAAGACAGTTTTTTTGTCTTGAAAATGACTACTTATCAAATTTTGCATAGTAAAACTCAGTTCTTTAGCATGAAAATCAATTTTATAATAAGGCTTAATTTGACTTGAATTTGATGAGTTTTTTAAATTCGAAGATTTAATTGAAAAATTTTTTCAATAAATTTTAAATATTCATTATTCATATTTTTATCTTGAATAAAAATTCCCAAGCATTGAGATACTGTCCAATGTTTAATAAACTCATCACCAATCAGATCTTTACCATTTACCATTAAACCAAGTTTGCGGTTGAGTTCTTCAAACGGAAAGCAGGATGCGACATTTAATGGACCGGATTCAATACTCATATCAGCTAAATGTAGAAGCTCATGAACCCCTGAATTCATTATATGTTCATCATAAAGACTAGCTAATTCTTTAACAATATTTTTTAAGAAATCATCTGAAATTTTTAGATTTTTTTTGTTAATTTTTTCCGAATAAAGTTGCTCTAAGCCAATAATAAGACAAATTAAATTTTGTAAAAAGATATCAGGTAATAAATTGAACAAAACCGGAATACTGTAATAAAAAATAAAGTTCATAAATTCATGTGCCCTCCAAAGTTTGAATGTGTTTATTTCACGAGGAGGAGCACTAAAAAAATTTGGAGGTCTAATACTCATCAGCCGACTGTTTACCTCATTTAATCTTGATTTTAAGGAATACTCACAGTTGCTAGGTGATTCAAACCAATAACTCATTAAGTGCTTTACAACTCCGAAAAAATGCTATGCATTGAATCTATCAATGTACTTTCAACTGGCCTATATTGGCTTAATTCACTAATAATTGTGTGTCCTTTAATTCCCTTAAAATTGTTTTGCTTTTTTTCAACTATGTTTAAAATCTCTAAATAATTAGCATGATTTCTTTTGTTCATTTCTTTGCTACAATACTCAAAAATATGATGATGACCATTTTTGTAAGGGACAACTTTTCCAGGCTGCTCACATTTTAAGCAACCATAATATGAGTTAGATGATTTAGTATTCAAAATAAGAGATCTAGCTGGTTTGTCAAATATACCAAATAGCACAAAGAAACGATATAAATTAGATTTATGAAAAATTCCAATTTCCAATAGTTTCAAATGCTCAATTATAGGCTGAAGAAAAGTACTAAATCCACTTGGTTTACCATTTGAAATATAAATACCTATAAAAAATTTAATCAAACAATTAATTGATTTTAGTTTAATTCACCAGCAATTAAGATGTTGTCAATAGAGTATCGGTTTTCCAAAGGAATCTCATTAATTGCTAAATAAAAAGGCCATATCGAGACTGCAGATTTGTGCGAAATATCTAAGCCATCAGTATTAATTATGAGACTATAAACAGTATCATGATCTGGATTATTTATGCTTGAATGTTGTTTTCTGAATTCTCTGTAATGATCACTGTCAGAAACGTCTTTAATTACATCCTCAGTGCTGCTGTTCGAAATTTTTATTGGTAATATTTTTTTTTTAAAAAGTCTTTTAATTTGAGTTTCTAGACAAACAAAGTACAAAGCATCAAGTCTAAAATATAAAGTTTTTTGATTTTTTTTTTTATTTAAAAAAAATATTCAATAAAGTAATTTTTTCTCTCTTACTTAGTAAAACATTTTTTGCATGACCTTTGTTTATTTTCTAATTCAACAAATAAATTACAAGGTTGACAATACCATTTTTTAGTATAGTTAATTTCTTCATTGGTAAGTTTGAGTAATTTTTGGCTAATTTGGTCATATGTTTTTGCTATGTTTAGTTTTGTTGCAAGATGTAAAAGTTGGCTAACTAGAGATAATGCACTTTGAGTTATTTTACCGGAGTAAAACAATGATAACAAGCACATTTCAATCAATTCCGTTTTTTCCTGATTGCTCAAATTAATTTGATTATTTGTTTCACATTCAAGTAGCTCAGATAAAGGAGACTCAGCATCTTCTAAGTTAAATGTTTCTTGAATTTGATTAAAAGAAATCTGATTATAACTGTGACAATTGTTAGGTGCGCAATTTTCATTTTCGTTACCATATCAATTTTCTTCATAATTTTTTTTTTTTTTAATTCTTAAATTAATTCTTAAATCTTGGAAAAGAATTTATTATTAATATGTTTTTTTAATTCATGCGAAATACATTATTTTTAAGTTTAAAGCTACTTGATTTTTATTTATTAATTTGGATAAAAATTGTAAAAGAATGGATAGGATGGGATAATGCTACTTTCTTTCTAATCCCCAGAAATTTTTTCGGCTTTATTCTTTCTTCAAGAAAAAAGAATTTAGCCGAAAAAAATTTCTGGAGATTAGAAAGAAAGTTTGGATTGAAGTGAGTGATATTCATTGAATTGTAAATTTAATCAAAAGAAAAAAGTAACGATACAGTTAAATGTTTCATTATTTTTCCATTGGGTTAAAGGTTCATCTATTCTTATTATTTCTTCAGAAAAATTCATATTAATTTATGAAATTAATTATAGGTAATGAATAATTAATGCCTGAATCTTATTTATTAATTTTTAATTTCATTTTATTCAAAATAATTGGTTTCAAAATTTTTAAAAGACTTTTAATTCAAAATATTTCTAATAAATTTTCATAAATTATTTATAATAGATATTCAAAATTCTTTAATATGATTTCTTTTTGATCGCTTGATGATTTAAAAAGTTTATCAAATTTATTCAAAATATTTTCTTTATCCCTTTTTTTTTTATCATAAAGGGTGCTGCGTGGTATTTTTTTATTTTCATCTCTTAAATATTCAAACTTTTTAAACATATCTAGAAAATAATTAAAAAATTAAAAAAAATTTTCCATATTATTTACTAGTTTAATTCTTCTGCTTGAAGAGAATTTTTTTGCAGAGATAAATCATCGAAATCGTTAATGAGCCAAGCATAGTGAGCAGTTATCCTGCTTCATCGCTTCTTGAATATAGACTTGAAGGGTACGCTTTTAAAATAGCTTCAATGGGATTTTAGATTGCATCTGGATTATCGGTCTCATCTTCAAATTAAAAAAAA
This sequence comes from Brachionus asplanchnoidis, assembly GCA_025491095.1. Taxonomy (NCBI): domain Eukaryota; kingdom Metazoa; phylum Rotifera; class Eurotatoria; order Ploima; family Brachionidae; genus Brachionus; species Brachionus asplanchnoidis. Next base: position 2,700,704 of record JAILYF010000006.1, read on the forward strand.
ACAATTGTTGATTTTAAAAATCTTTTAAAATTATGGCAAGCATAAATTAAAGAAAATTTAAAGACAAAAGTGGTTAAAAAATAAAGAATTAATAGTGATATATTAAAGTTTATTCTGCAATTTTTATTTTCTTTAAAAAAAAAGAAATTTTTCTTTAAAAAATGAACGAATTTATAGAATTAATGTAGGTTCTTTAAAGAATCCCTAAAATGTCTTCAAAAAGTTATTGACTGGGTGGCACACTTTTAGTATCCAAATCGAATTGAAATTAAATATATTTAATGAATTCCTTTTTGATTAAATTTTTTTTGATCAATTATTTTTTTGATGAATTTTTTTTTTCAAATATTAAATTGAATATTTATTATGAACGAACTTATTTTCAGGTAATTTATCTGAAAATAAACAGTTTTAATTCACGTAATTTACCTGTAAATAAATAAATTTTTTCGTTTACCTGTAGTTATTTTTATTTATTTTCACGCAAATGTCAGTTAATGAAAAAATAATGCTTAAAAATTATAACACTTTTCCATCAAAGAATTGAAGTTCATTAAACAAAAATATCATGAAACCCAAAGTATAATTTAATTAAATAAGCTTTAATTAGAAGCCTTGATATACTTTTTGACTCTTAAACTTTTAAAAAGTCCATTAAATATACCATAAAACACGATATTCTTGATATTATATTCAAAAAAATGTCAACATATACTTCAAAATAAAAAACTGGTTGATGAAGAGCTTGTGAAAGTCGATCCAAATTCAATTCCGCAATCAATACTCGATACTGGTTATATAGATTCAAATGGTATCAAAAAAAATGAATTGGTTCACTTTTTTACTTCAGATGGTTTCACAATGTTAGAGAGTACTCTAGACTTATTTTTAAAAAACCTTAATTTTTGTAAAACTTGTAACTTATCTTGTAATTCAAAGTCAATTTCTTGCGGTGAATGTAATTTACATTATCATTTGAAATGTGTTAAAAGAACTTATGTTCCATTAAAAAAAATTTGGAAATGTAACAACTGTTCTAATTGAATTATCTTTTTCTAATATTTTTTCATCAATTAATTGTTAATCTCTTTTTTGAATTTTTATTTTTTTATTCTTTTTTTGCGTGAAAATAAATACTTTTTTTACAACACTTACACGTATCTTACGTGAATTTCTTTTTATTTATTTTCAGATAATTTACGTGAAAATAAACGTGTCCATTTATTATATTCAATTTTTGATCCAAAAATTTTATATTTTCAAATTTTAATTCGAAAATTTTTGAGATTCAATTTTTTAATTTAAATAAATTAATTATCAAGTATATTTTTCAAAAATATTTATATTCAAGAATTAAATTCAAACCTTATTTTCTTTCGAAATGCTACTTATTCGAATATTAAAATTAAGTCAGATTTTTCAGGTCAAAAAGTTCCTTTTACAAAATAAATTCAAAAATACTTTTCTTCGCGTAAAATTGCTTAATTGACAAGAAATTTGAATTTTTTAGCAATCAAGTTTGATGCTAACATAGTTTTTCCAATTTGTAATTAAATAATAATTTTTTGCTTTACAAGGCTTTTTAATTAGACACCAGATTACAGAACTCAGATTTTTAATCAACATTCATATAATAACTTATCAAAATATTTTTCAAATTTTTTTAAAAGTTGCACCAAAATAGCCTTCTATGGCTCAAAAAATTGCAGAAAATCAACTTAAACGCCAATCAGCTGATTTTTAGTTGTTTTTTAAAGAAAAATAATGCTAATTTATAATTTTAATATTATTTAAAAAGATTAAAAAGATTTATGCAAAATTAGCAAAATATAATTTTTTATTAATTTTAGTTAAAAAATAATAAATCACCTTATTTATTTATTCATTAAAGATAAAGGTTGAATTTGCTACCTGGCAGTTAGAAATTAATTTTTTTGCTTAGTTTCAGCCGCATGAAAAAAAGATTTTTTAGAAAAAACATGATAAAAAGTTAAAAATATTCTGAATCGGCTAAAAATAAAATTAAAAATAAAAATCATGCTGGTCTAAATAACCAGAATTAAATATGAAAATTAACTATGCCGCTAATTTTAAATAAACATAACAAAAGAATAACCAGAAAAATTTTCTTGTTGTAATTTTTTAATCTCTTGTTTAAATTAATTTTTCCAGTGTTTTTTTTAACAATTTTGACTTCTACAAAAAAAGACATTCCTAAATTTTAATTTAATTTATTAAAAAAAAATAAAGCTTGGATGAAAAAAATCGAAAAATAAACTTTAAATTTCACAAAATAATATTAAGAAAAATATTAACTAACACATTATTATTTTTAAATTTTATAGAAAGAAAAAATACTTAATCAACTTAAAAAACATTTTCTTAATCAAATTCCGAAAAAAATTAAATGCAGCAATTTTAATGCATATCAACAAAATCCACTAAAACTTTGGGCAAATCTTTTTTATAACTTAAATCATTTTTTTTTATAACAACCGCACATAAACATTTTAAAGATAAATAATTAAATTTATCTTTAAAAACCACTAAAAACTTTTCTTCATACTTTTGAATAAATGTTTTAAAATAGTCATTTCTGTAGTCTAAATGAGCTCCATGCTTGAGAAACAAATCAATTGTGGAGTCAACTAGAGCCTTATTTCTGTACAGCTCTTTGGTCATGATGCCCGCATTAACACAATTATTTTTGCTTGATCGATTCCAATGCTGCTTCGAATCCGGATCAGCGCCACATCTGAGAAACAACTCAACACATCTTACACTTACAGGGTCGTACAACTTAAACTGATTCCGGTATTCATAATCTTTCAGCAAATTTGACTTTAAGCTCATGGCTAAAATACTCATTTCTCCAATAAAATTTCTATCAAAAACCACCAAAGAACAATACTCTATTTGCATTGAAATTTGGACCTTTTACTATTAATTAAGGAAAAACGAGTTCATATAGAATTATATATTAAATGAAAGGTCTTGGACTCATCTTTCGGCAAAATTATTTAATTTTTTTGATTTCCAAATAAAAATGTCAATTTTGGCAAAAAGAAAATGTCTTTTTTTACAAAATAAACTTTACAAATGAATTTGCAACGATTATTTTTTAGCTACAAAATATAAATGCTTTTTTTTCCTTTCAAAAACTGTTCATTATACAGTAATTTTTTTTTAATTTCCAACCACAACTACATTTTAAATATGTATTCAGATTCGACTTATTGATTTTAATTTTGCTAGTCCAAATATCTAATCAATTGGTGCTGTGAAATTCAAATATACATCGAAAAAATATATAAAAATATTTCCTTTTTTGATAAGTTAAAATTAAATTAAATAAAATTGGTCAGGTCGGTATGGTGAACTAAGTTTACTTATTATGAGAAAAATTCTTTTTCTCGGGTTTAGTGAACTATTTGCTCACTGTTCCTAAATTAATAATATAGGTAATATTTAAAAATATAAATAAAATGACATAATTTGTGAGATGGAAGAAATTGAGTATAAGCTGAGTAATTCATTTTATAAAAAATGTCCACACATTTTTTGTATTAAGAAAATAATTAATAAAAAACTATTTATTGTTTTTACTTTTTATTATTCGCCAAATAGTGTACATTCTTTTGAACATTTTTTTTAATATCTAAAAGAGATGTTGACAATTTTTTACAGGGGATGATCTTAATGCAGTTGAAGCACATATTTAGTATAACATTTAGTTAAGCTTTCGAATCCACTTAGCTCTTCAAACCAAAAGTTAAGGTTTCTTAACTAATATCAATGATTAAATCTCATAAAATATCATTAATATTGCTAAAGAAGTGTTCCACTGAAACCATAAAAATTTTTTGTTCACCTAATTAAAAAATTGTTCACATTATCCAATTTTGGTTCACCTTTCCGTAAAAACAAATATTAAGTAAACTAAAAGTTCACAAAACCCGAGAAAAAAAATTGTTCACATAGTAAGTGAAATATGGTCACCTAGCTTACTAGACTTAATAAAATAAACATAAAAAAATATTGTAACAAAATGCAAAATATTTTTTTTTATCTTTTTTAATTTTCTCATATAAAAAAGACAACAAGATAAAATATCATTAGTATTTTAAAATTATTTTTGTGTTAATTAATTAATTAAATAAAATAGAAAAATAAAGATTTTGTTTTGAAAAAAAATGTGCAAAAAATGCATGTTGGAGTTTTTTTTTTAAATAATTGTTATTTTAGTTAATTTGATTTATCAGAAAAGAAAGTAATTAAGATCAATTTATATTTGAATTTTAAAAACCTAATAAATTAATAAATAAATAACCTTTTTTCAATTTTTACGACTAGAATTAATTATTTTAAATCATTAATTGAAGATTAATTTTATAAGTTTATATTTAAGTTTTACAATTATTTAAGACTTTTATTCTTACTAAATAATTTTTTTTAGCAAAAATATATTTTTTATACAAAAATATTGTTTTTAATACTGATCCTATTCTGATGCGTGATAAAAAATGAATATTATTTTTTTTTTTGAAAAATATTTTATTATCAGCAAAAGGGTTCTTATTTGAATAGAAATGACCTTTCAGCAAAAATTAAGTTTTTTGGAGCAAATATTATAACAAAAATATATTTTTTTAACCAAAAAAAATATATCGTTTAATATTGTACTCATTCCAAATCTTAAATAAAAATGCAGTTTTCATGTTTTGTTTAGTCACAAGAAATAAATAAAAACATACAATAATACGGGGTCAAAACTTAATAACTATGCTTACTTGAAGGTTGAATCTTTAAATATGAGGCCTAAGGTTTTAAGTAATGAAGCGGGGTAAAAATTAGCAAAAAAGTATAAAATAATTTACATTTACAACACGGACTATTTTCTATAAAAATATATTAATCCTGAATTTGAAAAAAATAATTCTTAATTTATCAAAAATGATTTTTTTTCAAGCAAAAATTATCTTTTTTTGAGCAAAAATCATCTTTTATTTTGCAAAATTGTTATTTTTGAGAAGAAAAGATCTTTTTTCAAGCAAAAATTATCTTTTTTTGAGCAAAAATCATCATTTTCAAGCAAAAATGATCTTTTTTTTGGCGAATATCATTTTTCTTTTAGCAAAAATTATTATTTTTGAGAAGAAAAGATCTTTTTTCAAGCAAAAATTATCTTTTTTTGAGCAAAAATCATCATTTTTGAGAAAAAAAATCTTTTTTCGAGCAAAAAACATCTTTTATTTTGCAAAAATAATCCTTTTATGGCAAAAATGATCTTTTTTTTGACGAAAATCATCTTTCTTTTAGCAAAAATTATAATTTTTTCGAAGAAATGATCTTTTTTCGAACAAAAAACATCTATTATTTTGCAGAAATTATTATTTTTGAGAAAAAATCATCTTTTTTAAAGCAAAAATTATCTTTTTTTGAGCAACAATTATAATTTTTGAGATAAAATCATCTTTTTTAAAGCAAAAATTATTTTTTTAGAGAAAAAATGATCTTTTTTTGAGAAAAAATCATCTATTCATTTGTAAAAATTATTATTTATTAGAAAAAATGATCTTTTTTTGAGAAAAAATCATCTTTTCATTTGTAAAAATTATTATTTATTAGAAAAAATGATCTTTTTTAAAGCAAAAATTATCATTTTCAAGCAAAAACGATCTTCTTTTGAGCAAAAATCATCTTTTATTTAGCAAAAATTATTATTTTTGCGAAGAAATGATCTTTTTTCGAGCAAAAAACATCTTTTATTTTGCAGAAATTATTATTTTTGAGAAAAAATCATCTTTTTTTAAGCAAAAATTATCTTTTTTCGAGCAATAATTATAATTTTTGAGATAAAATGATCTTTTTTTTTGCAAAAATTATTATTTTTGAGAAAAAATGATCTTTTTTCGAGCAAAAAACATCTTTTATTTTTCCAAAATTATCATATTCAAGCAAAAATGATCTTTTTTTGGGCGAAAATCATCTTTTATTAAGAAAAAATTATAATTTTTGCGAAGAAATGATCTTTTTTCGAACAAAAAACATCTTTTATTTTGCAGAAATTATTATTTTTGAGAAAAAATCATCTTTTATTTAGCAAAAATTATTATTTTTGCGAAGAAATGATCTTTTTTCGAGCAAAAAACATCTTTTATTTTGCAGAAATTATTATTTTTGAGAAAAAATCATCTTTTTTTAAGCAAAAATTATCTTTTTTCGAGCAATAATTATAATTTTTGAGATAAAATGATCTTTTTTTTTGCAAAAATTATTATTTTTGAGAAAAAATGATCTTTTTTCGAGCAAAAAACATCTTTTATTTTTCAAAAATTATCATATTCAAGCAAAAATGATCTTCTTTTGAGCAAAAATCATCTTTTATTTAGCAAAAATTATTATTTTTGCGAAGAAATGATCTTTTTTCGAGCAAAAAACATCTTTTATTTTGCAGAAATTATTATTTTTGAGAAAAAATCATCTTTTTTTAAGCAAAAATTATCTTTTTTCGAGCAATAATTATAATTTTTGAGATAAAATGATCTTTTTTTTTGCAAAAATTATTATTTTTGAGAAAAAATGATCTTTTTTCGAGCAAAAAACATCTTTTATTTTTCAAAAATTATTATTTTTGAGAAAAAATCATCTTTTATTTAGCAAAAATTATAATTTTTGCGAAGAAATGATCTTTTTTCGAACAAAAAACATCTATTATTTTGCAGAAATTATTATTTTTGAGAAAAAATCATCTTTTTTAAAGCAAAAATTATTTTTTTAGAGAAAAAATGATCTTTTTTTGAGAAAAAATCATCTATTCATTTGTAAAAATTATTATTTATTAGAAAAAATGATCTTTTTTTGAGAAAAAATCATCTTTTCATTTGTAAAAATTATTATATATTAGAAAAAATGATCTTTTTTAAAGCAAAAATTATCATTTTCAAGCAAAAACGATCTTCTTTTGAGCAAAAATCATCTTTTATTTAGCAAAAATTATTATTTTTGCGAAGAAATGATCTTTTTTCGAGCAAAAAACATCTTTTATTTTGCAGAAATTATTATTTTTGAGAAAAAATCATCTTTTTTTAAGCAAAAATTATCTTTTTTCGAGCAATAATTATAATTTTTGAGATAAAATGATCTTTTTTTTTGCAAAAATTATTATTTTTGAGAAAAAATGATCTTTTTTCGAGCAAAAAACATCTTTTATTTTTCCAAAATTATCATATTCAAGCAAAAACGATCTTCTTTTGAGCAAAAATCATCTTTTATTTAGCAAAAATTATTATTTTTGCGAAGAAATGATCTTTTTTCGAGCAAAAAACATCTTTTATTTTGCAGAAATTATTATTTTTGAGAAAAAATCATCTTTTTTTAAGCAAAAATTATCTTTTTTCGAGCAATAATTATAATTTTTGAGATAAAATGATCTTTTTTTTTGCAAAAATTATTATTTTTGAGAAAAAATGATCTTTTTTCGAGCAAAAAACATCTTTTATTTTTCCAAAATTATCATATTCAAGCAAAAATGATCTTTTTTTGGGCGAAAATCATCTTTTATTAAGAAAAAATTATAATTTTTGCGAAGAAATGATCTTTTTTCGAACAAAAAACATCTTTTATTTTGCAGAAATTATTATTTTTGAGAAAAAATCATCTTTTTTAAAGCAAAAATTATTTTTTTAGAGAAAAAATGATCTTTTTTTGAGAAAAAATCATCTATTCATTTGTAAAAATTATTATTTATTAGAAAAAATGATCTTTTTTTGAGAAAAAATCATCTTTTCATTTGTAAAAATTATTATATATTAGAAAAAATGATCTTTTTTAAAGCAAAAATTATCATTTTCAAGCAAAAACGATCTTCTTTTGAGCAAAAATCATCTTTTATTTAGCAAAAATTATTATTTTTGCGAAGAAATGATCTTTTTTCGAGCAAAAAACATCTTTTATTTTGCAGAAATTATTATTTTTGAGAAAAAATCATCTTTTTTTAAGCAAAAATTATCTTTTTTCGAGCAATAATTATAATTTTTGAGATAAAATGATCTTTTTTTTTTGCAAAAATTATTATTTTTGAGAAAAAATGATCTTTTTTCGAGCAAAAAACATCTTTTATTTTTCCAAAATTATCATATTCAAGCAAAAATGATCTTTTTTTGGGCGAAAATCATCTTTTATTAAGAAAAAATTATAATTTTTGCGAAGAAATGATCTTTTTTCGAACAAAAAACATCTTTTATTTTGCAGAAATTATTATTTTTGAGAAAAAATCATCTTTTATTTAGCAAAAATTATTATTTTTGCGAAGAAATGATCTTTTTTCGAGCAAAAAACATCTTTTATTTTGCAGAAATTATTATTTTTGAGAAAAAATCATCTTTTTTTAAGCAAAAATTATCTTTTTTCGAGCAATAATTATAATTTTTGAGATAAAATGATCTTTTTTTTTGCAAAAATTATTATTTTTGAGAAAAAATGATCTTTTTTCGAGCAAAAAACATCTTTTATTTTTCAAAAATTATCATATTCAAGCAAAAATGATCTTTTTTTGGGCGAAAATCATCTTTTATTAAGAAAAAATTATAATTTTTGCGAAGAAATGATCTTTTTTCGAGCAAAAAACATCTTTTATTTTGCAGAAATTATTATTTTTGAGAAAAAATCATCTTTTTTTAAGCAAAAATTATCTTTTTTCGAGCAATAATTATAATTTTTGAGATAAAATGATCTTTTTTTTTGCAAAAATTATTATTTTTGAGAAAAAATGATCTTTTTTCGAGCAAAAAACATCTTTTATTTTTCAAAAATTATTATTTTTGAGAAAAAATCATCTTTTATTTAGCAAAAATTATAATTTTTGCGAAGAAATGATCTTTTTTCGAACAAAAAACATCTATTATTTTGCAGAAATTATTATTTTTGAGAAAAAATCATCTTTTTTAAAGCAAAAATTATTTTTTTAGAGAAAAAATGATCTTTTTTTGAGAAAAAATCATCTATTCATTTGTAAAAATTATTATTTATTAGAAAAAATGATCTTTTTTTGAGAAAAAATCATCTTTTCATTTGTAAAAATTATTATATATTAGAAAAAATGATCTTTTTTAAAGCAAAAAACATCTTTTATTTTTCCAAAATTATCATATTCAAGCAAAAATGATCTTTTTTTGGGCGAAAATCATCTTTTATTAAGAAAAAATTATAATTTTTGCGAAGAAATGATCTTTTTTCGAACAAAAAACATCTTTTATTTTGCAGAAATTATTATTTTTGAGAAAAAATCATCTTTTATTTAGCAAAAATTATTATTTTTGCGAAGAAATGATCTTTTTTCGAGCAAAAAACATCTTTTATTTTGCAGAAATTATTATTTTTGAGAAAAAATCATCTTTTTTTAAGCAAAAATTATCTTTTTTCGAGCAATAATTATAATTTTTGAGATAAAATGATCTTTTTTTTTGCAAAAATTATTATTTTTGAGAAAAAATGATCTTTTTTCGAGCAAAAAACATCTTTTATTTTTCAAAAATTATCATATTCAAGCAAAAATGATCTTTTTTTGGGCGAAAATCATCTTTTATTAAGAAAAAATTATAATTTTTGCGAAGAAATGATCTTTTTTCGAGCAAAAAACATCTTTTATTTTGCAGAAATTATTATTTTTGAGAAAAAATCATCTTTTTTTAAGCAAAAATTATCTTTTTTCGAGCAATAATTATAATTTTTGAGATAAAATGATCTTTTTTTTTGCAAAAATTATTATTTTTGAGAAAAAATGATCTTTTTTCGAGCAAAAAACATCTTTTATTTTTCAAAAATTATTATTTTTGAGAAAAAATCATCTTTTATTTAGCAAAAATTATAATTTTTGCGAAGAAATGATCTTTTTTCGAACAAAAAACATCTATTATTTTGCAGAAATTATTATTTTTGAGAAAAAATCATCTTTTTTAAAGCAAAAATTATTTTTTTAGAGAAAAAATGATCTTTTTTTGAGAAAAAATCATCTATTCATTTGTAAAAATTATTATTTATTAGAAAAAATGATCTTTTTTTGAGAAAAAATCATCTTTTCATTTGTAAAAATTATTATATATTAGAAAAAATGATCTTTTTTAAAGCAAAAATTATCATTTTCAAGCAAAAACGATCTTCTTTTGAGCAAAAATCATCTTTTATTTAGCAAAAATTATTATTTTTGCGAAGAAATGATCTTTTTTCGAGCAAAAAACATCTTTTATTTTGCAGAAATTATTATTTTTGAGAAAAAATCATCTTTTTTTAAGCAAAAATTATCTTTTTTCGAGCAATAATTATAATTTTTGAGATAAAATGATCTTTTTTTTTGCAAAAATTATTATTTTTGAGAAAAAATGATCTTTTTTCGAGCAAAAAACATCTTTTATTTTTCCAAAATTATCATATTCAAGCAAAAATGATCTTTTTTTGGGCGAAAATCATCTTTTATTAAGAAAAAATTATAATTTTTGCGAAGAAATGATCTTTTTTCGAACAAAAAACATCTTTTATTTTGCAGAAATTATTATTTTTGAGAAAAAATCATCTTTTATTTAGCAAAAATTATTATTTTTGCGAAGAAATGATCTTTTTTCGAGCAAAAAACATCTTTTATTTTGCAGAAATTATTATTTTTGAGAAAAAATCATCTTTTTTTAAGCAAAAATTATCTTTTTTCGAGCAATAATTATAATTTTTGAGATAAAATGATCTTTTTTTTTGCAAAAATTATTATTTTTGAGAAAAAATGATCTTTTTTCGAGCAAAAAACATCTTTTATTTTTCAAAAATTATCATATTCAAGCAAAAATGATCTTTTTTTGGGCGAAAATCATCTTTTATTAAGAAAAAATTATAATTTTTGCGAAGAAATGATCTTTTTTCGAACAAAAAACATCTATTATTTTGCAGAAATTATTATTTTTGAGAAAAAATCATCTTTTTTAAAGCAAAAATGATCTTTTATTTTGCAAAAATTGTTATTATTGAGAAAAAATTATCTTTTTTTGAGCGAAAATGTTCTTTTTTTTTTAAAAATCATCTTTCATTCAGAGGAAATATTATTTTTTATGCAAATTAATTAATATTTATTTCGAATATTGCTAAAAAAACAACATTTTTCAATTTTGGATTCTATTTTGGAATGTTCTTTTAAAATAAATCCTTATTTTATCTAAAATTGTTCTTTTTAGAGAAAAAAATTATTTACAAAATAATTTCTTATCTAGAAGAAAAATTTTTTTATTGAATAAAAAATATTTTTTTGAATAAAAATTATCTTTTTTGAATAAAAATTTATTTTTAGTACAAAAATATTGGTTTTAATACAAAATATTGTTTAATGCTCAAAAAAAGTTCATTTTTGCTAATAAAAGAAAATTTTTTCTTTAATAAAATCTAAACCACTATCGTGTCTTTAGTCAAAGTTGACCAGTTGATTACATATTTTTGTCCAGTGTATCTAACCTATATCATATCAAGACTGGACCCCTAATTTTTAGAGACAAGAATTTTGTCACCTATTTTTTAGTTAAGTCACTAATTTTTTTTCTGGAATAATTATTTTTTTTACATTTTACATTTTTTTTTTATTTTAAAATAATTTTTGATGAATCTAAATTGAAAAAAGCTTTATTTTATTTGATAAAATTATACAAATTATATAAATTTTAAAATCTTTGTTAAAAAGCAGGCTCTTGAAAAACCAAAATGCAAAGATGAAACTATGGAAGAAAAAATAATTTTTGTAATAAGTTGGATATTCGAATCAAGATATATCGAATATCAAACTCCATTGAGTAATTGCTAACAAGTAATTTCTTCATTTTTTCCTGAACTTTAAAAATTTAAACATGCCTTACCTCTATTTATTTCAACATACCATTTTTCTTTTAGCTTATTTCAAAAAAAGTCATTTTAATCCTTAAAGATTATTTTTGGTACACAAAAGATCATTTTTAAAAAAAAAAAAACAATTTTTCCTCAAGATAAGAAATTATTTTACAAAAAAACAGTCTAAACTAAAATTGAAACATGAGTTTCTTTAGCAATTTTTGGACTAAAAATCAACATTTTTTATAAAAGATAATTTTTGTTCAAATAAGGATAATTTTTCCTAAAGATAAGAAATTATTTTCAAAAAATACAGTCTAAATTAAAATCAAAACATGTAGCTTTTTAAGCAATATTTGGAATGAAAATCATTTTTTTTGTATAAAAACTATTGTTCTAAAAAGTTAAAATTCATTTTTTATCACGCATCAGAATAGGATCAGTATTAAAAACAATATTTTTGTATAAAAAATATATTTTTGCTAAAAAAAATTATTTAGTAAGAATAAAAGTCTTAAATAATTGTAAAACTTAAATATAAACTTATAAAATTAATCTTCAATTAATGATTTAAAATAATTAATTCTAGTCGTAAAAATTGAAAAAAGGTTATTTATTTATTAATTTATTAGGTTTTTAAAATTCAAATAAACAAACTCCAACATGCATTTTTTGCACATTTTTTTTCAAAACAAAATCTTTATTTTTCTATTTTATTTAGTTAATTAATTAACACAAAAATAATTTTAAAATACTAATGATATTTTATCTTGTTGTCTTTTTTATATGAGAAAATTAAAAAAGATAAAAAAAAATATTTTGCATTTTGTTACAATATTTTTTTATGTTTATTTTATTAAGTCTAGTAAGCTAGGTGACCATATTTCACTTACTATGTGAACAATTTTTTTTCTCGGGTTTTGTGAACTTTTAGTTTACTTAATATTTGTTTTTACGGAAAGGTGAACCAAAATTGGATAATGTGAACAATTTTTTAATTAGGTGAACAAAAAATTTTTATGGTTTCAGTGGAACACTTCTTTAGCAATATTAATGATATTTTATGAGATTTAATCATTGATATTAGTTAAGAAACCTTAACTTTTGGTTTGAAGAGCTAAGTGATTTCGAAAGCTTAACTAAATGTTATACTAAATATGTGCTTCAACTGCATTAAGATCATCCCCTGTAAAAAATTGTCAACATCTCTTTTAGATATTAAAAAAAATGTTCAAAAGAATGTACACTATTTGGCGAATAATAAAAAGTAAAAACAATAAATAGTTTTTTATTAATTATTTTCTTAATACAAAAAATGTGTGGACATTTTTTATAAAATGAATTACTCAGCTTATACTCAATTTCTTCCATCTCACAAATTATGTCATTTTATTTATATTTTTAAATATTACCTATATTATTAATTTAGGAACAGTGAGCAAATAGTTCACTAAACCCGAGAAAAAGAATTTTTCTCATAATAAGTAAACTTAGTTCACCATACCGACCTGACCAATTTTATTTAATTTAATTTTAACTTATCAAAAAAGGAAATATTTTTATATATTTTTTCGATGTATATTTGAATTTCACAGCACCAATTGATTAGATATTTGGACTAGCAAAATTAAAATCAATAAGTCGAATCTAAATACATATTTAAAATGTAGTTGTGGTTGGAAATTAAAAAAAAATTACTGTATAATGAACAGTTTTTGAAAGGAAAAAAAAGCATTTATATTTTGTAGTTAAAAAATAATCGTTGCAAATTCATTTGTAAAGTTTATTTTGTAAAAAAAGACATTTTCTTTTTGCCAAAATTGACATTTTTATTTGGAAATCAAAAAAATTAAATAATTTTGCCGAAAGATGAGTCCAAGACCTTTCATTTAATATATAATTCTATATGAACTCGTTTTTCCTTAATTAATAGTAAAAGGTCCAAATTTCAATGCAAATAGAGTATTGTTCTTTCTGGCCAGTTTTACCAAGTCATCACTAAACTGGTCCGATTTATCAATCAACAAGCGAATCATTAAAACTGATATTTTTTTTAGGGCCTCTAAATTGTGGACTATGTAAAAGTGGTCTTTGGACGCACAGCAGTCAACTTTTACCATTTGTTTCACCAGAGATTCGTCATTGAACTCAAATATTTCATCAGAATTGAAATCAGATATGCAAAAATTGGTGCGGAACAATGATTTTGGACCAGCTTGATGCACCCTATTCATTTCATGGACACAAATTTTGAGAGTTTTGACCAAAAATTCATCAAAAAGAACCATGTTTTGTTTGGCCAGACGACGATTTGTGTGCAGATAATTAAGGAAAGCAGCCAAGTTCAATAAGTTGAGCATTATCGAGTCGTCCAAAGGTCTCAGATATTTAATTTGAAGACCCAGAGTTACTGTCCATAAATACTGAATTCTGTCGCAATTTTTGGCAAAAAAATTTTCTTGATTGAATTTTTTTAATTGAAAAAAAAGCATGCTGTAAAGGTCTAATTTGGCAAGATTGTTCAATCGCTTGGATTTGATCAACACTCTTTCTCTAATGAGTAAATTTTGCATTATCATTTCAAGAGAACATTGGCAAATTTTGCTCAAGTCAGCGACAGAGTTGAATTCGGGCAAAAAATTTTGAATATAAATTGGATCTTTGGAAATCCGGGCTTTTTTTTCCTTCTACCAAAGACATCTGCCAATAATCCAGTGCTTTGTGGATACTTTTCTCGCACATTTTGCTGCCAATTATTTCCAAAGCAAAAATTTTTACCTCAGAATTAAAGCGAAATTTTTTAATTAAAATATTAAATTTTTCACAATCGCCTTTGAGGAAAAATCAAGGTTAAAATTAGTTTAATTTGGCAAATGGAAGTTTCAGATCAAATTTTAAGATCAAAACGATCATTTAAAATTTTAAAGCTTAATAAATCTAATGATTTTGGTAATTTTTAAAAAATAAATGCTAAACATTACTAGACATGTTATGTCTAATAATGGTTCATTATCAAATTTATATCAAAATGATTAACCTTTAATTTATTTAACAAAAACAATCAATATAATTCATAAATAAATAATTCAGGTTAAGTTAATTCACAAATTCAAATTTATAACTTGTATATCCATTCATTCAAACAAGATTAATTTCATTTTTACACTTAAATAAATTACAAATTTTAAAACATTAAATTTTTTTGTCTTTAAAAGTAAGTTTTCATTAAAATCAATTAAAAAATTTAAATCGAATTAAGTTCAATAAAAAGGACATTTTAAAATTTTAAATATGAAAATATTGTTTTGGAAATTATTATTTTTTCTCTATTCCTAAAAAAAATATTACAATTTATATTTTGATCTTATGATCTTGATCTCAAACTTCAATTTGCCTTTAATTTAAGGGATCAACTTACCATTTAATGCTGCTAACACCAGCGGAGATTCCAATGTTAAACTTTTTGACACACTAGGATTCTGACTGATTAGATAATTGAATTTCTCATTTTTTTTTAAATCAACACTATAAATAAAAACATTTCTTCCCAAAGAATTTCTATGCTGTACATCAGCACCATGGCTGATTAAATATTGTATCATCTCTAAATTATCCTCAATATTACGCACTATTGAATAAATAATTTAAAAAAATTTTTTTTATTGATTTATTTAAACTATTACCAGCATAAAAAAGACAATTTTCTCCTTTTGAATCCAAAATGTTCACATCAACTTTTACATCCTCGATGAGGTAGCGAACCAGAGATAAGTTGTTTGCAAGACAAGCAGCCCTTGACATAAATTAACACTTGATTTAACACAAAAAATAAAAAAATTACATCAATGGAGTTGATCCAAAGTAGGATTCGGCTTTTGAGTTGGCATTTGCACCCATTGAGACAAAAAATTTTATCAAGTCTATATTTTTCATTGAATTCATGCGACAAAGGTGCCACAAAATTGTTGCTGTAAAATTAAACAGAGCCTTGTATCCATAATTTGTTTCATAACTAAAAAATGTAAAGTTGTCCCAAAATTCTGAGTTTTCCAATGAAATGTTCATCTCAAGATTGGCACCACATTCAATGATTAAAAATTTAGCTATTTTAAAGTTATTTCTCAAAGCTGCCATCAAAAGATAGTTTGAGCCGCAGTTTAAATCTGTCTTGTTTGTGTAAATCGAGTTTACCAGCATGGAACGGTCGGTTCTAGTCAATGGTAACAAATTTCTTTTTAAAGATTCCAAGTCATCGTTTTCTATATATTCAGCAATATTTTTGTTCATTTCAACAGATATCTTTTTTATAAATGATTTTAGATTTTTAATCAAAATTCAAAAAACTTGAGAAAATAAAAATGATTTTCTTTTTAATTTTTAAAAAAAAAAAAAAGGAATAATTTTTCTTGTAAAAAATAAATACTTCAAGAAGGCTCGGTGCTGAGGAATGGCTTTTTTTAGGAAAAACAGCGTTAAATAAAATCAGATTTATTATTTATATTTTTTTTTTAAATGATAAACATACGAAAAGCATAATAAGAATGCTTTCTGTACAAGTTAAAAAGAGAATCTATAACCTAAAGTGGAATAAAAAAATATTTTAATGAAATTGATTAAAAATGATGGATTTGCCAGCATAAATTATAATAAAGTAAAATTGTTAATTTAAAAATGTAATAAAAAATTTAATATTTAAATAATTTAAGGGGTTGTGATGTTCATTCCAATTTGTTTTTTTGCTAATAACTTTTGAATGGAATGAAATAGACTTGTCTTGTAAAATGCTACTATCTGTAACAAGTTTGTTACACATTAGTCCTTAGTCTGCAATAACTGTACAAAATATTAGCTCACCTATCTAAATCATTCTTTTTTTTTAAGGATATAATTAAGGAGATTTATCTCCGTAGGCTTATCAGAGCAATTATTTTGGTATCAATTTGATTGTGGTAAAGTAAGTAGATACCATAGATCTGTCAAAAGACTTGAATTTAGAAAAAATTTGACTTTAAATGTGTTAATAATTAAGCTATATTAAATTATTGATTATTATTCACTTAATTAAACATGTTTGACTTTTATGACATTATATTATATAAGATATTGATAATAATAAAATATTTATCTTCTAAATTAATTTTTTTAGATTTTGCATGACAAATTTCGCTGGAATTCAAAAATCTACTAAAAGGCGGAAATTCCTATTTTTAGTAGGTAATTTTGCGGAATTTTTTTGAAAAATTTTAGCGGAATTTAGCTTGCGGAATTCCGTTTTCCGCATTCCGAATTCCACCATTTAGAGACAACCTAAAAAAAGAGACTTACTCTGAAACAAAGTTCAAGTCCTGACTTTTTTTTTAAGTCCGAGCTCTTAATTTTTTTTTATATGTGTGAGTCAGGACTTTAATTTGGGACTTATGAACATCTCTGATAAAGACATAATAATAACCTTATCTATATTTTCAAATAATAATTTTAATCAATTTAGGAAATAAGTAAACAAGGATGCTTTAAATTCATATAAAAAAATTAATTGGGTTCGACCAAAAGTTCAGCTTTAAGCTTTATTCAGAACGACCAGAAAACCGTTCCTAAAATTAATCTGTTGAATGGCAAAAATAAAACGAGTCAAATCACTTGAATTTTTTAATTATTTTTACAAAAATGTCTTGATCATAATTTTAATTTTTATACTTTTTAAATCAAAGTACTTTTAAAAAGAAAGTGAGAAAAAATAAAGTAAAAAAATTGATAATAATAAATTTTTGAAAAAATTTCAAAATATCTAAAATATTTAATATACAGTACGTTTCTGAAATAAGTTGACAGCTTGGTTAAGCACATGCTCTAGAGCTACGCTAGGTTGCTTAAGCAGCGCTTGAACACATGCTCTAGAGCTACGCTAGGTTGCTTAAGCAACGCTTGAACACATGCTCTAGAGCTACGCTAGGTTGCTTAGCTTGTGCAGTGCCGTAAAAACTGTCAACTTATTTCAGAAACGTACTGTAGAATAATCATCTACTAAATTAAATGTATTTACAGTCAAACCTCGTTATAACGAACTACTTGGGCGGAAAATTCGGTATTCGTAATATCAAAATTCCTATATAAAAATGATAGGGACAAAAAAAATTTTAAACCAAATTTTATTGATTAAAAAAATTAAAATAAAAATGCGAAAAAAAAACAAAAAGTTAATTTTTTTGAAAAAAATCGGTAATAGATAATTTTTTTTTTTTTTTTTTTTAATTTTCAAGGTTAATCAACAGGTTAGTGCCCTTATCGTAGTCGACTGATTAACACTTCATTTATTTAATTTAATAAAATTTTTAATAATTAAAATTAAAATTTTATAAAAATAAAATTAACTGTTATTTTGAAAACAAAAAAATATTGATAAATTAAATATTGATAAAATAATTTTTTTGAAAAAAATCGGTAATAGATGATTATTTGGTAAAGCTACATTCAATTATAAAATTTTCAGTATTAAATAATAAATTAATTACAATAGAATTATCATCTTTTTTGGTTAAAAAAAATTCTTTCAGTCCATTTAATCTATCGATTGCTTCTCTTGAGTTAATCACTTGTTTATTTACATCTTGTTGCTCTTCAATTTCTGTATCACTGTCTTGCTCTACTGGATTATTTGTTGCTATTGAATCGATGATTTCTGCCTCTTTTCCAGCTTTGAAATGGTTATCTTTTGCTCAATATGTTTTTTTTATAATTTCTACTTTGACTTCAAGAGAGATACATTATCTCTTTTTGCAAACTTGTTTTTCATTCATTTTTATCAATTAGAATTTTAGATAAACAATAATACGTAATTTTTATTATCAAGGTGTTAATTAACGGATGTCATTTTTTTTAATTCGTTATATAGAGGTTTTTTTCTTAAGAAAAGTATTACTCGTTTTTTTTTATTAGTTCGTTATATCGGGATTTCGTTTTAAAGAGGTTCGTCGTATCAAAGAAAATTAGCAATCTTTTTCCTTTATTAAAAATCGGTTCCTGTATTCTTATTCGTAATATAGAGTTATATGGGGGTTCGTTATACGGAGGATCGACTGTATATGGTTACAAATTATAAATCTGAACTTAATAAAATTCAATCTATTTGAAAAATTACAGTTTTCAATAATTTCTTTCTTAAAATAAAATTGATATAAATTTGATAAAAATTAAACTTCAATTAAATATCGGGAATATTATTTCAGCACAATCAATTTATGATTAGCACAATAAAAAAAATACAAAACAATTCGATTTCTTCTCAGCACAAAATATTATATTTAAAAAAAAAACATTTAACACAAAAAAATTGTGTTTGAAAATAATTCTTAAAAGGAAATTTTTTTTCAACACAAAAATATTTATATAAAATAATTTTTTTTAAAATTTTAAATTTTATTTAATGATATTTATAAGTGGAAGTTAGGTAAAAAAGTAAATTTCGAAGCATAAAGAAAAATTTAAAAAAAATTAGTCTCTAGAAAACCATTTTCCAGCTTTTTTTGCTCTACCTCTTTATTTCAAATTTTAATTTTTGTGCTAAAAGTATTTTTTTCAAATTTTAATTTTTGTGATGAGAAAAAATTATTTTGTGCTGAGCGTTTTGAAATTGTGTTGAATGATTATTTTTTTATGCTGAAAAGGGAGACCCTTAAATATCATGTGATTTAATAAATAAAAAATAAATCACATGGTATTCTCTAAAACGATAAGTCACCCTCCTATTTTTTCATCCGGGCTTGGGACCGGCAAAAGGCATAGTTATGACGGCGCCTTCCCCTAAGAAGCACGTGGGACGTTCATCATAAACAGCGCCACTCATCCGAGTCAGACAAGACTGCGAACTCGGCAACTATTTAGACTAGCTTGGAACCACAAACCAAGCGACATTCTCAATTTATAAAGAGAGAATGCCTTAACTTTAGTGCTTCCAAAGTTACGGCTATGCAAAGAGCTGTAAAACAATTTCTTGCTCTGCTAAGATTCATCCTGGGCTTGGGACCGGCTTACAGCAGAGTTATGGTCCATTTATTATAAAATATTTTGCTTAATAGTTATTTAAAGTCAAAATTTGAAAACAAAAATTCTTAAATTCAAAATAATTTTTTTAGATTTTATTATTCATTTTTTTCAATTAAAAAAATTGCTATCCTTTTAAGATTTTCTGGTGTGAGTATACTGACTTGCTAACCTTGAATAAATGATTGGGAAAGGCATCTTAGCTTAGAAACTTTTAAAAAAAAAAGATTTTTTCTATTAAATTTGAACCATTCAATTACACCAGATCAGACTTGCCTAAAAGTCAGAAAAAAAAGTCGTTTTGAAGTCAAGTCTTTTGACTTGACTTGAAATATTTTTTTTTTTTAATTAATTTGTTTAATCTATGCTTAGATAGAAAACTTTATGAATTTTTATCAAAAGTAAATTTAAATCTTAATCAATATTTTGAAATCTTGCAAGACAAAATTTAACTTTGTTTCGCCGTAACATATTTTTATTAGTATTAAAATATCATTTAAAGCCATAATTTGGATACCTAAATTTGGTTTTTAAATTTGTCTTTGAACTTTTCAAATAAAGGTTTTTAGAAAAAAAAATTAAAAATCAATCAGAAAAAAACGATTTGTTTTTTTTTTAAATTAAAATAATAAACATCTTATGTTTAATTTTAAAAAATATTAAAAAAAGATAATTTAGAATATTTTTAATAAGATTATAATCGATTAAATTTTGATCATTTGATCATGAACTTCAAGTTGCCCAAAAATTGAATGAATCAAATTCAATCAGGGGCTTATAATAATAATAATCGTAAGCTATTTTGACTTCTATAGAATGCCAATTTGATTTCTTATTTTCAAATCTTTCCAATTGAATCTTTTGAAATTAGTTTAAGCGGTATTATATGCTAATTTTTATTGTGAGATAAATTTTTTTGGGATAATAGAACGGGATGATTTTTCTATTTAACTCTTTTTAAAATCAATTGAATTAAAATTACAGGAAAAATTTATTTAAAAATTTGAATAAAATTTAATTAATTGCATTCTTTTTTAATTACTTTGTAACTAATATTAATTTTGTTTCGATTACGAATAGTTCGCCAGATACTCAAAGTTTCAGCTATGTAAAAAATGTTATGATTTAAAAAGAATCAGATTTTAATTGTTACTTTTAAATTCTTTATAAACATTGACAATTTCGTGCACTGCCTCTTGTCTTTTTGCTTTAAGTGCCCCAAAAGAAATTACTGGTTTGCTTTTACTATTCATTTTTATAAAAATTCTAAAATAAAAGAAATAAGAAAATTCAATCAAACAAATATATTGATCCAAAAATTGTAGTAGTCATAGTAATGCTCGATAAAGTCTAGTCGATCAAATTACTTTTTGTTTTTTGTAGTTAAGATGTTTGATATTTAATTAAACAAACAGGTCCTCTAAATGGGGTTTAGTTACAATTTTAAAAAATGGTTCAATTTTATTTTAAGTTAAACAATGAATTACTAAGTGAATAAAAGAGATAATAAGTTTTTGTTTTTGCATGATGCAGACAATTTATATCTTAAAAAAGTTGTTGCATTGTTTAGTTTTTGCTAGATATAGAACAAAAAGCATAAATCCAATTATTTTTTATAATTTAAAATTTAATTGATAAAACAGTAGTGCTATTAAAAATGGTTTTTATGAAATTTTCATTCAATTTATTTGCAGAAGCATGTTTTCAAAAAAGACATTCAATATCACTCATTGATTTGTGATGTGTCATCTTTGGCACCATTTTTAATTTTAGAACAAAAAAGAAGCAAAAACTAAAAAAATGATACTTTTTGAAGAATTACCAAAAAAATTTAATTTTTTGTTTAAATTTTTTATCAAATCTAAATTATTAATCGCATGACTTCTTTGGGGTGAACAAGTTCAAACAAATCTTAATAAAGTCCAGTAAAAAAATCCCCATTTTATTTTTGGCTGTTGTTGCATTTTTCAAATAGGATCAAACTATTTATTCTACATATGTTAAGATTATTGAAGAAAAATGCAAATACCACCTTAAAAGTGAGACGAGAAAGAGGCGACCTTATAGAGTTTTTTAAGATCATGAATGATTTTAGCTCAGTAGTGTGGCATAACCAGACTTTGAAAAGCAACTCACTGACAAGCGAAGGTCCAGCCGGTGGCATTCGAGGTCATCAGCACAGGATGACTAAGTAGCTCACCAAGACAAAACAACGAGAAAACTTTCTGACAAATAGAGTAGTAAACGATTGGAATGAGCTGCCTGCCGAATTAATCAACGCGCAATCGAAGAATTGCTTTAAAAACCAGCTGGATAATTAATTAAAAATGAAATGACGGCAAATACTTTAGCTTTTATTACGTTACTTTATTCTATTAAATTTTTTATTGTAAAACTACAAGATAACTTTATTAAAATACCCGAAGCACAGCTTTATATGCGAGTAACGAGACGTTAGATTATTAGTTACAGGAGCAGCAGTTCACACACACAATTCTTGACAAAATTGAAATAAAAAAAAATAAGTAAAAAAATTATTATTTATTTATCTCGTTTTTGTATAATTGAATAATTTAGTTGTTGCATAATTGAAAATTATGAATAAAAAACTTATTGAATAAAAATAAATAAAGAATAAAAAATAATTATTGACTAAATTTTTTAATTGTCTCATTTATAATCAATCTCATTCTTTTCTCTTCTTCTAATCTTGGCGGTAAAGATTTTGATTTAGATATTTTTTGTAATCGTTCAAGTGTGAAAGGCATTATTAAAAAATCGGTAAATTTTTTCAAACGTGAAAGAGCAACAAACGTGAGACCTAAACTTTGTTCTTTTTTGCCTAGATCAATCACAGACTTTTCGATGGTTTGTCCTTGAGACTTATGAATTGTTAATGCATAAGACAATCGGATAGGGTATTGTGTTCTTTCTGAATTTGTTTGTTTATTATAAGCTGGGAATGGTTTGATTGGTATCCAGTTGTGCCTATGGTCATTAGCGTCAAATAATTTTGGACCATTATAATTATCAAATTCAATCAATAAAGCTGATGGTAATGTTTTTTTATTTGAGTTTTTTGGGTAAATGATATCACGGATGGTGCCGTTTGCTCCATTAACAAGTCCATACCGAGTCCATAGATTAGTTGTAAGGGTTATTTTGGCATTAATTGCAATGTTTATGGTGTTTTTCAATCCATAAAAATTTTCTTCGTCTATTGATCTTGCAGAAGGATGTTCATTGACAGCTATAAGAGTACAAATCAGCATATTTAACTCTTTTAACCTTTTATTGTTGAAGTTATTACAAGTAGCATTATCAGGAAATAATCGAATAGCATCTTTAAATGCAGTTTCCATGTTAGGCTTTACTTCTCTTTTAAGAAGAAACTTCCAGTCATTTATACTATTATCGTCAAAGATCCCATCTCTTATTCTGGGCAGCAGTTTCAAAAAGTATTCGTGATCTGGATCATTATCTAAATTTTGTTGTCTAACAGTTTTCTCTAAGCATATTACTTTGTCAAATTTTAAATAATTAGAGCATTCTTGAGTAGTAAGCAAGTTATTTGTTTCACTATACTAATTTTTAATTATTTATTTGTTAAAAAATGAGTTTGAATGAAAAAGCAAATACACCCGAGAATTAAATATTTTCAGGTATAAATGTTAATTTAATTATGTGTATTTTCGTTTGCTTTTTTTTCGATTTTTTTTTCAAAATAACATGTAACAAAAAAAATCACATATGTATACTAATATCAATTTTCGACAAAGATGATTTTTCGAATTCTCCCCCTTTCGATTTTCAATACGCACACTCACATTGCTTAGAAAGCTCGTCACGACCACTCGTTCCTCGCAATTATGGTTTGTAAAAACCAGACAGCTACCATGGTGAGGTTACGTCTAGCCTTGCTCCGCATGTCTCCTGCTGTAGCTTAAATTATTATTATTATAATCATATTTGGCAAATATGGTAGTTCATTTTCAGTCGAACTTTTTTCATGAAATAAACTCACATTTTTCTTTTCGCTATTGTTACACAATTAGGGTTAGGGACCCTAACCCCAACTCTTCTTCAAAAAAAATAAATTTATTCATCATTTATTATTTATTTATAAATTTTGATTCAAAAGTCCAAGTCCAGGCTTTAAAATTTTGAATACTAAAGAAGAAAATTATGCTAAAATTGCAAGAAAATTCTGTGAATAGCAAATCTATTGCATTAGACAACCCAAAAGTATATAAACTTTTTGATATTAAGCCTGATCTAGCAAATTAAAAAAAACCCTGAACTTGGACTTTTTTTGGGACTTTTAAACAACTCTGATTCCGATTAAATTTAATATTCTTTAAAAAAAAGCTGCTTTAAGATCCCCCATTTTTTAATTTTTAAATGTCTGGCTAAGCCTCTGAAATAGGTAATGCATAAATTAAAGAAGAATAAATTTTCATTAAATTTATTTAAATTAAAAAACGTATTTACTATTGAAATAACATTGAAAAAGTGTGATGTTTCAAATATTTTTTCGGTTTCAATTAAAAAAATAGTAAATATTGCAAGTATTTTCATATATGAAATTAAACTCTAAAGTGAAAAGAATGAGTTTAATTTATATTTGAAAATTTGAAAAAAATATTGAAGATCCTTTTTTTATTTTTTAATTAATTCATTTGTATTTAAATTTATATTCAATCGTTGAAAAACTTTGTTATTTTTTTTAAAATTTTGACTTTGGTTCGTGATATGATGACCCTTAAAATAATATTTATAGTTTAAAAACTATCTACGCACTGTTTTCCATTTTTATAAATTAAGTTTTGTTAAAATGCATTGAACGAAAGTCAATTATCACTAAAGTCAAATTTTATAAAGAAAAAAACAAATTTTTTCGGATCTAGTCTGTTAGGTGAACTGTGGATCACCTATTATTTTCTCTGGTTTTGTGAACTATCGGTTCCCCAAATTTAAAAATTGTTCATCTAATTTTAAATTTGTTCACCTAATTCAATTTTGGTTCACCTTTAACTGTCTTGTTGGATAGTTTTAGTAGTTATTCTTTTTATTTTTTGAAGAAAAATACTTTAATTACTTTGTAACTAGTATTAATTTTGTTTCGATTACGCATAGTTCACCAGATACTCAAAGTTTCGACCATTTTAGCTTTATATAGATTCTTTAGACATGCAAAAAAGAAATAAAACTGAAATGGATATATTGGGGATAAATTGCAGAGCGAACCGATAGTTCATAAATGTATTATTTAAAAAAATCAATTTCCAATATTTTTTTCAAATTTTCAAATAAAAATTAAAACCATTCTTCTTTGTTACTAAAGAGTTTTATTAAAGTAAAAAAAATGCTTGCAATATAAACTAAATTTTTTTTTTATTTGATGCTGAAAAAAATTTGAAACATCGCACTTTTTCAATGTTATTTCAAAAGTGGATACATTTTGCAATTCAAACTTAAAAAATTAAACCTATTTTAAGTTGGATCAACAAAAAATTACAATTCCCTTATCAATTTTTAGCAAACAAAGAGTTATTGAATCATAGAATAAACTTCTAAAAGAAGCATTATCTGCAAGTACAGCTTTAGGCTTAATTTCAGAAATGTCTAAAAGTCCCAAAATAAAGTCCAAGTCCGGACTTTTAAATTTTTTATTTTTTAAAGAGTCCAACACTTGCTTGGCCGCCATAATAACTACCTGGGACGGCAAAGATATCATTTTTCCGCAACAATAACTACCTGGGACGGGAGAAATTTCATTTGTCCTTGATTCTGAAAAATAGGAAAATTTATGTGATTAATTTTTTAAACTGAAGAAAAAATTTACTTTGGGATCTCGAAACTTCGAGTCATCAAGATTAAGATACTTTGGGAAATTTCTAGTCACGATATTCAACTTTGAAAAAAAAATTGAAAAGTTTTTAGACTTTTAAAAAAAATTAAGTCAGGACTTGGACTTTATTTTGGGACTTTTAAACAACTCTGGTTAAATTGGTAAAAAAATATTAAAATAGAATTAATAAAGACTGCAAAAGCCCTAATGGCTAATTCAAAATTTGTCCTGGTATACATCACTACCTCAGTAACTACTACTACTTCTATAGTTTATTTAGATATGCAAATCTCTTCAAAAATTTTGATTGTGCATAATTGTGCACAATACTTAGTAATGGTTAGGCACAATACTCATTTTATTTTTAATTTGAATTTGCCTTTAAAATTTTTAAATTTTATCATGAATTTTAATTTACCGTAATGCCTTGCCCCGTAATGCGGCATTTATTTTCAGAATTCTGGATTTTAATGCTGCATTTAACCCACTTTTTTTTCCAGATACGCTGCGGCTAAAAATGCTGCAGTTAATGTCAAAATTTTGGTATAAATGCCGCATTAAATATGTAAAAATAATAAAAATATATTTTTCTATTTTTTCAATTGTTTCAAAATTTGAAACACAAAAAATGTTCTTCGGACATAATGCATGCATGTAAAGTTAAAATTTTGAGTTTTAATGCTAGTTTATTAAATAAATTTTTAACGCTTTTAAGTCGATAAACGATGACATATTGCTAAATGCCGTAGAGAGCGAAGAAGATGATGAAGAAAGACAAGAACTTAGAAGAGAGAGAAATAATAAATAATATGGAAATTAATGAAGAAAATAGCGAAAATCAACCGCCTTCCAACCAACTCGCATCAACATCTATAAGATCTGTAGGTCAAAGATTAGATTTTAGAAATATACAAATACCAAAAGCCACTTCATCAGAATCAACTACAGCTCGTTTGCCATTAGTAACATTGAGATATAATGCGAATAAAGCTGCTAATGTTCAGTCAGAAGTCGAAAATGAAAGTCCAGAAACAGCAGCAAATGTAGAACCAACCAGAAAAGGCCGTGGTGGTCGCAAAAAGGGAAGCAAAAATAGAAAAACTCTAGAAAAAGAAGCACGTGAGAGAGAAGCTAGCGAGAGAAAATAATAAAATTTAATTTTTTTTAAAAACAAATAATTTTTATACGGAAAATTTAATGCCATTTTTATATTAAAATACCGTTTTTTTTATCAATTTAAATATAATTTCGTGACGCATTAAAACTCAAAATTTTAACTATACATGCATGCATTATGTCCGAAGAACATTTTTTGTGTTTCAAATTTTGAAAAAATTGAAAAAATAGAAAAATATATTTTTATTATTTTTTACATATTTAATGCGGCATTTATACCAAAATTTTGACATTAACTGCAGCATTTTTAGTCGCAGCGTATCTGGAAAAAAAAGTGGGTTAAATGCAGCATTAAAATCCAGAATTCTGGTTTAAAGTGCAATGCATTAGGGGGCAAGGCATTACGGTACCAAAATTCTAAGAAAAAAGAAAAATCAACTCTGTTTTATCTTTAAAAGGAAATTCATATTAGCCTTTTATTGAAGCTAATAACTTTTAAACTTTAATAAAAAGTTCCCATATTTTTGAATATAGGCGTCAAAATTCTAATAGAAAATGACGGTGATTAGTCTAGCTATTAAGTATACTTAATTTTGTTTTTGAAGAATTTGATAAAATTTGTGTTAATATTTTGTCATATATTTTTTTACTTGTTTCTGCCATTTAAAATTTGGAATATAAATTATTTAACAAAAGCTAATTAGAAAATAGTTAATTTTATTTTTCATTCAAATTTGACCGAAATAAAATACCAAAAATTTCGAAAAAATAAAAATGTCTTTTAGTTTCTGGCTCTTTCTAGTTTGACGTAAATTCTAGTAATTTAATTTTAATAAAAATTGAACAATAAAATTGAGACAAATTAAATAAAATGTGTATATTTCTAAATTTTCTCGTAAATCAGTTTAAATTTAAAATATTAAAAAATAGATTAATTTTAGAAGATAACCGAATTCTCATTTGTTTTAGTAATTTACTAAAATAGAACGATAATTTTCAACATTTTTTATTTATTTTAATTTTTAGCTATTTACATGAAATTTTAATAAACTATTTAAACAAACAAATAAGACAGTTACTTGCCATTGTAAAATTTTTTTCGCTGATGGAAGTTTATTTGAATTATTTATAGAATAAATAATAAATTTTTATATATTAGTGATGGATTTATGCTCAACTCTTTCGCTAATTCGAATTCGTGTTTGTATTAACTTTTCTTTTCAAAGAAAAAAACAATTCGCTTTTCTTATCTGTTTTCATTTTAGAGAAGATTATAGAATTAAAAAAAAAATTTATTTTTTTTCTTTTCACCCATGGCAAATTTTTTTTAAATCTAATCTTGTTTTGTTCCGTATATTATAATGAATTGACTTCAGTTAGTTGATGGAACTGGCTCGCGGACAAAAAAAGAAGTTGTAATAAAACTTTTTATTATCTTTAAATTTAAATTTTCTAAAGAAAATTTGGCATATTAATCAGTAAATAATTTGGCATTTAAATTTTGGTTTATCATTTGTTATGTATCTCTAAATTTCATATGAGTTTGCATCTTTTAGCGTCAGTTTATTAAAAATATAAAAATCAGTTAAAATGATCTAATCTATGTTTTTTATTATTTTAAATATTTAAAAAGAATTCACGTCACGCACTCATTTTTTCATAAAATAGTGATAATAATAACAAAAATAGTCGTATGGTTCACAATAACTGTAATTGGAATGTAATGGTCGAAATCTTAAACCTGTCATTCTTTGGTAAGCACCATTCTTTAGATTAGCGTTCGCTTTATTGGATGATTCCCTCAAAAAAATTGGTCTAAATATTGACATTTCGTCCTCAAAAGATTCACTTTCTGTGATAAACTCTTCTGAAATTGATTCAAAACTTTCAAAAGATTCGGCTGATATTGAATTTTCATATGAACTAAAAAAATTTTGATAATCATCAGGATAAAAGGCATAGTCAAACAAGTCGCGGCTTTTTAAATTCCCCAATTCTGTGGGTAACAGGCTTTGGCTTCTAGCAGACACAATAAACAAAATTAATAATATGCATTTCATTCTGGTCTTTAATTTTTAGTTTCTAGTCTAGATCAAATAATTTTTGGCTAATTATTTTATAATCATTTAATTGCTAATTTTAACCATGTCCATAAATATTTCGATTGGCATCATTTTAAAGTTCTAAATTAAGAATCGTTTTAAATTTTACTCTTTTTTTATAGTTTCCACCTTGAACTGATCATTCATCAATTTTGGAAAAATAGTTTCTCAAAAATTTTTCTTTTAGACAAGTTTATCATTTAAAAATTAACAAAAAAAATGATATTTTCATTATCATTTTAATTAATGAATGAATGGTGAGCCAAATAATAAGGTCTGCTACAAAGACTCAGTAAACTTTATTTAATCTAATTTTTGCCAGCATAAGCTTTTATTGTCAGCATTTTTTGCTTATTTCTTTTATAATTTAAAACACGAACGATATTAAATTATTCTTTCGATACTTCCTTCTTTAAATTTATATTAAATTAAACAGTGAACTGGAGGTATTAATTTATAACAAATAGATCTGCAAATAGTTATTTAATAGGAATCTTGGATTCAGCTTAAATTTTTTATTTATTTGCAAAATATAGAAATTTAAGAAAAATGTTTTTTAGGATAAATTTTACGATTTTTCTTAATTTTAAATAATTTGATATCAAAATTTTGAAGTTCAAAATTTTATTCTAATGAATTTTAAAAATACCATTTTTCAAAAAAAATTCTGTCAAATATTCATTCATTTTTTTTAAATTTGCTTTTGTAAACTTCTAAATCATATTAATATTTGTTTCTTTTTTAAATTTTGTTAGGGAAAATAAGTACAAGATCAGATTAAAAATACCAAAAATATTTTCTATTTTAAGTTTAAAATTTTAGGTAAATTAATGTAAGAAACCAGCGTGTAATCAGTTTTTTAATGAATGGTTTATTTGAAATTTGGTCTTATCATAAATTTTCGGTCATTTTAAGAAAAATTATAAACTAGTTTTTTTGGTTCCCATTTTGATGAGGTAATTTTTTGTTTGCATTAAAAACATTATTTAATTATCGAAAATACATTTTTATTAAAAAAATTCATATCTCAAAAATGAAAAATTCAATCTTGTAATTAATTATTTTTATAAATAAGGTTCACTTGGTTTAGGCTTCCTTTTGAATATTTTTTTTTCGCTTTATTTTATTGATAGCATAAAAAGTAATGGCAGCAACCAAAATTAATCTAGAAAAATTTGATTCTTCAATAAGTCCAGAAAAATTTAAAAATAAATCTAAAAATTATTCTTAAAAATAAATTTTTAAAGCTTTTAAAATTACACAATAAATATTGTCTTGACTTTTTTCAGAAAAAAATATAAAACTTTTGACCAAGTTTCTACGTGCTATATATAAAAAAGGTTTCGTTTTGTTTGACTTTTTTTTATGCCAAATACACATGCAATAAATATAAAAATGAAGGGGTCTTTTCAGCATAGCGGTAACCTGATTTTTCTGATCGTCCTCTAAAAAATTATAAAAATCTTCAATTTTAAAAATTTAAAAAATTAAAATTTCCATTAAGATTATTCTACTTTGGAACCATTTTGAATTTGCTTCAAAGGTGATCAGATTAAAATCGGAGACCGAATAGACATTTATGGCTTCAAAATATATTTTGAATAGGTTTAGGAAAAAAAATGGAATATTTTAAATTTATTTATTATTATTATTATTACTATTTATATTATATAATGGAAATTTTTCCCCTCAAGTAAAGTCTTTACGAACTGTACCTTGATTTAATTGTCTTTCTCTGCTTTAAATTAATTTTTAAAAACATCATTTATGAAAAATTTTTAAAAAATTGTGTGAGTAAAATAATTTACCTTAAGGTTCAGTTATTGACCCAAAACTCTAAAACGGGTGAGTCAAAATTTTTCATGTTAGCAGAAAATCTAAAAATTTTATTCAATTCAAAAATTAATTCTTCACTTGTGACCCTGTATTTTTTCTTTTTTTGTTTTGGCATTAAATTATTGCTTATTTTGGTAATCAATTACACCAAAAAGCACCTAGTGCACATTTTAAGATGAAGGAATTATACTCATAAATCATTTTTTCATTATTTTAAATTTTTTTTTTAAATTTGTTATTTCAAAATGCTTAAATAATTTTTTCTTTTTACCAGAAGAAAATATTTTTCTCAAAGAACTGCAACATTCATAAAAAATTTACCTAATTAAAATTAAAACCTTTTTCATTCAAAAAAATTATTAAATAAAATTTTCATCTACATGATTATTAATTAATTTCTAGTTTTGAGAAGAACTCTTCAGAACAAAAAAATTGATTTCGGTGTATTGGATTGATTGATTTTCATAAATTAAGTTCGCAATGAATTTTTATTTAAAACATAAATAAAGTTTTTACATAAAATAAATAATTAAATTAAATTGTTTAATAAACCAATTATAATTTTTCTATTTTTTTAGGTCCGCTGATCCTTTTTAACTAAGAAGTGGTATAATTTATAAAGTGAGTGAACATTTGTGAATGCATATTTTCTCCGAATTAGTTTAAAGCAAATAAATTAATAAATAAATATTTAAAGATTTATTATCTTGGAGCCCTTCTCATTATTTGATATTCGCACATATAAAACAAAATTTCTGAAAGAATAATCAGCTATTTTCGATTCAAATTGATTTAATTATTTCTTATTTAAAATAAAGCCACTCTAGTGAGATACTAATTAGCCTACGATTGTCTGAGCAAATAGTCTTGACCGCTTCATAGACAACTAATTTAATTTATTCTAATAAATCGAAATTTTATTAAAATTTTTCAAGACTTATTTAAAAATCAATAATTTCAAGTATATCAACTTGATTTATATAGTTTATCTAGCTAGATGATAAATTGAGAAAGAAAATTTCGAAAAATGCATCATTCTCGAAAATTCATTAGTTATCAAAAAAAAGTTTAAACAAATTTCCACTTGAAATAAATGATAGATAGGAAATTAATGTCACATAAGATAATGTATATTTAGAAATAAGCTTATCAAGTAATTTGTTGTTCTAGCCGTCTGTAGATAGAGGACCATCACAATGAGATGACTTAATTTTTTTTTAAATTTTGTTTTAATTTAGAAAAATGAAAATTTTAATTTTTATAATTCTTATTATTGGAATTAATTGTCAATATTCGAACTATTGCTCTGACGATCCTCGATGCAGATGTCACTCAATAGTCAGTAGCTGTACCAGAGCTGCCCTAAATCGAGTTCCAAAAATTAAGCAAAATTCAATTATATTGTAAACTTTTTACTTTTTAAAAAATAATAAATAAAATTTTGTAATTTTTCTAGCGATTTACGCGAAAATTTTATCACCAAAATAGATTATGGAATTTTCTTTAGCCTAAGAAAATTAAGATCTTTGTAAATAATTCTTTTTTACTTAAATTAAAAAATAATTGTTTGTTGTTTAGATTTTTGAGCAACAATCGAATAACTGAGCTTGAAGCGTACGCCTTTGTTGGGCTTGATAAATTAAAAGATCTGTAAAAAAATGTCTTTTAAAAAAACTCTTTTGGTATTTAAAACATTTTTTTTAATAGTCATCTTTATGAAAACTCAATTGAAAAAATTCACCCATATGCTTTTTACAATCTCAAAAATTTAGAAACTCTGTAAATTTTTTGGAAAATTTTTTTAGTCAATTAGTTAATCAATAAATCTAAGGTACCTGCAGCAGAACAAAATAAAAAAACTAGAAGATGGTACATTAGATAATTTGCTTAAACTCGAGCGCTTATTATTAACCTCAAATTTAATCTCAACATTTCAAGAAAACTTAATAAAACCATTAATTAACTTAAAATCTCTGTATGTGTTTTTTATTTTTTAAATTGTTTTAATTTTTTAAATTTTAAAATTTTTTAAATTTTTAAATTTTTTAAATTTTTAAATTTTTTAAATTTTTTAAATTGTTTAAATTTTTTTTATTTTTTAAATTTTAAAATAATTTATTTAAGCCGCTTGGATGATAACCGAATAAACTGTGATTGTGATATGTATTGGCTTTGGAAAGCTATTCAGCCTGTTTCCTATCAATACCGAGTATATAATTTTAGCACTAGCGCCTCGTGCTTTACTCCCAATGAATTGAGAAATAAAAAAATATCAAACTTGAACAAGCTTGATTTTAAGTGTATCGAACCTTTGATTGTAGATGCACCAAAAGATGTGGAGATCAGCTTGAACAGTCTTAAGAGTCAGGTGCAGTTTGAGTGCAAAGCAATCGGATATCCAGTACCAGCAATTCAGTGGTTTAAAGATGGGTAAGTTTATCAAAAATATTTAATGAAAATACATTTTTCTTTAGACGTAGACTTTTTTCTGACAAATATTCGATTTCTGATGATGGAAATTTGATATCAATAAGGGACGTGAATGAAAATGATGCTGGAAGATATGAATGTCAGGCATCAAGTGATTTTGGCCAAGCAAGAGCTTCGGCCAATTTTAAAATAATTCATGGATCATGTAATTTAAAAATTAAGCTTAAGAGTTTTTGATTTAAATTGAAAATTTAAGTTGATGAATTGGAATTTAAAAATCAGCATCAAGGAAATAAATTAAACAATTTTATTGTCGAAAATGATATCATAATTCTTGATTCGAATGAAATACAGCATCAAACTCCATTAAATCATTATTGTAAGAACTTTTAAAACTCTTATTTTTTTTAATTGAAATCAATTTATAAAATGCTAGATATTCTTGTTTATTTATTATAAGTTTAATTTTTCTAATAAAACAACTCAAAAAGTGGCATTAATCTAAGAGTAATTTAAAAGTAAGACTGAATTTTTTTATTTTCTAAAATAGAATTTAGAAAGAATACATTTTTTTGAATTGACAGGAATTTTAAAATAAGTAAGTAAGTAAGTAAGTAGTTGGAACTTCAATGCATAAGCAATGCATTAGCCATTCCTGTTTAACTTATTTAAAGCCACCTCAACCTCAAATTTATTGATAAATTTTAATTTAATTAGAGGAAATACGAAATTTCAATCTTAATTTAAAAATTATCTTATATGATTATTATTAAAATCTTTTATGATTATTATTTTAATTTTTTATGATTAAAATTTTTTACTTAGAATTTTAAGGAGGTTAACATGCTTTAAAAAAAATCATTATATGGCTTTTGATTTGTGGTACAATATAATAAACCTTTTTAGTAAAGAAATTAAGCCTTAAATAGAATCACGAATTTTCGTTGCTTTTTGTAATTTTTGAACAGGGATTTCTAAAATAGAATTATAAATTTTTATTAACAAAATAGAAAAAAATAGAAATAATTTTTTAAAATAACATATTGAGAATTTATTCAAGCAAAATTAATAAGATGATGAGATAAAAATTGTTTATTATTTTTTGCTAAAAAAATTCATATTAGCTCATTCAAGATACACAATTTTCTGTAAGAGGAACTTTTGCGATCACAAATAAGGAGTCACAAAGACAAGAATTCAAAAAAAAAATAGTAAAATTTTTTAACTAAATTTCATTTTTCCTAAAATTATATTTTAGTTTAAGTTTTAATAATTAATTAATATTTTTATGTAAAAATTAATCTAAATTAAACCAAAAAATTAATCTAAATTAAACCAAAAAACTAATCTAAATTAAAAACTGTCCGTAACCCGTATTTTTTTGAAGATTTTCTGATTGTAATTTAGAAACTTTTGGTTTATCAGCGATCGAAGTAACAAATGCTATGGCTCCTACTGATAAGACGATAAAAGTGCATATTAAAAATTTTGAGATCATTTTCTAATCTAGGCTAATTTAATTTATTTTTATCAAAAAAATTTTAATACTTTGATCTTGAATTAGTAAATAATATGAGTAATAAACTCAATTAAAATCCTAAATCAAAAATTTTTTTAATATTAAGATCACTTTTTACCTTATTCATCATTTTTTATTGAGTGATTAAAATAAAATATCAAATTTAATATTTAAATGTTCTGTACAATTAAAATTTAAAAAAAAAAGGAAAATTTTTAACCAAACAGTCTAATTTAGTGAGATAGCTTGACTCGTTAGGGTTGCAGTATTTTTTTACTAATACTACTACTATAACTACTAAACAAAGAATAAAAAAGTATTTAAATAAATTAATTTTTAAAATTTAGAATTTTTTTTAAATAATGGAAAATTGCCTAAATACTTAAAATAATATATATATTAACGAGGCTCTCCCATTAACCAGTTATTAATTAACAGCCTAAATATATACGATGTTTTTTTGATTCTTTTTCGAAATAATAAATCAAATTGGTTAACAAAATATTTGTCTTCATTTTACCAAAAAATTTAATTAATTCTCTTAAATTTTCAAGCAAACGATGTTTCCTTTCTAACAATTCCCAATGACCAAACAGTGACAGAAGGCAGTACAGTCAAATTTTCTTGTCAATCTAGTCAATATGGTGACAGAGTTACATGGCTTAAAGTATTTTAAATATTAAAAACCATACTCATAAATTAAAAAATACGGTAAAGGATGGAGAAATTATTGAAAACAATTATCATTTTAGAGTAAAATACAACGGAGATCTAGAAATTCAAAGAGTACTTGCTGAAGATGAAGGCTTTTATGTTTGCTCAATTGGAAACAACGATAATATCAAATACGCTCAAGCAAAACTTACAGTAAATAGTAAGAATAAATAAGAATTAGATTTAAAAGCATAAATAACAATAATTAAATTTTAAGTCGCTGCTTCATTTATAAAAAGGCCAGTAGATGTCAATGCAATTGAAGGAAACTATGCTGAATTCTATTGCAAAGTCGCGGGAAAGCCGGATCCCATAGTTATGTGGAAAAAAGATGGTAGAAACGAAAAATTTTTTATTTTTTATGAAGAAATATTTTTTTAATTTAGGGACAATAATTGAAAAAAAAATAAACAATCAAAATTCAATTATATCTGATTTTGAATTTTATCAGAATAATGAATTATTACGCGTCAATAATTTAAATCGAAAAACTCATTCTGGATTGTACACTTGTGTTGCAGTTAATGCAGTTAATACAATCTCTTCGGACGCTTTGCTTCAAATAACTCAAGCAGGTAATTTGAAAAGAAATTAATAAAAAAATTTTGTCAAGTTTATATAATTAATTAAGTTTTATTCAAGATAAAATTTTTAAATTTTGCTTTCAAAAAATTAAAAAAAAATGTTAAAACAATACTGAAAATAATTTATTTTACATTCATTTGAACTGTTTAATTACGATTTCTGAAGTTGGGTGAATATGAATTTTAGTTTAAGCTAATTATTTTTTGTATAAAACAAAAGCGTTCGATATAGCTAAAAATTTTAAGGAAGAACTTGTACAAAATTTTGAATGAAAAATTTGAATTATATTATTGTTTGATTTTGAATAATTTAAGGCTTTTTAAATTTGAGAACAATTTTTTCAATATTACAATATTACAAATATTTTTATATTCAATATTACGATTTTTAAAAATTTATTAGAACAAAAAAAAATTAGTATGAAACTTATAAGTAATAACAAATAAATAAAAATTGAAAGTAAATTAAAAATAAACTATTTTGAAATTTTATTGAAATGACATGAATGTTCAAGTTTTATTTTTAAGAATTGGAAAAGCCAGTAAAAATCTTTACGAGAAAAAATATTTAAACTAAAATGAAAAAAGCTTTTTTAAGTTGTTAAATTTTATTTAATTAATAATGGAAAAAAAATTTCTTTTCTTTTTACAATTCAATTAATTAATTCACTTTTTCGTTTAAAAAAAAAAGTTACAATTTTGAAATATTTTTAAATTGTATATATTTTTTGTTAAGAAAACATACTAATGCCTCTTCACAGATTATATTTTAAAAAAATTTCGCTAAGTTTTTGTTTTATAAAAAATTAAAATATTTAATTTAATATAATTTTCTTTAAGAAATTTTCAAAACTTAATAAGCTTATAAGCTTGAGTTTTATTTCTCTTTAGCAGAAATACTCATTGTTGCACGAATCGAATTTAAGATTTAAAACATATACTTTTAAAACCTCGTTTTTTTTAAAAACGAGATAAAAGATAAAAAAATTTGAACCCTAAATGATTCATAATTCTGTAAAAATTTAATTTGTTTTAACGAAAAAAATATTATTTTTAACTTCAACGCTT
Source organism: Brachionus asplanchnoidis (assembly GCA_025491095.1). NCBI lineage: Eukaryota > Metazoa > Rotifera > Eurotatoria > Ploima > Brachionidae > Brachionus > Brachionus asplanchnoidis. The sequence goes on from JAILYF010000006.1 coordinate 2,737,817, forward strand.
ATAATAAAAAAGTTGACTTGCTAAAAGTTGCCGAAAATACACAGCTTCCAAAATTTTCAAGATAAAATACATTGGTAAATCTACAAAAACCCCAGAACTAGTAAAATTACGTTATTTTGCGTAAATTTACGTAAGTTTCGGACAGCTTACAGTCCTACGTAAATATTAGTCGGTAAGGATGTTACATACGTAATTTTTAGTAAATTCGTCCCTAAGTGCTTACAGGCCAAAAAATAGAGAAAAATAAAAGTTTTTAGAAAATTTGAATCTTTTTAATTTTTACCTTTTCTTACTTAAAATTACACAATTTTTTGTAAAATTTTGTAATTTACTTTAAATTTTACTTTAACTTTAAATAAAAAATAACAGATAAACCTTAAAATTTATTTAAATAAACTGTCAAGTTATACAGTAAAGATTAGGGTTGGGAATTCGAAATCGACACTTTCGAAATTTTGTTAAAAAATAGTGTCGATTTCGATTTTTTGATTTCGAAATTGAACAAAATGATAATTCAATGGTTTCGAAAAGGAAAAATAAATTTCGACACTGAAACTCAGTTTCGACATCCAAATAAAAATTTCGATATTAAAACTAAGTTTCGAAGTTAATTAATATATTAAAAATTATAAAATAATATTCGAAAAATTTTTTTTCTTTAGAAAAAATAAATCAATCAATTAAAATTAAGTAATTATGCTTTGAAAATTAAAATTATTTTGTTCATTGTTTTATTTGGGATTTTTATTAATTATTTTTTAATAAAGACTAATTTTTTTAACAAAATTAATAAGAAAAGTAACGCAATACAAAGCGGTTTTATCAGTTAAAAAACCCTACCTAACTTTTTTAACAAATTTAGTAGATTTTAGACAGACATAGAAATTATAAATTATTATTAAAAAAAACAAACAAACAAATAGATTAGTTAATTAATTTGTTTTTAAAAACTTTAAAATTATTTTTCGTTCTTTTATATTAAAATAAAAGTTGAATTTCTTTATGAAAAAAAAAATGTATCCAAACTTTTAAAAATTTAAAATACAAGAGAGTTTTCGTAAAATAATACGCACATAAAATAAAATAGCTATTTCAACGTGAAAATTGAAGTTTTAGTTTCGAAACTAAAAACATAATGTCGAAAGTGAGTTTCGACATCGACATTATTTTTGGTATTCGAAATCAAAATTTTAATTTCGAAACTAAAATTGCATTTCGACATTAAGTTGTAAAATCTACAATACTTTATAAAATTCGATATTAAAATCTTTAGTTTCGAAATCATTTCTTAATTTCAATTATTAATCAAAATTAAAAATAATTTCGAAATTTTTTTGTTTATAGTCGAATATTTTTTTTATTTCGTTTTCCCAACCCTAGTAAAGATATGAATATTTTCCTTTCCAACTAATATTTACGTATAATTACGTAAAATAACAAAATTTTACCAATTTTGGACTTGTTGTAGAACCACTGTAAAATGATAATAAAATTGTTTTTTTTTCCAACTAAAATTTTATTTTAAGTAAAACCATATTTTAAAATAAGTCAACAAAATGTGAGTGTATACGAAAACCAATTGACTACATTTGAGTGCTTTGCCGAAGGTAAGCCCAGACCCCAAGTTTTGTGGTACAAAAATGGCCAGCGTATCAAGACTGACTCTCGGGTTTACTTTGACTCTTTCGGATATTTAACACTAACCCAAGTCCAAGTAAACGATGCCGGTGATTACATTTGCCGCGCAGAAAACATCGCTGGTTCAGCAGTCCACAAATTTAGCCTAAGTGTTAAGGACATATACGGAACAGTGATCTCAGACACTGTTATAACTGAAGCAGTGGAAACTGCACGCAAACAAGTCAACAAACAATTTCAAAATTCCCTGAATAGACTGCTGAAAAGTCGCCAGCCAAAGACCCACTCTGAATTGATGGCTTTGATTCGCTTTCCCAAAGACAGCACCCTTCATCTGGCATCAAGTGAAGAAATATACGAACGTGCTCTGGATATCGTATTCCGGCATGCAGACAACATCACTTTTAACCTAACACAAAGAAACTTTAAAACCCAGGACTTGCTCACACATCGCCAACTACAGCAAATATCCGATCTGTCCGGATGCTCTCGCTACAAACGCAAGGTAAATTGTTCCCAAAGATGCCTGAACTATCGCAGTTTTGACGGAACATGTAACAATGTGAAAAATCCAAGATGGGGCGCAGCAAACACTGCTTTGAGGCGTTTGGCACCTGCAGAATATGAAAATGGCTTTTCTACGCCCAAAGGCTGGAACAGGTCAATGCTCTACAATGGTTATATGCTGCCAAATGTGAGAGATGTGACCACACGACTAATAACTACAGATAAAATAACTGCTGATGAAAAGTTTAGTCTTTTATTGATGCAATGGGGACAATTTTTAGACCACGACTTGGGTCATACTGTGATGGCTATTAGTTTGAATAGATTCAGCAATGGAATAGCTTGCAGAGATTCGTGCACAAATGAGCCACCGTGTTTTCCCATTGAAGTTCTTCCGAATGACACACGCCGCAACCATTTGCCTGGCTTGTGCATGGAGTTTATAAGAAGTTCGGCAATTTGTGGTTCTGGTGAGACCAGTTTACTTAGTGGTAATGTTCATCAGCGTGAACAGATAAATCAGCTGACTGCGTTCATTGATGCTTCGAATGTGTATGGAAGTAGTGATCAAGATGGCTTTGATGTTAGAGAGAGAGCAGTTAACAATGGCAAACTGAAGGTTCATACGACGCCCAGATATCCAAAAGGATTTTTGCCCTTCAACTTGGATACACCGATGGATTGTCACAAAGATAATAAATCTACAGTTGGATGTTTTATGGCTGGGGATTATAGGGCTAATGAACAACTGGGTCTTTTGGCAATGCACAATCTTTTTGTAAGACACCACAATTACATGGTAGATAGGCTTAAATTGGTCAACCCACATTGGCTTCCCGAACAATTGTACCAAGTAAAAATTTTCCTTTTGAAAAATATTATAGAGATCTAGAAAATTAAATTTTTTTTTCAAAGTATTTGTATAATCCTTTTGAATCCTTTGATAATTATAAAGATTTTTTTCTGAGTTGTGAATAAGTTCAAAAATGACAAGGTTTTAGCCTTTATTATCAAAATTTTTGATAAAAAATTGCTTATCATCTAAAATCTAAAAAAAAGATACTAGTGTAGTTTTTTCCTTATTTCTTTAAAACAAAAAACTAATTGAAAACTGAATTTTTTACAAATTTTTAAAAAGAATTCACAATTCTGCTACGATAAAATAATTTTTACGTTAAATAATGTAAATTATGGTAAAATCCTTTTATCGTAACACCACTGTAGTATATTATTTTTTATTAACTGAGTTAAGATGTCCGATGAAGTATTTCAAGAATTGTTTCCATTATTGACTGATTTTGCCAATTTACTATAACATAAATGACTAATACCGTAAACTATTGACCACTACTCTTGGAACTATGTCAAAATTTGGGTTTATTCTATATGGAACTAATACCATCGAAACCATGTTATAAATTTTTTTTTTTTTTTTTTTAAATAAACCTTGACTCCTGACTATAAACTAAGAGAAAGCGCAAAAGTTTGCTTTTATTCATAGAATAATTTAGAATTTATGCTAAAATAAATTAAAAAAATTGTAATAAACTTAAATTTTTTCAGTTTTTGTATTTAAAAATCTGATCTTGATCTTAAGTGATGACGAACTGTACCCGAGTTGGCTCAAGTTGAAAATATTGAAATTCGGACGACAAATATCACAATAAATACTCGGAAACAATTTTATTTAGATAGGAAACAAGAGGTGTTGGACTTTTTAAAGACTCAATTTAAAAAAATTCTTCTGTTTCAGAAAAAAATGCTCATAACTTCACCATCTCAAATTAAAAACACTCAAATGATAGTTTTGGTGAAATTCAGAACAAAATAACAAAAAGAACAGATAAATGTAAAAAATTGAAAAGATTTTTTTCTAAAAATTTTAAGATTGTCTTCGTGATTGTGACATGCTGCAACATTCAAAATTGCATCAAATATTCAAACCTCTTGTTAGTTAATTTTTGATTATGTAGTGTTTTTTTTTTTAAAAAAGCTTATTTTACAGATATTTTTCTGATAAAAAAAAATTCCCAATGGTGTTTTTAATCTGACTGTGACTTCGACAGTCTTTGTCTTTTTTTCACATTTAATATTAATTAGCAGACTTTGAATGTTTCACTATGTCTCTATCACTTTTAGAAAAAAAGTTATTCAATTTTTTATCATTTAGTTCTGTTCTTTAGTACTGTTCTTCACAAAACCTAAAGAATTTTATTTTACAATCCAGGATATTTTTGACAATTTAATATATTGAAAAGTTTCTTGATGTTTTTCAGCAATTGAGTGTGTTGATTATGTGGTCATTTATATTTTTTCCCTTTTTCAATTTTCCCTCTTAAACTTTTTCCCTCTTAACATTTTTCCCTTAATTTTTTTTCCCTTTTTTTTTTTATTCCCTCTGTAATTTTTACCCTCTTAATAATTTTCCCTTTTTTGTGATACATAAAAAATAATTAAAAGCGTCATAATTAAATTAAATTTTTATTTGCAAAAAGAATCATTAAAAAAGAATTTTTCGCTTTTAAAAGGAGCTTCTTCAATTATTATATCCAAAGCTTCTCTTATTTTATCTATTGGGATCAATGCTAAAGCCATAAAACGTTTAATCCAAAACCTAAACTTAAAATCATTTGAATAATTAGCTTTTAATCCCAGTAGACAAATTTTTTTCCGAATGGCCTGAGTAAAATGAAACCAACACCCTTTAAGTGTGATTCCTGGAAAAACTGAGATGACACTTTTCATTGAAGCAGACTCGAAATCTACCATAACTTTTTTTAAATTTTTTGGAAACACAATATTACGCAGTTGTTCTAACGCAATAACGTACGTTTGAGTATTTTTGTTTTCCAAAAAAATATACGCACAAACATACGTAATTTTATCGATCACCGCATGAACGGTCAAAATTTGATAGAATTGTTTTGGTGCGTTTTTGAAAGTACCATCTAAATGGTACTCTTCGGCCTTTTGCAATATTTCGATCCCAGTATTTGAGATAAATATTAAAACTCGATTCTTGTCTTTGTTTTGGTTGTCAAATCTCAGAAATGTTTCTTTTTGACCATTGACCAAAATTGTTTTTTGATCATCACTTAATTCTAAGGATGGTTCGGTTGGTACATTTTTGTTTTTGTTTTTTGAGCAGGTGACACGCGCAATCTCTTCTCTTGGAAAGAACTCAGCTACCAATTTCGGATCGTATTAGAGTCTAATATTTAATTTTTACTGTAATTAATTATCTTTTTATTTTTGGATTTAAATCAATTAGAAAGTCAATTTATTTTAAAATCTATTTATTTAATCAAAAGGATAAGGACAAGACTTTTTTAAATGCAAATTAGTCAATTAGACTTTTTTCTGGAATAAAATGGATAGAAAATTGAGACTTTAACTAAAAAATCGACGCAAAATAAAATTCAAAATATATTGAATTTTATCAAGTTTATCAATATACCAATTCAATATATCAATTTGAACCTTTTATCAATATATTTTTTTGACAATAGATTTTTTTTTTAAATTATTTACGAAGTTAAAATATTAATAAATTTATTTTTATTAAATGTGATTCAAATGTTTTCTTTTTTCTCGTTTTGCGCTTTTCTTTAAGCATTTAAAAAACAAAATTAACTTGAATAACCTCTTTCTGTAAAACAATAGTAATATAACGAAAAATTTATATTCAATTTACCTTCAGTTACGAGTTCTGTTGTTTCCTCGTTCAGTTATTTGAGATCAAATTTTTCTGTCTATAAAAATGTGAAAATATATGGATCGTACTAAATACCAGTCATTAAAAATTTTAATCTGCTGATTTCAAGAAAGAAGTTCTATTAGAGAAAAAAAATTCACACTCGATCATATTATCTTACTATTTTTTATAATAATATTAAAAAATTAATCAGATAAATTTATTCACCATATCAATTTTAAAATTAAAAATTTACTGAAAAAAAATTGTCTTGATTTAAGCTTGAAAAAAATCTAAAATAAAATTTTTACCAAGGAAACAAGAAAAATAGTTGGAGCTCAAATGCAGTACATTACCTTTGAGCTTTGGCTTCCTTATGTTTTGGGTCAAATTGGTATGAGACAACTTGGCACTTACAAAGGATATGATCAGAACATCGATCCCACAATGACAAATGAATTTGCCACAGCTGCTTTTCGGTAAATTTAACTCGACATTCTACAAAAATAATTATAATTCAAAAATTCAAGATTTGGTCATGCTTTAATCCAGCCTTTTACATTCAGATTAAATGGAAGCTTTCAGCCAATACCCGAGGGAAATTTGCTGCTAAGAGACTCTTTTTTTGCACCTGAGAGATACTACCACGAGGGTGGAATAGATCCTATACTCCGAGGTCTGTTTGGAGTAGCAGCTAAAATAAAACTTCCGCGTGAAATAATGAACAGTGAATTGACCGAAAAGCTTTTTCATGTATCTAGAACAATTGCACTAGATTTAGCTGCTTTGAATATTCAGGTAAGCTTTAAAATAAATGATTATATTTCAAAGATTTTTCATAATTTGTTTAAAATTTTAAAATTAAATTTCAAGTTTGAAAAACAAAAATGATTCGATTAGAATTTTCCCCAGAGTTTTTCAATAGTAAAAAAAGTCTAAATTAGATTTTAAAATTAAATGGAACAAAAAAAATTGAAAAACAATTAAGCCTTAATGTTTTAGATAGAAATTCATAATTTATAAATTCAAATAATATTGAAAAAAAAGAAAAGATAAATTTATTCATAGCTTTTAGTATATAAAAACTTAAGATCATGTCAAATTACTTGATTTTGCACCCAAATATGGAAAATTTTAGGAACAGAATCATTAAGCCATTAAATTGAATAACTTTAGAATTCAATCATTAGGCATTTAAAATTTTTATTTCAATTTAAAAATTTCATTTGAATTTTTTAAGTTGACAACTTTTTTGTTGAAAACTTTACTCAAAGTTTCATCATCAACTTTTTAAAATAATAAAAATTTTTCTGACAATCTTCTTAGGGAAAATAATTAAGTAACTCTCTAATTAAGAATATATAAAGCTAATAAAATGATGGACAAGAATTTAAGTTGATTTAAAAAAAAAAAAATTAAAAATTCAATCAGAACATCTTTTGGTTATTCGAGTTTGAAAAATAAAAAATTTTATTATAAAATTTAAAATAAAACAATAATAAAATAATAATAATAATAATAAGCCACAGCAAGCAGGCTTACTAAGAAGGTCGTCTTTGGTAGCTGAACTACTAATTATTAAAAGTATTAGAATCTTTATTTAATGAATAGAATAATTTATGATTTTATATTAAATTTCTAATTTTAAAATATCAGGTCTAGGTTTAAAAATTAATCCAAGGCTAATCTCACAGTTCAAAATTAGAGTAAAATTTAAGCATTTTGAATTTTGGAACAAAGAATAAAAAAAAATTTTCGTTTAAGTATAAAATTCATTCTACTTAAATTATTAATATCTACTTAAAATTCATAAAATTCTATAAAATTCTACTTAAATTATATAAAATATATAATTTCATAAAACTTTGTGTCCCCAAATTAAGTCTTTGAAAAAAATTTAAATTTTTTCTTGGTTACAAAATTTGCAATGTTCAAATTTACGAATCTTGAACCACTTCTGTATTTAAATTTTATTTTGAAATTGTAAAAATTTAAATTTTTTAAAATCTAAAAAGTTATAAAAAAACTCAAAAAAATTTTTTTTTTCTTTTTAGAGAGGAAGAGATCACGGAATCCCGAGTTATGTAAAATACCGGCAAATATGTAATTTAAGAGAGGCTAGACATTTTGAAGATCTACGAAACGAAATATCGAGCAAAGAGGTTAGAGATACATTAAAAAAATTATATAAAGATGTGCGCAATGTTGACTTATGGGTGGCTGGTATTCTTGAAGATGTAGTTGATGGTGCCAAAATGGGTCCTACATTTCTGTGTATTATTACACAACAAATGAAAGCATTGAGAGATGGAGATCGATTTTGGTATGAAAATCCGTCTCAATTTACATCAGAACAGTTAGATGAAATAAAAAGGACAAGTTTGGCAAAAATAATCTGCGAAAATGGTGACAATATAGATCATATTCAAAAGGACCCGTTTTTGAATGCCAAATTTCCGAATGATATGTTTGAATGCTCTGAAATTAGGGACATTTCTTTAGAGCCTTGGAGAAACTGCTGTCAAAGAAATCCAGTTGGATTGTGTGGTGAACCGGCTTATTTCTATGTATCAACCGAATATTCGAGAAGAAAATGACATTTGAATGAAAAAAAATAACTTCTATTAATGTCCGTGAGTTTTTTTAATTAAGCGACATTAGATTTTAATAGGTATGATAATTTTTAGATTTAATGAAAAATAAATCATATTTGATTTTTTTTTTAATTTAAAATAATTCAAGACTTAGAATCAAATTTTTCAAAAAAAATGTAAATATTTAAATTTTTTTCTTTATGAAGTATTCAATTAAATAAAGACAATATTAATATTAAATCGTGTTTTTTCTTTTAATTTATCTCAGATTCAAATCGAAAAAAAAATTCACTAAATAAAAAATTTTTTTTTAATTTTTATATTATACCGTAGTTGCTAAAAAAATTTAAAATGCATCATTAGAAAAATATGCTAGCCAATTTTTTTTTACTAATTTAATATAAATAAACCAAAATTTGAAAAAGAAGAAGTCAAATAAAAATATAAATTGAAGTTTTATAAAAAAAAAGGGGTGTGACATTTTTTTTATTGAAAAAAAGCCAAAAAAAAGCTTTTTTTAACTTGAATCGTTTGAAGTCCCAGGGATCACTTACGTTTCACCTTTTTTTTTGAGCCTCCCAAAATAATGAAATTTATTTTATAAAAATTAATAGAAATTTTTTTTCAAAAATCTATCTTTAAACAATTAACTTGGCCGTATTAAAAAAAGAGACTAATTGTAATTTCTATGAGACCCTAGAAATTAATTTCGAAAAAAATCTCGATAAAAGAAGGGCATTGTGAAATTTCATACAAAACTTCCAATACAAAATTAAAAAAATTTTATAACTTTTGTTCTAAGTGTCAAAAACTTTTTCTGTAAATGAAACCAAGTGAAGCAACTTTTGTTTCACCTTCTGCGGAAGTCTGCAAAATCTGTGCAAATTAATTCAATTTTATTTTTAGGGTTAGGAAGTTTTGTATGATATTTCACAATGTCTAAAAGAAGTAAAAATTTTTGCAGCAAAAATAGTCGAATATTTTTCTAAAAATTGACGGTACAGTCAATAACCGGTTATCCGGAATGAGATTCGAGTTTTTTTTTTCAAAGTCGTCCGGATAATGTATTTTCCGGATAACACGATTTGCTAACGAAAAGAGGGGTAAACACAGTGATAATTGATTTAGAGTGTTTATTTAGAACAAAGAAACATATATATTAAGGTTTAACAGGAAGTAATACGGAAGCAATGATGTTCTAATTAGCTCAAAGCCTAAAAAGTAGGAAGTTAAAAAGTTCAAAGTAAAAAATCAAAAAGTGCTGGTCTGAAAATTGATTCCGGATAATCGAAAATTCCGGATAAAAAATTCCGGATAACCGGTTATTGACTGTATTTGTTTTTCTATATAATATTTGATAAAATTAATTAAAATATAAAAAATTATTCAAAATTAAATTTAAAAATATTTAAAATCAAATTAAAAATAATTTTTATAATTAAATAGAAAAAATTATTTATTTTCAATAAAATGATATTCTTTTGGATCTTTATTAACCATTTTTAGCAAATAATTTTCCATATTTCCAAGTTCACTATACATTTTGCTAATAACAGATCCGACTTGGTTCTCTCTGTTCTTAGTGGTATCCAAAAGAGTCGCAAGTCGATGGACCAGATCATTATCGTGCTCTTTGAAAAAATCCTTTAATTCTTCATCGGACTTCCAGCCGTTTAGCAATTGTTGGTGCAATTTTTGATACTCGATCTCTAATTCATCTTGGGTCGTCAAATGCTCAATTGCAAAATTGTCCATGTATTTAAACTCGGGCTCAAAAGCTTTTATTGCCTCAGTAAATTTATTGTTTTGATCCTTGATTGTTTGCATCTTTAATCCAGTTTTGAGAATTTTATCTTCCAATTCGACGGATTCTACTTTTTGCTTTTTCATTTTTTCCAGTGATTCAGCTCTTTTAACATCAAGAATAACTTTTAACTCATCCTTGAATACATATTAAATCAATAAATCAAAATAATATTCTATTAGTAAAAGTACCCTCGAATCATCATGCTCCTTTATTTGTTGTTTTACTTCGGTAATTTTGTTTTCAAAATTATTTTTTCTTGTTTTGGCATCTTAAGATAAATAAATATTGTTTTTGGTAATTTAGGTATGCCAAAAAATTTCACGTTTTATCATTTTTTAAAACATATAAATTAACAAGTAATGAGTGAAGATTTTAGAATTTTTAAGGTTAAAAGTGCAATGTTTTTGGTTAATACTTTTTTATCACTAATTTTACTTCACCTGAATAAATATACTTATATCTATGTAAAAAAAAATTAAGTGTAAAACAATTTAAAAATACTTTTTATATTTAAAATCTTTTTCAATGTAGGTTTTGTGAATTTTTAAATAAAAATTGAACAAAAATAATTCATTTTTTAATTTATTAAAATTAAATTTAGTAAAAAATACTAGAAAAATACTGAAACATACTTTGTTGCACCTTTATTACCTAAAAAATAATTTTCATTTTCTTTTTTAATAGTAAATCAAATCAATAATCTATTTAAAACTTATTGATCGTTTATTTTTTGTCTTTTTTTTACTTGAGAAAAATTATTTTGGGTGAAAAAGGTACAACAAAGTATGTTTCACTATGTTGCAGCATTTTTTCTAATATTTTTTATTAACTTTAGTTTTAATTTATTAAAAAATGAAGAATTTTTGTTCAATTTGTTTTTGAAATTCCATTACCTTCAATATCTTGGATAATTTCTAAGCTTGAAAACAATTGGCGCCTTTTTCTTTCTAGAAATTGCTTGAGTATTCATTCTTTAAATAAAACTATTTTCGGATTCACATTCCAAATCGAGCATTTTAGAATTTGATGAAAAAATTTAGCAAATTGAAGTTTAAGATCAAAATCAATAGATCAAAATATAAATTATAATATTTTTTTGATTAGAGAGAAAAAATTAATTTTTTCCAAATTAATTACTTGACATGCCATGTCAAGTTTAATTTCATATTTAAAATTTTATAATGTCCCTTTTTAACTTTAATAGGTTTAAATTTTTTAATTGTTTTTAATGAAAACCTACTTTTATAGACAAAAAATTTACTGTTTTAAAATTTTAATTTATTTAAGTGGAAAAATAAAATTATTCCAGTTTGATTGAATGGTTATAAAAATTATAAATATTAATTTGTAACTAACTTAACTTGAATTATTTAAATTATTGATTGTTTTTGTCAAAAAACTAGAGATCAATAATTTTGATTATAATTTGATGATGAACCATTAAGAGACTTAACATGTCCAGTAAAATTGTTTTTTCAAATCGAAAAAGTTATTTATTAATAAAAAGTTAGCTTTAATTCATGTAATATTATTATAAAGTAAATTAATTTTATTGATAAAAAAGTTATTTTAGTAACAAAAAAAATTTCGAGACAATGTTTTTTCAATTTGAAAATTAGTGTCTTTCTTTAATGTCTTTGAATTTTAAATTTTCTCAATATAAAAATCTCAAAATTCGAGAAGAATCGAAAGTTTAAAAAACATGTAACAAATTTTATTTGATATCAAACTGTATAAATTATATTAGAAAATAACAATTCATTTCATATTCTAAACTTAATTTGATCATTTTGAGCATTAAAAATTGATCTTTTTCTTCAAAAAAACTTCAAATTGTCAATATTTAACGGAGTATAATCAGTCTAATGAAAAAATTATCCAAAAAAGCGAAAATTTTCCCACTCTCATCTTAATTCATTTATTTATAAAGGATATGTAATAAAAAAAATAAAACCAATTTTATTTTATCTTTAAAATTATTCATCAAATCCTTTCAATCTTTTTAAAATTTTTATTTTAAATCTTCATTTTAAAGAAAAGTATCAATTAAAGAATTGAATTCAGTATCGACACATGGTATCGAGCTTGGCACGGGCAATCATGAAAATATCTTGCACCACCTTACAATCGTTTTTTAATTTATCACTGGATCGATTCACTTGTTTGGCAAAAATTTTTACCAAAAATAATTCTACACTATTTTTTGTGTTATATGATTATTTTGAGCAGAATACGTCAACAATAAGAAAATCATATTTTCTCTATCCTAAAAAAATTGAAATAAACATGGTCCAGCTGTTTTTTTCTGGCTAGCATTTAAGTGAGTTATGCTATGTTATGAGTGAGTTAAAGTCTGTTTAACCTTCAAGCTATTTAAAGGCCCTTATTTTTTAGATAAAGATTTGTCAATTTTCAATATAATCTTAAATCTTAAATCAAAATAATTTCGATTTTCTAATTTAAAAAAAATTCGCCTAATACTTTGTCTAGTCAAAGAGCTCAACTTTTGAGCAATTTTTATCTGAACATGTTTTTCTTCACTTCCTTTAAAAAGAGTTTAATTTAATTAAACAAAAATGTTTAAAAAAATGTCTGATAGATTTGCCTAACATTTGAACCAAATTAGGAAACTAACTAAAAAAACGCAAATTTTTTGTCAACCTCGTTGAAAAAAGTTGCTTACTTATCACGGATTTTCGTGTTTCTTCATAATCTTTGCATTTTTCTCTATAAAGTTTGCACAAGTCCTTATACTTAGGCTCCAATTCATTTATTTCAATGAGATTTTTGTCATTTTCAGTGGTGTAAAAGCTATATTCTTTTTCCAAATTGCTCAAATTAGCTTCCAAATCTGATTTCATTCGATCATAGCTTGTAATAGCTTCGTCCAATTCAGTTGTCAACCTATTTTTTTCTTTATCATTATGATTAATAATTTCATTTAATGATTTTTCCTAAAATACTTTATAAATTTATTGTTTAATTTTTTTTACTTCAAATTACTTTTTGTTGTAGTTCGGTCGTTCTGCTTTTATTTGAATTCATAAAAGTATCAACAGAAGATTGAAAAATAATCAAATTGGCATTAAAAGCCTCAATTTCACCCAGTTTAGCTTCGCGCTCAGCTTGTTTAATCAATCGTGTCTCTCGTTCATGTTTTAGCTGATCTTTACACTGCTCAGCTTCTCGCTGCAGCGAGTCCATTACTTGACTTAGAAAAAATAAACCATTTTATTTTAAAATTTTTAGAAATCATCTTTATTTTTTTCTCTAAAATTTTTCAAAAAACTGCTTATCTCTTCGTGTGAACACGAAAATTATAGATGTGCTATTATTGAGAGGTAATTGAAGTAATCATCAATCATTAAATGATGAAGAACATACTAGAGAATAAAAAAAATAACTTTTTGGACATGGAATAAAAATTCCAAAATAGACCAATTTAAAAATTAAAAACATTGTCGAAACTTAAAATCGAAATCAAGTAAAAAATTTAAACCTAGTTTTGCAGATTTTAGTGGATCTAAAAGCTCTAATAAAGCATCTGTCTTGTTTTCTTTGAAAATTTAGATTTTAAAAAATATTTAAAAATAAGTTCTGATAAAATTCACAATCAATAATATGAGTTTTTGTTTATGTTTGGAAGTTCACCTTTTATTACTATATACAAAATGACACGAAATATAAATTAAAAAAAAAAACTAAATTAAAATAAAAATAAAATTATTTGTAAAATAGACATTTAATTGTCTTTTGAATTTTTCTACCCTTTTTATATATTTTATTATATTTTAATTTATCGATGGTACTTAAACTTTAATAAAATAAAAAAAAAATAAAATTAAATTATATTAAGAATTTTGTCCAATTTTTGAAAATAATATTTTTTATGATTCTCTTTTATCTCTATGTAGAAAAATTTTTTGAAAGAACTTAACTTTTTGGATTAAAGATTACAATGGATATTTTTATTTTTTTATGCTTGATAATGATACATATTCGTAATTTTATTTAGCAAAAAAGTCATTTTAAAGTCTTTGCTAAGTACATTCAGTAACTTAATTTCAATTACAAAATTAAAATTCAAGTATTACAGTGGTGTTTTAATAACAGTATTTTACGAAAAATGACGTAAAATACCGTAAATTAACCAAATTTACCACATTTTATGTAAATTAGCGTAAAATCCGAAGAGTGAAATAGAGATATTTTACAAAAAATTACCAACGTAAATCATCAGGATTTTACGATAAATTTGGTAAATACAGAACGGCCAAAATATTTTGAAAATATGTCTTTTTTTCAGAAAATCGAAAATTTGAGAAAGTTTTTTTTTATAACGATTTCAAAAATAACTATTTTTAACCAATTTATAAAAAAAAAGCTTTCTAAAATTTTCGATTTTCGGAAAAAAAAAGATATTTTTTCAAAAATTAATTTAATTATTTTTTTGGTCGTTTTGTATTTTGCCAAATTTTACCAAAATTATCGTAAAATCCTGATAGTTTACGTAATTTTTTGTAAAATATCTCTTTTTCACTCTTCGGATTTTACGTTTATTTACGTAAAATGTGGTAAAATTTTACGGTATTTTACGCAATTTTTCTTAGAATGCTGTTATTCAATCATCACTGTATGACATGACTTTAAAAATTCTTTTTTCACATTATTTTTAACTTATGAATTTCCTAGGTCAATTTTTTCACTTTTTTAAAGTCTTTTAATTTCAAAAAAAAATAAGTCAAGTAATGTGGCTTTTCTTATAGAAATTTTCATGCTCTTTCCAAAATACCATAAGACTTTGGTTTTATCTAGAAGAATATGGTGATCATTGTTGAATTTTATTTGAATTTTTACAATTTGACTTTAGATCAACTCTGAGTCCGATAAATGAAATTTTTTAGATAATGAATTAGCATGTGCAGTCATTAATTTAAAGTGGCTGTTCATTACCTGTATATTCTAAAATTTATTTTATTGTCAATATTTTTATTTTATTGCTAATAAACAAAGTTCATTTAATTAAGCAAGTTTTTTTTTTGACTTTATTAGTTTATTGCATATTTATTTTATTTTATTTCAAAAACTTGGTTTAACGTTAAGAATTTTTAATAAAATTCAAAAAAATTATTTTACTGTCAAAATTTTTTTTTTGTGTTGTTCAAACTTAAATTATGTATAGCACGACTCATTTAGTAACCGAGCTAAAGGCTAAGTGTAAAGAAAACAAAATATCATACCAAGGGACTAAAGCTGTTCTAATCGAACGATTAAATGATTATATTACACAAAATAATATTATCGATAATATTGACGTTCAATCGAAAGAACCAGTCTAACAATTCCCAATCGCTAAATTATGGTAGCAATTGAACCAAAGAAAAAAGCTGGTAAGGTGGCTAAAGCAAAAAAAGCCTTGGAAAAACAGTAATTTGTAAATTTGTTGAATTTTGTTTTTTAATTTTTTTATCTTTTGTAAATATTGACTAAATAAAAAAGACAAGTAAATAAAAAAATAGACAATAAACTAATTAATTATGATATTATTACTTTGAAATAAATTTTTGAGCAATAAACTAATAATTCTTGACGTTAATTAAATAAATTTGACATTTTTTAGAACAATTAAGTAATAAAATAGAAAACACAGGTAATATTTTCTCATTTAAAGTAATATTATTATTAAATTAGACGCTAAAATCTACAATAAAATAATTGGGTGACAATTAAGTGACAATAGATTTCTTTAAGATTTTTTTAACATACCTATGAGCTTGTTGATTTTCTCCAAGCTGAACATAAAGAGCTTGATTTTTTTCTTCCAACTCGGCAATTTCTTTATACTTTTCACCAATTTCAGCTTTGATGCCATCAATTGATTTTTTAATGGCATCATTAATTTTTTGTAATTCCTTAAATCTGTCATAAATCTGCTTCAATTCAACTTTTTTGTTCTCCTGTTCCTCTTTAAGATTTTTAACATTCTCAATCTCTTCGGTAGTTCGTTCAGCCGTTTCTTTAGTTCTTCTAATGGTATCTGTTTTATTTTGGTTGTAATCTTGCTGAGTTTTGGCCTCTAAAGCTGTTAGTCGTAAACTTTCGGTCACCGATTCTTCATGTTCCCTTTGATTTCGCTCAACCTGTTTAGTTCCATTTGTAATTTCAGACTTTAATTCTTTATTTAGCTCCTCATATCTCTCATTTTCTCTAAACAGCATTCGAACAGATTTGTTGCTTTCTTGTACGGCTTTTTTGGCTGCTTGAACTTCTCTGGACAAAGCATTTAATTAAAAAATTTACCTTTATCTAAATTACCTTAATTTAGTTTGATTAAATTCTTCTTGTTCCATTGCTTTGGCATTAGTTTCCCTCTAATTTACTAATTTTAAATTTAATTTCTTTTTTTTTTAATTTTACTTTTTCATCATCTAGCCCAATTTTGATATCGCGAGCCTCAGCCCTCTCTTTGATCAATTTTTCATTCAAACGCAACATTTCTTCTTCTAAATCATAAATCTAAAAGCATAAATAATAAATCTAATAAAAAAATTAAAAGATTTTTCTTTTTTACAGTCTGATTAAGTTCTCTTAATAGATCTCTAGTTTCATTTAATTTTATTTGAGACGAAGCTTTATGGCCCATTTGGTCATTTAACAATGTTATGATGTTTTCATGCTTGGTCTCCAAAGAGCGTTTTTCTGGTCTTTTTGAATCCAAAAAGTAAATTTTAACCGGTGTATAAAAATATTACTCCATTTGAGCGATTTCCTCGGACAACTGTTTGTCCTTTTTATGCAGTACTTCTATTTTTTTTGTCAATTCTTCTAATTTGTTCTTAAGGTCTAAAATTGCTTCCATGTTTGAATCTCTCGCTGCCTTTACATTTTCTAAAATGTTCTTTTTTTTTATTTTTTAAGGACTACAAGCTGTTTTATTTACCATCAATCTCTCGCTGTAGATCGGAGTCAAAGAATGTCATTTTATGTCTAAAAACACTTGCTTTTATTGTTTCAGTTTCTAATTCTTCATGCATTTTTTTTATACTAAATTCCTTAATGAAAATTTTAGAAAATTGAAAAAAAATGAATTTAATGAAATACTAAATCTTGTAGTATTTGAGCCAAATTGTCGCAATGTTGAATGTCTCTTGGATCAAATTCATCACTTTCAGCTTTCATAGCCTCCTCTTTTAAAAGTCAAAAAAGATGAATTTATAAAGAGATTTTTTTTGCTAGTTTAAAAAATAAAATGTTTGGCTTTCTACTGGATGTTCAAAAATTGGACAAGTATCTTATAAAATTTCCTTTTAGACCGAATTGAATCTAATTGTGTATTTATATTTAATATGCTGAAATAATTAGTTAAATTAAAAAATCTAATTGTTCAAAGGTTAATTAACAGAAAAAAGTCATCTGGAGCTCCCGACATATTATTTTTAAATTTGTATTATTCATTAAAATAATTTGTTGAAATCATTTTATTTTTATACAATAAAATTTCAGTTAAAAATATCTAGTTGAAAAAAAATATATATATTATTCTGTTTTTACAAATTATTTTTTAGAATTTCTCCAAATATTTTTAAGGTAAAAATTTAAAAATAAAATAAAACTTTTTTTTTTAAATTTAATTAAATTATGGCTATTAAACGTTGTAGTCAAACTAGTGGATTTTTTTAAAATTTTATTTTAAAGTTAATTTATAAATTATTCAAGATAATTTTAAATATTAAAAAAATTCATTTGAAAAACAAAGCCAAGAAAAGAAAAGAACAAGAAAAGAACACTTAAAAAGAAAGAAAAAGTTTTAAATTAAATAAGCATACGTAAGCCAAAAGTCAGGAAAGGAAAAGCACAAGTGAACCAAAATAAAAAGCACGCAGTTTTGTCAAATGGACTCAAATATTTTGCTTGAAACAAACTGGCCAACGTTTGGACAAGGTGTCGTATCTGGGCACTCGAAAACTTTGCATGAATGGTGTGGTAATATTTCTAAATTCGTCCTGGAGCTTTCAAATCATGTGAAACTTCTAGAAGAAAGAGAAAAGGAGAAAGACATTGAAATAAATAAACTGAAATCTGAATTGGCAGCAGAAAATAAAACAGTAAACTCATTCAACAACAGTAGTCAGTGGATTCAAATGGTAAAACAAGGATCAAAAAATGCTAAAAAACCAGCGGATCAGATAGCTGTAGAAAATGCAACCATTAGCAAAATGAATGAAAGAAACAGAAGAAAAAAAAATGTGATTATTTATGGTGTGCCAGAATCAAAGAAAGAGATTTTAGCAGACAAGAAAGCAGAAGATGAAGCAAAAATCAATTAATTTCTATCCACTATTTGAAAAAGTGATATCAAGCCAGCGTATTCGAGACGTTTGAGATCTAAAGACCAAAGTAAACCAGGACCAATTCTAGTAGAACTCAAAGAAGAAGCAAACAGAAATCCACTACTAGCAGCGAAAAAGTTGAGAGATTCAAATATTTTCAAATCTGTTTATCTTAGTCCAGATTTGACTGAAACCGAAAGAGCTTTAGACTATGAATTGAGAAAACAAAGAAATGAAGCAAATAATGGTCTTTCACAAGACTCGCCCTTTCGATATGGCATCCGTGGAAATCAGATCGTCAAATTCAAGAAGCAATAATCGTTCATCAGAAGCGCCATCACGTGCAGATAGTCTCGAATCTTTAAAATGTATGTATTTAAATGCTACTTCTTTGGACAATAAACTAGATGAATTCAGTGTTGTTATTGAAACATATAGCCCACAAATTGTAGCATTTAGTGAGACTTGGTTCAAGAGCATCTCAATTACGAACGTTAAAGGATACAATTTGTACAGAAAGGACAGAAGTGATGGACGCAGAGGCGGTGGTGTATGTCTCTACATTGATGAAAAATCGACTCATTTGAATTAAATGATGCAAGTTTTAATTTAAGTAAAAAAAAAAAATTTGGGTAGTAGTTAATTTTAACTGATAAAAGTATTTAGTTGGCTGTTTTTAAAGGCCAAACGATTGTTGATATGAACGATTTCGATTTAGTCTTCAAACAAGCTAAAGACTATGTGGACGAGAGAGGTTATAAGGATCTTCTAATAATGGGTGACTTTAACTTTCCATCAATCATCTGGTCAAATGGCTGTGTGTCAGAAATCTTAAACGAAAATGGACTCGAACATAAATTCAGAGAGACGCTAAGCGAAACTTTTCTATATCAGCATGTAAATATCCCAACTTTTCAAATGTCAAACGAAAAAGCTGTCAACACTTTGGATTTGATTTTCACGACTCAGCCTGGCAGTGTGTATGCAATCGATACAAAATTTGTTCTTGGCAACATTAATAAAGGACATCTGGTTATCTTATTCAATTTTGTTCTCAAAAACAAGGTGTGTTAGGAATCATATACCTGTAAAAAATTTATTTATAATAAATCTGACTTTGGAAAAATTTCTCATTTTCTATCAAATATTGATTGGGTGCAACTATTTGAGAATTTAAATATTCAGGAAATGTACCAGTTACGGATGGCTCTAAAAAGAAAAGTATCTCAAAACCTTGAATAAAAAATGAACTCAAGGTCTTAATAAGAAATAAAAAGAATCTTAGATATAGGAACAGTTCACCTAACTGGAAGGATATGAATCTATAAAGTGATTAAAAACGTATCTGTAAATCAGTCTCATCAGAAATAAAAAGAGCCAGACTAACTTATGAACAGAATTTAGTTGAAAAAGCTAAGAAGAATCCAAAAATATTGTACAAATACCTAAATGATCAACAAGTAATCAAAGAATCTATCAAAGCATTATAAAAGTCAAACAATGAATTAACGCAAGAACCGAAAGAGACATCAATTCTTCTTAATAAATGTTTTCAAGATGTTTTTGTTATTGAACAAGATGGTGAGCTTCCTCATTTTGAAGTTGAATTTAATGAAAACTGGTCAGAATATATTGACATTGAGCCAAATGACATTAGTTATGAAATAGTTTTCAATAAATTACAAGGCCTGAATCAAAATAAATCATGTGGTGTAGACAAGCTTCATCCGTTTTTGCTAAAACACTGTGCAGAAGCTTTTACTGTTCCTTAAACTTTGATTTTCAGAGAATCATTATCGAATAGTCAGCTTCCAATTCAATTCAGATCAGCAAATATTATTCCATTGTATAAAAAAGGCGATAAATCAACGGCAAGCAATTATCTGTGTCTTTAACTTCAATTCCTTGCAAAATTATGGAAAGCATAATAAGAACCAAAATGGAAGACTATCTTTATAAGAATAATATTATATCTAAAGAACAGCATGGATTTGTTAAGAAAAAGTCATGTACATCTAATCTTCTGGAAACACTAGATTTCATCTCAATGAGTCTAGACAAAAGTATTCCTGTTGATGTGATTCTGCTAGATTTTGCGAAAGCATTTGATACTGTTCCGCACAGACGACTAATAGCTAAATTGAAAGCGTATGGCTTTGATGGTCTGACACTAAAATGGATTGAAGCTTTCTTAAAAAATAGAAGACAACGAGTTATTCAAGGTGAAATTTTGTCGGATTGGGTTGAGATTTTTAGCGGTGTACCACAAGGGTCAGTGATTGGTCCACTATTGTTCGTTTTGTATATCAATGATCTACCTAAAGGAATAGAGAATGCTGTGAAATTGTATGCAGATGATACTAAAATTTTCTCGCAAACGGTATTAGAAATAAGCGCCGCGAAACTACAATCAGATTTAGATTTAATTTTAAAGTGAACTCAAGATTGGCTACTTCTCTTCAACACATCAAAATGTGTGGTTATGCATTATGGTCATAAAAACAAAGAATTTCCTTATTTTATTAATGGTAAGCAGTTAGCAACGTCAGAAACCGAAAGAGATCTTGGAGTTATTTTCAATACAAATCTTAAATGGAAAAATCAAGTGATGGAGGCTACAAAAAAAGCAAATCAAATGTTAGGTCGCATCAGGAAGTCATTCGCTCGTTTCGATTGTAAGTTATTAAGATCTTTGTATTTAAATTTTGTTCGACCTCTTTTGAATTTGCGGTGCCTGTATGATCTCCAATTCTTAAGTCTGACTGTGAGAATGTTGAAAGGATTCAACGCAGAGCTACGAAATTTGTTTCGTCAATTAGAAACAAACCGTATGGAAGCAGATTGAAGGCTTTGAACATTCCAAATCTGGTGGAAAGAAGAAAAAGAGGTGATCTAATTTAATTATACAAGTTCATGCATGGAATAGAATCGGTTGAAAAAGCAACAATTTTAATGTCACAAAAAACCAAGGAAGAGGTCACTGCCTCAAATATTACAAAGAAATATCGTGGCTCCAACATAGAGATAACTTTTTTTTCAACAGAACCGCTAACATATGGAACTCGCTGCCAAATGAATTAGTTGAAGCCCCCAATGTTAACAGCTTTAAAGCAGGCATTGATTGCTGGATGAGCAACAATCAATCACATCAGCTGTCTTAGTGTGCCTTATCAGCACACTTGCTGACTAGCCAGCTACAGTCAAAACTACTACTACTACTAAAGCCAAAAGATTCAGAATTTAAAAGGTAAGCTCCTAAAATAAATTTCGAAATTAAAAGATACACCTGGCAGCTCTAATTAAAATTATAAAATAAAATGTGTAATTTAACTAAAAATATTTTCTTTTCTTTAGTAGTAATAGAAGAAGTTGAACTTTTTAGAAAATTCTGCAAAAGAATTGATTGAAAAATGAAGATTAAAAAAAGGACCTAAAATTTTCATTTTTTTGCTAGATATTACAGAAATTTGCATTGTAAAAAGTAAATTTTAATGATAAAAAAATTAATAATATTTAATATAATTTTTACTTCATTTGGAGAAATTAAAAAAAAAAATCATGCAATACAAAGAAAGCTACGAATTAAAGAAGTTCAAAATGTTTCTTTTGCTTTTTATCATTCAAGTATATTTGTAGCTCTATTCCTAGGTTCTTAGAAACTTTTTTAAGGCAAATTTTAAAAGCTTGTCTTAAAAAGAGTGTTTTGACTTAATTTCATTTTTGTTTTAAATTATATTAATTTTATTTACAGCATATCATTTAAAAAAATCATCAAGGGGATCATTTTTACAGTATATTTTCCCCTAAATATTTTTATAATGAATGAACGAAGATAATTTGTATACTCCTAATTTATGATTATAAAGCTCTGTATAAAAATCCTAGTAAGTGTCAATTACTGAGATTTTTATTAGTTCATTTAAATAATATGGATAAAGCATTAAAATTTTCAAATAAAATAAAATTAGATTCTATTTTTGTATTTTTTATTTTTTCTTTACGATAAATTAAAAAATTACCTAATTGTCTGAGGTAGCTAAGGGCATTGTTGACAATCAAAGACATTCTAATTAAATAAAAATAAATAAATTAAAAAAAATTAAAAATTTTGCATGAAAACCGAAGAGATAATCAAACCCTTGTATTTTTTCAGTAAGATATAATAAAAAATTTAACAAATTTATTATTTAAATTAGATTAAAATTTAAATAAACCATCATTAATTATAACAAGTCCAAAATTAACTAAAATATAAAAACTAAAGCTCTAAAATTTTATTTTTTCTTGGTGTTTTTTTTCGATGATTCGGACACAGATTTGTTTGATGAATTTCGGCGTTCATTTTTAGAGCATCCATTTGGACTCATCAAATGCTCTTTCCAATTTTCTTCTCCCAAACCAATGTTTAAATGACACAATGGACACTTATTGGTATTTTTTTCGAATGGGATACATTTTTTAAGTTTGAAATGGTAATCATTCTCTTGTCCAATGTTAGTGTTAACCGCTTCGCTGCACCGTGGACACTCTTTATAATTATTTTTGAATTGACATTCTGCTAATAAGTGTTCATTTTGAGTTGCCACTTCTATCACTTGTTTGCAATTAGTACATTGCTTTAGCATTGGACATGATTTCCAAAAATGCATTTCAAAGCCTTGTTTGGCAAATTTTTCATTTACATCCCCGCAAAACATGCAAGTATTGTCTTGACCATACTCGGACTCATCGATCATACTAGTTGGGGTTTTACGGTCCTGACTAACATTTTGATTTGGAGTCTTTGAGCGGTTTTTTGTTGGAGTTCTGCGACCAGGTCGAGGTGTATGCGAGCCCATATGGTCACTCTGAAAAATAAAAAATTTAAAAAATTATTATTTAAAAGAAATTTATTTTATTTTATTTTTAGCAAAGCTTAGAAAAAGATTTTATTTAAAAAAAATTTGATAGTAGCAGATAGCCGTTTTAATATTCGGAATGAATCTTAATAAATAAAAGATATTAAACTTCTAATTAAATTTTCTAATGAAACAACTAAATTTATAAAAATCAAAGTTCATATCATATTATAATAGTAATTTATTTTATTTTTAGTTGCCAGTTTTGTAATAATTTAAATCAAATTTTATTTTTTGAAAATTAAAATTTTTAAGGTGTTAATAGCTGATTCAAAGATTTGTTAGTAAAAGATAGTTTATTTTTTTATTAAAAATTGATTCGAATTTTTATGTTTAATTATTGATTTTTTTTTTAAATTTACAAATTTTTTTTTATTTAAGTATTGAAGTTTAATTTTAAACACAAAATATGACGGCTTGAGGAACAAAAAGATCACTTTGACTTGCTGGCTTTTTTGCATTAACAATAACACTTTTTCAATTATCCATTATTCCTATATTAATCAATTTTTTTAATTATTTAATTCAAATTTCTGTGCTTCCAAAAGTCAATTTTTGATAGAGCTCTACTTGATCAAATAAAAAAATAAATTCTCGAAAATAAATCGTCTTTCTTGATTTGAAAAATTAAATTTTCGATTAAAAGTATTTAGTGAATAGAAAAGAATAGTCTAAATAATTTTAATCGAAAAAGTTTTAAAAAATTAATAGATTATTATATTAATTCATGATAAACATAAAGATAAGTTAGAAATTATCTTATGAAGAAATAAATCTAAAATAATTAAAATTTGCTAATTTTTAGGCTCAAAATATCAACCTTTTCAGATAGTTCAAAGAAAAATGTGACTAAATATTAGGGTTTTTATGTCTTATAGAATGATGAATTGTAAATTTTGGAAGCACCTTTATTTATGTTTTTTATTGATACAATGTTTTATGAAATTATTCCGAGAAACTAATAAGTTAAAGCATTGTATTTTTCATTGTATTGTCATTTTTGAATACAAAAATTACAGCTTAAAAATCAAATCGTTTTTAAAAATTTTTCTGGCAGAAAAAATGATGGGCGTTCACACAAAAATTTTAAAACGTGTTTATTTTTTTATTTATTAATAAGTTTAAGGCAGTCTAAAAGAGTTCTACTATAACTCTCACCAGCATTTTTTCACAAAACAAAAATATTTCTAAAAGTTTATAATTTTATGTACTTTTTGAGAATAAAATTAGTTTTTATACAAGATTTTTATTTTTTGAATATTTTAATTTTTTTTATAAACCTGAACCCCTACTGACGCTTAAAAGTAGAAAATTTCAAGAGCTTTTCAAAAATGTGTCTAGTTTGTATTCAAATCTTGAGTGGCATTTCTATTAAACCAGGAACAGGTTTTGTGCTCAATTAGCTCATTCAGAAAATAAATTTTTATTCTAATAAATTTTTAAAGCTTTTCGAAAATGAAATTAATTTTATAAATTTAGCTCTAATTTAAAATTTCAGAAGATAAATTCAAATTCTTTTTTAAAAAAAAAAAGAATTCTAAAATTTAAAGCTCCTGTTCAGAGGAGATAAAATTTGGTTAATGATTTTAGAGTAGGTTCGACTGCTTTTAATATTTTTACTATTTTTTTTATAATTAGAAAATAATATTAAAACAAGGAATTTTAAAATTTAATTCCAAACTTCCAATTCAAAAAGAAAAAAAAAATATAACTTTTGTTTTAATGACCAAAAAATTGTTCTTTCGATGTAACAAATTGAAACAACTTTTGTTTCATTCACAGAACAAGTTTGTGAACAAAACTTGTAAAAGTATCTTCTTTTTGTATTGGAAGTTTCAATGTCTTAAAACGATTAGTCTTAAATTTTGTAATTTTTGTATTAATAAAAATGTTCAATACTTTTTTCACCTTTCATTCAACAAAAATCTGCTTTACCTTGTCATAATTTTGCAAAGGTTTTCCATCTATTGAATCAAATGCGTCATATAAACTGCGATATTTTTTGTTCCGTCTATTCATGTCATTATCCGGAGGCAAATGCTTTCTTACTGCATTTCCATATTCCTTTTTGAATAAATATTTAAATATTTTTTTTAAAGAGCAACAAAAAAAAATGTTACTCGATACATCTGCACCAGAATTTTGGCTGCCAATTCTCTGCACTCACCACAATTGTGGTCAAGAGCTTGCGCACAAAATTTTGATATATTGTCAACATTTAGTCCATTTTCTTTGGTTCCCAGTCTTCGGACAAGTTCATCAATTATTTCAACTCGACTGAGAGCCAACCTGGGCGCTATCTGCAGCCTTATTGGCACTGTACAATAATTAGGCACTGTGTGCAGTGGCTTTATCTCTGTAAAAGTTGCCATTTCTACCAAATACTCTTGGGCTCGCTGTCTTAGACGAGCATTGGTATCACCAGTCCTGTGTATGAGCACCGGCAATGCTTTTTCCAGAACATAGTTTATATCACTTTTTCCAATTGAATGGTTGCTGGCAAACTCTGTGACTAAAATCTGGAACAAAGCAACTGTTTTATTGAATACACTAAACACTTGGTCTTTGCACATTTTGGCAACTAGGATGCCGGATGCGCGCATCAGTAGCTTGGCCTCCTCTCTTTCGCCCTTGTAATTAGTCAAATTATTGAACACTTCTTGGATGGCATCTTCTCTGTTTTGGAAATTTTTACTGTATAATTTGGTGACTATTTGCTTTCCTAAATAATCATTCATCAAGGCTGCTTCCCTGACTTCTCGTTCTGTCATTTCTTCTGTGCCGTCCATGGGGTCATATGACTCTGGCTCGAAGTTGTCTTGTTCTGTAACCAGCGCGTCATTGGACTGGGTCATTGGTCCCTCGTCATTTTCGTTTGAAGGAAAATCATTTTTGTCTATGCGACTTTTGTTTGTATTTCGGAGAGTGGGTATAACTCGGTCTTCATATGGAGTTGGTGGTTTCTCTGGACGTTCGCTGATGCTCGCTCGGTTGGAACGAGGCGAGGTCTGAGAATTTCGTTGACGATTTGTCAGCAAAGGTTTTGGTGAATGTATAACAGGTGACTTGCTTCCATTAGCTGAATCATAGTCCAAATCTCCAGATAACTAAATTAAGGTAAGATCAATTTTAAAAAATATTTTATTAAATTTTTTTTATTAAAATAAAAAGTTAGTCAGATTAGGGTTAAAATTTGTTAGTTTAATACCTCGATTGATTTTCGGTGAGATGTTCTTAAGTCAATTCTGGACTCAGCGTCGTTATTAAAATTAGCTCTTTTTTGAAGTAATTCTTTTGATTCAGGCTATAGAATTTAAGCAAATTTAAAAATAAAAAAGTAACAAAGCTCAAAAATCGCCTGGAAATTTAGGCTCAATTGATTTTGAAAAGATTTTAGGATTTTAGCAAGGCTTTGAAGCGGATTACATGGAACCTAGACTCGAATACTTGTTAAATATTTTTTGAACAATTAAGTTTTAAATTTATTGGTTTTATTCAAAAAATTTTAGGATCAAGTTTTGATAGAATTAAAAAAAATCGAAATTCGAATTTTTTGCTTGTCAAAATAAACTTTTAAAAAAAAATTAAATTAATAGTGATTAATTTTGAATTAGAATTTTTATGTAATTTTTTTGTTCATTTGTTTATTTTAAAAGCAAACACTCAAAAAAAATTTCAATTTAAAAAACTTTGATTTTGAAACATGAAAAAAATATTCTTCTAATCTATTAATTTAAACATTATAGATAAACAAAATAAGAAATATATTTTTAAATAAACATCAAATAAAAACTACATAAAAATGTCACTAAATTTTTTCTGATTTATAAAAAATAAGATAAATAGAGAAAAAAATAACTTGTTTTTATAATTTTATTTAAGGAATTTAAATTTTTTTTGTTGTTGTAATTTTGTTATATTTTCAATTATCAAATTTTTTGGTGAAAACTGCAAAATCGAAGTTTTAAAGTAAAATTCAGAGTAGTCTTTAAATATTTTAAAATATTCATGTTAACTATTTTGAATTTTTAATCATAAAAGATATGATGACTTAATGATTAAATCAATCAAATGTACCGAAAACACTACCAATAGAAGATTTTGATGAAATTTGAAAGCTAAAGTTAAACAAGATGTACCTAAGGCAACTTGAATACAAAATTTACAAATGTCGGTGCTTTATGGATACAAAAGGTCATAAAAATCATGTCACGATTGTACCAAATTAGACATATTATTTTAACCAAGAAGTCTTTTTTTCGAATAATAAAATAATCAAGACATAGGTTAACAACCAAGAAAAAATAATATAAATCTCACTTTCATATTTAAAATGAATTAAAAATTAAAAATAAAATTGAATTAAATAATAAATAAATTAATAAAATTTAATGTATCATGAATTGATATTGAGTTTATAAATAAAAAAAGTTCAAAACCTATTTTTAAATAAAAAAAATAGAAAAGGAATGTGAACCAAAAAAAATGGTATAAATAACCAAAAATCCTACCAAGATAATCATTCAAATTAAAATAATTCAATTAAAGAACTAAAAGATAAATTCCTTATACAAATAAAAAATGACTTCAAAACTAGCATTGGCCTTTTTTGTTGTTCTATTATCAAGCACAGCTGTTCTGAGTTCTTCCCTCGGTGAAAAACTTCAATCAACTGGTCTTAAATCCGAATCAAACAATTTACAGTCTTCATCAGGAAATCTTCAAGGTGCATTTGGACATGGTGCTGGTTATGGAGTGTATGATTATGGTTATGGATATCCAAGCTACGGATATGGTTTGTATGACTATGGAATAGGTTACGGTTCTTATGGATATGGTAGTGGATATGGTTACACATATCCAAGCTATGGATACGGATACGGTTATCCATCTTATTACAAGAGAAGATGAACATTTTAAGTTTTCTTCAGATTAGATTAGTTTTAACATTAGTTTCCAGTTTTTATTTGACATAATAAATTATTTTACAAATCTTTATATTATCAAATCTCTAATTTTAATTAAAGATCATATAGGGAAATTTTTTTTATATCTAAGTTTAAATATAATTTAAATTTGTGTTTTAAAAACTTAACTTCTAATTTTACATATTAAATCCTTGCCATAAATATAGCAATGTAGACATTTAGTGTATCTAACTTCAATGAACCGTTACATACTTGTTGATAAGAGATAAATTTAATTATTTTCTAAATCAATTCATCATTTACATCATAACCCTTAGACCTTTATTTTCCATACAAAACTTTTACAAGAGAAGATGAACATTTTAAATTTCCTTCAGATTAGATTATTTTTAACATTAGTTTCCAGTTTTTATTTGACATAATAAAATTTTAAATTACTTTTTTAATTAATTTTTTTTTAATTTAAGTTTTAAAACTGTTTATTTTCAGGAAATCACGAAAAGTTATTTTCTGTATTGGATTTAACAATAGATTTTTGCATTTTTACCTTTCAAAGTAATAAAGGATATACTTATTCTAATAAAGCATTACAACTGTTTTGAAGTAAATTAAACAAAATTTTAAGAGCTTCTTATTCAAACATTACTAAGCAATAATACATTTAAACCTTTAATCAAAAAAATAACAAAAATGTATCAAAATTTAACTGTTATCACATTATTATTCAAAAAAATTAAATAAGTTTACGCTTTTATTTCTTTATCCTAAAATAAAAAACAATAAAAAAATTTCAAATATGACAGATAATTTATTCATGAACTTTGAATTTAAATCAAATTTTTAAATATTCGAGACCTTATTCAAAATATACTTTTTTGTATCATTTTCATTTGAAAATTTAAAAATCTAAATTATCAAGAAAATAAAGAGCATAAATAAAATCTATCCAAAAAAACAGTAAACATCTTCACTAACTTAGTAAAAAAATAACAAAATTAATAAACAATTAACTTATTCAGTTTATAATATTTATTTCAGAAAAAGAACACAAAAAATAAAAAAATATAACAAAAAAAGATGAAAAAACACTAATTCAATTAAACCATAACTTTATTTTAATTTTAATCACTAATTAAGTAAAAAAAAATTACATAAAAAAAATTAAAAAATTTCCTATTTTATTTTTGTACAACCATTTGTACAATTAAAACCTTTTTTTTTTAACATTTTTGCGTTACACTTCTCACAACTTATTTGAATGCTTATAGAAATATCCAGACCTATCTTATCAAAATTCATTCCACTTTTCACCATGTAATTGAGTTCTGTTTTAGTTATATTTTTATCAAATTAGTGCAGGTTTTATCTAATTAGTGAATTAATATATTAATTTTTGACTGTTTCGCTCTATTAGATATGTTTTATTAATTTTGTGAATAAAAAAACAAATTAGTTATTTTTTAATGAAATAGTAATATTTTTACTGAATTTGTGATTTTTTTTTCTAAATTTGTGGTGACGTTTACTGACGTCCGAAAATAAACCTTTTTAATGCCATTTTTAAAACAAATGATAAATTTCCAAATATTTCTAACAAATAAAGGTTCCATGTAAAAGCTTATAACAGGAAGAAAAAAAACAAAAATCTTACATCAATGAACTCGAGCAGATTATTAGTTTGCAATTGTCGATAAGTTTCTTTCCGGTAATCTTGTATTTGTTGCTTTTTTATTTTCGCTTTTTCGTAATCTTCTTCTTCAATAGCTTGACGTTTTTCGATATCGTAACGAGCTAAACGCTCGCCGATCTTTTTTAGTTCTAAAATAGCCAGTTTAAGCCGCTTGGCTTCGTCATATCTTTCGGCTAGGTTACAAAAAAAATTATTTATTAAAAAAGAGAAGAGAAAATTAAAAATAAAACCCTACTTAAAACACAATCTGTTTTTTTTTTATCCAATTTTCGAATAATTTGGCTTATTTCTGCATCTTGGTACATTGCAAATGCCAAATCATCCAATGGTGAAATATAATCAGCTCGCTTAATAGCAGCCAGAACAGTTGGATCTGCGTCATTGTTCTTCAGCATATCTTGATTGATTTCGTCATCTAAATCAACGCCGATCACGTTAATAGCAATAATGCCAACCTTGGGAAATCAGATTATTTTTTTCTTTTTTTTTACCAAAGGTACCTGGTTGTAGACATTGAGTCGGTTTAGGAAATTTTTATGAAGAACAAGCTTTAGGAAAAGACCCTCGGCATCTACATGAACAGATTTAAGTTCACGTGCCTTGAGATCTGTTTTTTCGTTAGATGATAATTCAACATATCTAAAGAGAAAAGAAGGTATTTATTTGGAAGAAAACAGCAAGTAGAGCTTTACCCAAGCCGAGTGTATTTGGCGGATTCAAAAGAACTCTGGTGGTCATTAGTCTCAGGACTGTCGCCAATGTAAAACTCAATTTTAGATGCAATCAAATATTGATGAGATAATATTTGCACTTTTTTAAGAACAATTTTTTTATTAAATTGTATTATTAAGTCTATTGGGTATAGACAATATCTTTGATTAAAGTGTAAAAATTACTGGCATATTTATCTTTTTAGAAAGAAAATACCTTTGTGAAGCCCATCCGTGCACCAAAGGTCCATGCTTGTCAGAGTCTAAGTCGCTGGCGGGAAATTTTTCATCTTCACTAGTTACATGCACAACTTTAAATTCGATCTTTTTAGGCGGCATGTATTCTTTTTTAAACTTCATTAGAAAATATTATTAATCAGAGAAATATTTTTAAATAAAAGTGTAGGTTATTTTTGGTTTTTGTAATGATATTGGTCTATGCACCAGTGTGTGTACCAGTGGCTATAGAAACTCTTGAAAAACACAAGAAAATATTTTATTGTTTAAAGTTAATTTTATAAGAAGTTTTGGCTAATTTATGGGCTCTAGATGAGTACTGCTTGTATACTGCGAATTAAAAAAATTGAAAAAGTTAATGCTGAAATAAAATCAAAAAAAAAATTATAAAAATTGCTGGTTGCTATAGTGATTATTCTATTTAGAATTATTTTTTTTATTAGATGATTGCTAGGAACTGAATTTGTGTGCGAATGTGCTAAGACTTTTATTTTATTTGGAAAAAGAATTTTCTATTTATTTTTAATTTACTTAAATAAAATTAATTTTTTTGCTTGTTTTGTTTATTATAGATTTTGAAATTGCGAAAAATATTTAAACTGTAAACAAACACAGGCTTTTGTTCATATTTATTAATTGGTTTAAATGATTATTAGTATATTAACAGTCTAAAAATTGGATTAAGGAAGATTTTTTATAACTTCCTTACTCGATTATTTAGAAAAAAATGATGGACGAATTGGGCAAAAAATAATTTCTATTAAGGCTCTAAGAAAAATAGAAAAAAAATAAAAAATCGAAAATTTATTCATGACAACTACACAAATTACAATACACGGATATGCGGTCTAAAATTTTTGTT
The DNA here is from genome assembly GCA_025491095.1 of Brachionus asplanchnoidis. Classification (NCBI taxonomy): domain Eukaryota; kingdom Metazoa; phylum Rotifera; class Eurotatoria; order Ploima; family Brachionidae; genus Brachionus; species Brachionus asplanchnoidis. The sequence goes on from JAILYF010000006.1 coordinate 2,769,712, forward strand.
TGTTTTTCATGTGACAAACAGAATAAATTTGCTGATTTTTAAATTAAAATCAATATTTAAACAAAGAAATTATTTTAAATGAAAAGTCTAAATTTTTAAACACAATTTATCCAATAATATGAAATTTTTTTTTGGATAAATTTAATTTTCAGTTAAGACTGTTTGTTTCGGCTCTAGGAAACCAAAAATAAATCGACTTAAAAACTCTAATTGAGAAAGGATGTGATGCAAATATTTTAATCATAAATATTTTGGATTAATTTTAAAAATAAGTAACATTTTACTATTTAAAATCATTTGGTCGACGATTTAAGAAAACAAATTTTTTTTTTATTTAGCAAAGAAGAAAAATTGTGAAGAAAAAGACAAAAACAAGGGAAATTAACCTTCAATAAAAATAAATTCAGGAAATGATATTTTATTAACGAAGAAACAGCAGCCAAAAAATCGGTTCCAATATGTGCTAATCTGTTTCTAAGCTCAATAGCTTAAAAATACGAATTCTAAAAATAAAATAGCAAATATGAGAAATTGGACATCACAAAAAAATTTAAATGAAAATAAGAACATATATAAAAATAATTTTTATAAAATAAAATGTGAACCAAAAAAAATGGTATAAATAACCAAAAATCCTACCAAGATAATCATTCAAATTAAAATAATTCAATTAAAGAACTAAAAGATAAATTCTTTATACAAATAAAAAATGACTTCAAAACTAGCATTGGCCTTTTTTGTTGTTCTATTATCAAGCACAGTTGTGCTGAGTTCTTCACTTGGTGAAAAACTTCAATCAACTGGTCTTAAATCCGAATCAAACAATTTGCAGTCTTCATCAGGAAATCTTCAAGGTGCATTTGGACACGGTGCTGGTTATGGAGTGTATGATTATGGTTATGGATATCCAAGCTACGGATATGGTTTGTATGACTATGGAATAGGTTACGGTTCTTATGGATATGGAAGTGGATATGGTTACACATATCCAAGCTATGGATACGGATACGGTTATCCATCTTATTACAAGAGAAGATGAACATTTTAAATTTCCTGCAGATTAGATTAGTTTTAACATTAGTTTCCAGTTTTTATTTGACATAATAAATTATTTTACAAATCTTTATATTATCAAATCTCTAATTTTAATTAAAGATCATATAGAGAAATTTTTTTAATATCTAAGTTTAAATATAATTTAAATTTGTTTTTTAAAAACTTAACTTCTAATTTTACATATTAAATCCTTGCCATAAATATAGCAATGTAGACATTTAGTGTATCTAACTTCAATGAACCGTTACATACTTGTTGATAAGAGATAAATTTAATTATTCTCTAAATCGATTCATCATTACTCTAACCCTTAGACCTTTATTTTCCATATTTGAAATGTTATAAAATGTAAAAATCTGTTAAGAAATTTTCGGTAAACCCTTGCAAAACCATATATAATTTAAGAAAACTTAAGTATTATAAAATACTTAAATACATAAATAATACATAAATTTAAGTATTATAAAAAGCACGCAGTCTATTTGACAAAACTGCTTGCTTTTTATCTTGGCTCACTTGTGCTTTTCCTTTCCTGACTTTTGGCTTACGTGTGCTTATTTTTTTCTAGTATGTTTTTTTTTTGTAAATTTAAAATAAAAAAATCTGGTGGAAAGAAGAAAAAGAGGTGATCTAATTCAATTATACAAGTTCATGCATGGAATAGAATTGGTTGAAAAAAAGCAACAATTTTAATGTCAGAAAAAACCAAGGAAGAGGTCACTGCCTCAAATATCACAAAGAAATTAAGAGGCTCCAACATAGAGATAACTTTATTTTAAACAGAACCGCTAACATATGGAATTCGCTGCCAATTGAATTAGTTGAAGCCCCCAATGTTAACAGCTTTAAAGCAGGTATTGATTGCTAGATGAGCAGCAATCAATCACATCAGCTGTCTTAGTGTGCCTTATCAGCACACTCGCTGGCTAGCCAGATACAGTCAAAACTACTACTACTTCTGCTATTAAACATAAAAAGTAATCTTTTTAGGTTTTACCAACTTTTATGTAAAAATTTACGCAATTTTACGTAAATGAATAACATTAAGGAAAAATTTTGGGAAAAATTTTGTTTTTTTGTGAAACGTTTTTATTGAATAAGAAAATTATAAAACAAAAATGAAACTTAAAAAATAATATTAAAACTAAAATTTGCTTTAACACGAGAAGCACCAAGGTATCAAAATGACTCTTTTTGATTTTTTACTAAGTTATAATTCAATAGTCTGAAAAGATTAAAACTTGAAATTGTAAAGTCAACATTAAATAAAGTTAAATTTTATATTAACATATTCACATGATTCTTCATTTTTTTAAATTGACTATATACTACTAGAAGCACCAAAAAGGGTCAAATGAAATTTTATTCAATTTAAAAGCTTTGATTTAGTTTTTTCTAAAAAATAAAATGAATAATACTAGAATTTCTGCTCTAAGTGCTGAAGAAATTATTAAAAGATTAGCTGACATTGAAACTGATGACTCGGAAGCCTTAAAACATCTTTAATTTTAAAAAGAGTCATTTGACCCCATTTGGTGCTTCTAGTATTAACAAAAAACTTGAACAATAAGTCAATTAATTTCTTAGGAAGAAAATAATTTTTTCTCTATTGTTTTAAAAAAATTTCTTTTTTGATTTTGATCACTTGATTTTTATCTCAAACTTTCGTTCTTGTACTACCAAAAATCCTTATGTCAAACACTGCTAAATAAAAAATAAGAAATGGTGTTTAGAAAATTTTTAGTTCAAAGTCAAAAAAAGACAAACATTTAAAAGTGGTATTGTGAATTTCAAATACAAATTGAACGAAAATTCTTCATTTTTTAATAAATTAAAATCATAAAAGATAATAAAAATAGGCAAATTGAAGTTTGAGATCAAGATTAAAAGATCAAAATATTAATTGTAGTATTTTTTTTAATAATAAAGAAAAAATAAAATTTTTTCCAAAGCAATTACTTGACAAGTTTTTTTCATATTTTAAAATATTAAAAAATCTCTTTTTATTGAATTTTTAATATGTTTAAATATGAATTATTTTTAAATGGGTACTTATATTCATTATTTGGATGTAAAAAAAATATTTTTTGGGTATTTATTTATTGTCAATATTATTGCAAAAGAAATTAAAAATTAGTGCATAAAAATTATTATTGGGTAATATAAAAAATACTATTGAGTATTATAAAAATTATTATTGAGTATTGTTGGACTTTTTATTGGGACTTGTAAAAAACTCTGATCTTTATCAATAGTTCCTACAATTAGTATAGGAAACCCTTTCCAAAATAGCTTGTAAGTTGCATCAGCATGAAAATGAGTAGACATCGAATTATAATTTAATAATCTTTTTGATAAGAGAAAAAAAGAAAATTTAGCATCGTTATAGTTGTATCATATTTGGTGCATTTTGACCCTTCCTTTCATACACTTTTTTCTGCATCTCCGTCTCAACATCGGTATCCTCCTGACTGCTGTAATATTCTGGCGCAAGCTTTTTTTTGTGTAATATGTTTATTAATTTATTTATTTAATAATTATTATTTTCCTTGTTATGCAATAATTTTAAATTTCTAATCATTAATATGAATGTTTGTAATGTTTTTTTTTAAATTAGTAACCACTTAGATAATTTAATACTCTAAATGAATTTTTAAACACTCATTTGATTTTTTTAGACCCCAAATAAACATTTACATACTTGATTATTTTAATTAGCACTCATTCAATATTTTAAGCACACAAATTATTTATCTAATATCCAAAATTGTTTTTTTGCTAAATATCCAATTATATTAATGAATACCCATTTAAATACTGGCATTTAAATATTTAAATTGATTTCAATGAAAACTTACTTTCAAAGACAAAAAAAATTTACTGTTTTAAAATTTATAATTTGTTTAAGTGAAAAATAAAGTTATTTTTGCTTGAATGAATGAATATAAAAGTAATAAATTTGAATTTTTGAATTAACTTAAACTGAATTATTTAAATTATTGATTGTTTTTGTTAAATGAATTAGAGATTCATCATTTGATATTAATTTAATAATGAACCATTATTAGACATAACATGTCTAGTAATGTTTGGTATTTATTTCTTAAAAATTATGAAAATCATTTGATTAATTAAGTTTTAAAATTTTATATGACTGTTTTGATCTTAAAATTTGATCTGAAACTTCAATTTGCCAGAAATTTTAGAAAGAATACTGCGATATAGTGCAACATACTTTGTTGCACCTTTTTTACCTAAAATAAATTTTCTCATTAAAAAAATGACAGAAAATAAAAAATCAATTAGATTTAAATATATCATTGATTTGATAAAAAAGAAAATAAAAAAAATCTATTTAAGGTAAAAAAAGGTGCAACAAAGTATGTTGCACTATGTTTCAGAGTTGTTTAAAAGTCCCAAAAAAAGTCCAAGTACAGACTTTTTTTTAATTCGCTAGATCGGGCTTAATATCAAAATATTTATATACTCTTGGTTTGTCTAATGCAAAAGATTTGCCATTCACAGAATTTTTTGCAATTTTAGCATATATTTCTACATTAAATTAATTTTAAAGCCTAGGACTTTTGAATGAAAATTTAAAAAAAAGTCCAAGTCCGGACTTTTTTTTTTGAAAAAAAAAAATTAAAGCCTTTGCTCGGACTTTTTAAAAAAAAAAGAAAAAAAAAGTCCGGACTTGGACTTGACTTGAGACTTGTGACTTTTAAACAACTCTGCTATTTTTATTCTAATATTTTTCAATTTAAATTAAAAACTAAAGAACATTTGAAATTCACAAAACAGTCAATTGTTAATTTTATTCTGCATTTAAGACAATTTACATGTCACCATCACAACAAAAAAACCCACTGCATTTTTCCAATTAACTTCAAGCATACACTCGCCATGACAATTCAGCAAACTCTGCACACAATCTTCTAGAAACGTATTATTCGTGCAAAGTTCTTCAATTAAAATGAAATTTTATGACTATAATCTCTCACTGTAACTCAATTCCAAACAAAAAAAAAATCCAAAAAAAAAATCTTTCCTTCAATCTCCATCTAACCTCTCTTTGTTCATTTCAGACCCCAACTTACTGACAAAATCGTCCAAATCAACCAAAAAAAAATTAAACCCAAGTCCAGAATGAGCTTTTACGGCTACCCGAACACAGGCACATTTAAGTAAACTAACCAAAATCCACCACTCCAGGCGATCATTTATCTCTAACCTTAAATTTAAGTGCCAATTACCAGCAAGCCTACGCCGCAGCCTACAACCAGTACCAAGCGGCCTACAACGCTGCCACATTCAACCCACTAAACCAGGCTCAGCCAGCGCAGCCAAGCGCCCAAGGTCAAGCAGGGCCGGCGCCGGGCGGAGTGTCCATATCGCAGCCGGCGCAGAAATACGACTACCAGCAGCAGGCGGCCGCGGCAGCCAACAAAGCCGCCATGAACGCAACTGCCGCCTTCTACGCCCAGGCCTACAACTTCAACAAGGGCCCGCCAGGCGCCAAATGGAACCAGACAATGGTAGGCGCAGTGCCGCCTCTCACAACCACCCCCGGGCAGCTCACTCCGCCGGGACAAAAAAAAAGCAAATTCAAGCCGAGACCTGGCGCCCAAGTTCAAATGTTCTACTGTGAAACCTGCAAGATAAGCTGTGCCGGTCCTCAGACATACAAAGAGCATCTGGAGGGACAGAAGCACAAGAAGAAGGAGGCCTTGCTCAAGTCAAACGAGAAAAAGGTGGAGGCAAGTGCTGCGCCAGCGGCTGAGAGTCACAAGAGCTTCAACCGCTTCAAAAATCAGAACATAATCCAGTGTCCGTTGTGTGAGGTGGCGTGCACTGGCCGCGACGCCTATGCTGCTCACATCCGCGGCTCCAAGCATCAAAAGACGCTTAAGCTGCACCAAAAGCTGGGCAAGCCGATCCCGGCCGACTTGGTTGTGGCGCAGGGAAGTGTGCAGGCGAAGAGTGTGGCCGCGGTGCCGCCGCCTAGCAAGCCCGGCACTGTGGTGATCACGGCGCCGCCCAAGGTCAGTGTGCCGCCGGTCGAGACCGGCCCCAATTTGGCCCAGTTGAACACGACTTTGGACGCGGCGCCCGCCAACCCGTTCGCCGAGCCGGCCGAGGAAGAGCATGACGCTTCTAACCATGAGCCCATTGGAAGGGAATACATTGAAACGCGCATGGAGGGAAAGATTTTGACGTTCTATTGTAAGCTGTGTGACTGTAAATTTAATGATCCCAATGCCAAGGATATGCACACCAAGGGAAGGAGACACAGGCTGGCGTACAAGAAAAAAGTTGATCCTAGTTTGGTTGTTGATTTGAAGGGTCCAATGGCCAAAATGGTCAAAAATGGTCGCTTGGCTAAAAGTAAGGTGTTTGAGTTGAATGCTGCAGTGAATGAGTCAAAGCCGCCGTTGTTAAGTGAACCTGGTGCACAGGGCCAAAGTATTCAATCGCTTATGTCACAAAATATAAAGTATTTTTTTTTTTTTCTTTTTTTTTTTTTTTTCCCATTAATTTAGGGTTTTGTGAAGTTACTGTGCTGCTATGATAAACTGTTTTTACGAGATTTTACGTAATTTTACGTAAAATTACTGAAGTAAAAAAAAAAAGTAGATTTCCGAAAAATTACCAAATTTTACGAAAATTTAAAGAAATTTATTTTTATTTAAAGAAAATTCTAGTAAATATAAAAAGGGCCAAAAAAAATTGAAAAAATGGCAATTTTTTGGAATTTATCTCATTTTTTTTTTTTTTAATTAAAATGAAAATTGAAAAAAAAATTACCAAATTTTACGTAATTTTAAGAAAATTTTAGTAAATATAAAAAGGGCCAAAAAAAACTGAAAAAATGGCAATTTTTTGGAATTTTTCTCTTTTGTTTTTTTTTTTGAAAATTTAAATGAAAATTAAAATGAAAATTGAAAAAAAAATTACCAAATTTTACGTAATTTTAAGAAAATTTTAGCAAATATAAAAAGGGCCAAAAAAAACTGAAAAAAAGGCAATTTTTTGGAATTTTTCTCTTTTGTTTTTTTTTTTGAAAATTAAAATGAAAATTGTAAAAAAAAATACCAAATTTTACGTAAATTTTTATTATTGAAAACGGGAAAAATGGTAAATTTTAGTAAGAAAATCATTTAAATGTAATTGATCACTTAAAAAAAAGGTATTATTTAATAAAAAAAAAATTAATTTTATATTCCTTTAGAAATTATTGATTCTTTGATAATTAAAATAGTCATTGAGAAAAACGGTGACTGGTTGGATCATTAATAATTGCATAGGTGTGTTTTTTTAACGATTTTTTCCCGTTTTTTATAGTAAAAATTTACCTAAAATTACGTAAAATTTCGTAATTTTTTTTTTCAATATTCATTTTAATTTTCTAAAAAAAAAAAGAGAAAAATTCCTAAAAATTGACATATTTTCAGTTTTTTTGGGTCTTTTTATATTTACTAAAATTTATGTAAAATTTTGAAAAATTTCGTAAAAACAGTTTATCATAGCAGTACAGTAAGTAATAAAGAATAGAAAAAATTTACAAAAAAAATTGAATAATTTTTTTTTTTTAAATAACATTTTGTAACATTCAAAGTTGCGTCGACTGTCAAAGTCTGCTGATGATGTGTTAAATCTCAAAATTGATTGAAATTTAATTTCTGCTTAATTTGCAGAGTTTATCACACCTTGATATCTGGTTCAACTATAAATGTAGCACCATGTTACATTCACGGAACCAATTATAAACTTATAGAAAAAAGTTATTCAATTTATCATTTTATATTTAATTTCACTAAACCTTAATTTGGACAATTTACAAAAATTCCAGCTCAAGAAGTAAACAAAAATTTAATTTTTTTTTCCTATTGTGCGAAAATGGTTCTATAAAGAGGACGAGGTAGAAAAAAACATTTAAAGAAGATACTAAAACATACCGTATTTCCTCACTTAATGTCCCCTGAAAACTAAAGAAAACACGTTTTAATATCCTATGGAGTATTTTATGAAACTCAATATTTTTTTAATTTCTAATTTCCTTGGGAAATTATCTGAAACGTGGTTAGGATATTAATGTGAAATGGTTGAAAAAAGTTTTTGATTATGATTCTTTTAAAAATCGCACTATAAATTTACCATGATTCAGATAATATCCAATACAGTTTCATATAATATCCCAAAGTTGTTTGCAAAAAATCAAAAATTTCGCATAATTTCTCAGGGAAATTAAAAGGTGTTTCATTTAATTGCCCATAGGACATTAAGTGAGAAAATACGGTAAATAAGAGAAGGTCACAACAATCAAATTTTTTTTTTTTTTTAAATAAATAAACATAAGTAAAAATGAGAAAAAAACACTTATCCATTTTTTTTATTTTATTTAATCAATCCTGCATTGATCAAAAAATGTGAAGAAGTTGATGATCAATTCAAAATATAATTTCAATTCAAAAAGTTTATCTTTAGATATTAAAACAAATCTTTGATTTTAAATTAAATAATTTTAATGTAACATGCTTTACATGCAATGAAGATTTAGAAAATAAAAAAAAATGAAAACATTTTCTCAATCAATTGATAAAATCTATTTTAAATTTAATTAACTGATTTTTTTAAAGTTTTTTTTTCATTTTATTACTTATTTAGAATATTTGATTAGAATATGCGATAAATTGAAGAGTTTTTGCAGAGCTCGGAATTTGTTTGTTTATATTTTAACAATATTTTACTCTTTGTAGAACCATTTTTGCACAATTAGAAATAATTTAAACAATTTTACTTCTTGTACTGGAATTTTTGTTTTAAAATTTCACATTGCCTTAATTTGGAACAATTTTTAAAAAATTTGCACCGTTATTTATTCATCAAATGTCTTAGAAGATTTGCTAAAAAAAATAATTTTTTGGTTTAAAATTTCTTTCTATTCAGGCTGTTTTTTAGGGTCTCCGCTATTTTTTGGGCTCTATGTCAAAATAGCTAAATTAATTTTTTTAAGATTTTATTTTTACCGTAGTGCCTCATCATATGGGGCCTGGGCAATTATTAACTCTTTAGATAAACTACCTGGTACAAAATATAAAAAAAATGAAAATACTATTTTTAAGAGATCATGGCAGAGTTGGTCAAAAGTCAAGCTTTAAAGTCAGAATCGCTAAAAGTCAAAGTCAAAGTCTGACTTTGACTTGAATCTAAAATAATTTCAAAGTCAAAGTCTGGCTTTGACTTGAGTCCACTCAAGTCAACTAAATTATTTTCTAATTTTAAAATCTTATTTTAGACAGCTTCATAAGATTTGATGTTTCTGTATTTAATTTTAATATTTATATAAGTAGCGTTTCTTTAACGTCTTTAAGAAAAACATGAAAATAATTTTCTAAATTGATTTAAAGTCAAAGTCCAGACTTGACTTCAAAAAAATAAAATTTAAATTCAAAGTCCAGACTTGACTTCAAAAAAATAAAATTTAAAGTCAAAGTCCAGACTTGACTTCAAAAAAATAAAATTTAAATTCAAAGTCCAGACTTGACTTCAAAAAAATGAAATTTAAATTCAAAGTCCAGACTTGACTTCAAAAAAATAAAATTTAAAGTCAAAGTCCAGACTTGACTTCAAAAAAATAAAATTTAAAGTCAAAGTCCAGACTTGACTTTGACTTCATGACTTTGACTTTTGACCAACTCTGGATCATGGTATATACAATGAAAACCGTTTATAGGAAATATTGGTATAATAAATTTTCTCTTGTAATCAACTTATTTTTAGAAGAATAAACTTTTTCCATACTTTTAGTGCTTATTTTTTTATTTAAAAAAATTATACATTTAAAAAAAAACTAACTAACTTAACTTAAAAATCAAAAATAAATATCTTTTAGTTGTATCTAGAACAAAAAATTTCTTCTTTTATAATCATTGATATTTTTGATTTATTTGTTTATCCCATCATTTTCAATAATAAAATAAACATTAAATAAATTTGAATTCAAAATTAAACTTTAAAATAAAATAAAATTAATTCACCTGATTGAAGCAATTTTTTAAAATTTATTAAACATCTTTATTTTTCTGGTTAGTTTTGTCAAAAAATTTCTGATTTTAAAGCTTTTATTGAACAATGAAAGAATACAATGAATTTATATTTAAAAATACCATTTTAACAAAAGCCACTTTAAAAATATTTTTTTAAATTCGATTTTATTAACTAGACCTGTTTCGAACATGGGCATGAACAGATACAGCTACAATCCAATGCAGCAGCAGTATCAGCAAAACAAAGGCGAATCATTTGACGACAGACACGTCATTTTCAAACACAATTTAATCTATCCAAGTCAAGACGAGGTAAATAAAAAAAAAAAATTTTAATTTTTATTGTCAACTTTTTATTAATAAATTTAGATAAATGCAATACAAGAAATAGTAACCAGTACTGAAAAAGCTCTGAAACTAGTTTCGGACCAAATATCTCAAGAGTAAAATATTTGGAAAATTTTAAACTTTAAAATTAAAAAAAAAATTATATTTTAGAGACGCTCCATTAAAAACTGAGCCTAGTGAAAAAACTAATCCAGAGCAGAATCAGCCATCGAACACTGCACCGAGTCCAGAGGCTCTCAAGGCCACTGAAGAGACCCGGTCCCTCAAAGGGGTCATGAGAGTTGGTCTGTTGGCCAAAGGACTTCTCTTAAAAAGTGACACTGATGTCAAATTAATTGTCATATGCGCCAATAAGCCAACCAAGGCTCTGCTAGAAAGGGTGCACAAAATACTCTTGCTAAAAATAGAAATAGTCTCGCCAGAGATTAAATATTCTGTCATACTTGACAAAGAAGCTGAGACTATTCTAATAGTTCGTTTAACATTTAACGATGTTCAGCCATTGATCACTTGCAGAGTTCTTCTCACATCACCTCAAGTTAGAGGTAAGTGGAAATTTTTAGCTTTAAGCTATTTTTTTGGTCATTTTTTTTAACAATATGAATTTTGAAAAGAGCAATTAAGTCTAAATGAGCCAGAAAACAATGATTTATTGGAAAAACAAAAGTGTTTGGATTCATTGGCTGATTTACGCCATGCTAAATGGTTCCAGGTTCGACTTTACTTTTTAATTCGCGTTTTAGATCGATTGGCATTTATCAGTGATTTTTGACTTCAAAAAAAATAGAAAAAAAGTTGAACTTAGAACAGAAAGAACAAAAAATTCATATTTTTAAAATTTAACAAAATCTTATGAAAACGCGCCGCGTTTTCACGAGATTAAAGATTAGAAATAGCCTAGTTTCTAATTTTGCATTGGGATCTTTGGTCCAAAAAGACTACAGGCCGTGACACGCTTTTGTCTTGATGAACCGAATCAGTGGTTTAGTCCAAGCTTTTTTTCATGCCATTAAATCACTGATAATTGGACAATCGTTCCAAACGAGCATCAAAATTAATTTAAACTTGATTAAAATTTAGGCCAGAGCTGGACAAGTGCCCAGTTGCGTGGTCACTATTCGCATAATGCGAGACTTTTGCCGCCGTAACCCCACATGGCAATGCCTAAGTCAATGGGTGAGAAAATTAAAATTTAAATAAAATTTTAAAATAAAATTTTTTTTTTTTATAAAATTTAAAGGCTCTTGAGCTTCTGGTTGAAAGAAGTTTGAGCAGTGCAAATCAAAACATGTCGCCTGGTGAAGCTTTTAGACGCGTGCTTGAGTGTGTCTCCGCTGGCATCCTTTTGCCAAGTAAAAAATAAAAAAAAAAAGAATATTTTTTTTTAAATTTAAATTTTTTTTAAGATGAGACAGGAATTGTAGACCCATGTGAAATAGAAACTGTGGATGTGACACAAAATTTGACGGACCAACAAAGAGAAGAATTGACTGCTAGTGCTCATGTAAATTCTTTAGCGTTTTTGATTGCAAAAAATATTTTTTTTTGTTGCTGTAAAGATGGCATTAAGATTGATGGCTTTTAAGCAAATTTACAAAGTGTTGGGAATAGAGTTGATCAGTCAGCCTTTGCATAGAAGAGTGCCTATGAAGAGACATCATGATAATGAGGCCGAGGAAGCAAGTAAGATGGATTTAAATTCGAAATTAAAATGCTAATACTTTATTTAGCTGAGGAGAAAAAGGAGAAAAAAGATGACGAAAAGGAAAATGTTGAAAATTCCACAGAGACTAATACTAAATATCTTCAAAATAGTCAAAAAGCTTAAACTCATCTTTGTATTAATTTTGATTGTTGTTTTTCGTTCATTTAAACTTTTTTTTTAAATTAATAAAAAATTAAATTTTATGTCTTAATTATTTGCGATCGATTATGAGCTTTAGTTAATCGATTCCTAATCATTTGGTTGTAGTTGATCGCACACGAGATAGTTCCGAGAATGAGCTTTTTCTTAATCTTTAAAATAAATTTGTAAATTAGTTACGAAGTAATTTTTTTTTTAATTAATAAAAATTTTACAAAATTTAATTTAAGTTTTATTCATTATTCAGTGTCATTGAATGATTAAACTGTAAATTTAAAAGGTTGATCATAAAAAATTGTAAAACATTTTAATAATATTTTAATATTATTTTAATGTGGTATATATTTTTAAAATTAAAATTTTTTTAATTTTTCAAGTTAATTTTAAATTTTTCTAAGAAATAATGCCGTATCAAAAAATCAAATTTTAGTATTTTTTTTAAATCGAATAATAAAAATAATCATTTCTAATTTTTTTTGGGTTTATTTTGTGATCCTGCACCAAATAACATAATTCAAAAAAATGATTTTTATTTTTATGACAGAAACTGTATTGTTAATGCTGCATTAAATTAAAAAACTTTACTTTAAACGTGATCCAAGAATACAACTTTGACGCATGTGGTGTAAATTAAGAATGTTTTAACATGGGCGAGAAAGAATTAATTGCCTGCGCCAAAGCTGTGTTTCGGGTTCTGAGGCTGCAGTATCGAACGAGGGAATACGGTATTTTATAAACAAAAAACTTAAAATCTGATCAAAATTTAAATAAATTTGACTTAATAAAATTTCGTGTTTTATATTAATAATTTTTTGTTGTTTAAGTTGTTCCAGAATTTTTAAAAGAAAATATCTTTGACATTTTTTCTTTTATATATTCTTCTTTTAAAATAAATTTACATGAGTTTTATGAGAAAACCTGAGCAATTTTGATATAAAGGTTTTACAAAATCATTACACGATTGTCCGAGCTATGCTCAATGTTATGGAATTTTATTTGGTAATGGATAAATAAAAAAAAAAAAACCCAATAATATTGCCAATATTAAGAATTGTATCTCACTAAATGGGTTAAAAATTAAAATAAAAATGAATACCAATGTAAATTAATTTTAATCTATCGTAAATTGGAATTGAATACTAAAATAAAAAAAGCTCAAAACCTATTTTTAAATTTAAAAAATAGCATAGTAAATGTGAACCAAAAAATTTGGTATAAATAACCATAATTTAAACAAGATAATCATTCGAATTAAAATAATTCAATTAAACAACTAAATAAATAAATTTCCTATTCAAACAAATAAATAAATAATAAATAATGACTTCAAAAATAGCATTGGCATTTTTGGTTATTCTGTTATCAAGCACAGCTGTTCTGAGTTCTTCACTCGGTTAAAAACTTCAATCAACTGGTCTTAAATCCGAATCAAACAATTTACAGTCTTCATCAGGAAATCTTCAAGGTGCATTTGGACACGGTGCTGGTTATGGAGTGTATGATTATGGTTATGGATATTCAAGCTACGGATATGGTTTGTATGACTATGGAATAGGTTACGGTTCTTATGGATATGGAAGTGGATATGGTTACACATATCCAAGCTATGGATACGGATACGGTTATCCATCTTATTACAAGAAGAGATGAATATAATTAGTTATTAAATTTCGCACAGATTAGATTAGTTTTAACATTGGTTTCGATTTTTTATTTAATAAAACTTTCAAATTAAAGTTCAAAATATTCAAAACTTAAGTTATATCTGAATTTATAATTTTAGTTTTTAAATTCGTAAACTATGCTTTTTGAAATCCTAAATTTCATTGTTTTTTGTGAGGCACAAAACAAAAAAATCATTTACCCAGAGTTCTAAAAATAACCAACCCTTTAAAAAGATGCAAATACAATTGGTATGTTCTATTGTGTTTTATAAAAATTTTAAATACAATTTTGAAGATGCATTTAAAATGTTCAATGGTTGATATTTATTTAATTTTAGAAATATTTTGAGAAATTTTTGCAATGTCGCTCTATTCAAATTATATATAGTGTTTCAACTATAGATTATTTAGTTTTAGATGATTTTTTAAGAAATTTTTTATTTTTTTAGAAATTTTAATGCTAATTAATCATTAATTTGTTCAAATTAATTGATAAAGTAGATTTTCTTTATTTAAAATAAAGTTGAAATAGTTTGACTGACGTGTCGCTTGGTCAGTTTGTAAATTTTTTCCTTATTAAAATTAAAAAAAAATATTTTATATTTTTTTAAATAAATTTTTTTCTGATATAGTTGCCTCATACTGGATCCGAAGGCATTTTAATCGACTCGATAATCCAAGTTATTGATAAGGACTGTGACTAGGGGTGGGAAACCGGTTCGTGAAAACCGGTTTGAAACCGGTTCAAAGAAAAACCGGTTCGAAGATGGAACCGGTTTGGAGAACCGGTTCGAAGATGGAACCGGTTTGGTGAACCGGTTCGAAGATGGAACCGGTTTGGTGAACCGGTTCGAAGATGGAACCGGTTTGGTGAACCGGTTCGAAGATGGAACCGGTTTGGTGAACCGGTTCGAAGATGGAACCGGTTTGGTGAACCGGTTCGAAGATGGAACCGGTTTGGTGAACCGGTTCGAAGATGGAACCGGTTTGGTGAACCGGTTCGAAGATGGAACCGGTTTGGTGAACCGGTTCGAAGATGGAACCGGTTTGGTGAACCGGTTCGAAGATGGAACCGGTTTGGTGAACCGGTTCGAAGATGGAACCGGTTTGGTGAACCGGTTCGAAGATGGAACCGGTTTGGTGAACATTAAAAAATTAAAAAAATCTTATTTAAAAAAAAAAAATAAAAATAATTAAAAAATTTTATTTAAAAAAAAATTTTAAAATTTAAAAATTTTATTTAAATATAATAAAATTAAAATAAAAAAATAAAAATAAAAAAATAAAAATAAAAACATAAAAATAAAAAAATAAAAATAAAAAAATAAAAATAAAAACATAAAAATTGAAAAATTAAAAAATTTTATTTAAAAAAAAAAATTTTAAAATTAAAAAATTTTATTTAAATATAATAAAATTAAAATAAAAAAATAAAATAAAAACATAAAAATAAAAACATAAAAATAAAAAAATAAAAATAAAAAAATAAAAATAAAAACATAAAAATTAAAAAATTAAAAAATTTTATTTAAAAAAAAAAATTTTAAAATTTAAAAATTTTATTTAAATATAATAAAATAAAAATAAAAAAATAAAAATTATAAAATTAAAAAATTTATGAAAAGATAAAAATAAATAAAAATAGAAACTCGTTGTTTGGTTTTGGTTATTTTTTTCTTCGGTTGGCAGTTGTTGGCCGTTGGAAGTTATTTTTTATTGGTTTTTGGTAGTTAGAGGTTGTTTGTATTTGGTGATTGGCCGTTAACTAACAATCAATATCTAAACATCTTCCAACGGCTAATAACCAGTAAAAAATAACTTCCAACGGCCAACAACTGCCAACCGAAGAAAAAAAATAACCAAAACCAAACAACCAGTTTATATTTTTTTTTATTTTTATCTTTTAATAAAATTTTTAATTTTATAATTTTTAATTTTTTATTCTTAAATAAAATTTTTTAATTTTTTAAATTTTATTTTTAAAATTAAATTTTTATTTTTTTATTTTTTGAATAAAATTTTTTTAAATTTTTTTTTAAATTAAAAACCTTATTTTTTTTTAAGGTTAATAAACATATTAAATTATCTTAATTTTTTTTTTTATATCTTATCACCAGACCGTATTTTTTAGACCGTTCATTTTAGCGGTCCAATGACCGCTTGTACAGATCCCAACACTATCAACTCAACTAATCTTTTGTTTAAAAAACCACAATAATTAAATAAGTGTAAGACACTATTATTTCATATAAATGCTTATGAGCCAATTTTTATATTTTGAAATAGTTCGATGAGTGATGCAAACAGTGTGCACCATTTTTTTTATATAGATTTTTTAAAATAACTCTAAACCTATAATTTTAAATTTTGAATAAAGAAATGATTTATTTAATATATTTTATTAATTATTCAAATAAATAAAAAGAAAGTAAAATAAAAGCAAATTTTGTTCTTTTTATTACTTTTTTTTAAATTTTCTTTAATTTCAATTATTGTAATTTATTCCACGATTTGAGACAAAGAAGTTCTTGAACTGTGTCTGGTGCAAGATTTGATCTATTTTTATCTATTGTCAAATTTGCAATTGAAAAACATCTTTCTGATGGAATACTTGAAGGCATAATTCCTAAATAGTCCATTGCCATTCGAGATAAAATTAAAAAATTTTTACGGTTATTGTCCCACCATTTTAGGATGTCAATATCTTCAGTAAAAATAATGGCTGGTTGTTTTAAATACTTGTCGATTTCAGATTCATTATTTATAGATGTATTTGTAATTGTTGCGATCATTCTTTCTGCGAGAGACTTAGGACGCGTTAGACTTGGAGTTATCGGAATATCCTCTGTTTCAATATTTTCATCCAAATATCTTTCAAAACAATCTAACAATATTTTTTTTGCAAGCCTCTTTGGTTCTCTTCCCTTAATATATAAAAGCTTAAATCGAGGATCCAACGAATGGCAAAGTATGGAAAATTCTTTTATCTTTGGCCAATATATTTCAAATTTTTTAACCATTTCATCAATTGCAACTTTCATTGTTTCAAACTCAATGCTGCTTGAAAAGCTTCTTAGATTTTCTTCTATTTGGGTAAAACAAGGATAAACACTTGAAACACAAACTTGCTTATCATATGAGAGATCTTGTGTGGCTAAATTAGAAATACCTTTAAAAAAAATCTTTTAATTGGTTTCAGTTTTAAATTACCTTGATTAAATGGCTCAAGAAGAAGGCATATTTTTTCGGCTAATAACCAATCGTTATCATCAAGTTGGTTATATGTTATATTTCCTTGTGAACAAATATGAACTGATGTTGATGTTAAAGATTTTTTAATCCGCAATGCAGTTTTAATCATTTCGTGTGTCGAATTCCATCTAGTCTTAACATCAAGAACAACATTGATTTTAGGCTCATCGTTTGATCCTTCTTGTGAATCTAGGAATTGTACTAGACGTGATGAGCTGTGGATTTTTTTGCAAAAAAAAACGAATTTTTTCAAAAAGATGAGATATTGATTCGTTTTCCAGGCCAGTTTGAACAATTAGATGTAAGATATGTAGAGCACATCTAATATGCATTCGATTTTCATTAGCACAACAGAACATTTCCCCAAAGCAGACCATGTTTGAAGCATTATCGGTTGTAACTGATAAAGTTTTGTCATTAATTGAAAAATTATCTAAAACCTAAGAAAATAATTAATTTTTTAAATCAATTATTTAGAAAAATATAATTACTCTATTCAAATTTTCAAGAATAAATATAGCGTCATGAGGATGTGGAAAATAAAAAACATCAAGAAGCATGCTTGTCAATTTCCAATTATTATTCACAAAATGAACCGTGACAGACATATAGGGCTCATTACAATGAGATGTCCAAATATCAATTGTGACATGAATTTTTGAAATAATTGATTTTAGCATTTCTTTAATGTTATTCAAACAAATCTCATATCTTAACTTGATCTTTTCTCTAACAGTTTTTCTACAAGGAATAATATATTTGTTATTTAAACTGTAGATGAATCTTTTAAAATCCGGATCATCAGCTAACAGAAATGCTTGAATATTATTTATTAAAAAAGTCAAAAACAAATCGGTGATTCGTGATTGTTCTGATACTCGAATGACTTTTGGACTTGTGATATTTTCAAACTCAGAGTCAGAATCTTCAAAAGAAGGCTTTGTAACATTGTGCTCAACTTTCAGATGATTTGCCAAAACTCTAGTACTTGTCGATTCAGCGTAAAATTTTGAGCAATTTTCATAAACACAAACTATTTTTTTTTGTTCAGGATTTTTTTTCATATGTTGCCACACATGACTTGAGTTACGTCTTTCTTCGTTTTTTCGTTTCGATCCTGGGGACAAAAGCAAAGCTGATTCACTTGTCATTAATAGCGACATTTTCAATTTTCAAATATTTATTGTAAATTTAATTAAATAGATTAAAATTTTAAAATGCATCATTTATATAGTGGGTTAAAATATCAATAAACATGTAAATACAATAGAAAAAGATTTTATATTTTATTAAGAAAACACCAATCCCGAAAAAACGTGAAAACGTTTAAAAAATCTATAACAGTTTCTGCTAAGAAAATTAAACTGTCTAGCTAATTTTTTAAACCCTATTCAAAACTAATTTTTCATAGCGAACATTAAGCAATTATAAGAAGAGAAAAAATATTCATTAGAATTAATTTTGCTTTTCGAAAAAGAAAATATTTGAATTTGTTCTAAGATGCATGCTTTTAGAAAATAAATTTTTTTAGCTCAGGATTCAGACAAAATTAATATATTTTATAAAGTTAAAATAATTTATTTTCATTTTGCGTTTAAAATAAAAAATTAAACAAAACATTGTTTTTTAAAAATTAAACAAACATTTAAACCGGTTCCATCTTCGAACCGGTTCACCAAACCGGTTCCATCTTCGAACCGGTTCACCAAACCGGTTCCATCTTCGAACCGGTTCACCAAACCGGTTCCATCTTCGAACCGGTTCTCCAAACCGGTTCCATCTTCGAACCGGTTCACCAAACCGGTTCCATCTTCGAACCGGTTCACCAAACCGGTTCCATCTTCGAACCGGTTCACCAAACCGGTTCCATCTTCGAACCGGTTCACCAAACCGGTTCCATCTTCGAACCGGTTCACCAAACCGGTTCCATCTTCGAACCGGTTCACCAAACCGGTTCCATCTTCGAACCGGTTCACCAAACCGGTTCCATCTTCGAACCGGTTCACCAAACCGGTTCCATCTTCGAACCGGTTCACCAAACCGGTTCCATCTTCGAACCGGTTCACCAAACCGGTTCCATCTTCGAACCGGTTCACCAAACCGGTTCCATCTTCGAACCGGTTCTCCAAACCGGTTCCATCTTCGAACCGGTTCACCAAACCGGTTCCATCTTCGAACCGGTTCACCAAACCGGTTCCATTTTGAAACCGGTTTCCCACCCCTAACTGTGACATTAAGCAATTTAGTAGTAGTAGTAGTAGTAGTTTTGACTGTAGCTGGCTAGCCAGCGAGTGTGCTGATAAGGCACACTAAGACAGCTGATGTGATTGATTGCTGCTCATCCAGCAATCAATGCCTGCTTTAAAGCTGTTAACATTGGGGGCTTCAACTAATTCATTTGGCAGCGAGTTCCATAAGTTAGCGGTTCTGTTGAAAAAAAAGTTATCTCTATGTTGGAGCCTCGATATTTCTTTGTGATATTTGAGGCAGTGACCTCTTCCTTGGTTTTTTGTGACATTAAAATTGTTGCTTTTTTCAACCGATTCTATTCCATGCATGAACTTGTATAATTGAATTAGATCACCTCTTTTTCTTCTTTCCACCAGATTTGGAATGTTCAAAGCCTTCAATCTGCTTTCATACGGTTTGTTTCTAATTGACGAACAAATTTCGTAGCTCTGCGTTGAATCCTTTCAACATTCTCACAGTCAGACTTAAGAATTGGAGACCTTACAGGAACCGCAAATTCCAAAAGAGGACGAACAAAAGTTAAATACAAAGATCTTAATAACTTACAATCAAAACGAGTGAATGACTTCCTAATGCGACCTAACATTTGATTTGCTTTGTTTGTAGCCTCTATCACTTGATTTTTCCATTTAAGATTTGTATTGAAAATAACTCTAAGATCTCTTTCGGTATCTGACGTTGCTAACTGCTTACCATTAATAAAATAAGGAAATTCTTTGTTTTTATGACCATTATGCATAACCACACATTTTGATGTGTTGAAGAGAAGTAGCCAATCTTGAGTTCACTTTAAAATTAAATCTAAATCTGATTGTAGTTTCGCGGCGCTTATTTCTAATACCGTTTGCGAGAAAATTTTAGTATCATCTGCATACAATTTCACAGCATTCTCTATTCCTTTAGGTAGATCATTGATATACAAAACGAACAATAGTGGACCAATCACTGACCCTTGTGGTACACCGCTAAAAATCTCAACCCAATCCGACAAAATTTCACCTTGAATAACTCGTTGTCTTCTATTTTTTAAGAAAGCTTCAATCCATTTTAGTGTCAGACCATCAAAGCCATACGCTTTCAATTTAGCTATTAGTCGTCTGTGCGGAACAGTATCAAATGCTTTCGCAAAATCTAGCAGAATCACATCAACAGGAATACTTTTGTCTAGACTCATTGAGATGAAATCTAGTGTTTCCAGAAGATTAGATGTACATGACTTTTTCTTAACAAATCCATGCTGTTCTTTAGATATAATATTATTCTTATAAAGATAGTCTTCCATTTTGGTTCTTATTATGCTTTCCATAATTTTGCAAGGAATTGAAGTTAAAGACACAGGACGATAATTGCTTGCCGTTGATTTATCACCTTTTTTATGCAATGGAGTAATATTTGCTGATCTGAATTGAATTGGAAGCTGACTATTCGATAATGATTCTCTGAAAATCAAAGTTAAAGGAACAGTAAAGGCTTCTGCACAGTTTTTGAGCAATAACGGATGAAGCTTGTCTACACCACATGATTTATTTTGATTCAGGTCTTGTAATTTACTGAAAACTATTTCATAACTAATGTCATTTGGCTCAATGTCAATATATTCTGACCAGTTTTCATTAAATTCAACTTCAAAAGGAGGAAGCTCACCATCTTGTTCAATAACAAAAACATCTTGAAAACATTTATTAAGAAGATTTGATATCTCTTTCGGTTCTTGCGTTAATTCATTGTTTGACTTTTTAATGCTTTGATAGATTATTTGACTACTTGTTGATCATTTAGGTATTTGTACAATATTTTTGGATTCTTCTTAGCTTTTTCAACTAAATTCTGTTCATAAGTTAGTCTGGCTCTTTTTATTTCTGATGAGACTAATTTACAGATACGCTTGTAATCACTATATAGATTCATATCCTTCCAGTTAGATGCACAGTTCCTATATCTAAGATTCTTTTTATCTCTAATTAAGACCTTGAGTTCATTTTTTATCCAAGGTTTTGAGATACTTTTCTTTTTAGAGTCATCCGTCACTGGAATGAATCGATTACTAGCTTCGCTGACATAGAAAATTAACTCATTGTACATTTCCTGAATATTTAAATTCTCAAATAGGTGAACCCAATCAATATTTGATAGAAAATGAGAAATTTTTCCAAAGTAAGATTTATTATAAATAAATCTTTTACAAGTATATGATTCCTTACTAACCTTGTTTTTGAGAACAAAATTGAAAAAGATAACCAGATGCCCTTTATTAATGTTGCCAAGAACAAATTTTGTATCGATTGCATACACACTGCCCAGCTGAGTCGTGAAAATCAAATCCAAAGTGTTGACAGCTTTTTCGTTTGACATTTGAAAAGTTGGGATATTTACATGCTGATATAGAAAAGTATCGCTTAGTGTCTCTCTGAATTTATGTTCGAGTCCATTTTCGTTTAAGATTTCTGACACACAGCCATTTGACCAGATGATTGATGGAAAGTTAAAGTCACCCATTATTAGAAGATCCTTATAACCTCTCTCGTCCACATAGTCTTAGTTTAGCTTGTTTGAAGACTAAATCGAAATCGTTCATATCAACAAAATCGTTTGGCCTATAAAGACAGCAAACTAAATATTTTTCACAGTTAAAATTAACTACTACCCAAATTTGTTCTATTTTACTTAATTAAAACCTGCATCATTTAATTCAAATGAGTCGATTTTTTCATCAATGTAGAGACATACACCACCGCCTCTGCGTCCATCACTTTGTCCTTTCTGTACAAATTCTATCCTTTAACGTTCGTAATTGAGATGCTCTTGAACCAAGTCTCTCTAACTGCTACAATTTGTGGGCTATATGTTTCAATAACAACACTGAATTCATCTAGTTTATTGTCCAAAGAAGTAGCATTTAAATACATACATTTTAAAGATTCGAGACTATCTGCACGTGATGGCGCTTCTGATGAACGATTATTGCTTCTTGAATTTGACGATCTGATTTCCACGGATGCCATATCGAAAGGGCGAGTCTTGTGAAAGACCATTATTTGCTTCATTTCTTTGTTTTCTCAATTCATAGTCTAAAGCTCTTTCGGTTTCAGTCAAATCTGGACTAAGATAAACAGATTTGAAAATATTTGAATCTCTCAACTTTTTCGCTGCTTGTAGTGGATTTCTGTTTGCTTCTTCTTTGAGTTCTACTAGAATTGGTCCTGGTTTAGGTCTCAAACGTCTCGAATACGCTGGCTTGATATCACTTTTTCCAATAGTGGATAGAATTCCATTAATTTTTGCTTCATCTTCTGCTTTCTTGTCTGCTAAAATCTCTTTCTTTGATTCTGGCATACCATAAATAATCACATTTTTTTTTCTTCTATTTCTTTCATTCATTTCGCTAATGGTTGCATTTTCAACAGCTATCTGATCCGCTGGTTTTTTAGCATTTTTTGTTCCTTATTTTACCGTTGAATCCACTTGCTACTGTTGTTGGATGAGTTTGCTGTTTTATTTGCTGCTGACAATTCAGATTTCAGTTTATTTATTTCAATGTCTTTCTCCTTTTCTCTTTCTTCTAGAAGTTTCACATGATTTGAAAGCTCCAGGACGAATTTCGAAATATTACCACACCATTCATGCAAAGTTTTCGAGTGCCCAGATACGACACCTTGTCCAAACGTCAGTTTGTTTCAAGCAAAAAATTTGAGTCCATTTGACAAAACTGCGTGCTTTTTATTTTGGTTCACTTGTGCTTTTCCTTTCCTGACTTTTGGCTAACGTGTGCTTTTTTTAATTTAAAACTTTTTCTTTTTTTTTCTTTTATTTTTGCAAGCTTTTTAAAAAATTTGCTTCATCATTTGATGTCGATCCTTAAGTATTTAATGGTTAATTTTATAAAACTTCTTTTAATTTTTTTAAATGAGATTTTTACTAGTTTTTTCTACTATAAGCTGAAAAAATTGTTGAGAACTTTTTAGAACCGATGAAAAACTTCATTAGGCATAAAATGGAAAACTAATAAAGGAATTTAGAATTATATAAATGGTTTTAAAAAGCGCGACTCTATTGCAACACTATGTGTCAATAGTATAGGATATAGACACATGATATAATTTTTAATCCAAGATTTTTTTAAAATTTTTACTATATAAAGCAAAGGAGTTTTTAATTGAAATATAAAAACATAAATTAAAAATTTTTAAGTCAAAACAAAACCAAATATTTTATAATATTTTATTTTTTGGATCGAGTACGCTTTGAAACAGGACTTTGTGTATCGATAATTTCACTTTCTAGCACTCTCTTCGGTTTATTAATATTAAAGAAATCGAATTACTTACAACTATTTTTTGGTCTTCCTACACGATTAACGATTAACGATTAAGATTGATTTTAATTTCCAGCGACCAATCAAATTGGGTTTGTTGAGTAGTGCTTAAATCGGTTCCATCCTCATTGTTAAGTTCGTTGTTTAACTCATTTAACAAACCTCTTCGACAACTACTTATATTTGAGATATTGTTCTCATTCATCATATGATTGTCACTACGTTTTGGTGATCTTGGAGTAGACTGATCTAATATACAAAAACTTTAAGATGTCTCATTTCTTTGGCTGCTTGTTTGAATTACATCCAAAAAGTTTTTCAACCTTTTCTCTTGGTCAACAAACTCTTGTTCCCCGGCAGTACACAAAACATTAGTTATATCCTCAAAGAGATTTATCAACTTGCGATATTTCTGCTCTGGAGTGCTAGGTCTCAAACAGTCCTTTGTCCACTGCCACAAAGGTCTTTGAGAAGAACAAATACTTTGTGACTCGGTTAAAGGATTTACAAAACTAAGGGAATTTTTACTAAATCGTTCATGATACCACGGTTTAAAATACACGTTACTCTCACAAATATAAAGAGTATGACGACAAGGTAGCATAATATTAATAGTAAGATCACACTCACTTTTTACCACATTCTCTGGGTCTACACTAACAACATACACATTATTTTGAGATTCTACTTTAAAATCACTTTCACCAAAACGCTTACAACTGTACTTGGTCTTACGCATTAACTCAAATTGTTCCAGTACCAAATCTGTTCCTTTATCATCTAATTTCGAAATGATTTCATTAACTTTATTCGAAAGACAAGTTTTTGAAAACTTTGTCTTTATTTGAGTCAACTAATTTTGTAAATCTAATTGAAGAAATTCTTTGGTAATCAACATCAGCTCAACGAGGCAATCAGTCAAGTGTTGTTTAGGTTTAATGGATATTTTTAAGTTGCTATTATAACTTTCTAAGTGATTATTTGTCTGTGTCCCAAGAGTTGGTAAGTTTCGACGATGGTATCGGACCCAAATTTCTTGACAATTATGCCAATTATTATTGAAATATTCTATAAAATCTTTAAATTTTTTAGCGCACTCTTTTAATTCGATATAATTTGTTTCATATATCAGATGACTAGATGCGTAAGTCAAACGTTGAATATGTTCCATTATCTCATTTTTAAAATTTTGTGAAACAACCATTATCGTCGTCCAAGCAAAATAAAACTTTATTGTCAACATCTTCATTCTTAAGTTGTTCGAATAAATTTTTTAATCCTTTGCCCTCATCGTCTATAAAATTGTTTTGTTTCTTGACCATTTTTGCTCTAAAATTATGAATATCATAACTTGTTTTCGGTTTATTGTTATTCATTGTGATTTGTCGTTTTAATTTACGGTGCAAAAGACATTTTTTATTCAATAAAAAATTTGAGGGAACATTTATATTTATTTTTATTTATATATTTCCCGGCCAATTAGCCAAGTTTTGTATTCCCTTATGAAGGTTCAAGGAAACGGTAAACAATAGATGAACACTCCAATCCAAATAGCAGATAGACTTAAAACCCTGGAAAATCTAGTTGTCTACATTGAATTAGCCCTTGACCAATCCACCAAGGTCCAAAATTACCAGAAGAAGGCAGCAGACGCCGGTTCGCAATTGCATTCGGACCTAAAAGATTGTCCAGATTGTGCTTTGTTCCAAACTACCTTTAAGCACCACGAGAGTTACAAAGCGGTTTTGAACCAGTATAGCGAATCTTATCTAGAAGCAATGGAAACCCTTCAATCCTTGCAGAAGGACCGTCGGTTTCAATGAAATACATACAAACAAAC
Organism: Brachionus asplanchnoidis; assembly: GCA_025491095.1. Classification (NCBI taxonomy): domain Eukaryota; kingdom Metazoa; phylum Rotifera; class Eurotatoria; order Ploima; family Brachionidae; genus Brachionus; species Brachionus asplanchnoidis. The sequence goes on from JAILYF010000006.1 coordinate 2,795,345, forward strand.
GACTAAATTCCCCTCATTTGCTGCAATAAGAGTCCATCAAACCAGGTGTTAATTTTGGAATCTACAGCATCTTGCGCCGACATGACTATAACGCCATTTACAACACCTTCAAACAGCAAATCAACCAATACGAGATAGACAAATCACTCTCAAAGAATCTGAGTCCAAAACATCTAAAGGACATCGGAATTTATGCTTGGTTTTTCCTCAATTAAAGAAACTAGACGCGGAAAAAGTCAAGGAAACCCATAAAACACTCTTTATTCTGGAGAGCACACAAATTACACTAGTTGTGTAAATTCTTTGAAAAATTGTGTAAATTCTTTGATTAATTATGTAAATTCTTTGAAAAATTAGGAATATTTTTAAAACTAATTTTATTTTGTAATTTGAATTTTTGAATTTTTTAATTTTTATAATATAAATGTCAATGTGACTAAAACTTAAATAAATAATAATAATAATAATATAAAAATGGAGTTAATTCAGACATAAGGAATGGAAAATGGAAAAAAAATAGAAGCAGGAAGCCTCACTCACCTGAAGCAGATATAGCCACCAAGCATCCTAGTCCAGGACAGAAAATAGCCATTCCTTGCAAATGCAAAAGTTGTTACAAAACCAGATGGGACTCCACGACTTATTATTGATTACCCACACCTTAGGAAAGTAATCACCTGTCCCAATCAATATCTACCAAGTGTGTATGAGATTTTTACCAAACATAAATATCTCGCAAAGATGTGGTATATCAAATTGGACCAAGTGAATGCTTTCTACAACATTCCTTTACATCCGGATACGGACCATGTTACAATGATAAGGTATAATAGAAAATTTTATAAATTTACAAGATTACCGATGGGTATCCAAAGCGCTCCATACCATTGTCACAAATTGGTCACCATAGTAGCAGATTAGATCCGGAAGAAAGGCTTCGACTATTGGGTACATATGGAAGACATAATGATCACTTCGGACCATAGAGCTAAACTCCGTAGATTTGGGGAAAAATTAAAGAATACATTAAACTCGACGCGATGGTATGTGAATGAAGAAAATTCAGTACTGGTCCCAAAGTGATCCATCATTTTTTTAGGAGCTAGATGGTCTAGAGATAAGTTAATTAGACCACAAGAAGCATCAACTAAATTGAATAATGTTTCCTACTTCATAAAAAGACCACATAAGTTGTCCCTTCAAAATAGACAACAACTGGTAGGTTAATTCAATTATTTTGCTACATACGCTGGAAAGATATCCACTTTTTCCCGGATTTCGTTAAATAATCCCAGGGAAATCTCCAGAAATGAAATAATGTACAGAATTTACAGAAATGTGATAGTGAAATACAAAGTTTATAGAATACCTGACGATCAAGTCCAATACCACTTAGTATCAGACGCAACAAAGACGTCCTTTGTTTATATAATCAACAGTACATGTGCGTACGCTGGTCAATTCAACTTTCCTTTGCCAATCACACTGGCAAAAACAATCACCGCACTGATCGCATTGAAACATATCTGAGACAACTCCGAGGAGGACAATGTCTCGATCATTTGCCAAATTGATTATCAGGGAAACATTAAAAATGCAGCATTAAAAAAGAATCGCATGAAATATAATATATTCAATAACCTTAAATTCGTCCCATACTGCAGAGATATTTTGAAGATTTTTTCACCCTCAGTGGGTTTCGAACCCTCGATCTTCTGCTTGCTAACTAACACACAAACCATTCGGCTAAACGGGCTTTTTATTCTAGTATTACGAATATCAAATTAAGGGTTAACAAGGGAGAGAAAGTATATGTATCTCAAATACATTTTTAAAATGGGTTAAAATTAAAAATAAAATTGAAAACCAATTTACACTGATTTTGATGTATCAAAATTGAATACTAAAATAAAAAAAGTGCTAAAGCTTTATTTAAATTAAGAAAAAATAGAATGTGAACTTAGAAAAAAATGGGTATAAATAACCAAAGATTTTACCAAGATAATCATTCAAATTAAATTAATTCAATTAAATTCAAACAAATAATGACTTCAAAAATAGCATTGGCATTTTTGGTTGTTCTGGTATCAAGCACAGCTGTGCTGAGTTCCTCTCTCGGTGAAAAACTTCAATCAACTGGTCTTAAATCCGAATCAAACAATTTACAGTCTTCATCAGGAAATCTTCAAGGTTCATTTGGACACGGTGCTGGTTATGGAGTGTATGATTATGGTTATGGATATCCAAGCTACGGATATGGTTTGTATGACTATGGAATAGGTTACGGTTCTTATGGATATGGAAGTGGATATGGTTACACATATCCAAGCTATGGATACGGATACGGTTATCCATCATATTACAAGAGAAGATGAACATTGTAAGTTTCGCACATATTAGATTAGTTTTAACATGAGTTTTTAGTTTTATTTAATAAATTATTTTTACAAATCTTGTTGTTTCTTTTGTCGCAAACGTGAGCTTTATTAGTGGATCAGTGTAACTTAGCTCTTTAATTGAAGGAATCGGCTTTGTAGCTCTTCTTTTTAATGAGTAAATTATATTAATATTTTTTTTTCAAAAAAGGGTTAAATTAGATTTAAACATTAGTGATTTGTTTTAAATAAAAATTATTTTAAAAAATTCTTTTTTATTAAATCTCTAAGTTTTATTAAAGATCCTAAAGAGAAATGTTTCCTATCTATTATATGTACTTTATCATGTTTTCGTAAAATTTCAAAAAATTGATGCTATTTATCTTAAATATTTTTAATTAATTCTCTATTAACTGTAAAAATATGAAATCTTAAAAGAAAAAGTTAATGTGTGCAAACTATCATTTAAAATAATAACACTTTATCAAAATATTTTAAAATTTTTAATATTTAATTTATTAACCACTTGTTATTATTGAATCTTCTTATTTTTTAAGTCGTACAGGTGTGCTTTATTAGCTGATAAATGTAACTTAGCTCTTTAATGGAAGGAATCGGTATGTGCATCTTATTTTTAATAGCTCAATTTTATCAATATTTTTTTTCAAAAAAGGTCTCCATATAGTAAAATGATATCTAAGATGATCAGGTTCATATTTTTTGTTTAATTTTTTTTATTAATAATTAATAATAATCTATAAATAGTTATAAATTTTAAAAAATATTTGTAAGTTGTAAAAGCTTTTTTTGGAAAATCTGTAAATATACTTGCACAGTACGCAATGCATATGATGTGCTAGCACATATAAATTAAATCATGTAAACAGGATGGACAAGAAAATTTAATTAAATTTAAAAGAAAACAAAATTTTATTTGAAAAAAAAAACAAAACATGAATAATTTTTGAATGAAAGAAGAAAGAAACTTATCTGTATAGAGAATCTAAATGAAAGTGAAGAAAACGAAAAAAAATGAATAACTAAAACATATTTAATTTTAAATTTGAATTTATATTTGTATTTTTTGTTTTTTCTTATATTTTCTTTCTTTATTTTATTTTATTATAAAGACACATTCTCAAAAGAGGACCGAAAGGAAGTAGCTTACTTCCAACCAATCCGTTTCAAACCCCTAGTATTATTAATAAATTAAATTAATTATCTAATATTTAATTGACATTTTTTTATTCATTGAATTTTTTTTTTAAGGAACGGAATCTTTATTTACATCGTTAATCGACAATAATTTAATATAGTTGAAAATTATTTATTTTAAGCGACAAATATTTAATATAATAGACAAGTTATTATTGACAAATATATAATTGAAAAAAAATTAATTGACAATTCTCTAAATTTATTGATAGTTTGTACTCTTGACTTTTCAAAAAAGGTCTCCATATAGAAAAATGATATCTTAGACGAACAAGTTCATATGATGTGTATAATTTTTTGTGATAAATTAAGAAAAAAAGATATTTATAATGGTGAATATTTCAAATTTACTCAATATTCTTAATAATGTTCCAAATAATGTTCATTTAGTACTTTTTTATTTGGAAAATATTTAAATGAGCTTAAAAAGAATAACTAAAAATCATCAAACTAAATGTTCTTGAATCAAACAAACTTTTTTTAAATATAATACTTTTTTTACATATCAAAATAAAATCGAAGATATTTGATGAATTCCAATAGATACCTAAAACATAAATCTGTTCTATACAAACCAAAAATATTTTTTGTTCAATTTATTTTTTAATTTTATTTATTTCAGGTAATTGACTAAATGCTTAGTATTTATTACGCAATTTACAAAATCATTTCATTGATCTTTAAATGAGAAAATTTTTTTTTTATAAATAACCAAGGTTTTGTGAAATTAAGTACAAAATAACCGAACAAAATGATAAAAAATTGAATTAAATTTTTTCGAAAAGTTTAAAATAAGTTCCGTGAATGCAGCATGATGCAACATTCAAAGTTGCATCAACTGTCAAAGTATTCTAATGATGTGCAAAATCTCTGCAAAATGCCCTACGCTCAAATATATTGAAATATGATTTCTGATAAATTTGCGTTAAGCAGAAGTTGATAGCTGATGCAACTTTGAATGTTGCATCATGTTACATTTACTGAACTAATTTTTAACTTTTAGTAAAAGAGTAATTCGATTTCTTATCATTTTTTTCTGCTCAATTTTATCATTTTGAACTGAATTTGACAAAACCAATACCAAAATGATTTACATTTTTTTCAGTGATTTAGATGTTTTCATTTCAAGAGAAATAAGTCCTATTCTCCTAGTAGACATTTTTTTTAATTCTAAATGTCATCCTTATTAAATAAATTTAAAAATAAAAATGAAAATCTTTTGAACATTATATCTTCATCATGATCTTTATTTTTAATGGTTTGAAAATCGAAATAAAAAAGAAGAAGAATTTATAATAATATAATCTTTAATATTAAAAAATGAAAGCGAAAATGAATAGATTATTATTTGAAATTTTTAAATGAGATAATTCAAGTTCAAAAACTATTTTAAGATTGAAAAAAAATAAAAATAGAAAAGGTGAACCAAAATAATTATTATAAATAACCAACAATTTTACCAAGATAATCATTCAAAGTAAATTAATTCATTTAAAGAACAAAAAAAATTTTTATTCAAACAAATAATGACTTCAAAAATAGCATTGGCATTTTTGGTTGTTCTGGTATCAAGCACAGCTGTGCTGAGTTCTTCTCTCGGTGAAAAACTTCAATCAACTAGTCTTAAATCCGAATCAAACAATTTACAGTCTTCATCAGGAAATCTTCAAGGTTCATTTGGACACGGTGCTGGTTATGGAGTGTATGATTATGGTTATGGATATCCAAGCTACGGATATGGTTTGTATGACTATGGAATAGGTTATGGTTCTTATGGATATGGAAGTGGATATGGTTACACATATCCAAGCTATGGATACGGATACGGTTATCCATCTTATTACAAGAGAAGATGAACATTTTAAGTTTCGCACATATTAGATTAGTTTCAACATTGGTTTCCAATTTTTGTTTAATATAATAAAATTTTAAAATTAACTTTCTAATACTTAAATATTTTTTAAAATGAATAATATTTATATTAATTTTTTTATTATAAATGCGTATTAGATTATTTATTTGAAGATTTATTTTTTTTATCGTAATTTTCCTATATTAACAAAATTTACTTCTTTTAATTCGATTTATTTTAAAAAGTATTCAAAATGATAATTTAGAAATCAATTTAGAAAATTTCTTTTATGTCTTGAATTTATTTTATAATAAATTTTTAATAAAAAGAGGAAATTTCGTACAAATTTTTACCTTTTTAAAAAAACAATTATTTTAAAAACAGTTTTTTTGTTGGGTCTTCTTAGTTCTCACCAATAATAACTTGACTTAGACAAAAAGTGCTTTTCATAAATAAAAAATTTTCTTTTAATATCTTTTAAAAACTGCCACTAAATATTTTAGATAATAAAATGCCTATGATTTTACGTAATAAAAAAAAATTGCTGGAAATTGGTTTTCCTTAAAATAGATTTTTATTTAGATTTTTTTATAAATTAATTTTTAAATTTTTTTTTTTTTATATTAGTTTATTAGCACTATTTGGATTAATTATTTCACAAATTTATTTATTTTTTTTTCACCAGTTATTAACCAGTTATTTGGTTAAATATGTAAAAATTATTTTTTTTTTTGAATTCGGCAAAAAGAAATTGTGTTTTGTTGTGATTTGTGTTAAATAGTTTTTGGTTTGTGGGGAACCATTTATCTATTTTTTTTTTTGCTTTAAAATAGCAAAAATACTTACAAATTTGAAATATTAGTAGCTAGAATTAATAAAAATGAACTGATGGTAAAAAACTCCAATATTATAAATGCGATCAAAATTAATTTTTATGTGGCAGAGATGCATAGATGGCGGCAGTGAAATCAATATATATGTCATGCGCATAAAGTGAAGCTATTTATTTAAGCTAAATAAAATCATTTTAAGCTAAATTATATACAAACTTTTTATTTATCGTAAATTAAAAAAATATTGATCAATATCATTAACAATTTTACATAAAAATATTAAAAAAAAACAATTTATGGTAAATTTGATTTTACATTAAGTCAAATTTCTAATAAAAATCAGAGTTGTTTAAAAGTGCTAAAAAAAGTCCAAATCCAGACTTTTTTTTTTAATTTGCTAGATCAGGCTTAATATTAAAAAATTTATATACTTTTGGGTTGTCTAATGCAATATATTTGCCATTCACAGAATTTTCTTGGAATTTTAGCATAAATTTCTTCTTCAGTATTCAAAATTTTAAAGCCTGGACTTGGACTTTTGAATGAAAAACTAAAAAAAATAGTTCGGACTTGCACTTTTTTTTGAAAAAAAATTTAAAGTCTTTGGTCGGACTTTTGAAAAAAAAATATTTTCGTTTACAACTTGAATTTTGCTGTCCCCTATGACACTTAGAATTGCATAAAACATTATTTTTTTTATATAGACCAATTTTTTAAAAATGAAATTTATCTGAAAATGATTATGTTTTGGTAAAATTTAATAGAGACCATAGATCTTTGTAGCACTGTAAATTGACAAAAAAAAAAGCTAATATAAATTGGTAAATTATTTGTATAAAATGTATCGATTAATCAAAAGTGATTCCATTCCATTTTTTACAAAAATAAATTATGGTATTAACATAAAATAATTTAAAAAAATTAAATATTCAGCACACATGTTTAATTTTTTTGATCAAAAAAAAAAATTATTTTGAATTAAAGTAATTTTTGCAAAAAAAGCCAAATAAAAATGAAACTTTCACGAAGTATTTTATTAGTCTGATTTGAATATAATTTCAAAAATCCCCCAGAAAATGCTAAATAAAAAGAAAAGAATTATTAATACATCTACAAAAATTTAAGCATATAAAGAGCGTGCTCCATTTTGATTTTTCTCTCGTTTACTGTATAAAAACAGACACTTAAAATTAAAAAAAGAATTATTTTAAATTAATAAAAAATTCACTAGGTATACAGAATGCCCAAGACAGAACTCTATATCGGCAATTTGAACAAAGATGCAAGACAAGAAGAGATAGAGGACGTATTCAAGCGCTACGGAGCCATAAAACAGTGCCAGCTTAAAAACAAAGGCTTTGGTCCGGTGTTTGCCTTCATTGAGTTCGAGGACGAAAGAGACGCAGAAGTTGTTAAATTTTCTAATAAAATTATTCTGAGAAATAAGAAAGAAAAGTTAGAATACTTAAATTAAAGGACGCGCTAAATTCTGAAAATGGAAGAGACATGTGCGGAGCTTCAATGGTGGTCCAATTTGCCAAGGGAAAAGATGAGAAAAGAGAAAGAAGAGGCGGAGACAGAGGGGGCGACAGAGACAGATTTGGTGGACGCGGTGGTGGAAGAGGAGGTCGAGGAGGCGGCAGAGATGGAGGCCGACCGTCCGAATGCTTTGAGTGTGGAGAAAGAGGTCATTTCGCCAGAGATTGCCGAAATAGGCGAGGTGGCAGTGGTGGAGGCAGACGTGAATTCGGCCGCAGAGAAGAAAGAGACATGGGTCGAAATAACTTTCGAGGAGAGCGATTCAATGGTGGCAGCAGAGATAGACGTGATAGAAGCCGGTCCAGAAGCCGTAGCCGCGACTAAAATATATTTTTTCAAATTTTTTGTAAATACATTACAAAAATATTTAATGTTTGTTTTTTAACATTAAAAATAAATTTTGAGCTTAATCTTTTAGATTAAAAGAAAAATTTACGTTTTTTTTTTTTAATTTCAAAAATTTTATTTTTTAAAAATATTAATTTTTTTTTTTCGGTAAAATTAGCAATTTTAAATTTTGTGATGATTAATTTAAGTGGGTCTGGTGAATTGTGAGACTATTTGATCATATTTCTTTAACCTAGTTAAATCATTAGTAAATTAAGTGGACTTACAAAAATTTAGACTAAATTAATTATTTTCTCGTTAAGACGACAAGTTCTGGTAATATGGCACTTGATTTTTTGAAAGATTTTTTGAAATGCAATTTCTTGATCATTTTTCAACCTAGACTAAGATTTTTTCCAATTAATCAAAAATAAATGAGGCATTAGAAAAAATATTTTTTTATTTTTCTTTAAGGGCTTAGGAGAAAAGTGCATCTTGTAAAAAAAATTGAAATAAGTTAATTTCATGGCTAAATGTATATGATTTTAAATTTTAACTTTTTCAAATTCTTATATTTTAAAATATTTTTTCAATATTTCAGACAATTAAAAAAAAATTCATTATAATAATCCATTTTAAAAATTTTCTAAACAGTGCACAAAAATTATTAGTAAAATGTAAAATTATTTACATTTAGTCAATTTTATACAAATTTGAATAGAAAATTTAAAATTGCTGGGCATTTACTTTTTCTAAAAAAAAATTTAATTTTGCTTTTAAAAATGTTTAAATATACCAATAATCAAAAAAAAAAAACTTTCCAGTTCAAAAAGATTAAAAAATACAATTTTAGATCACAAAAAGAAATGTTTTTTACATAAAAATGCCTTGAAAAGTTCATTATTTTTTAAATTATTCTTATTCTAGCTATTTTCTTCTTACATAACCATAATTCAGGTGAAGATTTAAAAAATAAAAAACTCTAAAATAGATGACTTTTACACATTTGACTGTACAGAATTAAAATAATTTAAATTTGGTCTTTTTAAAAAATGAATTTTCTCATCTTTCTGTTGATATATTTTTGATAGGCATTAAATACATTCTGCACTATAAATCATCACAAGTTGCACTATAATATTTACATACACTATATTAATCAAGGCTGCACTATAAATAACATTCTTACACTATAATATTCTTTAATAAGCACTAATATAATTTTTATTTTGCACTAAAATAATCTTTACTAAGCACTAAATTGATGTTTAAAAAGCACTAAAATAATTTTTGACCTGAACTATTTTAATTCATTTTTAGATAAATAAATACAACAAGTACTATTTTTTTCGAAAACTTTATTTTTATTAAACATAAAAAAAATTCAAATTACAATTTCAAATATGTGATTTAATTTTGGAGAGAAAAAAAATAAAGTAATACATACATAAGAATAAAATTTGAAAAAAAAATAATATTGTATTTATTAAGTAGCCGATTCGTAATTAAATTAACGAATTAAATAAGCTTTTAAGCTTTTTTGAATCCAGTAGGATCTACCACTAATGCTGCTGCTGCCAAAGTGGGTCTTCCTCGACTACGTTTTTTTTCCTAATGACTTGTTGAACGAAGCGATGTTGTTGAATGTTTCCTTCTCAAACAAACACGCGAAATCAATATGATTTTTATTTTATTTATTTTTTTTTAGAGTATGGGCTTTTTATAGAAAAAAAGAATTAAAGATATAAGAGAGACAGGAAGTAGCATAGTATTTAAGGGAGAAGCCGCGTAAAAAATTACTTTAAAAAAAAATTACCATGCCATGATGATCTACCATTGAGTAACTAGCTGTTAATTGTTTTAATTTCTAAATAAGTAGCCGCAAGGAATTTATAAAAGGGACGGAAAATAAAACAAAAATAAATTCTAAATTAATATTTAAAATTATTTTAGTTCAAGTCAAAAATTATTTTAGTTCAAGTCAAAAATTATTTTAGTTCAAATAAGAAAATTATTTTAATGCAACTCATAAATTATTTTAGTAAAAATCAAAAATTATTTAAGTATGAGGAGTTTATATAGTAAAGTTTTGAAATATAAAAGTTCTGATTTGAATTATTTTGGAAAAAAACCGAATAATTCAAAGCACATAAAATAATTTAGTACTTTTTTACCGTAAGTGGTTAAAATAATTGTAAATTATAAAATAAAATCTTTGTTAATATAGGAAAATTACCAGAGAGATTAATTTTCTTTATTTTTAGTAATATAATCATAAATTTAGATAAAAAAAAATAAATCTTCAAATAAATTATCTAATACGCATTTATAATAAAAAAATTAATATAAATATTATTCATTTTAAAAAATATTTAAGTATTAGAAAGTTAATTTTAAAATTTTATTATATTAAACAAAAATTGGAAACCAATGTTGAAACTAATCTAATATGTGCGAAACTTAAAATGTTCATCTTCTCTTGTAATAAGATGGATAACCGTATCCGTATCCATAGCTTGGATATGTGTAACCATATCCACTTCCATATCCATAAGAACCATAACCTATTCCATAGTCATACAAACCATATCCGTAGCTTGGATATCCATAACCATAATCATACACTCCATAACCAGCACCGTGTCCAAATGCACCTTGAAGATTTCCTGATGAAGACTGTAAATTGTTTGATTCGGATTTAAGACCAGTTGATTGAAGTTTTTCACCGAGAGAAGAACTCAGCACAGCTGTGCTTGACAACAGAACAACCAAACATACCAATGCTATTTTTGAAGTCATTATTTGTTTGAATAGGAAATTTATTTTTTGTTCTTTAAATGAATTAATTTAATTTGAATGATTATCTTGGTAAAATTTTTGGTTATTTATAATAATTATTTTGGTTGACATTTTCTATTTTTATTTTTTTAATTTAAAAATAAGTTTTGAACTTTTTTATGATACATTGAATCATTTCAAGGTTTCTCAATCTTAATATTCACCCACACGTATCAAAATAATAATCATTAATAAAAAACGAATATAAATTTTTTTCCAACTGATTTTAAATTTCAAGTTATCATCTTGACAATGTTATCACTAATCGTTTACTGTGCTGATAGATTTGAATTTTTTGACTAAATATTAGGATATTAGGCAAGTTTTTTATTTTCAAAAGCTTGTTAAAGTTTTTTTTTTATATTTCGTACTTTAATTTAATAATTTTAAAAAACATTTTAAAATTTTAAAATATTGAAAATGTCTTGTCCACTCGTAAAGCAAAGAGATACAATAAAATTTAAATAATTTGCAGGATCATTTTTTATTGAAAAAAAAAAATCATGAATTTATTTAATTTGTCATGATGTTTTTTTTTAATTTTTTTTGAACGCTATCAATTTTCTCTTTAATAATTAATTTTTTAGATTAATTCGGATCAGTTTTAAATTAAGATCACTTTTTGTTTACATTTCCTGGTTTTTTAATTTTTTTATTTGCAGAAAAATTTAAGTTTTTCCTATTTGTATTAAAAAAAAGTAAAGTATATAAGTGCATTATAACATGTTATGGATAAGTGACGATTTCATATCAAGTTTCACTTATAAAATTTTCGTACTCTATTATTCTATGTTATCTTTCAATCTTACACATCTAATGAAATAAATTTTTAAACGAAAAAAAAAATTTACCATAATTTTATCTATCTAGTTTTATTTAATAGAAAACTGTTATATTTTAGCATTAAATATATTTTCTGAAATAAAAGTCAAAGTTTTTTTAATTTTCCGTTCCTTTTTAAAACCAAACAACATAAATCGAATATTAGTTTTTAATTAAAAATATTAATAGATTTTGATAAAATATTTAAATAAAATGTAATAATCGAAATATTTTTTAATTCGTTAAAAATTCAAATTAAAATTGAAAAAAAATTGCGTAATTTAAGTTAATTTTTATTTCAAAAATACGGGGAAAAAATAGTAAATTTACGTAAAGCAATTAGATTTCAAACAGTTTATCACAGCAGTACTGAAGACTTGTATTTAATAAAAAACTTTTTTTAAATATTATTTCTCTTTTTTAAACAAATATTGAAATCAGAGCTAAAAATAATAAATCAAAATTTAATTAATAATTTTTATTAACTGATGACTAAAAATAATAATTGTTTCGATTAGTTACTAAACTAATCAATTAAACAAACAAATATTTTAAATACTTAAAAAGAAAAACACGTTTATTAACATACAAACTAAGATTTTTTTCAAAAAAATATATCATGATCTAGACCTTCTAGAGTAGCTTCGGGATCTCGACCTTCGTCTCGAGTCACTTCTTGATGTCGATCGCCTTTTAATCACACTTGGCGATCGAGATCGTCGTCTTGATCTGCTTCTAGAGCGCGATCTTCGTCTAAAAAAGAAAAATACATTTATTACAAAAAATATAAGTTATTCATAAAAAAATTAAGATTTTTAAAATAATTGCAAAAAAATTAATTTTTTTCATAAAAACAATTTTTTTCAATCAATAAATTTTTTATCATAAAATAATTTTTTTCATAAAATTAATTTTTTTCATAAAAACAATTTTTTCAATCAATAAATTTTTTATCATAAAATAATTTTTTTCATAAAATAAATTTTTTTCATAAAATTTTTTTTTTTTCATAAAATATATTTTTTCCATAAAATATATTTTTTTTTTCATAAAATAAATTTTTTTCATAAAATTTTTTTTTTTTCATAATATGTATTTTTTTTTTCATAAAATAAATTTTTTTCATAAAATAAATTTTTTTCATAAAATAAATTTTTTTCATAAAATATATTTTTTTCATAAAATAAATTTTTTTCATAAAATATATTTTTTTCATAAAATAAATTTTTTTCATAAAATATATTTTTTTCATAAAATAAATTTTTTTCATAAAATATATTTTTTTCATAAAATAAAATTTTTCCAAGAAGTTAACATCTTTTAAAAAATTTCCAAAAATTAAATTAACTTTACCTATCACGTCTATCATCTCTGTCACGGTCTCTTCGGTCGCGGTCCGAGCGTCTCCGTTCGGAACAGTCCTTGGCAAAATGTCCCCTTCTGCCGCACTCATAACAATCCAAAGAGCGAGGAGCACGGCCTCCTCTGGAAAAGCCATTTCTTCCATACCTACTCTCGCGACTAATCTTTTCCTCCTTTGACTTGGCCCATTCAATCACCATGGATCGACCGCGCAGCTCTTTGCCATTTTCGCTTCTCAACGCATCCTAAGAAAAATCAAACAATCACTATTGCGTCACTCAAATATCTGCACTGGTTCACTAATGACTGACTCGTGAGTACTGGGGAGTTCTGAATCAAGTGTAACTAGAGGATTTATGAGCCTGAATGCCTTACCACTCTATGCAATTAAGGTGACTAGCATTGATGAATGACTAGATGCATGACTTGGTGTTTTAGTGATTTAGTTATCATGTTTATTGGACTAATTTAGTCCTAGCAGCCAAGTGTGTGTGTTTGACTGGGCTCTTTAATAAAAAACTGGATATTATAACATAAAAAGTGGCAGTCTGATTTTAATTGCAGTTTTTGTAGTCTAATTAGCAAATTTTTGTGTGAACTTACCTCTGCGTCTCTCTCGTCATCAAAATCCAGGAATGCGTAGCTGGGCGCATTGCCTTTGCTCTTGATGTCGCAAGCCAGTATTTTTCCATACTTGTCAAAAGTATCCTCAATGTCGCGGCGCGTTACGTCCCGATCTAAATTTCCCACATACAATTGAGTCTTTGGCATCCTAAATTTCGTACTTAGTAAATTTTTTTTTCTTTTTTTTTTTGATCAAATATGAAGGATAAAATATACAGAATTTTTGCTATTTATGCTCTACAGAATTACTGAAACCATGTAACCAAGCACATGTAGCGCTCAATTTTCATATTTAACATGACATTTATGCATGCTTTAAAAAAGTCAACTCTGATTTATCTTTGAATGGAATTTGTTTCAAAAGGCAACTTGAAGTTCATCATGATCACAAGCTCAATTTCTTAATTGATTAAAATCTCAATAAAAATGATGAAATTATCTTTTTTTATTTCTTTTTTAAATTAAACATTAAATGGTTAATATGTAAAAAAATGATTTTCTTTTTTTAAATTGATCTTTGATTGATTTTTACAAAATTTTTATTTGAAAACTTAAAAGAGAAATTTAAAATGCACATTGAGTTATTCAAATTATGACTCAAACAAAGACTAAAATTATGTTTTAAGTTTTAATTAAAATATATTACAGCGAAACAATGTTTAGTGATAGGAGTTTTCTCTTTAGTTTAGTTAACTAATTTTTAGTCGACTAAACTAAAATTATTAATAAAGTTTAATTTTTAAAATCTATTTTTTTAGAAAATTTATAACTAAAGCAATTAGTATGATTTTTCTGCAGCAAGGACTCAAATAAATTAAAATATGAGTAAATTATCAATTAATGATTCCTTAAACCATTGAATTTAATTAATTGAAAATTATGGAATTAACAAATTAAAAAATGTTATGTATTTTTTATTAATCAACCAATAGAATAAAAAAATAACATTAAATAAAGGCTTAATTAGATAACATCTGGTTTTGTTATCTTTCCTCTTTTAATAAATTTTTACATAAAAAAAATTATAACTGTCTAAATAAAGGAATGTTTCTTTTGATTAACATTCAAAAAATTAATTTTAGAAAAAATTATAAAATGTCAAATAAATGTTTTTAAATATTTTTTGTCTCACTATTCCCCATATATCTCGCTTTTCGCATAATATCCCCGCTATTCCTAAATTGCCTTACTATTTCTAAAATATCTCTCTTATTCCATTAAAACTTTTTTTTCTTAATATCGCACTTGTTTATAAGTCACAGTTTTAAATCTGAGTCACAAAAATTCAAAGTTATGACTTGACTTAAATTTTAGTGACTTTGACTTTAACAAGGCAGCCACAATAACTACCTGAAACGGTAAAAGGAACATTTGGCCGCAACATTAGCTATCTGGAACGGTTAAGACCCATCACTAACAATGTTAAATTATAAATTGCAAAATTTCAAAATATTGGTTAAAATTTAATTTTTACCTTAGATAAAGAAAAACATAATTTATTTAAGATCAAAACTTAATTGATTAAAATCTCAATAAAAATGATGAAATGAATCTTTTTTTTTCTTTTTTAAATAAAACATTAAATTTTTATTTTAAATTTTTTTTTGATACTTGATTGATATTTCCAAATTTTTTTTTTGAAAAAGAGAAATTTAAAATGCACATTGAGTTATTCAAATTATTGCTCAAACAAACACTTAAAATTATATTTTAACTTTAATTAAAATATATTACAGTGAAGCAATGTTAGAATTTGAATTGCAAAATTTCAAAATATTGATTAAAATTTAATTTTTTTTTACTTCATATAAAAACAAAGCATAATTTTTTTTACTGTTAAATACTAAAAAAATATGTTCAGTAAAGTTAAGTCGTTATTATTAAAAAATTGAAAAAAAGACGTTCTGAAAAAATTTCAAAGATTTAAATTTTGATTTGCAATTAAAACTTGATAATGAACTTCTTTTATTTGTCGTTTCAGTCAACAGTTTGGTTAATTTTTTTTTATTTTCATTATTTAAAACATTTCCTAGATTTAGAATGAAATATAATATTTCAAAACGTTGAATTTTCGATAAAATATCAAAAAATAGTACGTAATAATAAAATAAGGCTTGAAAAAATTAGTTAAATGTAATTTATTGATTAAGTCAAAAATTTAAACAAAAGGATTTACAGCCAAGAAAATAATATACGAATCTCTCTAAGAAAGTTAAAATGGAAAGAAAATGAAAAATAAAATTGAAAACCTATGTACACTGATTTTAATGCATTATAAATTGAAATTAAAAACTTAAATAAAAAAATTCTAAGCCTATTTTTAAATTAAAAAAAAATAGAATGTGAACTTAAAAAAATTAGTATAAGTAACCAAAAATTTTACCAAGATAATCATTCAAATTAAATTAATTCATTTAAAGAACAAAAAATAAATTTCCTATTCAAACAAATAATGACTTCAAAAATAGCATTGGTATGTTTGGTTGTTCTGTTGTCAAGCACAGCTGTGCTGAGTTCTTCTCTCGGTGAAAAACTTCAATCAACTGGTCTTAAATCCGAATCAAACAATTTACAGTCTTCATCAGGAAATCTTCAAGGTTCATTTGGACACGGTGCTGGTTATGGAGTGTATGATTATGGTTATGGATATCCAAGCTACGGATATGGTTTGTATGACTATGGAATAGGTTACGGCGCTTCTGGCTATGGTAGTGGATATGGTTACACATATCCAAGCTATGGATACGGATACGGTTATCCATCTTATTACAAGAGAAGATGAACATTTTAAGTTTCGCACATATTAGATTAGTTTTAACATTAGTGTTTTGTTTTATATAATAAAATTTAATTTATAATCAATATAAACAATTATTTCTACAAATTTTATACTTTTAATTCCCTAAAGAGAAACTAATCCCTTTCTTTTGGATAAATTTTATCTTTTAGCGGACAATTACAAAAAATAGAATTACTTTTTTTCTTAAAAATTTCAAAATTAAAAATAATAATCAATTAACAGAAAAATGATGAAGATTTTAGAGATAAACATTTTTGGTTAAAACTATCATTTAGAATAAAACTATTAATCCAATATCACTATATCTAATCATTAAACAATTTTGAATATTTCATTTATTCAAAACGAATTCTTTTTGTTTCTTTAGTCGCAAACGTGAGCTCTATTATCTTATCAGTATGTAGCTCTTCTTTTTTTTAATAACTCAATTTTTCAATATTTTTTTTTACAAAAAAGGTCTCCTTATAGCAAAATGATATCTTAGATGAACAAGTTCATATGATGTGTATAATTTTTTGTGATAAATTAAGAAAAAAAGATATTTATAATGGTGAATATTTCAAATTTACTCAATATTCTTAATAATGTTCCAAATAATGTTCATTTAGTACTTTTTTATTTGGAAAATATTTAAATGAGCTTAAAAAGAATAACTAAAAATCACCAAACTAAATGTTCTTGAATCAAACAAACTTTTTTTAAATATAATACTTTTTTTACATATCAAAATAAAATCGAAGATATTTGATGAATTCCAATTGATACCTAAAACATAAATCTGTTCTATACAAACCAAAAATATTTTTTGTTAAATTTATTTATTGATTTTATTTATTTCAGGTAATTGAGAAAATGATTAGTATTAATAACACAGTTTGCATAATTATTTGAATGATCTATAAATGATAATATATTTTTTTTAATTTATCTAATAAATATCAAAAAGATTTAATTTTTTTTCATTGTTTTAGACGTTTTCCTTTTATGAGGAAAAAATCCGATTCTTTTTGTAGACGAATCGATCCGATCCATTTTTAACTCAAAATCTCATCCTTATTAAATAAACTTAAAAAAATAAATGACAAATTTTTGACCATTTATTTTTTTTAATGATTTGAAAATCTAAATTTAAATTAAACTATTTAAATAAAAATAGAATGTGAACTAAGAAAAAAAATTAGTATAAATAACCAAAAATTTTACCAAGATAATCATTCAAATTAAATTATTTCATTTAAAGAACAAAAAAAAAATTTCTTATTCAAACAAATAATGACTTCAAAAATAGCATTGGTATGTTTGGTTGTTCTGTTGTCAAGCACAGCTGTGCTGAGTTCTTCCCTCGGTGAAAAACTTCAATTAACTGGTCTTAAATCCGAATCAAAAAATTTACAGTCTTCATCAGGAAATCTTCAAGGTGCATTTGGACACGGTGCTGGTTATGGGGTGTTTGATTATGGTTATGGATATCCAAGCTACGGATATGGTTTGTATGACTATGGCATAGGTTACGGCGCTTCTGGTTATGGTAGTGGATATGGTTACACATATCCAAGCTATGGATACGGATACGGTTATCCATCTTATTACAAGAAGAGATGAATATAATTAGTTATTAAATTTCGCACATATTAGATTAGTTTTAACATTAGTGTTTTGTTTTATATAATAAATTATTTCTTCAGAATTATATTTAATTACATCCCTTTTTTTAAGTTAAGATCCTAACGAGAAATTATTTAACATTTTATTTAAATATTTATTTAAACCTTTGTTTTAAACTTTTTATAAAAAAAATTCTAATAAAAAAATTATGAATATGTTTTTAATTTTATAAGGACATTTTTGTGACAACATCCAACATCAATGAACCCTGACATGCTTGTACAAGAGTGACACATTTATATTTGTATCTAAATCAATTCATTACTCAAACAAACAGTGATTAAAATTTTTAAAACAATATTTAATAATTAACTATTTCCGAAACTTTATGTTTATTATAGAAAAAAAGATAGACTTTGTTACCATTTTTTCTTTATTTGTAACTGAATTTTTTAGAACGTTTGCATATTAAATGAAAGAATCATTTTTTATCTTAATACGTCAAAC
Source organism: Brachionus asplanchnoidis (assembly GCA_025491095.1). Classification (NCBI taxonomy): domain Eukaryota; kingdom Metazoa; phylum Rotifera; class Eurotatoria; order Ploima; family Brachionidae; genus Brachionus; species Brachionus asplanchnoidis. The sequence goes on from JAILYF010000006.1 coordinate 2,814,044, forward strand.
TAAAAAGTTACAATAAAAATTCATGTTTAGTTAATTGAGCATAAATTTATTTTATTTTAAAATTATTAAAAATTTTATTATTTTTCTGCTAAATATTAACTGTTGAAAAATCTTAATTTACTATAATTTTCTTCAAATTTTTGAATTAGTAGTTCTACTTTATCATATAGTTCTAAATTTGTGATTCTCTCCATCAAATCAGCTAAATCAAGCAATTCATTATATAAAGAAAATATTAGCTGCTTCTTTGTTTCCATTTCATTTTTTACTAAAGTCGCCTTTGAACAAAAGTTAAAAAAAAATTAAATTTTAAAATTAAATTTACCTGTAAATCAACTTTAAAAAATTTCAGCAAATTACGACTATCCTGGACAATGGAGCTCGGCAAAGCAGATTGTTCCAACAATTTTTGTCCATAATTTTTGACTTGACAAAAACCTTTTTCCAGCTCATAGCTATGAACCAATCTTTCATTTTGGTCAAAACTAGACCTGAATCGATAACAATTGACCAAAGAATAGCATGATTCCAAATAACTTAGCTCTGTATAATGAGTAGAAAAGATGATGTAGACATTTTTTTTATCTTCTTCAATCAAATAGTCAATAATGTTTTTGCACACAGCAAAAGAAATGGCTAGACCCTCATAGTAGTTGGTATGCTTACAAAATTCATCAATTAAAATGAGAGAATTGTCAGTAATATTTTCCAATATTTTTTTCATCTCATTTATCTGACACTCAAAAGAAGAATTTAAAGAACCGCTCAAATCATCAAAATCACCGGATAATGACAATATTTTATTTTTTAATGAAAAAACAGCTTTTTCCGCTGGGACACATGATCCACATTGAGCCATTATTTGCAAATCACCCAGTTGTCTAAGCAATGTTGACTTACCGCTCATGTTAGAGCCAGTTAAAATAAGAAAAGGGACATTTTTGCTTAGCTCAATGGTGTTGGTCACAATTTTCTCATCAGAGACCATGTGCTGTTCATTTTTGCTTAAATTATTTGAAATTTTATCTTTTATCTTATGTAAAATTGGATGACAAGCATTTTCTAAGAATAAATGATCACTAAATTGTGGTATTGTCAGACTGGTTGATGAAATCGAATATTGAGTTAATGACAAAATAAGGTCCAAAAGTGTTATAAATTCTCTTAATTTATAAAATGCAGTCAATTCGTCTTGGACTTTTGAAATTAAATCATCAATAATTCTAGAAAAAAAATTTTAGTATCGAAAAAATTTTAAATTTTTTTTACTTGTTTGATATGAAGTATATGTCAGACATGGAAGCTTCCAGTCGACTGTTTATTTTAAGTAATTTCTCTGTGGTAAATTGAATGGCATTTTTTGTTTTTGTTATTTTAAGGAATTCTTTTGGCAAATTTTCCAGCATTTTTATGGAAAATGATGAAAAATCTGAAGACAAACTTTGATTTAGCCCCGATTCTTGATAAAGTTATTTAATTATTTATATTTAAAAAAAAATTAAATCTGATTGCCAACTTTGGTCAATTTCACCCAAGTTCAGTTGAAAGTAAAAACCCCTAGTTGTATTAAAAGAATGCTTGATAGATAATTCTGTAGATTGACTTAGTTCGTCACAACATTCTAAAAAATAAAATTTAATAGTTTAATTTCTTGATGAAAATTAAAAAAAAAAACTTTGAATGTCATAAATAATTTCAGTAAAAGCTCTCCTTGAAACGTCCAGCAATTCGCTTATATTTGCCTAATAATTTGTAAAAAAAAAAAGACAAATTTTTTCTAAATTCCTATAAATACTTTTATGGCAAAGCATTTATTAATTTTATGGCTTAAACTGCTCTTGTTCATCAATGATTGCTCTTCTATAACACAACTTATTTGATTGTATAAGGTCTCAAATTTTTTATCTTCATAATGATTCTTAATTTTGAAAAATTAAAAAAAAAATCAAAAAATTTTGAAAATTAAAATACACAAAAAATGGCCTTTATGCGATTACAATTTGATGACATTAAAATTTGCTTTAGTTGATTGGCGAGATCGATCAAGAGCCTCATGTTAATTACACACTTTATTTTATTTTCTATTATTTTGGTTGTTTTGTCTTCTTTCTGCGCAAAAAGGTTCAACTGTTTGGAAAAATGATCCAGTTCAGAAAACTTTTCTACATAAGATATTAGTTGGTTCATTAATGCAGCATTCTTAGCCATTTCTTCAACTAGCCATATTCTTTCCTCAATCGATTTTACATCTAATTAAATTAGTCATTTTAGGTTTTTAAAAGAAAAAGCTAGTTTAATTATTTACCAAAATGAGGCTGAAGAATGCTTGAAAGCAAAGCTTTGGCACCATATTTTGTCCTAGTGTAATTAAGTATTCCATAAAGATTGGTGGGACGTTTGCTATTTTTTGTATTATAAACCAGCTCTAGGAACCGAGCCGTATTTATATCAATTAGAGTTAAATTTTCATTTCCTTCAATAGACAATCTGACCGAATGGGCCGTAAATACATGGTTCTTTGAGTATTCTACATATTTAAAAAGAGCACTACAAGCACCTAAAGCTAGAGGTCTGGAATTTTTGAAAGATATATTTTAAGGTTTTTTGTTTAATACTTTGTTTTCATTTCAGTTTGTTTTTTGAAATCAAGATTACAAAATTTGTTAATAAACTCCAAACCTTTGTGGGAGCTGAAAAATCTTGACTTCAAATCAATAATTTTGATATTTTCATCTAAGTTTCGGATTAAGTTTCGCATTTTGTTTCTAAAAAGACCACTGAAAGGCGATATTGGTAAAATTACCTTCAAAAATTTTTTAATGGAAAGACTCATTGGGAAAAATTGGCAACTTTACTTCTTGTGGCCTATGATATTGAATTTTTGCCAGTAAATTTTTATAGTCTTGACAATCATTAAACTGAGTGAGAATTAATGAGGCGTTCTTAAGATCCATCAGAGCGCAGCCAATTTCTGAGTTGTTTTTTTCGAAAATGGCTTATTTTTAAACTTTAAGAGAAAATAATTTTTCTGTTTATTGTTCAAATTTTACCTAATGATTGATCATACTCTTTTGACTCATTAACACAATCGTCCATTTCTAAAATTTGAAATTTACTTTTTTATTACTTTAAACTAAGATATTTTTTTTAAATAAGTAAAATAAAGTCTGCAGGCTTACGCTTGTAATTCTTAAATTTCAAGGATCAAAACCTCGAGTTTTTTTATTGTATTTTGCATTTCAATTCAGCGAATGAAATTAATTAAATTTTAGGAAAAAAGCTTCAAATTTAATTTTTTGTTAAAAAATCTTCACCTCGAAAAAGTTTTGACTCAAAACATCTTTATAAAATTATAAAAAGTAGAAAACCAAGTTTAACTGCTACTTATTATTATTAATTATTAGATCTAAGCCTAATAGGCCAAAAATAATAAAATAAATAAAAAAAAAATTTTAAATAAATGTATAACAAACAAATTTTATCAGCAATTTAAATAATTAAATCTATTTTTATTTTTTTTAGGTCGCCTATGAGGTGCAGTATAAATTATAAATAAATGAAAAAATTTTACTGATTTATTTTCTTTTCTTTAATTTTACTGATTTATTATGATATATTTATTTACTGATTAATAAAAATTCAACTAATTCGTTTTAGCTGAATTATCAACGTTAAGTAAAATTATTTTTGAATAATTTTTAAAGCTTATGAGCTAATTTTTGAATATAAAAAAAAATTAATCAAAATAATTAATGAATTAAAATTATTTTTTTTGGAAAATTACCATTGATCTCTTGAAATAAATTAAACATTTTTTTGTTCAAAAGAAATTTCTTTCACGTTATTCTGAAGATTTACTCAAAAAAAGACAAAATTGATAGTTTTAAAAAATAATACGAAAAATTTAATATCATAAGAACATTTCAATTACTTGCTCTTAACTATATTTTTAAATTTCTTTTAAAAGTTAAGAACTTTATAAAACTTCCTTTCTTTTTATCATGGACCTAATGGAGGAAATCTTCTTTGTGCAGGAAAAAATCCTAATGAGACCGATAATCCGATTTAAATAAACTAAATTGATGTGTAGAATTTTAATTATTATAAAAGATTATTATGCAATACTTTAAAATTCACTCATCAATTAAAAATAAACAAAAAATGAATTTTTTACTATTTAAAAAATGAACTTTTTAAGTGAGTTTTAAAAGAGCAAGTAAAAAGGGTATTTTTGAATCCAGAAAAAATATGATTTTTCATCTAAGTAAAAATATATTAAATCAGAGTAATTTTCGAATAATTTTTTAATAAATCAAGTAAACCATAATTAAAAAAATGAGGCTTGTAAATTCAAGCAAAGAAAAATTATATCCAAATTTCTAGTTGGCTCTTTCTATTTTTTGAATTTGAAATTACCTTTTGAATTTAAGCCCTATATTAATTTAAAAAAATTGATAAAATGGTCAAGTATGTGAAGATGAAAAAGCAAAACCAAATATTAGATATATCTTGCTAGCTCTAAAAAGTAAGGCTCATTTTAACAAATAAAGACGATTTAAATTTTCCAGAAAGCCAAAATAGTTAAATAGATTTGAATTAAAATAGTTTATTATGTATAAATTTTTACATTTATAATTTAAAGTAAAAGAAAAATTATTTTTATTATTTATAAACAACCCAAAACCATCCAGTGTTCTGATACAAATAGCATTGAGCTATTAAATTAAATCACCGAGATTACTGATATAAATTTTTTTGTTAATTTTGGGCCTTCTTCATGTATCTTATTCCATACTGACATCGTTGTTGCTATTGCTGTTGTTATGTCCATTTTGATCACGATCATGACTCTGTGATCTTGATTTAGATCTTTTATCAACACTGATGGATCTACTCTTTCGGTCTGACCCGCTTCTGGAACTTGGTGCAAGTAAAAAAAATGAAAATTTTTTATAATTTATTAAATTTTTTTTTAATTACCGTTTATTTTTTCTGTCATAACTAGCATCACGACTTCTCTCACGCGATCTTTCCTTAGATCTATCTCTTGATTTATCTCCTGATCGATCTCTTGATCGATCTCTTGATTTATCTCTAGATCGATCTCTTGACTTATCTCTTGACTTATCTCTTGATTTATCTCTTGATTTATCTCTTGATCGATCTTTACTTCTATTTCGTCTTCTACTATCATCTCGGCTTCTGTCACGGCTTCTGTCACGGCTTCTGTCACGGCTTCTGTCCCGACTACGGTCATGGCTACGATCACGACTTCGGTCATGACTACGGTCGCGACTGCGGTCTCTCTTTCGGTCCCTAGATCTGCTTCTGTCTCTACTCCTGTCTCTCCTTCGGCCATATCGCCTATTGCGACAATCTCTGGCAAAGTGGCCCCTTTCACCACATTCATAGCACTCAAGCGTTCTACCACCACGGCCTCCTGATCTTGAAAATCCATTGCGACCATATCCAAATCGATCATCTCGTCTTTCCCGACGATCTCCTTTGCCCTTTGTATACTCCACCACCATTGATGCGCCACACATGTCTTTGCCATTTTCAGCATTCAAAGCATCCTTTTTTTCAAATTTAATTTATTTATTTATTGAATTAATAAAAAAAAATATTTAAATAAATTTTTTTTCAAGCTACCTCAGCATCGCGTTCATCATCAAATTCAATGAAGGCATAAACAGGACCATATCCTTTATTTTTGACTTCGCATTTGCGGATTTTTCCATAGCGTTTAAAAGCGCTCTCTAGTTCTCGTTGAGTGGCATCCTTGTTCAAATTACCTATGTAAAGCTCGTTCTTTGGCATCATGTATCCAATCTTAAAAATGTTAAAAATCAAACAATGATAACATGTCTTTTTAAACTAGTATTACAGAATGAATTTTAAAATTTCACAAATTAAAATTTCGAATCAGTTTCAACAGTTTTTGTTTTAAGTTTTAAAACTAAATGGATTTTATTTTAAATTTTAAAGCGAGTGGATACAATCAAAAAATTTGTCTGATTCACCTTAGTTTAGCTTTTCGATTATACTAGAATTGAATGAACACAAAAAACCGGACATTTTTAACTTTTCATTTTCTAGTGAAATTTCTAATTGTTTTTTCAAATGAAAATTTCAAAATTTAATTGCATTTAAATTTGTTTTCATAGAAGTGACTTTGCTTTTGACTATTAAAATATATTTTGAGAACATACTAATAATTTATAAGAGTATTTAATCGATTGATTAGTTTCTAAGGCTTTTTTAAAAATTTTATATATTTTTGATGACTGCTTGGATAAGCATCATTGAGACACATTTAGTCTCGATACAAAAAAAACTTCATTCAATTATTTCAAAATTGTTCGATTAATGATCGAAGCTAAAAAATAATTCTTTTGTCAAGCTTTTTTTTGCCAAAGCCTTGGTATTACAATTTTTATTGGTATAAATTGAGGTTACTACAAATATATTTTTTATTTTTATATAAATTTTTATTTTTTGATTTCTCATCAATAGGTTATGCATCAATAAAATACCTAAATTATCAATAGAGTAATTGGTATATTTACATTTTTTTACAAAATATAACTTTTATAACTATTCAATGATGTTTTAGCTTTTTTTTAATGCAGCATTTACTTTATGACTTTAATTAGTTAAGATTAATTAATTAAATAGATGCATTGAAAATATCGGCATCTTGAAGTTGATTAATTCAAAGAGTTTATCTTTGGATAAAATTAATCCTTAAATTAATTTAAATAATTTTAATGTAACATGCAATGTAGATTTAAAAATAAAATAAATTTTTTATTTCAAATATATTTGTAGGAAAGATCGATCTATATTATCAAGATTATAAATTTTAATTTAAATCTAATGATCGATTTTATCAATGGGTGGAAAAAATAATTTTTTTTGAAATTGTTTTATTTTTTTAATCTACATAACATGTAAAGTATGTTATATTTAAATTATTTAAATAGATTAAAGATTAATTTTATTCTAAAGAAAAGCTCTTTGAATTGATCATCAACTTCAAGATGCCGAAATATCCCCCAGATATTCATAATAGCAATTAGAACTTAAAAAATAAATATTTGAAAGATTTTAGTCTTTAGGTAAAAATTTTTATTTTATTTTCTCCCATTAATTTAAAGGAAAAAAACATCAAATTGATTAAAAAAAATAATTCTTTGATTAAAAAAATTAGCTAAAATAATTTACAGGAGTTAAGAAATTTTTAAAATCTATCTTCTAAATTTTAATGGGAGTTAAGCGTTACAATTTAAAATAATTAAAAATTATAGCTCAATTCAGAATTGTTTTAAATTAAATTCCCAAATAGAATTCAAAGTCATTAAAATTTAAGTCAAAACATTTTTTATTTTTTAAGTCCAAGCCCGGGCTTCAAAAAAATAAAATCTTAAGTCCGACCACATGAATTTTTGTCGTTCCCGGTAGTTATTGTGGCGGCCTAATTTAATGCTTAGTCACTAAAATTAATGTCCAAGTTCTGACTTGACTCGAGACTTGTGACTTATAAACAACTCTAGCTAAAATCTTTTTAAATTCTTGAATAACAAAAATTTAGGTCTTTTAATCATAATATCTATAAATAACTCTTTAAGAAAAAATAAATAAAAAACTCAATAATTTCGTAAAAAAAACGAAATTTTTTTAATTTGTTTGATCGATGTAAAATCTGAACATATTGGTAAAGTTTATATTTAGAACGAGAGTATTTAAAAAAAACATATTTCAAAAGTAACCGATCGATGTGAGAAAGTGATTTCAATTTTTTAAATTCATAATTTTTGTTTCTAAAAATTATTTTTTATGTTTTTAAAAAAATTAAAGTTATTCATTAAATTTAGGCCCATTAAAATCGGTAAAAAAAAAGGTTTTTCTTAATTTTAATGGATATTTTTATTAATTGTTGTTTTTTTTAATAAAATTGTGGTATTTTATTAAAAAATTGTGGTATCAAAAATGATTTCGCGTTAAATTAACAGCTAACTCTTTAAAATTAATTCCTTTACAATTTCGTCTAATTACAGACGCAATAATAAGATTTTGTTAAGCGGATAATTTTCAATGCAATCATGTTTTTGGTTTGATTCTTTGAAATTTAATTACTCAAGTTAGCCTTTTATTTCAAATAAACTCGAGTAAAAATTATAACAAAATTTGTAAATTAAAATCATCAGTGGGGTCTTACCCTAAAACTATCTAATCTTTATTAGTTTTATTAATGGTTACAATTTCGAATCAGAAAAATCAAGTTCATAACTTTTATTAGCTTGTATTTAATGTGAAAATTGAGTTTATTTTGGCATTTCAGAAAAAAAAATTCAAATTAATAACTTTCTTTGTAAATAATGCTAAATTTATTAAAGCCATTTCTTACAATGTTAAGGCTTTTTTACTTATTAAACTTTGAGTTAAAAAATTTTAAAAACTTATTTATTTTTAGAATTAAATAATTTGTACTGCGTTAAATAAGCAAAGATTTTGAGTCGACAAACAGATTGCATAATTAAATTTAATTTTATATTATTTTGTATACCATTTGTTTAAAACAATATACTTGCCCATTATTAAAGCTGCTTTGGTATGCTTGGAAATCAACTTTGATTTAATAAAATACAATTTTATCGATTTTTTCAATTAAAAATACTTTCTCTTTTTATATTTACAATGCATTTTGATAAATGATAACCATTTATCTTTCATGGTTTATTTTTAATTAAAAAAATACTATCAATAAAAGATGCATTGATACGTGATCTTGGATCAGAATATTATATAAAATATGCTTTTTTTTGTTTAATTTTTATAAAAAAAAAATTTAGATTAATTTTAAAATGCCAAAAGCAGAACTATACATTGGAAATCTTGGTCGAGATGTATCACGCCGAGACATAGAGAACATATTTGAAAAGTATGGAAAAGTGCGCCGTTGTGACATTAAGAGTAAAGGCCTTGGCTCAAGTTACGCCTTTTTGGAATATGAAGACGAAAGAGATGCAGAGGTAGATATTTACAGATATTTAAGAAATGAAAAGACTCCCCTAACACCAATTTGTTCCAGTCATATTTAGATACTTTGCAGTTTCTTTTAATTAAATATGTCTAAATGATTTAGGACGCTTTGAAGCTGGAAAATGGTAAAGATGTTTGTGGAAGCTCTATGGTGATTGAATGGGCAAAGACAAGAGAACAAAAATTGAGAGAAAACAGGCTCAAAATGAAGAGCAAACGAACAGAGCGATCTCGCGAATGCTACGAGTGTGGTAGAAGAGGTCATTTTGTCCGCGAGTGTCCAGATAAAGATCGACCAAGGCGAAACAGCAGATCGGATCGAGAAAGAAAAGATAGAGACTATGTCCGATCGAGGTAATTAATTAATAAGAGATTAAATAATTGAAATTTTTTTGTAATTTTTAAAATTTATTTTTTTTTTTCTTTTAGATATCGATCAAGCTCTCGATCAAGAAGCAACTCTAGAAGAAGATACCGGTCAAGATCATAGAACAAAGAAGCGTAAAAAATTTAAAAAAATCTCTAGTTTAAATGTATAAATATTAGAGATAGAGTTTTTTAGAAACATTATTTTGGAAGTTATGTTTTTAAAATGGAATTGAAGCAATACTTCTTTGACTCAAATAATTTTTCTAATCTCACCGGTTTTGGATAATTTTTAACCAATTATCTCTAAAGATAGTTTCTCAATTCTTTTGTTAGGGAATATTTTTTTTTCGAATACTTTTTATTTTAAGAAATAATTTAAGTATGTTTTATTAAGTTTTTTAAATTTAAAACCGATAATTTTATTATTTACTCATTTTTTTTCTTAATTTTATAGACTTTTTAATAAAAATTTTTTCTAATTTTTTGTTTCAATCTACTTTTGTTGGTCCAAAATTTAAAATTTTCAAATAATAGATTAACTATATGAATCATTTCGAGTGCAATTCAATGCATAAATTCTATAAAAACAGCCAATTTAAAATGATGAATGGCCATAAAAGGGCATCTTGAAGTTAATCATCAATTAGAAATATCTTTTCAATTCAAAAAGTTTTAGATATTAAAATTAATCTTTTATATAATTTAAATAATTTTAGTATAACTTTACATTTTTAATAGATTTTTAAAAAAAAAACATTTTCTCAATCCATTGATAATCGATTTTTATATTTAAATTTTTATTTTTTGTAAAGTTTAATTTGAGATTTTTTATTTCAAAAGTATTTATATTTAGCATTCACAATTAAATTTAAAAAAAGAAATTCAAATAATAAAATCTAAATAGGTAATAAAATGAAAATAAAACTTTACAAAAAATCAGTCAAATAAATTAAAATTCGATTTTATCAATTGATTGAGAAAACGTTTTTTTTTTTTTAAATCTATTAAAAAAATAAAGTTATACTAAAATTATTTAAATTAAATCAAAGATTTGTTTTAATATCTAAGAATTAACTTTTAGCATTGAAATCATAATTTGAAATGATCATCAGCTTCAAGATGCCCTTAAAAGCTAAAAATATTTTAATCGTCAATTTTAATAGATTCCCTAAAAACAACTGATATTTTATTTAAATGTAATTATAAGTCTCCTTAAAACTCTGAACCAGACTTCCCGGTAAATGAATTCAGTAAATACTCTAATAACAAGTATATTTCCATTTTGAGTACATACTCGATTTTTTTTAGGCATTGTTAAATTTCATACAAAACTTCCAACACAAAAACAAAAAATTTTATAAATTTTGTTCTAATGGTCAAAGACTTGTTCTTGTTCTTAGATGAAAAAAAAAAGAATTTTGTTACTACTACGGGAATCTACAAAATCTGTGAAAATTAATTGCGTTTTATTTTTTATACTTAAAAATAGGGTTCAATTTTGCGGAATTCGCAAAAATTTTGCAGACTATTTCTTAAAGTTTATTTCTGAAATTATAGTTTTTTTGATTTAATTTTTATTAATATAATTTTGTTTTAAAAAATCTGACTATTGTAGCTAAATAATTTTGTTTAGTGATTAGTTTCCAAATAAAACTCACATAGCTTAGCAAAAATTATCAATTTTAAAAACCAGATTAACATTGTCTTTAATTTATTTTTTTAAATAAGAAAGCTAATTTTGATAGAAAGATTTCTCTTAAACAGGCGTGAATTATTAACTGTAGTGAATATTTTTTTTCAATATATAAAAAGAATAAATAAAAAATAATTTTGGTATGAGTCGGAAGGTTCGGATGCCTAGGCCGACATGGCCGAATAGGCCGGCCGGCTAAACGGCGTTACGATTTTATTAGAACCGCTGTAAATTTTTCCTTTTTTTTAATTTTTTTTTAATAATCATTTTAATTTTACTTAAGTATTTTTAGACAAAAAAAGTATTTTTTGTTTCACAAGAGTATTTTTAGACAACAAAAATATTTTTGTTCCAAGAGAGTTTTTTAGACAAAAAAAAGTACTTTAATATCACAAGAGTATTTTTAGAATGCAAAGAGAGATTTTAGAAAAATGATGATTTTTGGTGATAGAAAATTCTAAGCCATTCTTTTTTAATAAAAGAGAAAAAATATTTTTGACATGTTAAGTCAAGTTTATTTTTATATATAAAATTTTAAAATATCGAACTTAAATAGGTTTAGATTTTTTAAAATGATTTGAATATTTAAAGACAAAAAATTTAATCTTTTAAAATTTATAATTTGTTTAAGTAAAAAGATGAAATTATTTTAGTTTGAATGAATGAATATAAAAGTTGGAATATGAATTTCTGAATTAACTTAAATTAATTAGCCTAAATTAAGCTTAAAATACTTAAATCATTGATTGTTTTTGTTAAATAAATTAGAGGACAATCATTTTAATGTTTATTTGTTAATGAACCATTATTAGACATTACATGTCTAGTAATTTTTAGAATTTATTTTTTCAAACTGATCAAAATTATTAGATTAATTGATTTATAAAATTTTAAATGATCGCTTTGACCTTAAAATTTGATCTGAAACTTCAAAAAAAAAAAATTAAAAATTGATCATAGACATCAAATTGCCATAAATTCAAAAAATTTAATCTGAAAAATTATCAAAAAGAGTATCTTTGGGGTATTAACCTGAAATCTTAGATAAAAAGCCATATGCTCTTTTGCACACGGGTCCCAAAGTTTTATTAAAATAAAAATTAAGCTTTATATTTTGAATGAGACAACAAATTAAGTTAATTATTTTAAATCAAGCTTTATAGGAAAATGTGTTGAAGAAAATGAGCTTTTCCATTGTTGAATTTTTTGGGATACCCAACTAAAATTTGTGAACTTTTATTTTATAAATTGAAGCCGAAATAGCTCAGTTGGGAGAGCGTTAGACTGAAGATCTAAAGGTCCTTGGTTCGATCCCGAGTTTCGGCATTTTTTTCTTAATTTTTTAGCGCCTAAAAGTTCTATAGAAACAATTTAAGATTAGAAAAAAAAATTTATTTAAATAAATTAAACAAAAATGAGCTTAGAATCAAGCGACGAAACATTGTCATTTAAAGACGAACAAGTCAGATCGAACCTTCTAAAATTAATCGAGTTAAAGTTGGAGCTAATCGATTTGGAAAACTTAAAAAGTCAAAAAAGTTTTATCAAAAACTCAAATATTCTCGAGTCGCTTAAAAAACTTGAGTCTTATCATGAAAAAAAGCTACAAACATTTAAAAACCGAATTTTGTTTTTTGAAAATTATTTAATTAACAATCTAAACAAGACCAAGACAGCGACCCGCATTGCCAACTCAAACCGCTTACTATGCAAAGAAATGTCCGAGAGAAAAGAGCTTTTAAAAACAGAGATAGAAAGCCTCAAAGAAAGAACAGACATTTTGAAAAAAAAACTAGAAAAATACCAAAAGTACTATGATTTCATACAAGAATCGCTGGCACTTTTTTCTGTCCATCAATTTACTGATTTACCACAAATAATAAACCGATATAAAAGTTTGAAACTTATTCTAGACGAAAATCAGAACATTTTAAACCAAAACTCAGATAATTTAGTATCATTAAAAGCTGATCTGCACAATACAATACGCAGCCATTCTGATTCTCTTCTTTACTTGTATGCTTCCAAATCGCGTACTGAACATGAATTTAAAAATATTTGCCTGACCACCACTTTAGAAAATGAATTCAACTCAAAAAACTTACAAACTACGATAGATAGACTTAAAGAATTTGATCTTATTCTAAAATCCGTAGACACTCTTTATCAGATGAGTATAAATTTTTCAAAAATTTATAAAGATCGCATGAAAAGTTTGAAGCCAAACTTGGATATCACTTCAGAGAAACAATTAATTTTTGATAAACTGGCTATATTAAAGGAAAATATGATTTATTTAAATGAAATTTCAAATTAATTTTTCATTTCATGTAACAATTTTGACTTTTGAAAAGAAAATTTCGAAATATAATAATAAATTATTTTTAAAAATTTTGTTTTAAAATTATCCTTTTGTTGTTAAATATTGTATGAAAATTGTTTTGATTTTGATTAGGAAAAAATTAAGTTCTCTTTAGCGTTTACAGAGCATGATTTTTGTATTGAGTTAAATATATGCTCGATTTCAAAATAAATCATGTTATAATGCTATAAAAACCATTATGTATTTTGAATGCTTTTTTAAAAAATTGAGATTTCTAGGCTCCTTCAAAATTTCAATCGAAATTTATTTTTTACAATTTTTTTAGGAATTTCATGATGTGATTGCTTTACAAAAAATGTAATTAAAACACTAGAATGCTTTTACAACTGTATATAGAATGTTTTTAGTAAAATTAGTTTTAGGAGATATATAATTAAATAACGATTCAAATATATCTATTAAAAAAACAAAAATAATAGAATATCAATTTGTACACAAAACCTAAAAGAGTTAGGGAACGAGGTTTTCAACGATTGAATTTTAATTCTAATCTAAATGAATTATTTTTCTTTTTTTTTCATTTTATTTATTTTTTATCTTATTTTACTAAATTTTGATTTTTTTTCATATATTTTTATTCTGAAGGAGCATTAGCTCGGAACAGATAAACAAATAAATAAAAAAATTATTTAAATATTAAAAAACTAATTTTCAATATTTTTTTCATATTTCCAATTAAAAATTTAACTCATTCTATTTCAATAAGGAGTTTAATTTCAAATATGAAAATGCTTGCAATATTTACTTAAAATTATTGTTTTATTTGAAACTGAAAAAAAAAATTGGAACATCGCACTTTTTCAGTGTTATTTCAACATTGGATACATTTTGTAATTAAAACACAAACAATTAAATCATATATAAAAATACTTAATAAAATTTAGATTAAAACTGAATACAATTTAGCTAAAATAAAAAAAAAATTTCAATTTTACCTTAAGTTCACAAAATTCAAAACTTTGGTGCTATCTGAATTCCACATTTTTGACTCAAAATTCGTAATCTACGCACTCGAAAACCCCATAAAAAATTTTTTTTGCGGGGGGACTAAAAAAAAATTTTTTACACCCAGGGTTCCAAAAATAGCAAACCCTTTAAAAAGTTGTTGTTCTTTAAGACTCAAAATCTCAAAGATAAAACTTAAATATACTATAAAAGTATATATATTCTGAAAGAGCATAAAATTCTCTACATGCTAATGTAATTTAGAAAACAAAAAAAAGGGTGTGGCGGTTTTTGTTGGCTAAAAAAAGGAAAATAATGTGTTTTTTCTGGTTAAAATCGTATCTCCTCCGAGAGATTAATTATGAAAATATAAAAATCTCTTCAAATCATGTAGTTTTTAACAAATTTGTACATTAATATTCTATTGATATTTTTTTTCTAAATTTTAATAAAAACCTACCTAAGTATTGAATAAAAATTGAATTAACATTTTGAATTAACAACTCGAGTTAACATGTTTTACAGTCAAAAATTAAAATTAAATAAGAAAAAATTTTTTTAGTTTATTAAAAAATGATACACTTTGACCATAAAGCGGCCTTCTATGAAGGAATAAATAAACAATTTCCTAAATCTAGAAAATGCTATTCTAAATCAGAGGTTCGGTATAAAATCGAAACAATTATCCGCCCGATACTTTATCCGAATACTAAGGACGCTAAATCTTTTTACTTAATGTCTCATTTCAAAGTAATGGAAATCGCTGGCATAAATCGTCTTAACAATTGAATTTGATGAAAATTCAATAAAATATGTATGCGCGTTTCAAACAATGTTTGATGATGTTGACTATCATCACAAAATATGCCGATATTAAAAATATGTTATCGTTGTGCATGAAAGATGACATGTCTAAAAATTGGGCGTTGGGTCTAAAGTTCGTTCAAATGTTGTGGAAGTTAATGATAAAAATACTGATAGTAATGATTTAGAAGAATATTTAGAATCAGAAGAAGAAGATGATAATGACGATAAAACTGGTGATGATGAAGATGAGGCACAAATCGACGAATTAATTGATGAAGTTGTCAATAGAAAGCTGGTGATCAAATTATCAGAGGAATAATAACTACTCAAGTGGAGTGTTTAGCCAGCGAATCGATCGTTGCAGTAAGATGAAGAAGAAAAAGAAAAGCAATAGAAAATTATATAGAAGTGGATAAGGAGATCGAAAACTTACCTTATACATCGAAACAAACATGTTTCGAAGCCAATGCTATAAAAATAAGGGATATTCAAAATAGTTGCGGTGAAAATTTGAAGACTGCCGATGAGGCGATTGCTATGCAACACATTCACAAGTTAGGTGAGACCAAAGTTGGCGATACCGTTCAATATCAGCTAAGGATATAGACCGCGGACCTGCTGATCCGGTTACTTATACTTGCTTATATCACAAAAATAAATAATCATAAGTTACAGTGGTGATTTGACACTAGGGTTTTTACCTTTTTTTACGTAAAATTACGTAAATTTACGTAAATTTACCACTTTTTACGTAAATTTTCGTAATTTTACACTTGTAAGGACTGGTAAATTTACGTAAATTTACGCAATTTTACGAAATTTTACGATAATTTTCGAAAAAACTGGTAAAAACAAAAGGGCAAAAAAAAAGCCAATTTTCAAGCAATTTCTTAGAATTTTTGGAAAATTTCAAAAAAACAAAAAAATTTAAAAAAAAAAAATTTACATTTTTTTAAGTAAATTTACGTAAAATCCGAATTTTTTAATTGTAAAATTTTGTAAAAAATTGTAAAATACGGTAGATTCATGTAATATCGCTTTAAATCAAAAAAAGTGTTGTTAATTTTATTTTGTAAGAATAAAAAGGAAAAAATTTTTTTTCAATATTAATTAAATCTTTATCTTTTAGTCCATTAAACTTTACTTAAATAAACTAAAAAAAAAGTCATTTCAAAAATTTATTGAATAATTCGTTCAAAAATTGATTATTAGTTTTATGTTTTTCTAGCTTTTAAATTTACTGAACGCTGTGTTTTCAACGAATTTCTAGCTTTTTCAAATGCCTTTTCAAAAGTTTCTCCACTAGGAACAAATTTTGTTAAGCGTTCTAAATTTAAAAAAAAATATTTTCTTAAATATGAACAAAAGGACTTTTAAGTTTACCTTAAATTTCTATGAATTTTTTAAAGTCTTTATTCCTATAAAAAGTTATTGTCTCATGAAGCTCTTCTGGAAATTTCTCTTGAATCAAATTTTTTAATTCCTGGGTAAAGTCCTTTTGGGTGCCTTAAAATTTTTCTTATAAAACAATAAAATTAAAGATATCTTTTAAGAAGAAACTAACAAAATGTTTTATTCGTTAAATCTTCGTCTGATGATAGCTCCACTGGAGTTTGATCAATTTTTCTCTTTAGTCTAGGTGATACTAATGTTTCAGCTTTATTTGATTTTTCTTCATTTTTAAGAAAAATCTTCTCAAAATTTTCGTTCATTTTTTTTAGCTGCTCGGTTATTATGTTTTCAGCATTAATCTTAATTTCCTTATTATTTTCTTTAATGAAGTTTGTCGCCTTTTATAAAAAAATTTTATCAAAATCAAATCAAAATTACTGTTCATTTTTACTAAAATATTAATTTCTACTTTTTTTTTAGGAACTTTGAAAATATATTCGTTGCTTATTTCGCCTTTTACCCACAAAAATTGACCATTTTGTTCCAGAATAAAATTAACAATTGTCCCTTTTTTTAACTTATTATCTTATAGAAAAATGATCTTTTTAAAATTCGAAATATAACTAAGCTTACATCCTCTCGGTCAATTTTGTCTGTAATTTCATTAATCGGCACACTTGAGTGAACACGATGAAGATTATGAAATGGATGCTTTTCATCAGGAATGTCGTACAAAATAGCGATCATCTCAGTATCTTCATCCTTTGCTTTTGTTTTTCTTGTTATTTTAGTCTTTTCAGTCTTTTCTTCTTCATTTTCAGTAGCTTCTGAGTCAGTCTCAGGTTTATTTGGTGTTTTTTTTGGTGGATTCTTTTTAGAAGTTGAAGTACTTTTCTTAGTCATTTTTAATCTTATAATAATTGAAAAAAAAAATATAGAAATAAAAACACATTTATAAAAAGAAAGTCAAATTTTTTATTTTTAAATTTTAATTCTAAAACTTATAAGATCAGGCCATGCTTTTTAAAAAAAAGCATTTTAAAAAAGCGATTTTTTTAAAGCAAATTCTGTACTTGAGCAGAAAAAAAAATCTAAGTGCAAAGAAAATTAGAGGTGTTTTAAAAAAGTCTTATTCAAAAAACTCCTTACCATCTATTAGAGTATATAAAAAAGTTATACAATTTTTTTTACTTAAGTATTCATTTAATTTAAGTATATAAAGAAATTAAATGGGAAGTTCTGGTAAAAAAGTCCAAAAAAAAAATCATCGCGCTTTAGCAAGTTCTATTGTAGATTATATTTATGTAATTAGAATATGAATGCTTTAAATTTAAATTTATAAATTTTTTTAATTTTAGGCTCGAACACTTAAATTAAACGGTCTAGAGTCTTCTAAAAAGTTGAGTTAAAAAAATTCACAAAAAGTTTGGTAAAAAAATTAGTGCAAGTGTAATTCGAAAATATAGATTCAAACAGGGTATTCTTTTCCCAAAATTATAAAATTTAGTTTTTAACACAAAATTTACTTTAAGGATTTCGCCTTAGACGACTTAAAAAATCACCTCTTTTAACTGAATTTCAGAAGCTTAAAAGACTTATTTGGTGTTTGCAGAATCAAAATAATCAGTTTGAAAATTACATCTTTGTAGATGAGGTTACAATAATAGTTTATGATAAACCAAAGTATCATTTAAGGCTCCCGTCTTCGTATCCGAAAACTATTCCTTCAACTTCGAAATTTAAAAGTAAACTCCATATTTGGGCAGGAATATCGTCAAAAGGCTCAACAAAATTCGCCGTAAACAAATTTATAAGACTAATTTCAAAAAAAAAAAAAAATTTAATATAAAGATTTTTAAACAAAACATGAATTCGGTTCTATACAGAGATATTTTGGCAGAATATCTTATTCCTTTCGCTTTTGAAAATTTTGATTTTGATTTCATGTTACATCAGGACAATGACCCGAAACATACCTCTTCCATCTGTAATGATTTTTTGAAAAAAAATCAAATTATTTGGGTATTTTTTTCTTTATAAAAAAATTCTAATTTAAAATATTTTCTAAATTAAAAAAGGCTAAATCCCCTCCTCAATCGCCAGACTTAAATCCGATCGAGATGGTTTGGAACGAATTAAAAAAGTTTATTTTATCTCAAGAAGGAAAAAATGAAGATGAGGTCATTGAGACTATATTAAGTTCCAAAAAATTTTAACACCTAAAAAATGTTTATCATATATAAGTCATTTAATAAAGGTATTATTAAAAAAAAAATTTGACTCAAAACAAAATTAATTATTTATTTAGGTTATCCCAATTGTGATTCAAAATAATGGAGACTGGTCAAATCATTAATTTTTTCCATTTAAAATAGTCTGATTTATTAAAATAAAAATATTTACTGTACTTTACAATTTTTTACAAAATTTTACAAATAAAAAATTCGGATTTTACGTAAATTTACGTAAAAAAATGTAAATTTTTTTTTTTTTAAATTTTTTTGTTTATTTGAAATTTTCCAAAAATTCTAAGAAATTGCTTGAAAATTGGCTTTTTTTTGGCCCTTTTGTTTTTACCAGTTTTTTCGAAAATTATCGTAAAATTTCGTAAAATTGCGTAAATTTACGTAAATTTACCAGTCCTTACAAGTGTAAAATTACGAAAATTTACGTAAAAAGTGGTAAATTTACGTAATTTTACGTAAAAAAAGGTAAAAACCCTAGTGTCAAATCACCACTGTATATCAACTAGCAACAAAACATGGTATTATTAAAGGTTGGCATGCTAGGAATTCATTTCAAATATGTGAGCAAAAGCTTATAAAGTTTGAACAGCTAGATTTAAGTATAGAGCGTACTTTACGAGAAATAAATGGGCTACATTCCATTTCAGCTGGTCAAGGATTCATGAAATGTAATTTTATTGGTAAGTGTCAGAAAAACTGTAGTTGCAGAAAAAATGTTGTATACTGTTACTCAAATATGCCACAGAAATGAGGTCAGTAATATGTGTTTAAACAAATTATAAAATAAAAAAATTGATTGTTTTTTTTGTTTATTTTCATTTTGCAATATAAGTATTTTTCTAAATTCATTTAAATTTAGCTAAAATAAATGTGAAATTGATCAAAAATTGATTATTATTTTGCTTAAATTGTTTTAATTTTGGCTAAATAATTTATTTTGCTTGTTCTATGCAACATATATAAGATAGACAGACAGGGTCTCGGGTGCAGGGGGTCACAATATGGAATTTTTTAAAATTTGTGTAAATTTTTAAAATCTTAGTTAATTTATTTAATTGATGTGTATTCTATTTTAAAAAAATGTTGTATGATAACTAAATTCGCGATAAATTTTTATAAGATACCATAATAATAAAATAAGATAAAGTAAAAACATGTCTTTATTAAATTTTTTAAATAGTTAAGATAATGGGGTATTATTAATCGATCTCTTACATTACTTAAACGATCACTTAATAAAATATATTATTTTAATTTTTCTATCTATAATATTATTTATTCGATTAATTTGATTAATTAACTGTCTCTAATAATAAATATTTATGTATCCTGAGATTTTTTGTCACTAAATTTACTGAAGATGAGTATGATTATGATGAATATAGCTCTTAACTTAATTAATGAACAGTTGAAATTATCTCTTGATTTAATTTAATTATCTCCTGTGAGAAATTTTTTTTGTGGATATTTAAAGATGATCTAATGTCATCTAAATAAAATAAAAGCAGAAAATTTTATAAAACAAAAAAAAAATTAACATAATAAATTCCTTTACGTATACCGAACCAACTTGTTTACTATGGATCCACTTCGTGACCAGAGGTGGAAATTTAATAATGCGGTCAAACTTAATCTCAAGAGCCTGGAAAAACCAGTGACTCACAAGGAAATCTTTGACGTCTTTACACGCTGTCTTGAAGATCAGGCAAAGTCTTGTCTACTAACAATTGGTAATTTCACGTCGAACAAAATTTGGATCATTGAATTCAATCATGGCTATGACTCAAGTCTATTATTCAACAAGGATATTGTTATTCGTGAAAAAAAATTCAAGCTTACTGATCCTAACCACACTACAGTTGATGGCAAAAAGAAAAGCATCTTACGCTTTCATTTTTTACCGTGTAACATCAACGACACAACTATTAGACGCTTCCTCAATAGTTTAAACCTCAAAGATCTTGAAGTGGGAGACATCTCAAATGAAAGATATAAAGAACATCAATGGTCACATGTTAACAATGGCGTAAAAAGAGTTGAAGTTGCCTATCCATTTGAAATACAAAACCAAGTTACCAACCTAGCTGGTCCAACTAAAATGTTTGGATTAAAGACTAACATCAGTGTTGTTGGCTACAAGCAAGGTTGCTTTTTTTGTAAAAGTCCTTCTCACTTTCTTAGAAATTGCCCAATCAAGGACCTCGAATGCACAAACTGCAATCAGAAAGGCCACGCGGCCGTCAAATGTAACCTAGCAAACAGGCTTAAGGCCCTTGAAAGAAAAACGATTGATTATGCAGATTTGGATATCGATGAACCTGGCGATACCGATGATTATCCAACAGACATGGGCAATATCCTTGAAGCATCAGCTAATGAGTCATCTGTTACTGTATTGAATATGCCAGAAACCGAGCAACAAACACCCGTACCCCCAAATCAAATGATTAACTCATCAAACAACGAAATACCTCCACTTGAGTCAAATCTTGACGATTGGCCAATATTAAATGGCAATCAAAGTCATCCAAATGTAGGTAACGAGGAGCAAGTTTTTTTATCCAAGTCTAATTCTTTAACAAACCCTGATATTGACCCAATTTTTGATACAATCGATTCAGTTTTTCAAAACTTCAGCATGTCAAAATTCTCCAGTCAAACGCCTTTGAGCAACAGCACAAAAAAAATGAAAAAAAATAGTAAAGAAACCCTAAATATAAAGACCGATAAACTCGACAATATTTTAAGACAAAAAAATTATATAAGACAAACTTCGAATAGTAACATCCCCATCCCATCACGCAAAAAGTCACTTAAAAGTACATCATCGACTGATGAAGTATTCCATGATACATTCACATCTAGTAACGCCTAAAAATAACCAACTTAATTTCTTTCCATTACTTTTTTTTTAATTTTTTATTTTTACTAAAATGAATTATTTGTATACTCAAAATACTTATCGTCGCAACAATCTTTCAATCACGCAATGGAACTGCAACCACATTATCAGTAAGTTACAACTTTTTAAGAATTTTTTAAAGGTCCACCTTCCTGATATTGTTTTGCTTAACGAGATCAAAGTGAATGAAGAAGAATGCAACTACTACTTAAGATTTGAAAGGTATTCAGTAGTATCTAAAGTTAGAAACTCTTTTGGGGTGGTGTAGCAATCCTGATTAAAGATAACATCCAGTTTAACCAAAATTTCTCTTATGAAAAATTTAATAAAGAGCTTGTTTGCATAAATATTAAACTTAACAATAAAAATATCTCAATTTTCACTCTATATAATCCGCCATATAGTAGTAAAAATAAAAACTATCTGTGCTTGGATTTGGTTGCCGAAATTTGCAATAGGTGTCAATTTTTTATAATAGGAGGCGACCTAAATTCTAAATCTAGAGTACTTGGCTGCTACTCAGAAGAAAACAAAAATGGTGAAATTCTTGAATTAATTCTTGAAGATATGAACATTTGTTTACTTAATGATAGATCTCCTACTTTTTTTAGATCAAATAGCAACTATTATTAGATACTTGACCTTTTTCTTTGCTCTCCTTATTTAGTGGATAAGTTACTTGACTTTAACGTTAAATCTGACTGTGATATGACTAGTGATCATTTTCCGGTTTCAAAAAATCTATCCTTGAACTATAGCTCAATAAAACACGATGAAGTCTTCAAATTAGACTATAAACGAGCAGACTGGATTAATTCAGAAGCCTGTTAGATAGTACGCCTAAGTTAGATAAAGATCCATGTGTAGATACTATGAACGATTTAATTTCGAGTTGGATTGTTGATTCGACTTGTCTAGCAATTCCTTCTAAAAGTCAATTTCAATACAAGTCATCCTTACCCAGGGAAATAATCAGCTTAATCAAAGAAAGAAGATTAATTAGGCGTAGACTAAAAAAAGATCATTCTCCAATGTTAAAAAGCGAGTATAATTCGCTTACCTCTAGGATAAGACTTAAGTTAAAAAATTTTAGAAACGAAAACT
The DNA here is from genome assembly GCA_025491095.1 of Brachionus asplanchnoidis. Lineage (NCBI taxonomy): Eukaryota > Metazoa > Rotifera > Eurotatoria > Ploima > Brachionidae > Brachionus > Brachionus asplanchnoidis. The sequence continues at coordinate 2,836,930 of JAILYF010000006.1, forward strand.
GGCTAAAATTTATTAGAAAAACAGGTAAAAATTCAACATCAAGTGTCCCTTTTTGGCGAAGAATCAACAAATTTAGAAAGAAAAAAACTTCCAAATCTGTCCCGACATTATATAAAGATAGTTCCGAGTTTAACTCTGACTTTGAAAAAAGTAACCTATTTGGATCTATCTTAGAATCGACTTTTGTCCTTAATAATCTTAAGAATAATTGTTTTGATAGTGAAGTCGCAGAAAGAATCTCCGAATTTCTAAAGTCCAATGAGCCATCAAACTTTGACCACATATCTTTTTCGGAGCTAAAAAGGGCAATCCAAAAGACAAACGAAAGATCGGCACCTGGCCTTGATAAAATCTTTAACTTAACGCTTAAGAATCTTCCTGATAAAATGTTAAATGATTTACTAACCCTATTTAACCAAAGTTTAACTCTCGGTAAAGTCCCTAAAAAATGGAAAACAGCCTGTATTAGGATGATCCCAAAAAAGGAAGGCTTCTCTACCGACCCTAACAATTACAGGCCTATAAGCATTACGAGCTGCCTTGGAAAAATTTTAGAAAGAATAGTCACCAATAGGCTAGAAAAGTTCTTAGAGGATAATTCCATCATAATCAAGGAGCAGTCAGGTTTCCGTAGAAACAGAAGAACAGCCGATAACTTGTTCTTTTTAATTCAAAAAGTCAGTGAATGCTTTATGCTCAAAAAAAGTGTTTGTAGTGTCTTCCTTGATATTTCCAAAGCTTTTGATCGTGTATGGCACGATGGGCTTATCTACAAATTATTAAAGTTAAATATTCCTAAATATATAATACAGTGGATCATCTCATTTCTTCATCTTAGGCAATTTCAAGTTAATCTAAATGGCCTCTTAAGTAAATTGTTTTATATCAAGGCTGGTGTTCCCCAGGGTTCAGTAATTAGCCCCTTACTTTTCAGCATTTATATTAACGATTTTCCGAAGAGGGACAAATCTTACAACAGTTACTCTTTGCTCTTTGCAGACGATCTTGTTACTTTCTTCATATACAAAAAACCTGGTAATATTCAAGCCTCAATAAATAATTATCTGAAGGAATTAGAACCATGGCTTATAAAATGGAAAATGAATGTTTCAGTGACCAAATCCTCTTACACAATTTTCTCTAAAAGCAAAAAAAAACTTAGCCTAAAACTGAATTTATTTAACCATAATCTCCCGTGTACCAATACAATTAAATTCTTGGGTATAATTTTGGACAATAAACTTTCCTTTAATAACTACATTGATGAAATAAAGGAGAAATGTAACTCTAGATTAAACTTAATTAAAATATTATCAAACTAAAGTTGGGGACTTAGTCAGTACACTTTAAGTACACTTTATAAAACCCTAATCGGATCAATCATTGACTACTCATTTCCATGCTTAAATCTACTTTCAAATGAGTCTAATAGGAAACTTCAAGTTATTCAAAATACAGCTATTCGTTCAATATTGAAACTGAAAATGGACACTCCCCTAGAACAACTCCACCATCTAGCCTTAGATAAACTTAAAACTAATAGGATAGACAATCGTCTTTTTGATCTCAGTGAGAATTATATCAGGTGTGGTCTAAAAAACTCAGTACCTCTGGTAACTAGACTAGTAAAAGAATATATAGCTGTAATTAGCCCTAAAGAAATATGCAATCTTGCAACACCATTGTGTGGTTTATACCTCCTAATTGATGAATTTTTTCCTTACCTTGCTTAATACTTGAAAACTTCTATCTCCTTCACTTCTCAACAACTAATTGTTAACATTTGTTAACTGATCATGTATTCAAAATATGTATAACTAACGGAAACTTTTTATTAATTTTTTTTTTTTTTTTTTTTTTTTTTTCTGAAGGAGCTTGGCTCGACCAGAATTTACTTAATGAATAAATAAAATAAATAAATCTAAGATATGTTGGGATAGGACTGAGTCATTCTATTCCATCGGTTGTAAGACTGGTGAAGGAATACAAAGAAGGTTTCGAATCAAGATATATTGAATACCCAACTCCATTGTGTAATTGCTACCTTACTATCTCTTCTTTTTTTCCTGAAACTTGAACTATTTAAACATGTGCCACATGTAACAATCTATTCCTATTTATGTCTTTTCAACTTTCATTTTTTTAGCTTATTTTATTTTCTTTTTATTATTTTTTTAACTTATTCTGAAGGAGCTCTAGCTCGATACAGAAAACAAATAAATAAAAAAATAAAATGATCTAAGTTTTATCAAAGTATTGAAATGTCTGATAGTGAGTATCGAGTAGTTGATGACTATGTAACTTCTGAATCAGAATCTGAAGACGAGGTTCAAGAATCCAATAAAAAGAAAAGAACCAGGAAGAACTGGATCTATGAGAGAACATTCGACGATCAAGAAACATCCAAAGACTGGTTATATAATGAAAAGATTTGGTCTTCTCTGAAAAGTAGTATTATTTTATTTGAAATTTTTTGAAATTTTTTATAATTCTTTTTTTTTTAAATCAATTTAATAAATAAAAATAAGAGATACTTTAAGTAAAATTAGTTGCTGTTTTATTTAATTTAGGAGACAGATTAATATAAGTTAAGGGTATTTAGTAAAATAAGAGATAGAAAAATATTAGTGATCGATTAAGTAATTTTAGAGATCGATTAAATACCTCCCTTAAGAAAATTAAAAAAATTAAGATAGAAATATTAAATCATTGAGGTATTAGCATGTTGATTTTTTATTAACTACAATTTCTGATTTTTTAATAAATTTATTGAATGATTTTATATTTTAAAATAATACCCTATAGATTTTATTTCTATATAATAATATTGATTAATACAAAAATTTCAGATTTAGCTCAGTTCTCTTTAAAAATATCTATAAAAAAACAAAAACGATTAAATATTTGAGTTACATTTCAAGCGTTAACCTTTTTGTCATACTTTTTAAAATGAAATTTATTCTAAATGTTCGAAAAATTGTTTTTCTATTTCGAATTTTGTATGTAGCGTGTTTAGTTATGGCATACTAATCGTTATTTTCATCCTTATTACCATCTCATTCGCTAAATAATTCCTTTTCAGTATCATTTAATTTAATATTTTTAATTTCTAGATGTACTATCGATTCGATTTTGATTTTAATCATTTTTTTTTCAAACTCAAGAAAAATAAAAAGTGTATTGTGAATTTAAAAAAAAAATTCTTTATTATATTAATAGAAAATTATACATCTAAAAAAATTCGGTAGTAAAATTACGAAAATTAAGTTTTTGATTTACTGATGCAATCAAAAATTTATATAAAAAAATAAATCACGGATAACATTTAGACAACATGTAAATAGTTTTTAATTTTTTTAATATTTTTATAAATAATTTCAAAAATATTTATTTTTGATTTTTTAAGTAAGTTTTATCTTTAATTTTGTGAAATACTGCACAAAAAATAATAGAAAATAAAATATTATAAAACAATATTTAGCTTTTTAAATTTGTTCTTTAAATTGTAAGTACAAATTAAAGCTCCTGTAAAATTTGAATTTTGATAAACCAAACTTAAAATTGATCTACTTTTACGACCAAAATTTACTAATTAATAAAATTTATTCTAAATTTTTGCTTATTTCCTTAACCACAAAATCAATGGAAGAGAATTTTTTTAAATTTAAGTTGTTTACTTACTAATAAAGTTTAAAGGAAATACATGAGTGATTAACAATTGACAAAATGATTTTATCAAGTTTCTTAATGAAGAAAAAAATTCTTTATTTTAGACTGTTTTTGAGTAATATTAAAAAAAATTAATTTAAATAAAAAAATAAATCCAAATTTTCAAGCAAATTAAAATTTTATTTATTAAAAATTTTCTGAAAGATTCTGATTTTTAAATCAAATTTTTAATTTATATTTTACAGTTAACAAAATTAGCATCGTTTTAAAACTCTTAAAAAAAATAAAAGTAAAACATTTTTTATATGACTTTTAAAAATGTATATTTTATCAATCGTCATTAGCCGCATACATTAAAAAATAGCTACAGACTAATTTTTTTTTACACTCGGTTAAGACTAATAATAAATTTATATACATACTTGATATAAGGAAAAATTATTTATTTTAGATTAAAATGGCTGAAACTGTTTTCGAAAATATAAACTATTGAACCTAGAAAATATTCAGCTTGTATATAAAAGTTTTATTTAAAAGAAAAATATAATTAATTCACAATCATTAAAATCTTAATATATAATGCCAAAAAGTGAAATTTATATTGGTAATTTGAACAAGGACGCCACTCAACGAGAACTCGAGAGCGCTTTTAAACGATATGGAAAAATCCGCAAATGCGAAGTCAAAAATAAAGGATATGGTCCTGTTTATGCCTTTATTGAATTTGAAGATGAACTTGATGCTGAGGTAGATTGAAAAAAAATTTTTTTAAATATTTTTTTTTTATTAATTCAATAAATATAAAAATTAAATTTGAAAAAAAGGATGCTTTGAATGCTGAAAATGGCAAAGACATGTGTGGCGCATCAATGGTAGTGGAGTATACAAAGGGCAAAGGAGATCGTCGGGAAAGACGCGATGATCGATTTGGATATGGTCGCAATGGATTTTCAAGATCAGGAGGCCGTGGTGGTAGAACGCTTGAGTGCTATGAATGTGGTGAAAGAGGCCACTTTGCCAGAGATTGTGGTAATAGGCGATATGGTCGAAAGAGAGACAGGAGTAGAGATAGAAGCAGGTCTAGGGACCGAAAAAGAGACCGCAGTCGCGACCGTAGTCATGACCGAAGTCGTGACAGAAGCCGTGACAGGAGTCGAGATGATAGTAGAAGAAGAAATAGAAGTAAAGATCGATCTAGAGATAAATCAAGAGATCGATCTAGAGATAAATCAAGAGATCGATCTAGAGATAAATCAAGAGATCGATCTATAGATAAATCAAGAGAAAAGCGGTAAGTGATTTTAGAAATTTGTATTGAGTTTAATTTTTTTTATTTATTTTTTTAAATTAAGATCTCGCAGCAAGAGTCACAGTGGTGCTGAATCAAAATCACCAAGTCCTGTCAAACGTTCCAGCGTTAATCGAAGTGAAAATGATTTAACTAATGCCAATGACATTGAAGAATGATTTAATATAAAATATTAGTTAAAAATTTTTGTAACATTCTGATTAAGTTTTTAAGTTAAAATAAACTTTTTTAATAATTTAATTTTCAAAAATTGTCTCTATTAATTAATATAGAATTAACAAAATATTTTTTTGAGTTTATTTATTTTTTCGAAAATTTTTTTCTTTGCAATTTGATAAAATTTGAGCGGTAGTCAGACTTTTTCCAGAACGGAGTATTAGACCAAAATTAGCAGTCTCTTGTAAGTTTAATTCAGAGAGACAAAAAATCAAATTTTGTGACCATCAAGAATCAAAATAATTTTCTAGAAATTTAATAAGTTAAATTGCACGGTTTGGATAATTAAGGAGGTTATAATTTAATTTGCTTTCATGTTCTTTCTTTCAGAAAAAATTCATTCCATCCGGCATTTACGACATCCGAATTTTTTTTGTTTATTTTTGTATCTTTCTGTTTTTCTATTTTTGGGTCATGTAGGATACCAATGTTTTTTTTTCAATAAATCTGATATTTTATGCTAGATTAAAATCAATTAAATGGATACATTTTTGAAAGCTGATATTTTACCATATTTTAGGTTAAATATCACTATTAATGGTAAATTCTGGATATTTATTGATTGAATTGGTGAGAAAAAAAAAATAAAAAATTTTAACTTAATTGAATTTTGCGATCAAAAATAAAGTATTAATAAAAATAATTAGTACAAAAACAACTTTTTTAATTATCAAATTTATTTTTAACAATTTAGCTATGTTTTTTATTTTAATCCACTTTGTTCAATTTTGTTCAAAAGTTGTTAAATCAGAGTCAAAAAAATACATTTAGAGTTTTTAGAAGCCAAAAAAGCTCTTTTTGGCATAGATTCAATCAAATTCTTTATTTACTCTTACTTAACCATTTTTGCATCCATAAATTCACGATGTAAGCCGGCACATCATTGAAAAAAGTCAATCTACTATTCTTTGAACCTTATTGAGTGAGCTGTATGTGACAATGCGCCTTCCTGTTGGCTCTAAAAGTAGTCTAAAAGGTGGCAAAATATTATTATTCTGGGGATTTGATATGGATATAGATAATTTAATGCCGATTCTTCTTTACTTTCTCAAAAATTTAATTTTCATCACAAACGAATTCAGTCAGGGACGCTATTTCTTCTGCTAGCAAATTTTTATGCTAGCTAATACATATATTAGGTTGTTTAATAAGTTTTTTCGTTTTTTTTTATTTTTTTCTATTTTTTTCTTTTAATCTATTCCAAACGGTGCCATTTGTTACAGACATCTCTTTAGCGAGCTGTCTAGTCGACCGCCTCGGGTCTTCCTCAAGCAGCTCTTGCAAATACGCGTCATCAGCTTCGACGGTTCTCCCAACGCGTTCTTTGCCATTGAGGTCGAAATCTCCAGCTTTGAATCGAGCAAACCAATTTTGACAAGTGCGAACAGTCAGAGCGTCGTCGTCATATACCAAACAAATCGATACTACAGCACACAGTCTCATCCTAGCAAAACTACAGCACTGTCTGAATTTCAGCAAACCGACTTTAAAATATTAATCTGCATACTTGAAAACCTTGAAATATTAATGTTTTAGGTATTGTCAAAAAAAAAATTTTGATCCCAACACCCTCAAAGATAAAAATAAAAATAAAATTTGGTTACCTTTTGAGCTAAAATATCTCATGTTCTAATAGACATAACCTTATTAATATGTATATATTCTGAAAGCACATAGTCTCATCTACAAAATGGTGTTTTAATTTAATCTAGTATTATACCAATAGGTCGATATTTTGGCAAAAAATGGTAAAAAATAGTATTTTTTCACTATTTTTGTATCTAGTCCGCGGTTTTCCCCCCGACCCCTACTTTTTTATACAGATTCGGAAACTAGAAAAAATTCTGAACAAAATGTTGGGACCTTTTTTTTTTATTTTCTGTTTTATTTCTCTTAGAAAAAGTGTTCAAAATGAGGCATTTTTAAAAAAATTGAAAAAAATAAAATTCATTGAAGTTTTTAATCAAAATTTGCATCAAAATCTTTTTCTATTTGATTTTTTTGGAGATATTCGACCATGCTGATCACGAATATGATTTTTGTTTTGGTCAAGAGTCGGTGGGGTGGGCGTGGCACTCGATTTTGGGGGGTTTTAAAAAATTTTTTTTGACAATACTTAAAAAGTCATTTTTTCAAGGTTTTCAAGTATGCAGATTAATATTTAGAGTAAGTTTGCTGAAATTCAGACAGTGCTGTAGTTTTGCTACGCGCAAACCTTAATTATTTTCTTATGCTAGCAATTTTTTCTTTTGATAGCAAAAATAAAAGTATAAAAAAATAACCAAAAATATTTTGATAAAATTTTATTCATATTAAGTTTGAAAAGAAGAATAAAGAAATTAAGCTTAGTACCGACAAAAAATATAAAAATTTCATATGGAAATATGAATTTTAGTTTTTTCGCTCTCTTTTTGATTTTCTGACAGAACTATTTTCTGTATTTCTTTTTTTAGTTGTAGAACCACGAGGTCTGCCACGACGTTTTGGACCATTTGAAGATTTTTGTGCATCAGCTTGATAATTTTGATCAAAATTTTAATCATTCGGTTCATCTAATTGTAAAGGATTTGATAAGTTTTCACTATATATAACATTGGTTTTCACACCAAAGCAGCTACCTATATCGATTTCTGAGTCAAAAATGTTTTATACTCAAGTTTATTAATGTTGTAATATGATTTTGATTTTCTAAATTTGTTTATCTTATTCCAAAATGGTTTACTAGATTTTGGATTTTTGCCTATTTTATTAATGAAATTTGACCAATTTTTGTTTCTAAACTCTCTTAATTTTTATCTCAATTCACTTGTCAATTTGTTGTATAAAGGCCTAAATTCGGCATATTTTGATTTTAATCTTTTTGCTTTCCTTCTTTGTCTAATTGTATCAATAATGTCTCTAGGTAATGCTTGCCTAAATAATTTACAAGATTTAATTGGGATAGACCCACTTGCAGCATTATTTACTTCATTGGTAAGTTTACTAGCGATAGCCTCAATGTTATTAAACTGGAGATCAGAGCAATCTTCATATTGGCTGTTGCAAAGGAGACTCTTAAATTTAACCCAGTCAGCTCTGTTGAAGTCATAACTAAATTTATGGAGGCTTGCTTGATTAATACTAATGTAATTTGAGTTTAGTTTTAATTGTACTGGGTTGTGATCACTTGTCATGTCCCAATCGTATAGAATTTTAAAGTCATAAATTTTATCAAGTAAATTTGGTGAGGATATATATAGGTCAAGAATTTCATAATAGTCCCGATTTGCAAGATGAAAGGTAGGTGAACTATTGTTAATGAGAACAAAATTTAAGTTGAGTAAGGCATCTTCAAGAATCGCACCATTCTGGTTCTGGGTATTAAGACTTCCTAAGCTAATAGATTTGGCATTAAAATCACCTCCTAAAATAAAATGGGTATACTTATTTGATATATTTTCAAGAAAACTATAATTCAGAGTACTACTCGGTGGGTTGTAGAGACAGAAAATAGATAAAGGAATGGAGTTCAGGTTAATTTTAATTCCTACGAATTCCAGGTTCCAATGGTCAAGTGACAGGTCCTGAAAAAATTCGACTTTTTTGTTTATGAGAATGGCAACCCCTCCACCGTAATTATTAAGCTTAGTACCGACAAAAAATATAAAAATTTCATATGGAAATATGAATTTTAGTTTTTTCGCTCTCTTTTTGATTTTCTGACAGAACTATTTTCTGTATTTCTTTTTTTAGTTGTAGAACCACGAGGTCTGCCACGACGTTTTGGACCATTTGAAGATTTTTGTGCATCAGCTTGATAATTTTGATCAAAATTTTAATCATTCGGTTCATCTAATTGTAAAGGATTTGATAAGTTTTCACTATTTATAACATTGGTTAAAACGTAATCAATTGAGAGTTAACATAAAATATGTTCTGAAGTTATCAATTATTTGTTTATATATCATTTTTCAAGTTAGTTAATTAAGTAATTCAATTAATTAATTTTTTAGGAAGCATATAAAAAAATTTAGCTATCATTAATTAATTTTTTTTACTAGCAGTTAAAAAAAATTACTAGATAGAAAAAATAGATATCTTCAGTCAGGCAGCAGAGCTATCTAGATAAAAAGCTTCTATCTCCACTTTTTAGCAGATCTTTTATCTTATTAGAGGACTAGAAACAATATTTTTAGTCATTTTTTGGCAAAATGTATTTTAAAAAGACATGATGATGGAGAGCTTTTAAATTAAGAAATTTACGAGCACAATTTATTCAAAACTAGAAGATAAGATAAAATTAGCCATAGATGTAATAAAAGGAGTATGTGTTAAAATAGCAAAATTTAAATCATATTATTATATTAACATTAATAAAATAGTAGTTATTAATAAAATCATAATCAAATAGCAAAATCGATAATAAATTATTAAAAAGGCAGATGTTTAAATAGCAAAAAAATAATTTCAAAAAAATCTATTAGAAAAAAAATGTGGTTATTTAGTTTTATAAAGTATTTTTTTAAATTAGATTTTAATCTGAATAAATTGCTTTTTATCATTTTACTCTATATGATCCAAAATTAAAAACTGGTAATGTTTACGGTTTCAGACTTTTAACCGTAGAAATTGTTCGTTGAAATCGGTAAAACATCATTGAAAATTACAGATTTCAATGAACAATTTTGGATTACGAAAAAAAAAGAGATAGAAAAGCCTTATTGTGAAATGAATGAAAATAAATTTCTAATATTTTTTGTGGGATATTTCAGAAAATTTTTTTAAAAACTTTCATTTGAAAATCTCAAAAAAAAAATTCTGAAATATCTCACAAACATATTTAAAAATATAAAAATATGAAAATGTAAAAATGTAAAATTACTATACTAAACTAGATTATTTATAATTCATTCATTTTTGATTTGCGACTTATTTATTTGTTTTTTGTTTGTTTTTTTCATTTTTTTTTATTTCTCGTCGGACGAACCTCCATCCAACACTTCAAAATTTCAACATCTTCAAGACAATCAGGACTCAAAGGTTGACTGGACTTGACTGGATTGCATATTTAATGAAAAATTTTAATTTTTTTTTTTTTTTTTTTTTTTTCACAGAAAGATAGCTACCATAGCGAAACTAGATCTAGTCTCGCTCTACAGGTCTCCTGCTGTAGCTTATTATTATTATTATTATTATTATTATTATTACTAAAATTTTGTCCTATTTTCACACATTGATGATGCCAGTTTGATATTGTTTTTATAGAAAGCTATCTTTTTATAAATATTAATTGCATTTTTAGCATGTGTCACATGTAATTCTAAATTTAACCATATCTAATTAAATTTTTTTTCAATTTATTTTAACTTATTTTATTTTATTTTAATTTTTTTTATTGTTTTATTCTGAAGGAACAGAAACTAAATAAACAAATAAATAAATATGATGCTACCTTATCATTTCTTCTTTCATTCCTGAAACGTTTACTACCTAAAAAAGCAGCACCTGCGATTACTAATTTCAATTTATCTTTTAATTGTTTTTTATATTTTAATTGATTTTACTTTAAATTTTTATTTTATTTTTTCTTGATTTTTTCTTTTTTTTAATCTGAAGGAGCTTTAGCTTCGCATAGATAAACAAATTAATAAAATATATTTATGCCGAGTGTGATAAATACAGTCTAGTTAATTTCATCTTTTTTTAAATATAATTGATCCTATGCCTTTCAAATTTATGGGGGAAAAGTCATTTTAGTAAATGATGCTTCATTTTTTTTGTTAAATTTTTATTCAATTTTATTTAAGATTCAATTATTAAGCAAATTTGGAGATATAAAATAATGAATTTAGACTACCGCATTTCCTTGTTCGATATTGTAGCCTCATTGACAGAAACACAGCTTTGGTGCATGCAAAAAACACCATCTCTCCCATGTAAAAGCATTCTTCACTTACAGCGCGTACTCTAAAAATTTTTTAAAAGCTTTTATTTTAGTGAATAACAAAAATTATTTTTTTGAATTTTACATTTAATCCAGCACTAAAAATTGAATTGAAAGAAAAATTGCAAAAATACTTATTTAATTTTTAATTTATTATTAATTTTTGGAAAAATTCTCAAGCTTTAATGCCGCATTAAACTTTAAAGCCTGATTTTAATGTGGAATCAAGATTTAAAACAAATTTTTAGAGCATGTGGTGTAAGTTAAGAATGTTTACAATTAACATGGGCAAGATGGTGTTTTTTGCATGCACCAAAGCTGTGTTTCTGTCTTTGAAACTGCAATAAAATACAAAGGAAAACGGTATTTTTGTATGGTTGAAGTTTAAAAAAAAAATTTGATTAAATCTACTCTAAAAAATTACATTTTGACTTGTGAATTTCAAAATAATTATAAAAATAAAATTTTGTGTCAAAAGTAATTAAAAATTGAGTTTTTAAACTTTGATAACCAAACAACGTGAAACAAAATTTGTTTCACTTAACTCAAAAAATAATAATTAACTTTTATTAACACAAGAAATATTAATGATCAAATAAATTATCAATATTTTAAGATTAATTTTTTTGTCTCTATGATATATCCTATTTGGAATTTTTTTTTGCAATTTGCAATTTTATTTAATTTAAAAGTTAAAACTTGTAATCGCTACTCAAATAATTTTGAATTGTAAATAAATAAAACATATGCTTAGACTGATTGATTTTTAAAGTAATTGAAAATTCAGAATAGCAAAACATTAAATTTTAAATTTTAAATTAACATGCAATTTGATTAAAAATGATCAATTTATTGCCAAATAATTATTTTAATTTTTTCTTTAAACTGGACTGTTAAATAAAGCATTGTTTGTTTCACCATTTAAAATTTACAGAGAAATCATAAGTACAAAATCCATATTTTTATTAAGATTTTAACTTTTTTACTGGAATTTTTGTATAAAAATTCACATTTTTATTTAACTCAAGTCAAATTAATGACTTGACTTTGAAAAAACTTGAAAATGACTTTTAATTTTGGGCAAGACTGTCTAAAGTTGGAATAAAATTTTTGACCTTTGGAGCAAAACATAAATAATCTAAAAAGTGCTCAATTTTAAAGCAAAAAAAAAATAAAACAAATAAAAAAATTATATTTTTATTCAATGAATAGCACCTAATGGATAGATAATACATTTTTGACTCGCATTTAGACATACACAAAATTGGACGAGGAACCAAAAAAAAAAACAAAAATTATTTGAGAAAAAAATAAAAAAATCTACAGTAAATTATCGTTTATTTTCATTTTAATCTCATTTCCACTCTTCATCTGAGTAATTACACGGGCAAGATTACTTTGACTAGAATTAACTTCTTTTGATTTGGCTCTGAGGTGCAGAAAATTCAGCGCATTTTTGGACTGAGACTTTGCTTTTTCGTTAGCCTGAGGTTTGTGCGTCAAATTCCACACAGACCTCTTGTGCAGATCGATTAAACTCTTTTGGATAACTTTTGGAATTTTGTGAGGGTCAATCAAATGATTTTCATTAAGAGACTTGTTTGTGTACATCAAACGAGAACGTTTCTCAGCTAATCTTGACTTTACATCATTTTGTTTGCTCTTGAAAACATCTTCATTACCAATGGAATTTGATTTTGCCAAAATAGCAGGCATCTTTGCTTTTTTTGTCTCAACTAAAAGTTCTTTTAGCGCTGGCTCTGAGTTCGACTTGACCATGCTCAGATTTTGTTTGCACATGTCTGATCCAGAATTATTCAGCAAAGCACTGTTGACATTCTTGGCGGTCATACTTTGGCCCATCACTGCTTTGAACTGGGCCAGGCCCAAATATGGTCGGCTCACCTGGCGCGACTGCTGGTTTGTGTATATGTTAAAATTTTGATGGTACTTGCGGTATTTTTGGTACTTTTGGAAAGAAATAAGCTCAATGCGACTGGTTTTTGCATTTGTTTCGTCAATGAAGTACAAACTCGGATTAGTGGGCTCGTGGTACCTTTCTAGCATGAAGTTATTGCAAAAAATAGAATTGTTTGTGCCAAATGTGTCACTCTGGTCTTGGAAAGAATTATTTTCTTTGATAGAGTTCGGATAGGGGTTCATGATTTGCGAGCTGTTGGCCACGTTGTTTTTGCTGAGAGAATGGCACGATTGGGTCTCCATGCTTTGGTTGACATTTTTGATATTCATGTTGGGCATATCGGCCCGCTCTATGGTGTTTATTTTCTCGTACCGTTTGTAGCAAAAAAATATCGAAATCATCCACAAAACAAGAACAAAAAGAAGTACCAAGACCTCTGGTATGCTCATTACATAGTACATTTTATGCATGCACTAAAAGCAGCATTATAAGTGGAAATTCGTTGCTTTTTATTTTTTATTTCTATTGGATCTAAATAAAGGAATCTGTTTTAATGTTGGCATAAAGTTTTTTTGGAAGCAAAAATACTTAGATAAAAAGTAATTACCAGGATTTTGTTTTTTTTTCAGCTTGATTTTTCGAGTATAGCTCTTAATTAAATCGAGTATTTTTTAATAATTGCCGAAATAACTATTGATCTTTAGTGATTTTCAAATATTAAAGCCATTAATAAAACACAATTTCTAATTTAGTGCAAATATTTGATTTTTAGGTCTCTTATGAACGGCTTCATATCTACTTTATGATATAACTTTAAAAATTTATTAATAAAATAAAATAATATCATAAATATTTCATTTAAATAGGAAATTTTGAACAGTTTTTACACTTGTCTAAATTTATAAAACACGATAAAATTTTATTAAGATTTATACTGAAATTTATCACAAATTTTTGCCTATTCAGATAAACCTTCAATTCGGCTAGGAAAAATCACACTTGAACTTTACTTTTATTAAGCCTTCTTAGCATACCATTTTTTTAATCCTTAAACTTAAGTATTTTTTGTTCCAAAAAAAATTTAAATTTGCAAAAATTAGAATTTCAAATTAACATTCTTTTTAAGCAATAAACTCTTTACCCTAGCAAAAAAAGTTGTTTGATTTGAACATAAAAATTTCTATTCAAAATTAATGATTTTTAGTATTTACAAAAAAAATTTAACTAGCGTAAATAGTGATAATGATGTCATTGTTATTATTTTTATTATTCTAATTACTAGACACCAACAACTGCACAAGCACTAAATGCATTTTTAGCCCTAAATACTTATAAAAAAGCTATTTTTTATGAAATTAATAATTATTTTTTATTGAGTCCTTAAACTAAATTTTCAATTTTTTTCTAATTTACGCTAAATTAAATCTTGTATAATTGTTACTGGAGAAATTTTATTTTAAATTTTAATTTAGTATGTGAAATTTCTTGACAACATTCAATTCTAAATCTAAATTTTTTTTTACATAAAAAATAAAGTTTAATGATAAACAAGGTTCAGACATGAATGAGATTTTATCACACTTATGCAATTTATAAAGATGCTACTTGTTTTACACAAAAATTAGACCCAAAAAAACTTTTTATTTACTTGGAGACAAATTAGAGATGTACAAGTTCATTTTTTTGAAACTTTATTTTGGTTTCTCAAAAAGTTGTGTGTACAAAATTAAAGATAAATTTCAAAACTTCTTTATTTATTCTCATAAAATAAAAAAATATTAAAAAGCTGTGTTAAATCGGCTAAGAAGCCAAAAGAAAAACTTAAATATATTTTAAATTTTTCATGTGAAGTCTTCTTTTATTTTTAAATAAAATTTTATTTTGCTTATTTATACTTTTACACTTTGTTCTTTAAAACTAATTAAGATTTAGTGGTTCGAAAAAATTAAACGGATATCAATAGCAAATTAAACTAGAAATCAGGGATTTCTCATTCCTCTGGGGTATGTTTACTAGTTATAATTTTGCAAGTCAAATCAAAATCTCTTGCAAAAAATTAAAATGATTATTAATAAATTTAATCGAAAAAGTATCGACTTAATATTTTTATAAATAAAATTGAATGCAGATAATCAACAAAATAAAATTGATATTTTACAAGTTTTTTTTTATTTAGTATTTTGAAAATGATTCCCTTAGGCTTTGAATTTTTTTTTCACTAAATATAGAATCAATTTAATTTTCTAGTAACATCTTGTTAAATGTCGCAAGAGAATTAAATATAAATTTAATAAAATTTTTAAAAAAATCATTATCTATTAGAGACCCAAATTCTTGATGGTTTAATATATTTATTAAAATTGTAATTCTACTAATACTTATGTTGAGACACGGGAAATTTTATTCTCATAATCCGAGATAATTAGATAATCGTTTAAAGTATTTAATGTAGTCTTGAATTATTAATCGAAAAAAATTTTCTAGCTCTGTAAAATCTACTTTTTAATGATATTTTCTCTAAAATTCATATTTTTAAAATTGGCTGATCGAATTCCTCAATTTAAGTGATAGTTAAATTTTTTTTACAATTTTATTTTAAAATTTCAAAACCATTTTGAAATTTGATTAATGTATCCAACACTAAAACGTGATTTATTGAATTATTCATTAATTAAAAAATAAAGCTGATTAAGTTTCAATTTAAATTTATCCTGTTAAATTTTATTTTATTTATTACAATTATTTTCTTTTAATCTGATCATGACAAGCTTGATTATAATTGTGAAATGAAACGAAAAGTTTTATTAATTTCTTTACACCAATTTCTACTGATAAATCATAGTCGGAGCCGATGCACTCTATTTACGCATTAAAAAAATTAAAAAAAATCAATTTTTTAATATTTTTTTATTAAACTGACTAAAATAAAAAATCGATTTTTAAGTTATTTTAAACTTAGTATCTTAATTTAATTATTTGATTTTTTTTAGTTAAAATACGGCAAAATTGGCTCATAGCTCAGACCTTACTAAATTCTGAAATTCTAGAACAAAATTTTCGGAAAAAAAACTTTTTGGGCTGAATTTCTAGATTAAAATCTCGCGTTTCAAAATTAATTAAAACAGAGCATCGATGTACAAAAAAGTTTAAATGATGGAAAAATTTGAATGTGTTTTATGATGCTACTAGTCAAACCAAATTAAGATTAGATCATTTCATTCGTAAATCATTGATGAATCGATTGTTACTCAAATTTTTTTAAAAAATAAATTCAGCATAAAGGTAATTCTTATTTTTTTACCAGATAAAAAAATCTGGAATATTTTTCAACATATCTAAATTAGTTTTATTTTCATCTCATTGGATTTTTAGAAGTAATAATAGAATAGGTATTGAATTATTGAAGGCGCTTATCCGTTTATGGCTATTGCGGTCTCTTTAAAATTTTAAAAATATTTTAAACATGAGCTTTGAAGCTATTAAATTTCATGTTGACACTATTTGTCTGGTCAATTTATCCTACAGTTAAAATTAAACACTAAAAACTTTTTAGTGTTTCTGCTTTTAGTGTTTTTAGAGCAAATACGATTTTAACTTGATTAAGTTTTAGTCAAGACTTTTTGACAGAATTACAAGCAAAATTTTTGAACCTTTCAATCAAAAAAAAATAACTTTTAAAGTTATTAAATTTTGACAAGTTTTGTAAAACCTTGAAATGACACAATGAGCCGAAAAACTGAACTAAAACTAAATTCCCTTTGATTTAAGATTTTTGTTGATGTGAAATTGATATTAATTGAATCGAATAAAAAATGTATCTAATAAATTTGAAAAAATTTAATACACAAATTTTTCTAAAATAAATTAAAAAAACACTTTAATACAAGCACAAGTCAGATTTAATCTGTCTGTTTAAATATTGAAAAAATTTGAAATTTAAGAAAAATTTATTTATTTTTCCGTGTAAAAATATTGATTTTATAAATGTAATTATTATCATAATCTGTTTCCAAATGATTTTGATTTCCAATATTGCTTTGCATTGTCAGCAAAATAACTTATCAATGTTTACTACATTGCCGAAATATTCCTTTGTTTACTCTAATGCAATTTACAACTTAAATTAAATAAATTCGGAATCTTTTCATTTAAAAACTTATAAAATCGATAAAAAAATGGTAAAAAAAAATTTAAATCAGAGAACTGACTAAATTAAACCCTAGAAACTGCCTTTTTTCCATCGAAAATTATAAGCTTCTATGCAAAAATAAAATCTAAATTTAATCTTGTTAAAATAGTGTATATATCATTAATAAATTTGTCTTTTCTTTATATGGTATAAATCGATATCATATTTCATGTTAGTAATGATTTAGAACAAAAAAACCTCGTCTTGTTCAGATAAAATAAGTGTTGATTTTATGAGGAGAACTATGATAAAACAACTACGTCTATAGATTTAACCAGAAAATAAAGCTAATCTTACGTTCGGAAGAAATGAGCGTGTTTTAAGTGTTTCTAAATGTATGAAGCTTATTAGACCTAATTTAAAAAAATTAAATATACGGATAGATTCTGCACTTAATGTGGTTCTGGGTGACAATATTTTGTGTAAATTTAGAAAATAATCAACTAAAAAGCTCAATAATGCAGGAATTTATTGCTTGAGGCTCTGAACAGATGGTTTGCATTGGATTCCAAGTTCATAGAAAAATATTAATGGAATTTTAATTTATGGAAAAAGATAGTTTTTTATTTAAAAAGCTTTGTGTTTCATAATCGAAATCCAGTTCCTTTGGAAGGAAATAAAAATTTTCAAGACTCGAAATTTGCGTGTAAAAATAATAAGTTGATATTAAATGGATTTGGAAGCACATTTAGAGAACATATGAATTTTAAAATATTTAAATAAAAATAAACTCTAATTTAATCTATTGATTGAATTTTTATCTAATATATGTGAAAGTGATAAGTTATCAAATTTTGAATGAAAAAATTTTACTTTTTTCGAATCTTGACGCAAGTAATGCACAACACAATCGCAATTTAATTCTAGGAACACCGAGTAAAAATTTAATTAACTTATCTTTGCCTAGATCTTTTATTTAAACATAGAAAAAAAATTATTTTTGAAAATTCTAATCTTTTTTCTTGATCATTTAAATATAAATATGGATAAAAAATGAAGGAATTATTTTTTTTAAATGAAATTCTGAATCGATTCTTAATTTAATTTTTTTAAATCTTTTTTAAAAATTACAACTAATTTTTCTCTATTTTTTCACACTAGTTGCAATGGGCTGTTATATTTTTGAACAAATTTTCGATAATTAAAGAATAATATCATTTTAAAAAAGATCATCTCAGAAGTTATTTTATAAAAATTATTCAATACAAACAAAATGACACAAATTTTTACTTTTCAAAGTCAAAAAAATATTTTAAAAATCAATTATTAAAATATCTTTTTTTTTAATAAAAGAATTATCGCATCATTTTGCAATAAAGTGCTCTCAAACTGTGTTTTTATGTGATTGAGCGATTTCGAAACTTAAACATCCAACTAATCAAGATTAAGTTAAATAAAATTTTTGAACCTTAGGACACGCAAGCTTGTCAATTAATAAGAAATAAATTGTCAATTTTTAAAAAATCTATTTTTGGTTTAAATTTTTGTTCCTTAAAAATTATAATCTACCAATGAGGCAAAATTTTTCGATTCAAAATCAAAAAAATTGAATTAAAAATTTTTGAAGCTAATATTATTTTGACTAAATACTCCATTTTAAATTTTTCAACCAAAATATCCAAAAATATAAGAAAAAAGACAGTGTTCTGAAAAAATATTTTTGGTTGAATTTTTAAAAAAGGCAAGCTTGTCTGGACTGTGAAATTTGTCGTTTAAGATAAAAAAACTAATTATTTTTAGACTAATTTTACCTTAAAATTGAGAATAATTATCTTTTATATTGCTGATTCATTTTTTTTTCTAATAAAGAATCAAGCAAAAACTGCTGATAACATTTTGAATCCAATCAAACAAAAAATTAAATAATTTAGAATTCGTATTATGTTTAGCTTGAAAAAATGTAAATTTCGTGCTTTTTTTTTTATTAGACAAAATTCCTTTAATTTTTTTCTATCAACCACAGAATTCCAATACTCTTTCATGATCTTCGTTAGCATTTTACTAGGTCTAACTTTTTAGTTCATTTTTTTTGATAAGTTTTCAAAAATTGATCAATTCAGGTTAAAAAAAATCATTTAAGAAAGATTTCTAGATTTTATTTAATTTCTACAGCAAAACAACAACAATAAACATGAAAAATAATTTAATTAAGAAATGCTTCTTTGGGTATATTGTCCCTGTGTTCCATAAAAATTTTGGCTGCTTGTTCAAAATTCCATTGAGCGTGTTCAAGACAACTAAAAAATTAATTTAATAAAAAAATATTTTATTCAAATATTATATAATACTATTTGGACCATTCCAAGTTTAATTTTGATTCAATTGAGAATTTTTGTATCATCATTGTTTTTTCGTCGGTAAAATTATTCAACGATGTAGATGGCTGTGGAGATGCCTGCGTGGAATCGACAGGTCTCTGATTTTGTTGGAAATATTTCTTTACAAAAATAGATAATTCGAAATTTTTTTAATCTTATTTTAGAATTACTTTATATTGTTGTTCAGTTATATTGCTTATCACATACTGATCATTTATAATTGTCATTCTAATAATATTAATTAAAAATTTTTTATAAGTATTTAGATGACTTACTGAATCTCGGGGTCTGGCACACATACAAATGATCTGCAAAAGCTTCTCAATGGTCTTACTTTGTCTGTAGGCTTTCCTTCTTTAAAAACGCCTGTCAAGCTAAACCCAATCATATTTGACTAAAAAAATAAAAAATATAAGAATTATTTTAATTATTAATGATGTTTGGTTTTCATTTAATCTCGAAATTGCTAAGATCATTGCGACTGACTTTAAAATAAGAAAAAAGTCAGTAAATCTGATTCGAAAAAATTATATATTTTAAATCAGCTTTAAGCAATAATTAGTGATATTTTTTGTTTTTTCAATTCAAATAAAATCAAGAATTAAAATTTTAAATTTTAAAATTTTTACTCTTTGACTATTAATAATTTTTTATTGAATTAATTTAAATATCAAATTTTTTATCATTTAGTACAATTAATAATTTCCATATATAAATTTAAAGATGGTTTTAAATTTTTGATTTAAAAAAAAATTACTTTTTATTTATATCTTAAAAATTGTTATAAAAATTTATAAATGTTTGAAATATTTTTTCTTTTTAATTTCTATAAAACAATTTTTAAAATTTCTAAGTACTTTAAATAAAATTTTTTTTTACAAATATATTTATTAATCTGTAAAAATAAAAAATAAATATTTATTTTTTTTAAATTTTTATAAAATCAATTTATTTAAAATTAATCAGTTAGGTAAAAAAATATTCCCTAGTAAAAATTCATGCACTTTTAAAATAATTGCTTAAAATCAATCGGGAAAATAATCAAGCAAAGATATTTTTTAAGCAGAAGACACGAAAAGAGAAGTGATTAATGAGATTGTGTTTAATTGTGCTTCATTTCATCAAATCTCTCATACTCTTCCTCATTTTGATAAATGTTCTTTATTGATCACTTATTTATAAAATAGCAAATTTTTACTATCAATAATTTATAAATTTATTTTCACTTCACTTTAGAAATGTATTTAACAATCGACTTTAACCTTTTTAATAACACACTTTCATTTTTTAAGATAGAATCATGATGAAAGCTTGTTTTATCTAACCGATTTTAAGTACTAAAAATTCACCATCTGAAATGAAAAATAAATGATTTTAGAATAAGAACAGATATCTTTCAAAACGACAATCTTAGTAATATTAATAAATATCTGCTAAAAACCACTGGTTAAAACAAAGATTTTATTTTCAAGATTTTAAATCAATAAATTTTGAAAAAAATTAATAGTTAGTTAAAACAGAATTTTTGAAAATAATTTTCCTATTTTAAGTGATTTGTAATAGTTGTTCATTTTTCAGAGGTAAAAGTCCAAAACATTTTTTAAAATCTTTTACTCATAAACACATTTAGTTCTGGTAACCTTACGAACCCAAATTAATTTATTTAATTTTTTTTAATTATTTAACACATTTAACTCAAAGAAAAACAATCTAAATAGAATAGAGAAAATACTCTTTATTTTATTTTTTCTATTTATTTGTATTCTGTACCGAGCTAAAGCTCCTTCAGATTAAAAAAAAATTAAATAAAGTTAAATAAAATAAAAAATAATATAAGTTAAAAAATAGAAAAATATTAAGAGTAAAATTGGATAAATTTTGATAGAGAGTAACAGAATACATATTTTAAATATTTGAAAAAAAGAAGAAATAGTTAGATAGCAATTACACAATGGAGTTGGGTACTCGATATATCTATACTAAAAAGTATTATAGATTTATAGTAAGACAGCTTAATTATTTTATGTGTGACAACTTTTAAATATGTTTAATTTTCTGTAGGCATTTGGAATTATTTTCTAAAAATAAACAATTGAGTGTCCAAAGAATCTAAATAAAAAAAAACAGCTTGTTGAAAAAAATATAATTTTTTAATTTCTTTTGAGTCAAAAATAAAATTGGTAAAATGGGTTAACAGGATAAACCGAATTTTAAAATCATTTAATTTATTCATTTAAAATGGCACTTGTTCCAAATCCGAAAAATTATTTTAAATAATATTTGCTTAATTTACTACATAAATTAAAAATTTTTCATTTAATTTTTTTTTAAATATTAATTAATAACTAAAAAATTTTTTTTGACATCTAGATTTTCTCAGCAAAGTAAAATTTTTGATCAAATTTCAAGCGCTCAATCTTGCTCAAACATTTTTAAATGCGCAATTAAATTTCATTGCATTTTTAGAAATTACAATCCTTTTTCAAAAGTTTACAAATAAAGCTTTGAAATGTTAAAAAAATTAAAAATCTGCGATGAAATTTAATTGCGCATCTAAAAATTTTTGAGCAAGATTGAGCGCTTGAAATTTGATCAAAAATTTTACTTTGCTATTTTCTCTTCAAAATTCAAAAATTTTTATTTAAATTTTTTCTAATTATCTTAAATTTATGAAAAATATTTACAGACAAAAAAAATTCGAAAGCAAAAAAATTAAAATATTCATTTTTTATCCTTTAAAAAATTTTAAAAATTTAAAAAGCAAAAAAAAATTCCAAAATTAAAAAATGTATTATTTACTTACCGAAAAATAGCAACAATCGAGTCTAAATGAAGCTGGATCGTGTTCAGTGGGAGGTAGCTTTGTGATCAAATTAACAGTGTCTATTTTTCCATGATGCAGCAACCTGGACCTTTTCTCTTCATGATACTCTTAACAAAAAAAATAAATTTCCTCTATTTTCAGTCACTAAATTCAAGCAAACCTTCTCTTCCCACCAACCGTTTAAGATTACGATTGTCCCGGTAGTAAGCGTCCTCAAACCTAAACGACCGGTACGAACGCTGACTATTCATGTTCAGACACAGTGAAAAAGTAACCTTAGAGTGGTATGCAGAAAGAAGACCCTCGCGATTACAGTCATAGCAGCTAAAGTATCTAAATCAAAACAATTACCCCAAAAGCTAGCAAAAAAAAAAAAAAAAATTTTTGGTTTCCAAATTTTACTTTTGTACATAACCAACTATCATGCTGAAAACGTCGTCAGGCACGCCACCAAGATTACAGTGCGGCCTGGACTCTAGCAAAGCCTTGCCGATCTCTTGATCCGTGTCGCCAATGCTCAATTTTGTGTTAGCAAGACCCTTAAAGTTCAATCACTTAGCCTAAGCTCAAACTAGACCTAGTTAAATTTACCATGTCCTTTAAATTTTCGAGCACCCGATTCCTATTCCTTTGAACAAATTAATTAAGTCCTAATTAGAAAAAAAGCACAAGCTATTTTGGCTTCGACAAATTTCAAACTAGACCAAGTCAAAGCAAATATTTAGATTTAGATTAGACTGTTCCAATAGTGGGCTGCCAACCCTCACAATTATCATAAATTATTCATTAAGGTCAAAGGTCGATTGACTGTTCTGGTGCAGCCAAATTAGATCATGTGTTAGCAAGGTCGAATCCTCATGGATGACCTGGTATCTTGAATCATAAGTCCGTTCAGCGGACAAGTGTGGTTCGATGTTGTATCGAAGCTGCTCAAGCAGCGGTCAAGATACTGGCTGGGAGTCAAGACCCGGGTTTGGTCGAGCCTCTTGGCAGGTCCAGCCAAAGCTAACTATTTGACTTGAGTGGTCTTTTTTGAAAGATTTAAAGCTGAACAGCTTGGTCTTTAGTGCCTATTCAAAACACTAACTTGCTTAAAGGAGCCTGTTCGTTTGATCGGGAGTCTCCTATAAAGTCTATTTGACTAGCTTAAATTTAATATGTGTTTAGAACTTGGAGAAAAAAGAAGAAAGTGTGAGTTGAGTGGATTTTTACGTTTGAGAACTATTTTTCGACTATTTTTATTTTTATTTGACCATTTATGGCTAACACCCTTGGTGTTATTTGATTGATAGTTGTTTTCGTTTGAGTTGTTTTTATAGAATTTTTCTGCAAATAAATTGTTAGTGTTGAAGAAGTGGATGGGGAGGATTTTTGGTTTGTCTTACTATTTCGGTGTCGTCTGGGCATTTTTGGTATGATGAAATTGCTGTGTTATACCTTCAAGTAATAGTGTGATATAAAATATTAAAATGGGAAATATTTATACGTGTTCAATCGCGGTATTTGATAAACATAATAATAATTTATATAGAATTTTTTAATTATTTGCGCATTTTTATTTTGTGTTGATTGCATAAATAAATTAACAAATGTTTAGTTTGGTGATTGGTCCAATATTTTCTATCATAACATCTCTGCTCAAAATAGCCACGGAGGACGATTGGGGTAAATTTTGATGTAATAAACAACATAAATATAAAGTGGATTGTCTGATTTTGCCGATGCTAAAATAACTTTACATATATATTAAATATTTTTAAGCTTAATATTGATTTATTTGAATGAATTAAAAAATTACATTATATTAAATTTTTATTTATTTAAATGTAAATTTTGTAAAATTATAAATATTTTTAAGCTTAATATTGATTTATTTGAATGAATTAAAAATTACAATATATTAAATTTTTATTTATTTAAATGTAAATTTTGTA
This sequence comes from Brachionus asplanchnoidis, assembly GCA_025491095.1. Classification (NCBI taxonomy): domain Eukaryota; kingdom Metazoa; phylum Rotifera; class Eurotatoria; order Ploima; family Brachionidae; genus Brachionus; species Brachionus asplanchnoidis. The sequence continues at coordinate 2,861,233 of JAILYF010000006.1, forward strand.
AAATTATAAATATTTTTAAGCTTAATATTGATTTATTTGAATGAATTAAAAATTACATTATATTAAATTTTTATTTATTTAAATGTAAATTTTGTAAAATTATAAATATTTTTAAGCTTAATATTGATTTATTTGAATGAATTAAAAATTACATTATATCAAATTTTTATTTATTTAAATGTAAATTTTGTAAAATTATAAATATTTTTAAGCTTAATATTGATTTATTTGAATGAATTAAAAATTACATTATATCAAATTTTTATTTATTTAAATGTAAATTTTGTAAAATTATAAATATTTTTAAGCTTAATATTGATTTATTTGAATGAATTAAAAATTACATTATATCAAATTTTTATTTATTTAAATGTAAATTTTGTAAAATTATAAATATTTTTAAGCTTAATATTGATTTATTTGAATGAATTAAAAATTACAATATATTAAATTTTTATTTATTTAAATGTAAATTTTGTAAAATTATAAATATTTTTAAGCTTAATATTGATTTATTTGAATGAATTAAAAATTACATTATATTAAATTTTTATTTATTTAAATGTAAATTTTGTAAAATTATAAATATTTTTAAGCTTAATATTGATTTATTTGAATGAATTAAAAATTACATTATATTAAATTTTTATTTATTTAAATGTAAATTTTGTAAAATTATAAATATTTTTAAGCTTAATATTGATTTATTTGAATGAATTAAAAATTACATTATATCAAATTTTTATTTATTTAAATGTATATTTTGTAAAATTATAAATATTTTTAAGCTTAATATTGATTTATTTGAATGAATTAAAAATTACATTATATTAAATTTTTATTTATTTAAATGTAAATTTTGTAAAATTATAAATATTTTTAAGCTTAATATTGATTTATTTGAATGAATTAAAAATTACATTATATCAAATTTTTATTTATTTAAATGTAAATTTTGTAAAATTATAAATATTTTTAAGCTTAATATTGATTTATTTGAATGAATTAAAAATTACATTATATCAAATTTTTATTTATTTAAATGTAAATTTTGTAAAATTATAAATATTTTTAAGCTTAATATTGATTTATTTGAATGAATTAAAAATTACATTATATCAAATTTTTATTTATTTAAATGTAAATTTTGTAAAATTATAAATATTTTTAAGCTTAATATTGATTTATTTGAATGAATTAAAAATTACAATATATTAAATTTTTATTTATTTAAATGTAAATTTTGTAAAATTATAAATATTTTTAAGCTTAATATTGATTTATTTGAATGAATTAAAAATTACATTATATTAAATTTTTATTTATTTAAATGTAAATTTTGTAAAATTATAAATATTTTTAAGCTTAATATTGATTTATTTGAATGAATTAAAAATTACATTATATTAAATTTTTATTTATTTAAATGTAAATTTTGTAAAATTATAAATATTTTTAAGCTTAATATTGATTTATTTGAATGAATTAAAAATTACATTATATCAAATTTTTATTTATTTAAATGTATATTTTGTAAAATTATAAATATTTTTAAGCTTAATATTGATTTATTTGAATGAATTAAAAATTACATTATATCAAATTTTTATTTATTTAAATGTAAATTTTGTAAAATTATAAATATTTTTAAGCTTAATATTGATTTATTTGGATGAATTAAAAATTACATTATATCAAATTTTTATTTATTTAAATGTAAATTTTGTAAAATTATAAATATTTTTAAGCTTAATATTGATTTATTTGAATGAATTAAAAAATTACATTATATTAAATTTTTATTTATTTAAATGTAAATTTTGTAAAATTATAAAAATGTAAAAAAAAAAGTATTTAAACAATAAAATTTTAAACAGAATTTTAATAATCCAAAAATAATAGTAATTTTATTAAGAAACTAAATAAACCGATTATATTTTTGTTGAATTTTTTTTAAGAAACAATTGCATTCAAAACTAAAAATCAAATTTCAATCAAGTAGACGTGGTGATAATCCGTGTGATGCAGTAAAACAAGCACGTCAAAAGTACACACCAAAAAAAAAAGATATAAAAAAACAAGTCAAGATAATTATTCAAGTGATGCAGTAGTTGATTTACTTTTATCTACTATTCAAGAAACTAATTTCTAAAAAAACTTGTTTTCTTTTTATTTTGTTTTTTTTTAATTTTAATAAAATAGTTTAAATTCAATTCCATTTCTTTATTTTCTTGAACCATACCTTTTGTTAATAAGCAGCCTTAAAGATTTAGCTTTGGTAAACCAATAACGATTATTAAAAGCAGTTTTTTTTTTACATTTATATCATTTTTAACTAGTTTTACATTAATCTGAATTTTATATTTTTACCTAAATGTATAAAATAAAACTAACTTAAATGTAAATATTTAAAAATTTACATTTAGTTTGGCAACCGTAAGTTGTTATATATATGTAAAAAAATTGTTACCTCTATTGTTGTGTGTGAGCTCGTAAATTCTTATATTATTATTAATGTTATTAACGGGTGATGCATAAGTAAATGGGCAAGTTGAAGTTTAAGATCAATTCTTGTTGCTCAAAATGATCAAATCAATCTTAAAATATTAAATAAATTGTAATTATTTAATATAATTAGTGCAAAGGTACATTTTTGGTTTTAACATACTTTGTTAAATTTAAAGGTAAAATCTGCAAAAGTCTGCAAGAAATTATCTACTTAAAATAGTATCAATTAAATTGTGTGCACTCTGCAATGTGAATTTTGATATTGCAGAGTTCATCTTTTTATTTAACAAAGTATGTTAGATCCAAAAATGAACCTCTGCAATAATTATATTAAATAATTACAATTTATTTAATATTTTAAATTTGATTTGATCATTTTGAGCATCAAAATTTGATCATAAACTTCAAATTGCCAGTAAATGGACAAAAATTAAAAGCAATCAAAAATTAAAAGACTTAAAAGAAAATTTAGTAGAGGATCTCCAATTTGAATGCGTTTGATCGTATTATTTATTGAGCTTGCAGCGATTCCTTGCTTTGTAAAGTGCACCACAAGATCGGATTTTGTCATTTGTGAAATCATATTTTTGACTGCTTTTCGAAAAGCCTCTCATTCACACACAGAAAGTCCCATTTAAATTTTTTTTTTGTAATTTAGAAGCTAGTGTTTAGCAGTTTATAAATATATATAAAGAGGATCAACTGATCATTTTCATGATCGGGCAAGTTAACTAAACTTTTGTCCATTTCCTTATGCATCACCCGTTATTATTATTATTATTATTATTATTATTATTATTATTATTATTATTATTATTATTATTATTATTATTATTATTATTATTATTATTATTATTATTATTATTATTATTATTATTATTATTATTATTATTATTATTATTATTATTATTATTATTATTATTATATTTATTATTATTATTATTATTATAATTATTATTATTATTATTATTATTATTATTATTATTATTATTATTATACCTCGTAATTTTTTTCAATCGATCACAAAATATAAATTTTTAAAGTCAAAATTAGGTGAATAATTTTATTCTAGGTTATAAACTTAAAGAGAATAAATTTTAAAAATTCAAATTTGTTGAAAAAAAATTTTAACTGAGTTCTTTTTCTTAATTTCGAGGTTATTTTTAATTAGTGCTGGGAATCGACTCCAATCGATTGATAAATTTATAAACCGGCTAAAAAAATTAATCAATTTTAAATCGATCGAAAAAAAATATTGATTTCAAAATTAGAAGTAGTAGTGGAGGTAGTAATAAAATAATACTGTGACTTTATCGGGTTAGGGAATGGCAGTAAATTTGACTGCTTCTTGAGCCACTTGTCAGGGTCAATTTTGAATTTATTAATTGATTCGGAATTGATAATGTACTGAGGTAAACTATTCTAAACATTAGCTACTCGATTTGTTAAGAAATGATATCCTAGCATATAAATTTTCTCAGCTTTTCGTAAAATTCATTTGTTATGTCGTATTAAGTTGTAAGACTGATATCGAGAAAAATTTATACCATTTAAAAAATTGATATTTTCATATCCGTTTATAATTTTAAAAAGTTGAATTAAATCCCCTGTCACCCGTCTTATTTTGAGATTTGTTAAGTTGAATATCTTAAGTCTTTTCGAGTTGTCATATTTTCGAAGTGAAGGAATTATTTTTGTGGCTCTTCTTTGGGCTTTCTCATTTTCAGAAATGTCTTTCTCAAGATATGGACACCATGAATTTATGACAAATTCTAAATGAGGCCTTACCAATGCTGTGCATAGCATTCTCAATGAGGAAGTGTTTAATTTCCTGAAATTTTTAGGAATTATACCCAAAATACGATTTCAACGACTGGTACAATATTTCATTTTGTTAGTTCACCTTAATTTATTTAGTATATAAATACCCAGATCTTTTTCAAGAGTTGTTTTAGATAAATTCTTTGTACCATATCTGCTGAAAATTGTATAATTAAGGAAAGGATTTTTGAGCCGATATGCATTACACTGCATTTTCGATGTTTAAATCTAAAGACCAAGTAAGTGACCATTTTGAACCATCCATCCTTTGTCAACCATGGAACAGAGTGTTTGTCGTTCGCAAAAAATACTTTTGGTCCCGGAGAAAGAATTTGATGAGTTTGAAAATTCTCCCATTTATTAATTTTTAAAGTTATTTAAAAAATTATTTATTGAATTCATAGTTAAAGGTAGTCAGGATTGGTCACCTATTTAACATATTTTTAATCCATTGTAAAATAATTTTTGAAGATTCACAAGTTCAAAAATTATATGTTGTACAAAAATTTAAACTTTTTTGATGAAATACAATTCATTTTGAAGCACAATAAAAGTTAAAGTGATCATTTACTACAAAAAATATTGATAAAAAAAATTAAAATTTAAAAATGATGATTTTGAATTTCCTTGATAAGTCAAGTGCAAGGAAATATTTTAAGTCATCATGGTCGTCGTTTTTGTTCAGACTTGTAAACAGAATAAAATTTTGTTTAAAAGAAAATTCATAATTAAATTCTTAGTTCAGTCAATTAATTAAATTTACTTGTTTTAAAAAATTAATAACAAACTTTTTTTTTTAATAAAATAATTATATTTCATTTAATTAAAAAAATAAAAAAGAAGATTGTTTTTTGCAAAATTTTTTAGATATTCAATTAGTCTAAGCATTTTATTGAAGATGTTATTTGAATTATTATTTATTTCATTTATTTATTATTTTATCTGTGCCAAGCTAAAGCTCTAACAGAATAAAAGTTTGAAAAGTTTGGGCGACTATGATTTAAGAAATTCTTCAAAATTTAGATAATTAACTTAACTAAATTTTGAATTAATTTTTGAGATTATTGCTTTGATCAACTCACATTTAGTTTTGATCCGGTTTGAACTTTTTTCAAGACTATGAATTTTTTGGAAATTATCATGTAATTAGCATCTGAGTCTTTATCACCAGTTTTATGACGAAATCCGTATAGTGTCCTCTTACCCATATCCATTAAAAATAATAAAGACAAATTGATGGCCTGGTAAAAAAATGACGGATATTAATTAATTTTATGGGTGAAATTAATATTAACCAGGCCGTCGATCTTACTTGACCATCAATAAAACTTGCGGTCGATTGACCCCAAACGTGACGAAACTCGCTTTTACTTTATTTTAAAATTTAATATTCGTACTTTAATTAATTAAATTAAGAAATGAAAATAAGTGGGATACCTATAAAAACAGCAAATCAAATCATTCAATGAAAATGCATTTAAAAAAAATGCATGAAACATAAATTCTAAATAAATTTAAATATAGGAGATTTAGTCTTATATACAAATTTCTCAGAATCGAAAACCCTAGGTAGTAGTTTTTTTGCCAAAAAAATAGAAAAAAATCCCAAGAAAATTAGGATGTATTGCTAAAGAGCCAAAATGCCAAAATGTTTTTTATTATGAAGTCTTGAAGTCTAATAAGAGACCAAAAAAATAGTCTTTATTTTTATTAAATTTCTCTTTTTTAATAATTTAAAAAATAAATGTTGAAAAATGCTTTTTATTTAAAAATTTAATTTCATATTATATTACAAAAAGTTACCCTAGAATCAACATTAAAATTTCCAAGTCAAAATTCAATAATCTTATAGTGGGCTCTTGAGGGCCTGGATTGACTAAATCATGATTAATAGTTTATTTTGTTAAACCGACCTCAAAATCGTATTCCTTGACCCCAGAAACCCTAAAAAAGTTGTTTCTTTCACTGAAAAACCTTTTTAAAAAAGAAATATTCAGGGTGTTTCGAAAAATCTGGTCTAAACCAGTTTTAGAGGTTTTTATAGGGTTTTCACATGTCCAGACCTTTTGAAAAATAATTTGCCAAGCAGAACTTTTTCTCCTCTATCAGAATCAAAGGGTGTTGCAGGGTGTTTTATAAACTTAATAGGGTGTTTCAGGGTGTTTTAAAGTGTTATGTACAAATTATTTTTAAACTTGAAAATTTTATATAATAACAATATTTTTTTAATATAAAAATTGATGTTTATAAAAATTGAGGTTGTAAGAAATAAATATATCAAAAAAAAAAGTTATTTTATAATATTTAATGCGATTTACACAGGGTGCTTTTTTTTCGCTTTTTTGATGGGTGCTGTTTTTATAGGTATCCAAATAAGTGTTACGAGACAAAGTCGTCTGCTTATTAATTTGGATAAAAAACCTAATAAATTTGTGGATAAAATATTTTTAATCGCCTTGGTAAATGGTAAAACCACGATAAGATTAAAAATGGCAAAAAATAATTTTTTAGGAAAAATTTTATTTATTTTTTTAAAAAACAAGTTAAATTTAAATAAAAAAAAAACTGATTTAAAAGTATTAAACCATTTGAGAAAGCTTTGGACACTCTGGATGATATAAATTCCTGGGATGAACATAGCCATCTTGACGATTCCTTTAAAAAATAATTAAAAATAATATTTTAAAGCTGAAAATCTCTTACGCCCATTCGGATTTTAAATAAGCGCAAACTTCTTCAACATGCTTAGATGAGGTTGATTTCTCAACCTGAAAAGTTAAAAATGAATACAAATCATTGAACACTTCGAATTTAATCCGACTATTTGCGCCGGGCGGATCTGCTGTCAACACTTCACAAACTTTTGACATTGTTTCAGTCAAGTCCTTAGTTAAAAGTAAAATTTAAATTTTTTCTTTACTTTTTTTTTCTCAATCATTACTTTACTAATAGTTGAACAACTGATCGCAATGAATTTAAGCCATTCAACCTCTTGCTGAAAGTTGCCCAATTGATTTATTATTTTTAGCTTTTCGATTGGCAAATTCAGTGATTTCCATTTTTCCTCAATTGATTTCATTGCAACTACGTTTTGTGGACCAAGCTAAAAAATGTTTAAAAAATAAAAATAATGTAAAAAAAAACAAAATAAATCCAACCTGCTTGTGAAGAACTTTTATCAAGCCAATGGTAAGTCCCGAATCTGTCTTTTGTGTGGCTAATGGTATTTCCAGCCTTTCTTTAACAGGCGGAATTTGATTGTTGGCCAGACAACGAAAATATCTTTTAAATTTTAACTAAAAAAAAAACTTCAAAAAAATTAATTTTTTTACTTGGCACTCCAAGTTAACAAGTCAGACGGCTGAGTGCGAATAGCAGCTTTGGTAAAATTTTTCAATACATCAGGAAGTTCAACTGGAATGGGTATTTGTTCCGAGCAGTAGTATGGTTCGTCTGGATGCGGCATTGTTGTAAAAAATTTTCAAATAAATTTTTAATTGCTTTAAATGCACAACTATTATCAAAATCACCGATGTATGGTTTCTATGACAACATGATAATTTTTCCATAACAACGTGTTTTAAATTTTTAAGTTATTTTTTTCAAATTTTAATAATTATATTCAAATTTACAATTGATTTGTTTTGATCGGAAAAGTTGAAAATAGGATTCTGTGATGCAGAAAAGCACGAACACCGTTCGATCTCAGAATGGTCAAATGACGACCAATACCAGAACCATGCGCAACCACAGAACAGCTACAAGTAATCGCACAACCGGGTTTTCGTCCTCAGGTCAAACTTCAAGTGCTCAAAAAGCCTTGGACAGACATCGACCAAGAGTAATAAATTGACAAATAAATAAATTAATTAGTTCTTATTTAATTATTTGATAATTTTTTTTCAGATATATGACGATGATAATGTGGACGTGACCCCTAAGCCTCTACATGAACAAGACGCTGGCTCAAAAATCAGACATGGCAGTGCTCTATTCCACAGCATTGAGGGAACTTCAACAGTAAAAAAAAATATTTTAACAAAAAAATTTTATTTTTAAATTTTATTTTAATTATAATTATTAAAATTTTAATTATTTTTATTCTAATAATAAAAAAGCCAACTGATGTGATGTCTAATGGATCAGTTTTAAACAATACCAATGCAATTTTGACAACAGCACAATCTTTTGGTGCTTTTCCTGAAAATTCGACCCATGTATCCAGTGAATCGAACCAAATTCAGGCTAATGATTCAGAGCATGATGGATCTTCACATGAAAAAGAATTGTCTGCTTTGTTTTATGTTTCAACTGAGCCAAAAAAGAAGACAGATCATCACACTGAAATAATATCGCTGAGCGAGACCCAGACCTTTACTTTAATCGACGTGAAGGCATTTTGTGTGTCAAATGAAGACCAGGAAGTTGAATTGATAAAGCAAAAAAATCAGCTCTATAACGAAGCAAGTCTATTTAAATGATGTAATTTTCTTAGTTTTCATGTGACTTTTTTAGTTGTGCAAAAATAAAATAGGAAATGATTCGTATGCGGATAGAGGTATCAATACGTTCAATGATTTACCTAAAACAAAATGTACTCAAACGGAAAAACTTATCATCAATGTAAATTTTTTGTTATTCAATTTATTTAATAAAATTTGAATTTTATTTATTTAATTTTTAATTTAGGAAAAAGGAGTTTCATGTAGTACTTGGGATATGTATGATTCATTTAATCAAGAAGAGAGTAAAACCAATAATAACCAAAATGTGGCTTCAACAAGTGACACGCGTAGTGTTTCATCAGCTCAAAAAGATAATTCTAATTTCCAAAAAACTGACACAATTGCAAGTAAGTTAAAAAAAATTTAAATAAATTTAAATTTTATGACCAAAAATTTTGATTTAAATCATAATAAAAAAATTTACTTCGATATTTAGATTTAAATATATTTAATCATCAAAAAAAAAATTAATGTGATTAAGGCCTTAAAATGAAAATTGTAAATTAATTTTTTAGAGTCTTACGAAAAAAAAATTTCTTTTCTTACTGTCAATTTACTAATTTATTTAAGTTCTTAAATCATAAATCGTACGGTTTAATATATTAATTTTCAATATTTTTGCTATAAAAATCAGTAAATAAATATTTATTATCTAAATACCATCTTAAAATTTTAGAGATTTTAAAGACTTTTTGAAAATCTTTCAAAACTGGTAAATTTAGATTCAAAATTTAATTGTTACACTATTTTTCATATTTTTAGTCAAAAAAATTCTGATTAAATATTATTTTAGAGAATAATTACATATTAGTTCGGTGTAAGCTTTTTAAATAGAAAATTATAAAATAAAAGATTATAAATATGGCTTATATTTAACAGCGTAGCTAATTTAATATATTCGTAGCTAAAAAAATTAAAAAAAAAAGATAATAAAAATAGAATAAGTTGACAAATTAATTATTTCGTAGCTAAAAAAATTATTTCGTAGCTAAAAAAAAAAAATTTGTAATAGAAAGTAAATTAGATGTTTGTATTTTTATTTAATTTTGGTGGACGGCCTCTTTTTTTTGGAGCCTCTTTTGAGTTTAGTCTTGAAATAGTTATTGACGAAGTCGGTTGAATGAGCAATCTATTTTTAACATTATTCTCTTGTTGCTGTGAAATAGGTTCCATTTGATTATAATGTTGTTGTTCATCGATCGTTGAAATTTGATGTTCAAGATTGAAACTTTGTAAAGCTGGGTTCGTTGGTCCAGTAGATTTTCTAGTCACTAATGTCATATTTGCTTGTTTTCGTCTTCCTCTCTTTGAATTGCATTCTACCGTATTTCCTCAAATAAAAGAAAGTTCGGTCATCAAAGGGATTCTTTTATTTGAAAATTTTTCACTTCGAAAAAGTGACTCAAATAAAAGAAATTTATCCATTTTTTTCTTCTAATAGAAACCAAAAATGCATGTTTTACATGACAAATGACTGGCGAATTTTTTTTTAATCGAGACACATTTTTTGAGAAAAACAACTCAAATAAAGGCAAATTTTTGCCTCAAATAGTAGCAACTTTCTTCTATTTGTGGTTACTTCTATTTGAGGTAATACGGTATGTTTAAATCAGTAGATGGAAATTGACATAAGCCAAGATTGTAAGCAACACCAATGACGAACATAACTTCTATTAGCCTTCCTTAATTTTTTGTTAGGCCTTTCTTGGATTTCAAGATCGCTATCGGTGTCGTCATCTCTATTGTTGATAGGTTTTAAAATTGATGTTGAAGAGGATTCTGTATCACTCATTTTAAAAATTTACTTATCATTATTCAATACTTATCAGTAACTCATCAAATATTGAACATTTATATAGAAAAAATAACTTAAATTAGAATAAAACTCATCAATTTTCTCTAATTTACATCTGCTACAAAATTAATTTTTTAGCTACTAATTAATTAATCTGGCTACAAAAAAATCAATTTAGCTACTAAATAATTAAATTTATCTTTTTTTATTTAGCTACTTTTATATTTTTAAATAAGCTACGAATATAATTAAATTAGCTACGCTGTTAAATATAAGCCTAGTTTTTATAGTTTATATATATTTAATATAGTTTTTTGATATTAAATCAATAGAAATAGATTTAATAAATTATCGATTTTGATAGATAATTAATTAATAAAAAGTTTAATTGATTTTAAAAAAATAAAATTTTAAAAAGTTCTAAAAAATTCAAAACTTCATAAATGTCAAAATAAAAAAAATAACAACTGAGTAACTTTGAGGCTTGAAGTGGAAAAAAAATATTATAAGAAAATTAAATTTTTCTAGATGGAATTTACATTAAATATTTAACTTGTTATCTTATAAAATTAAAAAAGTCTTAATTTTCTATATTTTTTTTGTTAAATTTTACAATTTAACTAATAACTGATTTTGATAAATAGACTTTTTTAAAGTCTGCTCAGTCCCTTGTAATTTTTGGATAAAACCTGCCCTTTTTAAAAAGAAATGACATATATCCACCATTGATAAGCTTTAATTCATTAAAACACGGCTTCATAAATTTATTTACTATTAATTTATTAAAGTGTTTTAACAAAGAATTTATTTTTTACAATATTTTTGGGTTAATTTTATGGTCAAAAGCAGACTTGTATAAAAGTCAGGAAAAAAAAGTCTGAACAAGTCAAAAACAAGTCAAAGTATGACTTGGACTTGAAAATTTATTTTTTAAAAAATAACAAGTCTCGACTTGTTTCAAAAATTAAAAAAAAAAATGTCAGGACTTTGACTTGTTTCAAAAATTAAAATTACAAGTCATAAAACTTTTTATATCTTGATTTTTTATATAATTTATTTCTAAAATTTTTTTAAGCACAAATTTTTTTGTTTTCTATAAATAAAATCACTTTAAAAGAATATGACAATTATGTGAATTGTTAAAAAAATCATGTTTCAATATTTACATTGAAAAAGAAATTTTAACAAATAATTTTATTTTTTCCTGAATAAAAAAATTCAAGACTTATAATTTTTTTATATATTTTAATTCTATTCTTAAAATAGGTTTTTTTTTTTAAATTTTGAAACAAGTCAAAGTCCTGACTTGCACTTGACTTGTGACTTGTCAAAAATAATAGGAACGCTTTTTGACCATAAAACTAAAATTTGAATTACTAATTCGTTTTTGGTGAACTTTAAATTCAATTATTTTCATTAATCTTTAAATGATCAACTCTAAAAAGGCGTTTAAAACTTTTATCTTTAAGCAAATGTATCTATTGTAAGTTCGGATACAAACGCCAGAAGCACTGCATCTATTACTGACGTTTCTCTGTTAGAAAAAAAGAAATCAGAATACCAAGAAGTAATTTATTAAAATTGAAAAAAAAATAAAATTAATATTAAAAAAAATAAATATTTTAAAGGACAGTGATTTTAAATACAACTTATTTTTTATGGAACGCTTGATAAATCTGAATACGTACCAGAACAAGCAAGCAAGATATAGAATGATTAAACCATCTAAATTATCAGGCCTTCCGAGCAAAGAAGACAACAAGATTCAGTTGTATGATGGTATAGCTTTGGAAAAACTTTGGACCTATACATGTTCGTTGACAAGAGATAGAAATATAAGTTGTATGGTGTGGAATAAAAAGAATAAAGATATTTTAGCTGCAGGCTATGGAAAATTTGAGTTTAATGACGATGTCTCAGGCCTGGTTTGCTGCTGGTCCTTGAAAAATCCAGAATTTCCTGAGCGCTTTTTTAAAACTGAAGCTGGTGTTACTGCTTTGGCTTTTTCGACCAAAAATTCAAATCTTTTGGCAGCTGGTCTATTTAATGGAAATATTCTTGTCTTCGATGTTAGGAATAATAATACAATTCCTCTAATTTCAACCAAGTAACCTTGAGAAAATAATTAATTTATTATTTCAGATATAATTTAATTATTGTTTAGTGATAGTGAAAACAAACATTTGAGTCCAGTATGGAATTTAACATGGACTGATAAGGACCGAGGCAGTTCTAATGGAGACCCATATGAAATGGAAGTTTTGATGTCAATTTCGTCTGATGGCAGAGTAACACAATGGATGATTAGAAAAGGATTTGAATCATCGGGTATTTTAATTAAAACTAAATAATTATAATTTTTAATATTTTAATTTTAAGACTATTTAAAACTTAAAAGAGTGCTCAATAAGGGCAACGGCTCAAAAAAAGATAAAGAAAAATCAGAGGGTCTCATTTCTCGTAATTCGGGTGGCCTTTGTTTTGATATTTGGGAAAATGACAAAGCAATGTAATTCAAAAACTTTATTGTAAGATAAAAATTATTAAATTTTAAAAGATATCTATGTGGAACTGAAGAAGGACATATTCATCGATGCTCTACTTCGTACAACGAACAATATCTTGATACTTATGTTGGCCACACAGGTCCTGTTTATAAATTAGCTTGGTCACCTTTTTCTAAATCTACTTTCTTGTCTTGCTCTGCTGACTGGACCGTTCGACTTTGGAAAACTAATCGTCTTTCACCTTGTCTAGCTTTTAATTCATCTACTGTAAGAAATTTTAGTAATTTTTTGTGATAAATTAAATTTTTTTTCAACTATAGAAATCGGTATTTGATCTTTGTTGGTCAACAAAAAGTGCAACCTTGTTTTGTTGTGTCACTGAGAACTCAATTGAAATTTGGGATCTGAGTAAAAGCACGTAAGAAATTTAGATTTTTTGACAGAAAAAAAATTACAGTCTTTCCTTAATGAAAAAAATTAATTTAATATTTTGTGAGTTTACCAAAAATGTAAGATAAATGACCGAATTTTACGAATTCTCCACTCTTTGTAATAATACTTTAAAAAATTTTATCAATTTATCAACAAAACTAAAAATTTTTGTGAATTATTTTTTCGAAGAAAATGAAAATTTCTTTATTTTTTATGCTGCAGATTTTTTCATTAAACATTTCTATTTAATTTCATAGCACATAAAAAATATTTTGCGAAATTCGAAAAAAAATTTCAGAAAAAAAATTAATTTAGTTTTATTTTAAGAAATAGGTTGTTAATATGAAAAAAAAACATATTTTTTTCTTGGTAAAATTATTTATTTTATTTATTTATTTAACTGTACCGAGTGAAACTCCTACTGATTAAAAAACAAAAATGAAAAATGTAAAAAATTAAATTACAAAAATGAAAAAAAAACAAGTAAATATTCAGGTATTCGATATGTCTTGATTAGTAGGAGCGACCAAAAATCAAACGCCTACATTAAAAAGTGAAAATTAACTAAATTAAAGGCGAAAATTCAAGTTTTTGAGTTAAAGTGTGCGGTTAAAAATTGAGAAAAAAAAATAAAAAAATCAAAGTAAATAATTACCTCAATTTTATATTTTCTATAATTTTTGAGTAAAGAGAATTAAATCTTATATAAACTTTTAACCTTGAAGGAAATTTGAAAAAATCCAAAATAAAATAATACAAAATCAAATTAAATTTGATTATCTTTAATTTTAGTAAATCTTAAAAAATTTTATTTGAATCCACTTTAGTTATTCTTCATCTGTCTCGACTCTTTAAGAATAAATATAATTCAAAATTTTTATTCGATTAAAATATAAAGAATTAAAGAAAATGAAGTTGATGCTTAGGAAAAAGAATCGACACAAAATAATATTTAAAATACTTACAAAATTTAGTGAATGAAGATATAAGCTAGTTTTTAATTTTAAGTTTTTTTTGTATTTTTACAAAAATTAGTGTAATTCGATTTAAATTCTTGAAATTGTAGTATTTGAGCTTCAAAATTAATCACAGAGTATAAATAATTGATCTTGATTAACAAACATTTTTTTTTCTTATTTTTTAATCCCTAATAAAATAAGACTCTATTTTGTTTCTGACAGATTTATTTTAAAATAGGATATTTTTTAATTTTTTTTCTGCATTTTTTCAAAAAATGGGCATCTTGCAATGCAAAAACTTTCTTTTTTTAGTTTAAATATTTTCATCTACAGGAAGCATTGTAAATTTAATATTAAAAAATGAGCCAAAATGAAAAAGTAATAAAGTAATAATAAGTTATAATTTATCCGATTTACAAAACAATTTACATATTTCAAAAAATATTTTATTAAACTTTTTAAAATTTTAATAAAATTCATATTTATAATGATTTTTTGAATTTTCTTCTTTTATCCTTTTTTTGAAAAAAATAAATTTTAAATAAAATACTTAATACTTATAATTCAATGCCCATTTGATTCTAAATTTATTTCATAATTAATATTTATTTAATTTTTTAGACTGGATCCGGTATTTTCGACTAATCCTGTAGGTTCTGCTAAACTCACTGCAATTAGCTATTCACCAAATTCTGATGTAATTTTTAAATCTATTTAATAATTAAATTCATTTAATTTTTTCATAAAGTGCTTGGTGATCGGCACAAGTGATGGCAGTTTATTTATTTACGCAATTAAAAATTTGCCTCCACAGACCGACGAGAAGGATCTGGATGATATCATCAAGCAGTCTTTGATAAGTCAGTTAGAAAATGTGAAAGACGATGAAGATAATTCCCAAGAATTAATGGAAAAACATCAGCTGGAATTAATGGAAAAAGACAAAAAAGATAAGGACGATTTTGATGAAGATGATCAAAAATTTAAAATGGACGCTTTTGAAGCAAAATTAGACAAAATTAAGACCGATAATGAAGCTTTTCTGCGTGGAAAAAAAAACAAAACAAAAAAATCAGACAAAGATAAGCAATCAGACGACTCAAGCGAGGAAGAAAAATAAATTTTTTAATAATTTTTTTTAAATAAATTATTTTACTTCTTTTTTTAAATAAATTATTTTAACTCGATCAGACATTAAAGAAATCTTTGTTAAAATGGCCTTGGCTAATGTTGTTTCCATGACAACGAATATTTTGCTTATATTTAATTTTAGTCAAAATTTTTAAATTATTTTAAGAATGACCAAAATAGTCGATACATTTATGCCTATTGGAAACTTAATTTGCTTAAAATCAACTGATGGTGTGCCTTTGTTCACCCGGAACTTTAATAATTCCCAAGAAGTAAATTTTTGATACAAATTTTAGTATTTCATAATTTAATTGTATTTTTTCAAGCTACCATTTCAAATTATCGGTACTTTAAATTCCATATTCACTATTGGTGACAAATATGGCATTCGGATAGATAGCCTGGATTCTACCAAGTTTAAAATAATATGGAAAATGTATCATTCTAATTTGACACTAATATTAATCGAACCAATTGAACCTTTTGATGAGGGGTTATATCTGAGAAAACTGGACATGCTTTTTGAAGCAATGGTTATGATGTACGGTCTAGAAGATCTAAAAAATATTGAAAACGTAGAAAAATTTAAAAAAGAAATCAAAATTGTGTTCCCTGTTGTTGATTTGATATTGAATAACTGTTCGAGTAATGATCTTTTTGGAGGCTATTTGACCAATTCAGTTGAGCTTGTTCTCGATTTTTATGAGTCCCAGGATATCACAGAATACCAAGTAAAATTTTGAAATAGTAAGATGGAATAGAGCTTAAATTTGTCAAAATGGGTGACAACTTGGCAATGAGTTTTTAGGCAGTGTGACATTTTATATAAAACTTTCAATACAGAAATAAAATTTTGTATTACTTTTGTTCTAAATTTCAAAAACTTGTTCTGCAAGCTAAACAAAGTGAAACAACTTTTGTTTAACCTACTGCGGAAGTGTGCAAAATATGTGCGAATTCCGTAAAATTGCACCACATTTAAGAGTACTAAAAATAATATGCAATTAATTTGCAGAACAAGTCTTTAAAATTTAGAACAAAAGTTTTAAAATTTTTTATTTTTAAATTGGAAGTTTTGAAATTTCACAAAGCCTAACAACTCTTAACAAGATTAAGATTTTAACTGATTTTAATAATCAATGTCTAAAAACTTTTATGTATACTGATAGTTGATAAACGTTCATAATAGAATATTTTATTTTAGAGAAAAAAATATAATAGAGTAAATAAATTAGAGAATTTTTATTTCAGGGAAATATAATAGAGGTTTTTTAGGCTAATAGCTTTTGTTCGATCCAAGTCATTTTACTTTTGATGAATTAAATTGATTCATTGCAAGTTTTTGTTTTTAGTTTTAAAAACTTATCTTTTTCTTCTTCTTTTTGCTGGCTATTTTGTATATTCAATTGTATAATTTTTCTCTATTATAATAATTCATCTGATAGTTTAGTACCCAGAATTTCGCATCAAAAATTATTTTCAATAGAAAAATTCAATCTAGAGTATTAAATATAAGTTAAAAATTAATTTTAGCTAAAGGGGTGAAATTCGATTAAAACATTATTTAAATTTTTTAAAATAATTTTTCTCCTTTAAATAAAGAACAAACTATAGAATAAAACTAAGAAAAAAATATTTTATAATTATAACGCCATCTAAACGGGTTATTCTAACGGCTTTAACCCATTTACCCCATAACCCCTTTGAAAAACCATATCAGATATCACAACAATGATACTTTATTCTGGAATAATATTTTTAGATAAAATTTTTTATTTTGCTTTTTATTTAAGGGGTAAAAAAGGCTGGTTTATTGTAAATAATTTGTATCATTATTTATTTATTTAAATTTGTCACCTCTTTAATATATTTAGGTTTAAACCCATCAAAAAAAATTGTTTTGAATTTTGTTCGAAAAAAAAAATCAAATTAAATTTCTCAGCACAAATTCCTTTAGTATTTACTACATTAACCCATGGTATTAAATTGGTGGGTGGAAATTTTTCAGTTTTTACACCAAATTTAAAATATAACAAAAAAGTCACCCAGCTAGGCCATCTTACAATAATTAAATCTTTTGCTCAATTTATTAAATTATTTTAGACTACCTTGGAAAAATCTTGTGAAAAAATGGAAACAGCTTATGCATGTGTTTTTATTAACGGAAGAATAGTTGCTGCTTCTTCTTTTTGGTGGGAGCTTACACCAGTCGAATCAACTTTAATAAGTCTTTTATGTATGACTTTTAGCAATACTACTTGTTCTGATACTCCGGTTAATTTAACTTCAAAGAACCCAACTGTAAATAAAATTATTATTTGAGAAGTTAATTATTAAATTTTTTTATTTTCAGGAACCTTTAAGGTTGCTTAGTTTTAATTTAATTTCAAATGTTAGTTTGTGTTTTATATTTTCTGAAAAACCGCAAGTTCATAAAGCAAAGGAGATTGTAAAAATTAAAAAAAAATATTTTAAAAATAAATTTATATTTTAAATATTAGGTTGAAAGCTTATGGCATCCGATGTTTCCATCACTGATTAATTTAAAATTATCACTTCCCAGGAATCTTGGAAAAAGTATCTCAGTTGATCAAAACATGATTGCGTAAGTTTTCTACTGGATTTATTGCAATTCAATTTTAACTTTTTTTGATAGATTTTTATTAATTAATAAAAAGACTGGTATTTGTGCCAGTTCATTGTGTCCAAATGAAAAGACCATCAGTGAAATACCTTTAGGTAAATTTGTATTTTATTTCAAATTGTTAATGCAATGCATTATTACTCAACATGTTTCTGAAAGTTTTCCTAAAGTTTTCTTTTTATAGAATAAAATAACAAAAGGTTCTGTTTTAAAAGACCTTTGTCACGACATTTAATATAAATTTTTGCATCAATTTATATTTTGTAGCAGAAGAAGGAATTTTTGTTTAAAATATAAGTCATAAAAAATAATTTGAATTTTGAGTAATAGTTTTTTCAATTATTTAGTTCTCAATCTGACACAAATATTAATTCTTTTGAAAAAAATTTCAGATAGTTTTTAAACAATTGAATCGAATACAAAGTTATCAGATAATCTAGGGGCGTCTTGAAGTTGATGATCAATTCAAAATATCATTTCAATTCAAAAAGTTTATCCCTAGATATTAAACTTAATCTCTGATTTCATTTAAAAAATTGTAATGTAACATGCAATGTAGATTTAGAAAATAAAAAAAAATTGAAAAAACATTTTCTCAGTCAATTGATAATCGATTTTTATATTTAAATGTATTAACTGATTTTTTGTAAAGTTCATTTGAGATTTTTTATTTCAAAAGTATTTGTGTTTAGCATTCACAATTAAATTTAAAAAAGAAATTAAAATAGAAAATTCCAAATAAGTAATAAAATAAAAATAAAACTTTACAAAAAATCAGTTAACTAAATTGAAAATCGATTTTATCATTGGATTGAGAAAATGTTTTTTCAATTTTTTTTTTATTTTCTAAATCTACTTTGCATGTAAAGCATGTTACATTACAATTTTTTAAATGAAATCAGAGATTAAGTTTAATATCTAGGGATAAACTTTTTGAATTGAAATGATATTTTGAATTGATCATCAACTCCAAGATGCCAATCTAGGATAATATTTTTCAAACAAGGATATCAGCATTTAGAATTTCCTAAAATTCTGTTACAATTATTCTGAATCAATTAAGTATATTATCTATGTAGCTTAAAATGATATATGATTTTTCATCACAGTAAGAAATAGAGTTGAAAATCGAATATCGTGTATGAATTAGTATTTAAATATTTTTTTATATTAAATTTAAAAATATTTATAAATAAAGTTAAAAGTTTTTAGATAATTGTATATTTGTTCGAAAAAAAAAATTCAATTTGAATTTGAACAAAAATTATACTGATTTAAAAATTTAAATAAATAGAAATAAAATATTGATTTGATTAAGATAAAAAAATGTTCGAAAAATGAATATTAAAAGTGCTTAGATTTTTATACCAAATAATTAAACCTAAGCAATAATAATAATAGTAATAATTAAGCTTTTTTGATAATTTAGCCTTCCAAAAATCAAAAGAATTTTTTCTTATTTGCATTTTTTTTCCGCATTATTTAGATAATGATACCATTTTTCAATTTGTTTCTTTAATAATATCAAAAATTTGGAGTCTGCTTCTTTTCTGATTATTTTGTGATTTAATATCTTGAGTTATTGCGATAAGATGAAAAACCTTAGTATCGTTAAGTTTTAAGTAATATTTTGACTCTATAGAAAATCTTCATTTCCAACCAGGAAAGATTCCTTTTTGAACAAACTTTAAGCAACTATTTAATTTATTATTTATTTTAATTTCTTAAATTTCAAAATAAATCCAATTTATGCTTATAATTTTAGATTATTTGAATCAAAAATTTAACCACTTAAAAAATTAATATGAAAAATTAAAAAAATTAAAGTTAATTTTTTTGCTGTATCAAAAGAAAATTTTAAATTTTTTCTATCTTTTTGAATATTTATTTTATGACCTGACTTAAGGTTAAAAATAAAAAACTAATTTTTTTTTCTAGACTTAAAACAAAATAGATACAAATTGCTGAAATATTGCTATCTTAATTTATCAACAATGTTTTTTCGAGGTAAATTTAATTTTAACAAAAAAAATAATAATCTGTGAAGAGAATAATTTTGTTTTAGAAAAAGGTGATTCTAGTTGCAAATTTTCAGAGGCTTATAGCTTAATTTTGGATCACAAATGCTACGCTTTAAATGATCTTTACTTTCAATTTTACGCATTGTTTAACAAAAGCATTCCAACTTATGCTTTAAGGTAAATTTAAAAAAAATAAGCCTCAGGTATATTTAAAAGTTTATTTATTTTTTCGAATAGAGGAGTAACAAAGAAATGTTTTTTAATTTTAACTCAAAATATTATTTGATTTTTGCTTTATTTTTTACTTTAAAATAAAATAAAATAAAATTTTCTTAATTAAAATTTATTCCAACTCCAAATTGCATGCCATTTTGTATCCTTCGAAATAGAAAAAATGAAAAAAAAAATAATTCCTTGCTAAAAAATCTTACTTATCACCATTTAGCTTCCATAAAGGCCATACATAATTTAGTTCTAGCCTAGCAATATTACCAAACCCGATTACGATACCAGTACCAACCGAGAGTCTTGTGTTGTTCAGCAGCATACCAACATTTTGCTCATTAATCATCTGTTCTTTAAAAACTAAAATAAACAAAAAAAAAACAAAATTTATTTTTATTTTTATACTTATTTGATTATGAGATAGAATAGAGCCAACATTGGCAAATGAATGAGTTTTGAGCCAGTTTAACTTTTTATTATTGTGCAAAAATGGTAAAGGAGTATAAAAATGAGCACCAGCTAACCAGTAAACATCGTTTCCAAGTGAACAATCATCCGAATGTGGCCCAGCACCACGATTCTTAAAGCCCCGTAAACTTAGAGGTCCACCCAAAAAATACTTGTCTATAACCGATATTGTTTCGGTTTTTTTTAGCGGAACAATTAACCCTTCGGACAAAGAAAATTGTGTTGTCTTTTTAGATTTAAAAAAATTAATTAAAAAAAAAACAAAATAAATTAAAAAAATTTTACAAAATATTTAAAAAATGTTCTGGTATACTGATAATCGCTGTTGTATCGAAAAAATTTTACATCTCCTCCAAGACCAGCTAGTTCAACGCTAGTTTTCAAAAAGCCTCCTGATGTTGGCAAAGCACTGTGATCACGGCGATCAATTAAATTTGTGTATCTAATAGACGATTTAAGACTATGACCACTTTGTTCTCTTATAGCAAAAGCAGAGTCCATATAACTGACCAAATGTCGCCATATAGCCTCATAGGTTAGCAAATGGGTGCCTTTTATTTGATACTTATTCTTTAGCAAATACTCGAATGGAGTCTTAATAAAAATAAATTTAAATTTTTAAATCTTAAATTGAAAAAATTTACCAAAATGTCAATAGTAAAGCCTGAATCAGTTTGTTTATATTTGCTCCAGGAAAAATCGTTTGATGTTCGAAAAGTGGAAACGGAAAAACTTGAGAAAAGGCCTAAATTTTTATTAAGCTAATTAGATTAAAAATAAAAATTTATTTTTACTGCTTATCCGGGTCTTGGTTGATTGGAGTGGAGTAGTTAAGACGATAGTCAACATGATTTCTAGTCCCGTATGTATATTCGGCAGTAAGGCGTTCGCCTTTGCCAAAAATATTTGGCAAATAAATTGAAGAGCTCTTTTTATTTTAAAATTTGAAAATTTATTGAAAAAAAAATTGAAAATACCAAAGAGCCTTCATTGTTGCCAATGCTGGTGTTTATGTTACCCCCAATTGGATTTTGTTCTTCTACTTCGACCATAACTTTGTAAGATTTAGAGCTTTTTTCTGAAGTATCGGCATCGATCACAATATCAACTGATTTAAAACAGCCTAATTTAATCAATCTGGATCGAATTTCCTGTGATTTTTCAAGCATTTCTTCAAAATTCTGAGAATGGAATATTTCAGAACCAATGTGTTTTTTGATGTAGTCATCATTGGATCTTTCAACACCAGTTATATCAATACTTTTAACGTAACACTGTCAACAGAGATTTAATTTGGGACTTAAAATTTTTTAAAATTGTTTACTTTAACTTTTGAAAAATCAATCGTTGCCGTTCGATACATTTTTAAAATAATGATTTTTTTTTAGAGTCTAAAGAATTTTGAAATTTTCAAAAAGCTTTATTTGTATTTTATTTTTGGTGTAATATTAAATTAATTTTTAAAAATTCATATTTAGCTTAACAATATTTTAACTAAAAGCTATTTTTTAATTATTATTTTTTTTAGACTTATATCATATTTGAATTTTTTTATGTTATTAAATTGCTTTTTTATAATTAATTTAAATTGAGTGAAAAGTCTGTCAAAGAAGTTTTTTGCGAAAAACTTTAAAAAGTAAATAACTTTAAAAAACTAAGAAATATCAATAAATTATAAAAATTATTAAGACGTTTCTTTAAATTGAACATATTAGAAAAAATTTATGAAAAATCCGGATCTGTAATTATTGAAATATTTAAAATAATTATTAACATTAATTATAAAAATCGTTAGGTAAAAATCGAATGTTCAAATTAAAACCTCAAAAAGTAGTCTAGAATATCGATTTAAATAATCTTAAATCATTGATAAATTTTCAAAAAATTTGAAATATTTTTTAAGTGACTGAATCTTCGAAGCATAGCTGAGGGAAATTTTTTTGTGGACATGGTTTGTATTTCAATTATTTAATGGTTCATTTAATTCTTGCTTTATCTGAATAAAAAACTTAAGTGTTATTTTCCTATTTTTGTAAAGAAAAAGTTTATTTTGGCCTTTTTTACATGATTTTTTAAATAAAAATTGTTTTTAATATTCCTCAGCAATCCCAACTCATTATATCTTAACTCAGTGTGTTTAATTAAAAAGTTTAGCATTTTTATAATTTAGTTTGTTACTTTATCACCTATGTGACTTATTATTATTAATAATTGATTCAAAGTCACATTGACAAGATTTAAATTTGATAAAAAATAAAATAAATAAAAATTCAGTATCATATTATTATCATTAGATTATACACGAGCCAAACTCTTCTCTCAGAAGACCATTTAGTAATTTGTATTCAATTTCAATAGATAAAATTATAAATAAATTATCTAAATATTGGTCTAATTCGAAGTTCTTTTTTCAATTGTATAACCTAAACAGCCTTTTCTGGCTCAAAAAATTGCCATAAATTAACTTAGACGTCAATCAGCTGATTTTTTTTTTTAAATATTCTTAATTAATAATTTTAATACGATGCAGAAAATTAATAATAATACTATCAGTTATGAAAAATTAGCAAAATAATTTTTTTTAAATAATTTTAGTTAAAAATTCAGTAATTTTGGTCAAAATAATAAATTGCCAAATTATACCCAACATCACAATTTTTTTATGCATAAAAATAATAAAGGTAATAATTATATGGCACTTTTATTTATACTTAGACTTATTCATTTTATAGAAAAATTTTTTGTAGAAAAGTTTTATAGAAACTCATTTTATTGAAAAATATTATCGAAATTTACCTGTATTAATTAAAGAAAAAAAATTAAACAATTAATTATTTTAAAACATGAATTAATCTAACAAAAAAATTTGCTAATTTTTCTTTATTGTAAACACTAAACAAAGACATAATTTCATTATCTTTTTTCATTTCTGTTTTTTCACGTGGATTGATAATGGACGTTAACACTTGCATATCATATATTTAATAAAAAATATCATTGTTTTAATAAAAATTACCATTAATTTATTAAATCATAATAAAATAATATATTGCGTAATATTTTTTATAGATAAACCACAAAAAAATATATTTATTACCAAATTTAATAAAAATAGATCAATTAAAAGAAAAATATACCAAAAAGAACAAAAAATTACTCAGCATTTTTTTTTTAACTAGTTACTTTTTTTTTGTTTACATTTATTTTTTGGACAAAAATAATATAATTTTTTTTGTAAAGGCTTACCACACGTTTTGCACATTTTTCCTAAGTAACTTTCGGTTGAATTAGTTTTTTCGTGAGACATTTTCTTATTAGAACATGATTATACATTTACATTCTAGTGCTTTATTTTTTTTTTTTATTTCTCAACCTATAACTAAAAACTAGTCGACTAAATTTTAGTTAACTAAAAATAAGTAAACTAAAAATATTCGGCTAAAAATTAGTTAACTAAAAATTAGTCGACTAAACTAAATTAGTTAATTTAAGACCCATCACTATAAAATTGATAATATTTTTATCAATTTATTATAAGATCATTAAAACAAATATTTTTTATTTGATATATGGATTTATTATTAAATTTATGGTATTTTTTAATAAAAAAATGGGTATTAATTATATTACGCGATTGATAATTTGTATTAACATTTAAATTTTTAGGATTTTTATCCATTGTATCAATTGTAAAATAATGCAAAATATTTGAAATTTAATATCATCATTTATACTATCTTTCAAATAGCTTACGAAATTATTATTCAGAATAATTTGTAAGAAATTTTCTATAATAATTTTCGATGAAAATTTTCTATAAAAAAATTGTCTTTTTCTATAAAAATTTTTTCTATAATATGATATAGTGCCATTTATACCATTAGTCATTATTTTTGGAAAATAATTTGGTTTTTTTTTTTAAAGAGACTAAGCTTTTAAGTGGATTGTTCGCAACTCGACTTATTGTTTAAATTTAAATTATCTATTGTTATATATTTTATTTCAATATTTTATCTCGAACAAAAAATTTTAAAGGAAATTTTTATTCAAACATTTATGTGAAATGTTTGGTTTGAATTTAGCAATAGCATATTTTTCTATTTTGGGTGATTGTGGTGCTACAAGTTCGATTGACAGCTGAAGAAGCAATGTATGAAGCTCGCGCTAAACATGTATAAAACTGGACATCATCGAATATAAATTCTGTGCATTTCTGTTTCAAACAATTGTTATACTTGGTATCACAATCATTTTTCAGTGTTTGGCAATTGTTGGTACAACACTTTTCATTCAAACAGTAATTGTGTTGATCACAACAAGAATTGAAAACATTGACTGATGGGTCAATAAATCCTTTGCTAATGCATCCATTTGGTCGATCAAAAAAATAATCCACCAATTTGTTTTGATAATTGATTCTTTGGAAACACACAATGTTGCATGGATCACCTAGAACGGAACCACTTTCTCCAGAAGGAAAAAAAAAATCAACTGCCATATGATAAATCGAAATTGATTGATCTTTTATTTTGTCAAATGCAGCATTAACAGCATCAACTAAAGTATTGGAAAAAAAATTGTCCATTGATCCAGCGATGCCTTGAAGCTGGTTTCCAAAACTAGCCAATGGGTCCGATATGGCATTGACGACATTGTTGACACCAGATGTCACCGGGTCTATTATGTTATTGTTGATCCATGATGTTACTGAACTCAAGAAACGCTTTTCTTTTTGAGGCTCTTGATCATGCTTGACGGTCTTGGTATCCAGTACTGAAATTAAGGTAAACCCTAATATAATTGATAAAATAAAAAATTTCATGCTTAATGTTAAAAATGTTAAAGAAATTTAATTTTTTTAAAATTTTATATCATTTGATCAAGAGAAAACAACATGATTTGACGAGTAAGCCATAAAATAATTGTGATAAGATGAATTTCTAAGATAATCGATGATTGTAAAATTCAATTTTGTTCTTCCAAAAATGGCGCAATTATTATAAAATTGAAAAATACATTTATGTTATTGCAAAATAGTATGATGATCTGTGATGTTTTTTATAATAAAGCGTTCATTAAACCTGAACATAAAAAGATTTCTTAAAGCATACTTGATGTTGAATTATTCTACTTTTCATTTGAGTCGATGTTTTTTTTAATAAAAACGGGTCGTAGAGTAAAAATTGGCACAAACATAAAAGTGCACTATGCCTTAATAATTTTTTTTAATTTAAAATCAGCTTGACACTTTCAAATATTTCAAAAAATTCAGTTATTGATAAATTATTTTTTATTAAATGTACAACTTCGATAAAATTTTACTAAAATCTGAATATGCCAGACAATTCAATTGTAATTTATTTAAAAATTTTATCAAGATGTCTATTGAATGCCTAAGCCCCGAATATTTCACAAAATTATATATTGGAAAAAATATAATTGGTATGCCACAAAATAATTTAATCCAGCAAATGTACCAAAAGCACGACAAATTGAAGTTCATGATCATGATCAAATGATCAGAATTTAAAAGATTATAATCTTAATAAAAATTGTTCAAATCAAAAAATCTTTATTTGAAAAGCTTAAAGACAAATTTAAAATCCATATTTAAGTATCAAAATTATGGCTTTAAATGAAATTTTAATACTAATAAAAATATATTACGTCGAAACAAAGTTAAATTTTGTCTTGCAAAATTTCAAAATATTGATTAAGATTTTAATTTACTTTAGATAAAAATTAAAATAATTTTCTATCTTAGCATAGATTAAACAAATCATGTTTAATAAAGTTTAGTAATTTTTTATTAAAAAATGAAAAAAAATACCATTTTATTTAAGTCAAAAACTAAAAATTTTGATTTGAAATTTAAATTTGATCATGAACTTCAATTTGCCCAAAAGCACGCCCAATTTTTAGGGAACTTAGTAGTTAAATAGTTTAATAAGATCAAGCCATGAAAGTAAGTCATTGATCAACAAAATTACGTGAAATTTCGAAATTTTACTTCTTTTTTCGTAAATTGTAAAGAGTGAAAAATATCAAAAAAAAAATCACAATATTTATACAAAATTCAAAGACAAACGCTAAAAGGAGACTTTTTTTACAATCTACGAAATAATAAGTAAAATTTTGTAATTTTACGTAAAATTCCCGTCAACCATGTCAAATCAATACTATATTTAAAAAAAAATAAAAAAATTCATGGGAAAAATTGAGTAGCATACTTTAATTTTATTGATAATAATAAAGTATTTGAAAATTTTTTAATTCTTACCTAATATTTGATTACACCTTAATGTTTATTTCCATATTTTACAAGGTTCCTAAAGCGAACATCTTTCATATGGATTTTAAATAAAAATAGTTTGTTATTTATAAAAATAATGAAAAAAGTTGTTTGAAGAACTAATCAGAGTTTGTTAAAAGTCACAAGTCTCAAGTCAAGTCCAAGTACGGACTTTAAGACTTTTTTTTTTAAATTTTCATTCAAAAGTTAAAGTCCAGGCTTTAAAATTTTGAATACTGAAGAAGAAATTTATGCTAAAATTGCAAGAAAATTCTGATATATGGTAAATCTATTGCATTAGACAACCCAAGAGTATATAAATTTTTTGATATGAAGCCTAGCAAATTTAAAAAAAAAGTCCAGACTTGAACTTTTTTTTGGGACTTTTAAACAACTCTGGAACAAATGACTCAATCATTTTAACTTTAAGTTAAGAGACCAAGGTTTGTACGAACTTTAAAGATCATCAATAAATTAAAAGGTTCGTGAGTTGACTAAAAAAGGAATTGAAAACAAGCAATAAAATAATTTAAAAAAATAAAGACTAAAACATAAATTGAAAGTTTTTCTAAGCTAAATTGAATTTATTTTAAAATAAATAAAGAAAAAATATGAGGACAGTTAAAGTGACATCCTTAGTTATTTATTTAAAATAAAAAAATCTTGTCACATGGTTAAGTATTTTTGTTTTTTTTAAATTAATTATTTAAATCAATTACAAAATTTGTTTTTTTAAATATTTTCATGATTGATAATATAAAAAATAAATTATAAATATGATAATTTTACAAAAATAAAAAAAGATATTTAAACAATTGAGATTTGAATATTTTTAAGTTAAAATTACTATCAATACAAAAATTAAATCAAACAAAATTTTCCTAAAAAAATGTTTCCTTTATTATTATCATAAATTTTTTTAATTTTTAGCACGAAATTAATTGCTCTTTGTAATTTAATCCAAAACTAAATCTCACTAATGATAAGAAAAAAATGACATAAATTTTTAAATTTTGGACTAAATATTTAGCATTGTGTGATATTTTAAATACAGATTTTATTTAAATCTAATTTCAAAATTTATCTCTTGCATTTTCTTATGAATTCATTAGAATCAGTCGACACAATTAAATTTAGTTCAATGAGACCTGATAGCTCGAAAATTCCAAGTAAGAAAAGTTAAAATTAAAATAATTAAATGATAAAATTGATTCAATTAAAGAGAAAGAGGAAGAAAATGAGTTCAAAACAGAGCTAGAAAATGAAGAAACAAAATCCATTCCATCTAGTCAAATCGCTAAGTCTTACTCGGACATTTTAGCATTGATAGGAGAAAATCCGGCAAGACAAGGTCTGGAAAAAACTCCAATTCGAGCTGCAAATGCACTTCTTCATTTTACCAAAGGTTACACTCAAAACATAAACGATGTTGTCCAGGACGCTATTTTTAACGAAGATGTTGATGATATGGTCATTGTCAAAGACATCGATATGTATTCACTATGCGAACATCACATGGTGCCTTTTTTTGGAAAGGTGCTAATTAGTGATTAATTTATTTTTTTCTTAATCATTTTAAAAAGGTTTCCATCGGCTATTTGCCAAACAAAAAGGTTATTGGACTGAGCAAATTAGCTAGGTAGTGTCTGAATTTTTTTTTATTTAATTTAAAAATAATTTTTCTATTTATTAAGAATTGTGGAAATGTTCAGCCGTAGATTACAAAGTAAAATCTTAGTTAATCTTTATCTTTAATAAGATAATTATTGGTTTTAGTTCAAGAACGTTTGACTGTTGAGATAGCCAATGCTATAATGGAAGCATTGGAGCCCAGAGGTGTTGGTGTGGTTGTTCAAGCAACTCACATGTGCATGGTGATGAGGGGCGTTGAAAAGCTAAGCAGTAAAACAGTAACAAGTGCGATGCTTGGTGAATTCAGAAATGATTCAAAAACTCGTCAAGAATTTTTATCTTTGATAAAATGAGTAAATGCTTGATTAATTAATTTATAAACTAATTTATTGATCCAATTTTTATAAAAATTTAATAAAATTAAAAGAGTTGTAAAAAAAAATTTAATGAACTTTAAAACTGCTAGTTTAGCAAATTGAATGGACGATCTTGACCAAAAAGTTAAAGGTCCATGGTCCATTCAAGTACTAAAAACTTATGTGCTAGTTTAGATAATAAATTAACCGCAACTATTTTTCATCAAAAAAATCAAAATTTATAAGTTTGTAGAATAGTTTTTATACCTTTTTCTTAAAACAATCTAGAGTCCTTTCTCTTTATTTATTAATAATAATAATAATAATTAAATAGCTAATTAAAATGTGGCTGACCACATGAAATGGAGTTATAGGCTCCATTTTATTTAAAAGTAAAATGTGAGCCCATACATAAGATAAGATCTTCATATTATCAAGAACCTATGGTTGCATTTTTGAATTGGAGCAAATGTGGAAACATTAAAAATTCAAGGTAAAAATAAAAAAACAATGTTTTTTAACTATCGGCCGGCCTTGTTATTATGTTTTCATTTATTCTCAGAATAAATGAAAACATATTTTTATTTTTTATTTTAATAAAAGCCAATTTTGTAAGTTTATTTTTATTTTCACTTTTCTTCAAGACTTTTGTTGATTTTAACTTTAGCTTTCTTTTCATACTTCTCACTCAGCCAAACCGTTCGAGCAAGATAAAATATTTTTAATAATAAAATTATTTTTTTTTAAATCAAGAAAAACTTTAAAGTTTTTTTTTAATTTTATTGACATGGCCGTTTAGGCCGCTTTTAAAAGAATATTTGTCAAGTAATTAATTTTATAACGTCACTATATATATTTATTTTTTATTATTATTTTTTTTTATCTTCAATAAATCTCTTTTTAATTTTAGTTTACTTTACCCTATTTAACTTTATTTTTATTTTTTTTAATTTTATTCTGAAGGAGCTTAAGCTCGGTACAGTTGACAAATAAAAAAAATAAAAAGATAGTAGTAGTAGTAGTTGAACTGCAGTATAGATATTTCTATCTATACCAACGCACTGAGGCGTTTAGCCTTATCTAGTGTAAGGCTTTGGCAGTCTTTGCTTCTCACTAATCCAAACACTTCTTTGTCAATAATTGCTTTGAAACTGTTGGTTGTTTTCGCATTAATCGCATTTTTTGTCAAACTGTTCCAATCCTTTGCCAAACGGTTTGTTAAAAAAATATATCTTGATGAACCTCTGCGATTTATTTCACGGACAAGTCGTTTGTCATGTGGTCTTCTTAGGTTTATAGTGCTGTTTTTAGTGTAGTTGATACCTACACTAAAAACATTCATTAGAGATACTTTTTCTAGACCATTAACTATTTTATACATTTGAATTAAATCACCTCTCAGGCGACGATTTTCAAGGCTCATGAGATTTAAGTCTTTCAACCTCTCTTCATACGGTTTTACTCTGGTAAAATCTACAAGCTTTGTTGCTCTTCTTTGAACTCTTTCTATGATCTTAACATCTGTCTTTAAATATGGGCGCCACATACTCACTGCATACTCTAAGTGTGGTCTAACAAGTGAAGTATAAAGGAGTCTCAGTGATTCTCGGCCAAGACTCTTGAAACAATTCTTTATTTGACCCAATGTTCTATTCGCTTTCATAGCTGCGACTGTGCACTGCTTGTTCCACTTAAGATCACTTGTAACAAACACCCTCAGGTCCTTTTCCTCAGTAATCTCTTCTAAAACGTGAGTAATTTTTGAATTTGACATTGAATATTCCCCTTTCTCATTCCTCTTCCCGATGTACATAGCTTTACACTTTTTTAAGTTTAAATCAGTTGACCAGATATCAGTCCATTCATTAGAAGGTCTAGATCAGCCTGAAGTTCTAATGATGTAGCATTTGGCGTTTCCGAAAGACCCATTAATTTTAGATCATCAGCATACCCGAGACAGAAGCTGCTAAAATTCTCCAACAAATCGTTGATGAAAATCACAAAAAGGATTGGACCAAGAACAGAGCCTTGTGGCACTCCACTGGTTACTGATTCCCAATCAGAAGAAACATCGCCTAAGACAACTCTTTGTTCTCTTCCAATCAAAAAGGACTCAAGCCACCTCAACAATTGACCAATGATTCCATATGATTTAAGTTTGGTTATCAGTTTCTTAAGGGGAACTTTATCAAAGGCTTTGGAAAAGTCCGTATAAACAATATCTACATTCTTACCTTGGTCGTACTCACAAGTTGCTTTGTCAATGAACTCTATTAGGTTTGTTGTGCACGATTTGTTCGGCATAAAACCATGCTGTTTCTCAAAAATTGGGTTGTTTATCAGCAGATATTCCATAAGCTCATCTCTTAGCATTCTTTCCATTATCTTTCCGACTATCGAAGTAAGTGAGACAGGTCTGTAATTGTTTATGTCTACCTTTGCTCCACTTTTATGAATTGGAGATAGGTTTGCTTTTTTCCATAAGTCTGGCAGTTCACCGTCCATAATTGATTTAATAAATATTAATGAAAGTGGAGTTGAGACTGTTTTTGAGCATCTCTTCAATACTAGCGGATGAATTGAATCTGGACCCGGAGATTTTTCGGTATTTAATTTATCTAAATATTTCTCGATTCTTTCTGGTTTGAAGATAACAAACTGATCTATTAATAGAGTAGCTTCGGTTCTTGTTGGGAAATGGATTTCGTCCTCGGTTGAATCGTACAAATTAAAAATCGATTTAAAGTAGTTATTCATTGTACCAACTATTGCTTTACGGTCAGTAACTAATTCATCACCCACTTTAATAGCATCTAAGCCGCCTCCAATTGTCTTTTTTCAATTTATATAGTTGTATATTAGCTTCGGCTTCGTTTTTGCTATTTTTGCTAAGCTATATTCAAAGACACGAACTGCTTTTTCAATTACTTTCGAACATTCGTTTCGAGCTATTTTATATTTTATCAACAAATTTTTATTTTGAAAATTTGATTGCTTACATTTAAACCAAAGTTTGTTCTTAGTTTTGATTTTGTCCTTAATGTCATTATTGTTAAGCCACTTGGGCTTTGTTCTTCTTTTCAAGTCTCTACTAGGTGAAATTTTAGAGCATATTTGATGAATCTCTTCTACAAAGATATTGAACATATCACTGATACTCTTGTTATGGAACATTTTTAACCAGTAATGATGCGACAGCTCAGTGTGAATTTTTGCGAAATTGGCTTTGAAAAAATTTAGCTTCTTTTATGAATATTCTGTTTCCTTAGGACTCGATACCACCTTATAGTTCCATTCTAAGACCACATGTCCTTGTTTTACTTTACCCAATGGTGGATTTGATTTAAGAATTAAAAGTAAAATATAATATTATTCTTGAAAAGATTTCTAAGATTTATTTATAATCTTTGAACTAAATAAATTGAAATCAAAAGTAATTTTTTTATTTTAAAATTATTTTATAGATACAAAGTTTAAAATTAGATTTAAATCAAAATTATTATTTTATTTATATTATTTTTAATGCATCTATGAAGCATGTGTTGATTTATCATAAAGTCATATCAGGAAAAAAAAATCTTACTCTTAAAAGTAGTGATATTTTTTCTTTTCAGCTGATATAGATTTAAAAATAAATAAATGATTTTCATAGCCTTGAAAAAAGTGTTTTTAATTAAAAAAATTCAAAATTAAGATGACTAAAATGTACTAAAGCAATAGCTTAAATTTAACTAGGATGTAAACTACGATTCCTACGGCCAATTTTCTAGTAGCTACAGTGCTGATTTGATTTAAAGTAGGGCTATTGGTAATTTTTTGTAAGACCAGTCTCCATTTATTTTAAATAACAATAGGAATTACGTTTAAAAAAAAATTAATTTAAAATCTTTGTTTTATTTTAAAATCACTTTTAAGTCGACAAATTAAATAAAAAACAAAATATCTAAGTTTCTTCTCTAATAATAACTGGTGCTCAATAATGCTTGTCCGTAGCTTCAATTAGAAAAAAATTTATGATCAGATAAAGATAAAATTATGAAAATTTAGAGTCTGATACAGATTTTAGTCTATTTTTTGAAAATAATAATTTTTTTTTTAATTTTTAATTTTTTCACATGCTCTATGCTCAGGTGTGCCTCAAACTCTCAAAATTGTCCTCGGTGGTCAATAAAATTCGAATACAAGTATGATATATCAATTTGAAGAAATTTACATCCTGGTTAAAATGAGCCATAGTTTGTTTTAATTGGATGATTTTTGCAGAATTTATGATGAACAAACAACAAAATTTTAAGGTTTTATGAAAAAAGCGAAAATTCAGTAAACTGATAGGTTTTTTCAGATATCTTTCGATCAGAATTAAATATTGACCTGAAATTTTACACAAATATTTTATAGAGAATTAGCTATTAAATGAGTTGCTAATTAATATTCGAGTTTGATTTATAGTTTTTTTTAAGAGTTTTTTACATTAAAAGTATGGTCTCTTTCTTTGATAAATATTTCAACAATTTTAATATGAAGCTGCTATATAAAATATATCATTTAAACGCTAAGAGCCTAATCTACAATAGAATATATAATACTTAATAGTTGTACAATGATTTGATGAAAAATAATTAATAAAAAATTTTAAATTAATAAGAAATTTATATAACCATTATTATTTTCAAAAATTATTCTAAATATTGTATCAGACTGTAAATTTTCATAATTTTATCTTCATCTTATCATAATTTTTTTCTAATTGAAGTTTCGGACGAGCATTATTAGGCATTAACCGTTACATAAATTTCCTTTCGCTATTCTGACTTTATTTGTAGCAATTTTTACGCTAAAATCTATTCATGTTATCTTCAACTGAACAGCCATTGAGACAATGTATAAATGTAATTATTTTTTATTTCAGTACATTCATAGCCTTCTAGAAAATGTAAAGTCTGAAAGTAAAGACTTATGAGAATCAAGCTAAATATTGTATAAGACAAAAATTCTCTGAGTCAATGTTAGATTTGACATTTAAATATTATTTCTCAAAGTTAAAGTTGACTTAATCCATAAAAATTCTTCAAGACTCAAATTTTATCAGAGGTAGGGAATCGCAAATTTGACTCAAGTCATACTTGATTCAGAGTCAGACTCGAGTCATTTACGAGTGACTTGAGTCGAGTCATTTTTTTTACAAAAAATTCCCTCTGACTCAAGTCCGAGTCAAACCGAATTTGACTGACTCAGACTCGAGTCGAGTCATTTATAAAAAAAAATGACTCTAAATTTAAGATTTTCAATTATTTTTTAAATTTAATTTAAATTACTTATGAATTTGCATTTTTTTTTTCCACTTATTTATTTTTTTGGTCTTAGTATTCATGAATATAAAGACTAAAAAAATTAATTAGTGAAAAAAAAGAGAACATAAAAAAGCGCTTTAAATAAAATTCAATTAAATTTCTTAAAAAAACATGTGTTAATTTGTAAAAGAATTTCTTTTTTTTTCTAACTTTATAATTTTTCAACTTTCTTTATTTCTCTTTGATATTTTCGGCTTAACAATTATATACGCAAAAAAAATAAGAACTTATTTTTGAAAAATTATTTAGATATAAAGAGGCTTTTAATTAAAAAATTGTAAAAATAAAATTTGATGTCAGAATTAGCCGATCAAGATCAAACGATTACGACTCCGTCTGTTCTTCTTGATTCAACTAATATGTCTAATCAAGACACCCCGCATGAAAAATCGACAGAACCAAAAACTCAAACTGCAAAAACACTATTACCGCTTATTTTGAATTGTTACAACTATAATGCAGACAATTTAAATTCACCCGATAATATGGTTTCTTGCAAAGGATGTAGCAAAAACATCACCTATAAACTAGGAGATCAAACTTCAAATTTATCAAGACACATCAAAAACTCGAATTCGCTTATTCTTAAGCATGAAGAGTTGCTTAAAGAAATTTGTCAAAAACCGTCACCAGTTCGGTCAGAAAAACGAAAACTTAGCGAAATCGAGCCTAATCCAATCTTTAGCCCGTTGAAAAGCATCATAAATTTTGAAGAGTACAGACCGAGCGACCCGAAAAAAATTAGGTTGTACTTAAAATTATGTCATTTAATTGTCTCAAAGTCATTACCAATAACTCTGGTAGACGCTAAAGAGTTTCGCGACTATTCAAATGGATTAGATCCAAGGTACAAACCGCCCAATTCACAAACACTAAAAAGCTCTATTTTACCGAAATAAAAAATAGAATTAAGAGAATTCTTAATTAAAGAATTCGTAAAAATCGAAAGTTTGAATGTGGTGACTGACATTTGGACAGATCCTTCAATGAGATCCTTTATTGGTTTTGAAGTAACAGGAATCAATCCTAAATGGGAGCGAGTTAAATTCAACATTTGTTCAAAACAATTAAAGGGTTCACATAATAACGAAAGAATGTTTAACACTTTTATAGATGTAGTAAATGAGTACAAAATTGGAGAGAAAATTTTTAAGATCGTGTGCGATGGGGCTTCTAATATGGTTAAAGCTTTTAACAAAGAGCATATTGACGAGTATATTGAAAACTTTTTGGAATTGTGTGAAACAAGTGAAGCATATCAATTATTAATTGTTAATTTTTTTTAGAAAATATTATAATTTGGTTAAGTTTAAAATTGCAAGTTGATTTTGATTGGTCGAAAATATTCTTTTTTCTCTTTAATTTTTTTGTTTAACAATAACGCTTGATGTGAAAAAAATCGGTCTTTTTTAAGATTTGACAATTCTGGCGACAGTTTTAAACTGTTAATAAAACAATAGAACAATAAATTTCATTAGTTTAATTCGACTGTTGCGAATAGATGATTATTTGTATCAGTAAAATTGTGAGAAAAAAATATAACTCAAAGCGCATTTTTTTTTAACTGACAAGTTTTTTTTTCTCTTTTAGTGCTTTTTCTGAATTTTATATCTTTTAAGCTGTAAAATCTTACAATTAAACGAAAGCTTTAACAAACTAAATCGTAAAATACAAACAAAAAGAACAATAGAATTATTACCGAAAAGTATTTTTTAAGATTAAATATTGATATCTTCTAAAATACAAGTCTTTCAAAAATTAAAAATGTTTATTGGAACATAAAACTTATATTTTAGAAGAAATCAATATTAAATCTTAAAAAATACTTTTCGGTTATAATTCTATCTTTCTTTTTGTTTGTATTTTACGATTTATTTTTTTAATTTTCCGTTTAAATACAAAATTATACAGCTTAAAATATCTAAAATATTCAAAAAAACATTAAAAAAGAAAATAAAACTTGCCAATTTATTCCGCTTTTTATTTTTTTTCCAAAATTTCTCATTAAAAAGGATAAAAGTTTTGTTAATATTTTTTTTCTAATAAAGTTTAAAAAAACAACCAACAGTATATAATTCAATAAATAATTATGGATCTATTTATAATAAAATATTTTCTTAAGTTTCACCAATTTTTTATATAGCCTAGGTTCGATATGGAGTCTGGGGAAGGAGAGGCAGAAGAAAATGAAGAAGAAGTGGACGACGTTGAACAAGACACAGAGGAAGAAATATCTAGTGACCAAATTGCCATAGAAATTTGTGATGAGCTGAATAACGTTTCGCGAATCAACTGTACTGCTCATCGATTACAATTAGCCATTAAAGACGCGCTAAAGCTAAACGAAGCGAGCGATCTTATTAAAAAAATAAGTACAATTGTTAACAGAGGACGCCATTCAACACATGTGATGGTCTTATTGAGAGAAGCCAAAAAATGTTTGAAAACAAGAAATGAAACTCGTTGGAATTCAGTTTTTTTTACATGCTTAAAAGTTATTCGAAATTTACGAATTTAGAGATAGATACGATACTAAACTGTGGTAAAAAAGGCAAA
Source organism: Brachionus asplanchnoidis (assembly GCA_025491095.1). NCBI lineage: Eukaryota > Metazoa > Rotifera > Eurotatoria > Ploima > Brachionidae > Brachionus > Brachionus asplanchnoidis. The sequence goes on from JAILYF010000006.1 coordinate 2,898,436, forward strand.
AAGACTAAAAAAAGTTCAAATGAAGAATTAAAATTTAGCGCAAAAGATCGAGAGCGTATGCACGAGTTGTCGCAAATATTACAAGAGCTTGAAATATGCTCGGATATGCTTCAAGGTGATGGAACAACCATATCTAAGGTCTTACCAGCACTTCAAACGGTTATTCATAAAATTGACTTAAAGTCATCTCATGAACTCATGTTGTCTAAAGATAAAACAGTAAAGACTAAGCACTTTTATTTTGAAGACTTAAGTTCAAGCTTAATAGATTCGATTAAATCAAGATTTTAAGATGTATTTACAGAACCTCTTTTTGCAATTTCGTCTATGCTCGACATAAATTATGGTACATCTTGGATAAAACCCGAAGATAAATCGTATCGGATTAATAGGCTTAAAAAAATGGTTGAAGAGTTAGACGAAAATGAAACTTTAGAATCGATTTCGAATACGAAAAAGAAAAATAAAGCGAGTTCCGATTGGGTTTTAGTTTATGATAATGAAAACAGTTTTACTGAACAAAATTTTGAATACGATTTAATGTTAAAAAAATTTTTTGAATTCCAGCGGCAGTGTCGGCTTATTAATAGAGAGAAAGGTAATTCTTATATTGAGCCGCTAGTTTGGTGGAAAGAAAATGAAAAACTTTTCCCAACACTTGCTAAGCTTGCTAAAAAATTTTTAGGGATTCCGGCATCGAGTGGTTCAATTGAGAGATTTTTTAGCAAGACTGGTTACATATTGCGTCAACACAGACGTCAAATGATAAATGTATTAGCCAAAAGTTTATTTTTTTTGAAAGAAAATGATGATTCATTTAAAAAATTGTATAATTTAAATTAGGTTTTTTTTTAATTTTTAATTGAATGAAAAAACTCAATAATTAATAAAAAATATTTTTTGTAATAAAATTTTTTCGAATAAAAAATCTTTTTTTTTTTGACTTTAAGACTTGAAATGACTTAGACTTTGACTCATAAGTCATGACTCAGACTCGGACTCGTAAGTCACCACAAAAAAATGGACTGACTCAGACTCGAGTCGAGTCACTAAAAATCAAAAGATTCTGACTCCGACTCAGTCATCACGAATTTGCTGAGTCCCTATCTTTGAATTTTATTTATCAATATTAAAAATCAAATCTAACTTAAGCCTGCAAAAAAATTATTTCTAAATTGAAATTTGACTTGGACTTTAAAGTTGTCAAAATATGGAATATTAGACATGAAAAAGTGCATATTTGTTATAGAGATCTATTTCTTTCTGCTAGTAAATTTTTTTCTTCTGCTAGTAAATTTTTTTTTAACTGCTAGTAAAAAAAATTAATTAATGATAGCTAAATTTTTTTACTTGTTAGCTAAATTTTTTTAAATGCATCCTAAAAAATCAATTAATTGAATTACTTAATTAATTAACTATAAAAATGATATATAAACAATTGATTACGCTTTATCAAATGTTATAAATAGTGAAAACTTATCAAATCCTTTACAATTTGATGAACCAAATGATTTAAATTTTGATCAAAATTATAAAGCTGATGCACAAAAATCTTCAAATGGTTCAAAACGTAGTGGCAGACATCGTGGTTCTACAACTAAAAAAAGAAATACAGAAAATAGTTCTGTCAGAAAATCAAAAAGAGAGCGAAAAAAATAAAATTGATATTTCCATGTGAAATTTTTATATTTTTTGTCGGTACTAAGCTTAACTTAATTTGAATAAAATTTTATCAAAATACTTTTGGTTATTTTTTTATACTATTATTTTTGTTATCAACAGAAAAAATTTTGCTATCATAAACATAATTTTACTAGCAGGTGAAAAAAAATTGCTAGCAGAAAAAAATAATTAATATCATTATATTAGCTAGCAGAAAAATTTGCTAGCAGAAAAAAAAATTTACTAGCAGAAGAAATAACGTATAGAGATCTTTGTTATAAACGAACAAAATGAGGAAAATGCTAAAATTGGGATTTTTATGAAAATTGATTTTCAATTGGTTAATTCTTTTAATTTTGATCTAAATCTGAAGAAGTAAAGTATAAAGACCGTGTTAAACATGTCATATAATAATTTTAAAAAACTTATCTGTTTATTTGCTTATCTGTATCGAGCAAAAGCTCCTTCAGATTTAAAAAAAAAATTAAAAAAAAAGAATAAAATGATAAAATAAAAGAGGTTTACAAACGAAATATGGAATGGCAGATAAAAAACAGTATAAAAGCAACATGAAGCTGAATGCTTAGTTAATTCAGAAATGATTCAAAAGCTAGTAAATATTTTTTATATTTGATAAAATGGTTAATATTAATGTGCCATTTATTTTGATTAAACGTCATTTAAAAAATTTAAAAGTCAATTAAAATAAAAAACAACATAATGCATTATTAGTTAATTAAAATTATTAGTTGTTACAAAATTTAGTTAAGTATCATTTATATTAATAACATAATTTACATTTGATAAAATAATTGATTTTTAGATTAATTTTGATAATATTTAATTTTTCATTATAATAATTTAATAAAACCAAAAAAGTTTTCAACATTTTCCAACCGATTTGGTAGCTTGTACATTTGCTTGTATCAATATACATTTTATTAAAATTAATGTCAGTTAATTACTCTTATTGACGTTTAATAATTACAAGTTCTATTTAAAAATAATAAACTTTAATACTTTTTAGTTCTATATAATATTAATAATTTTCACTTAATCTTAAGAATGACAACTAGTTCTTTTAAAATGACCATATAAAGATTAAAATGACATTTTGGGTATAGTCGATAGTGTGATCTTAAGATCAACAAAAGTACGACCAGGTAAGATCTAGGCTAAAGTGTGATCAAAAAGATAAAATATGAAAATTGAATTTTTTGTGTGAACAATTTATTAATTATGTGATCATATACTAAAATAGTGATCAAAAAAAAATAAAATATTGAATTGAATAAAAAAAACTATTTTCTGTTTCTTAAATTAAATTTTTTCGTCTCCAAATTTTATAACAAATATTATTTTTTAACAAATATTATAAGTTTCTAAATGAAAATGATTTGCTGATATACATTAGAGTGGATTATGAATAAAAAGTTAAAGAAAATACTGGTAGTTTTTATTGTATTGTCAAAGATATCAATACCTATGCAAATTGTATGAAAATTTTTGAAAATTTAGTATTTACCGTAAACTTTCGATTATAATTGCGCAATTATAGCAGAGCGAATGAATACTATTAAATGTAATTATTTCTAGAAAACGGATACCTTTTTTAATGATATAATTACATGCAATTCTAATTTAAATTATTTAAAATAATTCAAAAAAATTAAAAAAAAAAAGCACTCTCATAGCGTTTGATCCTCTTTATAAGCTTTAGTTTTATTCAAAAAAAATTTTTTAAGGTTTCAAAAAATCAAAAAAATTAAAATGGTAGGACGGAGTCCGGAAATACGCTGTTTTAAAACTAAAAGAAGATCTTTTCCCTTAAAGAATAAGCCACAGGCTTTAAGCGAATTATCAAACAATAAAAATAACTATCAAAAAACTGCTGAACGTTTGGGAATAACCAGTGGCGTACTCAGGATTTGTTAAGAGGTATGGCGAACTCAAATGACTATACCAGGGTGTTGGGGGAGGGTGCAAAAAATAAAAAAATTATTTTATTACGAAAACTATTATTAATTGTGTTATTGAATGTAAATAGATAAAATTAAATCAAAAAAATACCAATTTTTAAAATATTTAGTTGAAACAAGTCTTTCTGTCTTTGATTGATGAAAAAATATCTGCAATACTATCTAAATTTAAAAGCTACATATATCTTTAGATCGCGCCGCTTTTGACTTAAATTAATTTATTAGGTATGGCGCCACCATATAAAGTTGAGGTATGGCATTCGCTGACTTTCGCCCAATGGTAGATACGCCATTGGGAATAATTCAGAGGCAGGCAGAACAAAATATAACAAGAGGTCGAATGACATTTCACAGCCAACCTGTTCCAAGCATGCCTGTAAGCAATTTTGAAAACGAGCAGAGGTTAAGGTAGAGGAAGAGGTGGAAGAGGGGATAATAGCAAAAATATTGCTCAAAATGAAACTTCTAAAACTAAAGGTGGAACTCAAAGAGGAAGAAAACGAGGCAGGGTTTAATTATAAATTTATTAAAATTTTAATTTCGAATTTTTTTAGATAATAATCATTAAATTTTTTAAAATAAATGATTCGCTTTTTAATTTTTTTAATTTTTTTTATATTACATGTAATTATAGAGTTTTTTAGCTATTAATGCGCAATTAAAGCTGGACTTTCTAAAACAGCTTACATGTAACTGTATTTCAAAAAAAAGTGCCAAAAACACGTTATTATAACATGTAATTATGGCTGAAATCCATGTAATATTACATGTAATTATAATCGAAAGTTTACGGTAATTAACTATTGAAAAATTAAATTTTTTTGTGATCTTTGCTTTATTTTTGTGATCAACAAATTTTATTTGTGATCTTTTTTATTTAAAAATTTATCTTTTTGATCACACTTTAGACTAGATCTAACCTGGTCACACTTTTGGTGATCTTATGATCAAACTATCGCCTATACCCGACATTTTTTCTAATAACTTTTAATTAAAATAAATGACGCTTTAATATGATACCTCGATAAAAAAATTAAATTTTAGATTAATTTTTAAAATATTTTATTAGAATTAATTTGTAAAATAATTAAATAAAACCAAAAAAGTTGTCAAAAAAATTTAACAACATTTTCCACCCGGTTTGGTAGCTTGAATAGTGGCTGAAGCGACAAAGTTTTGAACTTCTCCAGTAGCCTCCCATCCTTTGATAAACTGCCTGCTATTTTCATTAACTTTTATGTCGATGCATTTAAATCCAGCATTGTTCAAAAAGTCATTTAACTCATCAAGAGTACTTGCGCCAGCCATGCATCCATTATACAATTCCTGATCATTTTTGATCCAATCAGGCAGTGGCGATGTGGCAATCACATCCGAAATGGCTATTTTGCCGCCAGGTTTAAGAACCCTATAAGCCTCTCTGTAAACATTGTCTTTGGCCGGAGATAAGTTGACCACGCAATTTGATATAATTATATCAATTGAATTATCTTCAACTGGCAATGCCTCGATTTCTCCATGTCTAAATTCCACATTTTTGTAGCCATTTTTTTCAGCTATTTTTCTAGCCTTATCAATCATGTCCTGGGTCATGTCTACGCCAATTACGCGACCACTTTCACCCACTTTTCGTCTTGCGATAAAACAGTCAAAGCCAGCTCCACTTCCCAAATCCAAAACAGTTTGGCCTTCTTTTATCTGGGCAATGGCATTCGGATTGCCACAACCAAGGCCCAAAATGGCTTCATCTGGAACATTGTTCAATTCTTCGTCAGTGTAGCCCAGTTGTTTGTTATAATCTTTTTGTGGAAAGCTTGTTGCGCCACAGCAACTCAATGGATTTCCAAAATCTTTTTTGTTCGATGTCTCTGCTGCCAATTGGCCATAGCAACCTTTGACAGACTCTTTGACATTTGAAGAATCGCAACAAGACATTTTTTTTCTAGATTAAAATTAAGTTTATAAATATAATCAAAATATAAGCTAGTTTTTATAGTTGATAAAATAGTGCCTTGTCATTTATCGAGATAAAATCAACCAAAAATAAATTAAAAAATTGTTGTTTTTTGACTCATGTTTGTTCAAAATCTAGAAGATATTAGAATTTTTTTGCTAAAAATGTCGAATCATTTTTAAATGAGATTTTATGATAAAATAAAGACCTGATCATTAAGTGAATAGTGCATGATAATTTAGTGTGTATTTAAATTATCTATTTTTTTTTTATAAAATAAAATTTGCAAAATAAATTTCTCAAAAAATTAATGTTAAATTATTCAAAATTTGAATTAATTCGATGTCAGGAAAAAAAATAGCAATCATAGGTGCCGGTAAAGCCGGTCTGGTTTCAGCTAAGTATGCTTTGGAAAATCAGCTAAAACCAGTTGTTTTTGAACAAACAAAACAGGTCGGTGGCTTATGGTCGAGAAATAATGGCACAGCAATATGGGACGGCTTGTTTACAAACATATCAAAGTACACAATGATGTTCCACGACTTTCCATGGCCAAAAGATTCGGCTGTTTTCAATCGAGCCGAAGATGTCCAACATTATTTGAAAGATTACGCCAACCAATTCAAAGTTTTAGACCACGTCAAATTTGATACTAGAGTTGAATCGGTAAGGAAATTGCTAAACAATAAATGGGAGGTTAGAACCAATTCCAAGTCAGAAGTTTTTGATTTTTTGATTTTTTCTCCCGGTCTTCATTCCAAACCTAGGATTCCATTTGCAAAAAATAGCTCAAAATTTAAAGGCCTAGTGATTCACAGTTCTGAATTTAGATTAAATGATCCAAGATTAAAAGACAAACGAGTCATTGTTCTGGGATGTTCTCTGAGTGGCACCGAAATAGCTTCTTTGTTAGTTGGACATGCAAAAACTGTAACAAACATTTATCCAAGAAGTTATCTTATCACGCCCAGACTTGTTAAATATAAACTCTCATCTGATTCGACTCATGGAACTTTGTACAAAATTCTTCCCACTGATTTATTCTTTAATAGAAGAGTGTTCAATTATCCAGATCCAAAACTTGGTCAAAATGAAGTCAAACAAATAAAAATAGATACTTTTAAAAGATTGTTTCCCTATCAAACAAGCAAAGATTCAAGTCACCCAGACCTTTATGTAGACTTGGATAAGCCTGGCCAAGATATTTTAATAGCCATTTCGGACTATTATTTAGCTAATGTTCAGCATGGAAAAATAAAACCAATTAAATCAAAAATTGAAGAGTTTGAAGAAAACAGTGTGAAATTGGAGAATGGTTCGAATGTAGATTGTGATGCAATTGTTTACTGCACTGGTTATGATATATCAAATGACATATTGGACGAAAGTATCTTGGAAACAATCAAGTATGACAAGACAGATCATAAATATTCGCTTTTGCTGTACAAATGCACGTTTCATCCTGATTTGAAAAATTTTGCCATGATCGGACAAACTGATGGTTCATTTTATACCGGCGATGAGCTGCAGGCTTACTGGGCCAATCGAGTTTTTAGTGGCAAAACATCTCTGCCAAGTAGGGATGTAATGCTCAATGAAATTCAAAAAGAAGAACAGAAACGAAACAAAAATAGAAGATCACAATATCCCTATGGCAATTACACTGTTATGGTTGATAAATTGGCTAAAGAGTGTGGTCTTTTGCCAAACTTTGAAGCCATCAAAAAGCAGAATGAACATCTTTATGAACTTTTGTGGAACTCTGGTGTAAACTCAAATAGTTTTTTTCTGGAAAAAAATGTGTCTATTAATATTATGAATGAAATATTTGAAATGAATAGTCGCGAGTTTGTTTTTGAGAAAAATTTTGATCAGATAACATTTGAAGATTTGGTTGCTGAGTTCTCGAAATATTACAAGCTACCAAAAAATTTGTTCAAGAAAAAATAATAACAATTCTTTTATTTAATAAAAATTTTATTTACTATAATAAAGAATTAATTAAATCAATTTCATGAGGATGGTTAATTTACTACGATTATTAATCAGTTTAAAAACAATAAATTTTCTCAATCTATTTTTTAATTCTAAGGAGACGCTTTTTTTTTTTTATCTTTCTTAGAGTATAAAGTAAAATCAATTTGCTTTAGTAAGAGTTTTAATTAAAGATAAGTTATCTATTGAATCGAATAATTTGACTATTAATATTCCAAATTGTGATGCTTTAGATTGTTTTTTTAAATTAACAAGAGCTAATATTGATCCGGAAGTACTCACTTTACAAAAAGAATCTCTTGGTTTTAATCTAGAATTTTTATAAAAATTTAGCAGAATTAAATTATTAGTCTGATTTTAATTTCAACAATTTATCAATTTAATAGTCTAAAAAAGTTATTTAAACTAGCCTTTTAGAATTCTAGAATAAGAAAAAAATATTTGTTTATATATTAAGTATTTAATATAATTAAAGAAGCTGATTGCTGATCGTTAAAATTTATTTTACCAATTTTTCTTAATTTTGTTCCAATATCAGCTGTTAAAACCAAAACCAAAATTGATAATGTTCATAGATTACCATTTGCAGAGGTTTTATGGGATGTATTTTAAGCATAAAAAGCCAAATTATACTTTTTTTTATTTTTTTTTTTTTTTAATTGTTTGAAAACTTTTCAAGAATAAATTTTCGAATCGCATATAATAAGTCAAAAACTCCAGCAGCTTGTATCATTCAAAAAAATCAAGGTCCTTAAGTAATCTTGACTTGACTTTCTTTATTTTTTACATTTATTTTATTTTATTAATGAGCAATTTTTAATTGGAAATCAAGGTCGTCTTTTTTAAAATTTGAGTATGACTCATTTTTATGAAAATGTTAATATTTTTACTTAAAGATATTAATAATAGATATCTCAAAATATCTCAAAGATATCTCAAAGAAATTACAAAAATTATTTAAATTTGAAAAAAAAAAAAATTTAAATTTTGGATTTAAGGCTGAAGTAATGTATCAAATTATTTTAAAAATGTATTAAATTGGTATAAATTAGGTAATTTCATTCAATTCAATGAAAATTTAATATTTTAATTTGTAATTAAAAATAAATTTGAACTATATTTTTCAATCTTAAAATAATTAAATCTTTAAATATACGAAAGACACAAAAAAGATGAATTTTTAATAAAATTAATTTTGTAAATGGATTTGATTTAAATAAGACATTTAAATCAGACTTTTATCTAAAATATTAATAAGCAAACTTTAGAACAATGACCATTTACAAGGGAAACTTTCAAATAATAGTTTTTAATTAATATTTTCCAAATAAAAGTCTTTCCAAACAGTAGATAAATCAAACAATAGTTAGTTTAAATAATAGTTTATTCAAATAAGTGTATATTTAATAATTTTCAATCAAATCATATGAAAAAAAATTATCTAATTAAAAATTAGCTAATATTAGATTCGATATTATCAATAAAATCTAATATTTTGTTTGAATCATAGTTTTTACACAAAAACTTAATACGTTTATTTTTTTCTAATTGCTTTCTTTATTTTAAATATGCATCACCTGACTCTTTTCGATCGATAATTACATCTGTAAAATTTTGCTATAGTCTAAATTGATGAACTAACTTGTTTACAGTAGGATGTTTCTTACAAGAGTTTTCAAAGTTTTTATGCCATGATTCGAGGGCATTATTGATTCTTAGCAAATATGGTTCGACTCTAGCGTAAACATTCCATTACCTAGGTGCAAATGTTGGAATACTTCTTGTACTCTTTGAGCTTTTTTTTAATGAACCCACATAATAGGTCTCAAAGTAAGTAATCATTGGCTTGAATGATTGAGGACTTGTATTTTTGATAAGTAAAAATGCAGTGAAAATATAATTTAAAGGAACAAAAGGTAGTACTTTTAATTTTTGGTAGCTTATATAAACAGCAATAATGTAATTTTCATTTTTAGTCAAGCCGTAATCTTGCATATGTAAAATAAAAAGAACAACTAAAATAGTACTTTATTTAATAATGAAGATTCTTTCTTACAAAAATAAAAAAGAGTTGCTTAATATATAGTGTATGCACGGTCTCGCCTGAGCTCAACATGCACATCGTCTACTGATTCAGACCAGTGCATGCAACTGCACAGCGAACCGAGTACATACACAGCGATGTCCTCATCACAATATGTTTCCATAAATTTTTTCATCTAAATTTAGTTACACTTTTGTTTAAAATAACTACTTTTTGAAAAAGTCATTATTTGAAAATACTATTATTTAAAAACTACTATTTGATATTTACTATTATTTGAAACTATCATTTGAAACGAATTTTATTTAGTCTGCTATTTTTTGATATAGTGCTATTTACAAAGTGTGAACATTAAAAAAATTGATTTAAACATTTTTATTAAAAAGTTTTTAATCAAATTGCTTTTAATTTCAGTGTTTAAAATCAATTTAAATTTTTTACTTAGATTTTAATTGCCCATTAAAATTATTCACACAATTTTTTAAGTAAAATTAAGTTTTATACCACAAATGTTAAAAATTTACACAAAAAATAAAAATAAGTTTTTTTTTTAAATTTCACCACCAATTGATTAGAATAGAAAAAAATATTAAAAATATGCAATTTTAATTTTTATTATTATGCAATATTTTTTTTAAACCACAAAAGATTTTTTTGAAAAAAAAATACAACCAGAAACAATTGAATAAAATTTATTTTAATAAAAACTCATCTAAATTTGAATTGGGCGCAGTCCGTCCGGGTTCGGGACATTGCCCTGTTTTAGAGAAAAGGGGCTACGTTCAAAGGGTCCGAGGACAAGGCATGGCATAGGATTTCGGGTAAGAAGAAATTTAGAGTCTTTTTATTAAATTAGTTTTTTTTTAACAAATAATATTTCTTTTTATTAAAAGAGTTGTATTTTTCTTAAAATCAGCGTTTATTAGAAATAGCGGTGAAGAATATAAGGGTCATTGTAAAAAGTGTCAAAAATTACAATAAAAGGCATTTTTAAGTAGCTAAATAAATTAATAAATAAATGTACTCATTTTCATAAAATGAGCAATGAATTTGTGGTATCAGTTTAAAAAATTGTGGTATTCAATCTAAATTCGCAGATCTTAATTAAGCATTATCAAATTTTTAATAATACCCAACGGAGAAAATCGTTTGACGCATAAAAATAACCTCTTAACGCATAAACACATATTTTTTTTCAGTATAGAAAAAAAAAAACTTTATAGTATAAAGAATTTATTTTTTTAGTATAAAAAATTACAATGAACGAAAATAGTATAAAAAATATTCCAAAAAGAAATCAATTTAAGTCAATCAAAACTAATTATTAAAACTAAGCATGTCTAGCTTTACGTGGACGACCAGGTCCTCTTTTAGTTTCTAATACTTGCTCCTCAACCCTCGCTTTCTTCGATTTAACTTCGTCTTCCCCATTTAGGTTCTTTGGTGGTCTACCTCGCTTCTTTTTAACTATTTGAGTCTCCATAGGCTCACTAGACGGTTGAGATTCAACAGGTTGTATCGACCTAACTGGCTGTATTTGAGTCTCCATAGGCTCACTAGACGGTTGAGATTCAACAGGTTGTATCGACCTAACTGGCTGTAAGTTGTGGTTCATTCGATTGTTGTTGTTGATTATCCGTAGACTCTAACTCAACAAGTTGTTTCTCAATGGATTCGACTTGTTTTTGCTGATCAATCGTTGGATTATTATTAAAATTTTGATGAAAAGTTTTAGGTATTTCTTTTTTGGACGTGGTCTTGTTACGAATTTTTAATTTAAAATTTTGTAATTGTCATATTTTACAATTAATTTAAAAAAAATAAATTACATAATTCTTCTTATACTTAAAATATTATTTTATGCTTTTACGAGAAACTTAATGCTAAATTAATCACGTGTATGCGATAATATAAAAAAAAATTCTTATGCTTTATTTATTTATCTCTATACTATAAAAGAATTTTTTATACTTTTTTATTTCGATATATGCGTCAAAAGTGCTCGTCCATACCCAACTCAGATTTTGGTTTTAATTAAAATTGAATTTATTAGAAAGTTGGACGATTAATAAAAATGTCACAATGAAACTAAATGAGAAACTCGTTTAATTAAAATTTAAAATTTAAAAAATCTAAAATTTTAATTTCGAATTAAAAATAAATTTGAATTAAATTTTTTATTTTAAAATAATTAAATCTTTAAAAGATACGAAAGCCACACAAAAAAAAAGATGATTTTTAAATAAAATTAATTTTATAAATGGATTTATATTAAAAAAGACATCTAAATTAGACTTTTTTATTAAAGAAACCAAAAGTACAATTTTTTCAAAAAAAATTAAAATCAAATGAAAGGACAAATTTGAATGAATCTGAACGCTTATCTATACAAGTCATCGGGGTCCTCATTATTAAAGTTGTTTCCGCCTGAACCGCTGCCTTGTCCACCACCACCACCACCAGCCGAATTTCCCTCTCCCGGAAATCTAAAACTTCCACCAAATCCCCTACTCTGCTGCAAAGTCTGAGCGAACATCTCATACTTTCGGATGTCATTGTCGCTGACCGAGCGTCTAGCAAACTTCATGGCCTCCTCAAAATGATCTCGTCTAATCTCGGGCACCGGGTCATCGTCAGTCTCCATTTCAGTGTCACCACCCTGAGCCGCTCGATCTTTCTCTCTCTGCATGTCCTTCTCAATAGACTCTCTAATAGCTAGTTTACAAGCACGCTGGCAAATTTCTGTCAAGTCAGCACCACTGAAGCCGTGGGTGGCCTTGGCCAAAAAGTCTAAGTCCACGTCCTTGGAGATGGGCGACTTTCTCAAGGCGGCCCTTAGGATGTTCATGCGTGATTTCTCATCTGGCAAAGGAATGTAAATCAACTGATCCAAACGACCTGGTCTCATCACCGCACCATCAATGATGTCTGGCCGATTGGTGGCTCCAATAATGAACACGTTCTTTTTGGCGCCCATGCCGTCCATCTCAGTCAACACTTGATTAATCACTCTATCACTGGCGCCACCCGCGTCACCTGAACTTCCACCTCTTGACTTGGCAATCGAGTCCAACTCATCAAAAAACAGCACACATGGAGCTGCCTGTCTCGCTTTGTCAAACACATCGCGCACATTCGCCTCGGACTCGCCAAACCACATGGTCAACAACTCGGGGCCTTTGATTGATATAAAATTAGCTTGGCACTCATTGGCAATGGCTTTGGCGAGCAGAGTTTTGCCACAGCCAGGCGGACCATAGAACAGGACACCGCGTGACGGGCTCATGCCGAATTTTAAGAATTTTTCCGGATGCTCCACCGGATACTGGACCAACTCCTGCAGTTCTCGCTTCACACTCTCCAGACCTCCGATGTCCTCCCATGTTACATTGGGCACCTCGACCACTGTCTCTCTGAGCGCGCTCGGGTTCGACTGAGCCAGAGCCCATTTGAAGTTTTCCTGCGACACAGCCAGCGAATTGAGCACCTCAGCGTCAATGTTCTCCTCTTCCAAGTCGATTAGGTCCATTTTTTCTCTTATCTGCTGTAGGGCGGCCTCGGAGCACAGCGAGGCCAAGTCGGCGCCCACATAGCCATGCGTCTCGTTGCCAATTTGTTCCAGGTCAACATCATCGGCCAACTTCATGTTCTTGGTGTGAATTCTGAGCACTTCCAGACGACCAATGGCATCGGGTATGCCGATGTCGACCTCGCGGTCAAACCGACCAAAGCGACGCAGAGCGGGATCAATGCTGTTCGGTCTGTTGGTGGCGGCCATGATCACCACATGAGAACGCTGCTTCAGACCGTCCATCAAAGTCAACAATTGAGACACTATGCGGCGCTCCACTTCGCCGTGCGTTTTCTCTCTCTTGGGCGCAATCGCGTCTATTTCATCAATAAAAATGATTGATGGCGCATTTTTTTCCGCTGTCTCAAAAGCCTTGCGCAAATTGCTCTCGGACTCGCCCGCCAACTTCGACATAATCTCGGGTCCATTAATCAAAAAGAAAAAGGCGCCAGTTTCATTGGCAACAGCGCGAGCAATCAAAGTTTTGCCAGTGCCAGGCGGCCCAAACAAAAGAATGCCTCTGGGCGGCTTCACACCAATTGTCTTGAACAACTGGGGATGTCTCAGTGGCAACTCGACCATTTCCTTGATTTGTGCCAGCTGTTTTCTCACACCACCAATGTCGTCGTAGCCGACCTCGTTCAGCGAGCTCTCTTCGTCCTCTCGTTTGATCGGCTCGCCGTCACACTTTATGATTGTGTCGGGCACGACCACACAGTGCGGCGACGGGTCTGTCTCTACGACCTTGAACTCTACGGCGCGCATATTCCGGCAGACAAACACGTCGCCTTTGCGCACCGGACGATACGACTCCAAAAAGTATGGCTTTAGGAAGGCTTCGTACAAGTTTCCAGTGAGGCCTTCGACAGTGTCGTCTATTGGCAGCACAGTGATCGACTTGCCGTACTTTATGTCCGGACATGCTTGGATACTGACCACATCTCCGACTTTGACGCGCAAATTGTTGCGCACCACACGGTTCATGCGGATTTTTTCGTTTGGACAAGTGTCGTCTGACAGCACCACACACACTGTTTCTTTTCTCTTCTTGCCCTTGACCACCACTGAATCGGCCCTGAACAGCTGCAGCTCGTCCATTTTGCTCTGGGAGAGTGTGACTATGGAGTTGTCGTCGTTGATCGCTTCTTCCACAATCAAACGGTTCGGCTTGTCCTTTTGTCTAAGGATGGCTGTTGCCAAGTTGTCTTTTTCATTTGGATCTACTATTTTGGCCATTTTTTTTTCACTATCTCTTCTTAGTCTAAAATTTTGAATTTTAAAAATCTGGTTTAATTATACACAAAAATTTCCCAATCAAGCTGCCAGTGATAGTGCTCGGTGAGGAAATACACTTAAATGGCTTAGTGATTAGCAATGATGATGGTTAATTTGAAGAAAAAAGAAATAAAAAGATTTTGTTAAAACTAACAAAATTTAAAACGAGTATAAATGCAGTGTATGTGAATTATAGCGATGATGATTTATTCTTGTGTAATAAGATGACGGGCAAATTTTGAATTTTTCTATACTTATTTACCAATTTTTGCATGCGTGTTATAATGTAACTTGTTGAAATTTTTTTCATCAAACAGTCAAGACTATTTTTGTCCAAAAGTTAAGCAATCTTGTCACTTGAATTGAAAAAATAAATTTTTAAATAATCTAAATTCGTCCTGCTGAAAAATAACTTTTTTAAAAACCAGCCAAGATTATTCTGGTCCAAAAGTTAAGCAATCTTGTCACCTGAATTGAAAAAAAAAATTCTTAATTAAATCTAAATTTGTCCTGTTGAATTTAAAATAAAAAATAAAAATTCTTCAAATATTTCTTGTTTTCTGGATCTTTCCACAAATTTCGAAATATTATGAAGAATTATTAATTTAACAATTCAATTTAGAATAATAAAATTAAGATTTTTTTTTATATTGTTGAACGTTTTTTCTTATTTTTATCAAAAATAAGAAAAAAACTAATCTATTACGTCTTTTGAGTATCTATAGAGAAAATGAATAAATTTTTTTGGTGTTTTTATTTTGAAACATTTTTAAATTTTTTTAAAATAAGCCGATTTTTCACGAATCTATTTTATTTTACAAAAAACAATTTTTTTTTAATTTAAGTCCTTTCCTAGTTTATTAAGTTACCAAACTTTGATAAAAATAACCATTTTGTTCTTATTTTGGATTTTTATAATAATCCTCATTACTTTCATAAAAGTGCTGTAAATGTGGAAGTTTTAAAAAATTAATCACATCTTTTTTTTAATGATTTGACCAAATATCACACTTCAATTATTTAACTCTTTTTTAAATTAGTAAAAATAATTCCTTGAATTCTGGTAAAAAGCGTAATTTATCTGAATCTTAAAACTTTTAAGGTAAAATCATTTTTTTTGTTTCACTAAAGGAAAAGATTGGTATAAAAATAACGAATTTTAATTTTTTGCTCTTTACTTTTTTATAATTGTAAAAAAATATTTAAAAATAAAAAAAAAATTTCTTGTTTGACCGATTGATTTAAATGTAGTCAAAATGGGTTTTTTAACTATCTTTCTGTTAAAAAAAGTTTATTTATCTCGACTTAAATTTTTTTATTCATAGATTTACTAACAAAATGTAAATAATTGAAATATTAAATGATTATATTCATATTTTTTGGCTAAATGGTCAAAGCGAACAAATCTAACCTAAATTCTAGATAGTTTTCTTTTTTATTATCAAACCCTTAATTATTCATGGAATTTAGTACAAATAGTTGGAATATTTATCCATGACAAATAATTACAAAAATAATTGCATCTATGTTTATTTTAAAAATAAAAAATTTACAAGATCTAAGTATCTTTTTGGTTTTTGATCATTTTATAATACGATGTTTCCTTTCCGTTGTTGTTCGTAAATTTTAGCAAAAACAAAACAAAAATTTGAATTCTAATTTGAATTTCAAAATTATTTTTAAATTAAGTAAAAATAAATTGTAATTAAAAAATTTGCTTAAATTTTTAATAAATTTTGACATATTTAATAGCAAACTATAAATATTAAATAAATTTTTTTTAGCTTAATAAAATTAATCGATATACCAATAAAAAAATAATATTTAAATTTTTTAAAATCCTTAAAATAATTAGCTTATTTTAATAAAAATAATAATTAGCTCTTTTCTTTCATCATATCTTTTATTGCTTCATGGAATATCCAGAATTCCAAATCACAACAGATCTCAAAAAGACCAAAAGTCACATCAATTCATCAATTTTATGATATGAATAGTGAAAATAACTATTTGAATAGGAAAATGTCTATGAATTAATTTAATTTATTAATTTTAAATATTTTAATAAATTTGGTGTCAATAATTTGATACTTTGATACGGATATTGATTTCTAGCATCTTACTGCATGATGAGCATTCTGTTTTTTTTCTTAAGTTTTTTTATTTATTTTAAGCATCAGTTTCATAATTTTTATAATTTTTATTTATAAATATTTTAAATTAATTTAAATTTAATTAATAAAAACATTTATTCAAAGGATTGAATGTAAAGCGGATAAAGGTGACATGAGCAATCTTTGGATCTTCAGGCAAGCCCGAATTTTCAAGCTTCTTAAAGTTTTAGACCTTTCAATTATCTTTATAGACTAAACCTAACAAAATTCTCCAAATTTTCAATTAATAGTCCTCTTGTTACATTTTCTAGACTCACTTCTATAAGACTTATTTTTAAAGTTATTTGAAAAAAATTCAAGATATTCAAGCGGTACAATTCAATTTTCGTCACAAAATCCATAAAAATAAGATTAATATTATTGAAAATTAACAGTTTAAAAATTTTTAACATTTATCTTTTCATCACAAAGCAATTTATTAGTCTAAACAATAATAATAAATTCAATTTCGACCTGAGAAAAATAAAATGAGACAAATATGAAATGTTTTCTTAAATTTTAATTTTTTTAATTTTTAATTTTCTTTTAAAATTTTTCAATTTACAACAAAAAATTAATCAATTTCAAAATCTTTATTAAGAAATTTATTAAATTTTTTTCATTGATTTTTATTCATACTTTTTAAAAAATAACAGTAATTATTGGAATATTTTATTTTGCAACAAACCATAATACTTTATCAACAGAAAATACGGTAACTTTTTTAGAAGTTAAAAGTAAGTTATAGCATCATTTTGGAAGCTTGAAGACTAAAAATATATTTATATTTTAATCCTCGTTTTTTCTAGGCTCATTAACCTTCAATATAGTACTGTAATTAAAATCAATCTTAATTGTACAATTTAGGATCTTGTAAATTTTTCTATAAAAAAAAGCTAAAATCTTTATTTTTTGAAAAAACAAACAATCAATTAAAAAATGTATTAGTTAATATTGATCACTTTATTATCATCTTCTGGTTGAAGACCGAGAATAGTTTTTCGAATATTTTCAGTATCTTGTTTAAGATCTGAATTATCAGGTTCAATTTTAAGAGCGGCTTCGTAGTCCAACAAGCCTTCAGCGTACAATTCCAATTCACAAAACGCCGTTCCGCGTCTAATGTGAGCCTTTAATCGACTTGAAGCATTATCAGGCACTGGCGGTGTCAACAAATCCAAAGCCTTTACAAATTTCATTTATATCTTGAATAATTTTTTTAGAAAATTTTTAAGAAATACTCTGGTGCAGTCTTCCACACATTTGATTAAGTTTCTTATTTTAAAATGACATGCTGCTCGATTTGAATACAAACTTGAAATTTTTTTTTAAATAATGACAAAAGAAAATTAAAAAATGATCAAAACTTACGATGGTTCTTTTGGAAAAAGTCTAATCGCGTGGTTATAAACCCCGATTGCTGTTTGATAATTTTCTTGTTTGAAATAATTGCTTTTTAAATACAAATTAAAAGATGTTTTTCTAAAAAATCATTTTATTTATGCTACCTAGCTTTTTCTTTCAATAAATCAATGTTTAATTCATTCACAGAAAGATCATTTAAATCATCGGGTAATTCGACAAGCTTTCTAGCTTCAGCTTGTTTTTCTAGCCACTTTATTAAAAAATTAAATAATCTTAAATAATTTAACTTAAATTCCTTAGATATTTTTAAATTTTTACTTCTCTTTCTAATTGATTTTGAGATTCTCTTGAAGGCGTAGGAAAAACTCTTGGTGTAAATCGAATTTGTATAGAACCAGATGATCTAGGACCAGGAAAATCAGAAATTTCTTCTTTTGTTTTAATATTTGATTCTTCGAAAATTTCTTTTTTGGGCTCTTTCAAAGTCTTGGCTTTTACAAGCTCTTTTTTGGGCTCTTCCAATAGTGGCTTAATTAATTTTTATTAAAAATAATTACAAAACCATTTTTTTTTCTTACTAAAACTTCTGTTTCTTTTTCGGGTTTTCTATGTAATTTCTTAAAACTTTCTATATCCTGTGTCGCTTTTTTTCGTTCACTTTCTTTTATTGATTCAATTCTTTGTCGTTCTGTCTCTTCGAGCTAGAAAATTACATGATATAAAAAATTAATTTTAGAAAAAAAATTAAATTTTAAAATGAAATTTACATCAGAAAAGGATTCTATTCAATAATATTATTTTATCATTTAATTGAAACTAACCACCACACTTAACGATCCATTTAATTCTATTAGATTACCCCTGTTTCAAAAAAAAAATGTCTTTTAAAGAGATACATTATTTTTAAAAAGAGTTAAGACCTAAGCCTAATACATTCAAGGCATCTTGAAGTTCATGATCATGATCAAATGATCAAAATTTAATTGATTAAAATATTAATGAAAATGACCAAATTAACTTTTTTTTATTATTTTTAAATTAAACTTTAGATGTTTATTATTTTAATTTAAAAAAAAACAAATATTTTTTTTCTTATTAATCTTTAATTGATTCTTTTAAAATCCTTATTTGCACACTTTAAAGACAAATTTAAAATCCACATTTAGGTATCCAAATTATGGCTTTAAATTAAACGATATTTTAATATTAATTAAAATATATTTCGGCGAAACAAAGTTAAATTTTGTTATTCAAAATTTCAAAATATTGATTTAGATTTTATTTATACTTCGGATAAAATTTCATATTATTTTCTTTCTAATTAGATTAAACAAATCACGCTTAATAAAGTTTAGTCATTTATTATTAAAAAATTTATAAAAATACCTTTTAATTTAAATCAAAAACTAATAATTTTGATTTGAAATTTAAATTTGATCATAAACTTCAATTTGCCACATTCAATCTAATAATTTCAAATAGAAAATTTTAATCTAAAACTCTAGGACATATTTTGAAATTTTTTGTAAAAAAACTGTAATGATTCACATCTTAAAAAGCGTCTGTTCAGTATAATCTCAAGCGGTTAGGCAAAATATTTTAAATAAAAAAGAAAATATTCCTAATTCTACAAAATCAACTATAATAAAAAAGTATATTTTTTGAATTTTAAAAAATTGATTTTTCAGCTTTTATTTTTAAAGCTGGCTTAAAAATTACATATATCCTTGTATACTTTAACTTCTGAGCAGTTTATTATTAAAGAGGAAATTAGAAAAAGAAAAGACTTAATTATTCTAAATAATAAAATTAATTGAATAAAACAAAAAATTTATTATTTTTATTTTATCAATTAATACTTTCATTTATCTTTAATTTTCCATACTCTTAAAAATTAAAAATTTCTTCTAAGAAAAGAAAGTAAAAGTACTAGTGTAAATTTTTTAAAAGTTAGCAAAAAATCATTTCTTACTTTCATTTGCTCTTTTAGAGCTAGTTTTTTATTAGCTTCTTTCTGCTCAACTTTTTCTTTTGCCAATCGTTCAGCTTTTTCACCAGCATACTTTATTGCTTCTTCCCGCACCAATTTTAGCAAATCTTTATTTTCGAAGTCCTTATGGTACAAACTTGGCCATATACCTTCTTCTGCTTTACAAAATTGTAAAGAAATAATTCCGTTTTTAACTACGACCATCGAATTATCATCGTTGATCAATTCATTAAACCAACATTCAAACAAAAAAGGAGGATAAGAGACCTTAGAAAAATAAATTCTTCAAAGAACACTTAGAGTTAAAGTAAAATTACTTTAAGATATTCTCTGCTGCTCAAAATATCCACACTATTTGCTTTGGTTCCTTTAAGTGGAAGATTGATACTAATCAAAGACTCACTCTGAGTCCAAGTAAAATCTTTAACGATTATGGGCATTTTTATTTTGATAAAAAAATAAAAATGTTAAGTCCCTTTTTTCTAATGTACAATCGGTTGCCATAGAAAAAAAGTTAAAAAATTCACTTTTTAAAAATAAGACAAATGTTAAGACTATGTTTTAAAATGTCAAAAAAACTGCAATTTCTGAAATTTATTCAAAATTTCAAAATAGAAAATAGAAAAAAAAAAGATATTTTAGGATTTAAGGAAAAGCGCTAAGGTACATTTTATTTTTAATTGATAAATTTACATCTAAAAAATAAAATTAATTTTAATTAGAATTTATTCTAAACAATGTCTAAAATTAACTTTTCTGGTCTTGAGACATTTGTCTATGCGTATAAGAATCAGGTTAAAAAAGAATCTGATCTTATCGCTCTATTTGTTCATTGGTATTTGGTAAAAGATGGCTTTCTTTGTGTTCTTGATGGCAGAGTAATTTAAAAAGAAAAAAAAATATTTATTTATTTTTTATCAATAAAGAAAACTGAAGTTTTGCCCAGTGATTGGAACTCTAATGATGAAATTTATGTTATTAACTATTCACTTGATTCAAAAGGATATGAACTTAAAATATTGGTTGCTGATGACTCATTAATAATTAATTTAATGGTAAAAATTTAAATTAAAAAATTTCTTGATCAAACTTTTATATTAAAATAGAAAAAATCAACAGAAAGAACGGCTAGTCTTAATTGCACCATTAATAACCATATTTCGAGTTTAAAAAATGAATACCAAAAGTAGCAAAAAAAATTTAAATATTTTAAAATTTTGAATTAATTAAAAATTTAGTTTGTTTACTAACCTTAATGATTTGCACGAAGTCCTATCAAAAGAATTCGAGCCTTTATACAAAGAAGATAAAAAAGGAACTTCCAGTGAAGGCGCATCTTCAAAAGAAGAACCTCCTAAACAAAGGTTTAAATAATTTTTAAAAGAAAAATAAATTGAATTTGAATTTTAGAGGAGAGGCAATATTTGATCCATTAAGAGATATACCACAACAAAGACCACCTTTGCCACCCAGAGATATTGGTCGATCTGATTTAGATCCTTTCAGATTCGACCCTCTCGGAACAGGAGGTTTAATTTGATATTAAAACAAATATTTTATTAATCTGTTTTAATTAAAGGAATGATCTTTGATCCATTCAGAAATTATGATCGGAGATTAATACCTTCAAATTTGCCTCCAGGTGCAGTTCCACCGAGAGCCAGATTTGATCCTTATGGACCTCCTAGTCCGGATGAATTGATTCCAGGTTCATCAACACGAGTTGGGTAAAATTTATTTTTTAAATTTAAATTTAAAAAAAAAAGTAAAATTGGTTATATTTTTTTCAGACCAAATCCGAATCATTTAAGACCTCCAGGTGGTTTTGGAAATGATCACATGTTTATGTAAAATGAATACCAATTAAAAATTTTATTTATTTATTTTCGATGAAATAAAATATTAATAATAACCATATATTATAAGTATAATTTAATGGTGCCTCTTTATAATTTATTTCTTCAAATTACTATGATTTTCAGCATGAATTAATTTATTTCAATAAATCGAAATAATATGCAAAATTGAGATAAAAAATTTCTTCTAATTTCAAATTTTTTTTAATAGCTTATATTACATATTTAAATTCAAAAATAAAAGAACCATTGTATATTTACATTATATTAATTTAGTTAACAGACTCGTTTTAAACGGCTAAAATAGGATATTAGAAAAAAAATCAAATTTAAAAATAAAGAAAAAAATTATTTTTTAAGTTTCCATACACTCATTTTTATTATTAGTATCTATTAATTCTTTTTGATCTAATTTTTCTTTAAGCTGTATTATTGTGGCTTGCATTGCATCCATTTGACTGTCAATTTCCATTAAAAACGAATTAAGATCTAAAAAAATTTTAATTTTAATTAAAAAAAAATTTACAAAAATTTCAAAATTTACTCTGTTCATTTTCACAAGTCTCATTCAAAAGCTGCTTATGATATGCCAAATCGTGTTCTAACTGAGCAACGTTACCTGATGAAATTATTTTTCCCAGTTCTTCATTTTCGGTGAGCAACTTCCGACATTTGTACATTAGGCGTTTTGTCAACTGGCTCTCAGGGGTGAATTTTGTCGAATTTAATTCGACTTCTAGTTCTTCTTTTTTTTTCTGAGTCTCTTCAAGATCTTTTTTAAGCTGAATAATCATGGCATTTATGGTGGGGTCAACCAAACAAGATTTTGTTTGAGATGAACAAGATCCGGCTTGATCATTGTCCGAAATTTGACTCTAAATGGTTCAAATTAGCCAATTTTTTAATAAAAAAAATAAATTTTTACATTTCCATCTGACTCTTTTGAATTAGCATAATTCATAAGTATTATGTTTTTTAACTTGGCTATTTCCATTAACTGCTTTTTTTCTCTTTCTTCTATTTCTGCGGTATAAGCGGCCAGTTTTCTGTATTCCGCTATCAATTCATCTTTGGTCAAGTTTTCTAATTCGAAATCACCAATTTTGGATTTTTCCTCATTCATTTTAGATTTGTTCAATGTGAAAATGTTTTATGACATTCAAAATGAAAATTAACAAATTAACTTTTTCTAAAAATTTAACTTAAATAGGAAGTTTTTTTTGTAGCTGAAATTAGAAAATGTATAAATTATTTAGTACAACATGACAGTCAAATGTCTCGAAAATTTTTTCCATATGCATTTTTAATTTAAATTTTGTTTTCATCAAACTAGAGCTTTTTATACCCAACATTTTGATCTGAATTTTGTTGAAATTTAAATTTTTTCTAAAAATCTTGAAAGAAATTTAACTAATAAATTAAAGTGGCCATTATTTAAAAGACTCTAATAATCTTTTTAAATAATTGAATTTTAAATAAATTATTTTGCAAAGTTTTTTTCAATATTTCATTGATTTTTAATTATTCTTTTATTTGAGATGAATGATTAATTTAAAAAAATTCAGAGACGAGTATTAAATTTTTTGCTATTTTTTTTAGTCGAGGTAAGTAATGATATTTTAAATAATTGGATGGATTAAGTCTATAATCAATTTTAGAAAAAACAAATAATAAATTTTAAAATATTAACAGGAAAATTAGCCATAAGGTTAATTTAATAATGCAAAATTTTTCAATCTATCATAGTGAGATTACTGATAATCTGATAAATTATTCTTTGTAAAATTATTATTTATAAATTATGATTTTTTTCCCTTTTTATATTTTTTATTATCTCGATTTTGATTTAAATCATTGTTTTAAGACCAGGAAGCAAACCAATAGATAAGAATGAATTTAGAAATATTTTAAAATTTTTATTTTAAATATAAATATAAAAAACACAATCGATTTTTTAAAACTATGCCAAAAATGAGCAGATATTTTGCATGCCTTTCACTAATAGTTTATCTCTTTGCTTCATTTAAATGTAACGAAGAAGATGATCCCCTAGTCTACGAAATGGACGATCGGTAAAAGAAAAGACAGTGTAAAAATTTGATTTATACTTTTTGTATTAAAAAGGGTCGTTGATTTTACTACTCAAGGAAAATGGCTGATAATGTTTTATGCTCCATGGTGGTAATTTTCTTAAAGATTATTTTGAATTTTTCCTAAATCATCCTTAAGTGGTCATTGTAAAAAATTAGAGCCTGTTTTTGAGGAAATTGGAAAGTATTACAAGGGAAAAATGATGAATATAGCTAAAGTGGACGCTACACGTTTTGTTAAAGCTGCAAATCATTTTGATATAAAAGGATATCCAACAATTAAATTGTAGAAATTATTTTCATTTTAATAATATTTGTTAAATAAAGTTATTTAAATTTTTTAGTATTTATGGCAAAACAAATGTGAACTTTTTTGGCGAAAGGAGAAAAGGTGACCTTATTGAATTTATCAAAAAGGCTGACGCGTCCGTAAAAATATTTTCAAATTAATTTTTTATTATTTTGATTATTTAGACCCAGAGTATCACGTATACTCCATCAACTGGATTTTGAAAATACCAAGCATGAACTTCAACTATTTTTTGTTTTGGTAATCAAAAAAGAACACATGAATAGTACCATTAAAGTATTGTCTAAAAATAAATGCCTTTAATATTATTAATATTTTTTGATTTAGAATGAATTTTTTAGTTTAGCCGAAAAACATTTTTTAGACGCCTACTTTTATTTTGCCCTTCCAGAACATGTTGTCAAAGTAGAAAAACAAAACTTGCTTTCTAATACGAGCATTTATTTTTTATCTTATTAGACCGCCAAAGTAAATGACAGTCCAAGAGTTGGAGTGATCAAGGACAATGAACTTGAACTGTGGGACAGCTCTAAATCAACTATGGAAGAATTTGTAAAATTGGAACAATTTCCAACATTTTGTGAAGTAACAAGTAAATTTATTTTTTCAATTTTTTTTTCAATTTTAAAAATTGTTCAAATTATTTTTTTTAACTAGTGACTAACTTTTATAATTTGGTGGATACAAAAAAAACTCTTCTAATTCTGCTAATTAATCTAGATGACCATTCAAAACTTCATCAAACTAGAAAGTAAATTTCCAAATTTAAAAATTTAAATTCAAACTTATTTTTTAAGAATACGACAAATCTTAAAAATTTATGCAAAGACCCAAAAAGAAGCTTACCATGAGTAGGTAAAGTAATGAAGTGATCTCATTAAAAAAAATTTAAATTTAAGTGAATTTGTGTTTGGCTATTCTGAAAATCATGACTTAATTAGTGGAATAGCAATTTGGTCTTTGTCGACACCATGTTTATTTATCTTAAACACAACTTCATTTACTTATAATCTAGTCAATTTTTTGGATGCCAACAATCAAGTAAAAGACTTTAGTGTAGACAAAATTTTGGATGACTTTCGAAATAAAAGGCTAGAGGTGACTTTTGTAAATTAAATTTTAAAGGAAATTAAACAAAATTTTAGAATTTTGGTGGGAAAAGCATATTCAGAACAATTAGACGACCACTTTGGGAAATTTATCGGGCTATTATCGTAAAAATATAAAAAAATAAAATATAGAATTAAATAAAAATTTTTAGGAAATGTTTGTGGAAGCTCCTATAATTTCACTGTTTATATTTGGACTACCATTTGGAGTGATTTCGATTGTTTTTTACTTCTTATGCTGTATGGATTCGAATGATCAGCCTGAGAACGAAGAAGTCCATGATTCCGACAAAGAAGATGAGCATCAATATTATTTGGACGAGGCAAGCAAATTACACGAACAAATAAAAGCTAAAGGTTAGATTTTATATAATTTTTTTCTTTAAAAAAAAACTCAATTCATTTAATTAGAATTTAAAAATTTGGTTGATGGAGAACACAAAATGATCAAAATTCCGACAACTTCAAAAAAAGATCAATAAAATTGAAAAAATTGAAATAAAATTAAATAATTTTGAATTTTTATAAATGTGTCTTTTAAAATTTTCTCATCTTTTTTGTTTATTTTATTTTGTGTTTAAATATATTAGAAATTAATTTAAATATTTTTTGTTTGAATTTTTTTTTTAAGTTTAAAATCTAAAAGAATAAATAAAATAGATAATTACTAAATAAAAAATTATAGAAAAAAAATTAAATTAATAAATAGAATTTTGAGTTAAAAAGAATTAACTCAAAATTGTGAGTTTATAAAGCTTTGATACCATCAAAAAAAATAAAAAAAATTAAAAAATAATTATAATAAACACAGGTTTTAATCTAAGATTAAGATAAAAATTTTCCTTAAAAAGAATTTTTCTAAAAAAGATACTAACTTCATTTTAGTTATGACTGTGAAACCTCGAGTCTGAAAATCTAAATTTTTAAAAATTTAAACTCTTAGCAAATATTGTTATTATTTTTTTTGTTAAATTTATATCATCTAAATTAAGTTCATAAGGGACAATGGGTTTTTTATTAAAAATGATAAAACAAATAGTATTTGACTATTAACAACTGTTAAGTGCAGAAATCAATATCAGTATGTATCATCAAAAAACTTAATACCGAATTCTATTAACAGAAATGATTAATCATTAACAAAAATGAAAAAGAAGAAGAGAAAGTCAATAATTTTCATAAAATCATTTTCATAAATTCATTATTATTCTTCTTTTTTCATTTATAATTTTTTGCTAAACAAAAATGTAACTGTCTATTGAAATTTTCTAGGTATTTTTTTTTGAATAGTTTTTTTATCTTTTAAATTTAATTTTTTTATTAAAAAAGAGTATAAACCACAAAAATTAAAATGAAAATCAATAAAAAAATTAAGAGCACATTTAGTGAAGGAAAAAAGAATTTTGATGCGTTAATTAACATTAAAAAAATATTTTTGACAAATTTAGTTTTATATGCTGTTATTTTAGTTTCACTTTTTTTTTTGCTTGTTTTTAATCCTTACCCGTGAATTATTATCAGAGTCATATTAAAATAATCAATCACATAGAATGTTTGTCAGCAATCTTTGAATAACAAAAGCATTGTTGGTTTCTCAAATTACGCTAAATTTAAGTCACTAAGGTATTCATGCAGTATTTTAAATTAACTCTTAAAGTAAGTTAATGGTAAGTTGATTATTTATTAAAATTGTATTTTTTTAGGCTTTAAATTCTTTTTAGCACTAATTTTACTTTTTTTATCACCAAAAAATCTCACTTTTCTAACAATACTTTTATGAAACAAAATAACTTCTTGCAAATAAAATAACTTCTTGCAGACAAAATTACTTCTTGAATATAAAATTACTTCTTTAATATAAAATAATTTAAAAAAAAATAATTGATCTCTAAGCGAAATTTAGTGAATCATGGATCGAAGATAAGAGTTTATCTGCTAATAAAATAGGCATTGAAAATGACAACCAGACCAACATCTCCAATTCTTATAAATTTTTACTTTTTTTTTTCATTTTTTTTTAATTTTTTTTATTTTTATAAAAAATCATTTTAATTTTACTTAAGTATTTTTAGACGGCAAAAGTATTTTTGTTCCAAGAGAGTTTTTTTAGAAAAAAAAGTGCTTTAATATCACATGAGCATTTTTAGAATGCAAAGAGAAATTTTAGGAAAATGATGATTTTTGGTGATAGAAAAATTCTAAGCCTTTTTTTATATCAACAATATTAAAATTTTTCATCGGACAATTTCAAATCTTTAAATTTTCAAAAACATTTAAAAATGACCAACATGTTAAGAAATAAAATAATGTAAACAAAATTATGAAATTTTTGCTCAAAATTTAAGAAATTTTTGACATCGTAGTATTTTTGAAATTATTTCTAAAATATACCAAATTGAACTTTGTATCACTCAAAAAATAAAAATATAGATTAATTTTTTTGGCAAAGCTAAAAATAAATGGCAAACAAGGATCCAATTAAAGAATTTATAGCTGGTGGTTTTGGTGGAAGTTGTCTGGTATTAGTCGGACATCCACTTGACACCATCAAAGTCAGATTACAAACCATGGCAAAACCTGAACTTGGCAAACCACCTATTTATACTGGAACTTTAGACTGTGCCAAAAAAACAATTGTCAATGAGGTTATTAAAAAAAATTTTATTTTTTAAATAAAAAAAAGTAAATTTAATTAAAGGGAATTACAGGTTTGTACAAAGGAATGGCTGCTCCTCTAATCGGAGTAACACCTATGTATGCCATTTGTTTTTTGGGTTTTGGAGTAGGCAAATCTTTACAAACACCAGCTTTTTCGAACGGAGAATACAATCTTTTTCAAATATTCAAAGCTGGCCTACTCTCCGGTGTTTTTACAACTGCCATCATGGCACCTGGTGAACGCATTAAATGTCTGCTGCAAATTCAGTCAGCTAGCTCGAATACTGAAAAAAAGTACAATGGAACATTAGATTGCGCCAAAAAGCTTTATCGAGAAGGCGGCATTAGGAGCATTTACAGAGGAACTGCAGCCACTTTGCTAAGAGATGTACCAGCCAGTGGTGTATACTTTGCCACTTATGACTGGCTAAAGAAAAAATTAGCAGATGGATCGAAGTAAGAATTAAAAAAAAATAAAAATTTTTTTATTTTTTTTCAAAGCTCAGGTTTGAGTCCAATTAAAACTGTTTTTGCCGGTGGTATGGCTGGTATATTTAATTGGATCGTTGCTTTGCCGATCGATGTTGCCAAATCCAGGTTTCAAACAGCGGCCGAAGGAACTTACAAAAGTTTATTTGATGTCTATGTTGAATTAATCAAAGCTGATGGAATTCGAGCATTCTACAAAGGATTCACTCCGGTTATACTCCGAGCTTTCCCTGCAAATGCTGCTTGTTTCTTAGGCTACGAAGTGGCCATGCAGTTTTTAAATTGGGCTAATCCATAGATCTGACCAATACTTGATCTACTTGACAATTTTTAGATAACATTTTTGAATAAAAATTTTAAAAATTAACTTTATTTATTTTTAAAATTCTAGTTCTCAATTAGATTCGGAGTCAACTACCGATCAGCCCAATGATTTAAATTCGAATTTTTAATTATTATTTTTAAGTAATGGCCCAAAGTAGAAATGTGGTTGTATGGCATCAAATTTTGTCTATTAATCACATTGACTTTGAAAAAAAAACAATATATGTAAAAAATTTAATTCTAAATCTTAAATCTTAAAATATTTCAAAAAAAAATTTTAAAGGCTTACACCGAATTGACTTTGATTCCATTAAGTGATGAAATCAATTTAATAAATCTGAATTGTAAACAATGCAGTAAGATTTTGATTATTGAATAAAATATTTGAAATTAATTTTATTATTTTTTATGAATTTCTTCAATTGTATTCAATGGTGATCACGAGGCTGAGTTCGATTACTGTGATCCTCTTTTAATGAAGCCTGAAGATAACAGGTATTATTTTTTTTTCCTTCATAATTCAAAATAAACTAAAAGCTGTGTCAATTAGACGTGATCTCCAATATTTTATATCAAATGAAGAGCTTGCCTCAGTGTGTGTGGATGCCGATGAAGGAAATGGAGAACTGATAATTTCAATACCCGACTCATTTAAAAAATTAATTAAAAGTTTATTTTTGATATTATTTTTTTAGTTTATTAATTTTTTTTAAAGAAAATGAACCATTTATGTTAGCAGTGGAATTTATTTTGGAAAATCCGCAAGGTGGTCTGAGATTCATTCAAACAGATCTCTTAACAATGAATGATGATAAAAAAGATGTATATCTATGCACTGTTGACCATAATCCTCATTTTTGGTTCCCATGTGTCAATACTTATAACGAGCCATGTACTTGGAAAATCGAGATAACTGTTGAAGATGATTATTCGGTAGTTGCAAGTGGTAATCTAATTGAAATTGAGCCTACCTCATCTCTATTTTCAGATTCGCCAACTTTTTTCAAAAAGTATCACTACTATTTACAAGTTCCGACATGTGCTCCCAATATTGGTCTTGTAATCGGAAAATTTGATTCAATGAATAATGAGGCTGTAAACGAAATAAGTGTTTATTTTGATCCGAGGCTTAAGGATCTTGTAAAAACAACAACATCGTTTTTACATGAAGTATTCGAATTTTTCGAAGAAACCCTATCAATAACATATCCTTATGGGTCTTATAAAAAAGTTTTTGTATTTGACATACTCGAACCATCTATTTCCTTTGCTTCCATGTCAATAATGAAGTATGTTAATTTATTTTTTCTATTTAAAAAAATCAAAACAATTGAAAAATTTATTATGGAAAATGTTTTGAAATCAAAAATTTATTTTATTTTTTATGGTTGAATAAGTCTTTTACATTTAATTTTAATTAAATATTTAAAAAACTTTTTACATAGCAAAAAATTATCAAAACTTGAGTTTTCTAATAAAGTGTTCTTTTTTAATTTCAAAAAAATACTTTGTTATCAAAATAGTAAAATTTGATTAAAAAATTTCACAGTTTTTAAAATCAATTAAATATTAGCTTTTTGAGAATATTTATATCATAACATTCAAAAGATTTTTTGATTAGTTATCAATCAAAGATATTTTAGGAATTTCAAAAATCTAATTTAAATTAAAATTTTTGTCTTCCTTAAAGAAAGTTAAAGAAACATGCTAGAAGCTTTAAAATTAAAAAAAAAATTAATTAAATTTATAAAATTTAAGTTAATTACAAATTTTTTTCTATTTAAAAAATTACAGGATTCAATTTATTGTATGAACAATTATTAACTAATTTTTTTAAAAATTATATCAAAAAGCAAAGAAACGAAATTTGGGTTTTCAAATTAACCCCTTCTTTAATTTATTTATTTAAAAAATAATTTGTGACAAAATCCCCTGGCTGTTTGGAATGAATATTAATTCTCCCTTTCAGCCACGTTAGCGTTAATTTTGAGATTTGTAAAAGTTATTTTTTATTTTTTAAAAAATTGAAAAAAAAAATTATATCAAAAAACAAAGAAACGAAATTTGCGTTTACAAATTAACCCCTTCTTTAATTAAAAGATTATTCCAATTTAATCTAATGATTTAATCGTTTAAATACATAAAATGAAATAAATAATTCATGTAAATGTAAATGAATAATTCAACTAACAAATATTATCGAATAAATAAATAAAAATAAAAATTCACGCTTTATTTTACAGCTTATCGAAAGTGGCCCAAGTGATGGCACCAGCCTTTAAAAAAATAAAAATTTTAACATAAAAATTCCTTTGAATCAAAAATGTTTTTTTTTTAATGAAGATCATTAAAATATTAGTAACTTTAAGACTTTATTACAAATTTTAAGAATATTTCTTTATAAAAAATTGCCACTTGATTATTTTATCTAAAAATTTAAAATTAATTATTAAATCGATTGAAAAAAAACAAATCGATTATTCAATCAATTACATATTAAGATTTATTGAGTTTAAAAATATTTAGATTTTTTAAATCAACTTAAAATTAATTATTGCGTAGTTGCTATTTCAATATTTGTTCTTTCTTTCCTGAACTGCTCAATACTTAAAAATGTTGAACTTGTCACTTCCTTTTTCAATTTGTCTATTTTAATTTTCCTTTATACTATTATTTAAATTATTTTAATTTTATTTTATTTAAAAATTTTTATTTTTTTATATTTTCTTAATTTTTTGGCTTTTTAATCAGAAGGAGCTTTAGCTCGACAAATGTAAAACAAATAAATAAAAATTAATTATTTTTTCTTTTGAATGTTTTAGCGTAAATCTTCTTCATCCAGATAACATAATTGACCAGACAATAGCAGCACGAAAAGTATTGGCAAATTCAGTAGCCCAGCAATTTTTTGGAACATTTATAACCATGAACAACATGCACGAATATTGGCTAGTATCAGGTCTGAACCAATTTTTTACTGGTCTTTATCTAAAAAAAATATTTGGCAACAACGAATACAGGCATATGATCTACGAAGATTTAAAAGATGTTTGCAAATTCGAAAAGGAACAAGGAAATTTGGTTTTGGATTTTAATTATGCCTTGACTAGCTCTAAAGAAAGCTACAACAAAACTCAGCTGAATGCCCGATATCACTTAATGGGGGCTCCTTTATTCTACCAAATGATTGACAAAAAATCCCATCTAGTTGTACGGTTAATTGACGAATGTTTGACCAGAGATATAATGATCCAGCTGATCAACAAGCTCCTAACCAATGGTTTAAGCGTCATTAGTCTCATTGAGTACACTCACAAATGTCGAAATTCACTTTTTGTTTCAATAGAATCATTAAGTGAACTTTTGGCCACATTTTCTTCCAAAGACTTAAAGCCAATTATTGAAAGTTGGGTCCATAAGCCCGGCGTTGCCAGATTCAATTGTTCATTTAGCTTTAACCGTAAAAAAAATATGATAGAGCTAGAGATCAAACAAGACATGGTGAATCAAAAAGGTTACAGAAAATACATTGGACCCATAACCATTGCTTTCCAAGAAATCGACGGTCCCTTTACCCATAACTTAATAATTGAGGACAATTTGACTTCAAAGTTTGACATCACCTGTCATTCGAAGGGAAAAAAGAATAAGAAAAAAAAAATTCCACTTATAACTGGAGAAGAAGTGGACATAGATACAAGTCATATAGAAACAGATTCGCCCATTCTTTGGATCCGAATAGATCCGGACCTGAGGCTTTTGCGGGAAATAAAATTCGACCAGCCTGACTTTCAGTGGCAAAATGAAGCTAAATACGAAAAGGAAATTTGTGCACAACTTGACTCTGTCGAAACGCTTAGCAAATTTCCAAGTCCTCAAAGCAGAACAACCTTGGTGACAATCATAGAAAACAATGAGTGCTTTTACCGCGTGAGAATTCAGGCTGCATACGCACTTGCCGAAGTTTCCAACAAAATGATACACTCATGGAACGGTCCTTTGCCTTTAATATCAACTTTTAAAAAATTATTCATGTCTGCCACTGGCCAAACTTTGGTCAATTGTAACAATTTCTCTGACTTGCCAAACTATTTTTTGCAAAAAAGCATTCCCATAGCCATGGCTCAGCTAAGAAGTTCGCACAACTTGTGTCCAAATGAAGTAATACGCTTTATTTTGGATCTGATTAAATTCAATGAAAACAGCCGAAATCAGTTTTCGGACTGCTGCTATCGAGCAAGCTTAATAGACGCTCTGACATGTGCATTGTCAGCTTCCATTGCCATGATTCACAACGATCTTGGACCAAAATCAGCCAGTTTGTCTCAAGACATGAGATTGATTATTGAGGAAATAGTTCTAAGGATTAATTTGGAAAAGCTTTTGCCCACTTATCGGCAAGTTATCACCTCTAGCTGTTTGAAGGCGTTGAGAAAACTGCAGAAGTTAGGACTAATACCTGAAAATGTCGATGTTTTTAAAGAGTATACTAGCTATAAAACGAATTTTGAGAGTGTTCGCTTGGTTGCTTTTGAGATATTAGCCGAATTTTTATCTGGTAGGTAATTAATACCAAGTAACTTGAATATGAGTAATACTGCAAAAAAATTAAATAAATTCTAGAATATTTATGAAATTTACCCTAAAGTTAAAAATATGTTTTATTTAGAAAGTTAAAATTATGTTATTTTAGCTTTGGGACTACTTTGTTTAAAAAATTTAATTTTTTTTTCTAAATCGAGCTGCGATTCTTGGTTACTGAGATTTTTTTTTTACTTTTACTATAAAGCTGACATTAATTAATATTTTCTTATATGGTTTTCATTTTATATTTTTCTTTCAAATTAAATATGTTATTAAAAAAAAAAATCACAAATTCTACTAATGAGTATAAGATGCAAATTATATGTATTTGTGTATTTAAAAAATTTTGTTTTTACAGAATAATTTTAAAATTCTCTTATTATTTAAAATAACAAATGGTGCATTTTGTCATCTTTTAATAAAAATTTAGATACAATCTTGAAAAAGCTTGAAAAAAGTGCGATGTTTCAAATTTATTTCAAAAAAAAATCAGATATTTTTTCAATTCTATTATATTTAAATTAAATATATTTCATCAAGCATGGAATGTTTAGTTTTAATGTTTTGAAACAGAAATCTTTAAATAAATAACTTTCTTTATAAAAGATAAAAATAATCTTTTTATTTCCTAACTTGATTACAATAATAAATATGATTAAAAATAACTAATCAAAATACCCTTACATCTTAATATCTTTAAGATAAAAATTTTAAATTAATATTCTTTTTACTATTATTTAGTTAAGTATTTCAAATGGTATCCTTAAAAAACAAAACAGTAAAATAATCACCTGGTTTGAAACAACTAATTTTTCATAAAAGACAATTTTTTTGTTGATACTTCATTTTATGACACTTTATTTTTGGTCAAGTTTCTTTTTTGATTTTTCAGTAGATAATGATGAACAATTACAGCTTAAAAATTTTCCTATCTTGAAAGATTTCATGGTTTATTATGTGTTATGTCATTCACCTACTGAGTCTTTTATTGCTAAATTGATGAATATTTTTAAAAAGAATGTTGGTAACTTGATGTTTTTAAATAAAAAAATCTAGTTTGCTTTATTCTCAAATGTTTTATTTGTATATTTTTAGAATTTTTATCTTTTATAAAGAAAGTTTTTCTTTTACTTGTATTGAAAGAAAGTAATTTAAATATCTTTGTTTCAGAACAAAAAAAAACTAAATATTCTATGTTTGATGTAATCTATTTAATTTCAATGTAATAAGATTGAAAAAGTAGCTAACATTTATTTTTTTTTAAATAAATTTGAAAAATTGCACTTTTTTTATTCGTTTCAAAATAGTATCTAAATTTCATTAAAAGTTGAAAAAAAACAAAATTTACAACCATTTATTTTTGTTGATAATCCAAGATAAAAAGGGAAACAAAAGCAAGAAGTACACACTCTAAAATGCAGAGTGATACGCCTTGATATTAAATTTTTTAGTTAAATTTTCACTAAATAGAAATTGACATTTCACAAATTTGAATTCAAATTTGATTTACATTTTGAAAATTCATCAAGATAAATAAAAATAAACTACAATTAAACAACCAGAAAAAAACATTTTAATACTTTATCTGAACTTGATGATTTTTTTTTTAAATCAAAAATATCAAAATAATTTTTATGAATTTAATTTGTGACTATTTTTTATTTAGTTAGAAACGATCCTGCTCTATTCGATTTTTTGGCTGATTTTATTGAAAATGACCCATCTTACCTAATTCGCCAGCATATTATTCAAAGTATGTGCAAATATCCACCATTTAAACTAAACTCAGATGAATCTTGCCTAAATACTGAGAGTGTTGTCATTAGACTCTGGAATTTGATGGGGTAAATAATTTTAAACGAAATTATAAATTTTTCTTCAATTAAAATTTTTGGTTCTATTATAGAGACAAATTTTGTTTCAATAATTCTCTCAAGTCTGGTATTGTCGAGCTGTATCATTTACTATTCGGCATGAATAAACCTAAATGCTTAAAGCACACTGTAAGTATTCACATTTTTCCACATTCGAAGGCTTATTCCACAAAATGCATCTAGAATATTCCAATAAAATTCTGCCAAGCAAAAATGACTGTCAATAAACAAAAAATAAATATTTAATCAAAAATAGCCTAATCATTATTTTTTTTATTTAAGCTTGCTGTTTTTAAATATTTATTTTTTAATTTCTAAAAACAGTTTGATAAGTGAATTTTTTCTCATGTTTTGTGTTGAAATATGCCTCCGAGTTTTAGAAAAAAAATAATTTTTTTAAATCGATAAATTAATTTTATTTTTACCTAGTCAAAACAAACAATAATCAGCAATTTTGAAGTTAAGCTTGAAGATTAATGCAAAATTCAAAAGTACCTTTTTTATTTTAAATATTTTTTATACTCTATTACAAATTTACAAATAAAATTAAATGAAAACTATTAAAAATATTTATTTGTCAAAATATCCTTATTTTAAAATGCGGGTTGAAAGGATTTTTTTCACGAAACGTTGCTAAGGTTATATTATTTATATAGAATTATTTTCAGAAAAGGTATGATTAAGCAAAAATAATTCAGATATAAGTAATCAGGAGAGTTTTAATATTGTAGAAAGTTTTAACAAAAATTTTATTTTTCAAACTCAAAAATGGTTACCTACAAGCTTTACTATTTTAATATGAAAGGCAGAGGGGAGTTGATTAGACTCTTATTTGCCGCTTCAGGACAAAAATATGAGGATTTTCGAATCGAGAAGAATGACTGGCCAGAATACAAAGCAAAATCACCTTTTGGTCAAGCACCCTACCTTGAAATTACCAATGGAAAAAAGACAATGATCTTATCTCAATCCGTGGCCATCGGACGCTACTTGGCTCGCAAGTTCGGCTTTGCTGGTAAAGGTGATGAAGAACAAGCTATGGTTGACATGTATGGTGATCAAATATCTGATTTATTGAACGAATTTGCCAAATATATGATGGAGCAAGATGAAACCAAGAAACAAGAAATATTTCAAAAGTTACAAAATGAAATTATTCCATTTCATATGAAATTTTTTGAAGCTAAACTTGCACAGAGCAAGACTGGATTTTTCTTTGATAGCGGCTTGACTTGGATCGATCTCTATCTTTTCAATATGTTGGGTCTATTGGGTGAACAAAGAAATCAGTTGTTCGAACATTTTAAAGCTGTTAAAACTATGTACGATAAAGTAAGCGAGCATGGAAAATTAAAGGCTTATCTGGAAACAAGACCGGAAACTGCTATGTAACCAAGTTAATTTTTTTCAATAAAATACTTAGATTTTAATTAGAATTCAATAGCTTGGAAACTAGTTTTTTGCACAATAAAATTAGTTTTTATTTTTATTTAATAAATAAATTAAAAAACATTATTTTAAATATCTTAATATGGCTTTATTAATTTCTATTTTTTTAAATCCTTTTAAACTAGGTAAAATTCAAAAAAGAATAATATCATTCAATTCAACGATACCACTCGTTGCTTTCAGGATTTTGATCAAAATTTTATAATTAATAATTTTTTTTCTAAATTCTAAAATATTTTAAATGACAGAAGTTCTTATGTTCGTATAAACATATCAAATAAAAAATTAGTTTATTTAAATTTTAATCAAACTATATTGGAAATGTAGCTGAAAAATTATTTCAAAAATAAAAATATGCCCTAATCCATAAAAAAAAGGTTTATAGAGCTAAAATATTTAAAATTACTAGGTATTAATTAAGTTTTGTATAAATAACAATACAAAGAAATAATATATAATTTGTCAGTAAGAAATATTTAATTTATATTTTGTTCTTTGGTCTTAATTAAACATATCCACAAATTTAATAAAAATAAGAACAAAATCTATTCAAACATACACTATTATGATAAAAACACATAACATTTTGATTTTTTGGTAACAGTGAATTTAACAAGTTTGATGTCAATTGAACTTTTTAATCTTTTTTGGAACAAAACTGTTTTAATACTAGTTTATTTTTTTAGACTAATACTTTTTTTTATCAATAATTTAATTTAACCTTTATTGATTTACTTATATCTATGTAACGACCAACAAAAAAATTAAATTTAAATTTTATAATTTATTTCTGAAGAGCTTTAGCCCGGTACAGATAAATAAATAAATAAAAATATTTATCATCTTTTGATTATTGTTTTTTTTCATTTTATCCAATTTAACATTATTTAATTTTTTTTATTATATTTTTTGTTTTCTAATAAGTGTAATAAACAAGAATTTAATATTTGCCAATTTATGGTAAAAAGTTTTTGTGTTAAATATAAAAAATATTCTCTAACTATTTTATGTGATTCTAATTGTGATGCAACTAGAATAGCTTGTATAAAAAAGTGTAAAAATGTGCAGAATTTTACATTGGGTAATCAAAAAGATCAGCTAGAAAACGAATTTTAGAACATTTCTACTCAATAAAAAAAGCTAAGAAAATTTAAGAAAATCGCTTTTTAATTTTGACAAATGTTCTAAAGTCTCGATTCATTTCAATTAATATGGTCACACTGATCAAGATTTTTCTTTAACAAAAGTTAAATCAAATATTGATAATGGTTCCATAAGAGAATCAACTGAAGTCGATTTAGTTTTTTTTTTTCCTTAAGTTTCAAATTCCAATTCAAAATAAAAAAATTTATAAATTAATACATTTATTTGTGTTTTTTTATTGCAAATTGTAATTGAATTAATTTTTATTTAATAAATTACAATTACGTTTAAATTAGATATCGTCGTAATGAATTTATTATTTTTTAATTCGATTTGTGGTAAATTTAATTAAATTTGTTATTGAAATGTATTAAACATTGTAAAATAAATTAAAAAAAATTTAAATTTAACAATGGTTTCCTGATTTAAAATTCGATATTTTTTTAATGAGTTAGACTAAAGAAAAATAATGTAATTGCTGTTGTAAATTTTGAAATTATTTAAATTTACGTTTGGTAAATAATGGTAAGAAAAGAGAAAAAGTATTCTTTTTCAAAACTTCCTTGTAACTTTAATTAATTACGTTTAATCTAGTAAATTAAGAAAAAAAACTTTATATAAAATAGGAAATTTGGTGAATCTCACAATAAAATAAAATTTTGATAATCTTTAGACTTTAAAAAAAAAACATGAATTAAACTTTTATATTATTTAAAGATGCAGTCCATTTTCTTGGCCAAAGATTTGAATGAATAATTCATGGTACATTAAGTGAAGCTAATTTATCTCATTTTTTTCTTTTTTTAGTATTTTGTCAAATAAATTTTTTTCA
Organism: Brachionus asplanchnoidis; assembly: GCA_025491095.1. Classification (NCBI taxonomy): domain Eukaryota; kingdom Metazoa; phylum Rotifera; class Eurotatoria; order Ploima; family Brachionidae; genus Brachionus; species Brachionus asplanchnoidis. The sequence continues at coordinate 2,937,142 of JAILYF010000006.1, forward strand.
GTAAAATACGAAAAAAATTAATTATTTAGTAAAATTAAAAATATTTCATTTTATCTTGGTTAATGTTAAGTATTGTAAATATCAAAATTTACGTATCATAAAAATAAATGATAACATTAACTTTCAGGAAAATATGGTCACACATTGACGTGACAACGTGTTAAAAAATATATAATACTTTGATAAAGAGGTTTCGGTTTTTACTAGCGATAAATGACCAACAGACCAAAGATTTATATTAACTACGCATTCAAAATTTTTAATTAAAACTAAAATTTTTTCAAAAAAATATTATTAATCTATAAATGTGTATATTAGAATAGATTGTAAAAACAGAATTTTTGAAAATAAAAAATTAAAAAAAAAAAGAATTTTAATTAATTAAAAGAATTTTCCTCAAAAACACCCTTAAAAATTAAAAGGCTTAAAAAGTAGACAATTTTCTATTCATTAATATAAAGTCTTCTTACAGTAAAAATCTAGATCATTTAAAAATACAAAGATAAACTTAAATAAAATTAATTTAAAATAAAACCAAGATAAAAATATTTGTTATATACTATTTTTACGCAATATTTCAAAATAAAATTTATGTTCAACTACTACTGAAAAATTTTCAGCAAAAGCAAAATAAACTACATCTTAAAAGAGTTGCTTTTAAAATTAAAATTTTTTTTTTAAATAACTATAAAAAATATTTAAAACAAACAAAAAAATGAACAAATTTGTTCTATTCACAAAAACCTTGAGACAAGTCAATTCTTCCAGAATAATTTACCAAGCCAGACATTTATCTTCATTAAATGTAGCTTCATTTAAAAAACAAACCGAAATTAATAATCACCAAAAACGTCTCATCCAAACCAGCAATTTTTTGTGCGAGGCCGAACGAGTGGTTGGAAAATCAGAAAAATACGAATTTTTAGCCGAAACCAAACAATTGCTAAACATAGTGGCCAAGTCATTGTATTCAGATAAAGAAGTTTTTGTCCGTGAATTAATATCAAACGCCAGCGATGCAATTGAAAAGCTCAAATACGCCCAATTGACCAGCAATCAGTCGGTTGAAAGTCAAATTCCTTATGAGATTCAAATAAACGCCAATGACATGAACAATACCTTGACAATCCAAGACACCGGTGTTGGAATGACAAAAGATGAATTGGTTAAATTTTTAGGAACAATTGCCCACTCGGGATCCAAAGCTTTTATTGAAAATTTGTCCAAAAATGCCGAAAATGGCCAAAACAGCATAATTGGCCAATTTGGTGTAGGCTTTTACTCAGCTTTTATGGTCGCTGATAAAGTACAAGTATTCAGCAAATCTTACAAAGAAACCGAGAACGCTTTCGAATGGTCATCATCAGGGTAGGGGTCTTTATTTTTAATTTTATCAATCTGTAAATTTTTTGTTGTCAGAGACGGAAGTTATGAGATTAGTGAAGCTGAAGGCGTTAGCAGAGGAACAAAGATAATTCTTCACCTAAAAGATGATTGCAGTGAATTTTCAAAAGAAGACGTGATCAAAAGTAATATTTAAAAAAAAATTTTAAATTTTAAAATTTTTAATTATTTTCTAAAGAGATTGTTAATAAATATAGTAATTTTGTTGGTTTTCCAATTATAGTTAACGGAGATAAAATAAATTTGATTCAGGTAAGGCATTCAAAATTTTTTTTTTTTTATTTTTTAGGCAAAATTTGGCAGTGTGAAATTTTGGTACAAAAATTACAGCAACAAAAAGTAAAAACGCTATAATTTATTTTGGTATTGTGAATTTCAAATACAAATTGAACAGAAATTCTTCATTTTTTAATAAATTAAAATTAAAGTTTATAAAAAAAATTATAAAAAATACTGCAACATAGTGCAACATACTTTGTTGCATCTTTTTTACCGAAAATATTTTTTTCTTATGTAAAAAATGACAAAAAATAACGATTAAATAAGATTTAAATGGGTTATTGATTTGATTTATTAAAAAAAAAGAAAATTAAAATTTCGTTTTGGGTAAAAAAGATGCAACAAAGTATGTTGCACTTTGTTGCAGTATGTTTTCCAGTATTTTTCATTAAGTTTAATTTTTATAAATCAAAAAATGAAGAATTTTTGTTCAATTTGTATTTAAAATTCACAAAACCTTTATTTTCTTATTGTGCAAAAATGGTTCTATAAAAAGTAAAATATTGAACAAATTTGTACAACCGAATTCCGAGCTCTGCAAAAACTCTGCAATTTATTGCATTTTTTAATCAAATATTTTTTTAAAGGTGTGCATTTTACAGAAAATTGCCAGAGCTTGGAATTCAGTTGTACAAATTTGTTCAATATTTTACTTTTTATAGAACCATTTTTGCACAATAAGAAAATAAATTATAGCTTTTTCTTTTTGTACCAAAATTTTTGTACAAAAATTTCACATTGCCCTAAATTTTATTTTTAGCCAATCTGGCTTGAAGATGCTAAAAATGTTAGCGAGGAACAACATGAAGAGTTTTATAAATTCTTGGGAAATATGGACAAACCACGCTACACATTTGCGTACAAAACTGACGCTCCGTTGAACATTCGCGCCTTGTTCTATGTGCCAACATTCAAACCAAGTCCGATAGAGATTAGCCAAGAGGGAGATGTGGGCGTTTCACTTTACAGCAAAAAAGTTCTCATATTGTCAAAAGCTAATCAAATTTTGCCAAGATGGCTGAGATTTATAAAAGGCGTAGTTGACAGTGAAGACATACCATTGAATTTGTCCAGAGAGTTGTTGCAGGACAGCAATCTAATTAGAAAATTGAGATCAATTTTGACCCAGCGCATCTTAAGATTTTTGAATGACGAGGCCAAATTTGACGAGCAAAAATACATGGAATTCTATTCAGATTACAATTTGTACTTTAAAGAAGGAATCTACAGGGCTGCTGACCAGAGCGAAAAGGAGGAAATAGCTTCCTTGCTAAGATTTGAGACAAACAAGACTGAGCCTGGCAAGACCATTTCATTAAATGAATACGTAAAGCGAATGAATCCAGACCAAAAGAATATATTTTATTATGCGGCACCAAGTCGCGAAATAGCCCTGAACAGTCCGTATTTTGAAGCTATTAAGAAAAAAGATCACGAAGTTTTGTTCTTATTCGAACAGTATGATGAAATGGTCGCACTTCAGCTGTATCAATTCAAGAACAAGCAGTTGGTCGGAATTGAGCAGGAAAATTTGGCTGATAAAAATAAAGATGACCTAATCATAGAAGGTGATAGCAGAAGTTTGAACAATGATCAGGCTCAAGAAATGAAAAATTGGCTAAAAAATACTTTATCGAGCAAAATAAAAAGTGTTAAGATTACCAATAAATTAGACATCCATCCGTGTATTATCACAGCGGATAATATGAGCTTTTTGAGACACTTGATCAAAACAAGTTATATGCAAAGAGAAAAAGTCTCCGATTTTTATAATTTGGTAAATTTGACTCTTGAAATAAACCCGAAAAATGGTCTCATTAAATCGTTGTATGACATGCACAAAAAAGATCCAGATTTGAGTAAAGCTGTTGCTGAACAAGTAAATTTTTCTTATTTTTTTTGTTGATTTTATGGTTTTGAAAAACATTTTTTAAGCTTTTGGACAATTCTTTAGTCATTGCTGGCCTAGTTGAAGATCCAAGATTGGTTCTGAGCAATTTAAATAGTTTGTTGGAAAAAGCGTTTACACGCAAGATTTAACTACTTAATAAATTAATTAACTAAACAAATGTTATATTTTTTAATTTATTAAAACTATAAATTTAGAAAATTTTTGAAAAATTAAAGGTTCTACCGAGATTTGAACTCGGATCGCTGGATTCAAAGTCCAGAGTGCTAACCGTTACACCATAGAACCTATACTTATTTTCTCGAAAAATATAAATAATTTTTTTCAAAAAATTTTAGTTGAGAAAAACGAGTGAAGTGAAACAAAACGAGAGAGCAATTTAAAGAAAAAATAAATAGATTTCTAAATTTAAGCAATTTCATTAGTCTTAATTTTTTAATTAATAATGTTTTATTAGTAAATTGATATTTTAAAAATCATTTCCATTATTTTTCTTGAAAAAAAAACAAATGATCAAATTAATTTAATTTATAGGTTTTTTGTAATGGCAACTTTTTTTTTTATTAAAACCATTTTGAATAAAAATGAAATTTAAATCTCTTAAGTATTGGAATTAAAAATTTTAAAAATATAAAATTTTTGACCCAAAAACTGAATTTGATAAATATTCGATTTAATATTTGATAATAGAAATTAATCAAAAAATAATTGAAAAAAAAATTTTAATCAAATTGAATTTCAACTCGACTTGGATACTAAAACTGGACCAGACTTTCACCAGTCAACACAACTCTTCTAATAATTTCTGTATTAGAATAGATCAATCCTCCTAACCACGGCACCAGAATTTAGTTGTTCTGATAAAATCATCGCTACAAGAGTACAAAAAACCAAATATTCAAAGACTTAATTATTCAAATATTTTATTTTCAAATTATTTATTTTATTTAATTATTTATATATTATTTTTTTATTTTCGAATTTTAATATTTTTAAACTATTAGTTGAATTTATCTAAAATTCAAGTTGTTTTTTTTTAATTTAAGTTCGTATTTTAATTAAAAAAAAATTAAAATATATCAAATATAAATTCAAATTTTCTTATATTCAGGATTTTAATAATAAAAATAAAAAGCTATAATTTGATTGTTCGAATATTCTACTTTTTCAATTGTCTTTTAAATTTTTTATTTATTCAAGTTTCAATTGTGTCCAAAAAACTATTTCTATTTCATAGCTAATTTTTATAAAAGACTTTGGAATGAATTTTCTCATTCCTTTTAACTGTTTCGTAGTTCAGCTACTTAATTTTTATATTTTTCAAATCAAAATTAAACTTATGGTTAATTATGATTTGTAAAAATCAAAGTCATGATTAATTTGCGATTTCTTTTTAAAATTTTTCCAAATGAAATTTAAAATCTCATTTCCATTATCAGTTTGATTTATTTCGACGATTTTATTGACTTTTTGGGAAAATTTATAATTTAATTAAAAATATTTAAGTATCTATTCATTAGTTTTTTGACAAATTTTTCAAATCAGTTTTTACATTTATTTTTTAAGTTTTCATTTGCCTAATAATTAGATAGGAATATCGAATTAGTGAAAAAGTTTCAAAGTCTTGTAGAACTATTTTCAATTCTTAAAAAAAAATGATCAAGATTTTTAAAAATTTCCATTTGACAGCCAAAAAATGGAAATTCAGACTTAATTTAATCAAATTGAATCAAATAATTTACTTAGAAATTGTTTTTCTATTACAGACAAAATTTCTTAAATAATTTTGATTTTTAATTTTTACAGTTTTAATAAAGTCTTTAAACTTTAAATTTTTTTTTGAAACACAAGTAATTTTATATCTAAGCCATGCAATAATGAATTAAACTTTTCATTTTTAGAGCATTTAAAAATAAGATATTTTTTCCTACTTTCGTCAAACTAAATCTTTTAGAGCAAATATGACCAAAAGGTTTAGTCTTCAAAAATAATTTCTTTACACTACTGCCATTATTTTATTAAAGGTATAATTTTTTTTGATTAAAAATAAAAATTAAAAAAATTGTTTTTGTTTATTGACGATTTAAAAAAATCAAATTTCAGTTTTTGGCCTGTTGATAACCCATTCAGCAATTTTAGGATTTCCTCTAACTTTCGCCTCTAAGGCTTTTACGTGAGGGTATTTATCCAAAATGGCATTTCTTTTCTCATCAAGCCATTCAAGAGTACAAAATAAAAACAAATCTGGCCATGTAACTCCGCTATTACTTAAATATTCAGTTGCACTTCTGGTCACGATATCTTCCAAAATCTGCAAATTCTTTGGAATAATTTCATCATATAGTCTTGAGTATAATTTTGATTTTAAGTTTTCATCTTTTTCGAATCGAACTTTGGCCAATTCATTGAACAAATCACTTATTAAATCACCATAAGATTCCATTTCAGCCTGTTCCTCCTTACTAGCACCAGCAATTCCGAAAATACGCGCAAGATAACGAGCTAGTAAATCAATTATATTTTAAAGAAAAAATATTTTTAGATAAATCTATATTTTACCAATTGAAAGTGATTGACCAAGCCGAAATACTCTATCTTTGTCATCAATCATTTCTAAAAATGGAGCTTGTCCAAGTGGAGCTTTCTTTTTATACTCTGGCCATTCATTCATTTCGAATCTAATGTCTTCGAACTCATGAGCTGCTGTAGCAAATATTAGTCTGATTAGCTCAGCTCGGCCTCTTGCATTAAAGTAATATAATTTATAGTTAACCATTTTTGATTTTTTAAACTAAAAGCTATTTAGCTCTTTTATATATAAAAATAAGGATGGTGCTTTATTTTTGAAACAGTCTTTTAGTTCCAAAAATTTCTGTAATTCTTCAAAAACTATTTTTAGTCATTTTTATTTTAGCTTTTAAAAATTAAATCCTATTTTCTTTTAAATTATTTTCTGTTATTGATTCAATTTAATCAAATTAATCTCTATTTAAAAAAAGAACATAAATAAAGCGTATTTCCTTACTCAAAATTACTAGCATTAATACATAAATCCGATCTTAATTTGGAATACAAAAAATTCCGGTAAAAATTAACCTTAGTTTAATTCATTAATGACAACAAGAACCATAGTCTCATAAATAGATCTTTTCCATATTTTGAGAAGAGATCATAAGTTAGATGCACTTGATTAGTATGTCAGACTATTATGGTAAGAGGGTAAGGAATCAAAAATGTTGTATTAAATTTATCTTATAAATTTTAATAAATTTATCTTTTTTCTTTTAAAATTAATTTTTTTTATGTAACAGTCTAATTACTGACTCTTGAAAAATTCTAGGTATTTTTTTTTTGTTGAATATTTAATAATAAATTTATCTTTTATCTTTTATAGATTTAATTTTTTATTCAAAAAGAGTTAAGATTAAAAAAATAAAATAAAAATCAATTAAAAAAATTAAACACACATTTAGTAAAAGAAAAAATTATTTTTATGTGTCGATTAACATTTAAAAAAATATTTTTGACAGATTTAGTTCTATGAATTTTTTTTTTTTGTTTCAGTCTTTTTATTTGTTTTTAATCCTCACCAATGGTAAGTCACTTTAAATTGATATTATGAATTTCAAATATAAATTGAAAAAAAAATTCTTCCTTTTTTCACTTAAATTTAAATCTTTATTTCTTTTTGGGAAAACAAATCAATTTTCAATTAAAATCTTATTGATTCTTTAAATCTTTATTTATTGTCATATTTTAACATTATCAAAAATTATTTTAGATAAAAAAGGTGCAACAAAGTATGTTGCTCTTTATTGCAGTATTTTTTTAAATAAATTTTATTATCTTTAATTTAATTTACCAAAAAAGGAAGAATTTTTTTTTTCAATTTGTATGTCAAATTCACAATACCCTTTAAATTGAAATTTTGATATTTTTTATTGTCAAAAAAAATAATTTTATAAAATTGCTTTTTTGCTTTGTGGCGATGTCAGCAAATTTAAGTAGCATGGCAGAATAAATTTTATTCACAAAAAAAAATATAAATTAATTCCTTGGTTTTGTTTAGTATAAAAACGCTGTCAAATTGGAATTGAGATATGGTTATTTAAAAAAAAAACTTTTCAAAAGGTAAATTCAGAGTTGTTTAAAAGTCCCAAAAAAAAATCCAAGTCCAGACTTTTTTTTTCAAATTCTCTAGATCAGGCTTAATATCAAAAAATTTATATACTTTTGGGTTGTCTAATGCAATAGATTTGCCATTCACAGAATTTTCTTGCAATTTTAGCACAAATTTCTTCATCAGTATTCAAAATTTTAAAACCTGGACTTGGACTTTTTAATGAGAATTTAAAAAAAAAGTCTTGAATTGGACTTTTTTTTTTTAAAAAAATTTAAGTCTTTGGTCGGACTTTTGAAAAAAAAAAAAAATGTCTTGACTTGGACTTGACTTGAGACTTGTGGCTTTTATACAACTCTGGGTAAATTTATCTATTAAATCGAGGGACATACTATCTAAATGAAAATTTGTAAAATTAAATGTTGAAAAATTTAGGACTTTTTATCATCACTGTTAACAAAAAAATTATTTTGAAATATTTGGTTGAGAAATAACAATGATTGAATGCTGTCCCTTTAAAATATTTTGAATTTTAAAAGTGACAAAACAATTTTATATATTTTAATTTTTATTTAACTAAAAATAATTAAGTGCAATAAAAACATTGTATAAGCATAGTTTTACATCTCTGTTTTTGGTCTTTTGGCGATCCATTCAGAAATTTTTGGGTGATTTAATACTTTATCGACCAAAGCTTTTACTGCTGGAAATGGGGTGATTAAAGCATCTTTTTTATCTCCTAGCCATCCAAGAAAATCAGCTAAAAATATATCAGCCCAAGTCAAACCACTGGCTACCAAGTGACCTGAACCATTTTTGGTAATTTTGCTCTCAAAAACTTTCAAAGTATTCTGAATTGTCTCACCGAAGTATTTCTTTGATAATTCAGCCTTGCGAGTTTCATCTTTTTCGAAGTGAATTTTGACCATTTCATTCAATAAATCAAGAACCTGATCAGCGTACATCTCAGCTTCAGATTGTTCTTCTGGACCTTTACCAGCCAAATCGAATTTTCGTGCAAGATATCTAGCAATGGTCAACGATTGAGCAAGCTGGAATGTCTTTCCATTTTCAATAACTTCTAAATATGGAGCTTGACCAAGAGGAGAGTTTGGTTTGTATTCTGGCCATTGTTCTCTTTCAAAACGAACGTCTTCGTATTGTTGTCCAGCAGCTGCAAAAATCAATCTTACCAATTCAGCTCTGCCTCTTAGATTGAAGTAGTAAAGCTTGTATTGAACCATTTCTTTTTTGAAAACTGTAATAACTTTATCAAAATTTATTTTTTACTATAAATTAAAAATTGTTCTCAATTTATACCTCGAAAAAATTTTCCAAGATTCTTCTAGATTCTCAAAAATTATGCTTTATAATATTTGAATTAGTTAAAATTGTCTATAATATCACATGAATGTAATCATGACAAAGGAGTTTTTAAAATAATTATCTCTGTTTTTTTTTAGAAATAAAAATCCAATTAAATTCTTTATAATCTTAAGTTGAATATGCTAACATTTACTACTAAAAAAATTTACAACGAAGCATTTTTAAAGCAAATATTTGGATAATTATAACTTAAAATTATTCAATCCTGGATTTTTTTTGGAAATCATTCTTATATAGACTTCAATCACAACCCTCTAATATTGTTCATGATGACTATTTGTTAATTTTTCAGTAAAAATACTAATAAAATAGGTTTTTTTTAAATTTAGGTATTTTGATGGAATTAGGATGAAAGTTATTTATCAAATATAAGCATTGTTGTTTAAATGTTTAAGTCATGACTTAATTTTGTCATGATTAATCTATAAAAGACTTGAAAAATTACTTTAAATCAAATAATTTTTAAAAAACTTTGATCTTTAATCTTTTTTTCGACACTTTTATAAAGATTTCATTATTTTCTTACATTTCTTAGATTTTTTGGATTAGTTTAAGTGTTATGATTGAGTATTTTTTTTCTACCAAAGTAAATTAACTACTTTGACTTGAATAATTACTTAAATTCACAGGACTTATTAAAATTTCATTGCAAGTTATGCTGCCATAAATGTGCCTTTATGTTACTTTAGGGACTTTTATGATACTTTGAACAAAATCGATAAAAAAAGCAAAAAAAAATTTATAATTTATAAAAATATTTGAAAGATATAAAATAGACTACATAGATTAGAAACGTTTACAGCTAAAGATAAAACATCCTACCAGTGAAACAGGCCATTAGCAGATCAATCACTATGCCAAGTTTTCGATTTTATAAAAAAATTTCAGAAAGAGTATATTTAAAAAGTTTTTTTTATTAAAATAATAAAAATTTTTATAAAATTTTTGAGATTGCTTAGAATCAAAGAGCAATTATTTTTAAAATCATTTTAATTAGAGTGGTGATTATTTATGAGATAGGCAGAACGAAACATAAAAAGATAAAAAAAAAATTTTTTTGTTATGCTGCCGTACCAAAAATTTGCCAATTATTGAATGCAGAATTAAAGGCAATTTGAAGTTTATGATCAATTTTTGATGCTCAAAATGATCAAATCAAACTAAAACTATTAAATCGATTGTTATTTCTTAATAGAAATAAAGCAGAGATTCACTTTTGGATTTAACATACTTTGTTTAATAAAAATATAAACTCTGTAATATCAAAATGCACATTGCAGAATGCACACCATCTAAATGATACTATTTTAAGTAGATAATTTTTTGCAGACTTTTGCAGATTTTACCTTAAGATTTAACAAAGTATGTTGAAAACAAAAAATGTACATCTGCACTAATTATATTAAATAATTACAATTTATTTAATATTTTAAGTCTGATTTGATCATTTTGGGCATCAAAAATTGATCATAATTTTTAACTTGCCGAATTAATCCATTACTGATTAAAATAACTAATAAAATTTTTGAGACTATTTTTACCTTTACAACTATTCCAGCATGTTGATGTTGATTCCATGAGTGAATAAAATGAATGTAATATACAAATATACAGCATGAAATGAGTTGAGAAATTTTTTTTGAATGAAAAAAAAATTAACATGATAATTTTAATTAACTTTGTCATGCTCCTTTTTGTACTTTTTGTATTATTGATAATTAAAATAAAGACTTTAATTTATAGTTTAAACATTAATTTGAATTTAAGCTAATATTTCTCTATTCTATTACATACCAGAGTCACAAAACCAGGGCTCAACTCTGGACCCTGTTTAATCTTTAATATAATGATTAAGAAGAAAAAAAAGGAAAATGTTTTTTAAAATAGCAAAATCTCGAACGAGCCTTTCTAGTTGGACGCCTTTAAATTCGAAAAAAAATATTCGGAATTAAAATAAAATTAACAAATTAAATTTTTTTTTGATTATTTTTTCAGTGTCATCTTTTTTTAACATTATATATTACTAAAGGAAAATGAAAATTTTTGATACAGACATTAAAATATTCCTTATTTTGGTTCATTTTGAATTTATTTTAGTTTCCAGTTTGAAAACATAAATGAAAAAAAAATTCATTATACATTAGTATTCTTAGAGCAAATAATACTGATAAGGAAAATTTTGATGCTTTTTTTTAAAAGTTATTTCAGCAATTCGATCAGCAATTTAGTTATATAATAAATTTTGCTTTACTTTAATTTACTTTTTTTTATTTTATTTTATTTTTTTTACATCACACTCGCAGTGTTTACTGAAAAAATTATTATTAATAAATTTTGTTATTGAACTTGGTAAATCAAAAATTTTATTTGAAAATTTTTAAAAATTAATTTCTTATTTTTTGGCTTAAAATAAAGAATAATTCTTCCGAATTAGTTCTCAAAATATGAATATTTGTGATTTTTTCAAAATTTAAATTTTTTTTAAAATACCCTGCTAAAAATCGATTGTCCCTTCGAAAAGTCTTGCTTTTTTCTTAGTCTTTTCAAAATGTATACTGAAAAATATCGATCTTTAGTCAGAACAAAGAGGGTCATTCTTAGGAGAAATTTAGTGAATTTTAGGTAAAAATGGGTTAAATTATCCTATTTACCCAGACTAAATCAGCTCAATTAATAATAAAATTTAGACTTATTTTATTTTAAAGCGATATGGCATTTATTTGATTTAAAGCTTCGAATTCTAGCTCAGAAATTCAAGCCATTCAGTATAAACTGAACCATTTCATTTCGAAATATAAAATTACTGTATCAACATTTAATTTTTACTTGAAATCAAGCTCACAAATTGCTCTTAATTTAAATCCTAAAAGATTTTGCTTTATAAAATAAATTTTTTTAATAGAATTCTTAGCATCATACACACGTTATCATTAATGTGTTTTTTAAAAATTTTAATTCTTTTTCTATAATTAATATTTTTTATAATAAATTATATAAGGATTTAGTTTGAAATATTGGCGTTGTAAAGTAGAGAGACCAAAGAAGAAATTACTCACGAAGAAATTACATAAAATTTCCACTTTTTGGAGCTTTTATTTTAAGCACTATCATGATTACGTGTGAACGATGCTAAAATTAAAAAAAATATTATATAAAGCAAAATATTTCATGGTATAAATTAAGAGCAGCTTGTGAATTTGATTTAAAGTAAAAGCAAAACTTTAATAAAGTTAAAAAAGTTTAAGAAAAAAAATGGTTCAGTATAAACTGTATTATTTCAACTTCAGAGCTAGAGGTGAATTGATTCGATTGATTTTTGCCGCTGCTGGACAACAATACGAAGACGTTCGTTTTGAAAGAGAACAATGGCCAGAATACAAACCAAACTCTCCTCTTGGTCAAGCTCCATATTTAGAAGTTATTGAAAATGGAAAGACATTCCAGCTTGCTCAATCGTTGACCATTGCTAGATATCTTGCACGAAAATTCGATTTGGCTGGTAAAGGTCCAGAAGAACAATCTGAAGCTGAGATGTACGCTGATCAGGTTCTTGATTTATTGAATGAAATGGTCAAAATTCACTTCGAAAAAGATGAAACTCGCAAGGCTGAATTATCAAAGAAATTGTTTGGAGAGACAATTCAGAATACTTTGATAGTTTTTGAGAGCAAAATTAACAAAAATGGTTCAGGCCACTTGGTAGCTAGTGGTTTGACTTGGGCTGATATATTTTTAGCTGATTTTCTTGGATGGCTAGGAGATAAAAAAGATGCTTTAATCACCCCATTTCCAGCAGTGAAAGCCTTGGATGAGAAAATTCTAAATCACCCAAGAATTTCTGAATGGATCGCCAAAAGACCCAAATCTGATATTTAAATAGAAGTCTTTTTAGTTTTAAGATTTTATATTGAAAAAACTCAATTATTTTGGTTATTTAATTTTCGATCAAATTTTTATTTTTAAATAAACATTAATTTTTAATTCAATCCATTACAAATTTTTTTAATTTTCTTACAATTTTTACAAAAAATAATTTTTTGTTTCAATAAGAATTTTTTTAAAATGACTTCGATTAAACTAATATGTTACTGAATAAAAAAAAATCTTTCTTACGATAAGCAAATATAAATTCGATTCAAGTGGCTTCAAAAAGTATTTCTGAGAAAAAATAGCAATCTTTGTATGAAATGTAGGAAGCCTTCTAAAACGAAATTTACAATCATTGTCTTAAAACACAAACTTGAATTTAACAAATTTTTCCTTTTAATTTTGTTAATTTCTTATTTTACTTGATAATTATCATATCATTGATTAAATCAAATTTTTTATGTGTTGTTCAAAAGTCATTTAGTTAAAATCAAGTAATTTGACTTGAGAAATTAAAATTAGACATAAATTTATTAAAATTACTAAAATTATTATTTTAACATTTATTTTATTTTTATTTAGATAAACCATTTATAAATTTATTGAATTGTTTATGTAAAATGTCAAAATAATTTACATAAATTTGAATTATACTTATTTTTTTAATAATTGATTAAACTCAAGTTGTTATTAAAAGACAATAATTTTCTTACTGGGCACAAAAATATTTTATTTAATTTGTAATTTTTTTCTAGTCACAAAACATGGAAGATCATATAGTGATAACAAACAGTTGCATTGTTTCTAAATTTGTGAAAAATTAAAAACTTTCTTATTTTCTAACGTTACCAAATCGGACGTTTCTGGAAGGGCAACTTGAAGTTCATGATCAAATGATCAAAACTAAATTGATTAAAATCGTAGAAAAAATGCCATTTTATGATGAAATTAGCTTTTATTAATATTTTTTTTTAAATTAAACATAGGAATTTCATTTTTGAATATATTTTTTGGTAGCAGCTAATTATATACTTTTTTTAATTATGAAAAAAGATAAATTATTTCAGAAAAAAAGATATTTATTTTTATTAGCATATATTTGTTTTTTTTTTTTACAGCAAATTAAATCACATGACAAAAAAAATAATGATCAAAATCAAAGTTGTAAAGAAAAAGTATTGACATATTTTTGTTATAATTTCACATTTTAATAAATTTAATTATTTTTACGTCTTTTTTTTTTAGTTGGATTTGATTGAACTTTTCCAGCGTCACTATTTTGAAAATTTAATGACTTTGGTGGACGTCCTCTTCCACATTTTTGAACTAATGGTTGAATTAAAATGCTTGCAGCTACTTGATCAGTATTTCTAAAAGGGACCGGTATTGAATTTTTAGCAGATTCTTCAATGTTATTTTATGTTTATGACATAACTGGCTGCAAACTTTTGGGTTGATTAGGCTCTTGAATGTCATTTTATTCTTTATTTCGAGCATTTTCTTGTAATTAAATGTTATCTTTTAATTGACAACATTTATCTATTTATTTAAAATATAGTTCGGCAAAGCCTTGGCCGGTTGGAATGGAAACTTAGTCCTTCCTTTCAGCCACATGAAAAATATTTTTGAAACTAAATAATTTTAACCAAAATGTTAAATTAGATTAAAGTTAAATTTTAAATTTAAATTTTAAATAATTGACAACATTTACCTACTGAAGAATACATTTATCTGCTAATCAATTTATTTTGCTACTAAGAAAAATAATTATCTACAGTAATTTAATCTACTAAAAATTAGATACTATAAAACATAATTAGCTACTACCAAAAAACTAAGACTTTCATTTTTTAATTAAAAAAAAAAAAGATCTTTTTTCTTATTGATCTTTAATTACTTCTTTTATAATCTTTATTCGCAAAATTTAAAGACAAATCTAAAATCTACTTTAAAGTATCCAAATTATGGCTATAAATGATATTTTAATTTGAATTCAAATTTATTACGACGACGCAAAGTTAAATTTTGTATTGCAAATTTTCAAAATAATGATAAAGAATTTATTTTTACTTTAAGAATTCTTTAATAATTTTTTCTTTAATTAAAGATTTTACAAATCATGTTTAATAAACTTAAGTCATTTACAGAGATGTTTAAAAGTCCCAAAATGAAGTCCAAGTCATTAAAAAAAAAGCCCAAGTCCGGACTTCCGATCATTTTAAGCAATGAAAAATGACTGGAAAAAATTCTCAGACCGGAGTTAAGAATTAGGCGGAATTTTTCGTGATCTTTCGTTAAATATAAAAAAAAATAAATGGAAAAACAAAAAGTTTTTTGACTTAAATTAAAGTCTTTGACTCGGACTTTCGAAAAAAAAAAGCCCGGACTTGGACTTGACTTGAGACTAGTGACTTTTAAACAACTCTAGTCATTTATAATTAAAAAATTCAATCAAAAATACCTTTAATTGTAATTAAAAACTAAAAATTTTGATTTGAAATTTGCCTTCTGGAAGCTGGCATACAAGTGTGAAATACACAATTAAAATCGATAAAGAAAGTATACAAAATTTAGCATTCTAAAATATAATTTATAAAAATATTATTAAATATTTTTATTGAGATTTTAATAAAGATTTTTTTTTAACTTAATTTTATAATCACGATTTTTTAGCAACCAATTTTATTGATAAAACTGCTATTGACTGTGATTTGACCATCTGTTCACAAAACAGGGAAAATCCCAATATTCTACCAGCTTCAAAAGTCTCTTTTTGAATAAATATATTAAAAATTTAATTAGTTGTTCATTTTTTTTAATTTTTCAGAATCTTATTTCAAGTTCCAGTAGAATAAAGGTTTTTATTTAGATCTTCAAAAATATATGTCTAACACTGGCTAAATCTATAATGCAACACAATCTTTAAAGGTATTTGAGATATTTGGTTTATTTTGAAATCAAAAATAAAAATAAAATTGTGAGTTAATTTTACAGTCTACACCGCTATTAATAATGCTTAAAAAAGTACTGGAAAAGGAGATGAGTGCCTCCGCTATTATCCGCTAGGGTAGAAAAGGGACAAATTATTATTTTTATTTGTTACTGAACATGTTCAGTTCAGTGCTGAAGCCCAGATTTACTATAAAACTAACTTAAATAAATAAAACTTTAAAATTAAATGTTTATTCACCAAAAATTTTATAATGATCAAATATTCAATTACAAAATTTTACCAAAAAATGTGTAATCTAAAGTAAAATTACGTAAGAAAAGGTCAGAACTTAAGTAATCTTGCGTATATTATTATTATTGTTTATTTCAATTGTCACCAATATGTTGATGTAAAAAGAGAAAAAATAAAATAAAGTAAAATTGTTAAGAAAATTCATTATGCAAAATAATAAAATTTTAAATATTCTGGGCTTTATATGGAAGCACTATATTTCTTTTACTTTTAAGTTCTTTTATTTTAAATCTTTTGTACTTAACCGGTATAAATTTCTAGTTTAAGTTAAACTAGAAATTTCATTGTAGCTTCTGATATTTCTTTAAGGATTTGTTATATGGACGCACATTTAATTTTTTTTACCGCACATACAAAACTTATTAACAAACATGTTGTTTTTTTTAACAAACACCAACTTATTAGCGCACAATTTTAACGCACATCTTCCTAACGCACTTAAATGTGCGCTAACGAGATAAGAAATATTAAAAAAAAAATTTTAACGCATATTTATATGTTAACTCACAAAATAATTGAATCGAAAAAATTATGTGTTTAGATATTTATTAAAATAAATGAAAGTTTATAAAGTCTAAAGTTAATAAGTTTTTTTTTAAATAGTTAAATAAAGATTACAAAAGTTTAAAATAATAATTTTTTAATTAATCTCTTATTAAGGCTTTTTTAGCTTTTTTTTGAGCCCCCTTTTTAGGCTTGTTTACAAAATTATCGTTATTTAGCAACGAGTTTAAACCTAATAAATGCCCACAAATCGCATCTTTTCTAAAATATTTGCAGTTACACATTTTATCGGTGATATTTATTAAAAATTCTTCATTATCAGAAAACTTATAAATATTTTTACCACATTTTTTAAAATAACCCTTTTTGGAGTATTTTACTCCAGCTAATTTAGCTTTGGAACTAGGGACAGGTTTGGTATGAAAAGTACTATTCTTGATTGAATTATATCTAGCAATACGCAATAGAACTTGTACAAAATCTAAAACAAACATTCTTTTCTTCTTAGTAAAAGTTCTTTTGATTGAGCGGTTGAATGACTCAATTGGCGAGTTTGTACAAGCGAATCCTTCGGGTCTATTAAAAATTTGCCATCTCTTAAATAGTCCCGTAAGCCACTGGTTTTTAACATAAAAGTAAAAATCTTGACAATTTTCTTTAGAAAACTCTTTAAATTCTCTAAAATTTCGCTCCATATCTTTTAAGTCAATTGAGTAATGCATTTTTCTAAGAAATTTTTTGAATTGCACTGCTAACTCTTTATTTAATTTCCCATATTCTTTCCTACAGTTAAATATAACGTGAAAGTAGCACATTAATAATTTACAATCAACAAATTGCTTTGACAAAGCATTAAATGAGGCAAGCCAGGCATCTTGCACAACATAGTCTGGATCAAATTCGGTATCTAGTAAAACTGACAAGTTAATAAATCCTTGATAGAATTCTTGGTAGTCGATTTCTTGTTCATGACTTGAAATACAAAATCCTAACGGGTGAAAATCGTGAACAGCGTCAGTGCGGCCTAAAACGATTAGAGGAAATCCATTTTTTATTAATTTGTAGGTGGCATCTAAGTGATAACATCCGGGTAAATTGGAGTCGATTTTTGACATTAGATATTTGGTCGTTACCATTAAATTAATATGTTTTTCCTCTGAGCCATTATTAATTTTAATTTTATTTTTACAATCAAATTTCACATTAAAAAAAAAAGGCTCGTGATCATCAAGGTCCTCCGAAAATAAATTATTTTGAATTAGTTTTCGGACTTCTTCAATTGAATTGCGATTGAACTTAGTACATCTAAAATTGTTAACAAAATTTTGCACCTTTTTTCATGAATATATATAAATAATTATGAAACATTGATAATTAAGTTAATTTGCATTTTACCTGCTTTAAAGAAGGCATTAAGTTTGCAGGAATTTTATACTCGTTTACTAATAATTCATGTACTCGACTAGGAATTATGTCCTTATTTGAAATAATAATATCTTCGATTCTCCTTTTAATGCGTTTGCTCATCCCTCTTGTCACTTTTATTTTTGTTATCGTACCTTTATGTTCACCAGACTTGTAAATATATGCTTTGTTTGACGATTGACAAATATAAATTCTCAATTTAAGCTGACAAGAATTTTTGTCACAATTACAATTCCTATAAATTCGTCTCATTAAATGAGGTTGTTCAATGTTTTTTTGGCAATTAATGCAACTACAATTGAGTACTTGACTATTTTTAGTTTTTGTATAAAAAAGATTTTTAGAAATATAATCATCGTAATCATCGATTGTATCAAAAATTTTAAAAAGTTCGAAACTACGTTTTGCTTCTTTGCAAGCTTTGTATAAAGATGAAATTTTAGACGTAGACTTGCTGGAGTTGTCCCTGGATTTGGACGTGATGGAATTGTCCTCGGATTTGGACGTGCTTGGGTAAGCCTCTGATTTGGACGTGCTGGAATTGTCCTTGGATTTGGACGTGCTGGAATTGTCCTTGGATTTGGACGTGCTGGAATTGTCCTCGGATTTGGACGTGCTTGGGTAAGCCTCTGATTTGGACGTGCTGGAATTGTCCTTGGATTTGGACGTGCTGGAATTGTCCTTGGATTTGGACGTGCTGGAATTGTCCTTGGATTTGGACGTGCTGGAATTGTCCTCGGATTTGGACGTGCTTGGGTAAGCCTCTGATTTGGACGTGCTGGAATTGTCCTTGGATTTGGACGTGCTGGAATTGTCCTCGGATTTGGACGTGCTTGGGTAAGCCTCTGATTTGGACGTGCTGGAATTGTCCTTGGATTTGGACGTGCTGGAATTGTCCTTGGATTTGGACGCGCTGGAATTGTCCTTGGATTTGGACGTGCTGGAATTGTCCTCGGATTTGGACGTGCTTGGGTAAGCCTCTGATTTGGACGTGCTGGAATTGTCCTTGGATCATTGGACGTGCTCGGATATAAATCTTTTAAATTTAAAAAGATGAGTCAATTTTAATTTTTTCCTATTTAATAACCCTTTAAATCCTCGTCAATGTCATTGAGGGAGTCATTAAGTTCCATTCTCCCTCTTTTTTCTTTTGGCTTTTTTGTTTTGTTATATTTCCTTTTGACTGAATAGCTTTTAGCTACTTTAGTCCTTAAATTCATTTTTTTTAAATTTTAAATAAACAGATTTTTTTTCCAAATGTGCGTTAAAGTAAAATTAATGTGCGTTTGAAATTTTTATATAATGATAGTACATGTGCGTTGAAATTATTTCGAAAATGTGCGGTAGCAAGTTTTTAGTGCGTTGTTCAGTAAATGTCTGTTTAAAAAAAAAATTTGTGCGACGGAATTTTTTGAATGTGCGTTAAAATTTTTTTTATGTGCGGTGGTTAGGCACACCCATTTCTTTAATTTGTTCCCTTATAGCAAATTTTTTAGCTTTTTTATTGTTGTCAATTATGCATTCCATAGATAAAATGGGGGCAGAAAGTTAATTAAGGGGGCAGAAATATTAGAAAATGAAATTTAAAAAAAATAATATCTTAAATCTTTTTATACTGTTTTTAAAGCTTTAATATAAACTTATTTTATCTTAAGTATTTTAGAAAAAAAGCAGGCTTTAAAAATCGCACATCGGTTTTTGAACTTATTTTTAAAGAATCATATTTTGACTTTTTGAAAATTTTTTTAATAACTCAAGTTTTTTTTGCAATAACTTATATTTTAAAATCAAAACTGACAAAGAAACCGGATCTATTTATCAGGAGTCAAGGCAAAATGGAATATTTGAAGTTAAACATCAAATAAAAAAATTAGAATTTTTATTAATAAATTAAAAAAAATCTTCTTTGATAATCTTTCTAACAAAAGAAATAAAATTTTTAATTTTTTAATTTCCAAATTTTAATTTTTTTATTTAAAATTTTTTTTTATGGCTTATTAAATAAAAAAAATAATTTTCTATAAAAAACAATAAAATATATTTTTTTCAATTTGTTTAATAACAATGATTATCATTTAACATTTTATTTCGTATTTTAAACTTAATTTGATCTTTTTGATCATAAACTTCAAATTGCCAAGCTAGCTAGACAAAAAGTCGATAAACACTTTTTAAATGGATACACTTTGAATAAGAAGATTTTTAACATGAAAGATTTCAGCTTTAAGTGTATGAACTTCTATACATAGGTTTACCAACCATTAATTTCGGAATTTTAATTATTAATATTGATATTGAAAAAAAAATCTATTATACACATTTAATTTATTTTTAATAATATTCTTTAATTAAATATATTTTATACACAAAATTACACGGTTCCCACTCTCATGCTAGATTTTGAATTTAAATAATAATACTTTAAACTAAAATTAAATTGAAAATTCTAATAGAAAAAACTCGAATCTTAAGTAACTACAGTCTTAGATCTTCTTCGATTGCTATTTTGGTCAGATTAAATTCGCCACTATCATCGCTTTTTAGTTGATTTTTATTTAAATCAATTGAAAACAGCGAATTGTCATTACATATTTTATCTGAATTTAAATTAAAATCGCTAAAGCCTTGGTTCATAGTTCCAGGTAAATGCTTGGTCTCTTGTTTTGGATTAGCTTTCTCTTTTCTACAAAAATATTTAATGTAAATTTTGATTATTTTTAAAAATAAACTTTTTCAAACAAGGCATCATTCTATACAAAAATTTTTTTCGCCATTTGAGCATAACAATCGACCAAACGATGACAAAAGCAATCGAAGTTGTGAGAAATATTGCGATAAGTATTTCATCTATATTTGCTTTGTTTGATGTCATTTACATTTATGATAGCCTAATCCTCAAACAAATATTCGCTATTTTAATTTTATATTTGAATTTGCTTTAAAAATTCCTTGTCGCTTTAAAGAAATTATTAGTTATGTCGCGAATTGGTATATCTTTAGTTAAATATGTTGACGTTGACGATTTAGATATGTTTCTTTAATATTGCTCAAACTTTTGTTCAACATATTTTTTTTTTAAAAACTCATTGTTTCCATATTTCAATCTTTTCTATTTCTTTCTATTTTGTATTCTCTATAAATAAAAAATTTAAATATTATTAATAAAAACTTGAATAAAAATAAAATATGTAATTTAATAACAATTAAATTTTTCAAATTTTAAACAAAAAACTGAACCTTAAAAAAATAACATTACAGTTTATTTAAAATTTTAAAGGAAATTCAAACTTGAAAATTTTTCATAAAAATTATCTCATTCAAGAACTTTATTTTTTTAACTAAATTTTTTTTCAAATCAAGATATTAATGAAAACATTAATCACTTGAATTTAAATAAATCATTTTTTATTGATTTTTACATTTTAAGATAACAACGAATTAACTCTAACTTAACAACAATAATTTAAAATATTACATAACATTAATAGCTAATAAACCGAACCGAAAAGGCTATATTTTTTGATTATATAATATAAATAACTAACTCAGAAAATCTAAGAAAAAACAATAGAATAAAATCATTCAAATTTTAATTATTTTTTCAGATAACTTAATTTCAATCAAATTGGTTTTTCAAATACTTAACTTCAAGATTTCGAACTAAACTAACTAAAAATGAGCGAAAATTGTATTGCTTAAAAATGAAATTATTTTTTGACAAAAGGTAAAAATAATTTTCGTTTACGTAATATTTGTTCTTGAAAGTGTATGAATTTACTGAGGCTTATGAGCGAATAAATAATTAAATTCTACATTTTTGTTGAATCCAAGAATGGGAACATTTTTTGCTAAAAAAAAGTCTAACTCATTCATTATGTCATTATATATTTGGACTTAGTCTTGAAGAATAATAAGATATTTGATTAACTTGATCTTTTAAAATTTTTAATTCTTGCTAAGAAAAATTTATTCTTTTAGACTTTGTTGATTTTGCGTAATTTATAAAAAAAACTTTGCATTTTTTGCAATGATTTAGAGTTTGAAAAATTATTAATGGAAAAAAGACCTTTAGAATTTCACATATATTTTAGAAATATTCAACTAAAAAGTCTGAATATTGATTTTTATTAAGATAGATAATTACACTTGGAAAGCAACCTCTACTAAATCATTTGAAAAGAATAATTAGCAAGAGAAACGATAAATTATTTTCTACAATTTTTTCAAAAATAAAAATAATCCCAAAATCAAAATTTTGTTGGTATTATTAGGTATTAGAAAAAAAAAACCAAATTCAACAAAAAATATGAGATAATTTTAATCTAAGCATATAAAAAGTATCAAAAATAAAAAAAAACAAAGGCTATAAAAAAACTTTGTTCTTTATAAAATATTTGATAAAATGAAAAGGCTTTTGAATAAAAAATTTGATATACTATTTATTGCATAATTTAGAATCCTATAAATCAATTTGCTTTCAAAATTGGTTCTTGAACGAGAGTGATTTGCACTTGTTGTTTTTACGCCCATGCTCGATTGATTTTAAATTTTTAAAAAATTATTTTCTAAGCGATTCTAAAAATTTAATTTACTCTCAAAAATACGTATTTAAAAAAATATTTTTTTTCGTTCATTTAATTTACCATTTAAAAAATTCATTTAATTTTCATCAAATATTTTATATTTATTTTTATAAATAATAAATTATAATCAAAAAATAAATAAAATAGAAACTTTTTAATGACTTTTTTTCATTATTTTAAAAAAAGGTTGAACTAAATTACAAATTAAATGCAAATCAATTGCCAAAATTAACTTAGGAAATTTTTGTATGATAGCTGATTATTATTTAACATTAATCAAAATTTATTAATTAAAAAAGTTTTTTACTTTATTTAAAATTAAATCTTATATGAAGTCAAAAAATCTTAAAATTTAGAAATAATAATAGATAAATGATTTTTTGATAACTTTGAGAATCGTTAAAGATTGTATTATACCATGTAAAAATATATAAGAATTTTTTCATCATAAAATAATTTGCTTAATTTTCTTTATTTATATCAAAAATAACATTAAATATTTGTGAATCAAGTGAAAATTTTAAATAGTTACAAAAAGTATTCATAATAAAATTAGTTTAAAAGATGCCAAAAATAATAAAAATAATTATATTTGATTCAATAATAATTTTAATATTTTAATTTTAAAGCTAATTTAAAATATTACAAATTATCAATATTCATTTTATCAAAAAAAATCTTTTTTTTAACTGAATAATCATCTTACAATTATCACTTACGTTAAAAGAGTTTTTCTTTTCAATTTTATATGTAGAACCTAATACTTTTTTCTAAAATATTTAGAATCCATTTATACCTTGCGGTTCTAAATCGAATAAGAGAGGAGTTAAAGAAAATAAAAGTTAAATTTATATCCCCCTTTTTTAAATAAATTACGGGTATGGATTGATAAGTAAATAAAACATATAAAAAGTGAATAAAGCAGAAACATAACTTTCTATTTTTAAACTGTTACCAAACACATAATTTTTTTTTCATAAATGTAAAAAAACATAAGCTTTTATGTAAAAATTAAAAAAAAAAACAAATCAAGTTCGATCTCAAGTTAATTTTGGTCAGATAAATCCTTTCGAGATGTCGTCTCATTTTTAGCTTTAATGTTTTATGTTTAATAATATTTAATTTTATTTTTTAGTTCGTTTTTTTTAAAAGATGCAAAATAAAAATTTTAGTTTATATTTTTGTTTTTAAAATTCATATTCTATATATTTTCTCAATTTCCCTTAATAAATTTCCGTATACTCTTGCCTTTTGCACTAAGAAATAAATCGAACTTCAAGTTTATTCCTTGATGAAGCTTCTACAATAATTAGAAAAATATTGAGAGTTATTTGCAAAATTAAACTTTATTCAATTTTGGATTTAACTCTTTGTGTAAACATCAGGAAAAATATTTGACAAAAGTAAAAAAATTGATTAAACATTCTAAAAAAATTTTAAAATACAAAAAATTTTTCTGACATTTTTAAAATTTTTAAATAAAACTTTCAGCATACCGCCATACAAGAACTCTTATTTTTTATTTCAAAAATTAGTTTTTATTAACAAATTAGAATCAATAAGAAAATTTATTATGACTACTTCTTCCGCTTTTTTGACTTTTTTTTATAACGACGCTTTTTAGAATCGTCGCAATCAGATGAATACGAGTCACTTGATTTATCTGAGTCGGATGAGTGATCAAAATTTTTGTGTTTTTTCGTCTTTTTTCTCTTTTTTTTGGGTTTTTTACATTCATCTTTTTTAGTTTCATTTATCAGCTCTAATCGATTATCAATTGAAATTTTTTTATTTTCATCAGGACTCGGTTTAGAATCTGGATACAACTCTTGGAAACCACTATGACCCCATTTTTCAGCATTAGTTTCTTTTGCAGATTTATACAATGCTAAAATAGCTTTTAAATCATCTAATTCTTCAGGAGTCCTGCTAGATTTTGGCTTATCTTCTTTAATTTCATCATCTGATGGAGATGGTGACTTAAATTTAGAATTTTTTTCACGAGATTTATGTCTCTTTTTTCTTTTATTTGAAGGTGATGGTTCTTTTTTTTTCCACATTTCTTGTTCCTCTAGGTATTTATTGTGAGAGATAGCTTGTTGTATAAATCCATTTAATACTTGCTTATTAAGCCGCTGCATCTAAATAAAATTAAATTTTCTTAAGATATTTCCAGATTTAATATGCCACGATTAAGCAGCAACAAATTGAAAAATCCTCAACTTTTGAAAAAAAATATTTTATTTAATAAAAAAAATTTCTAATTTTTACAACAAATAACTTATATTTTAGGCGAAATTTTATTTATCTGGAGCATATGTATGTTTGTCCATTAGATCGTCAATTTTTTCCTTGAGCCTTTCAACAAAATCTGATTCAATAAGCAGATGAGTTTCATCCAAATCTTCTAACACAAATTTGCCACCCACTTCACCTTTTTCATCCAAATAAAGTAAAAATTGCTTCATCGTTGAATCACTGGCATTTAAAAAATTTTATTCACACAATAAAAATTTTAAACATGGATCGAATTTTACCACTCTACCAAGGTGCCCTTCACAACTTTTACCATGGCCAAAAATTTCAAAAATATTTAACAAATTTTTTGAAATTATTTTTCACAATTAATAATCTAGAAAAAAATGCCAATACAATAATTTCATTTGAATTTATTTTTAGTAAAAATAACAATTCTAATTTTACTTTTTGATCTAGTAAAAGCGTTTGAACATTAATAAAATTGAAATTTTTAATTTTAATAAAAATTATTCTTAAAATGTTTTTTCATTCATTTGGTTTGGGGACCAAGTTAAAAGTAAATAATGATTTTAAATTTCAATCAATTAATTTAATAAAAAAATAAGTTTTCTTTGATATTTAATCCAAAACTCAATCAATGTACTCGGCTATTTCGAACTTCATCAAACAAGAAGAGCATTTCGGACCCATTTCAGCCAAATAAACAAAATGCTAATAAGGATTTTGAAGAATTTGTTGCCAAGAAGAAAGCATCTGGTGGACCCTTAGCTGATAAGATAAGAGTTAAAGGTGACACTTTTTTGGGACGAATAGTCAAGAGGATAGCTAATCCGACACCATTGAATATCCAGTTTAGACAGAATTTTAGTTTAAACGAAAACTATCGTATGATATACTTAATTGAAAATGAGCGTGTATTTTTGATTGTTCACAATTTAATAAAGCTTGCCCTTCCGGTATTTGCACTTTTGGTCTCAATATTTTTGATAGCTGAATTAAATGGGCAGTCAAAGTTGTCTGTGGAAGATCCCTATTTATTCCTGTCTTTTATATCTATTTGGTTTTTTTTTGCCTATTTTATAGCAACTAGAATCCAATATACGACAATTTTTCGAATTTATTACAATCAAAAAGAAGACAAATTCGCTTTTATTAAAATGAAGGGTTTACTATTATTTGAAAAAGAAGATTTTGTCAGACAAAATGTTATCCTACGATCTGTTGCTCCCAATCAAAGTGAATTTGTCAAAAATTTAACAAAAAATTTTGGAAATATTTTTATTAACAATAAGTTAAGAAATGTTGATTTTAGATTGTTCTCGTCAAACGATGTTATACAAAAAATGGTCGGAAAAAAACAATACGATATTTTGAGGAACAAATCAATTATTCAATAAAATTAAGCTTAAATTTTGCAGGTTAATTTAAATAAAATTAAATAAAGTCAATTTAGTGGTTAAAATATTTGTTTTTATAAAATAAATAAAGGATTTTTAGTTGTATTATTTAAATTCGAAATTTATTATATTGCTGAAATATAACCGATGCTAAAATCTGTTATCTCTATTAAATTTTCAGAAATAAACATATTCTTTATGAAATTACATAATTTTTTATAGTACAGTAGATGCTTAATTTATATCTAATGCATTGTTTCTATCTTATATCGCGAACTGGACTGATACCTTAGGAAAAGAACTGAGACTGGTGACAGGCCCATGATGGTTTGAGTCCCATTCTCATTCTAATCTTGGTAGAAGTGGTCAAACTTTAATTCGTTAATTTGATTTTTTTATATGTTTTTATCATTTAAAAAGAATAAAAATTATAATTTATAAAATTTCGAACAAGAAACTCAATTTCAATTAATAATCAGAACTAAACAATAATTTCACATATTTTATTAAAAATTTGAATATTCTACAATTAAAAATTTAGAACTTATTTAAAATTATTGATTAATTCAGTAAAAATAATATTTTTTTTTATATAGACTCTAGTATTGAAATTTAAATATCATTCTTTAAATGATTAAAGAATATTGAATTAACAAAAGTCGCGAAAAAGAGTGTATAAAAAATAATTTTTTTGATTAAAAAAACTATAAAATTATAAGCATTTTTTTTAATTTAGATACAATGCTTCTACAAAAAGCCCAACATTACTTAAATTATGTTATTTTTAATAAACTTACGTAAACTTAAATCAATTAAGTCGATAAGGATATGTAATTTTACATTAAATTTAGTAAATTTTAGTAAGAAAAATATTTTTAAAATATCTTTATTTTTCAAAATTTTTAAATTAATTTTATTTTGAAAAATAAAACTAAGTTTTCATTTCTTACCTTCATTTATGTAATTTTACGTCAATTTTAACTTTTTTTGGTAAAATTTTAAACAGAATTTAACTTTTGGAAATTTAAAAAAAAATAAAAGTTAACTTTAAATTTTTAGCTGCTTAAGCAGACCACGAGCACTGCACTATCTTTGTGCTAGAGCTGCCCAAGAAATGCTCCAAAAAATATGTTTAGGAACCAAATGTAAATAAGAAAAGGTAAAAAATTATTATATTGTTTTTTTTTTCAAAATAAAATTTATATAAAATTTTGAAAAATTAATAAATTTTACTTTTTTCGTACCAAAAAACTCAATGCTTTACTCTTTTGTTCTTATTTATTACAATTTTCTAATGTAAACTTTGATTAAAAAATTAATTTGATATAATTAAATTTCAATAATTGAAGCTACAAATTTTTTCATTATTTTTCAGGAAAGACATAATCTTTCAAAAACTTTGCAGACAATTAATGTAATTTTATTTTTACCTTCTTTCTGGCGTGCATATTTTAGTACAATAATTCTAGTTGGAACTTATTTTGAATTTTTCTAAATAAATTCAATAATTTTAGAAAATTTTGATTCCTATCAACGTCTAAAATTATAATTAAATATATTTTTGTTTGAAAATATTCTTATTTCCATAAAAAAAAGGAACTGATAATTTTTAAAATTCTAATACGGAATTTAAATTCCTAATAAAAGTATGGATTTCGGATTATTTATTTTTCAGTGTTAGTAGGTGAAAAACGGTGTTTCATTAAACAGTTTTATTAAGAGAAAAAGAAAAAAATTCCAATAAATTGATTATATTTTTTCAAATTGTTTGTTCTTTTAGAATTGAATATTAAATTTTTTGTAATTCTAAATTTACAATTACCGTATTCCCTCGTTCGATTATGCTGCACCACAAGTTAAGACACGCTTTTGGACCATGCACCAAAGTACATCTCGCCCATGCTTTAAAATTGTTAGCTTTGAGCGCATGCTCTAAAAGCGTAATCACGCGTTTAGGTCAGCATCAAACACTGAAAGCTTTAGTTTAATGTCTCATCAAGACTCGTTTTTAAGGAAAAGAATAAAAATATAAAAAATGAATTTTTTAATATTTTTTATTTCTTAATCTTTGGTGCTACACCAAATGCATAATTCAAAAAAATTATTTTAAATAAAATTTTAAATAAAATTTTATTTTTTCAATTTATTAAAACATATTTTGTCATTTTATGATGTTTCCCCATCGAATTTTTTAAGGCTCAATTTTTTTAATTTTTTGAAAAAGAATTTTTTTTTTGTAATTTTTAGAAGGTTTGTATGAAAATTCACAATGCCCCAAAAAAATTTACGATTAAGTCGTCAAGGTTTTTTGAACCCACCAAGCCAAAAAAATATAAAATAATTTTAAATAATAAAATGAATTGAGTTATGTTTTCTAGCCAAGCTAATTATGTTTTTGATTCCAAAGTCTAAACAAAATGATTAATTAAAATGAGAAAATTGTACCAAACAAGCTATGCTTCAGGTCTGATAAATTAGACCAAATTTTCTTCAACTTATATATTATTTGACTTGTCCATGATAAATTTTATTACGAATTGGAAAAATTTTCCAAAAAATAAGCAAAAGAATTAAAGCAGTAGAATTTGCGCAAGGAATAATGGTAAATAAAATACAGGAATTTTTTTTCATCTTAAAACTGTTTTTTTATCTAATAAATAAACAAAAATGATAAAACTTTTATTTTTTCATTCTCTAGTCTTTTTTGATTTTAATTAAAAATAAATAATGTAAAGCCCATTTCGCTAAAAAGCATGTTTTATTAAAGGGATACTAAAAACACCTTTAATAAAATATTTGATGGGTCAAATTAAAAATTTAAATTAATAAACTATGCTTTGAGCAATCATTTTTTTTGCTTTACTTGTTTAACAATGTTTAAAAAGAAGTCTTTGTATGATTTATCTTGATAATTTGATCCGGATTTTTTATTTTTATTAATTAAATTCAAATATTAGACTTAGCAAGAGATTTATAATCAAAGCAAACAAAATTTAGGGTGAGAGGGTTTTTTTTTTCCAAACAAAAATATACAGAGAAATGAATTTATTTCAAATTTTTGGGTTAATATCACAAAATATAAAATAAAGCTTAAAATTACTTAATCTATCTGAGTTAAAGAAAAAACCAGATAAATTAAATTTTTTTCTTCCGAAATCACTAAATTCTATTACAAATTAGTTCAGAATTTTTGAAATAACTTGGGAGAAAACATTTTAAAAAGTGTGCCTAAATGTCTCAATCTAACTTCGTAATTAACTTATTTCTCATAATTTAATCAAGTCTAGACTAAGAGTGTATTTATTTAACTTTATTTTTAAACTTCAATTTTAACCAGTGCACCACTATCTATCACGCATTTAGCGAATCGCTTCACCTTGAAGATTATCTGAGAGCTAATTTAGCTGGATCACGAAGCCACCTTGTGGATTTGAATAAATCAATTTTCCGATAAATTCCATAAACATTCAGCTCATTATTCGAGACTTTGCTACAAAAATCATATGATAATGGGACGTCTAGGAGCAAAATAGAGCGATTTTTTTCATAAATTATAATATTCAAAAAATTAAATTCGCAATTTCTAGGCAGCTATTTTTTTTGAACTAAGAGGGTTGCTTTAATTTAGATTCAAATTATGCCTTTTGGTAATTTATTTGAAATTTTTATGTTCATTACTTAGAGAGAAGAGGGGTAAGAAAAAGTAATGTGGTGTCGACTTGCAATATAAAGCAAATTCTCCATACACAATTTGAAGAAACACAACTAGGCAAAATAGAGAGAAAAAATATTTCATTATAAAAATATACGCATTTTTGTATATTTTTATAAAAACAAAAAAAAAACATAAAAACGAAATTATTTTTTTTCTCCTCTTTTATTTGTTCCCAAGTCTTTGAAAACTTCTTTGCTGATTGCGGCGCATCCCAAGCTTCAAAAGAGTTAGAGAGAAAAAATAGTTTTGTGTTGTTTATGTTGACGCCAAACTTCCACCAGTGCTAACACAACATGGATTCATTGCTTTCCAACGTAAGTCCAGAAATTTTTAACTTGGCAAAAAATTGTTCTATCTAGTTGTAAATTAGGCACAGCGTGGTGTACGCAAGGCCGACTCACTCGTCAAATATGGCCTATTCGACGAAGCACTTGCCCAACTGGACAAATCAATTGGTTGGTCATTTTTTTACCAAAACTTACATTTTACCTTAAACTCTTTACTTTTCTTTTGGCCTATAGTTCTTTTAAATGAGCTTAAATCGGTCACATCATGTTACGACTCAATTCAAATGATAAATACACAAATTGATTCTATTGATCGAAATATGCGCTCAGTTGCAATTAAACGATCAGAATCGATTAAAGTAATTATTCTTAATTATTTGATCTAATCATAATTCATCTCGAAATAAAAGATAAGTTATTTTTAGAGTTTATTCTACATTTTTAAACTTTTTTTAAGGCTCTTAAAAGTGTTCATCAAGTCCTCTATCGTAATTACATTAATTTATATTTAAATAATCTAGTTTATTTAAGTTTAAATAATTAAAAATTGAAATTTGAATTATTTTTAGTTGAAAATTTCGATACTGATTTTTTCTAATTACTCATTTTTTGCTCAGCGGTCAATAAAAAATATAAATAATTTTTGAAAAAATTTTGCACTTGCCGAACATAATTATGCTATCTGCATCATTAAAAATTCGAATTCCTTTCATCCAAAAATTCTATCAAATAAAAACTAAAGATATTTTTAAAACTGAATTTTAATTAAATTTTTCCATTTTGTTTTTGTCAATAGGAAAAAGGCTATTTTAACCGTAAAAAAAGTAAAATTAATCTTTAGCTTAATTTTTTTTTCCAATTTAGATAAAAATAAAAATTGTTTCAGTTCATTTTAAATTTATGTGGAAAATAATGTGCAAAGAAATTTCTTGTAAACTTCCACTAATTTATTAATTAATCATAGATTTAGAATCACTTCATTAATTTAACTTGTACTAAAGTGTGTCCAAATTTAAAAATAAATTGTTTAACAAAAATAATTCCGACATTCTAAAACACTTTTTTTATTCATCTACTTAAATTAACTGATGTTGATAGAAAATATCAATAGCATGATTTTTTCCATGACAGTTATATTTCTTTTTGATTAATTTCATTACAAAGAAATTAAATAGCTACCATTAACTGAATAAAATATTTCTTAATTTTTATCAGCATAAAATAAAACTAAGCTTTATAGTTTTGTTTCGAATTAAAATTTATAGCCTTTTTTAATTAAATAAACATTTTAAAAAAATTATTTACATTCAGAATCCCGTCATATGCTTTCGATATATTATTAGAATAAAGTAGATTTTTTAGTATAATTGAAAAATCTTTTAGAGATAAATTAAATTATTTAGAGGTAAGCAAAACTTTCATGCGGTTTTAAAATGTAATTCATCAATTGTCAGCAGATTTTTATAAAATATTCAACTGAGTTTATGTTACTTTCAAAATTAATTCTAATTAAAAAATATCCGTAAAAAATTTCGATTTAGTTGCTGGGTATTTAATTTTTTTTATTTTTTAATTATAAATATTTATCAAAAATTTAATTGTATAAAATATTCAAGCTTCATAGCAACTTGATTTTTTATTGACAACTGTCTTTAATAAAAAAAAAATTGCTTCCAGGTTTTTTTTTATTATATTTAATTAATTATAGGCTAGAACAATTCAAATAACTTCTATTATTTAAATTTCAACAATTTATAAACAATGAGAGCTTTTTTTTCAATTCAAACAAAATTAAAATGTAGATATTAACTTAAATTTAATTACAGGTGAATTAAATTGATTTGAAAAAAAAAACTTCAAAAATTTTTAATTTTATTTTGAATTTAATAAAATATTTTTTTAAGAAAAATAACCAAATTGAAAATTTGATAAATAAAAAACGATGCGAGTCGAAAGGCGACCATAAACAAAATGAATCAGTATTACTTCACAACTCATCTAAATCTATAACTATAGCCCAATTCCACCATGGATCTAAAGTACCAAAAAACGACAAATTGATGATAGAAGAATTGTCAACTACAAACGGTGAATACAAAAAGGTAAACGAATTTCTAATAAACGAGATCGAACTACTTAAAAAAGAGAACGATTTCCTCAAAGTAGAATTATTAAAGATTCATCTAAACGACAGTTTGAACGACTTGTCGTCAAACGAGCCGGCAAACTCAAGCTCCGTTAGTAATAGCTCGAGCAGTGTGCTGACCAACAACAGCAGTGTTTCATCTCATGACATATCAGCTAGATCGCTAGATAATTTAGGCCAAACGCCTTCCGCTTTAACCATGACTAGTCAAAAAAATTTAAAATCTCAAAACGCAAATGACAATCGAATCGATTTGTCTAAGTATATAAACAATGAGGACGAAAGTGATGACGATATGTTCAACGAATTGAGTGATCCAAATGACAGCTATACCTCATCAAATCTGAGTTTGCCACCGCATGAATTTATTGTTGATTAAAATTTTGTATCATACTACTTTCCATTTTTTGTCAGATTCGCGCTTCTTTAACAAAAAAAAATTATTAAAAAAATTTTAATTTAAATGTAAATTAATCTTCTGCCGACTTATTGTAAAATAATTTTTATTTTAGTGTACATAAACTTATATTTGATCTTTAAGCAGAACAACACAAAGAAATTACAAGCTTCTTTTAGTTTTCTCTTGTTTATAGTATTTAGATAATTGATATCTACATTGTAAAAAGAAAATTAAAGAAAAAAAGACGATAATGAAAAAAATCAAAATTTGTATTTAGCCTCACGAACCATTCGAAATTATAAAAAAAATAAAAAATTCTAAAATTTAGTCTTTTTGAAGATTTAAAAAATATTTTTTTTTATCACTTAGTTTTTTTATTTTACTTTTATTAAATTTATTTGATTAAATAAATGTAAATTGCTATTTTTTAAAAACTTTTTTTTTTAAATGTCCGTGAAATTCTAGACACACTGAGCAACCCATAAATGAAACTTAATTTTTTTAAAAAATTTCTAATTAACAGGTTTAATAATAAAAAAAATAATTTAATGGATAACTTAAAAATTAATCAATATTTTGTCAAAATATATTCAAAAATAAATTGTTTCAAAGCTTTTTAGTAAATTAAGTATTATTGATTTAAAAAAATTCTAATTAACAGGTTTAATAATAAAAAATTACTTTAATGAATAACTTAAAAATTAATCAATATATTGTTAAAATATATTTAAAAATAAATTGTTTCAAAGCTTTTTAGTAAATTAGATATTATTAATATTTTATTTTGTTAAATTCAAGTTTCCCAATACGAATATTCCTGCCTACACCATTGCTCACCTGTGTATTTTCAAATTTTAATTTCGCATTAATCAATTATGGCAAAAAATTAAGAGCATATTAAGCATTTCTCATAATTTTAATTTTTGCCTCTCTCCTCTAATTAAAATTAATTTAAAATAAAATTTAAATAAAAAAAGAGAATGTTATCTCATTAATTTAAAAAGTAAAATGCTGATTAAAATATCAAGAAAGCTCTTTATTTTATTTTTAAATTTTATATTTATTCATAAAGTTTATGTATTTCTTAATTTTTTAAGTTTATTTATCTCAAATTTTGATTGAATTGAGACTAAAAAGAAGATCATCATTTGACTTTTCTAGACATCCTAAATTAAAATTTATCTAAATTTTTAAAATAATACGTAAAAATTTCACTATCGAATGTAGAATAAACAATTTACACGTATTAGTTTTATAAGAATTTATCTTTTATTTACTGGTAGTGATTTTGGTTCATGTGCTGGATTCACTTATTTTCTAATATAATTCTGTTACATCATAAGGTGTCACAAGACGTGTAATTTCCCTTTAGACCATGTTTTCCGTTATCTAGTCGACGATAAAGAAAACCTTTAGTTTACCTAATAACATTTAATTGACTTGCTACTTTAGATTTTGACAAATTTTGATTAATTTTCAGAAAGCTTTACAATTTTTTTTAATGGTGTCTTATTTTTTTGGTTAAATAAATTAATGAAGTTAAATTTTTTAACATTTTTAAAAAAATTGAAAAAATTATTCTATTCAAAAAAATAGTTCAATATATTGTACAATTTAAAGAGAGATTTAATTATTAAAATAGTAACTTTTCTTTTTTTGCCAAAAGTTTTCACTGGATGCTTCAATTTTTTAGTCCTCAAAATGATTCTGATGTTTGAAATTTTTTTTCAAACGAAATTAAAGAAAAATCAAAATTTTCGATAATTGTAATGTAAAATGAGATTATTGTTCTAAAACAATTTCTCATAAAAAATAAGGAGAGTAGGAAAAAATTTTGTCCCCCAGTATTTCTATTATAGCTTAAGATTTCTTAAATTTTTATTTTTTATTTCGATAATTTACCTTCTTTAAAGAAAACACAATGGTTTATAAGTTTTCTAAAGACCTTTAAATTTATATCGTGGATTAATTAAAAGAAAGCTTATGAAAAAAAAATTAAAGGTTAAAAAAAAGTAGAATAAAATGATATTATAGCATTAAATATCAGTTAAAATGTTTTTCAATGAAAGTATCACGAAATTCAACTGATCATGTATTAGAATTTATTTGACAAAAATTCAAATTTTATTAATGAAAGTTAAATACAATAATTAATAAAAAAAATAATTTTTATTGAAATTGATGGACTAAAAAACGGAAAAATTTTTGAGTTTTGAATTGAAGATATTTGGAAATCTGAATATGAATTCTTTGATATTTGATTAAAATTACCATTGACTTATATAATCGACATTCTTCAAAAATAAAATATAAATAAAGAAATTTAAAACAAATAATTTTACATTGAATCGTTTGCCCTGTTTGGCCGAATATGTTGAATTATCTATTCTGAATGAAGCTGATGAATTTCTTATTTGTATTTAAATTTAAAAAAAAAAGTTTTTTAATCAAATTCAAAATTACCCATGGATGTCATTTGATGAAACAAATTTCCAAGGCGTTTGACATTTTAAACCTTAAATAAATTTTTTATTTTTATTTTTTAATTATTGATAAATCACGTTTACATGTAAATTCATGAACAGTTGGTTTTGCCTGCATAGTTGCCTCTCTCTGGATATACATATCGTCCTTGGGTAGTTCGTAGGTGGTGTAGTGTGACTGGAAAGGAGGTACATGATGCTGAACATCAAAAGTAGATTTACTTTTAATTTAGAGAATATTTAAAGAAGCAAAACCTTTTTTCGAATATTCAAAGCATTTCTTCTATCCATAACCAACTGTTTCCTCAATGCTTCAAAATGTATAGCCTCACTACCCATGTTTAAGGAATAAGTCTAGTTTTACTTAAACTTTAAAAAAAAATATCAATTATTTCAACAATTTAAATATTTGATTTTGCTAAAAATAAAGACGCAATTTTTCAAATTTGTACTTAAGCTCTTCAGAATATATTTACTAAACATTTTCATGGAACTTTTTTTGTTCGATTAAGTTAAAAAAAAAACAAAAACCAAGCTAATCTTTTTTTAATACAAGCTAAATTCATTTAATGTAACCATGGATGCAGTTTGTTTTAAAAAGCTTATTTTATTTCTTAGACTTTAAAACCTTAAAGCTAAATCACCATGCATTTGGAGAATCTTCGTTGAACGCCAACTCTGAAAAGGTTTACTAATATGTTTACACAAAAATAGCTTTTTTTTTAATTTAAAATAAACAAACATTTAGTGAAAATTTAAATAGAAAATAGATAAATTAGAATTTAGAAGGAGAACATTTTAAAGCTTTACTTAATTTAAAATAAAACAAGTCCAAAATAAAGTTGAAAAATTCATTTTATTAATAGTTTGATTTGATGAACGCTTTATAATCAATCAAGTACTTGACTATTGAAGATTGTTAAAGCTTTTTAAGCGGTAAATCTTAATGGAAAAAAGGATTTTTCATTTGAAAAAAATTGATTTTAATTATTCACTTTAATTATTTAAAATATTTTCTGAAACAATATTTAGCATTTTGAATGTTATGGAAATGGAGCCTTAGTAATAAAGTTTTTTTTATTTAAACAAATAAATATTCAGTCTAATTTACTTAAATAAACATAATAGTGTTGATATCTGTTAACAACTTAACTTAAATAGTAAATTTAAATTGAAGGGGAAACTTTATAGAGTCAATTTAGAAATTTGAAAATTAAATTTTATTTTATTATATTTAAAAAAATTATAGGATTTTGGAATTAAAAATGTTCATCATTAGTAAAAAATTGAATTAAAAAATTTAAATAAATAAAATAAATTTTTAACTAAAGTAGTTTTCTCACAATTTCTTAAAATTTTTCGAATTTTTTAGCTAACTTAAAAAATTGATTTCCAAGAATTTGTCGCATTTTCAATAAAGAGTTTTTATTTTTGTAAAACAACATATTTTAATAAAGAAAGCTTTTGAAAATGGATTTCTTTCATTAAAAAAAATAAGAAATTATAAAAAACAACAGGATTCCGTAATTTCTTGAATAAATTTTAAAATCAAACTAATTTGTGCAATTTGAACTTTAAAAAAAAATTTAACTAGTTACTTATTTTTATGTTGAAACCTTTTTGAGATAAAATTAAAAAAAAAACTCTATATTGCCTTGATTTTGTGTACCGAGAGCCATATCAGAGAAATTCCCAAAACTTGAAACAAAATACTGGATATTTAGGTCTGCAATTAAAAACCAAACAATAAACCTTTGGTATTAACAATAGACTTGATGCAACGATCTCTTTTGGTGATGAAAATTTTAAATGTTTCGACATCTTAACATATCTGAGAATGTCAAAAAAAAGAGGATCCTTAGAGTAGCTTTTTTCTGGACAAAAAAAATGAAGAGAAATGCAAGAAGACCTAAGATGACCTAGACTGTTTAAAGATATGAAAGTCGCAGCTGAAATTAGGAGATAGGCTGAAATTGTTGAATGTAGGGGATGTGTAGAAACTTTATGCTCTAAAAGGAGTTGAAGAAAAGAATTAATGCAATATGAACTTAAATAAAAAATAACTTTATGTATAATTATTTTATGTCG
This sequence comes from Brachionus asplanchnoidis, assembly GCA_025491095.1. NCBI lineage: Eukaryota > Metazoa > Rotifera > Eurotatoria > Ploima > Brachionidae > Brachionus > Brachionus asplanchnoidis. The sequence continues at coordinate 2,974,638 of JAILYF010000006.1, forward strand.
AAACCTTTTAAGATAAAATTTTTTAAAAATGAATCCCATTTAAAACCCATTATTTGTTAAACACTTTTAATTTAAACCTTATCCAGAATATTTTCGATTAAATTATTTTTTTATTCGGAAATCTGTATTGAGTTAGCAATTTAATAATTCAATTTTAAATATTGTTGAGATGAATAACTTTTTATGAATTCAACTATAAGCTTCAAATTTGAAGTTAGTTTTAACCAAAAGTGTATTATAGACTATTTAATTTTTCTAAATATTTATTTATCGCGTGAAAAATTTTTAAGAGAAGGTTTGATATAAAAAAATTTTAGAGAAAATTAATTAGAGAGTTCGTGACCGAATATCAGCCAAATTAAAAAAAAAAAAGTTAATATTTATATTTTAAATTGTCATTAATTTAAACTTTAAATTTATTATTATTTTTTATTTCATTTTTAGTTTTTTTTATTTTCTCTTTCATAATAATATTTGAAATATTATTATGAAATAAAAATTTTAAGTTAGTTTAAAAAATAAATAAGATCGTTTAGCACATCAAACCTTTTGCAGCAAGAAGTGGTAAAAGAGACCAACTTCTTTATGAGATAGTTAGATATAGCGATCGGCGCAATTTTTTAAAGAATCTCCCTCTAAACTATATAAATATAATACTAGGTCAAATAGTTGACTTCTTATATTTTTCAAATCTTCTTCGAAATTTTTTTTTTTATTTTATCAGATCCTTCTTTCCTATTTTTAGAAATAAGGTGAATTTCATGTTCATTTCAATTCAAACAGTTTTTTAGTAATTTTTCAAATTTTTTTTTATTTTAAAAATTAAATTAAAATTTAATTTTTTTTAATTTTTCATGAGAAATGAGCTTCAAGTTCATCTAATTTGAAGACTATTAAGCAAGAGTTAATAGTAGTAAAAATATCATGAGTGAAATTTTCTTATTAATTTTAATAGCGTCTACCTATTCCCCACAAACAAAAAACTGTCACCCACAAATCAAAAACTTTTACCCCAATCAAAAAATTTTCAGCACAAAAATAACTTGACTAAGACAAAAGCTGCTCTCCACATATAAGAAAAACTTCTAAGTACAATTTTTTTCATAAATTTTCTAAACTGTTCAACACAAAAAAGAAAAAAAAGTCTAAAGGAAAAATTTTTTGATTATCTTTTAAAAACTGCCACTAAATATTTAAGATAATAAAATGCCTATGATTTTACGTAATAAAAAAAAGTTTCCGAATTTTTAAAAGTATTTTTTTGGAGATTAGAAAATCCAAAAAAATGAATGCAAATATTTTATTAAGTTGGGCTATTGTAGTCACCAGTTAGTCCTAAATAAGCTACTGGAAAACGACGAATTTGTTAATAAACATAAAAAATTTAGTCCAAAATAAGCTGGGATAAATTGGTTTTCACTAAAATAGATTTTAATTTAATTTTTTTGATTTTATAAACACTATTTGAATGAATTATATAGCAAATTTATCAAAAAATTTATCACCACAAAAAAATTGTGTTAATCAATTATTTGGTTAAATGTGTAAAAATTATTTTTTTTTTGAATTCGGCACAAAAAAATTGCGTTTACTAGTGATTTGTGTTAAAAAAATTTTTGGTTTGTGGGGAACAGTTTTTTAATTTTGGAAACCATTTATCTCATTTTAATATACAAAAATATAAGTTATCTGAGAAATAAATTTAAAAAAATACATTTTTACTTTTTATTCAAATAAAATATAATCAATATTTAAGTTAGTTCCATCGATTCTTCGACATTATTATTTTGATCCTTATAATCTTTCAAACTATCTTTAGTTACTTTTAAATTTGGATTCAAGTCCATAGAATATTGCACTTGCTCATCTTCATCAGTTTCATAAGCATCATCATCATTTTCGTTCAAATTCTCCTTATCACCATCAGCTTCATCGTCCGAAGCCACATTAGCCAATTTTTCCAGCAATTCTTTAACGTGTGCCTTCAGTGCATCATCCAAATAGCGCTGCTCGAATTTAATTTTTGAACTCATCTTTTTAGCATCATAGATTAATAAAAAATTTTGAATTTAGTAAAAAAAATTAACCTCATCAGCTTTTTTGAGATAAAATTTGGCATTTGAATAATAATCTTCGCCTTTACAGTAATTCACCCATCCCAGCATGTACCATATGTAAATAACTTCATCATCTTCTTCGACCAATTGTTCCAAAACAGTAACTGCCTTGTCAAATTCTTCGACTTCTGTTAATATCCTAGCTGTATTTATACGTGAATCATAACTTAATGTAATAGCTTGACTTGGGTCTGTCAAAGGACCACATTCACACGCTTCTAAATATTTGGGCAACCAATTTTCAACACTATCTAAAATAAATTTTTTCGCCTGATCCATGTCATCCTTGCTGAGCCAGTAACTGGCAAGCAATTGAAGTGTTTCCGGATTTGTACAGTCATATTCAATCGATTTATCCAGATAAAGCTTGCACAAATTTTCCGCTTCTTCTTCCATGCACAAATCGGTCAGATACAACTCGGCTATGGAGCAAAATGCAGTGGATATGTCAAGTTTTGTGACACTATTGGTATCGCTATCTTCATCTTGCTTTGAAGTCGAAGGCTGATTTGTGTCACCAGATTGTTTATTAAATTCAATTAGCATGAGTTCTACGCCTTTTTTGTAAAAGTTAACTGCTTCAATTCCGGAAGAAAGCTGGGCTAAACACATGTATTTACTGAAACCATCGTCTGGGCTCAGACCAACTAGTTTCTCATAAACACTTTTCGCACTCTCCACATTGCCCATTTCCATTTGAATCGATGCCATTGTGTCCAAAGCATGCAAGTTTTTTGGATCTATATCCAAAGCTTTTTTGGCACATTGGAAAGCTTTTTCGAGCTCATACTGGTCCAAAAAGTCTTCAGCCTGGTGAAATTTATTAAAAAATTGCTTAAAATTTTTCAGAATTATTTACATGGTCCAAAAGTTCTTCAACTGATAGCTTTGATTTTGACTTTTTTTTCTGTTGGGCTTTTGGGTACAAAAAATTGTCAATAAAATTTATTTTTTTTTTATTAATTACTTTTAATAGCCGTGGATCTCTTTAATTTTCCCATTTTAATTTATTTAAATTTTGTTTCTTTACAGGTTAAATTGAAGCGAGCATGGATTTTTAATTTTAAATTATAAATTTATTTTTGAATGAATTTTAGGTTAATGTAGATTTGCTGCACAAATCCAGCTTTTATATTTTAAGTTTCAAAATTAAATTGATATTTTCTTCAAACGAATGTTTTGATATATCTTAGAGCCTATTTAATTGTATTTAGAGAAATTCATTTATATTAGATATTATTTTTTGATTCATTGTTGAAAATTAAAAATCTGAAAATGTTTATAAAAAATGAAAAAGTTTAATTGAATTTTTTAAATTATAAAGGATATGGGGCAATCATAAATACAAAATCGAAAAATTAAACTTTTATATATTTTCTGGTAGATCTCGACGAGCTGAATCATAATCTGTTAGAATTATAAAAATCTGACCTTCTACTCAAAAGTTACAGCGCTCCAAAGTTCTAGATTTTTTTAATTACTGTTTTAATTTAGAAAACCGTATCTCGGTCAATTTTGAAGCTAATTATACTTTTTGTATATCAAAATGTTCAGAATTGAGTAAGGAATCCGAAAATGGCAGAAAAAATAGCTATAACAATACTCGTTGATCCATTAGCCCTTCAAAAACTAAAATTTCCACTTTATTTACTTTTGAGGTCTGAAGATGGTATCTTATGATGGATTAAATACCCCATAGCCAAAGGACCATCGATAAAATTTTTTTTTATTGTTTTGTTCTTCTTAGTGACTAAAACATATAAAACAATCAGTTCCTAGAAAATTATGCTTCTTTAACTAAATATGCATACAAAAAATGTCAATTTTATTTTTATTTTAAAAATTACAATTTAAGAAAAATTTAATAACATTTTCTAATAAAAAAGGCGTAGGCATTAGAATATTAAATAATTAAAATCTAGGAAACTATTTTTTGCATTTAATAAGTTTAATTTCTAAATTTTTACTCTCTCCTACTTAAGATTTAATTCATAAAAGTCTTCTAGGTTTGTACAAGCTTAAGTTTTTTGAATCAGATATTTTTTGTTATTTTAACTTTTTTAAAAATTCAATATGAGCAATAATTAGCTTAAAAATTCGGAGATTGGATTCGGAGGTTAATGAGACCAAAGTGGTCCCTCAAGAGAAGCCACTTGAAACATTTGAACTTGAAGAAAGATTATCTAAGTTGTTATTTGGCCCGAATTTATCAGGATATGAAGTTAATAAGGTTAAGAGTGTGATAACAAAAATTTTAAAACATTTCAATGGTCAAATGATGATATTGGACGTACCAATTTAATCGAACATGGTATTGATACAGGTGATAACAAGCCAATTAATATACGCCAATTTAAAATTCCACAAGCTTTGGAGGGTGAAATGAAGGCTCAAATTGACGAGATGCTTAAAAATAATCTGATAGAAGAAAGCTTTAGTCCATGGTGTAGCCCCGTAATGTTAGCCAAACAAACATCTAGAGATGGAAAAGTCAGTGACCGGTTCATAGCTGATATGCGTAAACTCAATGAGATTACGAAAAAGGACTCTTTCCCTTTGCCTAGAATTGATCAAACATTTGACAAGTTATGTGGTGCTATTTTGTTTACAGTAATGGACCTAGCTCGTGGTTATTTTCAGGTTTTACTTAAAAAGTCTGACCGTGAAAAGACAGCTTCTAGAGCTAATAACAGACTGTATCAGTGGGTCATTATGCCGTTGGGTTTAACTAATGCGCCGCCTACTTTTTCGCGTCTTATGGATATGGTTCTAAATGGTTTGACTTTCAAATATGTACTTGTTTACTTAGACGATCTAATCATCTTTTCCTGTTCGCTATCTGAGCACTAAGAGCATTTAAACATGTTTTGAAACGCAATCAAAATGCAGGTCTCAAGTTAAAACCCGAAAAGTGTATGTTTGCGTCTCATGAGGTTAAATATTTAGGGTTTGTGGTGACAAAAGATGGGGTGATGCCAGATAAAGATAAAACTAAGGCGATAAGCGAAATGGTATTTCCAAAAACTCCAAAAGCTTTAAATCGATTTTTATGTTCAATTAATTATTATCGTGATTTTATCAAAAATTTTAGTGGTATTGCTAGTGTACTTTACAACATGTGTCAGTCAAATAAGAAGGGTAGGGAATAAGACAAATTATGGAAGTGAACAAGCTAATTTAGCGTTCAACTCTGAAAAAGGCACTCCAAGACGAGCCCATTTTAGCTTACCCTAACTTTAATCTACCTTTTATTATACAATCAGATGCTTCTCAGAATGCTATTGGTGCTGTTATTGGTCAAATAAGAAACTTTTTCGGAACGAGAATACAATTGAGATGCTTTGGATCTTAAGGGGTCCGGTTAAATAAGTCATTAGCTTAAAGCATACAATCGAAAGAATTAATGATTTAAAAAATTGTCAATATTTTAATTTGTTTTTTATTTCAGTATTTATTTTAATTATTTGTTTATAAAATTTTTCATAATTTTAAAATAAATTTGTAAGGATAAATAAACTTTTAATATAGTATTTAAAAATTTTATTTAAAAATCTACTAAATTAATCTAAATTAAAATTTGAATTAAAGAGGAATACAGGATTTGCATTGAAAATTTGCCCCTGTTTTATTTTTGATTAGATCACTCAAATTTTATTATTTTTATCAATAAAGATACCTTGTTTAAACTGTATTCAGAATATTTTAAATATTTTTTAAATTTTTGTTCCAAAGTTTACCAATTTGGAAAATAAAATATTTTTCATTGACAAATCTAACTTAACAATAAATTCTTTTTTAATATTAATGTTGAATGAAACTAAGGAACAAATTTTTTACATTACTATAGTTTTCATATCATTAAAAAAGATGTCTAAGTTTTCAGGGATCAAGTATTTAGTATTAATTAAGAAAATATGACACTCTGTCCAACATAATGGATCAAGAGACTCAAATAAAATTCAACTACTAACACTCTTGATTCGACTTTTTGAATTCGGTTATAGATATGTTGAAGCTGAATAATTCTATTACATTGGTAGTCAGATTGGTGAAAGAATATGGAGAGGATTCCGAACCAAGACATATTGACATACTCTTAATTCAATATTTTTTTTTAATTTAAACTTTTTCAATTTTTATCTTTTTATTTTATTTTAATATTTTCTTCTCAGTTTTGATTTGCTTTTTATCTGAAAAAGCTTTAGCTCGACATAGCAAAACAAAAAAAATAAATAATTTAATTCAATTTTTAATTAGCTAAAATTATATAATATCTCAAGCTATTCTTTTATGATTCATTTTTTTTGTGCTTAACTTTTTCGATTCATTTTTTTTTCTTTACTTTTTCGATTAATTCTTATTTTTTGCTACACTTTTACTATTCATTCTTTTTTTGCGCTATACTTTTTCGATTCAATAATATATATTTTTAAGAAAAAATTAGTTAAATTGTGAAGATTTAATTAATCAGTATGTTGTAGAAGATCAACTCGAAACTGTGTTGGATCGAAAAACTGTTTCTTAAAAAAAATACTCATTAAAAATCAAACATTTTGCATCAAAAATAGAATATTTATATTGTACTTTTTTAAAACAAAAATTCTTAACTTTCATATTTTTTTTTAATTTAATTTTAATTTTGTTTTTTTTTGAATGACTCAATTTAAAGAGTTCATTTTTGCATTGTTAAGTTTCTGAAATGACTTTTAAAAAAAATTTTTTTTTTTTTTTTCAATTTTTTAAATTTTTTTTTCAAATAAATATTTTTAAAAGTATTGTCACAATATCATTAAGTTTCTGTTTGTCTAGAAGTATCCTGTGAAATCAATACATTTAGTGAATGAATTTTTATTCAAATTAAAAAAAAATAAAGTTTTTTTAAGAAAAAGGTTGATTATCTTTAAAGTTTAGAAAAAAATCTAGACTTGTCCAAATTCAGGAAAAAAAAACGATAAAATATTGCTTTGACAGAAATTAATAAGAAAAATATTAACTTTTCTTTAAAATTTTGCAGGATTATTTTTAAACATTTTATGAAATATTTTATCCGGAAAGATTTGTTGTGCAGATGATAATTTTTTTTTGTTTTGTGTATTGTTTTCTGTTTTCTGTTCATGTATTTTGATTTATTTAAGACTTGCTATAAGTATATTTTTAACTTTTCAAAATAAAAAACTAAGCAAATTGAACACTAAAAAATTTTATAAAATTTTTTACGGAAATCTGAGACTTACAAATTATTATTATTATTAATTATTATTAATAGTTGTTTATTATTGTTGTTCAAATGATATATTTTTAATTTTTATTGGTTTCTGTATCGAGCCAAAGCTTCTAAGAATAAAATACAAAATTAAAAATAAAGTTAAATAAGATAACTAAAATAAAATAAATAGAGAGTTTTTCGTGGAAATAAGCTTTAAAAAAAATAAAGGAATTAAAATAATTTAAAACATGTTTGTTTGTCTTTTTAATTGATGAAGATTTTATTTCTAATACACGTGCTTAAAAATAATTTTTAACTTTTCAAATTGAACAATATAAGCAGATTGAACACTGTATAATTTTATTAAATGTTTTTATTTGATTATTTACATTTCATGTATACCCAGTCAAACATTTTATGAAGATTTTATAAAGTTTCTTAAAAGATACTTTATAAAAAATTCTATAATTTGACCTATTTTGAAGAGAAAATAGAGATATTTATATAGATAAAAGAATTCTTTACAGATATCCCAGTCAAATTTTTTTAAAGGCATTTTGTAGAATCTTTAAAAATTCTTTAAAAATCGTTTTAATAATAATCTCTTTAAAAAAAAGATAATCTAGAGTTAAAAACTTCCAACCCAAAGCCAGATTTTCCAAAAAAATGGTAAATAAAAATGAAATTTTGCTAGTTTTTTAAAGAAACTTATGGACAAAAATGTTTTTCCGTAAAATTTTGCTTTTTTGCAAAAATTATCCTTAAAATTGATGATATAATTTTGTAGAAGTAAGTGCTTTTTCTATTAATTTTTATTTTTCTTTATCAAAGTCTCTGGTTTAAATCTCTTTAGTTTTAACTTTATTCAAATTCAAGATTAAAGCAGTTTTGTTTTTAAGCCACAAGTCTTAACACTATAAGCACCAACGAGTCAAAATGACTCTTTTTCGATTTTTAGCCGCTTAAATCTAAGTCGATTTTTTTTTTTTTGAACAAAATTTATTTTTCTCAGCATAATAATAAGAATAACTATCTAAATTAACTAAATTCAAATAAAAAAAAAATCCTTTGTACAGAATCAAGTATATACTACTAGAACCACCAAAACGAGTCATTTTGACCCGCTTTTTAATATAAATTTTGACTTAATCTACAAAATCAATGGATGAGCCATAAATAATTAATTAAAAGTATACAAATCTTTAAAAAACTGACTCAAATCCTAATACTTGAACAAAGATAAGCAAATTTAAAAAATAAAAAAATTATAGTTTGCGTATTTTACATGAAAGACGAAGAATTGGCTTAAAAAGAAATGAATTCATTTGAAATTAAATTTTTGCCAGATACTTTTTTTAGCCAAAGAGGAACACAGGATTTGCATTGAAAATTTGCCCCTGTTTCATTTTTGATTAGATCACTCAAATTTTAATATTTTTTATTAATAACGATACCTTGTTTAAACTTTATTCTGAATTATTAAAATATTTTTACAATTTTTGTTCCAAAGTTTACCAATTTGGAAAATAAAATTTTTTTATTGACAAATCTAACTTAACAATACATTCTTTTTTAATATCAATGTTGATTGAAACTAAGTAAAATGAATTTTACATTCCTAGGGTGTCCATATAATTGAAAAAGATTTCTTAGTTAATAGGAATTTAGTATTTATATTTTATTTAAGAAAATTTAATACTCCTCCAACTTTATAGATCAAGAGACTTAAATAAACTTCAACTACTATCACACATGATTCGACTTTTTGAATTGAGTCAGAGATATGTTGGAGCAGGGCTGAGTAATTCTGTTACATTGGTTGTCAGACTGGTCAAAGAATATTGAGAGGGTTTCGAATGAAGACATATCGACAAACTTTTAATTCTTTTTTCTTTTAATTTTAACATTTTTCAATTTTTATCTTTTTGTTTTCTTCTAAGTTTTGATTTGGTTTTAATCTGAAGAAGCTTTAGCTCGACACAACTAAACAATAAAATAAATAATTAATTTAATTCAATTTAAATTAGCTACAATTATATAAAGTCTCAAGCTATTCTTTTACGATTCATTTTTATTTTTGTGCTTTAGTTTTACGATTCATTTTTTTTTTGTGCTATACTTTTACGATTTATTCTTTTTTTGTGCTATACTTTTTCGATTCAATAATATTTATTTTTAGGAAAAAATAAGTTTAATAAAAATCATACAGCTTTTAAAATAGGTTATGAAAATGGTCATATTAAGGTATACTCTAATTTTGTTTTTTTTGTTTGTCAATTTTTACATAAATAACGTAATCATCCGAATCTAGTGACATGTCTTTAAAATAGAGTACTCTATTTTAGTGACACACTGTTATAACATGTCAATGATTCTATAGTGACATGTCACTAAAAATTTAATGACATGTGACTTTATTCGGATGATTACGTTATTTATGTAAAAATTGACAAACAAAAAAAACAAAATTAGAGTATACCTTAATACAGTACATCTTAAAACTAACTTCATCGATTTCTTTCCTCTCCTCTTCCTCACTTCTTCCTCACTTCTTCCTTTCCTCTTCCTCACTTCTTCCTCCGAGGAAAGGAAGAGGAAAGGAAGAGGAAAGGAAGAGGAAAGGAAGAGGAAAGGAAGAGGAAAGGAAGAGGAAAGGAAAGGAAGAGGAAAGGAAGAGGAAAGGAAGAGGAAAGGAAAAGAAAGCGATGAAGTTAGTTTTAAGATGTACTGTATGACCATTTTCATAACCTATTATAAAAGCTGTATGATTTTTATTAAATTTATTTTTTCCTAAAAATACAAAAATAAAAATTTAAATACTAAATTCCTATTAACTAAGAAATCTTTTTCAATTATATGGACACTCTAGGAATTTAAAATTTTCTAACTTAGTTTCATTCAACATTGATATTAAAAAAGAATGTATTGTTAAGTTAGATTTGTCAATAAAAAAATTTTATTTTCCAAATTGGTAAACTTTGGAACAAAAATTGTAAAAATATTTTAATAATTCAGAATAAAGTTTAAACAAGGTATCGTTATTAATAAAAAATATTAAAATTTGAGTGATCTAATCAAAAATGAAACAGGGGCAAATTTTCAATGCAAATCCTGTATTCCTCTTTGTATTTTCGCTCAATTAAAATTAAGAATTGAATTGTTTTATCCAAATAATAAATTTTTATATATTAGATTCCACTAAAACGAGTCAAAATGACTCGTTTTGGTGCTTCTAGTAGTTAAAAATTTTAGTGCTTCTAGTGTTAAGTCAAGTCAAGTCAATGACTTAATTTTTTTTTTTTAAGTCATGTTAATGCCTTAAAAATTTTTTTTTTTTTGACAAAAATATGAAGAAATTAGATTAAATTTTTATTTAAATTTAATAGATCAGGCTTTATATGATAAAATTTATATTCTCTATAGTTGTCTAATGCATATAGATTTGCCATATTTCATTTCTTTTATTGCAATTTTAGCATTATAGTCTTCACATTCATTGAATGGAATAAAAATCTCAAGACCATGTTAAGCAATGATAAATGACTGGAAAAAATATTTTTAAAGTAGTTGAGAATTAATTTTTACAGGAGGTAGAAATTTTTGTGATCTTCAATTAAATATAATTTTCCTAGAACAATTACTTTACGAAAATCGAAATTCAGAATAATTTATTAGATGAATTTGTCAAAAAAAAATAAAAATTTTATGTCATTGACTTGACGAATAAAAAAAACTTTAAGTCAAGTCATTACTTTGACTTAAAATTTTGTGACTTAGACTTAAAACTGTGACTTAAAAACAAGTCTGGATTAAAGACATGCAGAAAAAAAAACTTTTTTTACTCCATTTGCCTAATTGAATCTATGTGAGTATATTTGGTCAGGATCCGAATAATTTTTTCTTTTATTTGCTATTTAAACAAATTAATAGAAAAATCCTAGGTGTGAAGCTTTCTTTTTGGGGAATTGGTGTATAGATGAGAAGAAATTATCTAAACATAGCAAAGAGTTGCTTAAGAGTAACAAGTCTTAAATAAATTCAAAGATCGAACTTGGACTTTAATTTTAGTAACTATGACTTAAACTAGGCCGTCAAAATAATTAAGTGGAACGGTAAAATGAGCATTGATCAGTCATGATCACGGGCACATAAATTTTTTACCGTTCCAGCAATTTATTTTGGAGGTCTAGTTTAAGACAAAACAAATTAAATTGAAGTCCAAGTCCTAAATAAAAAAAAATAAACTCGCACATGGATTTGACTTATGACATTTTAGCAATTGTGAAAAAAATAATAGAATTTCCTTATTTTATTAATTAAAATTTGAAAGTAATTAGGTTATTTTTTTTTAAAAGCGTTAATAAGCTAGAATGTAAGATCTAAATTATATATCTTAATTTTGAACTTATGACCTTATAAAAACACGTATGATGATTTAATTATTTTCTTCTAAAAAGTAGATCTTACTGTATCTTGAAAAATAGGAAAATAATTAAGTGAACTGTGGTACCTATCAAAAAAAAAAAAAAAAACCGCTAACAATCCAAAGCAAGCAAATTAGCATGCTGCTTTATTCAATAAAAACTATAAAAATACCGTCAACATTTTGGTGAACGGTCATTAGTCAGGGCAAAAATTTTTAATTTGTTTGCCATTTTTAAACGCTTTTTTTTTTCATGGAAATTTTTTTAAAAATTTTCTCAAAAAGAATTCAGGAATGACCTATATTTCTTTATTCAGATAATTTTTCTTTTTAACAGCAAAATTAATTTTTAACGGAAAATTTATTCATTCAGGCTGGGAAGGTCAGTGGACCACCAGCTCTTTAATTTATAAAATTTGATTAAGTTCATAGGAAAAAAAAAAATAAAAAAATAAATTAAGTAGAAAAAATAAAAAAAATACAGTCTAAATTGAATTTATTCATTTATATTCTAATCATTTTTTTTAATGCTAATTCTTTTTTCAACATCATTTTTTCCAACAAATTTTAAACACAACTCTTAATATAAACAGAAGACTTAACAATTGCTCATCAATGAAATATTCATAAAAAAAAGTTATTAAGATATATTATTTGGATTCTTTGTTTTACTTTGCCACTCCGAAAATGAATCTAGATGAATTGACAGAACAACAGTCCAAAAATTATTGTGACAAAATTCTCAATAATAAAACTTAAACCAAATTAAAAAATATGGAAAAAAGACGTTTTTAAAATTTGTCTTTTTTCTGAAATATTTCAAAATTTTCTTTAATATGTTATTCACTCAAGATTTTTAAAAGAATCTGTAAAGAAACTTCAAAAAATCCAAAAGAATTTTTTAGATTAAGTAAACAGATTAAGCATTTTACAAAAATTAAAGAGTAAAGGAAAAGATTTTTTATTCATAGAATTTTTTTTATCTCTAAGATATCTCTATTTTTTCTTCAAAATTTTAAAAAAGATTTAAGAAGAAAATTTAAAGAAACTATATAAAATATTTAAAAATTTTTGACTGGGATAACTGTAAAAAACAAAAAACAGTATCTTACAGTGAATTTAGAGAAACTATAGAAACTTCTCATCTAACAAACCCGTAGCTATTAAAGGAAAAAATTATTGGAATCTAAACTCAAAATGCTCACAAAGATTCAATAAAGCAAATAGAGTAAAAAAATTTCTTTTACAGCAATGTCTTAATCCTGAATTTGAATACAGTTAAAAGTAATGAGATCGAAACCGAAAGTTTTGATAAAGAATCATACAGATTAATAGAAAAAGTATTTATTTTTTTACAAGATTTTGATTTTGAATTTTAAGGATCATTTTTGAAAAATTGAAATATAGCATCATTTTACAAAAAAGCATCTGAGTCCAATGAAAAGAAATAAATGTCTAAAAAAATGATTTTTTAAAGTTAGTTAATTTATTTATAATCTTAATTAAGCAATTTCTTTCAAAAAAATTCAACAAACAAAAAAGAGCCTTATGTCTAAGTTGTAATTTATTTTGAAGAAAAAATAAAATTTAAAATCTAAGTTAAGTCTTGACTTTGACAAACTTTCATTTTTATTTTCAGGAAATTCTTGCCAAAGTTGAAGGTTAATTTGTAGGTCTCAGATTTCCGTAAAAAATTTTATAAAATTTTTTAGTGTTCAATTTGCTTAGTTTTTTATTTTGAAAAGTTAAAAATTACTTATAGCAAGTCTTAAATAAATCAAAATACATGAACAGAAAACAGAAAACAATACACAAAACAAAAAAAAATTATCATCTGCACAACAAATCTTTCCGGATAAAATATTTCATAAAATGTTTAAAAATAATCCTGCAAAATTTTAAAGAAAAGTTAATATTTTTCTTATTAATTGCTTGTCAAAGCAATATTTTATCGTTTTTTTTTTCCTGAATTTGGACAATTCTAGATTTTTTTTTTAAACTTTAAAGATAATCAACCTTTTTCTTAAAAAAACTTTATTTTTTTTTTAATTTGAATAAAAATTTATTCACTAAATGTATTGATTTCACAGGATACTTCTAGACAAACAGAAACTTAATGATATTGTGACAATACTTTCAAAAATATTTATTTGAAAAAAAAATTTGAATAATTGAAAAAAAAAAAAAAAATTTTTTTTAAAAGTCATTTCAGAAACTTAACAATGCATAAATGAACTCTTTAAATTGAGTCATTCAAAAAAAAACAAAATTAAAATTAAATTAAAAAAAAAGATCCTTTTCAATAGTTATTTCTTTACTTTATTCAAAAAATATGAAAGTTAAGAATTTTTGTTTTAAAAAAGTACAATATAAATATTCTATTTTTGATGCAAAATGTTTGATTTTTAATGAGTATTTTTTTTAAGAAACAGTTTTTCGATCCAACACAGTTTCGAGTTGATCTTCTACAACATACTGATTAATTAAATCTTCACAATTTAACTAATTTTTTCTTAAAAAAATATATTATTGAATCGAAAAAGTATAGCGCAAAAAAAGAATGAATAGTAAAAGTGTAGCAAAAAATAAAAATGAATCGAAAAAGTAAAGCAAAAAATAAAAATGAATCGAAAAAGTGTAGCAAACAATAAAAATGAATCGAAAAAGTGTAGCAAACAATAAAAATGAATCGTAAAAGTCAAGCACAAAAAAAAATATATCAATAAATAATCTTTCCTGATAAAATGTTTTGTTCATAAAAATCCTGCAAAACATTTAAGAAAAGTTAATATTTTTCTTATTAAAATAACACTAATTTTTTAAGCAATTTATTCTAGAATTCGTATCTTATAGAACAGTTTCAAAATCTTTTTTGAGTTACTTAATATTGTGTCACCTGAAAATTTTTTGAAATTCAAGTCTTAAAAAATTTAGGTCTTTTAATAAAAAACGTCGGTCATTAGTTGAGTCTAACTTTTTCTGATTTCTTTTCCTCAATTTTGACAAGTCTTGATTTAGAAAACATTTATGTAAAAATTGACAAACTAAAAAAAACAAAAATTAGAACATATCTTTATCTGACCATTTTTATTACCTATTTAAAGAGATGTTTGATTTTTATTTAACTATTTTTTCCTTAGAAATAAAAATTGATGAATCGAAAAAGTATAGCGCAAAAAAAGAATGAATAGTAAAAGTGTAGCAAAAAATAAGAATTAATCGAAAAAGTAAAGAAAAAAAAATGAATCGAAAAAGTTAAGCACAAAAAAAATTAATCATAAAAGAATAGCTTGAGATATTATATAATTTTAGCTAATTAAAAATTGAATTAAATTATTTATTTTTTTTGTTTTGCTATGTCGAGCTAAAGCTTTTTCAGATAAAAAGCAAATCAAAACTGAGAAGAAAATATTAAAATAAAATAAAAAGATAAAAATTGAAAAAGTTTAAATTAAAAAAAATATTGAATTAAGAGTATGTCAATATGTCTTGGTTCGGAATCCTCTCCATATTCTTTCACCAATCTGACTACCAATGTAATAGAATTATTCAGCTCCAACATATCTATAACCGAATTCAAAAAGTCGAATCAAGAGTGTTAGTAGTTGAATTTTATTTGAGTCTCTTGATCCATTATGTTGGACAGAGTGTCATATTTTCTTAATTAATACTAAATACTTGATCCCTGAAAACTTAGACATCTTTTTTAATGATATGAAAACTATAGTAATGTAAAAAATTTGTTCCTTAGTTTCATTCAACATTAATATTAAAAAAGAATTTATTGTTAAGTTAGATTTGTCAATGAAAAATATTTTATTTTCCAAATTGGTAAACTTTGGAACAAAAAT
Organism: Brachionus asplanchnoidis; assembly: GCA_025491095.1. Taxonomy (NCBI): domain Eukaryota; kingdom Metazoa; phylum Rotifera; class Eurotatoria; order Ploima; family Brachionidae; genus Brachionus; species Brachionus asplanchnoidis. The sequence continues at coordinate 2,990,235 of JAILYF010000006.1, forward strand.
TTAAAAAATATTTAAAATATTCTGAATACAGTTTAAACAAGGTATCTTTATTGATAAAAATAAAAAAATGTGAGTGATCTAATCAAAAATAAAACAGGGGCAAATTTTCAATGCAAATCCTGTATTCCTCTTTCAAGTTTTTATCCAACTAATGTATTTGTAAATAAAAATGAAGACAATAGCTAATATGGCTCCTTAATTATTTTTCTTATTTGCTCTCGCACTTTTTTATTTAAGGCGAAAAAAGTTTCGGCTAGATCTAAAGGAAAAAAGAACAATTTGTCCATATTTTCATGCATTTCATTCAGTTTTTCAAGAATTTTATAACCCAAAGTTTTACAATTGTACCATGAACATTCAAAAATGTTTGTAAATAATTTAGAAATCTCATCAATTTGATTTTGTTCAATATTTGCGAAAATTTTTGGATACTTGACACAATTATTTCCATTTTGACGGTCATTTAGCATTTTTAATACCATCTCATCTATCAAATCATTGATATTTTCGTATTCCTTATCATTTTCAAGAATGAACTTAATTGACAATATTTTTAAATCTTCAAAATTTTCGTTTTCTTCTTCTATTTTTAAATTAAAGTCATTTGGAAAGAAAAATTTTGAATTATCTGGCTTGTTTTCAATCTCCTCTTTCAATTTGGAAGAAATATTAGTCAATTCTTTAACAGCACTCATTTTTGTTTCTTTGAAATAGTCTGATTCCTTAAAAATTATTTCAGGATGATTGGTTAGAATAAGCTGGATTATTTTTCTAAAAACTGTATCAAATGTTTCCTGCAATTTGGCATCAACGTCATGTTTATCCGATGTTAGCGACTGTTTATAAAAAGCAAATAAAAGGCCATCTTTATCGTTTATTTTCAATTCATTTTTAAAGTATTTCGATAATTAATTTATCTGAATATCAATTTTTCCAATTAGACCATTAGAAAATACATCTTCAAAAACTTTTTCAATCAAATGTCCTTTTAAGACTTTGAGAACTTTGGGATATTTGATTGTTACTGGTTTTTCTTCTTTATAATTATAAACATACTCTTCGTTTACTAAATCATCTTCTGTTGTTAGTTTATTTTTACTAATTAATTGTTGTATTTTGTTCTTAATATCCGAATAACCATTAAGTTTGTTCATTAATTTACTGTAGTCAGGTTCTGAGTTCTGATCAATTGATTCTTTTATAGCTTTCAAAAAGCCCAAATGATTTTTTTTCAAAAAGTCTCTGTCAAATAATGAACAAATTAAAATAGGATCATAAAGATAATTTTCAAGGCTGTATCGTTTGGTGCAAATAATTCTATTGTTTAAATCTGGAATTCTGTGAAAATTGTTTTTATAATCGCTATTTCCATCTTCATCGTTATCTCTAAGTCCAAAGGGTTTAAATAAATCCAAACTGTTGTCTAAATTCTTTTTGATATAGGAATTTTTTTGAAACTGAATTGAACACAGTTCTCTACTCAAAAAATCAATCAAAATAATTTTTCCGCCTCCACCTCCAGTTAGAGTTTTTGCCGAAGAACAAAATTCCAATTGATATCTTCGTGAAAGAATACGATTTTGATTAAATCCACATGACTTAAATCTGTCTTGACTGGTCAATTGTGAATTTTGTTTTCTTATCTCATTTGAATACTTCATCAATATTCCATACATTATTTCGTAGAATTTAAAATCGATGTGTGACTCGACATAAACTTTTATTTTAAAATTCATTATTTCTCTTAAGTTGTGAGTTAATTTAAAAAGTGCAGAAAATTTGTGACATTTTTTTATTTGTCTTTTATGAGTTTGTTTATCAAGATCTATTGTCCAAATTGTGTCTGGATCAGCCAGTGAAATAGTATCTGGCCTATGTATTGTCATGAATATTTGGATACCAAGTGTGCTCAACTCTTTTAAAACGGAGAAAAATATTTCAATCAATTTTGGTTCTAAATGTCGATCTGGCTCATCTAGTAAAATAATATCTACTGGTAAAAACTTTGTATTAATATACTTCATTACAAATAGATTGATTATAAATAATTCGCCAGACGATGGTTCTATCGTATCGTTTCTTCCTTGCTTAGTTTTCGTTATATCAATTGAATAATCATCATTAAAATAAAGCCTTAAGTAAAATTTTTCTAAATCTTTATTTACAAATTCAAGCGGATTTTTGAAATTTTCGATGCTTTTAATCCAATCATGGATAAGAATTTTATTAATTACTTGCTCTAGATTTTCCCTGTTTTCACGTAATGAACTATTTTCTTTTTCCCATTCCAATCTAGAAATTTTCTTTAATGACTGTGTTTTTTGTTTTAAGATGGCCTTCTCATTTTCATTCAATCCCTGGTCAATCAAATAATTTTCAAGGCCTTTCTGCATATTTGCAATTTTACTTATAGCTGTTAAGGGGCTATTTAACCCATTTTCTGAAAACTGTGCATACATTTTTATCATAAATAAATAGACGGCTACTTGTTTAGCAGATAGTGATCTCTCACATTGATTTTCTATTAAAATGTTTTTAAAATGTTCTTCTAGTTCTTTATCTACCACATTTTCAATATTTATATTTAATTTTTCATTAAAATTCGTTTTCATTTGAAATTTTATTTGCTCTACATATTCATTATCTATGTTTGTTGATTGTTTAGAATTTGTTTTCTTTTGAATATCTAATTCCTTTAAATCTTTAATAATTACCGAAATAAATGTTTCATCAATTTTAAAATCCTTAATATTTTTTGAAGACTTTTCATTTGATTTAAATTGATGAAAATCAGACGTTGTAGTTATCTTTTCCTTTGAACAATTTGTTTCCAGCATTTTTAGAAATATTGTCTTACCACAGCCATTTTTTCCAGTCAAAATCATAAAATTGTTGATTTGAATATTTTTGTGGCCAAAAAATATATCTTTATCATCTTGTAAATCTTCAAATTTAATTTTTTTCACATTCTTCTTTTTATTGTTATCAACGACCTCAATGAATGAACGAAAAGAAGGAGTTGCGTTAAATAATTCAAACATTTTAATTATTTCTAAAAAAAATATTATTTTGATTTATGATAAAAATTAATTATTTTAAAATCTAAATTTAAAAATCTAAATTGTAAGTTAGTGGAAAAACCATTTAAAAATTTTCCTCGCATACGGAACTAAATTCCTGTTAATTCACACAGTTGACTTCGATAGAAAAGATTCTCACCCAATCAGAAAGAAATTTAATATAATGCATCTTAAGCAATGAATGTAATAATAGCTTAAATAATAGCTAAAATGAAAAATTGAGTATATTTTTACTTTTTAAAGTAAACTTTATTCCATTTTTAAAGATTATAATCCGATTATATTTTGTTAAAATTCGAAAAGACTTTTAAAAATGCGTTAAAAACTTATTGCGCATTAAGAATTTTTTGATCAAATTTATCAAAAAATTTATTATGAAAATAAAAATATTTTATAATTTATTGATTTCAATATTGCTAAAGTTGTAATTTCAGTTTTCAAACTTGACCATAATAATTTTAAATGTTCAATATGATTTCATTTAATTCTCTAAAGGCTTTAGAGATTATAATCATATTAATAAAGCTTTGTAACTTTAACAGTTTAATATCTGCTTTGAAATTTTGTAGTGCATTTACAATTTTTGATCAAATTTGAATACTGAAATCCTTATAAAAAATAAGATCTAGCAGCAAGATTATTAGAAAAATAAAATCCAAAAAGAAAATAATTTTGATGCTTAAAAATCGATTTTAACATTTAAAATTCACCTAAATTTTAAATTGAAATGAATAAATTTAGATATAATTTAGCTGAAATCTCACAGCTTTTCAGGTAAAAAAATGCTTTATTTGTTCGATTTAATAAATATGCAACTGTATGTATAAATTGAAATATTTTTCCTAATAAAAAATGAAATATTTAAAAGGCATACATTTAAATGCGAGGTAAAATTAAAAAATGCTAACTTAAAAAAAACAAGTTAATAAATAAAAATGCTAGGTAAATTTCATAATGTTATGTTAATAAATCAAAGTTCTAGAGTAAAAAATAAAAGCGCTAGTTTTAATTGATAAAAATGATATACATTATTAGATATTAAAACAGGAAAGAAGTAATTGAAGTAATAGTAGGTATTAAATTCATTCAGTCATTAAATAAATACAAGTGAATTGATTATTATTAATTCACCTGTATTTTATTGTACTTGTACTTATATTTGAATTAAAAAGCAAAAATGTGTTCAAGAAGTAAAATTTTAAAAAACAAATGGTGTTTAAACTGATTATATCAGTGACAGAAATACTGATGGTGAAAATGATGTCGAAAAGGCAGAAAAGAAAAAAAAATCTATTCGAACACCAGTCTAAAAGTTAATATTTATGAATCATGGAATAAGCATACACGTTTTGACAAAGCTTACAAAAAAATGTCAGCCGAAGTGATAGCTTAAGTTTTTAAATTTATCTAGCTTAACATCAAACCTAATAATATTCTAGTAGTAGTAGTAGAAGTAGTAGTAGTTTTGACTGTAGCTGGCTAGCCAGCGAGTGTGCTGATAAGGCACACTAAGACAGCTGATGTGATTGATTACTGCTCATCCAACAATCAATGCCTGCTTTAAAGCTGTTAACATTGGGACTACTTCTACGACAACAAATTCATTAGGAAGCGAGTTCCAAATGTTAGCGGTTCTGTTGAAAAAAAAAGTTATCTCTATGTTGGAGCCTCGATATTTCTTTGTGATATTTGAGGCAGTGACCTCTTCCTTGGTTTTTTGTGACATTAAAATTGTTGCTTTTTTCAACCGATTCTATTCCATGCATGAACTTGTTTAATTGAATTAGATCACCTCTTTTTCTTCTTTCCACCAGATTTGGAATGTTCAAAGCCTTCAATCTGCTTCCATAAGATTTGTTTCTAATTGACGAAATAAATTTCGTAGCTCTGCGTTGAATCCTTTCAACATTCTCACAGTCAGAATTAAGAATTGGAGACCATACAGGCACCGCAAATTCCAAAAGAGGACGAACAAAAGTTAAATACAAAGATCTTAATAACTTACAATCAAAACGAGCGAATGACTTCCTGATGCGACCTAACATTTGATTTGCTTTGTCTGTAGCCTCTATCACTTGATTTTTCCATTTAAGATTTGTTTTGAAAATAACTCCAAGATCTCTTTCGGCTTCTGACGTTGCTAACTGCTTACCATTAATAAAATAAGGAAATTACTGTTTTTATGACCATAATGCATAGCCACACATTTTGATGTGTTGAAGAGAAGTAGCCAATCTTGAGTCCACTTGAAAATTAAATCTAAATCTGATTGTAGTTTCGCGGCGCTTATTTCTAATACCGTTTGCGAGAAAATTTTAGTATCATCTGCATACAATTTCACAACATTCTCTATTCCTTTAGGTAGATCATTGATCATTGATTGACCAATCACTGACCCTTGTGGTACACCGCTAAAAATCTCAACCCAATCCGACAAAATTTCACCTTGAATAACTCGTTGTCTTCTATTTTTCAAGAAAGCTTCAATCCATTTTAGTGTCAGACCATCAAAGCCATAAGCTTTCAATATAGTTATTAGTCGTCTGTGCGGAACAGTATCAAATGCTTTCGCAAAATCTAGCAAAATCACATCAACAGGAAAACTTATGTCTAGACTCATTGAGATGAAATCTAGAGTTTCCAGAAGACAAGATGCACATGACTTTTTCTCAACAAATCCATGCTGTTCTTTAGAAATAATATTATTCTGATAAAGATAGTCTTCCATTTTGGATCTTATTATGCTTTCCATAATTTTGCAAGGAATTGAAGTTAAAGACACAAGACACAGGACGATAATTGCTTGCCTTTGATTTATCACCTTTTTTGTACAATGGAGTAATATTTGCTGATCTGAATTGTATTGGAAGCTGACTATTCAATAATGATTCTCTGAAAATCAAAGTTAAAGGAACAGTAAAGGCTTGTGCACAGTTTTTTAGCAATAACGAATGAAGCTTTTCTACACCACATGATTTATTTTGATTCAGGTCTTGTAATTTATTGAAAACAATTTCATAACTAATGTCATTTGGCTCAATGTTAATATATTCTGACCATTTTTCATTGAATTCAACTTCAAAAGGAGGAAGCTCACCATTTTGTTCAATTACAAAAACATCTTGAAAACATTTATTAAGAAGATTTGATATCTCTTTGGCTCTTGCGTTAATTCATTGTTTGACTTTTTTAATGCTTTGATAGATTCTTTGATTACTTGTTGATCATTTAGGTATTTGTACAATATTTTTGGATTCTTCTTAGCTTTTTCAACTAAATTCTGTTCATAAGTTAGTCTGGCTCTTTTTATTTCTGATGAGACTAATTTACAGATCCGTTTGTAATCACTATATAGATTCATATCCTTCCAGTTAGATGAAAAGTTCCTAGATCAAAGATTCTTTTTATCTCTAATTAATATCTTGAGTTCATTTATTATCCAAGGTTTTGAGATACTTTTCTTTTTAGAGCCATCTGTCACTGGAATGAATCGATTACTTGCTTCGCTGACATAGAAAATAAACTCATTGTACATTTCCTGAATATTTAAATTCTCAAATAGGTGCACCCAATCAATATTTGATAGAAAATGAGAAATTTTTCCAAAGTCAGATTTATTATAAATAAATTTTTTACAGGTTTATGATTCCTTACTAACCTTGTTTTTGAGAACAAAATTGAAAACGATAACCAGATGTCCTTTACTAATGTTGCCAAAAACAAATTTTGTATCGATTGCATACACACTGCCAGGCTGAGTCGTGAAAAACAAATCCAAATGTTGACAGCTTTTTCGTTTGACATTTGAAAAGTAAGGATATTTACATGCTGACATAGAAAAGTATCGCTTAGTGTCTCTCTGAATTTATGTTCGAGTCCATTTTCGTTTAAGATTTCTGACACAAAGCCATTTGACCAGATTATTGATGGAAAGTTAAAGTCACTCATTATTAGAAAATCCTTATAACCTCTCTCGTCCACAAAGTCTTTAGCTTGTTTGAAGACTAAATCAAAATCGTTCATATCAACAAAATCGTTCAAAGCCAACTAAATATTTTTCACAGTTAAAATTAACTACTACCCAAATTTATTCTATTTTACTTAAATTAAAACCTGCATCATTTGATTCAAATGAGTCGATTTTTTCATCAATGTAGAGACATACACCACCGCCTCTGCGTCCATCACTTCTGTCCTTTCTGTAAAAATTGTATCCCCTAACGTTCGTAATTGAGATGCTCTTGAACCAAGTCTCACTAACTGCTACAATTTGTGGGCTATATGTTTCAATAACAACACTGAATTCATCTAGTTTATTGTCCACAGAAGTAGCATTTAATTACATACATTTTAAAGATTCGAGACTATCTACACGTGATGGCGCTTCTGATGAACGATTATTGCTTCTTGAATTTGACGATCTGATTTCCACGGATTCCATATCAAAAGGGCGAGTCTTCTGAAACACCATTATTTGCTTCATTTCTTTGTTTTCTCAATTCATAGTCTAAAGCTCTTTCGGTTTCAGTCAAATCAGGACTAAATAAACAGATTTGAAAATATTTGAATCTCTCAACTTTTTCGCTGCTAGTAGTAGTGGATTTCTGTTTGCTTCTTCTTTGAGTTCTACTAGAATTGGTCCTGGTTTACTTTGGTCTTTAGATCTCAAACGTCTCGAATACGCTGGCATGATATCACTTTTTCCAAAAGTGGATAGAATTTCATTGATTTTTGCTTCATCTTCTGCTTTCTTGTCTGCTAAAATCTCTTTCTTTGATTCTGGCATACCATAAATAATCACATTTTTTTTCCTTGTATTTCTTTCATTCATTTCGCATAATGTTGCATTTTCTACAGCTTTCTGATCCGCTGGTTTTTTAGCATTTTTTGTTCCTTGTTTTACCGTTTGAATCCACTTGCTACTGTTGCTGGATGAGTTTGCTGTTTTATTTGCTGCTGACAATTCAGATTTCAGTTTATTTATTTCAATGTCTTTCTCCTTTTCTCTTTCTTCTAGAAACTTCACATGATTTGAAAGCTCCAGGACTAATTTCGAAAAATAACCAAACCGTTCAAGAAATGTTTTCGAGTGCCCAGATACGACACCTTGTCCAAACGTTGGCCAGTTTGTTTCAAGCAAAAAATTTGAGTCAATTTTGCAAAACTGCGTGCTTTTTATTTTGGTTCACTTGTGCTTTTTCTTTCCTGACTTTTGGCTTACGTGTGCTTATTTGATTTAAAACTTTTTCTCAATGAGTCTAGATATAAGTTTTCCTGTTGATGTGATTTTGCTAGATTTTGCGAAAGCATTTGATACTGTTCCGCACAGACGACTAATAACTATATTGAAAGCTTATGGCTTTGATGGTCTGACACTAAAATGGATTGAAGCTTTCTTGAAAAATAGAAGACAACGAGTTATTCAAGGTGAAATTTTGTCGGATTGGGTTGAGATTTTTAGCGGTGTACCACAAGGGTCAGTGATTGGTCAATCAATGATCAATGATCTACCTAAAGGAATAGAGAATGTTGTGAAATTGTATGCAGATGATACTAAAATTTTCTCGCAAACGGTATTAGAAATAAGCGCCGCGAAACTACAATCAGATTTAGATTTAATTTTCAAGTGGACTCAAGATTGGCTACTTCTCTTCAACACATCAAAATGTGTGGCTATGCATTATGGTCATAAAAACAGTAATTTCCTTATTTTATTAATGGTAAGCAGTTAGCAACGTCAGAAGCCGAAAGAGATCTTGGAGTTATTTTCAAAACAAATCTTAAATGGAAAAATCAAGTGATAGAGGCTACAGACAAAGCAAATCAAATGTTAGGTCGCATCAGGAAGTCATTCGCTCGTTTTGATTGTAAGTTATTAAGATCTTTGTATTTAACTTTTGTTCGTCCTCTTTTGGAATTTGCGGTGCCTGTATGGTCTCCAATTCTTAATTCTGACTGTGAGAATGTTGAAAGGATTCAACGCAGAGCTACGAAATTTATTTCGTCAATTAGAAACAAATCTTATGGAAGCAGATTGAAGGCTTTGAACATTCCAAATCTGGTGGAAAGAAGAAAAAGAGGTGATCTAATTCAATTAAACAAGTTCATGCATGGAATAGAATCGGTTGAAAAAAGCAACAATTTTAATGTCACAAAAAACCAAGGAAGAGGTCACTGCCTCAAATATTAATTTTTTGAATTATTTTTTTTAATTTACCCTTTTATTGGATTTTAAAAAAGAAGAAAAATTATGAGAAAATTTAAATTTTAAGGGGGTATCAAACGCTTACGCTTACGGTAACGCTTACGGTTCGCTTGCGGTAAGGTAACATTTACGTTTGCATGTTGAGTTCATTTTATAAAGGCATATTGAAATCGTAGCATTTGTTTTAGTAATTATTACTTATCATTAGTTAATATTTTTTGTTTTTTTTGTCCTATCATTTTCTTTTTATATTGTATTTTTCTTTAGGCTAGAAGCGAAAAAAAACTTTATTAAATAAAATGTCTATTTCGATGAATTTCTTTTATTTATTTTTTACATATTTAAAGTATAACCTACTTAGTGCCGAATAAGTATGCTTATTCCATAAGAATAATAACCCATTTCTTTAAAAATTAAATATTTAAGCAGCTAACTAAACTCGATAATGTTTTAAATTACTTTTTCGGTGAAAATTAACAGACATTTAAGGTTTGTTTATTTAAGAAGGCATTATTTTTTTTTTATTTTTTATTTGAATTTTATTTTTTTATTTTTTTTTAGAGATTAATGGTTTCCCATAATTATAATACTGTTCCCTACAAACCAAAAACTTTTTAACACAAAACACAATTTTTTTTTGTCGAATTCAAAAAATTATTTTTACATATTTAACCAAATAGTTGATTGACAAAAATTTTTTGTGGTGTTAAAAAATTAAATTAAAATCTATTTTAAGGAAAACCAATTTCCAGCTATTTCCAGCTAATTTTTTTATTAAGTATCTAATTTTTTTAATTATATCTAATAAATTATAAATTAGTATCTAATATTTTTTTTTTAAATATCTAATTATTTTTTTTTAAACCAAAAAATAATTCATTATTATATCTAATTTACAAGTATAAAAATCTTTAATTAGCTCATTACTGATGATGAAAATCAAACCAACTTCAGAATACTTTTTTTGACAATTATATCAAATTTTCTGATTTCAAAAATCATCTAATTAGCTTAATTGAATGTCTAAATTGATGTAAATATCATTGATATAAAACTATGTTTTTTAACAATAAAACTAAACAGAAAACAAATAAATAAATAAATGAAAAAACTAAACTAAACTGATGTTCCTTTGGGTGAAAATAGGAAAAGCGGTAAACCAGTAACAACAAAAAAAGCTTTAATGATTCAACCAACCGAGTTACAAATAAGAGATTACGTGCGAAATCAAAATAAATTACTAGATGCTCTTGTAAATTTAATTTTGAGTCAAGTTGATGTGATGGAAGAAATTGAGGCTCAAGAAGCAGAAATGGCAATTCAAAATGAAGTTTAAGTTGAAAACAATTCTAATGAAAATTCAGCTCAGTCTGAGATTCCAAAAAAGAAAAGAGGAAGACCCACTGGATCAAAAAACAAGCCGAAATCAATTCAAGATCAACCTCTAAGCAAAAGAACAAAAAACAATTAATTTTTTACTTTTTCTTATTTTTTCTTTCTTTTTGTATTTTTTTTGTATAGCTTATTATTTTGAGACTTTAAAAAAAGAATTAGATACAATGAAAAAATAACAGTCCATATTTTGGACTAGCTTTTTAAGGTTTATTAACAAATTCGTCGTTTTCAAGTAGCTTATTTAAGGCTAACTGGTTGCTACATTATCCCATTTTAATAAAATATTTGCATTTATTTTTTTGGATTTTTTAATCTTCAAAAATTCGGAAATTTTTTTCCAATACGTAAAATCATAGACATTTTATTATCTAAAATATTTATTGGCAGTTTTTAATAGATATTAAAAAAATTTTTCCTCAGAACTTTTTTTTTCTTTTTAGTGTTGAACAGTTTTGAAAATTTAAGAAAAAATTTGTGCTTAGAAGTTTTTTATTTTTGGAAAGCGGCTTTTTTCTTAGTCAATTTATTTTTTGTCGGAAAATTTTTCATAGTGGGTAAAAATTTTTGACTTGTCGGTGACAGTTTTTCGTTTGTGGTGACAAGGGAGACCTTTTTTATAAACTTAAATGCAAATTTTTATACAAGTTGAAATAATATTTTATCAAAATTCAACAAAAAATCTCCTAATCAATTCAATAGAAAGGACTCATCATAAAAATAATAAATATTTTTAACTTACCGAGTCGAATTTGAAATTTGAAAATAAATCGAATTTGAAATTTGAAAATTTGAATATTTTGAAAATCACAGGAACATATTCTTAGACTGGTTCAATCTGTGAGTCACGGCTTCGATCAAAAGAAAATAACAACAGCAGTCTTCTTCGATCTAGAAAAAGCGTTCAATCATCCCATGCAGGCATAATCAAAAAGCTTGAGAGTCTAAATTTAAGTAAGTGCACATTGAATTGGATTATTAGTTTTTTATCAGAACGGACTTACGAAGTACACTACAATAAAGCGAAATCTAACAAGAGGCCAATCAATTGCGGAGTTCCTCAAGGTAGCTCCCTTTTCTCAACACTCTTCATAATTTACTTAAGCGACGTGGTAAAAACAATTCCAAAAGACATCAAAGTCGCACTTTTTGCAGATGATCTGGGAATATGGATTACATGCTCGTCAACAAAAGAAGCCGAAATCGTTATTCAACAATCAATAAACAAAATTCTAGATTTTTGTGAAACATGTGGTTTCAAAGTAAACAGTTCAAAAACGTGTTACACTATCTTCAATACAGCAAAAAAATTAATACTAAAAACAAATTTAATAAAGCGAATAAAAAATTTTAAATGGTCGAACTCAATCTCACTAAATCTAATCTTTACATAAATTATTAATATGTTCATTAATCGATTACTGTTTCGTTATAACGAAAAAATCAAAACTGCTCTTCAAAAGGTACAAAACAAAATACTCAGGACAATCAAATACTTTCCAATCAAAACCTCAATCAAAACAATACACAAAGTACTTAGACTAGAAACGTTACACGAAAGATCAAATGTTTTATTTATTAAATTTATAACAAACAAATCAAAACTCAATCTAATCGCCAATGAAATCCGCGAATATCAGTCGGAAGCACACATGCCAAGACGATTCGAAACACCATTCGATCTGTTTTAAATACAACCAGATTATTTTTCATTCTTTATTTCTTTCTTATTCGAACTGTAAATACCTGGCAAATTTTTGTAATCAATTTTATTCTCTTTTTTGTAACCAAATTTTAAATGTTAATAAATAACTCGAACATTTTTATCATTTTTTTCGATTGCAAAAGGGTTTAAATGAAGGCGAAAGCCATTCGGACAAACCTAGGGGTAACCCGAAATTATATTTTAATAAATAAAATAAAAATATATTTTTAACTTAGATTAATTTAAATAAAAAGTATCTCGTAATGTCTAAAAAATATCACGTGCCAGAGTAAAAGTTTTGGGTGAGAAAGAGTCGTTCACCGTAAGAAAACAAATCTGGTTGGTACCATTTGATTCATTCATTTCGACGATAAAGACACCGAACAAGATTTAAGAGATATAAGACATTTTTTATTAAATAAAACTTTATTCATTTCTCCATTGTTCGTACCAACGTACCATGAAAAATAGCGACCCGGTTTAGCTAAATTAAGGGTATAACGCATACAGTTGTTTGATACGAATATAGTCCTATGGACGGTATTTTGTGATGCCTAAAGCATTACTTTAATTTTATTCCAGAACTGGAAAATTTAAGAATTTGAGAAAATATTTCACGCAGGTAGAAAAGTTGAATAAGATTTGATGAACTAATGATATGGTTCAAGCCCTTGAAGACTGTGTCAAATTGACCTCCTTACTTCTATTGTTTACGTTGAAAATATTTAGAAAAGAAATTATTTATTTTAGGTTAGCGGTGGGTGGAGTTTACACTGTCAAGTTAGAAAATGGGTGAAAAAAAAATGATACCTTTACCCTTTTATGTACTCTACTTTCGACAGACATTTAATGTAGGCCCTGGTCCCCTTTCTTGATGAATTTACTACACAAACAGTTGATTCAATCAATGAAAACGAAGTAGTAAAAGAGACTGTGGTCGAGAGGCACACTAAACAATTGGAAAAAGTTTCTAAGAAGCCACATAGTTCGCAGACCTCAGAAAATGTGTCTGTGAATGAGGTAAGGGTTATAATTGTCATAAAAAATTGTCATAGGAAAAAAAAACAAAATAGTCATCGTAAAATTGTCAAACCAATTAAAAAATAAATTGAATGTCAAATTGATTGGCGATTAATTTCAAAAAAATTTATCTTTGAATTAAATAAGAAGAATATTAAAAGATGCTAAGATAAAAATGAAACAATTAGAAGAAAAATTTAATCAATTAATTTTAAAAAAAGTTGAGTCACATAAATAAAAATTGAAAATGAAAATAAATAACTTATCTAATCATACTGTTAATCAAAATCTTAAAATCAAAAAATGGAACAAGAAATATTATATCTTGACACCGAATACAAACAAATTATTTTCGAAAAGCTCCGATTTAAAAAAAAACGAAAAAAAATCAAGTTGGTAAAGATGCGTCAATAGAAAATGCAGTGCACTTTATAATTTAGAGGCAAGAAAAAGAAATAATGTAGAACATTACTACCCACCGTTATCCAACTGTGAAATTGATTGTATTATGTTTTTCAAGGAACTTATCCAAAATGTCATATAAAGCATGACGTTCCTCTAATGGATGCATACAACCGTCAGTACCAAAAACAAACCGATAAATATTCATATAATGAAATAGCCGAACATTGGAAACCATACACCACTGTTAAGTCAAATTTGCGATATCACAGGAACCAGACTAAACCAAACAATCCAAAACAAAAAAAAAGATATACAAATCAACGAAATATACTTAACCATTAACTGCGAACAAATTTTACAATTTGATAACAAAGACAATAAAGATCGAATATTGATCTTCATGTTTCCTATTGGAATGAAAATATTGTGTAATTCATAGATTGGCATTTTGATGGGACTTTCAAAACGTGCCCAACTCATTTTCTTCAAATTTTCTCCGTTCATGGTTATTATCAGAACCAGATGTACCCAGCATGTTTTATTCTTTTACAGAACAAAGAGCGTGAGACTTATGTCGAAGCTTTAACTAACCTAAAAGAAATTTTCTATCATAATAATTGTTCAATCGTTTTACAAGAAACGCTTTCTGATTTCGAGCTAGCAATGATTCAAGCAATCAGCGTCGAATTCGAAAATGTAAAAATTTATGGATGTTGGTTTCACTTTAACCAAGCCATTAAACGTTATCTATTCAATAAATGTAATAAACAAGCACTTTATTACAATGATTACAATTTTAAACAATGGATAAGAAAATTTAGCGCGTTAGCACTTGTCCCACTCAATGATGTCCAAACTGGCTGGAACATTATTTTGAGCACAGTTCCAGTTATTCTTGACAGTGATATATTAAAATTTATTAAGTATTTTGTCAATACTTGGTTACAAGGCAAGTATGGATTTTCATTGAATCATTTCGACAACAATGGTCCACGAACAAATAACCACCTCGAAGTTAATCATTCAAAATTATCGTCAATTCCATCATCAAAATCAAATAATGTGTTAACATTAATCAATATGATCAAAAGTTCGGTGTCTCAAGTTCACAGCGAATTCCATGCAAACGAGCGTAATCCAATCGCAGAGCCAAAACAATTATCAAAAAACAAAAAAAAGATCAAGTTTTTGTTACATTACAAGAACAATTCAGTAAGCAGATTCTTACATTTGAACAATATTTTGACAAATTATCTGCACACATTATGGAACCATATGGTACAAGTCTGGTGAAATTTGACCAAGATGAAGAAGAACTGAATGACGAGAAAGTTGGTAAAAAGAGAAAAAGGAAGATCGCTTTCGAAAACCCTCTATAGCACTTAGATTTTTTAAAAACAATCGATTTTGT
The DNA here is from genome assembly GCA_025491095.1 of Brachionus asplanchnoidis. Taxonomy (NCBI): domain Eukaryota; kingdom Metazoa; phylum Rotifera; class Eurotatoria; order Ploima; family Brachionidae; genus Brachionus; species Brachionus asplanchnoidis. Next base: position 3,005,453 of record JAILYF010000006.1, read on the forward strand.
GAATCTAACAATTAAGCTAGATCAGCCAAATAATGAACAAGCAAGTGAATTATTTTCAAAAAAAATCTTCACAATACTTAAGAGTCAGATTCACATTTACACAACATTTGTTCTTAATAATCAACCGGTTCGTCAAAATTTATTCGACGCTTTGATCAATTTTTCAAGTGAACGTTTGGTCAAAAACGAGCTAAAATTAGTATCAGAGCCGTGCAAGAAGAGACAAAAATTAGACGATTCAAATGAAGTTCAATTCGTGGAAGGCCGCTCATACAGCATTGTGAAGTTTCGTTCAAAAAGTTCAGTTCAAAATATTAAATTCGTATATATTTTGAATGGAATGAATTGATAAAATAAAACTTTAGCACATGATGTAAAAAAAAATGTTGCAGGACTTGCTCAAAAAAAAAACAAAAAAAAATTCAATTATCCAATTATTGATTTTCCAAAAAAATTGAATGAATGTTAAGTTGGTTTTGAAATAAAAATTTCGAAATTTAAAATTAAACACTTACAAAAATTTTTAAATATTGCAAATAAAACTTCTTTTTTTACAAAGACAAAAAAATTGTCTTAAATTCGATTGATTTTAAAAGTTGATGATTAATTAAAAGAAAACTTTCAGAATTTATTTTCAAGGCTACTTGGTGTAACAACTTTTGTTACACATTGTTACATACTTAACAGGAACAAATTTTTTTCATTCATCGAAAAATTTCAATTAAGAACTTTTTTCTTGAACTTTTTGAACAAAACTTCACAATGCTCGCTCATACACTAATTATGAGAGAATGCCTAATTCATTACAATTTTTAAAACTAGAAAAAAAACAAGAGTTGACCAATTTTCATGTTACTGAGTTCCAGAATTTGATTTACAAGAAATATAATGTCCAAGGATTATTCATGCCTGATTATTATACTCTTAAAAATGCACCTTTTAATCCTGAAACATTACACGAGTCAATTTTTATTCAAGTTTTACATGCGAAAAAACACTGGATTGTTTTGGCTAATTTGCATCCTACATACGAAGATCCCGACAGTTTTAATAATTGGTTTATTTATGATAGTCTTAATAACCCTAAACACCATCTCAATCTTATTAAAACGGTCTTAAAAAGATTCTCGGGTGGCTCTAGAATTTTTGACGTTGTTCATGTAAATGTTACGAAACAAAAAGGTAACAAAGACTGTGGCTTATTTACCCTTGGATATGCATTATCTTTAGCTAAGAATCTAGATCCTGGTAAATTAGTCTTTGATCAAACAAAAATGAGAGATGAGTTTAAACTATAATAAAATGAACTGATTTGTTTTTGTTTACTCATTTTTTTGTTGAAAATTATTCCTCAAAATTTTCTAAACTTTGTACTGATTTTGAATTAACAATTAAACTGTTTTGTTCTGGACTTTAATTCTTTTTCTAAAATTTTTTTTTTAAATAAAAATTCTAACAATTAACTAATCATTTGTTTTTTCATTTTTCCTTGTTTATTTTGTCATTTATGACTAATCAACACATGACAATTTTCTTATGACAATTTTGTTTTTTTTTTTATGACAATTTTGACTATCTCCGTGAATGATAATGTAATGTGGTAAATTGTAAAAATGAACGAAGAGTTCAGTAAAAATTTTAAAATTTCTAGTTATTTTGATATCACACAGAAGGTAACGTTACGTAAATTTATTAATTTAATAATTGAAAATTAAACTAAATTTGAGGTCTAATAAGAAATAAGAGATTCGAAAAAATGGAAGCATGCCTCGAACCTCAAAAAGAATTTTCGGCAGAAATCTTGAATGAAATTCAGGAAATGAGAAATGAGAAGGGAGTATTCTATTTGTAAGTATATATTGTTTAAGCGAAATTAGACATGAAAATAATTTTAATTGTAAATCTAGTCTAAGAAGGCAAGTGATACAAAAGAAAAATAGAAAAAGAGGGTGGTCAATAGCCCTAAAGAATCATCGATAAGCCATGTTCTAGTAAAAGTATTATGGAGGATGAGCGAGAGGAAAAAGAAGAAGACAAGCAAACAAATGAAAAAGATGACGAAAGAGAGGTTGAAAATGATGATTAAGATGTTGATGAAATTGGTCGTAATAATAATGATGATGAATATGGTGGTGAAAATGACGGTGAATATAATGATGATGCTGAGGAAGAGGGTGAAGAAGAAAATTTGAAACAAGAGGTGTGCATGATTTGAAAACAATGTGGAAAAACATATTAAATTGCCGAAAACAAGCTAGAGCAAAAGAAAAAAAAAATTTTGGCACAAAAAAATACATAATGACAGTAAGCTAAATAAAACAACACCAACAAAAAATTTGAATTCTGTTTAGTTTTTATTCTTTTATTAAAAAAAAATTTATTCTTAAAAAATTAATACCACTATCAATAATTAGTTTGAATTAAGAAATCATTTAAAACTTTTAATTTTTGATTTTTTTATTAATATTTGAGAAGGTAAAGCTTTCGGTTTTTGCTTAGTCTTATAGTAAAATGAACGCTAACAAACTTACGCTTACGTTAGGTCTTACGGTTATGCTTACGGTAACGCTTACGCTAACGGTAAAGCTTACGCTAACGGTAAAGCTTACGCTAACGGTAAAGCTTACGCTAACGGTAAAGCTTACGCTCACGATTTGCTTACGGTCTGCTTACGGATGTGTAACGCTTACAGTAACCGTTACCTAAGGTAACGATACATTTTGATGACATCTACTGTATGTAATATTTAAAATCAAAATATACTGTTCTAAAAGTGAGAAGATGATGTAGTTATTTAGAGAACTATAACACTAGAGAAACTAGACAAGAAATATAATAGTTGCAAAAAAGTTGATATTATTAAGCTTTCTAAGAAAGATTCGAAAAAAAAAATTTGGAAAAACTATATTAAGCCTTGAAAACTATGAAAAATAATTAATTTAATTAAAATGATGAAGATGAACTTTTTATTGCTTATTTTCTGATAAACTGTGAAAACTTATAAAATGATCGAGCTTGCCATTCTTAAGTTTATTCATAACTACGAAACGTATCTTAGAGTAACTATTTTACATTTATTAAATGAATTTATTCAAAAAAATTTTATTTTATTTTAATGACAAATACTACTTTTAAATTAGTTTGCCAAGGTTTTCCATTTTTATAGTTGGGACAACTGATATTTCCAAACATTTTCATCCATTTGGATTAGCAGTAAGTACAAAAAAACAAACGAATTATCTAAAATTCATCTTAAATAAAAATTCAAAAGGGTAAGAATTAACTGAAAATGCGAAATTTGAGCCTAATGTTTTAATTACCGATGGTTCAGTGGCGATACGCAATGCTTTTAAAGAATGCTATAACTGTTCACAAATGGTAATGTGCTCCTGTCACATGTTCTGGACAGTTGATTAATCAAAAGAAGCTAGGGTTACAAAACTAAATCGGCACTAAATCGATTAAAAAAGATATTCGAATATTGAAAATTTCTGCATCTTGAAATATTACATAAAACTTGATAAAACCAATCAGTTATTGATAGTTCGAGATTTTCTTTTTTTTGTTATCAATACAAATTGTTAAAAATATTCACTTTGCAGAATCAAAATTGACTGAATACTTTAAGTGAATTTTTAACAAAACGTGTTGGAGTAAAACCAAAAAAAAAATATTAAACGAATAAATATAAGAACTCGTTTTATTACGCCGAACTTTTATCAATAAAAACTAAACTTACTAAAAAGTATTATATGCTTGAAGTTAATGAGCGATAATGAATGCAAATAATTTATTCAGTAAAGTTTCCACAAATATAAAATTGTTCTAGTGGTAGAACTTTTAAACAATTTCAAGTTATTGTCGCTGACTGTTGGAAAATAACCAAACTAGAAAAATTGTTTAAAGATGGGAAACCTGGCCATGACTGGCTCGATCATTTTATGAACCGTTTAAAAGATGTATCGAGCAATAGGAAGCCTAAGCCTATTTCATCACAACGTGCGACTTGCTGTACTGATGAAGCAATTGACTATTTTTTTTTTAAATTTTGATAAAGAGATTGAAAAGAATAAGCCATCAAGTAGGCATATTTGAAATGCCGACGAGGCTTGGTTTTCAGCTGATCTTGGTTGTAAAAAAATTATAACAAAAAAGAGAGCAAAAAGGGAACAAAAGCTAACTGGAAGCTATCAGAAAGCTCAGTTCACTGTTTTCATTTGTTACAACGCGCATGGATGCTTTATAGCACCATTTGTAGTCTACAAATCGAAAGTGTACGTTTGTATAGGTTATGGTTTTTGAATGGTTCGGAAAAAACTGTTATCGGAATAGGGTTGGATGAAAAATGATTTATTTGCAACGTGATTGGAAAGGTCTTTTGTTTCTGAAATTAAGGTTTTGTGAAATTCAGAAAAAACAGAAAAAGAACAGAAAAAAATGTAAAAATATTGAATAACTTTTTTCTTTAGGTTTAAACTTAATTCTGTAAATGAAACATAGTGTAACAATCTAAGTTGCATCAAATATTAAGGTCTGCTAAATTTGCAGTGTTTAGCTTGAAATTAAATTACAATTTAATCGAGCGTAGTGCATTCTGCAGATATTTTGCGCACTATTAGCAGACTTTTACTGTTGATGCAACTTTGAATGTTTCGCCATGCTTTATTCACAGAATTAATTTTAGACTTTTAGAACAAAATTTTTTACACATTGTTCTGTTCTTTTGTACTGAACTTCACAAAAACTGAAATTAAGAAAATACCAGGTCAAGATTGTTTGTTATCTAATACCAAAATAAAATAATCCTAAAAATTTAATTATAAATAATCCATTGACGAATTCATATTAAGAAATAAATGACGAAACCTACCTGTTTTATGCAAATTTTGAATGCTTTTTGAATCCATCTATTGGGATTTAAAAAAAAATATTGATGATTAATTTATTTTTAACTGTAATGAGTGTCATAAATATGCTCAAATTTTTAAAAAATTCTAAATTAAACCCAATTTTATTTATTTTGAAAATGTCTGATCAAGAAATAATTTTTGAGGTTAGCAATTCTGCAAATGAAAATAAAATGAATACAGATCTGATGGTTATCTATCAAAACCAAGACCAATCTGTACGTTATTAACCAAAAGAATAATAATTGATGAAGATAAGCAATTGGATTTAGAGTTTTTATCTAATTATCAAAATAATCATAATTAGATAAACATTATTTTTAACAAATTCAGTTTTTTTAATAATTTCTCATTATTTTTTTTGGATAAAAAATGTTTGTGAATAAAATATTTTGTTATTAATTTTTTAATTTTATTTGATGATTATTTTATTTTGACATTAATTTACAAACTATCAAAATAAATACTCGAAAAACATTTTTATTAAATTCTTTAACCATTGTATAATTTAATTATAGAAGATCATTTAAATTTAGTTTAATAATTAGAAGATTAAAAGGCATCTTGAAGTTGATGATCTTTTCAAAATATCATTTCAATTCGAAAAGTTTATCTTTAGATATTAAAATAAATCTTTGATTTAAGTTGAATAATTTTATTGTAACATGCTTTACATGCAATGTAGATTTAGAAAATAAAAAAAAATTGAAAAAACATTTTCTCAATCCAATGATAAAATCGTTTTTCAATTTTTTGTAAAGTTTTATTTTCAATTTATTACTAATTTGGAATTTTTTATTTGAATTTCTTTTTTAAATTTAATTGTGAATGCTAACACAAATACTTTTGAAATAAAAAATCTCAAATAAACTTTACAAAAATAACTTAAATATTAAAATCGATTATCAATGGACTGAGAAAATATTTTTTCAATTTTTTTTTTCTAAATCTACATTACATGTAAAGCATGTTACATTACAAATATCTAAATTAAATCAAAGATTAAGTTTAATATCTAAGGATAAACTTTTTGAATTAAAATGATATTTTCAATCGATCATCAACTTCAAGATGGCGATTAAAAATCCATTTGAAAAAATTAGCACAATAATATTTAAAAAAATCTCAGGACACTTTAATTTGATCAAAGATTAAAAAAATTTTTTGTGCATTGAACAAATTTTTAATTTCTGTGTAGGGGTTAAAAAAGTGGTTTTATTTTTAATTATTCTTTAAAATTTTTAATTTCAATATTTTGCAATGTCAAGTATTAAAGAAATCTACTCAGAAGCAAAAAAAGCCTTAATCGCTTCGGCTACTGACCGAGTTGTCGGCCGTGAAAAAGAAAATGATGAGATGTACGAATATTTGGCCAGCTGTTTTGAGAATAAAACTGGTTTAAGCATGTACATAAATGGTCAACCTGGAACTGGAAAGACATTCTCTGTAAATACTATGCTAGATAGTCTAAAGGTAAAAGCAACCACGAATTTATGAATTTTTCTAATTTTTTTTAGGACGAGTTTAAATTCAAAAAAATACTTCTCAACTGCATGTCGATCAAAAGTATTCAAAATTTGTACAAAATAGTCCTATCTGAAATGATATCTAATAACATAGATTCAAATCTATCTTTGCCAAGAAGATGTACCAAAGAAAGCTTACAAAAATTGATTGAGTCAACCATTACTTCAATAAAGCACCATTTAATTCTGGTCCTTGATGAGATCGATCAAATTGAGACGACTATAAAAACCAATTCTGATATTTACAGACTCTTTGAATTTCCATATTTACCAAATTCAAAGTTGATTTTGATCGGAATTGCCAACTCTTTAGATTTTACTGACCGTCTTTTGCCTAGACTGGAGCTTAAGCCTGAACACAAGCCTAAAGTCATTAAATTTTTGCCTTAAACCAAAGAGGATATAATTAGCATTGTAAAAGACAGGTTGGCTCAAGTACAACAAAATAATGACAATTGTGCAATTATTGATGACAGAGCCTTGATGCTTTGTGCCACTAAAGTAGCGTCAACAAATGGAGATATCCGAAAAGTGCTTGACATTTGTCGCAGAGCCATAGAATTCAATGAACAAGAAGCAAAATTTAATAATATAGATACAATTAAAACAGTCAACATAGCTCAAATGATGAAGATATTTAATCAAGTAAACCCAATAACTAATTCTAATTTAGACCGAAATTCGATGCCGCTAATGCAAAAGATACTTTTGTGTACAATTTTGCTTTGTAATATTGAAATGAAAATAAAGGAGATTACCTTGTCGAAAGTAATTTTTTTTTTGAATTTATCCTTAAATATTAATTTTGTATTTTAGTTATCTGAAAAATTTTTTAAAATTTGTAAACTAATGATGATAGAAGCTAATGTTGATAGCGAGTCGGAATTTGTGAATTTATGCACTATGATTCAGGACAATGGATTGATAGAAATAAAAAAAGCTAAAGAAGTCAGGAACTATAAAGTAATTTGATACCAAAATTGGTGCAAAATTTATTATTTCTTTTAGTTGAGCTTAAAAATTGATGAACAAAAACTAAAAGAGAAATTACGGGACGAAACATTTATGGCTGACATTTTGTTCAATAAGTCTTACAGATAAATGTAAATACTTAATTGCGAAAATTTTTTATACTATAGCATTTTTCTATATTCCAATATACCTATAAATAAAATAAAGTTCATCTTTTTCAATTAAAATTTAAAAATCATCTTTAAATTCATTATTAAGAAAAAATATTTATATAAAAAATTTATAAAATTATCAAAATTGAATAGATTTATTAACTTTATTTTTATCTGAAAAAAATTATCAACAAGGTATTCAAGTTAAACAATTCAAATTTTGAAAAAAAAAACTAATTAAATTAAATTAAATTAATGTTATTAAAAATTGAATACTTAACTCTAAAAGCACCAACGGGTCAAAATTACTCTTTTTCGACTTTTGGCCGCTAAATTCCAAGTCAATTTTTGGCGGGCGGTCATTTGGCGGGTCAGTTTGACGGTCAAAATTTTTGACCGTTTAAAAATCCGGTCAGACAATAACGGGCGGTCAAATATACGGCCAACATTTTGGCGGGCGGCCACTTAAATCGTGAAATTTTTGGCGAAGAAATTTTTAAATTTTTTAAAAATAAAGAAAAAAATATTTATTATTTTGAAAAATAGTTGACCAAAATTTTGAACGTTTGAACTTTTTTATTTAACAGCTAATTTATAAAATTTGTCGTTTTTGTTCCCGTAATGGGTCTATAGATAAAGGATTATAAACTTTAATTGGCCTTGAATTGAATTCTTCTAATAGTTGAATATATTATTGTAGTAATAAAATTATTTAAAATTTTTGACAATTTTATTTAAAAATTTAAAATATAAACTAAATTTGTGAAAAAAAAATTATTTAAAAAATTTTGTAAAATCCTTTTTTGGTTTTAACTCAATGTGATTTTGCTCTTTAGGAATTAAGAAAGAATTATAATTTTGGTCAAATAGCCGCAAATTTGAAGAACTGATTTTTGGTGAATATTTAATTGCATGGCATACTTTTAATATATTAGAACTTATCAAATGATGAAAGTTTGCTGAATCTAAGTATAAAATATATTTGTTATCATTTTTGAATATACATTTATCGATATTTTGTAAGATGAACTTAATGCCCAAAAATGAAATTCATTACACCTATTGCCACTCTTTCGAGCATCTAAAAGAAGCTTTCTAAATCGAAGATCACATATTGAATTCATTTGATGCTTAGATATTGTTGGATTTTCGAATTTTATTTGTTTTATGATGAGCTCTTTAGTATCTTTCTCATGTTTGTACAAAAAACAAATTGCAATGAATCTTAAAAATGTTGTATATTTACTAAAACCGAATAAGCAAATTGATATCATATGAAATAAACAATTGCCATTAGCGGGTGATTTAATCGGAAAATAGTTTTTTATAAATTATGGATGTAACATGGATCCAATATTTCATTCGATATTTAAATCTGTTGAAAAAAGTTGTTTAACGAGATCAAGTTAACTAAATATATTAAAAATATTTTCATTGTTGTTCCTGAAAAATTTATCTAATGCTTGTTTTTTGATAGAATAACTTAATTAACTATCGTCCAAATAAAAATTCTTTAAACTTAGTTCTTTGTTTTTAATAAAATAATTAATTTATCCTGCGATGTTAATCGAATTATCACTTAAAAAAAAAACACTGGTTTTATTTTCATTTTGATTTTCTTTAATGAAACATTAACGTTCGAATTTGTTTTATTTGTAGTGTCAGTCAAATTGGTCATGTCTAAATTATTTAGAGCACTTTTGTAAAACTGAAAATTTTTCATAGTTACGTTAGATATGATATATTCCCACAATCGAACTAAATTTTCATCAACTTTCACAGCTTCTGGAATAAAACGCTTTAAATCGTTAGCATTTTGCACTCTTGATAAAGCAACATAGGTTTGACAATTAGAAAATTATTATCAATTAGAATACATTTGTCAATAGAAGTTTGGCATCGTTTGAGGATTAGACCTTTGACTTTATGAATAGTTTGAGCAGATGCATGTACTACTGGAAATTGAATCCTGTAAAAAACTGTTCTTGCATTTTTGAACAATAAAACATTTTCACTATGAAATATGTATTTGCCTATCAAACCATTAACCAAGTGATAATTTAGACCACCATTTTTTACAACCATAATTGGACAATCTCTAATATATGTTCAAAAGCTATTTGTCGATTATTGATCAAAATTTTTTTATGATCCCTTATTTTATTTCTGTACTGATCCAAATCTCGACTGTAAATTAATAAAGTCTTCGAGTTTTTTTCATTTGTTTTGTTTTGATTTGTTTGATGATTTCTTTTCTTTGGACATAAAAACTCGCCAAATATATGGACTCTATATAATTAATGCATTCCTCAGACAATTCTTGCCAAATTAACAAACTCGCTTATTAATAAATTGAACATCTGCCTGGGCCAAACTTCCAAGTCGACAATTACTAAAAAGTTGTAGTAAATCAATGTAATTTTTTTGTCAAACATTTGTTTCTAAAAGAAACGGTAAAAAATTCGAGGTGAATAATTGAGAATTGTATAACTGTTCTACTCGCATATTTGGCGTATACACTGCAGGTAATTTAAAAAATTCACCGATCAATATCAAAGTTTAACCCCCGAACAAAATATTACTTCGATTTACAACTTGTAAAACTTCATTGATACTATTAAGAGTATTATCATTCAACATACTTACCTCATCTACAATAATAACTTCACTGTTCCTGATTTCCTGATCATTGTATTTAATTACGTTTGAACTCGTTGAGGGAAAACCTTCATAACAACTTGAAGTATTGGTTACAAATCCATACAACCGCTCAAAGTAAGCATAGAATCTTTATATAATGAATAGTTTACTTTAAGCCATATAAGCGCTCCTTTTAGCTATTTGGTGTCTATATTGTCATTGGTTTGATCTGGCTCATTTATCATACCGAAAGTACCTTTTAACTTTTCTTGAGTTTTTTTCTTTAAATTAACTCTTTCATTCACATGCTAATACGAGAAATGGTCTTTCTGATATGTATTAAAGTATAAAGAACAAAGTGATAATTTCGAATAATGTTAATAACCGTTAGGGCTAGAAATACAGTCAGGAATTAAAAAAAAAATCATCTAAGTTTGCAAGAACACTATTTCGTTAAAAAGCATTAGAACAAACTGTTAGCGGCTAAATGAACTTGTTAGTTCGTAGCTAACTTTACACTTCTTAGTTATGATTCCCTAGTTTTTATTTATATTAACTACTGTAATTGGTGGCTTAGAGATATAATACTAAAGAATGTATATAAAAAGAAGATTTTATTTGGTATATTGGCGCGGAACTTTAGAGTTATAATAAAGAGCTTTAAACACAAACTTTTGTTTTCTTTATTTAAAAATGAATTCTGATAGGCAAGTAAGCCTACAACATAATGGCGCTGCGACTAAAAGAACCGCGGAGAGAGAAAGAGATGAAAGTACAATTGGAAACAAGCAAAGAGGACTTGGTAGACCAAGAAAAATAGCAAGAAGAGAAGAAGTCTGTGAGGAAGATGTCGATGGTGAAGCAACAGTTGTGACTTCTCGCTTACAATACCCAATAAATATTAACATTCGGCTATATTATGGAACACCAGGAGAAGATTTTGAACAATGCCTTGCTGAATTCAAAACGAAGACCTCGAGAATTGAGGAAAATCGTAAGATGGAGCTCTTTAAAGCTTATATGGGATCGAAGGCAAGGGAATGCATGGAAGGCCTTAATGAACAAGATATAAACACTTTTGACAAATTAAGTTTCGAGATGAGAAAACTCTTTTGTAAAACAAATCCTGATCATTATCTGTTAGAGTTAACTAAACTTAAACGTGACTCCTCCGAACCTTTAGTTTTCTTCAGTTTAAAGATAGCTCAGAAGGTAAAGAAAGCTTATCCTATGATTGCCGATCCGATTGTATTAGAAAAATTGAAATTGGAAAACTTTCTAAGAGGACTGTCGAATGATTTAGCGGCAATGGTTCGTGTTAGAAAACAAACTGATCTGCAAGAAGGATTACGTTTTGCTGAGATTTGTGAAGTTGATAAAGGCACTAAAAAGAAGGAGCAACTGTTTGTCAATGAGATAAAATCGGAAGAGCCTTATTCTGAAAGTGGTGACAAACAAAGAATAAACCAATCCACTTCTAAAGCAGATGCTAAAAAGAATAATGATTCGAAAAATTTGGAAAACAATCTGTCAACTTTATATCAGAAGATCAATAAACAAGTAAATTTATCGAAACAACATTATTCGAACTTAATTAATGAAATTTAATGAAACTTGGCGTGATGATCGAAATAAAACCGATATAGGAAATAAAAGATTAGATACAAACCGACGATTCCAAAATAAACGTTTTAAGAAAAATAGTAATTTTGATTTGAAACACTCAAACGGACCTGATCAAGGTAAGTTGGCTTTAAAAACTCCAACTAATCCTAATGAAACCCGCAAATGCTACCATAGTCATCAAGTGGGACATATTAGACCATATTGTCCGAACAGAGTAAGAACAGGTCATTCACCTCTAAATAGAGTAGTGACAGCAGCTACCCAAACTTCAAATTTAATAAATAATTTAGAAATGTGCATAAAGCTTTTCTTTGACCCAGTTTTATTCCATGAACCATTTATTCCAGTTCTACAATCTTCTTCTTTAGGAGAAACAAAAGAAATCAACATTCACAAATTCATCTCCTTAGACCTAAATTCAAGCAACCTAATAAAAATATCTGCTAACATATTTGGTATTAATGTATCAAATGTCCTCGACACAGGAGCTAGCAGAAGCATGATTAAGAAAGAATGTTTGAATAAAATTCTTGAAATTGCGGAACCAGGAAGTATCAAATTAAGAAAATTAGAAAGCCCTTTGAAAATTAAATTAGGAGGCACTTCGTTAACAGAAAGTAATTTCAGAGTTAAGTTAGATATTGACATAGAAGGGGATTTCTATCCTTTAGAATTGCTGGTTTTAGAAACGTTACCTTATGATGTTCTTTTTGGAATGGACTTTATCACGCTTTATGATGTCTTAATTCGACCGGCAACTAAAACAATAAAAATTGATCCAGACTTTGTTCGAACCAATCCCAGTTGTGAAATTCCTGAAAATTATTTAGTTTGTTCTGAAAACGTTTTTATTCCTCCTTTTTGTGAAGTTTTGGTTCCGGCCATTGTAAATAAAACTCACAAAGGCCAAAGTCTAGTAACCAGTTATTATCCTCTTGTAGAGAGATTCGGGATTTATGCCGGAAAGGGTGTTCTGTCAGATGAAAGCGAAGTGTGCATATGTTTAGCAAATTTAACGAAAGAAACAGTTTGTTTACCAAAAAGAACAATTGTGGCAAATTTATCACAATTTGATAGCAATGAATTTCTTTTAATCGCTCAAGACTTGGGACATAATCTCCAAGAAAATGAGAAACCTACCAAAAATATGACATTCCCTGAAGGAGTAGATCTCTCGACTACTTCGCTCAATGATAATCAGAAGGAAGAACTTTCTAAACTTCTTATAGATTACAAGGATCTCTTTAGTCAAACATTAGGAAACCCGGGTTCGGCTAAAGGCGTCGTACACAATATTGATACTGAAAAAAATAATCCTGTAAGTTGTGCACCTAGACGCGTAGGAGTGAATGAAAAGAAAGCCATAGAAGAGCACGTTAAAGATATGTTGGAAAAGAAAGTTATCAAACCATCACGAAGTCCTTGGGCAGCTCCCGTGTCTTTGGTAGGAAAAAAAAGATGGTTCAATTTTGTGTTGACTACCGCAAGCTAAATAAAATAACAAAGAAAGATGTTTATCCTTTACCAATAATTGATGACACTTTAAACAGCCTGGGTTCATGTAGTTTCTTTTCATCTTTGGACCTTGTTTCTGGATATTATCAAGTTCCTGTTGCACAAAACGACCATGAGAAAACAGCTTTCATAAGCCATTGCAGATTGTACGAGTTCAAGGTCATGCCATTCGGACTGACTAACGCTCCAGCGATTTTCCAAAGATATATGGACATCGCGTTTGCAGGATTAAAATGGCTTTGTTGTCTGATTTATCTTGATGATATTATCATCTTCTCGAGCACTTTTGACGCCCATATAAAGCATTTAAAATCTGTGTTCGAAAGGATGCGAGAATTCAACTTAAAAGTTTAGGGTTCGAAATGCTCTTTTTGTAAAAGAGACTTGATTTATTTAGGTCACAAGGTTAGTGCTGCAGGTATAAGCCCTGACCCACAGAAAATAAAATCTATTTTAGAGATACCTGTTCCTAAATCGAAGTGTGAATTAAGAAGTTATTTGGGATAATGTGGATATTATAGAAAATTCGTTGCAAATTTTTCTACTATTGCGTCATGCCTATATGAGTTAACCCATGAATGTATAGAATACGCTTGGTCGGAAAAACATCAAGAAAGTTTCGATAAACTAAAAACTTTATTAACTCAACAACCAATTTTAAGTCACCCAGATTTCAACTATCCTTTTATCGTCCAAACTGATTCAAATGACGTGGGGTTAGGTGCTGTACTTTGTCAACGTATCAATGGAGAAGAAAAGGTAATCGAATATATTAGCAGAAGTGTACAACCCTCTGAAAAAAACTGGACTGTTAGGGAGAAGGAAGCATATGCTATACTATGGGCATGTGAGCAGTTTAGACCATTTATTATCGGACTGAAATTCTTGATTGAAACTGATCATGAATCCTTGAAATGGTTAATGAAAGCTCAAGCTCCTGCACGACTTGTAAGGTGGGCCTTGAGGCTAAGTGAATTTAACTTTGAAATAAGACACAGGAAAGGTTCTGAAAAATCTAATGCTGACGCTTTATCTAGACTTGTACCAACAAGAATAGAGCCTGATGTAATTGATATTGATCCTTACTTGTTAGTAGGGAATGTTCAACAGGGAATAGAGACAAGTTCCATTCTAAATTTTGACATCATAGAGGAGCAGGCTAAGGATCCCTACTTACATTCTATTTTCAACAGTCTTTTAAGAGACAATAACTCGAACTACTCCCTTAGGTTCACGATCAAAGACTCGATACTCTATTTCAATGGAGAAAAAGGACTCCTGTTAGCTGTCCCACAACAATTAATACCTATTTTACTAGAAAACTATCATCAAAAAGCACTAGCTCATGTAGGTCGTGACAAGATGTATCATCACTTAAAAGATAAGTTTCACTGGCAGGGTATGTATTCAGATGTAAGGAGATGGGTAAGCGCTTGTTTAAGTTGTAATCGGGTTAAACCGAGTCAACCTGTCAAAAATGGAATGTTACAGCCAATTCAGGTTTCATATCCATTTGAGATTGTGGGTTTGGATATTCTCGGTCCACTTAAAAGGTCAAAGAATGGTTTTAAGTATATATTAGTTTTTATTGATCTATTTACAAATTGGGTAGATGCTTGTCCATTGCGTACTTTGGAGGCTGAAGAGGTGGCTAGAAAATTCTACTCTGTGATAATTACGCGACATGGATGCCCAAGCAAAGTGTTTACAGATCAGGGAACTCAATTTACCTCGAATTTGTTTAAAACACTTTGCAAGAAGTTCAATATTAATAAGCTGGAATGCAGTAGCAAACATCCGCAAACTAACGGGAAAACTGAAAGATTTAACAGATTCCTGTCAAACGCACTTGCAATGTTAGTTAAAGAAAATCAAAATAACTGGGATGAATTAATCGATGACATTTTATTGGCCTACAGAGTTACCATTAATATGACTATTAAGGAAACACCTTTCTTTTTGTTGTATGGGCGAGATGCCGTTTTACCTTCTGATCTTATGTTTGGTACAGCAAGAAATGCTGAGGCAGATGATACTGAGGACAAATTTGATTATAAAATAAAGCTGCTTAATCGGTTGAGAACCAGCTATGAAAATATAGAACAACAAAGGGAAAGAAGAATTAACTATTATAAAGAACAATATGATAAAACACATAAATCTGTTAATTTTGAAGTTGGCTCAGAAGTCATGGTTTATTGGCCGGTTCCTAAACAAGGATTCACACAAAAGCTTTTGCCAAGTTGGCAAGGTCCTTATAAAGTAATTGCTAGATTGAGTAGTTTGACGTATCGGATCGAAAAGGATAACAAAACTTTTGTTATCCATGTTCAACGCTTGCGAGCATATAAAAGATTTGATTAATTCTATTGTTTTTTTTTTGTGTAATTTGAAAATTTTAATGAATTCATCAAATCAATTAATCAAATCAATTAAATCAATTAATTATACCAATTGATTAAATTATTAGTTGCTAATTGCTAACTTGGAGATGAATATGAATTAGTGATTCTATTTAAAGCAGCGATGGATTGAATTAAAAAAAAGAAAAAAAAAAAAAAAATGGTAGAGGAAGTAATTGATATAAACTTAGAAGAAAATAAAGATCGTTTTTTTGTTATATTATTTAACTGTATTTATTACAAATGTGATATGGACAGATCATGGTCAATAATAGCTAAAAAAATAGTCATCAACCAAGAAAGTCAAAACAAGGAATTCTGCTATTTGGTACAAATAAAGTCATGTTGTCACGATTGTTCACTTCTGACTTTATGGGTTGACCATAGTTGGCTGGAAGATTCGGACAGACGGTTGACCGAACAGTTAATTAGAAAGTTTGAAAGAAAATTACTCAGAAACAACAGATAAGATAGGAAAGCCATTAATTTAAGTTGAAAAAAAACTAGGAAGATACTCAGGAGCCGTAATAGAGCATGGGTATGCGCCTCGGTAGTGGATCACGATAGGCTGCTTTCCCGAAGAGGGATCGCCAGGCGTCCCACAAAAAACCGGTGACGGAATGTAATACCCCAATCCTCGAGATTGGACTGCACCCGTAGTAGACGCAGATAAAACTGGTTTTGTGATTAAACCAATATGTCTTCGATGAGGACGTCGAATATAACAAGGAGGAGTGTGTTAGCGGCTAAATGAACTTGTTAGTTCGTAGCTAACTTTAAACTTCTTAGTTATGATTCCCTAGTTATTATTTATATTAACTACTGTAATTGGTGGCTTAGAGATATAATACCAAAGAATGTATATAAAAAGAAGATTTTATTTGGTTTATTGGCGCGGAACTTTAGAGTTATAATAAAGAGCTTTAAACACAAACTTTTGTTTTCTTTATTTAAAAATGAATTCTGATAGGCAAGTAAGCCTACAACAGAACTGAACAAAGTGATAATTTCGAATAATGTTAACAACCGTTAGGGCTAGAAATACAGTCAGGAATTAAAAAAAAATCATCTAAGTTTGCAAGAACACCGTTTCGTTAAAAAGCATTAGAACAAACATTTCAGAAACAATTATTCATATTTTTTACCAAAATGATATTTTTGCAATTAATTTTGTTTTTCAACTAAAGGTTTTTTAATTCATCATTAACAGATTACCAAACCAAACAATTACAAAATTAGATTTTCAAGCAATAATTTGACGAATATTTTTTGCATTTCTTTTCCTTAATTCGTCGAAAATCATCTATCTTTTTTAATGATTAAAGGCGATTTTTATTTTCTTCCATTCAAATATTAATTTTGATTTGATAACTAAATTAAAACAAAAAAAAATTAATAATTAATAAAAGATTTATAAGTGTTCGCAGTAAATTTAAAAACCGAAAAAAAAATGAAAAAACTTCTGAAAAAGCCAGCGTTAAAAAAACGCCGAAGATGGACATATTTTCTGTTAATTTTTCGAAAATTATAAGCACATAAATTTCGTAAAATTCAAACGAAATTTATTTAAAAATTAAAATCGAATTATTTGTGAATAATACAAACGAAATTATTACGAAGATCTATATCAATTTAAATTATAAAATATATAATCAGTTCATTATTTAAATTTGAATTAATATTTCATATTTCAAGTTATGCCTTCCTTTGACTTCTATTATATATTTTATATAAAATATAAAAATTAAATTTCTGAAATTCAAAGGATATGGGGCAATCATTAATAAAAAATCGAAAAATTAAACTTTTATATATTTTCTGGTAGATCTTGACGAGCTGAGTCATAATTTGTTAGAATTAAAAAAATATGACCTTCCACTCAAAAGTTACAACGCTCCAAAGTTCTAGATTTTTTTAATTACTGTTTTAAGTTAGACAACCGTATCTCGGTTTATTTTGAAGCTAATTAGACTTTTTGTTTTACAAAACATTCAGAATTGAGCAAGGAATCCGAAAATGGCAGAAAAAATAACTAAAACAATACTCGTTGATCCATTAGCCCTTCAAAAATTTAAAATTTCCACTTTATTTTCTTTTGAGGTCTAAAGATACCCCATAGCCAAAGGACCATCGATAAAATTTTTTTTTTATTTTTTTGTTCTACTTAATGACTAAAACATATAAAAGAATCAGTTCCTAGAAAATTATGCTTCCTTAACTAAATATGCATACAAAAAATGTCAATTTTATTTTTATTTTAAAAATTACAATTAAAGAAAAATTTAATTACATTTTCTAATAAAAAAGGCGTAGGCATTAGAATATTTTTATTCTTTTATTCATTATCAGAAATTTTTTCTTCGTTTTTATTCTGGATTAATCATAAATCATTCTCTCCGAGATCCTTTTTATCACAATCCAGACAAAAATTATACAAATTTTCTCTTTTTTTAGAAACTAACATATCTTTTCTATTTTTTCCTATACCTAAATACCAGAAAATACTTGTTACATGAGAACATGCCCCAAATACCTTTGCACCAGCTTTACAATCGCAGTACCATTCTTGAATTGGATCCAATGTTGAAACTGTTGAATATTTTATCCAGGTATTAAGAATAACTTGGGAGGAAAATCTTGACTTTATTTTGAACGTCTAAATTAAAACAGTAATTAATAAAATCTAGAACTTTGAAGCGCTGTAACTTTTGAGTGGAAGGTCAGATTTTTATAATTATGATATAACAGATTATGATTCAGCTCGTCGAGATCTACCAGAAAATATATAAAAGTTTAATTTTTCGATTTTTTATTTATGATTGCCCCATATCCTTTAATTAGTATGATGTTTTTAGAAACTAACTCAAATAATAGTATAAATGAATTTGAGCTGAAGAATTAGGAGTTTATAATTTATGAAATTATAAACTTAATATTAATATAATTATAAACGAGTATTGTTTTAGTTATTTTTTCTGCCATTTTCGGATTCCTTGCTCAATTCTGAATGTTTTGTAAAACAAAAAGTCTAATTAGCTTCAAAATAAACCGAGATACGGTTGTCTAACTTAAAACAGTAATTAAAAAAATCTAGAACTTTGGAGCGTTGTAACTTTTGAGTGGAAGGTCAGATTTTTATAATTCTAACAAATTATGACTCAGCTCGTCAAGATCTACCAGAAAATATATAAAAGTTTAATTTTTCGATTTTTTATTAATGATTGCCCCATATCCTTTAAAATATAAATTGTTTAAAAAGAGTTTTTTAGTCTATATATACGAATAAAAGAGGACAGAAAGTAAAACCATAAATATTAAGATTATACAAAAATTATTGTTAAATTGAAATAAAATTTTTTTATCCTGATAAATGGAAAAAAATACATAAAAAGGGTTTTAAATAAAAAAAAAATATTTTGACAAATTGTTTTGACTTGTTTTGACATGTTTTGACTTGCTCACTGTGCATAAATTTCTTAAAGTTTTCTTAAATACTGAATCTGTGAGAGCAACAGTTCTGAGTCGCAAAAAATCTTAAAAATAAATTAAATAAAAATCAAGATTTTAAAATTCTTATAAGATAACCTCTTGATGCACTTAGTTCAGAATATTTTTTGATTATTGATTGGCCATTATTTGAACCCAAAATTACAGGTTCAATTATAAATGCTTTAGCCATTGTACGAAAAATTCTATATGGGTTTAATATTTCGTCTATCATTATGTTAACCCTGTTAAGTAAATTAATCAACATATATTTATTCGGATAGCTACTATTGATCAAAATTTCTTGTGAAGTCTTCCCAAATTTTCTTACCACATCTCTATCAGTCTCAGAGCTAACAAATTTTAGAACTTGAATAGACAACTGAACCAAATTGCTCAAAAATGTTAGGTCTAATTTAAAGAATGAAAATTAAAAAATTTATGTTAAATCAATGTCAAAATAAAATTTTTATAAAAGTTTTATATTCGAAAAATTTTAATAAAAATTAACTATATTTAATACAAGATTTTTTGAGAATCCCCAAATAAGGTCCAAGTCATTTTATTGAAAGTCATAGACCGGATTTTTGAATTCTTAAAAAAAAAACCTGGACATCATGAATTTTTTGACGATCCAGGAAGTTAATATTGAGGCCTAGTTAAAGTTTAAGTCACTTAAATTAAAGTCAAAGTCCGGGCTTAAAAAAAAATTAAGAAAATTCAGAATGTTTATAAGTCACAAGTCTCAAGTCAAGTCCTAGTCCGGCCTTTTTTTTGTTAAATTTTAATTTAAAAAATTAAGTTTTATAGGTATTTTAAACTACTCTGAAAAAATTTAAAGGTCCTGTTTTCGACTTTTTTTAAAAAAAATATATATAAGCCTTTATTCGCCCATAAAAACAAATAAAAAATTTGGTTCTGACTTGACTTAAGAGTTGTGACTGTTTAACAACTCTGAATTTTATTTAGAATTTATTCTTAAAGTTCTTTTTTAAATTTTCATTCAAAAGTCGAATTCCAGGTTTTAAAATTTTCATCTTCATATTTAATAAAATATGCTTTCATCAGGACGCTTGGTATGGTTAGTACGTTTAGTATGTATGGTATTGTACGGTTGGTACTATACGGCACCGTTTATCGTACGGTTTGGCGCCGCTGATGGTTTGGTTTTAGGTCGCAACAATAAGCCCTCATAGATTTTAAAATACTCACTCTTAGTTCAAACCGAATCAAAAAGTTACAAAGAATATATATAGTCATGCTCTTAATTTGACCTTAAATGGAGTTTGAACTTGAATTAAATTTAATTATCATAAAGCCTGTATAAAGTCTCAAAAAAATATAAAACATTTTATTGGTTATTTCCGTCTCGAGTCGACTTATTGAATTGAGTGAGAGATATGTAAGTGCTGATCAAGGTTCCATTTGAAGTTGTTTGAACAATATAAAGCAGGTTTCTAATCAAGGTATCTTGAATACCGGACTCCACTGTGTGATTGTTCCCTAATTGTTTCCTTTTTTTTCCTAGAACAATCAAACATTTATAAAATGATTAAAAATGGATTCAAAAAGCAAATAAATAAATTATTTACCCGGTAGGAAGTCTCCATATAGCTGTCAGATGACTACTCGACCTGAAATGAAATAGCAAAAAAAAAAAATACAATAAATAAATAAAAAAAATAAATTAAAAAAAATACAACATGAAAATAAAAAACGAACAATAATTATGGAAATTGAAAAAAGAAACTTATAATAAAAATTTTTTTCACATACAATTTATTTTTGTCTTTTTATTAAAATATATCTTTTTTAACTTTCTCTTGAATTTTTATTCTTTTTTACTTATTTTATTTTAGAATTTTCTTTTTAATATTTTTTAGTTTTAAATCTGAAGGAGCAATAGCTCGGTATAGATATACAAATAAATATTTGACTTGATTTTTATTTATCTAATTTTTCTTTATTTTTTTTTGTAAATTTTATATTATTTTAAAGAAGTTTAAGCTCGCTATTGTAAAGCAAATAAAAAAAAAAATAAAAAAATATAAGAAAAATACTGCAACATACTACAGCATACTTTTTACACTTTTTTTCCTAAACTAATTATTCTCATGGAAATATATAAAAATTAATAAATAAAAATTCTGAATAAATCGCCAATATTTCGAAAATTTTCAACAAATAGTTTTACGTAAAAAATCAATGTTTAATAATCGTAAATATTTCGGAATTTTGCAAAATTTAAATTGAGAGGGATAAAAGCCTTTTTTATTCGATCAATAAATACTGGATCATTTTTTTCAATAATTGTTTGAAAATCAGATATCTTCTTTAACATTATGCTGTCATTTTGTCTTTTAAAAATCTCATGAACCTAAATTTAAAATAATTAATTTATTTAATAATAAATAATTATTTTTCAACCGTTAAATAATACAAATTTTCGCGAGAACAATCCAAGAATTCTTTTTTTTTTACTAGTCAAAGATTGCGTTAAATTAACTAATAATTCTATTAATTTCTTCTCTTGATCATAAAATTTTTTTATTATTTCATTTCAATATTCAAATTTGGAAATTATTTCAAAGTCCGATTCTATTGAAAAAATATCTCAAAAAAAAAAAAATCATAATTTTATTAATATAAACTCATAGTCTTCAAATGTTACTAATAAACTAAATGTGTTTTTATACAGTATGTGTAAAAAGTTTAGAAATTGATTATTTTATTTATCTTAAATTGTTTATTTGTTGTATTTTACGAAAAATTGAGTGCAAAAGAAAAAAAATAAAAGCACTAATTTGTAGAATTTTTTTTTCTCTACAATTTGATATATGACACTCGGCATAAAAATATAATTAACTTTTAAATATTTATAGTGAAAAAAACTTAAAACTTAATTTAAAACTTCCTCTAAAAAATAAAAAATAAAAGTCGGTGCAAAAGTTAAGAAATTCGGGTAATCCAAAGGTTTTAGCAACCATTGCTAACTTTTTTCACACCTTTATAATTAATTCTTAAATAACTTCTAATTTTGAGTAAATTGTTCTCTTAAACTGATTAAAATAAATACTCTCCAACTACTTAGGTCCTTTCGAAATAACTTGACCAAAAAATCTTAATTTTGCCAAAAAATTCCCTAAAAATAGGTAAAAAAAAAAACGTCTCTAGCCCACTAAAATGGCAGATCGTAGGTCTGCTAAAAAGTGGAGATAAAAAGCAAAATGAGATAGCCAGAATGTTAGGTGTATCTCTAAAATGTGTCTCTTCTACTAAAAAACGATATGAAGAGACTGGTACTGTGTCTGATCGAAGTCGTTCTTGAAGACCTCGGAAGCTGACTTTTAGGGATAAAATTACATTTTTAGAGAGATTGGAAAAGACCATACATATAGCTATCAAAAACTCGCCACTGATTTAAATTCTAAGACTCAAGGGGTTAGGATAAGTAAGTCTACTGTAATGAGATTTCTCAAAAAAAAAGGTTTAGAGTCCCATATAGCGGTCAGAAAACCCCTTTTAACCATAAAAGATAGACAAAAAAGATATAAGTGGTGTAAACAGAGACTTAATTGGACAGTTAATAATTGGTCCAGAGTTATTTTCAGTGACAGGTCCAATTTTGAGGTCTTCAATCGTAAGTCAAGAGTAATCGTCAAAAGGTTTAAAAATGAAAAGTTTCATCTGAAGTTCTGTATACCAAGGTAACAAAACGGTGGAGGGTCAGCTGGTATCTGGGGATGCATTTCCTACAAAGGCACTGGTATAAGCAACATTTATACAGGACGAATTAATCAATTTGTCTACATCAACACTTTCGAAAACAACCTTTTACCATCTGTTGAACTGCTATTTGAGCCAGACGACCCTTGGATTTTTCAGCAAGATGGCGCTTCGGCACATACTTCCCACTCAGTATGGGACTGGTTGAAAGAACAGAACATTGAGGTTCTACCATGGTGTGCCCGTTCACTAGATCTCAACCCAATCGAGAACTTATGGTCATACATGGATGCCAAAATAGAAAACACAAAGGTAACCTCTATCGAGCATGTAAAAGAGGTTTTACACAAAGAGTGGTTAAAGATTCCGACTGAGTACGTACAAAAGTTGATTGAATCTATGCCAAAAAGAGTTTTGGCTTGTTATACCGCCAAAGGCGGTCATTTTAAATATTATAAATTGTAAAAATTTCTAAACTTTTGAACCGTTTTTTTTTTTTTAATTTTTTGTATCCATTTTTTCTTTTGTATTTTTTTTTGGGATTTTTTTTATAACTTAATTTTTTTTTTTTGATATTATGATCTTGGATTGTTGACAAATAAAAATTTGAAAAAAAAACGCTTTTTTTTATTTTCCCGCCTATTAAATATGCAAAAACAATTCTTTTGTTAAAGAAAAAAAAAATTTCTAAACTTTTGACACATACTGTATATTTGGCTGAATAAAAGAGAGATCAAAACAAATTAATTTTCTTTTTAATTTTTTACAATTTTCTCTTATGGCGGCGCCACAATAACTTAAAAGATTGTATTTCGACCGCCACTAGGAAACAGGTGTAGACCAAGATTTGAATAGAACTCTTCTGCAATTAGGAACAAACTCTGGCTGGGAGACTCTTAGTTTATTTCTAGCGTCAAACCCAGCAAAGTCTTGTTCCTTTATGGCTTTACGTCCTCGATGTTGTGCCACTGCTGAGCCAACAAGTCACCGAGCACATGCGCTGACAGGACTCCTTCGCTCGGCGAAAACTCTTTTAGTTCCCTAAGCTTGTGTCGCACGTAGCTATGTAGCAATTTGTACAAAAGCTTTATTTTAATGCTTTATTAAATGATGCCAAGCTGATCGGGTAGTAGTAGTAGTAGTAGTACATGAGCTGTAGGGATGGTTGTATCCCAAGCAGTAGTTTCAGTAAACGCCCTGCTATGACAGTCTGTGACGCTGTTGTTTGACGGTTTTATCGATTGTATTTCTTTTTGATTTGTATAAATAATGATAATAAAGATAACTGTCAGTTTAAATTGAGCAATTTATCTATTCTTTTTTAAAAGTATTTGTATCGGTTATTTTACTTGTTGCCTCATCAAGTAAATTCCAATACCCGGGTAGGTCAACAAGCTGTGATAATTACGCGACATGGATGCCCAAGCAAAGTGTTTACAGATCAGGGAACTCAATTTACCTCGAATTTGTTTAAAACACTTTGCAAGAAGTTCAATATTAATAAGCTGGAATGCAGTAGCAAACATCCGCAAACTAACGGGAAAACTGAAAGATTTAACAGATTCCTGTCAAACGCACTTGCAATGTTAGTTAAAGAAAATCAAAATAACTGGGATGAATTAATCGATGACATTTTATTGGCCTACAGAGTTACCATTAATATGACTATTAAGGAAACACCTTTCTTTTTGTTGTATGGGCGAGATGCCGTTTTACCTTCTGATCTTATGTTTGGTACAGCAAGAAATGCTGAGGCAGATGATACTGAGGACAAATTTGATTATAAAATAAAGCTGCTTAATCGGTTGAGAACCAGCTATGAAAATATAGAACAACAAAGGGAAAGAAGAATTAACTATTATAAAGAACAATATGATAAAACACATAAATCTGTTAATTTTGAAGTTGGCTCAGAAGTCATGGTTTATTGGCCGGTTCCTAAACAAGGGTTCACACAAAAGCTTTTGCCAAGTTGGCAAGGTCCTTATAAAGTAATTGCTAGATTGAGTAGTTTGACGCATCGGATCGAAAAGGATAACAAAACTTTTGTTATCCATGTTCAACGCTTGCGAGCATATAAAAGATTTGATTAATTCTATTGTTTTTTTTTTGTGTAATTTGAAAATTTTAATGAATTCATCAAATCAATTAATCAAATCAATTAAATCAATTAATTATACCAATTGATTAAATTATTAGTTGCTAATTGCTAACTTGGAGATGAATATGAATTAGTGATTATATTTAAAGCAGCGATGGATTGAATTAAAAAAAAGAAAAAAAAAAAAAAAAAATGGTAGAGGAAGTAATTGATATAAACTTAGAAGAAAATAAAGATCGTTTTTTTGTTATATTATTTAACTGTATTTATTACAAATGTGATATGGACAGATCATGGTCAATAATAGCTAGAAAAATAGTCATCAACCAAGAAAGTCAAAACAAGGAATTCTGCTATTTGGTACAAATAAAGTCATGTTGTCACGATTGTTCACTTCTGACTTTATGGGTTGACCATAGTTGGCTGGAAGATTCGGACAGACGGTTGACCGAACAGTTAATTAGAAAGTTTGAAAGAAAATTACTCAGAAACAACAGATAAGATAGGAAAGCCATTAATTTAAGTTGAAAAAAAACTAGGAAGATACTCAGGAGCCGTAATAGAGCATGGGTATGCGCCTCGGTAGTGGATCACGATAGGCTGCTTTCCCGAAGAGGGATCGCCAGGCGTCCCACAAAAAACCGGTGACGGAATGTAATACCCCAATCCTCGAGATTGGACTGCACCCGTAGTAGACGCAGATAAAACTGGTTTTGTGATTAAACCAATATGTCTTCGATGAGGACGTCGAATATAACAAGGAGGAGTGTGTTAGCGGCTAAATGAACTTGTTAGTTCGTAGCTAACTTTAAACTTCTTAGTTATGATTCCCTAGTTATTATTTATATTAACTACTGTAATTGGTGGCTTAGAGATATAATACCAAAGAATGTATATAAAAAGAAGATTTTATTTGGTTTATTGGCGCGGAACTTTAGAGTTATAATAAAGAGCTTTAAACACAAACTTTTGTTTTCTTTATTTAAAAATGAATTCTGATAGGCAAGTAAGCCTACAACAGAACTGAACAAAGTGATAATTTCGAATAATGTTAACAACCGTTAGGGCTAGAAATACAGTCAGGAATTAAAAAAAAATCATCTAAGTTTGCAAGAACACCGTTTCGTTAAAAAGCATTAGAACAAACATTTCAGAAACAATTATTCATATTTTTTACCAAAATAATATTTTTGCAATTAATTTTGTTTTTCAACTAAAGGTTTTTTAATTCATCATTAACAGATTACCAAACCAAACAATTACAAAATTAGATTTTCAAGCAATAATTTGACGAATATTTTTTGCATTTCTTTTCCTTAATTCGTCGAAAATCATCTATCTTTTTTAATGATTAAAGGCGATTTTTATTTTCTTCCATTCAAATATTAATTTTGATTTGATAACTAAATTAAAACAAAAAAAAATTAATAATTAATAAAAGATTTATAAGTGTTCGCAGTAAATTTAAAAACCGAAAAAAAAATGAAAAAACTTCTGAAAAAGCCAGCGTTAAAAAAACGCCGAAGATGGACATATTTTCTGTTAATTTTTCGAAAATTATAAGCACATAAATTTCGTAAAATTCAAACGAAATTTATTTAAAAATTAAAATCGAATTATTTGTGAAAAATACAAACGAAATTATTACGAAGATCTATATCAATTTAAATTATAAAATATATAATCAGTTCATTATTTAAATTTGAATTAATATTTCATATTTCAAGTTATGCCTTCCTTTGACTTCTATTATATATTTTATATAAAATATAAAAATTAAATTTCTGAAATTCAAAGGATATGGGGCAATCATTAATAAAAAATCGAAAAATTAAACTTTTATATATTTTCTGGTAGATCTTGACGAGCTGAGTCATAATTTGTTAGAATTAAAAAAATATGACCTTCCACTCAAAAGTTACAACGCTCCAAAGTTCTAGATTTTTTTAATTACTGTTTTAAGTTAGACAACCGTATCTCGGTTTATTTTGAAGCTAATTAGACTTTTTGTTTTACAAAACATTCAGAATTGAGCAAGGAATCCGAAAATGGCAGAAAAAATAACTAAAACAATACTCGTTGATCCATTAGCCCTTCAAAAATTTAAAATTTCCACTTTATTTTCTTTTGAGGTCTAAAGATACCCCATAGCCAAAGGACCATCGATAAAATTTTTTTTTTATTTTTTTGTTCTACTTAATGACTAAAACATATAAAAGAATCAGTTCCTAGAAAATTATGCTTCCTTAACTAAATATGCATACAAAAAATGTCAATTTTATTTTTATTTTAAAAATTACAATTAAAGAAAAATTTAATTACATTTTCTAATAAAAAAGGCGTAGGCATTAGAATATTTTTATTCTTTTATTCATTATCAGAAATTTTTTCTTCGTTTTTATTCTGGATTAATCATAAATCATTCTCTCCGAGATCCTTTTTATCACAATCCAGACAAAAATTATACAAATTTTCTCTTTTTTTAGAAACTAACATATCTTTTCTATTTTTTCCTATACCTAAATACCAGAAAATACTTGTTACATGAGAACATATATCGGTTGAGAACCAGCTATGAAAATATAGAACAACAAAGGGAAAGAAGAATTAACTATTATAAAGAACAATATGATAAAACACATAAATCTGTTAATTTTGAAGTTGGCTCAGAAGTCATGGTTTATTGGCCGGTTCCTAAACAAGGGTTCACACAAAAGCTTTTGCCAAGTTGGCAAGGTCCTTATAAAGTAATTGCTAGATTGAGTAGTTTGACGTATCGGATCGAAAAGGATAACAAAACTTTTGTTATCCATGTTCAACGCTTGCGAGCATATAAAAGATTTGATTAATTCTATTGTTTTTTTTTTGTGTAATTTGAAAATTTTAATGAATTCATCAAATCAATTAATCAAATCAATTAAATCAATTAATTATACCAATTGATTAAATTATTAGTTGCTAATTGCTAACTTGGAGATGAATATGAATTAGTGATTATATTTAAAGCAGCGATGGATTGAATTAAAAAAAAGAAAAAAAAAAAAAAAAAATGGTAGAGGAAGTAATTGATATAAACTTAGAAGAAAATAAAGATCGTTTTTTTGTTATATTATTTAACTGTATTTATTACAAATGTGATATGGACAGATCATGGTCAATAATAGCTAGAAAAATAGTCATCAACCAAGAAAGTCAAAACAAGGAATTCTGCTATTTGGTACAAATAAAGTCATGTTGTCACGATTGTTCACTTCTGACTTTATGGGTTGACCATAGTTGGCTGGAAGATTCGGACAGACGGTTGACCGAACAGTTAATTAGAAAGTTTGAAAGAAAATTACTCAGAAACAACAGATAAGATAGGAAAGCCATTAATTTAAGTTGAAAAAAAACTAGGAAGATACTCAGGAGCCGTAATAGAGCATGGGTATGCGCCTCGGTAGTGGATCACGATAGGCTGCTTTCCCGAAGAGGGATCGCCAGGCGTCCCACAAAAAACCGGTGACGGAATGTAATACCCCAATCCTCGAGATTGGACTGCACCCGTAGTAGACGCAGATAAAACTGGTTTTGTGATTAAACCAATATGTCTTCGATGAGGACGTCGAATATAACAAGGAGGAGTGTGTTAGCGGCTAAATGAACTTGTTAGTTCGTAGCTAACTTTAAACTTCTTAGTTATGATTCCCTAGTTATTATTTATATTAACTACTGTAATTGGTGGCTTAGAGATATAATACCAAAGAATGTATATAAAAAGAAGATTTTATTTGGTTTATTGGCGCGGAACTTTAGAGTTATAATAAAGAGCTTTAAACACAAACTTTTGTTTTCTTTATTTAAAAATGAATTCTGATAGGCAAGTAAGCCTACAACAGAACTGAACAAAGTGATAATTTCGAATAATGTTAACAACCGTTAGGGCTAGAAATACAGTCAGGAATTAAAAAAAAATCATCTAAGTTTGCAAGAACACCGTTTCGTTAAAAAGCATTAGAACAAACATTTCAGAAACAATTATTCATATTTTTTACCAAAATGATATTTTTGCAATTAATTTTGTTTTTCAACTAAAGGTTTTTTAATTCATCATTAACAGATTACCAAACCAAACAATTACAAAATTAGATTTTCAAGCAATAATTTGACGAATATTTTTTGCATTTCTTTTCCTTAATTCGTCGAAAATCATCTATCTTTTTTAATGATTAAAGGCGATTTTTATTTTCTTCCATTCAAATATTAATTTTGATTTGATAACTAAATTAAAACAAAAAAAAATTAATAATTAATAAAAGATTTATAAGTGTTCGCAGTAAATTTAAAAACCGAAAAAAAAATGAAAAAACTTCTGAAAAAGCCAGCGTTAAAAAAACGCCGAAGATGGACATATTTTCTGTTAATTTTTCGAAAATTATAAGCACATAAATTTCGTAAAATTCAAACGAAATTTATTTAAAAATTAAAATCGAATTATTTGTGAATAATACAAACGAAATTATTACGAAGATCTATATCAATTTAAATTATAAAATATATAATCAGTTCATTATTTAAATTTGAATTAATATTTCATATTTCAAGTTATGCCTTCCTTTGACTTCTATTATATATTTTATATAAAATATAAAAATTAAATTTCTGAAATTCAAAGGATATGGGGCAATCATTAATAAAAAATCGAAAAATTAAACTTTTATATATTTTCTGGTAGATCTTGACGAGCTGAGTCATAATTTGTTAGAATTAAAAAAATATGACCTTCCACTCAAAAGTTACAACGCTCCAAAGTTCTAGATTTTTTTAATTACTGTTTTAAGTTAGACAACCGTATCTCGGTTTATTTTGAAGCTAATTAGACTTTTTGTTTTACAAAACATTCAGAATTGAGCAAGGAATCCGAAAATGGCAGAAAAAATAACTAAAACAATACTCGTTGATCCATTAGCCCTTCAAAAATTTAAAATTTCCACTTTATTTTCTTTTGAGGTCTAAAGATACCCCATAGCCAAAGGACCATCGATAAAATTTTTTTTTTATTTTTTTGTTCTACTTAATGACTAAAACATATAAAAGAATCAGTTCCTAGAAAATTATGCTTCCTTAACTAAATATGCATACAAAAAATGTCAATTTTATTTTTATTTTAAAAATTACAATTAAAGAAAAATTTAATTACATTTTCTAATAAAAAAGGCGTAGGCATTAGAATATTTTTATTCTTTTATTCATTATCAGAAATTTTTTCTTCGTTTTTATTCTGGATTAATCATAAATCATTCTCTCCGAGATCCTTTTTATCACAATCCAGACAAAAATTATACAAATTTTCTCTTTTTTTAGAAACTAACATATCTTTTCTATTTTTTCCTATACCTAAATACCAGAAAATACTTGTTACATGAGAACATGCCCCAAATACCTTTGCACCAGCTTTACAATCGCAGTACCATTCTTGAATTGGATCCAATGTTGAAACTGTTGAATATTTTATCCAGGTATTAAGAATAACTTGGGAGGAAAATCTTGACTTTATTTTGACCGTCTAAATTAAAACAGTAATTAATAAAATCTAGAACTTTGAAGGGCTGTAACTTTTGAGTGGAAGGTCAGATTTTTATAATTATGATATAACAGATTATGATTCAGCTCGTCGAGATCTACCAGAAAATATATAAAAGTTTAATTTTTCGATTTTTTATTTATGATTGCCCCATATCCTTTAATTAGTATGATGTTTTTAGAAACTAACTCAAATAATAGTATAAATGAATTTGAGCTGAAGAATTAGGAGTTTATAATTTATGAAATTATAAACTTAATATTAATATAATTATAAACGAGTATTGTTTTAGTTATTTTTTCTGCCATTTTCGGATTCCTTGCTCAATTCTGAATGTTTTGTAAAACAAAAAGTCTAATTAGCTTCAAAATAAACCGAGATACGGTTGTCTAACTTAAAACAGTAATTAAAAAAATCTAGAACTTTGGAGCGTTGTAACTTTTGAGTGGAAGGTCAGATTTTTATAATTCTAACAAATTATGACTCAGCTCGTCAAGATCTACCAGAAAATATATAAAAGTTTAATTTTTCGATTTTTTATTAATGATTGCCCCATATCCTTTAAAATATAAATTGTTTAAAAAGAGTTTTTTAGTCTATATATACGAATAAAAGAGGACAGAAAGTAAAACCATAAATATTACGATTATACAAAAATTATTGTTAAATTGAAATAAAATTTTTTTATCCTGATAAATGGAAAAAAATACATAAAAAGGGTTTTAAATAAAAAAAAAATATTTTGACAAATTGTTTTGACTTGTTTTGACATGTTTTGACTTGCTCACTGTGCATAAATTTCTTAAAGTTTTCTTAAATACTGAATCTGTGAGAGCAACAGTTCTGAGTCGCAAAAAATCTTAAAAATAAATTAAATAAAAATCAAGATTTTAAAATTCTTATAAGATAACCTCTTGATGCACTTAGTTCAGAATATTTTTTGATTATTGATTGGCCATTATTTGAACCCAAAATTACAGGTTCAATTATAAATGCTTTAGCCATTGTACGAAAAATTCTATATGGGTTTAATATTTCGTCTATCATTATGTTAACCCTGTTAAGTAAATTAATCAACATATATTTATTCGGATAGCTACTATTGATCAAAATTTCTTGTGAAGTCTTACCAAATTTTCTTACCACATCTCTATCAGTCTCAGAGCTAACAAATTTTAGAACTTGAATAGACAACTGAACCAAATTGCTCAAAAATGTTAGGTCTAATTTAAAGAATGAAAATTAAAAAATTTATGTTAAATCAATGTCAAAATAAAATTTTTATAAAAGTTTTATATTCGAAAAATTTTAATAAAAATTAACTATATTTAATACAAGATTTTTTGAGAATCCCCAAATAAGGTCCAAGTCATTTTATTGAAAGTCATAGACCGGATTTTTGAATTCTTAAAAAAAAAACCTGGACATCATGAATTTTTTGACGATCCAGGAAGTTAATATTGAGGCCTAGTTAAAGTTTAAGTCACTTAAATTAAAGTCAAAGTCCGGGCTTAAAAAAAATTAAGAAAATTCAGAATGTTTATAAGTCACAAGTCTCAAGTCAAGTCCTAGTCCGGCCTTTTTTTTGTTAAATTTTAATTTAAAAAATTAAGTTTTATAGGTATTTTAAACTACTCTGAAAAAATTTAAAGGTCCTGTTTTCGACTTTTTTTAAAAAAAATATATATAAGCCTTTATTCGCCCATAAAAACAAATAAAAAATTTGGTTCTGACTTGACTTAAGAGTTGTGACTGTTTAACAACTCTGAATTTTATTTAGAATTTATTCTTAAAGTTCTTTTTTAAATTTTCATTCAAAAGTCGAATTCCAGGTTTTAAAATTTTCATCTTCATATTTAATAAAATATGCTTTCATCAGGACGCTTGGTATGGTTAGTACGTTTAGTATGTATGGTATTGTACGGTTGGTACTATACGGCACCGTTTATCGTACGGTTTGGCGCCGCTGATGGTTTGGTTTTAGGTCGCAACAATAAGCCCTCATAGATTTTAAAATACTCACTCTTAGTTCAAACCGAATCAAAAAGTTACAAAGAATATATATAGTCATGCTCTTAATTTGACCTTAAATGGAGTTTGAACTTGAATTAAATTTAATTATCATAAAGCCTGTATAAAGTCTCAAAAAAATATAAAACATTTTATTGGTTATTTCCGTCTCGAGTCGACTTATTGAATTGAGTGAGAGATATGTAAGTGCTGATCAAGGTTCCATTTGAAGTTGTTTGAACAATATAAAGCAGGTTTCTAATCAAGGTATCTTGAATACCGGACTCCACTGTGTGATTGTTCCCTAATTGTTTCCTTTTTTTTCCTAGAACAATCAAACATTTATAAAATGATTAAAAATGGATTCAAAAAGCAAAAAAATAAATTATTTACCCGGTAGGAAGTCTCCATATAGCTGTCAGATGACTACTCGACCTGAAATGAAATAGCAAAAAAAAAAAATACAATAAATAAATAAAAAAAATAAATTAAAAAAAATACAACATGAAAATAAAAAACGAACAATAATTATGGAAATTGAAAAAAGAAACTTCTAATAAAAATTTTTTTCACATACAATTTATTTTTGTCTTTTTATTAAAATATATCTTTTTTAATTTTCTCTTGAATTTTTATTCTTTTTTACTTATTTTATTTTAGAATTTTCTTTTTAATATTTTTTAGTTTTAAATCTGAAGGAGCAATAGCTCGGTATAGATATACAAATAAATATTTGACTTGATTTTTATTTATCTAATTTTTCTTTATTTTTTTTTGTAAATTTTATATTATTTTAAAGAAGTTTAAGCTCGCTATTGTAAAGCAAATAAAAAAAAAATAAAAAAATATAAGAAAAATACTGCAACATACTACAGCATACTTTTTACACTTTTTTTCCTAAACTAATTATTCTCATGGAAATATATAAAAATTAATAAATAAAAATTCTGAATAAATCGCCAATATTTCGAAAATTTTCAACAAATAGTTTTACGTAAAAAATCAATGTTTAATAATCGTAAATATTTCGGAATTTTGCAAAATTTAAATTGAGAGGGATAAAAGCCTTTTTTATTCGATCAATAAATACTGGATCATTTTTTTCAATAATTGTTTGAAAATCAGATATCTTCTTTAACATTATGCTGTCATTTTGTCTTTTAAAAATCTCATGAACCTAAATTTAAAATAATTAATTTATTTAATAATAAATAATTATTTTTCAACCGTTAAATAATACAAATTTTCGCGAGAACAATCCAAGAATTCTTTTTTTTTTACTAGTCAAAGATTGCGTTAAATTAACTAATAATTCTATTAATTTCTTCTCTTGATCATAAAATTTTTTTATTATTTCATTTCAATATTCAAATTTGGAAATTATTTCAAAGTCCGATTCTATTGAAAAAATATCTCAAAAAAAAAAAAATCATAATTTTATTAATATAAACTCATAGTCTTCAAATGTTACTAATAAACTAAATGTGTTTTTATACAGTATGTGTAAAAAGTTTAGAAATTGATTATTTTATTTATCTTAAATTGTTTATTTGTTGTATTTTACGAAAAATTGAGTGCAAAAGAAAAAAAATAAAAGCACTAATTTGTAGAATTTTTTTTTCTCTACAATTTGATATATGACACTCGGCATAAAAATATAATTAACTTTTAAATATTTATAGTGAAAAAAACTTAAAACTTAATTTAAAACTTCCTCTAAAAAATAAAAAATAAAAGTCGGTGCAAAAGTTAAGAAATTCGGGTAATCCAAAGGTTTTAGCAACCATTGCTAACTTTTTTCACACCTTTATAATTAATTCTTAAATAACTTCTAATTTTGAGTAAATTGTTCTCTTAAACTGATTAAAATAAATACTCTCCAACTACTTAGGTCCTTTCGAAATAACTTGACCAAAAAATCTTAATTTTGCCAAAAAATTCCCTAAAAATAGGTAAAAAAAAAAACGTCTCTAGCCCACTAAAATGGCAGATCGTAGGTCTGCTAAAAAGTGGAGATAAAAAGCAAAATGAGATAGCCAGAATGTTAGGTGTATCTCTAAAATGTGTCTCTTCTACTAAAAAACGATATGAAGAGACTGGTACTGTGTCTGATCGAAGTCGTTCTTGAAGACCTCGGAAGCTGACTTTTAGGGATAAAATTACATTTTTAGAGAGATTGGAAAAGACCATACATATAGCTATCAAAAACTCGCCACTGATTTAAATTCTAAGACTCAAGGGGTTAGGATAAGTAAGTCTACTGTAATGAGATTTCTCAAAAAAAAAGGTTTAGAGTCCCATATAGCGGTCAGAAAACCCCTTTTAACCATAAAAGATAGACAAAAAAGATATAAGTGGTGTAAACAGAGACTTAATTGGACAGTTAATAATTGGTCCAGAGTTATTTTCAGTGACAGGTCCAATTTTGAGGTCTTCAATCGTAAGTCAAGAGTAATCGTCAAAAGGTTTAAAAATGAAAAGTTTCATCTGAAGTTCTGTATACCAAGGTAACAAAACGGTGGAGGGTCAGCTGGTATCTGGGGATGCATTTCCTACAAAGGCACTGGTATAAGCAACATTTATACAGGACGAATTAATCAATTTGTCTACATCAACACTTTCGAAAACAACCTTTTACCATCTGTTGAACTGCTATTTGAGCCAGACGACCCTTGGATTTTTCAGCAAGATGGCGCTTCGGCACATACTTCCCACTCAGTATGGGACTGGTTGAAAGAACAGAACATTGAGGTTCTACCATGGTGTGCCCGTTCACTAGATCTCAACCCAATCGAGAACTTATGGTCATACATGGATGCCAAAATAGAAAACACAAAGGTAACCTCTATCGAGCATGTAAAAGAGGTTTTACACAAAGAGTGGTTAAAGATTCCGACTGAGTACGTACAAAAGTTGATTGAATCTATGCCAAAAAGAGTTTGGCTTGTTATACCGCCAAAGGCGGTCATTTTAAATATTATAAATTGTAAAAATTTCTAAACTTTTGAACCGTTTTTTTTTTTTAATTTTTTGTATCCATTTTTTCTTTTGTATTTTTTTTTTGGGATTTTTTTTATAACTTAATTTTTTTTTTTTGATATTATGATCTTGGATTGTTGACAAATAAAAATTTGAAAAAAAAACGCTTTTTTTTATTTTCCCGCCTATTAAATATGCAAAAACAATTCTTTTGTTAAAGAAAAAAAAAATTTCTAAACTTTTGACACATACTGTATATTTGGCTGAATAAAAGAGAGATCAAAACAAATTAATTTTCTTTTTAATTTTTTACAATTTTCTCTTATGGCGGCGCCACAATAACTTAAAAGATTGTATTTCGACCGCCACTAGGAAACAGGTGTAGACCAAGATTTGAATAGAACTCTTCTGCAATTAGGAACAAACTCTGGCTGGGAGACTCTTAGTTTATTTCTAGCGTCAAACCCAGCAAAGTCTTGTTCCTTTATGGCTTTACGTCCTCGATGTTGTGCCACTGCTGAGCCAACAAGTCACCGAGCACATGCGCTGACAGGACTCCTTCGCTCGGCGAAAACTCTTTTAGTTCCCTAAGCTTGTGGCGCACGTAGCTATGTAGCAATTTGTACAAAAGCTTTATTTTAATGCTTTATTAAATGATGCCAAGCTGATCGGGTAGTAGTAGTAGTAGTAGTACATGAGCTGTAGGGATGGTTGTATCCCAAGCAGTAGTTTCAGTAAACGCCCTGCTATGACAGTCTGTGACGCTGTTGTTTGACGGTTTTATCGATTGTATTTCTTTTTGATTTGTATAAATAATGATAATAAAGATAACTGTCAGTTTAAATTGAGCAATTTATCTATTCTTTTTTAAAAGTATTTGTATCGGTTATTTTACTTGTTGCCTCATCAAGTAAATTCCAATACCCGGGTAGGTCAACAAGCTGTGATAATTACGCGACATGGATGCCCAAGCAAAGTGTTTACAGATCAGGGAACTCAATTTACCTCGAATTTGTTTAAAACACTTTGCAAGAAGTTCAATATTAATAAGCTGGAATGCAGTAGCAAACATCCGCAAACTAACGGGAAAACTGAAAGATTTAACAGATTCCTGTCAAACGCACTTGCAATGTTAGTTAAAGAAAATCAAAATAACTGGGATGAATTAATCGATGACATTTTATTGGCCTACAGAGTTACCATTAATATGACTATTAAGGAAACACCTTTCTTTTTGTTGTATGGGCGAGATGCCGTTTTACCTTCTGATCTTATGTTTGGTACAGCAAGAAATGCTGAGGCAGATGATACTGAGGACAAATTTGATTATAAAATAAAGCTGCTTAATCGGTTGAGAACCAGCTATGAAAATATAGAACAACAAAGGGAAAGAAGAATTAACTATTATAAAGAACAATATGATAAAACACATAAATCTGTTAATTTTGAAGTTGGCTCAGAAGTCATGGTTTATTGGCCGGTTCCTAAACAAGGGTTCACACAAAAGCTTTTGCCAAGTTGGCAAGGTCCTTATAAAGTAATTGCTAGATTGAGTAGTTTGACGCATCGGATCGAAAAGGATAACAAAACTTTTGTTATCCATGTTCAACGCTTGCGAGCATATAAAAGATTTGATTAATTCTATTGTTTTTTTTTTGTGTAATTTGAAAATTTTAATGAATTCATCAAATCAATTAATCAAATCAATTAAATCAATTAATTATACCAATTGATTAAATTATTAGTTGCTAATTGCTAACTTGGAGATGAATATGAATTAGTGATTATATTTAAAGCAGCGATGGATTGAATTAAAAAAAAGAAAAAAAAAAAAAAAAAATGGTAGAGGAAGTAATTGATATAAACTTAGAAGAAAATAAAGATCGTTTTTTTGTTATATTATTTAACTGTATTTATTACAAATGTGATATGGACAGATCATGGTCAATAATAGCTAGAAAAATAGTCATCAACCAAGAAAGTCAAAACAAGGAATTCTGCTATTTGGTACAAATAAAGTCATGTTGTCACGATTGTTCACTTCTGACTTTATGGGTTGACCATAGTTGGCTGGAAGATTCGGACAGACGGTTGACCGAACAGTTAATTAGAAAGTTTGAAAGAAAATTACTCAGAAACAACAGATAAGATAGGAAAGCCATTAATTTAAGTTGAAAAAAAACTAGGAAGATACTCAGGAGCCGTAATAGAGCATGGGTATGCGCCTCGGTAGTGGATCACGATAGGCTGCTTTCCCGAAGAGGGATCGCCAGGCGTCCCACAAAAAACCGGTGACGGAATGTAATACCCCAATCCTCGAGATTGGACTGCACCCGTAGTAGACGCAGATAAAACTGGTTTTGTGATTAAACCAATATGTCTTCGATGAGGACGTCGAATATAACAAGGAGGAGTGTGTTAGCGGCTAAATGAACTTGTTAGTTCGTAGCTAACTTTAAACTTCTTAGTTATGATTCCCTAGTTATTATTTATATTAACTACTGTAATTGGTGGCTTAGAGATATAATACCAAAGAATGTATATAAAAAGAAGATTTTATTTGGTTTATTGGCGCGGAACTTTAGAGTTATAATAAAGAGCTTTAAACACAAACTTTTGTTTTCTTTATTTAAAAATGAATTCTGATAGGCAAGTAAGCCTACAACAGAACTGAACAAAGTGATAATTTCGAATAATGTTAACAACCGTTAGGGCTAGAAATACAGTCAGGAATTAAAAAAAAATCATCTAAGTTTGCAAGAACACCGTTTCGTTAAAAAGCATTAGAACAAACATTTCAGAAACAATTATTCATATTTTTTACCAAAATGATATTTTTGCAATTAATTTTGTTTTTCAACTAAAGGTTTTTTAATTCATCATTAACAGATTACCAAACCAAACAATTACAAAATTAGATTTTCAAGCAATAATTTGACGAATATTTTTTGCATTTCTTTTCCTTAATTCGTCGAAAATCATCTATCTTTTTTAATGATTAAAGGCGATTTTTATTTTCTTCCATTCAAATATTAATTTTGATTTGATAACTAAATTAAAACAAAAAAAAATTAATAATTAATAAAAGATTTATAAGTGT
This sequence comes from Brachionus asplanchnoidis, assembly GCA_025491095.1. NCBI lineage: Eukaryota > Metazoa > Rotifera > Eurotatoria > Ploima > Brachionidae > Brachionus > Brachionus asplanchnoidis. Next base: position 3,044,158 of record JAILYF010000006.1, read on the forward strand.
TCGCAGTAAATTTAAAAACCGAAAAAAAAATGAAAAAACTTCTGAAAAAGCCAGCGTTAAAAAAACGCCGAAGATGGACATATTTTCTGTTAATTTTTCGAAAATTATAAGCACATAAATTTCGTAAAATTCAAACGAAATTTATTTAAAAATTAAAATCGAATTATTTGTGAAAAATACAAACGAAATTATTACGAAGATCTATATCAATTTAAATTATAAAATATATAATCAGTTCATTATTTAAATTTGAATTAATATTTCATATTTCAAGTTATGCCTTCCTTTGACTTCTATTATATATTTTATATAAAATATAAAAATTAAATTTCTGAAATTCAAAGGATATGGGGCAATCATTAATAAAAAATCGAAAAATTAAACTTTTATATATTTTCTGGTAGATCTTGACGAGCTGAGTCATAATTTGTTAGAATTAAAAAAATCTGACCTTCCACTCAAAAGTTACAACGCTCCAAAGTTCTAGATTTTTTTAATTACTGTTTTAAGTTAGACAACCGTATCTCGGTTTATTTTGAAGCTAATTAGACTTTTTGTTTTACAAAACATTCAGAATTGAGCAAGGAATCCGAAAATGGCAGAAAAAATAACTAAAACAATACTCGTTGATCCATTAGCCCTTCAAAAATTTAAAATTTCCACTTTATTTTCTTTTGAGGTCTAAAGATACCCCATAGCCAAAGGACCATCGATAAAATTTTTTTTTTATTTTTTTGTTCTACTTAATGACTAAAACATATAAAAGAATCAGTTCCTAGAAAATTATGCTTCCTTAACTAAATATGCATACAAAAAATGTCAATTTTATTTTTATTTTAAAAATTACAATTAAAGAAAAATTTAATTACATTTTCTAATAAAAAAGGCGTAGGCATTAGAATATTTTTATTCTTTTATTCATTATCAGAAATTTTTTCTTCGTTTTTATTCTGGATTAATCATAAATCATTCTCTCCGAGATCCTTTTTATCACAATCCAGACAAAAATTATACAAATTTTCTCTTTTTTTAGAAACTAACATATCTTTTCTATTTTTTCCTATACCTAAATACCAGAAAATACTTGTTACATGAGAACATGCCCCAAATACCTTTGCACCAGCTTTACAATCGCAGTACCATTCTTGAATTGGATCCAATGTTGAAACTGTTGAATATTTTATCCAGGTATTAAGAATAACTTGGGAGGAAAATCTTGACTTTATTTTGACCGTCTAAATTAAAACAGTAATTAATAAAATCTAGAACTTTGAAGGGCTGTAACTTTTGAGTGGAAGGTCAGATTTTTATAATTATGATATAACAGATTATGATTCAGCTCGTCGAGATCTACCAGAAAATATATAAAAGTTTAATTTTTCGATTTTTTATTTATGATTGCCCCATATCCTTTAATTAGTATGATGTTTTTAGAAACTAACTCAAATAATAGTATAAATGAATTTGAGCTGAAGAATTAGGAGTTTATAATTTATGAAATTATAAACTTAATATTAATATAATTATAAACGGGTATTGTTTTAGTTATTTTTTCTGCCATTTTCGGATTCCTTGCTCAATTCTGAATGTTTTGTAAAACAAAAAGTCTAATTAGCTTCAAAATAAACCGAGATACGGTTGTCTAACTTAAAACAGTAATTAAAAAAATCTAGAACTTTGGAGCGTTGTAACTTTTGAGTGGAAGGTCAGATTTTTATAATTCTAACAAATTATGACTCAGCTCGTCAAGATCTACCAGAAAATATATAAAAGTTTAATTTTTCGATTTTTTATTAATGATTGCCCCATATCCTTTAAAATATAAATTGTTTAAAAAGAGTTTTTTAGTCTATATATACGAATAAAAGAGGACAGAAAGTAAAACCATAAATATTACGATTATACAAAAATTATTGTTAAATTGAAATAAAATTTTTTTATCCTGATAAATGGAAAAAAAATACATAAAAAGGGTTTTAAATAAAAAAAAAATATTTTGACAAATTGTTTTGACTTGTTTTGACATGTTTTGACTTGCTCACTGTGCATAAATTTCTTAAAGTTTTCTTAAATACTGAATCTGTGAGAGCAACAGTTCTGAGTCGCAAAAAATCTTAAAAATAAATTAAATAAAAATCAAGATTTTAAAATTCTTATAAGATAACCTCTTGATGCACTTAGTTCAGAATATTTTTTGATTATTGATTGGCCATTATTTGAACCCAAAATTACAGGTTCAATTATAAATGCTTTAGCCATTGTACGAAAAATTCTATATGGGTTTAATATTTCGTCTATCATTATGTTAACCCTGTTAAGTAAATTAATCAACATATATTTATTCGGATAGCTACTATTGATCAAAATTTCTTGTGAAGTCTTACCAAATTTTCTTACCACATCTCTATCAGTCTCAGAGCTAACAAATTTTAGAACTTGAATAGACAACTGAACCAAATTGCTCAAAAATGTTAGGTCTAATTTAAAGAATGAAAATTAAAAAATTTATGTTAAATCAATGTCAAAATAAAATTTTTATAAAAGTTTTATATTCGAAAAATTTTAATAAAAATTAACTATATTTAATACAAGATTTTTTGAGAATCCCCAAATAAGGTCCAAGTCATTTTATTGAAAGTCATAGACCGGATTTTTGAATTCTTAAAAAAAAAACCTGGACATCATGAATTTTTTGACGATCCAGGAAGTTAATATTGAGGCCTAGTTAAAGTTTAAGTCACTTAAATTAAAGTCAAAGTCCGGGCTTAAAAAAAAATTAAGAAAATTCAGAATGTTTATAAGTCACAAGTCTCAAGTCAAGTCCTAGTCCGGCCTTTTTTTTGTTAAATTTTAATTTAAAAAATTAAGTTTTATAGGTATTTTAAACTACTCTGAAAAAATTTAAAGGTCCTGTTTTCGACTTTTTTTAAAAAAAATATATATAAGCCTTTATTCGCCCATAAAAACAAATAAAAAATTTGGTTCTGACTTGACTTAAGAGTTGTGACTGTTTAACAACTCTGAATTTTATTTAGAATTTATTCTTAAAGTTCTTTTTTAAATTTTCATTCAAAAGTCGAATTCCAGGTTTTAAAATTTTCATCTTCATATTTAATAAAATATGCTTTCATCAGGACGCTTGGTATGGTTAGTACGTTTAGTATGTATGGTATTGTACGGTTGGTACTATACGGCACCGTTTATCGTACGGTTTGGCGCCGCTGATGGTTTGGTTTTAGGTCGCAACAATAAGCCCTCATAGATTTTAAAATACTCACTCTTAGTTCAAACCGAATCAAAAAGTTACAAAGAATATATATAGTCATGCTCTTAATTTGACCTTAAATGGAGTTTGAACTTGAATTAAATTTAATTATCATAAAGCCTGTATAAAGTCTCAAAAAAATATAAAACATTTTATTGGTTATTTCCGTCTCGAGTCGACTTATTGAATTGAGTGAGAGATATGTAAGTGCTGATCAAGGTTCCATTTGAAGTTGTTTGAACAATATAAAGCAGGTTTCTAATCAAGGTATCTTGAATACCGGACTCCACTGTGTGATTGTTCCCTAATTGTTTCCTTTTTTTTCCTAGAACAATCAAACATTTATAAAATGATTAAAAATGGATTCAAAAAGCAAAAAAATAAATTATTTACCCGGTAGGAAGTCTCCATATAGCTGTCAGATGACTACTCGACCTGAAATGAAATAGCAAAAAAAAAAAATACAATAAATAAATAAAAAAAATAAATTAAAAAAAAATACAACATGAAAATAAAAAACGAACAATAATTATGGAAATTGAAAAAAGAAACTTCTAATAAAAATTTTTTTCACATACAATTTATTTTTGTCTTTTTATTAAAATATATCTTTTTTAATTTTCTCTTGAATTTTTATTCTTTTTTACTTATTTTATTTTAGAATTTTCTTTTTAATATTTTTTAGTTTTAAATCTGAAGGAGCAATAGCTCGGTATAGATATACAAATAAATATTTGACTTGATTTTTATTTATCTAATTTTTCTTTATTTTTTTTTGTAAATTTTATATTATTTTAAAGAAGTTTAAGCTCGCTATTGTAAAGCAAATAAAAAAAAAAATAAAAAAATATAAGAAAAATACTGCAACATACTACAGCATACTTTTTACACTTTTTTTCCTAAACTAATTATTCTCATGGAAATATATAAAAATTAATAAATAAAAATTCTGAATAAATCGCCAATATTTCGAAAATTTTCAACAAATAGTTTTACGTAAAAAATCAATGTTTAATAATCGTAAATATTTCGGAATTTTGCAAAATTTAAATTGAGAGGGATAAAAGCCTTTTTTATTCGATCAATAAATACTGGATCATTTTTTTCAATAATTGTTTGAAAATCAGATATCTTCTTTAACATTATGCTGTCATTTTGTCTTTTAAAAATCTCATGAACCTAAATTTAAAATAATTAATTTATTTAATAATAAATAATTATTTTTCAACCGTTAAATAATACAAATTTTCGCGAGAACAATCCAAGAATTCTTTTTTTTTTACTAGTCAAAGATTGCGTTAAATTAACTAATAATTCTATTAATTTCTTCTCTTGATCATAAAATTTTTTTATTATTTCATTTCAATATTCAAATTTGGAAATTATTTCAAAGTCCGATTCTATTGAAAAAATATCTCAAAAAAAAAAAAATCATAATTTTATTAATATAAACTCATAGTCTTCAAATGTTACTAATAAACTAAATGTGTTTTTATACAGTATGTGTAAAAAGTTTAGAAATTGATTATTTTATTTATCTTAAATTGTTTATTTGTTGTATTTTACGAAAAATTGAGTGCAAAAGAAAAAAAATAAAAGCACTAATTTGTAGAATTTTTTTTTCTCTACAATTTGATATATGACACTCGGCATAAAAATATAATTAACTTTTAAATATTTATAGTGAAAAAAACTTAAAACTTAATTTAAAACTTCCTCTAAAAAATAAAAAATAAAAGTCGGTGCAAAAGTTAAGAAATTCGGGTAATCCAAAGGTTTTAGCAACCATTGCTAACTTTTTTCACACCTTTATAATTAATTCTTAAATAACTTCTAATTTTGAGTAAATTGTTCTCTTAAACTGATTAAAATAAATACTCTCCAACTACTTAGGTCCTTTCGAAATAACTTGACCAAAAAATCTTAATTTTGCCAAAAAATTCCCTAAAAATAGGTAAAAAAAAAAACGTCTCTAGCCCACTAAAATGGCAGATCGTAGGTCTGCTAAAAAGTGGAGATAAAAAGCAAAATGAGATAGCCAGAATGTTAGGTGTATCTCTAAAATGTGTCTCTTCTACTAAAAAACGATATGAAGAGACTGGTACTGTGTCTGATCGAAGTCGTTCTTGAAGACCTCGGAAGCTGACTTTTAGGGATAAAATTACATTTTTAGAGAGATTGGAAAAGACCATACATATAGCTATCAAAAACTCGCCACTGATTTAAATTCTAAGACTCAAGGGGTTAGGATAAGTAAGTCTACTGTAATGAGATTTCTCAAAAAAAAAGGTTTAGAGTCCCATATAGCGGTCAGAAAACCCCTTTTAACCATAAAAGATAGACAAAAAAGATATAAGTGGTGTAAACAGAGACTTAATTGGACAGTTAATAATTGGTCCAGAGTTATTTTCAGTGACAGGTCCAATTTTGAGGTCTTCAATCGTAAGTCAAGAGTAATCGTCAAAAGGTTTAAAAATGAAAAGTTTCATCTGAAGTTCTGTATACCAAGGTAACAAAACGGTGGAGGGTCAGCTGGTATCTGGGGATGCATTTCCTACAAAGGCACTGGTATAAGCAACATTTATACAGGACGAATTAATCAATTTGTCTACATCAACACTTTCGAAAACAACCTTTTACCATCTGTTGAACTGCTATTTGAGCCAGACGACCCTTGGATTTTTCAGCAAGATGGCGCTTCGGCACATACTTCCCACTCAGTATGGGACTGGTTGAAAGAACAGAACATTGAGGTTCTACCATGGTGTGCCCGTTCACTAGATCTCAACCCAATCGAGAACTTATGGTCATACATGGATGCCAAAATAGAAAACACAAAGGTAACCTCTATCGAGCATGTAAAAGAGGTTTTACACAAAGAGTGGTTAAAGATTCCGACTGAGTACGTACAAAAGTTGATTGAATCTATGCCAAAAAGAGTTTTGGCTTGTTATACCGCCAAAGGCGGTCATTTTAAATATTATAAATTGTAAAAATTTCTAAACTTTTGAACCGTTTTTTTTTTTTAATTTTTTGTATCCATTTTTTCTTTTGTATTTTTTTTTTGGGATTTTTTTTATAACTTAATTTTTTTTTTTTGATATTATGATCTTGGATTGTTGACAAATAAAAATTTGAAAAAAAAACGCTTTTTTTTATTTTCCCGCCTATTAAATATGCAAAAACAATTCTTTTGTTAAAGAAAAAAAAAATTTCTAAACTTTTGACACATACTGTATATTTGGCTGAATAAAAGAGAGATCAAAACAAATTAATTTTCTTTTTAATTTTTTACAATTTTCTCTTATGGCGGCGCCACAATAACTTAAAAGATTGTATTTCGACCGCCACTAGGAAACAGGTGTAGACCAAGATTTGAATAGAACTCTTCTGCAATTAGGAACAAACTCTGGCTGGGAGACTCTTAGTTTATTTCTAGCGTCAAACCCAGCAAAGTCTTGTTCCTTTATGGCTTTACGTCCTCGATGTTGTGCCACTGCTGAGCCAACAAGTCACCGAGCACATGCGCTGACAGGACTCCTTCGCTCGGCGAAAACTCTTTTAGTTCCCTAAGCTTGTGGCGCACGTAGCTATGTAGCAATTTGTACAAAAGCTTTATTTTAATGCTTTATTAAATGATGCCAAGCTGATCGGGTAGTAGTAGTAGTAGTAGTACATGAGCTGTAGGGATGGTTGTATCCCAAGCAGTAGTTTCAGTAAACGCCCTGCTATGACAGTCTGTGACGCTGTTGTTTGACGGTTTTATCGATTGTATTTCTTTTTGATTTGTATAAATAATGATAATAAAGATAACTGTCAGTTTAAATTGAGCAATTTATCTATTCTTTTTTAAAAGTATTTGTATCGGTTATTTTACTTGTTGCCTCATCAAGTAAATTCCAATACCCGGGTAGGTCAACAAGCTGTGATAATTACGCGACATGGATGCCCAAGCAAAGTGTTTACAGATCAGGGAACTCAATTTACCTCGAATTTGTTTAAAACACTTTGCAAGAAGTTCAATATTAATAAGCTGGAATGCAGTAGCAAACATCCGCAAACTAACGGGAAAACTGAAAGATTTAACAGATTCCTGTCAAACGCACTTGCAATGTTAGTTAAAGAAAATCAAAATAACTGGGATGAATTAATCGATGACATTTTATTGGCCTACAGAGTTACCATTAATATGACTATTAAGGAAACACCTTTCTTTTTGTTGTATGGGCGAGATGCCGTTTTACCTTCTGATCTTATGTTTGGTACAGCAAGAAATGCTGAGGCAGATGATACTGAGGACAAATTTGATTATAAAATAAAGCTGCTTAATCGGTTGAGAACCAGCTATGAAAATATAGAACAACAAAGGGAAAGAAGAATTAACTATTATAAAGAACAATATGATAAAACACATAAATCTGTTAATTTTGAAGTTGGCTCAGAAGTCATGGTTTATTGGCCGGTTCCTAAACAAGGGTTCACACAAAAGCTTTTGCCAAGTTGGCAAGGTCCTTATAAAGTAATTGCTAGATTGAGTAGTTTGACGCATCGGATCGAAAAGGATAACAAAACTTTTGTTATCCATGTTCAACGCTTGCGAGCATATAAAAGATTTGATTAATTCTATTGTTTTTTTTTTGTGTAATTTGAAAATTTTAATGAATTCATCAAATCAATTAATCAAATCAATTAAATCAATTAATTATACCAATTGATTAAATTATTAGTTGCTAATTGCTAACTTGGAGATGAATATGAATTAGTGATTATATTTAAAGCAGCGATGGATTGAATTAAAAAAAAGAAAAAAAAAAAAAAAAAATGGTAGAGGAAGTAATTGATATAAACTTAGAAGAAAATAAAGATCGTTTTTTTGTTATATTATTTAACTGTATTTATTACAAATGTGATATGGACAGATCATGGTCAATAATAGCTAGAAAAATAGTCATCAACCAAGAAAGTCAAAACAAGGAATTCTGCTATTTGGTACAAATAAAGTCATGTTGTCACGATTGTTCACTTCTGACTTTATGGGTTGACCATAGTTGGCTGGAAGATTCGGACAGACGGTTGACCGAACAGTTAATTAGAAAGTTTGAAAGAAAATTACTCAGAAACAACAGATAAGATAGGAAAGCCATTAATTTAAGTTGAAAAAAAACTAGGAAGATACTCAGGAGCCGTAATAGAGCATGGGTATGCGCCTCGGTAGTGGATCACGATAGGCTGCTTTCCCGAAGAGGGATCGCCAGGCGTCCCACAAAAAACCGGTGACGGAATGTAATACCCCAATCCTCGAGATTGGACTGCACCCGTAGTAGACGCAGATAAAACTGGTTTTGTGATTAAACCAATATGTCTTCGATGAGGACGTCGAATATAACAAGGAGGAGTGTGTTAGCGGCTAAATGAACTTGTTAGTTCGTAGCTAACTTTAAACTTCTTAGTTATGATTCCCTAGTTATTATTTATATTAACTACTGTAATTGGTGGCTTAGAGATATAATACCAAAGAATGTATATAAAAAGAAGATTTTATTTGGTTTATTGGCGCGGAACTTTAGAGTTATAATAAAGAGCTTTAAACACAAACTTTTGTTTTCTTTATTTAAAAATGAATTCTGATAGGCAAGTAAGCCTACAACAGAACTGAACAAAGTGATAATTTCGAATAATGTTAACAACCGTTAGGGCTAGAAATACAGTCAGGAATTAAAAAAAAATCATCTAAGTTTGCAAGAACACCGTTTCGTTAAAAAGCATTAGAACAAACATTTCAGAAACAATTATTCATATTTTTTACCAAAATGATATTTTTGCAATTAATTTTGTTTTTCAACTAAAGGTTTTTTAATTCATCATTAACAGATTACCAAACCAAACAATTACAAAATTAGATTTTCAAGCAATAATTTGACGAATATTTTTTGCATTTCTTTTCCTTAATTCGTCGAAAATCATCTATCTTTTTTAATGATTAAAGGCGATTTTTATTTTCTTCCATTCAAATATTAATTTTGATTTGATAACTAAATTAAAACAAAAAAAAATTAATAATTAATAAAAGATTTATAAGTGTTCGCAGTAAATTTAAAAACCGAAAAAAAAAATGAAAAAACTTCTGAAAAAGCCAGCGTTAAAAAAACGCCGAAGATGGACATATTTTCTGTTAATTTTTCGAAAATTATAAGCACATAAATTTCGTAAAATTCAAACGAAATTTATTTAAAAATTAAAATCGAATTATTTGTGAAAAATACAAACGAAATTATTACGAAGATCTATATCAATTTAAATTATAAAATATATAATCAGTTCATTATTTAAATTTGAATTAATATTTCATATTTCAAGTTATGCCTTCCTTTGACTTCTATTATATATTTTATATAAAATATAAAAATTAAATTTCTGAAATTCAAAGGATATGGGGCAATCATTAATAAAAAATCGAAAAATTAAACTTTTATATATTTTCTGGTAGATCTTGACGAGCTGAGTCATAATTTGTTAGAATTAAAAAAATCTGACCTTCCACTCAAAAGTTACAACGCTCCAAAGTTCTAGATTTTTTTAATTACTGTTTTAAGTTAGACAACCGTATCTCGGTTTATTTTGAAGCTAATTAGACTTTTTGTTTTACAAAACATTCAGAATTGAGCAAGGAATCCGAAAATGGCAGAAAAAATAACTAAAACAATACTCGTTGATCCATTAGCCCTTCAAAAATTTAAAATTTCCACTTTATTTTCTTTTGAGGTCTAAAGATACCCCATAGCCAAAGGACCATCGATAAAATTTTTTTTTTATTTTTTTGTTCTACTTAATGACTAAAACATATAAAAGAATCAGTTCCTAGAAAATTATGCTTCCTTAACTAAATATGCATACAAAAAATGTCAATTTTATTTTTATTTTAAAAATTACAATTAAAGAAAAATTTAATTACATTTTCTAATAAAAAAGGCGTAGGCATTAGAATATTTTTATTCTTTTATTCATTATCAGAAATTTTTTCTTCGTTTTTATTCTGGATTAATCATAAATCATTCTCTCCGAGATCCTTTTTATCACAATCCAGACAAAAATTATACAAATTTTCTCTTTTTTTAGAAACTTACATATCTTTTCTATTTTTTCCTATACCTAAATACCAGAAAATACTTGTTACATGAGAACATGCCCCAAATACCTTTGCACCAGCTTTACAATCGCAGTACCATTCTTGAATTGGATCCAATGTTGAAACTGTTGAATATTTTATCCAGGTATTAAGAATAACTTGGGAGGAAAATCTTGACTTTATTTTGACCGTCTAAATTAAAACAGTAATTAATAAAATCTAGAACTTTGAAGCGCTGTAACTTTTGAGTGGAAGGTCAGATTTTTATAATTATGATATAACAGATTATGATTCAGCTCGTCGAGATCTACCAGAAAATATATAAAAGTTTAATTTTTCGATTTTTTATTTATGATTGCCCCATATCCTTTAATTAGTATGATGTTTTTAGAAACTAACTCAAATAATAGTATAAATGAATTTGAGCTGAAGAATTAGGAGTTTATAATTTATGAAATTATAAACTTAATATTAATATAATTATAAACGAGTATTGTTTTAGTTATTTTTTCTGCCATTTTCGGATTCCTTGCTCAATTCTGAATGTTTTGTAAAACAAAAAGTCTAATTAGCTTCAAAATAAACCGAGATACGGTTGTCTAACTTAAAACAGTAATTAAAAAAATCTAGAACTTTGGAGCGTTGTAACTTTTGAGTGGAAGGTCAGATTTTTATAATTCTAACAAATTATGACTCAGCTCGTCAAGATCTACCAGAAAATATATAAAAGTTTAATTTTTCGATTTTTTATTAATGATTGCCCCATATCCTTTAAAATATAAATTGTTTAAAAAGAGTTTTTTAGTCTATATATACGAATAAAAGAGGACAGAAAGTAAAACCATAAATATTAAGATTATACAAAAATTATTGTTAAATTGAAATAAAATTTTTTTATCCTGATAAATGGAAAAAAATACATAAAAAGGGTTTTAAATAAAAAAAAAATATTTTGACAAATTGTTTTGACTTGTTTTGACATGTTTTGACTTGCTCACTGTGCATAAATTTCTTAAAGTTTTCTTAAATACTGAATCTGTGAGAGCAACAGTTCTGAGTCGCAAAAAATCTTAAAAATAAATTAAATAAAAATCAAGATTTTAAAATTCTTATAAGATAACCTCTTGATGCACTTAGTTCAGAATATTTTTTGATTATTGATTGGCCATTATTTGAACCCAAAATTACAGGTTCAATTATAAATGCTTTAGCCATTGTACGAAAAATTCTATATGGGTTTAATATTTCGTCTATCATTATGTTAACCCTGTTAAGTAAATTAATCAACATATATTTATTCGGATAGCTACTATTGATCAAAATTTCTTGTGAAGTCTTACCAAATTTTCTTACCACATCTCTATCAGTCTCAGAGCTAACAAATTTTAGAACTTGAATAGACAACTGAACCAAATTGCTCAAAAATGTTAGGTCTAATTTAAAGAATGAAAATTAAAAAATTTATGTTAAATCAATGTCAAAATAAAATTTTTATAAAAGTTTTATATTCGAAAAATTTTAATAAAAATTAACTATATTTAATACAAGATTTTTTGAGAATCCCCAAATAAGGTCCAAGTCATTTTATTGAAAGTCATAGACCGGATTTTTGAATTCTTAAAAAAAAAACCTGGACATCATGAATTTTTTGACGATCCAGGAAGTTAATATTGAGGCCTAGTTAAAGTTTAAGTCACTTAAATTAAAGTCAAAGTCCGGGCTTAAAAAAAAATTAAGAAAATTCAGAATGTTTATAAGTCACAAGTCTCAAGTCAAGTCCTAGTCCGGCCTTTTTTTTGTTAAATTTTAATTTAAAAAATTAAGTTTTATAGGTATTTTAAACTACTCTGAAAAAATTTAAAGGTCCTGTTTTCGACTTTTTTTAAAAAAAATATATATAAGCCTTTATTCGCCCATAAAAACAAATAAAAAATTTGGTTCTGACTTGACTTAAGAGTTGTGACTGTTTAACAACTCTGAATTTTATTTAGAATTTATTCTTAAAGTTCTTTTTTAAATTTTCATTCAAAAGTCGAATTCCAGGTTTTAAAATTTTCATCTTCATATTTAATAAAATATGCTTTCATCAGGACGCTTGGTATGGTTAGTACGTTTAGTATGTATGGTATTGTACGGTTGGTACTATACGGCACCGTTTATCGTACGGTTTGGCGCCGCTGATGGTTTGGTTTTAGGTCGCAACAATAAGCCCTCATAGATTTTAAAATACTCACTCTTAGTTCAAACCGAATCAAAAAGTTACAAAGAATATATATAGTCATGCTCTTAATTTGACCTTAAATGGAGTTTGAACTTGAATTAAATTTAATTATCATAAAGCCTGTATAAAGTCTCAAAAAAATATAAAACATTTTATTGGTTATTTCCGTCTCGAGTCGACTTATTGAATTGAGTGAGAGATATGTAAGTGCTGATCAAGGTTCCATTTGAAGTTGTTTGAACAATATAAAGCAGGTTTCTAATCAAGGTATCTTGAATACCGGACTCCACTGTGTGATTGTTCCCTAATTGTTTCCTTTTTTTTCCTAGAACAATCAAACATTTATAAAATGATTAAAAATGGATTCAAAAAGCAAAAAAATAAATTATTTACCCGGTAGGAAGTCTCCATATAGCTGTCAGATGACTACTCGACCTGAAATGAAATAGCAAAAAAAAAAATACAATAAATAAATAAAAAAAATAAATTAAAAAAAAATACAACATGAAAATAAAAAACGAACAATAATTATGGAAATTGAAAAAAGAAACTTCTAATAAAAATTTTTTTCACATACAATTTATTTTTGTCTTTTTATTAAAATATATCTTTTTTAACTTTCTCTTGAATTTTTATTCTTTTTTACTTATTTTATTTTAGAATTTTCTTTTTAATATTTTTTAGTTTTAAATCTGAAGGAGCAATAGCTCGGTATAGATATACAAATAAATATTTGACTTGATTTTTATTTATCTAATTTTTCTTTATTTTTTTTTGTAAATTTTATATTATTTTAAAGAAGTTTAAGCTCGCTATTGTAAAGCAAATAAAAAAAAAATAAAAAAATATAAGAAAAATACTGCAACATACTACAGCATACTTTTTACACTTTTTTTCCTAAACTAATTATTCTCATGGAAATATATAAAAATTAATAAATAAAAATTCTGAATAAATCGCCAATATTTCGAAAATTTTCAACAAATAGTTTTACGTAAAAAATCAATGTTTAATAATCGTAAATATTTCGGAATTTTGCAAAATTTAAATTGAGAGGGATAAAAGCCTTTTTTATTCGATCAATAAATACTGGATCATTTTTTTCAATAATTGTTTGAAAATCAGATATCTTCTTTAACATTATGCTGTCATTTTGTCTTTTAAAAATCTCATGAACCTAAATTTAAAATAATTAATTTATTTAATAATAAATAATTATTTTTCAACCGTTAAATAATACAAATTTTCGCGAGAACAATCCAAGAATTCTTTTTTTTTTACTAGTCAAAGATTGCGTTAAATTAACTAATAATTCTATTAATTTCTTCTCTTGATCATAAAATTTTTTTATTATTTCATTTCAATATTCAAATTTGGAAATTATTTCAAAGTCCGATTCTATTGAAAAAATATCTCAAAAAAAAAAAAATCATAATTTTATTAATATAAACTCATAGTCTTCAAATGTTACTAATAAACTAAATGTGTTTTTATACAGTATGTGTAAAAAGTTTAGAAATTGATTATTTTATTTATCTTAAATTGTTTATTTGTTGTATTTTACGAAAAATTGAGTGCAAAAGAAAAAAAATAAAAGCACTAATTTGTAGAATTTTTTTTTCTCTACAATTTGATATATGACACTCGGCATAAAAATATAATTAACTTTTAAATATTTATAGTGAAAAAAACTTAAAACTTAATTTAAAACTTCCTCTAAAAAATAAAAAATAAAAGTCGGTGCAAAAGTTAAGAAATTCGGGTAATCCAAAGGTTTTAGCAACCATTGCTAACTTTTTTCACACCTTTATAATTAATTCTTAAATAACTTCTAATTTTGAGTAAATTGTTCTCTTAAACTGATTAAAATAAATACTCTCCAACTACTTAGGTCCTTTCGAAATAACTTGACCAAAAAATCTTAATTTTGCCAAAAAATTCCCTAAAAATAGGTAAAAAAAAAAACGTCTCTAGCCCACTAAAATGGCAGATCGTAGGTCTGCTAAAAAGTGGAGATAAAAAGCAAAATGAGATAGCCAGAATGTTAGGTGTATCTCTAAAATGTGTCTCTTCTACTAAAAAACGATATGAAGAGACTGGTACTGTGTCTGATCGAAGTCGTTCTTGAAGACCTCGGAAGCTGACTTTTAGGGATAAAATTACATTTTTAGAGAGATTGGAAAAGACCATACATATAGCTATCAAAAACTCGCCACTGATTTAAATTCTAAGACTCAAGGGGTTAGGATAAGTAAGTCTACTGTAATGAGATTTCTCAAAAAAAAAGGTTTAGAGTCCCATATAGCGGTCAGAAAACCCCTTTTAACCATAAAAGATAGACAAAAAAGATATAAGTGGTGTAAACAGAGACTTAATTGGACAGTTAATAATTGGTCCAGAGTTATTTTCAGTGACAGGTCCAATTTTGAGGTCTTCAATCGTAAGTCAAGAGTAATCGTCAAAAGGTTTAAAAATGAAAAGTTTCATCTGAAGTTCTGTATACCAAGGTAAAAAAACGGTGGAGGGTCAGCTGGTATCTGGGGATGCATTTCCTACAAAGGCACTGGTATAAGCAACATTTATACAGGACGAATTAATCAATTTGTCTACATCAACACTTTCGAAAACAACCTTTTACCATCTGTTGAACTGCTATTTGAGCCAGACGACCCTTGAATTTTTCAGCAAGATGGCGCTTCGGCACATACTTCCCACTCAGTAAGGGACTGGTTGAAAGAACAGAACATTGAGGTTCTACCATGGTGTGCCCGTTCACTAGATCTCAACCCAATCGAGAACTTATGGTCATACATGGATGCCAAAATAGAAAACACAAAGGTAACCTCTATCGAGCATGTAAAAGAGGTTTTACACAAAGAGTGGTTAAAGATTCCGACTGAGTACGTACAAAAGTTGATTGAATCTATGCCAAAAAGAGTTTTGGCTTGTTATACCGCCAAAGGCGGTCATTTTAAATATTATAAATTGTAAAAATTTCTAAACTTTTGAACCGTTTTTTTTTTTTAATTTTTTGTATCCATTTTTTCTTTTGTATTTTTTTTTTGGGATTTTTTTTATAACTTAATTTTTTTTTTCTGATATTATGATCTTGGATTGTTGACAAATAAAAATTTGAAAAAAAAACGCTTTTTTTTATTTTCCCGCCTATTAAATATGCAAAAACAATTCTTTTGTTAAAGAAAAAAAAAATTTCTAAACTTTTGACACATACTGTATATTTGGCTGAATAAAAGAGAGATCAAAACAAATTAATTTTCTTTTTAATTTTTTACAATTTTCTCTTATGGCGGCGCCACAATAACTTAAAAGATTGTATTTCGACCGCCACTAGGAAACAGGTGTAGACCAAGATTTGAATAGAACTCTTCTGCAATTAGGAACAAACTCTGGCTGGGAGACTCTTAGTTTATTTCTAGCGTCAAACCCAGCAAAGTCTTGTTCCTTTATGGCTTTACGTCCTCGATGTTGTGCCACTGCTGAGCCAACAAGTCACCGAGCACATGCGCTGACAGGACTCCTTCGCTCGGCGAAAACTCTTTTAGTTCCCTAAGCTTGTGGCGCACGTAGCTATGTAGCAATTTGTACAAAAGCTTTATTTTAATGCTTTATTAAATGATGCCAAGCTGATCGGGTAGTAGTAGTAGTAGTAGTACATGAGCTGTAGGGATGGTTGTATCCCAAGCAGTAGTTTCAGTAAACGCCCTGCTATGACAGTCTGTGACGCTGTTGTTTGACGGTTTTATCGATTGTATTTCTTTTTGATTTGTATAAATAATGATAATAAAGATAACTGTCAGTTTAAATTGAGCAATTTATCTATTCTTTTTTAAAAGTATTTGTATCGGTTATTTTACTTGTTGCCTCATCAAGTAAATTCCAATACCCGGGTAGGTCAACAAGCTCAAAGCTAGAGTGCCAGTTCTCGGCATAAGCCTTGAATTCATAGTCTCGGACTGCATAGTTGATCGATGTTTTCCGGAAACAATTGTGAGATTTTTTGCCACTGTGCTCGCTTCAATGCTTCCAAATTTTAATTAGGTTTAAATTTGTGATAAATTCGAATTTTTTTTTTATAAGTAAATTGAATTGAAACTTGAATATAAAATTATTCTGAATATTTTGTTAGGATGAATTATGATATTTACATATTTGAATGAAATTTTATTCGAATAGCATATTCAGATAAATTTTCATTTTCATCAAAAAAAAAGATTCGTTTGGCTTAGCAAGCTTGAAATTAAATCTATAGCGTGATCGCTTAATACACAAAACTGTTAAAATTTGTGTTTAAGCAATGTCGCTAACCTATCCAAATAGACACTGGATTTTTAAAAAGTTGGTCAAACTGAACCTTAAAAAGTTGGATAAACCAGTGACCCACGAAATTATATTTGACTCTCTTGATTTCGCCCTTAATCAAGCCGAGAATGACGCAATCAAGTCAATGGTCGAGAAATTGACATGAATTGCACCATTTTTAAGCTTGAAGATGCGAATAAAATCCTTAGAAGTTATTGTACCTTTATATTTCATTTCTTGCCTACAGATTTCAATAACGTACTTCTTAAAAACTCTTTCAACGCAGTTATTTTTGATGGACTCAAAATGGAACAAATTTCTGAGGAAAATCACAAAGACAGACCTGAAAGAAAAAATTGTGTAAGAAGAATTAGAATTTCTGATCCAAATGAAAATGACAACCTTATCAGAAGCTTATATTAAAGCTCAATTACCAGTAGATTGTCTTCAATTTGCCTCAACACAACCAACATCGAGTGGTTTAGGGTCAGGAAATGGAGAAAATCGCAGAAGTGTTGCTATTAATGCTGAGAGTGACTCAGATGATTCAGATATTTGTAAAATTTAAATTTGTTAAATTTTAAGTTATAAAAATATTTTAATATTTGTAGTCAAACTAAAGGATTTTACAAACGCCTTGCGATCTCTTTTAAAAGAGAATTTTCCAAATGATCAAAATGAAACAATGACATTCTATGAAAAAAAAGACCATACAAAACTTCTTGAAATTAAAAGTATGTAATATAATATTATGCTATTTTTTTTTAAACTTGGATTTAAAGAAAATTAAAGAAATATGTGCCAAAAGATTCAGCGTTTGATCTTACCTGGGATAGAGCGAGAGATCACCTAAAAAAGCAAGGTCAAAGTCAATCAAGCCAAATAAATCAAATGATTAAAATAAGCTATTAATTTATAATTTTCTTTTAGTCTCGATATTTTTTTTCAAAAGTTACTTTTTTTTTACCATATTTTACCTTTTTTTACAAAAATTTACGTAAAAATTAGTAATAAAAAGTACGTTTTGGTAAAATTTGATTTAATAAATAAAAACTAATTTTTAAAAAATTATTAGAAAATAATAAAAAATTCAAAATTCGGGCTTTTTTTTGGCATTTTCATTTTTAACAATTTTTACGTAAATTTACGTAAATATACGTAAAATTACGTAAAAATACGTAAAAATACGTAAATTTACTTTTTGTTACAAAGTAAATTTCGTAAAATTACCAGAAATCCACTTGTCAAATCGGTACTGTGTATGTTTTAATGATCAAAACATGTATAATGTTCAAAATATGTTTATTGTTCAGAAAATGTTCAATGTTCAGAAATTTTCTGTTTTGTATTTGAACATAAACAGAAAGATGTTTGAAAATGTTTAAAACCCTGTTTAAACATTTTGAAAAATGCTGTTAACTTATTTCAGCTTTGTACTATAGATTTTAAAGAAAGTGAGAAATTTTTTCTTATTTTTATTTTTAAAAATATAAAAATTATATAAAAATATTTATTTATAATTTATTTTAAGAGTTTTATTCCAAATAATTTGTTTAAATTAATTTATAAGATTTGCATAAAGAAAGTGTCAGAGATAAACTCTAAAAAAAGATTAGATTTTCATCCAAAAATATTATTAAAAAACTAACTAATTTACAGGATATAATAAATAATAAGGGTATGGCTGCGTAAAGATAAAATATCTTTGCGCAGAATTGTCTTACTACAGATAATTATTTAAAAAAAAATTAATCTGGAGGAAGATAAAATATCTTAGAAGGGATTAAATGATTATAAAAAGATAATTAAGTGCAAAATTTTATTTTTAAACTAATTAAAAAACAAATGAAAAAAGTGATATAGATTAAAAAGTGATTAAGATTTAGAGCCAGATTTAAATGTTTTGCAAAGCCAAGATTTTTATAAGCTTCTTGAGCTTCTTGGTCAGTCAATTTTCGTTGACTATGGTGATGTATGTACAGTTCTTTGGAAATTTCTGCTGGACAATTAAACGCGTGGTATGATTGAACTCTGGTTGATCTTGATTGAATGGCCTCTGGTTTTCTCCAGTGTAAACATTTGTACTCAACACATTCATATTGCGAGGGTTCGTCTTTGACAAATCTACTTGCAGCTTTGGAAAATATTTCGAATTTTTATCACAATAAGTCTTGAATTCTTCATCGAATTCAGCAAAAGATGAGAATTTTTCATTCAAAGCAATTTTGGTGGACATGGTAGTTTTTAGAGCAATTAGAAAGATTTTTTTATCTTTTTATAAGAGGAATTATTAAGATTTAATAATTGACTGTTTCTAATTAATTTGTCAATTAGAAATTCATTAATGATTTTATTAATAACAAAATCCAAAGTAATCAATTAATTATCTTTTTGTAGTGCTTTCTTGTGAAAGATATTTTATCTTCAAAAAATTTACCATACTAGGTAGAGATAATTATCTGTAGTAAGACAATTCTGCGCAAAGATATTTTATCCTTACGCAGCCATACCCAAATAATAAATGTTACTATAACTGTTACTGTTACTTATAATTTTCAAACATCTTATTAGAATTTGTTTTATTAGACCGTTTTGTGGCTGGCCGATCTACACGCGGTCGTTCATTATTATTATCATTATTATATTAAACAAATTATTATTATTTAAATAAACTGAGTTAAAAATTCATAAATCAGTCAAAAATTAATCTTAAAAATTTGCAAAAGTTAAAGCCAAATTTAACTTTTAATATTTTATTTATGAAAATAATTTTTATAAAAATAATTATAATTTTTTTATTTTAGATTAGTATTGGGGACCGGTCTAGAGGACACGTGGCCGGCAAGAACGGCCGGTCGATTAAATAGCCAATGACCGTGACTGCCCGGCCAAGCCGCGGTCAACTGACAGACCGACCGTGAAGTGGCCAGCCTAATTTTAGAGGACCGTGTGATTGTCGGTCAATTGGTCTTAATTCAGTAAAAAATTGAAAATCATTTTCTTTAAAAAAATTAATTAAGAACTTAAAATTGAACAAAATTATACTGCTTCTCCTAAAAGGACAGTAATTTTAACAAAAATTTTTAAAAATATCTTTAAACTCGTATTATTAGGGTGTAAAAACTCCTAAATTAGTTAGTTAATTTATGCCTTTTAGAGTAAATAATTCAGTTAGTAGCTTAGAGAGACAAATCCTTTAAAACCGGAAAGCCTTTAGCTAAATGCGTAAATGTGCATTGTAAAGCCAATTCCCTCAAAATCTTAAATCAGCAAGATAATAAAATTAATCAAATTATTTTTTAAAAATACACAAAAAGCTTAAAGGAAATATTCTTTATTTAAAAGTGTCTAAGAGAATAAGATAAAATATGAAGTAAAATATTTCTTAGAAAAATATATTTAAGAAAAAAAGTTTTGTTAGATTTGAAAAGACTTTTAAATTTTTTGTTCCAATTTTGACAAATGGAAGTAACTTTATCTTAAAATAATTAAAGAAGACAAAATTGATAAAAAAAAAGCTCTTAAATGGTACCATTTTTGTCGCATTTTTAATTGATTTTGGAACTTTTTAAAAAAGGGGGCACAAATTCAATGGAAAACCGGTAAGGTTCTTTAGCTAAATAATTAGAAAATTAAAAATCCATCTGAAAAAATTAGCACAATAATATTTAAAAAAATCTCAGGACACTTTAATTTGATCAAAGATTAAAAAAAAAATGTTTGTGCATTGAACAAATTTTAAATTTCTGTGTAGGAGTAAAAAAGTGGTTTTAATTTTTATTTTTCTTTAAAATTTTTAATTTCAATATTTTGCAATGTCGAGTATTAAAGAAATCTACTCAGAAGCAAAAAAAGCCTTAAACGCTTCGGCTACTGACCGAGTTGTTGGCCGTGAAAAAGAAAATGATGAGATGTACGAATATTTGGCCAGCTGTTTTGAGAATAAAACTGGTTTAAGCATGTACATAAATGGTCAACCTGGAACTGGAAAGACATTCTCTGTAAATACTATGCTAGATAGTCTAAAGGTAAAAGCAACCACGAATTTATGAATTTTTCTAATTTTTTTTAGGACGAGTTTAAATTCAAAAAAATACTTCTCAACTGCATGTCGATCAAAAGCATTCAAAATTTGTACAAAACAGTCCTATCTGAAATGATATCTAATAACATAGATTCAAATCTATCTTTGCCAAGAAGATGTACCAAAGAAAGCTTACAAAAACTGATTGAGTCAACCATTACTTCAATAAAGCACCATTTAATTCTGGTCCTTGATGAGATCGATCAAATTGAGACGACTATAAAAACCAGTTCTGATATTTACAGACTCTTTGAATTTCCATATTTACCAAATTCAAAGTTGATTTTGATCGGAATTGCCAACTCTTTAGATTTTACTGACCGTCTTTTGCCTAGACTGGAGCTTAAGCCTGAACACAAGCCAAAAGTCATTAAATTTTTGCCTTATACCAAAGAGGATATAATTAGCATTGTAAAAGACAGGTTGGCTCAAGTACAACAAAAGAATGACAATTGTGCAATTATTGATGACAGAGCTTTGATGCTTTGTGCCACTAAAGTAGCGTCAACAAATGGAGATATCCGAAAAGTGCTTGACATTTGTCGCAGAGCCATTGAATTTAATGAACAAGAAGCAAAATTTAATAATATAGATACAATTAAAACAGTCAACATAGCTCAAATGATGAAGATATTTAATCAAGTAAACCCAATAACTAATTCTAATTTAGACCGAAATTCGATGCCGCTAATGCAAAAGATACTTTTGTGTACAATTTTGCTTTGTAATATTGAAATGAAAATAAAGGAGATTACCTTGTCGAAAGTAATTTTTTTTTTGAATTCATCTTTAAATATTAATTTTGTCTATTAGTTATTTGAAAAATTTAATAAAATTTGTAAATCTTATTCGACTAATGTTGATAGCGAGTCGGAATTTGTGAATTTATGCACTATGATTCAGGACAATGGATTGATAGAAATAAAAAAAGCTAAAGAAGTCAGGAACTATAAAGTAATTTGATACCAAAATTGGTGCAAAATTTATTTTTTATTTCTTTTAGTTGAGCTTAAAAATTGATGAACAAGAACTAAAAGAGAAATTACAAGACGAAACTTTTATGGCTGATATATTGTTCAATAAGTCTTATAAATAATTATATATACTTAATTGGGACAAATTTTTTATAATCAAACATTTTTTTATATTTCAATAAACAAATAAATAAAATAATATTCTTATTATATTTTCAGTTAAAATGTAAAAATAATGCAAAATTAGTATATTTTTAAGTATTTAAAATAAGAAAATAGCAGCTTTTTTTCTTTAATTTTTAAACCATATTATTAAGTCCATTACGTAAGATGACCAAAATATTTAAAAAAAATTTAAAATTAAAAGCTTTATTTAATTATGTGACAAAAATATATATCCATATATTTGATGCTATTTAATAGTTTGTAAATCTTGTTTTTCATAATAACCATCACAAGCAAGGCAAGCTAACAAATCCTTTTTCCACTTTCAATTGTTTCTTTTTGAACTTTCTGAATTGCATAAAGCAGTTTTTTCATGCTGTTTTTATTTTCATTAGATTAATTGTAGCAAAGGATGATTATATATTATTTTAACACAGCGGTAAAAATATATCACCTCTTTATTTCATAGTTCAAACCAATTTACTCTAATAAAGCACATTTGAACAAAATTGAACTTTTTATAAGTGTTTACCAAAATAACAAAAAGCTTTAAAATTAGTTAGTTTTTTTATTATTGATCTAAATAGCTATTATTAAAAATATTGTTAATTAAATCTTTGATTTATTTTTTTTTGAATAAATTTTTGTGAAGTACAAACTTGAATAATTTGTTCAATGAAATGAAACAACATTTAAGTGTGATATTAATACATGTTTTGTGAAAAAATACAATTTGAAAGAAAGATCAATGAATTGAAAGCAAAACTTGATGTTGGAATGATGGAACGGGCTCATTACAGATTTGATTGGAACTTGGGACTAAAAAATACTACTTATGTCTTTTTTAAAATTCTCATTTAAAAATTCTAATTGCTCCTCATCTTGCAGTCCAATATATGTTTGAGGAAATAATTTGTGTTATCTTAATATTTTTTTGAATGATAAATTATTTTAAAATATAAATAATAGAATGAAAAATATAAAACTTATTTAAATAAATTTATAAAAATAGTTTTTCCATAAATGGAAAACTTTACACAAAAAAATATTATACAAATTTTTTAAATTTTGAATTATTGAAAATTTCTGAAATTAAACTTTTAATATTTTGAAATTATTTAACTTTTAATATTTAATTAATTGTGACTTGAACGATCATTTTTTTATACGGAAATAGATTAAACAAATAAACGCAAGATGTTATTTTTCAATCATTTAGAAGCTTTCTAATGTATATAAAATCAAATAAATTTCATTAAGTTTAACTAAACAAATTATAGTATAGTTTTTTTATTTGATTATTGTAATCATTAATTACACAATTTAATTTCTTGTATATAGTTTAAAATTTGATAAACGTGAACTGATACAAAAGATAGAAGAGTCGTTAATAAAGGCTAAAAAATTTGGAATTATAAATCAATTTCAAAAAAGAAACTTCAATATTTAATCAATCTTAAAAACAAGATTTGTTTATAAATCAGACATAATGCTTGCTCATTAAAACTCCAGCTTACTAATTATCCTTTCGAGCTCTAAAACCAAAACACTAATATTTGGAGCCTTATTTTTTTTAAATATCTGACTTAACAATCAAGAATCTTAATGTTTTAAAATAATGGAAATATATTAAATTTCATTAGATAATTTCTTGCCAAATTCATGTCTAAACGGTAATTATTTCCGTGTTTAATTGGGTAAATATTTTATAAAACCAATTTTGAATTAATGCATAAAATCAACTTTTAACAAAATCAAGTTTTTTTTATTCAGAGTTAGCATTGATAAAAAATAAGTAATTTATTTTTGATCATGTCTAAAGCAAAATATCATTACTCGAGTGACATGTACACATCAGTTGCCAAAAAATCAGACAACTTATCCAATTCAGAAAGTTCGACAGATGATGGAAACGGCTCACCAGTTCAAAATAAGCAACCAGTCCGAGTATTGAAAAATTCATTAAGCGCCATTTCGTCAGCTAATATGCGTAATAACCCATCTAGCTCAAGTGGATCAATGAAAAAACATCAGTCCAACTCACGAAAAGAACAATTCCAATTTTATCTTGATAAATGTATGAGGGGTCTGTCACACAGTATTAACATCATTAAAGCTCTTATTATGCGTTTGGTTTTTTCCCTACACTCATTGATAGCTATCATTTATGTTTATTTGGTAAAACAGGATGAGTGGTATTTTTTAAATTTTTGTGGAGTTGTTTTCCTTTTGATCGAACTCTTCATTACCATAATTCGCCGCAAAGGAAAAGAGCCTAGATGGTAAATTTTTGATTTAACTTTTATAAAAATTTTTCTAAAAGATTGACACTAAGAAGTTTGACCCTTTTTTTTAACCTAAAAAAAAGCAATTTTTTAAAAAATTCTAACTTGAATTTAGCAAATTTTTTGTTTTTTTATAGTTAAAAAAATGATCCTTAAGAATAAATTTTGATCAAAGGAAATCGATTTCTTTATGAATTTAACTATGAAAAATTATTTTTAAGATTGTGCAAAACAAATATTTTGACCCAAGAGATAAGCTGCAAAAAAGTCTTTGTTTTAAAGGATATCTACGATTTATTTTAAAAAAAATGTATTTTTTATAAGATTAATAAATTTCCTAAAATAAGATCATTTTGTAAAAAAAAAGGTCTTTTTTTTAGATTTTATTCACAAAAGAATTATTTTAGTCGTATTCCTAAATTTAATACAAAATATAGTTATATAATTTTATTTTATTTATTAATGTTAGATAAGGTTTATTAGATTTAATTAAATTTATTTTATTTTGATAAGTAAAATTAAAAAAAAATAAAATAATATATATATCCAAATATATAAAGAATAATTAAGTTGAAAAATTTTTTATCAACAATCATTTTTAAATTGAAAATCCTAGTAAATTTGAATTTTTTAAATAAAAAATAAAATGAATAAAATACTGCTAAAATATTAATTGGAAAATTATCAATGAATATACCAAAAAATGAAATAGAAGAAATTTTTTCATTTTTTTTCATTCATGAAATGTTTAATTGTTTGATTTTAGTTTATTTATGATTATCAAAATTTTTAAACTCGATATAAAAAAGAAATTCTCTTAAGGACAAACTAGATTCTTGGATGAAAAAATGGGCTCTGTATTAAAATAACAGAGATTAAAATAGCACATTTATAATGGCAAGTTTAAATTAGCAAAATTGAAAAAATGAATGAGTCAAAATAGCTTGACATAAGAGTTTAAAATAGCAAAGTGATTTTAACTAATCTTAGTTCTAAATATTAAATTCTTAAAAAATTTCTTGATTATTATACGAGTGTATTCGATGTAGAATGATTCTCAGAAATACAAAAAATCAGCAACTTTCTATTCTATATATTAATATTTAACAGAAATTGAGTCTCTCATATAAAAAAGGTTTGGTTTAGTTTAATTTTCAAATTTTGAAGTCCAGCTTGAAAACAAAGGTATTTCGAAATTGTTATTTATTTATTTGTTTTCTGTACCGAGCTAGAGCTCCTTCAGAATAAGTTTAAAAAATAATAAAAAAAATAAAATAAAAATAAAATTAAAGTTAATAAAATGAGATAAAAAAAAGAATCAAAATAAAGTAAATAAGCTAAAAAAATGAAAGTTGAAAGACATAAATAGGAATAGATTGTTACATGTGGCGCATGTTTAAATAATTCAAGTTTCAGGAAAAAAAGAAGAAATAGTAAGGTAGCAATTACACAATGGAGTTGGGTATTCAATATATCTTGATTCGAAACTTTCTTGGTATTCCTTCACCAGTTTTACAACCAATGGAATAGAATGACTCAGTCCTGTCCCAACATATCTCTCACTCAATTCAAAAAGCCGATTCGAGAATGTTAGTAATTTTAGTTTATTAAAAGCCTCATGATGCACGATGTTGGAGGGAGTATCATATTTTAACTTAAGAATAGATCTGACTGCAGTTCTATGTATAAATTACCTTTTAATTGAATTAAAGGTGAAAGGAACAAATATTTATCAGCTGATGCTGTTTTGAATGACGCACATACAGCTTTATACCCGACAGAATTTTTAAATAGCTTGAATTTATCAGGAATGCCACCTCATAAATTAGTTCTTAAAAAAGGCCAACCTATTATTTTACTTAGAAATGTCTAAGCTTCGGATGGATTGTGTACCAGGCTTATTTGTAGAAATTTTTACAGTAAAATAATGAATGTCAAATAGCTGTTGGATCTAATGCTAAAAAAAAAGTTTACATACCGAGAATGCCATTGATTCCAATTGATGCAAGTTTACCTTTCGAATTAAAAAGGCTTCAATTTCCTATACGACCAGCGTTTGCAATGAGTATAAATAAATCTCAAGGACAAACTTTAGAACACGTAGGGGTTTACTTAAACGAACCTGTTTTTACTCATGGGCAATTATATGTAGCCTTTTCAAGAGTGACAAATAAAAAAAATCTCAAGATTTGCATGAATCATCCAAATAACTTAACAAAAAACATAGTTTATACTGAGGTTTTTCAATAAATTTTTTAGTGTGTTCTGCAATTTTTTTTCTTAATTTTATTTAAATTCCCCCGGCAGCGAAGCAACGGGTATCTACTAGTCTATTCTAAAAATACCTTTGATTTAATTTTTAATTAAATAATTTTTAGGATTTGGTAATAATTTAACTAATTGAGAGTTTTTTTGATTTCATTTTTCATTTCATCACCAACTCCAAATGCAATTTACTGATTAATCATTTAAAAATTTTAAAAGGTTTTTTCCATGTTTTTTCATCTACATTTGCACAATGATTCCTCCTATATGGTTCATTGAGCTGACAAGAATCGAACAAGCGAATGCAAAAAGGCGACTAAACTACACAGACTTAGATCCATTGGAAACCCTTTTCGGTCTATCTGAACATCTTGGAATAAATGATCAATCAATTTTATCTAATGCTGTATATAGAAAATAAATATTTTGAAAAATTTTAATTTTTTTTGTTTAAGAAAAATTTACAACAACTGGACATAGGCACCATTGCCGTAACAATGGAAATATCGCTTTTAATGCTAGTTATTCTAGGTCGTTGGTTTTTGCCAAAAGGCAACATCAGTCGAAGCACCTTATCCCAGCTTCTACTTGTTTACATGAGTTTGGCATCCGACATTGTTGATTTACTAAGTCTGCTAAATGAGACTCAGGTACAAGAATCATCTACCATGCCCTATTTTACCTTGGCAATTTTCTCTTGGAGTCTTTTCCAGTTTAGTCTTAACTTGGTAGTCACTAGAGGCAGAAGTTTTCAAAGTGTTTCATTAGATGATGAAGAGCAAGAGGATGCCGAAGTAGCAGAAGATGAAAATGCTTCTAAATCATTTTTGGAAAAGCTGCACACTTATGCCATCAAAGGTAAAGAGCCCATAAAAAATAGCAACCTATCAAAAAAATGCTCGAACAGAAAGTGTTTTAGGCTAGATATGTTGGATACAGAGATGTGGAGTATACTTATCACTATGGTATTTCAAGATGGACCTTTTTTTGCTCTAAGACTCACAGCTGTTTTCAAGTATGATGTAAGAACATTTGTAACCATGTTTTTTACATGCAAAAATGCGATCATTTTATTTCTTCAAATTTATCGGCTCTCAGCAATTTGTACCGAAGCAAAAAGTGTTGATAATGATGATATGGCTTCGAATAAAGCGGATGCCATTTCGTCTTTGAATTCAGCAGCCAGCTTTTTGGATAAATTTGTAGTGTTGTCTTATGCGCAAAATGTTTTGATAAGAAAATCAGATGATAAAACAAGAAGCAGTCAGCAAATAATGGAAGAAATGGAAAAAAGACTTCTGTCAATGAGTCCAATAATTCTTAGATCTACCTTGAGCAAATTGTATTCATACGCCGTTGTTCTTACTCCAAATTATAATTTAAGTGTTTCATGCTGCGAATGTGATTGCCACTTAAAAGAGTATTCAAATATTCCTTAAGTATTAAATATTATTTTAGATAAAGTTTAGCCGATTATTTTTATATGCTAAGTAGGATTTATAAAAAAAAGTTTTTTTTTTTCTTTAATAAATAATCTTTGAATTTTTTTGGTAACAAATTTGAAAAGTAAAATTTCAGCAAACTTAAAATTGTAAGAAAAATTGAAAACAGTATTTAATTTAATTTTTATTTTCTATAATTTATTTGATATTTGATTTCTTTAACGTAATGTCATGTAAATAGAGGCAGAATTAATTAATCTTTTTGAAATTTCAACACCTTTTTTAAAGAACTATATTGGACGTCGAATTAATAAATTTAATGTTTATCTTTAATTTTCATTTTTAGTCATAAATGCTCCTTTTTAATTTGAAATATTTAATTTTTGAGCCAATAAATGAATGGATTTTTAATTTTTTTATTAAAAAGATGATTCCCTAAAATTCAATTATTAAATTTTGAAAATCAAATTTTAAGTGATATTGTAAATTTTCTTACAAGCCTTACAAAAATTACATAATTTAAATTATTTTTCATTAATTTAAATTGAAAAATTTTGAAGAATTACTTGGCAATAAATTGATTATTTTAATCAAATTGTATGTAAATTTAGATCTGAAAATTAAATTTTTTGCTATACTTTATTTTAAATTACTTTAAAAATAAACCACTCTAAACATTAAGTCGTTATTCTTTATAATTATAATCGCTAAATTCAACATTATCTAAGTAGTGGTGATAGAATTTTAATATTTTAATAATATAAAATAAAAAATTTCAAAAAAATTTCCAATTAGAATGGATCATAGAGACAGAAAAAAAATAAATCTCAAAATTTGAGCTTTTTAAAATTTGATGATAAAACAATATGAAACAAAATATGTTTCACTAAATTCAACAAAAAAATTAATTGTAATTAACACAGAAAATATTAATGATCAAAAAAATTCAATATTTTGAGATTTATTTTTTTTCTGTCTCTATGATCCATTCTAATTGGAAATTTTTTTGAAATTTTTAATTTTATTTTATTAAAATATTAAAATTCTGTCACCACTACTTAGATAATGTTGAATTTAGCGATTATAATTATAAAGAATAACGACTTAATGTTTAGAGTGGTTTATTTTTAAAGTAATTTAAAATTAAGTATAGCAAAAAATTTAATTTTCAGATCTAAATTTACATACAATTTGATTAAAATAATCAATTTATTGCCAAGTAATTCTTCAAAATTTTTCTTTAAACTGGACTGTTAAATAAAACATTTTTTGTTTCATCTTCTGAAACTAATAATTTTAGAACATAAAAATCTGAAGTTCAAAAACCATTTTTTTATAAGGAACTTAAATTTTGTATTAGAATTTCTGTATGGAAATTCACAATGCCGTTTAATTCGATTGAATAATACATTTCATCAATTAAATTTTCTTTAAAAAAATCTAAATGTTTCTATTTGATTTATTAAATGATGGCCCTAAATTTTAGAATTGAAAAATATTCATTTGCAAAGGATATTTTGGTTTTTAATTAAATAAACTGTCACAAATTCGACATTGTGAAATATCATACAAAACTTCCGATACAGAAATAAAAAAAA
This sequence comes from Brachionus asplanchnoidis, assembly GCA_025491095.1. Classification (NCBI taxonomy): domain Eukaryota; kingdom Metazoa; phylum Rotifera; class Eurotatoria; order Ploima; family Brachionidae; genus Brachionus; species Brachionus asplanchnoidis. The sequence goes on from JAILYF010000006.1 coordinate 3,073,903, forward strand.
ATTATCTTTTGTTCAAATTGTCAAAAAATTGTTCTGTAAAAAAAACAAAAGGAAACAACTTTTATTTCAACTACTACGCAAGTCTATAAAATCTGTGCGAATACTGCAAAATTGCGCCATTTTTAAAAGTATCAAAAATAATACACAATTAATTTGCAAAGATTTTGCAGTCTTCCACATTAACACTCAAACGCCCGGCGCCTTTTTGTGGACCGTTTTTTAAAATTTTAACATAAATTTTAACTTGATTTATTCCTTGAAAGAAATAAAATTTTGAAAAAATTATTTGCTGTAGCTAAAAAACTTGCTTGCTATTATCTTTAAAAAATTTCGTTAATTTCTTAATATTTTTTTATTTCTCTAGATATTTTAATTTCTAAATTTTACAATAAAACAACCGGGCTTTCTTTTGTTAAGTGAAGCAAAAGTTTTTTCATTTACAAAAAAAGTTTTTGACAATTAGAATAAAAGTTATAATTTTTTTTTATTTTTGTATTGTAAGTTTTGTATGAGATTTCACAATGCCCATAAATTCTAAATTTAAATTCATAATTTTCATTTAATAACACTTTGTCTGCAAAAAGTCTGCGATATCAAACATTTATTTTCAAAAGTAAAAAGTATTGCTTAAAAAAAGTATGTTTTAAGAGATCATGATTCAAAAATTAACGTTATGTTACCATAAACAATGAGATCAATTTAAACTTCATTTCTTTAATTTTAAATTGTTTTTGATGCTATCAAAAAATTAAAGGTGTTTTTCAATTTTATAATTTCATTCAAAAAGATTTAAGATCAAAAAAATTACAACCAATTAAAAAAGTTTAGAAATTTCTTTTTAATTATCTAAAAACTGATTTAAGACTCAGACTTTTAAAAGCATTAAAAATTATCTATGATTTGCATTAATTTCAAAATGTTTTAAAATTAAGATAAAAGTTAGTTATATTTGCTTCAAAAGAAAGAAAACATGTTTTTAATAAATATTTAGTTTAAAATTTTTAAAAATAATAATTTTTTTGTCATATTTAATCATATTTCTCGGTTGGATTAAAAAGGAAATATGTGTTCAATTAACGAAGACATTCATGTTGAAGCCAAACCAGACCTCAAGTTATAGATTTTAAAAAAGAAATCGACTTTTTAATAACTATTTTTTTAAAGATTATTTAGAAAATGTCTAAAATGTGATCAAAACTCAGTAGTTGTTACTCGAATAAACGATGCGTTATGCAAGTATTTTGATTTAACCAAAAATATTTCAACCTAATCATCTTTTTACCTAAAGATCTTGTTTTATTGAATATTTTACTCATAAATTCCGAGCAACTATTGGCAAAAGTAAAATTTTCGAAAAAGATGAACTAGTTTTATTACCTTATTCAGCCAGTGGGTCCTCAGTAGCAATGATGCACTTAATAAAACAAGTAATCATTCACAAAATTTAATTTATTAAAAAAAATAATTTTTTATTTTTAAATTTTTTTATCTAAGGGAATGAGTGAAGAAGCGAAAAAGAAATTTACATTCAAAATAGTTTGTTTATACATCGAAGATTCGTTCGACCGAGACGCCAGTGAACCTAGGCGAGTTAAATTCCTGAGACAAGTTGAAAAATCAGTTGAAAATTTTGGATTTAAATTTTATTATTCTCTTTTCGAAAATGTAAAAATTTTAAATTTTGAGATGCTAATTTATTAAAAATTTAAAGTGTTTTGAAGAAAATGAAAGCAAACTTTTTGCTGATAAAATCGACGAATTAAATTTTAATTGTGAAAATCGAGAAAAATTTTTGAGCTTAATTAATTCATGCAAAATTCAAACTTCAAAAGAAGAACTATTAAAACGTCTTAAGTAAAATTTTATTTAACTAATTTTAAAAATTAAGATTAATATTTCAAGAAATCAGCTAATTGAGCGAGTTGCTAAAAAATTGAATATAATCAAGGTTATATTTCCGATTTCCTGCACTAAGCTTACTGTAGACATGTTGACCAATTTTGCAATTGGTAAAGGTGCACACCAAGCAACAGAAATGGTATTTCAATTATGTAGATAGATTTAATTAAAAAAAAATTTTAAATTTCAAGTCACTAGAAGAAAGAAATATTAGTGGACAAATTAACCTTAGGCCTTTGAGGTAATTTATTTATTTTCAAATTAATTTCTATGATTTTTTTTAAGGGAATTGACATCAAAAGAAGTTGCTTTTTATAACCATTATAGCAATTTAAATGAAAAAATTTTGATAAAAAAATCAACAATAGAAGTAAGGATTTTATATTTTTGATTTCATTTTTGATTAATCGGATTTAATAGAATGTTCCAAATTCAACTATTTATAGACTTACAGAAAAATTCATTAACGGGCTTCAAAATGATTATCCGACTACTGTTCCAACTATTTTTAGGTAAAGTTAGATTTTAAAAATTAAAGCGTTATACGAGCTGAAAAATTTTTGCAGGACAAGTGATAAATTAACTCCAAATGAAGACTTATCTCAAGATAAAACTTGTATTATGTGCAGCTTGGCTATTGATACTGACAAAAGTGTTTCAGCTACAAGTTCTGCAATAAATGATCTTCAATTTTCGATTACAATCTCTCGAATTGAAAAAAATTTAAAGTATTTTTTTTTAAATATTTTGTCCAAAAATAAATTTTTTATTTAAATTTTTTCAGTGAAAGAAAATTTCTTGTAGATAATGTGTGCTATTCATGTTCAATAGTTCTAAATGATCTGGTAATAGTTTTAAATTCTAATTTATTCAAATTAATATGTTTTTTAAAGACAAGTGCAACTCTTTTACCGGAAACTATGAAGCAAAAATTAAGGTATAAATTTATTGATTTTATTAAGGATCTCAAGCTTAAAACTTAGTGTCTTAACTTTACATTGGTATTTTTAATCTTGTTCCTATTTAAAAAGATGTATCAATTAAAATTGTAGTAAATTTTATTAAGATCTTTAGAAGAATATTTCTTTATTTTCTTGACAATTTTTATTTAAAAATTTTGAATTTTTGTATAAAATTAAGTTCTAAAAAATTGGGATCCAAAAAAAAAATAAAATTTTATTTACTTTTGGTTTTAAAGGGATAATATGAAAGAGCAAATCAAAGGGTACCTGATCGAAGATTAATTTATATCTATTAATAAATAATTTTATGAAAAATTTTATTTTTTTAATTCTAATCTTTAAGGCTCAAAAGCATACACTAGTATATATAAAATTTCGAGAAAATTTAATATAAAAATGCACTGATTCGACTTACTCGTAACAAAACAAAACAGACAAAATTAAAATATCTTTTTTTTAACATTGATTCTTTTAATATAATACTAGCATAACCTTCAGGTGTTGAACGGACTTTTTCCTTTCAAAAGATTCAGTTATGAGAATGACTTTTTCTATGAATAAACATAAAGCTGACAATAAAACATTTTTCTGGGTTTACTAAAATAAGCCATTTTTCGCTTTTCATTTTTGTCAAATTTATGTGACTAAAAAAACGAGATTAAAAAATAATTTTAAATAACTAAAAAAGAAATTTTTAAAAAATATTTTAGAATCAATTTCAAGGTTAATCAACAGACTAGTGCCCTTGTCGTAAAAGACCGATTAACGCTTCTTTTATTTGATATTAAAATCTTTTACAAATTAAAAAAAAAGAAAAAAAAATATTGTTTATAAAATTATTTAAAAAAAAGTAAAATATTGGAATATTAAAGTTAAATTTTTAGAATTTTTTTACAAAATCTCTAATTATTAAATTAATATTATTGAATATTGAATGCTTGAATGTTGCTAACTTCAACATTGATATCTTGATCACAGCTATTCATCAGTCTTGTATAAAAGAATCCAAATGTTTTTTCACCATTTGCTGTTTTTGATGCTGGTTCAATCAGATTCTCACTATTCCTAAAATTATATTTCAAATTAATTGAGTCATTCTTCTTAAATTTCAATCTTTAATTTTCAGGTGAATTATTAAAAAAGAATTTTATAGGCAAAGGACAGCATTCTTTCTAGTATTCTATGCTGAAATGCATATAAACCATACTTTTGTAGAAAATTTTTGATTTCATTAAAGTCATTAGCTTCAAATTTAAACTTAAATAAATTAAATATCGAAAAATAAAAACTTTTAGCTAGTTTAACAATTGCCTCTTTTGAAAAATAGCACAGGAAAGTGGAGCAGTAATCAAAATAAAGCAAAATAAACGTCTTTAAAAACTGTTTTTTTACAGAAGTTGACAGATAATAAAGTCTCTTAATACTGAATAATTTTTTATTTACAACTAATGAGATACTACAAGCAAGTTTTGAAAAGCTCAGATTTTGATCAATTTTAAAACCCAAAAGGCTTATTTCATTAACATCTTTTATTTCTTCAGATATGTATAAATTCAGGAATATTTGTTTTTTATTCGAGAAGAACATACAATAAGTTTTTGACCAATCAATACCTTGTTAAAAAAGCACCAATTACTAAGACTTTTAATGGTGGCTGAAAAATTTTTCAAATCACTGTCCAAGTCCTTATCAGAATGACTAATCGTGGTGTTATCAGCGAACAATCAGATGTAATGCAGAGCAGATGAACAAAGCAGATGTATTTTGCATTCACCAGAGCTTTGTTTCTGTAAATGAGGCTGCAATATAGGGCATTGTGAAATTTCATACAAAACTTCCAATACGAAAATAAAAAAAATTTATAACTTTTGTTGAAAGTGTCAAAAACTTGTTCTGTAAATGAAACAAAATGAAACAACTGTTACTTCACCTTCTGCAGAAGTCTGCAAAATCTGTGCAAATTCTGCAAAATTGCACCCAATCTAAAAGTTTTAAAAATATAGCGGAATTAATCTGCACAGACTTTGCAGACTTCCGCAGAAGGTGAAACAACAGATGTTTCACCTTGTTTCATTTACAGAACAAGTTTTTGACACTTAGAACAAAAGTTATAAATTTTTGTTATTTTTGTATTGGAAGTTATGTATGAAATTTCACAATGCCGCAATATCAACAAGGGGATATTGTATCACTTAAATTCTAAAAAAATCAATTTTTAGTCCAGGAAGCCAAATTTTATTTTATTTTGGAAATTAAATTATTATGTAAGTGACTTACTTAAAAAGCCTATCAATCAAAATTAAAATAATGATAAAAAAAAGTATGAAAATAATGATAATAATTAGGTACGGGTTTGTTTAAATAATATTTTTCTTTGATTTTTTTAATTAAATTAATTTTTGAATTTGAATTTTAAATTCCATTTTTTGATAAATTTTTCCAAAAAAAATTATGTAATTTAAGTAAGATTTGGTATAAAAAAGTCAAAGAATGTAAAATATCGTAAAAGTATAATTTATTAATATACCTAATATTTTTTTAGTTAATACTAGCTCATTATTTATAACTATTGTTATCTAAGCTTTTTACTGCTCCTACCCAGGCCGTGTCAAAATCCAATATTTTTGGGCGTGTATTTTATCAATTGGGCTAAAAAAAAATTAATCTCAACTCTTTAAAATTACTTTAAATAGCAATAAAGACAAAATTTTCATTGTTTTTTTAATTAGATATTGTCAAGTTGGGGTTATTAGGATATTTTTTCAAAATTTATAGTAAAATTAAATTTTTTTACACAAACTAACGTTAATTTGCGTAAATTAAAGTCAAATCCTAGCAGTAAATCAAGACTGAATATGTTTATAAAAAAAAATTAAAAATATATTTAAAATATTTGAAATCTAAAATTAGTAAATTTAAATTAATCATAGATATAATAGAATAATTTAAATGAGATATGTGAATTTTTTTTATTTTTGAATTGCAAGATAAGAGCAATTGTTATAAATTCAATGATAATTCTATTAATAATTCAAAAACCATTAAAAATTTATTCTAAAATTTCCAACAAAAAAAATGTCGGAATTTTATGACACTAATTATTGGAATCCTGGTAAAGTTTTAGTTTTTGCTGATGGTCAATTTGAAAGAGAATCGAAACTCAAATACATTCAAAACGACATAGCTTTAATTAGCAGAGTTTTTGGCAACCTAAATTATAAAATCGAAGTTTTTATTGATTTAACATCGAATCAACTAAGAAATAAAATTATTCAGGAAACTAGTGAAGATTTCACAGATTACTCTTGCCTTGTGTGTTTTTTTAGCACTCATGGAGATTTGCACTTTATTAATGATAAGAATGGACAAAATGTTTCTATTTTAGAAATTTTACTTCGCTTTCTAGAAGTTGAATCTCTCTCAGACAAACCGAAATTTTTTTTCATCGATGCTGGCCATGCTAGCATCAACATGGAAATTACTTCCGAGAATCTTTTTGAATTAGATTTCCATCCAAAAGATGATATTTTAATAGAATATACTAGTACAACTAACTATGAGCCAAATTCAAATAATGAAGGATCTTTATTTGTTCAAAAACTGTGTAAATCAATAGGTACGAATAAAGAAGGTGAGATTTTAGATATTTTGTCAACTATCAATAGTCAGTTAATGGAGAAAAATCCACGGCAATTGGCAAGCTTTTATTCAAGTTTGAAGAAAAAATTTTTCTTCCAAAAGTAAGACTAATAAAAACAAAATATTTTATTTTAAATTTTAATTTAGTAATTCAAATTATTTATTAAATGTGCTAAAACCATTTCAATTAGAATTCCAAATAAAGATTCTAAAGATTTAAATAATTTTAACGAAATTTCGTGTCTTCAAGTTATGGATAAAAATTTAATTGCCATTGGAAGTCGTGATAGAACAATAAGAATTTGGGATCTAAAAAACTCCAAATGGATCAAATCTCTTTACAATAGTACTAAGACACGCATAAAATGTATGCAGATAATTGACCATAAAACAATAGCAAGTGGATGTTTTGATAATACAATAAAGATTTGGAAGAATAATCAATGTGTTGACATACTTCATGATCACAAAGAGTGGATTTTTTGTCTTGAGCTGATTGATGAAAATGTATTAGCTAGTGGAAGTGGAGACAAAACAATTAAAATTTGGGATTTGAAAAATCATAAACTTAATCAAACCCTAAATGGTCACGGAGATTTTGTCTACAGTATTCGACTAGTTAGTCAGGATGTGTTAGCTAGTGGAAGTGGTGACAAAACTGTTAAAATTTGGAATTGTATCAGTGGTTTATGTATTCGAACACTTACGGAGCATACAGGTCGAGTTTTATGTGTTGAAATCATCAACCAAGATGTATTGGCTAGTGGAAGTGCAGATAGAACAATTAAGATATGGAATTGGAAAAAATCTACATGTCTTTGGACTTTGTCTGGACATGCTGATAATGTTTTTTGTCTTAATTTAATTGACAAAGAAACTCTGGCAAGTGGCAGTGGTGATAGAACAATCAAAATTTGGAATTTGAAGTATTTCAAATGTATTCAAATATTATTTGGGCATTCAGAAGATGTTTTGTGTCTTGATAAAATTGACAATAAAACTCTGGTTAGTGGTGGTAAAGATGGGGAGTTAAGAGTATGGAAGTTGGAAAATTTTTAAACTCTATTTTCATTAAACTAAAAATTAAATTTTTAAATTTTTAATTTAAATCTTGTGGTTAGTTTTCTTTTTTGATTTAATTAAAAAGGCTTAGTTATTTCGAAAATCGAATTTAAAAATTCTAATACGACAAACTATTCGATTCAGAATTTTCTAAGCCTTTTAAATATGATGTTAATTTTCTTAATTTCAGAATTATTTTAGTCCCTGCTGGCCCCTCAAATTTTATACGATCATTTAAGTTTATCAGATATTTTAAATAGTAGTAATACCGTGAATATAATAAATATAAAAGTACTTTGAAGTTTTTGGAGGAGTGTCCTTGACTGATAAATTTCATATAATTTTTTTCTGAGTTTTTTTTTTTAATTTTTGAATTAATGAATCCGAAACTATTTTGAGTGTTCGGAAAATTTAATTAAAAGCAAAATTCAAGAAAAAAAGCGATTTTTAAAATTCTTTTATTCGATAAATTTGCATTATTAAAAAAAATTATTTCAGTTTTAAAAATTTTTGAACTAACTCAAAAATATATTTCCTGAACAAAGATTAAACACATTATTAGAGAGCTCGTGAAATTCTCTAGCAGAATACCTACCTACCAGATGATATCATTCGCATAAAATTGGGGTTCAGTAGAGGGTCAGATTTTAAAAAACTCAATTTTCGCAATAAATAGTAATCTTGTAAAAAAGGAATTTAATTTTAGAAAATTAGAGATTTTCAAACTATATGACATGTTAAAATATGCTTTTTATACACTATGTTGCAAAAGTTTAGAAATTGATTATTTTATTTATCTTAAATTGTTTATTTGTTGTATTTTACGAAAAATTGAGTGCAAAAGAAAAAAAATAAAAGCACTTATTTGTAGAATTTTTTTTTCTCTACAATTTGATATATGACACTCGGTATAAAAATATAATCAACTTTTAAATATTTATAATGAAAAAACTTCCTCTAAAAAATAAAAAATAAAAGTCGGTGCAAAAGTTTAGAAATTCGGGTAATCAAAAAGTTTTAGCAACCATTGCTACCTTTTTTCACACCTTTATGATTAATTGTGAGGAAGACAAAATGTAGAATTTTCTCCAAAATATAGAAAGACAAAATATAGACTAGGACTATATGTAAAAAAAATATAGAAAATTTTATTTATATAATTATAATAAACATGAGACTAATTTGATAATTTTACGATTAGTGACAGATTATAAAAGTGAGAATATTGAAGCATTTTTAGAAGGTTTAGGTAATAATTTACTAATTGATAAAGAAAAAAATTGAAATAAAATTAATTAGACTATTTATTCATTGTATCTTTTGTTTCTTTATTTTTTTTCTACATTTTTTTTTTCAGGTAAATTCTATATTATCCAATAAAAAATCGTTTTCTACATTTTGTCTTTCTATATTTTGTCACACTGCCGATTAATTCTTAAATAACTTTTAATTTTGAGTAAATTTTGATCTTTAACTGTTTAGTTTAAAAACTCTCCAACTCCTCACTTGGTCTCTAAATAACATTACCAAAAAATCTTTAATTTGGCAAAAAATGGGTGAAAAAAATGTGTATAGATGGTAGATTGTGGGTCTGCTAAAAATTTAAGATAATAAGCAAAACGAAATAGCCAAGTTGTTTGGTGTATCTCCAAAACGTGTCTCTTCAACTAAGAAACGATATGAAGAGACTGGTCCTGTCTCTGATCGAAGCCGTTCTGGTAGACCTCGGAAGCTAACTTTAAGGGATGAAAATTACATTTTTAGAGAGATTAGAAAAGATCCTACATCTAGTTATCAAAAACTTGCCACTGATTTTAATTCTAAGACCCAAGCGGTTAGGATAAACAACTAAACTATTATGAGATTTCTCCAAAAAAAAAGACTTAGAGTCTCATACAGCGGTAAGAAAACTGCTTCTTAGCATAAAAATTAGCTAATAAAGATAAAAGTGGTATAAACAGAGACAGTTACTGTTAGTTATAATTATAATAGTTAATAATAGTTACTTAATTAGGGTTTTGTGAAATTCAGTACAAAATGAAAAAAAAAACAGAAAAAAATATAAAAAAATTGAATAACTTTTTTTCTAAAGTTTAAAACTTAATTCTGTAAATTCAACATAGTGCAACATTCAAAGTTGCATCAAATTTCAAGGTCTGCTAAATTTGCAGAGCTTAGCAGAAATTAAATCTTAATATAATCGAGCTAAGTGCATTTTGCAGAGATCTTGCACATCATTAGCAGACTTTAACAGTTGATGCAATATTGAATGTTGCACCGTTCTGCATTAACAGAATTAATTTTAAACTTTTAGAAAAAAAGTTATTTAATTTTTTTACACTTTGTTCTGTTCTTTTGTACTGAACTTCACAAAACCCTTAATTAGTTAAATATGTTAATTATGTTAAGAAGCTTTTTTTTGGAGAAATCTCATAATAGTTTACTAGCTTATCCTAACCGCTTGGGTCTTAGAATTAATAGTTAGTTGATTATATTTTTATACCGAGTGTCATATATCAAATTGTAGGGAAAAAAAATTCTACAAATTAGTGCTTTTATTTTTTTTCTTTTGCACTCAATTTTTCGTAAAATACAACAACAAATAAACAATTTAAGATAAATAAAATAATCAATTTCTAAACTTTTGCAACATACTGTATTATCTTATATATCTTTATGGAATATTTAATTTTATTTTGGAAATATAGTAAATTAATTAAGGCTAGAAAATGTTTTATCACTAAAATAAATCTAATTTATAAAAATGCTAAATGCATTTGAAAAACTTTTTATAAATAAACAGCTTTTTTGACTTAAAATAATAATATAAGAATTATTTCGTAAATTATTTTCTAATTTTTTAAAGAAATTCTAAAATGCTTGATTTGGAAAGTAAATCCGATAGTAGTATCACTTTCCAATCTAAGAATTACGGAAATTCAAAAAAAGGTTGTCCTTAAAAAGCCTTATGAAAGAAATTCAACTGACCCATAAAATGTTTTTATTCAACTCTCACTATTCCTAAAATTATATTTCAAATTTCTTGAGTCATTTTTCTTAAATTTCAATCTTTAATTTTCAGGTGAATTATTAAAAAAAGAATTTTATAGGCAAAGGACAGCATTCTTTCTAGTATTCTATGCTGAAATGAATATAAACCATACTTTTGTAGAAAATTTTTGATTTCATTAAAGTCATTAGCTTCAAATTTAAACTTAAATAAATTAAATATCGAAAAATTAAATTTTTTAGCTAGTTTAACAATTGCCTCTTTTGAAAAATAGCACAGGAAAGTGGAGCAGTAATCAAAATAAAGCAAAATAAACGTCTTTAAAAACTGTTTTTTTACAGAAGTTGACAGATAGTAAAGTCTCTTAATACTGAATAATTTTTTATTTACAACTAATGAGATACTACAAGCAAGTTTTGAAAAGCTCAGATTTTGATCAATTTTAAAACCCAAAAGGCTTATTTCATTAACATCTTTTATTTCTTCAGATATGTATAAATTCAGGAATATTTGTTTTTTTATTCGAGAAGATCATACAATAAGTTTTTGACCAATTAATACCTTGTTAAAAAAGCACCAATTACTAAGACTTTTAATGGTGGCTGAAAAATTTTTCAAATCACTGTCCAAGTCCTTATCAGAATGACTAATCGTGGTATTATCAGCGAACAATCAGATGTAATGCAGAGCAGATGAACAAAGCAGATGTATTTTGCATTCACCAGAGCTTTGTTTCTGTACGAAAATACGAAAATAAAAAAAATTTATAACTTTTGTTCAAAGTGTCAAAAACTTGTTCTGTAAATGAAACAAAATGAAACAACTGTTACTTCACCTTCTGCAGAAGTCTGCAAAATCTGTGCAAATTCTGCAAAATTGCACCCAATCTAAAAGTTTTAAAAATATAGCGGAATTAATCTGCACAGACTTTGCAGACTTCCGCAGAAGGTGAAACAACAGATGTTTCACTTTGTTTCATTTACAGAGCAAGTTTTTGACACTTAGAACAAAAGTTATAAATTTTTGTTATTTTTGTATTGGAAGTTATGTATGAAATTTCACAATGCCGCAATATCGAACAAGGGGATATTGTATCACTTAAATTCTAAAAAAATCAATTTTTAGTCCAGGAAGCCAAATTTTATTTTATTTTGGAAATTAAATTTTTAAGTAAGTGACTTACTTAAAAAGTCTATCAATCAAAATTAAAATAATGATAATAATTAGGTACTGGTTTGTTTAAATAATATTTTTCTTTGATTTTTTTAATTAAATTAATTTTTGAATTTGAATTTTAAATTCCATTTTTTGATAAATTTTTCCAAAATAAATTATGTAATTTAAGTAAGATTTGGTATAAAAAAGTCAAAGAATTTAAAATATCGTAAAAGTATAATTTATTAAATTACTATTTACCAAATATTTTTTTATTTATTACCATCTAATTTTTTGTAACGATAGTTATTTAAGCTATTTACTGCTTCTACCCAGGCCGTGTCAAAATCCAATATTTTTGGGCGTGTATTTTATCAATTGGGCTAAAAAAAAATTAATCTCAACTCTTTAAAATTACTTTAAATAGCAATAAAGACAAAATTTTCATTGTTTTTTTAATTAGATCTTGTCAAGTTGGGGTTATTAGGATATTTTTTCAAAATTTATAGTAAAATTAAATTTTTTTACACAAAATAACGTTAATTTGCGAAAAATTTAAGTCAAATCCTAGTAGTAAATCAAGACTGAATATGTTTATAAAAAAAATTAAAAATATATTTAAAATATTTGAAATTTAAAATTATTAAATTTAAATTAATCATAGATATAATAGAATAATTTAAATGAGATATGTGAATTTTTTTTTTTTTGAATTGCAAGATAAGAGCAATTGTTATAAATTCAATGATAATTCTATTAATAATTCAAAAACCATTAAAAATTTATTCTAAAATTTCCAACAAAAAAAATGTCGGAATTTTATGACACTAATTATTGGAATCCTGGTAAAGTTTTAGTTTTTGCTGATGGTCAATTTGAAAGAGAATCGAAACTCAAATACATTCAAAACGACATAGCTTTAATTAGCAGAGTTTTTGGCAACCTAAATTATAAAATCGAAGTTTTTATTGATTTAACATCGGATCAACTAAGAAATAAAATTATTCAGGAAACTAGTGAAGATTTCACAGATTACTCTTGCCTTGTGTGTTTTTTTAGCACTCATGGAGATTTGCACTTTATTAATGATAAGAATGGACAAAATGTTTCTATTTTAGAAATTTTACTTCGCTTTCTAGAAGTTGAATCTCTCTCAGACAAACCGAAATTTTTTTTCATCGATGCTGGCCATGCTAGCATCAACATGGAAATTACTTCCGAGAATCTTTTTGAATTAGATTTCCATCCAAAAGATGATATTTTAATAGAATATACTAGTACAACTAACTATGAGCCAAATTCAAATAATGAAGGATCTTTATTTGTTCAAAAACTGTGTAAATCAATAGGTACGAATAAAGAAGATGAGATTTTAGATATTTTGTCAACTATCAATAGTCAGTTAATGGAGAAAAATCCACGGCAATTGGCAAGCTTTTATTCAAGTTTGAAGAAAAAATTTTTCTTCCAAAAGTAAGACTAATAAAAACAAATATTTTATTTTAAATTTTAATTTAGTAAATCAAATTATTTATTCAAATGTGCTAAGACCATTTCAATTAGAATTCCAAATAAAGATTCTAAAGATTTAAATAATTTTAACGAAATTTCGTGTCTTCAAGTTATGGATAAAAATTTAATTGCCATTGGAAGTCGTGATAGAACAATAAGAATTTGGGATCTAAAAAACTCCAAATGGATCAAATCTCTTTACAATAGTACTAAGACACGCATAAAATGTATGCAGATAATTGACCATAAAACAATAGCAAGTGGATGTTTTGATAATACAATAAAGATTTGGAAGAATAATCAATGTGTTGACATACTTCATGATCACAAAGAGTGGATTTTTTGTCTTGAGCTGATTGATGAAAATGTATTAGCTAGTGGAAGTGGAGACAAAACAATTAAAATTTGGGATTTGAAAAATCATAAACATTTTCAAACCCTAAATGGTCACGGAGATTTTGTCTACAGTATTCGACTAGTTAGTCAGGATGTGTTAGCTAGTGGAAGTGGTGACAAAACTGTTAAAATTTGGAATTGTATCAGTGGTTTATGTATTCGAACACTTACGGAGCATACAGGTCGAGTTTTATGTGTTGAAATCATCAACCAAGATGTATTGGCTAGTGGAAGTGCAGATAGAACAATTAAGATATGGAATTGGAAAAAATCTACATGTCTTTGGACTTTGTCTGGACATGCTGATAATGTTTTTTGTCTTAATTTAATTGACAAAGAAACTCTGGCAAGTGGCAGTGGTGATAGAACAATCAAAATTTGGAATTTGAAGTATTTCAAATGTATTCAAATATTATTTGGGCATTCAGAAGATGTTTTGTGTCTTGATAAAATTGACAATAAAACTCTGGTTAGTGGTGGTAAAGATGGGGAGTTAAGAATATGGAAGTTGGAAAATTTTTAAACTCTATTTTCATTAAACTAAAAATTAAATTTTTAAATTTTTAATTTAAATCTTGTGGTTAGTTTTCTTTTTTGATTTAATTAAAAGGGCTTAGTTATTTCGAAAATCGAATTTAAAAATTCTAATACGACAAACTATTCGATTCAGAATTTTCTAAGCCTTTTAAATATGATGTTAATTTTCTTGATTTCAGAATTATTTTAGTCCCTGCTGGCCCCTCAAATTTTATACGATCATTTAAGTTTATCAGATATTTTAAATAGTAGTAATACCGTGAATATAATAAATATAAAAGTACTTTGAAGTTTTTGGAGGAGTGTCCTTGACTGATAAATTTCATATAATTTTTTTCTGAGTTTTTTTTTTTAATTTTTGAATTAATGAATCCGAAACTATTTTGAGTGTTCGGAAAATTTAATTAAAAGCAAAATTCAAGAAAAAAAGCGATTTTTAAAATTCTTTTATTCGATAAATTTGCATTATTAAAAAAAATTATTTCAGTTTTAAAAATTTTTGAACTAACTCAAAAATATATTTCCTGAACAAAGATTAAACACATTATTAGAGAGCTCGTGAAATTCTCTAGCAGAATACCTACCTACCAGATGATATCATTCGCATAAAATTGGGGTTCAGTAGAGGGTCAGATTTTAAAAAACTCAATTTTCGCAATAAATAGTAATCTTGTAAAAAAGAATTAAATTTTAGAAATTTAGAAATTTTCAAATTATATGACATGTTAAAATATGCTCTTTATACACTATGTTGCAAAAGTTTAGAAATTTATTATTTTATTTATCTTAAATTGTTTATTTGTTGTATTTTACGAAAAATTGAGTGCAAAAGAAAAAAAATAAAAGCACTAATTTGTAGAATTTTTTTTCTCAACAATTTGATTTTTTTTTAATAGTTATTTTTATTTAAAAATTAATTTAAAAAGGCTTCGAGCTAACATTCGAAAAGAGCGCAAACTGCACATCCTTCTGCCCAGTAAAAAAATAAAACAATAATATAAACAAACAAACATATTTTAAATTACATCATTAAAAATAAATTTATTTTCTTTTTTAAAAAAGGAAAAAGAAAGACAGAAGAAAAGAAAGAAGACAAAAAATTGATAGTTTCTAAATAACTATATAAGAGAATCCTGTTCTCATATCAGATCTTAAAAGGCTAAGAATCAAATATAAACTAATTAGGACAGTACATGCATACGCAATTCGAATTATAGAGAAAAAGGCTCCTACCGGAGTAGAGGTAACCGATACTTTAGCTGTGTTTTCAGACCACGACCCACTATATTCCTCAACAAGTAGCTTAATGAATCTGTTTTTATAAAAGAAACATTTTAGCATATATCTAGCACCCATTTGTAAGAATCTTTCTTTAATAAACAAAATGTTACTAACTGAAAAGAGACTCCTAGTTGGGCTGCCCCATCTTAACTTATAGATACACCTAATAGCTCTGTTTTGAACTGTTTGAACAAGTTTTAAGTTGGTCTTAGAAATACATGCTACGGTAAAGAAAGAGTAATCAAACATGGAACCAATTAAGGCTCTGTAGATACTAGTGAGGGTAGTTTTTTTTAGGTGCCAAGAGCTGTGAGCAAAAATTTTTATTATGTTTAGCCTTTTTAGGGCTCTTACTCTCAAGTTTTGAAATTGCTTATTAAAACATAAGTACTCATCGAAAGTCACTCCTAAAAAGAGAGGATTAGGATTATAAGGTATCAGGTCTCCAGACAATTTTAAATCCATTTTCAGTCTACCTCGACCACCTCCTGAAAAAATAGTATAGCAACATTTTGAGGCATTCATTTTCAGACGCCAAGCAAACAGCCAATTCTTAAGCCCACTTAGATACTTATTAATTACTTTAATGACTTTTCCTGTCTTTTTAAAGTAAAATATCGCCCCCAGGTCATCAGAAAAAAGTGCTGAGTAACTAGAGTGCTTTGAGTTTGAGAGCTGAATATCACCTATGTACACTAAAAAAAGCAGTGGACCTAAAACTGATCCTTGAGGACTAGAACAAGTAATGGGATACATCCTACTAAACTTATTATTAATCTTGACTTTAAAAAATCTGCCCGATAAAAAGTTCTTAACGAACCTGATTAGATAAATAGGTACACCCAGGTAGACTAGTTTATAGATTAGTCCAGCATGCCAGACTTTATCAAAGGCTTTTGAAATATCAAAAAAGATACCACATACCTTGCTGCCATTATGTTTATTTAGTCGTTCTTGTATCTTTTGGGTCATGAATAAAAGATTATCAGCAGAGCCTCTATTATTTCTAAATCCAGACTGCTCGTCAATAATGAGTTTTTTACTTTCTAAAAAGTAATATAAACGATTTCTAATAACTCTTTCAGCTAGTTTACCAAGACAACTAAGAAGACTGATATATGACCCTCGGTATAAAAATATAATCAACTTTTAAATATTTATAATGAAAAAACTTCCTCTAAAAAATAAAAAATTAAAGTCGGTGCAAAAGTTTAGAAATTCGGGTAATCAAAAAGTTTTAGCAACCATTGCTACCTTTATTCACACCTTTATGATTAATTGTGAGGATGACAAAATATAGAAAGACAAAATGTAGAATTTTCTCCAAAATATAGAAAGACAAAATATAGACTAGGACTATATGTAAAAAAAATATAGAAAATTTTATTTATATAATTATAATAAACATGAGACTAATTTGAGAATTTTACGATTAGTGACAGATTATAAAAGTGAGAATATTGAAGCATTTTTAGAAGATTAAGGTAATAATTTACTAATTGATAAAGAAAAAATTGAAATAAAATTAATTAGACTATTTATTCATTGTATCTTTTGTTTCTATATTTTTTTTCTACATTTTTTTTTTTCAGGTAAATTCTATATTATCCAATAAAAAATCGTTTTCTACATTTTGTCTTTCTATATTTTGTCACACTGCCGATTAATTCTTAAATAACTTTTAATTTTGAGTAAATTTTGATCTTTAACTGTTTAATTTAAAAACTCTCCAACTCCTCACTTGGTCTCTAAATAACATTACCAAAAAATCTTTAATTTGGCAAAAAATGGGCGAAAAAAATGTGTCTAGCCCACAAAAATGGTAGATTGTGGGTCTGCTAAAAATTTAAGATAAAAAGCAAAACGAAATAGCCAAGTTGTTTGGTGTATCTCCAAAATGTGTCTCTTCAACTAAGAAACGATATGAAGAGACTGGTCCTGTCTCTGATCGAAGCCGTTCTGGTAGACCTCGGAAGCTAGCTTTAAGGGATGAAAATTACATTTTTAGAGAGATTAGAAAAGATCCTACATCTAGTTATCAAAATCTTGCCACTGATTTTAATTCTAAGACCCAAGCGGTTAGGATAAGCAAGTAAACTATTATGAGATTTCTCCAAAAAAAAAAGGCTTAGAGTCTCATACAGTGGTAAGAAAACTGCTTCTTAACATAAAAGATAGCTAATAAAGATAAAAGTGGTATAAACAGAGACAGTTACTGTTAATTATAATTATAATAGTTAATAATAGTTACTTAATTAGTTAAATATGTTAACTATGTTAAGAAGCTTTTTTTTTTGGAGAAATCTCATAATAGTATACTTGCTTATCCTAACCGCTTGGGTCTTAGAATTAATAGTTAGTTGATTATATTTTTATGCCGAGTGTCATATATCAAATTGTAGAGAAAAAAAAATTCTACAAATTAGTGCTTTTATTTTTTTTCTTTTGCACTCAATTTTTCGTAAAATACAACAAATAAACAATTTAAGATAAATAAAATAATCAATTTCTAAACTTTTGCAACATACTGTATTATCTTATATATCTTTATGGAATATTTAATTTTATTTTGGAAATATAGTAAATTAATTAAGGCTAGAAAATGTTTTATCACTAAAATAAATCTAATTTATAAAAATGCTAAATGCATTTGAAAAACTTTTTATAAATAAACAACTTTTTTGACTTAAAATAATAATATAAGAATTATTTCTGAAATTATTTTCTAATTTTTTAAAGAAATTCTAAAATAATTGATTTGGAAAGTAAATCCGATAGTAGTATCACTTTCCAATTTAAGAATTACGGGAATTCAAAAAAAGGTTGTCGTTAAAAAGCCTTATGAAAGAAATTCAACTGACCCATAAAATGTTTTTAGATCAGTTTAATCAAATCACTATATATAAAATACTTAAAAGGAATTCAATTAGCAACTCTTCTACTACTTTTATTTGAAAAAAGCATAAATAATCTCTTAAATAATTACGAAACAGAGGAATATCAAGAAATAACTACAATTCTTATAAGATTCGTTTAAAATAATCTATATTTTCAATATTTGAAAGATATATTTTTGAATTTTTTTTACTATTGTTAAGACCTAAGTCTTGACATGTCTCTACTTATTATTTAATCTTGTATTAAACTGCAGCTGAAGCACATGTTCTAGCTACTATATAAACCACTACCTCTTTTGTTATAACTTTGGATTCCATTTAATAAACTATTAACTAAATTAAATTGTTTTGTTTATTTCTTGGCTTAAATCCCTAAAGTCCAAAATCGAGACTTTACATTTGGTGCCCAGTGGGAGGATTCTGCTATATATTTTAGTAGGATCCATTGAAGAGAACAAAAACACGTGTTGTGACACGAGGAAAGTAAATAATCCATTATGAGTGGAAAATTCGAAAAAATGCTGAGGCAAAGAATATCGAATTTAATCGGACACATTTTCCGACCAGAATCAACTCAAAACCCAACCAATCCAATACCACACCCGAACGATTTAACGTATCGGAGTATTTTGTCCATTTTGGCTGAGAAGGTAGAGTACCAATTCTTACAGTACTGGCAATTAAACCAATCGGTTTTACTCGTTATTTCGATTGTGGTTTTAGTCTTCATACTAATAGGGAACAAGTGGTTTAATGGTTTTGGATTAAGAAACACGTGGACTCTTATCAATTCGTCAAATAATTGGTTTAACATATCAAAAACACAACATCCACTGTCAGTACTAAATGTACCTACATTTATGGAGAGTAATTTCTCTCAACACTATTAATAAAGAAACAAAAATCTAATTAATAAAAATTGAGTATTTTTTTTAAAGACTGCTTTATTAAACTAATTAATACTAATTAAACTTAATCTTTTGGTTTATAGTATTTTGCTTGAATCCAAACTCGATACATTTTTAATTGCTTACCGCGGTTAATTTGTAATCTTTTGTCTGCAATGTTTTGTTCTTTGACAAGACCTGATTCAGTGAAAAGTTTGTCTACGTCATCTATGAGACAAATTAATTTTTTTTTTTGATTTGAAATAAAGATAGCTTACCTTGAGTGAAAAATTTGACAAAAGTACCGTCTCCGCGTACATAGAAATTTTTTTCCAAACATTGACCAGACTTGAATCTTAATTGTGCTAAATCGTACAAACCATAATCCCTAAACAAAATTTTTCCACCTGGCTTTAAAAGCCTAACTAAATTCTTTACTGTTTCAAGTTGTCTAAAATAAAATAAATAAAAAAAAAATTTTTCAGTCAATTAATTTTTTAAGCAAAGTCTTTTACAATTCAGGCTTTATAGCACTCAGGACAAATATCATTACAATGACATCAAGAGTTCCCTGCTGGATCGGAAATTCATTTTTTTTCACATCAGTAATGTCACAAACAAATGCTTTGCACTTTTTTTCATCATATTCTGCAGTATTTTTTAATATTTCGATTGCTGAGGAAGAAAAATCGCATCCATATACAAACAAATTTGAATAACTAGGAAAAAAGATTAAATTATTGTGAAATTTTTTTTAATTTACCTATTTGATCGGATAATTGGAAAAATAGTATTGCCAACTCCACAACCAACTTCAAGTATAGTAAATTTTTCACAATTTTTAGAGCTTTCGAAATTTCCTAAAAGCTCAGGAAATTCTGTAAATAACCAATTTCGGTCTTTAAAAAATTTATTCTCATGAATCGAATAAAATTTATCCCAATAGTCATCAGCATTATCTTCAAACTGTTCTAGATATTTAATAAATTATGTAAGTTAACTTAAAAAAATTAACTTTATCTCTCACTTGCTTTATCAGTTGACATTAAAATACTTGAGTTAATTTTGATCTTTTCTTCAGCTTGATTCAAAAGATCTTGGTCCCATTCAACATTATCCCTTAATTTCATTAGTTAAATTTAAAAAAAAATTATACAAATTTACCAAGCGTTAAATTGAAAGACATTTTTTTCATCTGTTAAAAAACGGTTTCCAAATTGTCCTCTTTTCTCTTCATCTATGTTATTTTCTTTAGTTTTAGTATGATCGCTCATTTTGGGAAATAAAATTTTTTAAATTTAAAAATTTTTGCTAAATTTATTATCATAAATTTCCTATAAGTGGAAAATTTAAATATTTTTTGGAGAAATAAATTCACTTTAAATCAGTCTAAGAAAATTTCAAGGCATTCTCCATTTTCAAAATGCTTAGGACAGGCACAATTGCTTTTACTGCATTTTTTACCAATTTCACGATATCAGGTGATTCCTAATAGTAAAGATAAAAATCCTTACATTTAATTTTTCCTTTTATTGATTAAAAAAATAAAAATTTAATTCTCTATAAAATAGAAGCACCGAGTTAATTATGAGATCTATTTCTTTCTGCTAGTAAATTTTTTTCTTCTGCTAGCAATTTTTTTTTTAACTGCTAGTAAAAAAAATTAATTAATGATTGCTAAATTTTTACACTTGATAGCTAAATTTATCCTATTAATCCTAAAAAATTAATACCTGCTAGCTAATTTTGACACTAAATAAAATTAATACCTGCTAGCTAATTTTGACACTAAATAAAGGACGTTATTTCTTCTGCTAGTAAATTTTTTTTTTCTGCTAGCAAATTTTTATGCTAGCTAATATAATGATAGTAATTTTTTTTTTCTGCTAGCAAATTTTTATCACCTGCTTGTAAAATTATCTTTATGATAGCAAAATTTTTTCTTTCGATAGCAAAATTAAAAGGATAAAAAAATATCCAAAAATATTTTGATAAAATTTTATTCTTATTAAGTTTGAAAAAAAGAAAAAAGAGAATAAGATTAGCACCGACAAAAAAAATAAAAATTTCATGTGTAAATATCAAATTTAGTTTTTTCGCTGTCTTTTTGATTTTCTGACAGAACTATTTTCTGTATTTCTTTTTTTAGTTGTAGAACCACGAGGTCTGCCACGGCGTTTTGGACCATTTGAAGATATTTGTGTATAAGTTTGATAATTTTGATCAATATTTAAATTATTCGGTTCATCTAATTGTAAAGGATTTGATACGTTTTCACTATTTATAACATTGGGTAAATCGTAATACTCTTGAAACGAATTTTCCAAAGGAGTAGCTTGTTGTTGTTGCTGTTGCTGTTGCTGTTCTTCTTGTTGTAACTGTTGCTGTTGAGATTCAGATGGTTGAATTTGTAATGCTTTTTTTGTTTTTCCAGGATTACCCTTTTTTCTTTTTTGACCTAATGGAACATCATGTGCATTTGGATGCCATTCGAGTTTTTTTTCTTTGCAAGATAAAGCTAATATATGTTTACAAACATAATTTTTTCTATAAAACGGACATGTACACGTACTTTGTCTCCAATCTGATGATATTTGAACTGTCCATATAGATGTTGTCAAATTATACCATTTGTCAAAATCATTCACTTCAATTAAGTTAAAATTGTTTTTGTATTCGATGATTGATTCTTTATTTTGTTGTTTATTGGGATTAGTTTTGGAAGCTATGTAATAAATTGTAGAATTGTCAAGTTTTTTTTTTGCTATGTTTATCTTTGAATTTTTTAATTCCCAATGCCATGCATTAGTCCATGTTTCTAAAGTAGGATTGACTTTTTCGTAAAACTCGGTATTATCAGGATAATCATCAGCTCGCTCTCTTGACCATCTTTTAACTAACCGTTCTGAAACCAAATTCAAAAAGTCGGCAACTGGTAAACGCTTGCGAAAAGTACCATTGTTTTTAATTACATTATTGTTGGACTCCAATCCATTGTTTGTACTGGGTATTCTTGGACAATATGTTTCGTGCATTTTTAATCAATGCATTTTTAAAATATTTTGAAGATGAGTGGGTAAAATCAAATAGTGGCTGGTACGAAACATATTGTCCAAGAATACCCAGTACAAACAATGGATTGGAGTCCAACAATAATGTAATTAAAAACAATGGTACTTTTCGCAAGCGTTTACCAGTTGCCGACTTTTTGAATTTGGTTTCAGAACGGTTAGTTAAAAGATGGTCAAGAGAGCGAGCTGATGATTATCCTGATAATACCGAGTTTTACGAAAAAGTCAATCCTACTTTAGAAACATGGACTAATGCATGGCATTGGGAATTAAAAAATTCAAAGATAAACATAGCAAAAAAAAAACTTGACAATTCTACAATTTATTACATAGGTTCCAAAACTAATCCCAATAAACAACAAAATAAAGAATCAATCATCGAATACAAAAACAATTTTAACTTAATTGAAGTGAATGATTTTGACAAATGGTATAATTTGACAACATCTATATGGACAGTTCAAATATCATCAGATTGGAGACAAAGTACGTGTACATGTCCGTTTTATAGAAAAAATTATGTTTGTAAACATATATTAGCTTTATCTTGCAAAGAAAAAAAACTCGAATGGCATCCAAATGCACATGATGTTCCATTAGGTCAAAAAAGAAAAAAGGGTAATCCTGGAAAAACAAAAAAAGCATTACAAATTCAACCATCTGAATCTCAACAGCAACAGTTACAACAAGAAGAACAGCAACAGCAACAGCAACAACAACAAGCTACTCCTTTGGAAAATTCGTTTCAAGAGTATTACGATTTACCCAATGTTATAAATAGTGAAAACGTATCAAATCCTTTACAATTAGATGAACCGAATAATTTAAATATTGATCAAAATTATCAAACTTATACACAAATATCTTCAAATGGTCCAAAACGCCGTGGCAGACCTCGTGGTTCTACAACTAAAAAAAGAAATACAGAAAATAGTTCTGTCAGAAAATCAAAAAGACAGCGAAAAAACTAAATTTGATATTTACACATGAAATTTTTATTTTTTTTGTCGGTGCTAATCTTATTCTCTTTTTTCTTTTTTTCAAACTTAATAAGAATAAAATTTTATCAAAATATTTTTGGATATTTTTTTATCCTTTTAATTTTGCTATCGAAAGAAAAAATTTTGCTATCATAAAGATAATTTTACAAGCAGGTGATAAAAATTTGCTAGCAGAAAAAAAAAATTACTATCATTATATTAGCTAGCATAAAAATTTGCTAGCAGAAAAAAAAAATTTACTAGCAGAAGAAATAACGTCCGTTAATTATTTAGGAATCATTATTATTTCTATTTCATTTCTTTTTTTTTTTATATATTATTAGTTTTTCTTGGTAAATAGAAAAATTCTAAATTTTTCAATTTTATAATAAAATTAAAATAGTTTTTTCAAAGTTTTTTAATTTAATAAGTCAAGATAAACTTATTCTTTACTTGAAAAAAATAAAGAGAATTTCTAAAAACCTAAATTATGTTTTATTTCATATAAAGAATAATTCACTTCTAATTACCATCAAATTAAAAAAAATCAAAATTTTCTTAATTGAAAGACAAGAATAACAATTAATTTATTTATTTCTTAATAAATCAAAATTTTAAGTCCAAGTTAAAGTTTGACTATAAATTTTAGAATATTTTAATCAAAATCTAAGTCAAATAAGACTTTAACTTAAGAAAAATTAATAGTTAAAGTTAAATATGACTTTGACTTTTGACCAAATCTGATTTATTTTTATTTTTATTACAGCTTTTTGTTAACTCTTAATAAAATCTTTGATTTTAAAATATTTTTAAAATATAATAATTGAATCTTCCTTGTTCTGAGACCATTAACATTGCGGATTTGTGAACAGAAAAAAAAGGTCTCTTAAAAATCCTGGTCACTAAAATATCAGATCGACTGTATTTTTGTTGATGTAAAACTCAAATCGATTTGTCAAAAAATGTCTCATTAACTTCTACAGGTTTACGAAAAGATGCAGTTCGAGGTAAAAAGAGTGGAAAAAATCCTCAGTTGAGTTTTCAGAATTTGTCGGATTTAATGAAAGTGAGAGTGTTTCAAAATTTTATAAATATTTTTTATGTGATTTTTTTTACAAAATTGTTTTTTTCCAGAAAATGTAATTTTCCTGCTCATAAGTAATATATAATTTCATTTTTGACTTTTTTCTTGTCACAAATTTTTGGTGATCAAACTGATACTAGTCACAAAATATGAAAGATCCAAATAATTGAATAGGAAAAATACAAGTCATCATTAAAAAAGAATGAAAAGAGGACTAAAAGTTAAATGAATGATATAAAAAGTTGTCAATTAGTCTTCGTTCTAGTTTAAAATTATATGTTTCCAAACCTTGGTTTGAAAAAAATGTGAACATTTTCAATGAAAAACTTATTTAAATAAATAAATAAGCATTTAGTATATTATTTATTATAAATTATTCAAAAATTAAAGTTATTAAATGCAACCTGGTCATTATAGTACAATTCTAGCTTTGAAAATAAACTTCCATAAAATAAGCCTTAAATTTGTTAAACATTTTTTGACACAAATAAATAAAATAATTAAGATATTTTTGACTTTTTTTTATGCGAGATAATTGTACTGATTGGGATTCTGTTCATCACGCGCCAAATAGTCACGCTCTATTAAGCTCTCAATTCTTTTTTTAATATCAGCAGGCTTTATCGAAAACTTCAATTGACTAACTACTTCCGAAACTAAAAGATTGTGCTGCAAAGATTTGCGCATTTTCATTATGCGCACAATGGCCGCATCTACCTGATATTGTCTGTCTTGAAACACTTTTTCATTAGTAGCCTGATTTTCTTCTTGCTAAAAATAAAAAAAAATAAATTTAAAAAAAATAAAATAAATAATCTTTTAAACAAATATGAAGTGTACCGTTTCTTTTAGCTGAACTTGGTTTATTTTAATTCTGTAAAGCTTATGAGTAAAAGAATGGTTAAATTTAAAAACGTCATCCAAATGAATATCAACACCCTTAAAGAACAAAATATTAAAATATTCTTAATACATTGAAATTAATACTTTTGAACTTTTGATTAGTATAGGAACTTTACCACAGGCCAGTGACTGCAGAGTTCGCTTTAATTCACTCTCTTCTATTTTTGTCGACTCCAAAATCTCTTCATAAGATAGTTCATCTTTGTTGTTAAACAGCAGAAGTATCAGCGCTTGATATAATGAAACATGAAATTCTTTATTTTCCTTTTTTTAATTAAAAAAAAAAATTTAATTTTAAAACTTAACAAAATCAAATAAATTTTTTACTCCTGACGAAATATGTCCTTTGACTAGACAATGTCCTAGAGAAGGCTGCCATTGAAGGTTACGACCCGAATACTTTTTCTTGTAAAATTCGGAAAATCTTTCCTGCAATTGAGACATCTAAAAATAAAATTTTTTAAAAAATAAAATTTTGTTTTAAACTAATTAATATACTTCAGGAGGCAAAATTATATTATAGATGGGATAGCTTGGCCAATGGGTTAAAGTAAGTACATTTACAAACAAATTAATTGATGCTTTGACAGTTAATTGCTTAAAAAAAATTATTTATTAATTTAAATAATTTACTTTGGCCTACTAACTTGTTCAAAAGCACTCATAATATCCTTGGACAATTCCATGTCCTTGAACATTCCCTCTAGTTTAAAAGTAAAAACACCACCACATTCCTGCTTTAATTTTGACAGCATGCTTTTCTCGGCATCCACCGACGCACTCTTTCCCAAAAGCAGTCTCTTGGCCAAGTCTTTTTTATAGAAGGCCTCGAAAACATCCTTTCCATGAATAAATCTGAACAAAACCATTATTTTGTCAAGTATTTTATCGAGCTCTTCCTCGGTAGCCTCTTTATTTCCGGACTTTAATTTATTGTCAATGTATTTGGCTTTTTTTGAAAATAAAAAAAAAAATAAAATAAAAAAATTGAACAAAATTTTAATTGTAAAACTTTTTACCTATCAATTCAGCTGGCTTATTTGAGCGTTGATTAATAAAATGTTCAAAAGAATCCTTGAGTGCGTGTGTAAATTTTTCATTATTGTTCCAACACTCGCTAATTGCATCCAATCTTTCCTTAAAATCAAGCAATTCCTGAATCATTACAACATCTTTTTCCGGATTAATGACGATATCTCGGCCTCTTTTTTTAATATACTGGCTAAAATAAGTTTTCAATTGATCAATACCATTGGCAAAGCGGCTCAGTAGATTGTACAACAGCTTTAAATCGTCTAGTCGATGATCGTCCATCAAGTTGTCGAAGCCTTTCTGCAAAATGGTGTTCACGTGATCGCCAATTAGGTTTTTTTCCACACAAAGAATCAACAAATGTTTGGTAGATGGATGCAAATAATGCAGCAAGCGGTTATTTTCCTCATTTAGGCGTTTTTCCACATGCTTCAAATACTCAGGTATATCGCATGACTGCAGCATGGTTTCACCCTCAATCGAGTATAGCTTATCACTAGCTTTTATAAACTCACTCTCGAAGATTGATTGATAAAGCTTTGGAAACAATTTAAAAAATAATTTTTTTTTCTTTTTTTGTTTTTACTTGAAGTTTGTACAGCATGGTTAAGAGATTTTTAACAAGACTTCGGTCAATCAGCTCTCCACTTCGCTCACTGTCTATAAGTGCCAGCAGCCCGGAAATGCATCGAGTTTGAACTACCTTGTTCATTACAATGTGGTTTTTGAACAAGTCTAGGCCAAGATCCCAAATGGACAAAATGAGCGGATTGTTGAGCACATATCCTCTGTCTAGAGGCAAAAAAATTTGGCAAATCATTACCATGTGAGCGCAGTGGTCTTGCCAATGCCGATTCAGCAGTTTCAAGTAATCTATTGGATCATTTATTTCTGTGTTGAATAAGTTAAGGTTTTTTAAAGATTAAAATTTTTAATGAATATTTTTTTTAAAGGATATAGAGTGAGTTTTGGAAGTTCGCGCTGAATGTGGTCATCACAAAGCTGTTTTAGAGCCAAGTACAAATTGCTGCTCTTTTTTTCAGCACAGAGATTCTCAACGCTTTGGTAAAGCATTTCAAGACTCATTGAAACAGGCCTGCTTTCATGGATAGCTCGCACAGCTTCGTCAATGTTTTTCCACAAGCGAGAAAAATTGTCCTCTTCATTTCTTGGAACCACTAGGAGAAATTTTTTGCTATAAATTTTAAAATATTTTTTTGACAAAATTTATTGAAAACTTTTTAGATTTTTGATGACCAAGCGCTTGGCTGTTTGACCATTTGCCGATGAACGGGATGTCATCATGATGCCTAGCTTTTTGGCAGCTTGTTCGCTAGCTTTAGTCGACATCATTTTAGCCGAAACTTTCAAGGTTTTTTTTGAGTCAGCTCTTTCAGAGATTGTTATTTAACTTTTACAAAAATTCTAAAATTAGAAATACTAAATTTAAGCTCTAATTTGGCCTTTAAAATCATTATTTTTTTAACAAAAAGCTGATATTCGAAATATTTGTAGACTGAAATTATCAACAAAAAAATTAATAAATTAAATGAAAATAAAATTTCAAAAATACATTCGCAAATGTACTTTTAGTAGAGAAACATAGCAGAGTTAAGTTAAAAAGAGCGCTGAGGCAGCGTCTTCGGTCTCTGGATCCCAGATGCTTTACTTCTCTGAATACAAAATTTTATTCCGATAAATAAATTCATTTTTTTTATAATTTTCGTCTTAAATATGAATAAAATTAATATATTTTTTATAAATTAAAATGAGATGACTGCATCAAACAAGAACTGTTTAAAATTTTTTGAAATTTCTTCTTGATTTTTGTAAAGATATTTTAAAAAAAAACTTTAAAATTTTTTGAGTTATGAAAAGAGACTTTTTTATATAGAAGTAATAGTTAAAGCAGGATAAGAATTATATTTGTATTGTTCATTTTTTTGGTTTTGATCAAATGTCAATTTGTTTGGAACAAAAAAACATTTAATGTTTTGCTTTATAATTATCTAGAGACAATGGATCTGATGTCAAGCTTTTTAGCCTATGTAAATTCGATCGACATTGTATGCACAGACTTTACCAAGGCTTTGAAAATGTTTCACATCGACTTTTTCTATACAAATTTTCAGCTTATGCATTTAAGGAAAGATATTAGATTGGGTGAGAAATTTTTTGAATGGAAGATATCGAATAGTTGTTCTAGATAATGTTGAATCAAAATGACTTGATGTTACTAGTGGTTTTCCGCAGTCAAATAGAAATTTTTTAATACTTTTCTATACCTGTTACTAAGATTACGAATGGCTCAATATAATTTACGGACTTTAGTTTATTTTATTACAACTAAAGTCTCATTTTAATTTTCTTTTTTTTTAAATCAATAAATAATTTTACTATTAAGCTTTTATAATTTTCAACTTTTAAAATCTTAATACTAAAAAAAATAATTTTTTATTAATCAATAAATTTTTCAATTGTAAAAATATTTTTTATATTTTAATATTGAATAAATAAATAAAATTTCGTTTGAATAATAATAATAATAAGCTACAGCAGGAGACCTATGAAGCGAGACTAAATCTAGTTTCGCTAGCTATCTTTCTACGACCAAAAAAAGGTCCCAATTTTTTAAAAAAATATGTGGCCAGCCAAGTAGAATACCCGGTCACATAATTTGTCGAGACCTTTATTTATTTTTAAATTATTTTCTATAATATTTACTCTTTATTTTTTTTTTTATTTTAATTTATTTTTTCTTAAAAATAAAAAAATGCAGAATTTAATTCATAATTAGAGCTCATATTTTTAATAATTTTTACCTTTATAACTATATCCACAAAATTCAACTTAAATTTGCCAATATTTAAAAAAATGAGAGATTTTTCGATTCTTAATTCAAAAATTGTCTATGTTCGTTGAGTAATCCTTACTGAACTGATAAAATAATGAAATCAGTTAAATTCATTTTTCTTATTATTTTATTTTATCATCAAAATTTTCATATTCGATGCTTTTTACCCGATACAAATGATTGTGCCAAGTCTCCAGATCATATTTCTCTCATCGAAAATGGATCATGCAATATTCCCATAATAACTGAACCAATATCACAACAAGAATTTCTAAACAAATATGCCTTTAGTTCGCCTGTAATATTTCGTTTTTCAGAGGAAAAAACGTCAAAAAATAAGCACTTTCAACAAAAATGCCAATTAGACAATTTAAAAGAAGAATTTGGAGAAAAATATGTGACTGTGAGCTCAGCAAATACCTATTCATACAAAAGATATTCGATGAAACTTGCCAATTATTTGGACAGTTACATATTCCCTTTTGATAAAATGCAAAACCAGCCTGAATTGAAATACGGAAATGAGACTTGGTACTTTTTTGGCGAAAATAATTTCACTGAATGGAAGCCTTTGTTCGATTTGTATCACAGACCAAGTTATGAATTGCCCGGGCACACACATGCATACAGCTTTGGAATAGCAAGGTTCTATACTGGCGTGCCTTTTCATTTTCATGGTCCTGTTTTTGCTGAAACTCTGGTCGGCAGAAAAAGATGGTTTTTGTACGAACCAAATCAAGCTCCAAATTTTGATCCTGATAAGTCTACTTTACATTGGTTTTTAGAAGAGTATCCAAAGCTTCCTCTGACCAAAAAACCTCTTGAATGCATTTTAAAGCCTTTAGAAGTAATATATTTTCCCGATAAATGGATGCATGCTACTTTGAATATTGACAATGTTGTTTTCATCTCGACTTTTTTGAGTCCTTAATTTTTTATTCAATATTTTTATTTTATTAGGACTTTTTTTTCTAAATATTAAACACTTTGAATAATAAAATTTTGCTTTAGTTTTTTTTTTTTTCTAATTATTAATTCAATTTTTTTAATTACTTTTTGTTAACAAATAAATTTTTTTATTTTTAAATAACTTCTACAAAAATTTTTTAAATATGAAATAACTCAGAAAAAAAAATGCTTTAAGATTGGTAAAGCTTAATACAAAGAACACATAATTGATCTTGGTATAAAATAATCCAGCACAGAATCCTTGAAAAAAAAAATCAATTTAACCAAAATAAATTAAAATATTCACTTACAAAATATCGAGGACATTGTTCTCTTGCGTTCCATTCAATACTGAACAAACAAACCTGGATGCCTATGCCTGAAAATAAACTAATCCAAACAAACACGTTCCAGGCAGCATTGTTTCCTCTAGGTATGAACAAACATATGACTAGAATGAATTAAATTCTAATAAAGAAAGAAAAAAATGAAAAAAATAAATTCTCACATCCAAATCCGGAGAATAGAAAAAACATTACAGGATAGAAGAAACCGAAGATAAATGATAAAATGTGCTCGTGAAATATTGAACTGATGAAAATTACTAAAAATTGAGATAAAGCTTTTCTTTTTTTTCCAAGAAGCTTTAATAAAATTCATTTAAAAAACATAAATTTTGAGTTTTGATAAAATTTTACTCTATTTACGTCTACGTAAATATAATTGTACAACCAGTCCTGTACCAATGTGTTCCAGGTTCTGTAATAAGTATTAAATGAACAAGAATTCCACCAGTCCAAGTAAAATTGTCTATCGCCAAAACGTAGCATTTCAGCCCATGCCTTTTTCAATTTAAAGCTAAAATCTCTTATAAAAATAATTTAAATTTACATTATGCCAACTGTGCAACAAAGAGAAGAAGACTTTAAATTAAAATATAATAAACTTTTGCTGATATAAACAAATTTTTATTAATTACTCATCATTTGAATTAAAGCTCCAGGTAAAATACTAATTGAGACCAAATAAAGATATGCTTTAAAATCAAGATCCTTTACCACAACTTTGCTAAAGACTGGAATACAAAAACGATCAAAAAGACAATATGTGTAAATAATGACTCCTCCGATCTCTGCAAAGTAACAAATTACCATTTTCCAATTCACCTTTTTTGTTCTTAAAAATTAATTATTAGTAGTTGACTTACTAGATATATTTTACCTTGGATATTCGTTTCTATAAACCAAAGTCGGTGCAAACATGAAATATAAATATTTTGAAAATTCTGGACACCCAGTTAGCTTAGGCTTATCACTGTCATCTAGCAAAATAATTAAATTAAAAGATTTAAATTTACTTAAAAAGAAAACTTTTACTTTTATTATTATAAATAGCATGGTTTAAAACGCTGGTAACATTGCTTCTCACAAAAGCATAACTTTTCATCAGGATACGAACCTTGGTAATTGAAAAATCTGCAAAAATGTTTGATCAAATTTTTTTTTTAATACTTGCTCTAGAAGAATTATAACTCGACAAGCGAATGAAACTGAGTAGATATTGTACAATGGAACTATTATCATTAATAAAAAGTAGATAATGCAAATGGACAGAAAAATTCCATCCATTAAAATGGATTTAGTTTGGTGTCTTTTCAATGCCCATAATTTAAAAAAGTAATAGACCAGAAATAAGCCAGATAACTGCATTGGTAGCCAGTAGAAAATCATTGTGATTTGAAAGCCTTTGAATGACCACCAAAATAAATCAAAATCAAGATTTATCCTTTTTTTTTAATTTTAAAAATTAGAAAAAAATTTAGAAAAAAAATTCTAAAAATTTACTTTCCGAAAGTAGTGTAGTCGTAAATTAAGATTTGAGCGCATATTATGATCAACACCGATATAAAAATATGCCTAAATGTTTTTATGTGACTAATTTTAAAAAGTTCAGTTAACAATGATTCTCGGTGGACAAACACTTTTTCTTTAATTCCCGAACCATGCTTGATCCTATTTTTTTGTTCAAATGAAATTTAGAAATGAGTTTAATTAAATATTAAATTAAATTTACTTTACTGATTGTGCTAGAGATATGTCTGTACCTGTAAATTCAAATTGACTTTTATTTAGTATATTATCAATCTCATTTTTTAATTGTTCGCTTTTTTCGCTAACATCTTCAATTATTTGATGTTTGAATTTCTTGACAAAAAAATTTAATTAAATTTTAAATAAAATTTTAGATTTTTAGAGGACAATTTATAGATTCGATTTTAATCAGAGGTTCTAACTATTTAATGATTTAATTATTTTTAAGAATTAAATTAAATCAAAAGATACTGCTTCGTCAAGAGGATTTCACGTAAATATATGTAAATTATGATTTGTTTACGTTGCAGTACTCTTTTAAAATTGAAATTATTTTTTTTAAATCT
This sequence comes from Brachionus asplanchnoidis, assembly GCA_025491095.1. Lineage (NCBI taxonomy): Eukaryota > Metazoa > Rotifera > Eurotatoria > Ploima > Brachionidae > Brachionus > Brachionus asplanchnoidis. Next base: position 3,106,449 of record JAILYF010000006.1, read on the forward strand.
TAAATAAGCTTTCAAATTGTTCGAATTCTAACTTAAAAGATTTCCTAAAAATTTAAAATAGTTTATCAAACGAGTACCTGAGTTTTTAAATTAATAAATTTTCGTCAATTTTTTTTTTTAAAAGAAGCGTTAATAGGGGCTTAATTAAATCAAGGCTAGAATATTGAATTTTTGAAAAAAAAGTCTAATCACGTACTTACCGTAATCTCATTCTTTAAAAAATTTATCTCGAGTAAACTAATTTGATCTTTACCACTAATTTTTTCAAAAGTAAAGTCTTTGGAAATGATGGTTTCCATCGTGTTTTTAATTTTTCCAAATAAAATCTTGATACAAGTCTATCTTTAACTTAAATAGTATTTGAAGAATAGTTTTGCGAGGTAAAGAAACAGGTTTTTCCATTAATTGAACATGAATCATCAATCATTGAATTTTTGCTTAGAATATCATCTTTCTATTAAAATTTGTTAGTCATTTAATTATTAGACATTGAGTCAATAATTTTAAATATTTTCTAATTTCAAGTTGATGTTTCTAATAAGGTTCAGGACAAAAATTTAAAAATTATTCATCTCGAACGAAAAAGATTTAAATTAAGAGCAAAATTTAAATTTGAAAAATTCAAATTATTTTTTTTATAACTTTTATTTAGAAAATCTTTTTTTCTATGACATAAATTTGAATTAATTTTATAATTAAAAAGTTTAATAGTTTTTTGAGAAATGAAATATTTCATAATTACAGAATTTTTTATTCTTAACAATGGAATTCTTTTGAAAAAAAAATATCTTCATCAGCTATTCAAATTCGACATTAAGTCAAATTTTAAAAAATATTTTTATTTTTATTTTTTGGCTAAAATTCTTACAAAAGAAGTGTTTATTTTACTTATTTGTCGCCTCTTTATAATAACTTAAGGTTGAACATTTCAAAATTAAAATAACATTGAAAATGTTAAAAAATTGTAAATAAAGTTAAAAAATAATAAAGTAAATTAAAATAAATTCTAAAAAAAATTTAATAAAACAAGTACTTACCGTTAGTCGATCTTTCAGGTAGTATAACTCGGATTTGAAATCATCAGCCTTTATTTCTCTACCTTGATGAGACGTCTCTTGCCTTGAATCCAAGTTTTCATTCATGTTTTTTGCTAGCTGTATAAAATATGTTGATTTAATGATAATTCTAAATATTCTAATTGAATGAGTTGAAAATGAATGGATTTCTCTGAATATTTCTAGATTTTCCAAAATTTTAAGTCAAGACAAATATTTTGTTTTTTGAAACAAAAAATATCAGAACTATCATTTAATTTCATAATTAACTGAACTCATAACTAGTAATAAAAGTTAACATTTTAACTAAAAGACTTTTCTGACGTAAGTGAAAATTATTCACTGACTAAATCAACAAGTTTTTAGTTTAGAATGACTCAAAAAGATAAACTTAAAATCATTCAAATGAGTCCTACGCAAGCTATTTTTATTTTAAATTTATATTTCATAATTAAATTTTTAATTTTTCCAAGAGTTTGTTTTAAATTTTGAAATGTATTAATAGTTAAAAAAGCATATCTTATCTTAATTTTGTTATCAAAAAAAAACGTGAATTAAAACGAAAAACCCTAAAAAAATTAAAAATCAATGATTATTAGGTTCTGACCTATAAATAAATTGAAATTTGATGATGATTTTATTAATGCTTGCTTGAAATTGAGTTTTCGAAACTTGCATTGAACTTTTAATGATTTCATTAATTGATTTTATTTTTAATTTAGTGTTATGTAGCATAAACTATTTATATTAAATTAACTTAAATATTTGTCTTTTTTTATTTGTAAAAAATGTTAAAAATTAATTTTTACGAGCTTTTTTATTTAATTTAAAACCGACTTTCTAATTAATATTTAATTTTATTTTATTTATGCACTAATATAGAATATCCTTTACCTTAATATCCTATGCGTATAATCTATTTTTTCTCGATATTTTTAGAGGTTTATAAATATGGTGATATTTCAATCAAAAGTATAAATTAAATCAATTAACAAATTTTATTTATTTATTTATTTTTTTAATTTTTAATTTTTAGTTTTATTTTCGTTTTGAAATTCAACAAGTAAAATTTTAGTCCAACTTTTTTTTGAATAAAATCAAATGATTTTAAATAATCTAAATTTGAACATTATTCCAACGACTTCCTGTATTTTATATAGACTAATTAAAAATTTTCGGATTTATTATTAAAATAATGAATTATCACAAGGAATGTGATTCTAACTTTATGATAGTATTTAAAAGAAATATTATTTTTGATAAAAGTTACTATTCTAATTTTTTAATTTCCTAAATATTAACTTCTTAAATATTAATTCCTTTTTTTAATGTATTCTCTTCTATTTTAATTTTTCATTGTAAATCTATTAAATTGTAATTTTATTTGATTTGTAATGGTATTTAAACTATAATCTATTTATTATGAAATTCTTTTTTTGTATTCTTGCATATTTTTCCTTTGTAAAATTCTTGTACATAATACTTCTTAATTCCACACAATACTTTCCTAGATTAAATTAAACAATGACTTTTACTGAACTAAAAAAAAATAAATAATGTATTTGTCTGTTATTTTCCATCTTTTCTGCGCAATTTCGGCTACCATAGATGTCCTATTAGTAGGTCATCTCCGCAAGCTTGCTTGCTGTAGCTTATTATTATTATTATTATTAATTAATTGACAATTAATGTTTAAATTACTGAAAATCAAACAAGTTGCAGTTAAGGATATTAATATATTTTATATCGATAAAATTATATTAATAACAAATATTAGCTACTCCAAGCAAGACTTGGAGAGACGTAGGAAATGTAGGAATCGTCTGTGGTAACTACGTTTCGCATTTAGCTGATTTCGAAGTCTTAAAATGTCTGAATAGATGAATTTATTAAGAAAAATTAGATATAAAAAAGTGAAAATGTTAAATTTTTTATTTTTATTTTTTTAATCCGCTTTATATTCATCCACACGTTTGACAACCAATGGAACATAATGACTCAGTACTTCCGCTACATATCTTTCGCTTTGAGTGTGAGTGTGATTGTGATTGCTATCCACTCAACCTATGAAAGTGAGTGATTCACTCAAAATTTTGAATTAATCACTCACTCTGACATTAAGTTTCCCTCTTAAATTTTGAGTGAATCACTTTTAATCAAAAAAAAATAACTCAATTTTTTTTTTATAATTTGTAATGGATAAAAACGTATTATTCTAAAAAATATAATTTTTTATATATTTTTTTAATAATTATCTAGTAGAAAAATAAAAATGTTTAAAAAAGATAGTCAATTTGGAATCATCTTGGATCAAAAATTAAATAAAAAATTAAAATTATTCAAGTCATAATCTATATAGAAATTTTTTAAAGCAATAAAAAAAACTGCTAAAATATCAATTCGTCAATTAACAATAAATTTATTGTAAAGATAAATTTCTAAAAAAAGAATTGGAAGTGCTTTTTTTTTATATTTTGCTTTTTATTGCCAAAATTTTCAATTCTTTCATCATTGCTAAAAAATCATAGTTTAAGCCATGTTTTTAAATCCATTTGATATTTTTTTTTATTTAATTTCTAATCAAAGATTTTCTAATTTTGACTTTCTAAATATTAATATTTAATAAACAAATATTTATTAAAAAAATTATTAATTTAAAATAAATTGTTAATTAAATATTTTGAGTTATTTTTATAATGAAATGAATACTATGCACTCACACTCAAACTAAAAAAAAATGAGTGAAATGAGTGATTATATGCTTGGAATTTGAAAGGTAGTCATTATTTCAAAAAGATAAGACAGAAACGAATTTAGAATAGATGTAGACCTTTATTAAGAACTAACGAAATGATTTTGATCCATTAAATAAAGTAACAAAATCGATAACTTTGAAATTTTTTATAAAAATTTTTTATTAAAAAATTAGAATAAATGATAAAAACAATGGCTAATAGGAAATTTTAATTTATTTATTATTGTTTTTTTTTAATATTATCATTATTATTTTAATTAATTATACGTTAATAATACCATAATTAACAACTTATAAAAATTTAATAATTGAAATTAAAAAAAAATAAATAGTCCGAATAAATTAGCTATGTTTCGTTAAAATTCATATTTAATAAACAATGTTTAACTAGAATATGAATCTCTAGAGTAAAAATAATTTAATTATTGGTCCAGTAAATAATTAAATACTGTACTTTTGAAAATTAAATTTGAACATTTAAAAATGAGAACATACCTAATTTCTCAAATAAATTAATAAATTAAATTGTAAAAGTTATTAGAAAAAATTTCATTAATTTTCATAAATTTTTAAAGCTTTTCGCAACTGAAAAGAAAATTTTTTTTACAATTCTAATTCAGAAAATTTGTTTGAATACCTTTTATATTTAAGAAAAAAATCGACTCTTTTCAAATAATTTAAATTAAGCCAACGAAAAAATTCTAAATTATTAAAAATTTAAGACATTTTTTTATCTCAATTTAATTTAAAAATAAAAACTACAAACATTTTCATTTAGTTAAAAAATTACTGAGAAAATTTCTTAGAATTCCTCTCTGCCAAAAAGAATTTTTAAATTCTTTTTTTTTAATGTAAATTGTGAATAGGAAAAAATTTATTCTAAAACAAAATTCAAAAAATCTCAAAAAAATGTTGAAAAAAAATTATGAAATTGATATCAAATTTAAAAATGCTCTCTTGAAATCTAGCAAATCAACAAGACCATCTTTTCCAATGGCAATATCATTGAAAAATGACTTAACGTCCTCTTCATTAAACTGCTTGTCCAAACGACCATTTAACTTGAGCAATAATCTCTCAGCTTCAAGTACGTTCACCTTTCCATTTCTTTCCGTGTCCACTGACTTGAACAAATACTCAATCAAAGTTTCTATAGATTCCGAATCCACGGAAGCATTAGATTGCCCAGAAGGCGATGCCACTGGACTTGACTGACCGGGCTTAAGCTGCTTGTCAGCCACACTTCCAACAGCAATGTGAATATTATTGGTATCCACTTGATTATTAATCAATCTAGCTGTATAAGTCTCGTATTCAACTGACTCAACATGTCCAAAATTCTTGCTCTGTGGATAGCCCAGGCTTTTATTTACATATTTTTTGTATTCACTTAGGCCCTCTTTGTCCAAATCGACATAGTTGAGTGCTTCAATGTCCCCTTCTAGTTCATACAAAGGCTCATTTTTGCTCTCAGAGGCCAGAACAACTCCTTGCGGCGCCTGAATGTCCACAACAAACTTTGGCAAATTAACTGGCTCAATTAGGGTATTTCCGTATCTTTTGACATATTCAGTCGGGTTGGCTCTCACAATGCCGAGATACTGAAATTCTTTTTTAACATGGACTTGAGGCGGTTCCCATTGTACAATCATATTCCTGGGCTTAATGACCACACAGTCCGAGTGATTTGTTTTGTTGAAGATGACTTTTCTTTTCTGGGACCGATAGGGAAGCCACCGCTCAATGATTACTGACTGTGGCTTAGCTGGAATGGCTGCTAGACGCTCAATGATCACTTTTCTTGGCGGTGGAGGCATCTTTTTGCCGCCAATGGTTATAACTTTTTTACCAATCTGAGGCGGAGGAGTTGGAGGCGCCTCGCGGATTACCAGCGGCTCTGGAGTGCTGGGTCTGGGAGGCTGCTGGCGAATGATGATAGGAGGCGCAGGCGGCGCTATCTGATTAGGGCTTTTGTTGATGATGATGTCGCCTGGAGCTGGCGGCGTCGGAGGCCTCAAGTATCTGATCGCCAGCTCTTGGACATACTCTAACTTCTGGCCAGTTGTTTTTTTTATCACTTCGGGCTCAGGGTCCTCATTGATGGGGTAGCTATTGAGCTCAAGCGGTCCTTTCCAGTTCAAAGACTCGGTTCTGTTGATCCATAAACCGCGTTCGCCATTCACCATTATTTCCTCATCTTGGACATTCACAGGAATGGGCTCTGTGGACTTTAAGATGGCACTCTCCATTTCACTGCTTGGCTCCTGCTCTCGGTACTCCAGAGGCACCGTTGAGTGAATGTTTTCAAAATTTAATGAATTAAACTCATTGTAAAGGCCATCTGATATAATTGAAGAGGTTGTTAGCAGGTCCTGGTTAATATGGCTGCGTACTGTTCCACTCATTTTGTTTTAACTGACTTGGAAAGTCTACCAATTGTTTATATATTGTTTAATAGATCTTAAAGGCAAAATGGTCTAAAATAAAGGAAATTTTAATCAAAAATTAAAATGATGATATGGCAATTAGCAATAAATGTGACACTTGCTCAAAGACCAGAGCCTAAAATATACTTAAATTGGTTTAATGTACAGTCATTTATTTGTTGGGCCTATTGCAAAATTTTATTTAAAAAATAAAAGTGTTAAATAGTTAGTTTGATTTTAGGAGCTTAATTTTGCTTGATTGAGCATTGGAAAAACTTTATTGATGAGCCTCGAGGATGGTTTGTGTTTTGGCTTTAATATGTGAAAAACAACCTGAAGAACCCCTTTAAACAGAGACGTGTTTCTTGTAGGTATTATCGCAAGCATAAGTCAACAATTAGATCGAGTGTTCAAAATTTAGATATAGCCACAGAACTTTGGTTAATGGAATTAAATGGTAAATATTAACTTGTTGTCAAAGATTAAAATTTAAAAAAAAAAAAGTCTAGATAAAATATTTTTCTAGCTTTTTGTCTAATAATTATATAAGGGTGGACAGAATGCTTACTTTGTCTTTTAAAAGACCAAATAGAAATTTTGAACATTTGTTTTAAATTTTTCGATATTGGTACAATTTTTTTGTTGAAATTATAGTCTGGATCTTGCGAGACATACTTTTAATTTCGGTCGATTTTTTTTAATTTGTGGGAAAATTATATTAGAATTTAAAAGTTTATATTTAGCAAAAGTATTTTTAAAGTATTCTCCAATTGTCTAGAATATTTATTTTTTTATCTCAACTGTATCGTCGAATACTTGTTAACAAAAACATTTCCCTTTTTAATTAATTAAAATTAAAGATTAAAATGCTTTGAAAAAAACTGCAACATAATGAAACTTAGCATGTTGAACTTTTTAAGTCTAAAATATATTTATTTATGCCAAAAAGACAAGCATTTATAAAAATTTAATTGGATTTATTTTTTGATGAATTTAAAGATTTTAAATAAGGTAAAAAAGTGCAATATCCGATGCTGCACTAAGTTTCACCTTTATATTAAGAATTTTTTTAATTCTTGAATTTAAATTTTTCAAAAATAGAAATAATTTTGATAAATTTTTACTGATTTAAATTTTTCAAAAATCTATCCTAATAAAAGTATTTGTTAAAAAATTTAATTTGCGTTTAATGTTTATTTGACCCCAAAAAATTAAGAGTAAATTTTGATATAAAATGTCTACTTTATTTTAGTGCGTTACTGAAACCTAAAGCTGGAATTTGTTTCATTCCAAATGCTTGAATGCAGAGTAGTGTTGGCAAACGGAAGGGCGTTTATTATTAGCGATGTGATCTTCAAAGTGCTTAAATCTACTTTACTAAATAAAAAAAGCTCACAGAACTAATTTAGTTTTATTTTTAACCAACTATCTGGTCAAATCAATAAAATTCTTTTTTACTTAAACAGCTATAAAAAACGACACTGCCAATGCCACCGTCACTCCGTTTCCCATTAATGCAGAGGATGATGCTAATCAATCCTGTTAAAAATTACTGCCTTTGAAGGGAATCAAGAACTTAAGAACAAAAAAGTGAAAAAAATTAAAAGTCTAAATAATTTTTTTTTAAAACAATAAAATTAAATGCGAAAACTGTATCAAATAAAGTATTCAAGATATAAGCTTAATTTAATTTCCGCAAATATCTCCCAATTTAATTTCCAACCAAAACAATTAATGTTTGATTATTTTTTAAAATTTTTTTAGAAACTTATTTATGATTTATTAGATTTATTATTGTTGTGAGTGGATTATGATTTATGTGGAATACTGTCTATAAATCTTTTTAGCACTTACTTCATTTAATCATCGTACTAAATGAACGAGTCAAAACTAAAATAGATAAAATTCTAATTTTTGAAATTTTTGAAATTCTCTTTTTTTTTGTTCTGTAAAACTTTTTGAAATTTTTTATGGCGATTTATTAGTTTTTAACTAAAATTACTGAAATTTTAACTAAAATCACTAAAAAAAAATTTTTTTTCTTAAATTTTCATTACTGATATTATTCTTATTAATTTTTCTAAATCGCATTAAAATTATAAATTAAACATAGTTATACTTTAAAAAAACTAAAAAATTGCAGATAGACGTTTAAGTCGACTTTGAGGATTTTTTTAAATTCAAAGAAGGATGTTTTGTACAATTAGAATTTATTGTTGAATTATAACAATATTTGGATAATTAAAAATATTATGGTATGAATTTTGATTAAAAATGTGAGTTTCTGTAATCTGGTTTCTAATTAAGATCTCAATAATTCTTTGCTTATTACAATTCGGTTCCAATTTGGCAATAAATTTTTATAGTGGCAAAGGATAAACAAAAAATTTTAAAAAAGTTAAATAAAAAATTAATTTTTTTTTAAATTTCATTAAATATTGAAAAAATTAGCATCAAACTTGATTTTTAAAATTAATACACGTTTTTAAATAAATTAAGTAATTTTATGAAATGTAAATCATTTTTATATTCATCTAGAAAAATTGGTGAAAAATCAGTAATTTTAGTTAATGAATTAGCACACGCCAAATTTTATTGTGAATAATCAGTGTTTAAGATTCAAATAATTTTACTTTAAATCACCATCTCACTCATTTTTGTTTTGATTTTTTATTAATTTATTTTATTAAATTCAAAAGTTTAAGTTATTTAAATTTTATTTCAACCTTTTTTTTTTGATAAAAACAATTTCAAAAAATCAGTTATTCTGAACTTTATTCTAAATTAAATTAAAAAAACAAAAATTGTATTTATAATTTTTTAATAACTAATGAATTTGACAAAAAACTGTGAGTTTTAGTAATTGAGTTTAGATAATTAGATCGTCTTGCCTCAACAGAATGAGTTTTGATGCGCCTGTCTCTCTCGATTGCATCATAAATTGATTTTATGGTCGACGGCGCTACACCATTTGTGTTTAAACTTGGTTTGATTCCTGTTTTGTCATGTTTTAGAAAGTCGGACTCTAAGCGATGAGAGCTTTTGAGAAGATTGTTCTTGAAGCGATTAAATTCGGCTACTGAATACGAGTGTCGGCCAGAATTTCTTGCCGAGTCATTAGATGACATGGATGAACCAAGGTTTAAGCGAGCTGTGTCTATATAAAAGTTATTAGCTCCTGTTTTCGATTTTGCCACTGTGTTGCTCGTACTCGATTTGTACGAAGACATGGTTGATGACACACATGGATATTGGTTTTTGATTTTGTTTTGAAACGAGGATACATTATATACACTGTCGTTTTCGCTTGAGGAATTGCTGCTGTATCGACGGCTTATGTCTGATCCATTCAACTTGGCAGATTTAACTCGAGTTGGTTCGAATTTTTTAAATTGTGATTCGGAATTGTTTAAAGAGCTCTCGAAAGATTCAATTTGATTAGATGATGTTAAGAAAAATGAGTTTTCCGAGTATCTTGTATTTGGTCGTTCTCTTAATTAAATTTTTTTTTTAATAAATTTTTTTAAATAAATATTTTTACATAAATTTTAATTATATACAATTTAAAAAATAATAATAATTAATTGCCAATATATACTAATTTAACTTAATTAATTTAATTTATATATAGTTAAATTTTTTTTAAATTCCAAAAATTTTAATATCATTGTAAAAACTGTACATTCCCTAATAATATGCAAATGCAGAATATTGCAGAGTTTTTATTACTGAGTGTTTTAATTTTTCTACCCTAAAAAATTCTCTCTTTTATTAAAAAAGCTATTCAAATATTCTTCTAATTAAATTTAAATTTTATTCAGTCATTCTTTATTCTATTTATACTATTATTCTATATTTATTAACAATAAAAAAAAATTATATTCAACTTTGAATTTTTTGTTATTTTATTATTTTAATTTTTACGATTTTTTTAATCTGCAAGAGTTTTAGAAGGGTATAAACAAACAAAATATTAATCTGAGATGGAACCGATCAAATTGAAAGAAGCTTCTTAAATTCGTGAAAAACTAAATCGAAAATTAAAAATTTTCGAACCCATTTCAATCAACCATGGATGGTGGGACAAGTGTTTTTATTTTACAACAGCAAAAGAATAAATTTTTGAAATAAATTTCTTCAAGAACAAAATTTTTTAATTCATTTATTAATTAAGTTTACCTTTTACAAAAAAAATTTTATTAAAATGTGCTATGTAAAACTTAAGACCGCTAGAGGACTGAATAAAAAGAAAAAATTTATCTTTCATTTTAATAAAAAAGAATTTTTGATTCAAAAATGATTATAAATAAATTATTTTCAATAATCTAAAATATATAGATAAAAGACATTTTTATTAAATTGAAATAAGATTTAAATGTCAAGATTTATTTAAAACTTTGACTTTCGACAAAAAATAGATTTTTTACAGAAACAAGTTGAAAAATTGATGAAGCTTTAATTATAGATATTTTTTAAATGATTTTAGAAATCTTTTGAAAATTCAATCTTGAATAAATCCATATTTTTTTTAAGATCTGATAAGCTTTTGGTTTAGTAATTAAAAGTTTTAAAAATTTATTTTATAAAAATAAGATAAATAGAAATAAAATTACTTAATATCTTTGGCATTGTTATTGCTTGAATTTTTGTAATTATAATTCGGTGGTTTGCGCTTTACCGAGCTATATTTCCACATTGGTAGCATATTCGCTTTTTTGTTAAAAATATTTAGTGTTAATGTAACATGATTTAAAATAATCGGATTTTCATTTTGACTTTGGTTGCCAAATAAAACTTTTTTATGATTTTTTTTTCTAGTTATTTCATTTTGAGTCGATTCTGTTAAAGAGTTGTTTCGAGCTCTTGCCGAATTGGCATTTTCCAAAGCTTGGTTGTCTATACTCTCTATTTCGTCATCATAATTGTGAATGCCCAAAGCACTCATTTCTTAAGTCTAAATATAAAAATAAATTCAATTTACAAAAGAATATTTTCTTTAAAATGCTAAACTTAATTATTTAAAAATTCAGTTCTAAGGTATCAATACTACCTTACGAATCGAATAATAATAAAATATAAATAAATGAAAGCAAGTATGTTTGTCATATAAAAGCAAAGGATTCTTGTTTAATTTTTGTTTTAAATTTTAATTTCGTTCAAATTTTAAAAACTTGTTAGCAACTAATTTTTTCGATAGCTCGTACTCTACTCTTTGTGAAAATTATACTTTGGTAAAATAGAAATCGCATTATAGCAACAAGATTATTTTTTATTTTAAACTATTTACTAAATATTTTTTGCTATTTATTTTTTTTTTAACTCTTATGATTTATGAATTGGTGATTATGGCTAATATATTTAAATTAATTCAAATTAACCGATTAATACATATTTATTTATTATTTTTAGTGTTTTATAAATGGCTATTCAAATCAAAATTTTTAAACTGACTTGGGAAATCATGCCTACATGAACTGTTTTAAAAATTAAAATAAAAACGTGCATTAAAAAATTCTATAAAATTGATTTGTGTTACATGGAAATTGTTTGACATTAAGACTCTTATTAAATTTTATCCTTAGAGGCATAAAATTTTCAAAACCTTTAGGATCATTTTTAATTAAGAAAAAATATAAACTAAAAATTGGATCAAGTAATGGCAAAAAAAATCATCAGATATAATACTACTTAAAAATATCTATCTATGACTATTTGAGCATAATAATAAAATTAATCAACCAAACCAATTTTAGTGATATTTAGAGTTTCAATTTAATTTCTTTGAGCTTAATCGCTTAAGAATCATATTGTAGTTATATTACCATCACTACGAATACACGTTCAAATTTAAATAAATATTGTTATTAAGGGTTTCGCATCAAATGAATCACGAATTATGGCATAAATATTTAAGAAATTTAAAATTTTTGAAGCCGATTATTGTAATAAATTACCTTTTTATTGTACTTTTATCTAATTTATTTAAAAGTAGTTTTAGTAATTTTAATAATAATAATTAGATGTAAACATGGTGTATTTTTTCGTCTTTTGATGAAAATTTTCATAAAATTTTGAAGAAGTATGAAAAAGATGCGATGTTGTTTTGTTTCCGATTTATTTAAAAAAAATAAATTAATTGGAGTTAATTTTGCAATCTTATTAAATTGAAATTAAATAGATTAAAGCAAGCATAGGATATTTAGCTTTTAATATTTTAAAACAAAAATCTGTTATATTAAAAAAGAAAATAACTTTCTTTTAAAAGAGATTAATTTTCTAAAAAATATAAAATTTTAAAGGATAAAGAAAAGTAGATTTTTTTTTACTTAAAAATATTAAACAGTCTTTTTTAAAAAATATTCAAGATCAATTTAAAATCAAAATGCTCTAAATTTATTATGCAGGTGGATGGAAAAATAAGTTAGATTTTTAAACTATTTTTTACTAAAAAAACCATGAAATGTTTCAAAATAATAAAAGTCTTTATCTAAAAGTTAAAAAGGCTCTAGCAATATTTCCATCATTATCTACTGGAAAAGATATACATATTATAAAAATAACATCCATTAAAAAAGCGAAAAAAAAAACTTGTTTCAATAAAATGATGTGCGTTTTTTTTCATAAAAAAGGGTGTTTAATAAAAATCAAATGGCATAATGTAAATGTTTTAAAGAATACCATTTGAAATACAAAACTAAATGATAGAATTAAGAATATAAATTTAAAAAAAATCAGAAATTTCCCTTTAAAACCTTTAATATCTAAGATATTGAAATGTTAGAATATTTTGATTATTTTTTTCTAATAATTATTATAATCAATATTGGAAATAAGATAATTAGATAAAACTTTTGTCTTTTTTAAAGAAAGTTATTTTACTTTTATAATTAATAAAATTTAAAGATATTTGATTTAAAACAATAGAAACAAAATATTCTATGTTTGATGTAATCTTTATGATTTCAATGTAATAAGATTGGAAAAGTAGCCCTCGTTTATTATTTTTTAAAATAAAATAAATTTGAAACATTTTTTTATGCTTTTTCAAAATTTAATAAAAATTTTCATTAAAAATCAAAAAAATACACTTGATATTGATATCATTTTTTTCATTGTAATGTATCAAGATAAATGATGCCTTGATGGTAAAGTAATAGAATATTCCACTTAAATTTATCAATTCAGTCCCCAATTTTCCCCAAAACAAATATTTTTTTGCCTAATTTTGTGTGAAATTGTATAAAGATGTCCCAATGAACGATTTTGAAAAAAAATAGTTAAATGATTATGTGAACGATCTCAAATTTACCTTTGATTGAGAAATAAAATCTAAATGAACTAAATCCAAATTTTTCAATAGATTAGACCGAGTCCAAATAAAATATCCATCATGATGCATATTTCTCTTGATATATAGTATTTTAAAAAATAAAGAATAATGTTCAATGATTGAACTAAAGAGCGATTCAAAATTTTTGCAAATTTTTGAAACCTTTATTAAAATATCAACGGATAATTAGATAAGGTTAAAATTTTACATATTTATAAACTAGCGTAATCAAGTAAAATTGGTAAAATTAGCAAAATTCAAAAACCTTAAAGATTAGCTATTCAAAAATATATTATACATTAGATTTATATATAATTATAATTAAATATATTATAATTTGAAATAGGTTTCAGGTGTGTTTAGTGCCTAGAACTTGGTAACGTAACTTGGTAAGCGTACTAAATTGATACCAAACAAAAAATAAAAAACAAGAAAAATGAAAAATTTTAACTTTATCTGATTATCCGTTGATATTTTAGCATGGATTCTAAAATTTGGCAAAACATCATGAATCACTCGTTATTTTTAATACTTTTTCTTTCGACTAATATATTTTTTTAATTGATTATTTATATTTTTTTAATCTTTTTTTAATTGAATCATACCGCTTTTGTAAAATCTTTAAAATAGAATTTACATGGCTAACCAGATTTTATCAATAACACAAAATTCAGAAAAAAAAAAAGAGTTTTTTTTTTTAAATTATAAAAAAGATTTATTTTTAAAAAATTGCTAATAATTGAAATAAAACTGGTGTTAAATTTAATTAAACATATTTTGCAGTATTATTTGATCCAAACTTCACCGCCGCTAAAAAAGGTCTAATTTTAAAAATATTAAAAATTTTTATATGATAACTTATTAAAAAGATTTGAACTTTAAAAATATTTTCGGAAAGTTTCAAAGAAAATTCAAATGTTAAGTCTGTTTGTCTTATCTTAATAAAAAAATTCTCAGCCTAACTGTAGTTTTTTTCGTTACTGCAATTTCTGATTATCAATTATTTATTATTAACTATAGTAAAAAAAATTAGTAACTAATTTTGGAATCTTATCATTATATTAACCAAGTATGCCACGATTAATTTTAATTTAAAACTTATTTGAAATTTTTTTTAGAGTTTTGTTATTAATATTATATTTATTATTATTATTATTATTATTATTTTTAAATAATTTAGGCACATGCCAAGGCGATTCATAACTGTAAAAATATCTTCTTTTTAGTCTTCATTCAATTTTGATTTTGATTATTTAAAAGAAAATTAATAGATAAAAAAAAAAGTTAAAAAAGTCGAATTCAAATAAAAATTGGTCATTAAAAACTTAATAATTAATGATAATTTTTTTTTATGTGATATTTTTGGGTGCCGTAAATTGGTCTTTGATTATTTATCATTAAAATTTCAATACATTTTAATTTAAGAACATTTTTTTTCAAAAGATAATGTCTTTTTATAAATTTTTTATAGTAAATTTATTTTATCTTTAATTTTTGAATATTATTTGCTTAGTCCTGATAATATGCAACAAAAGAAATATTTAAAGCACAAAACGGTAAAAAATTAAAATTTAATTAAGAATAGGCTTATAATTGGTGATTAATTATTAAAATTTAATACATGTTAAAAAAAATTAAGTAGTTTTGACAAATACATTTTATCTTTTCTCGAAAAATTGCATGACTAAAACTTAGGTCGAAAATTCAAGTGCATTTAAAGAGTATTTTTTGTTTAAAATATTTTTTAAATTTAAATTTGATTTAATTTTTAAATTAGGAAAATTACAATTAATAAAATTTACCAATTATTATATTAATTAATTATATTATATAAATTTATTTTTATAATAAAAATTTACCAATTTAATAGAATTTCTTTTTTTTTTTCATTTAATTAGAACAAATTTTTATCAAAAAAAAGATTGATATAAATAAAAATTAAAACAATTAAATTTCCTTCACTTGTTCTCATTAAATCCTTATCCTTTTCGATTCGTATAACTATTGTCGATTTTTTATTAAAAGTCATTTTTAAAATTCCAAAATTTGATCTATGATTCTTAAATTCGAGATTTTTTTATCTATAATTGAGCTAAACTTGAATAAATTTTTTAATAAAAAAGGTAGATATTATGTGAAACATGCAACAATTTTTAACCTTTTATTTCACCCATAAACATTTATCTAAAAAACTCTCAAATTCCTTACAAAATGATTTCTAATCTGATTAGAATTTAAATTTTTATTTATTTTATTTTCTTTTTTTTAATTTTTTATTTTTATTTTTTATTAGATAAAAATTGCAGAAGACTGAAAAATAAAATTATTATACTTTTGATCTCTTAAATGATTTATTTCAAATAGACTTGGACGCTTTCTTAAGCAACAAATGTGTAATTTTGACACATTCAGCCAAAAATTTCTAAAATTTCTTTTTTTCCGATACTTCTAATTTATTTTCTCAAATTTGGATAAAAATTTGATTGCAGTCCTATATATTTAAAATTTTTTTTATTTTTTTTATGATGAACTTAATTTGTTTTCAAAATTATCTCACACACTAAAATTTAACTATCTCTCATTTCAAATCGTAAAAGCTTACTAATTTGATACCAAACATAAAATAAAAAGCAAGAAAAATGTAAATTTTTAACTCTATCTGATCATAATGAATAATGGTCTCATTAAAAAATTCGCTTTCTTCTGACCTAGCCGTAATATCAAAACACTATAAAGCAAATTTTTCAACAACATTAAACATTTTTTGAAGTTACAGTCTTTAAAAATTACATTATTATCAAAAGACAGCATTTTTGATTCCATTAAACTTTGAATTAGTAATAATAGGTTTAAACACTATAAAGTGATTTTAAATGAATTAATCCAAAAAATGAAGCATTTCTTATGATATCATCTTATTTTCTTTATTACTTTTACCATTTGTTTGACTTTTTTATTTGGAAATATTTAACATACATTTTTGTTTTCCTTCAAAAAATTTTTTAAATTTACTACTCCTAAAAGTTGGATAATTCAATTCGGAGTTGTAAAAGTTATAAAAGTCCTCTTTTAAAAATCTTTTAATACTTTTAATGACTTGGACTTTATTTTGGGACTTATAAAAAACTTCTGATTCAATTAATAATAATAATAATTTTAATAATAAAAACTTTTTATTTTATTTAAAATGGATAAAAAATTAATTAAATTTATGAATTAAAAATTCAAATTCAAATTATAATTAGTGGAAAGAGAAATAGATAAATAAGAAGCTACAATACCAACTTCTTCGGTAAGCTGAAAACACCTCAAAGCACTTTTTTATAGTTGAAAATATTTGTGCTCAAATTCCTTTTTTTAATTTTATTTAATTTAATCAAAAATTTACAAACAATATGACTGAGCCGCTTGAATATGCCCTTGAGACCATTTACAATTTTTTAAAAATATATAAATTTTATTTCTAGTTTGTCAAAATAAAAAATTAAATCAAATCTATGTTTCAGAATTTAAATGCATTTTTAATTAGTGTGTTCAATGAAAATGCTGTATTATTAATGAATAATGTCTGGTCAGTGTTGAATCTTAATAAGTATCAAAATATTTTTTAAAGTTGAAAAAAATAGCGGTATTTCACGTGGTCTAGCAGTTTTTTTTTTAATTGTTCGAAAATAATAACATGAGCAAATTTATTATGGTAGCTAAAACAAATTTTTTTGGCTTTAAAATATTGAAAACTTGTAAAATGGTGCATCCATTTAATCATTAAAATTTACTTAAAACAAAACTTTAGAAGACTGATAAAATTGTCCTCAAAATTATATTTTCTCCAGCTTACTTTTATGGATAAATTTAAAAACCTGTTTTTTTTTTTGTTTTGAATTTAATTAGTGTTTTTAATAAAGCATTTTTATGTCTTCATTTTTGCAAGCTTGCTTTATTTTTGATATTTAAGAGTTTTTTGGAACACTTTTCGACTGATTAAGTAATTAAAAATCAGATATTTTTTATTGAAGCATAAATATCAAGGATTTTTTTAAGAAAAAATATTTTCACTGGTTTAAATTAAGGAATAAAAATAATAATATTCAGTAAAGCTCATTTAAGCATTAAATGAAATAGGATATTTTTTGAGTGAATCAAATTTCGAGTCCAAATAATATTTTCGTTTCAATAAATTTATATTGAAAAAAAAAAGCAATATTTGATTGAAGTTTTGATACGGATGAGCTTATTGGCAAAAAAAAAACACTTCCGAATATGAGACTGAAAATGCACAATAAAACTTTAATCTTAATTAAAAGTAATTTGAGAATGCTTGAAAATTGACTTGAACAGACTAGAAACGACTCTTTGATAATCTAATTGAAATCTCAAATAAACTATGGGCAACAATAGTAGCAAAATAAATTGAATCCTAATTTAAAATGTTTATTTAATTGTCAACTTGAAATCTATTAAACAAGAATAAAAGTCTTAAGATCTAGTTACATTTTTGCCAAATACAAGTTAGAAAATTTTCAAGTGCTTATTTGACTAGATTTTGCTTCTATTCCAATTAATATAACCACTGTATTTTTTGAAAAACAACTTTCAAGTGGTTCTAAACACTTGGAAAATTGTCTCAATTAATAAGCTAATTTTGATCTTCAACAATTCTTAAATACCAATGATCAGATCAAATTGAATTTTTAAAATCTTCATCTGATTAGACTTTGAATAATGCTCAAATGCTCTTTTAGATGGTCAGCTTTGATCTTGAATAATCAAGGATTTTTGCCCTACAGAAGATATGTAAAAAGTTTTTTTATTTTTAATTATTTAACCTCCTTCAGGAGAAGTACTATAAGAATTAATATTAAAAATAAAAAAAAAATATATAAAAAATTAAGTTAATCTAATACGAAAATTAAAAAATAAAAAAGAAATTATAACTTAAAATTGATAATGTTTGTTTGACTAAGAGAGATTTTTTTATGTGAGATGAACGAATTTAAGTTAAATTAAAAAAAAAATGCAAACATTTTTATTTCATTAGATAATTACTTTTTTTTTGTTTCACGATTCGAAAATTTTTTATCAAATCATAATAAATCAAAATATTAAAAGTCATTTTATTTGAAAAATTAATTTTTTGTTAAAATTCAACTTTCCCAAATTTTAGAGTCGCTTTTATTAAAAAAAAAGGAAAAAAAGTCAGCTGTATAAAGAGTTCGGAGAATTGCTTTTATTCGAATTATTGAGGCTTCGAATATCATGGGTCAAGAGAAATTTTTGGAAACCAAACAGCTTAATTCCACATTTAAAAAAATAAATACTCTAAAAACTTAGAAACCGTCAATAATTGATCAATATTTGTGTTTACTTTACTTTCTTCATTAAAATAATTTCAATTGAGACCTTTTTTCACAAAGCTCTTCTACAGCGCTCATAAACTAATTATGGTTTTTGGAAAATTCTGCCAACTGGTCAATTTTGTGACCCATTACACTGTTAATTTTATTAGTAACAAATGATCTGAGCAACATATAAATAAAACATTTTCAGAGTGATATTCCAAAATTATTTTAGTTAGGTTAAGATATTTTTGTATCAATTTATTTTTAAAATTTTTTTTTTACTATTTAATACTTAATAACTTTTGTTTGAAAATAAATTTTATATTTATTATTTTATTAAAAAAGCAACTAAGATTAAAAAATTTATTTCAATGTTATAAAAAAAGTATTTTAACTTATAAATTTTAGCCAAGTAAAAAGTGTAATTTAATTAAATTTATTTTTTCAAAATTCTAATATATTTATTGAGATGAATTTTTTTGTTAAAAAATAAATTTCTATTGAACAAAAATTAAGCATGTACAATTGCACTCTTTTTAATTAAGTTAAAAAATAAAATTGATCTAAAAATTTAATAGCATTTGGGTGTTCATTTTCAATATTTAATAAAGTAATTTCAAATGATCAAAAAGATTTCTATTTTTTTCATATAAGGCAATTTTAAAATTTAAGAGACAAAAATCAAATAATTCACAAACAATCATAGATAAATTAGGTAGTATTGTAGTAATAAAGTAATGCTAAAGAATAATTGAAAAATAGCAGCAGATACAATTGAGAAGGATTTGGTTTAAATCTAGATTTAATTTCTCTTAATAAGTTTAAAATTAAAGCGAACATGGCTATTTTTGGTGTTTCATTCAATTTCAACTTCGCTAATTAATATTAATATCATTAATTATTTATTTAATAACAAAAACTCTTGGATGCTGAAGAAAAAATATTTGACATTTTTTTCAGCTTTATGGAAAAGCACATTTAAAGAACCATAAGTCAAGTCAAGTCAAGTCAAGTCAAGAAATTTTTCTTTTGGACCACTCAAGAATCCAAAAAAAAAATTTTAAATTTTATTTATTTTTATTAATAATCTTTATTTAGAAGTTCTTTTTTGAAAGTAGGCAAGAGCAACTGGATCAGAAAGATCGATGACGCACAGTACAGTTCCGTGTTGAATTTTTCCTTTTTTTAAATTGGACGGATTACATATTCAAAATAGTAATTTAAGGCTAAAGAAAATATTTTATTGATTCCATTTTCTGCTGATTTAAAAAGGAAGCAATTTTGGTCTTTGGTTTAAAATTTCCTGACTAAAAGAATAAAAAAATATTGCGAAACTATTAGCTCGAGTAATTAGAGTTAAAAAAAAAGCATCAACAAATTGAAAAAGTCAACTACCTGCGGTTTTTCTTAATGAGTGCATTTCGGTTGCTTACCTAGTTGACAAATGTTTTTTTGTCGTTTGTTTCCTTCATATTCAATCTAAACAATATCCATTAGATTTGTTCGAGTTACATCTAAAGTTTAATTAATGTTAAGTAAGCAAGTTGGCAATTTAGCAGAATGCAATTAAGTTTTAGAGCCGCCTAGAAATCGAAAATAAAACAACTCAAAAATAATTAAAAACTAATGATCAGTTTGAGTCCATGAACATTTTGGCTTAGAATAGAACAGCGCTGCAGACAACTAATCAATACTATCTTGATCAAGACTTGATATTGATTTTTTTCTGTTCAATTGATTGCATAACTTGGATATCTAAAGTGACAATCGAAACCCAATACTTAAATTATATGCTACTAGAGATGGAGATGAAATCACAATAGCAGACTCGACTGCTAGCAGGTAATTTAATTCGAGTTGAAATATCGTTTTACATGATTAAGAAAAGCTAATTTCAAGCTTGATCAAATCGCAGAAACAAATATTAAATGGGCATAAAAGAAAACTTTATTTTTAATTTCCCTTATTTTTTTTTTAAATATTTTTATAATTAAAGACGGAAATTGAGTTAGTGTGTTGCCAATTTTATTCTTGTGCATATTAGTTCGTGTTTGTTGAGCGTTCTTTTTTAGTTTTTTCGAAAGGTTTCTCAAGCGATTCGAACAGAGGCTGATTGGTCAGCACTCTCCTCCTAATCAATAATCACATCTTAATTATTAGTATTTAACATGATTAGATACAATGTTTAGATAAAAAATCATGTAGATCTCGTCTAGATAAGTTAGATTTGAAGAAGAAAAAACAATGCAAAATCTCAAGTAAGTCACTAGAGCGCCCGGGGCCAGTTCGAATCCCTATGTTCCGCATTGAGGGCTTCCATAACTTGTATTCCACTCTAAACAATCTGATTCTTTTGTTGTAAATATTTTTTTACTCAAAGATTTGTGGAATTTTTTGAATCTAGTAAACTTTTTTGTTTCTAAAAGTTCTAAAAAGTTCTAGTACTAGAAGCACTGGTAATTTTTTTAGCTCTGCTCAAATTACATTTGAACCCGATTCTTTTGAAATCTAGCTATCTTTGAGTAACTAAAACAAAAATATTTTTTTTGTCAAAATAAAAATTACTTTAAATATTCGGAGTTTAATTTTTTTTGAGAAAAAAAAAGTCAGTTTTGATGCTAAAAAACTGAAAAACAAAGAGCCGATAACAGAGAATTTTTTAAAGGATGATTTTAAAGGGATTTTTTTGTCAGCACATAAATTTTAAGTCGAACAAAACTGTTTGAGATTGTTAAAGCAAATAAAAATTTTATTCAAAGTGAATTTAGGATAAGCTTTGAGCTCAATTGAATTCAATTAAAAATTTGACATCCTCAAAGCCATAAAACAACGGTGATCATTTGAATTAGATCTTTATTTCCAAGTCGTCTATCTTCTAAGCTCACCAGATTAATGCTCTTATCCTTGTCTTGCTGAGATTTATTTTTAAAATTTAAGAATTTTGATTGCCTAAATCTTTCATTTAAAATTCTTCTTTCTTGCCAAGCATTAGTTACCAACATTTTTTAGATCATTTGGAACAATTATAGTATTGTGTCTGAAAAAAAAGTTTTACCACAAATGGAAAAAAGTGGCTTTTATTTGAGTTTTTTTCTAAAGAAAAATAAAAAAATTTTTCTCTAGAAAAAAACTTAGAAATTTTCATGAAATTTTTTTAAATTAAAAATTTTTTTTTAAAAAAATATGGCTTTATTTTGGTTGATTTTTAGGAAGAATAATTTTTGGAAAAGAAGAAGTCACTTATAAAATGGTAATCAATTGGACCAAAATTGACAGAGCTCACTTTTTTAATAGTATTAAGAATTAAGAGATGTCTCAATGTGACCTTGTAAATTATTAAATTTAAAATGACATAGAGCTTTATTAAGTCTGAGTGGGAAAGAAAGGATTACACAAGGAATGATGCATTTAATACTTTAAGCCCATAGTTACCTTGTTCAGATCAAGTTTATGGTGTTTTTTTTAGACATGTGACTGTGTATTTTTTGAAATCAGCCTTTGAGCTAGTTGATACTTTTATGTTCATGCACAATGAGTCACAGAAAACAAAATTGAGATAGTGTTTTGTTACGATTGATTTTGAATTTTTTTGTTTTGTCAAGCCGTTCTAGGGCTTTAGTTATTGTTAATTTCTGGCATGTCACAACCATGATTGTGTTTCAAATATTTAGATTAACAGATCAATTGCCTTCTAGATGCACCATTGACAAATTCAATTTTATTTTATTTTTTATTTTAAAAATAATTTAGGAGATGACCCTGAATGGTTTAAGACGTTTAAGAAAAAAAAATTAATTTAAAATATACTCTTTAATAAAATTGGATAAAAAATATAATAAATTAAAAATCAAAGAATTATATGCCACGATTCACATTAAAAAAAAGTAAAAAATTAGATAAAAAGTGATTTAGTTTGAGCTTAGTTTATCGAATGGAGTTGAAAGTACATTCAAGTTCCAAAGCGACACATCACACTCAATTGTTCTGCTATTAATTGCAGAGCACAGTGCTATTCTAGGTCGGAGTAGTTTTTTTTTATTATTTTTTTGTTTTGTCTTAAATTAGTTGATATTAAATTTTGGATTAAATCAATTTACACCTGTAATTGAAACAGAAGAGTTTGGTTGGCGCCCAACTGCTTTATTCAACAAAACGAGCCTGGTATAATGCAACAGACACACTTTATTAGAGAATAGAAACTAGAAGTGTATACTTGTTTCAATCAAGTAGTTGCACATAGAGCGAGAGTGAATGATGAGAATCAGGCAATGGATTATAAAATTAATTATTTATTATTGAATTTATATCAATTGCTTTTAACTTTAATTGCAAGTTCTAGTTATACTAAAGCATATTATTAGAGATATATTTATTTATTGGAGAGAAAATCGATTTTGAGTTTTTTAGCAAATCAAGACGGTCTACAGTTGAGTTTTTCGTTTTCTTCTTCTCTTTTCTTTTTCTTTCTTTTTTCTTTCATATTTTTTTGTATTGTCATTGCGTTTTTGCTATCTTAATAATTTGATACAATTAGGCTCGCAATTAGCGCACTAATTGTCGCAACTAGCTTGCGTGGCCAAACCAACATTGATGCGATAGCCTAATTTTGCTATCATCCATAAAATTCAAACTTAATAGGATTCGCACAATACCGATTTAGTTCAAATTAAAAAAAAAATTTTAATAAAAATCATTTTTGTTAATTCATCAACTGGACTACAGTTTTTTAATTTATTCAAGAAAAAAATTAGCCCACAAAAAAAAAATTATTAATTTTTTTATTTTTATTTTATTTTTTTGTGATTTTATTCTGAAGAAGCTTAAGCTCGGTACAGTTAACAAATAAATAATAGCCCAGTCTGTTGTCAATTACTTTTCATGCTAGAGTGTTTTTAATGTTGAGTTTTTAAATTATGAAAAAAAAATAAATAATTTTATTGTAAAAAAACTTTATTTAAAAACTCTAATCCAGTGCATTCTTTGGCAGTACGAGGCAAATGTTAAGACCCCTATCATTTTTTAAAGCTGTCTAAGATTGATTAAAAATTGCAGTGAAGAAAATCAACTCGATGCAGCAGCTTCTATGTGAGATACCATTAACCATTCTATTTTGCCAAATTCTCGTATTTTATTTAGAAAATAATTTAGGAAAAGATTTTTCGAGGGCAGTTCCGAATTGCAGAGCCTTCTTTTCAGCCCACATGAATGCAATATGATTAAAATATGTATTAATTATATGTGTACAATTAGAGTAGAAAAATTGATATTTAAATTTTAAATAAATTGTTAAATTAAATTTCTTCTAAGAGTTTGATGTGTTTATGATCGGACCATTCACCATTCTATTTTACCAGATTCTCATGATCATATAAAAAATATTGCTTAATCTCAAACTTGGTTATTCTTGATTTATTTTTCTTTTTGTATAGTGTCTATATTTTGACTTTGTGCAATAATGTCAGGTAATAGATAAAACAATTGAATTTAGTTTAAAGTTTATTAAATGGAATCCAAATTTATAACAAAAAGTGTTCAAGGTTTCAAATCTTCTGAGAGAGAAAAAATCTTCAAAATATCTCTGCAATACGGGACGAATGTTTAAACCCTTTTGATCATTAAAAAAGAGGGATTGGTTTCTACGGGTTAATACCGTGTTGCATCGAATAGAAGTAACCAAAAATAGAAGAAACTTGCTAGTATTCGAGTCAAAATTTTCTTTTATTTGAGTTGTTTTTCTGAAAAAAATGTGTCTCGATTAAAAGAAAATTCACCAGTCACTTATCATGTAAAACGTGCATTTTTTTGTTTCAAATAGAAGAAAAAAAATGGATAAATTTCTTTTATTTGAGTCATTTTTTTGTAGTGAAATATTTTCAAATAAAAGAACCCCTTTGATGACCGAACTTTCTTTTATTTGAGGAAATACGGTAATTGCGATGTAGAAGATCAACTCGATGCAGTAACCTTTTTGTCAGATCATGTCAGCAATTGCTCAAAAATGTAATGCACCACTTCTATTATCCTCTGGGGAAAAAAATGGACAAATTAAATAATAAGTAGAGTCATGTCAAGGCTTGGGTATTAAAAATAATGCACTAAAACGGCATAGTGAGTTTATGGTAGTCATAAAATCAATATTATTGTCATAATCATGGCAGCTTAGGATTTTAAAATCTTCTAAATAAATCCTAGGCTAAATGATGTTTGTCTAGCTTCTGGTGTAATGTAATGTAATGGTTGGATCAGTCGTTTTAAAATAGTGAAGTAAGCAAAATATCAAAGGTTCGAATCCTTTGGGAGGAAATGGAAGAAAAGTAAAAATAAATGAGCACCTGGCGATTTAACACAGGGCTAACTATCCCAGTAGCTTAGTATATAATTAGTTACAAAGAAATCAAAAAATGTGACCCTATGTGAAGAAGTGAATAAGGGGAAAAGAAAAAAAATTTTACACTTCCTATGACCTGAATTGGGTCTAAGTGAAATGAAAAAAAAAATCTTTTTTTTTGTTTAAAATTACCTGGTTTGTGTGGCAAATATAATTGCACAAAAGTCGGGCTGGAGA
This sequence comes from Brachionus asplanchnoidis, assembly GCA_025491095.1. Classification (NCBI taxonomy): domain Eukaryota; kingdom Metazoa; phylum Rotifera; class Eurotatoria; order Ploima; family Brachionidae; genus Brachionus; species Brachionus asplanchnoidis. Next base: position 3,131,919 of record JAILYF010000006.1, read on the forward strand.
GTTAATAAAAATGAAAGAGAGAGAGAGAGAGAGAGAGAGAGAGAGAGAGAGAGAGGGGGAATGAGAGAAAGCTATTAAATTACTAAGTTATTAACGACATAATTTGGATGACAACAACCAATGGAAAAATTCGCCAAGCCCCTAAATTAGAACTTTTGCTCATTAGTCTCGCATCCAATCAATTTCTCAACTCAAAATGAAAAGCTAATTGGCTGACGAATAAAATATTTTATTTTGCCTATATATATTTTTGGCTAGCTCTCATTTTTTGATATTGCTATTAGAAGTTTATTAATCTATATCAATTTCTGCCAATGAAATTTTTTCTCACATATCATTTACGTCCTATCACACTAATCATCATCATTTCTATATATTTAAGAAACGTTTAGCAAAAAGAAAAAATAATAAAAAAAAAAAACATATAAATTTTCCTTTTTCTTCGACAGAAAAAATAAAAAAAAAATTTTTCGACAAAAAAAAACAAATACATTTGACATATTATATTAATTGTCGTGTGCTAATTTAGTAGAGTAGCTAAGCCTTGAATGCCGACTGCTAATCAATAATGTTTAAACTTTAGAGCATTCTAGATTCATTAGTCGTTCGATGATGATATAAAATGAATTTGTTCAGCGCACTACCAGCTTTGTTTCCGGGACTGCCGGCGCCTACCATACCGAGCTTGAACTTTTCGGCGCAACAAGTCGCCCAGGTGTGCGAGCAGCTGGAAGAGAGCGGCGACACGGACCGGCTGGCCCGCTTCCTCTGGTCCCTGTCGGTCATACCGGGCTCCAATCTGCTCACGCAGCACGAGTCCATCATACGCGCCCGAGCCATAGTCGCCTTTCAGCAAAACAACTACAGAGAACTGTACAGCCTGCTGGAGAACCACAAGTTTACGCGCGACTCGCATCCCAAACTGCAGGCCATGTGGATGGAGGCACACTATCAGGAGGCCGAGAAGCTGAGGGGCCGACCGCTCGGTCCCGTCGACAAATACCGGGTCAGAAAGAAGTTCCCGTTGCCGAGGACCATTTGGGACGGCGAGCAAAAGACCCACTGCTTCAAGGAGAGGACCAGGGGCCTGCTGCGCGAGTGGTACTTGCAGGACCCGTATCCGAACCCGGCGAAGAAGCGCGAGCTCGCCCAGGCCACTGGTCTCACCGCCACCCAAGTCGGCAACTGGTTCAAGAATAGGAGACAGAGAGACCGCGCTGCTGCTGCCAAAAACCGAAATTCGAACAACCAGTACGACTCGCAGACGGCCAGCAGTTCGAACCACAACTATTCGCCGCCGTCGTCGCCGGAACTCGATCCTGATGTCACCGATTAATTCATTGATTGATTGAACGGCCTAAACGCAACCTTATTTTGTCTCTCAGCCTCGTTTAGACAATTAGTTCAACAAGTCATAATAGAAATCAATTTTATCTTTAAATATTGTAAATAAATATGAGCTCTTTTATTTTTTTTTGGGTTTTTTAATTTTGACTTCGTTTTTTTTTTTTTCGTTCTTTTTCAAATGAATGTTTTTGTTATGTTCAAGGGTTCTTTTTTTTTTTCCTATTTTCGTTCAAGGTTCAGATATATATTTAAGAGACTGAGGAAATGTATGAATTAATTTAAATTTATTTTTTTTTTTTTTTTGTTCAATAGTTTACAGTGTATATCGGCGGCAGCAGCAACACACACACACACAAAATAATAACGAAACGTTTAATTTTTTTTCTATATTATAATTTTTATATCGAATAAAAAATTAAATTAAAATTTTTTTTTTTTTATTTTGTGCTAATGATTTTTTACAATAAAAAAACTTGAAAAAATTTCAACTCTTTTCAATTCAATTTTAATCGCTTTACAATTTATGTCAAAAGAAAGTTTTTACCACTTGGCCAAAAGGAAATTGATTTTTTTTTTCAAATACAAAAATTGATTTTTTTAATTTCGGTCTTGTACTAATTTTTTTTATATAAATCAAAAAGGATTGATCCGAATCAATTATTATATGTCCTAAAAAATATCAAAAATTTTCAAACAAATTCAATTTAGTCTTTATTTCTTAAAAAAAGCATTTTTTACTCATTTATTTCAAAAGGATTTGACCAAAAGAAATTTCATATTTTTAAAAAATAATTTTTTTTATCGAATTAAATTAAATTAAATTTTTTTGTTAATTTCAAGTCAGGCTCAATCCTGTGCGCTAACAAATTTTAACAATGACAAAAGTTTGATTAAAGTCAATTATGGTAGACATGCAAAATGAATCCAAAGAACCATGAACATTTTTCAGCTCTTTTCAATTTAGTTTTTAAAAGAAAAAAAATATTAAACTCATTTATTTCAATAACAAGTTTCTCTTGCCACTTGAGCGGAACAGAAGACCAAGATGCAACATATATTTTTAAATTAATTTTTTAGCATCAACTATGATATCGTCAGGATAAAATGAAAAATTTTCAACTCTTTAAAAGAAAAATAATTTTTAAATCATTTATATTAAAAACAAGTTTCTCTAACCCAAAGAAAATGCAAATTACCTTATTAATAAAATAATTAATTGAAGAGCAAAATTTTATTTTTTAATTTTCGATTGGGCCCGTTTTTGTGCTAATACTATTTTTTTCATTAAAATGACTAGAGTTGAATTAGAGTCTTATTTTTAATCAATATGTCAACTGTCGGCTGGGAATTAGGAATTTCCCGTTTGAAACAAAATTCAAAAGCCACATAAATTCCCTTCCTCGCAATTATTCTCAAAACTGCTTACTAAATTTAAATATTAGATGATTATTATGACTTGGCAATCAATAATTATTTAGGGAATTATATGCATTGACAGAACGGATTATAGCTACTATTTGAAATATTGCAAATTATTTCAACAACAATAACAATATTCACCAATTTAACAATCTTAGAGGATATGTATCAAGTTTAATCAAACTTATTAGAGGCGCTTATTTCCGTGCATAAATTGCTTTTGATTCATGCAAATTTGAGTTTAATTAAAAAGCTCGAAGAGCTTAATCAAAAGGTTTCACTGGCAGATAATATAGACTTGAAATAGAAGATCAGCTTTTAACAAAATAATACTCAGTGTTCTAAATTAAAATTTAGTATTGCCAATAGGTATTCATTGAATTATTTAGAAAAAATATAAACATTCATGGTTTGTTTATTTGTTTAGTAAATATTTTAGTGATTTGTAACTTCTTTTGTTCAATCCACTGTTGTACGGCTTCATGCAAAAACAATTTCAAAAGTTTAACCATTTATTCATGATTTAAGACCTTGATATTTAATATTTTGGCAACATTAACTTTTTTCTAAATTAGTTCACCTATTGTTTTGATTGTAAATTTTAAATGCACTTTTTTTTTCTCGCTCTCTTTCGATTTCTAAAACAAAAATGTATCACTTGTCAGAGCTGGTTTATTAAATTTGAGCTTTTTTTGCTTTGTAAAGATTAGTTGTTTGGCTTTCTCGTTTTTTTTTTTTGGTTCTTCAGATCACATGTAATAAAACATTTTGCCATATAAGTCTTTCAAAAAAAAACTAAACTTTACCTCGATTAATTACTAAACAAAATTTAGCTCAACTTCAAAATATAATTTCTAAATTAGCTTTTATTGCTATTTCAAAATACCAAAAAATTCTGCCAATTCAATTTGTAGAAACCAAATTTTCATGTAATAAAACTATAAACTAGGCCAACATTACTTTGTTATGACACTTAAATTTAAAATTTTTTATATTTTTTAAAATCATTTTTTATTTAAAAAAATTTAATTTTTTATTAAATTAAATTACAGTCAATAAATTTCGAATTAAAAAAAATGTTGAAAAAAAAATATCAATAAAATCACTTTTTGAATCAATTTAAAAAATTTTATTATCAAAAAAATTAAAAAATGTATTTTTGTATTTATCTTTTAAAAAAAATTTTAGAACACTTTCAGGTTGTCTATGTTTAAAGGCGATCTGATTAAATAAATAGACGATTCAGCGGATTGACACTACACTGAGTAGGTCGATTGCTGGAAACATTAGTGGTCAAAAGCAAAGAATGGTCAATAGAAGCATAGAGAGCATTTTATTCTGAACCAAAAAGGTTTACAAGATAGTAATAATATTATTCACAAAAATTACACCAGATCGGATATCTTGAAATAAAAAATAAAAAGTGAATAAAAATTTTATTGCAATGTTTGTTCTCTTTGTAAATGTAATATATATGTTTATCAAAAAAATAATTAATGATTTTAGCATAGTTACCACAATAAATAAAATTTTCTATTAAAAAATTCTAAAACTAATATAAAAACGAAAAACAAATAAAAATAAGATTCAAAAAATGAAATTGTTACTTTGAATTTTTATTTTATTATATATTTTTTTATTTTTTTGAATTCAATTAAAAAATAGTTAGTGTACATTTTTGACTGGTTGCAATGAATACATAGCCCTTTTTTTAAGCTGCAAGATTGAAAAAATTTTGTTATTTTTTTTAAATATTGAAATATACCAAGATTACATGAGATAATAAATACCATTTATTACTTTATTTATTTAGTTGAGTTTATAACATCATTAATAGAAAATATCTTTATTAGATAAATTTGATCATTTAATTCTAAAAAAAATAATTTTATCTTTTATATCTTAAATGAGCCAAAATTTAAAATTTTCTAAAAAATTTTGAATTATTTTTAGATAATAAAAATGAGCTAAGCTATAGACATTAGAATCCTAGTTTGTTGAATATTATTCAAAAAGGATCCTTTAATTTGCCAATAATTCATCCATGACTAGTATTTTTAGCATTTTTTATTTGAAGGCATTAAGTATTTTTTTCTATAATGATTAAGATAAATAAAATTTTTATTTAGGTTTAAATACAAATTGATTAAAAAAAAATTTTTTAATCAAACTAAATGTATTTTTAAGCTTTTTGCTTAAATCGAACAAAATATACATTCAAAACTTTTTCTCGAAGCCTTGTAAATAAGAAGTAATTATCGAGAAGTTGAAGGAATTCACCATCAAGTCTTAGTAGAGCGATGCTAATTCGATAAATGTTCAGAATCGAATTTCAACTCGATTGGCCTAGGTACAGGAAAAAAAAGGTTCAAGCTTGGCTGAGCATTGATTTTCTCAGTGTTTGCTCTAATCAGAAAAATCTGTCATTCTTTAACACTTATCAAAACATAAAGATCTAAACACTAATAACTATTAGTATATACAATTTCAAGTATTGGTACCAAATATAACAAGATAATGTGCTCGTCAGAGCGTGAAATAATTGAATTTTTATGAAATTGTGGACCTCGATGAGTTTGGCATTTAATTGAGTGTAAATTAGAGTCTGGCGGCTTTTTTCTTTTTGACTCTTTTCTATTGGAATAATATTTGCTTATCGATTCTGTCAATATTAACTTTGAGCTATTCTCTTTAGCCGCTGGAAACAAATCGATTCAAATATGAATTTTAAATTTCAAAAAGTTTAGAAAAACATTGCTGAAAAAATATTGAGAAACAATTAAATGCTAGAGAACAATAACTAAAAAAAATAATTAATAATAATCTAATATTTGCATTGCTTGAAAATTCATGTTGACTTTTTCGAACATTTGAGACCAATTTTGAATTAAAAATGACAGTTCCAATCCGGATAAGTCAAATACTTTAATTAAAGCTTCTCGTTTCTTGGCGATCTCCCACTGAATCTTGTTAATTGTATATTGATTTATTTACTGTAAAAATAAAAAATAACGTTAATTTTTTTTGTTAATCTTTTGACCAAACTAGATCTTATCAACAGTGGGCCATGTGAGAGTAAATATTAGATGTGTAAACATTACATAAGCTAGTTTAATCAGTAGCACCTAGCTGGAATTGATCATAATTACAAGTCATACTCTCAAAGACTTTGTATGAGCAGCATGATACCAAGTATTTAGACAAAAATTGGTCAAGAGTTGAACTCTATTTCAATAAAGTGGCTTTTGATTCAAAATTTGTAACCAGACCTAATTGTGCACTTAATTAAAATTTAATTGTATCTAAGAATTTTAATGAAATTTTAATTTAATTATGTTCAAAAATTTAGAATGGCTCTTGAAAAAAGAATTTTTTTTTTTGGTCACTGGATCAGCAGGAGATAAAGTTGGTCAATGTTTTTTTTGCTACAGGTGTTTCTCAATCTGGTTCGAGAAAAAAAAATTTTTGAGTATTTTTGAATTTTATTAATAAAAGGTAACAAAAATATTGTTTCGTGATGTTCTACTATGTCCAATGGTTTGTTGATTTTAAATTGTTTTATTCATGTTTAATTAATTGAAAAAATAGAAAATATTTGTGTGTGCTTTGCGTTGGACTACTAAGTTATAATTACTCTAAAATTAAACAAAAAGCATAATTTATTGATTAGTCTTTTAGGCTATTATTAATTTTAAGTAAATAATAGAAATCTTTGATCGATTTGAAAATTATAGATGCTTATCTTTGTGATGCTTTTTAAAAATTAAAAGCATAGTCCGCTTGCCAAACGAAATTAGTCTAATTGTTCAAGAGTTTCTATTATTTTACGTAAATGTCAATACGAGAAAAAAATTAAATAAAATTTTGAGGATTTTCAAAATTTAATTACCACTAGAGGGCGGAAAAACTACATTAATTGCTACAGGCAATCATTACATTTATTTAAATCTAATTATTTAAAATCTTACAATTCAAAAAAAAAAGAAAACTTAAATAGAAATTTTGTTTTATTATTAAAATTTTGAAATCAAAATTCAATTTTAAATTAAAAATCTTGAAGTTATTCTCCAAAAGCTTATTGTATTGAAAAAAATAATAAATTAAATTAAATAAACATGTAACAATGAGACCGAAATAAACTGTTCTTGATGTTTGAATCGGCTTATTTTTATAGAAATTTATTGTCAAGTAAATTGTTTAAAAAAAATTAAATAGAAAAATTATCAAAGTATTTATTTACCGCTTTACCTTAATATTTTTTTGATTGCTAAAAAATTAGTTCTTTAACTAAATATATTGAAATCAATTACTGCCACAAGCACTTAAGCTCTTAAAAATAAAAATCAAAATAAAAGACTAATTTTTCAAATTTAACTTTAACATTTAAATTTTATTTGATATTGTCAATAAATATTTGTTAGTGTGAAAAAAGCTCAGATTCGACTCCAAATCTGATTTGTCTTTGATTTTATTAATTTAAAAACATTAAATTAATTTAAAAAATTATTTGACATTTTTAAATTTTTAAAATAGAAAAAAAATAATTTTGTTGATTTATCAAATGATTTGTTTTTAAGTACGAAAAAAAAGCTTGATGACTTGATGACGTATTCTTTAATTTTTTAGGATAAAACATTTTTGCTAATTAGTTTAAAAAATTTTATTTCGAATTTACATTTTAATTATTAATTATTCAAATAAAAGTTGATAAAAATATAAAATTTAAACTCTTCATTGTGTCATTTCAATTTTAATATGTTCTTTTTTTATACTCTGACTTTGACTTTGATTTGTTCTATTTAGACGAGATTTTCCATTCAACAATCGCATACTTTGTTCAAAGTATTGATTAGGATGATTTATTGGAACTATTTCTTCTGTCTTATGAGAAAATTCAAAGTAACGTTGACAAGCTATTTGATAATTGTTCGAGTCTGCATGCTCCATTATCTTGGAAAGATTTAATTTAATTATTTTAAAATCAAATTTAAAAAAAAAAAATTTACTTGGTTTGTTTCATCTTGAGTTCTTCCGTATTGTTTTAATTTTTGCTTTAAAAATTCTCGTTCAAAATGCTTGAATGGACTTAGATTTAAAAAAATTTTTAAAACTAAAGAACCTTAATCAGAAAAAATAAATTTACCATCCATGATAATCATTATTGCCAGGCATATGGCTGGTAATTATTTTCAAACAACTGTATGGTGTATAAGATGTCCTTTTGCCTTCTTTACCATAAGAATGTCTTATATTATATGAATATTCTTTTTCAAACTTTTAATTTTTGTTTAGTTTAAATAATTAAAAACGATTTTAATATTTAAGCAAACTTTGTCGACAGGTATTGATCCTCGTGAAAATTCTGTGCGCCAAAACTTTAAACTTTCTTCCAAAGGGAGACCAATTCCTTTCAAAAATAGTAAATATTGTAATCTTCCATAATGCCTTAAGTGGTGATTTGTTTTTAGAGCTTCATGTAAATTCCGCATGCACATTGGAAACGATTTAATAGAAAGCTAATTAATTAAAAAAATAAGTTAAAATTATTTTTATTTATTTTGAAAACTACCGAATCTAGGCTTTCAGCCGTCAAATGATCTCTTGTTGCCGAATCACTATAATTATCTCCAACATCTCGTTCACGCAAAATTTTTAATAAGTCTGAAATTCGCTGATCTTCTTCGATTTCTTTTATGTGTCTGCTTAAAGTCTAATATTGATTGAAAAAAAATTTGAATTTACTTTTATTTTAAAAATCATACTGATAAGCTTTTTGACAATCGAGTTCTAAAAACATGAGTCAAAACTGACCCAAAGTCAGATATGGTTACATAGGCATAGCCATTTTTCAAAAAAACTCTTCTACTCTTTACCAACTCGAGCACTTCTATGAAGTTTATCTAATCAAAAGCATTAAAAAATTTTAATTAAAATAAAAAATATTTTTTAAACTTTAAAATAATGGGTATTTTTTATTTGGTTATGAGTACTTCCCATATCGACCAATCCATCGGTAATAGTTTCTTTTTCTTGGTCCGATATCTTAATATTTTTATTATCATTTTTTTCTTTAATTTTCAAATCATACTGGGACATAGACAAGGTTGTTATCATGCAAAAATTTTTCAATAACTGCTGTATCATTTTGAACCCGACTTAACTTGTAGCGGAAAAAGTCCACTTCTTGCTGAATGAACCATCTTTTAAGTTCTTCTCTAAAATAAAAAAATTTCAAAAAAAAATTTATTACATTTAAATTGATACGTTTGGCAAAATGCAAGTCTCAAAATAAAATGTGACACTATGTCTTTATTCAATTCAGCTTCGTCAATTGGCGTGTCTTTAGCCTTGTTTGAAAAAAATTAAAAGAGTATGATTTTAAAAAATGACATAATTTACTCCACATAGAATAGATTTTAAAAACCCTGATTTTCTTAATTCTGTGTCTAGTTTTGACAAATATTCATTTCCACCTTTCATATGTCTGGCACCAATAGTTTCAAACAACTGCAAGACTAAATAATAAATTTTTAAATTTAAAACATTGATAGATTGTTTTTTAAGTAGAAACCTGAAAAACGTTCAATGGCAACTGAGGCAAATTCATCAAATTCAAGTTTACCATCTGGAGGACTGTTATACATCAACAATGGGGAAATAACTTCCCTTTTAATGTTTTTTGCAATCGTTTCTTGCTTTCGACCACCACCTATAATCATTTTACTAGACTTATAGCTTTATATTTTTTTAAATAAGATTAAATAAAAAAAATTTCATTGAATTCTCTTTAAATTACAATTTTATTCACAAAATTTTCTTAACTTTTTTTTAAATAAATAAATTTTTAAAAAGATTTTTAAAATTTTTTATTCATTTAAATCAACTAAAAAACCAAATAAAATTAAAATTAAATCCATAAGTTTCGATAACATAGATTAAATTTTGTTATAATGTGTTTTACATTCTTGGAAACGAGGTTTGAATAGCTTCCGGGGTAGCATCTTCAGATCTCCATTGTGATGTGACAGTTTTTAGTTGAGTGTAAAAGTTAAATCCCTTTTTAAAATAAAATTTTGTTTTATTTACAAACAAGACAATTTCAAAAATCACCCACATTTTGTCCATAAAAATTGGTATCTCCTAAGAAAGATCCCCTAGATCCAGTAAACGAAAACATAGGCAAAGGAACTGGAATTGGAACATTAATTCCAATCTGGCCAACATCAATTTCATGTGTAAATTTGCGAGCCGTAGCTCCATTAGTGGTGAAAATAGCAGTACCATTACCATACGGATTGTTGTTAATTAATTCAATGGCATCATTTAATGTGTCCACGGTCAAAATAACCAAAGCTGGACCGAAAATTTCCTCTTTGTAGCAAGTCATATCAGGCTGGAAATTTTATCAAATAATAATTTTTAAGAATTTTACCAAACAAACTTGATTTTACCTTGGCATCAGAAATAACAGTAGGTCCGACAAAATTACCATTTTTGTATTTTTCTACAACTACATCTCTGCCGTCCAACAAAACCTTAGCGCCTTCTTTGTAACTCTTTTCTATGATATCATGAATTCGCTTCTTGGAGTCTTTGCTAATGACTGGACCAATATCAGTTCCCGGCTCGTGTCCTGCATTTACTTTGAGCTTTCTTGCCTTCTCGACCAAATCAGGTATCCAGTTTCTAGCTTCACCGACAAATATAGCAGTGGTCAAAGCCATGCAGCGTTGACCCGCAGCTCCAAAGGCAGCGCCTACAAGCTGATTAAGAGCGTTTTCTTTATTTGCATCAGGCATCACTACTCCATGATTTTTAGCACCCTAAATTCAAATTTTAAAATGAGCATAAATTTAATTTTTGTCACCATTTACCATGTTCGATTGAACTCTTTTGCCATTTTGCGTTCCTCTCCTGTATATATAAGTACCAGCTTGATCTGAGCCAACAAAAGATATAGCTCTAATTGCTGGATGATCACAAATGAAATCAACAGCTTTATGAATTAAAAAATTAAAAAAATAAAATAATTTAAAGTTTAAATTTTTATTTTACATTGATGTTGACCATGAATAATATTGAGAACACCATCTGGCAAACCAGCTTGACGAGCCAACTCAGCCAGCAGCAGAGCAGCACCAGGGTCTTTTTCAGAAGGCTTTAGAATCATGGTATTTCCAGCAACTGTTGCCAATGGAAACATCTATTTTGGAGTTTAACTAAATTTTCATTTAATTTTTTTGCTGATTAACAAACCCATAGAGGAATCATGGCTGGAAAATTGAATGGACAAATGCCAGCAGTGACTCCAAGAGGAATTCGGTATGATGTACAATCAATGTCTTTGGCAATGTTTGGCAGAGTGTGACCCATTTGCATGAATGTAACACTGCATGCATGCTCAACAACTTGTAAACCTCTTAAAACATCTCCCTCAGCATCTGGTAATGTTTTTCCTTGTTCTCTAGTTACACTTGCAGCCAGGTCTTTCTAAATTTTGTGAAAAAAAATAAAAAAATATAATTTTCACTTCCATTTAGATTTTTTACCATGTTTTCTTTAATAAGTTGCTGGAGTTTAAGCATAACTTGTTGTCTTAGTAAAGGGGTGGTTTTTGACCATGTTTTAAAGGCTCTTTGGCAACTTTCTGCGGCCATATTCATTTCTTCTTGGGTTGTTTTGGGAACAAGACCAATTAATTCATTAGTTGCCGGATTGTATAAATCTATGTACTCTTTCGCCTTTGATTCCACTGGTTTATTATCAATCCATAATTTGACAGTGGGCTAAATTATTATAAAAAAATTAATTTAAATTTTTATGTAAGTACAAATTTTACCGCGGTAGAATAAAGTCTAAGAGTTGCTATAGTAGATTTATTTATCAAACTCAAATTTGAAAAACGTAGCATCATTTGTGTTAGGATTAAATTATCTTTAAATTTAGAGAAAATTTGATGACGTTAAATCAAGTGTTGAAGGGAGGATAAATCTTTTAAATATTATTTAAATAAAAATTCGAATTTATTTATTGAGAACGCTTGATATTATGGGTGTGATTTTTGAAAATGCTTCAAGAATAAAATTAAAAGATGAAAACTTCCAACATTTATATTTTTAAATTGCAAATTTTGGTTAAAATTTGTTCAAAAAATTATGCATAAAAAGTTTTTGTTGAAAAATTTGAGATAATTATTAATTTAATATTATTTTCTTTTATATAACTATTAATAGTTATGCTTATTATTTTTTAAATAAGTTAAATATAAAATTTGATTTTGAGTATAACTTGTTTAATTTTTGCTTTGTCATTATCATTAATGATTTTTTAAAGCTTATTTTTGGAAATTCAATTAATATTGAATGTGTAATAAAAATTTTAATATTTTTATCATTTCGGTATTACAGTGGTGTTCCGGAGTTAGTAATTTACGATAATTTACGTAAAAATTGGTAATTTTACTAAATTCTCTACTTTTCTTAATATAAATTAATGATATGCCAGAAAAGCTACATCACTTTTGTAAGCTGTTCGCCGATGATAGCAAACTAATAGCAATTATCAAGAACAATCTTGATAGAAAGATGTTGCAAGATGACTTGAATAAATTGGTCGAATGGACAGCTGAGTGGCGAATGGTCTTCAATTTTGATAAATGCAAGGTAATGCGAGTTGCTGATAATAAAAAAAAAAATAATGATCAAGTCGAGTCATTCAAGATGAGCCACCCAGTATCTGGAACTGTGCATATTCTTGATGAATCAGTATCAGAAAGAGATAAATGAAAAGTTTTTCGGAGTCGGAAAAAACTTTGTAGTCGGAGTCCAAATGAAATCCAATCTTAAGTGGGACGATCAATGTAGGATAGCAGCTATGAGGGGCAACACAGCACTTGCTACAATCCACAAAACATTTAAATCAATGGATGTCAAAATGCTCACCTCACTGTACAAGACTTATGTAAGACCAAATTTGGAATATGCTGTACAAGCGTGGTATCCTTACAATAGCAAGGATATCAAGTGTCTTGAAATGGTACAAAGAAGGGCCACGAAGTCAATACACCATCTCAGACATATGACGTATGAGGAGAGACTAAGAAAATTAAGGATGCAAAAATTGTCTGAAAGGAAAGAAAGAGGAGACATGATACAAATGTTCAAATTCGTCAGGGGCTACAATAAAGTAAACTGGTTTCATCCAAACATGCCTGCTAACTCACTCACGCAGACTGGACCGGCTGGGTCCATTAGAGGGAGTCCACATCGATTAAGCCAGCAACGTACAAATTGTAGAAAAAGAGAAAACTTTTTCACAAATAGAGTGGTGAAAGGATGGAACAAACTGCCAACACAAATGTGTGAATCCAGAACAGTTAATGGTTTTAAAAACAAGTTTGACAAAGCACAAATAATATAAGCTACCATAGCTTGGAGTCTACTGTCTCTAAGCTTCGTAAATGACCAAACGTGGGTCATTTACTGTAGTTACTCTTTATTATTATTATTATTAAATTGAATCTCTAAATTATTCGAATTAAATTTTGAAAATACAAAATTTTTGGATCCAAAATTGAAAATAATAAATATTCAATTTAATATTTGAAAATAAAAATTAATCAAAAAGATAATTGATCAAAAAAAATTTAATCAAAAAAGAATTCATTAAATAAATTGAATTTCAATTCGATTTGGATACTAAAAGTGTGCCAGTGAACACAATTCTTCTAACATTTTCTGGATTACAATAGTCCAATCCATCTTACCAGGCACCAAAAAATAGCTGTTCTGAATTAACCAACGCTACAAGAGTACAACAAACTAAATTCTCAAATACCTAATTTTTCAAATATTCTATTCAAATTTTAATACTTTTAAATTATTAGTTGAATTTATCTAAAATTCAAGTTGTTTTTTAAATTAAAGTTAAGTTATTTCTGATCAATAACGAAATTTTTGTAAGCTATCGCCATTAACCCATCAATAGCTATTGAACCTTTTTGCACTTTCAAAACCAATTTTTGATTTTTTTTAATTATCTCTTTTAGTAAAAAAGTTATTCAAATTTTTCTGAATTGAAACGATCGAAATGGAATGAACTTCACAACCCCATTTTTAAGTCCAAGTCATACTTTGACTTTTTTTGAATTGTTCAGAATTTTTTTCCTGACTTTTATACAAGTCTGTTTGTATTAATTAAAATGTAAAAAAAAATAAAAATCATAAATAAGTAAACTTAGATTCAATCTTTTTTTCAATCCTATTTAATAAAATCAATTATGATTCACGAATTTAAGGGAATAAAATGCATTTTAGACGTTTAACACAACTAAAAGATAGAGTTGTTATAATTTTTAATTAATTTCATCTTTTCTGATCAAAATTTTTTTAATCATCACGATGTTATTTTTTGTCTTATTTTTGATCAAAAGTTATGAGAAAATCTCTTCAAAATATGCGCATGACCCTAAATTTAAAAAAAAAAATTAATTTAATTTTATTCACCGGATTTATTGGAAAAATAATCAATGAAAAATAAAGTGAAAAAAAAACTCCGCCGCAACAGCTTGACCATACTAAAAATTTTCTAAGAATCTCTCAACACCAATAAAATTCAAATATTAAACATTTAACATTTCGAAAAAAAAAAAAAACTCAAAAAAAATATACAAAAAAAATACCGCAAAAATGACCGCTTCAAATAGTGAAGCAAATAAAAAATTCATAATGCTTCAAAGGCACTTTGATTAACACTTGTGAACATTAAACACCGGTTGCCTATTGCATAGGTTAAATAAAAAAAGACTGATTTGTTAAGTTCACATTTTCACTTAAATTCTGCTGATTAATACTCGGATTATTCAAAATAAATAAATTAGTATTTGTTTGATTGATGGGCGATTGGGTTATACACGCCGAATTGGGAGATGCAGAAGATGTGGATGGATTTGACCAAATTAAATTTGAGTAGGCCGGTCGATCAAAACTAAAATTGACCAAATTATTATTTGCATCGGCCTTATTTACCGAGTCGAACACAAATGCATTCATTGTTTCAAAATTTTGCATCACTACATTATTCTCAGTGATATTTTTGCTATTCTTGACAGAAATGTCAATTAGCTTTGGCTCATTTTTGCTTTGCTTCAAAGGCTTCAGCTCAGTCTGATTAGTGGCTGCATGTGTATTGTCTATGTGTCGCTGGGCATGTGATTTATTTTTGAACAATTTTTGGCAAATTGGACATGAAAACTCTACATGACCATTCTCGATGTGGTATTTGGCGTTGGCTCGCGTTGAAAACTCTTTGTTACACAGGGAACAAGCGAATTGAGGACTTGTCGAATGCTTTGTCTGAATGTGCTTGTTCAATTGACTCTCGTAGAAAAAAGCCTTAGAGCATGCTGTACACTTGAATGACTTTTCGCCTGGTTTTTCTTCCACTTGACTCTTAGTCTCCTGATTAACAACAATCTTTTTTAGGGTTAAAAAAAAAAATTATAAAAAAATATTTTAATTTTAAATGATTTTAAAAGTTTAAATTTTTTGCTACTTAAATGCATTTTTTTAAAAATATAATTTAAAGATTTTTTTTTTACTCATACTTTTCACAATTTGATATCAAATTTTTATTTTTAATCAAAACATTGTAAAAATCGAAGCTCCTAAATTTCAATCAATATCAATAATGTGGAAGTTAGTTCACCAAATAGTTAAATACAAGTTTTTGGATGGAATTTAAGAAAACATAAAAATATGAATCTAAAAAAAACAACATAAACTTAAATATTTTAATTTTAAATCTTTAAAAAGTAAAAGTGAACTCAAGCATAAGGTTGAATGTTATTATTTTGAAAAAGAAAATAAAATATAAATCCAAAAATAATAAAAATAAAGTCTCGTTATCAGTTAATAAAAAATAAAAAGCCATTAACTGGTTTCAATTGATTACCCAGGAATAAAGACTAAATGCATAATATCAAAAATTTAATAAAAAAAGGAAAACAGGTCCACGGTCAATGGATAGAGATTAATATGTATTTATAATATTTTTTTTTAAAATTAAATGAAATTTATCTTAAGTTTTAATTGACTTTTTTTAACTTACTTGAATTGATTTTTATTTTAAAACACTTTCTTTTAAATGTGTCTTAAAAAAGTCTATGTTTTATTAACTTAATAAAAAAAATTGTGTTGTTTACAGTAAAAAATTAAATTATGTTTATAATAGATTCACATTCATTCAAGATTATTTATTATATTATTATATAGATAGCTTACGCATTCTTACTTGAATATTAGTCGGTAACTAACTTTACCTAAAATGGTTCTAGAGTTCTAGCGATTAAAAAAATGAGGATTTTGGTAAGTAAAAATATAAAATAGGCTATTTATTTAAAAATTACATAATTACACAATTTTTGGTAAAATTTGGTAAAATTTTAAAATAACTCATCGAATAATTTAAGAATAATAAAAATTCAAATTCAAATAGTCTCAAAAATTCGCCATCTTGAAGTTGATGATCAATTCAAAATATCATTTCAATTCAAAAAGTTTATCCTTAGATATTAAACGTAATCTTTGATTTAGTTTAAATAATTTTAATGTAATATGCTTTACATGCAATGTAGATTTAGAAAATAAAAAAAAAATTGAAAAAACTTTTTCTCAGTCCATTGATAATCGATTTTAATATTTAAATGTATTAACTGATTTTTTGTAAAGTTTATTTGAGATTTTTTATTTCAAAAGTATTTGTGTTTAGCATTCACAATTAAATTAAAAAAATTAATTAAAAAAAAATTCAAAATAAGTTATAAAATGAAGACGAAACTTTACAAAAAATCAGTTAACTAAATTGAAAATCGATTTTATCATTCGATTGAGAAAATGTTTTTACAATTTTTTTTTATTTTCTAAATCTACATTGCATGTAAAGCATATTACATTAAAATTATTTAAATTAAATCAAAGATTTATTTTAATATCTAAAGATTAAATTTTTGAATTGAAATGATATTTGAATTGATCATCAACTTCAAGATGCCAAAAATTCTTAAAATAAAAAAAATTTTTAAGCGAAAATTTTTTTAATTGATATTTTTTGATATTTTTAGATTTTAACCATTATTTTTAAACGAGGCAAAAATGTTTAATTTTTCGCTCGTTTCTGCACTCTTTGGATAATATCTATATTAAAATTTGTTAAAAGCCTCCTCACACTATCTGCATATTCAATTTGGCAATTTTTGATGTGATGCTTTATCGAAAGCTTCTGAGAAATTCATGTAAATGGTATCAAATGAATTACGATTTTTCGATTTAAAATTTGAGCCTATCTACAATTTCAATTAATTTGCTTTTGCATAATTTGGCCTGAACTAAACCTTACTGTTTTTAGTTTAAGATAGACCATTAGCTCGTCTTTAATGATCTTTCTCACCACTTTCCCCAAAAGAGCTTAAAGAAACTGGTCTGTTGTTTGAAATTTCAGTATGTGAAGCATTTTTAGCTACAAAAGTTTTTTGATATTTTTCATTAATAAATGTTTAAAAAATATATTTTTTTTATATTATATCAAGTTTTACCAAAAATTGTGTAATTTTACGTCAAATCAAGTAAGAAACGGAAAGGAATGTTGACTTTTTTTTTTTAATTTTTCATAATAAAAATAATTAAAAATTTCGGAAAATAAACCTTTTTATTTTTTTCTTACCAAAATCCTCATCTTTTTATTCTAGAACAAATTTACTAAAAGTTACGCATTTTAGTGTAAGCTTACATAAATAAAATGTTTTGATAATTTTAACAATTAATATATAATAAAAAAACAACGTCTTTTATTTTTCAACAACCCTGAACACCAAAAATAGTTCCATAAAATTTTGGAACTTTTCAGTTAAATGATAGGGAAGATAAATTACCAACTTATTTAGACTTGCAAAAGTGAACTTAAATTGAAAAGATAACTTAAATTTTTTTTAATTTAAATCAAAAACTAATTATTACAAAATTTTATGACAAAATAACATAGAATTCTTTGAATCATAACTTTTGAATACTGTCAACTTCCTCAGTAGATTTTTGACCAGAAAAAAAGCATTAAAAATAATTTTATTTTTGCATTGAAAGTCTTGTATATAACGTGTGGTTGTGCAGTTTGTTAAAATTCAGAAAATTTTTTACAACTTTTTTACTTTAAAGAATAATTTAGTTCTGTAAATTGCTTAATGTTTAAGAAATTTTGCTAAATGCAGTTAAATAAGATTTTGCAGACATATATTTTCGGATTAAGCAAAGTTGCTTGAACATTAATCATTTTATAGAACTAAATTATTCTTTAAAGTAAAAAAGTTATTCAAATTTTTCTGAATTGAAACCATCGAATTGACATGAAATTCACAACCTCATATTTTGTCACAAGGCCAACAAAAAAAAATTCTTAAAATTTCATTTAACTGAAAGAAATAAAATTTGAAAAAAAAAAATTTAAAGAAATTCAAAGAAGGTTTCAAAGAAGAGCGATTAAAATCATAGGTGAGTTAAGAAGCCTCGAATACCACGATCATTTGGTAAAACTAAATCTGACCAGTCTCGAGGAGAGGAGATTAAGAGGTGATCTAATTGAACAATTTATAATTGTAAAAAATATAGATCAAGTTGAATGGCATCTTCCTCTAAATAAGTTATCTAACCATTACGTTACTAGAAGTCACAATTATGGGTTTGAAAAACAACTCGTTCGAAACTGCATTCCAAGAACCAACTTTTTTGCAAACCGGATAGCAAATGTTTGGAATATTTTACCAAGAGAAGTGGTTAAACAAGAAACTATAAATGGTTTTAAAAACAAACTTGACGATTTTTTTAAAGCTAACAAAATTGATTATACAGGCTACTAAAGTGCAACTAATCCTTGCACTCAAAATTAAAAAAAAAATTTTTAAAGAAATAAAATTTGAAAGAAAAAAAAATTTTAAAGAAATAAAATTTGAAAGAAAAATTTTAAAGAAATAAAATTTGAAAGAAAAATTTTAAAGAAATAAAATTTGAAAGAAAAATTTTAAAGAAATAAAATTTGAAAAAAAAAAATTTTAAAGAAATAAAATTTGAAAAAAAAAAATTTAAAGAAATAAAATTTGAAAAAAAAAAATTTAAAGAAATAAAATTTTAAAGAAAAAAAAATTTTAAAGAAATAAAATTTGAAAGAAAAAAAAATTTTAAAGAAATAAAATTTGAAAGAAAAAAAAATTTTAAAGAAATAAAATTTGAAAGAAAAAAAAATTTTAAAGAAATAAAATTTGAAAAAAAAATTTTAAAGAAATAAAATTTGAAAAAAAAATTTTAAAGAAATAAAATTTGAAAAAAAAATTTTTAATTTACAATACTGACCTGATTTGAGTTCAATTTGTCAAAAATAGAATTCAAATCATTTATTCGCAGAGTAATTATTTGACAATTAGATTGATTAACAAGCATTTTGTCGCTTGGCTCATTTAAAAATTGAATGGGTGCCGTCTGAGTCAATAGAATAGGCGGCTGAGCAATGACCGACTGGGCCACACTTGGCTTAGGCGCCTCGGCCTGCTGCGGCACATAACTCGACTTGAGAATAGAAGAAATTTTGCGTGATTTAAAATCACCATTGGCAATGTTCGCATTTATGTGCGGCATTTGGTAAACCATTTTCTGTGCCAGAGCCATCTCTTGGTCCACTTTGGATTCTGTTTGCTTGGTGTGCACAAAATTTGGCGCCGAGTCGTCACTTTTCTTGAGCTTGGGCGACTGATTGCCCAAGTGACGAACCCTGATGTGTCGGTGCAGGTCCTTGGCATGGACAAAACCCTTGGTGCAGTGTTCGCACGTGAACGGATACTCTTTCGAGTGTTTGGATATCTCGTGGTCTTTTAGATGCTCTTTGCGGTAGAAGCCCTTGCCGCACTCGGCGCACTTGTACAACGGGTGGTTGACATGTTTGGCCTCGTGCTGCTTGAGCTTGTCTTTGCGGGCAAATGTCATCTCACAGTGGTTGCACTTGAACGGACGCTTGTCGCTGTGGCGCGTCAATGCGTGCCGCTTCAGGTGAAACGACGTCTTGAACGTCTCGCCGCACTTGTCACACGACTTGTGCTTGTGGGAGTCGTGGGTGGCCACGTGTTGAGACAGCTCTTTGCGCGTTTTGAACGACAAATTGCAGTAGGTGCACATGAACAGCTTTAGATCGTTTGGACTGTGGGTGGCCAGGTGATTGTGCAGTGAATTTCTGGTACAGAACTCTTGTCTGCATGTTGGACATGTGAACTCGCTCTTGGTCATTTTGGTGTCGTAGTTGGCCGACTCGCTCATTAGACCAATGTGCGCCATCTCAACCACTTTTCTGCTCCGACTCGAACCACTCTTTTTGCCAAGACTGGTCTTGTAGTGAAAATTTTTCATGTGTATTCTGAGTGTATTCTTGTTGGCAAATTTGACTCGGCACTTGGAGCAAACTATATTTTTTTGGATGTGAACCTTGGAGTGATCCATGAAGGCGTCGATAGAGTCAAATTGTTGATTACAATCAATTGTATTGGCACATTTAAACACTGGCTTTAGATGGTGCGCGTCTTTTTTGTGTTTGGTCAAAATTTTCATCGACTTAAAAAATATTGAGCACTCGACACACTCATGGCAATAGAGAATGGAGTGTTTGGTCCGATGTTCTGGCACTGGGTCCACAGAGAGGGTGGGCTGCACACCACCATTGTCCTCGATCCAAACTTGGTGCGTTCTTAGGTGACGCTCGAGCTGAATCTTGGCAAAAAAGCTTTTCTCACACACTGGACAATCGATTAGCTTTTCGCCTTTTTCATTGATGCCATGCTGGATTTGCAGATGACGCTGAAAAGACTTGGCCAAATTGAATGTGTGGGTGACGCCCGGTGCTGTGGACACGGCGTGGTTGTGCACGGCACGAAACACTTTTTTGCATATGAAGCAAACTTTTGTGTTTGGGTCGTTGGTGGACAGCAAGTTGGCCGAGTGGTAGTCGATGAGGACGCGGGTGCGCGCTCGCCGCGTCTTTGCCATCACCAAATTTGTCTTGTCTATTTCAGCTTTGAGCTCTTCTTTCTGCACTTGAGTTAGATTTTTGTGCATTATTTGCACGTGGGTCTGCAGATCTCGGACCCGTTTGAACTTGCGCGAGCACACTATGCACAGATACTTTCTTTCCTGGACGGCGGACTCGGCAACTGAGCGCAGTTTGTTCGCGCTGCACAGCCGGTCCACGCTGCCCAGGCCCTTGGCCACGCTGTCTATGACATCGGCAATGTTGTCGCTGTTCGACGGCTCCAGACTTATCATTTGGCTGAGGTCGGCAAAAGTTTGGTTTTTGTTGTTGCGCGGCTTCCGCTTGCCACTGTGCACATTGAAGTGGTGACAGCTGAGTTTGTAGCGATTGAGGAACACTTGACCACACGTTCTGCACACAAAGTACGTGTCCATGTTGAATGACGGATGCGATTTGCTGCAGTGGTCAACTAGATGGTCGTATTTGTCGAAAAAAAGAGAGTTGTCAAGATTTTTGCTGACCAAATTTTGGATTGAGATCTCCTGGTCCATCTCGTGGCTGACCACCACTGAGCCTGTTGACGGCTCGATTTGGCACAGTGGACAAGGGTACTGGCCGATTCGCTGCGGTGTTATGTGCACGTGGAGCTTGAGACAGTCGTTCAAGTCCTTGTAGGTGGCCAGTTGTAAGTGGTCTTTGTTGGAGGTCAGGTGCCGCTTCAGCTTCCATTCGTCTTTGAATTTTTTCAGACAGTCCGGATAGGGACACTGCATAAGGTCGATTTTGTGCTCGGTGAGCATGTGATCGATGATGTGGGCCTTGAATTTGGTCAAGTGGAGACAGTAGTTGCATTTGTAGTTGAATTTGGTAGGGTTGTTTTTCTTTGGCGCTACTTCGTCCGTGCCATGTTCCACGCTGATTGATCCACTCGGACCCGATATTTGATCGTGGTTTTGCTCGAGTGGGTTCGAGTTCAGAAATTCGGCTATTAGCATGTCATTTTGAAATATGGTGCTATACTGGACCATTTCGTCTTTGTTCTGAATTAGTATCAGGCTCGATTTGTCTTCGTTCACATCATAACTTGATTTAACTTCAATTGTTATTTAAAAAAAATTATTAATGATTTTTTTTTTAATTGAAAAAATTAAAAAAATAGCTAGGTACAGTTATTCTGTAAAAAGCACAGAATTGGCTAAATTACGCTATTTTACGCTTTTTTACACTATTTTTAGTAAGTTAACGTTTTTTCAAAGTCTTTGCACCCAAAGTCTTTTCAAGTGTAGCACTTTCAGGGTCTTGGTTTTTTTTGTGACCAGGGGGGTCACATAATATGTGATCAAGTTAGTCCAATAGATACAAATTTTATTAAAAATATTGGTCACATATATTTATGTATTTATTTATTTTGATCACGTTTATCTTATTTTTTTTTGTTGTTTAAATTATTATTTTAAAAACTTAAGAAAACTTAAATAAAAACAAAAAAAAAAGCAAAAAAATCAATCGAATTTCTTTTAATTCAATTAAATCATGTGACTAACACAATTATGAAAAAATTCAATTTTGTTCTTTAAATTTATTTAAAAAGACAAAACTTTACTTCACAAAGCTAAGCTCGGTACAGAAAAACAAAGGCAATGTGAAATTTTAGTACAAAAATTACAGTACAAAAAGTAAAAATGCTATCACTGATAGCTTTTTACTTTTTGAACCATTTTTTTAACCATTTTTGAACCATTTTTTTAATCTTTTTGAACCATTTTTTTAAATAAATGATTTATTTTCTAATTGTGAAAAAATGGTTCTTTAAAAAGTACAATATTGTACAAATTTGTACAATCGAATTCCAAGCTCTGCAAAAACTCTGCAATTTTCTGTAAAATACACACCACCAAAAGATATTATATTGAAAAATGCAATAAATTGCAGAGTTATTGCAGAGCTTGGAATTCGATTGTACAAATTTGTACAATATTGTACTCTTTATAGAACTATTTTTGCACAATTAGAAAATAAATTACAGTGTTTCTACTTTTTGTACTGTATTTTTTGTACTAAAATTTCAAACAATTAAATATAATTATCCTATGTTTGCTTTAATCTATTTAATTTCAATTTAACACCCTTTTTTTTTTTATTAAATAAATTTGAAACATCGCATTTTTTTCATGCTTTTTCAAAATTGTATGAATATTTTCATTAAAAAACGAAAAAATACACCATATTAATTAGTATTTTTTATTAAAAAAAAAGATTGGTCACATATTGTGTGACCCCCCTGGTCATATATCCATCTAGACCCCACTTTAACTTTCACTTTCACTTGAATACTTGAATTTTTCAAATGTAATTTTTTTCTTTGGTAATAAATTACTGTCCAAAAGATTGGAAAAATATGACTTTTTTTCTTTTATTTATATTTTGAATACAATTTTTTCTTAAACTCAATTTTAAAGTCACAAAATTTTCTCAAAATTTTGTGACTTTAAAATTGAGTGGTAGTTTTTGGAGTAGTCGAACAATCATAGCTAAAAAATTAAAATTTGTAAAACAAAAGCGGTTAAAAAAGTAAGTTCAAATATAATTCTTTAACCAAATTTGTATTGTTTAAAACCAAGAGAGATATTTTTGATGAACCAAAAGACTCCAGTACTACTTTCAAATAATTTTTTTATTATCGTAAAAATGCTAACTTTTAAAATATATTCAACTTTAAATTCATAAGTTCAGAATCTTTGACTTCCTTAATAAAAAATTGGAGTGTTATTATTAGACATACATTTTAATTCAGACATTTAGGGTTAAAAAATCAAAACTTACTTAAATTTACTTTAAATTTACTTTCATCTAAATAAATTGATAAATATTTTTGGTGTCGTTCATTTAGATTTGGTCAAATTCTACTTTACCACTGTTAAGAAAAATCTAATTGAATATTTTTGAATTTTTCTTTTTAAAAATAAAAAATCTTTAAATTCCGAAACCAAATTATACCCATTTGATATAATTTTTATTTTATTTTTAGATTTAAGTTTATTCTTTTCTATATTTATCCTAAATTTACACTCTTTATTAAAATTAAAAAAATCACTTCCTTTATTTCAAAAAAAATTTAATTAAAAAATTTGTGATATGAAAGGCTTTCTAAAAATGCTCGTATAAGATAACCTTGTAATGCACGAATCTTTAATTAATATAAACATACTCGAATTATAAAAAAAACCTTTTTCATTCCTTCTTAATTCATATAAATACAAAAATGTTTACTCAAATATTTAAATGGTAAGTTTAAATTAATATGTTTATTTTGGCTTATTTATAAATTTTTTAATAGAGTAAAAATAATTTTAAAATCAAATTTAAGATCTCATTATTTAATTAAAAATAACAATCGTTGATTTTTTCATCTCATTTTTAATTGTTTTTTTTAAAAGCTAATAAAAAAATATTTAAAATATTCAACTTACTTAAACTAGAATTTGTGGTCAAATTACTTAATGAACTGTGGGAAACATTGGATGAGGCTTGATTATTCAAATTTCTAAGTAAATCTTGTCCATTTTGGTTCAAAGAGTGGTTCCTATTGTGGACAATATGAATCGAATCATTGGACTGGACCAGCTCCTGATGGTTAGATGAATTATTCAAGTTAATCAATTGATTAAATTGATTTAGATCATAGGTATTGGTGTTTATGTTGGCAAAATCATTCATATTAGAATTATGAAGAGTGGTGTGATGATTGTCGGCCGTGTGCTCTGGATCATTGCCATTTGTGTTCCATTCCATTTAGAACAGTTTAGGTGTCAATTTATCTAGCTAATTTGGCGAGCATTAAAAAATTATTAGTTCGTAGTAGATTCAAAAAGAGCCTCTTGCACGCTTATACACAGCTCCCTTGTTTATTTTATCAAGAATTTTAATTTTTAAAAGATTAGAGGGAAGAGAAAATTTCGATCTAAAATGAAGAACAATAATGCTAACACAGAATTTTCATATTCTATCAGAGCTAAAGTCTCCCTTGATAAAATATTAAGCTAAATTTTGAAAAGAATGGAGGGTGTCCTCAAGCATCAAAGTCTTGAAAAAAAATGAATTTTTTTTTAAAATAAACTGCGTAATATTTTAGAAGCTATTGGAAAGAAGGGAGAATGCACAGCATAATGTGAACATTGCGTTCAAGAATTCTCTTACATTTTAACATTTATTATTTCAATTATTACTAAATATTATACTGCTTGAAATATCCGAGTCGTATTGCAACATTTTTTTTCTAAAGTGAATAAATTATTAAAATTTGAAGGCAGCATATTGTTTTAAAATTTTTAAAGCTTACTCAAATCGTAGTTTTATCAGCTTAATATTTTTAAAAACTTAGAAAAGCAAAATGAACAATTAATTGTGGTAAGTTCCCAAGAAAAAAAAATTGTTAACTTTCATTGAAATAGGTTATCTAAATTAGAAAATTAACTTACGATTTTAAAATTGCAAAATATTTATCTAAAAAAACTAATATTAATCCGGAAAATTAGAATGTTTATGATACAAGATGAATAGATAAAAAATATTTTTTCTATTACAAGATGCATCATTCGATTTTTTTAGTGATAAAGTAAAATTATTATTGATTGAAAATCTTAAAAAAGACCCAATGGATAATATTTTACTGGAATAAACAAAAATTTTCACTGTCATAATGGAAATAAATTTGAAATAACTATCAAATATTATAAGATGAATAATTTTAATTTAAATTTAAGTTTAATTTTACAATTGAAAAATACGTTTACAAATTTTTTGTTATAAATATTTAGTATTTTTTTAATTTTTTAATTCAACCACTTTAATAAAATTTATTTTCACATTATTTAATTTTAAATCAAAATTTATAGCTTGAATTCCATTCTTACCAACAAAAATATAACAAACTAAAAAATTTAAAAATATCATAATTTTTTGTTCTCTAAATTTACCTATGGTTTAGGTACTGCTACTTTAAATTTGAAAGCAATAGTCGGTTTATTTATTTTTTAAACAACTTATTAATTGTGACGACAAAATGTCCAAAAGCTAATATTTGTAAAAAATTCTAAATTTAAAACATAGTTTGATGAATTTTTTTATACAACCTTGTATAACCACTTTTTCTTAACTATAACTTGTTCTGATATTCAGCATTGTGAAAAAGATAAAAATACTTGATTTTTTTAGCGTCCATTTTGATTTGAATTGTCATAAAATAGGGTTAGGATTATGATTTCGAGACAATTTTTTTCCGGCTAAATTCTTTATTTCCTTAGATAAAATTTTAAAAAAATTCTGGATTCGAATCATAATCAATTTATTTGTTATTCAAATTATACAAAGACTATCCAAATTATTCAATTCTTTTAATTGTGAAAAATTTTAGAAATTGTTAAAAGTTTTCTTCTTTTTCTGTGCGATTAACGCAACCCCTCAAAAATATATTTTATTTGGGACCCATTTAAAAAATAATTATAAAATGAACCTTTTGACAAAATTGAAAAAAAAAACATATCGCTTTTCAAACAAAAATGCCCATTCAAACTCCTAAACTTTGCCCATTTTTTTAACGGGACAGAATAGGAGCTATTATTCTTTAATTTACAACAAAGGTTTAAATCATTATGAAGGCTATTCTTTGATTTAATCAGACAAATTCATACCACTGGAAGACCTTAGATTTCAACAGTTTGGTAAAAAAAATAGAACTTTAACATCAAACATCCTAGCTCATAACTGCAAATTTCCAAATGGCCGAAAAGTATGGGATTTTTTTTGTGACAAAAATTAACAGAAATACAACTCGAATGTGGATATACGGTTCGAAAACTAAAGTTAACAAAATATTAATAAAAAACAAGAAAAAGTTTCTGCCTGAATGTTAAATAATGGAGTAAACCTAAATGTAGATAAATAACGGGTGCCTAATGATGCTTGTCCAAAACTTCAATTAGAAAAAAATTTATGATCAGATGATAAAATTATGAAAATTTTCAGTTTTTTTCGAAAACAATAATAGTTTTTTAATTTCTTTATTTTTTTGCATGCTCTATGCTCAGGTGTGCGGTCAAAATTATTACATTTCTATGATAAATATTTTAACGATTTTAATATCAAAGATTTTAATTTTAAAGTTTTAATTTGAAAAATTATTCAAAAGTGACCAATAAAAATAATTAAATTTTAGGAATTATGCAATACATTTTAAGCCGCTAAATAAAGCATATCATTGAAAAGCTAAGACCCTAACCTAGACAATATAATATATAATTCTTAATAGTTGTATATGGATTTGATGAAAAACAATTAAATTAAAATTAATAAAAATTTTATTTTTTTTAAATTTTGTTGCTATATTATTAGAAATAAGATTTTTTAGCTTCTTCAACATCTCTTATTCTTTTCGTAAAACTTTCAATAGTATTTCTAATGTGTTCAACTGGTACTCGCTCGACTCCTCTTTTAATTTCTTCAATGAAGTCCTCCCTTTTGGCAAACTTGTTTGGCCTCATATTTGTGACACAAGCATTCCAAAAAAAATAAAAAAACGGGTTAAAATTGGGTGAATTGGGAGGCCAATTGGTGCTTCTAATGAATTTGAAAAGATTATTTTCACACCATCTTTATGTCGTCTTAGCGGTGTGCAGTTTTGCGCCATCTTGTTGAAATACCTACTTATTTGTGCCGAAAATTCTTTCTCGTATCGCAAAAGAAAAAATTCTGCGCTAGGAAATAATAAAAATATGTGTTTAAATATTTTTGTTTTAAAAAAAATTTGTACAAAAAATAAAGCTTCGTTGGTCCTTTTTCAAACCATAACAGATAGTGGAAACTTTGAAACACCATATAGACCTTATTTTATTTAAGATTTTCAAGATTTTTAAAATTTTAATTTTCAAGAAAATTTCTTTAAACTACTTTTAAATCAGCTTCCTCACGTGAAATGGCGTTAACTCTCATTTTTTTTATTCAAGCCCCCGTCAACAGTGAATAATTTCTCATCCGAAAACATTTTCGGTAAATTTTTTTGCTCTTTTTTCTTATTCTATCGCCAAAATTGAGAAAAGCGCAATTTTTTGATTACATGAGCTTATTTCATCAATTGAATTTTTCTCTTTATGTTCAATAGAAACAATAAAAGTTTGAAATTTAAAGGGGTTAAACACGCTATTTGAAGCTCTGTTCAGCTCGTTTCTTAACTTTTTTTCGATTAAAAAAATTGATTTGAAAAGTCTTTGTCTAATTAGAATAACAAGAGTAAATGGTATTATCATTGTTAAATAATTTAAGTTATTCCTAAGGCCACTCAAATAAGTCTTCTTTTCGCGGTGGTGAAGTTTGGAGCAAAAGGACTTAAAGCAAAGTGATTTTTTTTTTAATTTCAAAATAAAATAATTTTGAAAAATTTGAAAATTTTTAGCTTGAAAACCAAAAAAAAGTTCTATTAATTCAAAAAAAAACTTAGTACTGCTTGATATTTGATCTATCCATCTATATATAAAGATTTTTTAGTTTTTTTGCTTTTTTACTTTTAAAAAATTATGTTTAAAGATTTTTAACATTTATTTTTGAAATAATTGCTAATAATTGAAATAAAACTGGTGCTTAATTAAGTGAAACATATTTTACAACAGTATTTGCTCCAAACTTCACCACCGTTTTCTTTTCTGGATAAGAAATAATAATTAAAAAAGTTGTGAAGGTTAGTATTTTTAGGATTAAAAATTTTTTGTTTTACTGATTTTATTGTTATTTGAAATTTACTTAAAACGGCTTAAGCTTCTGGTTTTATACTTATAAATTTTTCAGAAACCATCTAAATTTGTTTTAAGTTTCTAGTGATCTCCTCACTTTAATGCTTGGATCTAGTTAAAAAAAGGGTTAAATGGTTAGTGAATTTTTTAAATACTTAAAAAAAATCCAAGAGGCAATTTTACAGGAGTTTATTGATAAATAAATTTAATAAATAAATTTTTTTTCTGTTCCATTATCTAATAATTTAAAAGGTTTTGTAGGAGAAAGCTAATGATAGTTTTTTTAGCTTATAAAATTAAAATTTAGAATTTGTATCAATCTAAAAAGGTTTTGACTGGGTAATACTAGCGATGTAGATGATCAACTCGATGCAGTAACTTCGGTGTCAGGTCGGAGCCTTTGCTCAAAAGTTGGACTATTTTACAGGTAACAAAAAAAATTGAAAGTAATTTTTTTTTCTGTTATTTTAACTAATCTTATCCATTTTACCATTTTCTTATAATTTAAAAGCTATTGTAGGAGAAAGCCAATAAAGAATTTTTTAGCTTAGAACTGTTTAATAAATTAAAATTTAGAATTTATATAAGTCATTCAATTCATAAATTCAATTTATTTATTATATTTATTCAATTTATTTATCGGTCAATTTATAAAATATACTAAAAATTTTTAAAGAACCTTACCGCACAATCATGTTAATTCTGCCCCCGTTTTTTATTGTCAAATTTTATTTTTTCGATAAAGAAAAGATGTTTTTCATAAAATTCAACATTTTTTTTAGGGGAATGGATAATTTTCAACCGATTTAAATTTTATCCTATCCTATGTTTTTTTAATGAAAAAAGCTTTGTCTCGAGAATCTATGAATCTTTTTGGGATACAATTTTTTTGTTTTTAAGTTGTAATTCAAAGTTTTTTTTTTATATTCTTTGAAAATATAAACAAAACAAAATTAAAATAAAAAAATTTAAAAAAACCATAATGTTCACTTCAAAAGAAAATCCGAAAAAAACTAACATTCAAAACAACAGATGTGCTTGTTGTTTTTGTAACTTAGCACATATCGATCAGAAAACGGTGAGAAGACCTTCTGAAATTAAATAAATCGAGAAACTAAACAAGGTAAGAGTAATTCTATATCATAAAAACAAAGACCAAATAGAAACTGGTGACTTTATTTGTCTTGATTGTTATAATAAGTCTAATAGTATAGAAAGTTTGAGATCTTTCAAAGATGCTGAAACTCAAACAGATTCTTTAGAAATTAATCCACTTAATTTTACAAACCCAACTTCCATAATATCAAATGAGTTAGATCAAACTTTCAATGAAAATATTGAAATTCCCGAAATGAGTTTAGATCCTGGTAGCACTTTATTAAGACTTTTAGGAATAAATGTTTCTGAAGATGATAGTGAGGATGAAGATTATGCTGAATATATTGAAAGCTTTGAAGATGTTTAATATTAAAAAGATTACATTCAAAAAAAAAACTTTTTATATCTGTTTTAATTTACTTTGAAATTAACCAATTGAGAATTATCAAATTATCTATTAATATACCTAACATAGTTTAATGTGATGTATATAATAAAAAAATAATATCAACATATTTGAAAAATTTAAACTATATTTTAATTATATTATAAAGATATTTAATCCATTCTGTTTGTAAAATTGTAATTAATTATCAAAACTAAATTTTAATTTAATTCTGAACTTTGAAGTTACACAGAAAACGTTTTTCAACAGCGACCAACCTATTGAAAATTGGAATTTGTTCACCAGACTCTAAGCTTCAAAACAAGCCCTCGTTTAGGTTGGTAGCGATTGAAAAACGGCTGGGGCAAAAAATGAATAGATGTGTGGTTTGGTTCTTTTGACATAAAATTCAAACAAATGATTGATAAATTTATTCAGTCAAACTAAATTTCAAAGTTAAAATTAATTCAATTTAAGGAAATAATATGTCCCAATGGTTGCCTTCAAGAGCCCATGTATTGCCTCTAGCATCCTTGTACAAATCAGCACCATCACCTCTTTTTCCTGCATAAGTAAATCGAGCTTTAAGAAAATTTTAACATTTAAAGATCATTTACAAATATAATATTTAAATTTGTACATCTAATGTAAGAGCTATGACAGCTGTTTAGTCCAATGTCAATTTTGTATCCATTCCAGTGTGAATAAGTTCCACTTGAGTGACCAGTTTCACTACCACCAGTCATTATCACAGCGCAACCACTAGCTCTCTTGTAATTGACTAATTCAGCAATGCTTCTGCAATTTATCTGGTCTAAAGCTGTGCATGTTGGATTGGTTCGGGTGGCACAATCTTTTAAAAATAGATTTTCCTTATGCTTTTTAGTTTATTATTAAGTAAATTCACTTCCTGATGAACTGACAGTGATTCCATTGGCATTCAATACACTAATAGCTGTGTATTGTGATAATTTTTTACTTGATGTGCAGACTGATGGCAAACTAGTTGATTGACCATTTGAATAACAGCATTTGACACTAGCTGGTTTAGATTCACACAAACCGGATACATATAAAGAATTCGGACACCATGCTGATTGTACACAGCTACCTCTTCCATAAGTGGGATGACTTGCAAAATCACAAGTATCACAAGCAATGTCTTTGAGAAAAAAGTGGAATTTTTCTTAAAAAAATTTTACTTGTATTATTAATTACTTGCAATTAAAGTTGCTGCTATCAAAAAAATAAGTTTTGACATTTTTAAGTTTTTTTTCTTGTTTAAAAAATTAGAATTTCTAACGTGTTTTTATAGTTTATTTTTATTAAGTAACTTTTAAATTTTATTTGACTAACCTTAAGTTAATCTTGAGAAATTCTATATTGATTAAATAAAATTTTAGAAATACGATCAAGTTTTATTAATTTTGAAAAATTTTTATTTAAGAATTCGATATGAATGTTGGCAAACACAAGCAAAATTTTAATTTAGATAATTTTAGCTGAATGATATTATTTAAAATCAGTTTAAATTTATTACATAAATAATATTCAATTAATTTTTTTACCTAGGAGACAAATATAACTTGGGTTGAGTAACAAATTTATATGAATATTCTACGTTTAAAAAAGTTGAGAATTCAAAATTAGTTTTGTAAAAATTTTTCAAATTCAAAAAAAGACTCTTATCGATATTACGGATTATAGTTCGAAGACTTCAATTGAATTAATAAATCATTTATTAATGGATACAAATTGTGGTATTGTTGATTTGGTAAAATTTGTTGTCTCCCAATTCAAATTAAATATAGATTTAAACTTTGACAACTTAACAAATTTCTATATTTTTTATAATATATTAAAAAAGATAGATATTTTTTTACATAATTGTATCTCTTGAATTTTTATATTTTTTTGACCGCAAAAAAAAAACAAAACAATTAAAACAATTTATTAATAGACTTGTTTTAGCTACCATAGCGAAGCCTTCGGGTCTTTCTCTCTGTTGTAGCTTGTAATAATAATAATTATTATTATTATTATTATTATTATAATTATATTCTGTCTTATCTTCTACTTCCTATTTTCTAAAATATTATTCTGTCCATTGGACTTTTAATTAACTAGAATAAATAAATTCAAAAATTCATGTCCAAATAAAATTATGAAACTAAATTTAAAATTAGCTTTAACTTAAAAGGAGGATTATAATAAATAATATTGACAAGTCATTGCCATTTAGTTTTATTTCAAAAAATTTATATTTTATTTATTTATACCATTTAATCAGTTCCTAATTTCAGTTATTCGTTAAAATTTTATAAGTCTAGCTTTTTATTACCTTTTCGGGTAGCTTTTTTGTATAAAAATTGATTATTATTAAATTAACATTTTTTTTAAAGTTTTATTTATTTTTTTAAAACTAATCAAAATAAAATCTATTCTCTTAAATAAAAAAAAATAATCTGAAATAATATACAATAATTAGCAATAATAAAATCAATCAGAAATAAAAAGAATTGAGTTTTTTAAATCAATTTATTCAAACGATTCTATTAATATATATTCCAGAGGTATTTATATTTCAATTCCAGGCACATTTTAGACGTAAGTGATTAGTTAAAGACATAAAGAGGTAAAAAAAGGTTGAAAGATGCTGCAATTGAAAGGAAAGCTTATGGAACAAGATATATTTTTTATCTGAAATGATCCTTCCAAAATATTTCGAATAAAAAAAATTAAGAATGAGTAATTAAAATTTACAAAAAAAATTTTAAAATAAATCTTATTTAAAATGCTGCTTTTTTTTTTTTGGATTTTTGGATCCTTTCCATTATGTTAACAATTATAACTATTATTTTTATATAGTTTGAAGAGAATCTCAGACCATTTAAGACGGAATTTGATCGTTTTTTAGCCTAGTGAGTAAAAAGAAACAATTTTTTTCTTGGTCGCAATATGTGAGACCAAATATTTTTTAAGATCGTTTTCTCAAGATAAAAAATAGTAAAATCCCATAAAATAATTTTATAATGTACTAGATTCGTACTTGTTAGACTGATGCTTAAATAAGGTGAACAATTTTTATCAAATAACATCGGACCAGTGTTAGACTGTAAACGGAAAAATATTTTAGTTGACCTTATATCCAGATAATAATGTAATAAAAGTAAAATAAGTAATATTTTTTTGATAATATAAAATCAATCAATATATCGCCTAAACTAAACGCCTTTTTTTTTTAATTTATTTCTTTTTAAAATTAACTTTGGGTTATTCGCAAGATAACCTTCGTTTAAGCCATCTATTTTTGGTAAAGTAAAAAAAATACAGTAATAGTACGCCATTATGATTTAACGTCAAATTACGTAAATAAACAATGATTGACGTATATTTAAGTAAAAAATTGTAATTATACGCAAAAAAAAATTTAAATTTTTAGCTTTTATTTCTAAAAATAAAAAAAAGGTATTTTTACGAAAATTTATGTAAAACAAAAAATTCCAGTGAGTAATTTTCGTAAAATAATGTAAAAAAAGTAAAAAATTGTATTTATTAAATTAAATTATTAAATTTATAAAACTATTAAATTATTAATTTTTTATTACTAAACCCTCATTAAAATTTAAATTATCAAAAAAAGGTAATCAAAATCCTAATTGAAAAAATGGTGAATGGTCTAATCTCTAAAAAAATTTAAACAAACTAAAATAAAATAAAGTTCACAAATTTAAATTTTCATGTTAATAAATTAAGATTTATATAAATTTCAATTAAATTGAGATCGTAGTATTTTCTATTTTTACTTGTGAATTTTATTCGATTGTTAAATTCTGTAAAAATCAATTTTAATCAAAACACGAGGCTATGGTCGGGCCAAATCGTGATTTTCACCAAAATTATTTTTAAATAATTGAGATTATTAAATACATTAACAACAAAATAAAACTTTTTATATTTAAAAAATTCGACATTTTTTGCAAATATTTATGGATATGGATCTTTTTTTTCTGAATAAATTTATTTAGAGTATTTTTGTTGATCCTCCAATTTAAAATTGTATATTTTTCTAAAAGAACTTTACCTTTATACAAATTTAAAAATGCTTCTGAGCCTTAATGACTCCGAAGCTTTTAAAAAATATTATAAAATAAACCTTTAATTTTACAGCTAATATTTCTCCAAAAATAAACATTCTGATTTTTTATCAATTTTACAATTTTGAGTACCAAAAATAAAAACGATTCGATTGACTCATTGATTCCTTGTTCCATTATGTGTCATCATTGGTATTATTCTAGCCATTTTTGGTTATTACAAAATAGTACCAAGTTAATTTATAAAATAATAAAAATAAGCACAATTAAATATAGCATTTTTTTTAAATTTAAAATAGAAAACAAGAAACTGTGAAAAAAATAAAAATAGGCATAACTTTTCTGTTTAGACCTAAAAATCGTTCTTTATTTGTTTTTCTGTTCGAGCATTAGCTCCTTCAAAAAAAAACAAAATAAAATAATTAAAAATAGCTTTAAAATATTTAAAATTCGAAATAATTTTTGATAATTTATCAATTGAGAAATATTTATCAAGTTGAGAGTCAAAAATAATAATTAAAGAACTGTTTTGCTAAGAAATAAATGGAGTTGGGAAAATAAATGAAAATAAATAATATGAGAATCAGAAAAAAAACATGGTTACGATCTTAAGAGTCAGAAAATTTTGGTATAATTACGTAACAGCTACATAGAGGAGTAGGATCTATACCAAAACTAGCATCGAAGCCTCTTTGCTACTTCGATACAAGTTTATTAGTCAATGGAACTGAATAATCTAAAGCATTACGAAGGTAGTTTTCTAAAAATTTTTTTCTTTTATTTGTATATCTGTAGCGAGCTAAAGCTCCTTCAAATTAATAAAAAAATTAAAATAAAAATAAATAAAATAAAAATAAAAAACAAAAAAAAAAAAGAAAAAATAATAAAAGTTAAAAAGTAGATAAATATTAGAATTTAAATTAGATAAATTTTGATAGAGAGTAATAGAATACATATTTTAAATATTTGATGATTCAGGAAAATAAGAAGAAATTGCAAGGTTGCAATTACACAATGGAGTTGGCTACTCGATATATCTTGATTCGAAACCTTTGTTATATTCTTCCACCAGTCTAACAGTTAGTGGAACAGAATGGCTCAGTCCTGCCCTATCATATCACTCACTCAACTCAAAGAGTCTATTTGAGACTGTTAGTAGTTTAAGTTTATTATATGCCTCATGATGTAATATGTTGGAGGGAGTATCATATCTTAGTTTTAGTATCGAACGAACTGCTGAATTTTGGATTACTTCTAACTTCTTGATATTTGTTTCTGAAAGAGAGTTAAGACAAGGAAAAGAATAATCTAGAATAGATCCAATTAAAGACTTATAAAGGTTTCCCAAAGTGTTTAAGCCAAGGCCCCATTTTTTATTCGACAGGATTTTTATTAGGTTTAGCCTTGAATTGCAACGTTCCTTAATTTCTTCTATCATTGAAGAAAAGGTTAATTTAGAATCAAATTTAATACCTAGAAACTTTATTTCTTTTAAGCTTTCGATTCTAGTTCCATAAATCCTTAAATTTCCATGATTGCTAAATTTGATTTATTTAAATATAGTCACTGGAATAACTCTGCAATTTAATTTTAAAGTGTTACTAAATAAAAAAAATTTTAATAAAAAATAAAAATTTTAGATTTCTAATATGACTGTTCTGTTCAAAAATACCAGCAATTTGAGTCTTTTTTATTTATTTGTTTATTTTGTACCGAGCTAAAGATTTAAAAATCAACATATTTAAAAAGTAAAAAAATAAAGTATGATAAAATATAGAAAAAAAAATTAGATAAAAAAATGTAAAAAGGTAATTATTATTGTTTATTTGTTTTTCTGTTCGAACATAAGCTCATTCAGATTATAAAAAAATAAAATATATTTTAAAATATTTTAAATTTGAAGTAAGTTATGTTCATTTATTAATGAAAGGGTGAGAGACAAAAAATAATAATTAAAAAATTGTTTAGTTAAGAAATAAATGGAGTTGGGAAAATAAATGAATAAAAATAACACGAGAATCAGATAAATAAACAAAAAAACGTGGATAAGATCCAAAGAGTCAGAAGTTTTTTGTATAATTAGGTACATAGAGGAGTAGGATTTAAAGAAATGACAGGAATATTATTATTTATTATATTTTATTACAAAATTCACTGGGAATAGACTGCCTGGAATATTCTTAAAAAAACCACTTGACATGTGTTTGAATGAAACAAAAAATAAATATTACCTTGAAATGTTATCTTTTTAAAAATAAAAATTTTTAAATGAATATAAAAAAATTGAAAAAAATATTTGCATTCCACAGCACTCTATGTGCAAAGAACACAAAACTAAAAAGTTTGAATTCCTGTGCCACTAAGCCCCAATTTCCATCACTGATAACTTAACTAGCAAACAAAATAATGTGACTTTTAACACATATTTGTTTGTATTTGCATTCAAAATTTACATATCAAATTATCATCTACAATGGTCATATTTCTCAGCAATTCCATAATTATTCTAAACAATCACCACAAAATTCATCACTGCATCCTTTAATAATTAAAAACTTT
Source organism: Brachionus asplanchnoidis (assembly GCA_025491095.1). NCBI lineage: Eukaryota > Metazoa > Rotifera > Eurotatoria > Ploima > Brachionidae > Brachionus > Brachionus asplanchnoidis. The sequence goes on from JAILYF010000006.1 coordinate 3,168,659, forward strand.
CTCACTTTAAATTAAATATTGATTGTCATTTCCGTAAACAGTTATAAAAGCAGTCTCCCAGCCTCGGTCTATATAACCATCTTAGCCAAATGCGATTAGGCATCATTTAATAAGCTTAGCTAGTAATTTGATAAAAAAAAAACATATAAAAAAGTACATTCAATCAGATAAGATAAAGTAGTATTGTGGTAAAAAATTCAGCATAGCACAACTTTACGTAATTTACACCTGAGAGATTTTATGATTCACTTAATCCAATTGCACGATCGCTACTCTTTGAGTTAAGTAATAAAATCTGTCGATCTAAACAATTAGCTAATTTGGTCCAAAATAAGATAAGATACGTGCTATATTTTCACAGATTTAGCTCTCGTCGAGAATAAAGTCGGATATTGGCATAGTGTTGAATATCTTCGCTACCAACTTCGACCAATTAATTTTTAATAAACTGTTAAATTAACACTGTCATAAAATAATTAAGATTAATTGAGATAATTGTTTTATTGACTTAGCCTAAGATTTTTTTGCCAAAATTTATATAAAAAGACCTGGAAAATATTTTACATAACAATATCTTTATTTAATAGACAATTTATATTTAAAAATAAATAAAATGTACCATCTGAACAATCAATCGATAGAAGTTAATGTCAAAAATGACCGACTCACTCCTGAATCCGATGGTCTTGGCTCTTCACTTGCCACATCGCCCTCTTCTAGCGAAGACACATACTCCATTTCACCAATTCCAAGCTCAAATTATTATTCAACTCCCAATTCCAATGTTTACCATAATTACTATTACAACCAGTACTACCAACAGCCAGAATATTACACTTACCAAAATCGAACTTTCAATGACTCCAACTATTTCAGTAGAAACAGCTCAGTAAATCAAATGCCTGAACATCTAAATGATTCCATTAATGTCAAGAGTGAATTTGTTGTGCCTCAGAAACCTGTGGATAAAAAACCAATTTTGAAATTTTCAATTGAGGCCATTCTTGGTCTAAAAACAGAAGAAAAAGTGACCAGTACAGAAGCAAATACTTCAGCGAACGAGAGTCTTGATGAAAAGCCCATTAAGGCAAAAAAAAGAAAAGCAAGAAAATCGACTGATATTCCCAATTCAAATAGCAATAAGCGAATGAGGACTATATTTAGCCAGGAACAATTAGACAAATTGGAAGAAGAGTTTTTGAGACAGCAATACATGGTTGGTAGTGAAAGATCCTATTTGGCCAACTCTTTGGGTCTTACTGAATCTCAAGTGAAAATTTGGTTTCAAAATAGAAGAATAAAATGGCGCAAGTGTCAGAGTGGTAATTTTAATGACAAAGATTTTCTAAACCAATCTTGTTCTAATTCTTCTTATGCTGATGAATAATTTCAATGGAAATTTATATCCAACTCTTTTTTTATTTATATTTTATTTAGTAAATTGTATATTTTTGTAATTAAAAAATTATAATAAATTTTATTTAAATCAAATATAATGTTTAAAATGAAAATTCTTAAAAAATGTTTTTCAACTTATAGCATGAATACCCGGGAAAAAAAGAACGCTCAAAAAACGCTCAAAGAACGCCGTTCTTCGTCAGCGTTTTTCACGCCGCCGAACGGCATTTTTAAGCGTTTTTTTATTTTTCAAAAATTAAAATTTTTTCCTAAAACAAAGCTATAAGATTTAAATTTCTTTTGTTGAAACAATTAAAAAAAATATATGACACATTTTTTGATCAACTAGAATTAATAGAACTTTTTTGATTTCGCAAATTAGTAGATTTTAATATTTTTTTATAATAATATAAATTATTTTTTATATAAAGTTATCATCTGTCACATTATAATCAAAAAAAAAAAGGGTTTTTAGATAATTTTGAACTTCATAAGGGTCATGACTGTTAAATTATAATTTAAATTAAAAAAATTTAAAATTTTTAAAATTTTTATTTTTATTTTTATTTAATCTTAAAGAGCTTTGACTCGACACAGATAAATAATAACAAAATTCACGTTAAATTTGTATATGGGTTTTTAGAAATAACGAAATTCGCTTCTTATCGAACACTGGTTTTCAAAATGGTATAAAGATATGTAATTTTAGTCGAAAATGTCTATTTTGAATACCAGTGTTCGATAAGAAACGATATGTCGTGCAGATCAAGCAAATACATTATCTTATTTTTGTTCGTATAATTGCTTATGCAGACCATAAAAACTGCGCCAGCTATGCACTAGAGATGCTTAAGCAATGCTCTAAAAACTGTTTACTTTGTTTAGAAACGTACTGTATGATATATTTTAAATTTTGAAGTAAATGTTTATAAATATAAATAAGGTTAAATAAGTAACTAAAGTGAAATAAGTAACGCATGTAATAGGCATGGCAAAATTATTCCTTTCATTTAAATAAGCGTGGGAATGTTTTTTCTTTCATGCTTATTATTTTAGCTTACTTTATTTTTCTTACTATTTTAATTTGAAGGATCAAAAACAATCTGAAATAGTAAGAATATGAACTTGAAATACGCTTACAATTTGAGAGTTAAAAACGTCCAAACGTATAACAAATTAATTAAAAAAATTAATAGTTTCATCAGGACTAATTTTATTTTAATCAAAGCTTTAACTTTAAAATATTTAAAAATAAAAGTCAAGTTTAATCGAAAAAATATTTTAATTTTTATTTAATAATACTGCTTAATATAATTTTCACAGTGTTAGTCTGAAAACCAGCGAAAATTATTTTACAACAGTCAAAGGATTTACACTAGGGCTTTCAGCAGCTATTTGAATCATATTTTATAACTGATTAAGAAATTCAATAAACCATCATGCCCCAATTGAATCGATCTTTAGGAGCGTTTTTTCAACGTTCTGCAGCGTGAAAAACGCTGACGAAAATAACGCTAAAAAACGCTGAAAAAACACTGAAAAAACGCTGAAAATAAGCCGTTTTAACGCCGTTTTACCAGCGTTAAAACGGCGTTCTTTCCAGCGTTCTTTTTTTTCCGGGTATTCTTTCCTATGCATGAATATACTTTCTTCTACATTGACTGTGGAAATTTTTGAAATGAACAAAAAAATTTGTTCATAGACCCGACTTGGCTTAAGAGATGTCTAATCTTTTCATTTTTTTTATTAATAATTCTCACAAATTTAAAAAATTAATTTGAAAAATAATTATAATTTAAAAAAAAAGTATTCAAATTTGAAAAAATGATTAAATTTAAATTTTGAAGACAATATTAAAATGGACATAAAAGCAATCTTATTACATTAAAATTAACAATTTCCATTAATTATATCACAATTACATTGAATTTTAATTAATTTCTTATTTTAAACGCATCTTGACGTTCAAAATATCATATCATTTCATTATTATTTCAATTCAAAAAGTTTATCTTTAAATGTTAAAATAAATCTTGGATTTAATTCAAATAATCTTAATGTAACATGATTCAGATGTTAAGTAGATTTAAAAAATAAAAAAAATTGAGAAATCTCCTCAATCAATTGATAAAATCGATTTTGTAATTTTTCTTTCCGTTCTATTACTTATTTGGAATGTATTATTTTAATTTATTTTTTAAAATTTATTTTGAATGCTAGAATCAAATACTTTTTTAAATAAAAATTTCAAATAGAGATAAATAAATAATCATAATGCATTTAAATAAAAAAATCGATTTTATCAATGGATTGTGAGAATGTTTTTTCAATTTTTCTTATTTTCTAAATCTACATTACATGTAAAGCATGTTTCATTACAATTATTGAAATTAAATCAAAATTAAGTTTAATATCTAAGAATTAACTTTTTGAATTGATCATTAACTTCAAGATGCCATTATAAATAAAATTTTTAGTATTATTTAACATTTTTATTTATTTAAAAAAATAATTGAACACTAAACTAAATTTACTGTCACAAAAATAATTAATAATAAGATTAAAATTATTTCTTATAATACTAATTAAAATATAAAAAATATTATGTAAAAAAAGTAAAAAAATAGTGTGTGTGCTACAGTGCCGGAAATTAACTAGTCAACATAATATCATCTGATATTTTATGATATCAAATAATGTTTAGTTATTAGCTGATATCAGCTAATATCAATTGATAAAAAATAATACTTGAAAAAAAAAATTGTAAAAAGTGAATATTAAAAATTAAATTAAAAACCGGGATACATTATTAAAAGTGTATATTAAAAAAAAATTTTTTTTTTCACAAATATATATTTTACTTTAAAAAAATGTTTTCATATATTGCTCTAGTTTTAGACCCATAATAATTCTCAGTAAAGAATTGGACACTAGATTTTCACTCAAGTTCCTTTAACAATTTATTAGGTTTCTAAGCGATCAAAAAATTTCTAAAATTTAATGATTTTTTTCTATGAATTGATCGTCCCCTTTTCGTGAAAACGCAGAATCATTGGCAATAAAGGATCTCCAGATAAGACATCAGGAGCAGAGTGGCGAAAGCTGTAGATGCCTTCTATAAACTAGTAAATATAACGATATTCGTCTAAAAGCCTGCAGACCAAATTCCATTTCAGCATCAACTCAGGCCAAACCAGTTTTGACACTTTTTCTTAACTAAAAACTTTAAGTTTTTTTCTCAGATAATTTTTTTGGAATTTTTTGCCAAAAAATATAAGTAATTAAATTTAAATTTTGAAAATTAAAAAATCAGTTTTTCTCCAAAAAGTAAGAAATGAATTTTGAATTGCTTTAAAATTATAAATTAATTAATTTGTTATAAAAATAATCAGAGTTGGTTAAAAGTCTCTAGTCAATTGAGTATGTGAAAATCGGGTGTCAAAAAGAATCGGGACTGTAAAAATCAGGGCAATAAAATAATCGGGAATAAAATTATCGGGTCTAAAAATTATAATTGGATGCTCATCTTCTATCAAGTAAAGTACTTCCTGTTAATCGGCTTATATTAAAATTTCGGTTCGGTATTTACAGTTCAAATGGTCCAAGTTGTTAAACAAGATGGTGGTGACGACTTTGGTTTATTGGCTTTAGCTTATGCTTATGATTTGTCACTGAAAATAGACCCTTACAATCTAAAATATGACCACGATTTATTACGTAAAAATTACAACATGTACATTAAAACTTCTTATCTTTCTAATTTTAAGTCCGAAACTTTAAATATTTTTATTATGTTTAATTTTAAAATTATTTTATAGGAATTAAAATCAATAGTTTTTAATATTACAAGGCTAATTAATAGGAAAAATTCTTTGTCTAGAAGTTTGATTAGCGCTACATTTATTTTAATCAATTAAAAAATTAAAAATATGAACATTTTACAGAACATTATAAAAATTTCATAAAATATGTCAGCCAAAATGCTGTAAACTTCAAAAACATCCAGCTATTTTCAAATCCAGTTTATACCAATTATCCAGTTAGCTTGACTTTTTGTACTTTATGACTTTATGCCATATATACTCATATATTTATTATAAATACCTAGAATGTACCCTTTATCATAAAGGAATCATTGAACTCTAATTTAAATTATTTTAGTCATCTTTAAAGTTCTAATTAACCCCGAGTCCCTAATCCGTGTTTTCACCCATTTTGTTTAAACAAAGCTTACCCTAAAGTAAACCAAATTTGACAAAACTCAAGATGTCTTGCGACGTTTTTGCTTAGTCAAACAATGGTTTATTTTATGGTTAGTTTTCTTTTACTTGAATGATTCTTTTATAAGTTTTGTTATTTTATTTTCTAAAACCTGTTATATTATTTTATAATTCTGTTTAAAACTACAACAATAAATTTAAAATCAAAATACTCTTTAATTATAACTTTTTTTAAATAAGAAATAAATTAAGTCTAACAGAAAAAGAAATTTATTTTTGATTCCAAGCTCCAGATAAAGACTTGCTTCCTTTTTTTGGAAACCTCTTTTCTCAATCGCTTAGACGAGTTAATAAAGCCATGATTATGATCCTCTTGGTCTCTTAGCATGTTGACATTTTGATTTTAATCAATACAAAGAAGATGCATTCGAGTTGGACATTTAGAATTACTGAAACATTTATAATATTAAAATTCAATATTTGGTGCTGTGAGTTTTGGTGAATCTATTTTTTTTCAATACTTTTGATGGCCACATTATAATTATTAAATATAATTTCAAAGGTAAATTCTTTTTTTTGAATGTAAATTGTCGATTTGAATGTAAATTTCAATGACTATTTCATCTGCAGATAAATTCTTCTTTTTTTAAAGTAACTTTATATTCAAGTAAGTATGCTTAATGCAAGTTATTTTGCTTCAAAAAAGTATTTTTTAAAAAGGTAAGATTTTTGGTGATAAAAAAAAAGTAAAATTGGTGCTTAAAAGAATTAAAAGCTTTTTTCAATTTTAAAACAATTTATAAAAAAGCATAAATTTAAATCCAAATTTTTTCATTTGATTTTTTTAATTAGCAGAATTAATCGATTGTTTCGTTAAATAACGATATTAAATTTTTTAGTTAAAAAATTAAACAAAAACTAATTTTTGTAAAAAAACTTATAACTATTATTAATAACTGGAAGGTTTAAATTATATTTTCTAAACGATTCTTGAATCAGATCCAGTCTCATTTTAACTATTCAAATTATTTTTTATATTTTCTCTCATCATTTAATCTAAATCTGTAAAATTAATTATATGTTTTTTTCTCTTTTCTATATTTTTTTAATTTTTTTCTACTTCACCCACAGTTCAATAAAGTATACAAAAATGAATCAATTTTATTTAATAAAGGAGCATACAAAAGTGATAAAGAATTTTAAATTTGATTTTGATAAATTAAATGTACTAAATAGATGTTTAAAAAAGCTAAAGCTAAATAAAGCCATAGCTCTGGAATTGTAAAAATTATCTGAACAATTTAATAAAAGTAAAAAAAAATTACAAATATACTGTAGCAATCTGCAGTTCAGACAAAACTGATCCAAATCGGTTTTAGCTATAGAAATATTGATTTCAAAAAAGAAGCGTGTTAGGAAATCCAAGGCAAAAGACACAAATAATAAAAATTAATAGTAAATAATAAAATAAATAAAATAATACGAATTAAAAAAAAATTAACTTAATAAATAAATGTTTTTTGTTTAATAGTTTATTTTTTGGGTGAAAAAAAATAGTAAGCCCACTAGTTTTTAGTGGTTTCAATGACAATTAAAGAAAAAGTTTTTTAACCATTCGGTTATTGAGATGATTGCAGTCCCTTAAGCTTTATTTCAAATTTCATAGATCATTTTTGTTTAGTTTTTCCTTTAAACTAAAAGGTAATTTTCTTCAAATATTATATGCTGAAATGAATAAAGACTATTCTTTCTGAATATTTTATTACAGAAGAACATTTTCAGAATTTATTTTATCTGAAAATCACTGCAAAAATGTTATGCATTATTTTTATTTATTTTTTTATTTATCTATTCAATTAACGCCAATTCTTACGATGTATAATATAAAATAAAAATTAAATAAAAAGAAGATAAATGGTACGAAAAAGAAAAATTAAATACAAATATAGATTATTATTATGCATTATTATGCACAATACTTGGATATGGTATAAAATGGTATGCTTCCCTCGAAAATATGTTTCTGCATTTAATTTTTAATTAAAAATGCTTATAAATCTTTTTTAAAAAATAATTTTTGAGCATGGTCATGAAAATTTGATCATAAAATTCAATTTTAAAACAGCTTTTAATTTGGATAAATCAGTTAAATTTAATTTAAAGAAAAAATCTCAGTCAATATTTCAAAAGTTACAATCAAAGTTTACTGAAAAATTTCAAAGTTAAAATTAAAATTTTGTTTTATTCATTTTTATTAAGTCCTAGATAAAAAAAAAATATTATTACCATTTAGCACAATTTACTGTCCAACGGAGGACAATTTCTTTTAGATCCAATGCGAAAGATTCGTCTCTCACAATATTCTTCATATTTTTTGAAAGCTTTAGTTTTTCTTTCCTTAGTTTCTTCCACTAATTCTAAAAAAAAAACAAAAAAAAACAAAATTTTAAACGTACTAAATTAATTTTTTTCATTTACCAGCATTGGGATTTTTTTTGAAAAGGAAACGCTTGAAAAAATCACCAGTATCATCTTGGTCGTCCTCTATCTCGTTTTCCAAAAAGCTCAATGCTAAAGCTCTTTCTATAAATTCTCTTTTATTTCCTAAAAAAATAAAATAAAAAAAAAGAATTTAAATTTTTAAATATTAAAAAATGAACCTTTAATAGGTTTTTTAGTGTCTAGTAATGCTGGCCTTGTCGCAGTAGCGTTTGTCTTTTCGGACAACAAAGGAATAAATGTTTGTTTATTCTTGGCAAAGCATTCTTTGATCGGAAGACAAGTTCTAACTTTAAATTTTCCTTTTATTTCACACGCTTCTTCATAATTCCTATAAGCTTTTCTTCGTCTGGCATCAGCTTTCAGATCAGTTTCCCATATTTCCTCAGGATCCTGTTTACTCTTAAAGAGTCTTTTGTAAAACTCGTCCTCTCGACGCTCAAGCTGGTTGGTAAAATCAGATGCCATCTCTCTTTTAAAGAACATTGGCATGCTCATTAGAAACGGATCTTGAACGTCATCAGAGCCTTTTTGGAAATTTAAAAAAAAATAAAAAAAAATTTTGTACTAAATATCTTTTATTTCTATTAGTAACAAAAAAGTTTTAGAAAAAAGTAAGAAAAATTTTGGCTCAAGGATTTTTAGGGGCTTTAGTCGAGGCTTTTGGGTCATAATTATTGAACGCGTTTGGTTTAAAGTCAGCGCCACAGCTGCTCATAGGTGGACAAGCTCTTTTTCCGACAATAAAAGCTGGTTCGCATTTTTCCTCATAGGCCTCAAAAGCCTCAGCTCTACGTTCACCCAATTCATCATTATCCTCCCGTATTTCTTCGTCTTTACCGCCAAAAAGTCTCTTATAGGTATCCAAGAACTTGCTGGCTTCATCTCGAGTCATTCTTTCTTAAAATAGAAAAATTAATTAAATAGAGTTCTTGACCAGCAAATTCTTGAATTGGAAAAAGAAGAAGAATGATCAGAAATAAAAGCTGTGATTTAGCAAGAAAAAAAGCTGTTTACCTTGATTATCATCTGAATACCAGTCATCGTAGCTAGCCAGGGTGATGCCAACAATGGCAGATAAAATGAACAAACTTGATAGAAATTTTGCTGAGATCATAGTTTTGATTTTTAACTGAGAAGAGTTTGGAATAGTTTTTATACTATTCTGTGAGATTAGCGTTGTTTATTTTTAATGTTAGCTCAAATTTGTTTTTATTGGAAGATAAGATTGGAATAATTTTATTCCAATCGTCGATGCAATTAGTGTGCATGGAAGTTTACTTTTTATGTTCCAAAGTTCTTCTTTTAAAATAAATTTGTCTATTAATCAAGTATTGTATATTCTTTTTTTTTATAGATATTTTGTTTGTTAAAGATCTTAAGATCTGAGATTTTGTTAAAGAAAAAATTAATATTTTACCCTATTAATTTATATTCAAAGGCATTAATTTAAAATTGCATTTTTTTAGTGCTTTTAAGAAAATTACTTCAAGCTAAATTACAAAACACCTAACCTGGTGAATTTTTCAATTTATTACGCCATTTTTTTATTAAAAATTTTATGTTTTTTCGCTTTACTTTTAATGAGGTTTTATTTCTTGAATTTATTAACATTTTTCTGATAAAATTTACAATAAAGATGCTTTTTCCATAAATTTTCTTTTAAATTTGTTTGTCATATTCAAAAAAGAAAAGCTAAGCAAGATATTTTTGTAAGTTAGATGCTCATAAATCCATGTATATATATATGAAAAATAATTAAAAGTGTTATTTTTATTTAGGTCTTTATAATCCAAGAAAAACAGCAATATTGGCTTGACACGATTTTTTTGGTAAATTTTACTGAAACTTACGTAAAAAAGTACAAATCAAGGTAATTTTACTATTGTAAAATTCTAAAATTCCGTAATTTTTTGTAAAAATTACCAAAAATATATGCAAGTCACTTTTTTTAAAAAAAATTTTAGAAAAAACTGATTTCTACTTGTTTATGTAGATTTTTTATTTAGTTATTATTTATTTGTTAAAACTAAAGCTCTTTCAGATTAAAAAAAATACATAATTATTAAAAAAGTTAAAGAAGATATGGTAAGGTAGCAATTATACGATAAAGTCGGCTATTGGTTATTTCTTGAATCAAAACCCTCTTTTTAATAGATCATATTACAGTAGCAATTATATTTTCGACTAAATTCTTTATTGAATTAAATCGAAATTAAAAGCAAATTTTAAATAAAATGTCAATCTCAATTAAAAGTTAGGAATTAGCTAAAAAATTTTTTTTTTTTACTAACATTTTTGAAAATATTTATAAAAATGAAGCTTTTGTTTAAGTTTTTTTTTTAAAGTGATGCCAAATTAATTAAAAAGAGATTGAAAATAAACGCGGCTCAACTGTCTATTAAATAGAAGTAGTAGTTTAAAACTGTAGCGTGATGAATCACGCGGAGCGCGTCAGCTATGCGACTGGCGCCCTGTGGCTGTTACCAATGTGTTTGTCTAAGTTGATCTTTAAAGTGTTGACATTAAGCGATTCTATGACTTAGTTTGGGAGTGCATTCCAAGTGTTTGCAATTCAGTTGTTAAAGAATTCGTTTCTCTGATTGCAGCATCTCACTATTTCGCGTTTAAAGTGCCCTCTATGACCACCTCTAGGTTCTCCGCATTTAGGATTTTCGTGCCAGTTGATCTAGACCTTTTTCGAATTTGTACTTTTGAATTAGATCGCCGCGTATTCTTCTGACGAATAATGATGATAAGCCTAGTCTGCTGCATCTTATTTCGTACGGAAGATGTCTTAACTCTTGAGAGACTTTGGTGGCTCTGTGTTGAACTTTTTCGAGTGTGTTTATGTCTTTTTTTGTATAAGGTGACCAGGCCGTGACGGCGAATTCAATTTGAGGTCTCACGTAAGACGTATAAAGTTTTTTTTCAGAGTTTAGCGTCTCTGAAAACGAATGTCCTTTTTAGGAGACCTAATAAGCTATTTGCTTTTGAAGCTGCTTTGTTTATTTGAGCGCTAGGCTTAAGGTCGCTTGAGATTAGTACTCCGAGATCTTTTTCGCGTTCGGTTGTGGCAATATCAACGGTTAAGTTTGAGTCATAACAGCTCATTGTGTATGTTGTTTTTGGGTTTGATTTACCAATATACATTACTTTACATTTCTCTGCATTGAGGAGCATTAACCAAGTTATTGTCCAGCTAACTTTTGAGTCTATGTCGATTTGAAGTTTGACAGAGCTTTCTGACGTGCTTTTTAAGCCTAAATTTGCCATAATTTTAGTGTCGTCTGCGTACATTTTGGTTGTGAACTTGAGAGATTCAGCAAGGTCGTTAATAAAGATGATGAACAGCGTTGGGCCAAGTACTGAGCCTTGAGGAACTCCGCTGTGCACTTTGAGCCAATCGGACGCACTGTCACCTAAAATTACTCTTTGTCTGCGGTCGGTGAGAAAAGCTCTTATCCAGTTTAATAATTATTTTTTTATTCCATATTTAGCTAATTTGAATAAGAGACTTTCGTGTGGAACTTTGTCAAAGGCTTTAGCAAAGTCTAGAAAGACGATATTGACCGATTGTTTTGAAGCCAGCGCTTTTGTGGTAAAATCCATAGTCTCTAAAAGGTTACGAGACGCAAGCTTTTTTGTTGACGAAGTCATGTTGTTTTTTCGATAACAGGTTATGTTTGTTGGGGAAGGAAATAGTTTCTACTTTTACTAACTTTTCCATTATCTTGCATGGAACGGAAGTCAACGAAATTGGTCTGTAGTTTGCTGAATCTGAATTGTTTCCCTTTTTGAACAAGGGGGTCACATTCGCTTTCAACCAAGCTTTAGGGACTTTTCCGGTGTTCATCGATCTCTGGAATATTAGTTTTAGAGGTTGTGACCAGCTTGACTCATTTTCTTTTAAAGCATACGGGTGTACACCATCGTTACCAACAGATTTATTTCTATCCAATTGTGAAAGAAGAGTGGCGTGTTTATTCTTTTTTTATTGTTTGTTTTGAGCTTATGTACGCGTATAAGCGTTTCGGATTCTTTTTATCAGATGCTAGGTCGTTTTCGAAGGCCTTGACTGAATCGTGGGATTTCTTTTCGATTTCCCTCTTCACTTTATTGTACTTTGCTTGAATATATTGATTTTTGCCGCCTGTAGACTGGAGCTGGTGCCATAATGTTCGTTTGTCTTTGATAAGGCTCAATAGTTCGCGTGTCATCCACGGGGCTCTTTTTTTTTGGTGTGAATTGTTTTTTGCGGAATAAAGGACTTACATGCCGAGTTGAAAATGGTTAAGAAGATTTCGTAACACTCTTCTACATCTTTTTCGTCGAATAGCTCCTCCCAGTTGTGATTTCTGATCGTTTTTTCCATATTAATGTAGTCACCTTGTCTGAAAATGTGAAATGATTTATTAAATTACATGAAAACTTTATCACAATCCTTCAGTATAATTTCACTGAAGAATTCCTTTGAAAATGGTTTAAGGATTCAATTTTTGTGATACAATTTTATTTCATGAAAAAGTTTTTTTTTTAATTTCGTAGTTAAGACATTTTACTCCTTTTGAGTTTTCTTGATAAATTTTAAAACATCAACTTTTCCGTCCCAGTGCAATTCAGTAACAATTGATAATTTTGAAAAATAATATTCACTTTTTGATAATTTAAAATAAAAGAAAAAAAATCGCAAAAATAATTTCAAAATAATTCAGATATCAGATATCCTGACATATTTTTCGTAAATTTTCGTCTATTTAGGTTAAATAAAAATTTAATAAAATAATAATTTATTTAATAATCTTAAAGTACGAAATAAGTGAATATATTCATTGATTTATACTTTATTTAATTTTTTTAAATAGCAATCAAAATCGAATAAAATAATAAACACATATAGAACTTGATTTGGCCAAGAAAATCTGTTGTATAATTATCTTGAAATTTTTTCCCAAAGTTTCAACAAAGTATAATAAAGGACATTAAAGATATTTCAATTTTTAAAAAAGATAACCTGATTAATTTTCAAATGATTTAATTTTATAAAAAGAGACATTTTGAATTTTATCTTTTTCATTTTTAAATAATAAAACCAGTACTTTTTTGGCCTTTTTTTACTCAAAGTTTTATTGAAAAATGTTAAAAAAAAATCTTACCAAATGCAAAATTAGCAGTTTTTTTTATTTTAAGTAAAAAAATAGCTGAAGTATAAGTTACTCATAATTAAAAATATAGTAAATCATACTTTAAATAATACTTTGTTATTTGAATGAAAAAATTCGAAAAAAATCTTATTATTTATAATAACTTATTTAGTTTTGAAAATGGGAGCATATTATTTTTGGGTCTTTAGTGATAAGTGACTAGTTCCCCTCACCTAAAATATTTAACCAAAACTGGTCACCTAATTTTCAAAGAGCGATAATATTATCAAACCACAAAAATAGTAAGAAATTTCAATAATTTAATCAAACAACCAAAAATTGCATTTTCAATCACACATTCTGTTTTTTTTCTCTAATCTAGTCTTGTTATATTACTAGTAACTTTTTTTTAACCATATTTTTATTAAAATAACCATAAATTCAATAAAAAATTATCAAAAGAAGCATCTAAAATAAATAAAAATTAAAAATAATAATGCTTACAATTTTTCAAACATAAAAGCAATTTTTTTTTACTTCATATATATCAAGTTTTACTTCAAGTTTTTTTTACTTCATTTATTGTTCCATCAGTGCATCTTGTTTTTTTAAATATGTTAACGCACTATTCAACTTTTATTGTTCTTCAAAATAAATTATATCTTATCAAATAAAATTTAACTTTTTTTAAAGTAAGAATCATCAAAAATTATTTCAAAAGTTATTAAAAATATGTTAAATAATAATTATAATAATAAATAATAAATAAATAGCTATAATGTGGCTGGCCACATGAAATGGAGTTTTAGTATCCATTGTAATAGCTTTCTAAATTCAGGCTGTCAAGTTTATTTTTAAATTCGTTTTTGTCATTTGATAGGACTACTTCTTTTGGTAGATTGTTCCAAACGCTTGATACTCTGTTTGTGAAGAAATTGTGACGTGGATCACAGTATTTGACTAGTTGTCTTTCTATCTGGAATTCGTGTGACCTTAATTGATATGTCGATTGGAATGACTGTTTATTTTTAAACACAATTTTATTAAACCAGTTAATTTCATCAAATCCCTTAACTAATTTAAACATTTACATTAAATCACCTCTAAGTCTTCTGATTTCAAGTGTTGTCAAATTTAATTCTTGCAATCTTTTTTCATAAGATATTCTCCTGATTTCAGACACAAGCCTTGTTGCTCGTCTTTGAACAGCTTCGATGGCGTTTATGTCTTTCTTCAAGTAAGGTCTCCAAACTGTAACTCCATACTCAAGAAGAGGTCTGACAAACGCTTTGTAAAGTCTTGATCTTGAAATGTTAAACAAATTATTATTACAGTAAAAATAATAAGTAAACCAAGCAAAAAATTTCAATTTTTGTCCCCATATTTTAGGTGAGGGGACTAGTCACCTATCACTTTATACCCAAAAATAATATGCTCCTTTTTTCAAAACTAAATAAGTTTTTATAAAAAATAAGATTTTTTCTATTTTTTTATTTTAAATAACAAAGTATTATTTAAAGTATGATTTACTATATTTTTAATTGTGAGTAACTTATACTTTGACTATTTAGCATTTATTTACTAGTAGTAGTAGTAGTAAAGACCACAAAGCGAGTTTACTCGCAGGGATGCCTCTTAAAGCGATTTACTGTTTATTTATTATTTATTATTTTTTTTAATTGACAAACTTTTGTACAGCTTTTTATAAACGCCTGTTAATATATAAAATAAAAAAATTTAAATAAATAACTTTCAAAATGCTTTATTTCGTTGTGAATTTTGATTTTAAATTTAAAAATATATAATTACCAAATAAATTTGTTTTTTATACAAAAATAGTAAACTCAATCAAATTAAAACTTAAATATAATTAAAATCAAATTTTAAATAAAATAAAAAAAAAAAACACGTTAACAATTTAAACCAGTTTTTAAAGAAGAAAAAAAAATGCTATAAGACTGTACATTCGTACTAACAAGAAAAAAAAAACGATCAAATAATTAAACATTCAATTTGAAGAAGACAAATTTTGATTAAAAAGCTACAAGTCGGTCTTCGTCATCGCCGAACAAAGTTCCCACATTAAAAAACAAATAATCTCGTTTAAAGTCGCAGCAAGATGGCATTATTTTAGGCATTACACTATATACAAAAAAAACAAATATCAAACTTAAAAAAAATCCAAAAAACAAAATCCAAAAAAATGAAAATTTTGCTCTACTACCATCTCCACTTTCATTTTCATCTAGACTCTCTGTCTCATATTTTTGTCCATCACACTTTACTTCATCAACTTGGTCAAACAACTCGACATTCCGCTTCCTCAAACAATCACCTTGCTCTTGATTGTTCAAGTCTTTTTTTGGAAAAAAATCCAATTTTTCCGGCTCTCTTATCTCTGATTTGTGACTAGAAACATTCTCGGTGGAAGATTCCATTTTGGTAAGATAGCTGGGTGTTGAGACAGAAAAAGAGCCCATATCAGTCGAGTCCATTGTTGTTATTATTCCACTATCAACTGATCTTTGCTGACCACTCTTGTCTTTTCTGTCCGCCTTCTCAGTTTGACAGGATTTATTCTCCAAATTTAAAATGTCTATTTTTCGCTTTAGCTTTCCATTTTGAACTGGACAAATAGTGTTTTCTATTTCTATGTGCTTGTAGCGAGGGGTCGATGTCTTTAGCTCATCATAGCAAGCCTCATTTTCATTAAAGTCCAAGTGAAGTTTGGCAAAAAATTCTCCATGTTCATAATTAAAGCTAGTGTTTGTCCTTATTTTATTTGTATTTAAGTCTATTTGTTGGCTAACCGAGTTGAAAAAATCGCTTTTTTTTGCCATTTCCGGCTCATTTCTGTCCTTGTGCTTGAACAGTTCTCTCAAGTAGTTGGTCTCGTTTTTAAATTTGTCCAGAGTAAGAGAATACTTGGAATAAACTGATTCTAAATCGGTCTCAGTGATGCTGTCAGATGAAAATTTGAACAAATTGCAAAGCTCGCGGTAAAACGAGCTCAAATGGGTCTCCAAAACTGTCAGATCAGTTTCCAATTTGTTCAAGTCTTCCTGGTTCAGCTTGTTCATTAATTTTTTATTATTTAAATTTTTAAATGTAGTTTCGTCTCTGTGCATAAAAGAAGAGTTTGATTCACAGCTCGAACAATCTAATGCCAGTTCACTCTCGTATTTACCAAGCTCACTTTTTATTTCATCTCTTATTTCTTCCACTTGTTGCCAAGTAATATAAATATTTTGCAAATTTTTGATCAAAATTTTCAGCCTTAAGTAATAGAATAATTTTAATTTTTGAAAAATTAAAAAATTTAAATTAGAAATAATTAATTAAAAAAATTTAGGCGAAATTTTATAATTAAACTTCAGCATTTAACTAGAAAAATAAAATAAAACTTTTTTTAAACTTTGATTTGCAATTTAAAAATAAGTTTTATACAAACGAAAAATTAGAAGAAATTATATAAAGACTAAACAAAAAGATGAGAATATAAATTTAAAATATAACTTATCATTAAAAAAATGAATTTTAATTTTAATTAGAATAATTTTTATTTTAAATTTTCTGTTAAATTATTTTATTTGAATTTAAACTTTAGCATTTCACTTAAAAAAAATCGATTAAAGAGTGTTAAAATTAAAATAAATATAAAAGTTAAAACTAAAAAAAATTAATTGAAATTTTGATACTTAACTTAAATTTTTTTTTAAATCAAAATTTTTTTAAAATCTTAAATTTTTACAATTTTTAATTTTCTTAAATTTAAACTTAAACTTTAATATTTTATTTAAAAAATTTTCCTCTAAAAATTGACAATATATTAAATGATATATTAAATTAAAATTAAAAAATTAAGTGAAATAAAAAAAATAAGAATTTATTTTTTTTAAATGTTAAAGTTAAAGCCAAATAAATATTTAAATGAAATTCTGAAAATTTAGCTTTAATTTTTATTTAAATCAAAAAAAAATTATTTCTAATTTTAACTTAAAAATGTATTTTTAAAATTAAATTTTTTTTAATGAAATTTCATAGTTTAATTTAAAATAAAATTTCAGATAAAATTTTTTTAGATTAAAATTGAAACTTTAACATTTCATTTAAAAAATTATCCATTAAAAAATGTTAAAGATTAAATTAAAAAATTAAGTGAAATTAAAAAAATAAGAATTTTTTTTTAAATGTTAAAGCTAGAGCAAAATAAAAATTTAAATGAAATTCTGAAATTTTTACTTAAATTTTTTTTTTTTTCAAAAAAAAATTATTTCTAATTTTAACTTAAAAATGTATTTTTAAAATTAAATTTTTTTTAATGAAATTTCAAAGTTTAATTTTAAATAAAATTTCAGATATAATTTTTAAATTGAAACTTTAACATTTCATTTAAAAAATTATCCATTAAAAATGTTAAAGATTAAATTAAAAAATTTAGTGAAATTAAAAAAATAAGAATTTTTTTTTAAATGTTAAAGCTAGAGCAAAATAAAAATTTAAATGAAATTCTGAAATTTTTACTTAAATTTTTTTTTTTTTCAAAAAAAAATTATTTCTAATTTTAACTTAAAATTTTTTTTTAAAATTTAATTTTTTTTTAATGAAATTTCAAAGTTTAATTTTAAATAAAATTTCAGATATAATTTTTAAATTTAAACTTTAACATTTCATTTAAAAAATTATCAATTAAAAGATGTTAAAGATTAAATTAAAATTAAAAAATTTAGTGAAATAAAAAAAATTAGCATTTATTTTTTTTAAATGTTAAAGCTAAAGCCAAATTAAATTAATTTTTGGTTAAATGAAATGTTTAAATAAATGATAAAAAAACATACTCAAGACTTGCTTGTTTATGAGCCTCTTCGAGATCGTTTATCTCGTTGCTTATCACATCCAAAAGTGCACTTGTGTCCTTATCGGTGTCGATCGGTGTCTTTTCCTTAGCTACAAAGCTCAAATATAGAGATCTTTGCTCGTTTATTTTGTTTAGTATGTCTGATAGGTAGAATGTTTTGTCTTCTAGTTCCCCTAAAAATTGTCTCAAATTTTCAATGGACCTTAAGTAGAGAACATGTGGGTCCAGCTTGGTCAATTTATGCACATAACTGAGAGAATTTTTGAGGTTTTTCAGCTCGTTTAAAAGCTCGGACACAGATTCGTCCAAATGTTTGCTCTCGCTCAAACTAGTCTCCATTATCTCCCATCTATGCACAATATCTTTGAATGAAAAAAAAAATAATTATTTTATTTTAAAAGATTTTATTAGTGCATTAGAGGAAAAATCAAAGCCATTTTTTTCCTTAATTTTTTCCTTTATTTTGCTCAAAGTAAAAGTATGCGCTTACCATCCAATTTAGATTGATAAGAATCAAGCTTTTGCTGTTTAAACTGTTGAAGTTGTTGGTGTTGTTTCAATTCGAAGTGATAAGTGAACGTTGGCTGGACAGTGTCGGCCGAGTCTTTGTTGTTCGAAGTTTTAATTAAATTTCTAATCAATTTTAAATTTGAAATGTTTGTGTGACATATTGCTAGCAAATCGTTCTAAAACAAAATTTTAGTAGATATTTAAAGATTAACCAAAAAAAAAAAATTCGAAAAAATACAAAATTTATTTTTATTCAAAAATTTTAGCATTTTTTTGATGAAATTTTCTAAATTTAAAAATCAAAAGAATTTCTTACATATTTGGGAATGTGAATTTTTGACAAACTAAACTGATTGTTGGGTAATCGATTTGACTCTGTTAAATCCAATTGGGATAAAGTTGATTTTAATTCTAAATTGAAGCGTTTATGCCAGCAATTTAGCTTGGTCACGTGACCAAGCTGATCTTCAGAGTCATTTATAATGTCCTGAAGTTCGTTTAGTTCGACTTCGAGCATTCTGTACTGGTAGGTAAAAGACATTCTGCGTCTCTGGCCTAGTGAATTCTTAAAGTCGCTGGTGGCCGTTTCGTTAGAGCTGGAACATTCAAAGCTCGACAAACTGTCCTTTTTTTCTGTTAGTTTTCGATGGACTTTGGGCTTTTTGGTCTCATGGTAGAAGTGGCTTCCAATTTGATTTAAACCAGGGGTCGATACTCGTCTTGTAAAGCGAATTCGTTGCCTCGGCGATGTGTAATTATTTGACTTAAATTAAATATTTTAATTTTTAAAACTGATTAAAATTTTTTTAATTTTTTCTCATAATTTAAAAAAATAACTTTAACTTTTTTTTCAAGCAAATAGAAAAAATGATTAATTGCACAAAAATTCTAATTATTTATCTCTTAAGTAATAAAAAAAAAGGCGATGAAAGGTCTATAAAAATTATTCTCAAGGAATAATGAACAAAAAGCCGAATTGATTTGAAATTAAGATTATCAAGATCAAAGGAGGTTTAATTTATAAAAGTATTTTTAATATTTTAAATTTTTACAGGAAAGATGGACTATTTTTAGCAATAAACAATATTCAGCTTTTAGAAATAATTCGATGCATTTTTTCTAATTTTTTTATTTTACTTTTGCAGATTTTGTATTAATTTTACCCAGTAACTAACTTATTTCAATTTTTTTTTTTAATTTTTTTTTAATTTTATTCAATTTTACTTAGAAAACCTAAATTTATAATTATCTCATTTAAAATTTTATCGTTAGGCTGAAAAGAAGGACTAGATCCATTCTACACAGCCTGAGGGTCTCCCTCAAATTATTTAATTAAATAAATAAATAAAATAAATAATATTCAGAGATTTTTATGATTTTTTTGCACCCTGAAATGATTGGAAATACCCAAAAAGATTTGTGAAAAAAGAAGAAAACACTTTGATCTAAATCATTAAAATGATTTTTTAACAAAAAAAATTATTTAGTGAGTTTTTTAATTGCAATGAAGATACTTAAATTTTCTAAAATGTTGGAAACAATAAAAACTATAAATGGTAATTTAAATGATCGTGAATATTTAATTAGACATGGGTATAGTAATTCGGCTTCGTTTTTTCTTATTTTCATGCTCAATTTCTATCTTTTTAATCATACTCTTAAAAAATCTTTAAATAATCTCAGAAATGTATTAATGAATTGCTTAATTAAAAATCTAAATAATTCTAAATTGTATCTATTTTTAAGAAAAAAATAAAATTTAATTTTTTTAAAACTTTCTAGATCGTGATTAAAAAGATAAAAATTGAACATGGTAACAAAAACAAAGGAAATCGAATTCGAGTAAGTCTCGATAATCGAAAATTAATTCTAAATATAACTAAACAAAAATTATTTTAATTTATTCATTGACGTTTTTCTGAGTATGATAAAAAATTATTTGGCTCTTAAATGATCCAAGGAACATTTAATTTTCTTCATAGACCGATTGAAAATTTTTAAAATACTACTGTTATTTTAATATATAAAATATTTCAGGTTTATTCATGAACTTTGATCCAAATTGAATTTGAAATATTAAAAACAAATTATTTTTCTTGCTTCGAATACCTAATTGAAAGTTTTGCAAAAAAAAATATACAGCTTCAATAAAATATAACTAAAAACATTAATAAAATTTTTTGTTGATTATTTTAAAAATATGTTATCTTTTAAATTTATTTATAGAAATTATAAAAAGAAAATGAACTTAATTTTTCAGAAATCTTTCTTTTCTGAGCTTTAAAAATTTTAAAAAAAATCTTTTTAGGAAAACTGTTTTATGACTGACTTTAAAAAAATAATCTAATTAAAAATATTTTCTCTTGACACTGAAAATAATAATCAAAATCAAAATAACGATGATTGACAATTTTAATAAATGTCTTCTTAATTAATGAATTCAAAAATTACCTTTTTGTTTTTTCACAGCTTAACTTTTATTATAAATTTTTTTATAAATGAATACTTCCAGCGAACTCTTTTCTAAGTGTTTAAAAATTATAAATTTTTTAGTGTCAGTGTTTTTAATCATTCTAATACTAATTCATTGCAAAAACGGTTATTTTGTTTCTTTAAATGTAATTAGTATTATTAATCTTTACTAAATTATGTTTATTTTCTAATTCAATGAATCAAAAATATAAAAACAATTTTTTTTCTAAAATGTTAGTATCAATCATAATTATAATAGGTTTTTTTTTATTTCTTTAACTTAAGTTATTCTAATTTTTAATAGTGTCATTTACCATTTAGCACTTTTTCTAGCGTTTATCACCCAAAAGACTGTTTTAGATATTGAATTTAGACCCAAAATTGATATTAAAAAAGTTCTTTCTTCTCAGGTTCTTTCGGTGATTGGTACATTTAATGGTGATACAAGGTAATCTTCTAATTAAATAATAAAATCGTAAATTATTATATTTAATTTTCAGCTTCAAATCATCTTGTCATTTAAGTTTTTTTTTTTAAGATAAAAATAATTAAATCTCAAATTTTATTTAATGGACTTATTGTTTTTTTTTTTATTAATTGCAAATTATATATCTAAGCATATTTACCCTCTTTCGTTTTTACATATTTTCTATCTAATTTTTTTTCTCCTAAACTTTTTTTTGTTCTCAAAGGTTAATTAGATTAAAATAAATAAACATGAAATTTTGATTTTTCATTTAAAAATCGTATGAGTGCTATTTTTCATATTCAAAATAAACAATTTTTGATTTATTTTGGCCTTCTAGATTACTATTAAATCTTAGAAGTCGATTAACTTTAATAGGAAATGAAAATAAAAATTATAATCGAAATTTGAAAGTTTTTAAAGGTAAATAAATAAATGATCTAAAACAAATAATTATTTTATTGGAAGTTGAATACAAGTTAAAAAAAAAAAGAAAAATTTTAAAACTATACTTTAGACCTAAGTAAATTAGACTTAACTTAATAGAGTCGATTTCACTTAAGCTTAAATATTGATTTCAAAATTTTTTTTCGAAATTCAATCTTACAATTTTTAATTAAATTTATTAGAATATTTTTAATTTTGAAAAACTTTGCAGATTATTGAATTAATTCGATAAAATTTAGTAATTCTAGGCAAGTATATTATTCTCAAAATAATTGAACTAAAATGTCCCAGATCAGACAATGGTAAAAATTTTTTTCAAAGAAAAATATTATAAAAATGTTCACTGAGAAAAAAAAATTAAAATTTTTATCTACAGAAAAAGACCACAGAGTCGAATAAATTGAAAATAAAAATGACCACAAATATTTCAAGTTAATTAATTATCAAGTGACCATTAACTTTTGATTAATGTTTTCATTCTGGTCAGGAAAGCTCCCAATTTAATTAAAAAATTTCTGAAACCCTAAACTTAGTCTGAATGAGAAAAAAACTCAAAAAATGCATTTTTTTATTTTAAAATAAATTTTTCGTCATAGATGGTCGGATCCAAATTAGCTCAAATTGTAAAATTTAAACATCGGTGCAATTGAAAAAGAAAATGTGTAACCTTGAGTTTTATTAGCTATTAAACGATTACAAATGCCCACAAAACGCTCCGAGTATTTAACTTATCAAACTGTCAAATTAAAACATGTCAAAAAAAAGATACATTAAAAAATAAATATTTTTTTTCTCAAGGAAAATAATTAATAAAGACCAAGTCTATATAAACAAGTCTACTAAGACAGATTATTTAAACACTACATGACACTAATATATTGATTTAAACAATACTTTTCTTTTAATAAAAACAATTTGTACTTAATATTTTTAATTGTAAATATTTATAATTTTCAAATTATGCAATAGGGATTTTTCTTTTTTTAAATCAATATTTGCCTAACACTACCAAGACCTAGTTGAGAATGAGAATTTTTTTCTATCTCCTAGATAAATTTGAAACCATAAAAAATAAATAAAAAAAAGTCTAAATCGCTATTTAATTATTATCACTATAAAATTTTAATTTACATTTTGCTTGTGTGGTATGTCCTCGTTTGGATCTAGTTCGAAAAATAGTTCATCCCACGGTAGCACAGGTTGGTTTTTATCATTAAAACAAAAATCTTCCACAGTCACAGAATTGCTGTAAAATGGCGAGCTCTAGAAAATACAAAAATAGGAAAAAATCTAATTAAAATTGTTTTGTCTATCTTACAGTGTATCCGTCCCAATGCGGGTCAGACACGTCCGTATTGGTAGTGCTAGTCTCGTCAACCCCAGCAGCTACTATGACCGGCCCGGCACATATCACATTACTAGTCGACTCACTTTTTTTATCCGTGATTTTAGCCTCATTTACTAAAAAAAATTAAATTTTTAAAATATTTATTAATAATGTTTTGAAAAAAAGAATACAAAAATTTAATGCTTCATTTAATCAGAGGGGGATTAAGAAAGCATATAAAATGTGAATCTAAAAAACAACAACATTGACTAAAATTTTAAATTTGATTCTTCAAAAAAGTGAACTAAAACATAAAGTTAAATATTGTTATTTCAGAAAAAGAAAAAAAAAAAAACAAAAAAATTATTTTTCATTTTTGGCAAACTGTTTTTTAGGTGTTGACAAAGTTTTTTTTTTTAAATGGTACATTAATTTAATCTTTTTGGCAAAAAAATGGTATAATTTTGGTATATTTCACTTTTTTTGTATGTAGTCCACGGATCAATCTCCTAAACCAAATTTATTTTAAAAATCAGAAACACAACAACTTTTTTATTTAGAATTAAAAGCCAACAAAATAAAATTGAATAAAATGAGTTTAAAACTAATTTTTGATTAAAATTATTGTATAAATTATAATTTTATATATAAACCTCATACTGATTTTTTTTTTAAATCAAAATCAATTTTTTTTTTGCTTTAATTGACTTTTTTAATTTTTTTAACCCCCAAACTATCTTATGATTCAATTTTTGACTTCAAACTATTAAAAATAATTTTTAAATTACGTTTAATGAAATTATCTTTATAAAAATAAACTTAACTAAGACTAATAGAACTAATAAATTAGAAAATGTGTTTTTTTTTCAAATTTTTGAAAAAATGAATGTCTTTGGTCAATTTTTCTAGACGTGTACGTCTAAAAATATAAAAAGTAAGCCTAATAAATGTTCAAAATTTAATCTAGTTTCAGAGTTTTCATATTTTATATGGAGTAGTGCGGTAATCTTAGGACTAGATGCAAAAAAACTAAAATAAAAGCTAAAATTTAATTTTTTTTTCAAAATTCCAGTCCAGAAATATTTTTTTGCTACAAAAAGAATTCGAATTTTGACGTAAAATGTTTAGCTCTTTCAGAATATAGTGTCATTAATGGTAGTATATAGATTATTTCATAAGATAAACTTCTCACAAGACATAAAGCCTCAGTGTCTTAAGACCCCTAGAACTAATTTTTATTTCCCTCTAAAATTTTATTTTTCCTTGGTTTTCATATATCTAAATTACTTATCTGAAGTCAAAAATCGAATGAAATTGAGTGGATTTTTTTCATTTCCGCAGCTTTACTCTATCTAATTTTAATTTTTTAAATTTGTAGACCCATAGACAATGAACTCGTTGGTTCTTTAAGGTGCTCTTATAAAAAGGGAACAAAACTTCAGAATGACTCTATTTGAATAAAAAATTTTGCTCCTTTTTAAATTTTCTTATTGAATATTAATGGTTCTTTTTGGTTCTGTATACTTTTTTATACTAAAAATCTTCGGTTCTTTTTTCCTTTTTTTAAAAAGAACCTTTTTGGTTCTTTTTGGTTCTGTTTAGTTTCTTTTTGGTTCGTTTTGGTTCTTGTTGGTTCTTTATCTTTTTTTATACTAAAAATCTTCGGTTCTTTTTCCTTTTTTTAAAAAGAACCTTTTTGGTTCTTTTTGGTTCTGTTTAGTTTCTTTTTGGTTCGTTTTGGTTCTTGTTGGTTCTTTATCTTTTTTTATACTAAAAATCTTCGGTTCTTTTTTCCTTTTTTTAAAAAGAACCTTTTTGGTTCTTTTTGGTTCTGTTTAGTTTCTTTTTGGTTCTTTTTGGTCCTTGTTGGTTCTTTATCCCTTTTTTACTTAAGTTCTTCGGTTCTTTTTCCTTTTTTTAAAAAGAACCTTTTTGGTTCTTTATACTTTTATGGGTTTATTATCAAATTAAACACCTCAATTAAAATCTAGATCTTATTTACCAAAAAGACTCTTATTCTCTCATTACCCGAACCCTAAGCCAGGGCTCCGCCCCGAACCCCGTTATAATATTTACCAAAAAGTGCACTATGGGGTCTAAAGAACCAAAAAGAACCAAAAAGGTTCTTTTTAAAAAAAGGAAAAAAGAACCTAAGATCTTTAGTAAAGAAAAGTATAAAGAACCAAAAAGAACCTAAAAAGATCTTAAAAGGATCCTAAAATGATCCTAAAAAGAACCAAAAAGAACGATCTTTTTTGAAAAAAGAACCTGTTATATCCATTGGGTTCTTTTCTCATTGTCTATGTATGAATTTGTACAAAAATAAGTTATATTTTATTAAATTTATGAACAAAAAAAAAAACAAATTTATGTGTGTTGTGTACTTTTTAAAACAAATAAAATTATTTTTATACTTGATTCACTTTTTATAAATTTCTTTAATCCTTACCCCTATTTGATCCGCAAATTGTACTTACTCGATTCAAAGTTGTCAAAGTTGGACGAATCGGTGAACGAAATGACTTGAATTTGGTTTGAATAGTCATCATTGAAGTCACCACTGGCATTTCCGCTGCTGGAGCGGCCACTTTTCGCCCTGAACGCCTTCTCACTGCTGCTCACCTCATTGCTCAAATTGGAACACGTATCATAGGCACTGGTCACCGTGGTGTTCAGCCTCACAAGTGACTTTTTTTCACCACAACAATAGCTCAGACATTGTCGATCATAGTCGATCAATTCATGGCAATTGTCATAGTCATATTCATCCGAGTTGAAGTCGTCGGCCTCCTCTAAATTGTCGTCCAGGTCACCATCGTGTCCACCTGTTTCGTCAAGATCTACCAATTTTTTTCTCTTCACCACAGAGTACTTTCTATTTGAAAACCTTTTGAAAGCTCGACTCCGAGTCTGCTTCAGATTGGACTCACTAATGGAACGAGTGGCTTGTTCGCCGAGTAATTTGCTCGCTTGGTAGCTCAGGTCCAGCGACGACAGCGATGAGGACGAGTCGGTATTGTTGTGATGGTCGACTGGCACAATTTCGGACAGGTCCGATGAGCCAGACTCGCCATCTTCGTCGTCATCCAAGCTGTAGTATTTGACATCGGTGAGAGAGTAGTAGTAGCTGAGGTCGTTGGTCATGTGGTTGGTGTGGCGGCGTTTTTTGCGCTTTGCCAACAAGTCCACCCGTTTGGACAGCTCGGACTCGGTCAGACTGGTCGCGATTTTGCGCCTTGGCTCAAAGATGCTCGTGCAGGACATGCTTCTTCTGGGCTCAGTTGAGTGTGGCTCGTTTAGGTAAAGCAAAGAGCGGGCAAAGTGTGGTCGGTGTTTTCTTGGTCTGGTGTCAAGAGTGGTGGCCGTCGAGCTCGTTGGTATCTTTTCGTATTCGGACTCGTCGAACGGAATTATATCATCGTTTTGCTCGGTGTTCTGTTCCGAGTATTTGGAAAAATTGGGTGGTGAGTGTGTGGCAAATGTACTTGACTGGCTAGAGTGGCTAGTTTTATGTGAAGTGTCTTTAATTTGTACCTTGGAAGAAAATTTTAATTATGGGAATGATCTTGAAGGTAAAGAGATGAGAGAAAATAGAGTTGAAAAAATGTGACATTTTATCGATTTACCTCTATCTAATTAGACATGGGCAAACAAATAAAAAGCACTTAGTTGGCCATCTGTCAAGAGGCCTGAGCAAAAGTGCGCGAGATGATGAAAATAATGGAAAATTTCCTCTCTATTTAAATCAAAGTTGCCCAATATTTAATTTAAAATTTTTCTAATTAAAGCTTCTTATTTTGTTTTTTAAAACAAAAAAAAATTTTAAATTTTGATGATATTACAAAAGTAAGGGTTTTAGTAGAAAGTTTATGAGATTTTTTAGCCAGGTATTTCTTTAGTGAAACCATTGAATCTTAAATAATTCCTATTAAGTACTTATACAATTTTTTTTTTAATTTAACAAGGTAAATTTTTTTGTTTTTAGCTCGTTTTGTTTCACACGGTTCTTTTATTCGCTTGATATTTGTCAAAAATTTATGTCAAAAATTTTACTCAAGCTCCCCCCCCCCCCCCAAAGGTTTGGCCTACCTGCCGCTATCAGTAATAAATTTTCAAAATTACTCTCTTTTACGCAGAAAAAAATTGAGAAAATTTTTAATAAAAAAAGTAAGAACTAAGGTCTAAAATTATAAAAGATCTTAAAACTAACTTTAGGCCATTTCGAAAATTTTTGTATTTTATTCTCTAAAAAATAAAGTTGTGAAAAAAGAATGAAAATTTAATTAAAAAAAAAAAAATATTTATTTAAAAACTTTTTTTTGTTTTTATATTTAGGAATTGATTAGTAATTGATAAATGGAAGGCTAATCAGAGATAAAGATGGAATTGCTGATCAACTTTGAAAATTAAAGCAAAAATTTATGTCAAATAAATTAGACTCAAGCTCCCCCCCCCCCAAAGGTTTGGCCTACCTGCCGCTATCAGTAATAAATTTTCAAAATTACTCTCTTTTACGCAGAAAAAAATTGAGAAAATTTTTAATAAAAAAAGTAAGAACTAAGGTCTAAAATTATAAAAGATCTTAAAACTAACTTTAGGCCATTTCGAAAATTTTTGTATTTTATTCTCTAAAAAATAAAGTTGTGAAAAAAGAATGAAAATTTAATTAAAAAAAAAAAAAATATTTATTTAAAAACTTTTTTTTGTTTTTATATTTAGGAATTGATTAGTAATTGATAAATGGAAGGCTAATCAGAGATAAAGATGGAATTGCTGATCAACTTTGAAAATTAAAGCAAAAATTTATGTCAAATAAATTAGACTCAAGCTCCCCCCCCCCCAAAGGTTTGGCCTACCTGCCGCTATCAGTAATAAATTTTCAAAATTACTCTCTTTTACGCAGAAAAAAATTGAGAAAATTTTTAATAAAAAAAGTAAGAACTAAGGTCTAAAATTATAAAAGATCTTAAAACTAACTTTAGGCCATTTCGAAAATTTTTGTATTTTATTCTCTAAAAAATAAAGTTGTGAAAAAAGAATGAAAATTTAATTAAAAAAAAAAAAAATATTTATTTAAAAACTTTTTTTTGTTTTTATATTTAGGAATTGATTAGTAATTGATAAATGGAAGGCTAATCAGAGATAAAGATGGAATTGCTGATCAACTTTGAAAATTAAAGCAAAAATTTATGTCAAATAAATTAGACTTGAGCTCTCCACAGAAAAAAAAAATTTCTATACCAACTAATAAACTTTGGTCTAAAATTAAAATAGATCTTAAATCTAACTTTAAATCATCTCGCATTTTTTTTATTTTATTCTCTAAAAAAAGAATGAAAATTAAATTAAAAAAAAATCATAATAAATATTTATTTAAATACTGTATATGCTTTTTTAATAGATACGAATTGATAAATGGAGGGCTAATCAGTAAAAGAAAAAGATGGATTTTTTGATTAACTTCGAAGATTAAAACAAAAATTTATGTCAAAGATTAGACTTGAGCTCTCCCCAAAGGTTCAGCCTACCTGCCGCTATCACAAATAGAATTTTCAAAACAACTCACTATTAAAATAGAAAAATCTAACAAAAAAAATTTATTTCTAGACTTTTAAATTTGGGTCTCAAATTAAAAATACTAATTGGAAAAAATAAATAAATCAAAAAACTTAAGGAATCAATTGTTCCTATATTTGGCAATTTAAAATTATGCAATTTCTTTCCAAAACTTCATTGCAGAATGCTTGAATTAAACTTTAAATCATTTCAATACTTTTGTTTTTGATTAAATTAATGCTTTTTTTTTCTCTCTCTCTCTCTCTCTCTCTAAAATCAATGAAAATTTAATTTAGATCATAAAAGCTTCTGTTAATTAAAAATAAAAGAATCATAAAATTTTTTTTATTAAAAAACTTTAATATTTGATATTTTAACATTTAAATGAATGAATAAATGAAGTTAAAATCAGTCTATCGTATAGAAAAATAAAAAAAGCACTTCGCAAAAGTTCGACTAAAAAAATTCTCGTTTACATAGAAAAATTTGCTCAAATAAATGTTTCCTTTTATTTAAACCCTTGATTTTTAATTAAAATCAATTTTTGTCTTTCATTAAAATTAATGACATAATCTACAAAAAAAAAAGAAATAAAAATTTTTTTCCCAAATTTTCAAACCTAGACTCTCACCGCAATTAATCCAAGTTCGTAATGAGCTCAAAATATTTGCCTAAGCCTATGATACTTTTCCCAATTAAAAGTGTTAAAATTTTCAATAGCTGAGTAAACAAAAAAGTGCACAGTGTTTACCTCTTAACTTTTTAAAATAAATAAATCTATCTTATCTGCCTATTTAGTGAAACCTTTCAATAATTTTGACTGAAAGATCATCTATTAAATGAATACTCTACCTATGCTGAGCCTCTAGGGCGCTAATTACTAGTAGGAAATTACAAGATCTCAATATCAAAATGTTAATCACAAAATTAATTACTGCTTTTCTTTAAAGAATTTGAAAATCGATAAACCCACGGCCAACTGTTCCATGAGTTCATCGGCGCGGAAAATAAAAGCAAAAAAAAAATTTTTTTCTCAACTCAACTGAGACCATAGACCGGCTTTATATTTGCTGTACACATGAACTGATGTTACTTTTATTGCTAAAGTTATCTTAAGGTAATAAAATAATTATCCTAGACAGATCTTGAACAAACAACCTGAAGGCTAATCGCGAATAGACACAGTTTAGACACACTCTAAAAGCGATTGTTGTAACAGAATTGTACACTCAGCTGGCTCGGTCCACTTTGCCAATGGTCCAAATCAAACACTAGAAAATTTACTAAAAGATAGTTGAAATTTTGTTCAAAGGTTGTTCACATACAGACCCAAATTTGACTATTTACTCAAAGATACAATCTTGTCTATGCATACTTTGAAAACCCTCGGCTATGTGTATTCTATTTAATTAGCATCAAAATTCAAGAATGTCAAATTTAAATTTTAATTAATCAACTTGTCGCGGGACTATAATTGCCACGCATCAAAAATGATTTATATAGGAAGTGATTGCTAGTGAATCAGAAAGAAAGAGATAAATTTAAAAAAAATATTCCCTAATAATGCACATTTAAATGGATCGTTTGAGTCCTTAATCTAGCTTGTTTTATTATTATTATTATTTATTCATAAAATTACGCCAGATTCGGCGATGTTAAAAATAAAATAAAATTGAATACAAAGGAAGGAAGTTGTGTACTGTTTGTTTTCCTTTTTTTAAATTTACAATTATGTTTAAGAAATTAAAACATTAAAATAAATTTTCTTTTTTTTAAATAAATACCACAAAAGTTTTAATTTTAGATCAAATATTCAAAGATTGAGATTACCAAAAATATAATGGTTTTATAGTGTGATTTAATTGCGGGTAATTAAATATAAATGTTCTAAGCTTGCTGAATACTAAAATGTTTCGGCCCAGATTTTAATGAGTGTAATAACAATTAAACTCGTTTTTCAGCAATAGAGGACACTCGATCTAGTCAGACAATTCGAGACCTACTAATTAAACGGCAATCATGAATTTTGCTATTTTTCTTTGGCCTTAATCCTTTTTCTATGGTAATCTTTAGCTCAGAGCCGATTATTTGGCTTTTGATTAGTGTCTGTATCCAGTTACCAAATACAAGTGGCAATGGGCATATCCAAAGTGTGATATTTTTATGTGGCTTTTGTCTCTCTCTTTCTCTAACTAACCAAGTAATTGGAAATTTTTTTTCTTTTCAATTTTAAGACTAAAAATAAATATAAAATTTAATTACTGTCACAGATTTTTGTAAAAGCAATCTTAACTTTAATAAAATTTAATTTAGAAATTTTTTTTTTTCTTTTTTTTCTACAGATGCTCAATTTTAATTACGTGACATTTTTGTTGGCGGCCAAACCATTCTATTGATTTTTGTTCTCAATACTTGGATAATTTATTTCGAATATCTTGATGCTACTTCGGATGAAAATGAATTCAATTTTTGCCCCCATATTCCTAGTACTAAAAATCGATACTACATTGTACTTGACAAAAAAAATTTGATCAGCTTAATAAAGAAGAAAAACTAAAATAAAATTTTTATTCAAATAAATTATTTTTATTTAATTCTAATCAACTTAATAAAGAACAAAAAACTAAAATAAAATTTTTATTCAAATTAATTATTTTTATTTAATTCTAAATAATTTAGTCCAATTCAATCTATATTCTTTTAAATTGATAAATCTTAGATCATTGAATCAAATGGTAAAAAGTATGACCAGAGAAAGAATGATTGATAACAATCTAAAGACTTGGTTGAATAAATTTTTTTTTAATTAAATGAAAAATAAAGAGTTGTTAAAAAATTACAAGCCTCAAGTAAAAGTCAAGAATTGGCCTTTATTTTAGTGATTTTGACTTTAACGTGTAAAAATTCACGTCGCCGAACTTTGAATTAAAATCGTTGACTGGGACTTTTGAAGAAAAATAATCCAGGACTTGGATTTTAATTTGGGACTTTTAAACAATTCTACAAATAAATAAAATACAGTTTTATTCAAATAAATTATTTACGTCTAATTTTAAATAATTCAATCATTATTCTTTTTAAATGCTAAGAAAATCTAGAGACTTGGTTAATTTAAAAAAAAAATTAAAAAAAAAATGAAAAAAGACTAAATAAATCTTTTATTTAATTCTAAATAATTTAGCTCAATTCAATTTTTATTCTGTTAAATTGATAAATCTTATGTCATTGAATAAAATGGTAAAAAGTGTGACCAGAGAAAGAATAATTGATGAAAATCTAAAGACTTGGTTAAATAAACAAAAAAAATTAATTAAATGAAAAAAAAAACTGCTTAAAAAAAAGAGAATTTTTATTAAAAAATTCATAAAGTCAAAAATTTTTGGATAAAAAGAAAATAGGAAATTGTGATTTAAATAGGGGTATACAAGAACCGGTCTGAATCGGGCTGGATACAATGAGGAAGCCGTGTGAGTGCAGACTTATTTCGAGATCTGACTTGAAAGGTGATCTAAGAAAAAGAAAATTGGGGCTAAATATGGACAAGAAGCCTAACAGTGATATAGTTTGTAAATGGCATTGAATACTTAGAAAAAAAGGATATGTTTGACTGAGTATAAATATTAAGAAAACAAATTTTTCTAATATATAAACTTATCAAATTGTATATTTTGATTAGAGTTTGAGGGCGGCCAAATAGAGCCTATTGCATAAGAATCGATTGATTTTTTGATCGTTTCGGAAACAAGGAGATTAGAGGCTGAGAAAAACTCTGTTCAATTGCATAACCTAAATTTAGGCCGAACAAAAAAAAAATAATAAAAAAATAATATTAAAATTTTCAAATAAAAATATGAATGCAAATTTGATACTTAGGATTTTGTTGTCAAAAGCCTAATGACCGAAATTGTATTTCTTTATTTTTAATGCGTGATATATCCGAATAATACCTCAAAAACATAAACACGTCTATTGACATGCGGGATACTTAATTAAAACTCATGGGCAACAGCCAGACTATTGACAACTGTTTTCTATAAAGTCAACACTCTATTCAATTCACGCTGGGCTATTCACTATTTAAAATTTGAAAACTTTTCTAAGCGCTCTAAGGAGCATGTTTTTGGCATAAATCAATGCTTTTAAAATTTGCATGATAAGTGATCAAATACTTAAATATAGTTATCATTTATTTTTGTTGTTGATATCATTATTGAGGTTAGTGCATTGTGTTGGTCGCATTTTTCATTGAGTGCAGTTCCTAAACCATATGATTAAACATGTTATCGTCTTATTTGTTTATCAGCTTTTGACCAAACTTAGATTTATCATTCGAAATTTGACCAACACCAAAACAAAATAGTTTAGATTCGATGTTTGTCAATCAAAAACATGACCCTTTTTATTTATTATTTGCTTTTAATGAGCGATTGTCATCTCATAACCAAAGATGAACTATTAGTTTTTTATCAGCTCTTTTAATTGATTTAAAAAAAAGCCCACAAAAAATTCAAAAAATTTCGCTTCTCTTTCCATTAATTTATTGATTATAAAATAATTTTTTTTTAAAAAAAATAAAAAATAGTTTAAATCTAGAATAAAATAAATTTGAGACGAAATAAAAAACTTGGATTTTAAAAATTTCACCCCTTTCTACATTAATTGTTTTAATAAAAAAACATTTTTAAACTTTAAAAAAATATTCTAAATCTAGAATAAAATAATTTTTGAGACGAAAAAAAATTTGGATTTTAAAAGATTTAACCCCTTTCTCCATTAATTTTTTGAATTAAAAAACATTTTTTTTAAACTTTAAAAAATATTTTAAATCTAGAATAAAATAATTTTTGAGACGAAAAAAATAATTTAGATTTTAAAAATTTTACGCCTCTCTCCATTAATTTTTTGAATAAAAAAATATTTTTTTTAACTTTAAAAAATAGTTTAAATCTAGAATAAAATAAATTTGAGACGAAATAAAAAACTTTGATTTTAAAAATTTCACCCCTTTCTACATTAATTGTTTTAATAAAAAAACATTTTTAAACTTTAAAAAATATTTTAAATCTAGAATAAAATAATTTTTGAGACGAAAAAAAAAATTTTAAGATGAAATAATTTTAAAAGCTTCCATTTATAGCTTTCAAATCAAAATTAAAAATACAACTAGTGCTAGAATTAAGCTCAAGTATTCTGATTTTTAAAAAGACAATTTTTTTGGAAAAAAATTTAGAAGGTGATATGAAAGAAAAGTGACATGATCGATGTGTTCAAATATTTAGTTGGTATTGAAGAGATAAGACAAATTGCAAGTTAGATTGACAGATTGAACCATAAAAACCAAAATAGATTTTGAAATTGAAACAGATTGCAAATACTAATTACTAATTTTGACAAAAAATTTTTAAAATAATATATATTTTATCCAAAATTCTATATTATTTTCTTTAAACACTACTAAGATTAAAAAAATTGAAATAAAAATGACTTTGATTAAAATTGATTTATGAAAAAAATTTTAAAATTATTTTCTGAATAAAATATTCAAATTTTTTAGCCCTAAAAAATTAATTGTGTTTAGAAAATAAATAAAAATTAATTTCAAGTTTTTTTTAAAAACACTTCTAGGCTTTAAATTAAAATTTTAAACGAACGGAATTTAATTGATACTAGTCAGAGAGAGTTAGTGAAAAAGAGATTAATATAATACATAAAATAATAGGAAGAAAATGCCGGGGATATTTTTTCACGGTAGAAAAATACAATTTAGAGGAAAAGTGCATTAGACTCGGATTTAGTGAGCCGTTTTGAGTCTAATCGCACAGAATTGACAGGACAGGTCTTCCACTTGTCTGCTCTGTAATTATGAAGAGTGTTTATAATCTGACTGCTTAAGTTTAAGAGAGCTCGATAAAATATCGTAGTCTAGAAAGCTGGCTACGCAAAATTGCATACAAGTGATATTGGATTTAACCTAAATTGCTGAACAATGGTTAAAATCTCGCTTAGCCAACAATTTCCAAAAGTTGATTGATTTGAATTAATTATATACTAAGATCTTAGATTAAGTACAGCTTGGAAGTATTAAAAAAAAATTTAAAACTATGCTTGTTAATCTTTCGATAATAAATCTATATATTATATACAAATAAAGGTTGTATTTAAAAATAAATAATCATTAATTGATAAATATTTATTGAAAGATAAGAAAAAAAAAAATAAATAAAACATAAATACCTTTTTTAAACGATTTATTTCTTGTTCTAGTCTACACTGCCATTCGAGACTTTTCAGCCATAGACAGTGCCATTTATTCTGCAAATACATTCCATTCTCGTATAGTGCTGCGTACTCGTTGTGCTCTTGGTTCAATTTGGCGCTCAATTTAAGCACTGAATTGATGATTTTTGCGTGAGATTCAATGTCATTTTGAAGACACTTTTAAAATATTAAATTACTGAAAGAACAAAAAAAAATTGTCTCCGACCGGAAACAATACCTTATGCTCGTTTAGACAGTGTTCAATTTCGGACAATGTCCACTCGGGTTTTATTGATAGATTTTCTAGCAAGTCTTCGACTGTGGCTAGCCATAGTTGAAAATTTTTCAAGTCCTCGCCAAGATCTGAACAAAAATTGAGATGAAATCAAAGCCCACGGGACAAAAGATAAATATAAAAGATAATTTACTTCTCTTCTTTTTATACTGTTTTTTTTTTATTTTAATACGGATATTTTTTTTTACTCAAATCGCCAATGTGGCGTAGTTTATTTAAACTAGTAATAATAATAATAATAATAATAATAAATATGTTTACCTTTGGCCATATCTTGATTAAAATATCGCTTTGAAATTATTGATTCGATTGATTTCCACTGTTTGTTCAAGTAATGAAGCTTGGATAAAACATCATGCTTCAAGTTGGGATGATACTTTATCAAATGACATGCGTACTCGTTCAATAGTTCCCTACGAGGCGATCTCTTTAGAATTTCTTCATAAACAATCTAAAAAATAATTATCATTAATAAAATGAGAACAAAAAAATTTTTTTTTTAGTTAGTTTTATTTGAATGAATAATTAAAATTTGTTTTTATGGCAATGAAAAGTCACGACATATTATGTAACCACAATCTACCGGGACCTTGGATCAAAAATTTAATTACTTGATTGGAATATTTTTCACAAAAGCTCGTTGATGCTTTGTTGGTATGTCGAAAGCATTTGAATTGATCGAGCCAACTTTTTATTTGATTAAACTGATGCATAAATTCTCTGTAAGACACATTGGCGTTCAGGTCCTGGCTGTCACTTTTCTGCGCACCAGAATGCTTTTTTGACCAAGATTCATTTTTGGCATTTACAAAATAAAATTTTCTCTTAAATTACTTGGCATGTTTCTATCAGGCCTTTGTCCATCAAAAATTCGTAGTGTTGCTGAAAAGCTCCGTAGAAATTTTCATCAAGCTTTTCCAAGCTTGACGTTGACTTGTGCAGGACCAGATCACTGGCAGAGTTTTGCATGCTTCTTAGGAAATAACATTTTAAAAAAAAAATTTTTTTTAATATATTTTTTTCTTCCGCTTACTTGGCCGCTAGACTTTGCATGTCATTAAGTTATTTAGAATTTTTTTTTTGTCACTAATTTTATCTCGAAGCAAAATTTAAACGCGAATCGAGCATTTCGGATAAAAGAAAAATTTGATTTTTCTTTTTAATCTAAAGTTGAAAAAAAAAATTAATTTTTGGTCAACCGTCTGCCAATGACATCAAATAACTTAAGATAAAGAACAAAAATAAAAAAATTTCAATAAAACCCCATTTTTTTATCATAGATTAGACCGATAAAGCCACTCAGATAAGAAACTAGTAGAACTGGTGTCAAGCAAAATTTTTAAATTATGTAAATAAATTTTTGAGCTTTAGTTTTTATTTAATTTCTTAAATTTAACTTTGTAATTAAAGTTATCTATGCTAGTCCAAGTCTAGTGTTACCACACATTCTTTTTTTTGAATTTTTAAAAAAATTTTTTTGTTGAAAAAAAAGTGCCTAGTTTATTTCTAATCTTGTTTAACTTTAGTGTCCATTCAAAAAAATATTTGCCAAAAAGATATTCAGCAAAATTGACTATTTGATCATTTTGGCATTCAATTTTGGCAAATAACGCAACGCACTGCATCAAGACCGAATTCTAATTGCTCGGTCTTGAAAAAGATTTCCACTTGCACATAATCAGAGGAAAACCTTAGAAAAACAATTATTTATTATTTAAGCTTTTGATTAAAATCTAGTAAAAACATATTCAAGTTTATATAATTTGGCTTTATTCTGCTGACTTCATTAGAGGCCCTAGTTAAGAGTGCCAGCAAAAAAATGAATAAATTAAGCTTTTGAACAAAGAACGGCCTTGTGGCTTAGTAAACGCTTCCTAAAGATATTTATGCTTGGTTTTTGATGACTTGGCCGAAATTAATTGCTTGCCGCTTCTCAAGAACCAGTGTGGCAAAGGACTGCACACATTGACAACATCCATCCATGCGTCAATTGCTTATCAATGCTTTAGATCAAGATCGATTCGTGTTTCACTTCAAATTCAATAAGCTCGCATCGTTGTCAAGCACTTGATTCCATTTAAACAAATTTCTAAAATGCAGGTTAATGTCAAGCTAAGTGCTTGCCTGTTTAGCCAAAATTTAGCACAAAAAAAAACTAATTAAAAATTAGAAAAACAATAAATTTTGTCAGCAGAAATTGTTTGACAGCAAAAATGTCAGAAGTCTTGGAGAAACTCAGTGTTCCGTAAGAGAATTCCGGCTCTAATGGTTGATCATAATTAATTGGTTAAATGATAAAATACTTGACCAAATGATCATTTCGGCGCTTCAAAACGCCACTTCAACTGCAAGAGGATCACTGAGTTCTAGGTCAGCACTCGAGAGCATTTATCGATCAAAATTTGGCTCAAGATCTTAACTCTAAATGGCCTTTAAATAGGTTGATAATCCGGAAAACAAGGACCTGACCGGATTTTGTTTTCCTCAGTGAAAAAAAAATTTAAAAAAAAAATTTTAAATTAAAAATTTTTGGAATTTAGTTTGGAAAAAAAATAAATAAAAAAAATTACAT
Source organism: Brachionus asplanchnoidis (assembly GCA_025491095.1). NCBI lineage: Eukaryota > Metazoa > Rotifera > Eurotatoria > Ploima > Brachionidae > Brachionus > Brachionus asplanchnoidis. The sequence goes on from JAILYF010000006.1 coordinate 3,206,681, forward strand.
AATTTATCTCCTACTTTTAATTTGAAAAGAGATAAGATTTGAAAAATTTGCTCTGAGTGGATTTTGACGATTAAAGTTTTGTTAGATGCTGAAAAATTTTTGCAAATTTAAGATTCAAAAGCTATTCATTTTGCTATTGTGATTGCCAAACAAAAGATAAACTTGTTTTAAAATACACATAAGCATATATATAAATATAAAAATATATAAATATATAAATATATGAATCAACTACCATGAAATTGGATTTTGCCATAAATTGTTATTTAAGAAAATTTCTTATTTATTTGTAATTAATTTAAAATCGATTGAAATCAATTGTCCTAGAAATTTAATTTAAATATTTCCGCTTCAAGAGCTTAAAAAAATACAACTTAATTGAATGTACTTATTCGAGCATTTACAAATGTCCTCAAGTTAGTAGAATTTAGTCCAAAAATGTGTTGTTATGAAATGTTCTCTCAGATTCTACTCAGACTTGAAAAAATTAATTTTACTCAAAAAGATGTTTCATTCAAAGTGAAGCAAGTTGTTACCTTTGAAAAAAAAAAATTTCATAATTAATTGAATTTTTTGCTAGTCCTTACCTGAAAGAATCTGCTTTCAGACTTAGAACTAGTATTCTAATGATATATCTACTAGTTAAATTTAGAATTTTTTTTTATGTTTTTTCTAGAAAAAATTATGATGAACAAAAATTTGAATAATAAAAATGTCTCGGACTGATTAAGTCAAAACGGCATGTTTTTTATCAAGTTCGGCAAATTTTTTGTCTAAAAAGAAATCCATCGAGGAAAAAAAAAACTCAATAGATTAACTCCAAGCTAAACATTGATCAAAGCAAAAATTTAAATAAAAGCAATAAATTATTTTTTTAATTTTTCCTAAATAAAAAAGTGAGTAAATAAATACCAATAATTGATTTGGTTTAGAATTTGCAAATAGATAAATTGTCACTGAATCGACAAAACTATTTTTTCCTCAAAGGTGTACTCAAACTCGCTTTCAAGTCAACTTTAATTAAATACCGACAATTTATCTGTTTGCCACAATTTTTATTTTACCTCAAACAAACAAAACTCACAAAAACAAAGCTCGATATCGAGGCTTATTTATTGCGTAAGAGAAAAAATATTAAGAAAAAAAAAATTCTGAATAATAAAGAAACTGGTAAAATATCTGATCCAATCTTCACTATAAAAATTAGTGAGAATTAATTTGGTTAAGTTGGCAGCAATTTTTTTCAGAATTAATTTGAATTTTTTTTTGCTGATCAAAAAAAAAAAATTAAATTAAATCAAATTTTTAGTTTTTAATTTTAATTTTTTATGAAAATTAAGGAATTAAAAGAATTACAAAAATTTTCAAAAATGATCTGGTCCGACAAAAAGTGCTCCCAACTCCAACTGTCTCCTAATTTCTTCTACATTTAAATTAATTCAGTGATTTAGAGATTTCCTCGACAATTTTGAACTCTTTTTCAAATCTCTGCAGACATCAATTCTTAAAATTAGTCTAAATCTTGGACACTAAAGATAAAAGCATCTAGGACACAAAAATGATAGAATTAGATCAAAATTTTAATACTTACTGTATTTTAAAGTGGACTTAAAGTGGCTAAAGAACATTCAAATAAGAAACATATTGTTGAGGCCATAAACTGAACGATAAGTCAAATAGTCTTGGTTTATGATATTTGCTTGCCAAATCGCACTCAAACGTTGACTTTGGATACGAAAAACAATTTATCGAAAGCCCAATTATTTGTTCGAATTTATCATTTGATCGATAAAGAGAATCAATCCATTGGAGTCGAGTGTCGACACAAAATTTTTATTTTTTTCCTTTTTTTTTTTTTATAATTTATTGTTTGTATTTTAAAATAAAAGACAGAAAAAAAATTAACTTGTTAAATAATGAAAATATTTTCTAAAATATTTGGAAAAATTTATTTTATTGCTCAATAAAAAAATAAAAAATTTTGTAATCGTTCCGCATGTTTTAATTTTTAGGTCGTTGACCATATTTTTGTTGCTGACCATCTAATTTACTGCACCGTTATCTAAATTAATTTAATTTAATTTTTTTTTTCATTTTTGTTTCTAAACGCATCCATTTCTAAAATCTGAACTTAAAATATTTTATTTGCCATCATTGCTGGTCTCAAATATTTAGCTTGAAAAATATTAGCTTTAGAATTAATCGATTGAGCATTGGCAAATATTGATTGTTAAATTTTTGAATATTTATTATCACTAAATTTTGTTACAAGATAATTTATTAGTTAATCTAAATCTAGAAAAAAAATCTAATTTTTCTAGTGCAACTTAACTCAAACAAAAGAAAGATTAATTGAAAAAAATGAAAATTTATGATAACCTCTTAGTCGGACTTTGAAAATGAATGGAAAAATAATGAACAGATGTAAAATGATGTAGCAGTTCATGCAGAGCTATTCGGACGGTTTAATCTCACTATTTCTTCTGTTTGCTTGGCAAGAAGCCTCAAATATTTGATTGATCAGCCCAATCTCATTAAAAAACCACTACATTTGGCATAAATCATTCTGTTTATGTTTGAGTTCCGTTTTTTTCTCATATTTGCACTCTAAACTTGAATGGAGATAAACTTTTCTGATAATTAAATGCCTCGGGTCCCAAAAAAGGATATTTAAATTATACGTTTTCCACTTGAACACGCGAAACTAATCAATGAATTAGAAGTTTAGACAAGCTGATTAGATTTCGAGTGTTTGGTATAAAAATCTCCACCGAATGTTTTTACTGTCCGTTTGCCGGCTTTAAGTCTTAACCTGGTCAAAATTTCCTTATCTCAATTGAACATGTTGTCTTAAGAACCTACTGAATTTTGATTTATGAGCACCAGTGGGATTTGGGGTGACAAAAATGATTTGTGTTCCATTCAAACAGATTTATGCTCTGAAATTAATTTTTTTATTTATAATAAATTTTTGTTATCAAAATAAAAAATCAAGTCTTATTTCATTTTTTTTTAATCAGCAATCAGCAAAATCTCAAAGGCCAATATTTCTTTCTGGAAATTAAACTCTTAATTAATTTTGAAATATTAGCCTTTCATGAAAATTTTCTGCTCGTAAATAGTCTAATAGCTATGGTGAAAAGTGCAGTTATTATTTATGACCATTAATTAAAAATTGTATTTCCTGAAAACTACAGATTTGAGAGAAAGCTCATTTTATTTTTTTTGTTGGGGAATTGGATTAAAAATTTTTATGTAAGCACTATATCCATCAAAGTTATTCAATAATGACCGAGTTCCAAACGAGCTAAACTTAATCATTTCCCCTCAGGGCTAATCAAAATATTCTAGAACTTATCAAAATAAAAGCTCTTTAATCATAAAAATTTTGATCGCAAATTAAATTTAGATTTTTATCTAAAATCTTTTTAAATTATTTACGGTGTGATTAATTTCTTGGTGTCATCCGATTCAGCGAGTTATTGAGGACTTAATTTCGGGGCTTTTCTTATTAGAATTTGAATTTTTTATTTGATTCAAATAAAAGAACTAGATAAAAATTATTAGATTAATTAGAAAAATACGAAAAAGCTTTAAAAACTTCTAATTATTTTTTGTTTCAAAAGGCCCCTGATATCATTATTATATTTTTATATGTTAAACCCGTCTAACACAATCACACTAAGACAACTAATGATATTCCACTCTTTGTTTTCAGTATTTTAATTCAACTGTTTGAGCATTTTTAAAGATAAAAAATCTCTTAAAATAATTAAGTTAAGTTAATTATTATATTTTATTTATTTCAAAAATTACGCCAGATTCGTCGATGACAAAAAAAATTAAAGTTAGCAGTAAAAAAAATTATAAAAAAATTAAATTAATAAAATCTTTGAAAAATATAATATGATAACTTCTATCTTACACTGTCTAAATAGCATCGTTGTATCAAGTTTATCAAAATTATCTTTCTGGCTGGAAAAAATTGTTAACTTTGCATTTAAATTGAATCCTGCAATTAAATTTGCAGATAAAAATTTTAAATGCAGAGTCAAGATTTAATAATTTTTTATCGGACAGGAAACAAAGCATGCAAAACATTAAACCTTCAGTTTTACTATTGTAATTCTTTGTCCAAAACTTTACACTACCATTATTTTGCCTCTTAGGCAATAAAGTTTTTTTTTGAGCAATATTCGATTTTTGTTTTTATTCAAATTTTTTTATTATTTTTTCATTTCTAACTTCATCTGATTCGACTGAAAAGGAGTACTAAGTCTTATTACAAAATGCCCTGGCTATTCCCAAATAATTTTTATTAAATAAAAATAAATAAATAAAAAATAAAAATAATTTATTCATATTATTAAAATAAAAATTAAACTGTATTTCTTCTGTCACTATTTTTCTATGTGTTATACGCAAGGAGCTACCATAGATGACCTCCTAGTAGGCCACCTCCGCCAGCTAGTCTGGATTTAGCTTATATATATTATTATATTTACTCATATTATTCAATTTCATTTAGAAAATAAAAATTGATTTTTTTTTTCTTCACTGAAAAAATACTGGACTCATAACTTTGTAATGTTTCTAAAAATCTAGAATTTAAAATTTTCATCAAGACCTAAAAGAAAAATAAAACAAATTTAAAAAAATTTACGTAAGCAAAAATCTTTGGCAAATAATTGGAACAAATAAAAATGTATTTTTCATACAATAATAACAATTAACTTTAATAATAGAATATATCTGACAGTAAGCCTGAGAGTATGGAATCAATCATTTTCTCTTAAATAAATAAGAAATTTTCTTATGCAATTGATTCAAGTACAAAAACAAACACTTAAGCTAGTTTTCTAAAGACTCTTGATCATAAAACATTAAAATCTTTATTTGCGATCCAAATGTTCTTTGCGAAACAAACCAAATATGAGCTTATCTAAATCAGCTTCAACAAAGTCCTCTATTGTACCTTAAAAGTCACTCTCATGCAATTTTTTGTTGTATATTAATCCAACATCGTAATTGTTTTCACCCAATTCTGCTAGATTACCAAAGGTTATATAAAAAAAAGCAATAAAATATATATATATATGTCTACAAAATTAAATATATCAACTAATTTTAATAAATATCATGTTGTTTTAGACTCTATTCGAAAATAAAAAAAAATAATACTTTTTTTATTATAATAAAGCAATAATCAAATAAATATTGTATTAACTTACATATTTATAGAAATTCAAGAGACTAGTTTGACTTTCGTGCTGAGACTAGACTGTTCCCGTAAGGTACTGAACACTGGCTCAATAATCCGATGATTTTATATTTTAATAATATTAATAATTTGTTTAGAGCACTTTTCTTGAACGCTTGCAGTCTTGATATTCCAATAAAGTCATAATTTAATTCGACACATTAAAAATCACACAAATTTTAATTAAAAAAAAAATAAGAAAAAAACTACTTTCGTTTTTTTTTCGACTGGTCGCCTAAGCAATAAACAATTTAATGTAGACAAAATTACTTTCCGGTTTTAGACCGATGAAGAAATGTCTCCAATAATTCCTCTTAGACCCGATGTTAATTATTAAATTAATTTTTTATATTTTAATAAAATAATTTTTAAACACAAACAATGTTTGGTCGCATGGCTTGTGGGAATTTTTTTATTTTAAAAATCATTAGGTGCAAAGAATAGACTTTTGAAAGAAAAAAAATAGGTTAATTTTCCTAAGTATATCTATACCATGTTTAATTCAAGAATTTACATATTTATTCGAGTAAAAACAATTGTAATTAGTTTTAATAACAAAGAAAAGCTAGAAAGCCGCCCGGTGTGTGTATCAAATTCGAAGTTAGGCCAAATTTAATATCATTCTTTATTTTTTTCTAAAAAAAAAATAGCCCAAGCTTTTGTTGTAACATGATAGATGCAAAAAAGTTGGTATTTAAATCGGCTACGTTTCCTGGTCTGCTGTCAGTTTAAGTCTAAAAATGTTCATAAATCATCAATCTAAATCAAAGTAAGCTCAAAATCCTATCATATTTTGAGGTCAGGATCGATCGAACTAATCAAAGCGGATTTCCTGATAAGAAGTTTTAATTGAGAAGGTGAATTGTCTTAAAATTTATAAATATTTGAATTTAGGCAAAATAATCAATAAAACAAAAGTCTTCTTAATCAGGTAGATTCTAAAATTTGAATAAAACTAAGGATAAATTTTTATTGAAAATAAATATTTGCTAAGGATAACCGAATTTTCCATGGCCAGGCTTAATTTAAACTAGACTTAAGTTTTAATTGCATTCATATGGATATACGGTTTGTTTATTTCGAAAACATTCTGATTTTGAATCACTTAATTTGACCAACTTCTTGGACAAACAAATTTAGAAAATTGAGGGTTTAAGTGAAAGCAGATAGAGCTCATTTTGGCACTGAGCTTAATTATTTTGCTGGTTATAATTATTCTAATAATGATGATTCGAAAAAAAATATATTTAATTTTATTTTTTTTTTCAATCATTCCAGTTGGAAAAGATTTTTATCTTAATTTAAAAAAAAATTGAAATGGTCCAATGTACTGTACTTTACGTGATCTTCAACAAGTTTTTTTTTAGTTTGTAATTTGTTGGGCCAACTTTTAAAGGTTTTTGTGTACACACATACACAAAGAAATGTCTTGGTATATAAAAAAATAATTTGAAAAAATTTTTACAAAATTGAATTTGAATTGAACTCGTAGAACTGCTCTTTGTCAATATTTGAATAATTTTTTAGTCTTCGACAAAAATAACTTATATTCCACAAACAATCTTTTGCCAATTTAAACAAAGTTACATAACTTTTCTGAATTTTTAAACATTTGAAAAAAGTGGCCCTAGAAAAATTTGATCTATTTGACAACGCTGAAAAGCTGAAAATTGACCGAAAGTATTTTATAAGTTCAATAATCAAATATTCACTCAATTAACATTTGTAATCAAATACAAATGCTTTTCTTTAATCCAAACAAATTAAGTGTCCTTAAAATGTTGATTTTGTATTTTATTCTCTAATTAAAATAACTTTTTTTTAGCCCAAAAATATTCGGTCCGCAAATAGCGGATGTTGTAAATTTAAGTTTTAATTTCAAAGATTAGTTTTAATTTAGTTGAATTAACTTTTAAAACAAATTACCAGTCTCATTTTGAGATAATAGTCCATTTCGAGTCAACAAAGAAAAGATTCACTACCAGATAGCTTTGAAAAATATTGATAGAAAAATTTTTGAACAAAGTCCAGTTAATACTAAACTAATTATAGAGCGCTTAAAATATAAATGGATTTTTGTTGCGATGGATTTGCGTCCAGACTTGACAAAATGAAATTTGTTTTAGAATTTTTAACAACAAAATAATTTTTCACTTTCATCTAAAATAATAACAAATTTCTTTATTTAAAAATTTAATTATTTGTTTTTGTTAAACAATTGACCAAGATGAATTCTTTTGAAATTTTTTTGAATTTAAATGGCATTTTTATTTGACACTTGCCTCATACTTATTCCATTATTTAGCTGAATTGTTGCGTAATTAAGCCTCCTGTTGATTTATTTTCAGTTGATATCATGCTAAACATTCGCTTTTTTAATTATTTTTGTAAAATGTATTTTTTTTTAATTTTATAGGGTACAAAAATTATACTCCTATGAATCAAATTTGACAAGACCTAAATAAACAATTTTTTTACATAATGATAATCAAGTGATGGTTAGGATATGGTGAAAGAAAAAACTTTTAATTATTTAAATGGGCTAATATGGTTAATTGGCGAAAATTTTATGCAATATTATAACAAAAAAATTTGGTCAATTTTTGCTCATTTTCAAGGGAATTAGCTTCACTTAAAATGTGAAAAGCATTTATTTTTAATTGTCTTAAATCTCTGTATATAAAAAATTAGCGTTTAAAAAAAAATTGATTAATCGTTTGATAATTTTCTAAAGACTAATTTTTTTAAAGTTAAGTTTATCCAAAAATACCCTAGCTTTGTTAATTGTATACTAAATTGGGTTTAAATTTTTGAACAAATTTTTTTTTTCATTAATTAGAAATTTTAACAATTTTAAATTGTGCATTAGATTTGGAATTTTTAATTTGATTTAGTTGAAAATAGACTCATTGATTTTTATAGATCGTTGTTTGATTTTTGATGTATCTTGAATCAAAAAGTGATGAAATTTAATAAGTGATTATTTAAAATTTTGTTTATGTTTAATAAAATGTTTAGTGTATACAAAATTCCACGATGATTTATTTTAAAATTTGGAATTTTTTAATGAAAAACGATCATTTAGTCTTTTTAACTAGCAATAAGTTGATTCCAAGTTTTTTTTTTTAGATATTAAAAATTAAAGAGATCCAATATACTAGATCAATAAATCAATAAACTAGATCAAAAATATTTTGTAAAAGAGATTAGTTAAATAAGTAGCAGAATATGCAAATTGTTTCGTATTTATTAAATGGATTAAATTAACTTAATGGATGAAAATAGTTGGAATAGTTTTCTAAAAAAAATATCATGTGTTTTTTTCAGATATATCAGGAATTATTTTTAAGTCTGTTAAGTCCAAAAATGTTAAATATGCCAAAATTTTAAAGGTAATGTAATTATATTAAATAAAAATAATATTATCCTCAATAAATATTTTTTGTATATAAAAAATTAACACACATAAACAATTAAATTTTGTTTTAAAAAAATTGATTTTTTTCCAAACAACTTTTACTTTCCTAAAAAAAAAATATTTTTTCTGAAAATAAAAAAAAATTTATAAACAGTTTTTTTATTTCTTAATACTGTTTTCCCTCGTATGCTGCACCATTTGCTTAGACACGCGTTTGGATGATGCACCAAAGTACATCTCGTCCATGCTGAAGCATGCTAATTAAGATTACATGGTCTAATAGCATTATCAAGGGTTTAGGTCCACATCAAACTCTGAAATTCTAAATTTAATGCTTCATCAAGACTTGAAAAAACAAAAGGAATTTTTTTATTATACATTTGGTGCAGCACCAAGATTTAAGAAAAAAATTTTAGAAAAATTAATTTGTTATTATTTCGATTTTTTATTATCTAAAATTGAGTTCTGGTTCAGCATTATTGTTGTAAAATTTTAATAATATAGTTACAAAAAATTTAAAGTTAAAAAATCAATTTTCAAAGTAATTTTTTAGCTTAAATTACTATAAATTTATTCTGTTATCTAATATTTGTTTTGATTTTTTTTCTTAATTCTTGGTGCTGCACCAAATGCATAATAAATAAAAATTCTTTTTATTTTTTGTCTAAAAATCAAGTTTAAATTGTTATTTGAATGTTTAATATTTGTATTGTAGTAGAAAGGTAACTGCAGTAAATCTATTTGAACCTTTATTAATACGTTAGATACTCTTATGTGATGAAAATATTCTTTTTCAATAGTTATTTTGAACCTGCTGATTTTTTTGGCATTTAGAATCAAGCTGTTCTAGTTTTTCGTCAGATGGTTTGCCAAAAAATTTCATCTTATTTACATTATCTGATTCATTCTTTGTTCCTTTTTTTGCATTGTGAAAGGCTCTCGAAAAATTTTACCTGACGTTCTAGATCCGACTAAACATAAAAACTCGAATTCCACATAAAATAATTTTTTTAAGGATCTTTTTCTAATTAAATAATTTTGTTTTAGTTTTCCCTCTAATTTTTTTACATTTCCTTTAATTTTTTACCAAAGCTTTAAACTAATTTTAGTTGTTTAAAAGTCACAATTTTAAGTCCAACTCCGGAATTTTTTTTTTCTTAAGTCCAAAGACTTTTATTTTTTTTAAGTCCTGAATTTTTTTTAACAACTTAGACTTTAATTTGGGCATTTTAAACAAATCTAGTTTTAGTAATCATTGACCAGACTTTTTTTGAGGCACAAGTTGAAGTCAAAGTCATTACTTTCTCGGTCGCGACCTATTCATGAAAGTGAATATATTAAATTGGCTAATATTATATTCAGCCTTTTGGGTTTTAGTTAGTAAGAAATATAATTGCCAGACCATTATAAGTACAGTTTTATTTTATGTCAGAAAATCATCTTTTAAAACCAACCAAAAATTATTTTGAACGATGAATCACCTCAAGTCCTCAGCCAGCCCACCGGTTTAACAAATTAATTCTTGTTTAAAGCATTACAGACAAAAGTACTTTTGAAAAATTGCTTTTACTTTCACTCTTCTGAAGTTTCTAGTTATTTTTTTAAAAAACATATTTTTATTTTTTAATTGTTTTAATAAATTATAGAAATATTATTTACAAAAAAAATTTGCTTTAGTAAAAAAATAATTTGCATATTCATCAATTTTCTTTTTTAATTTCTAAGCTTTTAATTACCCGATTGAATAAATTCAATTCAATTCAAATTCATTGATTCTAAATTTTAAATCTTTTTTAAATGTCATTTAACCACATAAATATCTCTAAATCGAAATACCAAAATCTCTAAAAAATTTACACTTTCTTATCGAATCTAGTTAATTTTCTAGTTTTTCTCAATTTAAAAAAATAAAATAGTAAATTATTTAATTCAACTTTTTTTAATTTTCATTTTTTCTATTTTAAAATTTTTTGATAAAATTGCGGCTAAAATATTGGAGTTCTGTATAAAACAATTTGTTTATATCCTGAATTAGCTTTAAAACTTATTGTAAGATTTTGAAAAAAAAATAAAATGTATATTTTAGTTAAAAAATGAATCATTTAAGCCAGCTAGAAAGACCAATATTTATGCCGTCATTTCTATTTGTTGTATGAAAGGTTTTGACCAGCCAAGCAAGTATTTTCTATTATAAACTTTCAGAGATAAAATAACTTAACCGGGTATATATCCATTCCATTAGGGGTTCTAAATCAATTTCATCGTAAGTCTCTTTAATTTTCAAATCTGTGAAAAATCCAATAAAATAATAAAAAAGATGGCATCTTGTAGTTGACGATCAATTCAAAATATCATTTCAATTCAATGAATTTATCTTAAGTTATCAAAATTAATCTTTAAATTTATTTAAATGATTTTAATGTACTATGTTTAGCATGTTATCTTGATTTAAAAATTAATTAAATTTTTGATTTAAAAAATATTTGAAAGAATTTTCATTTTATTACTTATTCAGAATTTATTAATAATATTTAAATTTAATTTTGTATTTTGAATGCTGGGTACAGGCAATTTTGAAATAAAAAATTTTTAAATAAGCTTTGCAAGAAATCAGTTTATTAATTTAAATTTTAAAAAACGATGTTATTAATGGGTTGAGAAAATATTTGTTTTAAATTATTTTATTTTGTAAATCTACATAACATGTAAAGCATGTTACATTATAATTATTTAAATAAATTTAAAGATTAATTTTGATAACTAAAGATAAATTCTTTGAATTGAATATGATATTTTTAACTGATCGTCAACTTGAAGATTCTAAAATTTTTTATGAATTTTTTGTTTAAGATGCCAAACTATGGCATTGAGAATTTGGGAACAAAAATAAACATACAAAAATAAAAAATTCATTATTACTTTGCTGTTTAGGTTTAAAACTCGTTCTGCAAATTATATCATCCAAATTTAGCCTCTGCAAAAACATAGCAAACCTGCAAGGCAAATCACTACACATATTGATGTATAGGGATATGCAGTGATCACTACACATTACAGATATAGTGACTCATTAAATTTAAATTGCATAGTTATTGCAAAGACTAAATTTAATGTCCAGTTCAATCGAACGACATCTGTCAGACTTCGAGGGCCGACTGAACTCATTTTGTAAATTAAATTGAAAATCAATAAATAAATTTAAAAATTAATGAAAATTTTGTTTTACAAATTTTTACAGAGTTTAATTATACCTAAATAATTAACAAAACTTAAAAGAGTTTATAATTAATATCAACATAATATTATTTGAAGAAAAAATCTTTGAACTAAATAAAAAAGAAATTTAAATTTTAAATTTTAAGTTACAAAATTTACTATTCAATTTACCAGCTTCCCAAAACAGATCTATTGAGTCATTGACTTTTGATTTTTTAGTTACTATTAGATCTTTTATGACAAATTTTATTTTGCTATAAAAAAAAAATCTTCATTAAAATTATTGAATGTGATACAAACATTTCAATTGAGATGTTTGAATTTGTGTTTAAAGTGAACGAACCGTGCATTTGAACATTCAGTGAATTATATTTAAACACAAATTAAGATTGAAATATTACAGAATTGATTTCGAATGTAAATTTTGGATATTTTATTTAATTAAAAATGGTAAAAAAAAATAAATTCCAGAAAAGAACTATTTTTGTAATTTTTTAAAAATATAAATAATTTTTTTAATAAATTTACAATTTTTTACTAAAAATATAATACTTGAAAATACGTAAAATATAGCAAAATTTCACTAAAAATGTAAAATAAAAAATCATTTGATTTATTGAAAAAAAGATTAATCAAAAGTTTTAAAAAATCCTTTATATTTTTTAAAAAATACAAAATCATGTTGGCTAAATGATCAAATTAACAAAAGGTAAAACAAATCTTATCTTTTACACTATTGATTTGACCACCCCACCATATCTTACAACTACAATTTTATTTTTTCTAATTGTTAGTTTTAATTGTTATTTTATTATTTTAATATTTTTAAGTATATTTGGACATTCAAAATTTTGTTTTTTTTTATTTTTTACTTAAATTTTTCTCATAATGAGATTCTCAAAAACTTTATGTTTATTTATTCAAGTCGTTTTTCTATTTTTTAACACATTCACTGAAAAATTTTAAATTTAACTTTAATCTAATTTAACATTTTGGTTAAAATTATTTAGTTTCAAAAATGTTTTTCTTGTGGCTGAAAGGAAGGACTAAGCTTCCATTCCAACCGGCCAAGGCTTTGCCGAACTATATTTTAAATAAATAAATAAATATTTGGACATTTGTGTGAAGTCAATGAACTATTAAATTCTGAAACAATAAAATCTAAGGCGAAACTCGATCACCAAAATTTAACACCTAATTCGTCTATTTTGCCGCAAATTTATTCTTAATTGACACCAAAAAATCACAATTACCTGAGCATATCAAACCACCAATTCAAAATAGGTTTCTAAACCAAATTAATATAAATTTAACCAAATTAATTTTTTATTCCCCAAAAATATTATAAATAGTATTTTTCATAAAGTTATTTTACCGCAAATCCTAAAAAAATCAGTTGAAACTCAATCGATACGATGGCAACAGCAGTAATTCAAGATAACACAGTTTTGTCATCAAGTGAGTACGTACTTGTTAATCAAGATACTAGTGATGATGTAGATTCGGATATTGAATCTGAAACATTGCACAGAAAAAGGAAAAGAAGCAAAGGTCAAGTATACAACGTGCCTAACAATTGTCAATTATTTGATGAAGCTTTGGAAGATCTCAGTAAAATAGGCAATTGGAGAAAACAACGCAAGCATTAAACCAGCAATGGAGCAAAACATTATTTTAAATGCAGCAACAGCAAATGTCAGATGCAAGCCTACATTTTAATTAAGAGTTTTTGGTGATAAAAACTATTAATTTGGTGAAAAAATAATATTTTTTTTGGTGAAAAATATATTTATTTGGTTCATTTTTATTATTTTTTTTTTGCGATTTATTTTCGTGAAGTATTAAATAATTATTTGGTGAAGTATAAATTTAGTACCCAGTTCTATATGTTTTTAGTGATTTGCCGCAAAGATCGGCTCATGGACTTTGTTTATGTAAACGATATAAAGAAAAATATTCTCATTCTTATATGTCGAACAAATAAAGTACTAGATTTAAAAATACATTCTATTTAAACTTGTTTAAATTTAGAATGAATTGAAAATGATGAATTAATATTATTATTAGAATTTTCTTCTTTTTATTCAATTAACATAACTTTTTGTATCTTTTTCTACTTTGTACATGGGACTAAATTAAAGGAATTAATATTCCAATTTTATTCAATTTTCATTTTTTTTTTCATTTTTTTTTTTTTTTACTTTATTTTTCATTTTTCTAAATTTAATTTCATCGCCAATATTGGCGTTTATTTTTTTGAAATAAATAATAATAATAATAATAAAGAAAAATACTAATTCAATTTGTCAAATACATTCTAACAATAAAAAAATTTTTTTTATGACTCAAAAAAAATTACACTGAACATAAAAATAAACAGTTTGAGTAGCAATAAAAAAGCATGATATGAAAAGTAAAAAGTTAACCAATCATCGGCCAGGCAAAAAAAACTTTTACAAATATCGTAAAGAGTCGTCTTAGCTTTTTTGTCATGTTTATTTTGGAATTTTATAGCTGTCAAATATTATGAGAATGATTTCTTTTTCATACTATTGTAATTGTATTTTCACCAAAAAAATTTATGTTTTAAAAATACAATTTAATTTAATTTATAAAATAAATTAAATATTTATTATAAAAAATTTCGGCTAACTTTTTTGAAAGATTTGATTATGGCACTTTATTAATTCCAAAAAATCCTTAGAACAATTTTGCATTTTATATACTTTTTTATAATATTTTTGCCCTTTCCCATCAATTGACAAATTATTTTTGGTTAATAATTTTTTAATTCCTACTTATTCTATTATGTTTACTTAAGTTTATCAATTAAATATTCATGTTTTATATGCGAGGGTTAGGAAAAAATATATCATATCTCTTGAAGTGTTAGATTTGTTTATTGAAATTATTTTAATTATTTATGTTATTAAGCACCTCTCGGTGATGAAATAAGGAAAGAAAAGATAAATAAAATAAAAAAATAATTATCTGTTTATGATTTTTTTTTTACTTTTTCGAATTTGTCTCTGAAAAATTATCAAAAACGTTCATTTTTACCCAATTAATATTAATTTCTTATTAAATTACTTTTAAAATTTCTTCATCACCAGAATTTGCGTAAATTTAAAATAAATAATAATAATAATCAATAACAACTAAAGAATTGTGTTCATAATATTGAAAAATTTAAATAAATATTTCAATTAATACCGATCATATTGTAATAACAGGAATAATACAAATAATATTAATAAACAAAACATCGACCACATATAGCAAAATTTTTACTTTAATAAAAAATCTAAAACAAACAATTCTTTGAATTGATCACAAAGGATTGATTCCAAAATTAATCGTTAATTTTTTTAAATAATTATTTTTATTAAATTAAAATGATGATAGTTTAAAATGATCTTCTACTCTTTTTTAAAATACCGTCTTAATACTTTTGAATGAAATTAATAAAAATTATCTATGTAAAAACAATCATCTGTTTAATTTGGCTGATTTAAAGGCTAAGGATAATGCTCAATTAAGAAAAAATTTTTCTTTTTTTTTGTAATCATTATTTTCAAAATCAATAATTTTCACTTAAAATAAAGTGACCGCTAAAATTTAGAACCAAATTAAAAATTAAAAATTGACTTACAATATTTTTAAATATTTGTTGACCATTCTCATTTTGAAACTTTTTATTTTTTTTCCTTTATTAAATTTTTCATTGCATATATCTGGAAATTAATTTGAATTAAATAAAATACTTGAATTATATGATAAAAGAAAAATACTCTCAACTCAAAAATTAAATAATAATAAATTTTAGTTGTATTTTATTTAAAAAATTCTTTTAATTTATATGATTTAATTTTTAACATTTTTGGGTCCCTAATTTGATATTTATCGCCAATTTTACCATTGAAGTAAAGAATGATTATTAGATGATTCAAATAATGTGATAAGAGCTTCAACAATTTTCTATATTAAAAAGGGTTCAAAAATAAAAGAATAGAAGTTTTATTTTATTTTAATAAATTTTATTGTACACTTAATTTTTTATCTATTTTTTTTTATTTCTTAAGAGATTCCTGAATGTGTAACCATGATCATAAACCTCCACTAAAAATAATAATTAAAAGAAAAATTAAATTCTGCTTTAAACCAGGATATTTTCTAAGAAAAAGACAATTCGTACCTTAAGGTTATCTCTTATTTCTCCATTGAAATAAAAAATAAATGATTTAAAGATAAGTCAGATAATGTGATAAAGGATCAAAAATTAAATATAAAAAGAGTTCAAAAATTATTATAAAAAAAAAACAAAAATTAAAAATTTAAATTTAAATTTATTTTTAAGAGAAAATTAATTTTGCAATCAATTCTATATCTAAATTTTCTTTTATTTTTCAAAGAGATGTCTGAATATATCATGATGATCAAAGATCGTCTCTTCAGTCCTTTTTGATTTAGTAAAAAATATTTAAACAAAGATTAAATTCTGATTTAAATCAGGATATTTTGTAAGGAAAAAGATAATTTGTATGTTATACTTCTCCATTTTTACTATTGGAGTAAAAATAAATTTTCATATAAGATAAATCAGATCGATAATTTAAAAAAAAAGTTTAAAAAATAAATTGAGTTATTTTTTATTTTAGAGAAAAAATTAATTGTACTTTAATTAAATTAATTTTTTTTTAATTTTTAAATAAATCAAATTTTGTTTTAAATCAGAATATTTCCAGAAAATTCAAATAATGAGATAAAAGCAAAAAATAAAGGGGGCCTAAAACTAAAAAAGCCCTTAATGACATTGATTATAGTTTACTAACAAGCCAACAGGCGAAAAAAGGTTAAAAGTTAAGCTTGCTTATCAGCTTCTAATTGAACTCAATTGGAACGTCTGCGTCTCACAGTCAAATCAGGATCACAATTCAGTCAGATATAAATCTTCAATTCCCTCAAATAAATGATTTTATTATTTATCCAAAGCGAACACAATTTGATCGCTTGCGTAATTAGACTAGACAGTTTCGTTAAGATCACAAATGAAACAATCATCCATCCGGATATGGTCAATAATACGGCAAAAAATGGCCTCATTGGTCCAGCATATTTACATTGCACATTAGTGAAAAGCAAACAGATAGTAGACAATTGTTACGCAAAGAGAAATAACAAGAAATAAAACGATTCTGGCAAATCAGACTGTCTATTAAGTTTGCACAGACTGTTAATTAAACAAATTGATGCAATTGGAGATGCACAATTTGCCGACAAAACACGTAGCAATTTATCAATTTCACTAGCATATATACACTGGTTTTATCAAGCAAGGCATTTTTTTTGTTGGATTCACTTTAGTCAATTTGGTGGCATGAAAATCAAGGACAGGAGAATTTATTTAGTTAGAATGTGGCTGCTTGAAGAAAGAGCACTCTCCTTTCAGCACAAAAGAATAATTTACAAAATTTTAAATACGAAAATTAAGTACAGTGGTGATTTGAAAACAGTATTTTACGAAAAATTACGTAAAATCTGAAAAGTGAAAAAAAAGAGGTATTTTACGAAAAATAACGTAAATTTTCAAGATTTTGGTAAAATTTAAAACGGCTAATTCAAAATTTTTGAAAAAATGTCTGTTTTTTCCAAAAATCGAAAATTTAAGAAAGTTTTTATTTATAACGATTTTAAAAATAACTTTTTTTTAACCAATTTATGGAAAAAAAACTATCTTAAATTTTCGATTTTTGGAAAAAACAGACATTTTTTCAAAAATTTTAAATTAGCCGTTTTAAATTTTAACAAATTTTACCAAAATCTTGAAAATTTACGTTATTTTTCGTAAAATACTTCTTTTCAACTTTTGGGATTTTACGTTTATTCACGTGAAATGTGGTAAAATTTGGTTAATTCATGACATTTTACGTAATTTTTGGTAAAATACTGTTTTCAAATCACCACCGTAAAAATTTTTTCAAAGTAAAAAAATGTTGGCGAGGTTAAAATTAAATATGAAGTACAGAAGTAGATAATAGTTTATTTATAAATTTTTAAAATTGATTTCTTATTACTTTTGCTCCAATCATTAGAATGATTGGTTCGTATTGACACGAGGTTTTGACCAAATTTTACGATAATTAAAGTAAAATACTTTAGAATTCTTTAAGTAAATAACCAAGAGTTTACGAAAATTATCGAAATTTCAAGATATTATTTGTTAATAATGGTATAAATAAAAATTGCCAAAATATTTTGAAAAACAAGCTTTTTCTTGAAAAAATTCAAATTTTTTTATTTTTTTCTTACAAAATAATGCTGGAAAAAGAAAAGATTTTTTCCGAAAATTTTGGAAAAATTATCTATCAGTTATTTTTGGGTATAAATGTAAAAATTGGTAAATTTTGGTATACTTTAAAATTAGATTAAACGAAACACAAAATAAAATAAAATGAATTTAAATTGGTCAAATCAATGAAACAAGGTGCTTATATTATACACTTGGATTTTGAATATTCAATTGTAAATATTTGTGTAAATTTATTTGTATAAATAAATTTGTATGGAATGTGGGACTTTAAACTTAAAATTAAAATTTTATCCGGATTGTTAAGCAACGGATTTAGATAGTGTTTTATCTTTTAAATTTTATAAATTAACTTTTATTACAATATTTCTTTTTGTATTTTATTTAAAAAAATTTTTATAAGCATGAGCCTATGAGACTCAGAAGTTTTTTTCTAATAATAATAATAATATTTTTTTTTTATAAATAAATTTTAAGCGAAATTTACCAATTTTACTTTTTTTTAACAAATATTTTTTACAAAATTTTACGGAAAAAATTTTAATATTTTTCCAGCATGATTTTGTAAGAAAAAAAATCAAAAAATTTGAATTTTTTCAAAAAATTTTTGCAATTTTTATTCTTACCATAATTACCAAAAAATGTCGTAAAACTACGATAATTTTCGTAAATTCTTGATTTTTTACTTTTTGGCATTTTATTGAAATTAACGCATAATTTGTTCAAATCACAACTAAAAACTTTGTGGAGACAGGACACGAAAAATTCAAAAAAAATAAGGAAAATAAGTTGCAAATTTAACTTAACATTGCGTGAGTGGTTTTTGTAATTTTTTTTTGTTTGTCTAGGTGGAGAAGTCAGGAAGGAATTGAGCACTGGGGGAAGTTTGATTATTAATAATATTGAATTTCAATTAAAGTAGAGAATGTTGATTAGATTTTTGCGAGAAGGGACGCAAAGGTTTTGAGTAATGCGCACAATTCGCGTCAATTGATGGGAATAGAAAAAAGTAATTAAAAATATGAGCTTTTGTGTCTGTGATTAATTTTTAGGTCTAAGCCTATTAGAGAGAGGAGAAGGGGGCTAGTAGCCGAAAATTCAACTTTGTCGGCAGCTTCTCGTTCGAGGTGTGAACGATTTGCCGCTTGAACAAAGACGCACGATCCGTGTTCACACGCCAGTCACTCCACTAGGGCTCATGAACTAGGATCGCGCGTATTTATGCTCTAAACTAAAGTTGGATATACGCCATCAGGTCTATACTTATTCACTATTATTCTAATTTCAAATATTTCATTTCAAAACCACTGTACAACAAAAATTTCAATCCAATTAAGAAATTAAAAAAAAAAAAAAAATTTTTTTTTTACCATTCTTTTTCTCCAGTCCACTGTTTGATACTAATTGATTGATTAAATTATCTAATTAATTTAATCAAATTAACATTTAAATTTTTTAGATTAAAACAAAAATGTTGTTTGTATACAAATAAAAAAATATTTACTAACCATTTGACCACATTCACACACATTAAAACCATGATCATTTCCGACTGCATCCATGATCAATTCTAGGCCGTCAAAACTCAACTAGAAAATGTAATTACTGCTAATCACGTGACACTATTTTGTTCTCTAATTCTCTTTTTTTTTTGTCGCTTGACGCAACTAGGTCTCAGACAAGCATTATCTTGAGCGTGCAGCAAAAGTTAGAGGACATACTGGCGATTCAGAACGTGATAGTGCAAAACCAGCATGACATGTACGACAAGTTGAAGGACATCGAGTTTCGTCTGGTGAGCGTGGAGAGCCGGGTGGCGCGGCCGGCACAGCACGCGGCCTCGACGTCCACGGCCAAGTCAGGCCTGCTGCAGCCGTCCTCGTCCACGTCCTACTTGCCGCTGTGGCAGAGCATGCGAGTGAAGCGGGGCGCGGACAGCGAGGAGCCCGAGGCCAAGGAGACGGCGGCCGCGGCGGCGAAGCGGCCCCGGGACGAGGCCGAGGAGGGCGAAGTGACGGCCG
Organism: Brachionus asplanchnoidis; assembly: GCA_025491095.1. Taxonomy (NCBI): domain Eukaryota; kingdom Metazoa; phylum Rotifera; class Eurotatoria; order Ploima; family Brachionidae; genus Brachionus; species Brachionus asplanchnoidis. Next base: position 3,226,903 of record JAILYF010000006.1, read on the forward strand.
AGGAGAAGGAGGCCGACGACGAGCTCGACGAGGACAGCGAGGCCGACTACGACGACGACTCCACCGAATCGTCCTCCACCGCCAACATAACATATTCGCAAAAGTCCACGCCGCCTCTTCCCATCCACCGCTCGTCCATGCCCCACTCCATCCTGCACTCGCTGGCCACCTCGTCCCTGCTGTCGTCGCTGCAGCCGCGAGCCGCCGATCTCGGTCAGCTCGCCACCACTTTTGCCTATCTCGACGAGGCCGACATTCGCCGCATATTCACCACGTCGAAGTCGCGCGGCAACTTTTCCGCCCTGCTAGTCCAAAAGTTGTACACCAAAGAAGAACGGGTCGTTTCGAACGTAATGGGCACGAGGGGCAAGCGGCAGTTGTCGCCGAATCGAATGGCGGCCGTGCGTCGTCTTTCCTTCTCACTGTACCCGGTGGGCGACGAGCGCGAGGAAGATCAAGTGTGGAAGAAAGAGTGCGTGAAAGCGATCGACAGCAAGAACAGGAAGGTGAGGACGCATCACAGTGTGAAGAGTGAGTGTGCGTCGGCGCCGCCCGGCGGCATCTCGTCCACGCCGTTGCCGCTGCCCGCTCCCTCCCTCGTCACCTCCAATCCCCGGTTGCTAGGCAACCGACCTTCGTTCGCCATCGGCCTCAGCCCCGCTCACGCCGCCTCCACCAGCTCTGCGAACGCGTTCGCTATGGCCATGGCCGCTGCCGCTGCTGCTGCTGTCGCTTCTGGCAACACCGCCACCACTGACAATCAGTCGCCCAAGGCCGAGGCTAAACAGCAAAGTGAACAGCACAACTCGTAAGCGCTCTTCATTCTTTATTAAATGCAAGCTCAGGGTTCAAGGTCGACGAATGTTATTCACACACACATGTCTAGGAAATTTCAAAAAAAAAATTTTTTTTTTCAATATTTTTTAAATTTATATGGAATTTTTAAGAAAATTTTTTTTTTTTTTTTAAAGAATTTTTTTTGTAAATTTTGTATATTGAGCTTGTTTTTAGCAATTTTTTTTTGTTTGATTTTGGTCTTGTTTGTGATTGTCTCAAGTGGAAGGGAAGTGAATGGGAGACGGGATGTGTGAGGGTCGAGCGAGAGGACAAGTTGGATTTTTAGTCGCATGGTCAAACTCGTGCTGGTTTTTTTAGCATGATCGCGTTTGAGACCAACTGTGCGCGAGTTTTGTCGGCCACGAGTTTGTCCGTGTTGGGAATTTGACGCATTTCTCGTTGCTCGTCTCGACGCCGAGTCTCGATTGCATTTTTAGTTACTAGATGATTTAAAACAGGATGTTGACTTTTTTAACACTCTTTATTCAATTGTAAATTTTCACATTTGTTATTTTTAAAAAATAAAAAAAAAAATAAGTTGAATAAAATGTTTTTTGTTTTTTAGTTTATAAATTGACAATGTTATTTCATTTTTTTTTTTGGGTTTTTTTTTTTCTTTTTTCTTAATTTATAATTTTTAGTTGATTTCCAATTAGAAATAAATTAATTAAAACAATTATTTTTTTCTATCCAATCAATCGAGTTATTTAGCAACATTTTATTTGTGTTATCTCGAATGTGTAACACACTAGGCAAATATTTCTGAATTGTATTCTATTCGCAGATATTTTATTTGTATCAAATAGATTATTTATTTTTTCCAATAGCCAATTAATGCAAAAAATATTTTATTTTTTATGTATTTGATTAATTAAAAATTAAATCAAAATCTAAAGTAAATCAATTGGCATGTATTTAAACCAGAGTTGCTTAAAAGTCCGAAAAAAAAATCCAAATCATTAAAAAAAGGCCAAGTCCGGACTTTTAAATTATTTTTTAAATTTGCTAGATCTTCATATCAAAAAATTGATATATTCTTGAGTAGTTAAATGCAATAGATTTGCCATATATCAGAATTTTCTTGCAATTTTAGCTTAAATTTCTTCTTCAGTATCCAAGATTTTAAAGCCTGGACTTGGACTTTTGGTTGAAAATTTAAAAAAAAATTCAAATTTTGCTCGGACTTTTGAAAAAAAAGTCCGGACTTGGACTTGACTTGAGACTTGTGACTTTTATACAACTCTGATTTAAACCCTAGTTTAAAAATTGCCAACTTAAAAAAATGCTAGGTAACTCATTTTAAATGCTAAATGTTAAATTTCATAATATAAAAAATTATGACCGCTAGAATATGAGTGTTTTCTTTTAGGTATTTAATTAGCTGAGTCATCGAAAAAATAAAAATAGTGAATTTATTATTAAATCGAAAATTAAAAATGTGTTCAAGAGGAACAAGTTTAAAAATAAAAGGGTTTTACATGTTTATTTTGGTAACACTGATACAAGTGATGATTAAAATAATGTCGAAAAAATAGTAAAAAAAAAATTCAATATAAATAATTTAAAAAATCTTGGAAAATGGCAGCAAATGTTTTGATTCCGAAATTTTAATAAAAACTAATCTTAGTTGGAAGCGGGTGCAGCCAGCCGATAGGGCCTTTGAAATAAATTAGTCACAATTTTATTTTAGGGGTTTATTTTTATTAAAATTAGCGGTGAGGAAAACTATGGGCCTTAAAAATCTAGATATTAGCAAGCACGCAAACCAACAACTAAAAGCTCACTTGTTCAAATCATACGTAAGGCCAATGATGTATTATGGTATAGAAAATTGTAATATCAGTAAAATTGAGAGAAAAAATACCCAAACAATGGAAGGCCTAATGATTAAGCAGATGCTTTTGTGACGAAAAAGAGAAACGATTTATTTATTTATTTATTTATAATTAACCTCCTTCAGGAGAAGTAAAGTAAAAAAAAAAAAAAATTAGAATTTAAATAAATGTAAAAAAGTCAATTAAGTTCTTATACTCATAAAATAGCTCATGCTCGATACAAATATACAAATAGATAAAATAAGTAGTCAAGAAAAAAATAGAAAAAGAAAGAAAAAAGAATTTACAGTTTAAGTTTAGTAAAGTTTAGTTGACCAAGAAAGGTGAGTCTCAATTAGGTTCAATAAGTTGGTTTAATAAGATTCTATAGTTTTTAAATCTTAAGTTGCTCAAACATAGTTCAATAGAGTCAGAGACACCATCACGGAGGTAGAAATGCCGCTTCATCTCCATTTTAAGCCCATTCACTCTTTCAAGTAGGGAAGATAAGTTTAAATTAAAAAATGAACATAGTCTTTTAATGTCTGTTTCAAAGGAGACAGAAGAACATGGGGAGTTAATTGAGACATTATAACAGAGTGAACTAAAGATAGAGGAGGCGATTCCATTCAATTTTAGTGTAGTAATAAATGATAATTTTGAGTAAAAATATAGTTGATCAAATTTGAAAATTCTTAGAACTTTGAGGATGCTAGACATGTGGCAATTCCATTTTAAATTTAGCATCTGTCTTAATAAGTTGTTTTGGCTTGTGTTAAACAGAATGTGAAATTGTGATAAACAGAATGTTTTATAAATCAACCTTTTAAGGAATGGTGATAGGATACTGATCTTCCCAAGAAGAAAGGAAGCTGAGTAAAAAGATTTTTGGACTTGTTTGAATTTATCGGTCCCTACGGAGTTAAGTTCTAAGTTGAGTATTAATTGGTTTAAGTAAAAGTCATTAGAAAATAAAGGGGAACCAAAAGTAATTAAACTTGATTTAGATGTATTAAATTTGAGTCGCCATTTAAGCCCAAAATCCACACAAATGTCTAATAGGATTTGAAGGTGTCTATCTACAGGGCTAATAAGTAAAATGTCATAAGCATAAACTATAATAGAAACAATCATGTTTTTGAATTGAGCGCCTATTTTTTTATTTAAACAATTTCTATTAGGTCGTTGATGAAGATGTTAAACATGAAAGAGGATAGAATACCACCTTGTTTAACCCCACATTCAATTTTAAATGGAATCGAGGAGATTCCATTCGAAACAAAAATAGCCGATCGTAGTATTTTTTTAAGAGTACCCAAAAGTTTTTGTTCATTCTAGAAGCTAGTTTATAAAAAAGTCCGTCTCGCCAGACTTTGGCGAATGCTTTTTCAGCATCGAGTGTGGCGATTCTGATTGCCGATCATTTATAAACATATTCATTTATTGTTTCTTTAAGCACAAAAAAAGCGTGATTACATGAGGTTTTTTTTCTGAAACCAAATTGGTTTTTACTAATTTTATAGAGGTCTGGAGAGCTACACTGAAAAAAAAAAAGCGTCTTGGAGACGCTTTTTAAGACGGATATTAAGTTGGATAAAAAGTCACTTCTATTGGTTTTTTTAAGTCACTTTTTAAGACGTTATTTAAAAAAGTCGGTGAATAAGTCACTTTTTAAGAAGCTTTTATAGATAGATTTTGAGGGATTCTTTTTTCTTTGACAATATTTTAATTTAATCAAGGATTTAATTTTAAATATTGATTTTGATATTAAAAGTTAATTTTTTTTTCAAAAATTTATTTGAAATATTAAAATTGTTTTTAAAAATAGTATTTAGAATTAAGAGAAGAGAAACTTATTTACAAAATGGTGAAACAAATAAAAAATTAATTATTAAATTCAATTTTGGTCAATAATAACTATTTACTTATCAAATTTAATTGAAAAAAATTCATCCTAAGAACTAACTTTGGTATCTTGCAGTACTTTTGGACAAAGCGACGATTTTTTATAAATATATTTAATATTAATTTGATAAAAAAACAGATGGCCTAAAAATTATGATAATAATCGTTCAGATTCTACACATCTTAAATAGATATTTAGTGGAGTTCAGTCAGAGCTGGTCAAAAGTCAAAGTCAAGTCTGGACTTAGGCTTTAATTTTTTTTAATAAAATCAGGGTCAAAACCTTTTTTTTTTAATTTTTTTCTTTAAACGGTGCTTTTTTGGGTTTTATTTAGTTGGCCGCTACAATAGCTTCCTGGAATGGCAAAAAATCATATGATTGTGATCCTGACATGGATTGCCGTTCCAGATAGCTATTGAAGCGGCCTTCTTAATAAAACCCAAAAAAGTTCCGTTTAAAGAAAAAAATTAAAAAAAAAAAGTTTTTTTAATAACAATAATTTCGAACGATTTGAAAAGAACAATTTATATAATAATTTTCGTAATCTAAAAAGAAAGTGTTTTGTAAAAAACACAATTGTGTGTTTTAACTGTTTAAGATTAATAACAGGAGAAATGGCCCAATCCAAGCCATTTGCGGCTCGTCAAAATAAAAAACATTCATTAAGGACAATATGAATTTTAGAAAAATAATATTGAACTTTTGAATTCAAACGAAATTATAATAATATAAAATTACAAAACATCTGTTATAATTATGAAAATAAAAATTGTCCGTTAAAATTACAGGAGAGTTTTATTTTCTTCCTATTAGTCATTAAAAGGAAGAGCTTATTTTGTATTTAACTTTTATAAATAAAGTCTCTTTTTTCTTTTATTTAATTAAGTCGCTTTTTACTCGAAAAAATTTAAAAGTAGCTTTTTTTTTTTTAAAAGTCACTTTTTTTATTGCTAAGACGCTTTTTTTTTTCAGTGTATATAAAATTAGTTTTTCTAGAAATTGAGCTAAACAGTTTGAAATTGAAATAGGTCTTACATTATTGATATCACAGTAGCTTTTAGTATGATCTTTTAGAATAGGATTAATCTTTGAAGTGTTTAAATTTTTAGGTACCGAGCTAAAAAAGGCCATTTGTTTAAAGAATTCTAAAAGAACAAAACGCAGGAAAGGAGAGTTTGCAGTTTTTATAAGAGTATATGATAGTGAGTCACACCCAGTTACATGAGAGGCTTTACATTCATTTATTATTTTTTCTAAGTCGTCAATTTTGAATGCTAGTTTTAGTTCAGGGAGTATTGGGGTATTTAATAAAGATGAGACTTGGTTTTTAATGTCAATTTGTTCATTAGATAAATAGGTTTCAGAGTCACTAAAGATGTTCTTAAAGTGAGAGAGAAGTGTGTCAGTCTTGACTTCAACTTTTTTTTCAACGGAACGTTTTTTGTCAGAGATCCTAATAAATCGCCAGAATTTGTTTTTGTTTTTTAGGTTAAAAGACTTTTGGATATTTTCCTGCTCTTTTAGTCCATTTAAGTAAATACTGTGACGTTGAAGTCTTCTAAGTTCTTTTCTTAGTGATTTTCTTTTTTCAATAAGCGCTGATGATTTGTCATGTTCAATTAGGTCTCTAAGTTGGACCATTTTTGTCTTAATAAGTTTCATTTCATCAGTAAATTTTATCTTTTTTCTGTTTGGAAAAGAAGTTTTGTCCTTGTACAGTTGATTTTGTAAGTAAATAGTATCATTAGATGCCTTGGAAAAAGAATCGGCGAAAGAGGTGTAAAATGATTCAATTGTAAGCTGGGGATCAAATATGAGAAGCGATTTATATTGAATATCTAAGACGACAAACCTACTATATGATATCAACTTGGAACTAGTTAACTCAAAAATTAGTAAAACAAAACTGAGCTTTCGTAAGAGACTCCTTGAAAACGAATTTACATCAAAATTACTCAAAAATAATGAAAACAAAATTAATCGACCCAATAAATTCAATAAAAGAACTGAAAGATGTATTAGGATAATGACAGTTATTAAAAAACGAAGTAATAGTACGAGAAACTTAGAGAAATCAAGCTTGAAGAAAGGAAAAGCAGTCAAAGTGGAATTTGTGAATCTATAAAATACTGTTTGGAAAACCCAAAAGAAAGAACCACTGAATTAAAATTACTAGTATTAGTTCACTTTTAATGATAGAATGCCCTGAAGCATCAAAATGAAAAAAATATACACATTACCATGTAATCTTGAAGTCTAAATTGACACAAAAAATAGTCTTTATTTTTATAAGAATTTTTCTTTTTTAATAATATTTTTCTTTTACATTTAATTTTTTTAATCATCACCAAATCTGGCATAATTAAAAAAAAATAAAAACTAGCCTTGAATTAACATAAAAAGCTTTTCAATCAATAAATTAAATAGTTTAAGCTAAATGGTACAGCAATTCATGTTTATAATCGATGCAAATTATCAAAATATCGTGAAAACAATTTGAAAAAAAATTAAATTTTCACTATTTGAGCGTCAGTCTTTAAGTAAATGTCTATGAAACAGTGAATAAGGATACATATTCACTGATAAAAATGTGTGTAACAACATACACAGTATGTGTTCATTTGGAACTTAAGGTTCGCGCGGAGCAAAACTACAGCACTATCTGAATTTCGGCAAACCGACTTTAAAATATTAATCTGCATACTTGAAAACCTTGAAAACATGATTTTTTAGGTATTGTCAAAAAAATAATTTTGATCCAACCCCCCTCAAAGATCGAAAAAAAAAAACAAAAGTTAGTTACCTTTGAGCTAAAATATCTCATGTTCTAATAGACATAACCTTATTAATATATATATATATTCTGAAAGCAAATAGTCTCATCTACAAAATGGTGTATTAACTTCATCTATTGTATTACCAATAGATCGATATTTTGGCAAAAAATGGTAAAAAAATGGTATTTTTTCACTATTTTTGTATCTAGTCCGCGGTTTATCCCCCGATCCCTACTTTTTTATACAGATTCTGAAACTAGAGAAAATTCTGAACAAAATGTTGGGACCACTTTTTTTATTTTCTCTTTTATTTCTCTTAAAAATTGTGTTCAAAATGAGGCATTTTTAAAAAAATTGAAAAAAATAAAGTTTATTGAAGTTTTTAATCAAAATTTTTATCAAAATCTTTTTCATTTTGATTTTTTTGGAAGTATTGAACCATGCTGATCACGAATATGGACTTTGTTTTGGTCAAAAGTCGGTGAGGTGGTCGTGGCACTCGATTTTTGGGTTTTTTTTACGAGTTTTTGGGCGTTTTTAAGAGAAATATACAGTTAAGGGAAATTTTAACTTTAGAATTGGATAGATAAGCTAATGAGGTGTCTGAAAAGGTGCCACTTTGTCTATTTCGGAAGCAACGGCGATCGCTGTCGATTTAATTAAAATTAATTAATTAAAATGACCGGTCCACCCTTTGAATTTGCCGTTCCCATGCAGTATTTGCCGTTCTTTCGTGTGAATTAGGCGGCCCAATGTATAATTAGCCGTTCCATTAACAAAGTGGCACCTTTTCAGACACCTCATTAGCTTATCTATCCAATTCTAAAGTTAAAATTTCCCTTAACTGTATTTTTTTTGACAATACCTAAAAAATCATGTTTTCAAGGTTTTCAAGTATGCAGATTAATATTTTAAAGTCGGTTTGCCGAAATTCAGATAGTTCTGTAGTTTTGCTCCGCGCGAACCTTACTCATTGTTTTTTTACTGTGTTTTTCAAATGTGTAGGTTCCAAATAAACACATACTGTGTATGTTATTACACATATTTTTATTAGTGTTTAGAAAATAGTGACAAAAATGTCAACTTAAGTAACTACCAAAATAGTTGAATTAACCTTAGCATCAAACCTAATTTTATTCTAGAGCTATTAAGAGAACAAAATAAAAAAGTTACAAAAAAAAATGATATTATTTAGCTTTCAAAGAAAGATTGGAAAAAAAATAAAAAAAAATAAGCCTTGAATGTCCGGCCAAAGTAATGAAAGTTCTTATGAGAAAAAATAAATTTTATTTTTGTTATTTTTAATTCACTTAACAATCTTCTCATTTTACCTTACTAATTTTTATTTTTACATTTAATTTTATTAAATTTACTTAGAAATATAAATAAATAATAACTAGCAAATTAAAATTTTTTTATTTAGCTATAATTTTGAATTTTAGAACTAGCGTAAATAATTAAAGTCCAATTTATTAAAAGTATAGAGAAAAAAAATAATATCAAAAATTAAAATGAGTTTTTTCGTAGTTAAAATTATTTTTAAAAGAAGCTATTAAAAGGCCTTTTAAATGGATATATATGCTGAAAAGTTATTTTCAGAGGCGAAAAAAACGCATTTTTTTATCTTAGAAAATGTGAAAAAAGTGTGAAAAAAATTAGAAAATAAAAATCTTTAAAATTTTACTTTTTTTAGCTATTTTAAAAAAAAAATACAATTAATTAACCATTAAATTAACCAAAAAAAAATTTTTTTAAAAATCTTCAGAAATATAATTTAATAATTGTTTAATATCGTAATCAAAGGTAACTTCCTGATTTTCACTTTCTTGATCATCAAATCGAAATTGTGTAAAATTAAAACAAAAAAAAATTACTTATCCCTATAGATTCTCCACTCATATTCAGTCGCTTGTCGTCAAAAATTATCTTATATTTTGATATAACTTTTTCCAAGTCACATTAATTGCTATTCAAGTGAATATTTTTGCTTTTTTTAATTTTTTTGTTTTTTTAAATTAAAAATTATTAAGATAACTAATTATGAAATACATTACAAAGACTTATTTTTAGCTTTTCTGAATTTTAAAATCTTAAAATATTAAAAAATTCCAAATTTTGACGGATAATCCCCTAGAGGTCGAAAGAATAATTAGAACGGAAAGAACATCGAAAATACATTAAAGAACATAAAAAAACATCAAAGAACATCTGTCAGGTGTTTTAAGAGCAAAACACCTTTGCACTTTAATAAAAATAAAATTTCAAATGCGCTATCTATTTTTTTTATCTAAAAATTAAGGGCTTATTTATTTTTTGTAGTAGAAAAAATGAATTTATTAAAAATGTTTTTTTTTAGTAGAAAAGATATTTTTGATTTAAAGAAAAAATAATTTTCCTAATATAAAAAAATAATTATCATTTTTCTCATCTTTACCGATTAAGAAAACTATCACTTAATACTAATTGACAAATAACTTATTAATACTTACTTAATAACTTTAATTAAATGTAAAATGAGTATAAAAAAGCATTAAAAAAGTAAAAAATAAGTATCATTAAATATTAATAAAAAAATGTTTCAAGATTCAGAATCTGACTCATCATCAACTTCAATTATTCAAAGATCAGCTGTCAACAATCTACACGACACGGACAATGAAAGCGAGTACATTATTCCAACAAAAAAAGCCAGGGGCGAAGCTAAAGTGTATGATTATTACAAAAAATATACCAGTTTACAATTTTTATGAAACTAAAAATGAACTTATCGATGATGACAAGTGGAGTACAAAAAACGAAGACCTAGAAAAAACTAACATTTTTTTTATATTTTCTCAAGTATTTTTTCTAAATTTAAAAATATTTTTTCTATAAAAAAAAAATTTTTTTCTACTACAAAAAATATAAGCCAATATTAAGTGATAATTTGGAAAAAATTTGAAAATTTTAACATGAAATTAAAAAAAAAAGTTAAAAAAACTTAACATTTAGAACTGTTTCTATCAATATTCAATCTATCCTTTTAAGTATAAAGAATTTTTGAATTTTTTGCTTTTGTTTTATGTTTAACAAATTATTTTTAAAAATATTTAACATTAATTTATAAAATAATTGCTTAAAATTGAAATTAAACTGGTATTCGATTTGAAAAATATTTTTCAGCAGTTTTTGCTCCAAACTTCACAACCGCCTTTTATGCGCAGCTGATACTTGAGTAATATGACTTTGATTTTTTTGAACAGGTATAAAAAAATAATAACTATAATAATTTTACGGATAATTGGTTAAAATTTGAACAAAATGTCACTCTTCCTCCCGACCACAACGTTTCTGGATTAATTTTTTGCATTCTTTCAGGCACCTCTTAATCACAGTATATTTTTTACAATTGTTAATTTGTTTGTACTAATAGCCTTGGAAAAATATCTTATATTGCGATAAAAATTTATGTAAAAATTCCAATTTAATACATAGTACTGATTTTTTACCAGAATTTTATCAGAATTTACCAAAATTTTGGTAAGTTATCCTTAAAGAAAAAAGGGCCAAAAATCCAAAATTCTTTCAGTTTTTACACTTTTTTTATTTTTTCCAATCATAATAAAAAATCAAAAAAAAACATGTGTTTTTGCGTAAATTTTTATTGATTTCAACGAAAAATAGTAAAAAAAAAGTAAAATTAAGATTTTTTAATATCGAAATTAATATGTCCATGAAATTTTTAGCGATTGCGAAGTTTGTTCGCGATTTCACATTATTGTTTGATAGGTATATCAATTCTGAACTAGATTGAATATTGCGCTTTACCAAATTATTTATATTTTGAATCAAAAAAATATCACTCTTGAATTTTTTTTAAACAGGAAACCACGGTTTAAAAATACTTTAAAGATTATAAAAAAAAAGCAATAACTCTATAAATCACTTTGAAATTATTAATTTTAATAATTATTTGAGAATAATTTTAAGGAGCTTTCATTTTTATTTTAAAACTTAGAAAGGTTTTCAAAGATAAAATGTTTTTATCATTTTATCCATTGATAAATAAAATTAAGAAAAAAAAATTATTAAAAGTAAAATTTTTCTCTGCAAAACTTTAAAAACTAAATTAAAATTTTTTAAAATAACTAAGAAATTCATTGTTATAAAGTCTTAATCTGAGCCATTATCCAATTCTAGAAAACTCGCTTCATAGTATTCTAGTAAAAATTATCATCTATTTTACCTAAGCTTACAACAAGAGACCCTTCCTTAAACTTGAAAAAAAGATAATAAAAAAAAGACATCCTAAAAAACTTGTTCAACCCTAGGTCCATCTTCTTTTCGTCTTCCTTTCGCAGAAGTTATTTTTAAAGCAGAGAACCAATGTCAAGGAAGACAAGAAAACATATCAGTATTAAGATTAAACTCGAAACTAAAATACATTGAATAGACAAAAAAATAAAAAGCAGATTTAATAAATATTTTATTAAAAATAAAATTTTAAAATAATTTTTCCATATAGAAATATTTGTTTATTTAAATTCGGCATCGATTAATTTAGCGATAGTGTTCAATTGAATGTTTGACGTTCCTTCATAAATAGTTCCAACTTTACAGTCTCGGTAATACTTTTCAATTGGATAATCTTTGGTATAGCCAACACCACCCATCCAGTCAATGCATTTACTAGTTGTTTGACAGGCAATCTTAAAAATTTTATAATAAAAAAAATTTTGATAAAAACAATTTATTTTTCATACTTCTGAGGAAAAATATTTTGCCATAGCAGCCTCTTTAATGAAAGGTTTTCCGGCTTCTTTGAGTCTAGCAGCATTGTAAACAAGAAGTCTTGCTGCTTCCAATTGAGTAGCAATGTGTGAAATTTGATGCTGCATTCCCTGAAAGTCAAAAATTCGTTGACCAAACTGTTTTCGATCCCGAGTATAAGCAACTGTTTTGTCAAAGCAGCCCTGTGCCAATCCAATCATTTGAGCTCCGATTCCAATTCTGCCTTCGTTTAATATTGAAATAGCGTATTTGTATCCTTGGCCAACTTCACCAAGAATATTTTTTTCATGAACTTTTACGCCATCAAAATGAACAGCACAAGTAGAGCTGGCCAAAAGGCCGAGTTTGTCCTCATTTTTTCCAATGGTCAGACCTGGTGTATCACGGTCGACCACAAAACAAGTTATTCCTTTGTAGCCCAAACTCGGATTTACATTTGCCATGACAAAAAAAACTCCAGCGTGCTTTGAATTGGATATCCAAAGTTTGTTTCCATTAATTGTGTAATAATCTCCATTTTTAGTCGCAGTTGTTCTCATAGCAAATGCGTCTGAACCAGAGTCCGATTCGGACAAACAAAAACTTCCAATCTTTTTTAATTTAAAATTTGAATTTTTTTTTCATTAAAATATAAATAAAGCTTAAGCCAAAAATTGATTAAAATTTAGAATTAATTGTTTACCATATCAGTAGCCAAGCGAGGCAAGTATTTATCTTTTAGATATTCAGAGCCAAGCTGCATTAGCAATGTATTAATCAGAGTGTTTTGAATGTCACACATGACACTGATGCTTCCGTCGACTTTACCTAGTTCTTCGACAACGAGAATTGACGAAAAAAATGAGCCTTCTGTACCTCCATAGTTGCTAGGTATTTCTATACCCATTAACTATTTATTATTTTTTATTTTTTAGCTATTAATAATTGACTCGATTATTTTATTCTATTTTGATTTCAGCTTTGGACTAAGCGAAGAGCTTTTAGATAAAATTGGTAACCTACCGTGTCTTTAGCTAGTCTAGGAGAGTATTTATCAAGTAGTTCTCTAGAACCATTGTGCATCAAAAGTGTATTAACAACAGTGTTTTGTAAATCAACTAGACCACCGATAACTGAATCGGCTTTGGCAAATTCTTCAATTGCAATTATAGAACTAAAAAAGTTCAATCCAGCTCCACCGTACTCTTCCGGTATTTCAATGCCCATAAGCTGATTTCAAAATTCAATAAAATAATTTTGTCCCATTTTTTGGTTGAAACTTACGCCATTGTCAAACATCAGTTGACGTATTTCTGGCAACACGTCACCTTTTTGTTCCATTTCTCTTACTCTTGGTTCAATTTTTTCTCGGGCCAATCGAGAAACTAATTTTTTTAATTTAATTTGATTTTAAAAAATTTATTAAATTTTGCTTTCAAAAAAAATTTTATATTCTTTTAAACATGAATTTTGGCTATTTTGTATTTAGTAATTTTTATTCTTTTCTACGATTACATGCAATATAATTTAATTTAAATTTTTAAACACTTTTTTTAATATTTAATAAATATTTAGTAGAAAACTTTTTTGTTTTTTTGTTTTTTAAGGAGCACTAAGCTATTTTATTGTTAAACACAAATAATACAATTTTAATAAATTTTATTTAAATGATTAAATTATGAAAAAAAAAATTGCTTACAGAGTTTGTTGATTTGATCAGTAGAATTTACCATTTTTTTAAGCTAATTTACGTAAAATGGTAAAATTTTAAAAGTTCAAAAGGAATGATTATATTTTTTTTTACTTTATTTTTAAATAAAAAAATGATTTTGAATTTTTTTAACTTAATTTCGAGTAAAAAAAGGTAAATCATTGTCAAAAAAATTTTGAAAAAAAAATTCATAAAATTTCTTTTATCTTTTCTTGTAGAAAATCGCAAATATATAAAAGATTAAAATACAAAGACATATCTAATGCACTTGTGGTAAACCACGTTTAACATCTATTGTAATTAAAAATTTTGTTACTAAATATAAAATTAAAAATAAATTCTAATTTCAACTAAGCTTTTAAAAATTGATTTTATTATTTTTTATGACATTTATCTGAAGTGAATGATTAATAAAACTCTGGAATGATTTTTTTTGCTTTTCATTTACTTTTTAAGTTTTTTCCTTATACATACGTTCGTTCCAAACTGATTCTTATGATTTTCAAAAAAGAAATGAAAAAAATAATTTAATTTTAAATAATTTCCAAAATAATTTTCTTTTTCATGCATAAGTAATTAATAGTTAATTTTTTAAAGCTAACGTAAAAATAAATAGATCAATTTTTTGCAGATTTTTTTAAAAAATTAATTTTTTTCTTAAAAATTTAGTTTTATTTTTTTAATAAAAATTTATTTTGCTTATCTGATTAAATTATACTTTTGATCGATAATTTAAACAATACGATAAAATGTTCTTTAAACAAATGAATTAATCTTTTTCCAATATTTACATTTTTTCGACCCAAAAATCAAAAAAAATATTACAAGTAGCTTAGTTTGAAAATCTCAATCATAAAAATTTTCGGAACAATAAAACTAATTTTTTCAAAAGAATTTTTCAATGTTCATATTTTTGCTAAAATCAAAATTTGTACCTGATCGAAATTTACAAGGAACAAATTAATTAGATAAAAAAATCAAAGAGATCTTTGTTCGAATTTTTCCTATTTTCAAATCCATTTTCAAAAATTAAAAAAATTAAGTATACTAATTTCATGATTATTTGTTTTTAATAGTGTTTTTTGTGACCAAAAAAGTAAAAAAATTTTTCTGAAGCAAATTATCATAAATAAAAAAATACCTGTTTCTTTAAGTTGAATTTCCTCATCAGTGAAATTGTATAATGAACGATTTAAAGAGTCTGTTGTAGTACTCAATTTGGAAATATTTGTTAAAACCAAATTACGAGAAAACTAATTGATTGACTTTTAAAACAACATCAATTATTAAAATTTCAAATTACTTTAAGGACATTAGTTCCAAAATTTCTGATAGCCAACATTTTGAAAGGCAAATTTGGTAAAATCTAAAGCAGTCTTATTTTCCAAGGGTGTGATAGCAAATTATTTTGATTTTTGGAATTTATATAATAAAATTTAATTTTGGATAAATTATTCCAATAATAATTCGAATCATGTGCCATTAGGCTACATGACCAAAAAATTTTACCAGGCAAAAAATTTAGAAGAAAATTTGAAAAAAATCTCATTTTTTTTTTAAAAAATGACCAAATTGGAAAATTAAAGCGCAATCTTGGTATATTCAAGCATTGACAATTTTAATATGAATATGCCAAAATAAAAGACTTAACTTCTAATCTAGTCCAAATTTGGCTACATGTTTAGAAAAAAATTTAAAATTTAAAATTAAGTACTTTGTTAAGCAAAGTAAGCTTTTGAGCAATTTTAATTGCAACCAACAAGCAAAAAGAATTGCATGCAATTTTTTTGCATTCACTCTCTATACACATTCAATGCTTTCAAATTTTTAACAAAAAAAAATTGCTCTCAATGTACTTTTTTGATTCAAGTTGAAGGCATCTGAATTATTATTTGTTTCTATTTTCTAATTGCATTTATCTACCTATTTGTATCCTTTTTTATCTAATCAATACCTGAAAATCATCCAATACTATTGACTAGTAAATACTGGACAATTGGTCTTGTAGGTCTTGATATAAAAAAAATTTGGTGTCTTGTTTAGAAATATAAGGTGTAGAAAATGACTCGTTACTCAAGAGAGCCAGAAAATCCAGCAAAATCCGTAAAAGCTCGCGGATCTTACTTGAGAGTCCACTTTAAAAACACCAGAGAAGTCGGCCGCGCTATCCAACGCATGCCGCTGAGACGGGCCGTCAAATTCTTGAAAAATGTCATGGAACACAAAGAGATCGTTCCATTCAAAAGATTCAATGGTGGTGTCGGAAGAAAAGCTCAAGTAAAACTATCAACTTGTCACCAGGAGAAAAAAATTCTAAAAAAAATTTTAAGTGCAAACAATGGGGAGCCTGTCAAGGCAGATGGCCAGAAAAGTCAGCCGACTTTGTCTTGCAATTGTTGAAAAACGCCGAAGCTAACGCTGAAGTCAAAGTAAATTATTTATTTTAAATAAAAAAAATTTTTTTATTAAAAATTTAAATTTAAAAAAAATTTCATTCAGGGTCTAGATGCTGATCACTTAGTTGTTGATCACGTCCAAGTTAACCAAGCTCCAAAGACCAGAAGACGCACATACAGAGCTCACGGTAGAATTAACCGTAAGTGCCTTTTTTAGTCAACTTGACCTGATTTTTTATTTCATTTTTTTATTTTTTTTCAGCATACAAATCAAGTCCGTGCCACATAGAAATCTTTTTGACCGAAAAAGAAACAGTTGTCCCGAAGCCAAGCGATGTTGAGGAGCCAACCAAAAAGAAAGAGTCCAAAAAGAAGCTAAAACGTCAAAAGATGATGGAAAGAGGAGAATAAATTCATATAAATACTTGAATATCAATAAATTATATGAATTTATTTAAATTCAAATAAAAAAAAAATATATAATTTTTTTTATCCTTTATCCTATCATTTTCTATTTACTTATTTGCTTATCAAGATATTCTCTTTTATGGACTAAAGCTTCGCTAAGTCCATTTCACACAAAGATTTAATAGAGTAAATAAATAGTTTTGTGCTAGGAATAATCAAACAATAGAAGCGTTTAAAAGTAAATAAGATATAATCCTTAGAGATATGTTGCAACTTTGTCCTAAAAATGGTGGTCAATTTTTGGTTGAGATAAAAATATTTGAATAAAAATAATTGATGCAAACTGTTTTCCTTTGATTTATTGGGAAGAAAAACTCTCCACAATTAAGCATGTCCAGCCAAATGTTAACTTTTATTTTACTGACTCTATTGATTTATTTGACCAAAGGTAAATTTAAATTAAATCCGATAGATAGTGATTTTAATAGCGGGGTTTGACTGTAGCTGGTAATGTTAGAGGTGGTTATTTGTTGTGGCGAAGTCCTAAACAAGACTCGTTCAAATTGGTCTGTTACATGACCAATTGGGCTCAGTACAGACCGAACAATACAAAATTTGTGCCATCTGACCTCGATCCATTTCTGTGCACTCATTATATCTACGCTTTTGCGTCAATTAATACTACCACTTATGAGATCAAGTCGTTTGAATGGAACGATGAGAGTCATGATAAATTTGTCGGTAATTTAGTATTAATAAATTTTTTTTTTAATTTTTCTAATTTTTTTTTTCAATTTTATAAGAATTTTATTGATAAATTTTTTTTTTATTTTTTTTTATTTTGTTCAATTTAATAAGAATTTTATTTAAAATTTTTTTTGTTTTATTCAAGGTCGTTATGAAGAGTTCAATAATATGAAAAAAATAAATCCGACTTTAAAAACTTTATTGGCGGTGGGCGGTTGGAATATGGGGTCTGGCCCGTTCTCGGACATGGCTGCTAATGAGACATATAGGAACACTTTTATTAAGAGTGCTGTGGAATTTTTAAGGAAATGGAAATTCGATGGACTAGGTAAAAAAAGATAATTAATATTTTTTAAAATCGTTTCTAATAATTAGATTTTTTAACAATTAAAATTTTAAAAATATTTTTAAATATTTATCTGATAACTTAAATTAAAAAATTAAAAAGATGAAATTAAATCATTCAATGGCAGTAAAAAAATTGAGAAATTTTTAAATTTGAATTTTTTTGTAAGTTCATTAAGCAAAATTTTATAATATTTAAGCCTACTGTTTTTTAAATTTATATTATAATAATTAAACTTGAAAGAGAGTTGTTTTTTGATTTTTTTAGGATATAGTTTTAATTTGGCACAAAGAAATTAAAAAAAGTTCAGTCATCGAAAAAGTAGAAATGTTCTTTTCTATTTTTTGATAAAGTTAAAGATGCCATCTTCATAAAATTTTGGGATTTTTACTCCATAAAGACACCTTTTTTTGGTTTTTTTTTAGATCACAAAGTTTGTCATTATGATCATTAAAAAAAGATCTAAATTTTTTAGTTGTAAAATTAAAATATGTATAATTATTAAATATTTTTCGTGATTTTTCTAATGGGATCACAAAATTTGTGTTGGATTTAGTGATATTGTATAATAAGCAATCCAGTGATTACGAGCAAATCATAATACTAAATTGCCCCAAAAAATGTATGATTAATAGAATTAAGAGTTTAAGCGATATAATTTTTTTGACTAAAAGTTTTATGATAAAGTTATATTAAATAGCTGAAAAATATTATTTCAAACCTAATAATATTAAATTTTTGGAAAAGAATTCTACGTTCTCGCATAGAAAATATATTTTTTTTAAATATTGTATTAAGTATTTTAAGTATTTTTTATTTGTGCAAAAGTGAAAAATTTTTATTTTCTGTTTTCTTTCGAACCAAAATGTTCGGTATCTAAAATTTAAGAATAATTTTTTGATAAAAAAAATCAAAAATTAGAATATTTTTTTAAAAAAGATAGTTTTAAATAAGTTTATTTAGCTTTTTTTTATTATTTTAAATTTAGATTTATTAAAAATTTGAAATAAAGATTTTGGATCAGCACAGATTAAATTTTTTCAGCAAGAAAATGTGGCACTTGAATTAAAGACAAATTAAATTCTGAATTATTTAAGAAAATGAAAAATTCAAATGGGAACTCAATTTATTAATATTGACTTTTCTCTAGTTATAGTCAGAAATAATTTTTTTGAAAAATCAATTTAACTTTTAAATAGGCTTTTTAATTTAATTGATTTTAATGGTATTTTAATGAATTTAAACATTTTTAAAGTAAAATTTATCAAACAAAATACGCTTTTTAGTTTTTTAGTTTTTAATTTAATTAGTATTTAAAGAAACGATTTATGATATTTTCATATAGAATTTTAATTTAAATTATTTAGATTTGGACTGGTTGGTTTTTTAATTAAAGAGAAAAAAAGAATTTTTCAATAAAAAATTATTCTAAAAGGGAATTCCCAGCCAAACGAGAAGGCAGCAAGGAAACGGACAACAGATCTTTTAGTTATCTAGTCAAAGTAATAAACCGAGACAAAAAAAACATATTTTAAAATTTTTTTTCCTGGAACCAAAAGTTCTATTAAAATTTATTTTAAAATAATTAAGGAATTACGAGAAGCCTTCTACAATGAAGCATTAGCAGCAAGGAAGGAACAATTATTGTTATCAGCTGCAGTAGCAGCAGAAAAATTCACTATTCTTAAAGCATACGAAATAGAGAATATAGTGTCATATCTTGATTTTATTAGCATTATGAGCTATGATTATCATGGTAATTTTTAACAAAAAAAAAAAAATTATTTTAATTTTAAAGTAAAGGTGCTTGGGATAAAAAACTTGGTCACAACAGTCCACTTTATTCTTCGAATCAAGATAGTGAGGACGATCAAAAACTATCTGTTGACTGGACAGTTCGGCTGTACCAAACTTTGGGTGTACCACTGGAAAAATTAGTATTAGGCATACCATTTTACGGTCGTTCATTTACCGTACAGGAAAAGAGTGAGCGATCGTTTGGAAGTGCTAGTGTTGGTGAGGGAATACCTGGCAATGCCACTAGGGAGTTCGGCTTTTTGTCTTATGGTCTCGAAATTTGCAAATACTTAAAAGAAGATAACTGGACCAGAGCTTGGTCAGGGGAACATCAAGTTCCATATGCTTACAAAAAAACCCAATGGGTTGGTTATGATGACTCGGAAAGTGTTAAGATTAAAGTAAACTATGTCACCAGACATTGTTTAGCAGGTGCTATGATATGGAGCATTGATTTGGATGATTTCAGTGGATTCTGTTCCGAAGACCCTTTTCCATTGACCAGAAGCATATTGGAAAATTTGAAGAATCTGGACAGAAAAAAGTGTCTACCATTGCCTAAAGTAAAAGATCCAGATGTGGACGATTATCTGAAAAAATCTAAAAAATGGAATTTTTTTACCTTGGACCCAATAATCGAAAACACTGAACAAAGTACATCAACTCCTTTAATATCATTGTCAAAAAAGCCTATGCGGAAACTCAACAGAACAAGATCAACAACTCAAAAATTGGAAACTACCACTTTTCAGCGTGAATCAGAAAGCGAAAAACAAATCGAGGAAATAAGCGATTCGGAGCAGCTTAATGAAATTATGATGAGAATTCACGAAAGTAGTGATCTGGACAAAAAAGAACTTGAAAAAATTTTAAAACAATATTTAAATAATAAAAATATGCCTGATAGAAAATTTTTATTAAATAGTATGAAAATGTTGCTGGATAATAGAGGCAAAAATTTGGATACAACCACTTTGGCAATGACCACGAATAAGAAGCTTTTTTTCCAGATAAATTCATTGAATATTCATAATCGTGGATGCGAGAATTTTGAAGACGGTGAACTAATTCGAGACGTGAATGATTGTGCTTCGTTTTTTACCTGTTTTATGGGCAAAGCGAGCAAACGAAACACTTGTAACAAAGGACTTTATTTTGATGACAGGCTTAAAGTTTGTAATTGGAAATCTGAAGTAGATTGCTAGTTGTTTTTTTTTTTACAATTTTATTACAAAAAATTTCTTAAATAAAATTAAATATTGTCTATGCTCGGTTCTTTTGAAGTAAAGCTTTTTCACCAAGGCGCTTCCTTCTTAGACATAACATTATTTTGTAGCTAATTACAAACAAGGCTGCACCGATCACTGCTACAACACTAAAAAAAATTGTAAATACCAACCAGTAATAAGTGTCATCTTGTTTTATTTCGATTTCGATCATAGTTAAATTTTAATTAATAAAACTATTTTTTTCATTTTTGAACTTATTAATTCGAAATTTGGCGCTTTTAAAGTTTGATGAATATTCACATACAGCAAAAACTACTATTGACCATAATAGATCTTTCAATCAATTTTATCAATTTTTAAAATCAATCAATTATTTAATTGATTATCTTTCTAAATAATTCAAGTTTCTTTTTTATTTCATAAAGTTAAAAAAAAATGAATTATAAAAATGTAAAAATTAAATGACTTATGTATTTAATTAAATATGTAAGATTTGTTTTTTTTAAATTTTTCAAATGTGTTAGTTAATTTTATTTATAAAAATAAATAAAATTATGTTAGCAAAAAAACATAACCATTTTTTTCAACCACGAAAAATTATTAAAAATTGAAGACAAAATTTTTAATAGACTTATTAATTTTTATTAATTAATAATAATAATAAGTATAAGCTACAGCAAGCAAGTTTGCGGAGATGACCTACTAGGAGGACATCTATGGTAGCCGAAATTGCGCAGAAAAGATGGAAAATAACAGACAAATACATTATATATTTTTTTTTTTTGAGTTCAGTCAGAGTCATTGTGTAATTTAATCTAAGAAAGTATTGTGTGGAATTAAAAAGTATTATGTACAAGAATTTTACAAAGGAAAATTATGCAAGAATACAAAAAGAGAATTACATAATAAATAGATTATAGTTTAAATACCATTACAAATCAAATAAAATTACAACTTAAATAGAATTACAATGAAAAATTAAAATAGAAGAGAATACAATAAAAAAAGGTGGAAGGAACTAGTGCGCGTTAGTGAAATCATATGCTAGACTTGAAGGCGTCGTACTTATTCTTGAACTGGTTGATTGATTGAGAGTTGGTAACTTCGGCTGGCAAGGCATTCCAATGGTTAACAACTCTGTTCGTGAAGAAGTTGGACCTTTGCATGCATTTAGTTGAGGGCTGCCCGGAGAGTCTTCTCTTGTGTCCTCTGATTCCCCTTGCTGGACCAGTTTGTGAGAGAGAACTACATTGCACCAGAGGAATGACCCAGGACACTTCGTTGAAGCCGTTGTTGAACTTGAATAGCTGGATCAGATCCCCTCTAATTTTGCGTTCATGAAGTGGCGTCAGATCTAATACAGTGAGACGGTCCTCATAGCTCCAGTTTCTGATTCTAGGCACCAGCTTGGTAGCTCTCCTCTGAACGGTCTCTAATGCTCTGATGTCTCGCTTACTGGATGGTGACCAAACTGATGAGGCGTATTCCAAGTGGGTCCTCACATATGCGCAGTAGAGGGTCTTGCAGGTGTCGATGGTCCAGAACCTGAACGTTCTTCTCAGCTGCCCAAGGATACTGTTAGCTTTGTTGGCCTGAATCCTGATATGACTAGAGAACTTTAAATTACGGTCGAAAGTGACTCCGAGGTCCTTTTCAAATTCTACAGATTTGAGAGTGTGTGGTGCGTCGGACTCGCCCATGAATAACTCCGTGTTGGTTAATTTTCTCTTACCAGACCTGCTAATCTCCATTACCTTGCACTTGTCGACGTGAAAGAGCATGCGCCACGTGTTAGACCACTCCGTAAGTGCATCGAGGTCCTGCTGCAGTGACGTGAGGTCGTTATCGCTACGAATGGTAGCGATTAGTTTGCTGTCATCCGCGAATAGCTTAGCAATGTGGTTGACAACTGAAGGCATGTCGTTAATGTAGATTAAGAACAGTAACGGACCGAGGACGTTGCCTTGCGGGACGCCGCTTGATACGTCGATCCATTCTGCTTTATGTTGCCCGATTACCACTCGTTGCTGCCGTTTGGATAAGAAATCACTGACCCAGTTGACAATACTGTCGCAAAAGCCGCAAGCGATCATTTTGGTCTTGAGGGACGAGTGACAGACTCTATCGAAGGCCTTAGCGAAGTCGAGGAATACTACGAGCACATGCAGGCCTTTGTCTAGTCTGTCACTTATGCGATCGACAGTCTCTAAAAGATTAGTAACAACTGATTTTCTCAGTACGAACCCATGCTACTCAGAGGCTATTGCATTTTTGCTGTAGAGATGCTCCGTCATAACGTCACGTACTATGCGCTCCATTAACTTGCATGGCACTGAGGTCAAGGAGATCGGTCTATAGTTGCCTGGCGAACTTCTGCTGCCTTTCTTAAAAATGGGGCTTATCTGGACTAGTCTCTATAACTTTGTTGTATTTAACTTTACAATGGTAATAATCAAACTGAAACATACTTTTTTCATTTTCTCTTCATTA
Source organism: Brachionus asplanchnoidis (assembly GCA_025491095.1). NCBI lineage: Eukaryota > Metazoa > Rotifera > Eurotatoria > Ploima > Brachionidae > Brachionus > Brachionus asplanchnoidis. The sequence continues at coordinate 3,250,110 of JAILYF010000006.1, forward strand.
GAATTAATTTTTTTCGAAAAAAATCATCTCTTTTTAATAATTGAAAAAGTAATCAGTTACCAAAGAAAATAAATATTTGATTTTTTACCAAAAATATAGGCTGAATTTGGCCCCAGCTATCTGTAAAATTTCAACAAATTTTAATCCTTACCATTTTTATTTTTTAGCATTCTGAGTATTTTTTCTTTATTCAGATTTCTATTTTTATAAGAATAATCATCTTTGGGGTTCCTATATTCCCTTGAGGTGTTCAGAATAATACTTTTCTATGGATTCTTTTTGCTGACATTTGTAGTACGTTCCCTTTGCCATTCGAATCGTAATCTGCTATTGGAAACTTGGTCATTGCTTTCGGGTACAACTTTCCATTCCAAATAACATTTAGAAGAATTGTTATATCCTCCGTATATCCATCCATTGCATTTATCCACTTTAATTCTCTGGATTTAACTTAACTCCTGTAAATATGTAATATAGTACTTAAATTGAGATATGAAGACTTCCGAGCATGCTTTTAATCAAGTGAATGCAGGTAGTCTTCGATAATCTATTTATGGATGCCTTCCTGAGAGTCTCAATTTATGTGATAACATTTCTCAGATGAAAAAAGCCATAAAATTTTTTTTTTTATAATTTCAAGCTGACTTAAGTCTATAAAATATTTTCAGTCAAAAAGCCTTGAAAAAAAATTCAAATAGACAAAATTCTTTCTGAATATCTTGAAGAAGTTTTTAATGTTATGGGTATTGGCTCGATCTAAATTAATAATTGATTTATTAAATTAACATTTGTATGAACTTTTTTTTATATTTTAATCATTATCTTAACAGTCTTAATTATTTGAGATTAATGAAAATTAAACAAAAAAACTAACTAATTTAGTACAACAAGATGACATTTGAAACGTATGAAACTAAAATAATTTTGAGTGAACTATTATAATAGAGAATAAAAGTAGAAAAGACAAAAAATAGAGAAAAATTTTAAAAGATAATAAACAAAAAAGGCAAAAATAAAGAAGATAAAAGATAAATTTTAAAAATAAAAAAAAATCAATTTAATTAATTAATGTTAAATCGACTCAGCCATAAAAAGACTAATAGCCCACAAAGCTTCTGTTATATTTCTCCGAAATAAAAATTGTCTTTTTTTTTCTCTATTATGAACGTTTACCAAATTTTTGAATGAAAATTAGCTCCAGTTTATAAACAAAAGGAATTAGTGTTCCATTTCGACAAGACCTTTTTGGAGGATAAAAAATTAATAAAGATCTTAACAGGTCTAAAAGCAAATACATAAGAAAAGGACTTTCTTTTTTTAGATCAAATCTTGATGAAAAAAAAATTCGAAAATGTAATGCTCATATTAACGAGGTTTTCTAAATTGAAAATTATTAAATTTATTTTATTAAAAGTGTTTATGATGATTTAAATTTACTATTTTTAATAATGTTTTTTAATTGAGTCGAAGCAAATATAGATTCACTTAAATTTTTTAGTCAATAAAAATACCTTATTTTTTTAAAAAATTGTTTTTTATTAAAAATTCTTTTTTACATACTGTTTCTATATATTAAAGAATTTTACACTGAATTGAGTAAAAAAAATAAAAATTAATTAACTTCAGTCAAATTCATTTCCCCAAGCTTTTGATCTTATACCATTTTTACATAAATTTCAATGATCATGTCGACACTGTAATAATTGAATTAAAATTTAAATATGTCTAACTAAAATTTTTAAAATAAAAAAACAAAACACTTAAATATTGTTTTTGTTATTATTTGATCTTGATTTTTTAAGTAAAAAAAATAATCAAGAAATTGTGTTATTATAATAATTTAATTTATTTTTCAAAAACGTCCAAAAAAATTTTAGGATTTAAAGTAAAAAATATCTTTCTAAGATGAATGATTTCAAAAATGTTTTAAATAAATGAATTAAAAAAAACAAACATTTTCTAAAAGGATTTAAAAAAAGGAAATTTTTATTTAATTTCGTAAAATTAACAGTATTCTTGACAATTCGGTCTCAAAGATTCTGTCATTTTACAAAAATAAAGCTTTCCTCATCAATGAAAAAATCTCTTCTCATTTTCTTAGTCATCTTTCCAAACATTTTTAAACATTGAGAATATGCTTTACCGGGCTCAGTGAAAATAATATCATCATCATCAAATTCATTCTCTTTTTTATTTTTATTTTCATTATGAATTTTTACTTTTTTTACATTCGAGTGTTGGATGATAGGTCTCTTTGATTTACGATCACTTTTTTTTGCCGTGCGATTTTGTTTCTTGTTAAAAGGAATATCAGATACGTGATCTTTATTTGGAGTTAATAAGGCGAGATAGTATTTTTGAAAAAGACTCAAGAAATCATAAAGACACAATGGTCTTGGCGATAATGGATTATGTGTTTTTTTTTCCATCAAACTAAGCAAGATATTTCGACGAAAAAATTTCTCTTTCTTATAGATAAATTTACTTATATTATTTTCCCTAGTGGAATAAACCAAATTGAAATTCATATTTGAAGTTTGTTGAGAATGGCTTATCTGCTGACTTGGATTGTAGATATTGGATATTAGCATTCTAGAAGATGTTGGTACCAATGGATCAGTTGCTACATTCAGAGTACTTTTTTGAGGGATATTCTGAGTGACATAATCAAATTGTGAATTTGACGCATTATTACGTTCATTTAGATTCAATTCTGGAACTTTTTTGTTCTTTTTTTTGTCTTTCTTCTTGATCACTGTTCCTATATTATTTTCCTTTGCAGAAGTATCCAAATTGAAATTCATATTTGAAGTTTGTTGAGAATGGCTTATCTGCTGACTTGGATTGAAGATATTGGATATTAGCATTCTAGAAGATGTTGGTACCAATGGATCAGTTGTTACATTCAGGGTACTTTTTTGAGGGATATTCTGAGTGACATAATCAAATTGTGAATTTGACGCATTATTACGTTCATTTAGATTCAATTCTGGAACTTTTTTGTTCTTTTTTTTGTCTTTCTTCTTGATCACTGTTCCTATATTATTTTCCTTTGCAGAAGTATCCAAATTGAAATTCATATTTGAAGTTTGTTGAGAATGGCTTATCTGCTGACTTGGATTGAAGATATTGGATATTAGCATTCTAGAAGATGTTGGTACCAATGGATCAGTTGTTACATTCAGGGTACTTTTTTGAGGGATATTCTGAGTGACATAATCAAATTGTGAATTTGACGCATTATTACGTTCATTTAGATTCAATTCTGGAACTTTTTTGTTCTTTTTTTTGTCTTTCTTCTTGATCACTGTTCCTATATTATTTTCCTTTGCAGAAGTATCCAAATTGAAATTCATATTTGAAGTTTGTTGAGAATGGCTTATCTGCTGACTTGGATTGTAGATATTGGATATTAGCATTCTAGAAGATGTTGGTACCAATGGATCAGTTGCTACATTCAGAGTACTTTTTTGAGGGATATTCTGAGTGACATAATCAAATTGTGAATTTGACGCATTATTACGTTCATTTAGATTCAATTCTGGAACTTTTTTGTTCTTTTTTTTGTCTTTCTTCTTGATCACTGTTCCTATATTATTTTCCTTTGCAGAAGTATCCAAATTGAAATTCATATTTGAAGTTTGTTGAGAATGGCTTATCTGCTGACTTGGATTGTAGATATTGGATATTAGCATTCTAGAAGATGTTGGTACCAATGGATCAGTTGCTACATTCAGCGTACTTTTTTGAGGGATATCCTGAAAGACATAATCAAATTGTGAATTTGATGCTCTTAAAATACCCGGTTCGTTTTTTTTTGAATTTTCAATTCTTTGCTTCATGATTGTTAATGAGTCTCTTCTTGGTCTGTTCATCTTGGTTTTTTCTGATGTTCTTATTGTAAGTTTACATCAAAATTTCTTTCTTTACTTCAAATTAATTGATAAATTTTTTTTATCAATTTTTTTTTTAAAAAAACTTTTTAAAAGTCAAGAATTTTTAGCTTAATCGTAAATCCTATTCTATTGAAATACTTTTTAGAGTCTAAATATAGTTTTGAGTCAACTCTTGTTCATCAAAATGGTCTATGACACTTTTATCTAATGTAGTGTAATTGAATTTCGATTTTATTCTTTTTTAAATGAATTTCTCTTGTTTTATGTTTATGTAAATACTTAAAGGAAGATTTGAATTAATTTTGAGGGTATTTCTTAGTTAATCACATGATATAATTTTATTTTTAAATCCAATAAAATTTTTTATCCAATTTGAATCTTTCTTTCAAAGTATATGAATTTTTAGAATTATAAATTTATGTACATTCTATTTGGTTTTTGAATTATAAATTAAATTTTTAGTTAAGAAAATTTTGAGACAAAAGTTTTGCTTTTTAAAATGAAAAATAAATTTTTAAAAAGCATGATATTCAAAATAATTTTTTATTACTCGACTAATACATTTATGAATTTAGTTTTACATAACTAAATGTCTAATAATACTAAACCAATTACAAATCAAATTTTGAAAATTAAATTTTTACGTTTTTGTTTCATTTTACTTTAAATTAATAAAGAAATTAATTAATTTTAGACCAAATAAACTTAAAACTAAATTAAAATGAGTTCTATAGGCACTGGTGTAAGAAAATCAAGAGTTAACTCTTTTAAAAAGCTAAAATTTTTTTTTTAGTATGACTTGTCAGCTGCTCAATTTTCTCCGGATGGCAGAATTTTCCAAGTCGAATACGCAAACAAAGCGGTTGAAGCTAGCGGGTAATTAATTTTAAAAATCTTTTAAAATAACAAATTGAGAGCATTTTTATTTTAAGATCAGTAATCGGTGTTGTTTGCAAAGATGGTGTTGTTTTGGCCGTAGAAAAGATTGTTACATCCAAACTCCACGAACCTGGAAGTAACAAACGAGTTTTTATAATCGATCAGCACATTGGAATGGTATATTACCTAAAATAGAAAAAAAATATCTTATTTTTTTATCTTTACAGACTGTAGCAGGTTTACTGGCAGATTCAAGAAATTTAGTAAACATCGCTCGGGAAGAAGCTACCAATTACAAATCCAACTATGGCTCTAATATCCCTCTTAAAGTAATGATCCGAATGAGTTATGTAAATTTTTTTCTTTATTTTTCTTAAGTACTTGGCTGATAGACTCTCAATGTATATGCATGCTCATACACTTTATGGTGCCATCAGACCATTTGGTGTATCAGTTATTTTGGCTTCGTATGAAAACGATAAACCTCAACTTTATGCAATTGAGCCTTCTGGAATCTGCAATGTACATTGAATTTTTTTTTAATTTTAAGTTTAATGCAATTAATTTAGGGGTATTTTGGGGTTGCTACTGGAAAGGCTTCTCAAAATGCCAAAACTGAATTGGAAAAATTGAAGGTTTGCACTTAAAAAATTTTAATCTAAAATAAATTAATTTTTTTCAAGTTTAAGGAAATGAGATGTCAAGATTTGGTCAAAGAAGCGGCAAAAGTGTATGTGAAAAATATTTAATTTTTAAGATGGCTTTAAATTTAATTTTAGGATATACACTGTGCACGATGAGATTAAAGATAAACATTTTGAGCTAGAAATGGGTTGGGTTGGAAAAGTTTCTGACAGTAAATTTCAACTGGTTCCAAGACCGGTATTCGAAGAAGCTGAAAAATATGCCAAAGTAAGAAATTTGATTTTTGTGAAATTGTTTGATTAAAAATTTAAAAAATTCTAGGAGGCTTTGGAAAGCGAAGATGAAGAAATGTAAAAACCGAAAAAATAATTTTTTTTTAATTTACACAAAAACTTGAATTTAAATTATTACTCTGATATTTTACAAACGATTGGCTATTGATCCGATCAAACCAATCTTTAAATATTCCTTATAATATTTTAAAATAATCGTATTTTACATGTTTGAACATAGAAATAAAAAGATAACAAATTGCTTTTTTTTACTATAAATTAGAATTTATCTGTACCATTTAACTAGTTTTTTTTATGAAAAAATGTTATTTCTTATTGATGTCAAAATTATTCAATGATCAAATAATCTCAATTTTGTTTCTTTGAAAATGTAATCTTAGTAACCTTGAATGCAGTGATTCGTTCAAAATTGTTAATGTTTACTGCAAGTGTTGTCAAATGAATAGATTACTTGTCAGACCAGATAATTAAAATTTTTAAAGCCTGATTTTTATATTTTAAAAATTTCCTTCATTCTTTTAATTAACTGATTCAAAAACGATTAAATAACTTAAAATTTTAAGTTTAAAATTTAAATTTTTTTTTCTGGTATAAAAAATGTTTGCTGACACTAAATTAATTCATTTAGATAAGGATTACAATGTTGTTATTAAAAGCTTCAAAAAAAAAACAGTGCAGGTCTAAACAATTAGTGTTTTAAAAAAAAATTGCTATAATTGGTCATAAAATGTTTTGCTTGATCTTTTTGAAAAAAAAAAAATTAAAAAGTTATATCCCCGCTGAATTTAATTATTAAATAAGTATTAATAGTCATCTATTCAATATATTAATAAAATTGTTATATCAAAAATTTATTTTTTCTCATTCCAAAATAAGGAGTAAATTAAGAGAGTAAATGAAAAAATTTAATAGAATATCATTTTATATTTTAGAGAATCAGCTTCATAAATAACACTGTTTTTTCCTAATTTGGCATAAAAATTTATTAGATTTTAAAAAATTCGAGTTATAATTTTAGAAATAGAGGAAATCCGAGAATGCCGATTTATTCTTTTGGTATCTAAATTTCTGATTACAAAAAGAATAATTTTTCCAACAAAATATACTATAATTTGTATAGAAAATTAAACACCAATCATTCGTGTTTGTGAGGTTTCCATTATAAGTGAATGGGAAAAAAAATAATAAAATTCATTTGATTCCAAAAATTTATTTTAAGCAAAAAATAAAATTTTATTTAAAATAAAAAAAATATTAAAAGTGAAAACAAAAAATTTGATGGATTTGTCTAACCATCCATTACTTATCGTGAATTCTTTGTAACCTAGCATTGTGACATATTTTAACGCTTCAATGATATATTTGGATGAGATTTTTCATCGTTAAACCACATTTCGATTGTGCTTTCTAAATCTTGATATTTATTATTATTATTTATTTGTTTTCTGTTCGAGCAAACGCTCCTTCAGATAAAAAAAAAATAAAATAAAATAAGATAAAATAAAATAATTAAAACAATTTAAAAAAATTTAAAATTTAAAGCTTTAAAGCAGGCATTGATTGCTGGATGAGCAGCAATCAATCACATCAGCTGTCTTAGTGTGCCTTATCAGCACACTCGCTGGCTAGCCAGCTACTGTCAAAACTACTACTACTAAAGTAAATAATTTTTCATTTATCAATGAAAGGATGAGATAAAAAAATAATAATTAAAGAGCTATTTAGTTAATAAAAGATGGAGTTGGGAGAAAAAATAAAAAAAACAAAAATATTGATAAGATCTTAAGAGTCAGAAAATTTTTAGATAATTAGGTAGCAGCTGCACAGAGGAGTGGGATTCGTAATAAATCTAGAATCGAAGCCTCTTTGATACTCCGAAACAAGTTTTTTAGTCAATGGAACTGAATAATCAAGAGCATTACGAAGGTAACTTTCTAATAGATTGCTTAATCTGTGGTCAATTTTACTAATATTCAGTTTATTTTCTGCTTCATAGAATAATGATTCAGAGGAGGTTCTGAGAGGAAGTTTTAGAATGCATCTAACAGCAGTATTTTGAATAACTTGTAACTTTTGTAAACCTGATTCGGAGAATGAGTTAAGACATGGAAAATTAAAATCCAGAATTGACTCAATAAGTGCCTTGTAGAGACTAGCTAGTGTATTGTGGTTGAGCTTCCAATTTTTTGAAGACAAAATTTTTATTATATTGAGTCTATTCATGCATTTATTCTTCACTTCTTTAATTTGTTTATCAAAGCAAAGAAATTTATTAGTCTTAGAATAGGGAATAGTTTTGTTGAATATCTGAAGTCTAAAGGTATTATTAAATTTCTTATTTTTTGTGAAAATTGTGTAGCTACATTTATTTGGGCACATTTTCGGCATCTTGAAGTTGATGATCAATTCAAAATATCATTTCAATTTAAATAGTTTATCTTTAAATATTAAACTTAATCTTTGATTTAATTTAAATAATTGTAATGTAGCATACTTTACATGCAGTGTAGATTTAGAAAATAAAAAAAAATGAAAAACATTTTCTCAGTCCATTGATAATCGATTTTAATATTTAAATGTTTTAACTGATTTTTTGTAAAGTATACTTGAGATTTTTTATTTGAAAAGTATTTGTGTTAAGCATTCTCAATTAAATTTAAGAAAGAAATTCAAAAAAAAATTCAAGATAAGTTATAAAATGAAAACAAAACTTTACAAAAAAACAGTTAACTAAATTGAAAATCGATTTTATCAATTGATTGAGAAAAGGTTTTTTCATTTTTTTTATTTTCTAAATCTACACTGCATGTAAAGTATGTTACATTACAATTATTTAAATTAAATCAAAGATTAAGTTTAATATTTAAAGATAAACTATTTGAATCGAAATGATATTTTGAATTGATCATCAACTTCAAGATGCCACATTTTCATCTTCCATTTGCATAGCCATGACTCTATTTCTTTTAAGTAGTTATTTATTTCTCTTTCAATTCTTCTTGTCTTTTTAAATATGAAGAAAGTAATCAGATCATCAGCAAACAGGAGTGAGTATTTTTTGTTCAAGTTTATTAATTTTGTAATATGATTTTGATTTTCTAAATTTGTTAATCTTATTCCAAACGGTTTACTAGATTTTGGCCTATTTTATTAATGAAATTTGACCAATTTTTGTTTCTAAATTCTCTTAATTTATATCTCAATTCACTTATCAATTTGTTGTATAAAGCCTAAATTCCGCATATTTTGATTTTAATCTTTTTGCTTTCCTTCTTTGTCTAATTGTATCAATAATGTCTCGGATATTTGCTTTTTCTCATTCTTTTTATATCCGGTCGATACTGCTTTGATACAATTTTTTCTCTATTAGTTAAAATTTTCGAAACAGCTGAGTTTGAAATGCCGAATTCTTGCGCGATTAATGATGTAGAATTTCCTTCTTTACTCTTATTGATAATCGCAATTTTAGTATTGATATAAATAATTTTTCTTTTTTTGCTTGACTATTCATCTTTTGATTATTCATTTTTAATGATTTAACTTATCGAGCAGGAGGAGCAATGAATATAGAGAAGGTTTCGAATCAAGATTTATCTAAAATCCACTTCCATTGCGTAATTGCTACCTAGTAATTTCTTTTTTCTACCTGAACTATCAAATATTTAAACATGTCTTACCTCTAGTTATATCAAAATATCGATTTTAATTTTCTTTAGACTTATTTATCCTTTTTTAATTTTAATTTTATTTTATCTTATTTAACCTTATTTCATAATTTTTTTTTATATTCTGAAGGAGCAGTAGCTGGGTACAGATAAACAAATAAATAAAATACAAATAACGAGGTTCGACTGTATACCATTTTAATCAATTTCAAAAATAATTAAATTGAATAAACATTTAGATAATTTTAATCGAGATTAATTGATACTTGGTGTTCAAGAGATCAATGTTTTAATTTTCTACATTTAGGCTTTCAATAATATGGATTTGATTTTTACATATTTTGTCAAGAAATCAAAAAATTTTATAACAATAAATTTAACGCTCAAAGATCCGTTTTTTGCATAGTTAGGGACCCAAGGGGTCCAAAAAACCCTTTTAAATTATATTTACTTTTTATTTAAAAAAAAATTTATTATTTATTTAAAGATTGCAAAAAAGCCCATTTTAATTTATTCAAAAATTTTGACAAGATTTAATTAATCACCTAGAATTATTTTTAAAAAAAATTTCACATAAATTTGATAAAAGAAAAAATTTTTTATCTAAAAAAGTAGTAAGAGGAGTAATTGGAGTTTTCTTAATTTCTTGCCATAATTTTTCCAATCATGCTTACTATTTAAATTCCGGCTATCCCTAAAATCCGGATCCGGACTGCCGGACATGTCGTCTAAAATACGGACACGGGCATAAAAAAAATTTACCTAATAAACGGACACGGACTCCGTGATAATTTACTAAAATTCGGACACGACCCCTTTTAGACTTTAAAGCTAAAATTTATAATTTCAGAAAAAAACGAATTTAAATTTATTGAAAGAAAAACAAACAAGAATAAAAAAGTTTTTTAATTTAATGGTTTTAAATTGAATATAATTAATTGATTAATTTAAATTTTCTTTCCCGTTTAGAGGTCAAAGGATATGGGGCAATACTTGTTGAAGATATGAAAAATGCCTCAGACAATTTTTTTTTTCAAATATTCTTATAAATATGAATGTGCTGATTTAGAATTTATGTAATTTAGTTCAATATGATTGAATTTTTCATGCTTTATAATCAATCAAAGTTTTGGCACATTTTAGCCGGGAATCTTTCTTTTTAGTTCTATAAAGGTGATATGGATACTTATTTTTCCCTGGTAAAAAGTTTTCTAGAACAAATTTCTTTAAGGAATCTGAAAATTAAATTTATATTTTGGTAACTTTTATAGTTTTATCAAAATAAAATAAATTAAACAAAAAAAAAGGTGTTTGTCTTTTAGAGTCTCTGGAGTAAAATATCCCCAACTCAAAAATTTTCAAAGATACTTTTTTTTACTTATTTTTTGTCTCTTAACAATATATTAAAAATGCTAAGACCGGAAACATTTTTTAATTTTTACAATTAAAAAACAAATTAATTACGTTTTTTAAATTTTGATCCTATCTGAAGGAATGAAGCGAATGTTTCCGGTCTTAGCATTTTTAATATATTGTTAAGAGACAAAAAATAAGTAAAAAAAAGTATCTTTGAAAATTTTTGGTTTACTTATCAAATCATTCTCTTGAATCAATTGTCTAATATATAATTGTCTCATTATTGCATTTTGTTTTCAAAAAATGTTGCAAAAAATTTTTGAATTTCAAAATTTTTGAAAAACCAAATTTTACTTTACGAACGTGTTAGTCTGTATTTTAGTTTTAAAAGAAATCCGGGTCCGGATTTTAGAAAAGTCATGTTCGTGTCCAGGTTTTAGTGATGGTTACAAAAAAAATTCCGTGTCCGTTTTTTAGACGACATGTCCGGCAGTCCGGATCCGGATTTTAGGGATAGCCTTAAATTCCTCTTAAGAACATTAATGGAACTAAACTCTCATAAAGTAAACTGATAAAAGCTAGTATGTCTTCTTTTAAAATACCTTTTGATCTTACCCATATCGTTCTATTTTTCGAAATTTTTTATATGTATATTTTTTCAGTTTCTTTATTATCAGACTCTTCATCTAAATCACATTCAGTATTTGGTTGATTAGTTGTATTCATTTAATCTTAAAAATAATTATCGAAGTCATCGTTTGAATCAAAAATTGTCAAAAATTATTAAAAATATTGAGCTAAGAGCAAAGGAAGTATCAAAAAGGGTTGAAAAACCCTTTGGGTGTTAATTAACAATTAAAACTTAATTTTTTTAAATTTTAATTTAGATAACTTTTTTCTTGAATAAATGAAGCGTTAAACTGTTTTTTATAGACAGCGGCACTAATCTGTTGATTAACCTTAAAAAACTTGAGCATGTAAAAATTATTATAAGAAGGAAAATTTTTGTGATTTACATACATGTTAAAATAAAAAATTAAAATTCCATTTGTTACATATCTATTTTTAATTTCGTTTATTTTAATCCTTTTTATTTTATTTTTATTTTATTTTCTATTTTATTTTATCTTACATTATTTTTTTTTTATTTAACTTAATTTATTTTTTTTATTTTAAACTCTGATGGAGCATCAGCTCGGTACAGATAAAACAAATAAATAAAATAAAAATATTTACATTCGGCATTGTTTTTTCACGATCGTGACAGATTTCGTTTATAAAGAATTACAGCATTAAGTCAAAAAATGAATGTAAAAATTTTGTTTAATAATTTATTTAAAATTGCTTTGAAATTTAAGTAAAAGAAACTTTAAAAGTTAAAAAAAAAATTAAAAAAATTAAAAAGAAAATATACCCAATTTGAAATCTAACTTAAGGGCAGTAATAGATCTAAATAATTATTCAAAAGCTAACTAAATCAAAAATAATAACATGCATTTAAAATAAGTTGAAAATAAGCTCGTGAAAATATAAAATATCTGTATTTGTCTTCTCAAACTAAACTAATGTCTATTTTCACAGACATATTGTGTCGTGGATGTCGAAGACCTAGGTCTATACCTAGTGACATTTCGTTTGACTAAAGCTGCTATAACAACACCCAACAGAGCAACAACACAAATCGCTCCAACAACAGAGCCAGCAATTATGGCCACATTGTTCTAAATTAAAAATAAAATAAACTTTTTTTGTCAACAAAAAAAAATTCAATTGAAAAAAAGTTTACCGTCAAAATAGCGCTCTCTTTGGTTTTTTTGAACAGCTCTCCAGATTCTTGGTCAAAAACAACATCAGGCACTTGAGCCCTAATGGCTCTTTGTAAACTCTCCGCACTTGGTGTTCGAATATCTGTCACATCAAACCTTTGGTCATTTATGCCAACACTGTATCCAACACGGGCCTCACTCTCCAAATCAACTGATCGCTTGCTATTTTGTCTGTCTACTTCAACATAAAACACGTCCGAGTTGACATCAGGGTTTTCTTCACAATAAGCTTGTACAATGGCCGACTCGAGTCTGTCATTCAAGGACTCGTTATAGTTAGATATGACAATGTTGTGTGGCAAAAGTGCCATGTCATCATAGACCATAACCGCTGACTTGGCCAACAGTGGAATCAAGTCTGATACAGTCGGTTTGGTAAACTTGATCGGATTGGGTACATTGCCATCTACCAAGTAGGTTAAAGAGACGCGTAGCAGCCTCTTGTTTTCTTTGGTAATTAGACCATCTTTAATTATCTTAATGTCAGTTATTCTATTTTTGGCCACATATTTGACATGGGTGTTCAGCGCGTTCCATGACTCAGCCAGAACAGAGTTTAGCACTTTGTTGAGCTCAGTGTCACTAAGCTCAGTGACAATGTAAACTCGGTCAATTTCATAGGCGTTGTAAGGACTAAAGACTAAATGGACACCTGGTTCAGATTGTGTCTCTCTTTTGAATGCGTCATAGGTAGGCTCTGCTATCGGTATGGATTCTGGGTCCTGGCCATTTACGGACACAGTGTAGCTGAAGCCTAATACTTCATTTTGTAAGTTGTTTATGTAGTGGGCCACATTTACAATGGACACAGACACTCTTAGGCCATTTTGAGAGTCAAATTGACGCTGGTCTATCTTGGACAACCAGGCTCGCTTGATTATGTTCAAGACTTGCTTGGAATAAGCTGGCAGCGCTTCTTCGAAGAATACAGTTCTTACTTTGTACAGAAGATTGTCGTTTGCTAGAGTGTCCGATGTGGTGTTTGATGAGCTGGATTTTGACATGGTGATTCTGGAGTTGGACATTCTGCGGCCAATGGTCTTGACTGTTTCAATGCTGGTAAAACCGCTGATTCGCAAGTAGATCTTTGAGAATGGTTCTTCGTGGGAATTTAGAAATTGTTCCATCATCACAATTTCGCCATTGAGCTTTGTTGAGTTCAAGACTGGAAAAAATTTGAAAGTAAATTTTTTTTATTTTTTTATTTTATTATTTTGTTACTTTCTGAATTGAAAAACAAGGAAATTAAATCGGTTATTTGTAAATCGGTGTTTTCGTACCATCCTTTGATGTAGGCAACAAAGAATTCGTCAACAGCTTGTGAGCTGTGCTCGTACACTGAGAATTTGTGGTTTATTAGCTCTTTCTGTTGAGATAAAAAATTATTTTTAAAATTGAAAATTTTTTTTGTTGAGAACTGTTCTTGTCAAAAAATATTTAATAAAATTGGGAAAAAATTTACAATTTTTTATTTTTTTTTTGGGACTTAACAGGTATTTATTATTTGATTTGAGTAATGGGATACAATTATTTGGAAATAAATGTGAGCTAATCAGTACAGCTATTTTTAAAATCTTTAAAATGATTTTAAAATATAATTTAACTTGGAGAAAATAAAATTTACACTTAATTTAGCCTAAAAATTGCAGTAAATTTTTTGGTTAAAAAATTAAATTGAAAAATTTCTAAAGCTCTTTTTAAGATAAAGTTTCTTGAACTTTTTTTCATTCCAAAATTCGAAACTGTCATATTACAAAATTATTAGCAGGTTTCTCCTAAAAATCATATCTGACGGTGCTGAATAATAATGAAAAAACAGAAATATAGCGTCTAAAAAAATCTAAACATGAAGCCAAAGGAGTAATTAAGCTCCTTGATTGCCTAAAATCGCCCATGATGATGACATTTTTTGTTCTAAATAATTTTAAGATATTGTTTAATGTTTTACGGCAAATTTCAAATTAGGAAAAAAATTAAAAAACCAAATCTTTTATGATAATATGGATAATTTTACAATTAAAAGGTTTTCTTATTTTATGTGTAAAACGATTTTATATTGATGAATTTGCTAAAGTCTAATAATATTTCATGAAAAAGGTAGGAGTTTTTTAACTAATTTCAAACTTAAACTGTAAAAAAAAAGCTATCTGGAGCAAAATAAATTTAAAAGCAAAAGTAACTACTAATAGGTATTGTGAATTCAAAATACAAATTGGACAAAAATTCTTCATTTTTTGATAAATTTAAATCAAAGTTTAAAAAAATATTAAAAAATTACTGCAACATACTTTGTTACACCTTTTTTACCTAAAATCATTTTTCTCGTGTAAAAAAAGACAATAATTTAAAGAAATAAAAAGATTTAAATAGATTATAGATTTGATTTACTAAAAAAAAAATAAAAATTTTATTTTTGGTGAAAAGAGTTGTTGTAGAAAAGATTTGTTGATGTTGCAGTATATTTTTAATAATTTTTATTAACATTAATTTTATTTTATCAAAACATGAAGAATTTTTGTTCAATTTGTATTTGAAATTCACAATACTCTACTTAGAACGGCAAAATATTCATGTGGTCGCCAAAGAAACTACTAAGAACGGCAAAATATTCACGAAACAACTAAGAGATATTGTAAATTTCATATACGAATTGAACAAAAATTTTTAATTTTTTGATAAATTAAAATAAAAGTTACTAAAAAATATTTAAAAAAAAAACACTAAAACATAGTGCAACATACTTTGTTACATCATTTTTACCAAAAATTATTTTTCTCGTGTAAAAAACGATAAAAAGTAAAAGAATTAATAAGATTTAAATAGATTATTGATTTGATTTACTAAATATAAAAACAATTTATATTTGGTGAAAAAAGTGCAACAAAGTATGTTGCAGTATTTTTTTTTAATTTTTTTTTATCAAAAAATGAAGAATTTTCGTTCAAATTGTATTTGAAATTCACAATACTCTACAAAGACCGCCAAAAAAACTTGAAACGGCAAAAAATTCATGTGACCGCCAAAAAAACTGATAAGAACGGCAAAAAATTCATGTGGCCGCCAAAGTAGCTGCTTGGAGCGACAAAAAAAGACTGACTTTAACACTAGAAGCACCAGCGAGTCAAAATGACTCTTTTTCGATTTTTGGCCGCTAAAATCTAAGTCAATTTTTGCTATTTGAGCAAAATTTTTTTTTTCAGCATTAAAATAAGAATAACTTTCTAAATTAATTAAATTCAAATAAAAAAAAATATCCTTTGTACAAAATCAAGTATATACTACTAGAAGCACCAAAACGAGTCATTTTGACTCGCTTTTTAATTAAAATTTTTATTTTAGCTACAAAATCAATGGATGAGTCATAAAATATTAATAAAAAGTATACAAATCTTTAAAAAACTGACTCAAACCCTAATACTTGAACGAAGATAAACAAGTTTAAAAAATGCAAAAATTATAGTTTGCGTATTTTACATGAAAGACGAAGAATTGGCTCAAAAAGAAATGAATTCATTAGAAGATAAAATTTTTGCCAGCTACTTTTTTTAGCCAAATTTGTATTTTTACTCAATTAAAATCAAGTATTGAATAGATTTATCCAAATAATAAATTTTTATCCAATAGATTCTATTAAAACGAGTCATTTTGACTCGTTTTGGTGCTTCTAGTAGTTAAAAATTTTGGTGCTTCTAGTGTTAATTTAAAGTTAAAATAATGTCAAGACTTATACTTTTAAAAAATAAATCTTTTTAAACATTGTTAATTCTTTATAGTTTTATTTTTCAAATAAAATAAAATAACCGCTTACATTTATCTCATTAGTAGGTGGTCTAAACTCATACGAATCAATGACACTATCATCCAAATCTTCCAAAAAGTACAACAACCTAGTCACATTATTTCCCAGCTCACCAATTCTCTTCTCTTTCATAGTAAACGTCAACGAAATAAACTCAATCTGCGCATAAACCTCTCTAAACTTGTTCAGAACAAGCTCGCTGATCCTGCTCTCATCGCTCGGATCAACATATCCATTAAAGTCAGCAAAGTACAAGCTGTCATAGTCTTTGGCACTGGCATCATTGCCACTCGACAACGAGTAAGGCAAGTCGAACTTGACAAACGAGTCCTGTAGCCAAGTTACTTTGGGCAATAGCTCGAACTCGTCCTGGTCGACTTGTCGTCCATTCGAAAAAATAAAGTAGACAATTCTGGTCTGCAAATTTCCGGCCACGTCCACCTCAACTCTCGGCTGTGTCACAAACTTGAACACATAATTGCTAGCATAGTAGTCAACATAATTTTTGGTCTGGTAGGCAGTAATGTTCCATGTGTAGACTATGGCCTGGTGTATCACGTCTCTGTGTATGTCGTTGACCTTGCCTTGCACGTACACACTAAAGCCTCTCTTCATGTCCATCAGTTGAGCCACAATGTCCGTCAAGATGTATTGATTGCCGTTGGCGGACAAAAAGTTAAGCTTGGCCTTGAACTCAGTGATTATATCGGAGCTTTGCATGCGCAAGTCCACCAATGAATTGTCCGCTTTAAGTGTTGTGATCACAAACAGCTTCCAATAGCATTTGCCACTCTGGTCGACAAACTGTTGTTGACTGGCCACCAAGAGATGAATGCGACCAGCCAACTCGGGCTCATACTCCTCAATTGTCTTCAGCATAAAGCTCTCCATGCGCTCCAAATCCCGTCTCACAACCTTAATGTTGCTGAACAACATCAACGCTTTGTTCAATGGCTCTAGATAGGCGTTCTCGCTGGGCACGCTCAGTCTATACACAAGACCAGAGTCCACTTCAATGGTCATCTGATCGAATATGCTCCGGTCTATGGACAACACATTGTCGACCGGCTGCTCGTTTATGCTTATGAGCACATTTAGACCGTACAGTATTTGTCTGCTCTTGTCCACGTACTCTTGTTGTCGTGTGGTGTTCACTGTGATCACTTGGGCGCCAAATTGAGGATAGTTGTGCAGGAATTTGTGGCGCGTTGCGTTCTGAAGCAATGTGTAGTGGTCGCGTTGGATCCGATGAGTTGAGACAAAGGTGAAAAAATAATTTTTTGAATAGATTTGATCCGAGTTGAGTATTTTGAGGTGTAGTGATGTGTTCTCGTTTTGATAGATCAATTGATCAATGAGACTTCTGGTGTCAAAGTCGGTTTGTGTGTAAAAATCGTACTCTTTATTGTCTACGTTTGCTTGTAGATAGATTTTGGTGATGGGCTGTTTGGTGGCCAGGTCGACAGCGTCCAAACTGGAGACGGCGTTGACGCGGACGGATCGTTTGTTGGTGAGCCAGTCGGGCCGTATGGCGTACATGCTTTGTTCGACCTTGACCTCTAATTGTCTGATGTCCGACTGCACAATGGACTCGGCCACGGCCACGTCCAACAGTGACGATCGTTTACTCCTGCCCGCACACTGGCTAAATCCGGCGCTGAACAACGCCGAATACACTTGAGCATAGCTCGGCTTCACGTCACTACTCTCGCTTTCGATGATCAGGTCCCTCGCCTTGGCCACATACGTCACTTGGGTGTTTATCTGATTGTTGGTGCCCGTGTACTTGTCCACGGCCACTGTGTAAATGTTAAAGCAATTGCACTCTCTGAGCTCTTGGCGCACGCTCAGCCAAGTGCTGACTATGGTGGTGCGCACTTGTTCAATTTGACTTAGAGTCAAGTCGTTGCACAGCGAGATTGTGTACGGACTGGAGTACGCGTACGATTGACCGGTGAACAAATTGGCGTAGTCTATGGGCATCATCGAAAAAATCGACATGTACGTGTTAAGCGTCGGCGTCGACACGTGACTAATCAAATTACCCACTTGTGTTACATTAGTAGAAAACCTGTAGCCGACAACCGGCGCACCATTATTATCAATAGCTCGTATCGTCTCCACCAAGCTCAATTTGGTGTTCGACTGATCGAATAGAAAAGCGTCTCGTTTGCACAAAACGGAATAGGCGCGTCGCTCGGGCGCCTCATTCGCAATCAAATAAGCGAATTGGCGTCTAAGTAGCAGAGCGTTTTGCTGCGGATTGGACACAGGGCTGCCAGGCGCCCAATACGAGCTCAAAAACGACGAAGCTATCAGCGTATTATTCGATTGCCAGTACCAGTTCGAGTATTGTTGCCGGGCGCCGATCCATAGATCACGTGTGTTCGTCAGCTCGCCGTTCAGCCATTGACGCACAAAGTTGAACTCGTCGCCGGAGCCGAACGAGGCCAAGTCCGAGCCCAGCACTAAACACTGAGAGCGCGCCTGATTCCAATCGTACTCAGCGTCCGACAGCACTCGATAGCAAGCGTTGCCGATCAGCGAAAATAGACCGGGACACACATTACGGTTGTTCACGTTCTCGGCGTTGTAAGCCGCGTACACATTGTGTACAATATCGTCGAACCTCAATCTAGCAAGTTGATCAGCAGTGCCGCGCAAATACAACGTCTCTTCTTGTGAGTAAATACAGACGGGCGGTGGCGACACAACCGGCACTAAGTTCTCGCAAATGGCGCCGTAGTAGGCCACCGGCTCTTGGGGACACGCGCACACAAACCCGCACGGCTTCGGCTTGGTGCAAGTGCCACCGTTCAAGCATGGACTGTTGGCGCACTCGTTCTCGACGAGCTCGCAACGAGTGCCCGTGTAGCCGCATCGACAGCTGCACTGCCACGCCGACGTATTTGTCTGAATGCACGTGGCCCCGTTCAAACACGGACTCGACTCGCACAAATTCACCGCAATCTCACAGAACATGCCCTGATAGCCGGGCAAGCACTCGCACTGAAAGCCAAACGGATTCAACGCGATACACAAGCCGTTGTTCTTGCACGGCATCGACTGGCATTCGTCGACGCGCAGCTCACACACGGGACCCGTGCGACCCGGCGGACACTCGCACCGATAGCCGAACGGTCTCTGTGTCACACAGGTGCCGGTGATGCACGGCGAACTGGCACAGTCGTTTTGTTCCACTTCGCATCTCAGACCGTTGAAGCCCGGCTGACAAAAACACTCGTAGGCGTTTATGCGGTCGACGCACGAACCTCCATTGAAGCAGGGCGAGCTCAAGCATTCGTTTATGTTTGTTTGACACAATTGGTCTGTGAACCCGGCCGCACATTGACACAAGTAGCCCACCACCGAGCTGGTAGTGTCGATGCACGTGGCGCCATTTTGACACAGTCCGACTTTACACGCCGCTTCACGGATTTCGCAACGACGTCCGCTAAATCCACTCGGACATTGACACGTGTACATGCCGATCGATGAACGGCATTGACCGTTGTTGAGACAAGGTCGGGACGCACAATTGTCGATGATGATTTGGCAACGAGTGCCTGTTATGCCCAAGGGACAGATACAAGTGAACGTGGTGCCGAATGAGATGCACGACGCTTGGTTTTGACATGGCGATGAAGAGCACGGGTCGATGGTTTGTTGACAATTGGGACCGATGTAGCCCGGGTTGCATGTGCATGTGTAGAAATTGACGCCGGATGGATTGCATGTGCCGAATGTGCATGGGTTGGACGTGCACGGGTCGATTTGTAGCGCGCAGTTTGTACCGTAGAAGCCCGGCGCGCAATTGCAGGCGAACGCGTTGACCAAATCGATGCATGTTGCGCCGTTAAGACACGGATTTGGTATGCAGTCGTTTATGTTTGTTTGACACAATTGACCTGTGAATCCGGGACGACACAGGCATTGGAAAAAATTGGCTTGGGGTTGGACACAGTTGGCGCCGTTTTGGCACGGATTGGACGAGCATGTGCTGAATTGGGTTTGACAGTTAGTGCCTGTGAAGCCTGGAATGCATGAGCATGTGTAGAAGTTGAGAGATGGATGACATACGCCATGGTTGCGGCACGGATTGCTGGCGCATGTGTCGATTATGATTTCGCAAAATGTTCCTGTTGTGCCCGCGTTGCACTCGCAGCGGATTTGGTTAAGACCTATGGACACACATTTGCCGCTGTTTTGACAAGGCTGTGATGCACAGTAGTTGATTACTGTTTGACAGTTGGTGCCAGTGTAGCCGGCGGGACATAGACATTGGTAGGTGACCACTCGGTCGAGGCATGTTCCGCCGTTTATACACGGTCTAGAGGCACATGCGCTCAGTTGGTTTTCGCATCGAGTGCCGTTAAAGCCCGGTCTGCATGAACAGAAAAAGAAGTTGGGCACATTTTGGGTGCACACGCCGTGGTTTAGGCATGGATTGCTGGCACAATAGTTGATCATTATCTCACATCTGGATCCAGTGTAGCCGCTCAAACAATCGCATGTGTATTGGCCTGGTACGCTTGTTGGTAAGCATCCGGCTCCATTGAGACATGGCTGGCTAATGCATGGATTGATTAGGAATTGACATTGGACGCCTGTGTAGCCCGATGGACATGCGCATCGATAGTTATTTAATCCCAGGAATTGACAGCTACCGCCATTTTGACAATATGACGGACACAGGTTTATTATGACCTGGCAATTAACTCCGCTAGTTCCTGCCGGACAGATGCATTGGTATGATATTGCACTCACTTGGGCACATGTTCCGCCGTTTTGACATGGATTAGATCCACATGGGTTATTGCGTTGTTCACAACTAAAATATTCAAAAAAAATTAAATTGCTTTTTTTTTTAATCAATTTTATAACAAAAGTAGAATTTGTTAGAATGTAGAATTGTAGCTACAATTGTAGAATGTAGAATTGTAGCTACAATTGTAGAATGTAGAATTGTAGCTACAATTGTAGAATGTAGAATTGTAGCTACAATTGTAGAATGTAGAATTGTAGCTACAATTGTAGAATGTAGAATTGTAGCTACAATTGTAGAATGTAGAATTGTAGCTACAATTGTAGAATGTAGAATTGTAGCTACAATTGTAGAATGTAGAATTGTAGCTACAATTGTAGAATGTAGAATTGTAGCTACAATTGTAGAATGTAGAATTGTAGCTACAATTGTAGAATGTAGAATTGTAGCTACAATTGTAGAATGTAGAATTGTAGCTACAATTGTAGAATGTAGAATTGTAGCTACAATTGTAGAATGTAGAATTGTAGCGCGAATTGTAGATTGTAGAATAGTAGCTAAAATTTTAGAATTAAAAAATTGTAGCTTCAATTTTAGAACGAAAAGGAAGGGCACTAAGTGTAAAATTTTTTTAAAGAAAATTAAAATTAGTTAGATGGAAAATAGGAAAAATTATTTATTTTTTTAACTGAAGATATTTTATTTATTTTCACTCAAACACCGATCAAAAAAATAGAAGTTCTTTTATCATAGTACCGACTGAAATCCTTTATTACCACTAATATATTTTATATGCTATATAATAATTTACTTACTTCGAAAAAATATTCTTTATCTAAATCTAAAAACCTTCATACAATGAATTAACCATTTTTCCTGGAAAAACATTCCTAAGGTTTCCTATTCCTATTTTTCCAATGATAATTTTATCATAATGTCAACGGTTAGCAGCTTAAAACGTAAAAATGACCCCAATCTAGCTTTTAATTTTCACATTTTAAATGTATTCATCAAAGAGCACCAAGCGAGATTAAAATAGAATGAATTTTTATTTTTAAGGTTCTTAAACCTTTGTAGTAAATGCAAATATTTCTTGTGAAAATAAACTTATCATTGAAGTTTTCCTAGTTCTTTAGAAAAATTATTAAGTTGAAAATAGATTTATTAAAACGACAATATTAAAACAGCAAAATTAAGACCCGTAAAATTAATAATATTGAAATCTAAATTTTCAATTATTTTAAAAAAAAATCATACAATAAAATTTTTTTCGCTGAATTATCTTATTTTCTCAACTGTATGATGAAGATTAGCTCGATAGTGGTAATACTGAAAATTTTCAGCATAACTAATAATTTTAATTGTATTTTTATTTGGTATTTCTTTATTTTATGCATTTTTTCTATTTACAATTATATTTTGTTTTTCTCAATTGAACTTGATTTGTAAAATTTATTTTATTTTCTAATGATAATTTAAATATATTTTTAATTTTTTCTAAGAAAAGTTTCTAATTGCAAATCAATCAGAATCATGGTAAAACTGACTGTGAAATACTGTATATATCCAATATTATCATCAAATCATTATTTAATTGACTAAATAGATTTACTGAGTCGTTTGATAGTTCCAATGGAGTCTAATTTATAATGTGATCTTTCTTTTTCCATTTTTTCTTAAATTCTCAATGCTTAATTAAAATAAAATTCAAACTTGAATTTTCAATCTTAATTTTTAACAAACTACTGCTTCTTTTGAAGAGGATTAAATCATACAAATAAATAAATTTGCTATTATATTTTGCTATTTTGACAAAGCTATTGAAAATTAGTCTATTTTAAATGTTACTATTTGAACATGTAGCTACAGTTGTAGAATATGTAAAATTAAAAAAAAAAATGTTTACTTTGTCCCGAAAAATCCTGTCAAACACGAACAAGTATATGAGTTAATTCCGTTTTGACCACATGTACCACCATTTTGACAAGGGTTGGAAACACAAGGATTAATTGTAAAACTGCAATCGAAACCAGTGTAACCTGGTAAACAGTTGCAGCTGTAAGATGTTCCAGTAGATACACATAAGGCGTTATTTTTACAGGAATCGGTTGTACAAAGATTAATCTGTAAATTACAATTAGGACCCGTGAAACCAGGATTGCAAATACAAGAGTATGAATATTCGTTGATGCGTCGCGAGCAGAATCCATTTACACATGGATTTGAATCGCATGGGTTCATAACATTTTCGCATCTTAAACCTTGGAAGCCAAGTGGACATGTACATCGGAAAGTACAACTAACAGGTGAAGAAGTACATGCTCCATTGTTTAGACAAGGTCTATTTGCACAATAATTAACTGGCACAGCGCAGTTAGTACCAGTATAGCCACATGAACATCTACATATAAATTGATTAGCTCCAGTGGTAATACAAGTGCCGCCATTCAAGCAAGAGTTGATGGTGCAAGCGTCTACGATTTGATCACAATAGGGACCAGTGTAGCCTACATTACATCTGCATTCGAATGCCTGATTGTTGTTTGAAGGTAAACAAATACCATTGGGAGCACATGGATTATTTTGGCATGGATTTAGTTGAATTGTACAATTGGTTCCAAAGAATCCTGGTGCACATGTACACTGATACATATTCGGCAATGGTTTACCACTGATGCACGTGGCACCGTTCTGACATGGATTTGTAGCACAATAGTTAATTGGAGCTTCGCAATTTGTTCCAGTAAAACCGACAAGGCAAGTGCAGAAGTAGCCATTTAAGACAGAATTGCATACACCATTGTTTCGACATGGGTTTGAAATACAGAAATTAACTGATGATTCGCATCTAATGCCAGTATAAGCAGAAGGACATTGGCACCTATAGCTCGCTGTTTGAGGATTCGATATACATGATCCGCCATTAAAGCAAGGGTTGCTTGCACAAAAGTTTATGGTCAATTCACAATTTGTTCCATTGTAATTAAATGGACACAAACATCTATAGTTTCCGTTATTTAGATCTTCACAAGTTCCACCATTTCTACACGGAGAGCTCTGACATGGAGCTATTCTTATTGCACAATTTGAGCCTGTAAAGCCTGGAAGACATTCGCATGAATACCCGTTTAGGAATTGAGTGCATGAACCTCCATTTAGACATGGTATCGATTGACAGCTAGTTAAATAGAAATTATTTAATTTTCAGAATTTGTTTTTAAGTTTAAAATTTACTAGTTTATTTGAATACTACAGTCAAACCCTGTATATCCAGGCAAGCAATTGCACGCATATCCACCTGGTGGTCTTTCGACGCATGCAGCTCCGTTTTTACACACTGAATCTGTGCAATAATTTATTTTAATTTCACATATGGGCCCAGTATATCCGATAGGACAAAAGCAGTTAAAGCCTAAACCATTGAGAATTTGTTGACATGTTCCACCAAATTTGCATGGATTACTATCACATTCATCTATTCTCTCTTCACATCTTTGGCCGACAAAGCCTAAATAACAATTAAAATATTTAAATAAAACCAATATGTAAAAAAATATTATAATTGAAGCTACAATTGTAAAATTGAAGAACTGTAGCTAAAATTGTAGAATTGAAGAACTGTAGCTACAATTGTAGAATTGAAGAATTGTAGCTACAATTGTAGAATTGAAGAATTGTAGCTACAATTGTAGAATTGAAGAACTGTAGCTACAATTGTAGAATTGAAGAACTGTAGCTACAATTGTAGAATTGAAGAACTGTAGCTACAATTGTAGAATTGAAGAATTGTAGCTACAATTGTAGAATTGAAGAATTGTAGCTACAATTGTAGAATATAGAATTGCAGCTACAAATGTAGAATGTAGAAATGTAGCTTCAATTGTAGAATTGCAGCTTCAATTGTAGAATATAGAATTGCAGCTACAATTGTAGAATATAGAATTGCAGTTACAATTGTAGAATATAGAATTGCAGCTACAATTGTAGAATTATTATATAAAAATTATTTTACCTGGCAAGCAAACACATTGAAATATCAATGGATTTGCGGTTTGAGTGCAAAGGCCATTATTGAGACACGGATTGGTTTGGCAAGGGTTGATTGTAAGTTCACAATTGAGACCTGTATATCCTGCCAAGCAATAGCAATTATAGGAATTAATAGATCCCACACATGTTCCTCCATTTCTGCATGGTAGACTAGCGCATACATTAACTTGATCTTGGCAACGATCATTGGTATATCCAGGTGGACATCGGCAATTAAATAAACCAGGTCCAGTGAATTCACAGGTTCCACCGTTTGCACAAACTTGAGCTTCGCATCGGTTAATTGAAATTGAGCAGTTGTATCCGGTGTAGCCAGAAGCACAGACACAATAATATGTACCGTACGATGAAATGCAAGTGGCACCGTTTTGACATGGAAGGGTGGCGCAAATGTTTACTTCAGTTTGACAATTGGCTCCAGTGAAACCAGCGCGGCAAATACATTGATATAAATTAATGGACGGTTGGACACATATTCCGCCAGTACCACAAGGATTTGACAAACAAACATTGATTTGAGTTTCGCAGAATGTTCCTGTTACACCTGTTGGACAAATACATTCGTAGCTATTTTGATTTGGTATAGCTCGACAAGTAGCACCATTTCGGCAAGAATTACCCAAACATGGGTCTATGGCAATCTCACAGTTTTTCCCCTGGAATGTTGGTAAACAAGTACAAAGATACATGTTAGCAAAAGGCTCTGAACAAGCTCCACCATTGTGACATGGATTTGATCTACACTCATTAATATCGATCTGACACAGTGCTCCAGTAAAACCAGCAAAACATCTTTTAAATTAATTAATAAAAATACAGGCTTCATTAAATTATGTGCAATTAATAAGGTTACCTGCACTCGTATCCCAAAAGTCGATTAATACATGTACCATGAACACATGGATTAGACGAGCAATAGTTTATCTGGGTCTCACAATAAGTACCTGTGTAACCAGGGTAGCATTGACATGTAAATTTAGTCAAATCACCAGGAACATCTCGATTACAAATACCATTAGCACTGCACGGACTTGGTATACAAGGCTAGAAAAAAGAATGAATTTTAATTTTTTAAGCTTTTTTTTTTTTTATTTTTTACGTCATCTAGTATGGCACAAGTTGGTCCAAAATAGCCTGGTGGGCAAATGCAACTAACAGCACATGGCTGATTTTCTAAGCATGTGGCTCCATTTTGACAATATGTTAAGTTGGTTTGACAGAAATTAATTCTAATTTCACAACGGGTGCCAGTGAAACCGCATGGACACGTACATGTATAACCACTTGTTCCTTGTTGACTGCAAACACCGCCATTTATGCATGGACTCGAAGCACATAAGTTAATGAATGACTGACAGCTTACACCGGTAAGACCAGGTAGACATTGACCTATTAAAAAAATAAAATAAATTTCTTCTTTAAAAAATTAAAAAAATCGAGAAATTTAATATTTTTTATTTACTTATTAGTCACCATTAATTTTTGAATTCAAGAATCGATATTATATATATATTATCAGAAGGAAACATCCTAATGAATGATGAAGTTATCTGAATATTAATAAAAATAACTAAGATCGATCAATTTTTATTTAAATTTTTTAATTTTATTTAAGTCACAAGCTTTATTAACTTGTCGTGATTAAGCTTTAGAGCAAAAGAATTAAATTTTTTTGGACAAATTCAAGTGTCTGACGATTCTGTGTAAATCATGAAAACTAAAGTGATCTTAATTTTTCATTTAAAAAATCAAATTCTCTAAATTCTTGCCAAATCAACTTTTTTACTTAAAATCGCTATTTATATTACAAGAAAATATTCGATAAAATGGCCAATTGAAAATTTTGGTTATTTTTGAATGCTCACATTTAATTTTGAAAACATTAATTTATCATGATAGTAAAAATAGAATATAATCTCAAAATTGTATTTTTCAAGCAACAATTGGTTGCAAAATTTGAATTTTATATTTAAAAAATTTCTGCAACAAAAAAATAAACCAAAAACTTAAAGAATTTAAGAATTTTTACTACTAATAATGTTTTTTGTTAAACATGTAAACGTAAACTTTGATATTAACTTTAACTAATGTAAATTAAAATGAAATAAAAATTTTATTATTTTTTTTTATTTTTGACGTAATTTACTGAAAAAAAATCATTTTCATAAACAAATCATTCTCCAAATAAATCTCCAAATCATAAACCCTAGTCTCAGACATTCTATTTTATAATATATTTTTAATTTAAATTCGAAATACACAAATTGTTTTCCAAGATTGCAATTAAATTTTGCATCTTTAATTTTAGACAAAAATCATTAAGATTGATAGAATCTGATGAAGGTTATGAGTTTCAAAATTAGCATGTCTTGAAACAGTTAAGTATTTGTGGCACAAAAAAAAATAAAAACAACGAAAAATAAAAACAACGAAAAATAAAAGAAATTGGCTCAACTTTCTGTTTCTGTTCCGTTGACCATGAAAAATTATAAAATTTTAAAATCTTTTCAAATTTGTATTTGTATTTTTCTGAATGTTTGTAGACTTTTAAATTTTCAATTAATTTATCTTTGAAATTCAAATATTTTTTTTTAATTAACTAAATTGAACTTAATTATCAAATATAACTAGGAATTTTGAAAAAAATCAAATTTACTTAATTTAAAAATACAGCTCTATTAATTAATTTAAAAACTCGATCTTCATATCATTTAACATAAAATAAAAAATTTAACGCTCACATTGAATCTCAATTATTTAATTTTAAAATTTTACTTACAGACATAGCGTAAAGGACTTAGTGATACGCAAGTTCCTTGTCCGCATGGATTACTTGAACAAGAATCAAATCTGTTCTCACAATTTGAACCAAAAAATCCTTCATTACAAACACATCTAAAAAAATGTTTAAAATAATTTAAAAATACATTCAAAATTCAAATAAAATATTGATGTTTCATACAGGTACATATTTGGAAATGGCGTGGTACATCTTCCATTAATGCATGGATTTGACAAACATTCATCTATATCGTTGTTGCAAGTGAGTCCATTGAAGCCAGGTCTACATTGACATTGCCACAAATTTGCTGATGTTTGAATACAAGCTCCATTTTGGCATGGATTAGACAAGCAAACGTCTATTTGAACTTCACATCTATTTCCAGTAAATCCAGGAGGACAACGACACACGTAAATTACATTTTGGTTGACTATTTGTTCATCACATATACCGTTAACGCATGGATTAGAAGTACAAACTCTAATTTCACTTTCACAATTATTTCCTGTGTATTTTGGTGGGCATCTACAGTAGAAAAGTCCTGGATTATCTGACACACATGTACCGCCATTCAAACACTGATTTGGATTTTGACATGGATCAATTCTGATTTGGCAATTGGTACCCTGAAAACCGGTTGGGCAAACGCACAAGTATCTAAGGCCAGAATAATCATAGCAAGTACCACCATTTTGACATGGTACACTTGCACACGCTCTTAGTAATAAGCTGCAATCGAAGCCTGAGTATCCAATTGGACAACTGCACGTATATCCACCTTGGGATAAATCAGTGCAATTTCCTCTTACACACGGATTGCTCTCACAAGCTGGAATACGTTGATTGCAATAAGTTCCTCTAAAACCAAATGGACATATGCAGATGTAATTCAATGAATTGGGTACGACTTGGCATGTGCTTCCGCTAGCGCATAGGTTATTTGTGCAAGGATTCAAGAAATTGTCACAAAATGTTCCAGTATATGAAACTGGGCATTGACACACGAATGAATCTATTATAAAAAAATTTATTAGCTCAATTTTTAATTTTTAAAAAATAATACACAATTTCATTATAGATTGATTGGAATATTGAAAAACAATCACTTAGATTGTAGAATTCTACAATTGTAACTACAATTTTAGAATAGTAGCTATAATTGTAGAATGTAGAATTGTAGAATTGGTATAAAGAGAAAATATTACCTGTATTTCAGAAATAATTACTTTCTCACAAAAATATTGTTAAAACTAATTAGTTGATTAGCTTAAATAATTTTTTTGGTCTATTTAATTAGTTCTCAGTAATTAGTCAATTTTTATTTCTTTTTGCTTAATATTTTTTATCGTCAATTTTAATATTTGATTTTTTTTTATTGGACATTTTATTTTTTTTATTAGACATTTAAAATTTTAAATGACAAATAAAATAAATATATGACATTTAATTTAATACTTGACTTTTAATTATATTTGACAAATTAATTTTTCATACGACAAAATGAATTATTTTTATTTGACAAATTCATTTTTGATTAGACGGGTTAATATAGATCCTTAGTAAAAATATAAAAAATTATTTTGTTTTCTAAGCATTTTTTGGCTTTGCATTTCAACCAATATCTGGCTCTAATACTGGCAACTAATGCAATAATATGAAAGCAATGATAATTTTTTAAATATTAACAACAAGTACACGTTCTTTAATGATTCCATTAAAAATAAAAAAGTTGCTGATTTTAATTTGTAAAATATCATGTAAAAAAAATCTTGATTAATTAAATTTTTAAAATCCTTTTCAATTATTACACATTTATTATTATTTTCTAAGACGCTTTATTACTACATATCAACTATCAAGGTAGTTTGAAGCCTTTTCCACTACAATAAGTGTGATCAACAGATTTAAATAAAAAATAAAAATATTTTAGCATTAAAAAAATGAAATTTAGAAATTTATTTTTTTTACATAAGCTAATTATTTTGTTGAAAAACTAACTTTTTTTTTCATTTAGTTCTGACAAAATTAGTACTAATTTTTTTCTGTCAAAAACTAATTATTTGAAAAGTACAGGTATTTATTATCCTTATGCAAATGATAGGTACTAGAAGAATTGTGAAAAATTTTCGTTATGAAATTAAAAATTTACTCGGTCGATTGTTGAAGCAAGTTGCTCCATTTCTGCATGGATTGCTTGCACACACATCTATTAAAGTCTCACAATAAGTTCCAGTAAATCCTGGAATACATAAACACTGGAATCCAAAGTTCAATTCCTAAATAAATTACAAAGTAATTAATAATTCTATTAAAAATCAAATAAATGTTTACATTATCCTGACAAATGCCGTTGTTTAGACACGGACTGCTTTCACACGAGCTAATTTTCAAATTACACAAAGGTCCAGTAAAACCTATATTACACACACAATGGTATCCATTTATCATATCAAAGCATTCGCCATTTTGACAAGGATTCGATAAGCACTCGTCTATTTGCCTTTCACATCTTTCACCAGTGAAACCATTCTGACAGCTGCATCTGAACGAGCAAGAATTTGGTTGACTCGATATACAAACACCATTATTTAGGCACGGATTGCTACCCAAAGCGCACAAATCCAATGGAGTCTGACATAAACTTCCGGTAAAGCATGGCGGACAATAGCAGGTAGGTACACCAGGGATTATTTCGTAGCAAGTTCCTCCATTGCAATAATTTGCAGTACAAGATGATACGTACTGGGTGCAGAAAGTTCCTGTCCAAGGTCCCGTACACTGACACTCGAACACATTTGGTCCAATCATGGTACATCTGCCATTGTTTTGACATGGATTGTTTGCACATAAGTCAATGAATTGGCTACAGGTTGCGCCTGTGTAACCAATATTACAAGAACATGTGTAAGTATTTGGCGAACTGACTACACAAATGCCATTTGAACTGCATGGATTCGATTGACATATATTGATAAGATTGGAACAGGTTGCTCCAGTCCAACCTGGTGCGCACACACAATTAAAGCTACTGCCTGAAGTCTGACAAGTTCCTCCATTCAAACATGGATTGGTTGTTTGACACAAATTAATGATGTTTGAACAAGTTGAACCAGTAAATCCAGCCGGACAAAAGCAAACATAAGTAGAAGTAGATGTTGGTATGCATTGTCCATTATTGCATGGATTTATTTGGCATGGATTTAATACAATCTCGCAATTTTTGCCTGTGTTCTGCGCTGGACAAACACATGCATAATCGCATTCGTTATTTGCTGATGGAAAGCAAACACCTCCATTGAGACATGGCGCACTGCTACATTGGTTAACTCTGGTCTGACACATTGAATCTGTGTATCCACATGGACATGTACATCTAAAGCCATTTACCAAATCAGTGCAAGTACCTCCATTTAGACATGGGTTACTGGCACATTCGTCTATGTTGATTTGACAATTTGTTCCGGTATAGCCTGGCAAACAAGTGCAAACAAAACCATTTATTGTTTGACTGCATATTCCCTGACTGCCGCAAGGGTTTGAAGTGCAAAAATTAACCAAAGTTTGACAATTTGATCCAGTGTAACCATTCGGACAAGTACAAGTTAAATTTAATCCAATTTGAGTACAAGTACCTCCATTTAGACATATTCCAACGGAGCACAAACTTATTACAGTTTGACAATTAGTTCCTTGAAAACCAGGAGGACATCTGCAGGTAAATGTTCCAGGAATGGATGTTAAACAAGTTGCACCATTGGAACAAGGTGCACTTACGCAAAAGTCAATTAATGCTTCACAATTAGTTCCATTAAATCCATTGAAGCAAGTACATCTATACGATGTCAATAAATCTTCACAAACTCCATTTTGACATGGACTTGAGGCACAGGGGCTTGCTCTTAATTCGCATCTTTGTCCTGAGTAGCCTGGCGGACACTGGCACTGAAAAAATGGGCTGATATCTGACACTGTACATGCACCTGAGTTAAGGCATGGATTTTGATTACATGCAATATTTGTTCCGCAATTGACACCTGAATAAGGATAAATACAGGTACATCTGATAAGAAAAAAATTAACTTTATTAAATTCAAAGCAGAAAAAAAACTACCTCCAAGAGTTGCCGATGGATGAGCATATACCATTGTTAAGACACGGTGAACTGTCACAGTAGTCTATTCTTACTTCACATCGAGTCCCTGTCCAACCATCTGGACAAATGCAAGTAAACCCGTTAAGTGTAGACACGCATGTAGCCTGATTGTAGCAAGGTAGAGTGGTGCAAAGATTGATTGTTTGCTCACAATTTGTTCCAGTGTAACCAGCAGGGCACAAACAAGCGTAGCCATTGATTATCTCGTTGCAAGTGCCATTGTTTATACACGGCTGGCTAATACAATTGTTAATTCTAAATTCACATCTTAGACCAGTGAAAGAGTTAGGACATGCACACACATAGGAATTCAATGTGTTCAAGCAGCTACCACCATTTAGACATGGCGATGAATCACAATTCTTAAAAATATATTTTTTTTAGTAAATTTAATTTTAAATGTTTATTTTTTAATAAGTTTAATTTTTCTAAAAAAATCTAGATATTTACGTTTATTTGAATATTGCAGTTTAATCCGGTAAAACCTGATGGACATGTGCATGTGTAGCCGAAAATTTGATCTACACAAGTTGCGCCACCAAAGCATGGGAAAGAATCACAAAAGCTTATTCGTGTCTCGCATCTTGATCCAGTAAAACCATTTGGACAAATGCAACTATTTAAAAAAATATATATAAATTAATTGATTATTTATTTGTGTAGATGTCAATTGATTACATTAGTCCACATCCTGAATTTTGACATGCTCCACCATTAATGCATGGGTTTATGGAACAAAAATTTATCTGTGTTTGACAATTGGTGCCAGTAAAATCACATGGACATGTACATTGATAAGAACCAGGTGACGCTAAATACGAACAAAAATGAAACAATTTTTTAAATTTTAGACAGAAATTTTTTTATTACGAGAACTGCAGTTTCCTCTCACGCACGGATTTTGGCTACATGGATTTATGACCAACTCACAATTGGTGCCAGTAAATCCGAAATTACATGTGCTTTTAAATAATTTAATTTGAAATTTTATTCTAGATTATTGGAGAATTTATTACCATTGATAAGAAGTTCCAAGTTGGTTGCATATACCGCGGCCATTACACGGATCAGGTTGACAAACATTTATTAAATTTTGACAACTAGAATAAAAGAAAATATTAAAAAATTTTAATTATTTTTTTAATTTTTACTTAAATCCGGTGTAACCAGGTAAACAAACACAACTGTATGTAAATGTGGAATTAAAACAAAGTCCATTGTTAAGACATGGTCGTGATGAACAAGGATCCACTATGATGTTACAATTTGGACCACTGTAGCCCACTGGACAAATGCAATTGTAACCATTGACAATTGGCTGACATTGTCCTCCATTCTGACATGGAAATGAAAAACAATTATCGATAGTAGTCTGACAATTGTTTCCGGTAAAGCCTGTCAAACACAGGCAAGTGTAGCTTCCGGCACCATTGTCATTGCAGATACCATTGTTATGACATGGATTTGAATCACACTGACTAATGTAAATTTCACATCTTAAACCAGCATAGCCCGGCGGACACCGACACTCAAATCCGCCAATCAATTGATTACACTGTCCATTGACACATGGATTTGGCGAGCAGTAATTAATCATCACATTACAGTTCGGACCTCCATAACCCTTTTAATTATTTTAATAAAATAAATTTTTTTTTTTCATAATTTTAAACTTTGACTTACAGTGTTACAATTACATGTGTAAGAATTAACACCCTGCACACAAAATCCGTTTGGTGAACACGGATTACTCAGACAATAGTTTATAATGCTTTCGCATCTAGTGCCAGTGTAACCAGGTGGACATCTACAAATCCATGAGTTGAGAGAATTTTGGCAAAGTGCATTATTTAAGCAAGGATTTGATGAACAAACATTGATCATTATTTCACAGAATTGCCCCGTATAGCCAGGCGAGCAGGTGCAAACATAACCACCGACCAAGTCTTGACAGTTACCATTATTTCCACACGGATTACTCAAACATTCGTTTACATTAACTTCGCAATTAAATCCAGTCCAAGCTGAGGGACAAGTGCAATTGTATCCATTAGCTCCTAGTTGATTGCACAAACCACCATTAGAGCAAGGATTACTTTCGCAGACATTCACAGCTATTTGACAATTTGTTCCAGTCCAGCCAGCTAAGCAAGTGCAAGTGTAGCCTGATGTGGGAGACAGCTGAAAGCAAAGACCACCGTTTTGGCACGGTTGAGATGAGCAAACACTTATGCTTATCTCGCAATTTCGGCCAGTGAAATTTGGCAGACACTGACAGACAAAACCTGAGCTTGTCGACGTGCATATGCCATTGTTTAGGCACGGAGCACTAAGACAAAAGTTAATTGTATTTTCACAAAATGTTCCGGTAAATCCAGCAGGGCAAACACAAGTGGCCGAATCTAATCCTGATGCGCATGTAGCTCCATTTTGGCATGGATAATTGAGACAATAGTCGATGAGAACATTGCAATTTGGTCCGGTCCAACCAGGGTTACAAGTGCAGCTTATTTTTGATTTATTTTAAATTTATTTTTAATTTATATTAAATTTTTAAATTACTTGTAGCTGGAAACAAAATTGTTACAGACTCCGCGGAAACAAGGTGATGACAAACACGGATTTATTATGGTACTACAAATTGGACCGGTAAATCCGAATGGGCAAACACAAGCAAAACTGTGAAGCAAAAATAAATATAAAATAATTCTTAATTATTTAAATTTTTTTAGTTACTTTGTATTTTGTTGGAGACATGTGGCTCCATTCAGACAAGGGTTCGATAGACATGCATTTATTATTGATCCACAACGAGGATCAGTGTATCCGGCTGGACACACACAAGTAAATGTGCCAATTGATATTCGTGAGCAAACACCATTATTTAAGCATGGATTCGATGCACAAATGTCAACAACTAGATTAAAAATATTAATTTTTTACGCAACTAAGAATTAAAAAAAAAAATTCAAATCTAACAAACAAAATAACTCAAGAGAAAACTTTCAGAAAAATGGAAATAAATTGAGAAAGTCAATCAATGAAGCGAATCTCTTTAATATTTAAGCGTTGTTTTATCTATCTTAAGATAATATTTTATTTTTTAATTTTTAATCAAAAAATCCAGTTAAAAAAGAAAATTTGTCGGCTAAAACAAGCAATTTTTATCACAATTTTACTTTATACATAAAAGTTATTGTGAATTTCGAAAATAAATGATCAAAAATTCTTCATTTTTTAATAAAAACTAAAATTAAAGTTGATTAAAAATACTATAAAAAATACTGCAATATAGTTCAACATACTTTGTTGCACCGTTTTTACCTAAAACAAATTTTCTCATATAAAAAATCACTAAAAATAACGAATCAATAATATTTAAATAGATTATTGATTTGATTTCTTAAAAAATAAAGAAAATAAAAAAAAAAATTTGGGTAGAAAAGGTGATACAAAGGATGTGGTACAATTATACAGATTTTTTTTAAGTTTAATTTTAATAAATCAAAAAATGAGGAATTTTTGTTCAATTTGTATTTGAAATTCACAAAATCACATACAAACAGCTTTTTATTTTTTTCAATAGTTAAAAATATAAGAGAGTCAGAATGATTTTTCCAAGTCGTTAAACTAACACTAAAAAGCCCGAGTTTTTTATTTTTTAATTTTTTTTCACAATTTCGTAGTCGAATTAAGTAGCTATCATTTTTTTTTTAGATTAAAATTATTAAGATTTTTTGCTTAATAAGAGAAAAATCAAACTTAAAAAATTAATGTTTCAATTGAAATTATTTTTTTTTTGCTTAAGTCTAAAACTCATTCGATAAATGTGTATTAAAAATCAATCTTGACTTTAATTTTATCCAACCAAAATAAGTCCAACATTTTAATAATTCTTATCTTGGTTTAAAAAATATAATAATTTAATAACTATAAAATATTGAAAAAAATAGAAAACTTCATTCATTTAAATTCATGATTTAAATAATCATTTAAAAAATGATTTAAATAAAAAGGATGTCAGATTCAAAAAACACCAAATTCAATTTATATAACAAAAATACATTAAAAAACGGCTATCTTATTTATCTTAAAAAATTATGCAATTTAATAAATGTTCCCTTTTCCCTTAAATTTATTTTCGAAGTTTATTTGTTTTTTTGAGCAGAAAAAAAAAATCCATAAAAAAGAGTAATTACTTTGTTGACAAGCAGAACCAGTTGTACCGACTGGACAGATACAATTAAATGATCCGACCAAAGAAATACAAGTACCACCATAATTGCAAGGGTTTGTTTGACAAAAATTAATTTGGGTTTCGCATCTAGGGCCAGTAAAGCCTAGTGGACAAACACAACTATACCCTCCATTATTCAACTCAAAGCAACTAGCTCCATTTTGGCAAGGATTTGACGAGCAAGCCATGATTCTAAATTGGCAATTTGTTCCATAGTAATTAGGTGGACATTGACAAGTGTAAATGCCTTGGGTAGAGTTGTTAATGCATATTCCCGTTATACAAGGCTGGCTGGCACAATAGTTGATAAGCACATTACAATTGGTGCCAGTGTAGCCTGGATTGCATCTGCATGCATATGAGCTACCACTCTGAAAACACAATCCATTAAAACAAGGATTTGGATTGCAATAGTCAATTCGATTTTCACAACTTAATTTTTTTTTTAAATAATAAAATTTTTTCAAATTTTTTTGTTAAACATTACTTGATTCCAGTAAAACCAGCTAAACAGCTACATGAGTAGAAATTAAGAGAATTGTAGCAAATGGCGCCGTTTCGGCACGGATTGCTTAAACAATTGTCGATTAAATTCTGACAGAAGCGTCCAGTAAAGCCGGTACGGCAAACACAGTTGAAGTCAAATTGGCCTGGCACTTGGACACATGTAGCGCCATTCATACAAGTCACAGAGCTGCAAGGATCTATTGAAATAGTGCAAGTTGGACCAGTAAAGCCAATTGGACATCTGCACACATATCCATTGACAATTTGTGAGCATGCACCTCCATTTGCACAAGGTGAAGAATTACAAAAGTTGATTATTGAACTGCAAAATGTTCCTGTGTAGCCTGGAGGGCAAGTGCATTGAACTACACCACCAGTAGATGAACAAGAACCACCGAAACCGCATGGCGAACTTAGACAATAGTCAATGAATGTCTCACATTGAGAGCCTGTGTAAGGAGCTGGACAAAAACATTGCTGGAAACAAAATATTTAAAAAAAAAAATAGAAAAATTTTATAAATTTTACATATGTTCCTATTAGATTGTTACAGGAACCACCATTTCTGCACGGATTATTGGCACAATTGTCTATTAGAACATTGCATAATTGACCAGTGTAGCCAAAGTTACAATTGCATGCAAAATTATTTCCGAATGGCACACAAATTCCGCTAAAGCATGGATTTGAAGCACAAGGATTAAAGATGGTCATGCAGCTTTAAAAAAGAAGAAATTAAATTAAATTCATTATTAAAATTATTATTAAATATTGGATAGCTACTTTTGTCCAGTGAAACCAGGCAAGCATGTACAAAAGTATCCGTATGTTCCATTATTGAAGCTAGTGCATTGGCCATTTCCACAAGGTGAACTGGTGCACGGGTTTACTTGAATGTTGCAAAATGTACCAGTAAACAAAGGTGGACAAATGCATGAGAAGCCCGTGGCGTTATTAATACACAAGCCATTATTATGACATGGACTTGAAGCGCAGAAGTTAATTAAATTCTCGCAATTAAACCCATTGTAATCTTTAATGAAAAAATGTTTAATAAAAAAATTTATTTCACTCTTTTTTGTTTTTTACTTGATGGACATTGGCACGAGTATTGACCAGGACCAGTTTGTCTACAAGTTCCGCCATTGAGACAAGGATTTTGGGCACACAAATCGATGACAGTGTTGCAATTTGGACCTGTGTATCCTTGGAAGCAGTTGCAAGTGTATTGAAAATTGTTCAAATTGGAACAAAAGCCATTTGAGCACGGATTTGAGTTACATGGATCAATTCTTGTCTGGCAATTGAGTCCACTAAAGCCGATCGGACATCGGCAAGTATAGCTACCCAAATTATTAAAGCATGTGGCACCGTTTAGACATGGATTGCTATTACAACCATTCAACATGACTGAACAAGTCGAACCAGTGTATCCTGGTGGACAAGTGCAAAAAAATTGACCTGGCGATGGCTGATTACAAGATCCGCTGTTTTGACATGGATTAATTTGGCACAAATTGATCACAGTCTGACAAATGTTTCCGGTGTAGCCAGCTAAACATGAGCAGGTGAAGCCAACACCACTATTGAACGTATCAAGACACAAGGCGCCATTAAGACACGGATTTTGTGTTTGACAGACACTTACAGTCACTTCACAAAAAGTTCCAGTGTAACCTTGATAAATTTTTTTAGATATTTTTATAATTCAAAGTTTTTCAAGTTGATGCCTACCTGATGGACATGTACATTGGAAAGTGGCTGGTGCAGGCTCAGTGCAAGTTCCTCCATTGAAACAAGGCCGGGACAAACACTCTGGTATGTCTTGTTCACAGTAAAGGCCAGCATATCCTGGTCGGCATACACACACTGCTGATGTTATATTCTGAACTAAACAAGTAGCTCCGTTGTCGCACGTTGTAATCGAACATGGATTTACCACAATCTGACATCTGTCACCTGTGTAGCCAGCTGCACATATGCATCGATATCCATCCAGATTATTGTTATTCAACAGCACACAAAGGCCATTATATAGACATGGACTTAATTAGAAAAAATAAGAATAAATTTGGAGATTTATTATTTTTTAACTAAAATTACTAATAAAATTTTTTTTGCTTAAATGATATTATTACTGGGGTGAAGTTTTGACATGAGTTAATTAATTAAATGAATTAGTTATTTTGTTAACTCATTTTTTTAATTACTTTTTTTAGTAACTCATTTTTTGCTCATTTTATTCTGCTTCAATATTTAAATGAAAAGAAAGAATATGACCATAAAAATAAAAAGTGTAAATTAATTAAAAAATGACTTATTCTCTTTAAAACTTCTATAATTCCAAACAAAAGATCCGAAATGAAACCCAAACTTGACTAAAAACAATAATTGAAAAAAATTAATTAAATAGCTTAAAAATATATTTTAAACTTAACTTAAATGATGTGGAAACGATAAAATCGCTTGGATTAATAGATAATTGTGACAATCTTGGTTTAATTGACTCAATCAAGTTTACTCTTTGTAATGGCATGTGGGACTTTAAACTTAAAATTAAAATTTTATCCGGATTGTTAAGCAACGGATTTAGATAGTGTTTTTATCATTTAAATTTTATAAATTAACTTTTTTTACAATATTTCTTTTTGTATTTTATTAAAAAAAATTTTTATAAGCATGAGCCTATGAGGCTCAGAAGTTTTTTTTCTAATAATAATAATAATAATAATAATTTTAAACTTAAATTTAAACCTTTTTTTTAATCCAAAAATTGAATTAAAATATTAAGTTAGAAAAAATGAGTTAAATAAAATGATTTAAAAAATAAACTAATTCAAAATTAACTGGGGTGAAGTTTTGACATGAGTTAAAAAAAAATGAATTATTTTTTAATTAACTCATTTTTTATTAAACTCGTGTCAAAACTTCACCCCAGTGATATTATTCTTATTAATTTTTCTAAATCGTATTAAAATTATAAATTAAACATAATTTTACTTAAAAAAACCTAAAAATCAACAGAAAGGTGTACAAGTCGATTTTAAGCAATTTTTTTAGCCACAGTTCGCTGTTTTGTACAATTAATTTTTTTTTTTTTGAATTAGAACAATATTTTGATAATTTAGAATATTATGGTATGAATTTTGATTAAAAATGTGAGTTCTGCAATCTGGTTTGTAATTAAGATCTCAATAATTCTTTGTTTATTACAATTCGGTTCACATAGTGACAAAGGATAAACAAAAATTTTTAAAAAAGTTAAATAAAATATTAATTTTTTTAGATTTAAATTAAATATTGGAAAAACTAGCATCAAACTTGACTTTTAAAATAAATTCACATTTTTAAATTAATTAACTAATTTTATGAAAAGAAAGTCATTTTTATATTCATCTAGTAAAATTGGTGAAAAATCAGTAATTTTAGTTAATAAATTGGCACACGCCAATAAATTTTTTATTTTTTTAAATTTTATTTTCTTGACAATTTACTTGCTATCACAAGCGGTTCTTCTAAATTCACATCTGGGGCCGTAAAAATTCACAGGACAAGTGCAGTTAAATCCATTTTGAGTCGATGCACATAAACCACCATTGATGCATGGCTGACTGGTACAAAAATTAACTTGTTGAGCACAAAATGGACCCGTAAAGCCTGGTGAACACAAGCAGCTGATTGAAAAGTTTGAATTCTGACTGCAAATGCCATTCTAAAGAAAAATATTTAATAAAAATTAAAAATAAAAAAAAATATTTTTTTTTTATTGAGATACGTACACCACATGGATTGGACGCGCAGAGATTGATCAACTGCGAGCAAGTATTTCCAGTGTAGCCAAATGGACAATTACAAATGAAGCCAGTGTTTGTTGGAATACAACTTCCAATGCCACAAGTATTTAGGCAAACATTTGTCTCACATCTTGTACCTGTGAATCCCAAGGGACACTGACAAAAAAATTGACTATTTGGCTGGCTGATACAAGTGCCACCATTGAGACATGCTGGTGAGAATTGTTGGCAAATATCAATATTAACCTCGCATCTCACACCTGAATAACCTTGGGGACATGTGCAAAAAAAAGCATTTCCAAAATGTGTACAAGAAGCGCCATTAAGACAAGGAGAGCTGGCACATGAGTCAACCATCATGTCACAATTTAAGCCCGTATAGTTTGGATAGCAGTTGCATTTGTACCCGGTCGTATTCTGAAAGCAAAGACCATTAATACAAGGTTCTGATGAGCAAAAATCGACTTGAATCAATGAATTGCATAAAGGTCCCGAGTATGCTGGCGGGCAAAGACAATAAGCAGTGGTCGAATTAGAAAGACATGTTCCTCCATTGAAACAAGTGGTCAATGAGCATGGATCAATTTGATTTTCACAATTGTTTCCTTGATAATTGCTGCTACAATCACAAGTGTAGCCATTGGCTGTGTTGGTACAATATCCACCATTTAAGCATGGATTAGAAGAGCAATAATTTATCGGCTGATTACAATACTGGCCTGTATAGCCTGGTTGACAAGTACACACAAAGCCAATTCCTGCAATGCTGGTACATGTTCCTCTAGAGCACGGATTTGGCTGGCAAAAATCATAAATTATCGAACAGTCTGAACCACCATAACCAAGCGGACAACCACATAAATATTGATTCAATGATCCAAAACAAGTGCCTCCATTTCTGCATGGATTTGATCCACAAACATCAATCAAAATTTCACAGTTATTACCCTGAAAACCTGGTCTACATGCGCATGTATATGTGTT
Organism: Brachionus asplanchnoidis; assembly: GCA_025491095.1. Lineage (NCBI taxonomy): Eukaryota > Metazoa > Rotifera > Eurotatoria > Ploima > Brachionidae > Brachionus > Brachionus asplanchnoidis. The sequence goes on from JAILYF010000006.1 coordinate 3,291,741, forward strand.
CATACCACTTGTGCATTGAGCTCCATTTTGGCAAGGAAAAGAAGCACTTAAATTTTAATTAGTTAAGAAAATTATTTAAAGTTTAATTAATTAAAAAAATATTAAAATTTTAATAATTAAAAAAAATATTAAAATTTTAATTAATTTAAAAAAAATATTTAAAGTTTAATTAATTTAAAAAATATTAAAATTTTAATTAATTTAAAAAAATATTTAAATTTTAATTAATTTAAAAAAATATTTAAATTTTAATTAATTAAAAAAATATTTAAATTTTAATTAATTTAAAAAAATATTAAAATTTTAATTAATTAAAAAAATATTAAAATTTTAATAATTAAAAAAAAATATTTAAATTTTAATTAATTAAAAAAAATATTAAAATTAACATGTGACTTTATTTACCAGTTGTCTGCTACTACACTGCAAGACTGTCCAGTCCATCCTGGATTGCACTGGCACTGGTAGCCTTGAGCAGTGCCTGGTTGAGGAATACAAACACCATTGTTGCATGAAACAGAGCTGCATAAATTGACTTGTATTTCACAAAATTGGCCAGTAAATTCAGACTGGCACAAGCAATTGTAGCCACTTAATGAACTAATACATAGAGCATTATGTTGACATTGATGGGACACACAATTGTCTATTCGATTTTCACAATATAGACCACTGAATCCGTTTGGACAACAGCATTGTTTGTTGAAGCATGTTCCACCATTGTAGCATCCTCCGTTTGTGGCCAAATTGTTTGGACAATCTGGATCAAACATTGGTTGGACTGACTTCTGATTGCAATTAGAACCAATCCAGTTTGTTCGGCATATTCTATTTCCATTGTTGTCACAAGTCCAGTGTCCATTGACGCAATCATCGCTTTGTTGACATGTTATATTACAATGTGGTCCGTATAAGTCAGCAGGACATAGCTTTTCACACCTAAAGCCAAATGTTCTAGAAAAAAATTTTTAAAAGTTAAACTTTGAGAAATTTTTTTATCATTTAGCTGTTACCCTGGTGGACACTGGCAGATTAAATGGCCTTGGCTATTCGAAGTGCAAGTGCCGCCATTAAGACATGTATCACTGTGGCAATTTAAGATAGTTGAACAAGATACTCCTCCGAAGCCTTGACAAATTAAAAAAAAAATTTATTTCTTTATTTAGATTTTTGGTTTACCTTTTGGACAGCAGCAAACTGGTGATTGAGAAGACACGAAACAAAATGATCCATTTATAAAGTTACACTGTGAGTCTAAATAGAAAAAAAATCAGTAATTTGCTTTGTTAATTATTAGCTTCAATAACATCATAAGAAAATAATAAATAAAACCCATTTAAATAATCTAATACCCAATTAGGCGAATACAGAGGTGACTTAACAATTTAAACCCCGATCTTTAATAGAATATTTTTTCAGTGATTTTTTTAATTTTTTTGTTTCTAAACCCTACACAATTATATTAAAAACACATATTTTAATTTTGTGATACATCTAAAAAACTTTGTGCCAAGTTAAAATTTATCTAGTTTCAAAAACTTACTGACTGTTTGAATTTAAATAGAAATTAAGTTATAAAAATGAGACCAAAATTTTTGTTTAAAATTATTACTTTGCTCAGGGGTGCATCCATTGACACTGAAATCAATTATGTCACATTCAGGACCGGAGTAGCCATTTAGACACAATTTTTTGCCGCTTACCGGATCACAAGTATAGTGACCATCACACGAATCCTGTGGCACACAGTTTGTATTGCATCCTTCATCATACCAATTGTTGTCACAGAATGAAGTGATGCCAACCGTAATACTAAATTATTTGGTTAGCTTGTTTAATTTTAAGAGAAATTTAATCAGTTACTTGGTTGCGGACACAGTTGTTCGATTGCCAAATGAAGGAATGGTGTAATAAATTGGACCAGAAGCTCCTTGTAAATTAAAAGGAGTTTGTATCCTAAAATCAATGCGAACAAAGTCTATGGGGTTTAATCTGGATGTAATTTCGTTATAAATTCCAATTTTAAGACGATATCCGCTTGCCTTTTAAAAGATTTTAGTCAATTTTTCCCAATAATAAATAAAAAAAATTACTTGATAATTTCCGCTAAATTCTAAAAGAACCGGATTTTCGGTGTCGCCAGCAATTGGCGTTGGAAATATCATGCTGCTGGCACCGTTTATAGCTGACAAACTGCGTCTTCCATACGGACACACATTAAAATCAGCATTACTTTAAATTTACAAAAAAAATATATTCTTTTTTATTTTAAATTTATTTAATTAGAAAAAAAATAAAAACCTTTGGTAGCTGTCTAAACAAAGAGTGACCAGAGTGTTACATTTTAAAGTGCAGCTGTTGTTTGCTCTAAGCAGATTTCCATTACAACAGTTTCCGTGATAGTCCTTGTCTGTTGGGTTTGTGTAAGATCTGAGATGAACTGCTATTTTGCCACTGGCTTCAATATTCTTTAAAAAATTATATTTTTTTTATTCAATTATTTTTTCTATTATAAAATTGATTTGATTTACTTGTATCAAAGCAGTAAACAGTAGAACAGCAAATATGAAAGTTCTCATATCTGATTGACAATTCCGATTTAATGAACCGGCTTTTGGAACGCTTTTTATGTACATACAATTTATCTATTATTAATAAAATTTTATTTAAACAAAAAAAAAATAAATAACAATATGCTTTAATGGCTTGGTTGCCAGGTAATTCGAAACAGATTTTTACTTAATCTAAAATCATGAAACAGAAATGAAGAAATTTTGTTTAAATTTAAAGCCCAACTAAATTTCAAAGTGGCTTTAATGAGTCTCAAAAAAATATATAACATAGTCCACTATGAATTGAAAATAATTAAGATTTCTTTTTTTTTTACAACGAAACAATATAGTTTTCAAAATTTCTTGATACTAAGCATGAACGTTCTTGTGATTCTCGAAACGAATTGAAGTAAAAACAATAAAAAAAAATTTTGATTTCAATTGAAATATTTCAAGAATTGTAATCATACAACAACAAAACGCAAATCCAATCATTTACGCTGACCGATGGAGTCAAGCGCCAGCTTAATTAATCATTGTGGTTAACATGAAATCTGAGGATACCAAATTGACAGTATACCTTAAAGACTTTATTAAAAAAAAAAAAAAAAAACAATAAATTTTTGACTAAAATCTCAACTATTTAAGCTACAAATTGAGTTTGGTTTGATTTTGACTATTAATGATATTTTCAATATTTAGTTTGTGACTTAAAAATCTAATTAAGTTGTAATAAATATAAGCAATAGTAATAGTGGGTGAATATTTGAGTTCCCAACAAAAAAAAAAAGTTACTCGAATTTATTTACGTTGATTTTTTTTTTCTAATAAAATTGGCTTTTCATTTTAAAATATTACCTTTATATTTAATTTAAATTTTGCCCATAGACTTAAACCAATTTTGGTTAAACAATTGGTATAAGTTAAGCTAGGTGCAATTTTTGAGTCCCAATAAATCGGGGATTTAAATTCTATTTTTCGAATGAGAATAAAAATCTATCTTTATATATGATGGGATATATTTTTTTTTAAAGAAAATATTTTATAGTCTAATTTATAAATAAAATTAGAGAGCTAAACAGAACTCTTGTAAGAATAGGCCGAGTAAATCTTGTCAAAAATGCTCGAGCAATATTTACCAAGATTAAATTATATTTAGAAAATACAAATCTTTAATTAACCATTTGATAAGATATAACAAGTGTGTTTGGTTAAGTGAATCGTTTGGCTTGAGAACAACAATAAATCAAATGGAAAAAACAAAAAAATAAAACACTTCAATCTCATCCCTAAGTCAACATGTTCAAGAAAATTTTTAAAATATGTTTATTTATTTTTCCAAATTGACAAAAAAAAAACTTCAACTGCCGAAAAATTAAATCACAAAATTTTGACTGTTTCAAGAGACAAAAAAAATAAATTTTTCAAAAATAAATTTTCAAAAATAAATTTTCAAAAATAATTTTTTTAATAAAAAAAAAAAGAGAAAAAAAATTCTTAAAATAAGAAGTGCTGAGCGAATTGAATAAATTCCGCGGCCAACTGCTCTGAATTTAAGCAATGCTAAAAAGCAGCTAGTTTTGGTTAAATATATTGAATTACCACAATGGTTTAGATTGAGGCCGCTGAATTAAGCAATGTAAATATGATTTTGAAATTATTCCACAAACAAATAAGTTGGTCTATGGTTGAGCTGCTATTTGTCATGGTTACGTTAGTGTTTTTCTAAAGGTGTGTGTTGAATCAATAATCGAGCTTTAATTTAGATGGTACACAAATATTATATAGACTCTTGCACTCGAGTTTCTTAAGCCGATTTGTTTTAAATTTTATCTTGATATGACAAATTTCAACAAATTTTTTTTTTCTCAGGTTTAATAGGCTTTTGTTTTAAGAAATTACTTTGACAAACAAATTGGCTAAATATTGAACGGACAAACAAATATTTAGATTGAATGCCGCTCACTTGAAAATTTTTACTCAATTTTTTTTTAATTTTTTTAAACAAAACTTTATTTAAATACTTGAATTCATTTTTGTGTACCTTAGTCCAATTAGACTGAGATTAATGGTTTAGCATAACCTTATTTTCAAATATCTAATCAGCTGCTAAATTTAAGTTGTCCAAGACAAACTTTAAAAAAATCGCCCGAAATAAATTAAAAATTATCAGAAAAATTTTGAAATTGAATGCGTTAATAATTTTAAAAATTTAGGTAAAAAGAAAAATCAATTTCAGAAAATTTTACTTCCCCTGAACATAATCTGTAACTGGATTTCCTGAATTAAAAAAAATCCTAATTAAAATTTTAATTTCAAAATCAATTAACCTGATTTGTGAGACTAAATTACCGCAATTAGACTTGGGTAATTTTAAATAGAGCCTGGCACGCAAATTAAATCCAAACTATTGTTCTGTAAATAGCCAGTTGTTAAGAAGCTGAACATAAGAAGACACTGAATACAATTTTTAAACAAAAAAAAAACATTTTTTTCTTTAATTACTAGAGCAACGTAATTAAAATTTATGCTTTTCTGAATATTTGATTCAATTAGAAAAAAGACCGATTAGTGTTGAACAAACATGGCTCTTGCTAAAGGCAGATATTCTAGCGTGTAAATGTCTAGTTACATTTTGAAAAGCTTTGAAAACAATTATTTGATTGTTAATTTATAAGAGAATGTAATTTTTTTTAAATAAATTTTAAAAATATATAGAAAACAAAATTACGGTAAGAACAAAAATTCTGATAGTTTACTTTTATTTTTAAAGCGTTTCTTACCAGTTTTATTTTGTTTTCTAATATTTGGTTTAAATCCAATTGAAATTGTAAATTTATTTTTGTTCCATTTGAAAGTTTTCTTTTTTATTTAAAGTCTAGAAAATTTCAAATTTTCAAATAGAAATTAGATTTCAAATCACTTGAAATTCCTTCTGAATAACTCTTTTTTTTTTTTACCTAAGAGTATTTTTGCTAAAGCGTTCCTCACTACTATTTTATTCTATTGTCTAAATAAACACTTAGATTATTTTTGTATGCCATTGCAGTTTTAAAAAAACTTTTGCAACTTTAAACAACAATTTAAGCCACGTTTTTCTCGCCAAAAGTTCAGTAGAAATTTTGCCAATAAAAAAACACCTTAACCAAACCATCACTACAGAAACGAGTTCAGTTAGATTTGGCATATTAAACTTGGAAAAGAAAAATAAATGAGGTAAAATTTTGAAGGATTTGACTTTGTCAAAAAACGCTTGAGGAAATTCATTTTTTGCTATATAAAATTCGTGATTTTTACAATCAAATATTCTCATATTAAAAATATATTACTTAATATTTGAATAATGACAAAATTAAGTAATATCAGGAATTTCGTGAAATTATTGCTAGTTTAAGGTTATTAAATATTTTAAAATATGGTCAATTAAATTTCAGCGCAATATCGATTTTCAATGTTAATTTACTAGTTTTTAAATTGATTTTTTAAAACGAAAATGCTCACCTAGATTAAATAATGAAGAATTTTTTTTTTTTTGCAAAATTAAACAAATATGAGAAAATTGATTATTTATTTGATTATCAAAAGAAGTACAATAAGAATTAGGAATATAAATAAAATTAAATTAAAAAATTAAAATTGATTTTGCTTAAGATATAATTAATTAAGACATTGTAATGATCAAAATTTTGTACTTTAAGCCTTGGTGATTAATGGTTCCTATGGTGAATAATTTTAATTATTTCAGACAGGATAATGAAAGAAAAGTTTTCAACTAATTTTTTGAAAATTTTACTGCTTCTGTTTTTTCAGCTAACATTCTTACTAATTTTCTTAAATATCTGTATTAATTATTCACAAATATATTTTCAATGTAAAAATATATTTTTAATATTCATTTAAAAAAATGAACCCTTAAGAAAATTTATTTTATTTTTCTGATGCAGTAAAATATCAGTTTAAATTAGCTCTAGTAGTAGTAAAAATTACTGCAACTCGAAAAAAGCCAAGTTAAAGTATTTGGCAGTTCTTTGCAATCAAACCACTTTGTGATAAAGATGAAATGTGATGGACAATTTTATAAATGCTCCCTTGAAACCATATTTGCATGACACCTTAAATTATAATTTTTTCTTTCAACATATTTGATACCACTTACCAATCTAACAGTAACTACAATTTTAAAACTTTTGATAAAAAAAATAAAAAATTCATCCCCAATATTTTGCTGAAAAAATACATATTGAAGATACAGAAGAAATAGCTGAAAATATTATATAATTGTAAAACAAAAATTTCCTTATTTATCTTTCAGCTTAGCACTTTTGATTTCTAAATTAATTAAATTAAAATTAATGAATTATCGATTATAAAATTTATTTTTTTTATGTAATCATTTTGAAATAATACCTCTATTGTTATTTGATTAAAAAGTCATGAACTTTTTTTTGAAAGAACCATTAATTTGAACAACAGTATGACCATAAAATTAACAAATTTTTTACTAATAACAAAAATAATAAAAGAGATGAAATTCTAATAAAATGTCTCAAACAATTTAAAAAATTGCGTTACCGATTTTATTAAAAAAAAATAATTCAATAATTAAAAATAATTATGATTTTATTTAAAATAATTTGATTCAGTTCATTTATATTTTTTTTCAAGAAAATTTATAAATAAAAATATTAAGTGTTATGTAATTTGTAAACAGATTTCTTAAAAAATATACTTTATATTTATATCATTTATTATTTTATTACATGTTCTAGGTTTTATTTAAAATATTTTAAAATATAAAGCAACAATTCAAATTTTATAAACTCATTATTTATTCAATGCCACCAAATTTGATCAAAAAATTTATTTTTATTTCTTAATAAGTGTTTTAATAGAAAACATATATCTACATTAAAAGTGAAAACTTTGAAGCTGAAAACATAAAAATTTTTAGTACAGAATTATTTTTAAAGAAATTCTTTATAAATATACTTTTGAAAATTATTTTTTTAGAAAAACCTTTTAAATGAATCAAAAAATAGGAATTTTATTATTCAATTTTTTGAGTCTTTATTTTTTATATTAAATTAAATAGCTTTTTAAAAATTTATAGTAATTTAAAACAATTCGAATTTAAAAAAATAAACTTTTTTTTTTAAAAAAAACTTTTAATAATAGATAAAAATAAATTTTTCAAAATTATTTCAATTAAAAAAATTAACAGTTTTAAATTATTTTTTACTAGACATAAATTACTTTTAAAATTTTCTGGTCCTGGTTGTACCGTGCATAACAGTTCTTAAGATATGACAAGAAATATACAGTACTGATTTGACACGGTTGTGAAGTTCATTTCAATTCGATCGTTTCAATTCAGAAATATTTGAATAACTTTTTTACTATAAGGAATAATTAAGTTCTGTAAATTGCTTTATTTTTAAGCAACTTTGCTTAATCCGAAAATATATGTCTGCGAAAACTCTGCAATGTACTTGCACAATTGATTAGAATACTTTTTAATGGCGTGCAAAATGCAGAAAATTGCAGAGTATTTTGCAGACCTATTTTACTGCATTAAGCAAATTTGCTTATAATTAAGCATTTTATAGAACTAAATTATCTCTTTTAGTAAAAAAATTATTCAATATTTTCTGAATCGAAATGATCGAATTGAAACGAACTTCACAACCTCTTTGACACGTGGATTTTACATAAATTTACGTAAAATCCACGTGTCAAATCAGAACTGTAGTTTAAATAAACTCAATATTTTAATTTGTTCTAAAAATTAAAATAAAGCTTCTAATAGAGCTTAGCAATAGGCTGGATCCTTCTGTATTTTGATAGACCGTAACTTCTCGAGATAATTAATAATTTTGAATATTACGTTTTTAAGTTTTTTTATTTTAAATTTTTGATTTTGGTTCGTTTAGTTTAAGTTTGGATTACTTAATAAAGCAAATGTATTTTTAATATATTGATTGGATATTTGTTACATTTAATTAAAGGCTGATATTAGATTTTCTAAGTTCGAGCCAGCACCTTAGTTTCAAGACCAAAAGCTTTACGTTCAACCCCATTCAGTGAAAATAATGCTTCACTGTCTAACATCACCTGAGATTTCAAAAACCCTTGTTTTTTATAATGATACAGTAGCCTTTAAGAAGTTATTCAAGGTTCTCATTAAGATAAAATGAATTAACTTTATTATTTCAAAAGCAATTCGGTCTGCCACGACTTTTTATACTTTTTGACATTGAAAAGTAGTTGAAATTCATTCTAAATTAAATAAATTAATTTCATAATTAATTTATATTAATCTTTAGTTAATTTAATCTTTAATTGGGAAAAAAAATCCATGAAATTTTTTGTAAATACGATATCTAACGGGTGGCCAATAATGCTTGTCCGAAACTTCAATTAGAAAAAAACTTATGATCAGATAATGATAAAATAATGAAAATTTACAGTTTGTGTCGTCTTAGCACATCGCTAAGACGACACAAAGTTGATGTGAAAATAATCTTTTCAAATTCATAAGAATCACCAACTGGCCTCCTAATTAACCCGAATTGAACCCGTGGGATTATTTTTTTGGAATGCTTGTGTCACTAATATTAGGCCAAACAAGTTTGCCAAAAGGGAGGACTTCATTGAAGAATTTAAAAGATGAATCGAGCGAGTACCATTTGAACACATTAAAAATACTGTTAATAGTTTTAAGAAAAGAAAAACGGCTGTTCAAGAAGCAAAAGGAGCTAATTGCCAAAAATTAAATAATTACTAAAATAAAAAAAAATAAAATTTTTATTAATTTTTATTCAATTATTTTTCATCAAATCCTTGTGCAGATATTAAGAATTATATATTTTATTGTAGCTTAGGATCTAAGCTTTTAAATGATATACTTTACATAGAGGCTTCATATTAAAATCGTTGAAATATTTATCAAAGAGAGTGACCATATCATTAATATAAAAAAATTCTTAAAAAAGTGCTTTAAATCAAACAAAAATATTAATTAGTAATTCATTCAAAAGCTAATTCTCTATTTAATATGTGTGTAAAATTTCAGGTCAATATCTAATTCTGGTCGAAAGATATTTGCAAAAAACGATCATTTTACTTAATTTTCACTTTTTCATAAAATCTTAAGATTTTTGTAGTTTTTTTAATATAACTCCTTCAAAAATCATCCGATTAAAACAAACAATATCTCATTTTAACCAGGATAAACTTCTCTACAAATTGATACATCATACTTGTATTCGAATTATCTTGACCACCGAGGACAATTTTGGGTCAGGGTATGTGTTGCACCTGAGCATAGAGCATGCGAAAAAATAAAAAATTTAAAAAACCATTATTATTTTCGAAACAAACAGAAAATTTTGTATCAAACTGTAAATTTTCATTATTTTATCATTATCTGATCATAAGTTTTTTTCTAATTGAAGTTTCGGACAAGCATTATTGGCCACCTGTTAAATAAAACATGGTTCTTTTACTTAACTGATTTTTAATAGAATTTCTTCCATATTACACTGTTTGATATTGCTTTTGATTCTCCAAAGATCTGTTTTAAGCCTTGAGTCCACATTAAGTTTAAATAACTTAAATTTAATTTGTTATTAAAGTTTGAAATTCTTAATGAGAAACTAAAATTATTTTTATGAATTTTAAATTTGGCCAGCGCTGTAAGTTGGATACTAATAGAAATCGAAAGAATTATTTCTTTATTTTTTCTTATTTTGGAAAAATCTCAAGCTATATTGCCCCATTAAAATCAAGTTATTCAAACTAAATGTTGTCTCAAGGCTTAAATCACATCTTTGGAGCATGTGGTGTAAGTAGAGAATGTTTTGACATGGGTGACGAGTATTTATTGTCTGTCTGCACCAAAGTCGTGTTTCAAGTCATTAGGCTGTAATATCGAACAGGGGAATAATACGGTATTTTTGTTTTGAGTTCCTCTTTTTCAGCTATCTTGTTATTGTTTTGTATCAAAAAAAAGATAAAAAGTTTTTAAAAATTTATTTTGACTGCATCAATATTCCATATTTACCGTATTATTAGCTTGTTCGGTATTGCAGCCTAATGACTTGAAACACGATTTTTGTGCTGACAGGCAATAAATACCATCTGGTCCATGCCAAAACACTCATAACTTATACCACATGCTCCAAAGATGTGTTTAAAGCCTTGAGTGCACATTTAGTTTAAATAACTTGTTTTTAATGGAGCATTAATACTTGAGAATATTGATGAATTAAAAAAAATTTTTTTGAAATTTTTATCTTTATTTTAATACAAAGCAATAACAAGGGAAGAGGGGAAATCACAACAAAAATTCTACTGGCAAAATCTGAGCGAAGTTGCGAAAATAAATCAGTGACAATTTGCTAGGAATAACATGGCGTTCTGCTGTATAACTCTGGGTAAAATCAGAATGGCATTGAATGATGTAGGGTTTAGAAGAAGAAGATAATTGACCAGATATTTGCTCTTGGAAGCACTACCAATGCTCCATACAGATCGAATAAAGAAAAGAACCGCAAAATAATGATAAGTTAATTTATTTAAGCTAATTAGATTAAGGTTAGATTACGGATGCTCAGATCTGGGTTTTAGGAACAGCCAACTTTTTGTCCTTTTAAGTGTGAAAATGTGATTTTAAATGTTTTTTTTTTCAAATAGATCAATTTTATTTGAATAATTAATTTTAAAAAAAAGTTATTTTGTAAAATTAGACATAAAATATACCAACTCAGTATAATTTATATTTTGATAAAAATTTGAACACAGGAAAAATTAAAATGCAAAATATTTTAAAAATTAATTTTTTTTTATTTAATAATTCGATATAGCAATTTATTAAATTTTGTTGATACAATTTTTGTTATTTAGATTAAATAAATGAATCTTCGTTTGTGAACGAGAAAATTTAACATCTTTGTAGATTAAGGATTATAATAAATTTGAAAAAAATAATTAATTTTCAAAATTTGCACTACAATGAATTATATTGACTTCTTCCTTTAAATTTTTTGACAAGCATTACCAATAGACCGATAACAATAGCTAATGCTGGAAGACCAAAACCAATAAAGATAACCAGAGTGACTACAGGCGACATTTTTTCATCAGGTGCAGCTCCTAAGCCGACAGAAAATGCCCATGAAGAAAAATTGGTCTGCTTATAATAGTAACCATCTTTGATATTACCCTCTAAGCCAAACGAAACATTCATTGAAGTAAATAATTTTTGTTCGTCATAAAAAACTTGTCCCAATCCGCTAGAAATTTCATCATTTGATCTTGAGTCATATTGTTGTGTAATGGTACTATTTTCCAAGCTTTTTGGGTCCGAATAGTAAAATATCGGCTTCCATTGAAGATAGTTGCGCGATTTTTTAGCATTATCCAACGCCTCAGCATTCCACAATCGAAAAGTACCTGGTGTATATTCATCATCAATTGTTCTCTTTGAAGAAACTGAAAGATCAATGGAATCTGTCAAAAAAACTATATTCGTTCCAAATTTAGAGTATTTGGATTTTGGCGCCACAGAATCAATTTGAAATTCAACTGAGCTTGACTCTGGCTTGAGTAGAAGATGGGGCAACACTTTGATTCGTTCCTCTTTGCCTGGATAATTAATCAAAAATTTGTAGCTACCATTCATTTTTGGTACAAAAGCCTCCAATACACCTACACCTGCTGATTCATTTGATACAAACTTTTTCCAACATAATTCTCTTGTCAAATAAGTATATGTCTCATTTGATTTCCTCATATCAGCATTGCCATTGTAATCAATAAACTCAAATATCGATGGTACTTCATATCCGCCAAAATCAATTGGTTGTTCACTGAATCCAATTGAATCTTTCATGATGGTAGAATTTTGTGAAAGCAAATTTTCCCAATTTATGGTTAATTTGGCGTTTAGACTTGTTTTGAACAGCATTATTGTAAAGGATTGAATATTACTGTACATCAAGTGGACAATGTCGCTTTGACCAGTAAGTTTAACATAGACAAGATTGACAAATGAACCATTTTCGCTGGGCTGATTGCATCTAGGATCGGAGCAGTCCGGATTCAAAAGGACGCTGACTTGTCTGTCGGTCCGAATTGAAGAGAAAAGAGCAAAAGAGACAAAAAACGAAAAAAAGAGCCTTATTAACATTGTAATATTAAAATTTGAATCTAAATAATTTTGAGTAAAATTTTTAAATGTTTAGCTTAGTTAGAAAAATGCTTTATTGAGTTTTTTTTTGATGAATCAGTCACATGATTAAACTAAATTTCTTGCTTATGATAATATTAAAAAAAATTAAAAATCACAAGAAATAGTTGAATTTTTTTCTGTTAATTATTTTTTTTTAAATAAAAAACAATTGCTTGGATGCAAGATACCATTTTGAATTTTAAAAATAAAATAAGTGCACAAATTTCTTCTTATTTATGCTGAAATTTGTTAACAAAATCAAGGGCAAATTAACTTAATTCTTATAAAAAATTTATTTTTAATAACAAGGTTCTTTTAAGGAATCAATTGGAAAATTTTACGAGCAAATTGAGATAAAATTAAAAAAATTTGACGAGGATTTAGATGAAAAATGCAAAGTCAAAATTATATATTATATAGATGTCTATCTTGGATGTAGTGCAAGATGTCCCTGCTGTGGATCCAAATGTCATAATGCTAAAGGACATGAAGGAGATCATTGTTCTAATTTTCATTTAATTGATGGTTTTTTTAGATGGGGAGAAAAAGACACAAACAAAGTATTCACTTATTTTTGTTCAGAAGAAACCAAATTTAATAAAGTGAATATTTTTTTGGGTGACAAAAAATTTGAAAACTGTATAGAATTCTTGGAAAAAGAGCATCCTGACTGGTTGACTGATGTTCAAAAAAATTATGAAATGTATGGAAAAAATCCTAGTAATTCAGGAAATATAAGATTTAGAAATCAATTAATCAGAGCTTGGATGAATACACGTAAACCTTTACTCAAAATATACAAAAGATTAGAGAAAGAGTATGATGATGAATGGATTTCAATGGAAGATAAAGAACGAATGTTAGAAGAAGATCATACTGCACAGTGGAATTAAGATTTTTGAAATTTTATAAAATCTTTAATTTTTTTGAAATAAAATTTAAAAAAATGATATGATTTTTATTTAAAATATGTTTTTTTCTCAGTAAAAGTAAATTTTAATTATAAAAATCATATTTTGAAATGATAATAATACCTTAATTTAATTGATAAATTAAGAAAAACCAATTTTTTAATTTATAATAAAAAAAACAAAATTAGTTTAATATTTAATTTAAGATAAGTGGTTCTATGGTGTAACGGTTAGCACTCTGGACTTTGAATCCAGCGATCCGAGTTCAAATCTCGGTAGAAACTTTCAATTTTTTTTCTGAATATCATTTTAAATTAATTCTTTTTTCTTAAGTATTCAAATATGATATGTTAAAGTGTCCACCACGCTTTGTTTAAAGTTTTACATCAATGTCAAAATTATGTTTTGAAAAATTCACATTTAATAAATTATAAGAAGCAAGATATTTTATGTTATTTAGATACTTGCTTAATTGCATAGATCCACTGAAAATTTAATTTCATAATTTAAAAAGCTTGAAATTTGATTTAAAAATATTTTCAATTAATTTTTTACCCATTTAATCAGAATTTTACATAATCTAATAAAAGGGTTGAGGGTTTTGTGAAGTTCAGTACAAAAGAACAGAACAAACTGTAAAAAAATTAAACAACTTTTTTAATAAAAGTTTAAAATTAATTCTGTGAATACAGCATGGTGCAACATTCAAAGTTGCATCAACTGTAAAAGTCTGCTAATGTTGTGCAAATCTGTGCAAAATGCACTACGCTCGATTATATTGAAATTTAATTTCTGCCTTACTCTGCAAATTTAGCAGACCTTGATATTTGATGCAACTTTGAATGTTGCACTATGCTACATTTACAGAATTAAGTTTAAACCTTTAGAAAAAAAGTTATTCAATTTTTTTATATTTTTTTCTGTTCTTTTTATTATTTTGTTCTCAATTTCACAAAACCAGGGTTGAGTAAAACACCTAAAAAAATGATAAAATATTATTTTAGACAAATTAAAGGACAAAAATAAAATAAAAAATAAATCATTTTAAGATAAGTGGTTCTATGGTGTAACGGTTAGCACTCTGGACTTTGAATCCAGCGATCCGAGTTCAAATCTCGGTAGAACCTTTCAAATTTTTTCATTATTTTTCTAAAATTAAAAAATATTGATGAATAAAAAAACAAATTTGACTGAACTTCAGAAGATTTTGTGTTATTTGTGGTTCAAAAAATTGTAAAATTAAACTTTATTCTTTTTTAATATCAGATTCGTCAACACTCTGGTCTCTTGTGGTTAAATTTGATAAAAAAAATTATCATCAATTTTTATTGGTTTTAAAATCTATTTTAAAAAGGTTACAAATTTATATTATTGTGAATTTCAGATTGTCAATGAAATATTATTAAATTGATAAATTAAGTAAAATCAATATTTTAATATTAAGGTTCTATGGTGTAACGGTTAGCACTCTGGACTTTGAATCCAGCGATCCGAGTTCAAATCTCGGTAGAACCTTTCATATTTTTTTAAATACAAATTTAAAATACTTGCTAAATTAAATATTTTTATTATTGACTTATAAAAAATTGAGTGCTGATCTAATTACAAATTTTTGAGAAATTTTTTAATTTTTTAAAAAAAATAAATATTTTTTATAAAACCATCTTTTTATAATAATTCATCTTTAAATTGAGAAGAAAACCAGTTAAGAATGACTCAAAAAATTTGAAACTTGATAAGAGGAACCAACGGAAGAACTTACAAATGTTGAACAGACCTTTGAATATTTTTAATCTATAATAATAATTTACTTTTTGATAATAAAATCGATTTTAAATAATTTTAAATTTTTTCTACATCGCTTAGAAGGTATCGAAATTAATAATAATAATGTTGATAAGTTGTAAATTTTCAATAATTTAAATAGTGTCTGCTAAGGTTCGATATTTAAATTAGAAACATAGAATTTAAAAAAAATTTTAATTTAATTTTGTAAAAATTGACTAAAATTGCTGTCGTATTCACATTTATTTTTTTATTTTCTACTTTGATATTTTATTAGATTAATTATTCGACTGCCATCTTTACAAATAGTGGTAACGTTCAAACCATCATTGATAAAGATTAATGCGGTTTTGAATGAAATGGAAAACGATAGAAACAGCTAAAGATGAGATAAAAAATTGAGCAAAGAATAATCTCTAAAGTACAAATCAATTTTGTTTTTTATATAATTTGGAATTTAAATTAAATAAATCTGAAAAGTTCTACTGAAATTTTAACTCGGATCACTGGATTCTAATTTTTTTCTTTTAAAAGTGATTTAATTAGAAATTTTTCATTTAGACTAAAAATTTCAAAAAATTCGAAAGGTTCTACCGAGATTTGAACTCGGATCGCTGGATTCAAAGTCCAGAGTGCTAACCGTTACACCATAGAACCTACAATTGAATTTAAATAAATTTTACATATCAATAAAATTGAATTTTTATTTACTTATGCAAAATTTCATTCTATTGAACTATTTTTGATACATTTAAAAAAATTTATCAATAAAAGATTGCTTATACAGTCAATAACCGGTTATCCGGAATGAGATTCGAGTTTTTTTTTTCAAAGTCGTACGGATAATAAATTTTCCGGATAACACGATTTGCTAACGAAAAGAGGGGTAAACACAGTGATAATTGATTTAGAGTGTTTTTTTAGAACAAAGAAACAATTAACGAATAAAAACAACAATATCACCAATAAATATTAAAAGCTGATTGTTGATTGGTAGGTACTGGCTTCAAACTGTCTGTTGCGAAGGAAAACTTGATGATCAAACAGGGCCTGTACTTGTACACTTCCTCCAATCTTGTGAATCAAGTCTGAGAGTTGTGTGCACAATATTACGGCCTTCTTAACGTCACCTGCTTGTTTCGTAGTTGATTGGCACTTTGCTGCTGCGAACTTGGTAAAACCATAAGTTGAGTGCTTCGTCTAATAGCGGATAGCTTGAAGTCTTAAATGTGCATCTGATCGCACTGTCTGGAATATCTGTTCTGAATTTGCTAAGTTCTGCTGAACCTTTGGCGATAATGTCGTAAATCGTACTCAAGCTTTTGGCAGTACCCATTCTTTTTACTAGCGTTCTTACGAGGCTTAGGGACTTGATACATAGGTCTTGTCATTTTTAATGAGAATAACAGAATGACTCACATCGTTTATGTTTATATATTAAGGTTTAACAGGAAGTAATAAGGAAGCAATGCTGTTCTAATTAGCTCAAAGCCTAAAAAGTAGGAATCGAAAAAGTTCAAAGTAAAAAATCAAAAAGTGCTGGTCCGAAAATTGATTCCGGATAATCGAAAATTCCGGATAAAAAATTACGGATAACCGGTTATTGACTGTATTGCTATTATTTTAACAAATAACGACTTTAAATACAAATTTAAGGTTTAAAAGCAAGAATGATTAGTAAATTTTAAACTGAAAATAAATTGAAAAAAAAGTCTCTAAATTTTAATTACTGTTAAGATTTCGGATTTTTTTTTTTTTTTTTTTTTTAATAATTTAGGGGGTGACCCCAGGGCACGTCCGAATGGTTCAAGACCTTCGATTGAGCCCGCATTAAAAAGAAAAATTGATATAAAATTAGATGACCGAATAAAATTGGAAAAAAAATAAAAACATGAAAATAGTGATTAAATTAGTTTAAAAGCGAATTCACATTAAATAAAAAAAAAAATTGTTTTTAGTTAAAATGAGATTTTGAAGCTTAATTTTCAGAAAAAAAGAAAAATATTTTTCACTTCTTAAATTATTATGCTGACACAAATATTCATGTTAATAAATTAAAAGAATAAAAATTGGGAAGTTAATCCCGGAATCGACTATTATTTAGTTATATTAATGTTTCACGGTATCGTGCTAAATTAATTGAAAAAACTTTCATAATAATTTTCTTATACAATTGATTAAATTCGAAATATTTTATTTTGTCTAAAAAATTTAAAAGGTTCTACCGAGATTTGAACTCGGATCGCTGGATTCAAAGTCCAGAGTGCTAACCGTTACACCATAGAACCTACAATTGAATTTAAATAAATTTTGAAATAAACAAATATTTAAAGATGAAAAAATTGATAAAAAATAAAGGACAAAAACTATTGAAGCAAATCGAAAGTTTGGTGACCATTGATTTAATTTTTTTTAAAAAATCTGAAAGGTTCTACCGAGATTTGAACTCGGATCGCTGGATTCAAAGTCCAGAGTGCTAACCGTTACACCATAGAACCTCTTGAAATTTTAAGCAATAAAATTTAGCTTATTTTTTAAATAAGTACATATTTTTTTTATAAATTAGTAATTATTAATTTTTTTAATTTTAATTTATAGTTATCTGGAAGTTAAAGAAAAATAATTAAATTCCTTATTAAATTATTAAATAATTAATTAATAATTATTAATTTTAAAAGTAATTAAAAAAAATTTATTCAAATGATTATTTTTAAAGTTATTTTAGAAAACTTCTCTCTAAATTAATAACATCACTATTTTTAAATTCTTTTTTACATATTAAACATGTATTGTTTATCTTAGTCAAACAAAATCGACAATATATGTGAGTACAAGTCTCTAATTTATATACAATTTTACCTTCGCTTTGGACATTTAAGCATGAATCACATCTAGAATCTTCTCTTCTTCTCTTATTATCCACTGCGTTCATTTTATGTCCCTCATATTTTCGCTTCAATTTTTTATCTGGTTCTTCAATTTGACTCTTATTTACACTTGAATCAAACTCAAACACACAACCACTGTTATCAAAAAGAAATTTATCAATTTTTGATTTTAATTTTTCATCAAAAATCGGTTTATAATTTAAATCAAATTTTTTACAAGTAAATGGATCACTTGGTGCAATGTTGTTCTTCTTTTTCTCTGCTATATACTTGTCCAAGGTTGACTGATCAATGTGTTTATTACTGGGCAGTTTTACTGGCATTCTCATCATTTCATTAGTCAACACATCAATGAATTCTTCAGGTATCAGTATTTTTTTTAATTGTTGTTCGGGTGTTTTTTTTGCTTGGATATCAGTACTTTTCTCAGAATGACCAAAAATTTTAATTGATTTTATACATGGACTGGTACTCGACAGAGTTCTAGTGATAGTTATTTGTAGAGCAGTTACATGGTTTAGATAATCTAATGATTTTGTATTAAAAAAACATTTATTGATGTTTTCATTTTTTTGATAATCTTTTCCTTTTTTTAAAAATTCGTACACACTATTTTGTGGATTTTTGTCATTTAGAATTTTTGCTATTTGGCAAAACTTAATGTCAGGTCTGGTCTTGTCTGAGGTATATGAGGAAATCGGATCTATGGAACTCGAAATGGTAAAACCAGTTGATGTTTGAGTATTTACTTTAGCATCTAAAATTATACTTTCAATTTTGACTGGGTCATTGAACATTATTTGAATGGTCACCGGAGGCCTGATGAATGAATCGGAAACAAAGCCATTTGATTTAAATCTTAGTTTGTAATTTTGTCATTTATAGATGTTAAGAAGTTTAATGGAAATACTTTTTGAAAAAGTCGGCATTACTATCTGAGTTTTCAATGAGATTTTCTAGTTCGAAACCGTCTCGCTGTGGACTTGAGCTTTGCACCTCTCTAACCAACTTGGAGTTGAATAAATTGATCATCATATCATTTTAAGGATGCCGGTAAATAGATGCCTAATGATCGTATAAAAATATTTCGCATTTTTTTATTTTAAATATATTGCATTAATAATTTTACTTTGCAGCTATCTATGTAAAATTGCAACTGTTATCATAAAGTGTCTGGTTTGAAGTCTTTTAAAAGGGTTTACATTTGAAAAATTGACACTTGGTTAAAAAAATTAATTTTTTTATCGTAAATTTTAAACTAATGTTTTAAAAAAAATTATTGATCATAGATGAAAATTTTTCGATAGATTTAATTTTTGAAAAATTTAAATTGAATCTTCCTTTTATTCAAATCAAAAAAAAATTTTAGTCATGCATCAAAAATTTGGATTAGAATGTTATTTATATTAAGAAATACCATAAAAATAGTAAATTATACCACTAATTTAACAAAACAAACACAAATTAAATTTTCAATCACAAATTCAGTTTTTTTCGACTAATTTTACCAATAATTTTTATTTTAAACAATATTTTGATTACAATAGCCATAAATTTAATAAAAATTATCAAAAGAATTTTTAAAAATTTAAAAAAAATTATTGCTTATATTTATTCAAATACAACAAAAAAAATTTTTTTTCAATTGCTTGTCATTATTTTTGCATTTCTTGATATTTCAGAATCTTTTAATAATATCATTATTATCAATTTATAATCCTCTAAAATAATAAATTGTTTATTTTATCATTTTTAAAGAAAATAATTCAAAACTTTTCAAAAGAAATCATTTTAGAGGATCGATCTTGATCAAGTTTGTTCCGATGTACTCGAATCTCTATATAAAATTAGAAAACGGGGTAAAGCGATCTCATATGATCTACACAAGTCATTTGAAGATTTAAAAAAAATTAAGGAAAAGATTCGGAAATATCAATAGCACGCAATCGAAAATAAAATATTTTTTTATTTGAATAAATGTAAGCAATAATTTTTTTATTTTGTTATTTTTAAAGACTCTTTTGATATTTTTAATTTAATTTATAGTTATTGTAATCAAAATATTGTTTATAATAAAAATTATTTTAATATAACTAGATTGGTGGAAAAAAAATGAACTTGTGATTGAAAATTTAATTTTTAGTTGTTTTATTAAACTAGAGGTATAATTTACTAATTTTGTGGCTTCAGTTTACTATGGTCCAAACAAAAATATCATATAAAGAAGAATTTTTTAATTCCGACTCAGTCATCAATTCAAGAATCGCTACGATGCTTTCATGACCGGCCACCAAGATTTTACCACATAACAATTTTTATTTTACAAACAATTTCTATTATAAACCCCTCTCAGTTCCTTCTAATTTTTAATTCTAATATTTAATTTCTAATTGTTAACAATAAAGTCTATTGACTCTAAAATCTCATCAGTTCTTTTATTTCTGTAATTTTCCTTTTATAGCGCAATGTGCTACCATAGGCGATCTCCTAGTAGACCGCCTGCTTGCTTGCCACAGCTTATTATTTATATTATTATTATATAAAAATTAATTTTTTTTTAATTTTCTTATGCATATTTTTTGTTAAAATATTCTTTTCTTGATTTAACTTTTGATTTTATTCATCCTATATTGAAAAATTAATCTAAAAAAATTTGAATTTTTAAAAAATGGGACGTCCAAAACAGCAATTGTTACGGGAATTGGTCATATAACTTTATTTTATAAAAATGATTTAATATATTAGATTTATAATTTTATAGATTAAATATTAAAAATAAATTATCGAAGAAGCTAAATTAGTTAATTTCAGGTTTTTTCAATTATCTTGTATTTTTAAATTAGAAATTAAAAAAACTAAAATCAATATAAAAAAAATAAATAATTATTATCAAGAATATTAAATAAGCTAATACAAGTTTTTAAATCAAATAAGTTTCATTAAAAAATTACAAAAGGTAATTTTCCTTAAGATTAAAATATTAAATATACAGAAGAGAAAAATCCAGTTTAATTGTTTTCAGTGGTAAAAAGTAAAATCATCCTGTTAGTTTTTATCCAGAAAAATTATCCCATTGAAAATTATCCCGTTTTCTTTTTTTAGAAAGTTATCCCATTTTGATAAATTAAAAAAGTATCCTATTTTCTTTGCTAGATTTTTATATGAAACTCTTACTTTGGTTCGAACTAATAAGACATAGCCTCATTTTTTTAAATTTAAGGAAAAGAGGAAGATTTTCAATTACCAGAATTCAACTTATCTTTACCAGAAAAGAATAATCCTAATATTTCGTTCAAATAAATTTAGTTAATTTTTCTAATGAATATCTATTATATTAAAATATATAAAAATTTATAAATATATTTTTAAATAAATTTTTAATTTTTTAATAATTTATAAATAATTTATAAAAATATTAAATATATTTTATTTTATTAAATTTTTTTTTTATATTAAATAAATTAAATTGTCTTAATAATTTCTTATTTTATATTTTTGAAAAAAAAATTGGACGATATTCCTATTTTTTTTGGGATAAAAAAAATCGGGATAATTTTTTCGGGATAAAAAAAACAGGATGATTTTACTATAAAATCATTTAAATCGTTTTCATAAATATTGTTTATTAAAGTAAGAAAAATTAAAATTTGTTTTTTCCTTACTAGATATTTCTTATCACATTGTTGCTTTTCTTAAAATGGAAGAAATGGACTTTCAAATGAAAAATAAATTTGAAGAATTGCTCGACTTTCAATTAGATGACACCATAATGGAAAAATTTAATGGTAAATTGTTTTTTTAACTATCTGTATTCTTGTAGTTTATTTTAACTCTTTTAAGAATCGGGTATAGATTTATCAATATCAATTGATTTGGACGACCACACTTATTCAAATGAATTTGGAATTACATTGGGAATAAACAACAAAAGTATATTTTTTTAAATATTTCTGATATTTAAATTTTATAATTAAAAAAAGAGAACGATTTAAGTAAAATTAACAATATTGTTAAACAAGTACAAAATGGTGATAATTTGGATAATTCCATTATAGAAAAACTCTTGGGTAAGAATTGAAAAAGTTTATTGAAATTAAATAAAAACAAATTCATTGCAGATGACAATATTAGTTATGATCAATTTTTGAATTTTGACCAAAAAGATTTCACCAATTATGGTTTCAAATTAAGAAAAACTCTAAAAATTAAGCAAAAATGTCAAAATATTTTATTAACTAGAGAAAAGGATAACAAAAAAGTTAATATGCAGCTGAATTTTAGAAATCTTAAAAAATGGCTTAGTTCAAAAAGTTGCAGAAATTATCAATTTGACCAAGATTTCAATAGAATAATTCTTGAAGATTTAAGTAAAGAATCATTGAGAGAATTTCTTAAAAAGAAAGAAACACTTCTATCTGATTTGAAGCCATATTTTTAGACAATTTAAAACGAATAAAGCGATTTAAATCAATTAAGGATAAACTTAAAGAAATAGCTTATGAAAAGACCAACAATGATATAGAGACAAAAAAATTGCTCGAATTAATAACTGAAAAAGATTTGGTTATTTGTTTGATGGAAATTATTGGCATTAAATCATTACCAAGACTTGGACGTCTTCTGTCCAAAAATGATTATCCTTTGCCATTGTTTTATCAAATTTACAATCATAAAAAAGAAGATTTAGAAGAAAAAGTTAACTTTGAAATTTTGACTGATTTGCTTTGTTTGACAAATACATCTTTGGCTATTGTAAGTGGCACTTCATTAACCATTCGGCAAGGAAAATCAATGCTTATTCCATTTATGTTCCCTGGTCTAAATTTAAATTCAGTTTATGAAATGCATTCAAAAACACCATTTCAAAATAGTGTGGACATCATTTGTAATGAAGAGCCAAACGAAAGCTGGATTATAGCAGATTTTAATGGTGAATTGTAAGGTCTAAATATGATCAATTTATTTAAATCGATTTCGGCTTTTGCATCAGTGCATGTCTTAAATGCAAATGTAAGTGATTTTGATGAAAAGACCGGAGAGCTCTTAAATGAAGTTATTGATATATTAAACAATTATAACCATTTCAAGATCTTATCATCATCTGATTGCAGTCTTAATTTAATTGTATTAATTCATTACAATTTTGAAAATAATTTTAATTTATTTGAGAAAATTAAAAAAAAATTAAGCAGCAATTATTCTAATACATTTGTTTTAACTGTAGATAATTTATTTGACTCAGGAGTTGATAGCGAAATTATAAAGATAAATAAGAACAACTTCAAAAAAGATTTTCAGGCAGCATTTAGCAGTTTAGAGCATCGAAAATTTCAATCTATTTTTGATGTGAAATTTTTTTATGAAAATTTAGCAAAAAATGGCCAATATAGCACTGTGACCAGACATGAGAGTTGGGTTGAAAAAGAATTTATGCAATTGTTCGGGTCTAAAGGAAACAAAATTGAGTTTGAAGCTATTTCAAAAATGTTTGAGTTGTCAAATATTTATAAAAATATCGAAATAAATGAAAACAAATTAATTGATTCCTATTCACAACACAATAATCTAAATACAAGTGATATCAATAAAACGATATATGATCTAAAACATCAGAAGATAAATCCAAAAAATAAAATTTTAAGTTTTTTTATCAGAATTCTAGAGTCTAACAAAAATTTTATAATAAATTTGTCTGTATTTGAGAAATGTTTAATTAAGTTCAAAAAAGAAGAACTCAAAAGCTTGAGAGAACACCGAAAGGATATATCAAATAAATTATCAAAAATGGACATTCAAATTAAATTAAAGCAAACAGTGGACAAACAAGATCATGAAAATTTGATGGAAAAATTACTACAACTAGATGAAAAAATAAAAATTATTGACTTAACTGTAGACAAGTTTTGGGACGAGCTTTTCTTGTATGTTGACTGGCTAGATGAAACAAAAAACTCTAATCACAAGCTAAAGGATTTAATTGTTGATAGATTTATAAAATTGATTCAAAATGGCCACAGCATTCATTTATTAAGAGGAAGTCCATTGAGTGTCAAGTCAAATTTGCTCAGAGATATAATGAATAGACTGGGTAATTATAAAAATATTTATGTTTTATCTGTTATTGGCGAACAAAGTTCGGCAAAAAGTTCCTTACTAAATTCACTTTTTGGATGTGATTTTAGGACTAGTGCCGGAAGATGTACTGTTGGTATTTATATGAATTTTGTAAGATGTGGTGACAAGACAATTGTTATATTGGACACTGAAGGTCTTGCATCTATAGAATCAAGTAACAAACTGTTCGATAACCAAATGGCTACAATGTCTGTATTTAGTTCTCATCAAATATTGGTAAATCACAAAGGAGAGATAAGTTCAAATTTGGAAAATATTCTTGGCATTACATATTTTGCAAAAATTAATTTAACCAATCTTTCATATAAACCTGCCATATTTTTTGTGCTCAGGGATCAATTAGACAGAAGCGAGTCAAGTATAAATACCCAAGTATCTAAACTAAAGGAAAGGCTCATTAAACAGTCTAAATTTATAAAAACATCATTAGACGATGTTCTTGATATTGACACAAGCCATTTGACACTTCTTTCCAGTGCATTTTCTGAGCTCGATTGTCCATCTTTGAACAAGTCAATTAAATGTAGAAATTCTATATTTCCGGACCAGGCTTTAGAGCTGAGAAAAAATTTGATAAAAAATATGGATGAAATTGATAAGGAATTTGTTATTGAAAATTTGTCGGCTTTGTACACTAGATTAGATTCACATTGGAACACCATAAGCAGAACTGGTAAGAATATTTTCAATTGTAAGGACTTGGAAGAGTTGAAAATTCGAAATGAAATATCTGCAATATCGCATGAAATTTTTGAAAATTACCGAACTAATTTGAATAAAGAAATTGATGAAAAAATTAACAAAATAATCGAAGATTTTAAACAAAATCAAAAATTTGATAGCAATAGTGAGAAGAAATGCAACCAAGATATCATTAGATTATTAAGTGATACTAAAGAAACTGTTGATCAACAATTTGACTCTCAAACAAATATGTCTTTTTATTCAAAAGCAATTAAAGATGAGTATAAAAATTTATTATCTTATCAATTTAAATGGATAGAATATTTAAGTATTCGCAGGCTAAACGAAAATTGTATTTGTCTCAAAAATATGTACGAGCTAAACAATGCTAATGAAAATACTATTAGGCAAATAAATGATTTGTTGAAAACAAATGTGAATCAAAATGAAGCAGCTTTAATTGATGAGGTTACTAAAAGACTGAATGGAATCGAAAAAGAAAACAATAATAAACTGATATTGGTGATCAAATCTATTGAAAATATTATTGACGAAATCGAAAGATTATTTAATAATAATTTAAAATTAATTCGTTTTAAAAATAATAGATTGAATGGAATAGAAAATAGACTAAATTTAATTGAATATTACAATAGTAAACTGAATGATAATTCAATAAATCTAGAGGATTATGGACAAGATTGGTCAGAACCTTTTGAAAAAATAAAATATGAGGTCAAAAATATATCTTCGAGTAAACCAAAAAAGAAACAGTTAATAGAACAACGGTGCCAAAATTTAATAATTTATTTTGACAGATATTATTTAAATAATTCAAATGTATTTCATGTTACTGAAGGATTTATTATTGATATTCTTGAATTTCTAAATTCTTCTCTCTCTCATCCTGATTCAATAGTTAACAAATATAATTTAAATTTTGGTAAATTATTTAATGCATTAATTAAGCACTTTCTTTTTTTGATTGTCAAAAAAAGTGACGAAATTCAACAATCAAATATCAAGAAGGAAAAAGAAAAATATGAAAATCAGAAAAAGGAATTAATTGAAAAAACAAAGATATCGTTTAGACTTAAAAATGACTCCAAAAAGCTTGGTTTATCAATAGCTGAAGATTTTATTAGTAAGTTATTCCAAAATTTGATTCAAACTGAGACATTGTCAATAACAAATTCGTGCAAAGAAAAAATAAATGAAAAATATAAAACACCAAACGAATTGATTGAATATGCCTTTAAAATGAGCTTTGAGGCATGCAATTATGAACAAGTATTCAAATATGTTATTGATGTCAACAGATATTGCAAAGAAGTTTGCTTCGAAAATATAAAAGATGATTTGAAAATTCTTATACTTAATGAACAAATTAAAATTAAAAATTTGTATACTCAATTTTTGAAAAATTTTCATCTAACAAACGAAATTTCATCTTGTTATCAATTTTTTCAATATTTGATGGATGAAGCGAAAAAAGTCAATGAATCATTAGCTTATCTATCCAAAGCAAAGAACTCAATAATTGGAACAGAAATTATAGATAAGGATTTATTTATTTCGGGTTTTAAGAAATCAATTGGAAAATTTTACGAGCAAATTGAGATAAAATTAAAAAAATTTGACGAGGATTTAGATGAAAAATGCAAAGCCGAAATTATAGATTATATAGATGTCTATCTTGGATGTAGTGCAAGATGTCCCTGCTGTGGATCCAAATGTCAAAATTCTAAAGGACATGAAGGAGATCATTGCTCTAATTTTCATTTAATAGATGGTTTTTTTAGATGGGGAGAAAAAGACACAAACAAAGTATGCACTTATTTTTGTTCGGAAGAAACCAAATTTAATAAAGTGAATATTTTTTTGGGTGACAAAAAATTTGAAAACTGTATAGAATTCTTGGAAAAAGAGCATCCTGACTGGTTGACTGATGTTCAAAAAAATTATGAAATGTATGGAAAAAATCCTAGTAATTCAGGAAATATAAGATTTAGAAATCAATTAATCAGAGCTTGGATGAATACGCGTAAACCTTTACTCAAAAAATACCAAAGATTAGATAAAGAGTATGATAATGACTGGATTTCAATGGAAGATAAAGAACGAATGTTAGAAGAAGATCATACTGCATAGTGGAATTAAAATTTTTGAAATTTTATAAAATCTTTAATTTTTTTGAAATAAAATTTAAAAAAATGATATGATTTCTATTTCGAATATGTTTTTTTCTCAGTAAAAGTTCAAAAAAATTTTTTTTAAAAAATGTAAGAACCTTTACATTTTTAAAAAAAAATTAAATCAATGATCACCAAACTTTCGATTCGCTTGATAAAATTGAAAAAATTTAGATCTTCAGCGTTCATTATTTGAAAAAAAAATTAAAAAAGTCAGAACAAATTTTGATTTGATTTTTGAGCAAACCTAAGTATAAGTCCTGAATTGACTCAAAAATTATTTCATTTTGTTATAAAACAAATAAGCTTCAAAAACATTTCATATTTATCATAGTTGCTAAAGTTTTTTTATTTTTTTGGAAACTTTCCTGAATTTACAGTACAGTCAATTGGGGTAAATGTGATAATTCTTTACTTTGGGCCTAAATAAAATCAGAAGGGAAAGAGCTTATCAGGAGATTTTTTTTTATAAATGAAAAAACTATTTTTTTCTTTGATTCAAAAAAATTTATTAAAAAAAATTAACGGTTCAAATTTTATAATGAAAAGAATACAAAACGGTTAATTATCAAATTTACCCCATTGTATGGGGTAAATATGATAATAAATTTCATTTTTTTTTATAAAATTAAAATGAAAATTGAAGTAAAAAATTACGAAATTTTAAGTTTTAATATATAAAATTGGAAAAATGGTAAATTTTAGTAAAAAAACGAGAAAAAAAAATCGTTAAAAAATAACACAATTACTATGCAGTTATTTATGATCCGACCAGTCACAGTTTTTCTCAAAAACAATTTTAATTAACTAAGAATTAATAACTTTAAAAAAAATATAATATGAATATCTCTTTTATTAAATACAGCGATTCTAATAAAATCGTTAAAAAATAATAAAAAATAATGAAAAAATTTGAAAGGTTCTACCGAGATTTGAACTCGGATCGCTGGATTCAAAGTCCAGAGTGCTAACCGTTACACCATAGAACCTACATTATAATTTAAATAAATTTTGAAATAAGAAAATATTTTTAAGATGAAAATATTGATAAAAAATAAAGAACAAAAACTATTGAAGCAAATCGAAAGTTTGGTGACCATTTCATTTAATTATTTTATAAAAATGTAAAGGTTCTACCGAGATTTGAACTCGGATCGCTGGATTCAAAGTCCAGAGTGCTAACCGTTACACCATAGAACCTTTTTAATAAAAAATCGATTTTACTTAATTTATCAATTTAATAATATTTCATTGGCAATCTGAAATTCATAATAATATACATACAATCATTTTACAATAGTTTTTTTAAACAAATAAAAATAGTTTGATAAATTATTTTATCAATTATTACCACAGCATATTTTTTATATTTTTTCACACTTTATTAAATTGGAAAACTATAATTTAATTAGAATTTAATAATTTAGAAATTAATTTAATAATATAAACCAATTTTTAAACAAAGATTATATTTAAAGAAATGTGTTTTAATATTTTGTCTTCTTTAATTTTGAGAAATTTTGCTTTTAAAAAGGCAACTTACAAAAGCATCACTTTGATTTTGTCAATAAAACCATAGATTTGATTGTCTATTTTAGATATTTTTGAATTGTCGCTAGTTATAAATCTCTATCTCTAAATAGTGCACTTTTTCAAAATTTTTAATAAATTTTATCCTGAAAATAGATAATCGTTCATCTATAATTCAAAATTTTGAATAAAAAATCCCTTTATTTTTTACCAAAAAACACATTTTTGTTCACTATTTTTTTTTTAAATTACTTAATTTAATATAATCTAACGTAGTTTTTTGAAAATTACACATCCTTCGCGACGAATACAAATGTAAAATTACGTAAATTTACTTAAAAAATTCTCTAAATAACATAATTTTGCCAATTATGGGATTTTCGTAAAAGCGCTATAAATAATATCTTTATAAAACCTTGTCTTAATTAGATACAGTACTGATACGATAAACTGATTTTACGAAATTTTACGTAATTTTTCGAAATTTTACGTAATTTTACGAAAATTTTTGTAAATTTTAGTAAATACAAAAAGGTCCAAAGAAAACTGAAAAAATGGCGATTTTTAAGATTTTTTTTTTTTTTTAGAAAATTAAAATGAAAATTGAAAAAAAAAATTACGAAATTTTATATAATTTTACGTAAATATTTATTATATAAAATGTTAAAATGGTAAATTTTAGTAAAAAAAAATCGGGAAAAATAGTAAATTTTGAAGACTATATTTTTGTTGATGAGATAACTATTCGGTTCGCTGATCGACCAATTTATCATTTAAGTATGCCTTCGAAATATCCAAATTTTTTACCATGTACATCAAAGCATGATGGAAAAATTAATATATGGGCTGGGATATCAAATAAAAGGTGCACAAAATTTGCCGTTAGATTTTAATTAGAATATCTTGTCTTTTAAAAAGAATTAATAATATTT
Source organism: Brachionus asplanchnoidis (assembly GCA_025491095.1). NCBI lineage: Eukaryota > Metazoa > Rotifera > Eurotatoria > Ploima > Brachionidae > Brachionus > Brachionus asplanchnoidis. Next base: position 3,321,581 of record JAILYF010000006.1, read on the forward strand.
ATTATATGTTTTTCAAGAAAACATGAATTCAGAGTGATATAGAGAAATTCTCGGTGAATATTTGATGCCTTTTGGTGTAAAAAAGTTTGATAATGAGTTCAATTTACACCAGGACAATGATCCAAAACAAAACTCATTGATATGTTCATCCTTTTTAAAAATAAATAACACAAATTGGGTACTTTATTTACTAAAATTTATCATATAGATAAATAATCTAGTATTAAAAAGATAAAATCACCTCCGAAATCACCAGATATTAACCCAATTGAATTGTTATGGATTGAGCTAAAAGTTTTTGTAAGAAAAAAAATGGTCTTATCCGATTGTGATCACGTTACAGCTATTAGAGAATTTGAAAAAACAATTACGCAATTTAAATGTAAAAGATATATTGATCACTTAAAGAAGACAAAATATTAAAACACATTTCTTTAAATAAAATCTTTGTTTAAAAATTGATTTATATTATTAAACTAATTTCTAAATTATTAAATTCTAATTAAATTATAGTTTTCCAATTTAATAAAGTGTGAAAAAATATAAAAAATATGTTGTGGTTATAATTGATAAAATAATTTATCAAATATTTATTTGTTTAAAAAATATTTTGAAAGGATTATTTATATATTATTATGAATTTCAGATTGCCAATGAAATATTATTAAATTGATAAATTAAGTAAAATCGATTTTTTAATAAAAAGGTTCTATGGTGTAACGGTTAGCACTCTGGACTTTGAATCCAGCGATCCGAGTTCAAATCTCGGAAGAACCTTTACATTTTTATAAAATAATTAAATGAAATGGTCACCAAACTTTCGATTTGCTTCAATAGTTTTTGTTCTTTATTTTTTATCAATTTTTTCATCTTAAAAATATTTTCTTATTTCAAAATTTATTTAAATTCAATTGTAGGTTCTATGGTGTAACGGTTAGCACTCTGGACTTTGAATCCAGCGATCCGAGTTCAAATCTCGGTAGAACCTTTCAAATTTTTTCATTATTTTTTTAACATTAGCAAATATTGATGAAAATACTAAAACTTTGAATCTTAGAACAGAATATTCGGTACAATCAATTAAAAAAATTGTCATTAGACAATTTTTCTCAAGTATCAAAAATCAATGCGTCAATTTTAAAATAGCCAAATAATTTATTTACTTCTATTATTATTCAAAAGTGCTTCAAAGAAAATCTGAGCCTTACTGATGTAATTTAATTGAATTATAAAGATTATTTAATCAATAAAGACTAAATATTATTTGATTTTTTTGAAGGTCGAGTTGAATTTTGTAGTAAAAGATGACGGAAAACTAAATTCAAATGTTGATGGAATATTTTTAGATGACATCAGGATAATAGGTGGCAAATGGGATTCATCCGGAAAGTGTATCACTAAATCAGAGTAATTTCGAATTTTTGTAAAAACAAATATTTAATAAAAAAATTAATTTAAATAGAAACCTTGTGAACAAACTTCCCCCACTTTTTGTATTTGCCAACAAGATAAATCAAGACTCAAATAAAGTTGATAATGAAATTAGCGCTTATTCTACAAACTTGAGACAAAATTTTATTGCCAAAATTAAAATACCAAATAAATGCACCGAATCAGTGCCTTATTTGGCCTTTGATTGCGAAAATGATGAGGAACTTTCAAGAAGATTGTATAGGCCTGTTTTGTCAAACATAATTTCGAATCATATCCAATCTTCGATGAATATGCAAAATGATCAATCTCCCAACTTATCGGTGGCTGGAGCATCAATGAAACAAACTCTGTCAAGGTCTAACCAGACATTACAACAAATTAGAGAAGCAAGTGCAGAAGTGACAAAATCACCTGAATCACAACTCAGCTATAAACCTATGACTCCAAATGGACCACCATTGCCACCAGAACTTCAAAAGAGTTTCACCAGATCAAAACAAATTTGAAACTTTAAGAGCTTTTTATATGTTTGTTATTTCAATAAAATTTTACAAAATCAATAATTTTTTCTAAAACACTTTATTTTTAAAAAAACGTTTTTCAATTTAAAATTATTTAAAAAAAAATTGAATCAAAGTTGCAAAAAATTCGAAAAATTCTAACGAGATTTGAATTCGGATCGCTGGATTCAAAGTCCAGAGTGCTAACCATTACATTATAGAACCACTAGTCTTAAATTAAATATTTGACTAATTTTATTTTTATAATAATTGCTTAGATTAATCTCAAACTAAAATTTATCTAACGGGTGGCCAAAAATGGTTGTCCTATATTTTCATTTAGAAAAAAATGATGAACCAAAGAAGATATAATAGTGAAATTGAGAGGGTTTACAGCTTTTTACTCTAGTTTCTAAAATTAATATCTTTTTTTTACTTCATTTTCAACTTAATTCACTCTGGCATATAAATTGACCCCTACCTATAGGCTATCCTCATATAACATCAGATATGTGTTGAGAGTTTAACATATCACTTTGTAGAGAATTTTTTATGATTAAAATGAGCTATAGCTTGTTTTTTTCTGTCCTGCATTCGAGAAGATATAATCAAAAAACGCTAAAAATGACCATTTTTTCAAAATCTAAAAATCTTGAGTATCTTTATGTTTTTATCAAATAACTTTTGATCTATTAGAGGAAATATCCGAGTTTAAAATTTTAAACAAATATCTTTAAAAAATAAAATCTTAATTTTAAGTCTTGATTTTGAAAATTTTTATAGTTTTAGTGCTAGTTTTTTTCTAATTTGATAATTTCCGACAACAGATAGTAAGATACTAATTAAAATATTTCGTTTAAAAGCTACGAGTAAGTGCTTTATTTTGATATATAATATAAAATAGTTGCCTAATCTTTAAAGGAAAAAATAAACAAAAAGACTCTTAATATTTTTCAATAACAAATTTAATAAAAGTCACCACAAATTGAACTAAAAAAAAAGCAAATTTATTATGGCAGTATCTAATTTAAACGTAATGTAATTCATTAAAAAAAACTAACACAACTAATAGAATTGATACAAAATAAATGAATTCATCTAAAATATAATGAAAAAAAAAATAATTTTTATTTCAAATTGAACAATTTAATTTAAAAAAGCACATATAGATTCATTATTTTTGGCTGCAACCACTTGGACAATAGCGGACAAAATGAAATTTATTGAACATTTTTATATTTTTACATTATTACATTTTTGAGAGAAAAAAAATAAAAATCTCATAATCAAAAAATCTAAAAAAATTTTCATTCAAGAAAAGTAATAATAAATTCGAAATTACTTCAAAAGGAGTTTTAGAAAAATTTAAATGTAAAAACCAAGGATAATTTTTTTAAAATCTCTTTTAATTAATTGCGAATTACTTTTCTTAATGAAAATTTTTTTAAGTTTTTTTATTTTGAGATTTTTATTTTTTCTCTCAAAAATGTAAAAATATAAAAATATAAAAATGTACAATAAATTACATTTTTCCCAATAGCGAATTGGTTCAGCATCTTCTAAAATATCTTCACTTGGATTCACAAGAATGCTTTTTCTGGTTTTAGACTGGGATGCCATTTTTTATTAATATGTTAAATTTTTTTTTAATATTTTGTTATCTTTCTCCTTATTTGTAGTTTGGAGTTAAGAAGTCATTTTGAGATATTCAAATTTTTGTATTGAATAATTGTACCAGAATAAAGAATCAAAAAAAATTGAAATAAAGTTAAATAAGATAAAATAAAATAAAAAATCAAAAAAAAATAAACAAAAAAAATTTGAAAATAACGATAAATGTATTTTTAATTTCCTTATAATTTCAAATACAAATTGAAAACAAATTCTTCCTTTTTTAATAAATTAAAATTAAAGCTAATAAAAAATATACAAAAAAAATGCTGCAACATACTGCAAGATTACAAAGTATTTATTAAGTTAATCTAATCAATTGTCGATTTAAATCTTATTGATGTTTTATTTTTATTCAATTTGTATTTTAATTTCAAATTTCACCTTATTTTTTTTAAGCCAAAATTATATTCATTTAGAAAAACGAGGAAGAATAAAATAAAAATAAAAATAGAACACTTAAAAATTAATTTTTATTTGAGTTTAACATTACAATAAAATAATTAAAAAATAAATCTTTTTTAATGTATAAATTTTTATCCCTAAGATTTATGACATCGATTACTGTTATGTTCTCTGTTAAGAATAGAATTTTTTACGGCACAATTTTGTTCATTTTCAATTTTTCGTTTTTTAGCATTCGATTGATCGACATCACAAAGCGCATTAGTCGAATTTTTTAACTTTTTTGCCGATTTCACATTTTCTTCATCACTCTTGTCCGACTCGGACTCACTTTCACTTTCACTCTCACTTCCACTACTGCTACTGCTCGAACTGTCCGAAGAACTGTCTGACTGAACACCTATATCCATATTAGGATCAATTTTGTCTGCTACTTCTATAAGATCAGGCCTTATTTTCTAAATTAATTCACTTAAAAATTTTTCATATAAAAAAAATTTTAAAATTCTTTTACTTTTAATGTGCGGTACCATTTTTTTGCCAATTTAGGTCGTCCGCGTATAGTTTTGTGCCATACAACAGGAAAATTTTGTGTAGAACAAAAGTTTTGAGTGACAGCTACGGTCAAGTCCAGATTGAGAACAACATGCCACCAACCCCCAGGAACAAAAATAGTCTCACCCGGGCCCTGAACACACTCGATTGGCTTGAACTCTTCAGGCCATGCACTTGACTTAACTCTTGGATAAACAATTTTGAACCAAGTGATTCCTTCATCGGCTTGTTTTCCGCCCTCAGAACGGGTCACCTTTAGCAGCTCTTTGGGCGTGTTTGTTGGAAAAAGAACCCATCGTTTGTGGCCATAGACCAGAGCGTTCCATGCGCTTGTGCCTAATGGGTCTATGTGAATACCAGTGCCTGATCGTTCTGGGCCAAGAACAAACCATCTGTATGGCGGACGCTTTTTCTCACCTGCATATTGGAATAGGTCCTCTTGAAAATATGGCGGAACTGTGTAGTGATCTAGAAGTTTTTTTTTCTTGGGATGCTCGCCAAAACTGCTCTCAAATAAATAAAGTGGTGAGTCATCAATATTTTTTTCAATATAATTACGATAATATTTCATCTTAAGCTTTACTGAGTATCCTTCATCGTCTTCGCCTATTTTAAAATATTTATTCCTAAACTTCTTTTCTAATTTCTGCATAAAGAAACTGTAAGAAAACTATTGGCAAAGAAAAAGTCTTACATCTAGAGTCCACTTTTCTTTTGCCAGCCAATCTTTTTGGGCATCGGTTATGATGCATGGTTTGTATGGTTGTTCATATTTTTCTATAAATTCTTCCAATGGCACTTTGCTCAGTTTAATTCGGTCTATGTTGTCAGGTAAATTTTCAATTGATAAGTCAAATTTTTTGTAATAATTGTACTTGTGCCACTCTTCATCTGTTTTGAGTTCTTGGAAGAAAAACAAAAGTATTACATTTAAAAATAAAGAAAAAGATAAATTAATTTTACCAGATCGAGCTTTTCGTTTTATTGAGTTGATACGTTTATAAAAACGTTTGCTACTTGTTCCATTTTCGTGGCTCATGGTTGACGAAATTTTTCAGTATTTTTAAAGAGCTGAATTATTTTTGGTAGAGTGCTTGTATTTATACTCATTTATTTTTTCGTTTTGTTAAATAAATAAAATTCAAATTTTAATTTTCATTTTGAAATTATCTTAACAAATTAGCTTATTTAAAAAAATTGTAAATTTTAATTTTTTTTTTTCTAATCAAGTTCTACCTTGGCACAATATGAAATTGCCAAACAATATTTAAATTAAAATTTTGAAATCTATCAAATAATTGAGCTCAATTTTTAAACAAAGATTACATTTAAAGAAATATGTCTTAATATTTTGTCTTCTTAAATTTTGAGTATTTTTCTTTTAAATTTTCTTTAATCAAACTAAAAATAAAATAGAAATTTGAAACAAAAAATTTTAAATATTGAAAAAGATTTCTACGAAATTAAAGAATCCGATAATTTATATTTTATAAAAATAAGGATTAAAAAACTTATAAAATTTTTGGAGAAACTTAAAAAAACATCACTTTGATTTTGTCAACAAAGCCATAGATTTGATTGTCTATTTTAGATATTTTTGAATTGTCGCTTGTTATAACTCGTTATCAGAAAAAATATGAGTTTTTTGGTAAAAAATAGTGCACTTTTTCAAAATTTTTAATAAATTTTATCCTATAATTCAAAATAATAATAATAATAATAATAATAAATTGAGTCATAGCAGGGAATCACCCTGCGAGCAATCCAAAACAACTTGAATCGCTATGATGACTGGTTGTGCGTTTGGCAAGAAGGAATGTGGTACGGTGAGTTTTCGAGCTAAGGCCACCCCAGTCCTAGCGTAAACGCTTCTGGGGAGTGCCCAGGCCTTCGACTCACCGTCTCACTGACTGGGCCATGGTTGGTCGTTGAGGTTTAGGTGGTGGTGGTGTTCGTGCGGGCAAGATGTATGTCGAGGCGGGCCTTGAAGCTGTTAAGGGTTGGAGCGTTGACTGTCGAGGACGCGAGGTTGTTCCAGGTAGATGCAACTCTGTTGTTTAGGAAGTTTGTTCGCGCCGGGCAGTTGGATAGTTGGACAAAAAGGCGTTTTTTGTGACCCCTGATTGCGTTGGCTGGGCCGTGGCAGGCGATGGACGACATAAGTTTGGTTGAGGCTAGCCAATTTACGTCAAGTAGTCCATTTGCGATCTTGTAGTGGGAGATGAGGTCACCCCTTGATCTTCGTGATTCTAGGGTGGTTAGATTCAGGATGGTGAGCCTGTCTTGGTAGCTACGGTCTCTGATGCGACCTACTAATTTGGTTGCTCTCCTCTGGATGTTTTCGATGATCCTTACATCTGCTCGTCTATGGGGATTCCATACTGAGCTGGCATATTCGAGGTGAGGACGGACAAAAACAGTGTACAGGGACTTGAAGGATTGAGGATTCCAGGCATGGAAGGCCTGGCGGAGTTGTCCAAGAATGGAGTTGGCTTTGGCCGCCGAGTGTTGGCAGTGGGTTCTCCATTTCAGGTCACTAAAGAAATATACGCCGAGGTCCTTTTCCGTTTTGATCTCTTCAAGTGTCAGTCTAGGACCGGTTTCAGCTGATGTCATGGTGAGCATGAGAGTAGTGCAAAAGTGATTTGTTTTATTTTTGAAAACCATGAATTTGCATTTCTCGACGTTGAAACTCATGTGCCAGGTGTTAGCCCACGTCGCGAGCAGGTCTTTATCGGACTGTAGTTGGGCAATATCGAGGCCGTTCTTGATAGTGGCAATGATCTTGGTGTCATCGGCAAAGAGCTTGCAGTGGTGGTGTACTCCGTTTGGCATGTCGTTGATGAACAGGGTGAATAGTAGAGGACCAAGAACAGATCCCTGAGATACACCGCTCGTGACCTGGCACCAGTCTGAAGAGCTGGAGCCGATAACTACTCGTTGTTTACGGTCGGAAAGGAAATCGGAGAGCCAGTCGAGGAGGAGGCCGTCGAAACCGTATGACTTAAGCTTGGACAGCAGTGCTGAGTGGGACACTTTATTGAAGGCTTTGGCAAAATCGAGGAAGACTATGATCGAGGTGAATCCACGGTTGGAAGCTTCGGTTATGATATCGAGGGTTTCCAGCAGGTTCGACTCACATGACTTTTTGTATACGAAGCCGTGTTGTTGAGGAGTGATGAGCTGATTAATGGTGAGGTGATCCATCATGATGTCTCTGATGATGCGTTCCATTATTTTGCATGGCACCGCAGTGAGGGATATAGGTCTGTAGTTGACTGGGTCGGTTCTGGTACCTTGAAGATGGGGGTAACATTCGCTTCCTTCCAGTGGGTGGGGAGCTTCCCGGATTTAAAGGATTGGCAGAAGATTAGGGAGAAAGCTTCGGCAAGGGCGTCGGCGCATTCACGTAAAACGTAGGGATTAAGTTTGTCAGAACCTTGAGACTTATATTTATTGAGTTTGTTAAGTATAAGTCTAACTTTGTTCGATGAGAAAGACTCCATGGCAACTTGGCAGGTGGCTAGGGATCTAGAAGGCATGGTAGGAACAGGGAGGTGGGTGACTGGGTTGAAGGCTGAGAAGAACTGGTCGTTAAGCATATTCACAATCTTTGGCATGTCGGTAATGGTGTTGCCTTGGGGGTCGATGAGCGAACGTATCTGGGTGGGTAGCTTTCTTTGACTCTTCACATACGAGTAGATCAACTTGGGGTTGTGTTTGCTAAGTGAGATGATATTTAGCTCGTATTTCAAGCGGGCTTGTCTGAGGGACTTCTTCAGTTGGAGGCATACAGTTCGGTATTGATCCTTAATGTCGGAGTTCCCAGGATGGATTCTAGTACATATGAATAGCTTGTACTTGAGATGGGTTAGCTTCTTCAGTGACTTATTGAACCACTTGGGGCTTTGCTTGTTGGCTATAGAAACAGGAGAGTTAGTGTAGCTAGGAACAAACTTTGACACACCTGAATTGTATGCAGTAAGCAGAGCTTCATAGTTGACGTCGATGATAGGATTGCTTAGGGATGACTGCCAGTTGACCGAGTTTAGGAGGCTGCTGAGTTGATCATAGTTACCGTTCTTCCAGCAGGGTTTAGGATCGGTGGGTATGAATGGGCAACTGGTGGTGGTGAAATCCCAGATGAGGACAGAGTGCAGGTTATTCTTGTCGGATCCCCCTAGCGGGGCGTTTACTTTGACGGCGAATATGCGGTCACGGGAGTTGCTGAGAACACGATCCAACACATTGCTGCCAAGTGTTGGTTCGGTGACATGTTGGTGTAAATGGGTCTCGTGGAGTAGGGCTGTGAAATCATTGCTAGTCGGTCTTCCTTTGCTTTTGGGTACGGCGTAGGAAGAGCTCCAGTCAATGTCAGAATAGTTGAAATCCCCGGTGATGAGTAGTCCAAATAGATAATCGTTTATCTATAATTCAAAATTTTGAACAAAAAGTTAAGATTTTGGATCAATTCAGGACTTTTACTCAGGTTTTGTCAGTAATCAAATCAAAATTTATTCTGACTTTTTAAATTTTTTTTTCAAATAGTAAACTCTGAAGATCTAAATATTTTCAGTTCATCTTTAATCGATGAGAACGACTGATATAACTAAAAAATGAAAAATCTCATTCAACAAATTGCACAAATAATTATGAAAGCAAATTCTAATATTGACGTTTGAACGTCTATCTATGCTTCGACTTAAACTTCTGACATTAAAACAAGGCTGCAAAAAAATATTACAAAAAATTTTTTTCTGTTTAAAAATATCTTTTTAAGATGAATAAAAAAAGAGAATCTTATATTTTCAAATTATATAACTATTATAATCGAGTATTATATTCATCTTGAATTTACGAGAAAAGCAGCTTCATTTTTAAAAGTTTAACAGTTGACTATTTAACTAAAAAAAATTACAAAATTAGAAAGAGGAAAATAAAACTTTTTTAAAAACATGTTGGCCATTTCAATGGCATATTTTCGTCAGTACAAAAAGTATTTTATTTGTTCACATAAATAATTATTAAAAGTATCAAAATAGAAAACCAAGAATTTAACTGGTTTGTAGTTTTCAAGCACTTGATTTAGATATTGAAGCTAATGCGAAAAGAGGAAGAAGAAAAAAAGCCTATTCAACAGGTCCCCTCAATTCATTTTTATTTCAAAATCAACCTACTCATCAACAGGTCAATGAAAATTGTATCTTAATTTAATGAATCAACATTTAATGAAGGATGAAGTACCAGAGCCTATTCATTCTGAGGATGGTGAACTTTTAGTTGAATATGAAGCTACAGTTGCGTCTAATATTGAAAAAATCACAAATAGAAAGAAAATCAGCTAATTAAGTATAAATTAATATAAATCCAATTATTTTCATTTACAATCATTTAAGACGAATGATAAAATTGTAAAAAACTATTGAAGCGAATTAAAAGTATGGTGACCATAGATATAATTATTTTTTAAAAAAATGTAGAGGTTCTACCGAGATTTGAACTCGGATCGCTGGATTCAAAGTCCAGAGTGCTAACCGTTACACCATAGAACCACTTATCTTAAATTAAATATTAAACTAATTTAGTATTTTTTTATTATAAATTAAAAAATTGGTTTTTCTTAATTTATCAATTAAATTAAGGTATTATTATCATTTCAAAATATGATTTTTATAATTAAAATTTACTTTTACTGAGAAAAAAACATATTTTAGATAAAAATCATATCATTTTTTTAAATTTTATTTCAAAAAAATTAAAGATTTTATAAAATTTAAAAAATCTTAATTCCACTGTGCAGTATGATCTTCTTCTAACATTCGTTCTTTATCTTCCATTGAAATCCATTCATCATCATACTCTTTCTCTAATCTTTTGTATATTTTGAGTAAAGGTTTACGTGTATTCATCCAAGCTCTGATTAATTGATTTCTAAATCTTATATTTCCTGAATTACTAGGATTTTTTCCATACATTTCATAATTTTTTTGAACATCAGTCAACCAGTCAGGATGCTCTTTTTCCAAGAATTCTATACAGTTTTCAAATTTTTTGTCACCCAAAAAAATATTCACTTTATTAAATTTGGTTTCTTCTGAACAAAAATAAGTGAATACTTTGTTTGTGTCTTTTTCTCCCCATCTAAAAAAACCATCAATTAAATGAAAATTAGAACAATGATCTCCTTCATGTCCTTTAGCATTATGACATTTGGATCCACAGCAGGGACATCTTGCACTACATCCAAGATAGACATCTATATAATATATAATTTTGACTTTGCATTTTTCATCTAAATCCTCGTCAAATTTTTTTAATTTTATCTCGATTTGCTCGTAAAATTTTCCAATTGATTTCTTAAAACCCGAAATAAATAAATCCTTATCTATAATTTCTGTTCCAATTATTAAGTTCTTTGCTTTGAATAGATAAGCTAATGACTCATTGACTTTTTTGGCTTCAATCATCAAATTTCTAAAAAATTGTGTACAAGATGAAATTTTGTTTGTTAGATGAAAATTTTTCAAAAATTCCAAAAATTGAGTATACAAATTTTTAATTTTAATTTGTTCATTGAGTATAAGAATTTTCAAATCATCTTTTATTTTTTCGAAGCAAACTTCTTTGCAATATCTGTTGACATCAATGACATATTTGAATACTTGGTCATAATTGCATGCATCAAAGCTCATTTTAAAGGCATATTCAATCAATTCGTTTGGTGTTTTAAATTTTTCATTTATTTTTTCTTTGCACGAATTTGTTATTGACAAAGTCTCAGTTTGAATCAAATTTTGGAATAATTACTAATAAAATCTTCAGCTATTGATAAACCAAGATTTTTGGAGTCATTTTTAAGCCTAAACGATATCTTTGTTTTTTCAATCAATTCCTTTTTCTGATTTTCATATTTTTCTTTTTCCTTCTTGAGATTTGATTGTTGAATTTCGTCCATTTTTTTGACAATCAAACAAAGAAAGTGCTTAATAAATGCATTAAATAATTTACCAAAATTTAAATTATATTTGTTAACTATTGAATCAGGATGAGAGAGAGAAGAATTTAGAAATTCAAGAATATCAATAATAAATCCTTCAGTAACATGAAATACATTTGAATTATTTAAATAACATTTGTCAAATTCAATTGTTAAATTTTGGCACCATTGTTCTATTAACTGTTTCGTTTTTGGTTTACTCAAAGATATATTTTTCGCAAAATATTTTATTTTTTCAAAAGGTCCTGACCAATCTTGTCCATAATCCTCTAGATTTATTGAATTATCATTCAGTTTACTTTTGTAATATTCAATTAAATTTAGTCTATTTTCTATTCCATTCAATCTGTTATTTTTAAAACGAATTAATTTTAAATTATTATTAAATAATCTTTCGATTTCGTCAATAATATTTTCAATAGATTTGACCATCAATTTCAGTATATCAATAATTTTCTATTTCGATTCCATTCAATCGTTTAGTAACCTCATCAATTAAAGCTGCTTCATTTTGATTCACATTTGTTTTCAACATATCATTTATTTGCCTAATAGTATTTTCATTAGCATTGTTTAACTCGTACATATTTTTGAGACAAATGCAATTTTCGTTTAGCCTGCGAATACTTAAATATTCTATCCATTTAAATTGATAAGATAATAAATTTTTATACTCATCTTTAATTGCTTTTGAATAAAAAGACATATTTGTTTGAGAGTCAAATTGTTGATCAACAGTTTCTTTAGTATCACTTAATAATCTAATGATATCTTGGTTGCATTTCTTCTCACTATTGCTATCAAATTTTTGATTATGTTTAAAATCTTCGATTATTTTGTTAATTTTTTCATCAATTTCTTTATTCAAATTAGTTCGGTATTTTTCAAAAATTTCATGCGATATTGCAGATATTTCATTTCGAATTTTCAACTCTTCCAAGTCCTTACAATTGAAAATATTCTTACCAGTTCTGCTTATGGTGTTCCAATGTGAATCTAATCTAGTGTACAAAGCCGACAAATTTTCAATAACAAATTCCTTATCAATTTCATCCATATTTTTTATCAAATTTTTTCTCAGCTCTAAAGTCTGGTCCGGAAAAATGGAATTTCTACATTTAATTGACTTGTTCAAAGATGGACAATCGAGCTCAGAAAATGCACTGGAAAGAAGTGTCAGATGGCTTGTGTCAATATCAAGAACATCGTCTAATGATGTTTTTATAAATTCAGACTGTTTTATGAGTCTTTCCTTTAGTTTGGATACTTGGGTATTTATACTTGACTCGCTTCTGTCTAATTGATCCCTGAGCACAAAAAATATGGCAGGTTTATATGAAAGATTGGTTAAATTAATTTTTGCAAAATATGTAATGCCAAGAATATTTTCCAAATTTGAGCTAATCTCTCCTTTGTGATTTACCAATATTTGATGAGAACTAAATACAGACATTGTAGCCATTTGGTTATCGAACAGTTTGTTACTTGATTCTATAGATGCAAGACCTTCAGTGTCCAATATAACAATTGTCTTGTCACCACATCTTACAAAATTCATATAAATACCAACAGTACATCTTCCGGCACTAGTCCTAAAATCACATCCAAAAAGTGAATTTAGTAAGGAACTTTTTGCCGAACTTTGTTCGCCAATAACAGATAAAACATAAATATTTTTATAATTACCCAGTCTATTCATTATATCTCTGAGCAAATTTGACTTGACACTCAATGGACTTCCTCTTAATAAATGAATGCTGTGGCCATTTTGAATCAATTTTATAAATCTATCAACAATTAAATCCTTTAGCTTGTGATTAGAGTTTTTTGTTTCATCTAGCCAGTCAACATACAAGAAAAGCTCGTCCCAAAACTTGTCTACAGTTAAGTCAATAATTTTTATTTTTTCATCTAGTTGTAGTAATTTTTCCATCAAATTTTCATGATCTTGTTTGTCCACTGTTTGCTTTAATTTAATTTGAATGTCCATTTTTGATAATTTATTTGATATATCCTTTCGGTGTTCTCTCAAGCTTTTGAGTTCTTCTTTTTTGAACTTAATTAAACATTTCTCAAATACAGACAAATTTATTATAAAATTTTTGTTAGACTCTAGAATTCTGATAAAAAAACTTAAAATTTTATTTTTTGGATTTATCTTCTGATGTTTTAGGTCATATATCGTTTTATTGATATCACTTGTATTTAGATTATTGTGTTGTGAATAGGAATCGATTAATTTGTTTTCATTTATTTCGATATTTTTATAAATATTTGACAACTCAAACATTTTTGAAATAGCTTCAAACTCAATTTTGTTTCCTTTAGACCCGAACAATTGCATAAATTCTTTTTCAACCCAGCTCTCTTGTCTGGCCGCAGTGCTATATTGTCCATTTTTTGCTAAATTTTCATAAAAAAATTTCACATCAAAAATAGATTTAAATTTTCGATGCTCCAAACTGCTTATTACTGCCTGAAAATCTTTTTTGAAGTTGTTCTTATTTATCTTTATAATTTCTCTATCAACTCCTGAGTCAAATAAATTATCTACAGTTAAAACAAATGTATTAGAATAATGGCTGCTTAATTTTTTTTTAATTTTTTCAAATAAATTAAAATTATTTTCAAAATTGTAATGAATTAATACAATTAAATTAAGACTGCAATCAGATGAAGATAAGATCTTGAAATGATTATAATTGTTTAATATATCAATAACTTCATTTAAGGGCTCTCCGGTCTTTTCATCAAAATCGCTTACATTTGCATTTAAGACATGCACTGATGCAAAAGCCGAAATCGATTTAAATAAATTGATCATATTTAGACCTTTCAATTCACCATTAAAATCTGCTATAATCCAGCTTTCGTTTAGCTCTTCATTACAAATGATGTCCACACTATTTTGAAATGGTGTTTTTGAATGCATTTCATAAACTGAATTTAAATTTAGACCAGAGAACATAAATGGAATAAGCATTGATTTTCCTTGCCGAATGGTTAATGAAGTGCCACTTACAATAGCCAAAGATGTATTTGTCAAACAAAGCAAATCAGTCAAAATTTCAAAGTTAACTTTTTCTTCTAAATCTTCTCTTTTATGATTGTAAATTTGATAAAACAATGGCAAAGGATAATCATTTTTGGACAAAAGGCGTCCAAGTCTGGGTAATGATTCAATGCCAATAATTTCCATCAAACAAATAGCCAAATCTTTTTCAGTTATTAATTCGAGCAACTTTTTTGTCTCTATATCATTGTTGGTCTTTTCATAAGTTATTTCTTTAAGTTTATCCTTAATTGATTTAAATCGCTTTATTCGTTTTAGATTGTCTAAAAGATATGGCTTCAAATCAGATAGAAGTGTTTCTTTTTTTTTAGGAAATTCTCTCAAACATTCTTTACTTAAATCTTCAAGAATTATTCTATTGAAATCTTGGTCAAATTGATAATTTCTGCAACTTTTTGAACTAAGCCATTTTTTAAGATTTTTAAAATTCAGTTGCATATTAATTTTTTTGTTTACCTCTTCTCTAGTTAATAAAATATTTTTACATTTTTGCTTAATTTTTAGGGTTATTCCCAATTTGAAACCATAATTGGTGAAATCTTTTTGGTCAAAATTCAAAAATTGATCATAACTAATATTGTCATCTGCAATGGATTTGTTTTTATTTAATTTCAATAAACTTTTTCAATTCTTACCCAAGAGTTTTTCTATAATGGAATTATCCAAATTATCACCATTTTGTACTTGTTTAACAATATTGTTAATTTTACTTAAATCGTTCTCTTTTTTTAATTATAAAATTTAAATATCAGAAATATTTAAAAAAATATACTTTTGTTGTTTATTCCCAATGTAATTCCAAATTCATTTGAATAAGTGTGGTCGTCCAAATCAATTGATATTGATAAATCTATACCCGATTCTTAAAAGAGTTAAAATAAACTATAAGAAGACAGATAGTTAAAAAACAATTTACCATTAAATTTTTCCATTATGGTGTCATCTAATTGAAAGTCGAGCAATTTTTCAATTTTTTTTTTCATTTGAAAGTCCGTTTCTTCCATTCTAAGAAAATCATCAATGTGATAAGAAATATCTAGTAATGAAAAATTATATTTAATTTTAATTATTCTAACTTTTGAAAGCAATAAAACTGGATTTTCTCTTCTGTGATTTTAAAATTTTAATTTTGGGAAAAATTCTCATTTGAAATTAATAAATGAAAGTCATTTGATTTAAAAAACTTGACTTTAGCTAATTTAATTTTCTCGCTTTTACCTCGCTTTTATGATTTTATGTTGTTATAAATAAAATATATTTTAACTAACAGTTATAATCTAGTTAGGACCCCACATCACAGACCCCCATCTTAGATTGGTGATAGCGGGTAAGCTTAAACAATTTGAGCTTAAGTGAAAAAAAAACGAGGAGAAAAGAAAAGCTGATCTAATTGTTCAACTCGAGAATCCAGGTCGAAAGTAAAAAAAAAAAATTAAAAGAAGAAAAAAAGCTAGTCTGTGGAGAAAAACGAAAGAGAGAGAAAAAGAAAGAAAGTTTTTAATTTTGTATTTCAAGTGCAAAGAAAAAAAAAAGAAGAAATATAGAGACTGAAGTATAAAAAGAGAGAAAAAAAAAAAACTTGTTGTTGTGGGAAAAAAAAAAAAAAAAAGAAGAAACGCTAGTTGAAGTTTGAATTTTATTGTTGGCTTTGTTTGGCGTAAGCTTAGAGATAAATAGTTGGTGAAAAGAAAAAAAAAAAAAAAAAAATGAGACGTGGCATGGGTAACAACTTGGTGTATGATGGAGAGAGTGGTAGTTTTGATGAGTTCGAGGCGGCATTCAAGTATGACTGCATCATTTACGGATGGGACGATCGTAAACAAGTTGCGGCAATTGAACTTTGTTTGGTTGGCAAGGCAAAAAAATTGTTTAGTCAAATAGAGGAAACAGACAAAAATGACATAAAAAAAATATTAGAATGTTTGAAAAAAGGCTGTGTTAAATCGCCCGAGTATTATCTCAATCTTTTTTATTCAAAGCAACTAAAGCCAGATCAAAAAATTAGTGATTTTTGTTATGAAATTGAAAAGTTGATGGATAAAGCATTACCAAATCTCGACGAGGATAATAGAACAAGAATGCTCAGATCTAGACTCCTTTCAGCGGTACCTGAACACATCAAGAGTTATCTGGAATTACTTTCAGATAAAAAATGGAAAGAAATTGTTGCAATTTTTGACAAATCGGTTGATTATAAAGAAATCTACCAAGGTTCGTTTCAAATCAAAGAAGAAGTAGATGTTCAAAAGGTTGAATTTTCAGCACCTAAGTTTAATGGTTCATGTCATTTTTGCAATAAGTTTGGTCACAAAATAGCCTATTGTTTAGCTAGAAAAAATCAAGTACAAAGATCAAACACTAGTCAAGGTAGAAGTAGAAATTTTGAACAACACAATGGTCGTAAATTTGAGCAAAAGCAAAATTCTTATTACAACAAACGACCAATTAACGAGTTATCGAGTAAACACCAGCCAAGAAATAGCGAACAGAGACAAAATAGTTATGGAAAAAAAGAAGGATATGTGATTGATGCCGAAATTGATGTTGAGTCTGATGTTGAGTTCGGTGGCGAACGATTTGGGTTGAAATTTTTGGCTGACTCAGGTGCAAGCGCGTCTTTCATTAGTCCGGATTCGTTACCAAAAAGTTTGTCAAAAAAAATTGATGTATTTTTGGAAACTGGAAAGCAAGAAAAATGGTTAAATTTGAGAAAATCAAACCTTACGATTAAATCAGCACTTAATTCAGAGACTGTTAAAACAGCTGTTGGTACAGTAAGACTGAGATTTAAGGATTGGGAATGTGAACATGAATTTATTTTTACAAAATTGTCAGAACCTACTATTTTGGGGATTGATTTCCTTACAAAATTCAAAGCCAATTTCGATTTTACAAACCAAAAGATTACAATTTCGGATAGTGGCAATTGGCACCAAATAAATACAGTCCAAGAAATTGAAAGCAATGATATGGTACAATTGAATTTGGGTAACAAAATAATTGTTAAAGGCTATTCGGAAAATATGGTAAAGATTAAACTTGATTGTTATAAACCGAGAGACAAAGTTGTGTTTGAGGCAAAAGCTCCGACTGTCAAAGACATGGCTAAGGGTATAATTTGGGGAAATTGTCTAAATGAGGTCAAAGATGATGGAACTATCTTGTTAAGTGTGATTAATACACTCAATAGAGAGGTTGTGATTGAAAAAGGTTCATCGATTGGTGATGTTTACATGGCTGACGAAGCATTTTTGGGTTCCTTACAAGAAGTGCAAGAATCAGGTGAATTTGAGAGTCACGAGAGTCTTAGAATGAATTTGGATGATATAAAAATGGGTGTAAATTTGTCAGTCGAACAACGTAATCAAATTTTCAAATTATTGGAAAAATTTAAGCATGTTTTTGAGTGGTCTGAATTTTGCTCGTCAAATACAACTCTAACCGAACATAAAATGAACACTGGTAACGCTGTTCCAATAAAACAGAGACCATACAGGCTTCCACAAAGTGCACAAAAAGAGGTTCAACGTCAAGTCGACGAAATGTTGAAAAACAAAGTAATAGAAGAGAGTCAAAGCCCGTGGGCAAGTCCAATTATTCTGGTAAAAAAGAAGTGTCAGAAAGGCGAAATACAAAAATTTAGATTTTGTATTGATTTTCGTAAATTGAATGAAGTAACGGTAAAGGATTCGTATCCATTACCCAGGATTGACGATACCATTGATGTATTGAGCCATTCAAAGTACTTTTCAACTCTAGATTTGTTGACGGGGTATTGGCAAGTACCTATGGCACAAGATGACAAAGAGAAGACTGCATTTGTGGCAAACCAAAAATTGTACCAATTTACAAAAATGCCATTTGGATTAAACAATGCTCCATCAACATTCCAAAGACTTATGGATACATTGCTAAGGAATCTTACTTGGAAATACTGTTTAGTATATTTGGATGATGTGATGGTTTACTCAAGCGATTTTGAATCACACTTGTACAGATTAGAGGTTATTTTGTCAAGATTTGAAGCTGCTAAGCTCAAGCTTAAACCATCCAAATGTAATTTTGGAATGGATGAAGTGAGTTACTTGGGTTACAAGATTTCGAGTAAAGGTTTACAACCAGACGAGGCTAAGACCGAATCGATCGCAAATATGCCTACACCGAGTTCAAAAGAAGAAATAAAACGTTTGTTGGGCATGATGTCTTATTATCGTCGATTTATTCCGAACTTTAGTACGACTGCGGCATGCCTTTTTGAGTTAACCATGGAAAAAGTTATTTTTCAGTGGACAAAAGAAACAGATGAATCTTTTAAAAAGCTGAAACAGCAGCTTCTGCAGTCACCTATTTTATTGTACCCAGATTTTGATCTTGAATTTAGCATCTATACGGACGCTTCGAATTATGGTATCGGTGGTGTTCTGACACAAATGGTTGATGGCATTATTCACCCAATAGCGTATGCTAGTCGACAACTAAATAGTGCCGAAAAAAATTATTCAACAAGTGAGAAAGAGATGCTGGCTATCGTTTGGGCTTCCAAGCATTTGCGGAACAAGATGGGGATAAAGAGTTAACTTTGATTAAAATGGCAGTGAAATCAAGAGACGAAAGTATCATTCAGGAAACGAAAAATCAAAAATTTTGGGAGATTAATTTTACGAAGTTTTTGATTGAGAATGGTGTTTTAAAGTTGAAAAACGATACCGGTGAGTCCTTAATTGTAGTCCCTAAAAGTATGTGGTTCAGAATATGCTCAATTTATCACGATTCTATTTCTTCGGGACATTTGTCATTCGAGAAAACATTTAGAAGTATATCAGCTCGTTTTATTTGGCCATTATTCAGCAGTTATATTTTCGATTATTGTAGTTCATGTGATGTTTGCCAAAAGTTTAAACATTCAACTCGTAAACAAAACAAGCACCCGTTAGTTTCAATTAAAGTCAATAAAGCATGGGATTTGATTTGTGTTGACGTTGTTGGTCCACTTAAATTGACGCCGAGAAACAACCGATTCATAATTGTTGCAATTGATCATTACTCGAAATTTGTTGTGGCTAGAGCAGTGCCCAGTTATACTGGCTTAATTACAACAACAGTTTTGAGAGAGGATTTGATCAACAAACATGGAGTTCCACAAGCTTGGTTAACAGACCAAGGCCGAAACTTTGAGTCTGGAGTATTTGCTGATTTTTGTAGAGAATTAAATATTAATAAGTTACGGACTACGGGGTATCACCCACAGTGCAATGGTCTTGTGGAGCGAACTATTCGAACTTTGAAGCAAATGATTAGTGCGTATGTGAATGTTAGTCATGATAATTGGGATCAAATATTAAGCGATGTTGTTTTTGCCTATAATAACAACACTCATAGTTCAACGGGTTTTGCGCCTAATGAAATCGTATTCAAAAAATTACTACCATCGAGTCAAGACCGTGCTGTTGATGTGACTCCACCTGAACTCCAGAAAAGTGATGATCAACTGGAAAGTGAAGTCAATAGAAATTTAGAAAAAGCTCAGAGAAATCAAAAAGTTCAATTTGACAAGAAATCGGCTTCAAAAATGGTGTTTGAGGTCGGCGATTTCGTTTTGCTTAAAAATTCACGTCAGAGAGTAGGTCAGGTAAAATCATTCGAACAGAAGTTCAATGGTCCATTTGTAGTCAAACGAGTAATAAACAAGTACAATTTCGAAATTCTTAATCCTCAAGACAATAAGACGCAAGTAGTTAATTACGACCGGCTTATTAAATACAAAATGAGAAAAATTGTGAAAAATGTGGTAAATTTTGATCAAGAGGCTTTCGATGACAATTGGCGCGAGAATAGAATGAGATTAGCTTTGCTTATTCAAAGAAATAATGGCAACGTCGTAGTTGAACAAGATCCGATTGGAGAAGAAATACCTATAGTTCATTCTGCAGAGACTATTGTTGAATATCTAGAGCCACAATTTAGAGGGAATGAAGAAAGAGAACCAGCTGAATCAGAGACGACCAATGAAGAGTCACCGTTAGAAAGAACCGTTTTCGAAGACTCAAATACAACAATTCTTCATTCACAACATGATGTTGTTAATTCAAATTTCAATCGGTTGGATGAAGACAATGAAATTGACGAAGACTAAGAAATGGACTCGCTAGGAAGTAATTTTGTTCAAGACCCGAACAAATTAGCTAAAGAGGTCGATAAAGACGGTACAATCTGGTACTTTTGTGGTATATGTAGTAAAAAATGCAAGGGACTTATGGGTTTGAATTCGCACATGACAAAGTCAAAGGCAAAGCATGTTGAAATGGCAAAGAAGCAAGCAGAGGTTAATCATATGTATGGTTAACTGTCAAATGTTTTTTAAAGATTCAGAAGATTTCAAAGTTTTTTTTGTTTTCTCAAGCTTTATTTAATATGAAACTTTGTTTTTTATTTTTGTTGTTTTTAAGAAGGTAAGGGGAAATATATGAAAAAAAAATTGAGTTAGTTCTTAAAGAAAAAAAAAAATTAAAGGGCGAGGGATGTAAGCGGTGGTATAAATATACCTCGCTTTTATGATTTTATGTTGTTATAAATAAAATATATTTTAACTAACAGTCTTAATCTAGTTAGGACCCCACCCCACAGACCCCCATCTTACAATTATATTTAATTTTAATTATTCTAACTTTTGAAAGCAATAAAACTGGATTTTCTCTTCTGTGATTTTAAAATTTTAATTTTGGGAAAAATTCTCATTTGAAATTAATAAATGAAAGTCATTTGATTTAAAAAACTTGACTTTAGCTAATTTAATTTTCTTGATAATAATAATTTTATTTTTTTAATAATAATTATTTTATTTTCTTGATAATAATTATTTTTTTTTACATTGATTATAATTCTTTTAATTTCTTATTTTAAAATATAAAATCGTTAAAAAAACTTGAAATTAACTACTTTAACATTCTCGATTATTTATATTAAATATTTTATCAATAAAATGATAAATCTATTATATTAAATATTTTTTTTTAAAAGTGTTATTGATAAAAAATTTCTAAAAATATTGTGATAAAATATGCAGATAAATTTTAGTTTAAATTAATCTTAGCAACTATTAAAAAAATTAGATAAATGCTTAATTTATTATCAAAAAAATAAAATTAGTTAAGATAATTGGTTATATGATGTCCGAGCGATCCGAGCTCAAATATCAGTAGAACCTTTCGAATTGTTTACGCCTTTGATCCAATTTTTTTTAAAATAATTTTAACTAATAAAAAAGTATTTTTGAAAAAATAGTGTTTTACCAAAAATTTATTGATTTTTTAAAATTTTATTGAAATAACAAACATATACAAAGCTCTAAAAGTTTCAAATTTGTTTTGATCTGGTGAAACTCTTTTGAAGTTCTGGCGGCAATGGTGGTCCATTTGGAGTCAAAGGTTTATAGCTGAGTTGTGATTCAGGTGATTTTGGCACTTCTGCACTTGCTTCTCTAATTTGTTGTAATGTCTGGTTAGACCTTGACAGAGTTTGTTTCATTGATGCTCCAGCCACCGATAAGTTGGGAGATTGATCATTTTGCATATTCATCGAAGATTGGATATGATTCGAAATTATGTTTGACAAAACAGGCCTATACAATCTTCTTGAAAGTTCCTCATCATTTTCGCAATCAAAGGCCAAATAAGGCACTGATTCGGTGCATTTATTTGGTATTTTAATTTTGGCAATAAAATTTTGTCTCAAGTTTGTAGAATAAGCGCTAATTTCATTATCAATTTTATTTGAGTCTTGATTTATCTTGTTGGCAAATACAAAAAGTGGGGGAAGTTTGTTCACAAGGTTTCTATTTAAATTAATTTTATTATTAAATATTTATTTTTACAAAAATTCGAAATTACTCTGATTTAGTGATACACTTTCCGGATGAATCCCATTTGCCACCTATTATCCTGATGTCATCTAAAAATATTCCATCAACATTTGAATTTAGTTTTCCGTCATCTTTTACTACAAAATTCAACTCGACCTTCAAAAAAATCAAATAATTTTTAGTCTTTATTTATTAAATAATCTTTATAATTCAATTAAATTACATCAGTTAAGCTTAGATTTTCTTTGAAGCACTTTTGAATAATAATAGAAGTAAATAAATTATTTGGCTGCTTTAAAATTGACGCATTGATTTTTGATACTTGAGAAAAATTGTCTAATGACAATTTTTTTAATTGATTGTACCGAATATTCTGTTCTAAAATTCAAAGTTTTAGTATTTTTATCAATATTTGCCAATGTTAAAAAAATAATGAAAAATTCGAAAGGTTCTACCGAGATTTGAACTCGGATCGCTGGATTCAAAGTCCAGAGTGCTAACCGTTACACCATAGAACCTACAATTTAATTTAAATAAATTTTGAAATAAGAAAATATTTTAAAGATGAAAAAATTGATAAAAAATAAAGAACAAAAACTATTGAAGCAAATCGAAAGTTTGGTGACTATTTCATTTAATTATTTTATAAAAATGTAAAGGTTCTACCGAGATTTGAACTCGGATCGCTGGATTCAAAGTCCAGAGTGCTAACCGTTACACCATAGAACCTACAATTTAATTTAAATAAATTTTGAAATAAGAAAATATTTTAAAGATGAAAAAATTGATAAAAAATAAAGAACAAAAACTATTGAAGCAAATCGAAAGTTTGGTGACTATTTCATTTAATTATTTTATAAAAATGTAAAGGTTCTACCGAGATTTGAACTCGGATCGCTGGATTCAAAGTCCAGAGTGCTAACCGTTACACCATAGAACCTACAATTTAATTTAAATAAATTTTGAAATAAGAAAATATTTTAAAGATGAAAAAATTGATAAAAAATAAAGAACAAAAACTATTGAAGCAAATCGAAAGTTTGGTGACTATTTCATTTAATTATTTTATAAAAATGTAAAGGTTCTACCGAGATTTGAACTCGGATCGCTGGATTCAAAGTCCAGAGTGCTAACCGTTACACCATAGAACCTACAATTTAATTTAAATAAATTTTGAAATAAGAAAATATTTTAAAGATGAAAAAATTGATAAAAAATAAAGAACAAAAACTATTGAAGCAAATCGAAAGTTTGGTGACTATTTCATTTAATTATTTTATAAAAATGTAAAGGTTCTACCGAGATTTGAACTCGGATCGCTGGATTCAAAGTCCAGAGTGCTAACCGTTACACCATAGAACCTACAATTTAATTTAAATAAATTTTGAAATAAGAAAATATTTTAAAGATGAAAAAATTGATAAAAAATAAAGAACAAAAACTATTGAAGCAAATCGAAAGTTTGGTGACTATTTCATTTAATTATTTTATAAAAATGTAAAGGTTCTACCGAGATTTGAACTCGGATCGCTGGATTCAAAGTCCAGAGTGCTAACCGTTACACCATAGAACCTACAATTTAATTTAAATAAATTTTGAAATAAGAAAATATTTTAAAGATGAAAAAATTGATAAAAATAAAGAACAAAAACTATTGAAGCAAATCGAAAGTTTGGTGACTATTTCATTTAATTATTTTATAAAAATGTAAAGGTTCTACCGAGATTTGAACTCGGATCGCTGGATTCAAAGTCCAGAGTGCTAACCGTTACACCATAGAACCTACAATTTAATTTAAATAAATTTTGAAATAAGAAAATATTTTAAAGATGAAAAAATTGATAAAAAATAAAGAACAAAAACTATTGAAGCAAATCGAAAGTTTGGTGACTATTTCATTTAATTATTTTATAAAAATGTAAAGGTTCTACCGAGATTTGAACTCGGATCGCTGGATTCAAAGTCCAGAGTGCTAACCGTTACACCATAGAACCACTTATCTTAAATTAAATATTTAACTTAATTTATCAATTTAATAATATTTCATTGGCATTCTGAAATTCACAATAATATATATATAATCCCTTCAAAATATTTTTTTAAATAAAACAAATTATTTGATAATTTATTTTATCAAATATAACCAAATGAGACCAGAGTGTTGACGAATCTTTTATGGAAACAGATAATATTTAATTTTATAATTTTTTGTAATATTCAAAAATAAATTCATGATCTTTTTTTCTTACATATTTATTTTAATATAGAAAAAAAATCATAAATTGATTGATTTATTTCAATCAAATTTTTAATTATCAATCAATCAGATCACAATTTACCAAGACATAATTACATCAAAATAGCCCCTTATAGATTTTCTTTAAATTAGGTAATATTATATATTCTTATGGTGGCTCCAATAATTGAATTATATTTTTTTATCAGAAATTTCACTTAAATTGTAGTTTAAGAATTTATTTAGTAATTTAAAATAATTATTTAAACCTTTAATTAATCATTTGGAATCAACAGCGAATATAACTTAAGAGGTTATTTAAGAAATTTTAAATAATATTTTATTTGTGACAAATCTTAAGAAAAAAATCCTAATTTTGCAATCTTTGTTTATTGCCTTTTTAAAATAATCAAAAAGGCTTTAAAATAATTTATGAATTTTAAGATAAAGGATTAAATTTTTGAGATATTTTTACTTACGAGCTATCCAAGACTTCAATGGTCTTACACTTGGTCTTGTCGATTCATGTTCCCATTTTTCTGGTACTCGTTGAGACTGAAGCGACAATGCTATATTCTTCCACTCTTTTGGAAACAATTGAGTATTAAGAAGCAGATATTTTTCAATATTTTTCAAATCTGAATTAATAAATTTCATTTGTTTATTAAAAATGTTATATTCCTTTAAAAAAAAAAAATTAAATAAAGATACAATTTTGTTTTAAAGTTACTTTAAATATTGCAAAAGCAACCGAATTGCTGGGATCAAATTTAAGTTCAGATTTGTTTAATTTTGGCAACAAAGGCGGAAGTTTTTCATTACACAATTTAATGGAATAATAAAGCCAATCTTGATCAAGCTCTTCATTTAATTTTGGCACATTACTCGAGTTAGTCTCCCACAGTTGCTCCAAATTTTCGATAAAATTTTCCGCTCTTATGGTGTTGTAAAATTTAATTAGTTCATTATGCAATTGCAGAACTTTGGAATCAATTTTTCGATCTGGAATTTTTTCTTCCAACCAATTGGGGTATTCATTTATTGAAATGGTCGAATCTGGCATTGGTATTTTTACTCCATTTAGAGATATATTTTCTGATTTGGCAGAATTAATCATCAATTTTAGTAAGTCCAAAACATAATTTCTATCCATCTCATCATCGATGTAATTTGAATAAACATTTTTGATCAGATGTTGGGGTAATTTTTCAAGATCACTGGTATCAAATTGTTTGATACATACAAATATTTGAAGTAAAGATGAAAGACCCCATGGTATAAATTTTTGAATGCCACTACAAGTCAAACTTTGTCTGCTTTGTAATAAACCCTGGATTAGACAAATGACAAAGCCCAGGAATTTTCTGTCACTTGGAATATTTTGTATAAATGCCGATATTTCTTCATTGTTAGCGAGGTTAAGAGAATGTTGAACCGCATTGAAAATAACAGTTTCAGGTCGAATCAGACAAGTGTCCAAAGTCAATTTTTTATTTTTCTCAATTGAATTATGAGCTAGAATATCAATAACATCAAATGAAACTTGCAGACTTTGGTTTGTGATCGCAAAAGGCAAATCATGGTCAAACACTTTGGTCATTATCAACCGCCAGCTTGGTTTTTTATCATTATCGGCTAAAAATAAATTTGTTTTAATATGCAAATTTTTTATTTTGAATTAAATTAAAAAAAAAATCTGAAAGGTTCTACCGAGATTTGAACTCGGATCGCTGGATTCAAAGTCCAGAGTGCTAACCGTTACACCATAGAACCTACAATAGAATTTAAATAAATTTTGAAATAAGAAAATATTTTCAAAATGAAAAAATTGATAAAAATAAAGAAAAAAATCTATTGAAGCAAATCGAAAGTTTGGTGACAATTTGATTTAATTATTTTATAAAAAAGTAAAGGTTCTACCGAGATTTGAACTCGGATCGCTGGATTCAAAGTCCAGAGTGCTAACCGTTACACCATAGAACCATTTATCTTAAAATAATTTGTTTTTTATTTTAATTTTGTCCTTTAACTAATCAAAAATAAAGTTTTATCAATTTTTATAGTTGTTTAACTCAGCCATTTTATAAATTATGTAAAATTCTAATCTAACGAGTAAAAAATGGCGATTTATCATTATTTAACTAAAATTACTGAAACTTTGACAAAAATTACTTCAAAAATTTTTTTTCCTTAATTTGCATAACTGATATTAATCTTATTAATTTTTCTAAATAGCATTAAAATTATAAATTAAACATAGTTATACTTTAAAAAACAAAAAATTTGCAGATAGGCGTTATAGTCGACTTGAGGCATTTTGTTAAGCCAGAGAAGGAACATCCTTCTCTGACCCCATGGTATAATCCTTGTATAATTAGAATTTATTTTTAAATTATAACAATATTTGGATGATTAAGAATATTATGGTATGAATTTTGATTAAAAATGTGAGTTCTGCAATCTGGTTTCTAATTAAGATCTCAATAATTTATTGCTTATTACAATTCGGTTCCAATTCAGTACCAAATTTTTAAAATGGTAAAGTATAAACAAAAAATTTTAAAAAGTTAAATAAAAAATTAATTTTTTTTAAATTTAATTAAATATTGAAAAAATTAGCATCAAACTTTATTTTTAAAATTAATTCACATTTTTAAATAAATTAAGTAATTTTATGAAATTTAAGTAATTTTTATATTCATCTAGAAAAATTGATGAAAAATCAGTAATTTTAGTTAATGAATTAGCACACGCCGTAAAAAATTAATTGAAAATTTTTTTTAATCAAATTTCAAGCTTTTTATATAAAGAAATTAAATTTTCAGCGGATCTATGTAATTGAAGCAAGTATCTAACTATCATAAAATATCTAAATTCTTATAATGAATGAAATGTGAATTTCTAAAAACATAATTTTGACATTGATTTAAAACTTTAAACTAAGCTTGGTGGACACTTCTACACATCATAATCGAATACTTAAGATAGATGAATTATTTAAAATGAAATTCAGAAAAAAAATTTGAAAGGTTCTACCGAGATTTGAACTCGGATCGCTGGATTCAAAGTCCAGAGTGCTAACCGTTACACCATAGAACCTACATTAAAATTTAAATAAATTTTGAAATAAGAAAATATTTTAAAGATGAAAAAATTGATAAAAAATAAAGAACAAAAACTATTGAAGCAAATCGAAAGTTTGGTGACTATTTCATTTAATTATTTTATAAAAATGTAAAGGTTCTACCGAGATTTGAACTCGGATCGCTGGATTCAAAGTCCAGAGTGCTAACCGTTACACCATAGAACCACTTATCTTAAAATAAATATTTAGCTTATTTTATTTTTTGATAATTGCTTATATTAATTTATACAAAAAAATTTTATATGTAAATGAATTCTTAAAAAAATTAAAATTAAAAAAATGTTTCGAAAATTTTTATTAGGTAAATGGCAGAAATATTGAGTATAATAACTAGATCACTTTGCTTTTTGTTTGCCTTGAATAGGACAATTTGATTTTTTGATCCTAACCTTAATTTTTTGCGAGAGTGAAGTTGGGAAAAATTTTTGAATCTGCAGAAGAGCATTTATTTAAAGTGGTCAAAATTCCATTTTAAATTTTAACAAAATTTGTTAATTGTTGTCATCAAAAATTTATACCAATCTTTATTTTGAGAAAGTTTTTAATTTTTTAATTGAACAAAATTGGGCTTGTATTTAATGTTGCACTATAAATTAATCAGAAGTTGCACTTTTTTTAATACCAAGCTGCACTATATTATTTCCAAAAATTACTTCATTATTTTATGTGCACTGAATTATTCGGTTTTTTACCAAAATAATTCAAATCAGAACTTTTATATTTGAAAACTTTACTATATAAATCACTTCACACTTAAATTAGTTTTGATTTTTACTAAAATTATTTATGAGTTGCATTAAAATAATTTTCTTATTTGAACTAGAATAATTTTTGACTTGAACTAAAATAATTTTAAATATTAATTTAGACTTTATTTTTATTTTCAAAAAAGCTTATTTTATTTTATTTTCCGTCCCTTTTATAAATTCCTTAGGGCTGCTTATTTAGAAATTAAAACAATTATCAGCTAGTTACTCAATGGTAGATCATCATGGCATGGTAATTTTTTGCTAAGTATTTTTTACGCGGCCTCTCCTTAAATACTATGCTAATTCCTGTCTCTCTTATATCTTTAATTCTTATTTTCTATAAATAGCCCATACTCTAAAAAAATAAATAAAATAAAAATCATATTGATTTCGCGTGTTTGTTTGAGAAGGAAACATTCAACAACATCGCTTCGGTCAACAAGCCATTAGGAAAAAAACGTAGTCGAGGAAGACCCACTTTGGCAGCAGCAGCATTAGTGCTAGATCCTACTGGATTCAAAAAAGCTTAAAAGCTTATTTAATTCGTTAATTTAATAACGAATCGGCTACTTAATAAATACAATATTTTTTTTTTCAAATTTTATTCTTATGTATGTATTGCTATATTTTTTTTCTCTCCAAAATTAAATCACATATTTGAAATTGTAATTTGTATTTTCTTATGTTAAAAAAAAATAAAGTTTTCCAAAAAAATAGTGCTTGTTGTATTTATTTATCTAAAAATGAATTAAAATAGTTCAGGTCCAAAATTATTTTAGTGCAATTTAAATATTATAGTGCATGTAAATATTATAGTGCATGTAAATATTATAGTGCAATTTAAATATTATAGTGCAACTTGTGATTATTTATAGTGCAGAATGTATTTGATGCCACAAAATTGCTCCAAAAAATTGCTATCAACTTCGATCTCCCAATTTTTTAAAGCTTTTCTGTTGTTTTGTGACCAGAAGATTAAATTTTCAATTTTCACAATTTTCAATTTTAAATCTTGTTTCCATTATCCTTTTAAATATCTTAATAAATCTTTCAAACTTAATTAATTTAACGTATTAAATAATTTCTGGGAATCTTGTTGATTCTTTAAATTATATTCCATCCCATATATATTTAACTTCATACAAACTTATTAGTTGAAAAAAAAGCCAATAAATAAGAATTTTCTTTTCGCCGGTGATATAAAGGTCTTTCTAAAGCACTTATTAAGGTTTCATCAACAAAAAAAATAATGAAAAAATCATTATTTTTAACTTAAGGCACCAGAGCAGCCTTTATATTTTATCTAATTCACTTAAAGTTGGAGCTTTACATAGTTTTCTGTATCAAAATCTTCAACAAAAAAAATATTTATAGTGGATTTTGCTTTTATGGTCAAATTAAAAAAAATATACAAATTTATCTAAAAATAAAAAAAAAATAAAAAAATGACATTTATTTGTCTGAAATCGAATTTACGATGACTTACGGATAAAGATGTAATTTTACGTCAAATTAAGTCTGCTTACGTCAGCTTAAAGAAGAATAAATATTGTATTTTTTAGACTAATATTTTATATTTGATCAAAATATTTTTTTAAATAATTAAAAATATCAATAGGTTTTTCTGAATGTTAAATCTTTTTCTTAATAAATCTTAACTATACAAAATTTTTTACTTACTATTAAAAGAATTGCACAAGTTTTTGATAAAATCGATACTATCTTTGCTAGCTAAGTGAATATTTTTAAGTAACACAAATCCATCTTTTACATTCTTTACTGCAACTCTTAGCTCACTAAGACTCAAAAAGTTGCAGTTTAGTGCAGTCAAAGTTTGGTTATATTGTTTGACTATTTTGAACAAATTTTTATGAATTCGGCTCATGCTTGAAGTGTTGGATATATTCGATTTAGAACCCATATTGATAATTATTGATTTAAATATTTCATTTTGAAAAACAAAATTAAAATCTATTTCTTTAGGGCTAAATTCAAGTGACTTGTTCACATATTCACTCAATACAATGATATAAGTGTCTGGTCTAAGAACTTTATAAAGAATAAGTTTTCTAAATTCATTGAGTTCAATCATTTCAGTCTCTTTTAAAAAAAAAATTTAAGTCAATTTATGAATTTTTAATTTGGTCATTAAATTTACTTGATGAATTTTCAATTTCCATTTCAACCTTTGGAAACGAAGCACTTAAGGGATTTTGAAACCAATTTTTCCATTCTTTTTCACAACTGACAATTGCAATTACAAAATGATCTAAGTCTCCGGGGATTAAGGACATAGCCAAAAGATCATTCCAATTGTCTTTTGGTATCCAATTAGGAACTTTTGTCGTTTGAGGGACTCCAAAATCATGCAGCGTAATGTTAATGTTAGAGTTGTATTTTCCTCTCATCAAAAATTCAAGTTCCATATCCGAGAAATCGGCTTTTTCCTCTGATTTTATGTAGAAACATATCAATGTTAAAAGATAGAGACGATGCTCGGGAAGCAATGATCTTTTTTAAATTGAATTAATAAAATAAATATAAAAATTAATTTTCAGAATTTCTTTACATTATTATGTTGTTCAAAAAAGTAATAGTCAAATGTTTAGTTAATAATTCGATGTCTTCCGGTTTGTAAGTGGAAATGGTTTTGTCAATAATTTTCTCAGTTGATGGTATGACTGGAAGTTTGGATTCGATATCTTGATTATGAAAAGATTATTTTTTTTTAGATATAAGAATTTTTGTTTTTCACACGTTATTTTAATAGCCAAAATAATTATAAATTATTCATTAATGATTTTAATGTAAGAAGGACATAGAGGCACAATACGAAAAAAATAAAACAAAAAAAACTTTTCTTTGTTCTTTAAACAATGGAAAATTTTGATTTTAATTTATTTTATAAAAAACAACAAATCATTTCTTAGAATAGCATATTTTGGATAAACCTTAAAATAAAACAGAAATGCTAAAAATAATTATTTTTTAAATAAATAAAAATTGTTCATCTATATCCTTCATTATTGTTTAATTAAATTTCATGGTTAAATATACAGTTCTTTTCAAGATTTTAAGACATCAAAATATGAAAATGTTTGTTAAAGTTAAATTAGAATTTTTTTTTGGTTCTAAAAAGCGCCAAACTAAAAAAAAGTTATAAGTTTTTGAAAAGAAGTTAACTTATTATTCAGAATTCAAAAATGATCAAATCATTTTAGACACGCAATTAGATTTTATTAGAAATTATAATCCTTTTTCTAGTAAATTTTATAAATTTTAAAAATAAAGTTTGGAAGCTATAAAAAAATTCAAATTTAAAATGTTTAGATGATTTTCAAAATCAGAGTTTGATCGGAAATTTCACTATTCCTAATTTAGGATATTTGGAGTGATTAGCAAAGTTTTTAGGCAAATAAAAGTGAATTTAAGCTGAATTTTAACAATAAATTTTAACATTCATTTTTTTAAAATATTTTGAATGATTTACTAAAAAAGGTTTTAAATAATTTTTAAATTTAATTTTTTTTAAATTGATTTAAAGTTTTTAGTTAGTAAAAAAAATGTATTTATATTTTTTAATTGATTACATAAAACTTTAATGATGTCTTAAATTTTTGAAAAAGACTTAATAAAAAATATTTGCAATAGAATATTAGTCAGCTAATGTTTTAGAATTTTTTTAACTAAAATTTAGCTTAATTTTTTGTTCATGAGAGCAAGTTAAAAAAGACTTGATGATTTGAATATTATTATTTGGCCTAGACTTTACTTTTTTTTAATTTTATCATATTTTCATCGAATGGTCCTTAAATAAATTGAGTTTTATTTAGTTAAAAAAATAGCACAGCTCAGTTTAACTGCTATTTTTCCAAAATTGATATTCATACCTTTTATTTGACTTTCATTAGCGTCTTCATTTACTTGTATGTCATCGATTTTTAATTGAGTTTTCAAATTAAACTCCTTAATTAAAAATATTTATTTTTTTTAAAAAAAAGTTAAAATAAAATTTACTTGTTTAAATGATTTCACTAATGTAGCCAAAGACATAATTATGTATTCAATGATATTAATGGAAAATTCGTAATTTTTTGATATAAGCTTCATTTTTAATGAAAGAGTCATCAAAAGCGAAGCTCTAATAGCCAAGGGTGCCAAAATTTTCATCAATTCATTAATTGTTGAGAGATAGTCCTGACAGTAATCCAACACTTCACCAATTTTGTATTTTCTTTGCAATGCTAATTTTGTTAGCAAAATTTTATCATCACCGAAACCGTCTCTGAAATTTTTATTTCTTAAATTAAAATAAATTTTTGAATAAAAAATATTTACTTTTTCCATTGAGTCTTTAAAAGATCATCGACCTGTTTTAATTTATCCGTACACTCGTTCATACAATCAAGGAGTATTTTTCTCTTTTTGTATTCCTCTGGAAAAAGATTTTCAAATAAACTTAGCTGAAATTGGTCAATCAAATTTTCCACTGAAGAACTGTAAGAAATTGGTGTTGTACATGTGAGAGTATTGGGGCTAAATGAATCAAGTGGTATGGATGTTTCAAAGTACATATGGAATTGTGGGTTGCAAAATAAGCGCCGATTTGAGAAAAAAACCAATCTTGAATCTTAAAAAATTTATTTAATTAAAAAAATTTAATTAATAAATAAATTTTCAAGTTAAAATTTACCGTCTGCGCTTGGTACTTGGTTCATAGAGTTTTTATAATAAATCAATGGCAGAAGAATTGAATCGATTTCAGTGCAATTTGTATATAGAGTTTGACCACCTGATTGAAATGACTTTTCAATTGATAATAAGTCTTCCGAATTTCTTAAATTTACAGTTAATATTTAACTAAGATTAAATAAATATTGTCATTACCTTGTTTCTAGGTCTATTATTAAATTGGTCTTTTTTAAGACCCAATTAGTTCCTATAGAAAATGGATCATATATTATTGGTGGATGTTTGCCCGAAAATTCAATGATAGTGCCATTTTCCAACTCCAAAGTAGATGCATCTTCAGACATCCACTTAATGCATTGATCTTCCCCAATCACGTATTGTATTAGAGCAATTACAAATTGTCTATAACTTGAAGCAGTGACATAGTAATCGCCAATTTCATTATGCTAAAAATTTTTTTTAAATACATCAAAATACTTTATAATTTTAAATAAAGTTTTTTTTTTTATTTTAAAACTTTTAAAAAAATTTAAACATTAATTTCGTATAAATATGAATTAATTATTAGCTCCTCATCAAATGCACAAAGATTAGCAAGATTTACCCTTGTCACCTTTCTCTAAAGCAAGACACTTCCACAACTAAATAAATTAATATATATTAGATGGTGGTACAGTGCTTAAAATGTCTAAAATCGTCAAAAAATGTCTATGAAAGGTCAAAAATTGGCTAAATTACGTAATTTTTCGTCAATTATAGTCGCTAAGGATATGTAATTTTACGTACAATTACAAAAGCCTACATTAGTAGTAGTAGTAGTAGTTGTTTAGTTACTCGAAGCTGTAATGCTTCGTTGAACTCATCATCAGCTGATTAGAGAAAGCTCTATTCAACTCGCATAGCTTATGGACTAATTCCTTTAGCCACGGAAAATGATGAGCTGTAGTAACTGCGAATTAATAATAATAAACAATCATCCCAAACACAACTTAATATAATAAAAATATAAGAAATATAAATATAATACTAAGAAATGAATAACAGTATATGTAATATATTATTTAAAATTATTAATAAACGTAACTTTCAGTATAATCGTTCCAAGATGCTTACGGCCAAAAAAAATGAAAAAATTTCAACATCTCTTACCTTTTCTTACTTAATTTTAAGTAAAATTACACTATTTTGGGTAAAATTTGGTAAAATTTTGTAACAAATATAGCCGATCAAAGTAAAATTCAAAGTTATTTAAATAGACTTAAAATCGAAAAATTTCTAAAATAAAAATTCTAATTATTAAAAAATTTTTATAATTAATAAATATTTATTACTAATTTAACTTATTTGTTCTATTGATATGTTTAAGTATGATATTAAAAGCTTTATGAGAAAATCTAGTTGCAAAAGCAAAGTCTCTTAAATATTTTTTGTTTTACGTAAAATTACATATACCCACTGAAATTGTCGTAAGATGTAAGCTTATTAAATATAAGTAAAATTGCGTAATTTAGCCAATTCTGGATATTTTTTAGAGCACAACTTGAGTATAATTGTAAAAAAAATTCCGTTTTTAAAACTTCAGATCGATCTTTTGTCCAAATAAGGCTGTAGCAATTCCTATCTTCTTTTAAACCATTTAATTATTCGCTTAAAAAATTCTTGATATCAAATTATTTTAAAAAACAAAAAAAATGAAAATATCAAATCTTAACATGATAGATTTATGATCCTTTTTAATTTTTCCATTAAACTTAAAGCTAAATTACTAAAGTTCACGAAATTCAAAACTTTAGTGCTATCTGAATTCCACATTTTTGACTCAAAATTCGTAATCTACGCCCTCAAAAACCCCATAAAAAATTTTTTTTGGGGAGGACTAAAAAAATTTTTTACACCCAGGGTTCCAAAAATAGCAAACCCTTTCAAAAGTTGTTGTTCTTTAAGACTCAAAATCTCAAAGATAAACCTTAAATATACTATCAAAGTATATAAGTCCTCCCCAAAAAAAAATTTTTTATGGGGTTTTTGAGGGCGTAGATTACGAATTTTGAGTCAAAAATGTGGAATTCAGATAGCACTAAAGTTTTGAATTTCGTGAACTTTAAATATTATAAAATT
Source organism: Brachionus asplanchnoidis (assembly GCA_025491095.1). Classification (NCBI taxonomy): domain Eukaryota; kingdom Metazoa; phylum Rotifera; class Eurotatoria; order Ploima; family Brachionidae; genus Brachionus; species Brachionus asplanchnoidis. The sequence goes on from JAILYF010000006.1 coordinate 3,357,014, forward strand.
ATCAAAGAAATGTCTAAGCTAAAATGGATGAAAAATAATGCATGTTACGGACGAATATTTTTTTTGGAAATTAATAAATTTTAATATTTAATATTTTAAAAAACATTTTAAATTTGAAAATTAAATATTTTAAATTTTTTTTATAACTAAATATTTAAAATACACTAGATGGTATTGAAAAAATAACAGAGAACTTCAATCGCGTTTTCTTTGAATTACGTGAAAAAAAATCTTGACAAAATTTTGACACATAGACTTTAAGAGACTAGCAGCATCAAATTCAATATTATCAACAGAGAAAATTGTGGTAATTATTTAGTATTAGTTGCTTTAAAAAAAAAGTGAATTAATACAAAAAACATAACCAGATGCAAAATATCCTAAAATTGCGTAAAAATATGCAAAAAATGGTCAAAGACGAATTTCTACCTAAAATTATTTTTTTAACAATATTTAAAATATTTTTTTGACACTTGTTATGATTCTTTTGTCAAGGATTCAACTTATTCAATATTTTGTAAAAAAAAAATATCCAAAGAGTAATTACCGAAATTCTAGATATGGTAGTAATTGCATTATTTTCGATTTTAATGGCAGATTCTTCTTCATTGTGGGTCTTAGCATCCGTTTCCAACATTTCACTATCAACATTAAGTATTTCTTCATTTTTAACAATAATCTTAACTGCTTTGTTCGCATTTTCCTTTTGCTCTTCGACATCATCATCCATTTTTTCCTCATTTTCATCTTGACCTTCTTCTTGTTTATTTTCCTCATTCATCTCAGTGCTTGGAACTTTCAGAGAAAACAATAAACAAACTAATTAAAAAAAAAAACTTTATTTACCTATAAATGGTTCATTGGTAAGTTGATCTGAAGCAAAGTGAACTTTCCACTCTTCACCTGGAATGGAAACTTCAGCAGAAAACGGCAGCAAATGAGAAAGACTTTCCATCTGCCATCTAACAATTCTTCCTTTGATCAAATTCAATGAATCAATTACCAATGGTAAGCCACGGTCACTCAAACATTTGACCCACACTGAAGTAAGCATCGATCTCCTGAATTGAAATTGATATGGACCAAGATATATTAGAAAGCCTGACGCTAATGCACTGGCGCCCGGCAAGCAAAATATCCTCTCTTGTAAAGACTCGTATATTTGCATGTTACGGTCGAATTCTTTTGCCAAAATCATGTTCAGTTCGGATGCAGTCTGAAGTTGATTTTTCATTTTGATCACCTTTTCCTCTTGTTCTTCTTTATCGACCGTAGCTTCTTCAAAATTTTGTGCCAAGTCTTTGAGACGAGCGTTCAGGGCTTCGCTCTTGCGGTTCAAAGTGGTCAATTTTTGATCAGCTTCTTTGACTTCTTTTTCTATTTCTTCGACCTTTTTGTGCAAGGGCTTCACATGCTTTATCATTAGTATATGATAGCGAAGAACACCTTTGATCCATTGGTTCAGTGTTCTCAACGCTTCCAAGTGCAAACCAGCTCGGTTTGACTCGTCTTTTGAATCATTTGAGTCTATTTTTTTGATCAAATCTTCTAAAAGTTTAATTGTATTTTCGCTTATTTCTCTTTCGTCAAAAGACTGAAGCTCTTCCAGAAATCGATCTAAATTGGCCATTTGACGCTTGGCTCCCTTTTGCCATGTGACATCAGCAGTTGGACTTTTTACTAAAAAATCATTTAAATTCAAATTTAAGCTTAAATTATCAAGACTTAAACACATTATTCAACACTTATTTCAATTTATCTATTTTAAATTTTTTTCTCTTTTAACTGGAAAGAACTGGTCATCTGTAAAACATGCACCCATTAAGATTGTGAAAAAACAAGACTGGGTTTATATCACAAAAATTATTTATAATTACCTGAATTTTACTATACATGATTTTTCATCTAAAAAAAGTTATCATCACATGTGAATTGAATAAAATTATTTTGCCACGAAAAAACAAACTTTTAAGGCTCTGCGACAAAAAAAAATTTCTTTGATTGGCTTTTGACCTTGAAAAATTTGAGCAAACATTTTACATTTTTAATTGATTTTTAAACTAAATTTGTAAATTACAAAAATGACACAAATTATATTCTTCATATTCCAATTTTCAGAAGTTATTTGTTCGTTCTATTTGAAATAGTACAAAAGTCAGGAAATAAAGATAATAAGCCCTTTTATTTTTCTAATTGCTTTTAGAAAATTTTATATTTTATATGTCTTTTATTTCCCCAGGATCAAAGACTTATAGAAGGAATTTCATTTTGGCGAATTATTCTTTTTATATCTAAATTTCTGATCAAAAAAATTATTTCTTGTAATTTTCCTAAAAGATTATATTTGTTTTTAATTTCTAATGCCTTATAAATTTTCAGCTCTCGTTTTATTTATCTTGTTTATTTATTATTTATTTCAATGAACGCCCTTAAGGCGATGTAAAAAAATAAAAAAGTTGTGTTTGATTAAAAAATAATTTAAATCAAAAATTTATTTTCTAGAAATCAGAATATTGAATTAAATGACTCTAAAAAACAGATGTTTAGTGAGCTCGGTAAAATCTCAGTGAATTTTGTTTATGCTAGACATTTAAATTTTTTAAATGATTTATAAGATCAAATAAAAATTTTACTATTTATTAATTTCAGTAAACATATTTTTTTTGTCAAAACCTGAAACCTAAAAGGAAAAAAGGCCATCGCTTGGAGTGCAATGCTATTTCCCTTTTTTATTTTTTTTAAAGATATTTTTTACAAAGAAAATTGAACTAAATTTGAAAGTATGGTGATAATTAATATTTGTATATTTAATTCAATAAACACCAAACGGCGATGATTAATATAGTTAAATATTATTAATTAATATTATTAAATAAAATAAAAATTTTTGACATGTTATTTATACAAATAAAATCGTTTAAACTAGTGATAAAATCAAAAATAAGAGTTATTAAAATTAAACACAATTTTTGTTTTGTGGGAAAAAATGAAAATTGCCAAAAAAATCTTGGTGTATTATTGCAGAGCTCTAAAGTTGCTTTTTCGATTTTTATGACAAAATAATATTATTTAATTATTAAAAACAATATATTCTAATAGCATTTTTACGTCTTTTCAAAAATATCATAAGCTTTTTCGTGTATCCGCAAAAACATGAGGGTGTTTTGGGTGTTTTATCCGGTTTTTATTTCATTTTAAATCTGAATGTGATGATAATTTTTTTTAGATGAAAAAGGATGTACAGTAATATCCAGGTAATTATAAATAAACAAATAAAAAAAATTAATTTTTGTGATATAAACCAGACTTGTTTAAAAGTCACAAGTCTCGAGTCAAGTACGAACTTTTTATAGAATCAGACTTGTTTTTAAGTAACATATTTAAGTCAAAGTCATGATTTAAATTTATTTTTTAAATCAAAATTAATATTTTAGTTCTGGATTTTTTCAGTTCCAAGTGGTAATTATGGAGGCCAAGCAAGTGTTGGAATTTTTTTAAAAAAAATATTTTTAAGTCTGGAATTTTACTTTAATAAACAATTTTATAGTCCAGACTTGGACTTTTTTTGGGACTTTTAAAAAACTATGATTTACACCCGGTGTTGTTTTTTTTCACATTCCTGATGGGTGTATGTTTTACAGCTAACCCTTTTAGCACATATAAAAAAATTAAATAAAATTAGTTTTTTATTTACAGATCATAATGACTGCTGCTAGAATATCTTCCATTTTACTGTCAGGTTTCTGAATGCTTCTCAGTTCTTGGAGACTATTCATATTTATATTTTGAATAAGTTTTTTTGTATTGGCCACAATTGCCACAGTCTTGTAAACATTTCGTTCATGAGCTGATTGATATTCAGGAAGAATCTGGAAAAAAAATATTTAGTTGGTTGAAGATTTGTTTGTATAAATTTTATTTACTCTTTTTAATTGAACTGTCTTTTTGGTTTGCATGTTATGAACTTTGAGCTGTTGTTCGGTCATTGTCATATCTTGACCAATTTGTTGCAGCATTTTATTAGTACTCTTTAAAAAATATTTAAATAAAAAATTTTTTAAATAAAAATAAATTCTACATTTATTCTTTCCTCGAGTACCATGTTTTCCTGCTGCAACTGAACCAGTAATTTTTTAGCTGTACTATGCTGCTTTTGAATGTTTTCGAGAAGTCTACACACATTTTTGTGCGAGTGTTCGATTTCATTGTATTTATTGATTAACAAATCTTTGAATCTAATAAAAAAATTAATGTTATTTTTTTATGCCCAAGAAAAAATATTCTTTACTTCTCAACAAATTTTGTATATGTTAAGTTGTTTAGGTGAGCAGAAGTGGTTGTATCATTTTCTCGAATTGAATTATGCATTGAAGCCAACAAGTGAGCTAAATTTTCTCGTGTTGAAGAGTCAAGCCATTTGATATCTTAGTTTAATTTTTTAAATAATTTTAAAATTTTGGAATTTTATTTTATTATCTATCAAAATGAATTTTAATTAATTTTTTCTCTCATTAAATAAATTATTGAAGTTGCTGATTATTTTTTTCTTAAATTGGTTACCTTTGAAGTGATACAAAGCATTTTCAACTAATTGCTTCAGACTCCAATGCTGAATCCATATCAGTTCCATATTGTTAAATAAAGAAGGATTTTCTAGGCCTAGGTTTTGGAATTTTTTTGCATTTTCATTCAATACAATTACAATTCGGGTATTTTCCCGAATATTTCTATGAAATAAAATTTTAAAATTATTCAATTTAAATCCTTGCATTTAGTTACTTCACAAAAAATTCCCATGCAGTCTCTCTGGTGTACACTAGACCAGATTGAACGACCTGAGTTCGTATGGAATTAAGAATGGTGGTCTCTTCTTCAATTGTAAATAAATGCATCACTTCTTCAGATATCAAAAATTCCGTGATATAAGCCAAAAATTCTTTCTGATCCATTTCTTCCTCTGTCAAACAAAGCATTACTTTTTCGCCCTATAGCCCAAAAATATTAGAAAAAAAAATTTTTTTGAATTTTTTTACTCTTATTCCGGCTTTGTAATATGATGAAATAAGCCTGGTTTTTAGTTGCTGAAAAAACGCCTCTTTGCTATACATAAACTGACTTGCTTTAAATTGAACCAAACTGTACTGCATTAGAGAGGCTACCAATTGCAGAATAAAAGGAGATATTCCACCGTCAGCTACAATGCAGCAATTTCCCGCAACACATTGTGTAGTATGGCACAATCTTGATATCAACATGACTGTTGATTCATACAAAGGTATTGATATACGCTGGTTTTCTTTGTTGTACTCATTTACAGCTATTTGAATCAGATGTCTAATCTGAATTATGTCATCTGTTGGTTCGTATCCATCAACAAAAATATTCGAAGCATAGTGCGAACTATTGGCAGTATTAAGTCCAGCCATGACTATGCCACTCTCGGTTTCCTTCAGATTCGAGTAATAGACTTGGCGATTCAACAGGGCCAATTCATGCTGGTCAGTAAAATTCATTTTGATTACAGTTTTGTAAGCCAGTTGGTATCTTTCGACATCCACTGTGTCTATCATTCGTTGGCCATATAACCAGTCACATTCATGGTGCCAGAGAAGCAATATTTGCTTTTTGCTACATTCAGGTGTTAATGAGACACACATGTGTCTGAAAAGAGATGTCAAAGCTCGCAGTGTGAAAATGTAGTGGAGCCTTTCTGATTTTTCAAGATAAAGTGAACGCATCTTGTGGTTCAAATCGATCGATGACTGAATTATATTTTTAAGCAATGTTTGAAGACTCTTCAGTCGTCCAACAATTGCTGCATTTACCTTGAAAGTTTAAAAAATTAGGTTTTAATTCATTATAAGGATGTAAGCTTATGTAATGTTTTAGAGAAATAAATAATAATGTTTTTTTGAAAATGAAAATTTAGGACCAACATATAACCTTAGAAGTAAAACAAAAAAAGCTAGATAATTTAAGGGTCTACCTAGTCCCCACAAGCATAAAACTGTCACCCACAAATCAGTAACTTTTCCCCACAAAGAAAAAAATTTCAGCACAAAAATAACTTGACTAAGAGAAAAACTGCTCTCCATGAATAAAAAAACTTTTGAGCACAAATTTTTTCAAAATTTTTCAAAACTGTTCAACACAAAAAGAAAAACTTGTAAGCAAAAAATATTTTTTAATATCTATTAAAAACTGCCACTAAAATGTTAATAAAATTGTATAAAATAATACATTTGCTACCAGTTATCCCTAAATAAACTACTTGAAAACGACGATAATAATTGTTAATTAGCCTTAAAAAGTTCGTTCAAAATTAGCTGGAAATTGGTTTTCCTTAAAATAGATTTTAATTTTTTTTAAATATAATTTTATAAAAACTATTTGAATAAATTATACAAAAAATTTATTAAATTTTTTATCACTTCTAAAAATGTGTGTTAACCAGTTATTTGGTTAAATATGTAAAAGTTTTTTTTTTTTGAATTCAGCACATACAAATTGTGTTTTGTAGTGATTTGTGTAAAAAAGATTTTGGTTTGTGGTGAAAAGTTTTTTAATTGTGTGGAACTATTTATCTCATAATTTAATCACAATTTTGTATATTTTTTGGTAGTTAACATTATGATCAAAAAGATATAATCTTAAATAAATTTTATGATCAATTTTTTCTTGGAAAATAAAGTTGTAAATAAATATTTTTTTGTTCATAAATGTTTTCAATTTTTTTTAGAAGTAAAGATGCTGAATAATTGTTGAAGAATTTTATTTGTATTTTTTTTCGATAAAAAATCATGCTGGTCATAAAGTTTATCAGTCCCATTTTTTTAATAAATCATATAAAGGTTATTGAGTATAGCTAGGCCTTAAATTAGCTGACAGTGATTCTATCTTTTCTAGCAAAAATAATCGAATTTTTTTAAACTTTATTGTAAAATTATTCAATATTTTTTTGTTTGTTAATAAAATAAAATTATCAATTAGATTGAATTAAATTTCTTAAGATTATTTGACACTTTGTGTTTTTTTTATAGTGATTAAGTAAAAAAATATTAATCATCGAATCTAAAAATTAAAATGTAAGCACAGCTATTTAAAAAAACAGGCAGTTTTTTATCAAATTAAAAAAAAGCAAAAGAACTAGATCGCTGTAATTATATATTCTCATTTTCGAGGAGTGAATCATTAAGAATCATATTTGATTAAAAATTTTTAATTACCTTGGCATTGCTGGATTCGTTCTCAACATCACCAATTAAGTGTCTGTACAATAACTTGGTGTAAATTCCATGTATTTGAGCATTGCTAAAAAGAGAAATGAATTTAGTATTAAGAAAATTGCGTAACAAATTGGTAATTTTAGTAAGAAAAATCGTTTTGAATAAAATTAAACATTAAATTAAGGTAAGTTTATATCAAAGCTATTTTTTGTTGAAAAAAAAAAATTATTTAAACAGCATTTTAAAAATTTTATGTTAAAATATTTTTAAAACAACCTGACAAAACTTTTTACTTTTTTATTAAAATTTTTTAAAATGTAAAAATTGAAACCAAACTAATACAAAATTAAATTTTTGCTCGAATCAGCAATTATAAAACTTAGTTAAAATTTTAAATTTATGGTCCTAAATTTTCATTAAGTTGACGTTAAAAAATTTGAATCAAGAAAAATCTTTCTTAATTTTCTGCCCTATTATATAATATTACAAATTATTAATTTGTTTTATTCGTTTAAAGATAAATTATACTTAATTTGCATTTTTTTTCTCTAGATTTCTTTATCATATTAACAAAACAAAAATACTGACCTAACATTATTGGCATCAATAATTAAATTTAAAAAATAATTTTTAACTTATCTTACAACAACTAAACTTTTAGAAATTAAAACCACATATTAGAAATCAAAAAAATAATTTCAGTAAATCTGTATTTTAATAGCAAAGTAAAATGAAATTATTAATATTAAAAATACAAAAAATCATTTTAATACTAATATTATTATTAAATGTAAAATTCTTTATTGATGCTAAAAACATTTAATCTAATATTTTTGTTTTTGCTGAAGAAAATTTAAGAAGGTCATATTTTTGTGCCATATTTCAGAATTAAAATAATCAAAGCTAAATTTTTTTTAAATTTTACTTTGGAAAATGCTGTGCAACAACATGGAAGTGTTTAAGAACTTTGTTCGATACAGAATTTGAAGGTGAGTAAACTCGGGTATTAAATGTACTAATGTAGGTAATATTTTTAGTTTTTTGCCATTTCTTGTTAGCAAAATCGTAGATCCTTTGAGTGTCTAAATGCTGACGCAAAAATTCCACAGCTGTTTGTCTATTATACTCATTTACTTCTGCTTGATGTAAATCATCAATAAAACAGTACATTCGCTTATTACCCTTTGGAACGTAGTACGAACTGTGCACCCATGACAAGTGGTGGTTTATTCTTTTCTGTAAATAAGCACTGTTTGTCAATCGGTTTGAATTAATTGTGATGTAAAAAAGTTCAGTCAGGTCACCGGAGCATGATGTTTTGAGTTTGTCAGAAATTAAGGATGTCTTTCCAGTACCGGCTTCTCCCACAATCATAAAAGATTCATCCAAATTCATCATTATATCAAGCATTGAGCTCAAAAACATAGTGCTTGATGTATGAACAAATATGTTCAATGGTACGCCCTGATGCACTGGACAACTAAAGGTGGGTATATTTTCAGACCATAGCTGAAATTGATGCGAATCAATGTCATAAAAGTATTCATAAATCTTTTTTTTTCAAAATAAGCAACTTAAATATATAATTAAAAATTCAAATTACTGGTCCTTCGTTGGGATATTTATTCAAAATTGATTTAGACCATGAATCAAAAGCTTCTCTGGCTTCTTGGGCCATCGCTGCTGTTATTCCACTAGCAATACAATACTGGCTGATTCCAGCTATATCGATTTCATCCCATCGATCATTATTCTTTATCATGCTCTAAAAATTAATTTTTATAAAAGAAAAATTTTTCTTATTTTAATCTTGATTACCTTTAGAATGGAAAGGACTAGTCTAACTTTGGATTCGAATGTAACTGGTAACACATCCGAGTAGAAATTGGAATTTAAAGCAATTTCTGATTTTACAAGCCTTAATTGACTTATGAGCTCAGTTTTAAGCTTAGACAAGCTAGATTGGGATCCATAGGTCATCGATTGAAATGTAGACTCAATTAAATGTTCCCATGTGATCATATTTTCGTTTAAAAATAAAAGATTCGAGGTGGAAATTACACTCGGACTTAAATTTGACAGATCGTCAGACTTTTAAATAAAATTAGCTTTTAAATAAACAGAAAAATATTTTATAAATATCTTACTTCCCAAACAAGTTTTAGTTTGTTTAAATTTAATTCAGTCTTTTCACTATTTTGATTCAAAAAAACATGTTCATTGTTAAACAATGACTCGAAAAGATAAAAGTTATCTGTTGAACTCTAAGAAAAAAAATTTAAAATTTTAAAATTTCACTTTTAAGAATTACCTCCCCGACTACATGTAAAAGATTGAAATCGGAGTTTTTTTCAAAATTTCTCAATGTATTTGGTATAAGACCTTCTCTGATCGAACTTAAATATTTGAAAAAATAAATACTTAAAATAATGATTTGTAATTTTTTTACCCCGATTTTGAAGTCGAATGTCCAAAAAGATCAACATTTGAATAGCTATTGATAAAAACATGTTGATAATCAAATCCGTAGCCTAGCTCAGCGAAAGCGGTGATCGCTGTCTTTAACAAAGATGTTTTTCCAATGCCACTTTTTCCAATCAACAAAAGCTTTTGTCGTATTTAAATTAAAAAGAAAGCAAAAAAATTTAATTTAAGTATACATTTTTAAAAGTGAAAAGATTTTCTATTATACAAACAACTTTGGTTTGAAATAAAACTGACGGTGCCAGTTTTAATTTATTTGTAGCCAAAACAACCGCATCAGGTATGTTGTTCAACTTTATTTTATCCTCAATCTGCATAGCTGTTTCTTTTTCGAAAAATATTGGCAAATTTAAAAAATTTATTCCTTAAAATAAAAATGATTAATTCAAAATTAAACAAAAAATAAAAGAATTAAAATTTAAAATTTTTTAATAATGTTTTTCTTAATCATATTATCTAATTCTAATTCAAAATAACACAAGTATCTATCCATGTTGCATTATGTATAAATTGTTAATTTTTTTAAGTAATTTCTTTATTATTTGATTTCTATTAATATTCATTTTTTTAAAATTATTTTTATACAATTTTAAAGAAAAGATCAAGATCGCGTTTTTTTACTTTGGATAGTGTTTTTAAATGGCTTTTTTTAATTTCTTTTCCTGCGTAGAAAAAATGCTTTAATTTTATGTTTTTAATAGTTTAAGAAATAAATTTTCTAATAAGTTAATCATTTACCAAATCAATATTAGACTTGTACATATTTTATTTTATGTAAGTATTTTTAATTTTGTGATGCTATTTTGAAATAAAACGCAATAAAACGTAAGAAAATTGCTTTATTAAAAAAAATGTTTTTAATTATTTTAATTGTTATTATCCTTTTCTATTTCTTTTAAATCTATAAATAATAATTTAAAAATTTTTTTTCTTATTTTTTTTTTTAATTTCTGATAAAACCATGCATCGTTTTTTAAAAATATCTTAATACAATTAATTAAAATTTTTCAACAGTTTCCAATAAATCACCATAAAATAATGTAATAAATTTTAAAAAGAGTCCAACAGATAAATTGGTGAAAAAGCGTTCAAAATTTAATAATTGTTGAAAAATTTTTTCTATTTTTCAAAAGTGATTCAAATAAATGATGATTAAATTAATTTAGATCAAATGATTAAGCATTTAATACTTTATAAATATTCTTTTGAAAAGAAAAAAAAAGAAAAAACTTACCATTTTCTAGCAAAAATTCATTCCTGTAGGCGATTTTAATTTCTGGCCAAATTGATCTGAAATAATTGAACAGCATTCTACCACTGTTTTTATCCAGTCGTGGAAGAATATAATTGCTTAACACTTGAACAATGGATTCTTGCTCTGCTTAAAAAAAAACCTTAATCAATGCATTTATTAAAAATATAAAAAAGCAATAATAGATAACTAATGATTGACCAGAGCTTTAGCAAAATATCAAAAATATTACCAAACTATTTTGCTATAAAACAAAACCTGTAAAAATCATGAATATACCTTTATTTGAAGATGATTGCAAATCGTTTTCATCATTTTTTAGTGCATTAGTGTTAATCAAATAGCTAGCTTCTCTTATCAAAAAAGAAAGCAAGTGCGGGTCAAGAAGCGAAAAGTTTTCATCTTAAAAAATAAAATTATTTTAATTTTAATTAAAATTTAGTTTTCAAAAAAAATTACAGCTTTTTTTGGCATTGGTCTGTAGCATGCTGTTGTAAATCTTGACTATGCGCAATATTTCACTTGACAATAAATCACTTTGAGAGAATCCATTTGACATAAGATTTAAATTTAGATAATTGTTTAAATTTTCAAAATCCGATTTAATCAATCGGAATTTTTCGAACAAATCTTTTGAAATAAGATTGAAGTAATGGTCAATTTTGGTGATTCGCATCGAATCAATATGAGAAGTAATGCTGGAATAATCAAATGGCTCAATGGTAGCAAAAAAGGTGAAAGTTCCATTTTTTAAAACTAGCGATGTTGCATAAGGATCATTGTTTATAACTATAGAGTCTTTTCGCTCATTTACCTGAGTCAGGACATTCGACAATGCGCTCATTAGTTGAACAGATAAATTGTTTAAATTCATGAATGTTATCCAATAACCTGATATAACCATGGCTTTACAAATATTATTAAGTGAATCATTAGTCGTGTACTCTGAACATAGATAAAAATGATTTTCATAACCTAAAAATTGACTCAAACATCTAAGAAGACTTTTATTCTGAAAAAAAAACATTAAAAGTTATAAAAAAATGATTCATTTTATATCACTTTTTTTCCGTGTAAGAGGGAGCTTGATTTTGATTGAATTATGTTTACCAAATGGGTTAAAATAACTTCAACTTGTTTTGATTGATAGATCAGTGAACATTCATCGTCATTGTGACAAGAATAGTACTGAAAACCATAGTCAATTTCAAAATTCAGAATTTTAATTGTAACTTTAGTGTCAGTGTCTTTGACAAAATAAAATTTTGGCGTTTCTAACCATAGAATTGAATCTATATTCAGATTTTTAGTTGTTATCTCTGTTATTAAATTTTTGTAATAAATAAAAATTTTAATAATTAAATTAAATTTTTCATTCTGTTCTGAGCTCATAATAATAGCTGATTTATCATCCATTTTTTCTTCGTTCTGCTCATTTGATTCACTTGAGTTGTTTCTGAATTGATAAGAATTTAGCTGTTTGTTATAAAATCCAATCAAGTCTACAAATTTAGTCTCTAATTTCTTAATAAAAAAATTAAAAAAAATCTTTTAATGTTTTAAAATATTTAACCAACTTTAAGATCGTCAATTTTAGATTCTTTTAAACATTTTTCAATTTGATTAGTAATTAAAATTCTCAAGCTTAGTTCAATTATTTGCCTTGTATGCTGGAATAACCAGGAAAATACCGATTTACTTGAAGGTAACTCATTGTTCTCATTGATTGAAGGAAGTGCCCGATTTTGAGCTGTTAATTATTTAAATATTTAAAAAATTATGGATTTCATTTAAAAAAATACATTGCAGTTTAGTTTCTGATGCTTTTGGATCATTTTTTGCAGAATTTGAGTTAAATGGAGGCGGATTACCGTTGAGGGAAAGTTCTAGTAAGAATTTAAGAGATTCTGGTATGGCACTTTCAATTGTATTGATAAATTCTTCGATTCCGCCTTTGAATGGAACAGGCTATGGAAATTTACAAAAAAATATATTAAGTGTAAATATTTCAAATTTTTGTTTAAATTAATAAATACATTTTTAAATTGAAAAAATTCATCATTTCTTCCAAAGCAACCAGTGATCTTTTTTTCTCCACCTGTCACTTCGCTTATTTCCACTGCCTTTATCTCGTTGAATACACGACAAATATTCTCAGACAAACTTTCCAAATTCGAACCACAACACAACACTTCAAGCATGTCTTCGTCAGTCAACAAATACAATCTGGGACATTTAGATCGCTTTTTAGACATTTCACAAATCAAAGATTCATAGCATGTTTCTAAGTTCTGATGCAAATGCTTCAAAATATTTAAAATATCTAAATAAAAGATTTTTTCAAAAATGTGCATTTTTTTAAAGTAAATTTTTAACATTCTAAACAGAATGATTTTACTTACTTTTTCGTTGGCAACATTTAAGAATGTTTGGATTACGATGGGTGGCTTTCATCAGAGTTCTAAAGTCTTTATCAGTTTTGTAAAAATTGGTTGAATCTTGTGGCAAAATTGTATGAATCTCGTATGATGAATAAATCTAAAATTTTATTAATAAAAAAATTTTTATTAAAATTTTCAATTTACTGGTTCTAAGCGTTTCCACTTAAGCTGAACCTTGTTCCATTCATACAAAATCGCTTCGATATTTTGCAATGTGTTCTGCCATTTAATTATTTCATCATAAAACGAGCCTGCTGATTGATTTTGCAATAGTTCCTCAAGAACTATTTGATGATGTTCCAATTCGGCAAAAAGTTGCTCTGCATTTTCAAACAGATAAACTGGATCGTTTTCCTTAAATTAAAATGTATTTGCTTTTATTTATTTAATTAAAATTTATTATTTTATTTATTTATTAAAAAAAAATTTTTTTACTGATAAAGGTTCGACTCCTATCAAAGATTGTGGTAATGAACCAATACTGAGACGCTTTGTGCTTTTGGTCGACATTGTAGGAAACATTCCAATGCGAGATTGTGATGATCTGCGGTCATGAGACGATTTATCCTTAAAATTAAAATTTAGACTAAATTAAACAATTTAAATACAAAAATACATCTTCTTCATTTAAAATTTTATCTGATGATTCCGATCTCGGATACACATAAATTTTTAAACTAAATACTTTGCTCAGCCATATTTCTTCATAAGTTTTAATAGTTTGTTCTATACTCAAATCCTTGACAGCTTTTTGGACAATATATTTGACCTCTTCAACATGACCATGCAAATTTAAATCCAATAATTGACCAAATGTGAGCATTTTCAAAGTCTCATTATCAACTAAGTTAGTTCCTCCAGAAATACGTATCAATTGCTTCCAGTGTCTTGTTCTCATTGCCGGATTAGCTATCTCTTCAATAATAGGTAAGCAATTCTAAAATTTAAAATTTAAAAAAAAATTTAATCATGGATTTAAAAATTTTAAAAACAAGATCACTTTTATGTTATTGATATCAGCTACAGTTCCAGTGTAAGCGTCCCAGACATGAGCTTCCACTGGCAAGTTTTCGAGCATTTCTAATTGTTTATCAGTTTCCTCTTGAGCCAATTTTATGTTAACTTTTTGCCATCTAATTGATTTCCATTCATTGTGACGACAACGAATATCTCTGAAATTATTTTTTTTTTAATTTAATTTTTTTATTAATTTTTTTTTTTTAAATTCTCACTTGATTGTTTTCCAAGTTTGTTTTAGAATAATTAGAGTTGCTTTTGATTGAATTAAAATTCCAAAATCTACCACATCGGATTCAAGAAGTTCCTGGAGTTGCTTTAAATCTTCGGCTTGATTTTGTAGACTGTCATATTTTTCATTGAACGAGTCTATTAATTTAAATGCTCGCTCATATTCGCATCCCCTGTCAAACACATAAGAGCTCAGTATATCATTTAATAAATTTTTAATCACTGTTGAAAATTTTTTTAAATCCTTAATTTTTTAAATTAGAAAAATATAAAAAAATTTAATTAAAAAATACTTCAATGATAATTTTAGATTCTTCTTGAATTGTGGGTCCAAGTCTTTGTTTTGCCAGAGTTACTTTGGATTTTAAATTGGTCCATCTGACCGGAGTACTGTTGAATTTAGCTTCCAAATCTACCACATCCAATCTTTTGTACTTTTTAAGCAAGTTCAACGTTCGCTTCATCAGTTCAAATTTAACTTCCATTTCCTGCTGTTTGGACGAAACTTCATTGAACATTCGCATGATTTTCATAAATGTGGCTGTGTCTCTTTCTTCGCCTGTAATTTTTTCAATATCAGGCTCCATTCTTTTCAAGAATTGGTCCAGCTCATTCAGTGTTGTTTTTATCTTTAAAAATGCAAGATTTTGTTTATTTTAAACAAATAAAAAATTTAAAAAATTTTTAAAATTGATGTTTCAAGTAAAAATTAAGAAAAAAAACTAAGCAATTAATTACTTGATCAGATAAAAAACTAGTAAATTTCCAAACAAGTTTATTGGTAATTGTAATCAAAACATCGATTGTAGGCTGAAGTTTGACTCTTATCCAATCAACATCTTGGTAGCTTTGTAAAATTTTGATTTTTTCTTGAGCATTCTTATTAAAAATATTTTTAAAAAATGTCTTTAAATTTAAATTCAAATTCATACCACATAAACTGCAATTTCAGTATTAAAGTCTTCTAATAGTGGAGTGGACGTGTTTTCTTTTTCTTGTTTGGACATACTTTGGTAGTAAGGAGACAAAAATGTTCGCTCTATATTTGCTATTGCTTCTGGAGTAAGGACACTTCCGAGCGAAGCAATACTCCTTGAAAAAAAAAACTTAAAATTTTTATTTTCTTTTTTTCCTTCTGTAAAAAGATTAATGAAATTCAGTTCATGAGCTTTATTTTGAGTATTTATATATCGAAATTGATAAAGAATTAAGGAAGTTTTTTTTTTTTGATTTTCGAAAAATTCTTTTAATGATGATAACTTTAAGAATAAAAATTTTATTACTTTGCCACATTTCTATTACTCATAAAATTTTTAGACGGTGGTCGTGGATTTTTCGATCTAGATAATGAAGCAATTCCTTTCAAAAAGTTAACAAATGTTTCGTGAATATCCGCTGTCCACAAAAAACTAAATCCATTGAAATAGTCAAATATTTTCTTGCAGTCACTACATGCTTTTTCAATCGAAGAATTTATTTTGTTTACCATTTCATAGATAGCCTCATCGCGAGCCACCAATTGATCATAATTATTCTAGATTTAAATTAAAATAATTAAATAAATTTTGTAATAAAATTATACTCTATTTTTTCCCAAAACTTGCATGTAACTACCACGTGAAATAAACGTATTTATAAAATCAAATAAAATTTCTTGTAAATTTTTAACGTGGCTGTTTTCATCTAATGGAGGATTGAACAGCAATTTAGAATCGATGAGCTCAAGGTTGATACAAACAAACGGAGTCTTTAATTCCTTTAAAATTTGAAACTAAAAAAAAATAATTTTCATAAAATTTAATTTTACTTCGGAATCAGTCATTGAATTGAGCATATTTTTTAAACTTGACAAAGAGGATATTCTGAATCCGCTGAAAATTATTTCATTCATATAATTTAAATATTCTTGCCAGCCCGGCGATGCCTCGCTGATTCCAACAGCCTCCAAGGTCGAAGAAATCAACAAATGAATCTTATTTCCACCTCTTGTTATTTCTTTTTTGAAAGTGTTGTGTAATTCCCTAATACAAATAGATAAGTTTTTTCTTTTTAAAAAAAAATTGTTTAAAACTACATTTGTTTTTCTTCAAGCTCTTTGGCTCCCTGGCTCAAGCTAAGGTCTCTTTGCATAAAAACATCTGACTTAAAATCGCACCAATCATTTACTATTGTGTAAATTTCCTTTGAATTTGATTGACAAAGTTCCAAATTTTGGTAAACATCGGTACATATTACCGAATGAGCATTTTCGATATAGTCAGGTATTTCTACGGTATTCCATGTAACATTTAGAATACCTTGTTCGACAATCTAAAACAATAAAATTTTATTTTAAATTTTGAAATTTTTTTTTGAAAATTTTGAAATTTTTTTTTAAAAGTTTACACTATCAATTTTGGCAAGGCGAAATTCAAACAGAGGCTGTTCCTCGTTTTGAATGTTCTTCATGATTAAATTGTATTTATCAGCAATTGAATGCATTCTAGTTGCGTAAAGCCTCAGTTTGTTTTCATCCTTTAGTTGACTAAATTTGTCTTTTAGAACATCAGTTAGGTCCAAATTAAACGGGGGCATTTCCAAATAGTGAATTTCCTTGAGAAATTTTTCCAACTCAAAATCAAAATTGACTTCTATTGAGCTTGGTCTCTTGACCAGTAGTTCATCAAGAGAGGAATTTTTCAAAACTGTTTGTTGTAGTTTATCAGTCAAAGACTCTGTAATAGATAATTCCCATTTTTTAAAGGTCTCATTTTTACTTCTAAAATTAAATATTGATTAGATCAGATAATGAAAAATTGTTTTTTACACAAACTTTTCGATCATATCAAGTGTGCTTTTGTATGTTTCTCTTAAATTGTAACCAAGATCACCTTGCAATAAATTCGGATACAAATGACTGAATTTTTCCATTGGAACTTTAATTCGCTGTTCCAGGCCATGATACCAGAAACACTTGTTGACAATATTGGGCATTACTGATTGGACTTCTTCAGTGCTATTCGCCAATTGCTTCACATTGCTAAACTCTTTTAGCATCTCGTTCATTAACCAGACATACTCAGGCGACAGATGAGTCTAATTTTTTGAGGTAAAATTAATTTTTTTTTCATTTAATTTTGATTAAAGATCTTTTGATTTAAATATTTGAATTTTTCTAAAATTATTTCTTGAATCTTTAAACTAAATTTTAACTGCTTATTTTTAATCTTCTCTGTTGTTGAACACAAATTAAAAATTTCGAGTAATATTCATTCTAAACTAAAATTGATTTTAGATAATCTTTAAAAGGACGCATGTTAAAGAGTCATTTATTTTGATTTAAAGTCAATAGAAAAAATGTAAATTATATGGTTTAATCATCACCTAAAAGCATTAGTTGTCATTTAAGGATTAAATGGCAATTATTAATATTAAATATAGCTAAAAAGTGTTAAAGGATTTTTTTAAATTAAATATAACTTTTAAATATTAATTTTCATTAAGAATATATTTTAATATTGAACCGGTATATATTTTAATTAATGTATCATGAAAAAATTAAATTTCATAAAAAATTTATATCAAAAATTTAATAATGTACTAGAATCATTCAATAAATTGCTTACGGTTTAAAGGGTAAATAGTCGAATAGTAATGACTTATTCGATAATTAAGAAATATAAGAGGAGTAATCTAACTAAAAAAGCAGTCAAAAAAATCAGTAAAAATTAAAAGTCAAAGTAAAAATTTATTAAATTTTCTATTTTAAAAATTTATTAAATTTTCTATTTTAAAAATTTATTAAATTTTCTATTTTAAAAATTTATTAAATTTTCTATTTTAAAAATTTATTAAATTTTCTATTTTAAAAATTTATTAAATTTTCTATTTTAAAAATTTATTAAATTTTCTATTTTAAAAATTTATTAAATTTTCTATTTTAAAAATTTATTAAATTTTCTATTTTAAAAATTTATTAAATTTTCTATTTAAAAATTTATTAAATTTTCTATTTTAAAAATTTATTAAATTTTCTATTTTAAAAATTTATTAAATTTTCTATTTTAAAAATTTATTAAATTTTCTATTTTAAAAATTTATTAAATTTTCTATTTTAAAAATTTATTAAATTTTCTATTTTAAAAATTTATTAAATTTTCTATTTTAAAAATTTATTAAATTTTCTATTTTAAAAATTTATTAAATTTTCTATTTAAAAATTTATTAAATTTTCTATTTTAAAAATTTATTAATTTTTCTATTTAAAAATTTATTAATTTTTCTATTTTAAAAGTTATTAATTTTTCTATTTTAAAAATTTATTAATTTTTCTATTTTAAAAATTTATTAATTTTTCTATTTTAAAAATTTATTAATTTTTCTATTTTAAAAATTTATTAATTTTTCTATTTTAAAAATTTATTAATTTTTCTATTTTAAAAATTTATTAATTTTTCTATTTTAAAAATTTATTAAATTTTCTATTTTAAAAATTATTTTTATAATTGATTTATTAATTTTTTTTAACTGATAAAATTTATCCTAATACTGGTGATATTATTATTAGCTTGACTCTGTGCGATACATTAAAAGATATTTAATTAAATTATGTGACAACTATTACTTTAATTTACGTATAATACATTAAATTGACTTTTATTTTAATTGATGATTTAATATATTTTTTTAAATTGATGTTTAATCGGAAAAAATAACGCTTATATATTTACTGTTTAAAATGATATGAAATTTTAATGTCTTAATAAAATATGATTGTTCAAAAAAGTAAATTTAAAAATATATTCTAAAGGAATATTTTAATATTTACTCATTTAGGTCAAAAGTCAAAGTTTTATTTGTTTTTTAGTTTATTTTTATTAGAGGAATTTATTTACTTACTCTCAATTTTAAATTTTAAGTCAGACTTTGATTTACGACCAACTTTGTTTTTTCTTTAATAATTTTTTCCTTACTAGTGCTTTAAAAATGTTCTATGTTCCATTTAACGTAATCATCCGAATTGAGTGACATGTCTTTAAAATAGAGTACTCTATTTTAGTGACATGTTATTCAATATTGAGCACTGTTTTTGAAAATAATAAAAATTCATTATTAGTGACATGTAATTAAATGTGAAAAAACTTAAAAATTATGTAAAATAGTTTCAGTTTTTATGAAATTATTTTTAAAATGGAAATTTAATTATGTTTTAAATCCGAATATGTTTAAAACCGAATGTATTTTTAATAAAAAAGGTTACTTATTCATTTTTTAAGACATATCATTTAAATTGAACATTGCTTTTTTAAAAATCAATGCTCATTTTTTACTGACATGTCATTATTTCAAATAGTGACATGTCACTAAATTCGGATAATTACGTTAATTATAAATTAATATTGTGACTAATAATATTGTTTTTATTTATTTTAATTAAGCGATTTTTATAGATTCTTTCAAATATTTTCTCAGTTTTTAAAAAATCAAGATTTTACGTTTGCTTATTTATTAAAAATAGTTAAAACATACTTGAATGACATCTCTTTCATGTACTCCTTCGAACACTTCTAAAAGTCTTAGTTTGGAGCCAATAGTGGTACAGTGTTTAATGCTTAGGTCTAAAATTTTAGATAATTCCCTTTCCAATTCCTTTAGTAAAAAAATAAAAATCTGTTTGAAAAAAATATGAAAAATTACTTTTATTGTTGTTCTTAAGTTAAAAAATGATACTTCAAAATTTTGTTCTTGATTGTCGAAATTCATGACATCTTTAACATTATTTTGAAACTCGTTGATTGCTCTTTGATATTTAGCATGAATTTCTTGAGCCAAAAAGTCCATGTTAATGTTATCAGAGCCTCCGATAGAAACTGTTTTGGACAAAATTTGAAAATGTCTCATAGTCTGTACCAATTCAAGCACATCATTGCATCTTTCCATGAACACATTTAGATAGTAAAAGCAAGGATGATTTCTTCTCGGCCATGGACTATGTTCCCTCATTACTTCATAGTCATCGTCTTCGTTCATATTTTGGCGATTAGCCGAGTAAAACTGAACCCACCAAATGTCTTTTTCGTTAAAATCAATTCTTAAAAAATTTAAAAATTTAAAATAGAATTTAAAAAATTAAATTTTCAGCTACTTTTTTTCCAACTTGTGAAATTTAGAGTTTAATGCATCGGCCTTTTCTTTAAAATCTAGATAAGTTCCTCTAAACATGGCACATATTCTCAACGCTTCTTTCAACTTCGAATATGACTTTGTAAAAAAATGTTTTATTAAAAAAAATAAAAATTAGTTTATTATTAATAATAATTAATTATTTTAAATTATTAAAATAATTGTTATTTAATAAAAAAAAATAATCTTACTCTTAATGGGTCATCTAGAATATTGTTTCCTACCACATTCTTGGAAACATAGACAATTTCGTTTGACAAAAATGAAAGCATATGCGCAAATCTTTCTTTCATGTGGTAATATTTTGAATTTTGCCAAATTAAAAGCAAAGTATGAAAAAGTCCAGTAAAAAGATACTGTGACTCATCTACTAAGTTGGCAATTTTAATCTTGTGCACCCACGGAGTTAAAGTACTAATGTATCTTAGATTAACTTCAGCCGATTTTATGGCTGAAATAATTTCAGACTTAATAGAGTTAAATGGATGTAAATAAGCACTGTTATTATTTTCCAAATTGATCAGAATATCTTTGACATGAGGTGCATCTAGTTGAACTAATAAATTATTAAGTTTATTAATGCAAGAAGTCCAAAGCTGAATTTCGTCTTTGGTATAAAAATTAGAATTTGAATTCGAAATGTCTGGTTGCTGTTTTAGGGTTGATTTGATCAATTTTTGCCAATTAATTAGAGTGGTTTCTAGAATGTGAAGCACTGATAGGCGTCTGTTGGGATTTGTGGCTGCTAATGCTAAAACATTCAGAGCTGGAAGTGGGAGTGAGACCGAGTCTTCGATGTGAGACTGAGCTACAGCCACTTGGGACATAATTCGATGCATTAAGTCCATTAATTTGTCACTATTGTCCTCAACACATAAAAGTGGCATGAACACTTCACGGGTCATTAGGTCCATGTGCTCCAAAATTCTGTTCGATGATTCAAAATAAGTCACTTGGTTATCTGATATGATCAGGTTTTAAAAAATGCAAAATGATTTTTAAAGAGGAATTTTACTCATGGTCTCGGGAGTGAGTTTTGAAGTATTGGAAATTTTTAGAAAAAAAATTCCCTTGTCTGAACTTTTCTCAGTGGTGCAAGCACGAGAAGCGATCAGATGCGTTGGAGACTTGGCGTAAATATAGAGTTGCTTGACATCTTCATTGTTTAAAAATTCCATAACAATTAATCTTTTAGAATAATTTTTAAGGATTTATTAAATGTAATTTATTAAATGTAATTTATTAAATAAGTACTTGTTGTCTTCATTTTCAATAAAATTAACCAGAGCTTCTCGTTTAGGATTTAAACAAGAAGCTATTCGTTTCTCTAACCACTGATAGCGTGGATCAGATTCCATTTTTATCTATTTTATCTTTTTTTTTTGTATAATCTTTATTTTTATTCAATTTTCAAAATTCAAAAGTTATTTTTTTTTCAAACATAGTAACTATACGTTATTTGTGTTAAGTTTTTTTTTCTAAGTGTTTCTATAGAAACCAGGTGTCGAAAGCAATAATAAGCTTAATTTGTATTTTAAAAAGTGCTCATTTAAAATAAATAGCTGTTAAACACTCATTAAAATTCAAATATGAAAAATATTTAAAAATTTAAATCCAATTAAATTTAGAAAATTACATTTAGAAAATTACTGAAAAAAAAAAAATTTTCACCTCATACTCAAACCTTAGTCTCTTAAAATTTTGCGTTAGAGATACCAAAGGTCTGATGAACTGAATTTTTGATGAGCTGACTTTGTCAAATAATAATTTTTATCTTAGAATTAAATTGTTTTTTTCTAATATACTATTTAAAAATTAATTTAATTGAACATATTTGCTTGATTAATTTCATATGGTTTTTTTTTTTTTAAATTTAGCTACGAGTCATTTTAATTCAAATATAAATTAAAAAATATCAATTATTATTTTTAAATTTAATTGAAAATTTCCTTTTTTAGATAAATTTTTTCAATTTCAAAAATATTTAAAAAAATAAAATAATTAAAGACAAATTAAAACAAATCGTCTAAAATTCAAAGTTAATTTCATGGAAAGATTTTAAATTGGTATTGTAAGCAAGCATACTTTCATCATTGGCTAAATTGAATATTAAAATATATTTGATATGTGCCACCATCAAATTATCTGATCGCGAAAAAATAAAAAGGATCGTCGGACATTCTTTCATTAAAATTTACTTATACTTAAGTTAATTAAAATATTTTTTTCATTATTTCTTCTATTTTCTCGTTTCTTTTTTTTGTTTATATAATTTTTAAAATTTAAATTTTCCTAGGAAATTAATTAAAGAAATTAATTGTTCAGAAAATAATCAAATAAATAATTTTAAATAAATATTGTTATTTAACATAATTGGTATTTATCAGCTTTAGAATAAGTTTTTCGATATATTAATTTTTAACTCTTACTAACTTAACTTCACCTGTATAAATTTTAAATAATAATTTATTTCTTTATATCCTAGAGAATAATAGCAAAGGCGCTCATCTCATTATCGAGTACAAGTGTTGGTAAGCGTACAAACGGCCATTATGCGGCCAAAATTTTTTTTGACCGTGAACAAGACCGCCTAGACGGACGGCCAAATGTACGGCCAAACTCAAAAAGGACGGCCACTTTGGGGGCCAAAAATTTGGACGGCCACTTTGGCGGCCAAAAATTTGGACCGCGAAATTGGTCGGCCAAATCATAGACGTTGAAATTTGCGATCAGACCATATCCTGAAAAGTTAAAGATTTGCCAAAAGCTTTATATTATAAGAAAATGCCAAATTTATATTTTTAATTGAAAAAAATATTTTTTCTTGAAAATGCCAAATTGTTGAAATTTTTTTTCTTTAAAATTTTATGAAAAAATATTAGAGATTTATACAGTACAGATTTGACAAGTGGATTTCTGGTAATTTTACGTATATTTACGTAAATTTTCGTAAAAATTGGTAAAAATGAATAGAAACTAATTTTTTCAAAATTTATTAGAAAATAATAAAAAATTCAAAAAATCGGGCTTTTTTTTGGCATTTTCATTTTTACCAATTTTTACGTATATTTACGTAAAATTACCAGAAATTCACTTGTCAAATCGGTACTGTATGTAATATTTGAAAATTTTATGTTTCTCCATATTAGAAACTTGAAAGAACATCAAATTCTTTTTCACTGAAATTTTTTGCCGCTGATATTGTCTGACCGCCAAAGTGGCCGCCCGTTTTAGGGCTGACCGTACATTTGGCAGCCTGTCTATGATTTGGCTGGCCAACTACGCAGTCCAAATTTTTGGTCGCCAAATTTGTCACTTTATTTTGGCCGCGTCTGGACCGGCCAGGCTTGGCCGCCACCCAACACTATCGAGTACCTATTTAAGCAACTGATGTGTTGATATTTTACACATATTCATATTGATATTGATATTGATATTGATATTATATTGATTTTTTTTTTTCTTCTTTTTTTTTTCTTTTTTAAGGTGCAACTTATGAGATATTAATTTTATTTTATATTTCTTTTTTGTTTTTTTTTTGCTTTTTGGAACATTTTATATAAGCTTGGCAAAGGAGCAAAAGCTCGAGCCAATATTTATTTATTTAAATACAGACGTTTATCATCATCATATTTTACACCGCAATTATTTTTTTAATTTTAAAAATTTACTAATATTTAAATAAAGTAAATTTGAATTTAAAAACTGACTTAATTATGATACAAAAACAAACCTTTTTATCCATAATAAAACTTTCCTCGAGTAAACATATTTAAGATAATAAAAAAAATTAAGTAGTTAGTAATTATTATTTAGTGTGTGTAATCTTTCAGCAAAACTCTTTTCGAATTTACTTTCCGAATCAATCATTTTGGAATATTGTAAAAATATTCAAATATGATTTTGGAAATAATAAAAAAGTAAGTTATAGTCATTTTGGATGAGCATTCTATAGATTGAAATGAAAACAAAAATTCTTATATTTTAACATATTTTGATATTTTTTGAATAAAAAAGCTATTTTAATTGAAAAGAAAATTGAAACATAATATTTAATTTTAAAGTATTTTTATTCAATATAAAATTAATAAATAAAATGGATTGAATTTTAAAAGAAATAAAAAAACTAATAACAAACTTTTTTCAAAAACTATCATCAAAACAGCCACTTGATTTCGATGTAGAATTAGAAGGCGGCATATCTAGTTCATTTAAATCTGAAAAATCAGAATGAGAACTAGATAATGAATCGAGTGATGTAGTGCTATTAAAATAGTAAATAAACTCATTGAATTTTCGCTTATTTTCGTTGTAAAAATCTAAATTCAGACATATTGGAATTAAATCACGCATAAACGAACAATGAGTGACCAGAGATTTAATATCTTGGAATTGTTTGTGCATGGATCCCTTGACAAAAAATCCTTTTTTGCTTTTAACAATCAAAAAGTGCGATACTTGGTTTGAATTCATGTATTTGGGAACTTTGACAGAAAGAACATAGCAGTCAGTCATTGACTCACTCCGGCGAACTACAAACAAACCAATTTCTTTGGGCATAAGCAATTGTTCGGCTTGATCTCGAGTCATGCTGTCCACAAACCATACTGGCAAATTTTCAGCTTGGACATTTTGATTTTGTTCAGATTTTAGTTTAATCTTTAACTTTTGGATGAATGATTGCTTCATTTTGCTTTGGAATTGAACTGGATTTTGTTTCTGTCCGGAAGTTTGAGAAAGTATTTATAGTTTAGATCTTGATTAGTTTAAATCTAAAGATAATTTGATTAAAAAAAATAACATTTTTTCAATTAGTTACAATTCACTGTAACAACACTAATTTGAAACAGTCTTGTCAAATTGTGGGAGAAAAATTCTGAGTTAAATTAGAATTTTGCATGGCTAAAATTAAGTAACTCAATTTGTCAAAAATAAGGTGTTAACAGGAATTTTTTAAATATTTAACAGACAATTTTTCCGGACAAATAATTCTTGAATAACTGTCTTGCATAATCCGGCTTAAATAGGCTAAAATATTTTAAGTACGTAAATATTTGAAAGCGGTTCGGTTAATGATCTTGGTTTGATGATCAAAGAAAAAAAACAATACTCAAGCTGCTAATCTGTCAACCTAAACCTTCAGTGTCAGTATTAGCTTTCAAAATTTATGTCATATATTGGCTGTCTATCAATGTAAACATCTAATCTGTAATTAACAAATACTCACGTTTTTTTGGTCTTTGCCGAATTTTCTGAACGAAGATCATAAATTCTTCAAAAGATTTTTTTTCCTTTAAGAGTTTTTTATAATATTTTTTAATAATAATAAAAAAATTTTAATTTTAATTAATTTAAAAAATTGAATATTATTGAGAACATTAGTTTTTATTTTAAAATGACCATGTTATCATTTTCAGGTGACACCCTAGAATTTTAGGTGAAAGCGATAAATTTTTACAAACACAAATCTTGTTACCTTAGTGGTTTATTTGTTAAAATGGACACTTTGAAAAAATAGTTTATTTAAAGATATTTGAATTTATAAGAAATAAATTAACAGGTTTTATTTTAGAATTTTTTGTTATCTAATGTTTTATTTTTGTTTATCGAACAAACCTTTCGCAAACACTATTCTTGTAGATTTTGTTTTTGGATTATATTTTTAAAGGCGATTAAGATAGACTTTGATATTTTATCTAAGCGATCATCCCCTGCAAAGTCAATATATCCCAAAAAGTAAAAATCTAAATTTACGCAATATAGGTGTTTTAATTCCTGCTAATTTTTAATATCTTTTGTTTAAACAAATTTCATAATCTAAAGATAAAATCGAATTTGTTGTGACAGCAGGATTTTAAAAAAATTATCTCTTAAAATTGTCCAATTCATGTTATTTCATAATATTAAAAACACAATTCGAACTAATTATTACATAACCAAGCTAATTTTTATATTTTAATGGCTTAATTGACGAAATAATTGTAAATTAACTGTATTTTAAAAGATGAAACAGTGTTTGATTTTTTGCTATTTAGCTCAATTATTATCATATTATAGCAATTGCTACCTTACAATTTCTTCCTTTTTTCCTGAATCATCAAATATTTAAAAATATGAGCTATGTTACTCTCTATCAAAATTTATCTAATTTTAATTTTAATATTTATCTACTTTTTAACTTTTGTTATTTTTACTTTATTTTTTTCTTATTTTTTATTTTTATTTTATTTTATTTTATTTAACTTTATTTTATTTGATTTTTTAAATCTGAAGGAGCTTTAGCTAGGTACAGATATACAAATAAATAATAATATTATAATATTGTTATTTTTTCAATTGCCCCCAATATGGTAATGTAAAAAACTTATTAAAATTTTATTTAAATTTTTCTTTCCAATTTATCTTAACCTATTTTATTTTTTTTATATTTTATTCTGGAGCTAGGAGCTTAAGCTCGGTGCAGTAAACAAATAAATTAATAATTTACATAAATTTGAAATGATTTGAATTTAATGATGTAACAAAATATGGTAAGTTAATGAATTTTAACGCATGACCATTTTTTGTTTTAAAAACAAATTTTTTAAAAATCTAAATAATAAAAATTAAAAAAAAAATCCAGAGTTTTAAGTAAATTCTCAATTTTGATTTTATACTATTAAATTCTTTTCTGTGACTTTTTACTTTCTGGACTTCAGAAAGATTTGATAAATTTTTTTCGATATCTATCAAATTGCACATTCTCAATTGCTCCTTGATTAACTCTTCCTATTTTACAAACTGTGTTATATTTTAATTAATAAAAATAAAAAAAAAGAAAATATTTAATAAATAACTTTTGATGAGTCTTATTGTCATCAAAATTTAACCAAATTGAACTATCCGCCTTATACAACAAGCATTGATCTTTCAGATTTTTGACTTTAAGACTATCACGGATATAGGCGACTTAATTATAAGCAAAAACACATCGAACCTTGCCATAATTGTAACTCTATTAGCCACTTTATCTTTAATTCCTTTTGGATTCAAATATACTTCATTTTATTATCTTTTATTCCGCATTCACTTTCTATACTTTTTTATTTAAAATAAAAGACTGCAAAGAGGGCTAAATCCGCTCGGAACTACCCTTGATTTATTATCCAAAATTATTTTTTAAATAAAAAAAAAAAATTGACTTGAACATCAAATATAAAAAAAACATAAAAATTGTGAAAACTTTTTCGAGACCAAAAAGCCGAATCAATATCACAAAAACTTTCAGAAGACTGAGAAAATGGAGAATTTTTTAATCAAGAAAAAAAAATATAACAGCTTAATAAAACAAGAATAAAAAAAACAATTCTTTTTTATTTTATTTAATTTTAGCAAAACTCATTCAGCTCCCATGAGTTTCATTAACATGTGTAATAAATTTAAAGATTTTAAAAAAATTTAATTTTAATGGTTTTTGTTAATTAAAATTTTTGATTTAATTGCAAATAATTAATTCAAAAAATTCAAAATTTCATTCTATTTATTTTAATAAAAAAAATTCAATTCAGCTGATCAATCAAAAAGTCAACATTCATTAACTCAGTGTATTATCAATCCTATTTTCTAGTGCAATCAAACTTTAGTTAATTTATTTTCCAAAATAAAATAAAAAGTCTAAAAAATTTCAATTTTTTATTAGATAACAAAAAAATTCAAGTCGAAAAAAAATAATTTATGTCTAATCAAATTTTAATTTATTAAACCTAAAAGTAAATTTAATTTCTAAAAAACGAAAAAAAAATTCATACTCATTTTTATTTCTGCTATTGAACTTAAAAAAAGCAGACAAAATTTATCAATTTGAATCATTATAATATTTATTTAATAATTAATCAAAAAAAAATTTTAACTAACATTAAGACAAATTCTTTGCACCATACAAAAACGCATACGACTCAAAACTATTTTTTATTGTTGTTGCTAAATTAAAATTTTATGTTCAGCAAAAAAAAAAAAAACAAGACCAAATAATTTAACAAAATCTACTTAGAAAAAAAAAGATCAAAAAAACGCCAACCCGAACATCTGCCAACTCTGACCCAAGAATGCCTTTTTGGTATTTTAGCAAGGCCGAATTAGCTAACACACCTTCACATCGAGATGGCATTGAACCCGAACGAGAGGCTCGATACAGACGAGAAGGTGCCCGATTTCTGATCGACTGCGGCAACACCATGGGACTGTAAGTCAGCCAGCTCATCTGCTCGTTTTCTAAATGATAAAATTTCTTTTTCCAAGACGCTACGACACCATGGCCACTGGGGTTGTTTTCTTTCACCGCTTCTACATGTTTCATTCGTTCAACGAATTTCCCAGATATGTACGTAAACAAATAAATTGATAAAGGAGGATTTTTAATTTTGGGATTTAGATCACGGCCGCGTGTTGTCTCTTTTTGGCTGGCAAAGTAGAAGAAACGCCAAAAAAGTGCAGGGACATAGTGCGCGCGGCCAAGCTGTACCTTGAGAGCTTGGCAAACCAGGAGTCAAAGCCGATGCCAGAACGCCAATACCTCAAGAAGCATGCCGAATCATTCAATGAGGAGACCATCAGAGACATAATGACTTATGAAAAAATCATGCTGCAGACCATCAAGTTTGACCTTCAAGTAGATCATCCGTACGGCTATTTGGTCAAGTATGCCAAAACGCTCAAGGGCAACCAGGAGCAGATCCACTCGCTGGTTCAGATGACTTGGGGCTTCATAAACGACAGCTACAGCACCACGCTGTGCTTGCAATGGGAACCTGAAATAGTGGCCATTGCGCTCATCTATTTGACCAGCAAGTTGTCCAAGTTTGAGATAAAAGATTGGGCTAATAAAAAAGAGGGTTTTGGTAAACAGGACTGGTGGGACCAATTTGTCGATGGACTCAACATTGATATTCTAGAAGGTGTGTTCATATAAACAATTTCAGACTTGTACAAAATTCGTGAAAAAAAGTCTCAACAAGTCTTTCAAAAGTGAAAGTCAGGACTTGGAATTTTTAAATTTTTTTTTTATCTCAGAAGTCCAAGTCTTGAATTGAAGGAAAAAATCTGAAAAGAACAAGTCATGTCTTTGACTTGTGGGTTAATTTTTAACTTTTGCATGAGAATATTGCCGATCTGACCGGTTAAGGTCGCGGCCATATATGAATATTGCCGTTCTGACCGGTTTAGGTCGCGGCCATATATGAATATTGTCGTTCTGACCGGTTTAGGTCGCGGCCATATATGAATATTGCCGTTCTGACCGGTTTAGGTCGCGGCCATATATGAATATTGCCGTTCTGACCGGTTTAGGTCGCGGCCATATATGAATATTGCCGTTCTGACCGGTTTAGGTCGCGGCCATATATGAATATTGCCGTTCTGACCGGTTTAGGTCGCGGCCATATATCAATATTGCCGTTCTGACCGGTTTAGGTCATGGCCATATATGAATATTGCCGTTCTGACCGGTTTAGGTCATGGCCATATATGAATATTGCCGTTCTGACCGGTTTAGGTCGCGGCCATATATCAATATTGCCGTTCTGACCGGTTTAGGTCATGGCCATATATGAATATTGCCGTTTTGACCGATTTAGGTCGCGGATATATATTAATAATGCCGTTCTGACTGGTGTAGCTGTTGCCATATGAAAATTTTATTCGACCCAAACCAAATTTTCCCAACAATTCAAAGTCATCGCTTTTTTTTTTTTTTTTTTCCAATAATACAGATGACTTTTAATCAACTCTGAATACCACTAGCACTTTCTTTTATACTCATTTTTTTCCCCCAATATCAAGACATTTGTCATCAACTTCTTGATTTGTATGTGAAGCAACCAGGCTCTTCATCGCCCAGCAAGCCAATTGCGAGCCAAAACGGAACGACAGTTAGCACCGCTCAGCCTAGTCTGGCAAACAAGAGAGTAATTTTGAAATATTTTAAACAAGGTCCGGTCCGACAATTTTTTTTCCAGTTAAATAAAATTTTTTTGTTTTTCTTTTTATTTTCTTTTTAGTTTCTTTTTATTTTCTTTTTATTTTCTTTTTATTTTCTTTTTGGTTTATGTGTCCGGATCGGACCGAGCCACCTGACTGACAAGAAAATTAATAGGCCTGAATTTAAGAAGTCGCCACCGGACTCTTCTCTGACACCCACACTGCCCTCAGTGGGCTACTCCGAGCCGACAAGTCCGACTTCAGCCAAATTGATGAAGACTCTGAGCGAGCCGACTGCACAGTACCCGGGCCACCAAATTAGCCAGTCGTACTTCCATGAATACCAGCAGCAATACCACTCGTATTCTCATCCGCCGCCACCTCCACCGCCGCCTGCCAGCCAGCCTCCGTATCCAAACTATGCATATTACCCATCTCCCGGTAATCCACCCATGCCTGTCATGCCTCAACAGTTTTCCTATTCTGCACATCAGTCGACAAAGCCGTACAATGTTCACCATCAGTACAGCATGGCCCCCGGCGCTCCGGCGACTGATCTTTTAAACCATTCGTACCATCACGTGCACCACAATGGACCCAAAGAACAATCTCATGTAAATATAAATAATAAAATGTACAATTCGACGTTTATATCTTCGTCCAATTCAACTAACACATCCAGTTCCCAAGTGAGATCAAGTGCACTAAAGACTGTTAACATAACTGATAGACCGGTATAAAAAAAAAGTTATAATAAAAAGTCCTCTTGTTTTGTTTTTCTTTTAAAATTTTAATTATATTTTCTGTGATGACTTTTATTCAATAAAAACAAAAATGACAGCTAAACTTGTATTTATTTGAGTCAAAAGGCCTAAAGGACAGTGTATGGTTCGGCTCGTGGTTTATTTAATTAGGCATCACAAGACTTAAATTATTCAAATGTTAATAAATTTCTTCAAAATGAAACTATTTAATTTTTGAAGTTTTTTTTTTGTTTTTCAAAATGTGTTTCTATTCAATTGATTTTGTTACAAATTGTTTGTTCAGTCCTTGGATTGACTCAGGGATATAAGGGTGATTTTGTACAATTGTTTTTTATTTTTATCTATTCAATGGCAAATATATGTACATAAATATTTCAATTTTTTTTTAAATAATTTTTTAAGATTTTATTTTATTAATAAAATATATACATCGATTTTTATTCTTTAATTTGGTATATATTTTTTTGGTTTTGAAATTTGAAAATAAAATTGACCAATTTGCGCACCATAATCCGAATTTTCAAACATAATAAATTCAAAAAACACTGAGCTAAAATTTTTAAGATACTATTCTATGTAATTTTGACGATTTCAAAGCTAATAAACAGTAAACTTTTGCGCTTCATAGTGAATTTTAGAAATAAGAGCAGAAATTTAAAACTTAAATATCTTAAGAAAAATTCTACTCGGTTCAGATTGTCAATAACTTAAGTATGTGTGAAATAAATGATCAATACAGGCTTCAATCAAGTTTATCAAACATGTTAAAATCAAATTCTATCACTACCAATATTCATGTTTTTTTTTATTTAGTAGCTCTAACAGATAACAAAAAAGTTAAAAAAGGAATAATATAACTTATTAAAACAAAAATATTCAAAAGCAACTTTTTGATAATAATGAAAATCTGGACCCTCATCGCCACCACAAAATTTGAAAATTCAAATTACACCGGCAAATTATTAAGCGCAAACTAGGACGACCTCGAACAAATCGAAAAATTAATAAATTTTTTATTAAAAATCTTTTTTATAGCTTTTTAATAATCATATAAAAATCTCTAATCGCTTTAGAATTTAAAAAATTTTCTTATGTCTACTTTTAAATTTCAAATTCTTCATTTGAATTATAAACCAGGATTTTAGTTATTTATTCAAATATAAAAATATTTTTAAAATTATTTTTAAAATTATTTTTTAAATTATTTTTCACGCTTAAAGCTGCATTTAATTTTAGTTCTTGATTTTAATCATTACTTTATTTTCGATTTTCTTTATTTGAATTTTCATTAGAATCAAAATTTAAGAAAGCCAATGAAAGAGGGTGTCTTTAGCATGGAATCTGTAATACATAGCCCTGGGAATAATTAAATTATTTAATAGTTAATAAATTTCAAAGTTATCGCATAGACTAAGTTTAGATCATATTAAGTTTGCATAGCAAGTAAACTATAACTAAAAATTTATTAAAAAAAACAATTTTAAAAAATATACACCCAATCAGATAATATAATTTATAACATTCACTGAATAAGATCAAATAATCATGTAATATCTACTTATTTCAGCAAGATCTGTTTGATTTTGCAATCGGGCTGTGCAGTTAAAACTAATGAAAGATATTAAAAAAAAATGCCACTGCAAAATTTGAATAAACCATTTTGCTAGTTTAAATAATTTTAATAATAATAATAATAATAAGGGTATATAACAAAGATGACTATTAATCATCATTAAACGGAGTACAAGGATTAGTTGCGCTATAGTAACCTTTAAAGTCTTTTCTTAACAAAAAACAATTTGTCCAGTTTATTTTTAAATCCATTTAAAGTTGTTTTTTCTTCTACTTCTCGTGGTAATTTGTTTTTATACAAAGTATTAATACAAAAAAAAATCGCAATTTAATTTATGGTAGAAACCAATATAATGTTTAAATTAATTTTAAAATTTTTTTTAGTAGGCTGGTTTATTTATGATAGAATATTTAGTACACAATGTTTATTTTCTGAAATTAACTTTTATTAAAAAATTTAATTTAAGGGAAAATGAATGTTCCATGTCATTAAAGTTAATTACGATATATAGTTTTATAAAATTTGACTTAATTAAATATCATTGCTAAACATTCGAGAAAGTGATTCTTAAATATTATTTTAGAATTTTAAAAGTAGTAGTATATATATTCACGTAAATCTTTCAAAACTTATCATTCGTAATGAGGTGAAACTCGCCATACAAGTGATTTATGGAATGATTGGCTTATAAATTTATACTAAATTTTTACCAAATCAAATAAGATTAAATCCCTTACTTTGCTAAAATAATCAAGTGGATAAGCTTTATCGAGTTGGATAAGAAAAATTTTATAAGCTAATTAGATTCCCTATAACACCGGATCATTAAATATCTTTATTTAAAAAATCTTTAAGTTCTAATCTAAATTGTTCTTTTTTTATCATGGGATCAAAAAAAATTAAAATAATTTACGATCATGGGCGTATAATATGATTATTTTTTTAAAATGTCTTAATCCATGCCATAAATGGAGCAATAAGCTGTTATTTTTTTATTTAAAAAGTAAAATAAGCTTTTAATTCATAACTTTAAATTTGATCTAAAAGAAAAATCTGATTTAATAAGTTTTTCAGAAAAGGAAAAGACCAAAGAAGAAGCAGCGGTCCGGAAACAATTTCCTGTTTCATAAAGTGGATTATACTTTAATATATAATTTTAGATTTCTGTTTAAATATTTGTTTAATTTCAGAAATTTCAATTCCCTGCATTTGATACCATAAACGTAATTCTTGATTTAGGTTTGATAAGAGATCACTAGAGGAATTTTAAGAAACCCTGAAAAATTTATTTCCTTAAAAATCTTATGACCTTAGCAATCAATCTTAGTAAAACTTGACAGCCATTTGTAATTTAAAGGGCAAAATTTAAATGATTTTAAATTTTTACATTTTCAAATTTTTTTATTTTCTAATATTTTTTGTGCAATATTTCAGAAAATTAAAAAAAAATTCATTTTGAAAATCTAAAATAAATATCTTCTAAATATTGCACTTAAAATATTAAAAATGTAAAAATTTAAAATTATTTACATTTTGCCATTTAAAGAGATGAATCCAGAAACATGTAAAAAATATGTCTTGACAAAAACGGGTTATTAATTGAAATATTCAAAATTAAGGGGTTAAATTGGGAACCATGACCAACTTGGCAGAGGAATTTTGAATTTTTTTCCCTAGTTTTTCTAGAACTAAATTGGATGTAAAAATTAATAAAAATTTTTTGATAGATTCGAATTTAAGCTATATTTTCCTTTCTTAAATTTTTTTTAAAATGATAATTTTTGAGCATTTTAACAATTAGTAATAGATTTCAATTTCACTTTCTTTTGAATTTTTTTTCAATATATTAAAATTGCAGGATTGAACTAATTTGCTATAAATTAAAATTTAAATATAATTAAAAGATGCAAACTTAACTTATATAATTTTAACAAAAACTTTTACCAAAACAAACAAATTGAAAATTGAGAAAAATTTTTATTTATTATTTAATTTTGTCTTGGACACATTCTATTTACTTGGTTATTATTACACTAAAGTTCTCTGATACTTATTTGAATTTATGTATATTACCAGTTTTGTTTCATTATTCACCATTTTATTTTATCAAATTATTCACTATATTTACCAACCCAGACAATTTTTTAATTTTTAAAAACATATTACTATATATAATTATATAAGATAGAGAAGCAGAGCTTTATGTATGCGAGTAACGAGCCGTTATTTATCAACAAATGTGTTGAAACATTGACGGTGGTTGCTGACAGTTGAGTTGTTAAGAAGATCCTCGTTGAATTGTACATTTTTTTTCTTATCAGAAGCTTGTAAGTCAAAATATTGACTCTCGTTTTGATTTAACTGTTTCTTAAGTTCTGATATTATTTTATCTTTCTCAAGATTATCCTCTTTTAGATTTTCATTTCTTAATAATAATTCTTCATTAGTCAGACGAAGTCTGTCAATTTCTGAAGATACATCATCTTTCTGCTCATCTACGTCATCAGCGTCCAGTTTTATTTGTTTTATTTTGTTAACTTTGCTTTCAAAATTACTAATGCATTCTATGCACTTTGATTTCCTTGTATCAGTGGCATCATTGCTTTCCGCAATATCCTTTAATTCTGCTACAGTAGCCCTGTAAGCAGCCACTACCTTATCCAGGGAGTAAGCTAATGATTTAGCCTTGCAAATATTAAGAGCTTTTATTTTTTTCCACTTTTTTGAATCGATATCCTCGATTATAGAGCCTATTTCACTCATTGCACAATTAATAATTAGTACTAATATAAAATTATCGCGCGGAACAATCTGCTTTTGTCTATTATCTATCTGTTTATATCGGTCTTTATCGCTGCTACCATATATGTTAGTCTAGGGAATTTGGCCTGAATACCTTCGATTAACTTCAGAGGAGATAGAATGAAGACAAAGAACAAAATCGTGTTGAATAAACGTTTATTATTAATTTAAAGTAAATAGGAAAAATACAAGTTAAAAAGCTCTCCTTTTTAAGAATTACAACTTCTATTTATATTCAGTAGTTGTATCTTAAAAAGGTCATTAATCATAAAGAATCTAAATAAAGATAAGTTGTGAATTAAATCGGTCATAAAGATTTATGACATATGATAAATTATTCATAAAAACATAAAGATAAAATCTAGATAAGTTGTGAAAATTGATAAGGTTAATTTAAATAATTGAAACGGTTATTTTCACACCGTAACACACCTGATTTTTTTCTAAACAGATTTTTGTTAGTGAATTTTTTTCAGACCGGATTTTTTTTCACCAAATCTTTTTATTTTACTTAAAATTTTTTATTTTTTAAAAAAGTTTTTTGACTTGGCTTGATTGAATTAAAATTTTTTATTTTTTTTTAAAGTCTTGTGTCGTGTCATGTACTTATTAAGGCGGTCTTACGAATTTTTTGCCGTTCCAAAGTAATTAAGGCTTTCATTGTTATTTCAAACTTTGAAATTCAAAATCATTGAAACGACTTTTTTCGGAAAAAAAAATTTCAAGTCAAGGTAAAACACTTTTTTTTTTAAAAAATTTTAAGTCAAGACAATATACTTTTTTTAAGAAAAAAAATTTCAAGTCAGATCAAATGACTTGACTTTAAAATGACTTATTATTCTGACTTTTTTGCAAGTCTGTTTTAATGCTAAAGTGTTAGATTCTATTATTAATCAAAACTGATAGCCAATAGTTTCGCTGAAGTATTCGTCAAATCAGAATTCAGGGTTTCAATTCTTGAATTGAAAAATCGTTCAGTATCCTAGATTTTTCCATGTACACATCTGGTTATTAGCTCGTCGCGATGCTCGTTCCTCGCAATAAATATAATTACTTGCATACTTGCAGAACTTGACATTTTTGATTAATGGAACATTTATTTGCTATATATTTGTTTACTGTACCGAGCTTAAGCTCCTTCAGAATAAATTCAAAAAAATAAAGTTAAATAAGGCAAAATCAAAAAATAAATTTAAAAATAAAGTAAAAAAAAATTAGGTAAAGTAAAGTGAAATTAAAAAGTGATATATTAAAAAAAAATATTATTTCTAATTTAATTAAAAGGGGTAATTCATATAAAAATTAGGAAGATAAATTAATATTTTGGTGTATTTTATTCAAAATTTGGAGTATCGATATTATAGAGCCATATAAAAATTCAAAAAGTAGCATACTGGATTACAAAACACTCATTAAAATTAATTAAAAGGGACTAAAAAGTCACGACTTAATACATAAAAATAAATAATCAAAGTTAAGTTAAAATTTTATTAAGAAAAAAAATATAATATAAAAAAATATTCGAACTGTGCCTTTAAAACTAACCAAAAATCAGATTAATTTTTATGCCTGTAACCTCCTATTTCCTTACTTAAAAAATCTTGACTAAATTGTTTTTTTAAAAATATTGACTAAAAATAAAAAAAACACAATGCAATAAACTAAATATATGTCTTTTAAGAATATTCATCTTTAAAATAAAATAAAATCCTGATCTAAAAACACTAATTAGAAAAAAACTTTAAAAATATTCATTAATACAATTAAAATTAAAAAAAAATGACTAGATAAAACTATAAATTGACTGGTTCTGATTGATTTTGATTAAAGTTCACAATAATATATCTTGTCTGTCGGTCTAAATTGTTCAATTTAATAGTAGCTTCTTTTTGTTTGCTCTCATAGTTAAATTTCCATGCATCTTTTGGTCTCATTAATTTTTTAATTCGCTTTAAAAATTTAATTAGAATTTTTTTTTATAAAATAAATAATTTTACTTCTTTAATCGTTCCTTCAGTTTTAAAAATGCGATAGCCTGCATAAATAAATATGAGGGATATAGGCACTCCTACAATTAAGCTTGCATAAACCTCCCCATTTCCTTGGTAAACATATCCATTTCCGTATTCCAAAGGAGCCCCGATCATGCCTCTCGATATCATAAAAGTAATGCACTATTTTAAATTAATCAAATTAACACCATAAAAAATGAACGCCATTTAACTTACCACAACAATTGCCGGACTAATGTATTTCCAGCAATAGATCCAGAAAAAATTAGGTACCCTGTTAATCATTGATTTTAAATCCTCACAAAATCTTTCACATCCTTGACAAATTGTATATTAAATTAAATAATTTTTTTTAAAATCTTAAATTACCATAAGCATACATAACTCCAATAATTTCCAAAAAAACCACTATTAGAATAGCAGGCGCAACTGCATAGCTGTCAAACAAATGCACAATATAAGGTCCACCATATGTTACGGTTGGAATGGCTGCAATGAAGCACATACTTATCAACCCTAGCACAAACCAAGACCGCTTTTTGCCAGTCAATTGCGGAAAAGTGTCACAAACTCCGGTTATCACCGCTTCAAGTCCACCAAACTATTTTGTATTCAAAAAAGTTTTCAACAAAATAATTTTAAAAGTTTATTTTTTATGATACCGTGCTGTCTATGCCCAGAGTAAAAAGCATGAAGAAAAATATCACAGCCCAGAAAGGAGCCCATGGCATTAGACTAATAGCTTGTGGGTATGTGATGAAAATTAAACCCGGACCTGGCTCTGTAACTTCTTGGATGGTTTTTCCTTGGACGTGAGCCATATGTCCAAGAGTTGAAAAAACCACAAATCCTGATAAAATACTTGTCAAGCAATTGATAAAGCTGGTCAATAGAGCATCTCTTGAAAATATATTTTAATAAAACAAACATTTTTTAAACTAAATTAAATTAATAAATACTTGTAGCAATTGTTGTTTCGTTTGTTATAGCTACTCAAAGCAATGATAGTTCCAAATCCTGGTCCGAGGGAGAAAAATATCTGTGTGGCTGCATCGACCCAAACTTTCATCTCAAACAAACTTCCCCAATCATCTACACTTAGATAAAATTTTATTCCAATCCAACAGCCTTCTAAAGTAAGTCCGCGGATAAGCAATATGAACATGACAATGTACGGCGCAATAGCAGTGATCCATACGGCTTTTCCAGCGCTTTTAATTCCTTTCCATAGAGCAAAATATACCGTAACAAATACCACAAACAGACTGAGTATTATTTCCCATTTTATGCCACCCAATTGTTCCAAGCCAGTTGATTTATGCATCTCAGTTAAATAGCGCGTAAAAAACTCTTGGGTCGGATTGTTGAATTTTTTCTCACAATTTAGAAATACAGTCACCGATTGATTGACATAAACTTGACTTATTTGTTCCTCAATTAAATTAGTAAGTAAAATTGGATCAAAAAAATATGCTGGTATAGATTCTGGGAGAAGATCAATTTTGGGTGCTTCGTAAATTGTCTGATTGACCAAAACATAGTAGGAGTTGATCCAATTTTCGATTTGTGCTCTTAATGTATCATTAAATGAACCTTTAGCTTGTTTGACTGGGACTGTAAAATTACTTCTACCAGTTATGTATTTACCAAGTTCAGTTACAGCTTGATTACCAATATTTTGAACTCTTTGTCCATTTTTTTTATTATTAAAAATCACAATTCTCCTCTCTATAGAACTACTTTCAAATGGATAAACTTTGGTTACATAAGATCCATCCATGCTCAGCTGATAATTAGTGTTATATATTGAAAAATTGTCTGTTTTCATGCGATTATTGTTGTTAATTGGCAAGCAGCAAAGAGTGTTCCATGACTTGTCACAGTCTTTCCATGGAAGTTCAGATTTAAAAGACAGCATTAGATAGTACACAGCCCATGCGATCACTGTGTTGTAAAACATGGCCATAAAAAGATCAATCACAAACGATGTTAGTGCAAGACCTATAATTTACTTTTTTTAATAAAATATTTTTTAATAAATCTTCTATGAACCTTTTAATATTGGGCATATTTTTTCCATTAAAGTGAACAGACCGGTTTGATGATATTGACCTAAGATTAATTCCATAAAAAAAAGTGGCAGGCCACAAAAAGCTAGCTGAACAAAGTAAGGGATCAAGAATCTACCACCACCATTTTCATACACAACTTTGGGAACTGAAAGAGAAAAAAAAATAAAAAAGAAAAGTTTGTTTAGTTTGAATCAATACATCTCCAGATATTTCCCAAATCGACACTAAAACCAATAATTGCTAGCAAAAATTCGGTTTTATGGCTCCATTTTTCTCTCGGAACACTCGCATTAGATATGGTTTCTGACCTTTTTTCAGCCTCAATTGCGTCCATTTTGGTTTCTGTAATATCAGTTTGAATATTGGTCAAATAAGAGTTTCCAATTTGATTTTCTTCTTCAACTAAAGTCTCTTTAATTTTTATATTTTTTGAATTTTTAGTAAATGGCATTATAATGTAAGGTATGATGGGTGCCCGAATTACTGGTTGAGAAAATTCAGCATTAGGATGATCAACTTGTTGTTGGTTTAGACTAATTGGCATTTCTCCGATGATCAAAGCGCCTGATGTTTTAATGGACAAAGAATTTGTATCTTCATCCGGTTTTGTGCTCGATGCTGCATTCTCGTTCATGGTAGATTTCTCTTTTACTGTCTCTAAACTAGAAAGCTTTTTCTGAGGTGTATTCACTACAAGAAGCTCTTCATCGCTCTCATGATGATCAAACTTAAAATGATGATTGAATGATATTAAAGGTGCAGTTTTGGCTTCTTTATCCATAATGAAAAATTTATTAAAAGCTTAGATAAAAATTTGAAAATAACTATTTTGTGTAGAAAAAAAAAGATTTTGATTAAAAGAATATTGTATTTCATGCCGGCACCTAGCTTGGCGAAATGTGTCAAAACAAAAGAAGAGCAACTACTTAAATTATTGAAAATTTAATTAATATTTTAATTTTTGAATGATTTTAAAAGCTTTTTCTATTCGAATACATTAGTTTTCTAATTAACAAATATAATTAATGACAAATCTTATCATTTTTTTTTATTAAAAGATAAGTTTCAAATATTAATTTATAAACTGGCTGGGTTTCGCATTTGAATAAAAGATACCAAAATAGCGATCATTCGGCTTCAGTTGATTTTTCTAAAGTATCTTTAGCCAAATTTTGAATTAATTAAATTTTTTTTCTTGTTCTTTTTTATATCCAATATATGCGTTCTAATTAAAGATCAAATTTGCTAAGATTTCAAAAAGTCATCAATCAGATATAATGGAATTTCACGTTTTTCAAAAAAATATATTAGTTTTCCAAAAGTTATATTAAAAACAAAATTTAATACTAATCATATAAACATTTAAATTAAATTCTATGCTATTTTAACCACAAATACACAAATTAGCAGATGTTTGAATTCTTGACTTGTTCCGAAGTGATTGCAGTTGACAGCAGTTGATCTTCTTTAGTCTCATTTTTTACTTTTTGGTCTCGCTCTGGAGTAATTGTGAAAATCAATCGCTAAAAATATAATTTTAGAAAATAAAGTTATCAACTAAATTTGTCACAAAATAAATTATCCAACTTCTTTAAATGATCCTTTAGCAACAATTAATCTGTAAATTGCGACCAGTGGAATAAGGATGCATGATGAAGCCGCAACCAACCAACCTGTAAAATTTGACCACTCTGGATACAAATAAGAACTGTTTGTTCGCATAATCTCCAATGGCCGATAACCATAGATTCCAGTAGCTAAGATAAGCTAAAAAAAATGTAAACAAATATCAAAAAAATAGTCTAAATCAAATTTACAGCAATGCATGAAGGAGTTATGTATTTCCAGCAGTAACACCAAAATTTTCCCGGATAAATGCCAATCATTTCTTTTATGTCATTGCAGAATCGATCAGTTCCTTAACAAAAAAATCATTTTATTTTTCCTTGATTGTTTTCATTTATTACCATAAAGCCAAGCAATGGCAATATTTTCT
Source organism: Brachionus asplanchnoidis (assembly GCA_025491095.1). Classification (NCBI taxonomy): domain Eukaryota; kingdom Metazoa; phylum Rotifera; class Eurotatoria; order Ploima; family Brachionidae; genus Brachionus; species Brachionus asplanchnoidis. The sequence continues at coordinate 3,399,000 of JAILYF010000006.1, forward strand.
ATCAATACTGCGAACAGAATTGAATATACAGCTGAGTAGTTATTTAAAAATTCAACCAAAAAATATCCTCCTTCGGTACAGCTCGGTAATCCGGTAATCAAATAAAATGAAAAAAGAAACGCGACAAAAATTTCGCGTCTTTTCCTCAAAATAGGATACTCATCTGATAGGGCTGTAATGATTGCTTCGCTACCACCAAACTAATAATTATTAATTGAATAATTAAAAAAAAATTTAATAATTTAAAGATTAAAATTTTAAAAATTAATTCTTACCGAACTGTCCAGACCCAAGGTAATGAGCATCAAAAAAAAGATTACAGACCAAAATTGAGGAACTGGTAAAATGCTGATGGCTTCCGGGTACACTATGAATACCAAACTTGAGCCTTCTTTGGCTACTTCTTGTATTGACTTGTTCGAAACTTGACTCATATATCCCAAATACATAAAAATTACTGCGCCAGACACAAAACTCGATAGATAGTTAATTATTACTGTGATGATTGCATCTCTTTTTTATTTAAATTCAAAATTAAAATAAATTTTATTTTTAAAAATTTTTTTATTAAAAAATTTACTTGTAAATGTTATTATTGAATGGATTGTAGCTAGAAAAGGCGAGCAAGACTCCAAAACCAGGTCCGAGGGAAAAAAATACTTGAGATGCTGCGTCCATCCAAACCTAGTGGGAGACTATGAACAAAAATATTTGATTTAAATAGTTAAAGAAAATACTAATGGATTTTTTAGTAATGCCATATCAGGAGTTAGATAATATTTTAAGCCTTCTAGGGAGCCTGTTAAAAACAAGGCTCTAACGGCAAGGATGATCAAGACAACATAAGGTGCCAAAGCTGTAAACCAAACAACCTAGAGAATGATAAGAATAAAACGAACACGAAAATTTTTTTTTAATTGTATTGTGAATTTAAAATACAAATTGAACAAAAATTTTTCATCCTTTAATAAATTAAAACTAAAGTTAAAAAAATATTAGAAAAGATGCTGCAACATAGTGAAACATACTTTTTTGCACCTTTTTTACCCAAAATAATTTTTTTTCATTCTAAAAAAAAACAAATAATAAACGATCAAAAAGATTTAAATAGATTATTGATTTGATTTACTAAAAAAAATAGAATATTAAAATTTTATTTTAGGTAAAAAAGGTTGTTGCAGTATTTTTTCTAGCATTTTTTATTAAATTTGATTTTAAAAAATCAAAAAATGAAGAATTTTTGTTCAATTTGTATTTGAAATTCACAAAACCTTTTTTATTCAAAAAAAAATTCACTTTTCCAGATGTTTGAACTCCTTTCCACATACTGAAATAGCAAATAATGTATATAAGAAATAAACAGCCAACATTTTCCCATAAAATGCTTCCAAAGTTATCCATGCCCAAATCATCGCTAAATCGATACATTCGGTTGCTAAATAAATATTTTTTTTTTATAAAATTTTTAATATAAAAAACTAATTTTAAATACAAAAAATATTCTTCAGATGAAGAAATCAAGTAAGATGTATTTTTAGAACTAATTGATGAATTAGCTGAACTATTTGTATCAATATTTTGTTTAAGTATTGACGATATTTCATAGCAGTTTTCAGAATTCCATGAATTGTCTCAAATTGAATAAATTAAAAAAAAATTAAAAGATTTAATTTATTTTATGTTACTGCAAGTTCCCCAAGGAAGTCTACTTGAAAACGATCCAAACAAATAGAACAAACCCCACGATATGACAACATTGTAAAAAAAATCAGTATAGAATGCTATTAAAACGACAGCATATCCGACTCCAGATAGGAGGGGACAAACTTTTTTCCAACAAGTTATCGCTCCACGTTTATAATACTGACCAAGTGCCAGTTCCATAAAAAATAGTGGCAAACCGAGCAAAAATAACATTATTGTGTAAGGTATTAAAAATGCGCCTAAAATAATTCATTATTAATAATTTTAAAATTGTAAAAATTTCAATTGTTTTTGAAATACCTCCACCGTTTTTAAAGCATAAATATGGAAATCTCCAAATAGAAGCTAAATCGACTGAAAAGCCGATAATAGACATCAAGAAGTCGAATTTTTTCGACCATGTCTCCCGTGCTTCTTGACTAGTTGACTTATCATCTATATCATTACTATCCTCCAACATTTTGCTTGAATCAATTTTTTTCATTATATCATTCTCAATAAATTTATTGTCTTAAATTAAAAGGATATAGATTAATTGTTAAAAGTTGAATTAAAACCGAGCTTTAAGACTTAATTTTGAAAATCTAAAAGCATTTGTTGCTTTAATTTTAGATAAAGCGATTAATTTTCAATTAAAAGAATAAATTGACTATTTTTAATTTTTATTTAAACTTTTTATTAAACTAAATATTTTTTTTATTCAAAACTAAGAAAGTATTAAATTTTGTCAAATATTTGCGCTACAATTTAATTCCGAATTCATATTTTAAAAATTTAAAGTAAAATATAATTGATTTTTATTTCATCTAAATTTTCGGCAACATAACAAAAATTGCTTTATCGGTAAAAATAGATCCCATTTAGAGTTGTCCTTAAAGAAAAAAATTTCCGTATCAAAAGAAATCTTTGTCAAAACTCATTTCCCATCATTTTCCATCTTAAGTTACTAAAAGTATAAAATTTTATAAACTTTTTAAGTAATCTTTTTTTAATAAAAAAAATTTTGAATGAATAAAAATTTTTTTAATGCATCAATTTATTCAATTTTGATAACGAAAATTTTTTTGAAATTTTAAGTAATTTATCTTATTTTAGGATAAAGTCCCGAAAATGAATGCTATGAAGTCAAAGTTAAAAAATATATATTTAAATCGGAACAATATTAATAAAATAATTATTAAAATACCTTGTTGATTATTTGTGCCCAAAGAAGAAAGTGTTTGACTTTTGGCAAGTGGCACTGACTCAAATTTAAAATCGTTACTTTGCATCGATATATTGCGTATTTCTTGGTTCATTTTGAACTAAAAGGACATCTAAAAAAAGCTAGAAAAAAATAAAAAGTTAGACATGCGACTTTTAGAATTTAAGGAATTAAGAACATGACTGAAAAAAGAAATAAATTTAAAATCGATCAAACCAGTCGGGAAATGATGTGTCATTACTTTCTCATAAACTTGTGTCTGTTGATTACCTAAACGGAGTTAAATTAACTTTGAGGAACGATCGAGGGAAAAATTTTTTATGATTGTTTATTTTGTAAAAATGGTTTTATTTATTCCTCTTTAAAAAAATAGATACTTACACAATTATTATTATTTTAATTAGATATAATGGATTTCTAAAAGCTAAAGAAAATACTCTCAAAAAGTTTGCTTGTCTGTGCTGATTTAATCTTTTTTTTTAAATTATATTCCAGAAAAGGTAAACAGGAAAAAAATTTACTCAAATTTACAAAAAAAAATGATAAAATAAGCCATGGAAACTCAATTCTATTAAAAATTTTATTCAAGATAAAATTGGAATATTTTTGGCGAAATTTAATTTCCGAAGAAATGTCAGTCATCTCAATTTTTATCAATAATTTTTTATTTTATCAAATATCAATCAAAAGGTATTAGAATTATTCAAAGTTTACAACTAGATAAAATACAAAGAGAAAATAAATTATTTGATTACGTAAAAAGACCTAAATTAATACCATTAGATTTACTGTTAAGATAAACACTAGCTTGAATATTATCATTCATCACTTAAACCACGAAAAAAAGTCCTAATTAAATACATGGCTTTCCAATTTTAATCCCCATTTACTTAAGAATAAAGTCTGAAAAAAACAAATTTTTAATTTAATTGTAAATTATTTTGATCGAACAGAATAAAGGACAAAAAGATAAAAAAAAAAAAACTCAAAATTTAAATTTATTACAAACATACACAAGGATATGAAAAAAAAATTGAAAAGTTTTTTTTCAAGATGAATATCATGACTAGAAAATTCCCCAAGTATTTTAAAATAATAAATTGTCTTAATCTTGATGACTCGAAGTTCCGAGATCCCAAAGTCAATTTTTTCTCCCCTTTAACAAATTAATCAAAATCCTGTTTTTCCATTAATCCTGGAGTAATTATTCTAGGAAAATTATATTTAGCGGAAGATCACGAAAATTTCCGCCAAATTCTCAACTACTGTCAAAGCATTTTTCCCAGTCATTTTTCATTGCTTAACATGATCGTGAGATTTTTTTGCATTCAATAAATGTGAAGACTTTTATGCTAAAACTGCAAGAAAATTTTGAAATATGGCAAATCTATATGCATTAGACAACCCAAGAGTATATAAATTTTTTAATATAAAGCCTGATCTAGCAAATTTAAAAAGAAAAAATTTAATTTAATTCCATCATAATTTTGTGAAAGACAATAAAATGACTAAAGGTAGTTCAAAAGAAATTTGGGACGATGCGCCCGAAGACTTAAACGAGGACATTCTCAAGCTGCCAACAGAGGACATAGTCTCACGAACCCGTCTACTAGACAACGAAGTAAAGATCCTTAAATCCGAAATAATGCGAATATCCCACGAGCATCAATCGCAAAAAGAAAAGATCAAAGAAAACAAGGAAAAGATAAAAATGAACAAAACACTGCCCTATTTGGTCTCAAATGTAATTGAAATATTGGACATTGATCCGCAAGGCGACGAGGAAGAGGGCGCCAATGTGGACTTGGACTCGCAGCGAAAAGGAAAATGTGCAGTAGTCAAAACTTCCACAAGACAAACTTACTTTCTACCTGTTATTGGTCTTGTCGAGCCAGAAGAAATGAAACCAGGTGAACTAGTGGGTGTCAACAAAGACTCTTATCTAGTCTTAGAAAAGCTTCCTGTTGAATACGATTCCAGAGTCAAGGCCATGGAAGTGGATGAACGGCCGACTGAAAAATATGGTGACATTGGAGGCCTAGACAAGCAGATAGAGGAGTTAATTGAGGCTGTGGTCTTGCCTATGACTCACAAAGACAGATTTGAAAATTTAGGTATTCATCCACCCAAGGGTGTTTTGCTGTACGGACCTCCGGGTACCGGAAAAACACTTCTTGCCAGAGCTTGTGCTGCACAGACAAAGTCAACATTTTTAAAGCTTGCCGGACCCCAATTAGTCCAAATGTTTATTGGAGATGGTGCTAAATTGGTGCGAGATGCATTCGCTTTGGCCAAAGAAAAGGCGCCAGCCATTATTTTTATTGATGAATTGGACGCTATTGGAACCAAGCGCTTTGACAGTGAGAAAGCTGGTGACCGTGAGGTTCAGCGTACCATGTTGGAGTTGCTGAATCAACTGGACGGATTTCAGCCAAATCAGGACATTAAAGTTATTGCAGCCACCAACCGTGTTGATATTCTAGATCCGGCTTTGTTGCGTTCAGGTCGTTTGGACCGTAAAATAGAGTTTCCGCACCCGAACGAAGAAGCCCGGGCTCGTATTATGCAGATCCATAGCAGAAAAATGAATGTTAATAAAAATGTCAATTTTGAAGAATTAGCTCGTTGTACAGATGATTTTAATGGAGCTCAATGCAAGGCTGTGTGCATCGAAGCTGTAAGTTTTTTTTTTGTTTTTTTTTTTTTTATATAGTTGGTTTTATTAATTTTTATTTTTTAATTTTTTTAAAGGGTATGATTGCTTTAAGACGAAATGCCACTGAAGTCAATCATGAAGACTATATGGATGCCATTTTGGAGGTGCAAGCCAAAAAGAAAACCAACCTTAATTACTATGCTTAATTTAACATGGCCAAAAAAAACAGTGTTTATAAGCGATCGTTGTCGATAAATCGATTTTTTTCTATAATTTTAAATCTTGATTATATATAATTAATAAAGTTTTAAAAACTCTAAAAAATTAAATGATTTTATTTCTCAAGGTAATTATAAACCTTTTTTTTGAACTTCGGTGTTGTATCAATTCATAGAAAATTATTTCTTCGAAACATATCATAGATTTTTTTGTTGCATTCAAATTATGTAACAACTTTTATAAAAAAATATTTAAAAAAAAACAAAAATGTAGATTCAATTAAATTAATAATAGTTATATTTTTATGTCAACCAGAGTTGTTGATTTTTAATTTATTTTTTAATTTCGGCGGCGAAAATTGACTTATGGCATGTGACTTTTGAACAAGTCTGAAAAAATTTTAAAAGTATTTAAGGTTTATTTAATTTTGAAAATTTTTTTTTTTCAATTACAATTTCCGTTTTTTGAATATAGAAGGAAAATTTTGAAAATTTTGTCAATTTATTGTCTGTTAAAAAAAGAGACTATAAATTTTCTATAAATTATTTTTTCTTTATTTTATCCCTTTAAATAATTCTATGAAGTGAATATTCACTAGAATGTAATTTAATGTCATTTAGCGATTTGAAAAATAGAAAATTATTATTATTATTATTTGATATATTATATTATTTAATTATTTAAATAATATATAATATTAATAAATACATTTTTGAATATTAAAAGAAGTTCTTTAACACTGGAAATATCAATTTTTATATTTATTTTTTATTCGTGTCGAATCAGTTCAATATTTAATGAGGAAATTTTCATATTCATTCAAAATGATTGTTTATTTTTTTCAAAAAGATGGGATAAATATTTTATTTTTTTTTAAATTCCGATTTAATATTTTTTCACCAATGCTTCTAATCAATCGCCAATATTACGGAATAAAATTTAATTACCTAATTTCTATAAATTTTTTTAATATTGATAAAATAATAGCCAAAATGTTTTTTAACAAAATTTAACATTTATTATATTTTTCTTTAAATTATTCTTTTAAATATTAATTCGAAGACTCAAATATTTCAACTAAAGAAGAACATGAACATGAATTATTGAATATTTAGAAAATAGTTTGTCAAATGGGTCAAAAAGTTACTTCCAGTTCTATTCTAATTCTAAATTCTATTTTAAAGAGAACCTAGTAGAAATAGGCTAAAGACTGGTATAAAAAAACAATCTTTTTAGGAAATTTTATTATAATAAGCAAACAGAATTTTAAAAAATAAAACTTTATTGGTCTTGTGAAGTTCAGTACAAAAGAACAGAACAAAATGATAAAAAATTGAATAATATTTTTTCTAATATATAAAAATTGTTCCGTGAATGCAACATGGTTTCATCAACTGTCAAAGTCTCCTGCTAATGATGTGCAAATTTTCTGCAAAATACATTACGCTCGAATATATTGAAATCAAATTCTGTTAAATTTGCAGAGTTTAGCAGACCTTTAAAGATGATACAACTTTGAATATTGCACCATGTTTCATTCACGGACCTAATTTTTATATTTTATAAAAAAATTCTTCAATTTTTTATCATTTTGTAATTAATTTCTCAATACCACTTTATTTTTGTTACAGTGTTTTTATAAAAGTTCCAGAATGAGATAAATTACGTAAACTTAAATTATCTAATTTTACATTATTTTTAGAAAGCTCACGTAATATTACGTAAATATTAGTCGGTAAGGATATGTAATTTTACGAAAAATTACTTAAGCTTACATTATAATACTTAACTTTTAGTAAAACGTTCCAAAATGCTTATGAGATTTTTGGTAAAAAAATGTTAAATTGACTTCTAATCCAAGATATTTAATTAATTTTATTATGAAAAATTTAAAAAAATTTCAACATTCATTTCCGTTTTTTGCTTAATTTTACCTAAAATTACACTATTTTTGGTAAAATTTTGTAATGAAAATATAAATCAACAAATTATTTAAAAATGGAAAAAAATAAATTTAGAAAATTAAAAATTAAATTTATAAATAAAAACGTGATTTTTGTGTTGTTAAATTAAATTAATAAATTCTAGTGAATTGGTCATAACAAGTGTTTAAATATTTTGTTCGATAAATTTAAGTATTAAAAACAATTTCAGTTTTTTTTAATAATTTTAATTTTTTAATTTTATTTAGCTTGAAATTAAGAAAATTAAAGTATTTTAAACTTTCTTTTTAGATGATAAGATATTTATCGAATAAGATTGGTACCATTTTAGATGTTGGAATTTTGGTTACTAGAGGAATAAGATATGCTAATAGACCAGATAAACGAAATTTTGATAAAGCCAAAGAGAAAAATACTCTTACTGTGGCTAATTTAAGTGGAGCAAAATTAAGAAAATTTAAATTACCATTGAATTTAGTTGATGAGGAAAAAAAATTTATTCTAAAAGGAAAAAGTTCACATTTAACAAACAATAGTGGAGATGATGATCCTGAGGCCTTGTTAAAAAATGAAGAAGATTTGGATTTGTATTCGATGAACGAAAATTTATATCATACAAAAATTGTTGATGAAGATATAAGGAATAAGAAAAGAGTTAAATTTGGCATAATAAAAAAAAGAATTGATAAATTAGAAGGATTAGATGAAAAATATGTGAATTTGTTGACATGGGATGCTAAAGAACAGATCAAACACTTGCATTTGTCTGATCCAGGTATGCTATGAGTTTTAGTAAGTAGTTTTTATTTTCTTCCTTAAAGAAACATGGACTGCGGAACGAATTTCCGAAAGCTTTCCGATTACTTTAATTAGCTGTAAAAAGCTTTTGAAATCAAAATGGGCTCCAAAGACTTTAGATGAACTTGAAAGACATGATGAAAAAGTAATTCAAAATTGGAAAAAGCTCAAGCAGCTAGAGGATAATCCCAACTCAGGTATTGGAATGAAAAATTGAAATTTTTAAATAATTATTTTTTCATTAAAGCTGGTCCGGCAATCAACATATACCGGGAATACAAAAAAATGAACAAGTTGAATTTACTGAGAAATGCTACTGGGCTAACTGGGATTAATTTTGAAAGAAAATCACATATCTTTAGCGATTCCTATGCACTTCATGAGTCTCTTTTATGCGTATGTTTAGTTGAATTTTTATTTTAGTTTTTTAATTTAAGATTTTAGGAGCCCGGTTCATTTTCGAAAATTGTTGTACACAAAGATAATTATGTGAAAAAAGTGTTTGGTCGAAATTTAGAAGAGGAAGAAATGAAAAATGGCGCTAAAGATCATCTAACAAATCATAAAGATTCATTTGACGAACATTTAATGTTCACCAAAAATCAATTGAATAAAATTTTGTCTAAAATATTTGCAGATGATAAAAATATAAAAAAATAATTTTTTTTCTAGTTAAAAATAAAATAAATAAAGCCCTTTTGTATATCATTTTGTATTTAATCTATTGATAAAAAAAAATTAAACGTTTTATTTACGTTTTAGATAGTTATTTATTCACTATTTATCTCATTTATCTTTTAATTAGTCCTAATGAAGAGGAAATAGATAAGCTTTTAGAAATCCAGTTTTTAACTAATTAGTACACTAAATGCTTAATAAAGAATATTTTGGAAAAAATGTATTAGCAAAAAAAATTATTAAAAATTAATTTCAACAAAAATTAAAAAGAGATCTAATAAATTTGAAATATTTGAAGACAAAAGATTTATTTTTATCGATTAAAAATATTTAAAAAATAGCATTAAATTTTCAAAATATTTTTATTTATCTCTTACAATATCACTAGAAAGCTAGGATATTTAGTTGAAATCCAAATTTTTGAAAAGTGAATATGTTGATATGCTTTATTAAATTCGAGACAAAAAACTTAATATCGAACAAGATATATTAAAATATTTAATTTTAAAGTTTTTAAATTACAACCATTTAATTACAAATATTTAATTTTCAAGTTATTAGTCATTAACTTTATTTACTAAATCAAATTTTTTGTTCAAAAAAAATAGCATTTCAATATATTGATTGTCAATAGATGAAAATTGTAAAGTCAAAGTGGTTTGTTCATTTAAATAACTTCATAATTTTTGCCTTAAAGATAACTCTTTGGATATCTGTCAGGCTTGATAGTTACTTTTTTTTGAAAAAGTGATAATTATATAATAATTACCATTTTCAAGCTTAAAATAAAATGAAAAATTCCAAAATTGCTATTTTAATTAATTATTTATTTATTTATTTTTATTTATTTGTTTCAAAAATTACGCCAGATTTGGCGATGATAAAATTGCGATTTTATCTCTGTAATTTATTACATAATTTTTTTAATTTTTCAATATTTACTATAAATCATTATTTTAAAACTAGATTATATGTATATAGAAAAATTTAACCATTTGACTCTAAGAAAAGGCATTTTAATCTAACTTGCCAGGACTGATTAGTTGATCCAAATTTTTATCTTAAATAAACAAAATCTTTTATTAAATTTTTTGTGAAAAAAAAACGTGTATTAAAAAGGGAAAATTTTTTTTTTAATTAACAAATAAATAAATTATCGAATTAAATCAAGTAAATATGAGTGAGATTTATTTTTATATTGAGATTTTCATTTTATTTCTATTTACAATTTAATTTAAAAGTAATATAAATTTTTATTATTTATTTTGTATTTAATTTAAAAAATATCAGTTTATTTATTCTGACTGTGTTTAGGTCAAAAAATAATAGCTTTGCAAGAAAATTTTCCGCATTTTCCAATTTAATTTTGTCATCTTATCATGCTTTTTGCCAATCGTTAATTAGAATAGTTTTGAAAATTATTCATTTATTTGTTTTATCCGTACCTTCAGAATATAAAATAAAATAAAAAAAGCTTTACTTATTCTTTATTTACTCATTTAAAATCACTTTAAAAATGGAATTAATACCAAAAGACGGTATTTCTAATTCCATTGAGTTCTGTACGAAGAATATTAGGTTTTAATACTTTAAAGACTTTTTAAATTAAAAAACCAGGAATACAGAAAAGTCAATTAATTGATAAGCTAAATGATTTATTCATTATTTTTTCTCTATTCTCTTATTTTAATATTTTTCTTTATTCGTACAAAATTACTTGAATTTTTCAATGCTTAATTTTTTCTATTTCCACGTTTCTACGTTGATTTAATTAAATTCTACGTTTTTTCATCTTTCTATGCTTTATTATTTATCTTTTATTTTAATTTACTTCCGTTGTTGGCTTCGACAGAAGAAAATGAGTTATTTGATAGAGGTTCATTAGCCATCAAGTTACCATTAGAATTAAATTTTCAATTTTTTTTATTATTTTCTTCAACTCACTCATGTTTACTTAAAATTTTTTACAAAAAATATACCGAAATTTGCCTCAAAATTTCGGTAAAAAAAAATCTATCAAATTTTATTTTATTTTGTAACTGTTTCAAAAAATTTAGAAAAAATTTTTTTCGAAAAAATAGGAATTTTTTTTCACTGAATTTTGAAATAATTATCGGAAACTTACGCTAAATATTTTTTTAATTACGATATTTTATGTAAAATATGGTAAATATCTTAAATTGACCAAAAATTAGCCTAAAATATGGTGAATTCATCATATCGTGGCAGCACTGTATTTAGTGCTTGGTAATAAATGTACCAAATTTAAATTAAGACATTTAAAAAAGCGATGAAAAAAAAAATTGAAAAGAAACACTGCATTTGATCCAAGTAAAAAAAGCAAATAAAATTGCACGAAATTTTTGTCTACAACCATTTTGCATGCATCTAAATTTAAAAGTGATTTATTTTAGCCATAGTTAGCTTTGCATTTTAAATTTATGTTATTTAACATGGTAATGTGTGAACGCGTGGCACAAATTGTGCTCCAACTCGCATCATCACTTAAAAGACCACATCTAGTGCTTGGATCCGATCCTTAGCACATTTTTTTCCAAAATTTAGAGCTTAATATATTCAAAAAATATGTGAAATAACTCACTGCAAAGCCATGTGTATGATATAAATTGCAAGCTTTGTAAAATTTAAATTTTCATTTTAGTTTAAATGCAATTTTGCGAACACATGGTTTCCAAATTTCCCAATTTTCCTTTTATCTCTACCATTTTTTTGTGCTAAAATTTAATTTTAATTTGCACCAAGAACAAACAGCGAGCATGTCGAACGATGGCTCCAAGCTAGAATATTTGGCGCCCAGAGCGAAGCCTGTGAGCACAGAGGACAAAAAAGCCGGCTATCTGCCCGAGCCCAGCGAGCGCATGGCCCTCGAGAATAACTTCTATGACGAGATAAACAAGAACAATTCCCGAAGCTGGGATAAATTGAGCGAGGGCATGAAAAAAAACCCGTTCGTGCCGCTGGGCTGCCTGGTCACCATCGGTGTCCTGGCCAATGGCATTCTGGCCATGCGCAACAAAGACCGACTCAAATCGCAGCGCATGATGCGGTACCGCATCGCTGCCCAGGGCTCAACCATCATTGCTCTGGTAATCGGCACCATGGCCTCAAATTACTTCGCCAAGTCCGATTAAACATTTTTTTTTACCAATTCACTGACTCTTAATTTATTAATAGGATTTTATCAATAAAAAAAAAATTGTTCCTAGACTTTTGCTGGTTTTTCGAAAGCTTTTGGAATTCACATTTCAAAGTGGCATTCAAACAATTTTTCTCAGCACAACAAAAAAAAATTTCACATTTATCTAATAGGAGATAATTTTGTTTAGATATATCTAGAGATAGATAGCCAAGATGGAAAAGAGTCAAAACGGTGTTGAGGAGCCCGCGCCGATCAGTTTGCCCAAAGAAGTGGTCAAGCGAGTGAATGCACTCAAGAATATACAGCTAAAGATGGTCGACATTGAGACCAAGTTCTATGACGAGTTGCATCGGCTTGAGTGCAGATATGCGGCCATGTTTGACCCGCTGTACGCTCAACGGGAGCTAATAGTGAACGGCGCTTATGAGCCAAACGAGCTGGAGGGCAGATGGGCCTTGGAAGAGGAGCTGGCAAGCGATTTGGAGAGCAAGGCAGTGATCAGTGAGGTGGCAAGTGTTCCCGAGTGCACATCGGTCAGAGGAATACCAGAATTTTGGTTGCACGCGATGAAAAGCACCGAAATAATCGGCGAAGCTATCCAGGAACATGATGAGCCAATTTTAAAGCATTTGAGAGATGTTCAAGTGAAGTTTCGGGACGTGGTACCCTATGGATACACTCTCGAGTTTCACTTCGATCCAAATGAGTACTTTACTAACTCGGTGTTGACCAAGACATACGAATTGACCACAGAAAATGATCCCAAAGACCCGTTCACCTACGACGGTCCGGCTTTGTACAAATCGATTGGGTGCGTCATCAACTGGAACCCGGAGAAAAATGTGACCATGAAGCTGGTCAAAAAAAAGCAAAAGCACAAGAGTTCTGGAACTATTCGAATTGTGACCAAGGAAGAGAAGCAGGACTCGTTTTTTAATTTTTTTGAGTCGCCCACTCCGGACGGAATTAGACCGTCGTACAGACACATTCTGGACCCGGCCTTTGTGCCAAAAGAGGATAATGAAGAACAAGATGAAGAGGATGAAGAGTTGTACGAGGCGGATTTTGAGATTGGACACTTTTTCAAAGAGTTTTTAATACCAAAAGCGGTTCTTTACTACACTGGCGAGCTGGTCGATGAGAGTGGATATGATGACGATGACTATGATGATGAAGATGACGAGGAAAATGCGCAAAATGATGAAGAGGAGGAGGAAGAGACTGATGAGGAGAACCCTAAGCCAAAAGCTAAAAAATCTGCCAAAAAAAACACCAAAGCCTAGGCTATTTTTTTTTAAGCGAATCTCAATTTTTTTTTAGTTCTGGATGTTGTTAAATATTTTGGTTAAAATGTCCGGGAAAAAAAAGTTTTATTTTATTTTTCTTTTTTTTTTCTAAACAAAATAAAACTCTTTAGTTCAGTTTTTATCTGATTTATTTGGTACAACATTTTTGCCATTAAAAGCAAAATTTTAAAAATTAATATTAGCGATTTTTTTTTTAATTTATATTATTTTTTAAACTGGAGAGTTCAATTTTAAACTGTTGTATTTGATCCAAAATTTTTGTCATAAAAAGCAAAATTTTAAATATTAAAATTTAAAAAGTTTGTTTGTTCTATTTATTATTTGAAACTAGTCAGTTCAGTTTGTAACTTTTTTATATGGTAAACAATTTTGCCATTAAAAGCAATATTAAAATTTACTAAATTTTTTCTTTTTCTTTTTTGAAACTCTTTAGTTCAGTTTTTATCTGATTTAATTGGTACAAAATTTTTGTCATTAAAAAACAAAATTTAAAATATTACAATTAACAAAATTTCGTTGCATAATTTAATTTTCTAAACTATTCAGGGCAGTTTGTAACTTTTTATTTGGTAGGCATTTTATTTTAAATTTTGCCATTAAAAGCAGAATTAAAATTGACTAAAAAATGCTTTTATTTTTCCTTTTTTTAAACTTTTCTGATAAATTTTTATCTGATTTGTCTGGTAAAATATTTTTCCATTTAAATTACTAAATTAGCAGTTTTTTCCTTTTTATTTGGTAAACAATTTTGCCTTTAAAATCAGTATTAATATTCCTAATATTAATGCAGTAAAAAATATTTATAAGAACCAAAATTCTTTTTGCTTTTTCTTTTTTTTAAACTTTTCAGTTGCATTTTTTGTCTTATTTATCTGGTAAAAAATTGTGCCATTAAAAGCAAAATTTAAAAAAGTAAAATTAATTTTTTTTCTATTTCTATTTTTTTAAAACTATTCAGCTAAATTTTCAACTGATTTATTTGCCACAAAATTTTGCCATCTAAAGCAAAATTAAAAAAAAAACTATTATTAACAAAAAATTTTTTTTTATTTAAAGAACAAGTTATTTAGGTATTTAGAAATATGGAAAAATTACAGAGACGTGTAAATGCTTTGAAAAATGTGCAATTGAAGTTAGCTGATGCTGAGCTTAAGTTGTACGAAGAAATAAGCCAACTGGAGGCAAAATACCAATCTGTGTTCGAGCCAATTTACAGTCAACGTGAAAAAATAGTCAACGGTGAACATGAGCCCACTGACGAGGAAGCCAACTGGCCTTACAAGGACGAGCTAGACCAGGACGAAGAAGTGAATGGCAGCTCGGCCAAGAAGCAAAAAACCGAAAATGGTTCAGCAGAAGGCAAAGGAGTGCCAGAATTTTGGCTCAAGTGCTTAAAATCAACAAGCTTGTTGGGAAGCATGATCCAAACCCATGATGAGCCTGTGCTGAAACATTTGAGAGACATCCGGGTCAAATTGAACACCGAAAAACCTCATGGCTACACTCTAGAATTTCATTTTAATGAAAACGAGTACTTTGGCAACAAAGTTTTGACCAAGACATTCGAATTGAGCACTGACCGTGAAGAAGAAAGCCCATTGTCAACTGATACAACTAGATTGTATAAATGTGTGGGCAGCAAAATTGAATGGAACGAAGGCAAAAACATTACTATAAAAGTGACCAAGAAAAAGCAAACAAACAAAAGCAATGGTCAGACCAAAGAAGTGACCAGAGAGGAGAAAAATGGCTCTTTTTTTGACTTGTTCGACACTCATACCCAAGATGGCGTTAAGCCATCCATGAAAACCACTTGCAAAAAAAATGATGACAATGATGACTTGGACGAACAAGAAGAATTGGAACACTTGTTCGAATTGGACTATGAAATAGGCCAATTTATCAAGGATGTCTTGGTGCCCAAAGCTTTGTTGTACTACACTGGCGAACTGGTCGAAGACAATTTGGACAGTATGGACGAAGATGATGATGAGGACGATGATGACGATGATGATGAAAGTGAGGGCGAACAGCCAAAGAAATAAGTGCCACTAACAGAAATAAAAAATAAAAAGAATTAAATCCGTTGTTGTTTTTTTTCATTCCATTTTTTTGTTGCAAAAAGATCTCAAATAAAATCTTTGAAAAAAAAGCCTAAAACTAATTGACCAAATCTACGGCCTAACATCTGTAGTTAAATTTGAAAAAAAAAAATAAAAAAAAATTTTTAAATTTTTTTTTAAACAGAGATGTCTCAAAAAGGAAAGAGCCCAAAGTCACCAGCTTTCGACTTTGGCATGAAAGATGCCAAAAAAGAAATTACCAAATTGGAAGACATTGATCTGAATCAGTTGACAACCACATCGGTGCCAGTGCAAAAGCGCATAAATGCGCTCAAAAACGAGCAGCTGAAAATGCTCGAGTTGGAGGCCAAGTTTTACGAAGAGCTCCACGAGCTGGAGTGCAAATATGCCAAGTTGTATGAGCCATTTTTCCAAAAGCGGCGAACAATTGTGACTGGTGAGTATGAGCCAAATGAGCAAGAGGCTAAATGGGCTCTGAGCGAAGAACAAAAAGAGAATGGCGAAGAGGAAAAAAAAATTCTGCCTGTTGACCAAAGTAAGCTTTACCAGTGTGGCAAACAATTATTAAAAAAAATATTTAAAGCCAATTTAGACGACCAAAAAGGAATACCAAACTTCTGGCTGGAAACTTTGCAATCATTTAGGATAACAGCTGAATTGATCCAAGAGCACGATGAGCCAATATTGGCATTTTTGCAAGACGTCCGCGTCAATTTATTTGACCAAAAACCCTATGGCTACAAGCTAGAATTTGAATTTGCCGAAAATCCTTACTTTACCAATAAAGTATTGACCAAAACTTATGAACTAAAGACTGATATTGACACAAAAGACCCGTTTTCCTTTGAAGGACCTGATCTGGAAAAGTCAATCGGGTGCAAAGTTGAGTGGAAGGCTGGCAAAAATGTGACCATCAAATCGGTGAAGAAAAAAATCAAGCCCAGAAACAAAAAAGGTGTGCCCAAAGTTATTACCAAAGAGGAAAAACAGGACTCGTTCTTTAACTTTTTCGAGACTCCAAAAAAAGCATCGGACGAAAAAGCAGTGGCTGTGAAGTCCGATGAAGATGACTTAACTGATGAAGAAGAAGACGAAGAGTTGTACATGATTGCTGATTTTGAGATAGGACAGTACATCAGAGAAAAAATTGTGCCTAAAGCTGTTTTGTACTACACTGGTGAATTGGATGACATGGATGAGGATGACTATGATTATGACGATGAGGGCGATGAAGATGATGATGAGGACAATGAGGACGATGATGAAGTAGATGATGAAGATGACGATGATGACGATGATGATGATGATGACGACAATGACAAGGACAAGAAAGGAAAGACTGCTAAGAAAAATGTTGCCAAGTCTAAGGCCAAGTCAGGCAAAGGTCCTGAGCCACCTGCCGAGTGCAAACAAAATTAAATTTTTTTTTAATCTTGTTTTCATTTATCTATGCTGTTTTAAATTAATTTTTTTTTTCAGTTTTTTTTTGATGTGTATTTAAATTTTGTTGTTGCCAAAATGAAAATAAATATAAACCAAAGTGAACTGAATTTTTGATTTTTTTTCTTCTTCATTTGTGGTTTAACAGCCACTCTCGATATCCCTTTGCATTAAATTAAACCAACAATTTAAGAATGATACTACCAGGATTAAAGAGATCATTATTGAATGTGAGCCCAATATACCAGCCTGTCATTAGACCGTTTTGGCATTGGTTAAATCATGTATGGAATGAGTAATTATTAATTTTTTATTTTTTTTTAAAATCTTTGCAGAGAGACTTGGGATTAAAGGAAAAAAATCATGTATGCCTCTAAATTTCAAATTTAAATTTTTTTAAATCAAACAAAAGTCATTACTTGGGACTTTAAAAAAAATTTGATTAATAATAAAACAAGAAGAAAGAGTTTTGTAAATACTGTCTAAAAGCAAGTCCTTAACAGTTTCATTTGTGTTGATTCTTTATTTAAAAATAAAAAATTTATCAAATGAAATTTTTGTTTTAAAATTTTACGTATTAATTAAATCATTTAGAATTTTTATAGCTTGATTTAAAAATTTTAATTTTTTTTTTTCTAAATCAAAAAATAGAATCGTAATTAAATTATAATGAAAAAGAAATGAATTTTATTTTATTAAAATATTAATGAAAGAGTAAGGATTATGAAAAATTTTTTTATTAATTTTCTTACACAAAATATTTAGTTTTGTAATGATTTTTAATAAAACATTTATTTTTCCTAATTTTCGCGTTGACTGTTAATAAATAATTATTTGTCTTCGGTGTTGACATTTTAGATGATAGAATAGCAAACAAAACAAAATTATAAAAAATGAATTTTTTAAGACCAAAATCTGTTCTACAAATTGTACCAGCTGATTCACTGCGTATCAGCTCAACCATCTAAACACAAAAATCAATATACTGAAAAGTAATTTTGGTATTCAAATGTGTGTTCATATATTGGTAATTTTTCAGAGCCTGAAATTAAGTGATATTTAAAACGTTTTAGGTAGTTCAATTAAAAGAACCGACTTTAAAAATAATAGAGCTTTATCTTTTTATTTTGTATTTTATTTTTAAAATTCACAATATCTGGTATTTTTTTTTCAGTTTTTTCTGTAGCTATAGATATTAAAATCTAAAATTAAGAATAAAAATATTTTCTTTACTGGTAGAGTTGTTTATCACTTACACTTTGATATTTTTTCAATCCAAAGAATAGATTGAATTTTTTTTTCTTACAAAATTATTTAAGATAATTAAGAAAAAATCTAATCGTAATTATTCGTAAAAATAAATATTATTAATTCAAATAACCATTCAAAAAGTTTAAAAATTGAATATTATTTTATTTTTTCAGCATTAAACTTAGCGTTGAAAAAAATTGTTTTGAAATTCTTATTTTACAAATTTTTTTTTATTTCCTCAAAAATTTCCTTAAGATACGATACGAAAAGAATTGAAGAAGTCGGACCAAATAGAGCTTGTGCAGAGTGGCTTTTGAAATGTGGTGCTCAGGTTAAATTTAAGAATTGGGGTTCATATGTGGTTGATTTTAACAAAATGCCTCCCGGTAGTTTTGAAGCATTTAAAATCGAAGAAATAAAGGCCGAAAATGCATGCATCATGACAAGAGGATTTGAATATTTTAGTCAGTTTTATATGCTTTTTTTTAATTTTTTAAATTTATCTTTTTTTTTAGAAGGACTAAAAGATGTTAAAAAGATCAAATTTATCAATTGTGAGCTCATTGATGACACATCCTTGGCCAAGCTGTCCTATCTAAGAGGTTCCCTTAAAGAACTTCAGCTTGTGTTCCTACCTTCTGTTACAGACGTTGGAATCAGTTATTTATATCTTTTGGAGTAATTTTATCATTTTGCTTTATTTCGATTCTTTTATTTTCAAATTTAGAAACTTAAATGATTTGTACATAAACTATCTGCCCAAAGTTCAAGACTACGAATTGGCCAAAAAATTGTTACAAGAGAAATTGCCAAAATGCAATGTTGAGTTTCTTCAAAAAGCGGACGAAATCAAAACATAATTCTTAAATTAAATAAATTATTTTAAATTATTTAAAGAAAAAAATATTTTTTAAGTTTGCAATAAATTGTAAATCTTTTTTTTAATAAGTTTATTTAATAAAAATAAATAAAAAACGCTTTTTTAAGATAAAAAAAATGAATCATAATGAAAACTTTGTGTCCCATATAAAAAGTGAATCAATGGAAATAATAGAAAAGCATGGTGAATTTTTAAAAGAAGATTTTGAAGAGTATTCGAAAAATGATATTTTATCATCATGTGATCCTGCTTTAATTGAAATGAATTATTCAAATGAGAAGATTAATGAGAACATAAACAATTTTTTTAGAATGAAAGAAGACAAATTAAATAAGAAAAATTTATTAAATTATTGTGGGATACTAGACCCAGGTAAAATAAACAATTTAATCATCTTAATGTAAAAATCAATTTTTATTGAATTTAGTTTCCGAAACTGTTGGCTGCGCTAGGTCTAAGTCAATTTATGTGGCAAAATTTGGAAATAGTCATATAAAAAGTAATCAATAAATATAATTGATAATAATTTTTTTCTAAATTTTAGAATTAAATTTTAGAGAGTAAAATCATAAATCCTTACGGTGCATTATCCCAAAAGTATCAACAAGAAATGTTAAATGTTCAAAAGAAAAAATTAATCGATTTTACAAAATGTAAATTCTTTCTTTATTTAAAAAAAATATATATTTATAATTTATTAAATGAAGCTTATATAAAACCAATCGACATCAATCAGCTAAATAAAGACAGAAACGGATTTTAAAAATAATTTAATAACTTAAGCTTTAAATTTTTTATTAAATGATAATTTTTAAGAAAATGCTCGAAATTTTATTACTATCCAGACTCTTTAAAGTCCACATTAATCAAAGCACTTGCCGGTCTCGCTGAATCACTGGTCCATTTACAACTTGTTGGTCTTGACACAGAATTCGGTTTAATCTTAAAAAATTAATTTGTTAAATTTCATTTTTCTTTATTGTGAATTTTGAAATTAAAAAAATTCAATAATTTTTTTTTCTAAAGATCAAAATGTGTCACCATTTTTTGCCAATATTCACAAATTATATTTTTTTTACAGAAGATAGCGTTAGACATCGTCTTACAATTAATTACAATTAATACAATTAATAGAAAAATTTTCACTTAATGATAAAAAGTTTTTGAATTTTTTCAATTTTGTCATAAAATTCACAATGCCTTTTTTAATTAAAAAAATCTTACTACACAATCTAAGTGATTTTCATCTTCATAATTGTGGTGATGAATTGGTTTAAACAGAATTAAATTTACACTTTCATTTAAAAATAATTCCAATTTTTCCTGTTCAAATTTATTAAACTGCATAAAAATTGTGCTTAATTGTTTCAATTCTTTAAAAATAAATGGATCGATTGTTTCCAGCTTATTTTCCATTAAATAAATTTTTCTTAGACTTGTGGCATATTTAAACAAATCCGGACTAAGATTTTCTAGTAAATTTCTACTAAGATCCAAAACAGTTAAATTTGTCTGAAACTTAAAAGTATTTGCTGCTAGTTCTTTCAATTGATTTTGAGATAATGAAAACTCAGCCAAATTAACTAAAGTACGTAAAGTATTTTCATTAAAAGAAGCTAGCTCATTGTTGCCTAGATAAAGATTTTTAAGTTTAATATTTTTTTCGAACATATTTTCATGAATAGAGCTGATTTTATTTCCTTCTAAAAACAAAATCTCCAGTTCAATCAGTGTGTCGAAAATTCCCTGCGTCAACTCTGTAATCTGATTATATTTTAAGTATAATACTCTCAGATTGACCGTATCTATAAATAAATTGGGTTCTAGATTTTTAATCTGGTTGTTGCCAAGTTCTAAATGCTTTAGATTGGTTAAGCCACTAAACAATTCTGGACTTAAATTTTCTAATTTATTTGATTCCAAGAACAATTTTTCAATATTAATTAAATTCTTAAAAACATTGGGCTTCAAATTGGTGATTCCATTTGAACTCAAATTTAGTTCTTTGATATTTACAAATGTCTCATTGAATAAATCCGGAATTATTGAACTTATATTTGATAGAGAGAGATTAATCTCGGCTAAATCATTCAACTCTTCATCAGATTTGTTTAATTTTTGTTTAATAAATTCTTTATTCAATTCAACTTCGCTCATTTTGTGCTTAAAAAAGTTTTAAATCATTAATTCGTCAAAAAGAAATAATGCTACTTTACTAACTTTATAAATCTGGTTTCTATGGTTCAAAATATTATTTTTCGATTATGTAAAATTCTAAAAAAGCAAACATTGCCTTTATTCTCAATTTTTTATTTTTTTTATAGTTTTTGTTAGTAGTATCTAGAGATATTAGAATAAGTTAAATTAAACATAAGAAAAAAAAAGAAATAAAATTTTAATTTTTTTCTAGTGTGAATAATTTAAATGGAAAAAAAAAATTTAATTATACTTAAGCTCAAATATGACGAAAAATTTAATTTTTAAATCGTGGAATTATTTTAAAGTCTCGTTTCAGAAAAAAACTGATTCTATTTTTGTTTTTGGAAAGTAACTTAGTTACAACTTCATTTATTGCTGGAAATTTCTATATCGTCTAGCGTTTTTCTCTCTTTAATAAATCACAATTTTATATGTTTCGGGAAACGTTTGTCGTAAATCAATTATAAAAGGGTTAAGGTTGTTGTTGTACAATATTTTCAATGTTACGAAACGAAGAGACTAATTTTTATAAATTCTTTTAAATTTAAAAACAAGCTAATAAAAAACTAATCAGAAATTCTATTGTAATTTAAGAAATTTTAAAAATTAAAAAAAAAAACATTCACTTAATTAACTTAATAAAAAAATACTATAATTTTACATTTTTTTTGAATCATAGATTTGATTTTTACAGATTTATATGGATAATTTTACAATTAATCTTGAATCTGAACTATCACATTTGAAGTCATCTTTTTTTAATATTTAATTTTTAATGATGAATAAAATTAATTGTTATCCAGTTTTTCTTAACATGTAAATGATTAGTAAACTTTAAAATTACCAACACTTACAAATGTAAAAAAATAGATGCACACAACCATTTCATTAATGGTTAACAATTTAACTAAACATTAAAGACTTACTTTATTGACTTAGAGACAATAAAATGGATTGAAAATTTTTGATCACATTTGTTCAAATGAATTGATTTTGAGTTTAAAATTATTGAAGAGTGAAGCTAATTGAAAACCTGGTTTGAATTAAAAAATTTACCTAGAAATTCACTAAAACATACAACTTTCAATCAGTCTCTTCGAGAGAGCAGAATTCCGAAACCGCGGAATACTGCCAACATTGCTTTGATAAAAAAAAACCCTCTTTTCCACAAGATCCTTCTACAACCTACAATATAAAGTTGTTTGAGCGCATCATATACCTAAACGAATTAAACTTTATAGCCTATAAAAGTGGAAAATTTATTTTTTTAATTCAAATTAACCTCCATTAGGAGAAGTAAAATAAAAATAAAAATTAAAGTTTTGCATAAAAATAAAAAGAAAGTAAAATTAAATGCTGATAAAAAGGAGAAAAAGAAAAAGATACAGTTATTGATAAAAACCTCATCTGGACCAAAGTGGAAAAAGAGGAAAATGATAATATCAATTGAAAAGTTTTGTTCAATGGTTTTTACTAAGTACAAAAAAAAAATATTTCTTCCTGAAAATTATAGAAAATAAAATCAAAACCCACGAGGGAATTATGTTTCTTTTAATAATAGAATTAGGTATTAAATTTTAAAACAATAGAGGACGAACACTAAAATAAATTTTGGAAAGCTCTTAAAAAATTATCTAAAAAAATAATGAGGGTTAGTCTTTTGAAATTGGGGTTGGTAAGGTATCAGGTTTTTATAAAAAAAATTAGGTCTACCTAGTCCCCGCAAACAAAAAATTATCACCCACAAATCAAAAACTTTTCCTTACAAAGAAAAAATTTTCAGCACAAAAATAACTTGACTAAGACAAAAACTGCTCTGCACAAATAAAAAAACTTCTAAGGACAAATTTTTTCCTGTTAGCCCTAAATAAGCTACTGGAAAACGACGAATTTGTTAATGAACCTAAAAGAGGTCGTCCACGATTAACTAGAAATTGGTTTTCCTTAAAATAGATTTTAATTTAGTTTTTTTATTAATTTAATATTTAATTTTATAAACACTATTTGAATAAATTTTTTAATTAATTACAAAAGCATTATTTAACAAATTTATTAAATTTTTTATTTAATAAATCAAAAATCTGTGTTTACCAGCTACAGTACTGCTACGAAAAACTGTTTTTACGTAATTTTACGTAATTTCGCGTAAAATTACCAAAGTAAAAAAAGTAAATATACCGGATTTTACGTAATTTCACGTAAAATAAATGTATATAATTACTTTTTGTTGAATATCATTATTTTACTTTTACTGTCGAAAGTAATTAGTTGTAAATTAATTGTTGAAAATAATTCCTTTTTGTTTAATTTAATTAGTTTAATTAGAAAATAATTACTTATTGTTGAAAAAGTAAAAATTCTATTTTTGACAAAAATAATTTATTTAATAAGTTGAAATTAATTAGTCTTTGTTTATTTTAATTTGTTTTTGTTCATAATAATTTATTATATTATAAAATATTTCAATAATCAAAATATATAAAAATCTTAATAAAAAAACAAATAACTTATTTGATTATTGCCTAGCTAGGCATTCTTTTGCTTTAGCTGGTCTTCCAGCTTTTGCTTTTGGAGCAACAGCTGTCTTAATAAACTTCAATGGCATTGCTAAATGCTGTTTATTTTACTGTTAAAGAAATAATATGAGAGCAATGATAATGCTTGAAAAATTAACTACTAATAATAATAACAATTTCATGAATAAATCCAAAAAACTTAGTTAACTCTGAAGTTTCATTCAAAAAGAGTAAAAACAAGATTTAAAGGGAACGCACAAGAAACACGGTCAGCTTTGTGATTTTGATAATTCTAAAAGAATAGAAGATAAACGTTTAATACAACGAAGAGGTTGCACTGTAAAACCTTTAATATTTTTTTTCAGCTTTAAAATTTTGCCACTAAATATATTAAATTAATTCTTTCAAATCAAACTTAAAGTTAAGTTTTTTTATTTTTTTCTACAAATTTATTTTCATTCATATAAAATATAATAAAAAACATAGAGCACATGAAATTTTTTAAGATTTTGAATTTTAATTAATTAAAAAAATGAGTATCAATCTAAGAGATGAATTAAATAAATTGAGCAGTACTGCTCCGCTTCTAAAGGATATTGACGAATATTCTGACGACGGTATATTAAAATTTTTTTGAAAATTTAAATAAAAATTCCTTTTTAAAAGAAACCAGTGCTAAAGTTGTAGAAAAATCTAAAGAGTACGAAGAAGAACTCGACTTTAAAGCAATAGACCAAGGAAATAAGCGTATTCGAGCACCCATTGGTGATCTTAGTGAATTTGGCTTAAAATATAAAGGAAAACCAATTAGTAGGAAAGAAATTAATGCTAGTGATATTGATGAAGATTTTGATTCTGAAAATGAAAATGGAGAGGAAGAAGACGATGGTGATGACAACGAAATAGATGAGGACGATGATGAAGAAGAAGAAGATGATGATAATGATGATGATGAGGAAGAAATGGAAGAATCTGATGAGGGAAAAGAAGAAATCGACCAAAAATACCAGCATAAAAAATCAAAGAATCAGGAGCCTTTAAAATTATCAAATTATAATCAAAAGGAAGAGATGGAAAAAGGAAAAGCAGTCAAAAATCAACTAAGTAAGACCAAAAGAAATTTTTTTTTAAATAAAAAATATTGAATAGGTTTTTGGGATAATTTGGTTGAAGCAAGAGTAAGATTGCAGAATGTTTTAAATGTAGCTAATCAATTTCCACAATTCGATCAATTTGATCAAATTCTTGAAAATTTATCTGAAGAATTCAAGCCTATCAATGAAGCTCAATTAAAACAAAGTAAATTGAATGAAATTTTTTTTTATTTAAATTAATAAATATAATTTTTAAAAGATCAAGAATCTTTAACTAAAGTTATGAATCAATTGATTGAACTTCAACAAAAACTTGTGCAACGAAATCCGGAAACAAATTACATTTTGAATGATCTAAAATTGGATAGTCAAAAATCAGAACAAAACGAGTCTCGTGGTGGTCAAGACTTGAAGAGAAAAATGATAAATAGTGAAGGAAGTAGCGAGGAATCGGATAATGATGAAAACGACGATGATGAAGAGATTTACAGTGACACTGATGAAGAAATGCGTGCAGATGAAATAAAACGAGCTAAAAAAGAAAAAAAATTAAAGACTTTTCATTTTAAATCTCTAAGACCAGATCAATTCGAAGATTATTTGGAAAAATTTAACAAAAGTTTTTTAAAATACAGAGATTCAACTATTCAAAAATGGTATGATAAAACTCGATTGACCACTGGAAAAAGCTTTGAATCACTGGAGAAACCAATTCTTCAACAAATAGAACATGTATTTTTTATAAAAAAAAAGTTTTTTTTTAATTAAATTTGATTAATTTTTTTAAAGATTCTTTTAGATAAAGAAAGAATTATTAAGCGGACCCAGCTTAAAAGAGGACAATATAAAATATGTGGCAAAGAGGACACAATTGAAAATGAAACTGATTTAGAATCTTTGAAAAATCGTCATTTAAAAGACTATGATTCTGAAATTTTTGATGATCAAGACTTTTACAACCAGCTGCTCAGAGAGTTAGTTGAGAGAAAATCGAACAACATTTCCGACCCTATCGAATTATCAAGAAAATCAATTGAGTTACAAAAATTAAGAGCTAAAAATAAGAAAAAGGTGGATACTAAAGCTAGCAAAGGTAGAAAAATAAAATTCGAAATTCACAAGCCATTGGTGAATTTCATGGCACCTGTTTACCGTACTTCAATGTCTGATGAAGCCAGGTATAATTTCATATTTTAAATTAAAATTTGCTTTTTTTTTATTTTGAATTTTTAAGAAACGAATTATTTCGTTCTTTGTTTGGTGGAAATCAGCGTGAAGAAAAACAAAATTCAAAAAATAATGACATAGATATTTCGAAGTTATTTAAAGGATTTTAATAAAATATAAAATTATTTTTTTGTTTAATTTTACAGCGATTTTATTAGACAACAAAAAAGTTTTTTTTCTTATTATGATTCTTGTTTAGAATAATGGAAAATTTTTTTTATAACCGGCAGAAATAGTTTTTCATATCGGCAAATGGAAGTTTCAGATAAAATTTTAAGATCAAAGCGATAATTTAAAATTTTAAAACTTATTTAATCTAATGATTTTGATAATTTTTAAGAAATAAATACTAAACATTGCTAGATATGTTATGTCTAATAATGTTTCATTATCAAATTAGCATCAAAATGATTTATATCTAATTAATTTAACAAAAACAATCAATAATTTAACTAATTCAAGTTAAGTTAATTCATAAATTCAAATTATAACTTTTATATGCATTTATTCAAACAAAATTAATTTCATTTTTCTACTTAAAAAATTTATAAATTTTAAAATATTAAATTTTTTTGTCTTTAAAAGTAAGTTTTCATTAAAATCAATGAAAAAAAATTAAACCTATTAAAGTTCAATAAAAAAGGACATTTTAAAATTTTTAAATATGAAAATAAACTTGACATGACATGTCAAATAATTGCTTTGGAAAAAATTTATTCTTTCTCTGTTATTATAAACAATATTACAATTTATATTATGATCTTTTGATCTTGATCTCAAACTTCAATTTGCTTTCATTTCATTCAATGAGAATTGATTTATTAATGATTAGGAATTCAGGATAGAAATGTCATTTTGTTTTTAAGAAGAAGTAACATAATTTTTTGCCCTTGAAACCATGAAGTTGCTCCACAAGCCTTAGAAATCTATCTTCAGCAGAATAACTTTGAATTGTTTTGTGCACATTCCGTCTTAAATCAAACCATGACACACTGGTGATCACACAATCTTTATTAACGTTCTGAAGCTTTTAATAAATTTCTAAGAATTATGTATTTATGGCTACCATTGACAAACATCAGTTCTTTTTACCGTATTTCATCACCAGTAGCATGAATCATTACAAAAAGCAACATAAATGATGCATGACATGACAATGACTAATTACAAATATATATATGTTAAAAATATATTCTTCAACATAATCAATTATGACGCCGTTAGTCTAGAGGATTAAAATGTATTATGTAAGAATCTTAGAAAGCAACAGGGTATTAGGGTGGAAAAAAATTTTTCTATTAATTTAAAAAATATTTTAAAATCTTAAAAATTTCGTTTCATCTAAACTTTATGAAGTTTTAGGCTCACAAGCCGCGTTTTTATTCAAACTTTAAATAATTTAATATTTTATAAAATTTTTATAATCAGATTTTTAGGTCTCATTTATATTTCAATTAAAATTGTATTTGTAAAAGGTGATTTTTTGGCGTATTGAAGTTCTTGATCAAATGTAAATTTCAAATCAAAATTTTTAGTTTTTGAATTAAATTTAAAAGTATTTCTTATCAGTTTTTAAATAAAAAATGACAACACTTTATTAAACATAATCTGTTTAATCTTTAATTAGACAGAAAATTAAATAAATTTTTATCTGTAGTTAAAATTAAAAGCTTAATCAATATTTTGAAATTTTGCAATACAAAATTTAAACTTTGTTTTGCGGTAATATATTTAAATTAATATTAAAATATCATTTAAAGCTATATTTTGAATATTATAATATGGATTTTAAATTTGTCTTTAAAGTTTTCAAATAAAGATTTTAAATGAATCAATTTAAGATTAATTAGAAAATAAAAGATTTTCTTTTTTTAAATTAAAATATTAAACATCTTGTGTTTAATTTGAATATATTAAAAAAAAAGTTAACTACATTGTTTTTATTACGATTTTAATTAATTAAATTTTGGTCATTTGATCATGATCATCAACTTCAAGCCGTTTTTTAACTAAAATTATTGCTAATTTTGCATAACTGATATCTTATTAATTTTTAATTGTAACTTAAGTATATTTTTAGTTCAAAAAAAAAGCAAAAATCAACTAATTGACTTCAAAAATATGGTTGACGCGTTAGTTGATTTTCAAATATTTTTTGAGCCTATTTTGGTGATACAATAAAAAAACTTGATTTCTTTTTTTATTATTTATTTATTTATTTATTTCAATGAACGTCTTAAAGGCGATGTTAATAAAAATTTAAAAAATAAAATGTAATATATAAGACCAAGTTTAAGTGTTTTCTAAAAAATTTAAATAAAAATTGAATAAAATATTTAATTTAAATGTTAATTTTGATTTTTTTTTCTCCTTTTTTAATTTCAATAATTATTATTCATTTTGTATTTACTCTCTTTTATTTTTATTTTTTTTGCCTCTTTCTTCAATTTTGCAAGGAGAACCACCATCAAATCGACTAAGGAGTCTAGAACCATATTACAAGAGCGATGGAAACCCTTTTATTATTTTAATGAATTAGAACAATGAAATTATTAAAAGCTTGAATAAAAACGCGGCTTGTGAGCCTAAAACTTCATAAAGTTTAGATGAAACGAAATTTTTAAGATTTTAAAATATTTTTTAAATTAATAGAAAAATTTTTTTTCACCCTAATACCCTGTTGCTTTCTAAGATTCTTACATAATACATTTTAATCCTCTAGACTAACGACGTCATAATTGATTATGTTGAAGAATAAATTTTTTTATGTTTTTTTTTTAGTTGATTTTTGTTTTTTATTTAGATAATTTAAAATATTATGTTATGAATGCTGATTAAAAATCTTATGAGCTCTGTAAACTGGTTTCTAATTTGTATCTCTATTAATACATTCTTTAGTTAAAACAAATCGCTTAGTAAAACGACAGTGGATAAACAAAATATTTCGCTTTTTTTAAGTTATCTTAATAAAAAGTTTTTTGTTTAATAACCCTATGTTATTTTATGAGTTTTGACTTTAAGCGCTCTCTTTAACCCCAAATTATGAATCTAATGCGTCACTTTAATTACATATTTTTTTACATAGAAAGAATTATGTCATTAGCAATGGTGCATGCTCAAGGAAAAACGGAAATTAATTTTTGTGATAATCTTTAAGAATTATATTTTGTTTTTTGATCAAAAAATTAACCTTCAAAAGCAAGTTAGGTAAACAATACGACCTATGGGCCATAACATTTAAAATTCCAAACTAATATAATAAATCCTTGATAAAATCAAAGAAAATTAAATTAAATTGAAAAATTTTTAAAAAAATACGGTAATTTTTAAATTAAACACATTTTATTTAGTCTCAAAAAAATAAAAAAAAAACAAGAGTCAACAATGAATATTTAAAATTTATAAATCTGACAATAAAATAATAAAGGTTATTAATTCTTTTTTTTAATCATACTTGTTGGCTTGATTTTTTTTGCCTCAACAATCGGTTTTTTTTTTGTTGTCGTTGGTATTTTATTTCCTTTTATTTGTTTGTTGTCCAAAAGACGAGCACAAGTTGGATTTATCGAATACGGAATAACAAATAACAATCTACAATAGTTAATAATATTTACTGTTTGGTAAAGCGAAACTTTTGAATTCAACCATTCTTCCATGCACTGATAAGATATTGGATCGTAGTCGAGAAGAAATTTGTTTAAAAAAAATTCGCTACGAGTTGTCAGCTCTGGTAAGTCTTCAAGCGAAAAAACGCATATGTTGTGTCTTAATTCGCCCATACATTTATATGAATTTTTCCATCCTATGTAGCGGGATCTCGTAGGAATAGCTGTCCGGTTCGGATCTATAAAAATAAATATAAATTAAATTAAAATATTCCATCTAATTTATTCAATTATATCAAATATTTTTATTTTAAATTAATTTTTTTTAATTTTAAATACTTTCGTTTTAAAATATTACCATTTTCCAAATTTTAAAATATTGTCTTAAGAAAAGAATATTATAATTTTTATTTTCCTTTTTTTATTTGAAATCTATGTTTAATATTACATAATTAATTCACTTGATTAAAAACTTTTAAAAATAAATTATCAAGAGAGTTTACAAACAAAGTAATTAAAATTGTTTATTTATAAACAAAAAAGTTCTAAAATTTAGTTATTTAACTTAAAAAATAGATTCATAAGGTGATTATTTAACTTTTAGCAATTACCTTTTAGAATGCCATTTTTAAATATTTAAATAATAAATTCTAAATAGTTTGCAAAATATAAAAAAACATTTTTTAGGTTAATTACTGATATAAGAAAAAACAAACTCTAAATCGTAAATTGAATTTTTTTTTTTTAATTCCTCTTTAAAAAAAAATTCAATTTTATTACCGTAACTTCGTGTTAAAGTCTCTTAGAGTAAGGCCAAAATCCAGCCTTTTTTCTTTTAGAGTAAATTACATTGTTTCTTTGCTAAAACAATTAAAATTTAATTAGTTATAAAATATCCTTAAAATGGGGTATTTTCCAAAAATAAGGCCCAAATTTAACTTTTATTCTAACAAAAAATTGTCTTAATGAAATTAAAAAAATTTAAAACTAAAAAAAATGTAGAGTTAATTTCGAAATAGAAAATAAGTCAAATTTAAGCTTTTTTATATTTTTTAACCTTACTCTAAGAACAATTTTTATAAGATTAACGGTTAAATTAATTTTTTTTTTTTGAAATTTGAGTTTAAACTCTACCTAACAGAAATTAAATAAAATATTAACAAAAAAATCATTTCTGTCTTTAGTATTCTAAAATTGAATTCCAATTTCAGCATCTAGTTCAATTTTTTTTAATAAACTTTTTAAAGTTTAACATTTAATTTATGTTAGGTAGAGTTTAAAATCAAATTTCAAAAAAAAAAAATTTGTATTATACTAAATTTACTAAATCAAGATTTTCTGAATAATTTTTTTTACACTGTTAAGAGTTTCTTTTTTAAAAGAATAAATTCATTCATCATTCATTGTAATTTGATTTCTTATAGATTTGATTTATATGAGATACATATTATTTTTTAAATATTCGAAATAATCAATATTTAAATTAAACTAAAAGTTAAACTGAATTTTATTGAAAATTAAATTAAACTATTAAAATTGAAAAATCTAGCTGTAATAAATTTATTTTTACACCTTATTATGTGCTTAATATTAATTGGTAATTTATTGGTATATTTAGTTGTGGCTAAACTTTTAAAGTAGGTAAAGTTTGGTCAAGACGGGGTCAATCCAAAGAATGAGAAGTTTTAGTTGGCTCCAAAACTATAAATTGATTTTTTCAAAAATATAAAATCTATGTTTTATTAATTTAAAAATGCACAAAAATATTTTAAAAAAAAAACGAATGATAATTCGATTGCCAAATAAGTTTGAATAAAAAAATTCTAATGCCGATCTAGATATAAAAACTCGAAATCTTTTAATTTTAAAGTAGCTATGAAATTTATAATTTGTTGAGGAAGAAAAATCATTCAAGGTTATCTCAAAAATACTCAAAAATTTCTCTGATATATTGCGATTTTAATTGAAAATTTTCGCTAAGATAAAAATCGTAAAACAAAACTTCATTGATCAAATAAACGAAAATCTTTATATGTCAAAACATTTCTGCTGATTCTGAATATGTAGTTTTTATTTTTATTTCAAAAAAACAGAGAATTTAATTTTTTAAAGTTTTTTACAATTTTTTTTGTTGTATTTGTTAAAAAAACAAAAGCTTGCATTCTAGAATTCAATCAATGACTGGACTCAAAAATAACCAGTTTTTTAAAATATAAAATACGCCCTAAACTTTTTCTTTTGTTTGAATTCTTTACCCAATTAATTTTTGTCGATTGATTTTATTTAGGAAAACTGTTCACAATTTAAACTAAAGTTAAAAACAAATCTAGCTTCATATGATGGCCTAATGGTTCATTAAAGCTTTGTCTGAAAAAATTAAAATATAATTACTCATTAAAAATCTCTTAAGTCTATTAATTTTTTTATATACAGACTTATTTAACAAATAATTGTTAAATAATGAATCATTGTAAAATTTAAAAAATTAGAAAATTTGCTAAATTGAGGCATTATGAAATTTCATACAAAACTTCCAATACAAAAATAAAAATTTTTTACAACTTTTGTTCTAAAGATCAAAAAATCGTTCTACAAATGAAACAATATCAAACAAACTTTTTGACCTACTGCAGAAGTCTGCAAAAATTAGTGCAATTTGAATGCCTTTTATTATTTATACTTTTAAATAGGATGCAATTTTGCAGACTTCCGCAGTAGGTGATACAAAATTTATAAATTTTAATTATAATATATTATTTTAATATATTAATAAATTTTTGTATTTAAAGTTTAGTATAAAATTTAACAATGCCTTCAATTGAGAAAATTTTCAAATAAAAGGTGTTGTGAAGTTAAATTCAAGTCGATCACGTAACCCTAACCCTTTACTATAAAAAATAATTTAGTTCTGTAAAATGCTTAATGTTTAAGCAACTTTGCTTTATCGGAAAAAATACGTCTTAAAAAAAAACTCTGCAATGTTCTTGTACAATTGATTAGAATACTTCATAATGGCGTGCAAAATGTAGAAAATTGCAGAGTATTTTGCAGACTTATTTTACTGAATTAAGCAAATTTGCTTATAATCAAGCATTGTTTAGAAATCAATTATCTCTATTATTAAAAAAGTTTTTCAAGTTTTTCTGAACTGAAAAGATCGAATTCAAACGAGGCAAATTGAATTTCATGATCAAATGTATAAGACCACATTCAGCACACTTTTCAATAGTTTTGGGCAGTTTTATTCTTAAATTAATTAAATTAAACTAGGAAAAAGTTTTTAGAATATTGAAAAAAAATTTTAATTAATTTTTTTGAATATGTATGTATAGTTTATAAAAAAAAATTAAAATTTTCTATGAAAAAAAGCATTTTTTTTTGTTTTTCATATTTTAATTCATTTTTTTCAGTCAATTTTTGCCATAACATCATGAAAATTTGTATCTAAGTAAATTTTTAGATGCTGAATACGAATTTGAACTTAATTTTTTGAAATTCGGCTGGGGATACCCTTAAAAAAATCGTCGAAGTACAAAAACTAACAAAAACTTTGAATTAAAATATCTCACTCATAACAAAAATTTTATTGAATTTTGATAATGCACTATAAACTAGACTTTATGCTCTTTCATAATTGTATTTGATGTATTTTGTCGAGTGTTCAGTTCTTGAGATTTTCTTGCTCAAAAAAAATGTATTTTTTAAGTATCCCTACTTTATGTGCGTATATCACTGGAATGAGACAATTTGGAAAAAAAATAAAATCATATTTTTTACACACAAGAACTCAATTCTATTAGTACGTGTAAAAAAGGTCAATATCTTGATGTGAAAATGCGTGCAAACCGTCCTTTCAAATCAAAATTTTCAGTTAATGATTTAAATAAAAAAGTTTTTTTTTCCAATTTTTTAATAAAAATGACAAAACTTTATTAAACATGATTTGTTTAATCTATATTTATATAGAAAATTATATGAATTTTTATCTTAAGTAAATCAATATTTTGAAATTTTGCAAGACAAAATTTAACTATTTTTCGCCGAAATATATTTTTATTAGTACTAAAATATCATCTAAAAAAATAATTTGGATACCTGTAAATGGATTTTAAATTTGTCTTTAAACTTTTCAAATAAAGATTTTAGAAAAATCAATTAAAGATCAATCAGAAAAAAAATATTTGTTTTTTTTTCCATTTAAATTAATAAACATCTTATGTTTAATTTTAAAATATTAAAAAAAGCTAATTTGAACATTTTTATTAAGATTTTAATCTATTAAATTGTTATCATTTGATCATGATCATCAACTTCAGGTTGCCTTGAAACGAAGCCTCAAAAAAAAATTTTTTTAAGGTTTTATTGTATTAGACAGACTCAATTTTATTTTTTAGGTATTTTTACAAATTTAAATTATAATGTATTTTTGTACCAAAATTTGTCGAAAGAGGAGCACTTGATGGTAATTAATTACTGGTTATTAATGGCAAATGGAAGTTTCAGATAAAATTTTAAGATCAAAGCGATAATTTAAAATTTTAAAACTTATTTAATCTAATGATTTTGATAATTTTTAAGAAATAAATAATAAACATTGCTAGACATGTTATGTCTAATAATGTTTCATTATCAAATTAGCATCAAAATGATTGATATCTAATTTATTTAACAAAAACAATCAAAAATTTAAAAAATTCATGCTTAGTTAATTCACAAATTCAAATTTATAACTTTTATATCCATTCATTCAAACAAAATTAATTTCATTTTTCCACTTAAAAAAATTATAAATTTTAAAACATTAAATTTTTTAGTCTTTAAAAGTAAGTTTTCATTAAAATCAATGAAAAAAATTTAAACCTTTTAAAGTTCAATAAAAAAAGGACATTTTAAAATTTTAAAATATGAAAATAATCTTGACATGACATGTCAAAAAATTGCTTTGGAAAAAATTTATTCTTTCTCTATTATTATAAACAATATTACAATTTATATTATGATCTTGATCTCAAACTTTAATTTGCCTTATTAATTCAATTAAATAAAAAAATTTTATTTACCCTTAAATCCTCCCGGTGGATTAAACTGAACATTGTAATTCAAAGTTGCCCAATACCTTTTATTTTTATTTTAAAAAAAAAAAGTAAGAAAAAAAATCATGAAAAAAATTAATTTACCATTCATCTGGACTGTAGGTATCCTCGCTCCATTTTAACAAATTTTTAGCATAGACATTAGTCAAAGCATATTCGATGAATTTTCTACTAAAAGAGCAATAAGCCAGGCCTTTGACAATGGTATAGTTGTGCGGAATGGGAGTCTTGAGCCGTTTGGTACGGACCATGTACTCATAAGAACTGTTCGAGCTTCTCTTTGGCTTCCAGATGTACTGAACTCTAATCAAAGGTATATTGGTCATTACTTCAATGTCATTAGCTCCGTTGAACATGTGCAGTATCTTTGCCAGTTCATAATTGGTCCTTAGTGGAAATTCACTGCTAGCCATATTCAGCACATACTTCCAATTGCGCGTAATATTTTTGCCAGCCAGAGTGGCCAGGTTGTAATTGGGACTGACCAAGTCACTCATACAGTTTATGTCTGCCTTAAGACGAGTAAAGCCGGCATAGACAATGCGCTCCAGTTTGCTGGCCACAAACACATTATCGAAACACTGGACTATTGATTTGACAGCTTGGTGAAACACAGGCGGACTCTTGGCGTCCACGTGAATGCAATAGACATTGTGTGGCCTGTAAATCGCCCTCAGCAGTCTTTCCAACTGCTCAATGTTATTGTAGGTGAGAATGCTGAAGGCAATTGGAAAATTTCTCTCAAAAGTGGACATTTTGTAGTTGTCGTAGCCGCGCAAGTCCCGAAACAACTTGCACATGCTTTGGTCAAAGAGGAAGTTCTCCTCGGCCAGTGTTGGTATGAAGCCCAAGTTTTGTCTGTCATTTAGACTGGCCAAGTGTTGATTGTTCAAATTTTTCAACTTGAACAGAATGCGCTTGGCCTTGCGCACTTCTGTTTCGTCCCATTCGATCAAGCTCTGGCAATTGACGTCGTAGTTGGTGCGTTGGATTTTTTTGAAAAATTCCAGAGTTTTGCGGTCGATTACTTTGGCCAGCTGAAAGTTGTTCTGTTTGGGGTTGAGGACTAGACCGTTGTCGGAGCGACTCAGCACATATGACTGCAGGAATTGTATTTTTTCCGAGTCGTGACTCGGCTTGGAGAACAGGTGTCTGAGTTGGTTGCGCACGTACTTTTCCATTTTGGCCAGAAAAGCGTAGAAAACAAACAAAAAAAGCCATACTAGCACCGCTATGAGAATGAGGCGCGTGAGCACCCGGATGTACCTGCGGAATTGGCGCGAGCTGGTCTTTTGCTTGAATTTGAACACAAACTTTTGAATCAGCCTCATCATCCACTCACAAAAATATTCTCATTTTTACCTCCATTCCACTTTAATAAAATTTTTTCCAATTTTTTTTTTTGTTCTAGTGTTACTTAATATTTATGCTGTAAATATTTTTGAGCTGTTTTTGATTAGAATTTTTTGTTTCTTCGAACACATTCGAGCTTACCTGTGATGAATTGTGCGCCGACTTTGCCAAATCAAATGCATAATTTGGTGACAAAGAAAAAGAGTTGACTCTCAGATTTGGCCTGAACTAAATTTATTAAGTTGATTCGGCTCGGGCCTTGCTAGACTACAAGAAATCTAGACTCAAATTTGGGCCTCGTTTAAATTTTGTTCAACTTGTGATTTGTATTTTTGAATGAAATTTTACTATTTTTCAAGTTGATCGTGAAAAATGAGAACAATTCAACGGGTCAGAATTTTTAATACTTTAAATAAATATTTTGAAAGCTCACTGGCTAGCTGAGTCGAATTTGTTGATGTTGTCAGTTTATCGGCGAACAAAGCAAATTGATTTTTTCTTGACAATTTAAAAGTTATATGTTTCTTAAAAAAATTTTTTTTTTTTTAAGTAAATGTTCAAGGATTCTTGAGAAAAAAAAATGAATTTCTTCTGAGTAGAATGCAGTATTTTACTTGGCTTTGATTGTGGCAAAAATTTTAATTATATTTTCAGAAAAAAAAGAAAATGTTAAAATTTATTTAAAAAAAATAGGTTAATTTAAACTGAACTAGATTGGGCTGTGTCCGAATAGCTTTTACAAACTCTCAAGTATTTGCTTTTCTTCAAGTAAACACGAGAGTTTTTTTTTAGATACCATTTATTGGACCTAGACCAAGCTGCTGATAAGCCAAATATCACAATGCGACTTTATTTGCTAATTGGTCATTCTTCATTTAATTTTCTAATTAAACTGATAAAAAAGTGCACTCAAAATTGAAAAAGAAAACAGCCGAAAATATCAATTTTTATTTTTTGGAACAAATTAATTCAAGTATTTCTTAAGAAAATATTTTTTGTAAAAATGTATTTCAAAGCTTCTCAAATAAATTTGCGATGCATCTAAAGTGCTTTTAAAAAGTGAACTTAAATATTAGCTTTTACATCTGGTTTGTTTAGTTTTATGAAAATAATTTCGGGTTTTTCAAATTTTAAAAACTTTAATAAAAGTTATACTAAAGTCACGTAATTTCAGAAAAATGGAAAGATTGAATTTCAATTTTATAAGATAATCTTTGAAAATATTTGCTAATCTCTTCAAATTCTTAGCTAATCATGGGCTAATTTTGTAACTTTTCATGATATTAAATGAATCAAATAGAATCTGAAGAAGCCATTTACATGCTCGTACTTAATTTTTTATTTTTTAACAAATTTATTGAATTTATAATCAAAAAAAATCGACAAATATTTGATCAGACTTAATGAATAAATTTAATAGAACAATATTTTCGAGTTAAATTAACTTTAGAATATGATTTGGACTAACAAAAACATTTCTTTCAAAACACTTTTAAATTCAGTTTCGAAATTTGACAAAATTAAAATAAATTTATAAATAAATATGTTTATTTGAACAAAAAAAAATTTTAGTTTTTAAAAAATTATTCAATTTTTCTAAATTTTTTTATTGCACAACTTTTAATATAAACTCTCAAAAACTGTCATTGTGTCTTGATGGAAACATTAATTGTCAAGACTAAATTTTTTTTTAAATTCATAATTTACCTGAAAAAATAAATTCTAATTAATCACACCGGTTCCAAAAAAAACAAATTATTTTAATAAATTTAATAAAGTGTGGATTTTTAATTAGGACATTATGTTTTATTATTGGCATCATGTCTATTTAGTAACCCTAGACTTTAAAAAAATTATCATCAAAGGGCATGAATTGTATTTGAAATGATTATATCTAAAAATTCGAATAACTTAATATAAAAATAGACCACACAATAAATAGCTAAAAAGGCAATATATATTATTTCTGAGAAACACTTTATAGAGAAAATTTTCAGAGAAATAACAGTTAAATACCTCTCTTGGAAATTCATATAAATTTTAAATGTTAATGTTCAATTATAAATTTTTTAATAAAATACTATGTACTTTAATTAATTTGATTAAGTTGGATTGGGAAATAATAAAAACAGATCTAATAAATGTATCAAAAAAGAAAATATATTTTAAAAATTATTTGAATAATACAATAAAGAAAAGCGATCTTTAATAAATTAATTCTCATCTATGACTTCAAAAAATTTAAATAAAAAAAATAATTGTAAAAAGGGATTTTGAAATGCCTATTGTAAATAATGACTAATAGATTATCAATTAATTATTTGGTTATATTCTAATACATTTTTTTTTGATTCTTTTTAATAAAGAAATTTTCTCTCAAATTTTAAATTTTTTTTGTAAAATTTTCACAAAAGCACTTTTCTCTTAATTGATCTGATGCATAAGATGCTTTGACTTTTTGATTATATCTGAAAGCTTATGAAAACTAAAAACCAAACAAACTTTATTTTAATACTACGAGATTTTGCTTAACTCTTTACTTAACTCCGTCTTTAAACTAGAATATAATTAAGTTGAAAGATTTTTATTAATTAAAGACAAAGCTAATGATTTTAGTAATCATTTTATTCTATTTTTCATACTTTTCGTTTATTTTATTCTTTTGATGAACAGCAGCTAAATAATCAAAAAAGATTTTAGTTTTTAATTCTTGATTGTTACAATTTTATTTTGTATCAAATTTGAAGTTAATTTAAAAGTAAATGTAACCTGAAAGTAAATTTAAAAAAATTATGTCCATTGTTTTCATTAAAAAAAAATTTATAAATCTATTTGAAAGAAAGAATTAATAACTGAAACGGTACTTGAACTCACGTGACGGTGCATCTGACTCTTTTGAGCTATATCTGGACAACTTTAGATTTAAAAACCACATAATTTTACAAAATCAACTCATTGAACCTAAATGATTTGGTTTTCTATTTTTTTTACCAAAAAATATACCATTAAACAAAAAACATTTATCTCATTTCAAAAATCATCTTTTAATTAAGTTCAACTAATCAGTCTATTATATATTTTAATGTACAAAATGTCGTTTTTTAAGTTCTATTTTCTATTCTTTTCGTACCAGTCTTTTGCCTTTGGTTTCCTACCGCGCTTTTTTTCGAAACCAATATTTTTAAAGCTAAAAGTTTTAGTTTAAGTTTTAGTTTTATCAAATATTTTAGTCTAAAACAGATGTGTATCAGTTTAGTCTTAACTGGGGACAGCTTCAATAAATTGAAAAATTTTCCAAACAATTTCTACTTTTATCAAATTTTTAAAATATTATTTAATAATTTTTACATACACAGGTGCTAAATTGTCATATAGCTTTATTTTACTTTTCTCTGTTTATGCATCTATTAAGTTTATTAAATTGATCAAAATCAAATTTAAAATTCTTTATTACCTTCGAATTCAATCATTTTATATATGTTTATTGGAGCATAAGTGACTTTTTATATTTAAGTAACGTTTTATATAGAAAAACTTTTCGAATGTCAAAAAAATATTTTTATGTAAGGAGATATATTTTGAAAACATATTTTTTTTGGTGAAAAAAAAGATAATGGTTAGAAGAAGAAATTATTCCAAATGATTTTTCGGTCAAATTAAAATTAGAATATCAATTTGATTTTGCTTTGGTTTGGAGGAAGTCGGTTCCAAAAAGCCAGGAAATTTAAGGAATTTTATTTCAAATTGCTTGACCAATCTGGTGCCTTTTGGTATTAATTTAAAATATAAATTTATAAAATCTAATTTGTAACTACGGCTAGGTTTATTTTAAATATGACCTTTTTCTTCTTGACTTTTATGCTACTCTTAATTTTATTAAGCGTTGGCAAACGGAACGTCGATGGTATTGGTGGTGTCATCTTTAAAGTAAATAAACATACTCTACTAAATAAAAATAGATGCCCAAACTGAATTTTTTTAAAAATATAACTAATTTTGTATTTATTTGGTCACTTAAAAAGCTAAAAGAAATGACACACCAACGTCACTCGTTTACCAGCACTAACCAGCTCGTTTATTTATCTTGATGGAAGTTAAAATAAATAAATACTTTAAATAAACGATTAATTTAAATCTTCAAGTCATAATTTATCTATTCCTTAAAATAAGACTTGATTACTAAAATAAATCGCAAAACTTTTTTTCGCATTTCAAGACAAAAAAGGTTCAAATTTTATCTTGGCATGCTGTTTTTCTTAGGAGAAAAAAATTTTAAAATTTATAAAGCTTAATGATTTTAATGTTTATTTGTATTTTGAAATTTTATGATATCAACTTTTCATAAAACTATTTGAAAAAAAATAAATTTAGGGGCATTTAATGTCTTTTATAGTAATGAAATAAAACCCATTGATAAGCATTTTTTAAACTTATTTCAAGAATGAAAATCTGGGTCTAGTCAGTTAGGTGAATCATAGTTAACCTGTTATGGGAACAATTCTTTTTCTCGGATTTTGTGAATCACCTAACTTTTTTATTTACGATAAGGTGAACCAAAATAGGATAAGGTGTACAAATTTAAATGTGTTAAGATCACCCCCAATAATAAATAGTTC
Source organism: Brachionus asplanchnoidis (assembly GCA_025491095.1). NCBI lineage: Eukaryota > Metazoa > Rotifera > Eurotatoria > Ploima > Brachionidae > Brachionus > Brachionus asplanchnoidis. The sequence continues at coordinate 3,440,027 of JAILYF010000006.1, forward strand.
AAGGTGTTATCATGTCAACCAAGCTTTTTTCGATATATATTGATGACTTAATCGCAAAAATTGAGCAACTCGAACCAGGACTAGAGCTTAACAATAATAAAATGGATATAATTGTATACGCAGACGACATACTTCTATTGAGCACGACAAAACTAGAACGACAAACCTTCAAACCCAAATAATGCAGGTAGAAGAATATGGAGACCAATTTGAGATCAAATACAATCCAAATAAAACCAACGTTTTGGTATTCAACTCAAAAGTCAGTCGAATCATACACGAGAGAAGATCTGATGCATGCCAAGGGAACCTAACCCTAAATGGAATGAACGTAAGCTCAGTCAAGTCTATACAATATCTTGGGATACACATCGACGAAAAGAATAGCAACAGTCTACAAATAGAAAAACGTAAAAGTGTAGCATCATTAGCAAAGCTAAACAAACTAGGACCCGGAAAAAAAAGAACGCTCAAAAAACGCTCAAAGAACGCCGTTCTTCGTAAGCGTTTTTCACGCCGCCGAACGGCGTTTTTTAAGCGTTTTGGAGCGTTTATTTATTTTTCAAAATAATTTTTTTCTAAAAACAAAGCTATAAGATTTAAATTTTTTTGTTGAAACAATTAAAAAAAATATATGACACATTTTTTGATCAACTAGAATTAATAGAACATTTTTGACTTAGCAAATTAGTTGATTTTAGTATTTTTTTTATAATAATATAAATTCTTTTTTATATAAAGTTATCATCTGTCACATTATAATCAGTTTGGGTGATTCAGTAGGAAATTCTATATCTTTAGCTGAATCTTTTTTAACTGCATTAAACATATTTAAATCGCATGAGAAATGAAAAAAAGGTTTTTAGATAATTTTGAACTTCCTAAGGGTCACTGCTGTTAAATTATAATTTAAATTAAAAAAATTTTAAATTTTTATTCTTATTTTTATTTAATCTTAAGGAGCTTTGGCTCGACACAGATAAACAAATTAAAAAAATCACCTTAAATTTGTATATGGGTATTTGGAAATAACGAAATTCGCTTCTTATCGAACACTGGTTTTCAAAATGGTTAAAAGATATGTAATTTTAGTCGAAAATGTCCATTTTGAATACCAGTGTTCGATAAGAAACGATATGTCGTAAAAATCAAGCAAATGCATTATCTTATTTTTGTTCATATTCTTACTATTTCAGATTGTTTTTGATCCTTCAAATTAAAATAATAAGAAAAGTAAAATAAGCTAAAATAATAAGCATGAAAGAAAAAACATTCCCACGCTTATTTAAATGAAAGGAATAATTTTGCCATGCCTATTACATGCGTTACTTATTTCACTTTAGTTACTTATTTAACCTTATTTATATTTAAAAACATTTACTTCAAAATTTAAAATATATCATACAGTACGTTTCTAAACAAAGCAAACAGTTTTTAGAACATTGCTTAAGCATCCCTAGTGCTTAGCTAGCGCAGTTCTCATGGTCTGCTTAAGCAATTTAGAACATGCTCATGAGCGTTCTAGAGCATGTTCAATTGCTCATGCAAATGCTCTTAAGCAAAAAATATGTTCTATCGCAGCTCTAGAGAAGCGCTATAACATAGCTGTATACTTTGTTTAGAAACGTACTGTATTATTAGCTACATTTTTAAATATTGAACATTTTAGGAAAGAAAGAAATTACGTTGAGGTAATTAAATTTTTTTATTTTCTTTTATTTATTATTTTAGCTCATTTTATTTTTCTTATTATTTTAATTTTAAGGATCAAAAACAAAATTTTTCTTCCCCCTCCCTTCTTTCAGTTACAATGGTCCTAATTACTCCAACCTATTTAATGGACTGAAGCGGAACTGGCTGGAAGTGATTAAGCGTTCTAAGTAAATGACTTGAAATACGCTAACAATTTGAGAGTTAAAAACGTCCAAACGAATAACAAATTGATTTCAAAAAATTAATAGTTTCATCATAACTAATTTTATTTTAATCAAAGCTTTAACTTTAAAATATTTAAAAAAAGTCAAGTTTAATCGAAAAAAAATTTAATTTTTATTAATAATACTGCTTAATATAATTTTCACAGTGTTAGTCTGAAAACCAGCGAAAATTATTTTCCAACAGTCAAAGGATTTACACTAGGGCTTTCAGCAGATATTTGAATCATATTTTATAACTGATGAAGAAATTCAATAAATCATCTGGCCCCAATTGAATCGATCTTTAGGAGCGTTTTTTCAACGTTCTGCAGCGTGAAAAACGCTGACGAAAATAACGCTAAACAACGCTGAAAAAACACTGAAAAAACGCTGAAAAGAAGCCGTTTTAACGCCGTTTTACCAGCGTTAAAACGTATTATAACGTAAGTTTGTATCTCAACAAATGTGATAAGTTCAAAATAAAAAGAATTGAAGGAAATCTGATTAAGATGATGATTGGTGTCCCGACTCGCTGAAGAACAACCGATCTTATGTATGCCCTCAATATTGAACCAACTCAACAGCGAATTGAAAAGATAAAATGCGACCATTTCATACGACTAAGCCAAAACTCCATAACCAAATCAATAATCGACAGCGTGGCAGACATTAACATCACCGGAGACTTGACCCGTGAACTGATAGAAATCACACAATCTGACCCCCACAGCCTACTAGAGTCATGTTATATCCATAAATATTTAGTAAAAGTCGAATTGAAAGCCAATAGATCTAATAACCCAACAGCTACAGAAATACGTAAAACATTTGGACTAAAAGATAGATCAGACATACCAAAGAAGCTCTTTGACATAATAAAATTCAGACGTCAAACATAAATAAGCCTAAAGATAATTTATTTCTCTTAATTTTATTATTTTTTTTTTATTTTTTGTATTTTTATTTTTTTTTATTTTTTCTCTCATACTCGTTTTTTTTTTTTTTTATAATGGACTGAACTATTTCAACAAATTTTTGTATTTAATTTTACATTGCAGCTACGCTTTATTTTACAGCGCACTGCATCGTGGTCGGAAACGACCTTAGCCTAGATAAAATAATAAAAAAATAATAATAATAAATAGTTCAAATCACTATTTTTAAAGACCAAAAATAAAAAATTGTGTGCTATTAAATTTTATATTAATAAAAAGGATGTTGTGCATAGTATTTATCTATTTAACTACTTTGATTATACTTAATTTATAACTTTAACCAAATCGATATTCCTCCTCCATCTGTCAATTTTTACAAATAATTTCTAAAAAAAAATTACCTTTAACTTTTTTCAAATTAGGGAAACAATTTTTAGATTAGGTGAACTAAAAGTTCACTGAGAACAAGAATTTTTCCCATAATAATCGGCTAGATTCGAAAATCTACTGGATTTTTTTTTTAATTTTTTTTGATTTAACATATGTTGTCATCTTGCTATCCCAAGAAAAATTTTATGTGAATGTTTTTCAACACAAACTGATGCTAAAAGGTGGAATTTTATTCCAATTCAATTCTTTTTCAATAATTTTATTGATGAAGATTTAAGTGAAAGTATCAGAGATATCAACGCAATCGGATGAATTCAAGAATTATTGTTTATGCTGATGTTATGATTATAATCAGTTCTATAGATTCTCATAGCCGGTGTTAAATGAATTTTTTATTTGACTAAAGGAATTCGAATAGAATTCTTTAATCTTTATTACATTTGATTCTATAATATTTTTTTATTTTAAATACAGAATTCAAGAATATAACTAAAAGAACAATAAATATAATTTTTATGTTAACTTTATTTTTATAATTATTTACCTTAATCCCTCATTTTTTTTCCCAGGTACAAAATATTTTTTTCGTATTTGTACCACGTCACAAATTTTGTTTTTCGTCAAAATTTTGGACACACTTTTTCTGTTTTATACCGAGACAAAAAATGAGGGATTACGGTATCCTTTCTTTAAAATTATATTTTTACTCTATGCTTTTTTTAACCCTAACCCGTTTTTTTCCTTTTCATGGCCTCCGTGGCTTCAATGATAAAAATGATAATCAAGCTATTTTTGGTCAATAATTACGACCATTTGAATTATTGTTTTGAAGAATGGCTGTTTGAGTGTAAGCATGATTGAAAAATCACTTGAAAAATATGGAGTTTGGTTAAAGTCAAATCCTGGAAGTGTCTTCTATCAGAATTTGAATCAGCAAAAACAAAAAAAAAAACGATAGAAGGGTTACTATAAAGTATAATGATATAAAGAATGGCGGAAAATAAGTTTAATTACTAAAGTGAAACTCTAAGTCTTTATTTGTAATTTTCAGCAATTAATTTTCACCATAAATTTTTTATTATAATATTATATTAAAGTAATACAGCAATTTATTTTAAAAAATGAAAAACTTGAACATTTTATATAAGTGAAATCGTAAAACTAAGTAACTGAACAAACCAAAGAAATGGAAAAATGACTTGGATGATGACTTGAATGGTTGATTCTTTTATTATTAAAAATCTTTAAAAAAAGACCAGAAATACGATTTAAATTTTTCAAATTTTTTCTAAATTTTTCTAAATTCAAAATTGATTTAAAGATATTTTATAAAGATATCATTAAATTTGTTTGATTAACCAAAAATCTAAGATCCTAAAACTGACATGATACACTGATTTCACAAAAAAGTGATCAGTTTTGAAGGTAAATCAACAGGCTAGTTCCTTTGTCATGAAAGACCGATTAACACTTCTTTTATTTGAATGTAAAATCTTTTATAAATTAAAAAAAAAATTACTGTTTATAAAATTATTTAAAAAAGAAAAATTTGAAATATTTTATTTAAATTTTTGATTTTTTTACAAAATCTGTCCAAATTAATATTATTGAATATTGAATGCATGAATGTTGCAAAATTCATCATTGATCTCTTGATCACAAAGGTTTTCATCAGTCTTATTTAATAAAATCCAAATGTTTTTGGAGCATTTGCTTTTTTTGATGCTAGTTCAATCATATTCTCTCTACTCCTTATATTATATATCAAATTTCACGAGTCATTTTTCTTTAATTTCAATCTTAAATTATCGTGAATTTATGAAAAGAATTTAATAAGCAAAGGATAACATTCTTTTCAGTATTCTATGCTGAAATACATATAAATCATACTTTTCATAAAAAAATCAAAATTTTATTAACAGTTGATGACATTTTGGACATGACGTGAATTTAATATGTTATTCACATTTTTAATAACAGTTTTTTTTATTTACGTAAATCAAATAAATCAGTTTGATTTTTTAGAGATAAAATTTCAGTTTTGAAAACTTAGATTAGAATTTTCTAAAATCTATGTTTCAAAAATTTTATCAATAATTCAATAAATGCTGACTTAATTCAATCAAAGATTTTTTGAATAAAATCCTAAAAATTTCAACTGAAAAATTGATCGATAGATTTATTAGAAATAAATATATTAAATAAACTACAAAATATAAAACATGATATTTCTTAAAAAAATGGCGAATTTAAAATACAAGAGATCAAAAGTGCATTTAGATTTAAGCTAAAATAAATTAGTGAAATCAGCTCTTGTTTTTATCAGCCTTATCATCAATTCTAAAAGATAACAAAAAAAATTATCAAATTATTCCGCTTAATAAAAGCTTGAAATGCTAATGAAAATTTATTTTTTAGATCCTTTAAATATAAAATATAATCATTTTGACTTATTTAACAGCTTATTTTTCTAAATTTTAATTTGATAGATCAAATTCTTAAAATATACTATTTTTTTAATTAAGCTAAAATTGGGCTTCTTCAAACTCAAATAATTAATTTCACAAAAAATAAATGACCGTAAACTAAATCTTATTATATTTCCTCTATAATATTTCATTTTTTTTTGTAATAACTATCGGATTTGCTTTAAATTTAAACTATTTGCCTTTTTGGATTTTTTAATGCAAATAAGATAATTAACTTTTGAGTAGTCAGGCGATGGTGACTCAAAAAATACAAAAAATTCGATATTCCATCGACGCATAAAAATATTTTTCAGAAGTTTCTAGGTATATTCTCTTTAATAACTAAACTCAAACCACCGACTAGAATCGTGTTACATGAAGATATCTATTTTAGCAGCTAGTTTTACTTGATTATTCTGGTTTTTATTCATGGTATAAAATCATATGTTGCTGTATATGTCGTATTATAAAATTCTATAGTTGATTTAAATCAAATAAATTAAAGGATTTTATTAAATAATTTTTTTTTTCAATAAGAAAAAGTTGAAGATACTTCTTTTCTAGAAAAATTATATTTCAATTTATATTAAAACAAAATTTAAAATATTGTCCATTTTGGTATTTTTTAATTCTAATTCTTTATTCATAATTTTAATTAAAAGAATATTTATGAGTTTCCTAATGTCTAATTTATACAGAAAAAATAAGATAAAGATTATCTTTGTTTCAGTCTAAATAAGATAAGTTAAATAATACAGTTCTGATTAAAATGAATAATATTTGAAATAGAAAAATGTTGTTTTCATTATTCGAAAAATTAAGAAATTAATTTTGGCAATTCAACTCTTATTAAATGATTATGATTAAAAAAATCAGCACTTTTGAAAGATAAACAAGTTAACAGAATAATCACAATGAAAAAAAATTTAAGAAGTTTTAATTTTTATTTCAGATTTCTTAAAATTATTTAAATACAAAGCTTTGTCTTTGTCTTGTATTAGACTGAAGAAAGTTGACTTTGGTAATAGGTAATTTTATTTAAATTATAAATTTTTTAATTAAAAATAATTAATAATAAAAAAATTTCCAATTTTTTCAAATCAAAGAATTAACAATTTTAAAAAATAATATATACACCAAATATATGAATAATAAAAAATTCTTTATTATAGTTCAAATTAAATTAAAAATTATAAAGAATTAATCTTCGTAGTAGCATTCAATTTAATTAAACTTATATTTTAAAAAGAAGCTAAAAAAAATAATTTTTTAATATAGATCTAGTATTCTCAAAAAAAATTCACAAGTCCAATTTGAACTTGTATCTTTATCACTATCAGGGATGCTTGGCATTATAGCCAAATTTTTAATATTAGCTTTAAATATGTCATTAAATTAAACAAAATTTAATGGTTAAATTTAATGAGTTTCGAGCATATTTTATAAAAGATTATTTAATAAGATCGTGTGTCACAAAATTAAAGAGTTGTAGTAAATCTTTTTTTTCTTTAAAAAATAAGAAGAGCCATTCACCAATAAATCATATTACACTGAAAAGAATATTGGTTCTTTATTAGATATACAATTGAAAGTAAGTTTTATTTTCTATAGGGTTCAGACAATGACTATAAAATATATATATATAAAATATATTAACAAATACCATTTTCTTAGAAAAAATTTTTTTTTTGTTAATTTTCAAAAAGATAATTAGTATTTAGTATATAGGTATCAGTGAATTGTAAACATGACTTTTTGTTTTAAACAAATTTTTTTTAACATCATTTTAATACAGACTAGCCATTTAAAGTATCGTAGACATAAGAAAAAGAAAAAAGAAAAATTGATTGATAAAATTATTATAAAAATATATTTGAAAAAAACTGTTTTCTTTTCCTAATAGGTGTTCGTCTGTCAAACTTCATTATTTTTTGATTTTTGGAAAAATATAATTAATTTATATTCGGTGGAATATTAATTTCATTTCTATGTTTTGCCCAAAAATCAAAACCAAAACTAGCTCTAGGGGAAAGAATTATTTTTCAGCCATGCATTTCTGTGTTTTAAAATATAGATTAAGAATATTTTTTCGATTTTGAGTTAGAAATATAATTTAAATTAAAAAAAAAAATTTTTTTCGAAATTTAACTTTGAAAAATCATAAAAGTAAAAATAAATTCTCTTTAGTATCTTTTAAATTCAACGAATTAAATCAATCATAGCTAATTTTAATCAATATTTTTTTTTAATTTAAAACTATTTTTTTGTATTTAACTTGAATTGGTTACTATGCTAATAAGATATTGATTTTGATCGCTTTTTGAGTTTTCTACCTGAATTATCAACTTCTAATTCGTAATCTGTGTATCTTAAAGCAAAGCCAGTTTTAATAAGCTTTTCGTAGTCAAATAATTATTTTAAAACAAAGAAAAAATTATTTGGCTTTATTTTATTTTAAATAGATTAAAACAATATTCAAATCTTATCTTTTTTGAAAATAAATAATACTATTAATTTTAAATAAGTATTAGAACAAAAGTAAGTGACACTAACCAAGAGATAGCACAGTGTCTGTGAATTAATTTAGTTATTAATATATGTATCGTCTTTTTTCTTGTTGCTTTAATATTTTTTTAATCTAAAAAAAAAATAAAAACAATCGAATTTGAAAAATTATTTCTAGAAGTTTATTTAATTCAATTAAATGATGTGAATAACACAATTATGAAAAAATTCTAATTTATTCTTTAAATTTATTTAGAAAGACAAAACTTTACTTTATTTTATTATTATATTATTTTTGATTTCTACTACGGCTTCAAAAAGCCTCCTTAAATTTTTAGAATCAAAGCTAAACTTTTATAAAATAAAATCTTTAACAAATTAATGTTACAAAAGGAACTATAAAAAGACAATTTTAAATAATTTTTGCCTTTGTTTTAATTTTAGCCAAAACTTAGGTGATAAGAAAAATTGTAAATATTCATTCAAAGACATGTTGATGTTTAAATTGTACAAATTGACATTTAAATCAATAATTTGTCAAAATCTCTTAAAAACTGTCAAGATTTTTTTTATCATATTTATAAACAAATCAATAGTTCTATGAATTTAATGTACTCTAAAAAAGTAGAATATTTAATTAAAAAAAAGTTCTTTTAGAAAAATCTGCTCAAGATAACTGTTTGTTTTATTAGCAAGTATTCTGATTATATTAATGGATTTTTTGAAGATGAATAAGCATCGATTTGGAAATGTTCCATGCGGTTTAAAATGAATTTTTCAAATACTTTATTTAAAAAAGGTTAGCATTTTGTGTTGCTCAGAGATAAGAAGCCACAAATTATCAATGAGAAAATTTTAAAGCCAAACAACATTTTGGGTCATGTGTGTCTTCTTGTTTGTCCACAAAAAATTGTTTTCTTGACTTTTAAAAATTTATGGGTCGAAAGATTCGATATTTTAATTTAAGATAACAAACATAACGGATAGCAAACAAGCAGGCTTAAGTCATGAGTTGTAAACTAGTTAAAATAATTATAAATTAATCAAATGGAAAATGAAAATTTTGCCGATTTTACTCGGATCCAAAGTAAACCATTTTATTTAGTAACTTTGTTCTTTTAATTATATTCCGGTTGCGTCACATATTCGGCGCAAATAGACCGTAAAAACTTGTTATGTCATGCAATGAAAATATTTATTCTATAACAGCTTTTTATTATGTAAATTAAACGTGTTAAAATAAAGTTTTTAAACAATTAGCCTCAATCCATGCCATTTGGATATCAAATTTTAATTTTATCTTTAACAAAAATTGCTATCCAATTTTTCCACTGTAATTAATCCGAGTAATGCTGATAATTTATTTCACTAGAGTTACAAGTAGCGGGCAAATATTTGGGCAGCATGAGTTGTAAAATAATTAATCTCGGAAATTTAAGACTTGTTTAAGTTTGGGCTTTTATTTGATGCTAAATGAACAAAAATTAACAAAAATTACTAAATGAAAATAGTTTATAAATTTTAATTCTTTTTTCAAAATATCAAAAAATTTGTTCCACAGATTCAAATGTCAGATGATGGTTGGAATTAATGATTTAAACAAATTGATATGGTATTCTAAACTAGTAATTGATTTGGTAAATATAGATAATTGGATTTTTTTTCTTATTATATAAAAACTTTTCCGAATTTTGATTTACTTATTTCAAAAATATTTTATTTGTTATTATTATTATTTATTTCATCAAACGCATTAGAGGCGATGTAAAGAAAAAAAATACAGAGAGTTTCTAAATTAATATATAATAAAAATGCTTATTTTTTATTAACATGTTTTAGTTAATTTATATTACAGATAAAATTTTTTTTTTTCAAATCTCATTAAAAAAATTTTAAACATTTCATTTCCAAAATTTTAATAAAATCTTAATTAATATTATTTTTAAAATAAAAACTAAAATTTTTTTAGAGGAAAAAATTAATTTTTAGGAGTTAGAAGACAAATTTCCGTCACGAAGTATATGTCCGCTTTGAATCGATTTTAAGAGGTTCTAAATGAGCTATGTCATTAATGCAAGAGCGGCTCTCGACTAAACCAATATTAATTATTAAAATTATTTTAGGAAAAAATAAATAAATTAAAGTATTCATGATTTGAAGTATCTTAATCTTATCGGCTAATGATTTAAATCAATTTGCCGAGAAACTCATCAAAATGATTCGACTCAATGGCTTCTGATATTTTCGAATAGTTAATTCAAACAAGTGGTTAAGTCTAATTCAACAAGACTCCTAAAATTTAAGCTACTAGACCAGCTATTTTTATCATCATTAATTTCATGCTTTCATGCTGATAAAACCATTCAAAAGCATTAGTTTGTTTAGCCGAAATCTGTGTTTATCAATTACAACTTTTTTTGTGAAATAGTTATATCTCTTGAATTAATCAAAAATTTTCACTAAATAAATTAATTTTCATTATCTAATAAATCAAATTTAAGATTATTTTAACTTATTAACTTATCGTTAAGATAAATAATAGCCTCGCGAGAAAATAAATAGAATAAATCACAGGAAGCGGTGGTCAGTAAAAGATTGCTAGTTACGCAAATAAATTTTGTAAGCTATTTTTTTAGTATGAAAAAGCAGCGAGTTTTAGTGAAAAGAAGTTTCTTTATTATTTTTTTTAATATGGATAAAGTAAACAAAAAAAAAACAAAGAAAATAAATTGAAAAATTTATTAGTGTGTTTAGGTAAAAATTATCTAAATTTAAACTAGTTACAAAATTAGATTAAGTAAATATTAGAAATTACTTAAGAAAAATTGTGACAAAACAATTTCCTTTAATTTTTTTTTTTAATATAAAAATGATTTTTTTAATTCAAGTCCTGAATTAGGTCTGAAAATTCTTGAGTTAATCAAATGATCTCCCGTCGAGATTAATACTGGCTGGTAAAAAAAAATTTATTGTTTTTTTTTTATTTTTCGCAAAATTTAATTTTAGATTAATTTAAATATTTGGACAAAATTAAATTAAGATACTTTTTTTAATCGATTTTAGCCACATATTTTAATTGTTGTGGATAATACAATCGATCAAGCTTGTTTAAATGAGACTTGTCTTTTATTCTTAAACCTTGTGGCAAATAATTTCTTAATTTTTAGTAAATTTTTTTTATTATTTCTTATGTTTTTTCTATATTAACCATGGTTGATCAAGATCTAAAAAGCATCAAATTGATTAAATTTGTTTTTGTCAATTTATTTTCACCCAGAGCTATTTATTGTAAATTTATTTATTTTTCAAATAAAAAAATTTATATTATTTTATTTTGTTTTTTATCAAATTTAATTTGTTCACGTTTTCACCTTAAATTTAGTTTATCTCAGGGAAAAATGACTAAAGAGTGTACTAAAAAATGGCTAAAAATCTAATTTTAAAAAAGTACAAATTTCTACTAGTCTAGAGGGTCCTTGAATGGAAAAAATTTGCTTGAAAATGATTTGAAACCATTTTATTATTCATTTAAAGCTTCGAAGATAGAATTGGCGCTTAAAAATGCTAAAGTTATTTTCCAAATCAAGGCATCATAATAAATATTATATTCATGTCTCAAAACTAGAGACAAATTGTTATTTACAATCTACAGCTTAGATTTATTTGTTAATGATTATCTAAGTGATAGGGTAAATATTAGGTTTACAGCTTAAACAAGATTCAATCAAGTTCTTAGATTTGAAGATAAGATTGCGCAATAGATCCATTAAAAAGGTTCTAATTGAATGCTTGAGTGAAAAATACAAACACCTGAAAATTTTCTACTAAAAAGTAAATATATCTTAAAACTTTGTAAGAAATTGATTTTGTCTAATATAAGTCTTGTAGTGTCTCAAGTGCTTGGATTTGTCTTAATATTTTAAGTCAAGTGTGATCGCTGAATTTTTCATTTTTTTCATTTTTTGAGTTTATATTTTCATTCTGAAAAAAAAAGTTAAACTATAATTGTTTTTTTTAAGCTATCCAAATTTTAAACTTTATCTATTTAAGATAAAAGTAAGAAATCAGGTCGGCCCATCGAACTATTCAGTGCTTCGAATAGCTAGCTATTCATCAAAATAGCAGCGAATGTTTTCGAATAGATCCAGACTGGCTCAACTGATCATTCGAAGCAGCCGGCCTAATAGAGCTATTTTTTTCTAATCAAAAATTAAATAAAAACCATCATGACATACTAATTTCCAAAGAGATTAATTACTTGTTTTCGTTGGTCATTTAGATCCAAATTCGACCAAATAAAACCAATCTAAATAAACCATCATTATTTAAAACCAAAGAATAATATTTACTCAAATTATTGTTCAAATTTGGAATTTAAATTTTTATTTTTATAAAAAAAAATATTTAGACTAGATATTTTTGAGTCAGATTTCAAATCTCGAATAATAAATTATATGTTTTTTTTTTCAATTTCTGATAAGATATGGCTGCTTATGAAAAAAAAATTTTTTTAAATAAAAATTAAAATTTTACCGACCATCACTTTTGTTCTCATTTTAGAAAAATCATGCTTTAGAATCAAGAATGTGTTTTACATAAAAAAAAATAATAAAAAACTACCAACAAACCCTGATACATACAGAACATAAATTTTCTAGTTTTAAAAATTTTAAAATAATGAGCGAGTGCGATGCTTATAAATTAATTGAAGAATTTATAAAAAAGTCCTCGGAAGTGTCGATCATGAAGGAAAGCAATTTGGAACTGCCACCAAGCTTGCTGTGCACAACCAGCTCAGACTATTCGATGACAAACTCGTCATCATCTTCATTCATTTCCTCCTATCTCGGCCTGAACAAGTCGAGCAAAGAGCAGACCCATTTGGAGACCCCACCAGAGACCCCTGAACAAATAAAAACAATACAATTGCCGTCAAAAGAGGACAATCTAAAGCCGAACAGACCCTATAGCTATTATGTAGCCACTAATTTTCATCCACTAGATCTTTCCATTTTGACCACTCAAACCGATGCACCGCTGCAAGAAACAATTGCCGAAAATGGCGTAAAAATACGTCCAAAAAAACAAAAAAGAGATGAAAGCAAACGACTTAGTATGAGTTTGAGTGACATAAAGACAAGTGAAGCTATTCAACCGGCCAAAAAAACTTACTCATTTTTCAAGCTAAATTCAAAAAAGTCAAAAAGTAACCAGCACAACTTGGACAAAGATTTTGAGGAGACAGATGACGAAGCTTTCGCCAAATCGTCCCAGAACAGCTTCAGAAGAATGTCTGCATTTAATTCGACAATGCCAGCGAGATTTAATCCAAAAACCAGGTCCACAAACTTGCCAAATCAGCACCAACCTGGCAAGTTGAACAAATTTTTTCGTAACTTGTTCCGAATAAACGAGAAAAAAAGCCCAGACCTGGACACTAGTCAAACAAATTTTAAATTTTCGCGCTTGTTCAGCTTTAGACACAGCCACCATGAAGGAAAAAATTTCAGGTACAATTCAAATGGTAAGCAAACAAACAGATCGAATTCAACTTCGACCAATGACACCCAGTGTCCATTGCAGCTGGTGGTCACTGACGAACAGCCGTCAAAGATAATTCTGCCACAGATCAGTCTAAAACATGAGATTTTGTCCGAACAGTGCTCGCCAGAGTCAAGGGACTTGGCCGAGTTCAACGAGTCCTACAAATTGGACAATTTAGAAATTTTAAAAGAAAAATTTTACTCTGAAGTTGCAGAGCGCTTGAAAAAAATCGCCTCCTGTACCAACTCGTCGGCAAATTTTTCCCAAGAAAAATCTAGTCTGTCCAGCATTGATCTTATAGACATACCTTACATAGATGACGAAGAAGAACAGTCTGTAGACAATCTTTACTCATGCAGTGACTTCACTATAAGCCAAGCTAGTTCCAAATTGTTGAAGACAGACATGAGTGATCTGGTCATCGAGGAACACAAGCTGCATGACTTTATCAGAAATTCGACTTATTCTAAATTTGATGAACTGGCAGTCGAGTATTTGAACAAATACGATTCAGTGTGGAACAAGATTGCCATTCTTTTTGAATTGATAAACAGAAGTGTTCAAATTGTGAAAAATATGGAGCCCAAAAGTGAACTCAACCAGGCGTTGATCATGAAATTAAAGGAAATAGCTGCCAATTACATACACGATAAGTATTGTGATTGGATTTACAAGAATGGCGGATGGGTAAGAAAAATTCAGAAAAATTTTTTCTAGTTGTATTTATGTTATGGTTTTGTGAGATTCAGCACTAAAGAATACAGTAAAATGATAAAAATTGAATATCTTATTTTTTTTCTCCAAGTTCAAAATTAGTTCTGTAAATGCAACATTAATAGTGACATCAACTGTCAAAGTCTGCTTAAATCTGCAAATTTTGCGGCGAAATTGGGTGAGGATTAAAAAATAATAAAGAGAGATTAAAATATATAGTAAGAAAAATATTTTTTTAATGGTAAAAAAGCATTGATAAATTTTAAAACCCTTTGAGAAATTTTCTGAATGTGAAAATCACATAAATAAATTTTTTAAATTAAAAATTAAATCGTTAGTTATATAAAAAAAATTTAATGATTTTAATAAAAAGTTTTCCTTTTTTCATCTAAAATGAATTTTTTGTTATACTACAATGTAGCTGTCTGAATGCCGACTCTTGAAAGTTTCTTGGTATTTCTTTTTATTAGTGTGTTCATCTTTTTTATTTATTTTTTTACTAAAAAAATTAAATCAGAGTTAAAGTCACAAAATGAAAATCAAAAAATAAAAATTAAGAACACATTTAGTAAAAGAAAAAAGAATTTTTATTGATTAATTGTGTTGATTAACATTTAAAAAAAACATTGTTGATAGAATTTGTTTTAAGTAATGTTTTTTTTTTAGTTTAGCTTTTTTATTTGTTTTTAATAACCACCCAGAAAAATAAAATTTCAATATAATCTAGTGTATTTTGAAGAGATTTTGCACACCATTAGCAGGCTTTGACAGCTGATGTAACTATTAATGCATTTGCAGAACTAATTTTGAACTTGTAAAAAAAAGAAATTCAATTTTTTTCATTTTGTTGTGTTTTTTGTGCTGAATTTCACAATAAAATTTTTTATCAAGATTTTTAAATTATTTTTTTTTAGAAATCGGTTCCGGATATAATTTCGCTGCCTCGAGAGAGCAACGAAAGATGCCACTGATATGATTGTATAGAGACTCGTGTTAGAATCGTTTATTTTTGTTTTTTTTTTGAATATAATTAATCCCTGAGTTAAGGCTTAAAAGTGTGTATTTTAATTTTTTCATTTTGTTGTAAAGTTTATTTTTCTCGTAAATAAAAAATACTAGAAATTTATTGAATATACAAAAATACTAAAGTTCGAATCAATGGTAATTTTTTTTTTAGTTTATCCACTATTTTTATAAAACCATTCAAATATTTAAGCTATCCATTAGTTATTACTTTATAAAGAATAAAATCTAATTAAATAAAATTTACTCTTTTTTTCCTCATTTTTTTTATAAAAATTAAGTTGAAATTTTTTTAATGTCTCATTTTTTCTCATTTAAAATAATTGATTTATTTTGCATTCTAGTAAAAAAATTGCTGTTAATTATTTATTATTTGGTTATCTATATCGAGCTAAAGTCTTTCAGATTAAAATAAAAAGAATTAAAGTCAAAAAGAATAATGAAAAAAAAAGAAACAAAATATTAAAAGTGTAATTAGTTAAAACAAACGGATTGTTCGATGATCTTTTCAAAATATGAAAAGGATAATGCTGATTTTAAGTTAAGAATCTTTGGTAATAAAATCATTTGACAAAACGAAAATTAGTTACTTGATATAAATTTTGATTCTAAATTAAATTTAAATTCATTAATTGAAAGGTCGCTTTAATTCGAGACTATATTTAATAAAAATTTTAAACAAAAAATGGGGTTTTAATTTGGACGATTAAAATCGATTCCACAAAATTTGAATAAAATACCCCAAATTTTAAATTTTTTCGCCAATATATACATAAAAAAATTGATTAACACTAAATTAAAAAGAGACCCACTATTTTTGACTAATTGACAGTTCTTTAAAAAATGTCACTTTTAATTAAAAAATGATAACAAATTTAAGAAAAAGTACCTAAATTTTGTAATACTAATACATGTTGCTCTTTTTTTCCTTAGAATTCACGAAAAATAAAGTAAATTTACGTCAATTTATAAAAGTAAAAAGTCATGTTTTAACAGATTTTACGTTAAGAGCTTTGGCGTCTTTTGAGTGACTTAATTGTAAAATGTAAATTTACTTTATGTTTCATAAATTTGGATAAAACAAAAAGCGGAAGACTAATTTATTTTTATTACAAAATTTAGGTTTTTTTTCTTAAACTTTTAACATTTTATAGTAAAAAGTGCTTTTTTTAAGAAAAAGTGTAAATATGCTAAAAATATTAGTCACCAAACACTATTTTTCCTAAAATTACGTAATTTAACACAATAATTTAGGCCTTCTTTCTAATTTTTTTAGCAATACACCTCAAATGCTTAGTCAAGGGAATGCAAAATCTAAATCTGCTTCACCAAAAGGTTCAGTGTTAAATTATCTTATTTTTGTCAATTTTATTTTCTTAATTTTCCGAAACTTACTTATAGAAGACTTTTCTAGCTAACTACATCCATAAAAATAAACTCATTTTTTTTGCTTTATTTTGATCATTGTTCCACTCTTGAATTTTATTTTTTAAAAAATGCAATAATCGAACTTGCTAAAAATTATTATTTTTCGATTTTTAAATTCGTTAAAATTAAAATTGAAGCTGATAACTTCAATGACATAAACAACTTTCTAGAAAAATATGGAAAAAGTGTCAATAAGTTAAAAAAAGTGGATTTCTATTTAATTTTGTGTTAATCAATTTTTTCATGTATAAACTTAATAATTGGGGAATTAATTCAATTTTTGGGGAAAAAATAAAAAATTTGGGGTACTTTATTCAAAATTTGTGGTACTGAAACTAAATTTCTCTTTTAATTTTAAAAATTTAGGAAATATTTATAAGATTTTAGTATGGAATACTCTTCCGATGTCTTAACTCTTTCTCAAATTGAAAGAATACTTTAATTGATTTTACTTTAATATTTATTTTTAATTTTTAAATTTTCGATTTTTTTAATATTTATTTTTAATTTTTAAATTTTCGATTTTTTTTGTAATCTGAATAAAACATATAAAAAATAAATAATAAAAGATAAATTAGTTGATTTAAGACGAGTAGCGAAAGTTAAATATTTAAGTATTGAATGTTACAGGAAAAAAAAAGAATTAATTAGTTAACAATTAAAGAATTGCAATTTCAAATTTTAAATGAATGATTTTTTTAAAAAATTTAAAATTCGCCCAATAACCAAAAAAAAATTGTTACCTTAGTTAACAAACATCAACAACAACAAATTTGAAACGATATATCATAAATGATATTTGAAAAAAAACATGTGTTTCTTTGAAGAAAAAAAAATTACCTTTGAAATAAACCTTACCCATACGCATATTTTAATAAAAAAAAAAAACAAACAAAAAGCTTGAAATCATTTTATATTAATGATTTATGATAATGGTTTATTTTAGAAGAATGTTTCATCAATATTTGTTTTATAATGCTACGCTAAAACCAAGTGATGTTGGTTATTGACTGCTTGGTTAACCATAATCTGGTTAACTTAAACCAATTTTTGGCTAACAGAATCTTTGGTCATATATAATCTGACCCAAACTTATGTGATCCGAAAAAAAATCTCCGGACATTTAACATCAACATTTGTCATCAGGTCATTTATTACATGACCCACTTGGTCACATAGCAAACCAGGCCCATAATTACAAAAAAATGAATATTAGAAGTAGGCTCTTTACTCAAATTTAAATGATTTGAATTTTTAAACTTGATGCGGCACCAAATCCAATCTTACTAAAAATAATCTATTCCATAAAAATTGAAGTTATTTTTTTTTTAAACTAAATGATTAAAAATTAATCTAATTAAATAAACAAAAATCTATTGTATTAAAATCAATCAAAAAAGATTATCAAAATAAAGTATCAAAAAAATTCACAACCATCTCCATTAAAAAATTCGATTCAGTCAATGAAATTAAATTATGTGAAATTTGCATTACTCAATTTAAGAAATTAAAGCATTTTTTTCTTTAATTTAGCGGGATTTTTATAAGATTAGTGGTAATATTTCTAAAAATAAAAAAATTAAATTAGAGAAAACGCTTTGAAGCTTGAAATCTCTATGATCAGACCGAATTTTCTAGACCTTTTGATCAATGAAATTTAGAAATGGTTTTTCTTGCAGTTTCAAACAGGAAATAACCTTTTTTCATACTCAAAGACTTCAATGATTTTCTGAAATAATCTTGCAACGGAGAGAAAAAATCCATCTTGTGCTGTTTTCAAGAAAAAAATCGACTAGTGAATATTAATTTTGATTTTTTTCTAAAATTTTTTAAATCAAATATCAAGAAAAAATTTGAAAGTTTGTTCTAATTATCTAATGTTGAAAATAGTATTTTGATCTAACTTTCTCAACGAAATTAATATTTTTTTTTTGAAACAAATTAGAATTAATATTTGTTGGAAAGAAGTGCCAAAAAGAGTCAAAAAATCCATGATGTCTTTAAAAAAAAATAAGTGCATTTTAAAATGATGCTGTAAATTTTTCAGCTAATTTTGATAAAACATATTAGTGATTTTTATATAAATAACTCAAATATTTTATTATGTAGCCAAAAATATGTAAAATATTTTGCCTAAAAGTGAAAGATTCTGAATGTTTTCAAGAATATTTGGAAAAATACATTGAAAAGATTAAAGTGGGTTATGTATTTACCTCTCAATAAATTCCATTTTGAATAAAGTACTAAGTAGACATAAAATAATTTTTGCGCCAATGTTTAGCTCAAGTCAGACATTGGTTCCTACAGATACTATAAGCACAACATTGGTTACATATTTTAATTAAAATTAAATTGATAAACAAGACTTGAATAGTGATTTGACAGTTTTTTTTTCTGAAAGTCCGTATGGATATTCTAGTTAGTTATTCAATATATTCTGTTTCTTTATGGGCTTTAATTGACAATTTTTGGATTTAAAAGATAAAAAATAAAATAATAATATAAAAAAAAATTTATTACCTAAATTAATAAAATAAAAAAAAAGAATCGTATTATATTAGGAATAATTTTCTATTCCTTTATGTCTAGTCTTTCTTTTTTGATTGGACCTAAACTTCCATAAATAAAAAATTAAGAAAATGTAAGAAATTAATAAATTAATGAACCGTTTCGTATTATTCAAAACTGTTTAAAGGTATTCGATATAGTTTCAAAAATATGGTGACAGAATGAAGATACAGGTTTTTAATCGATGTTCATATAATTTATGTTTTTGCAGTATTTTTTTAAGTGAATAAAATTTAATTTTTTATTTGGTTTAATTTTTTGTGTTTGAATTACAAAATGCATCCAATGTTGAAATTACATTGAAAAAGTGCGGTGTTTCAAATATTTTTTTCAGCTACAAATGAAAAAATAATTTTAAGTTAATATTGCAAGCATGAAAAACTTTGTTTTTTTTTTATAAATTTTGACTTTGGGTTTGTGATAAGAAGATGCTGAAGATAATATTTGTAGTTAAAAAATCTATCTATTCTGTTTTCCATTTTTTTTAAATTGAATTTTTGTTAAAATTCATCAAACGAACGTAAATTATCACTAAAGTCAAAATTTATAAAAAAAAAAACAAAATATTTCGGGTCAAGTCAGTATTACTGAAACAATTCTTGTTCTCAGGTTTTGTTAACTATTAGTTCAATTTATCTAAAAATTGTTCACCAATTTTGATATTTTTTCATCTATTTAGAAAAAAACTAAATGTAATATTAAAAATTAGGTAGTAAAAAATATAATTAGATAAAAAAATTAAAAGTTGGGGTTAAATCTGGAAATAAAATATTAAATAGTTTTTTACAATTTGTTCATATGAACTAAAAATTGTTCACCTAATTTGAGATTGGTTTACTTCTATTTTGGTTCAGCTTTATGTGAACAAAAAATTAGGTAAACAAATAGTTAACAAAACGAGAGAACAATAATTGTTCGTGAACTATGGTTTACCTAATCGACTCGATCCAATTTTTCAACGATTTAATATTAATTTATCTGAATGAATTATTTATCTTTTTTTTTTCTTTTGTTTTATCTTATTTAACTTTATTTTTATTTTTTTTATTTTCATATATTTTTATTCTGAAGAAGCATTAGCTCAGTAAAGATAAACAAATAAACAAATTAATTATTTAAAAGTAAAAAAAAGAATTTTTAGTATTTTTTTTTAAATTTCAAATAAAAATTAAATCCGTTCAATTTCACTAAAGAGTTTAATTTAAAATAAGAAATGCTTGCAATATTAACTCAAAATTATTTTTTCATTTGAAACTGAAAAAAATATTTGAAACATCGCACTTTTTCAATGTTATTTCAACATTGGATACATTTTTTAATTCAAACACAAAAAATAAAACCATTTTATTTTTGGGTTATTTTGAATGAATTAGTGGTGAATAAATGATAGGCTTTTTACACTTTTATCACATTTTTTTTTATACACATTATGTCTTTTTCAATAAATTTGTGGTATGTCGCTAAAAAATATGATTGTTTATTTAAATTGGCTCTAAAATTTTAGCATTTATAAAATTTTTTACTAATATTACTAAAATAATACTAAAATTTATTATCTAAAATCTAAATATACTAAAATTTATTTGATTTGATGCCGATGGCTCACTTAGGTTTTTTTTGTTATAGTCGATAAAATGTTTATTGCATCATAACCAGTTGTCATTATTTTCCAAAAT
This sequence comes from Brachionus asplanchnoidis, assembly GCA_025491095.1. Classification (NCBI taxonomy): domain Eukaryota; kingdom Metazoa; phylum Rotifera; class Eurotatoria; order Ploima; family Brachionidae; genus Brachionus; species Brachionus asplanchnoidis. Next base: position 3,461,194 of record JAILYF010000006.1, read on the forward strand.
AACCCGACGGGTTCAAGTTTAATATTTTTCTTATTCTTATTTTATTTTATATAAAATAAATCAAAAACATCAGGCAAAGCCCTGGCTGGCTGGAAAGGAGATAACTTCAATCTAACATCAATCTTTGATGTTAAATTAAATTTTTTTAAAAAGTGAAATTTTACTCATCAAAAATGTTTTTTATTAATTTACATCAGTTATTTTTAATAATCATCATCCAACCGCTGTTTTATTAAAATAAAGTGAAATAAAAAAAAAATTATTTTCGATGAATTATATTTTTTATTATTTCATGAATTCGATCAAGTAAAACTATTTTTAATGACAATTTCTATAACCTAAAAAATTTTATTAAGAAATTTTTTTTGATATTTATTTTTTTTTTTAGCTTTTTTAATCGATTGATATATCTTTTGAATTTTTTTGCTGAAACTCACATATTTTCTCTACAACCTCAGACTCATTTTTGCTCTTTGATTTCCTTTCAAATAAAATTAAATTCGTATCAGATCATCTCAATTGAGATCAAATCAGCTCAGTAACACCTTTGTAAGATATCCCACCCCTGATATAAATTTTTGAAGCAAATTTTAGAGTAGATATTGCTTCTGGAAAACTCTGCAAAATTCAGAACATCGTGAATTTTTAGTAAAAAAAACAAAAACAAAATTAAAAAAACACCATGGCTTTAATTCGGACTGACCAAAACATTCTTTGTAAATTGTAGCTACTGATACATCCTCTGTACCACCATTTTAAATTGAGTTAGAAATTAAATATTATAAAATATACAAAATTAACAATTTTTTGAATTTTGCAGATTTATTGCAGAGTATTGCAGAATCAATATATTGGAGGTTCAGAGATAGCATATAATTGTGTCCTTTGCTAGAATTTAAAGAAAATTTTTTGTTCTGCCAGAACTATGGCAAAAATTTTAATAATATTTTTTTTGTTTTTTGTATCAAAATTCACAATGCCCCTGGATCACAGGATTTGAACCCAGTTGAGATGGTCTGAAAATGTTTTGAAAATTATATGGGTTAGGGTTTACTTACTCAAAAAGTTAACTTAAAAATTTTATTCTTATTCTTTTTAATTACAAATAAAATTTCCCAAAAAAAATTTTTAATATGAAAAAAACTTTAAGATGAAAATACTTAAATTAGTGAAAAAATAATTTTAAGTCAAACATTTAAAACAAATTTTTAATATCAAATCAATACAATGTACAAGTCCTTGTCTGAATGACTGATAGTTATATAATCAACAAAAAATTTTATTTTGAGATTCTTTAACTGTAATTTAAATTAAAAGATCTAAAAAATTATTGTCAAACTCTAATCCATAATCTAAAAGAACAAGATTCGAAATATAGAATTATTTACAATTTTTTGATCAATTCTAAATTATTATGAAACATAATGAATTTACACTGAAAAGAAGTTTTTGCTGTTGTGAACTATCTGGAGTTTCCATTCAAATTTTTTTTGAAATAAAATAAATTGTCGAATTAATTGCACTATTGAATATTTCAAAATAAATTTGATAAAAATTCACAATAAGAAATCATTATCGATTGCTGCAAAATGTTTGTTTTCTTTTTTAACCCACCAAGCTAAAAAATTTATCAAGATTATCAAGGAATTATATTTATTCCCAATCTATTTGGGCTGAATAAATGAACCTAATCAAGCTCTAATCACATCCATACCTTAAGAAAAAACCTTATTTGCAAATGATCCAGAATCTACTATTTTGCATGGGTATCGGCGCGTTTCTAATCAAATATTTTCATTAGAGTGGAATAATGATTCCTAAAAGTCCTTGAAATAAATTGCTTAAAAAAAATTTGATTAAAAAAGACATTTTTTAAGTATTCAGAATTTGATTAATTGTTTTAATATTTTTAGAAATTACTTAATTTTAAAAAACAAAATAGAAATTTTTCTTTAGTCTTAACTCTCTCTTGTTTTTTTTTTCTTATAAAAGATTGATTGTATAAACATTCAATGAGATGTTTTTCAGAATAGAGAATAGATCTGAAATCGGAAAATATTAACACCAATTAACTAATTGTACCCCTAAGATTGGTATACAAATTACTAATAATTAAATGAAAATTTCCGATAGAGAACAAAATTGATGTGCTGAGTGTAGTGTTTACAAAAATGAAATGTTTTTCGGAAAATTTTAATTAATACATTTAAAAAAAAATCAAATTGGTTGTAATTAAAAACTCGGTGCATCTTGGTTAGATTTGCATGTATTGAGTTACGCGTTATATGAGCACATAATTCAGTAGACAAAGTATTGATTTTTTGTTGATAGGACAGAGCCAATTCATTTTAATTTTCTTAAAATTTATATGTTCAAAATAAATTTAGAGCTATTTTTTATAGCTCTTTTTAAAATGATGTACAGAGGTATTGGCTCAGTGTGATTAAGCTGTTGAAATTTTTAAAATTCTTAAATAATAATTTTAGAAGGAATTCAATTAATTTTATGAGATTTTCTTTAAAAAAAATATCATAAAATTCATTCATTGTGATAAATTTTCATTTCCCTTTCTATTTAGAGAAGCATTAAGTATTATTTGAATATATTGTTTTTCATCTTTTTAATGAGTGTTTTGTGTTCATGCTCGCCTGAGCCTTATGTGTTATTTCAAGGATTTTTTAATTGAATTTTGATTGTTTTTCTTTTAACGCATTTTATATCCTAGTTTAAACTTGTCACAAAGCAAAAACATTTCTAAATCTCACAATTAAAAATTATTGTTTCAAGCGAAAATAATTTAGTAAATTTTAGAATTGCACCTTTTAGAAAAGCTTTTTACCGCTAGAATTTTGCTAAAAAATTAAATATTTCGCTTACATCAAAAATAATTCCTGTTCAATAGAATAAAAAAATAGCAATGTTCTAGCAGGAAGAAGCTTTTGCCGAATAAATAAATTTTTTATTTTGTTTTTTTTTATTTGGTCAATATTTTATTTTTAGAATTTTGAGAAAAAAAAAAGGTAATTAAAATGGGCTACTTTAAACTTCAGTTTTTTTTAAATTTCATGTTCAATCAGAATTTGATTGATATCGTTTGATGGATTTTAGCTTTTTAATTCAAGCGATAATCAGTCTGTTTATTACCTTAAGTTTTAATAATTATTTTCAAAGTGGATTAATAATCTAGATACTGAATTATGCCAAGAAAAATAAACGTTAAACTATTTCTTAAATTTATTATTCAACAAAATTGTTCTGATTTGATCATGCTATACAATTTTGATAAAATAATTGAAAGTTTTCAGAGAGTTAAACTATCATGAATGTATAGGAAATGGTTAAATTTTTTCAAGAATATTTCACTTTGACAGATATGACACTTGTTTAATAGATTTAAAATCAGTCTTTAGATAATGTTAGAATGTAAGCAATAAATTTAATTAAAATATCTTGAGGACTCGGAATCTATAGTGGTTTTTAATTAAAATTGTGTGCCCATAAAATTTTTTAATTTAAAAAGGGCCCAATTTAAATTTGACTAAATGAAAATTGTTTAAAAAAAAATAGAAAAAATAAAATCTCATGAGGATTATGAATTTTAAAATAAAAAATTTAAAATTTAATTTTTTAGACTTACTCTTGAAAATTATGCTTGTTTAGATAATTTTTTCGAGGATACAAGCTCATGAATAAATTTCAAATTTTGATGTTATCTAGCTCTAATTTAATTTTGAATATTCAAGTAAATTGTTAAAATTTTTCGGTATGTTCAATTTAATAATAAAATGCAAATTATGCTTAGAGCTCCTGAAGGATTAAGTCATTTTTAAATTTTACTTGTTCTTAATTATTCAGACTAGATGCTTTTATTCTTATTGAGCTAACCTAAGCATCATACGAATAAAAATTTTAGTATTTTTTCGAAATTTTTTAATTATTTTTTTTCTAATTTGTGTTGCCTTCGAACGGAATTTGTTGAAATCAACCCATGATAATATATTTTTATGATCAATATTCCGGCTTATTTTTTCAATCATTGATTTTTGCATATCTTGTCGAGATTAATGCTTAATTAAAAACTTGGATAATTCAATTTTTTTTTCAATAAAAAGAAACACGGAAACTATCTTTTGTTTACTTAAAATACTTTTCTAAATTCAGCTTTCTTTATTGTCAATACTAATAATTAATTGACTTTTTTTTGAAGGTCTCTATTGACACTGGGTTTTTGAGCTGGGTTTAAATACTCAAAACAATTTTGATTATATTAAAATTTCCGCTTTTATTTATTGAATATGACAAACGTGCATAGACCTTTGTAAATTTTGAAGAACAAAAAATTAATAACTTTCTCATTTAGAAGTTTCAAAATGCAGAGAAATGGATGCAAAATTAATGAATCTCATGTAAACACGATTGCTCTAAAGGCTCGCTTGGAACACCGCGAATGTGGCTACCTTTGGAAACGCTCAAACGATTCAAATGGCAAATGGCAGATTAAATGGTTTGCTTTGTATCAAAATTTTTTGTTCTATTACGAGACTGTAAACAGCACCAAACCGCTGGGACTATTTGTTCTCGAGAGCTGCTACTGTAACAGAATTGTGACCAACACAAAAAATACTAAAGAAGGAGAAATAAAATTGGTGATTAAAAATACAATTTTTGACTAAAAAATTTATTGAATTTAAATTTTAAGTTTTGTTTTTCACTTACTTATTCCAAAGATGGAAAAAACCCAATTGAATTTGGAGCAGAAAACGAGGATGAGTGTGTTCAATGGATGGATGCCATAAAAAATTGTAGCTACAGCAAACTGGCGTCCGATAATGCCGAATTACAACACAAGTACTTGCATTTGAACCAGCTTTATGAAACAGAGACCAAAAGCAAATGGCAGTACTTGGCACAAATTGAAGAACTGTCCAACGAAGTCAAGCAACTAAGAGAAGAAGTAGAATAATCATTTATTTCAGAATTGGAAATTATTTTTGTTTAGTTAAAAAGATACAAAGGCCAGCATGATTTGGTGGTAGCAAAAACCATTGCCGATGAAGAATCATCGGATATGAAGCGAATAAAAAAGGTTCAAAGTCTGTGCCGAGGTTGGTTATACCGTCGCAGATGGAAAAGAATTGTAAAGGACTACATCGAGTCTCCCGATGCACTTAACCTGAGAAAAAGAAACCGAATAGTGTTTGAATTATTTGAAAAAGAAGGTGAATACATGTCCCAATTGGAAATATTGGTGTCGAATTTTTTGAGACCATTCAAAATGGCAGCGTGCAGCAGCAAACCAGCCATAACCCATGAAGAAGTCAACTGTATTTTTTTAAATAGGTGAAATTAAAATAAAATTGAAAATAAATTTTTTTCTCTAAATAATTTTATTCAGCGAAATTTTGTTATTTTTGCATCAAATATTTTACAAGGGTCTGAACAAAAAACTTGAAAATTGGCCATCAGTTTTTGTTGGCGATTTATTTGACTTTTTGCTGCCAGTATTGGTAATTTACCAAGAATACGTGCGCAACCATCATTATAGTTTACAGATATTGACCGATCTTAAAATAAGATCAATAGAATTCCGCAATTTGCTTAAGCGGTGCGAAGAGAAACCGAAATGTGAGGGTCGCTCTTTGGACATTTTTCTCACTTATCCAATGCACCAAGTGATAAATTTAAATTAACTTTTTTAATTAATTTCTAATCTTGGACTCCTAGATACCAAGGTATATTCTAATATTGCATCAATTGATCTCATTTACTTCACATACATCAACCAACGAACTCTATTGTCTCGAGAACGCAAAGAAAAAACTCGAGGAACTCTCAAGAGTAAGATTTAAAACTAATTAGCTATTCTTTTGTTTTTTTTTAAATTAATTTCCTGGATTAGAACCGTAGTTATTGTGTAGTTTTATTTAAAATTAGTTATTTTTAGTGGTATTGGATTAACCAGGCTTTGGTTAATAAAAAAAAAACACTGGCAAACCAGCATCAAAAATTATTAAGCAATTCTTTTATTTGAAAATTTTCTATTTTTTAACAAATTCACTGAAAAATTTAAAATTTAACTTTAATCTAATTTAACATTTTGGTTAAAATTATTTAGTTTCAAAAATGTTTTTCTTGTGGCTGAAAGGAAGGACTAAGCTTCCATTCCAACCGGCCAAGGCTTTGCCGAACTATATTTTAAATAAATAAATAAAATAAATTTATTTGAAAAAAAATTAATTATTAAAAATATTGTTGATTTAAGCTCTAAATTTTATTAATAAATGAGTTATTTTTAGTGATGTTGGGTTAACCAGGTTTTGGTTAATAAAAAAAAAAACTGGCAAACCAGCATCAATAATTATTAAGCAATTCTTTTATTTGAAAAAAAAATTAATTATTAAAAATATTGTTGATTTAAGCTCTGAATTTTATTAATAAATGAGTTATTTTTAGTGATGTTGGGTTAACCAGGTTTTGGTTAATAAAAAAAAACACTGGCAAACCAGCATCAATAATTATTAAGCAATTCTTTTATTTGAAAAAAAAATTAATTATTAAAAATATTGTTGATTTAAGCTCTGAATTTTATTAATAAATGAGTTATTTTTAGTGATGTTGGGTTAACCAGGTTTTGGTTAATAAAAAAAAACACTGGCAAACCAGCATCAAAAATTATTTAGTTAGTAGTTTAAAAATTTCTGAGAGTTTAATATGACCCATGAGAATTTTTTTTCTCGTTAATTAACCTATGGTAAATTGTGATTGAAAAAAACTTTTTTTTTGAAAATTTTAATCAATTATAGAAAATGTTTGAAGAGTTTTAATGCCTTTTAAAAATGGTCTTTGAAATGATTTATTGATTATTAAATGCATTTAATTTCTTAATGCCTTTTAATTATTACTTAGCTTAAAAGTTGTTCTAGATTCTAGACTAGTATTTGCTTAGAAATTAAATTTAATCTTGGCGAATCTTCCCGCTACTTAAAAAGCTAAATTTTATTTTACTAAATTTAAGCCTTATTGACATGAATCAAACAATAAGTCAATTAGGTCGTTTTGTTAACTTTGAAATAAAAATAATTTTTGGTAAAATTGAAAAATTAATCTTTTTATTTCTTTTTTTATTTTTAATTTTATTTTTGTCTATTTGATTTATTAAATTAACCTTTTGGTATCTATTGTCTCAATAAACATGGATTGAAAATGACGCCAAAAAAACTTGTTCTCTATTTTTTATCCTTTATTTTTTACCTTTTGCATCCAGTTTTTTATTATATTTTTTGTTTTATATTAATATAGATGCACCATTTGTCTTTTTTTTTCAATTTAATTCATTGTACTAATTAAACTAAAGGATCCATTTGGATTTTTTATCCTTTAATGAAACTTTATGCACAACTGAGTTAATAATACTCAGACAGTAATCTGTTAAAGAAATAAAACTAAAAAATTAATCATATTTGACTATTGAAAGATGTTACCAGGAGTATTTTTAGTTTTTCATTTGCTTTAACAAGCTCTAGTCGATTTTAATTTTTAGGGAATTGGTTTTACAATTTTTTTGAGAATTAAAAAAAATAATTTCCCTAGTTTCTTTAGTTAAATGTTTATTCGAAAAAATTAAAATCCTTTCTAAGACAAAATGCGAAAAAAATAAAAGCGGCAGCTTGAAGTTCATGATCAATTTTTGATGCTCAAAATAATCAAATAAAGCTTTAACTATTAAATAATTTTTTGTTATTTAATTATATAAATACAGAGATACATTTTTTGATTTAACATACTTTGTTAAATCTTAGGGTAAAATCTGCAAATGTCTGCAAAAAATTATCCACTAAAAATAGCATCATTTCGATGATATGCACTCTGCATTGATATTGCAGAGTTTACCTTTTTATTTAGCATTGAATGTTAAATCAAAAAATGTATCTCTGCATTAATTTTATTAAGAAATAGCAATTTATTTAATATTTTAAACTTAATTTGATCTATTTGATCATAAATTCAAATTGCCGATAAAAGCACCTTTTTTCACATAAAATTAATTTTGTAAAAGTATAAAATTATATCTATTCTATGTAAGAGGGAAAAAAAGATATCCATTCATTATACTTACGACGCATAATTTTTTACCATTATTTGCATTTTTTTATTAGTAAATTAAAAAAATAAATAAAAGTATGCATCTATCGGTCCAGTTATAAATCTATAAATTTTTTTAAAAAATTCGAAAATAACAAAAAAAATTGATAATAATAGAAAAGTTAAAATTTTGGTTTAGTTAATTCCATATCTACTTATTTTATGTCTGACCCATCTCATTTTTGACTTTCATTCTCTAAAATAAAATTATATTTATTCAGAAATTCTCCGGGATATCGATTTAATAATCTTATTTATTTCAAAATAGATCATATTCGGAGATGTACAAAATAATGAAATATAAAAGATAGTGAATGAAAATTAAATTTTGTCCAATTAGTCTAATTTTAGAATTATTTTAATTTATAAAAATCCTTCCTCACGAATAAATGTTTTACAAGATACAATACATTTTAGAGATTCTTGTAATGCCAGAGAACAAGTATCAAGTTTCATCATAATTCTCCAAATTTTCGTCTCCTCATATCCAACAGGTCTAAAATTTCTAAATAATCACCGCTTATTAAACCATCGCTGTAATTTTATTTAACTAAAAAAAGTCTAATTAAAATTACTAATTTTGGTATAATATTTCAAATTAAATAAGAACTGATGAAATTTTTTTGTTTTTTTTTTCAGATTAATTTTTAGATTTTTGTTTACTATTATTCATGAAGCTGTCAATTTTTATACTAAGTCTTGTAAGTCAATCTCATCTTATCAATACACCCTCTCTATAAAAAATCATTGATGATAGTTTTTTCAAACAAAATTGAAATAAATTCTACACAAATAAAACTAAATAAAAAACTATGATTAATAGAAACATATCATTTCAAAAAACCTAAATATAGTTTTAAATGCAATTATCTAAAAACTATTTTAAACTTTTCTTTTAAAATATGGAAAACTAAAAAAAAATTTGAATTTTCAAAGCGAACTCAACGTCCTCACTCAAAAAAAAAATTGAAAAAAATTATTCGAATTTTTTATTTGATTGAAAAAATAGAAATATAAATTTAAAATCTAATCTAACTACAAATTCTTAGGTTAATTTGCATCTAAAGAAAATTTTTAATTTAATTTTTTTTTATTAATTATTTTCCCTTAGTCAATGCATGATGAAGTAAGCGAAACGGAGAACATCAGATGTAATTTAGCGATTGAAAAAATGATAGTGGAAGGATGTGAGGTTATTTTAGATGCAAATCAAGTGTTTATCCGTGAGGGTAATATTAATTGAAAATTAAAAAAAAAAATAGTTTTTAAATTATTTTTTTTAGGGCTATTGATTATTTTAACTTCCTTAAAATCAAAAACTCTGGGTGTTAAACTGAAAGATATCAAAAAGAGAAATGTTGTCAAATGCTTTTTGTTTACAAACCATTTGATAGTCACTACTAGGGCTTCAAATGGACGTCTTAATCTATACAAAGTATAATATTATTTACCTTTAAATTTTTTATTTTAAAATTTATTCACTTATATCAATAAAGCCATATGAAGCAATTCCTCTAAATGAATGTAAATTAATTGAGGATGTAACAAATGAACTAAGCATGATTGAAGAAGAGAGTAATTTGACCAACAATTTTTTTTCAAACTTTAAAAAATTAATTTTTTTAGATGTTTCAATCGTTTCCGATGATCATTCCATCTCTTCAGCTTCAATAATCTCAACCGAGTCCAATGGATCTCTTTTTTTCAATAAAGACCAACCGACAGACTTTGGCTGTGAGTTCAAATTGGTTCAATCAAACAATATGATCCAAAGAACTATTCACTTTATAGCATCATCACTTGGAGAAAAACAAGCCTGGTGCGGAGATATGAGTCAAGTATGCATTTAATTTTTATTTATAAAATTCTATTATTTAATCAAAATTTAAGTGCATTGATAATTTAAATTATTCAAATTTGCTTCAAAACACGAATACCAGTAATTCAGTTAATATGCCAAACAAAGCTATGCCATAGTAAAATTTCTAATCAATTTGGTTTGATTTTTTGTGTTTGAATTACAAAATATATCCAATGCTGAAATAACATTGAAAAAGTGCAATGTTTCAAATATTTCTTTCACTTTCAGACAAAAAGATAATTTTAAGTCAATATTGCAAGCATTTTCATATTTAAAAATTAACTCTAAAAAAATTAAAATTCTTTTTTCAACTTTTAAATAATTTATTTTTATTTGTTTATCTGTGACGAGCTAATGCTCCTTCAGAATAAAAATATATAAAAAAAAAGTTAAACAAGATAAAAAATAAATAAAATGAAAAAAAAAAGACAAATAATTCATTTAGATTTAAATTAATATTCAATTGTGTAAAAACTCGATCTAGTGAACCATTGTTCGCCTATTATGAGAACTGTTCTTTTTTCTCGGGTTTTGTGGACTATAAGTACACCTAATTTTTTTGTTCACGTAGAGATGGACCAAAATATAATTAAGAGATCAAATAACAAATTAGATGAAAAACTCTTAGACTTTGCTTGACTTTGATTGTTTGAGAAACATAGATTTATCTATTTCGCAAATTTAACTACTCCGCCCAACTTTAAACTTTTTACCTAATTATTTTTTTATTCTATCTTATTTTTAAATTATTATTTATCAATTGAATTATTATTTTTTTAATGTTAAAAAAACTGGGAACAAGAATTGTTCCATTAATAGATCCGAAATACTTAGTTTTTTTCTTTGAAAATTTTGACTTTAGTGATAATTGACATTCGTTTGACGCATTTTAACAAAAACTCAATTTATAAAAAATTGAAAACAGAGCGTAGATAATTTTTTAAACTACAAATATTATCTTAAGGATCATCATATCACAAACCCAATGTCAAAATTTATAAAAAATATAAAAAAGTTTTTCATGTTTGCGTTATAAACTTAAAATTATTTTTTTATTTGAAACTGAAAAAAATATTTGAAGCATCGCACTTTTTCAATGTTATTTCAACATTGGATACATTTTGTAATTCAAACACAATAAATTAAACCAATTATTATATGAAATTATATTAAATTAAATTAAAAGCTCGGATCAAAAATTGTTTAGAGATGAAAGCGACGTGAAATATTGTAAATCTTTAAATTCTTGCAAAGTACCTCAAGTAAATACTTTAATTAATAAATTTTTGAAAAATAATTTAAATAAAATCTAAGATTCGACAAGCCACTTTGGACAAGCTGCTTGAGCGTCTAATTGATCTTAGATTTTTGAGCATTGATTTTTTAAATACATTTCTTTTAACATACCGAGTCTTTACTGATCCACTTGTTATTTTAAATGCTTTGAAAAATTTATATGAATCATCACCAAAGCATTCTATAGAGCTGGGAGAACATGATTTCAGGTTTTAAAATTATCTAGCAATTTTATTCTTTGTGTACATATGAACTAGTTCAAACTATTAAAATTCCATTTGTTGACGCAGTCTTCGGTGGTTTTTAAAGTTTTCTCAATCTTTTAAACTTAAAAATGTTTTTTATTTTCTAGAAATAAAAGTTAAAGTATTTTGGAAAAGTTTCTTAGTGCATCACATTGAACTAATATTTAACTTTTAGAAAACCTTTATGATTTTATCTTTTTTGTTTTTTAGGAAGAAACTGTGAAGTTTGAAGAAATTTTTATTAAAATTTTTAAGTTATTGGTTCCAAATAACAAGCAAAACTAAGAAAAATATGTTCAGTAGTTTTAGATTTTTTCCTTTTTTTAGACATCTCAATTTACATTTAATTAATTATTTTTTCATTATTTTTCGAGATTTTCGATTTTTAATATTCATATAAAACAAATTAAAATATTTAATTCCTCATATAACCTTGTACCATGTACCTTGTACCATGTACCTTGTACCATGTACCTTGTACCTTGTACCAAAGTTTTTTTTGAAAAAAAAAAGATTCAACATCTAAAATAATGTTGAGAACTTTGTTAAGATGCGAAGGAATGATGCAATAATAATAAGAATCATATTTTTTAATCAGTTCATCAATTTATATAAAGTTATTTTGAATTTTTTCAATGAAACTATTTGAGTCTAAAAATTCTAATCATAAGAACAAATTAAATACCAAATAATTAGGAAATTACGCTTTATATAAGCGCTGTTAGATAGATTTGATGTAAAAGATAAGAATCAATTGAACAGGTTTTGAGTTCTCTGAAATTCATCAATAAGAACAGAACAAAATAATAAAAAATCTATATCTTATATATTAATTCTGTGAATGCAACATAATGCAACTTACATAGTTGAATTATAAACCAAATTCTGGTAAAACTGTGCAAATTTAGTGGAAATCAAATTTGTATATATTTTTTTTTAAATTTTTAATTTTTACATCAACATATCAAAAAATAAATAAAAAATAAAAATTTTCAAGCGTAGTTTACTTTTTGAAGAGATTTTGCACACCATTAGTAGACTTGGTAGTTGATGTAGCTATTAATGTTGCATCATATTGCATTAACAGAATAATTTTGAAATTTTAGAAAAGAAGCTATTAAATTTTCATCATTTGTTCCTTTGTTTTCTACTGAATTTCACAAAATCCTAGTATTGATATCATAAAATACTATTATAAAAAAATTAAGTTCTAAAACTTTTTAATTTTTTTCGATCTAGCTTAAAATAGAGGTTGTGAAGTAAGTTTCAATTCAGAAAAGCTTGAATAAATTTTTTACAAAAAAAGTTAGTTAGGTTTTGTAAATTTCCTTAATTTCGTAAAATAAATCAGGAAAAACTCCGCAATTTTAAGCATTTTTACAAACTTGGCCATTTGTCTTTGAAGATATATTAGGTAAATTTGCATAACCATTAAAAAAAAGTTATTCAAATTTTCTGAAACAATCGTATTGAAAAGAACTTCACATCTCTCAAAAATATTTAATAGAATTAGTTTTTTTTTTCAATTGAATTTTTTTAATTTGAATTTATTTTAGATTTTCTAATTTTAAACATTTTCTCTAAAAACGTAATCATTTTAAAACGATTAACAAAGTTTTACTACTAAATTAAATAGATAACTGAATGATTTTGATGGAATAATAGAAAATAAATATTAAAAAAGTTCAGGAAAGTGGCAGATTTAAATGATCTTGGTGATCAAATCCATTTTAAAAATTCAAATAAATTGTAAACCTTTTTATTTAAATGCACTACAATTCCTTTTTAGCATCAGTAAAGTTAGATTCTTTTTTTAAACTACGTAAAAACATCTCCTTTGACTTTAAATATTTTTAAAGGCTTCTTCAAGAAGCTTTTTGAAAGAAATTTTTGTTTTTGATAAATTAAAAAAAAACAGAACGAAATGAAAATGCGAAATGAAAATTTAGTCTCTTCTTAGAGACTTAAATTGTTAGAATATTGCTTAATTCAGCCTCTTCAGAAAATTCTAAAAAATACACATTAAAATCTATAGATGTTAAATTGGCGAGTAATTAGAGAAGCTAATTAATGAAGGTCTTATCGATCAAATCTATTAAAATGGCATCATTATCTGAATTTTTATGTTTTTGCTATGTGAGTTCAAAAAAATAATTTCTTGTCTATTATTTTTATTTTTAATTAAAGTTTTTAGTACATAATTCTATTGTAAATTTGAAAAATACCAATTTTTTTATTATTTTATAAACAAATTAAAGAAAGCATTTTTTTTCATAATGAAAATAGGACAAACCTTAAAAATTATTTTTTTAATTCTTTTAACTAAGATGTAAAAAATTCAATTGAAAAATTTTAGAAAATCACTTAAATAAATATAAATATCCTCTAAAATCGATTGAAAAAAATTTTTAAATTTTCTCTTAACCAATTTTCATGATAAAAATTAAATGAATTTATCAATTAAACATGGATAAATTTAAATTGATGATTTATAATTTTGAATTGTGAAGAAAAAAGTTGATTTTTAAGTTTTTAAAAAAACTTTTTTTTAGACATTTTTGAACTAGTTCAATAGATGTAGCCAAATATTTTGATAAACGCTTATTGTTGACAAATTGGTTACATTTAAGATTATTTCTAACTTTTTTTTTATAATATGATAAACAGAAAATTAAATAATGCTAGAAGTGACATAAATAATGAACTTAATCGCAAAGTTTCAGTGGCTGGCTTATTCCGATTGCCATCGATAAATGAAGAACGAGACATTTTTGTCAAAAGAGACAGTCGCCTTAGTTCATTCCGCAGAGACATTGGTAAAGAACTAATTTGATTTTAATTAAAAATAATGCAAATAAATATTAAAATAAGCCATTGATATTGAAAATATGAATATAATGGAAGGAGACGAAACTGATATAGCTGAGACTGATAACCCCTCTAATGCAGCACCAAATGGACTTGATGATAAGCAAGAACGTTTAGCCCCTATTGCATCTTGCGAAACTCTCCAGACTTGTTCCTCAAGCACAAATTCTGCCACAAATTTTAAAGTAAAAGAAAAGCATGTTGGATTTACTTTGCCAAGAAACATTCCATCAAATATCAATTTCAATGAGAGAACTAATAGTTTGATTGAAAACGTGGTCAACAACCTAACCAAAGTGAATGTAAGTGATGGTATATTCGCTGTAAAAAATGAAAAAAAATACAATGGATCAACTAAGCCTCTTGCTGCTTCATTTGACTTGAAAAAAACAGATATTGGCACCAATAATGGATCGGTTTTTTCTTCCAACCTACATGATGATGACTTTTTTGAATACAAAATCGAAGATGATGATTTCGGTGATAATAATACTGATGAGGACTATGACTATAGAATTGATTCATCCAATCGAACAAAATACAAAAGATTTATCAATGGAAATAAAAGCTTTAATGGTTCAATTTCTTCAGCAACAAGCTCTGCATCAAGATTAACTGTAATTTTTAAAGAAAAATTGAAGAAAAAAATTTTTTTATTTTAAATTTTACTGAAAAAATTATTTAATTTTAAATTATTTAAAATTGATAATTTTTAGTATTGGAAAGAATCTTTGGAAAAGTCAAATCTTTTGGTAGGTAACATTGGATGTTCGAGCACAGCTGAAGCATTGTCTTTATCACCAGCAATGGCTCCAAAAAGAATCGCTCCGCAAAAAAATTCAGTGAGTTCCACAACTACAAATCAACTGTTAATGGCTGTGCAACACAATGCTCAAAAAATAGGTAAATACAGAAAAAATGTCGTTTAGTTGGCATACTAATAATTTGCTTAAGGTAAACGATTAAGTGACACTTTTTCAGTACAAAGATTTTTGACCGACAATGGCCGCAAACTGCCTATTAGTGTTTATGCTGGGGTAGTGGTTACTTCATCAAGATCATCGCGGCGAAGGACAAGCAACACAGAAGCCACAAAAGCATTTGCGATAGCCACTTCAGGTTCACAGACATCTTTGGATAAGGCTCAAACATTTCGTCATTCTATAGACAATGCCAGGATGTCGGTTAACTCGATTCCAAGAGTGGATCGTTTGAATAGTTCAGGTCCAGCATTAGACTGCTCAAAAACTAAAAAAAATTTATTTTTGGTCAATACTGCTGCCTCAATGCGAGTTTTAAATATTCTTAGACACTGGGTCACCAAGCATCCATTCGATTTTGATGACAATTCAAAGCTAAAAGAAGAAACTCTTAATTTGATCAATCAAATGCTGAACGAGTCTAATTTGACAGAAACGGAGAGAAAAGTTTCCAAGCAAATTATTCAGCAGCTAACAATTCCAATAGAGAAAAAAAAAGAAAGCACAATTAACATAGATTTTTTACTAAGACCTCCTAATGTAAATCTTTTTTTTTAATCTTTTTTTTTTATTTAAACTTTTATTTAAGTCTCCAGGAAAAGTGAAATTTTCGGATTTGTCTGTTTCAGAGATTGCCGAACAAATGACATACATAGACTACCAGATATTTGCATCCATATCCAGCCAGTAGGTTAAATAGAAAAAGAATATATTTTTTGGTAGCAGCTAATTATATTCTTTCGTATCTTATCATTTTTTTTATAAATATGCAAATTCAATCACATGAAAATAAAAATAATAATCAAAATCAAAGATATAAAAAAAAGTATAGACATATTTCTGTTATAATTTCACATTTTAATGAATTTAATTATTTTTACGTCTTTTTCTTGTAGTTGGATATGATTGACATTTTTCGTCGTCACTATTTTGAACATTTAATGACTTTGGTGGACGTCCTCTTCCACATTTTTGAGCTAATGGTTGAATTGAAATACTTGCAGCTACTTGATCAGTATTACTAAGAGGGACCAGTATTGAATTTTCAACAGCTTCTTCAATTTTGTTTGATGTTTATGGTAAAACTGGCTGCAAACTTTTGAATTGATTAGGCTCTTGAATGTCATTATATTCTTTATTTCGAACATTTTCTTGTAATTAAATGTTGTCTTTTAATTGACAACATTTATCTACTGTAATATTTCTTTGGTCTGCTGGTAGACTCTTATATTCTCCAGTCAGACTTCCCAAGTCCTATTCTAGACTCGAGGGTTTCTGATCAAAACAATAAGGTTTGTTAATAACTTTATTGGGACACGAGGTCCAAATCCAAAACCAAAATAATAACTAAAGTTAAATAATATAAACAAAAAAGCTAAAACTATAAAAAACTAAACTTAAACCAATAACTGAAAACTAATACTTGAAAAACATATATATAATAAATTGTGCATGTGAATGAAAGCTGCTAGTTGTGCAATACAAGCTTCTTTTATGAGACGTCTACACTACTAAAGAATACATTTATCTGCTAATCAATTTATTTTTCTACTAAGAAAAATAATAATCTACAATATTTTATCTACTAAAAATTAGATACTATAAAATATAATTAGCTACTACCAAAAAACTAATCCAAAAGAAAAAATGCAAAGATTGATTACTATTTTTGTTCAAATAAAAGGGAGCTTTTGGGTCAAGCTTGGATGAAAACGGGAAAGGAAACAAATGCAAAAAATGTCTTGATATTCAGTAAAAGATTCAACGAAGTAAGTTTTATTTTACAAATTCGGTCTGAGATAATTTTTGTTTATTTAAAGATGTCTCAATTGGTTGTTACTGAGATAATCATGAGTGTAAATCATACACAACGATTAGAAAAGCTTGAAAAATGGACTACGATTGCAAATATTTGTAAATTTTTGAAAAATTTCAATGGTGTTTTACAGATCATGTCTGCTTTTGCGAGCACATCTATTTTCAGGCTCAAATCTACATGGGATAAACTCTCAAAAAATGTAAGTTGAAAATTAAAAAATCTTTTTAAAAATACGTTATTTTAGTTTCTTTGAATTTTATTTTTATTAAAATATTAAAAAACTCCAGTTTATGAAATTTAAATTAAATAAATTAGATTGATACAATAAAATGTCATGCCAATTCATAATTTTTGGAAAAGAACTTAAGTTATTAAAGTTATATAAAAATTTCAAAAACTAATATAAAAATGAAAAAAGAATCAAAATTAGATGAATATTCAATTTTGTGAGATCAAAATACTTAGTCAACTTAAAAATATATTTGTCTAATTAGACCCTTAATTAAAAACAAATCAATTTCAAATATTAAAATTGTAAATTTTGAAACTCTTTGGATTTGAAAAGCTCATTATAGTAAAATTGAAGTTCACGATGAAATCAAAATAAATAAAAACTAAAACAATTAAACATAATTTAAATATTTAAATTTGAAAAAATTAATTTTATTTTTATCTCTAGCAAAAATTAATTTTAAATCGATACTTTAAAATTTTTCAAAAAATAATTTACTTTTTTTAGATGTAACTTATTTTATTTTTATTCAATTTTAAATTTTAATTTAAAGAGTTTTTTTGACTATTCTAGTTTCTCAATACTGGATTTTGCTATTTCGAATTAAAAAGAGGAACATGATGATAATATTAGGTTGTTATCATTTACTTAGTCAAAAATGGGAGCTAAAGAAAAATTTAATTTATTAAATATTCTTTTAAAAAATTGCAATGGATTTTCTTTGTATCGTAATTTTGAATATTTATTTGATTTTTCAAATTTAAGAATATTCATATTTCAAAAACATTCGGGTCTTCTAGTATTAAGATATTATACAAAAAATTTCAGAATTAGTAGTCAACAAAAAACTAAAGCTAAAACCGAGAAATCTAAAATCCTTATTTATTAAGAGCCAGCAAACAATAGAAATACTGCAAAATTTAGTCTCATCGGATGGTAGATTCAAAAACTTACGTGATGCAATGGTAAAAAGCTAAACAGTATAAGTAATCAATAAAAATTCTATTTTATTTTTTAAAGAATAAATGCGATCCACCATGTATTCCTTATTTGGGAATGTATTTAATGGATCTTGTGTTTATCGAAGAGAGTACACCAGATTTCTTAGATGGTAATTTAATTAACTTTTCAAAATTGAGAATGGTTTCGCACATTATTCGAGACATACGAACATTCCAACAAAGTAAATACACAATACATCACAATCGGAGGGTAAATTTTTTTATTTTAGAAAAAATAGAATCATTTTACAAGCTTTTGAAAATTAAATTTAGATATGTGAATATTTATTGGATACAAGCAATTTGCTTACGCCAGACGAAGCTTACAATAGATCCTTGACTTTGGAGCCAAGAAATTCAATAAATCCAACATTTAAGAGAATGGATGAATTAGATCTAAAAGCACAGACAGCAACATTAAATATTAATATGTTGAATTAAATTTAGAAAGATGTTAAGCCTGTTCAAACAGTCTGATTTAAATAATTAAATGATGTATATATTTAAAAAAATCAAATGAAAGGTTTTTATTACAATTAAGGATAAATCAATTGGGTTTAGATTTTATGTGAGAATGATAAAAGTTAAATAACTTAAAAATTTAAGTTTTTTCATTTGGTAATAATTTTTTAATAGCTTTTTTCGTCTGATTTAGATTAGTTTAGCTCGTTTTAGATTCGCCTGTTATGTTAACTTACGTAAGAGTTTGGTGCACTGAATGTCTTTTACAACGTAATTTATTCGTCCTTTAGACTATCTTTTTAATTGTAAAAACAAATTTGAAAATTCTTTTTTTTTTAAACATAATGATCAAAATAAAGTCCGGTATTAATGATTTATGTTATAAAATAAAAAAAATATATTTTTATCTATCATGATATTTCTTTGTTCAAATTGATTTTATTTTGTACCTTTAAGCAAGTTTAAAATTTACTATAGAACTAATAATATTGCCTAAATAAAAAAATTCTTTAAAATAATATTTATTAATATTTTTTGAATTCTCATCTATTAAAAATCAATAAATTGGAATGCTATTTTGAAATGTATACAGAACCGATAATGGTTCTAAACGGATTAAAAAGACATGATCTCAATAAAAAAATTTCATCAAGATTCTTTTCTTAATTTGCTCTAAAACTTAATATTTGAATTAATAACTAATTACCCATATTTTTAACAACAAATGTATTAATGTTAAATTTTTGACCATTGGGTCACATTTAGCAATTCTTCATCATGCTCAAGAATTATCTTATAAATTTTAAGCATTTTAAGTAAAAAATTAAATGCAGAGACATGTTTTGATGTGTAGCAAACCATGCTTTACCATACTAAGATAAATTTGCATTATTCTGCATTAATGGCATTTTTCAGAGATTTGCAGATATCGATTAAGTCATTGACTTGACTTAAGACTTGTGACTTAAAAACAACTCTGATTGATACTTATGGCATCCTGTTTTGGAGATAATTAAAATTTCTGCATTTTAGCATAAGAAATAAAAATTTATTTTAGAGCTCTCGGTCAAAATTTCTCTTAATTTATTTTTACTTTCAACCAAACCATTTTTTTTTTTAAATTATTTAAAGATAAAATAACCGTAATAAAAATATTTTTTTATAAAATGAATATTGAATTTAATTTTTTTTTACAATAATTAATAAATTTTGATAGAAGTTAAAGTATTCAAAAATTTTTTATTCCTAAAAATAATTAAAAAAATGTTTGGTTGAAAGAAAAAAAATAAAGTAAGAGAGATTTTGACCGAGAGCCCTAGAATAAATTTTTATTTCTTATGCTAGAATGTAGAGATTTTAATTATCTCCAAAACGCAATGCCATAAGTATCAATTCTTTGAAATTGAAGAATTATTCCGAAAAAAAGACATTTTACACACCATCCGACCGCGGTCCGTGTTTTAGTAAAAAAAAGGTGTCTGGTTTTAGCATAAGCCTTTGGTTTAGGGTTTAAATCTCAGATATTTTTATTTTATTTTAATCACCTTTTTTTGCCATTTAATCTTAAAAATGTTCAAAGAATTTGCTATCGAAAAATTTTTTTTTGGGCGGATTTTTTAAGGGGGTGAATTTTTGGGCCAATTCTGTTAAAAGGGTATCATCCCATTAGTGTCAAAACTTACACAATCAACCTTCAAAATAACTCATTTAACCCATATTAACCTTAAAAAATACATGACCACCCCATCTGGGTGAATTTTATGGCTAACCGGTTGAAAAAATTGGCCAACTTTGTTTACAGGATTAACCGAATTACCCTCACCCCATTTACCCCATCAGCTAACCGGATGACCCAAAAATTTCGGACTAAATGGGTAGTGTTGGTAACCGTACAAACGGCCATTGATGCGGCCAAAATTTTTTTTGACCGTGAACAAGACCGCCTAGACGGATTGTTATAATGGCGGACGGCCACTTTGGCGACCAGTCCGGCGGCCAAAAATTTGGATTGGAAATTGAAACTATTAGAACATCCATATTAGAAACTTGAAAGAACATCAAAATCTTTTTCACTGAATTTTTTTGCCGCTGATCTTGTCTGACCGCCAAAGTGGCCGTCCGTCTATGATTTGGCCGGCCAACTTCGCGGTCAAATTTTTGGCCGCCGGCCTAGCCGCCAAATTGGCCGCCTTATTTTTGCCGCGTCTGGACCGGCCAGGCTTGGACGCCGCCCAACACTATTAATGGGTTATTAAATTTCGCGATTTCTATCGTTACTGAGTCTTTAGAAAAATTATCGAAAAAAAAGGTGACCCGGTTAGTCCGTCTTACTATACAGGATAATTTTTAAAAGGAATAATTTTATTTTTCTAATTCATTATTTTTGAATTTTTTAAGCCTCAAGAATTAGCGAAAATTGAAATAAAATAGAAATAAAAATTATATTAAAAAAAAACACAAATTTTTCTGAATTTGGCTATAGAAAGAAAATTAAATATTATGAATGTTGAAAATTGAAACTTAACGAGTAAATTTCTATTTAAAATGATTTATAAAAATATCAGAAAACTTTTCGACTTCAACTAATCTCTTCAAAAAAAAATAATAAAGTTTTAAAAAATTTATTTGTATTTTCCAATGAATTATTTTGATCATTTTAATTCAATTATTGATCTTTTTTAGAGTCCAAAATAATTGTCACAGGTCCATCATTCTGAATATGAACTTGCATCATTGCTCCAAATTTTCCATCTTTTATCCTTTCCTGTTTATAATCTCGACTCAATTTTTCTAAAAATTTATCATAAAATTCTTTGGACTGCTCGGCACCCATAGCCTGATGAAAATCAGGCTTGGTTCCTTTAAGCGTTGACTGCAAAGTAAATTGACTTACACACAAAATTTCATAGTCTTTTTCAGCAACATTCTTGGTCCATTTTTTATCAGAGTCTGGACATTCAAAAAGCCGAATTGTCAACAATTTCCTAACAATGTAATCAATATCTTTTTCAGTGTCTTCTCGGCTGATTCCCACAAACACACATAAACCATTCTGAATCGAACTTATCAGTTCATCAGAGACAGTCACACTAGCTTTAACTACTCGTTGAATAATAGCCTTCATCTTTTAAAATACTATTAAAATAATTTTTTTTTTTGAAATTTTATTCAGCTGGAATGCTAGGTCCAGAATTAAAAAATAATAAATTAATTCATAAGTTTATTTTTTTCAGATAACAACTCTTGATAAATTTTGCCCAATTCGTTAAGCCTGGTCTGGCATTCACAAATAGATGTAGCTAAATTGAGTGATCGACAAAATGATTTCTGACTGGTTTTAAGAGACAAAGGAGTCAAAACTCCAAACCAACTAGGCAGGGGAACTTCTTTACTATCCGAGTTGGAAACTGATAGATTAAATTGAATACTTGGCAACTCTAAATCAACACTTGGATGATCTGTTTTAACAATGTCGATTTTTTCGTTGGTTTCTATTGAAACTTTTGCCTCAAGCTCAGATGGTATTTGAAGAATTGACAAATTAGTGCAGCCCACTATGCTTCTTGCTTTTGACAAATTTAGATAGCCATCGTCTAATGCTTTATTTAGAAGTTCACGTAAAGTAAGTAAGCTTTGGTAGGACTCAATGTAAAGACACACACATTTGTCAAGTTTTTGATTTATCTCGTCAAGTTTATGAGCATTTTCCATTTTTAAAACTGGTTTTATAAAAAATAAATTTTTTGACGATTGTAAAAAAACGGGTATCAAATCAAACATAACATTCTTCCAAAATAGTTTAAAAATTAAATTAAAGATTAAATAAAATATTTTAAAATTTTAAACAATAAATTAAAAAAAAAATCTTTTTTATTAAATTAATTTAAAATGTAAAAAAATATTCAAAAGTTAATTTTTTCAGATAAAAAATTTGATTAATTTTTTCATTTTATTTAGCTTTATCTGTTAGACATGATTTTCCGACTGGTATAAAATGAAAAAGAAGTCAAAATTCCAGCAGCAGGATCTGTTATTTTAATTGAAGAAGTAAAATAAATATCACTTAATCTAACATAAAATTTTTTTAAAAAATTCAAAATGAATTTAAAATTTAGTCATTTTTATTATAAGATAAAAATTTAATTTTTAAAAAGTCTAAAATAAATAATTTTAAAATTTTTTTTATTATAGACAAAAGATCTAGATTAATTTTTTCGATTTTTTAAGCCTTATCCGTTTTACTTTTAGAAACATTTTTGGCAGATGGATATTTTATTGAAATTGACGAGTGTTTAAAAATAAAGCAACAAATCTAGATTAACATTCTTCCAAAAAATTCAAAATAAAATTTAAAATTTGAACAAACCATATTTTATAAATAATTTACATTTTTTTAGCTAGTTGCCTAGATACAAAACATTTTTTAGTCTGATCCCTCTAAATGTCGTCAATGCAAGTATGTAAGGCATTTTTTTCAAAGAAAATAAATCGAAATGCTTCGCTAGAAAATATTGGAGAAATTATAATTGTGTAGATTCTAAAATTTTCTTCATATTTAATAAGACTTTTTTTTCAAATCAAAAAGCGGAATTTTTTTATTGCGTGTTTCTTAACTTTTAATTTTAGCCTAGATTCAATATGACAACTGCTAGTGTTCAAGACATCGATTCTTTTATTCGATTACAAAAAGAAAAACTCAACCGTGAAAAATATAACGACTATAGTCCCAATCAAGTAAACAATATGTTTTTTTTAAATTTCAATTTGAATATATTTTTTTCCAAATTTAAATCTTAAAATTTTATTGTTTTTTCCTTTTTTTTAAATCGAATTCTTTTTTTCTTTTGTTGAAAAAAATTAACAATTTTTTCAATAAAAAAATTTTTGTTTTAGTAAAATTATAAATATTTAATAATTAAAAGCTAATAATTTTTTAATTGAAATTTTTTAAAGCAAATTTACAATCCATCATTGGATTATGAACGCCATCAATTGGACAAGTATTTAGCAAAAGGCCAAACAGAACCATATCAAATACCAGAAGCTAACTTTGCACGCTTCCAGGCACAACAACCTCAACAGTCTGAACAAGCAGCTCAGCAGGCTCCACCGGTCCAGAATCGTCAGTCAGTAAATTCAAAAAACAACCAAGATGACTTTTTCCAAAGATTTGGAGCCAATTATGATGCTAAAAAAAATAAACTTCAAAAAGAGCTTCAAAATGATTATTCCCAATACATGCAACAGGTAACACTAAAGCCTTAATTAGAAAAAAAAATTAAATTTTTTGTTTATAAACAGAAAGCCTTAAAAGAAGCTAATCAAAAGTCAAAAAATCAGGCACCAGTTTCAGATGAATTTTACGCAACTTTGCCACTCAAAAGCTTTGGACCTCAGAAGGTTAATTTTTTTTTAATTTCTCAACCTTAATCCAGCTTTGGCTTCATAAGTCCCCTTTTTTTTACCACTAAAAAAGAATTCAAATAATCAAAGCAATGCAGAATATAAAACATATAGAGATAATTTTGATATTTCTAATCGAAAATCACAAGAGTCGTTCAGAGGTAAAAACGAAATAGAAGTAAAGCCCTATTCTGTAAGTTTTAACAGTATTGTGATTTGCTTTACCAAATAGTCTACTAACATAACCATAATTAATTTACACTATGAATTTATCTATTAAATATTATTTTAATTTTAATAAGAAACATGGAAATAGCTCGGAGAATTTGAGTAGTATCAAAAACAGTCCTTTTGGTTACGACTTAGGAAACAAAAGTCAAAGTCAATTTAATGTGAACTCAGAAAGACGGCTAGAACAGCCACCTTTTGATCCGCTATATACGGACTCAAACTTAAGAACAAGATCGGCTAATTCATATGAAAATGTTTCCAGATATCCTCCAGATTATTATCCATCTCAACCTCAATCATTTGTTACGCCAATAGATCCCAGCTTGACTGATATTTTACGCAGACCTCCAGTGGGACTCAGAAGCGCTCTAGGTGTACCTCACTCGGCACCGAGAGTACAGTTTAACGAAAACGTTATTTATAATGAATTTCCAACAAATCAATATGCTTACCAGGAACCACCTAGAAACAACAACTTTGCACCAGAAACACACCGAAGTAAGCAAACTTTTGTAATGATTGTTAATTCTTGGGGATCATTAAACCAGTTTAAAAATTTTTCAAATTTAAAATTATCTATCTTTTAACTCAGTGTGAATTTAACTCTAAAAGAAAACGTGGGAAAATCGGAAAAATTTTTTAAACATTTTTCAATTAAATATCATGAACAAATTTAATTTTTGTAATTTTTTAAAACTTTAAAATTTTGTTGTACTTTGGGTGATAAGTGTGAATAGGTCTTTATTATGATTTTTGCTCTGATTAAATTTGTAAATAAAAATTCGAATCAAAATAAGTAGAAAAATTTAAAAAAAGTTAATTTTTTTTTTTAAATTTTAATTAAAAAATATTTTATTTATACACTATATATACTGTTTTTCGTTTTTTTTTCTCAAAAATTCACGTAAAATAAGGAAAAATATTTCAAATTTTCAAACACCACTCACTCAAATGTCATAAAGCATATAAACAAGGTAAAAATTCACAAAAAAAAATTATTGTATAATGGAAATTTGCATAATGAATAAATTTATTGAAAATGAAGAAGGTTTTTGATGCAATTAAAAGAAAATTTAATTTGTGTAAAATTTCGCATTATTTTTCTTTAAAATAAAAAAAACTGATTTTTAAGATTTTATAATATATATATTTCATATTTTACAATTAAACAATCTTTGTAACATTATTTTCTCTGATAAATTTGAGTTTTACTAAAAACGCAAATTCTTGAAATTGTATTTTATTATGCGTAAAATATTACAAAAAACAAAATGCATAAAATCACTGTAAATAATGGGTCAGAATTTTTAAAACAACAAAAATTCTTCATTATTATAATATTTTTAGGAAAAAAGGAAAATTAAAGTTTGAATATCATTTAGTATTCTGCCAAATTGTCGATTATTTTTATATTAATTTATCTAATTATTTTTATTTTAAATTTCCACATTCAAAAGATTGTGCAGATTTTATTTGAAAATTTCTTAAATAAAAAAAAAATCGCATGAAGAAAGGTTAATTTATCTTTTGAAAAAAGTACATATTTTGCTATGTTTTATTGAAAAATTACAAAAAAATCAATCTTTTGAGAGTCCGTAAGCTAATTTAAATTTCTTAAAAATTTAATTCAATTTTCAATATTTGATCATGATCTAAATAGTTTAGGATTTTTCTTTAAAAACAATTAAATAATATTAAATGTGAAATATTAAGAGAATTTTCAAGGATCAAAAGTACATCTTTATAAGAAAAATTCTTCTTTCTGTATAGAATAGAATTTTGCTTCAGAAGTAATTCGTCAAATTTTGGCTAATTTAAAATTAAAAGGAAAATTAAACTAATTTTTGTTTGCATTAATATTTTTTTTTAAAAGTATATTGAACTAATTCAACATTTTTTTATTATTTTTCTTGTCTGTCAATCTTAAAAAAAGATAAAAGCTTGAAAAAAAATTCACAATTTTAGAAAGATTTTCTTTATGATTTGAATTGAGAGAGGTGACGCTCTAATGTAAAAAAAAAAGCATAAAAATAAATTTATTAAATAAAAATAATTGTTTTCAAAAAAGATCAACCTTCAAATACTAATCAATCAAATCGTCCAAAAGATACCAACCCATTTGGATTTGGAACAAGCGGTGAAAACGATCAAAAACAATTAAAAGCCAAAGAATACCAGGACGAATTAGGACGACAGGTTCGAGAAAAACAGTTAAAGAAACAAAAGGAAAAAGAAGAACATGAAAGATTAGATAAAAAATTACTATTAGAAAATGCTATCTATAATCCCTACGGTCGAGGTGGTGGTGGTGCTCCTATTAAAGATAAAGATGGAAACACGGTTGCCAATTTAAGTCAAGTCCGCGCTGATCCTTTACAATATTCACCTCGAGACATACCACCACCTCAATCGGTTATTAACAGCCTGCTTAATACCGGATCCAATCTGCCAAATTCAAGCAGAGTCAATTCAAATGACTTTTTGAATAATTCAGCGCCTAACACTAATAGAAAAACTGGTCCCAATGAAGAGCAGAGTTTTGCTCGAGGTGGCCATGGAATTTTCGGCGAAGGAAAGTCCGAGGATCAGAAAAAAAAAGAGGACAAATATAAAGCTGAACTTCAGCAACAAATCGAGGAAAAACAAAGATTAAAAGCTTTAGAAAAGGAAAGACAAAGAATTGAGGACGAAAAGGAACAAAAAAGAATAGAGGAGGAATTAAAAAAAATACAAGCCGAAGTTGAAGAGGAAGAAAGAAAAAAAAAGCAAAAAGAAGAAAGTGAAAAAAATTTTGCTGAAAATGCCAAAAAAATTGCCGAAGAAAATAGAAAACAACAAAATAAACGAGGTCCAAATAAACCAGTAAATAAAAGAACTGGTCGAAAGCCGTCGGCTAATGATGAGCCACCAATTAATAACACTCCGCCAATTATTCAATCTGAATTCCGTACCAATAGTCCACCTGTACCTGCTGCTGCTAAAAAGTTAAACGGTGGTAAAGCACCGGTCAAGAAAAACTTAAATCCAGAGAGAACAAATGATGATTTAAATGAAGCGGAAAGAAACTTCACTCCACCACCACCAAAGCCTGTAGCCAACAACAGAAA
The DNA here is from genome assembly GCA_025491095.1 of Brachionus asplanchnoidis. Taxonomy (NCBI): domain Eukaryota; kingdom Metazoa; phylum Rotifera; class Eurotatoria; order Ploima; family Brachionidae; genus Brachionus; species Brachionus asplanchnoidis. The sequence continues at coordinate 3,488,841 of JAILYF010000006.1, forward strand.
TAAGGTGAAATCGAGCACAACCGCCGATTACTATATCACTGAGTCCCGATTGAATGTTTCTTCGCCGGTAAGTTAAAATTAATATGCACAATCTTTAATTAAAAAAAATATTTTTCTTTTTTCAAACAGACAGTAAAAAAAGTAAATTCAAATTTACCACCTCTAGATGATAATGAAGAAAGAGTACCATCTAATTTAATAAATGATTATGAAAATGAAAGCTTTAAGACAAATAACAAAAAGATAAATATTAATAAGAATAAAACGGTTTGAATTTTTCCCTTAATACTTTGCTGCTTAGTCTTAATCACTGTTTTAGAAAATGTTTTTTTTTTACTTTTTATTTTAACAAAAAATTATTTTGTCAAAAATCAATTCTTAAAATTTTTTCTCAATATTAGTTCATTGATGAATTTTAATTAGGTATAAAAAAAATTAAAGGCAATGTGAAATTTTAGTACAAAAATTACAGTACAAAAAATAAAAACGCTATAATTTATTTTCTAAATGTGCAAAAATGGTTCAATAAAAAGTACAATATTGTACAAATTTGTACAACCGAATTCCAAGCTCAGCAAAAACTCTGCAATTTTCTGTAAAATGCACACCATTAAAAAATATCTGATTAAAAAATGCAATAAATTGCAGAGTTTTTGCAGAGCTTGGAATTCGGTTGTACAAAATTTGTACAATATTGTACTTTTTATTGAACCATTTTTGCACATTTAGAAAATAAATTATAGCGTTTTTATTTTTTGTACTGTAATTTTTGTACTTAAATTTCACATTGCCAAATTAAACGAGTACTGAAATTAAATTAAAATTTAAAATTTGATTGAAAAATTTCAAAACAGAATTTATATTTTTTTAATCTTAAAAAATAAAAGGTAAATTGTTGGCTCTTATCTGGACCAGTTCTTTTGTCTCGCACCTTGGTAGCTTTTTAGGCCGAAAAAATTTTAGTAAAAATTTTATTATTAGTTAAATTTAATTAAATTCTTTTTTTATAAAGTTTTTTGTTCTAGATTATGTGAAAATTTAATAGAAATAATTTAAGTTTACATGAACAAGTTCATAAATAAATTATTTCAAATTTTATCTTATTTACTGGTCACAACAGGCAAAACCCAAATTCTCAAAAAAAATTCAAATTGTAATCAATGATTTACAATCAATTAAATTAAAAAAATTGATTTTTGGCAATTTTAAAATACTAGAGCTAATTTAACAAAAATAATTTTTTGCACTTAAAATATGCACTTTTTATCTATTTTTCGATAAATCTTTTTGAATAAATTACATTCTTTTAGCAAAAACGAATTGATCAGAAGAATTTAATTTGAAAAATAGCAAATTTAATTATTCAAGAGTAAAAATACTTTTTTTAATATCAAAAATTACAAAAATCACTGATTTTTTTTGGACGATCTCTTTTACTAGGCGAAACTTTTCATATACCGTTTGGTATTATAATTCAGGATATACTTGAAAAAAACTTAATTTTTGACTTTTTGCTTGAACTTGTTATTAATGTAAACTAAGTTTATTAATCCAGTAGATACATCAATTCTAAAATCAATTACTTTTTTTGTATGAAATACTTTTGCCCCAGTCAGAATAAATTTTAATTTCATATTCTTGTCCTAATAATAATTATTTTCCACTTCTTTTCTTTACTTCATAATACTTTAATTAATACAATAATTTATTTTATTACTTTTATAGTTTTATTTTTACTACTGTATTCAACTGATTTATTCGATAAATAAAAGCCAAATTTCTTTTGCTTTTTATCTTTCTTTTGTAAAATTTGTTTTATTTGAATCTTAGCTCAAAAATATTCGTTATTTTTTTTTCAATTATTTACTAAATTAAAAAATTAAAAAACAAGTTAAAAACAAAGATGAGTTCATTAATTTCAAGTTATTTGAAATAAAGAAGAGAATATAAAAATTTAAAATTTAATTAATGAAAATTTCGAAAGACTTTTGAATCTTTTCAAATTTAGATTGGATCGAATTAATTTATTAATAATGATTTAATTTTTTTGAAGTTTCCTTTATTTGCTATTCAAATAAATTTATTCGGCTCTTTTAATTTTTTTTTCAATCACTAATTAGTGTTTATGTTTTTGTATAGCAATAGATTTAGTTTAAAAAAAATTATCTTTTAAAATTTTATATGAAATTTTCAATTTTTTTTAAAAGGAATCTAAAGGAAGAAAAAATTATACAAATTCCGATAATGTCATTCCTACTAAGCCTGTTTTGAAAAAATTGAGCAGACCGGTAAAAAAAAAAATTTATTTTATTTTCTGATCAAAGAAAACAATTATTTTTCTAGCCTTCTCAAGTGTCTAAAGTATCAAATAGCGAAGTTTTGGCTCAATTGAGCAACTTGAAAAAACACCTTCAAAGAGAACTTTCTGAAGTTGAAAATAAAGTCAACAATTCGGTAAACTAATAATTATATTTTTTTACTTTGGAATAAATTGATTAAAAAGAACGATCGGACAAGCATCGGACAATTAGCTGACATGAGAGAAAATCTTGAGAACATTCGAACACCAATTGGTGACCGAGATGGATTCAAAACTTACCGAAAAGAAATATATAGTAATATAAAATTTTAAATAATTTTTAATTTTTTTTTAATTTTATTATCCTCTAGCACCTCCTATACGTGGAAATTTTTACAGGGAAAATACAGTTTTATTGGATTCTAGTAGAAGAGGTAGCGTAATTAAAATTATAAAATTTTTTTTTATAATGAAACACCATATTTTAAGATGATGACTTTTTTTCAAATGATTTGCAGAGAGAAGCTAATGAGAGACAACGAAACAGACTTAACTCAGTAAACTTTAATAATTAAGACTTATAATTTTTTTTAATGCATCGATTTAGATTGTTAACTTTGATAACTATGGTGATGATTTTAATGAAAAATTGTCAGCCCAAAATCAACTAAGATTAAAAAAATTAAGGGATATTGAAGGCAAGCATTAATTAAAATTATTAAAATTTTTATTTAAGGATTTATTTTAGGTGACAGTCTTTCGATGAACGATCCTAATGATGTTCTTAATAAGTTTATCAACAAAAATAATAGGTATGTTTAAAAAATAAATTTTTTTTTCTAATGATAACATTTTTAAGACTCGTGGAGGAAATCAAAAATCTTTAAAAAAATATATAACAAATAAATTTTTTAAAGCTTCTTTTAATATTTTATGAAAGTAATTCACTTATTTTTTTGAGTCGTGTTTTCTATTCATTTTGTCACTCTTCTCTAAAATGCATGCTTAGATCTAAAAATCACTGTTTTAACTTAAGTATTCTAGACTTAATTTTTTTATCTTAAAGTAACAAACTAAAGCTTTTTAAATTCTTCAGAATTTGAAGAGAATATAAAAGCTCTTTTAATCAGTCTTCAACTTTGATTTTTTTAAAAAAATTTATTTGTTTCTAAAATATTTATTAAAAATAGAAATTTTAATTTAGTAAATAATTAATTTTTTGTTTTTCAGAGCGCCATCAACTGTTACAATACAAGATGATGCATGGCTAAAATAACCAGTTTAATGATCCAAAAAGAAAATTCGAATAAAAAATAGAGAATTAATATTCCATGTAAAAAGTTCAAATTTTTTATAATTAACAAAATCTTTCAAAAGAAAGTAAAAGGTTTTAATTGATGGATTTTTTTAAATTCCCTGAAAATTACTTTTTTTAAAAATTTAATTTGACCTGATTTTTTTAATTCTAAATATTGGTTTTAATAAATTCAATAAATTTATACAATTAATTATTTTTTATTTAAATTAAGAATTTCTTTCAAATTTTCGAATTTGAAATTATCTTAAAGTTTAATATTTCTTTAGATTCGAATCTTGATCTCAATAAATTGGCAGTTTTGAATTTAAAAAAAGTTCAGAGTCATCTAAATTCAAATCATTTATAAACAAATCATTTTTTATCTAAATTCACATATGTTTTATGAGGCTCTCACTCTTAATTCGACCACAAGAGATTTAATAAATAAATTACAAAACAACTTAATCGAAATAAAAGAAATTCATGAAATTTGGTTCAAGTTTTCAAGCTTTTAATCTATCATGTATTTTTCTACTTTTCTACTTACATTCTTTTTATATTTTTTTAATTTAATTTTTAGAAAGCTTTCATTTTTTTTCAATTTACTTCTTCTATAATAAGGAAGTAAATTCACTTCAATAAATAAATAAATAGTAATTTTGGTATTCATACATCAGACATAAAAATCTAAATTATACTAAAACCAAAATCATTAATTACAATTGCATTTATGTCTTTATAAAAGGTTTTGCCTAAAACGCGAAATGTGGAAATTTTACGGTTCCATATAAACGGCCGCAATAAACGTGGCCATGCGGCAAATGCATCTGAACCGGGTTAAATTGGAATATATTAGTAGTAATGAGGATGATGTAATTGAATTTTCATTAATAATCCATGGAATGAGTTTAAAACTATTTATGAAAAAATGTTAAAAAAGTCTCCTTGTCCAATGTGCAAAAATTTTTGTATTCAATGTTACTCATGATAGTTTTGGAACCATTTTAAATGTGCCAAAATGAGTAGATATCATCAAAGTGGTAAAAGAAAAAACTGGTCGATCAGTAAATTTGGCATTTTTTTTAATTGTATTTTTTTTATAATAAATTTTCTTCCATTTTTTTCAGTAGTTTTTAGATTTCTGCAAAAATCAAAATGAAAAGGCGGAAATTTTGCTTTTTTGGGTATCTAATATTGCAGAAGTGATTTCTTGAACTGCTTTGAAAATTTACTTTTTTCGATTTTAGGCACTACCTTACTAGATTTAAAAGTTGGATATCACCAAATGAGTATTCATTCTGATAGGAATTATATTTCGTAATTCGCATGATTCGGCTGATGAGATAAATGAGGCAGGTAATGAGTATTAGCTGTTTATCTAAGATGTTTCCAGTGAAGAATTGAATGTTCTCTGAAATGATTTACAGAGTCCAAAAATTTTAGAAGATGATTTTTTTTATTTGTCGTTCAATTATATTTATTTATTTATTTAAGTGAATTAAGGCACAAAAAAGGGAATTGAAAAATAAAATTAAGTTATTATATATTTACAAAGCATAAAAAAATTAAGTATAAAAATCTACTTTTAATTATAGAGGAGTATTTATCAAAAACTATAGGTTAGTAATTAAAAAACTTAATTTGAAGGGTTTGCTGTTAAACCAAGCAAGTGTCAATTCGAATAATTGGAGATTGAATTTTTTGGCTTAAAATTCTCAATAGATTTTTAAAGCTGGCAGAGTTAACAAAAAACTCAATCTGGCTTAAAAAATATTTAGGGCTTTTCGACCTTTTGTTCAAAATAAATTACAAATTAGACTTTGATGACAAGAAAACTCTGATCCTAAACTTCCAAAATCATTTTTAAAGATTTTCCCAGAGAATATCACTGGAATTATTTTACCGTGTCTGATTTATTTTATGTTCAATTTTTTTTTTAATTTTTCATTTTGATACTTTTTTTATGGTGAAATTTAATTATAATCACATTGAAACCATATTTTATCTATTTTTAACCTTTTTTTTCAAAATTTCAGTTGATAAAGCTGAATCTTTTTCATAAAAAATTAATAAAATTCAATTTAACTAATCCACATTTATTTTAATATTTGATAAATTCGAACATCGATCACCATTTAACAGAAGAAAAATATAAATATTTTTCAATTAAAAATGTACGCTTTCAAAATAAAATATATTTTAAAATTAAGTACTAATAAAAATTAATAGCAAATTTCAATATCAAAATTGAATTGAAAAATTCATCAAATATCTTTAATTCATTTTTTGTATTTATATTAAAAAAATCAAATTCAAATGTTAAAATAGCATTCTTAAGTGAATTTTATACATAAATAGCTCAAACTTTTGTTCTGACATATTGTTTTAAATTCTATTTTTTTATTAAACTTCTTCAATAGCTCTTCAAATTGAAAAAACTGACTTTCTAATTTTTTATTTTGTTTTTTCTTGTTACTTCATGAAATCACTTCAATGCTTGCTTTTATGTTTTTATTTAAAACCCGATTTAAAAAAAAAATTAGAATTGAACAATATTCCTTTCTCTCCTGATAACTAATATGATAAAATAAAGTAAAAATCGATAAAGAAGAATTTGAAGTCAATTTAACAAATTAAGCAAAATATAAAAAAGGATAAAAGTTGTGTTTCAAATGCTAGCGCAAGCATTAACAGTCACATAAATTTAAAATAAGCTAAATGCTACTAAGGACTATTTTTTCTTTAATGAAATAAAAATCTTGTTAAAAGCGATTAGTTCAAAAAATAAAAAATTTAAATTAATTAATTTATTTTTATGACATTCAAAAAACTTTCAAAAAATTAAGTCTTATAAATAAATTTATTCAAAACTTGATGATAATCTGACTGATATTTGAAAATTTAAACTCAATCAAACCACAGTGCCTCTTGATCTTAAAAAAAAATAATTAAATTCAATAAAAAAACAACTACTAATAAAGCGATTTATTAAATTTTTAATCGCTTTAATTAAAAATAAAAAAAAAATATACCTTTTTCTGTGCGTAAATTTAAACAGTATTTCTCTAAACTGAGATCCATTTAAAACATAGAGAAAAAAATTAACCGAGAAATTTAAATAATAAAAATAGCCGGAAATTCTCTGCATTAAATGATGATTCAATTCTTTGATTGTGTACCCAGTGGATGCATTTTTGGAAGAATGATTGGAACTATTGATTGAGAGTGTGTGATTAGAATGAGATCGCTCAATAGAGCTTAATAAGACGGAATGAATTCTTGAAATTGCCATTGGACTGTTTAATAAAATGAAAGTAATTGATATAATAATTAGCATTCGAGTTGTTCTTGAGTACATTTTGGCTCTTTTAAGCTCGGCTGACCTTCTAAGTAACGATGTTAATGCCGAAAATTTGCGGAAAAAAGTAAAATTTGTTTTTTTCTGAGTTGGTATTTTGAACTCATTTTTCTCATTGAACGAGCTCAGCTCTGGATATGAAATTTGTTTTTTAAGTTCAATTTGAGGCTTTAGGAAATTTTCTCTTATGATCGATACAGTTTTTCGCCTATTACTCAGCAGTATGGAATTTTTTGGCACAAATTCATTAACTTCAATTTTATCATCAATTTTTGCACCTAGAAAACTGGCGTCTGTTGAAAATTCTTCATTTTTTCTTTTTCTCTCAAATCCGTTTTCAAGATTCAAATTTTTCATCAATTTAAAATAAATGGAAATATTGGTGAACAAAATAATCACAAATGGTATCAATATTGTGACAAATACGTCTATTATTGCCATGAATTGAACAGTTTTGTGCCATTTTTCTTTTATTTCGCATCGTTTTTGGTTATCGTATTCGTGAACATGAGATGAAAAGTAAGAAAAAGAATAAAAAAATAAAGAAAATATGAAAAAAAATGCTACAGAAAACTTGTTCCGTGATTGATTACATATATCATATTTTTTAAGTGGAAATTGAACAACAATGTAACGTTCGATGCTAAATAAAATCACATACCTATTAAAAAATTAAATATTTTAGCAGATTTTTATTAAAATAAATATTTTTAAACTTCTTAGTTTCTTATTTTTTGTTAATTATTATTTTAATTTTCCAAGTTGATTATCAAATGAAATTTTAAGAAAATTTTTTTAGAGAGAATTGTTTTTCACTTGATTTCTGACTGAAAAATAACTTCGATAGAATATTTTATAATTTAAATTACATCATAGATAATGCGGTTTTGTGAATTTCAAATACAAATTGAACAAAAATTCCTCAATTTTTGATTTATTAAAATTAAATTTAATAAAAAAATACTGCACCTTTTTTACTTAAAATAAAATTCTCATTTTCTTTTTTTTTTAGGAAATCAAATCAATAATTTATTTACTTATTGATTCTTTATTTTTTGTAATATTTTACATGAAAAAAATTATTTTTGGTAAAAAAGGTGCAACAAAGTAGTTTGCACCATGCTGGAGTTTTTTTCTGATATTTTTTATTTACTTTTATTTTAATTTATCAAAAAATGAAGAACTTTTGTTCAATTTGTATTTGAAATTCTCAATACCGATAATGCTATCATAGCTTTTAAAATAATAAAAAAAATTCTATAAATCTTATGTAAACAATATTTTGTTATGAAAGATGCTAGAAGATAAATCTTGATATTGCTGATTTTTATTAAAAAACTTTTTGCAAGTTGCCATAAAATAAACTAGATTTATGTTTTTTTTAAAAAGAAAAGACAAAGATTTGTTTTTTATGGATGGAACACAGTTTGCAGTGAAGTTTCAAAGGGCTAAGCGTTTTTTCATAATCTTCATTATCATATGTAAATGCACATCATGTAATATAATAAAAATATGAATCTTCGTAGTCACCCTATCTTCGAAATAATATAAATAACCTAGAAAAAGTCCAAATAATAAATTTCTTAATATATGACATATGGAAAATTTAGTGAAAAAAATATTTTTTAATTTAATTTAAATATCTGAATATATGAATTTGTCAAAAATAGTAATTAGTGATCTTTTTGAATAGTTGAATTATTTAGTCAAATTTTAAAGATCATGATCGAAAATTAAAAAATAGCTTTAATTGATTTATGATAATTAAATTTTTGCATAGTTTTAAAGATATAAAAAGCATTGAAAAGTTATTTTAAAACGATGCTTCTGTACTAAATTTTGAGAGAAAAATTTTTAAAGGCTTTTTTTGAAAATAATTTTTGATCATACTTGTCATCATTAATGGTATTTCATTACTATAAAGTAATACGTGACCAAAAATTTCTAGAATATATGACAGCTGATTATATATTTTAAACAAGAATACTATTTTCTTAAACATAAACTGTTTTGGAAGAATTTATCAAACGAATGAGCTTAATAATGAAACTTGAAGTATGGATTAACCCAATATAAAAAATACAAGAAGGCTTTTAAGATCAAATAATGAACTCCTCAATAATCAGAATTAAAAAAAACCATTAAGGTATTTTTATTTAAAAAAAGTAATTATTATTCATAAAAAATATTTTTTTTAGGAAAAAATAATAATTTTTTAACTAGAAACTTTAATATTTATCAATATAAATATTTGATTTAATTTAAAATGATAGTGTTTTTTTTTTGAAAAAAATATGTTTAAAAAAAAGAACACTGTTTGCTCAGGAAATTATTCATTTTAACTTAAGTATTATTTCATATATGACTGACAATCAATTAAATAAAAATGTTTAATCAGTAAATCTTAGAATATAAGATCATATATAAAAATTGATTTTCTCTAATTTTAATCATTTAATTTGAGTAAAAATAATTATTCTATGATCAATACTTTTATTCTTCAAGATCAATCAAAGAACTAATTTCCTTTGCTTTACTGATTGAATACCCATAATATATATATTAATTCATTGAAAAAATAAATGAATGAATAAAAAGATAAAATATGTCATTTACTAAGCTTTGAAAATCATAATTAATCAACAACGAGAACTTAATTTAATTAAATGTAGTATCTTCAGATCTGATAATGCATCCGAGTCTAAACTTTGACTAATATTTTAAATGATTAATATTTTTTACTTTAATGTCCATTAAGAAAGGTCATATTAATTTCAAATTTAAAAATTAATTAATTTTAATTAAATAAAAAATTTTTATTTAAAAAAAAATTAAAGTGAAGACTTTTATTTATCATATTTGACTTAAATACATTTATAGGCACCTGCAAAAAATTTAACCTTAAGGTTTATTAAATAAATTAAATCGATAATTCAACCTATTGAACTACTACTTAAAAATCAAGATGATTATTTGAAGATAAGAGAGAATAAACATATCGTGTCTTGACTGTTAAGTGACCTGTGACTTTATGTCGATTTTGGGACCAGGTATTTTTTTTGACTGGTCACCTAATATGTAAAGTTTTTTTTTGATTTTAACCAGGTTACATAAATAAAGATATTTGTCACGTAAATTTCGATATTGGTCACATAAATTTGTATTAAGTAACAAGAATTATAAAAAAAAATTTAATTTCAGATTAAGATTAAGATATTTAATTGATTTTTTATTCGATTCCGAAAATTAAAATATAAAATTAGGTTTTGAAAATTTATTAAATTAAGAATGAGAAACTAAGAGTTTTGATTTAAAATTTAATCAAACATGTACGAAATAATGAAATTCGTAATAGTTTTCAATAATTTTGAAAAAATTTTGACAAGAATTATTCAATTAAATATTTAATTCTTATTTTTTTTACTATTAATTTTATTTTCCCTTTAAGTCGCTATTTTCTTTGTTAATATCAATAATTGCTTAAAAAAATTAAAATCATATTTGTGGCTAGTGTTCTGCAAAAATTTAAAAATATTTTTACTTACCAAACTGATAAAAAGCTAAAAATATACGTGAAATAGACAGTGAATTTACAAACACAATCGAATGAATTGAATAAGTCATAATTAAAAATATTAATATTGGCAAAAAAAAGCGTAATCAAAAAACCATTGTCACATAGAGCCAATGCTGATAAAATAAAGTTTGAGTGTTTGTGACTTAAATAAAAAAAATCAAAAAAAACCTTAACTTTCTTATTGAACTTACTGTAATTTTGTGAACAAAAAAATTCCAAACGATATGGTATTGCCGATTAGACCAACAACAACTACTAGCACAATATAAAATGGTTCTAATTGAATCAACAGTCTTATTAAAATTATCTGAATTGGCTCTGTCATTTTTATTCTAAAAATAAATTTATTTGTTGGCAATTTAATAAAAAGAAAAAAAATAGTTCTTCAGAAGCTTCTTTCAAGATTATCTCAATTCGATCTTTAAAATTCTGATAATTATGTAGACAAGAGCAATCATAAAAAGAAACGGAATAAAAATTTTAATCTTTTCGTTCCTTATCTAAGAACATCAAAAACATGTTTCAAGCATATTTAGATATAAATAATTCCTCTAGATCAATTATTAAAATTTTTATTAAATATTGCTTTTTGAGATATTTTACATAAAAATCTTTAAATTTTAAGTAGTTAGCCTCATTGAAATTTAATTTAATTCAATTTAAATCTCATTTGTTCTTATCTATTGCGAATGAACTTAAAACTGGTATTCAATTTTGAATTATTTTTGCTTTGAATTCTCTTCGTTTAATAGATTTTAAATTTTCAACTACGAAATTCGATTCAAGAACTTAAGACTACAAGACATTTTAATTCTGTAAAAATTCAAAAATATTCAATTCCAAATCTGAGTTTCTTTTATTTGTGACGCAATTGCATTAAATTGAGAATTGAAAAATTATTTATGGATGAAATTATTTAGTTAATAAAAGATTAAAATATTGTTTGAATCAATTATCATTTATCAAAAACACTTAAAGTGCATAATTTTTGTTAATAATAATTACATATTGTCCAAAATAAAATATATATTATCAGCGGTTTCGTAGCAGAAAAATATTAGTTATAATTAAATTAAAAACAAAAATCTTGAGAATAAAATTTGAATTTTTTTATTAATATTAAGATGAAATATTTCTGATAAGATTTATTTTTTCCATAAAAAAATCAATTTAAAACTTTTAAAATAAAAGTAAAAATAGCTGAAACAACATTTTTTTATTGTTAATAATATTTTATTTTATCAATTTCATTATTTTTTTAATATTAAAAATTTTTAAAACATATATTTTTAATAAAACTTACAAGTAAAAAACTTTAATTTGCTTTTTTTTCAGAAGAACTTTCAATTAAAAATTAAATTGAACTGACTTTTTCTAGTAGATTTCGTTTATGAAATTTAAGTATTTAAAAAATTCAAATAAAAAATGATTTTTTTCGATATCGAATTTTGGTATACAAATATTAAGATGAAATATTTCTAATAAGATTTATTTTTTTCATATGTAAGATTAATCCATTCATTTGCAGTGTTGAAAAGCAACAGTTGACAAAATAACCAAACATGTTATTTTATGTTTTCGTGGTTAAAGATTACGAATCTGAAGTCCAAAAGACAAGTTACCCATATTAGCCCATTAGTTTAGACCAAAGTAAGAACTTTTTCTACATCTCAGAAAATAGTCCATAAACTAAAAAAAATTTTGTGAAAATCTTAATCTACTTATAAAAGTTACTTAAAATATTAAATCGATATAAATATTTTTTTTCTATTTAAAACTATATTTCAAAAAATTAGCCGATTTATAATTATTTTATTAAATTTATTGAAAAAAAAATTATTGCTAATTTTGCAAAGCTGATATTATTCTTATTAATTTTCCTAAATCGTGTTTAAGTTAAAAGTTAAACATAATTTTACTTTAATAAGTTTAAAAATCAACCAATTTACTTCCAAAATATAATAGACGTTCAAGCTGGTTTTCAGTAATTTTTTGGACCAGAGAAAACTATTTTGGTGATACAATTATAAAAAATTTTCGGACATTTATAGCCTAATTATTAGTATTGAGTGGTGGTCTAAGATGGATTGTTAAGACCGTCTTTTAAACAGGTCTTAAAAATCGTCTGAAAAGACCGGTTTTTTGGACCGTCCATCCGCAAATGACCGGTCATATTCAAACGAACTGTCTAAAAGAGGGGTCTTTTTTGAAAAAAAAAACAGAGATTTAATTATGACATTATTGTATAATTTAAAGAAATATATAAAATAATTTGTTTATGATTTTATTAAACACAAATTTTTTTTTTAACTAAATAATGATCCATTTTCATAAATAAACATAATTTTTTTACTTTTTAAAGTGAAATTTTAGATTTTCTATTCCAAATTTGATATCCTGTTGATGAATAAAGTCTTTATGATGGTGAACTAGTACTACATACAGAGTTTATAATTTTTCTTTTTAATCAAACACATATAAAATAATAATTGAACGAATAAATTTAATATTTTATAAAATTTGTTTTTGATCAAAATAAATATAAGACCGATCAATACGGACGGTCAGGACCATTTTAAAAGACCGTCCATCTAGACGGTCCAGGCCGTCTGACTAGGCCAAAACAGACCGGTCTTACAGGCGGACGACCGGACGCCAACACTACTAAATATTGTCCAAAGCTTTGAATAAAAAAAAATAAAATAAAGAAATTGTTATTACACGCATAATTGCTTCAATAGCAACAAAAGCTTGCTCTACCTCTAGCTTGCTTAACCTGTTGTAGCTTATTATTATTATTATTATTAAAATGTTCGATTCTTAATTTATTTTGGTCAAAGAATTCAAAAATGGAGTCTTATTTAACTAAAAAACATAACTAATTTTTTATCAAAAGATAGCCATGAAATCTTTTGAAAATTCTTCAATAGATCGATTTAAACAAATATCAAATCTTTATATATCAAAAATAAAAACATTGTTTTTGTCCAGTTTGATTAAATATTTTCTCAGAGAATTACATTAAATGGGTATTGTGAATTTCAAATACAAATTTAATAGAATTTCTTGAATTAATATGACTTTTTGACTTTTACGCAAATTAGTTAATTTTTTCAATTAACTTTTATTAGCCGTATAAAAATTTTTTATAAAAATATAAATTCTTTATATAAGCTAAAAATCTATCATATTATAATCATTTATGGTGATTCAGTAGGAAATTTTCAATCTTTAGCTGAATTTTTTTAACTGTATTAAACATAATTAAATCGCATGAGAAATGAAAAAATAAATAAATATGATACAGATAGATATAAAAAAATCAACCTAAATTTTATACTATCATATATGTCGATATATATGGGTTTTCGGAAATAACGAAATGTCGTTTCTTATCGAACACTGGTTTTCAAAATAGTATAAAGATATGTCGTTATAGACGAAAATGGCCATCTTGAAAACTAATTTTTCGAAAAGAAATAACATGTCGTAAAAATCGAGCAAATACGTTTTCTCATTTTTTTTTTCAAAATATTATTATTTAAAAATCAAATTGTTAAGATCTTAGCTAAAATATTATTTTTTTAATAAATTAAAATTAAATTTAATAAAAGAATTAGTAGAAAAAATACTGCAACATAGTGCAAAATTCTTAGTTGCACCTTTTTTACTTATAATGTCAAAATTGACAAATAATTAAGAATCATTAAGATTTAAATTAATTTTTGATTTGATTTACCAGAAAAAAAAGAAAATAAATTTTTTAAGTTAAAAAAGTGCAACAAAGTTTGTAGTGTCATATTGCAGTATTTTTTCTAATATTTTTTATTAAATTTAATTTTAATATATCAAAAAATGAAGGATTTTTTTTTAATTTGTATGTAAAATCCACATAACCCACTAAATGTGAAAACTGTAGATTTTATTATCATTTTGATTGTGACAAAAATAGTAAGTAGTTATCTCTTTGGTAAAGGTAAAACTTGGATTGCTGAAAGAATGGTTTTGGCTATGAGAGAAGCTAGATTTACAATATTTAACTGATACTCATTGCGTAAACTTTCATTTAATAACATATATTTATCATTTAAGGCTACCTTCATCAAGGCCTGAAGCTATCCCATCTAGCTAAAAATTTGAATGTGAAATCTATGTGTGGGGCGGTATCTCGTATTACGGAGCCACCGAATTTGCAGTAAATTCTTATTCGTTAGCAAATTAAAATGAAATTTTTTTTAGTTTATTAAGTGCACTATGGATTCTGAATTGTAATAAGGATATTTTAGCTGAATATTTACTACCATTTGTATCTGAAAATAATTCATTTAATTTTTAATTGCATCAAGAAAATAACCCAAAGCACAAATCAGCTCTTTGCTGTGATTTTTTGAAAAGAAACAGCATAAACTGGGTGTGTTTTTTATAAAAAAAATAATAATATAAAATAGCTTAGGAATATTTGTAAAAGATAAGGTCTCCTCCAAAGTCTTAAGACCTAAACCCAATTGAAACGGTTTGGAATGAGTTAAAGGATTCACCAAGAAAAAAGGTGATCAAAAATGAACAAGAAGCAGTCGAGGCAATTTTTGATTTCCAAAAAAGTCTTCAACTTCAACACATTTTGATGTGTTGAAGGGAAGTAGCCAATCTTGAGTCCACTTGAAAATTAAATCTAAATCTTATTGTAGTTTCGCTGAGCTTATTTCTAATATAGTTTGAGAGAAAATCTTAGTATCATCTGCATACAATTTGACAACATTCACTATTCCTTTTGGTAGATCATTGATATGCTAAACGAACAATAGTGGAGCAATCACTGACCCTTGTGGTTAGCCGCTAAAAATCTCAACCCAATCCGACTAAATTTCACCTTGAATAACTCGTTGTCTTCTATTTTTCATTTGTCTAGACTCATTAAAATGAAATCTAGAGTCTCAAGAAAATTATATGTACATGACTTTTTCTTAGCAAATCCATGCTGTTCTTTAGATATAACTAGTGGATACCCGTTGCT
Source organism: Brachionus asplanchnoidis (assembly GCA_025491095.1). Classification (NCBI taxonomy): domain Eukaryota; kingdom Metazoa; phylum Rotifera; class Eurotatoria; order Ploima; family Brachionidae; genus Brachionus; species Brachionus asplanchnoidis. The sequence continues at coordinate 3,504,386 of JAILYF010000006.1, forward strand.
TCGCTGCCGGGGGAAATAAATAAAATTAAGAAAAAAAATCGCAGAACACACTAAAAAATTTACTGAAAAACCTCAGTATAAACTATGTTTTTTGTTAAGTTATTTGGATGATTCATGCAAATCTTGAGATTTTTTTTATTTGTCACTCTTGAAAAGGCTACATATAATAGCCCATGAGTAAAAACAGGTTGGTTTAAGTAAACCCCTACGTGTTCTAAAGTTTGTCCTTGAGATTTATTTATACTCATTGCAAACGCTGGTCGTATAAGAAATTGAAGCCTTTTTAATTCGAAAGGTAAACTTGCATCATTTGGAATCAATGGCATTCTCGGTATGTAAACTATTTTTTTAGCATTAGATCCAACAGCTATTTGATATTCAATTATTTTATTGTAAAAATTTCTACAAATAAGCCTGGTACCGTTACACAATCCATCCGAAGCTGAGACATTTCTAAGTAAAATAATAGGTTGGCCTTTTTTAAGAACTAATTTATGAGATGGCATTCCTGATAAATTTAAGCTATCTAAAAATTCTGTCGGGTATAAAGCTGTATGTGCGTCATTCAAAACAGCATCAGCTGATAAATATTTGTTCTCTTCACCCTAAATTCAATTAAAAGGTAATTTATATATAGAATTTTTTAAAGATTTATAGAAGATTATTTGAAGTAGCTATTGAGTTGAATTTATCGACGTCTACATTTTTCGCTGTTAAAATAGCTCTTGATGCAATTGATTCGTTCGCATCTACATTATCACTTATATTGAATTAGATTTATATTAATCAAGATTAAATTAAATTGTATCATTAAAAGACATACTAATTGGCGATATTAGGATAGATTAACTCTACAAATTCTTTGTCGGTCGATTTAACGATCAAATAGTCAATTAATTGATAATTGGTAATCAATCAATAATCTATTCTCTCTCACTATTCAACCTTGACATCTATAACTTTTGACCTTGACATCGATAACTCGCTAACTCGCTAACTTGCTAACTCGCTAACTTCGTGAAATTTTAAATAATTAGATATTATTCTTATAAAGAAAGTCTTCCATTGTGGTTCTTAATATGCTTGAAGTGTCGTCATGTGATCGTAATTCACGTGATCGTGTGAAACGAAGCAGTTTTCGAATATCAATCCTAAAAGCAAGTGTTTGTAAAATGAAATTACAAACAGTTTGCGCACGGTATTAGTTTTATATTATATTTATATTTAGATAATTTTTGATTATTATTTTAGTTTGCTTATGTGTATTGTTCTTATTATAATTTCTTGTTCTTCTTTCTTTATTTAACCATTTCTTTAATTAACTTTCTTATTTTGAATAAAATTAAATAAACAATAAAAGTAATTTTTTTATTTTATTGAGCTTAAAGATATTTCAATGCTTTCCATAATTTTGCAGGGAATTGAAGTTAAAGACACAGGACGATAATTGCTTGCCGTTGATTTATCACCTTTTTTATACAAAGGAGTAATATTTTCTGATCTGAATTGTATTGGAACTGCTATCTGACTATTCGATAATGATTCTCTGAAAATCAAAGTTAAAGGAACAATAAAGGCTTCTGCACAGTTTTTAAGCAATAACGGATGAAGCTTGTCTACACCACATGATTTAATTTGATTCAGGTCTTGTAATTTTTTGAAAACCATTTCATAACTAATGTCATTTGGCTCAATGTCAATATATTCTGACGAGTTTTCATTAAATTCAACTTTAAAAGAAGAAGGAGGAAGCTAACCCTCTTGTTCAATAATAAAAACATCTTGAAAACACTTATTAAGAAGATTTGATATCTCTTTCGGTTCTTGCGTTAATTCATTGTTTGACTTTTTTAATGCTTTGATAGATTCTTTGATAACTTGTTGATCATTTAGCTATTTGTACAATATTTTTGGATTCTTCTTAGCTTTTTCAACTAAATTCTGTTCATAAGTTAGTCTGGCTCTTTTTATTTCTGATGAGACTAATTTACAGATACGCTTGTAATCATTTTATAGATCCATATCCTTCCAGTTACATGTACAGTTCATAAATCTAAGATTCTTTTTATTTCTCATTAAGACCTTGAGATCATTTTATATCCAAGGTTTTGAGATACTTTTCTTTTTAGAATCATCCGTCACTCGGATGAATCGATTACTAGCTTCGCTGACAGAGAAAATTGACTCATTGTACATTTCCTGATATTTTAATTCTCAAATCAAATTTGTTTACAGCTTTTTTATTTGACTTTCGAAAAGTTGGGATATTTACATGCTGATATAGAAAAGTATCGTTTAGTGTCTTACTGAATTCATGTTCGAGTCCATTTTCGTTTAAGATTTCTGACACACAGCCATTTGACCAGATGATTGATGGAAAGTTAAAGTCACCCATTATTAGAAGATCCTTAAAACCTCTCTCGTCCACATATTCTTTAGCTTGTTTGAAGACTAAATCGAAATCGTTCATATCAACAAAATCGTTTGGCCTATAAAGACAGCCAACTAATTACTTTTCACAGTAAAAATAAACTACTCCCCTAATTTATTCTATTTTACTTAAATTAAAACCTGCATCATTTAGTTCAAATGAGTCGGTCTTTTCATCAATGAATAGATATACACCACCGCCTCTGCGTCCATCACTTCTGTCCCTCATGTAGAAATTGTATCCTTTAACGTTCGTAATTGAGATGCTCTTGAACCAAGTCTCACTAACTGCTACAATTTGTGGGCTATATGTTTCAATAACAACACTGAATTCATCTAGTTTATTGTCCAAAGGAGTAGCATTTAAATACTTACATTTAAAATATTGGAGACTATCTACACGTGATGGCGCTTCTGATGAACGATTATTGCTTGTTGAATTTGACGATCTGATTTCCACGGATGCCATATCGAAAGGGCGAGTCTTGTAAAAGACCATTTTTTGCTTCATTTCTTTGTTTTCTTAATTCATTGTCTAAAGCTCTTTCGGCTTCAGTCAAATCTGGACTAAGATAAACAGATTTGAAAATATCTGAATCTCTGAACTTTTTCGCTGCTAGTAGTAGTGGATTTCTGTTTGCTTTTCTTTGATTTCTACTAGAATTGGTCCTGGTTTACTTTGGTCTTTAGATCTCAAACGTCTCGAATACGCGGGCTTGACATCACTTTTTCCAATAGTGGAAAGAATTTCATTGATTTTTGTTTCATCTTCTGCTTTCCTGCCAGCTAAAATCTCTTTCTTTGATTCTGGCACACCATAAATAATCATATTTGTTTTTCTTCTATTTCTTGCATTCATTTCGCTAATGGTTGCATTTTCTACAGCTATCTGATACGCTGTTTTTTTGGTATTTTTTGTTACTTGTTTTACCGTTTGAATCCACTTGCTACTGTTGTTGGATGAGTTTGCTGTTTTATTTGCTGCTTCCAATTCAGATTTCAGTTTATTTATCTCAATGTCTTTCTCCTTTTCTCTTTCTTCTAGAAGCTTCACATAATTTGTAAGCTCAAGGACGAATTTCGAAATTCATTCATGCAAAGTTTTCGAGTGCCCAGATACGACACCTTGTCCAAACGTTGGCAAGTTTGTTTCAAGCAAAAACAAGCAAACTTTCGGTTCTTGCGTTAATTCTTTGTTTGACTTTTTTAATGCTTTAATAGATTCTTTGATTATTTTGATTCTTATATTTTTTAATAGATATTTACTAGTCATTTAAATTTTTCAACCATTTTTTTATATAATAATATAATATTATATCTTGATTTGACTCAAACTTTATTAAAAAAATAAAATATTAAAAAAAAGTTGATCACATTACATAGAATTAAATTAATAAGAAACTAAAATTAAATAATAGGAAAATTACTCAAAGCAATGAAATATTGTGTTTATATGGTTCAAATTCCCTCATAAAGGGCTATCTAATTTTTTATTGTTTTTTATTTTTATATAATAAATAAATTTGGGTTTCCCCAGAGTTTGTCCGAATGGCATAAGCCTTCGTTTAAACCCTCATGCTATGAGAAAAATGCTAGAATTTTAATTATAAATTCGAGGCAAAATGTAAATAATTTAACATTTTTACATTTTCATATTTTCTAATTTTTTTTGTGCAAAATTTCAGAAAATTTTAATTTTAATTTTTCATAATTTAATAATTTTAAATTTCTTTCTGTATTTGAAGGAGTCAGAAAATTTTAAAAAATAATAACCACAATAAAATTATTTTTTATTTTTTATTTTCATGCATGAACAAAAAATAATTTTTTAGTTATTTTTGTATTCTATTTTAATTAAATTTCGAATACTTCGAAGATAAGATTATTCTTAAAAATGATTCAAAACGAATACATAAAAAAATTTTAAAAATATAGTCAGATTTTTTTTTAAATTTTGAATTTTTTTCTAAACATTTGTTTTTTATATTTGTCTTGATTCACCTATAGACTCTAAACACATAAAGTTAAACGTTATTCAAAATAATATTTTTGAAAATTTTTTTTTAATAAAAGTGCAGTAAAAATTCAGATAATTTATTTTATTATCTTTTAAAAATTAATTTTAGTTTTAAAAGCCTGTTCTTGCCACATAGACAATTAGATCAAAAAATTGATCAGCTTTTTAAGAAGTTTAAGAATTACATGGAATAATATACAAAAATGTTTTTTACAAAAAGAAATTTACAAGATAAATAAAATAAATAAACAAAGAACGATTTTATTAAAAATAATTAAATTGTGTCTATTACTTTTTTTAATTTATTCTAACTCCTTCAAAAACAAAAAATAATCTAATTATGAAAAATAAAAATTTTCTGAAATATTGCACAAAAAATATTAGAAAATATAAAAATATGAAAATGTAAAAATGTAAAATTATTTACATTTTGCCAAATTCGATAGAAAGATTCAATTAAAAAAATTTAAATTAATTAATAAAAAAATAAAAATTGATTTAGTTATTGTTAGTAGTATTTTAGGTTAAATGATCGAAAGGAGTTTTAAAGCGTTGATTGTTTCCTTAAAATGACTATTCCTACTTATTTTAGTGGAATTTACGAATTCAAGAAAAAATTTCTTGGCATCGTTCTCAAGTCTAGACTTTGCAGCTAAAAACTCTGTTTGTGGTGCTTCCTCAGAGAAATCGCATGCTAACCAACTTACTTGGTTTTGGTTATCATATTTAACATCATGTTTGATTTCTGATGCAATACAATGATTCGCGCACAGTATAAGGACTTTTTCTCGTCGCATCAGAACTCTGAAGTTATTCTCTTTTATTTTATGTTTCAAAATTTTAATTTCTCCAATGCCTTTTTCTTTCCATTCCTTAGCTACAAAGTCAAATCGGGATAATTTACATCTTTGTTTAAACAAAGTCTCTTCGTCTTCTTCGCCAGTTTTCACAATTTTCACATCATTTTTCTCATTTTTTTCAGTTTTATCTTGGCTGCAAGCATCGCATTTAATCGTATTGGGTTTATTAAGGTGCCAAAAACCCTGACAATTCCTACTTCCTTCTTCTGACTTGAAAATACTTTCTAGATTATGTTTTCCTTCAAATAAACTAGTTGTTTGATTCCCTTGAGTGCTGAATCCTCCGATAAAGCCGCCCTTAAATCCAGATTCTTTGATATATACTTTGAAAGTCATTGAGTCATCTATATTGTTATAATAGCTATTTATTAGGTCCAAAAATTTATTAAATTCTATAAAACAATCGAACCCTTGACTAGTTTGATATGCAAAGGTAAAATTTTTAGAATTAGTTAAATTATTATTTGGATTAATTCTATTTACAAGTGTAAATTGTGTATGAACATCTACTGGAAATTTACTTAGTCCTTCTATTGAATTACACTGCAAATAAAATCCCAAATTTTTTTTCTCTATTGTCAGTGCAGATAAAATTAATGTAAATAGACCATTCAAAAATTCCAATTCTACATCGTTTTGAATAAACATTTAGATTATTTGAGTTCTCAAATTTAGAAATGTCATTTATTACCAATTGAATTGTTGCTTCAGTTCGATTTTTTTCACAAATTTCATCAATATCAAAAATGTTACTAGTTTTTTCTCTTGAATAAAGCTCTCCAAATAAATTTTCCAAGTCAATATCTTTGCTACCATCTGTTAATTTAAATTTGGATTCAGTCAAATAATCTTCAAATTTTGAAACCAAATCGATTCCATTGTCAATGGAAATGTTATTATTTTTTAAAATATTTATTCTAGAATAAACATCTAAACTTTGGTCAATTTTCATTGAATCAATTGCTTTTTTAGTTAAATCTAAATCTTTAATTTTCTCATTGACTTTGTTTTCTTTCGTAACTTTTTCTTTTTGAACTTCTTCCAACAAATCGTTACAGTATTTATCAATTTGTTCATTAAACTTAGATTTAATTTCTTCTTTACGGATATCAATATCATTTATAGTTTTATAATAACAATCTTCAATATAATGATTAGGATCATTTGTGTATACTTCAATTTTTTTTCTCATCTCTTCAAATATTTGTTTCTTTAATTCTAGTAATCTTTCAACTAAAACAAGTTTATTTCTTGTCATATTCAAGCAGTCTTGAGACGAAATGCTATGATTTTTGCACACCGGACATTCAAAGTTAGCTTTTTTGAAATTATTTTTGTCGTATTTGACTGCAAAACCACATGGTAATATTATCTTAACATCAATTTCACTAAGCTTTTCGTCAATGTTTAAATTTTCGTTTGACCGAAATTGGGTTTTCATCAAATCGAAAATTGAAATGTTCGTCTTTGATGGTGAATGGAAACTAGGAAAATGTGAGCTGCTTATATCTGCATTAAAAAGAGACTTTTGCTGATGGTTATGCTGAGTGGATGAGCCAAAAAGTCCTCCAGTGGTTGAAAAAGACGGGTTTGCTGAGACAATAGGACTGGTACTAGTTATATGTGCTGAGCTGGTTCCGAATAATCCGGTGGAAGGCTGAGTGAGTCCAAAACCAGTTGAAGTGCTCGGCGTAATGGTTATGGTCGAGGAGTCGAAGCCGCCGAAAGGTTTTGCAGCAGTGGAAGATGAGTTGAACAGACTGCTTGAGCCAAAGCCACTCGAAGTCGATTGTGTTGAAAATCCAAAAAGTCCAGTGGAAGTTCCAAAACCGGATGTGGTCTGTGGAAATTTACGGTTTGCTTGATAGTCTTCTAATCTAAGTTCTTCCAATGACTTTCCTTCGTACTCTTTCATGGCTGTGATGCATTGATGACTTGTTTGAATGGTATATTGAACACCCTTTTTGGTGACTGAGTCCTGGCCACTAAATGCAGAGAATTTGACATTTCCAGTGCCGGTCTGAGTGGTGGTTGGAGTGGTGGTAGTGGTGGAACCGAAGCCAGTGGTTGAGCCAGAACCGAATAGACTGCTGGTTGTGCTTGTTGGTTGAGGGGTCGTCGAGCTTCCGAACAGGCCTCCTGTTTGGTTTTATGAAGAGGAAAACAATGATGATGGTGCATTAAATCCAGCTAAAGGAGAATTTAGAAAGATTTTATAATAATTATAAATAAGTTCACTTACAAGTTGAGCCTGAATTTGAACTAAAGCCAGAATTCATTTTTTGTGACAATTGTTTAAAGTGTACAAATTTTGATTTAAGATATTTTTTTTGCTATTTAATATTGGGATTCAAAAATTAAAATTAAAAATGGTTTTTAGTGTAATTTTTATACTAAGAGACTTTACAAGTCAAATTTTACTGTTACCCTAAAAATCACTGCCTGTTTATGTGTAATTGTGTAATTTTTATACTAAGAGACATAATTTTGCCTGTTTATATATATATAAACAGGTAAAACTATGTCTTTTTTAGGGTATCAGTAAAATTCGACGTGTATAGTCTCAACGTCAAAAAACTTGACGTCATTTTTTTGACGTGAAATAAACTCGACGTGCGAATTTTCGACTTCAAACAATTTTGACTACTATAAACTCGACTAATTTTTTTTTTAAATATTCAAGGTTAATTAACAGGCTAGTGCCTTTATCTTTTTCAAGACTGATTAACACTTCATTTATTTAAGAATTAAAAATAAAATTTAAATAAAATACAAAATAAAATACAAAATATTCTTTTTTAGAATAAAATTCAAATTTTACATAAAAAATAAAAAATATAAGAAATCTCATTTAAATTATATTTTTTTCAGTTAAATTTAAATTTTTGTAAAATAAATCAAATTTATTGAATAATTTACACTATTTTTTGTAAATTAAGTTTATATTATTAAAAACAGACATTTTAAAGTGATTAAAAGTTAAATTGATTTTTTCAATAACAAAATTATTAATTAATTTTGGAAAAAATAAGAAAATGTCATTTCACCACATTTTGATCTAGCCCCATTCTGTACCAATTTATCCGAATTCCGTAAATTCCATTTTAATTTTCTTGAATAATTTGTTTGAAGTTGATCTTTTAAGATTGTAGGTGCATTATCAAATTTCATAATTTTAAATGAAAAAGTTAATAATTTTGATAAAAAACGATCTTGAAAGGAAAATAAATTATATTTTTCTAAGAAATTATTTACAGTATTAAAGTCTTGACCAAAAAAATCAAATTTAAAAAGTTTGTGTAAACAAGTATAATAAAAATTACAAATTTTTAGAAGAATAAGCTTGCTGAATAAAATAATTAATGAAAGGCAATATTCAAAATAAGGTAAGATAAAAGTTTTAAAAAACTGAATTTTCACTGATGTTGATAAGTAAAATAACCTTTTTATTGAATAGAGTTTTTTATTAATCAAAAGAAAAACATTAGAGGCATGTTTACTGAAGGTTAACTTATTGTCAATTGTATCTCCCAAAAGTTTAAATTCTTTTACTACAGTAACTTGCATATTTTGAATTATTATTGACGATGGGGGTATTACTCTATTATTAGTAGCAAACATACAAAATGTTTTGGCCCAATTTATGTCTAGCTTGTTGGAGTTACACCAAGATGCAATTGGTTCAATAAAAATCTTAAACTTCTTGATTAGCTCATCAAGAGTTTTTCCAGACAAATAGAAAGTTGTGTCATCTGCGAACAATTTACATTTTAATTCTTTAATAAACCAAGGTAAGTCTTTTATAAACATTAAAAAAAATAAAGGACCAAGTACAGAACCTTGAGGGACTCCAAGTTTCAATTCTTTTGCTGAAGAATTAATATTTTTTAGTTTTGTAAGTTGTTTTCTATTAGGAAAATAATTAAGATATCAAAGATAGGGAAGAATTATCAAAACCATAATGGAATAGCTTTAAAATGAGAAGATTAGAAACTACTAAGTAAAAAGCTTTTCGAAAGTCAATGAAAAGCAAAAGAGTAATCAGCTTTTTATCCCTTGCTTCGTTAAGGTCGGATACTAATTCATGTAGAGCAGTTTCACATGAATAACCTTCGCGAAAGCCATGTTGGCTAGAATAGAAAATGTCATTGAAAACTCAAAAAAACTTTAAATTTGATTTGAAAGTAATTTTTCAAAGACTTTGGCAACTGGTTGTAAGACAGAGATACCAATAAAATTTTTTAAGTCATTCTTGTCACCCTTATTTTCATACAAAGGTGTTACTATAGCAAATTTCCATTCATCTGGTACCACGTTTATATGTAAACAAGTATTAAAAAAATTTGTAAAAAGTTGAGAGAAAAAATTAGAATTAATTTTGAAGACTTTCGAAGGAATGTCACATATTTATGGTGAACTAAAAGCTGAGAGATCATCAAAACATTTTTTTACTTCAGATTCTGTAAAGAGAGAAAACGAAAAATTAAAGTTCTTAAGAACATTAAGTCTTTTACGATCTTTAAATTTATTAAAAATAAATTGTGAGCAGTCATCATCATTATATAAAGATTCTGATTTTAAGTTTGTGAAAAATTTGTTAAACAAATTTGCTTTATCAATAATCTCTGTTACTACATCTTCACCATCAAGTAAATAGTCAGGGACATCATCCAAAGTTACATCTTTCCTTAACTTAATAGAACTTTTATAAAAAGACCAAAATTTTTTGGAGTTTATGAAATCTTTCATCGATTTATTTTAAAAGTAAGATTTCATTTTTGATTTTTTAATGCTTTTGGACTTCTTTCTTGCCTAACAAAAAATCAGTCTGTCAAATTCAAGTTTTGTAGTGTGAGATAATTGATGAAAATAATCCCTATAATTTTTAGCATCCATTAACTCTTTGTCCATCCAAGGACAATGATCATCAGACTTTTTCTTAAAATTTCTAACTGGGCATTACTTTTCAAGTGCATTTAGAATAAGGTCTTTTATAGTATCCGACTTATCATTGATATTTGAAAATTAAATAATAACAGAAAAATCAATACGTGAAAGCAGATCCTCAAAAATCTTAAAATTATTGTCAGACAACAATCTTCCGATCAAAATTGGGTCCACAAATTTAGCTCTTTTGAAATCAAGTGAAGCAACAATAAACATGTGATCACTAAACGGGCAACCAAAAACATCTGTCTTAACACTTTCATCTAGATTATGGATAACTAGATCAATTGTTGTTGAACTAAAAAATAAAGGCTTAGATTCTCATACAGCGGTAAGAAAACTGCTACTTAACATAAAGGATAGCTAATAAAGATAAAAGTGGTATAAACAGATACAGTTACTGTTTATTATAATTATAATAGTTAATAATAGCTACTTAACATAATTAACAGTATGTTAATTAGCAGAGACTCTAAGCCTTTCTTTTTGGAGAAATCTCATAATAGTTTACTTGCTTATCCTAACCACTTGGGTCTTAGAATTAAAATCAGTGGCAAGTTTTTGATAACTAGATTAGGATCCTTTCTAATCTCTCTAAAAATGTAATTTTCATCCCTTAAAGTTAGCTTCCGAGGTCTACCAGGACGGCTTCGATCAGAGACAGAACCAGTCTCTTCATATCGTTTCTTAGTTGAACAGACACATTTTGGAGATACACCTAACAACTTGGCTATTTCGTTTTGCTTTTTATCTCAAATTTTTAGCAGAACCATAATCTACCATTTTTGTGGGCTAGATATATTTTTTTCACCCATCTTTTTGCCAAATTAAAGATTTTTTGGTAATGTTATTTAGAGACCAAGTGAGAAGTTGGAGAGTTTTTAAATTAAACAGTTAAAGAGCAAAATTTACTCAAAATTAGAAGTTATTTAAGAATTAATCATAAAGGTGTGAAAAAAGGTAGCAATGGTTGCTAAAACTTTTGGATTACCCGAATTTCTAAACTTTTGCACCGAATTTTATTATTTATTATTTTTTAGAGGAAGTTTTTTCATTATATATTTAAAAATTGATTATATTTTTATGCCGAGTGTCATATATCAAATTGTAGAGAAAAAAAATTCTACAAATTAGTGCTTTTATTTTTTTTCTTTTGTACGCAATTTTTCGCAAAATACACAAATAAATAATTTAAGATAAATAAAATAATCAATTTCTAAATTTTTACAAAATACTGTATAATAAAAATATGAATCTTCGTAAACACGTTTTCTTCAAAATAATATAAATAACCTAGAAAAAGTCCAAAGAATAAATTTTTTAATGAATGACATATGGAAAATTTAGTGAAAAAAATAATTTTTAATTTAATTTAAATATCTGAATATATGACCCACAATTTGTCAAAAATGGTAATTAGTTATCATTTTGAATAGTTGAAGTATTTAGTCAAATTTTAAAGATCATGATCGAAAATTAAAAAATAGCTTTAATTGATTTATGATTATTAAATTTTTGCATATTTTTAAAGATATAAAAAGCATTGAAAAGTTAGTTTAAAACGATGCTTCTCTACTAAACTTTGAGAGAAAAATTTTTAAAGGCTTTTTTTGGAAACAATTTTTGATCATACTTCATTTGTCATCATTTATGGTATTTCATTACTATAAAGTAATACGTGACTAAAAATTCCTAGTATACAGTATGCCACAAAAAGTTAGAATCAAACTGAAAAAAATAAAAATATTGTTTTTTGCAATTAATAAAATAGTTAATTATGAATTTTTATTCTTGATTTAGGTATCAAATTAATGCTCATTTTTTCTAATTTTTAATCAATTATAACACTTACACTTAAAAATAATAATTTCATAATTAATTTACTTCAAAAAAAAGTAACTATCTTTTAAATAAAAAGAATTTGCACAAAAAGTTAGAATCAAACTTTTTTATCGAAATAAAAATCGGATATCCGATGCTTTGTATAATTTTTTTACCGAATTTGCTAAAAAACTTAATTATCTTTGATTTGTGACCATGCTTGCCAATAAATGCGCAATTTACTTATTTCTTGATCTCATTAAAGTAAGACTACCTAAAAATTTGCCAAAATAGAGAAAAAATGGGTAAAAAAAAAAACCGATCAACAAAGATGGCAAATTGTAGGTCTTTTGAAAGATCAGACAAAGACTGAAAGAGAAATAGCCGAATAAGTTGGAGTTTCGCATAAATGCGTCAATACAACCAAGCGGAATTTCCAAGCGACATCTAGAGTGCACAACTTTGGCAACTGCGGACGACCGCCAAAGTTATCCGATCGTGACGTATCGTTTATTTTTAGATTGGTCCGAAAAAACCCTACAACGAGCTATAGGCAAATCGCTGCAGACTTCAATTCGAAATTCGAGGAACATAAGATTAGTAGAGAAACGGTCCGAAGAGTGCTTGCGAAGAAAGGTATAGAGTCTTATTCCGCCGTTAAAAAGCCGCTTTTGGCACTCAGCGATAGAATAAAACGGTACAAGTGGTGTAAAGAAAAACGCAATTGGACCGACAAAGATTGGGCTAAAGTTATTTTTAGCGACGAGTCCAACTTTGAAGACCTAAATAGAAAATCTAGAGTTTTTGTCAAACGATTCCAAAATGAGAAATATCATCCAAAGTTTTGTATCCCAAGAGTTCAGAAGGGCGGAGGCTCAGTCGGTATATGGGGATGCATGTCTTACGAAGAAGTGGGTTTTTGCTCCACATACACCTGAAGAATAAACCAATATGTTTACATGGACACCCTAGAAAACCACTTAATACCATCCGTACAGCTTTTAATCGAGCCTGACCAAGAGTGGATTTTCCAACAGGACGGCGCACCTGCAAATACGGCGAACTCGGCAAAAGAGTGGTTTAGAGAGCATGATTTTGGGATTCTCCCGTGCTGTCCAAGATCACCTGATCTCAATCCGATTGAAAATTTATGGTCATATATTGACCATAAATTGCTGAATTATAGGATTACTTCAGTCGACCATTTAAAGCAAGTGCTCCATGATGAATGGTTGAAAATTCCGACTGAAATCTGTAACAATTTGATTTCTTCTATGAAAAAATGGGTCGCCGCCAGCATTAAAGCAAAAGGCGGTCATTTTAAAGCCTAAAAAAATTTTGATTCTAACTTTTTGTGTCATTTTTTTGGTTTGTTAAATAGCAATAGTAATTGTTTTTTTATTTTTTTTTTTGGATTTTTTTTCTTATCCTTTTTTATGTATTTTTTCCGACATTTGAATAAATTAAAAATAAAGAAATTAAAAAAAATCTGGATTTTTATTTTTTTTGATGACCGAAATAACGAACAAAAAGACAATCCAATAGAAAAAAAAAGTTTGATTCTAACTTTTTGTGACATAATGTATATGACAGCTGATTATATATCTTAAACAAGAATACTTTTTTCTTAAACAGTTTTAATTGTTCCTATGTGACATAGGAACAATTAAAACTGTTTTGGAGCAATTTATCAAACTAATGAGCTTAATCATGAATCTTGAAGTATGGATTAACCCGATATAAAAAATACAAGAAGGCTTTAAGATCAAATAATGAACCCCTCAATGATCAGAGTTAAAAAAACCATAAAGGTATTTTTATTTAATAAAAGTAATTATTTTTCATTAAAAATATTTTGTTTAGGAAAAAAAATAATTATTTAACTAGAACTTTTTCTATTTATCAATAGAAATATTTGATTTAATTAAAAATGATTTTGTTTATTTTTGAAAACAATATGTTTAAAAAAAAGGACACTGTTTGCTCAGGAAATTATTCATTTTAACTTAAATATTATTTCATATATGACTGAAAATCAATTAAATAAAAATCTTTAATCAGTAAATCTTAAAATATAAGATTATATATCAAAATTGATTTTCTCTAATTTTAATCATTTAATTTGAGTAAAAATAATTATTCTATGATCAGTACTTTTATTCGTAAGATAAATCAAAGAACTAATTTCCTTTTCTTTACTGATTGAATATCCATAATATATATATTAATTCAATTAAAAAATAAATGAATGAATAAAATGATAAAATATGTCATTTACTAAGCTTTGAAAATCATAATAAATACACAACGAAGAACTTTATTTAATTAAAAGTAGTATCTTCAGATCTACTAAGGCTTAACTTAAAACCCGAGTCTTAACTTTGACTAATATTTTAAATGACTAATATTTTTTAATTTAATGTCCATTAAGAACTGTCAAAATATTTTGTGAAAATCTTAATCTACTTATAAAAGTTAGAATCAGTATTCCGAAATGTCTTCAATCTTGAGTCCATCGATTCTCAAAACGTTGAAAAAGTTGTGAAGTAGTTGCGTGTTGAAATTTGTGGGTAAAAAATGAATTCGGAATGTACAATATTTTCTTGGATCTATAACTTTGTTGGCGTCTTCGAGTTTGAATTCTTGATCGTTTAATTTAACTGGAAATTCGAACAGATGGTTGAGTTTTAGCGTGGAATTGAATTCGATTATCAAAAATTTTTTTGAAGCAAAATTGTAAATCGATGTGATTTGATTTTTTTGGAATCGACTTAAGACTTGGTCAAGTAATTCGAGGATAACTTGGTGGTTAACTTGTTTAACAGGCTTCTTGAGGTTCAGTTTCAGCGAATTTTTAAAATTCCATCGTGGAATTTCCTCTTTGTTGGTCGAAATCGCACGCGACATTACCAACTCGAAATTTATGTTAATTTTTTTCAAATTTCAATTTGAAAAAAATCCTGTGAGAGTTTTTTTTGTAGATATTTAAAGATGATCTAATGTGATCTAAGTTTTATCAAAGTATTGAAATGTCTGATAGAGAGTATCGAGTAGTTGATGACTATGTAACTTCTGAATCAGAATCTGAAGACGAGATTCAAGAATCCAATAAAAAGAAAAGAACCAGGAAGAACTATGAGAGAACATTCGACGATCAAGAAGCATCCAAAGACTGGTTAGATAATGAAAAGATTTGGTCTTCTCTGAAAAGTAGTGAAACTGATGCCGACAATGTGAAACCAACAATTGATACTCAACTCTTAACCAAGACATATGACTGGATTAAACATAAGAAAAAATCAATTGCAAGAGATGAAGACAATATGATCATAAATTACACCAACTCTATGATGGCTAATGTAGAAGTTAATAATCAAAATATCAAGACTTACCGATCGGCAGTTGAACATTTAAATTTCAAATCTTTTGACGAATTCTATGGAATTTTGTTTAAAACTTTGGAAACAAGAATCAGCTCGGAAAGTAACTCCGATAATGCAAACAAGGATGCAAACAGCTAGTTGTTCCTGTCCTTCCTTCTTTAAAGATTATATTTGTAAGCATCTTGTTGGCTTTGCTGCAAATATGAAACTTGTCAAAATACCAATCGAAGCTAAACAAGTAGTTATTAGACAAAATCCTAGTAAGGTAGACTGTGCAAGTCTAAAAAGGCGCTTGAGTACCAATCAGAAGCAGATAAAGAAGAGAGAGTTGTCAGCTCAATCAAAGTTCTAAAGCGAAAGATAACAGAAGTAGAGGAAGAAACTCCACAAGAAACAGTTATACCAACAAAAACGAACAAAAAAACAATTGATAAGGAAGCTGAAAAAGTAGTGCAAGCATCAACCAGCAGTGATATAAGTAAGAAAGTAGAAGCTCCACTAAAGAGAGGAAGAGGTAGACCAAGAAAAAACTTATAAGATATTATTTTATTTGAAATTTTTTGAATTTTTTTATTATTCTTTTTTTTTTAAATCAATTTAATAAATAAAAAAAAGAGATACTTTAAGTAAAATTAGTTGCTGTTTTATTTAATTTAGGAGACAGATAAATAAATATAAGTTAAGGGTATTTAGTAAAATAAGAGATAGAAAAATATTAGTGATCGATTAAGTAATTTTAGAGATCGATTAAATACCTCCCAAAAAAAATTAATTTAAGAATAAAAAAAAATTTTTGATTTCAACAAAAAAAATTTTATGTGATCAAAAACAAATTTATGTGATCAAAAAAATATTTTGGTGATCAATTTTTGATTACATTCTGGACGTGATACCTATGATCACATTTTTTGGTGAACACTTGATCACATTCTGGACATGACCCATAAAATGTTCGATTCTAAATTTATTTTGGTCAAAGAATTCAAAAATGGAGTCTTTTTTAACTTAAAAACATTTTTTAACCATGTAATATTAAGTAGATGAATTTTTAGATCAAGAAAAATTTTAATTTGGTATTTTTTTTTAAAGAGCTTTAGTTATTGTAGTGAACGAAATCTGCATAAAATTTGCTAAGATTAGTGCAAGCCAAGAAAGTGATAGCTATTTTAAAGATTTAAATTTTGAGTCTAATGATTTACTTTCAGATTTAATCGAAACTGCAAATAGCTATAAAATTCTTAGAGAGTTATTGGTCGGAAGAAAAAAGGTCATCAAATCAATTCATTTTAGCTCAATATGCTGTAAAAAAATGCAAAATGATTCATTAACATTTTTAATTATTAAGTAATTTTTTATCAGAAGATAGCCATGAAATATTTTGAAAATTCTTCAATAGATCGATTTGAACAAAAATCAAATTTTTAATATATTGATTGTTTTTGTCCAGTTTGATTAAATATTTTCTGAGAGAATTGCATTAAGTGGGTATTGTGAATTTCAAATACAATTTTTACAGAAATTCTTGAATAAAGATAACTTTTTGACTTTTTCGCAAATTAGTTAATTTTTTTAATAAACTTTTAATAGATGAATAAAAATTAATTATAAACAATAAAATATAATAATATAAATTCTTTATATAAGCTAGAAATCTATCACATTATAATCATTTATAGTGATTCATTAGGAAGTTTTCAATCTTTAGCTGAATTTTTTTAAAATGTATTAAACATATTTAAATCGCATCAAAAAATCAGCCTAAATTTTATATTATCATATATGTCGATATATATGGGTATTCGGAAATAGCGAAATTTCTTTTCTTATCGAACAGTGGTTTTCAAAACAGTATAAAGATATGTCATTATAGACGAAAATGGGCATTTTAAAAACCAATTTTTCGAAAAGAAATGACATGTCGTAAAAATCGAGCATGTCGTAAAAATTTTTTTTTCAAAATATTACTATTTAAAAATCAAGTTGTTAAGATCTTAGCTAAAATATTATTTTTTTTATAAATTAAATTTTTTTAATTTTCATATGATTAAAGTTAATAAAGAAAAAGTAGAAAATATACTGCAACATCTTT
Source organism: Brachionus asplanchnoidis (assembly GCA_025491095.1). Lineage (NCBI taxonomy): Eukaryota > Metazoa > Rotifera > Eurotatoria > Ploima > Brachionidae > Brachionus > Brachionus asplanchnoidis. The sequence goes on from JAILYF010000006.1 coordinate 3,521,933, forward strand.
GTTGCACCTTTTTTACCTAAAATGTCAAAATTGACAAAAAATAAGGAATCATTAAGATTTAAATTAATTTTTGAATTGATTTCCCAGAAAAAAAAGAAAAAAATTTTTTTAAGTAAAAAAGTACAACAAAGTTTGTAGTGCCATATTGCAGTATTTTTTCTAAGACGTTAAATAATTTTTATCCACAAATTTAATAAAAACTACCACAAATATAATAAACGATGAATAAAAACAATAAAAAAAGATATAAGTTATTGAATATTAATTATTTTATTTATTTCATAACAAATATAAGAAAAAAAGAAAAATAATAATAAAAAAAAAACTAATTTTTATTAATCAACACAAAATTGATAATTATTTAAAAAAGAAAAAAATTAATCTTGAGTACATTTGTTAATGCAATAATAGTACCTACGTTTTTTCATCGGCTCGTTGCATTTTTTGCAATTAACATTGGCATTCTCACTGTTAGCTTCAACTTCTACAGTCTTAGCTCTTTTATTTGGTCTTGATGTGTCGTCAAAAGTTTCATCGTTTTCAACTATAACTCCTTCGTCTAATTGTACTACATCAGAAGACTGTTTATTGTAGCATGATAAATTTTTTCTTGACGCACTTATTTTTCTCTTTTTTTCGATTGGAACATCCATGCCAATATCTTTAAAATCAAATAAGCGCAGACGAAAACTAAAAGCAATCACATGTGAACATATATAATTTTTAAGCCAATACCAACAAGTACATTTGCTAAGTTTCCAATTATCTTTGTTGAATGTTATAATTCTAATATTGAAAATTGAATCAAACTGTAACCACGGAACTGCATCTAGGTCTGTCAAAAATTGCTTGCACTCTTGTCTTGTTAATGAACCATCTTTGCCACCTTTACACATGTAGATATTATCTTTGATGTGATGAATTGGTTTGGATCGCTTATTCCAATCGTATGCATGTAACATTTGAGATTTTGAAATATTTGGCTCTTTGCAAAATTCAGTTAAATTGACATTGTCGATATCGATTTCTTCGTTTGTCGCTGAATCTGTCGTTTTGATTGACTTTGATCTTTTCTGGGACCAATACTTAATAAGATTTTCCCTACATTCATTTAAAAACTCAATCAAACCTAGTCTTTTCCCTTTCAATGCATCCTTTATTTTTTCATGACTCGATTCAAGGCCGTTGGTTGTGCTTGGTATATCACCATAAAATCCATCGTACCACCCATTGTTATTATTCCCCCATTGCTTCATAAAATATCCTGTAAGTGCTGGATATCCACCATAGGTAATTTTATAGGTCGCATCAGATAATATGTAATTTGTCTCTAATGCGAATTGAATCAGCTTTTTCGTTGTCAAAAAAACTCTGAAAACTTGGTTCGGAAAACTTTCATATTCAAAATTTGCAACAAAAACTTGATTTTCATCATCCGGAACTTGATTGTATTGCTCGCACCATTGTTTGAGATCATTTAAACTCGGTTGAGATGTTTGTTTTTTTGTTTTTCTAATTGATTGCAAAATATTGTTAATTTTAACTTTTGCTGGTGGTTGAATGCCGTCTCTTATCAATTGCTTGATAATACCTTCAGCTTTGACACCAAGTTGTTCTAACTCTTTAATCCTAAACATTAACCTATCTTCAATTTTTTTCTTTCTTGCTCTGGATGATTTGAATGGTCATCAATTGAAACGAAACAATGACCAGACGAACCTTCAGTTGATTGCAAATAAAGAGATGCCCTACATCCCTTAGAAAGATACCTACAATAAAAACGATATTTTTCACCGTTTTGATGTTTAAATTGCAGGTATTTTCCTTTTACTTCACACCTAACAATTTTCTCAACAAATTCATTATAATTGTCGTAGCTGCAAAAGAATTCGTATTCGATGTTTGCTCCTCTTTTTTTCGTATCACTTTGCTTTAACACGACCACGTTTTCCGCATCGACCAAGGTGTCGTCGTCAGGGTTCATCAAGACACTCTCATTTGAAACAGTTTTTGGATCGTTTTCCATTTTTTTTAGATAAAATTAGAATTTAAATTTGGTAAAATACCAGAAGTTTAAAGTTTATAAATAGTCAACTACAAAGTTTTATCATCATTAAGGTGTAGTTAATTAATTAGTTAATTAGTAATCACAAAAAAATTAAGAGTATTTTCAAAATGTATTATTTATTTATTATTAATGTGCGGAATTTATTGATTTTATTATCAGATATTAAAATAAGTGTTAAAATACAAATATCAATTTTTATTTAATTATATTTGACAATTTTTTTTATGTTTGTTACTTTTTTATTTGTTTTATTCGAAAAAAGATAAATTTGTGGATATTTTTATTAAATTTGTGGATGCATGTTATTACACGCCTTTTTTCTAATATTTTTTATTAAATTTAATTTTAATATATCAAAAATGAAGGATTTTTTTTCAATTTGTATTTGAAATCCATAAAACCCATTAAATGTGAAAACTGTAGATTTTAGTATCATTTTAATTGTGACAAAAAATTAAGCAGTTATCTCTTTGGTAAAGGTAAAACTTGGATTGCTGAAAGAATGGATTTGGCTATGAGAGAAGCTAGATTTACAGTATTTAACTGGTACTTATTGCGTATACTTTCATATAATAACAATTTAACTGAGTTAAATTGTTATTAAATTTGACGTCTTAGAAAAGTAATAACAATATAACATTTAAATTTTCAAAACATTCTTCTTCAAATATATTTTTATATTTTACAAAATCAACATTTAAAGCACCATATGGAACATCTTCAGGCATTGTAAGCAAAATATCTTCTTTTAGTTAACAGCTGAAATCAAAATCTTTGTTGATCAAAACAAGTGAAAAAATACGCTTGTCTTTTTTTTTTAACTTTTTAATTCACTTAATTGTAATTGACTTTGACTCGAACTCAAACCATTCTGTAGTCCTAGGGTATCGACTGAAGCTGAAGGACCATTAGTTACAATTTCGTCTAAATTGTCCCGATACTTTCTTCCTGATTTAGTTTTCTTTTTTCCCTGCAACTTTGACAAAGTAAATTTCTTTTTTTTTGGTTTCGATAAGTCATAAACACCAAGGCTTATTTGTACGGTAACAGTATGTACACAATCAATTTTTTCATCACACGTACAAGTCGTTTTAGGATTCATTCTTACCATAAATACATTGTTATTTTCATCTTTAATATTAAAAGCACCAGTCTGAGAACAAAAGTGAATAAGTCCCTGTGAGCTAAACCTCTTAGCTCGCATCAATTTTTGAGCCAACTTGGATTGAATTAGATTCTGGCGTTGTTTTTGGTGTTGTATTTTTTCTTGTGGTTATTTGCTCATCAGTTTCCACACACGATAAATTTGAGGAGTTAGAGTCCGTCAATTCAACTTGTTTAAAAAGCCTTCCAAATCTCTCTGTTTTATTTCTTCTACAATAGACTTTATTATTAATTTTTTTCAGTCCGGATCCGTGTTCTAGGATACGAAGAAAATCCGTAAAATCGATCCGTATTTTAGAACCATAGTCTAATCCGGAAAAAAATCCGTGTTTTAGGTACATAATCCGGCGGTCCGGCGATCCGGATCCGTGTTTTAGGGATAACCAAATTTGCTTCAGAAATGGAACACAAGGCTAATAAAAAAGATAATATTTTACTCAAAGAACTTTATTCAGTGTTTAATGATTCGAACATAAGCAACGAGCGATTATTTAGCCTCTTGAAGTACGATAATCCAATCTATCGATAACAAATCGCACATTATTAAAGACTTATTAAATGATTCTTTTTGAACATCTTTTTTCAAGTTTTTTTTACTTTTTAAGTTTTTTTTTTAATTAGAATTTTTATTAGATTATTAATAATTTGTTTGACAATTTTTATAACTTTAATAATCAATAATTAGATTTATTTTTAAAAATTCATACAGCGCCACTTTTTTTAAGTGGAGCTGAGCAAGTGGTCGGAGAATCTGCCATAGACTTAAATAAAATAAAAATATATAAATAGTAGATAATTTTTTTTTTGTCGGGACATGAAATTCCGGATTCAACTATTAAAAAACAAACTAATTATTTAATAAATTTAAATTTCAAAAAAAATTTATTTTCTAAAATTTTATTTTAAAAATTATAATTTTTAGCCAAATATTTTAATTTTATTTTGAACCAAATCCGCCAAAAGTAGAATGTTGTGCGAGAAAATTTCTCAATTGTGTTAGTGATCGGATAAAATTAAATTATATTAATGAAAATTTACGAGTGTAGTTTTGGAAATGAAAATTGTTTAATTCAAAACAAATTTTTTGTAATTTTACATAATACATATTTTTTAGCTTATCTAATTTATAATTGGATTTTTAATATAGTTTATTTTTTATCATTTATGTAACTTTAAAATTTTAAATATTATGCTTCTTCTTCTTAGAGGTTAATTTTCAAATGAAAATAAAATAAATTTTTGATGCCTTAATTATGGAATCGCCAGCTTGAATTAACATACTAATTGTAACAATAAAAAAAAAGTTTATCTAAATTTAATTAAAAAAAATAAATTAATAAATATTTAAAAAAAAGTTGATCACATTACAAAGTGTTTAATTAATAAGAATCTTAAATTAAATAATAGAAAAATTGCTCAAAGCAATGAAATATTGTGTTAATATGGTTCAAATTCCCTCATAAATAAACTAGTTGTTTGATTCCTTTGAATGCTGAATCCTCCGATAAAGCTGCCCTAAAATCCTTATTCTTTGATATTTATTTTGAAAGTCATTGAATCCTCTTTATTGTTATAATAGCTATTTATTAGGTCCGAAAATTTATAAAATTTTATAAAACAATCAAACCCTTGACTTGTTTGATATGAAAAGGTATAATTTTTAGAATTAGTTAAATTATTATTTGGATTAATTCTATTTACAAGTGTAAATTGTGTATGGACATCTACTGGAAATTTACTTAGTCCTTCTATTGAATTACACTGCAAATAAAATCCCAATTTTTTTTCTCTATTGTCAGTGCAGATAAAATTAATGTAAATAGACCATTCAAAAATTCCAATTCTACATCGTTTTGAATAAACATTTAGATTATTTGAGTTCTCAAATTTAGAAATGTCATTTATTACCAATTGAATTGTTGCTTCAGTTCGATTTTTTTCACAAATTTCATCAATATCAAAAATGTTACTAGTTTTTTCTCTTGAATAAAGCTCTCCAAATAAATTTTCTAAGTCAATATCTTTGCTACCATCTGTTAATTTAAATTTGGATTCAGTCAAATAATCTTCAAATTTTGAAACCAAATCGATTCCATTGTCAATAGAAATGTTATTATTTTTTAAAATATTTATTCTAGAATAAACATCTAAACTTTGGTCAATTTTCATTGAATCAATTGCTTTTTTAGTTAAATCTAAATCTTTAATTTTCTCATTGACTTTGTTTTCCTTCGTATCTTTTTCAAATTCAATTTTTTCCAACAAATCGTCACAGTATTTATCAATTTGTTCATTAATCATTAATTTAATTTCTTTTCTACGGCTTTCAATATCATTTCTAGATTTATCATAACTCATTTGGATATAATTATTAGAATCATTTTTGTAAACTTCAATTTTTTTTATCATCTCTTCAAATATTTTTTTCTTCAATTCAAATATTTTGTCAACTAAAACAAGTTTATTTCTTGTCATATTCAAGCAGTCTTGAGACGAAATGCTATGATCTTTGCATACCGGACATTCAAAGCTGGTTTTTTTGAAAACCTTTTTGTCGTATTTGACTGTAAAACCACATGGTAATATAATCTTGACATTAATTTCACTTAGCTTTTCGTCAATGTTTAAATTTTCGTTTGACCAAAATTGTGTTTTCATCAAATCGAAAATTGAAATGTTCGCCTTTGATGGCGAATGGAAACTAGGAAAATGTGAGCTGCTTATATCTGTTGTTGAGAAGCTAAATCCATTAAAAAGAGACTTTTGCTGATGGTTATGCTGAGTGGATGAGCCAAAAAGTCCTCCAGTGGTTGAAAAAGACGGGATATCACAATTAAAGAATAATCCAGTGGAAGGCTGAGTGCTTTGTCCAAAACCAGTGGTGGTGGTTGAAGGTTGTGTAGAGGTGCCAAATGCACCAAAAGGAGATGATGTAGTGCTTGGCTGAGTGGTTCCAAAAGAGCCAAAAGCTGGTTTTGTCTGGGAGCCAAAAATGCTTGTGGAAGTGCTCGGCGTAGGAGTTGTGGTCGAGGAGCCGAAGCCGCCGAAAGGTTTTGCAGCTGTGGAAGATGAATTGAACAGACTGCTTGAGCCAATGCCACTCGAAGTCGATTGTGTTGAAGATCCAAAGAGTCCAGTGGAAGTTCCAAAACCGGATGTTGTCTGTGGAAATTTACGGTTTGCTTGATAGTCTTCTAATCTAAGTTCTTCCGATGACTTTCCTTCGTACTCTTTCATGGCTGTGATGCATTGATGACTTGTTTGAATGGTTGATTGAACACCGTTTTTGGTGACTGAGTCCTGGCCACTAAATGCAGAGAATTTGACATTTCCAGTGCCGGTCTGAGTGGTGGTTGGAGTGGTGGTAGTGGTGGAACCGAAACTGAAGCCAGTGGTTGATGGCGCAGTGGTTGAGCCAGAACCGAATAGACTGCTGGTTGTGCTTGTTGGTTGAGGGGTCGTCGAGCTTCCGAACAGGCCTCCTGTTTGGTTTTGTGAAGAGGAAAACAATGATGATGGTGCATTAAATCCAGCTAAAGGAGAATTTAGAAAGATTTTATAATAATTATAAATTAGTTCACTTACAAGTTGAGCCAGAATCTGAGCCAGAATCTGAACTAAAGCCAGAATTCATTTTTTGTCACAATTGTGTTTAAAGTGTACAAATTTTGATTTAAAAATTTTTTTTTTGCTATTTAATATAGGGATTCAAAAATTAAAATTAAAAATGGTTTTTAATGTAATTTTTATACTTAGAGACATAATTTTACCTGTTTATATATATATATATAAAAACAGGCAGTGATTTTTAGATGTAACCTGTGTAATAAGCATAATCCAATATTTTAAAAGAAAATAATTTATTCATTCAACTAATAATACTTAGTATATATAATTGGATTAGGTGCCGACAAATATTTCTTCCAATCCTCAAATGATCTTTTGTTGATAAGGATTTTTTTCGTTTAATTAATTATTTGATAAATTAATTTTATTTTTATAATTATTTATTTTAATATAGGCTTATATTTAACAGCGTAGCTAATTTAATTATATTCGTAACTAATTTTAAAATAAAAAAGTAGCTAAATAAAAAAAGATAAATTTAATTATTACGTAGCTAAATTGATTTGTTAGTAGCCAGATTAATTAATTAGTAGCTAAAAAATTAATTTTGTAGCAGATGTAAATTAGATAAAATTGATGAGTTTTATTCTGATTTAAGTTATTTTTTTTATAAATGTTGAATATTTGATGAGTTACTGATAAGTATTGAATACTGATAAGTAAAATAAAAAACTCAAAATTGTCGTTTGGCTTAGCAAGTTTGAAAAATCAAATTTAATTAATAGCGTCATCACGTGTTAAAAAACCGTTGAAAGTTGTGTGTTGGCAATGTCGCTCAACAAAACAAACCAAAACCGACGGTGGATATTTAAAAATTCGGTCAAGCTAAATCTGAAGAGGTTAGACAAACCGATTAACCATAAGGTCTTATTTGGTGCACTGGATATCGTACTAAACCAGGTGGAAAATGATGCGATCACATCTGTCTACAATTTTTCTTCAAACAAAGTATGGATAATCGAGTTTAATGCTGCTTTTAATGTTACCCAAATCTTCGATCGTGAAATCAATATTAATAGAACCAATTTCAGGCTTGAAGATGCAATTAAAGTCCCGGATCTCAGAAGGTATTGTACTTTTCGATTTCACTTTTTGCCCTCTGATTTCGAGAATCATAGACTTGAAACTTTTTTTAACGCTGTTCGGATTGATGGTCTTAAGATTGAAAGCATCACTGAAGAAAAATATAAAGATAGACCCGAGAGGAAAAATGGTGTCAGAAGAGTAAGAATATCATTTCCAAAAGAAGTTGAGAACATTATTGGAAGCTTGTCAGGCCCTACAATAATGTATGGTTTAAAGTGTCTTGTGTCAATTGTTGGACAAAAGCAGAAATGCTATTTTTGTGATGAAGAAGGGCACAACATAGCGAAATGCCCTGTCAAAGAAAAACTATGCGAAAAGTGTCATCAGAAAGGACACTTAACACAAAAATGCTCCATTGCTGAAAAGCTAAAGTCGCTTGAGAGGAAAAAGATTGACTACAATGATCTTTACATTGACCAAGAAGAAACCCAATCAATAATTGAAGCTGACCAAAAAGGCAATGATGAAAATATGATGCCAAAAACGCCTGGATATCAGCCATCAAATCTCAATGACGTAATGTCAAAATTTAGTCCTCAAGACCTCAAAACTTCAGTGTTAGAAGACAGTTTGGTAAGCCGTTTAAACGAAATTTTACCAATAAGTCAGAGACCTGTCCTCTCAAATGATCAGAATGAGACTGAAGCTTTTTTCCAAACAAAAAATCAAATCAAGAGATTTTCCGAATCTGATCCAAATGAAAAAGAATTCACCGAAAACGAATCAAAGAAGCCATTAGTTGTCTTAGAAAATGAAAATGACAACACCTTCGAGTCTGATTCAAACAGTTCAATAACTGAATGTACAAGTCAAGTAGATCAATCATCCAGTGAAGTAGTTCAGCAAACTTCCAGTCAAAACAGCTTTGAAGAAGATTTAGAATGAACAAGAAGACAAATAAATCAATTTTAAGAACAAAACCTCTTATTAAAACAAGGTTAGTAATTACACACTGGAATTGTCTTCATTTACCTAGTAGGGTTCACCTCTTAGACAATTTTTTAGCTCAAAAATGTCCCGACATTGTTTTGCTCAATGAATTAAAGATTGATTTGAGTGAGGCAAATATTTATCTTGATTTTCAAAATTATCAGTTCTTAACAAAACCACGCAACAAGTACGGAGGAGGAGTAGCCATTTTAATTAAAGAAGGAATCGAATTTATACAAGATTTTTCTTACGAGGAATTCAATTCCGAACTCCTTTGTATAAAAATGAACTTAGGAAAGAATAATGAATTGTTTGTATTTAGTCATTATAATCCACCCAATGTGCTTCTGAACTTTGAGTTTTTTAAAACAGTTAATAAAACATGCAGAAACTACATTTTAGGTGGTGATCTAAACGCTAGAACAAAGCAAATAGGCTGCGTAGGGGAAAATGAAAACGGGATAATATTAGAAAGAATAATCAACGAGTTAGACTTTTCAGTAATCAATGATAAGCATCCTACTTTCAATATTTTTAATAAGAATTACTTTGAAATTCTTGACCTTCTTTTAGTTTCATCTTCATTAATTGACAAAATTACCGACTTCAGTGTCTTAAATAGTCAAGACATGACTAGTGACCATTTCCCAATCGAAGCATCGATTTCTATTGGCTATCAATTAGAAAATAAATCTGCAGCTAAAAAGTTTAACTATAAGAAAGCAAACTGGCAATTATTCAGCGAGATTTTAAATTCTCAAATAGTGAATGTCACTGAAAGTTCCCTCACAATAGATCAACTAAATAATAAAATAACAGAAAAAATTATTTCTGCTTCACATAAAAGCATTCCATATCTTTCTCAGAAAATCTACAAAACGAGTCTTCCGCCAAACATTGTTAATTTGATAAAAGAACGTAGGAAAGTAAGAAGAAATTACCAGAAAACTCGCTGTCAAAAGCTCAAGCAAAAATTTAATCAACTTACATCTGAGTTAAAGGCCTCTTTAAAAAAATTCTGGAATCAAAATTGGTTTGATTTTATTGAGAAGATGGGAAAAAACCAACTGACAAGTAGACCTTTTTGGAAAAAAATAAATAAATTTAGAACAAAAAAAGGATCAAATTTAATTCCTAAATTGATTTTAAATGAAAGGGAATTCAAAACTAGTGAAGAAAAGGGAAAATGCTTTGGAGAACTCTTATCTTCAATATTTAGTCCTAATTCTGATTTAATTGATACTGAGAAAGATATCGAAATACTAAATTTTAACTCTGTTTTCTTTAGGAATTATAACCAGTCTAATTTTAATGATCCAATTTGCTTAAATGAATTAATTATGGCTTTAAAGAGATTAAAAAATGAAGCGGCATCAGGACCTGACCAAATTCATAATTTAATGTTAAAAAACTTACCTAGAAATTCATTAATAGAAATCAAAGAACTTTTTAATTTATCTCTTCGAGAGGGTAGAGTCCCGAAAGCGTGGAAAACATCTTACATTACTATGATTCAAAAAAAGGCCTCTACTTTACAAGATCCTTTAAATTATAGACCAATAAGTATAACGAGTTGTTTAGGAAAGCTAATGGAACGCATAGTATATTCAAGATTATACAATTTTTTAGAGCAAAATTCACTCCTTATCCAGGAGCAATCTGGATTTTGGAAACACCGGCGAACAGCAGATAATCTTTTCTTCTTAATTCAAAAAATTGTGGAATCATTTAATAGAAAAAAAAGAGTTTGCGGACTTTTTTTTGATATTTCTAAAGCCTTTGATAGGGTTTGGCATGAAGGTTTACTTTTTAAATTGATTAAAATAAATCCACCTCATTACTTGACTAACTGGATAAAATCCTTTTTAGACTCTAGGACATTTAAGGTAAATGTGAATGACCATTTGAGCGAAGAATATCAAATAACTGCAGGTGTTCCTCAAGGCTCAGTAATTAGTCCTCTTTTATTTAGTATTTACATTAATGACATCCCTAAAAGAAACAAAACAAATAATGAATACTCTCTGCTTTTCGCAGATGATCTAGTTACATTCTTCATTTATAACAAAAAGGGGAACCTAGAAAATAAGATCAATAAATACCTCAACGAACTAGAACAATGGCTTATTAAGTGGAAAATGAAGATATCAGTTGAAAAGTCGTGTTCAGTAGTCTTTTCTAGGTACAAAATAGAGAGTGATAATCTTAACTTAAAAATTTATGGAAACAGAATAGAGAGACAAAAAGAAATCAAGTTTCTTGGTATTAAATTTGATTCTAAATTAAACTTTAATATACTGGTAGATGAAATTAAAGAGCGCTGCAATAAAAGGCTAAATATTATTAAGATATTGTCAAACAAAAAATGAGGTCTTAATCAAAACACACTCGGAAATTTATATAAATCTTTAGTCGGATCAATTTTAGACTATTCTTTTCCTTGCTTAAATTCATTTTCAGAAAATAATATCAAAAACTACAAGCAATTCAGAATACAGCAGTCAGATCTATTCTTAAGTTAAAATATGATACTCCCTCCAACATCATACATCATGAGGCTTTTAATAAACTAAAATTACTAACAGTCTCGAATCGGCTTTTTGAATTGAGTGAGAGATATGTTGGGACAGGACTGAGTCATTCTATTCCATTGGTTGTAAGACTGGTGAAGGAATACAAAGAAGGTTTCGAATCAAGATATATTGACTACCCAACTCCATTGTGTAATTGCTACCTTACTTTTTCTTCTTTTTTTCCTGAATCTTGAACTATTTAAACATGAGCCACATGTAACAATATTTTCCAATTTTATATATTATTAATTTTCATTTTTTTAGCTTATTTACTTTTTTTTTTTTTTTTATCTTATTTTATTAACTTTAATTTTATTTTTATTTTATTTTATTTCATTTTTATTTTATTTTTTTTAATTTTTAACTTATTCTGAAGGAGCTCTAGCTCGGTACAGAAAACAAATAAATAAATAAGTAAATTTTTAAGATGAGTGATACAGAATCCTCTTCGACATAAATTTTAAGACCTATCATCAATAGAGATGACAACACCGATAACGATGTTGAAATCGAAGAAAGGCCTATCAAAAAATTAAGGAAGGCTAATAGAAGTTATGTTCATCATTGGTGTGGCTTACAATCTTGGCTTATGTCAATTTCCATCTATTTATTTAAACATAGAATGCAATTTAAAGAGAGGTAGACGAAAACATGCAAATATGGCATTAGTGACTAGAAAATCTACTGGACCAACGAACCAAGCCTTACAAAGTATCAATCTTGAACATCAAATTTCAACGGTCGATGAACAACAACATGATAATCAAATGGAACCTATTTCACAGCTATCAGAACAAGAGAACAATGTTTACAATAGATTGCTCATTCAACCGATATATTGCAAAACTAAACTCAAAAGAGGCTCCAAAAAAAGAGGCCGTCCACCAAAAATAAAAAAAATACAAACATCTACTCATTTACTAATTTACTTTCAATTACAATTTTTTTTTAGCTATGAAATAATTTTTTTAGCTACGAAATAATTAATTTGTCAACTTATTCTATTTTTATTATCTATTGTTTTTTAATTTTTTTTAGCTACGAATATAATTAAATTAGCTACGCTGTTAAATATAAGCCTTTTAATATACACCTCTTGTATGATAAATAAAAAAAATTAAAAATGAAGAGGCACAATTAATATTAATCCAAAATAAAGTTAAAATCTTCATTTATCTATGAGTGTAATATATCTAGTTTCTAAACTTTTGCAACATACTGCAGTAGTTGAGTCTAGATAAGAATTCAAACATAAATATAACTATAAAGTATACAATTTTTGGAAAATTTATTTGATTTGTATGACATTTTTTTAGATTATTATAAATTTAATTAAAAATTTTATATTGAATAGAGTTGTGGAAAACTGGAGCCGGCTCCCTCCAGACGTACTATCAGAAAAATCAAAAAATCTTTAAAAAGAGATTAGACGATTTTTTTTACTGCCTAAAAAAACTAAACAATTAAAATAATTTATTAATAAACTCGTTTTAGCCACCATAGCGAAGCCTTCAGGTCTAGCTCTACGGGTAAACCCTGTTGAAGCTAATTAATATTATTATTATTAGTTTTATTATTAGTAGGAGTATTATCATTATTATTAACAATAAATTATTAAGTAACATTGAGTCCTTATTCAAATCAAATTATTTAAATTGTAAATTAATCATTTACGTTTGTACTTTATTAGATATATTTTACTAATTTTGTAGAAAATAAACTCGAATTATTTTTTTTTAAAAATTAATTTATTTGAGATGTTATCATTAAAAGCTATGATAAGGTTTTTCTAACGTAAATTTATCAAAAATTTATAAAGAATGAAATAAAAAATAAATTGTTTATTTTTCTGTTTACTTTATATAAATAAAAAATATTTAATTATCTCAAAATAAATTTTTTTTTTTATTATTTTTCTATCATTCGCGAGCTTAGGTATATTTTTTGAAATAAATTTAAAAATTAAGTTAAACTTTAAAAATAAATATGTTTTATTTGTAATCAAGTATCGAAATTGATCAGTTGGGATACTGAAGATCTAAAGGTTCTTGGTTTGATCCCGAGTTTCGGCATTTTTTTAATAAAAAAAAAAGCAAGCACTTTCTTAAATTTCTGACCTTCTAAATCTATAAAGAATTTTTGAAAGGATAAAAGTTTTTTTTGAAGATTATTTAAAGATTTACTGACGCTCTTCTATAAATTATTTAAAGAAAGGTCTTAAGAATTACAGTATTTATTCTGTAAAGATAATAATTTTAAAAAATATAAAATTTCTTTATTATTTTTTTGGATTGATAAGCTATTAATCAATTTTAAATATTTTTTTCCATTGTGACACAATCTAAAATCAGATTATTATTTAAAAGATTTAAGTTAAAAATGGGATATGCATTGTTTTGAATATTACCGTATTTACTCGTACAGAATCGATCTATAAAATTAACATGTTTATATTTTTTTATGAATTTCGATGATAATTAATTAATGAATTTGAGAACTCAAATACTTTAAATGTTCATTCAAAACGATGTAAAATGGGAATTTTTGAATGGTCAAATTACATTAAATTTATCTGAACTCACAATTTTTCTTAATGTTTCATATTCATTGAATCTTTTTATCCACAATATAGGACTTTATATTAAATTATAAGAATATAGCAAATTTTGTGACCAATTGATTGTATTTGTTACCTATTACTTTATTTGTTAATTAAGTGAAGAAAGAAAAATAATTTAAATAAATATTTGTCAAAAAAAGACACTATTAAAAAAAATATTTTTAACAGAATTTGAATCAAGATTTTAAAATTTTAAATTAAAATTTTATGATCAAAAAAAAAATTTCAGAACAATTAATTAAGTTAGATTTTTTTGACCATCAAATTTAAGCTCGAAAACAAGCCAAGTAAATAGCATGACCAGAGGGCTTTAAAATTGGCATGTTTTAAAATTACTATTTATAATAAATTGTCTTAGATTTATCGAAATTATTTGAGAAAAAATTTTCCCAAATTTTTATTATTTTCAAAATGGACCTTTAATCAGGACAAATAAATAATTTATATTAAATTAAAGAAATTTTTTTTTGTTGCCCCTAATAAAAGATAATATGATTCCTAATATGAATATTTTAGAGTTGTCTTTTTATAAATGAAGTGTCAATCATTATATTAAATAGATAAGACAACAAACATTCTGATTAATCTTGAGTTTTTCCAGATTAATTAAATTAAAATGAATTAAAAAAAATATCATCTTTATTTTAAAAACGTTATTTAAAAAATTGATTTTATAATTTAGTTAACAAAAAATTATTTTAAACAATTTTATTACTAAATTAAGTTTTATTATAAAACAGAATTTTTTTAAAACATGTTTTTTAAAAATTCAATAAATTGAACTTAATTTGTCATTTATTTGAAAATAGAGAAGCGATTCCGGCACCACATCCGGCTAAAACAAGTAAGCAACAGCAACAGCAACAAAATAGGCCCACGAATATCCAGCTTAGAGTTATGATCCAAAAAGAAAAATAATAACACGTTGAATGGCAGTAATTACCACTTGATGGGTCATCACTTACAACAGATTTCACAGAATAAACCCAAAAATTTCCTTAAATAAAAATTTTAAAAATATTTTCCCAAACTTTTTTTTATTTTATTTTTACCGCAAATAAACCACACGAAGATAAACAACTCGATAATTGAAACTAAGAAATTTTTTTTCTGCGTTTCGGTGTTTTCTTCATTATTTCTATTTCTGTATAAATAATTTAAAAACTTAATTAACAAAAAAAATAGGAGAATGTACTTGAACATTGCATAGCAATTTTGAGTTGTTCTTATTAGAGTCGAAAGTAGACCAAATACTCCGCTTACTATGAGCCAAATTGGAATTCTGTTATCGATGGGACAATCATCTTTATAAATTGCACCAATAACTATCATTGCGATTGGAATAGCTGACGAAATGGCGAAGAATATAGTAATAAATACTAATAAAATTTAGAATAAATATTTTATTTTTATGCCAAATTAAAATTATTTTTACATGAACCACATATTATTCCACAGGCTCTTAAGGCATAATCACCCGGATTGCTTGATTTTTCTCTTGCTCGCTGAAGCTGAGAGAAGAGTGAATTGTATGAAGGTGGAGACTCTTTAATAAAACATTTAAGCTAAAAGTCAATTTTTAATTAAAAATAATAAAATTATTGATCTGAATTATCAAAAATTAGTTTTTATTAAGAATTAGCAAAATATTAGCAAGCTTTAGATTTAATTTGAGGATTTTAACGAAACAAAAAGAGAAAACCAACCATGTTCTTGAGATTGAGGTGCACTCATGGCAGCTGTGTAGTTTGGTGGAGGATTGGAGTCCAACGTGATCTGTGTCTCCTTTGGTTCCATGCTATTCTATTCAAAAATAGTTTTATTTTTTTATTGATATTTTTTCGCAGTGAAAAAATGCTTTCTATTCGAATTTCAGCAATCTATAAAAATCTAGACATAAATTATCATAAGAATCCAATGCTCAAGATCTAAAAGGTAACAATAAAAAAATTTTAATGTTGTGTCTGAAATAATCGTGTTTTTATTCATATTAAAAATTTTAATTTTTTCTAAATTTAGTTAAAAGGTTTGAAGACTTGCTTTGAAATAAAATAATCAATAAGTTTAAATTAAATGATTAACTACTATTCTATTTTGATTTTGTAGAATGCTCTACTAAAAAACAATTTTTTTCAAATAAAATAATTTTAATTATGAATTTTTACTACTTGTATATTTTCGAATTTTTAAACTAATGTGAATACTTCTTTTTAGCAACTCTAAATTAATTTTAATAAGCTGTTTTAATAACCATACTAAGAAAAAGGTCGATAAAGATAATTTTGCTTAGAAATATTAAAAAAATTAAAGATTAATCGGTGAAATGTTCAGACTTTCGTTTTTATAAATATAGGCCTTTGAAATAATTAAGAAGAACAAACATTTTAGATTGAATAAAAACACATTTCTAAAAATAAAAATAAAAATAAAAATAATTTCTTGTTAATATCTATTAAAAGACAATCAAAATGATTATTTGAAACTCTGAGTAAGAAAATTTTTTAGCTTTCTTACATTGGCGTTTCATGGATGTATTTTTTAAAAATTAATATTTTTGAGAAATTTTGATTATTAATTGATGTTGTTTAAAAAAACAAAGGTTGTCAAGGAACATTTTTTTACCTAATTAAAGCTTTTTTTTTTGAAAAAAATCATTTTTAAATTCATACGATATGAGTTTAAATACTAAAAAAAACCTATATTGACATTTTTTATATCTTTGTATTTATCTTTGCTTGCAGCTAAAAAGTAAACATGACTGGTCTTTATCGTCATCTAGCAATGATTCTTTTTATCAAATACAATAATCAAATTTTATTGTGTCAAAATTAAAAATGCTTATTTTCATTAAATTTAGCTTCAGCGTAATACAGTGACTTAATATTAAATGATGTAAAACTTACTTCGTTAAAAATGAGCTTTGCAAAACGTAAAATGAATTTAAACTTTAAATTCATTATTTTTTAATAAACAATGAATAACTTTCACATTAGGAATGGTATTTAAAGATAATGCGACACTTTTGAACTATGTTCATAAAATCGTTTACCGTAAATTTGATTATGAAATTTTAAATTTCCTCAAATTACTCAAATTTATGATGCATAAAATAAATACAAAAAATTTGTTGAAATTTAGCAAAATTGGCAAAAAATCGGTTTTGTGAATTTCAAATACAAAAAAATTTTTTTTAATTTTTTATTAAGATTAAAATTAATTTTTGAAAAAATTTCGAATAAAATTCAATATAGGTGGTCCAGGAGGATGCTGGTCTAAAAGAGGAGGAGGCGGTGGTGGAGGTGGTGAAGGAATGGAACTGACATCTGGCATTCTCATTTCCAAATCTTTTTTCAAGTGATCAGCTAAACATATATTTCCAACCTCTTTGGCAGCTTGTTCTTTATTATTTTTTTCGACTTTTCTATCTTCAATATTTTTGACATTCTCTGAATCACGCAGTATAGATTTTCCACCAAAATTTCGAGTAGCATTCATAAGTTCGTCATGCGGGTCCTCAATTGGTGCCAATGAAGCTCTTGCTTGCGATTGCTTTTCTTTTTTTGTGGAGGTTGCAATTTCTTTTCCAAAAACCAGGCAATCAAGTCCTCGGCAAGCTCTCCTTGCTTAGACTCGAAAGCATAGCTCATCGCTTCCTTGTACAAGCGATCTGCTTTGCATAACTCAATCGCCTGCTTCCATCTATTATTTCTCTTGTACAAATAGGCCGATATTTTTCTGAACTCGATGAGCTTATGCTTTTCCAGCCTCTGCGCCAAGCTAATATTATCAAAGTTATCGTAGGTGTCAATGCTGGTCCTGAGGCCCTGAAAGTCCCCTTCCTCAATCAACAAATTGTTCAGCGCCTCATTAATCGACTTATTATTGATATTCTGCACTGATCTCAAGTAGGCCTTTACCAATGGCAGCTGGTTGACTTTGACAAAAAAGCCGACCGACCGGTTATGGTCAAGTCTCGGCGATAAAACAGTCAACAAGTCATTGAGCAACGTGGGCTTAAAGTCAAGATAAAATTGAATGGCCTTGTAGTAGAGCTCGATGTTGGCAACTTTGGTGATCACATCTTTGAAGTTTCTTTCGCACCACGCCTTGGTCGGATGCGCCATCATGGACAAAATGGCGTTGTCGTACTCTTCGTACTTGTCGTACAAAAACACCAGCTCGTACCACAGATGAGCTTGGTCGGCGGCGCGTATCACCTTCGGTATGTTCACTCTGGACCAGAACAGCTCCAAGTGTTCTCTCATCTTCTGCGGCTTGTACTTTGAGTAGAGGATGGCGAGCTCGGTGAACATGCCCGTGTGGGCCCCTTCCAGTCCCAGTGCCGCCTCCAACAACTGAATCAACTCTTCGAAGTAGCCTCGGTCCTGGTAGTAGTTGATGAGGTCCTCGAGCTCGTTGGCGTGCACCACTAATCTCAGACCGCACATTTGCGCCAGTCGAGACTCGCCGCGTTCCACGCACGCAAAGCAAACTTCTTTCCATGTTTTTGTCGAGTT
Source organism: Brachionus asplanchnoidis (assembly GCA_025491095.1). Taxonomy (NCBI): domain Eukaryota; kingdom Metazoa; phylum Rotifera; class Eurotatoria; order Ploima; family Brachionidae; genus Brachionus; species Brachionus asplanchnoidis. The sequence goes on from JAILYF010000006.1 coordinate 3,540,518, forward strand.
TGCCTTGCGCGCCGACTCGACCGCGCCCTGAAAATCGTCCATGTGACACAGAGTAATGGCCAGCTTGGCATAATTGGAAATGTTGTTGTACAAAATTTTTGCTGCCTCGTACATCCCACTGTCAAAGCATCGATCGCCAATGGACATTATTTGCGCGTGATTGGGCCCCGATATAAACTCTTCGAGCTCGGCCAAACGGTTCGTTTTGGCATAGGCAAAAATGAGCTCGCTTTCAATGAACGTTTCGCGCGCCTTCTTTCTCGCCATCACCAAATACTTGACCAACTCTTCCCAATTGTTGTTCGCACTGGCCACATTGACCACTTCGATGTAAGAAGACGGATCGTCCGCCTTGATAAACGAATCGATGGCTTCTTTGACCAGGCCCGCTTTTAGCTGAGCACCCGCCAACAAATTCCACACGTCTGCCTCATTACACCTCTCGGCAAACTCGTACGCTCTGTCCAAATTGTTCACGTTGTCAATGAGCACTTGGACGGCGGACGTGTTCACCTCGAACTTTTTGTAAATGGCAAACGCTTCTTCGTACAACTCGGAGCTGATCGCGATGTTGGCGATGTCGGGCGCGTCATAATTGTCCAATCGATTTATGTACTCCATCACTCTAGATCTATCGGCCTTGATGGTCGTCAAAATGAGCAAATTTTGTAGATGGCGATGATCGCTGAACACCGAGTTGTCCAACACGATTTTTTCCAACACTTCAATCAACTCGGTGCGCAGATTGGCGCTCATGAACGACTTAACCGTCACACTAATGTCCTCGGGGTCCTGGGTCTCGTTTAGTGCCGTCTGGACTACTTGGTCGATCAACTGGCGTCTGTACTGGTTGTCCTCGCTGAGCACCGACGCCCAGAGCTCAGGATCGCGTCTTCTCACCAAATAGCGCGCCTCGCTCTTAAACAAACTGTTCTCGTTGCACACTTTGATCAGCTCTTGGTCGCACTGGCCCCGCTCGTACGCCACATAGGCCAAGTGCGGGTACCGCTTCTCACAGTACTTGCCCACCACTCGGCTCTCGTATAACTGGTTTTCTCTGAGGAATTTCTCTGGATTGTTGTTCGAGTCGATGTAGATTTTGGCGAGTGCGTTGTGAACGGCTGAGTCGTTGGTGCCCACGTGGATACGCGTCTCCAGCCATGGCAACAGCAGTTTCATCCTGTTGCGCTTCTCCACCTCATCCACAAGCTCGTCCACTGAGAATTGGCCGCGCACCAGCAAATTGGCGAATTGTACGCCGCTGTCCGGGCTCATTTGCATGATGCGGCACAGCAAGTAGATGTAGTCGGCCTGGTAGTTGACTTTTTTGGCGTACAGCACTATTTTTTCGTATTGGCCTGTTTCTACGAAGCATTGGATTACTTTCATGGGAACGACTGCGCGCAAGTACACCGACAAAGCCAGTGTTGAGTCTTTTGTTTTTATCAAATCGCCCAGTTCTTCGCTTGGCTTTGTAAAAGAAAAATAACGCTTTTTCTACAGTTTTTTTTTTTTTTTAGATAAATGGCTAGTCTTTTGGGTTAAATATTTCGAAAAATTAGTATACTGACTCCATCTCTTAAAGTCTTTATACAGTTTGTTGCAAAAATTTAGAAATTTTTTTATTTGTTAACACAACGATTGTTTTTATGTATATAAAAGACGGAAAAATAAGAAAAAAGCGGCTTTTTTTTAAAATTTTTATCCTCCATTAATCCAAAAACATAGAAACAAAAAAAAATTATGCGAAAAAAAATCACAGAAAAAATACAAATAAAGTAAAAGCTATACAATTAATAAAAAAAAATCGGTTCAAAAGTTAAGAAATTTTTACAATTTAATATTTGAAATGACCGTTTTTTATTCAGTACAGGAAGAGGAAAGGAAGAGGAAAGGTTATGCATGAAAAGCACATTTATATAGTATATGCAACATTACAAAAGATATTTTTTTTTAAGTTTTTTAAGTCAAGTCAAATGACTTAACTTTAAACAAAAATATCTTAAGTCAAGTCAAATCTTTGACTTTTCAAAAAATGACTTAAAAATAATTTTAATTTTTGACTTATGCACAAGTCTGGCTTTTACTGCAGTATATTCTTAATTAGCTGAATATAAATGCTTAATCGATTTATAAATGGAAATCAATAAAATTTTCAATTGTACACATTGCCATATTAGTTTAAAGTAAAAATTGTTTTACTCTGTAAAATAATAGCAATTAAAGTTTTACCCTATTATTATATCAGAAAATCTAAAGAAGCAATAAGTTTTTAGACATCAAATTCGAGTTCAGCTCAAAATTTTCTGCTAAGTGGAGTAATTTACCAAAAAAAAAAGAACGCTGAAAAGAACTTCGTTTTAACGCTGGTAAAACGGTGTTAAAACGGCTACTTTTCAGCGTTTTATAGCGTTATTTTCGTCAGCGTTTTTCACGCTGCAGAACGTTGAAAAAACGCTCCTAAAGATCGATTCAATTGGGGCCAGATGGTTTATTGAATTTCTTAATCAGTTATAAAATATGATTCAAATAGCTGCTGAAAGCTCTTGTGTAAATCCTTTGACTGTTGTAAAATAATTTTCGATGGTTTTCGGACGAACACTGTGAAAATTATATTAAGCAGTATTATTAAATAAAAATTAAAATATTTTTTCGATTAAACTTGACTTTTTTTATATATTTTAAAGTTAAAGCTTTGATTAAAATAAAATTAGTTATGATGAAACTATTAATTTTTTGAAATCAATTTGTTATTCGTTTGGACGTTTTTAACTCTCAAATTGTAAGCGTATTTCAAGTCATTTACTTAGAACGCTTAATCTCTTGCCAGTTCCGCTTCAGTCCATTAAATAGGTTGGAGTAATTAGGACCATTGTAAATGAAAGAAAAGAGGGGAAGAATAATTTTGTTTTTGATCCTTCAAATTAAAATAATAAGAAAAATAAAATAGGCTAAAATAATAAATAAAAGAAAATAAAAAAATTTAATTACCTCAACGTTTTTTCTTTCTTTCCTAAAATGTTCAATATTTAAAAATGTAGCTAATGATACAGTACGTTTCCAAACAAAGTATACAGCTATGTTATAGCGCTGCTCTAGAGCTGCGATAGAACATATTTTTTGCTTAAGAGCATTTGCATGAGCAATTGAACATGTTCTAGAATGCTCATGAGCATGTTCTAAATTGCTTAGGAAGACCATTAAAACTGCGCTAGCTATGCGCTAGAGATGCTTAAGCAATGCTCTAACAAATGTTTACTTTACTTAGAAACGTACTGTATGATATATTTTAAATTTTGAAGTAAATGTTTATAAATATAAATAAGGTTAAATAAGTAACTAAATAAGTAACGCATGTAATAGGCATGGCAAAATTATTCCTTTCATTTAAATAAGCGTGGGAATGTTTTTTCTTTCATGCTTATTATTTTAGCTTATTTTATTTTTCTTATTATTTTAATTTGAAGGATCAAAAACAATCTATGTAGAATATGAACAAAAATAAGATAATGTATTTGCTTGATTTTTACGACATATCGTTTCTTATCGAACACTGGTATTCAAAATGGAGATTTTCGACTAAAATTACATATCTTTATACCATTTTGAAAACCAGTGTTCGATAAGAAGCGAATTTCGTTATTTCCAAATACCTATATACAAATTTAAGGTGATTTTTTTTATTTGTTTATCTGCGTCGAGCCAAAACTCTTAAAGATTGAATGAAAATAAAAATAAAAATTTTAAAAATTTTAAATTTTTTAAATTTAAATTATATTTTAACAGCTGTGACCCTTAGGAAGTTCAAAATTATCTAAAATCCTTTTTTCCATTACTCATGCAATTTAAATATGTTCAATGCAGTTAAAAAAGATTCAGCTAAAGATTTAGAATTTCTTACTGAATCACCCAAAATGATTATAATGTGACAGGTGATAACTTTATATAAAAAAGAATTTATATTATTATAAAAAAATATTAAAATCAACTAATTTGCGAAGTCAAAAAAGTTCCATTAATTCTAGTTGATCAAAAAATGTGTCATATATTTTTTTTAATTGTTTCAACAAAAGAAATTTAAATTTTATAGCTTTGTTTTAGAAAAAAATTATTTTTAGAAAATAAAAAAACGCTGCAAAACGCTTAAAAAACGCCGTTCGGCGGCGTGAAAAACGCTGATGAAGAACGGCGTTCTTTGAGCAATTTTTGAGTGTTCTTTTTTTCCGGGTTTTAAAAACATGCATAAAAAAACTGGAAAGAGGAAAGGAAGAGGAAAGGAAGAGGAAAGGAAGAGGAAAGGAAGAGGAAAGGAAGAGGAAAGGAAGAGGAAAGGAAGAGGAAAGGAAGAGGAAAGGAAGAGGAAAGGAAGAGGAAAGGAAGAGGAAAGGAAGAGGAAAGGAAGAGGAAAGGAAATTGATGAAATTAGTTTAATTTTGTACTGTAACAAGTCAAAACTCTCTAAGGCATTGATTCAATCAATTTTTGTACGTACTCAGTCGGAATCTGTAATCACTCTTTGTGTAAAACCTCTTTTGAATGCTCAATAGAGGTTAGTTTAGTGTTTACCATTTTGGCATCCATGTATGACCATAAGATCTCAATTGGGTTGAGATCTGGTGAACGGACACATCATGCCAGAACCTAAATGTTCTGTTCTTTGAACCAGTCGCTTACTGAGTGAGCGGTATGTGCTGAAGCCCCATCTTGTTGAAAAACCCAACGGTCATTTGGTTCATAAAAGAGTTCAACAGATGGTAAAAGATTGTTTTCCAAAGTGTTAATGTAGACAAATTGATTAATTGTTCCTGTATAAATGTTGCATATATTAGTGCCTTTGTAAGAAATGCATTCCCAGATGCCAACTAGCCTTGGTATGTAGAACTTCGGATGAAACTTCTCATTTTTAAACCTTTTTATTATTACTCTTGATTTACGATTAAAAACTTGCTTGATTTACTAATTTTTACTAAAAAAAAAGTCTTATTTTAAAATAAACAAATGACAATCAATTGACTGATGAAATTTTTTGCTAATTTAAAAAATGCATTTTTAGTTTCTAACAAATCATCTAAATATACATGTCAAACTTTGTCGGATCAAAAAAGATTTGACAAATAAAAATTTAAAACAATTCATTAATTCTAACATTCAAAATTTTTAGTCCAAACGCCAAAAAAAATGATCCATAATTTTCCTCTATATATAAAAATTTTCCGATAATTTTTATAAAAACTTCGCTATTAAAATAAAAAATATCTAATTTTAAAAAAAATCGCAAAAATCTATTCGCCAAAAAAGTAAACCTTAATTTTTTATATTGATTTTCATTTTTAAAAATTAAACGGCTAATTTTTTTTCAATAATAAATTACACAAAAATGGCTTGATTTTAAAGATCTAGCTTCTTTAATTATAAAAAAAAGCTATTGACCAAATTACCTCTAGCTTTTCTTCTTTAAGCCATTTTTCAAGAAGTTGCTTCTTTCCCTGTTGAATGACGGGCTTGCATAGCTCAATAGATTCGTATTTGTTCAATTTTCCCTGGTCCAAAAGAATACCAAAGTACTGGAGCAAAGGAGAAGTCTGGCCAGGCACAGTTGGAACTTGAGTGAATCTCTGAATGGCCTGTGGGGTTCGCAGAATTCCGCGCGGCGCCGAAGCCGCAACCTTGGCCGCCTCCGAATAATTTCCCTGCTGAAACAAAGTGTCAAATCTGTTGACAAACAACTGATCTGCTCCAGGCAAGTTGGATCTAGAGGCCAGCTTGTAAGCAAGCTCCTGGTTATTCAGAGTATTGCTCACATAGGGCACCAAATTTTCCTCATCAATGGTCACAGACAAAACCTGGCCCTTTCTGTTCACACCAATAATGCCACTGGTGGGGTCATGGGGCGCAGTGACAAAAATAGTGTCTGCACAGATTCTGTTCATGAACAAACAAGTGGCCGTGTCCACGTCATAAATGTGAATGTAGCCATACTTGGTGATCAAATATAAGACGTTGTACTTTTTGGACGGCTGCATGGCCACCGGAAAGTCATGAAAGTAGATGTGTTCTATCTGGGCCTCGGCCGGATAGAACACATCTACGGTCTTTTTGGAGTAGGGCTGATTGCCGGTCTGGGGGGTGCCCAATTCAATTATGTGCAATTTTACGCCGGCGGACCCGCGCACTGAAAAGCTGAATAAAGTGCTGAGCTCTTTGTTGCCGTCCACTTTGAACTGGGTGAAGCAGGCCGCGTGTCCTTCGATTGCCTGCGACAATTTTCTCTCCACCGAGTACAGTTGCATCCTGCCGGCCACTCGGTTTTCCTTGGCCAAAATTCCGATCAGCAAAAACCAGCTCATTGAATGGTCGCATCTGTAGTTGATGATTTGACAGCCTTGAAGCGTTTGATGTCTGTCGAACACCTTGACTGGATGCGAGTCGCCCTCCATGGACCAATGGTACACTGCTGTCTCGGTCACAATGCCAATCGTATTCACTGATATCCACTTCCAGAACACACAGTCCTCGGTCATGGTGTAGGCCTTCATTCTTTTTGACTTCATCTCAATGTTGAATATTTTGAGAGTGCGGCTGGCCTTCAGCGCTATCACTTTGGATGTTGGGTGCATGATTGCAGAGTCAGCTGTAATGGGACGTCGAATCGGGTTCGACACGTCATTCAAGTCAATGATGACCGCTTGAGCTGTTTCGCCCACTTTTTCCCTGATGCAAATAAATTTGTCTGACTCCATGGTCAATGTGCTGAAGCCAATGTTGGTCACATTGACGCCGGCGTTCGTCAGTTGCATGTGCTCTTGAAATTTAATTGGTAACGCACCAGCTGTAGTCGATGCCATTGTGTCTAACTTCTAAAAGCCTTGGGTCTTTTTTCTTGTGTGATTCTTAGCCTAAATTCAAATCTAAAAGTTAAAGAGACGGTTAGAAATTAAATAATTATATAACTAATAATATTTAATAAGTTATTATATATTTTTAAGTTGATAAGAAAAAAAATTCTCCTTTTTTTATCAAAGCTGATTACCGCATGTTAAAATAAATTAAATTTTTTTCCCATAGAAACAATTTTATTTAGCAAACATGTCCGATTTTGTTGAAGTCGAATGTAACTATCACTTCTAGAACAGTATTTTATAAATTAAGGATTACTAAATTATTGTCAAATAACTTTTAAGTCTCAAACGTTTAGGCGGCTAGTGTCTCTTTGACTTAAGATAGCTGACACGCTATCTGGAAATTTATTTTTTTCGAAAGAAAAAAGAGTGATTTTAAAAGAAAAAAACTTAATTATTTAAATTTTATTTTTTAATAATCTGTCTGATAACCAATTTTTTTAAACAAATTTTATACATTTAGTTATTTAAAACATTGGAATATAATAATTTTTTTTTAAGAAATTACTTAATTTTTAAGTTTTTTTTAAATAAAAAATATTTTTTTTTGACTCGAGTCCAAATGACTCAAATTCCGACTCCCGAGTCCAACTCGGACTCATGAGTTCCTAAGTAACTATCATATGCCTGAAGTTATCTTTTCGAATTTCGTTTTTTTTTCTAGCAAAAAAGAGATAATTTCTCGGAGCAATTCCTGTCTTTTTTCACTGAATTGATTATATGTTGAATTTGATTGTCCGTAGGTGGTTGAATATTTTCTTTGATTAAACTTCGCTTGATTTCTTTTTTTGCTTGTCCGAGTGAACGAAAATATAAATTTTTTTCTTTTACTTGTGGGGCCACTGAAGTCACAGTTTCGTCGTTTGAATGATTTGAATGTTCATTGTCGGAAATATAAACTGATCCATTAATCTCATCGTTTTTAATTTTCAAATAAATTTATTTTTTGCAACCTTTCTTTTGAAATTTACAATCGAATGTATGCTTATCGCAATCGGCTAATTTATTTGTGCCATGAAAGTTCCATGATACGTTGTCGAAATGTAATTTTTTGAATTCTTCCAAAGATTTCAACAAAATCGTAGACTTTAGCTTTGCTTCGTTTGGTTTTTGGGAATTCTTCAGCGTCATTCACTGTATCGTTGAAATTATTTTCGAGAATACTCGCAGAACTAGACATTTTGATTTGATGAAATGAAGTTTAATAACTTCATTATATTATATAGTTTTTTTTAGGTATGTGTCAATAAAAATTGGCCACATCATTTTAACAAATTAATGGCCGTTTTAATTTAATAGTTGTCAAAATTAAAAAAATAGTGCCGTTTTATTTAATTAAGTGTTAATCCTTATTTTTACGGATTATTTGATTAAAAGGGGAATTTTATTAAATTATTAGGGTAAAATATTAATTTTTTGGGGTATTTTATTGAAAATTTGGGGTATCGAAATTAAAGAGCCTAGATATCGTTCTAAATCAAGAGTAAATGATGCGATCACATCTTTCTACAATTTTTTTTGAAACAAAGTATGGATAATCGAGTTTAATGCTGCTTTTAATGTTGTTGCCAAAATCTTCGATTGTGAAATCAATATTAATGGAATCAATTTTAGGATTGAAGATGCAAATAAGGTCCCAGATCTTAGAAGGTATTGTACTTTACGGTTTCACTTTTTGCCCTCTGATTTTGAGAATCAAAGACTTGAAACTTTTTTAATGCTGTTCAGATTGATTGTCTTAAGATTGTACACATAACTGAAGAAAATAAAAAGATAGACCTGAGAGTAAAATTGGTGTCAGAAGAGCACAACTTAGCGAAATGCCCTGTCAAAGAAACACTTTGCGAAAAGTGTCATCAGAAAAGACACTTGGCACAAAAATTAATCCCTTGCCGAAAAGCTAAAGTCGCTTGAGAGGAAAAAGATTGACTACAATGATCTTTACATTGACCAAGAAGAAACCCAATTAATAATTGAAGCTGACCAAAAATACAATGATGAAAATATGATGCCAAAAACGCCTGGATATTAGCTAACAAATTTCAATGACGTAATGTCCCAAATTAGTCCCCAAGACCTTAAAAATCAGAGTAAAAAGACAATTTGTATGAGACTGAAGCTTTTTCAAAAACAAAAATCAAATCAAGAGATATTCCGAATCTGATCCACATGAAAAATAATCAAAGAAAACATTACTTGTCTCCGAAGATGAAAATGACAATACCTTTGAGTCTGAATTAAACAGTTCTACTACTGAATGTTCAAATCAAGTAGATCAATAATTGAACGTAGTCGCTCAGAAAACTTCCAGTCAAAACTATTTGAAGAAAATGAATGAATGAATTTTGAATGAACCAGAAGACAAATAAATCAATTTTAAGAACGAAATCTCATATTAAAGCAAGGTTAGTAATTACACATTGGAATTGTTCTCATTTTCCCAGCAAGATAAACCTCTTAGGTATTTATTTGGATCAGTTTTCCCCAGATACTGTACTGCTTAATGAAATATAAATTGATTCGAGTGAATCAGACATTTTCTTAGATTTTAATAATTATAAATCAATAAGTAAACCACGAAATAAGCATGGGGGAGGAGTAGCAATTTTAGTAAAGGAATAATTAAAGTTTGTCCAAGTCTTTTCATATGATGAATTTGCTTCTGAATTTCTCTGAATTATTACTAAAATAAAATACAGGACAAACAATTATATTAGCCACCAAATAGACTTCTAAATTTTAATATATTCGAAAAGATAAATAGGAATTGTAAAAATTATATTCTCAGGGATGACTTAAATGACAAAACAAAACAAATAGGTTGCAAAGAGAAAACTAAAATGGAATCGTTCTAGAAGGTATTATTAACGAGCTTAATTTCACAGTAATCAATTAGCATATTCAATAGTGAATATTTTGAAATTCTTGATTTATTCTTAGTCTCATCTTCATTGATTGATAAAATCACTGATTTTAGGGTTTTTAATAGTCAAGATATGAGCAGTAATCTTTTTACAATTAAGGCATGCATTTCTTTTGACTACTCAGTTATCCCTTAACAAAACCAAAAAAGCTTAAGTATAAGAAACCAAATTGGTTTTTATTCCGTGAGATCCTAAAAGGTCAAAGCTCAATTGCAAAAGCGTCGATTGATGAAATAAATGAAGAAATTACCCAAAAAAAAATTCCTACAGCTCATAAAAGCATTCCAAATCAAACACATAGAATTTTCAAAACAAGTCTCCCATCGTCTATATAATTAAGGAACGCAGGAAAATACGAAGAATATTTAAAAAAACTCATTGTCAAAATACTCAAAAGAGATTAAATGACTTCAGAGTTAAAAATCACTTTGAAAAATTTTTGGAATCAAAACTGGTCTGATTTTATTAATAAAATTGGGAAAAATCCGCTTTCAAGTGGCCCATTCTGGAAAAAGTTTTCGATCAAAAACGGATCGATATTAATACCTACTTTAATCACTAAAAAAAGTGAACTTAGAACTGGTGAAGAAAAGGCTACCTTTTTTGGTGAATTACTTCAAATTTTTTAGTCCGAATTATGATCTAATCCCCTAAAAGATAGAGAGATAATTGAAAATAATCTTAATTCTTTTAATAAGAAAAATCAATGCAAATTTGACGAGCCTGTTATCATAAAAGAGATTACTTCAGCGATCAAAAGGTTAAAAAAGGCAGCAGCTTCGTGAACTGATCAAATCATGACTTATGTTAGAAAATTTATATCAAAATATTTTAAAAGACATTTTGTATCTTTTTAGTTAAGGTCTAAGAGAAATAAAATACCGAATGCATGGAAATCTGCTAGCATTACAATGATACCTAAAAAGTTAACACAAGAACCAGCTAACTACTGGCTAACTAAAATCAGTATGACAAGCTGTCTAGGAAAACTTTTAGAACGCATCGTCTACTCAATATTATATAGTTATTTAGAACAAAACTCGTCAAGGAACAATCAGGTTTTAGAAAAATTCGACGAACCTCTGATAATCTTTTCTTCCTTGTTCAAAAAATTGTAGAATCATTTATTAGAGAGAAGAAAGTTTGTTTCCTATTTTTTGATATCTCCAAAGCGTTTGCTAGGATTTGGCATGATGGTCTTATTTATAAACTAATAAATATGAACCTTTTCCTTTACCTAATACATTGGACTAATTCATTCTTCTCAAGACTCAAGATCATTTAAATTAAATGTAAATGGTCATATAAGTGATGAATACCACATTCTTGCAGGTGTTCCTCAAAGCTCAGTAATTAGTCCATTACTTTTTAGTATTTTTATCAGTGATATACCTAAAAGAAATAAAACAAAAAGTGAATACTCTCTTCTTTTTGCTGACGTCTTAGTCACATTCTAAATTTTCAAGAAAAAAGAAAATCTAGAGAATAAGATAAACAAATACTTAGATGAATTAGAAAAATGGCTCTTCAAGTGGAAAATGAAAATATCGGTTGAAAAGTCTTGCTTTATTGTCTACACAAAATATTATAAGGAAAAAATTGACTTAAAATCAAAATTATATGAAAATAAAATTGAGAGTCAAAAGGAAATCAAGTTCTTAGGTATAAAATTTTATTCAAAATTAACCAATGTAAAACAGCGTTGAAGTTCACGGTTGAACTTAATTAAAATATTGTCAAACAAAAAATGGGGTCTTAGCTATTTCACCCTAGGAAACCTATATAAATAATCGGATCTATAATTGATTATACTTTTCCGTGTCTGATTTCATTTTCGGAGACAAACATTCAAAAAATTCAAATATTACAAAACTCAACAGTACGTTTATACTTAAACTAAAATATGATACTCCTTCGAATATTTTGCATCATGAGGCCTTTAATAAACTTAAATAACTAACTTTCTCGAATCGACTTTTTGAATTGAGCGAAAGATATGTAGCGGGAAGACTGCGTCATTCTGTTCCATTGGTTATCATGCTGTTTGATGAATATAAAGCGGGTTTGAATCAAGGTATGTTGAATACACAACTCCATTGTGTAATTGATATCTTATTATTTATTCTTTCTATCCTGAACTGTTCAATACTTAAACATTTTGCACATGTCACCTCTTACAATTTATCAATTTTAACTTTCTTTAATATTATATTTTAACTTAATTTAAAATTTTATCATATTTTTTCTTCATTTTTATTTTACTTGATTTTAACTTGATTTTTTTTTATCTCTTATTATTTTCTTTTAATCTGAAGTAGCTTTAGCTCGGTACAGATAAAACAAATAAATAAATGTAATGATATAAAAATTTTTAGGGGTTATTACAATAGGTAAAATTTATATCCCGAAGTTGATCATTAGAAATTTCAAAACTTTATTAATAAAGAAAGACCAGAAAAAAACTATTATGTTCCAATAGAGTTTAAAAAAAAAAGAAAAACAAACCTAATGAATTATTTTGTATAAAAATCAGTTTAAAAATAGAAAAATAAGTTGCATAAAAATAAGGGGTTACAAAAAATTATGTTTCTTCTAAAAATATAAAAAAAGAATTAAGAAAGCTCTATATTATTTTTCATTCATTTTCTTGTTTATTCTTTTTTCTTTTTAAATGCCTTTCACTTTTGTTAGAAGAGACTTTTTAGTTGATTGTTTATCCTGTGTGTCAATCAGTTGTTTTATTTCATGGTCAATGTTGTAAGCATTGCTCAGATACTTGACGAAGAGCTCTTTTATTCGTTCATTTATCATTTTTATGTCTACAATAGCGTGAATCAGTTTTGTACTCGTACTCTTTGGGACCCTTAGTATTATACGTAAGGCATTGCTTTGTATTCTTTGTATTTTTTTTTTAATTTTATCGTTGCAAGCTACGAATGGTATGAAACTGTATTTTATCAGCGACATTATGGTTAGCTTATAAATAGTTTTCAAGTGTTTTAAATCGATCGAATAATTTTTAGAACTAAGGATTTTGAGTAAGTTTAGTTTTTGGTTACACTTTTTGTTTATCTCTTCTAGATGAGGTTTAAACGTTAGCCCGGGGTCTAATTTCACTCCAAGAAGAGTAGGGTTGAGGGCCTTTTTTATTAGTTGGCCTTCAATTGTGAGGGTTAGATTTGTAGTAAAATGGTCATCATCATAGGTATATTCATGAAGGATCGAAGCCCACGATCACTTCATATATCGACTGTTAATGACAAGTATTTAATACTTTATAATGTTTCACTTATGCACGATAAAATTGAAAAATTAACGTTTTTTTGAAAAGAAATTAGGCCTCTCTTTGTGATCAAACAAATTTCACAAAAATACGAAATCCCTTAAATTTTTTGCCAATATTTATTATTTTAAAAATTCAAAAAAAAATTGAGATTATATTAAATTCAAATAATAATAATAATAAAAAGCTTCAGCAGACTAGCTGCGGATCAAGGCTAAAAGTAGCCTCGTTATGGTAGCTGTCTGGTCTTGTCTTTAGTGTCGTTAGTCCCAACCTTGTAAGTCTTTCTTCATATTCAAGATTTTTTAAGCTAAATATTAATTTTGTAGCTCTTCTTTGTACTTGTTCGAGAATTTTTGAGTCCTTTTTTGTGTAGGGGCTCCAGACTGCTGCTGCATACTCTAGATGTGGTCTAACAAATGAAACGTACAACTTTTGAATGTACTTAAGGACCAAATTTTTTCGGGAGAATATTGCCCGTTTAATAACGGTCTGGATTTAAATAATTTATAGAAAATAAAGTTTTTCTATATTATCTATAAAAACTTTTTTCTTGTGACTTTTACTTTAACGAGGCCGCAACAATAACTACCTGGAACGGTAAAAAGATTATTTTACCGCATTAATAACTACCAAGCACGGCAAATATTCAAATTAAAAATTTGACAAAAAAAAATATTATCAAGTCCGTTTTTTGAAAAATATTTAAAAATTTATTTGTATTTGATTATTTAAGAAAAGTCTTTTTATAAAATTCAAAACCCACCCGCCAAAATTCGAACTTTGTCCGCCCGTTTAAAATCAAAGGCTTACTTAACGGGCCAAAGTCCGCCCGCCAAAATTTGGACGGCTTTATAGACCGCCCGTTTTAATTTAAACGGTTATTAAGCGGACCAAAAATTAGCCCGCTAAAATAAACGGGCCAAAGTCCGCCCGCAAAAATTTGGACTGAGTTGAAGTCACTCGTCAATAAACTGTTGCATCTGTTTCAATTTCAAAGACTATATATATATATCAACTTATTTAATTTACAAGGCTTGGAAAAATTTAACGATCAAACAACAAACGAGTGCTTCAAATCTTTCAACAAACGGTCGAAAACAATGGGGCAACTTATTCTCCGACGATTGCGGATGGATCATTTCATGAATCACTCTAATTAATCAATCAATTAACTTTTCTCATGAGCTGTATTTTTTTTTCACTTTAAATTTTTTTAGCCAATAAAATTAGACTTAGAAAAATTGCAATATCTTGCTGAATAAATTATAAATTAAAAATTTTCTATGTCTATTTTAACATAAGATAATATCAATAATATATATTTGTCCGCATCGTTACAAACAAATGGTTTCTCTTGTTTAAATGAAAAAAATAACGATAAAACAAGACATTGAATTTTTTTATTTAAATATTTATTTAAATTTTTTAATTTGTTCAAAATATAAATTAATAATATTTTTTTTTTTATTTTTATTTAATTGTTCAATATTAATTGAATCTTCGAGTTTATTTTTAGCCAAGTTATTTTCTTTCTTTCTTACTTTCTTTCTCAAAATTTTAACGCTGTTTCAATTTGAAAGAAACAGAACAATTAAAAAAAAATGAAAAAAAATTCAAGAAGAAAAAAACCCCATCAACAACACTAACAACAACAAAAAAAGTGAAATCAAATAAAAAAAAATCAAGACAAAAAAAAAATAAAAAATTGAAGTGTAAACAAGTTACAAAAAATAGTCCATTTCATATCTAACATAGGTATTATTGCCGTCATCATTGACCTTGGGATAGCCGGCGACGAGCGCGTCCTGCGCCCCTATATACAAATTATTATACACTCTCCAATAGACATCCCTGACCTTTCTGGCCGGATGAAACAGTCCCTGCAGGGTGTAGTACAACAACCGGACAGGCCCGACGCTGGCCCGGAATCCCTCAATGGCGCACATGAACGCTTGGATGACGTGCGGCGACGTCTCGAATATATTGGGCCACACATGATTGAGCAGATGAATGAGCGCGTCCTCGCAGCCGAACGACGAGACGCCGAGCGCCATGTGGCCCACGGCACTCATGGCCGTTTGTCTGTGCACCAAGTCGCGGTCCATCAGCGCGTCCTCCAGCAGCGGCGCCACCGCATAAATATAGTCCTTGCCCATTTCGCCAATGTACTCGAACATGAACGAGAGCGACTTGAGCACGCCGTTCTGCACGTTCAGCTCGGGCACCCGGTACTCGTTCATGAGGCCGGGCAGCACAGTGAACGGCGAGCACGTCTCGGCCACTATGGCAATGGCCACCGTGGTGCACACGCGGTTCTGGCGCTCCTGCACCTTCAAATTGTTGAGCAGGGTGGCCAGGACGTCGTGCGGCCCGATCGCCTTGGCTATGTAGCCGAACGTGTTGATGGCCGCGCGACGAATCGACTTTTTGTGCGCCTTCAACAGCTCTAACAACTCGAAGCAAATGCGCATCCATTCGCGGGCGCTCACGAACTCGGCGCCCCGGTCCGCTATGCGGCCGACCAGCTCGATGCAGTTCTCTTGCACCTTTTCGTGCCGGTTCTTGAGTATGGGCGTTAGACGCGGCAAAAGGTCTTTGATGGGCGGCGACATCCTGGTCATGCCGATCACGTTCACGATCGCTTTCAACGCGCCCAATATGCTGCCCAACACCTCCGGATACTCTTCGCCCAAATACTCGAACAACACTTGGCCCAAGTGACTCATCAGTTTTTCCTCTTGGCACGTTTTCATCACGGCCGCTATTTTTTGTATCAAATCGGACGCTTGTTGTCTTACCTTGGCCGATTTGTTGTTTAGTCGCCACAGAATGGTGCCGCATATTTGCGGCAAGTAGGGCTTGGTGCGTTTGCTGAGCGTGTTGACCACGGTGCCGAAGCCGTCGAGCATGACCGTGTCGTCGGACGCTTGCTCTTGGAACGCGTACAGTATGCCGTCGATTAGCAGCTCCTCGAGACGGGCGTCTATGTCAGCGGCGCTCAGATTGCTCATTATTTTTTCAATTGTTTCCATGACCATTTTTCTGTACGTTTCGGACTCGTCTTTGAGGTCGTCGACTATGCGATTTATGATCTCGCTGGCGCCCACCTTTTATTCACAAAAAGGTTAAATAAATTGATTTAAAAATGAACACAAGAAAACTCAATTAAAATCGCCAATTTACAAAATAACTTGTGCAAAATTGCTTTATCAAATTTTAAGACCTGAGCGGTTTTTTGACCCCTTTTTGACTTTTTTTAGCATTAAAAAATTTGGAATGGCTTTATAAAATTAAATTTTTTTTTAAAAATAAAAATTCATAAAAAAATTTTAATTTGGTACTTAAATAAAAATTTTAATTAATTGTTTTCGTTCTTTTTTTATCAATTTTAAAATTTAGGTCTTAACGGTATAAAAAAATGTAGGTCTTCTAGTGTTAAATAAAATTAGCAATAAATAATTTGCCAATTTGGAGAACTAATGGAATAAGACAATAGAATATTTCGTTCAGTCATATCTAAATTTTGAATATAACCCTTTATTGGAACATTTCTTGAAAAAATTAAGGTTTGCGCAGGTCAAAATACAGCATTATCTGAGTTTGGCTTTTTCGACCAAAACTTCTTATTCTTCATTTATGGAAACATAAGAAAGTCAATTTTTTTGGAGGGTTTAAAAAAATAATTTTTTTGGCTACCCAAATTTTTTTGTTTAACCTTCAAGAGAATAATCTTATAATTGATGTCAACATGAATTCGTTTCAAAAAAAGAATGTTTCACAAGCAGAGTTGTTTAAAAGCCCCAAAAAAAAGTACAAGTCATTAATAAAAAGTCCGTAAGTAAAAAATATTTTCAAGATATTTTTTATTTTTTTACTGGACTTTTTTTTATAAAGTTTTAAAAAAAAAGTCCAACACTTGCTTGGCTTCCATTTTTACCACTTGGAACGGAAAAAATCCAGATGTAAAATATTAATTTTGACTTAAAAAATAAATTTAAGTCTAAACTTTGAGTTAAATTTGTTACTTAAAAACAAGTCTGATTCTAAAAAGAGTTCGGATTTTTATTTTAATGTAAAGTTAAGTAGCAGAGTTGGTCGAAAGACAAAGTAAAAAGTCAAAATGGTAAAAGCCAGAGTCAAAGTTTTGACTTAACTTTAAAAAAATTAAAGTCTTTGACTGGGACTTTTTAGAAAAAAAAAATCCTGGCTTGGACTTGACTTGAGACTTGTGACTTTTAAACAACTCTGGTCACAAGCCTTCTTGAAACGCTTGACATGATCACGACTCAGTTAGCAAAAGGTAACATTATTAAATATTAATAGACTTCTCAAAGGCTTTTGATACTGTACCGCATCAACGACTTCTTCATAAACTACGTGGTTATGGGTTTGGTGAGAAAATGGTAATGGTTTTGAGCATGAGAACTCAGCGAGTTGTACTTGGTGATGGAGTTTCTAGATGGTCAAAGGTCAAAGGTCAGTGGAGCTCCGCAAGGTTCTATTCTTGGACCCCTGCTATTTGTTCTGTACATAAATTCCTAGAATGGAATTGAATGCAAATGAATCAAAAATACTCGGCATAGTTAACAAAGCTTAAGAGAGAGCGATGTTACAGAAGGATCTGGATGCAGTAGGTCAATACAAAGATTTTTGGCGTATGGGACTGTGTGCTGATATATGTAAAGTAATGTATTTCGGCAGACTAAATGCAAGGCATAAATATACACAAAAAAAGCAACTCAAATGTTATACTAGCGACCACAGAGTGTGAGAGTGATCTTTGAATGATGGTCTCATCAGATTTAAAGTAGATCCGCCAAGTGAAAAGTGCTTGTGCGAAAGCATGGATAATTGAAATGCTAAAGCGAACGTTTACAAGTAGAGAAGAAAGGCAGTGGGTAAGATTGTTTATATCCATGGTGAGACTCCATCAAGATTACGCAGTGCAGGTTTGGAATCCAAGTATGAAAAGGGATGTGAATGCGTTAGAAAAGGTGCAAGAGAAGGCAACAAAAATACCTTTGTCTATAAGAAAAATGTCGTATGAAATGAGGTTGACGACATTAGGACTGACAAAGCTGAGTGAAAGAAGAGTAAGAGGGGACTTGATTTAAATGTAAAAATTAGTGAATGGAATAGCATAAGTAGGCCTTGTCAAAAATCTGGCGAATAGATCAGAAAAAAAGGAACCTGTCGAGGCGTTAAGAGGGGTTAATTTGTTTTTAAAAAAAATAAGTTTTGGTCATTAAAACTGATCGGAGACGAAAATTTTTGGAGTTTTCACTATTTTTGTATCTCGTCCTTGATTTACCCTAAAGTTCAAATTTGTTTGGCAGAATCAATATCCTGAAAAAATTCTCAACAAATTGTTGAGCTCACTTTTTATAATTTTTTGACTTTTAACACTAGAAGCACCAACGAGTCAAAATGACTCTTTTTCGATTTTTGGCCGCTAAAATCTTAGTCAATTTTTGCTATTTGAGCAAAATTTTTTTTTTCAGCATAATAATAAGAATAACTTTCTAAATTAACTAAATTCAAATAAAAAAAAAATATCCTTTGTACAAAATCAAGTATATACTACTAGAAGCACTAAAACGAGTCATTTTGACTCGCTTTTTAATTAAAATTTTTACTTTATCTACATAATCAATGGATGAGTCATAAAATATTAATAAAAAGTATACAAATCTTTAAAAAACTGACTCAAATCCTAATACTTGAACGAAGAAAAGCAATATTAAAAAATGCAAAAATTAAAGTTTGCGTAATTTACATGAAAGACGAAGAATTGGCTCAAAAAGAAATGAATTCATTAGAAGATAAAATTGTTGTTAGATACTTTTTTTAGCCAAATTTGTATTTTCGCTCAATTAAAATTAAGTATTGAATAGATTTATCCAAATAATAAATTTTTATCCATTAGATTCCATTAAACCGAGTCATTTTGACTCGTTTTGGTGCTTCGATTTACCTGAATCATATATTTTTATAATACTACACTATATCTTGAACACCAGTATTCAGCTGGACTTATGAACCAAAATATAATTTTGTTTATGCTTTGATACATGATTTTTTATTATTAAATTAATGAAAATTAAAAATTTGAATTTTTTAATTGATCATAGTTTATGGACTTAAAAGTCAAAAATTTTAAAAGGATGAGATACAAAAATTGTGAAAAACTCCAAAAATTAACGTATCAAGGACCAAAAAACTGAAAAAATAGCGATTTTTAAGAATTTTTTAATAGTAAATTCAAATGAAAATTGATAAAAAAGTTCAAAATTTTACATTATTTTACGTATATTTTATTATGAGAAAAATGTTAAATTTTAGAAAAAGATGAGAAAATAAAAATTTTTGATTTTTGTATATAATTTAAATTATAAAAAGGATGTAAAATAAATAGTAGATAAATCATTTAAATAATAGAATAAAAATAATACTCAATAGATATTTTTATTGAACGGTAGATAATTATCATTATCTTAATTTTCTAAAATTAACCATTTTTGGTTAATTTTGGTAAAAATGAAAATTTACAAAATTTTTTGAAAAAAATTTTTAATGAATTTAAAAAGTTGTTAACTTTAGCTGAATTGTTTGAATTACTGATTGTTTTTATTAAATTATTTAGAGATCAATCGTTTTGGCGTTAATTTAATAATGAACTGTTATTAGACATTACATGTCAAGTAATGATTAGTATTTATTTTTTAAAGATTATCAAAACTTTTAGACAAATTAAGTTTTAAAATTTTAAATGATCATTTTGATTTTAAAATTTGATCTTTAACATCAATTTGCCATTATATTTGGAATTAAACATTTGCCAAGTCTTTTTATTAAATGACAAATTTTACAAATTGACAGTGACACATAAATGTGTTTCCTATCTTACTAGGGTTTATGATTTGGGATACTTTATTCACAATATTATATTAATAATTTTATAAGATCTCATTCAATTGTTCCTGCTCAAGTGGCATTTTCTGGTCAAGAAAATCGCACTTATTGGTCGTCCCTGATCAAAGCAGTACTTTGGCATTTTAATATATCGTAAAACGGGGTAGAGCCATTCAGTTATCAGAATATTGCAAATTTTATGGTCAATTTTTTTACCACAGCACTAGGGGTAAAACCATACAGAAAAAGCACTATTAAACTGGCAAAAAAAAATTATGAAAACGGAAAAAAATCTAAATAAAAGAAACTTTAAATTTTAAATAAGTTAAAAGAAAATGGGGTTAAAAAAACAGATTAAGTTTACAAGAATAAAAAGATACCACACAAATAAAGAAAACATATTTTTTGTTTATATTATTCAGAAGTCTTCTACACTTTTTTTTGAACAGTATATGAATATTTGTCGTGTTCGAGAAAAATATAGAAAAAGTTCAAAAAAATGTGAAAAAGGAGTGAACATTGATTGATCAAAAAAAATTGATCAACTTTTTATTGTCGATTAGTTTTTTTTTCGAAGGATAGCTAAGGTTAAATTTTAGTTCTGCAAAATGAATAATATTTTTTGGTGTATTTTTAACAATTAATATTGATAACTTTAAAAGAAAAATTTTTTTCGGTATTTTGTTAGAAGTTTTTTTATTACAAAATCGATTTATTTTTAAAAATTTAAAAAATCGCATAACTTTTGCAATTTTTTTTCAAACATTACTGAAATAAAAATTACGCGATTTTACACTTTTGTAGTAAATTTTCTCTATTTATAGAAAAAATATAATTTAGTTAGTATCTAGTAATTTTAAGATAATTTAATTGAAGAAAATCTCGAACTATCAATTACTGATTGATTTTACCCAGATTTGTCTATAAGTCATAAAGCCAACTTTTTTTTTTATTAAAAAGTCTTTTGACTTGACTTTAAAATTTATTCTTTAAAAATTTTTTGCCGTTCCATCAAGTTATTATGGCGGCCATATGAATTTTTTGCCGTTCCATCTAGTTATTATGGCGGCCATATGAATTTTTTGCCGTTCCATCTAGTTATTATGGCGGCCATATGAATTTTTTGCCGTTACATCTAGTTATTATTGCGGCCATATGAATTTTTTGCCGTTCCATCTAGTTATTATGGCGGCCATATGAATTTTTTGCCGTTCCATCTAGTTATTATGGCGGCCATATGAATTTTTTGCCGTTCCATCAAGTTATTATGGCGGCCATTTTTATTTAAAATTCTTTTAAATGAATATTTTTCAGAAAAAAAATTTCAATGTCAAAGAACTTTTTTTAAAAACAAAAAAAAAATTCAAGTCAGATTAAATGACTTGACTTTGAAAGGACTATAAAAAATAACTTTTTTTTCTGACTTTTGTGCAAGTCTGGTTTAACCCGGTAATTGATTTTACTCCGTTTTACGATAAGCAAATAAAAAATAAAGAATGTACCGACCTTATTGGCAATTTCTACCGTGGTGTCGACAAGCTGTCTATAGTTTCGTTTGTCCAGAGCCATGCGTTGATTCCAGAAATTTTTGAAAAAATCAGGCAATATTTCCTCTTTGATGTAGTAGGGCTCGACGCCGTCCGTGCCACAACACTGCTTGACCACTTTGAGCACAATTTTTTTCATTTCTTCATCGGGCGTAGCGAACTCGCGCGTCAACGTAATCATCACCTCTTTGGTGTAGTGATTGGCGAACTCGGCGTCCATAAGCGGAATCAAATATCCGATGGCCTTGAGAAAAGCGGCCAGACCCTTGCCCCGGTGCATTTTGATACCGCGCCATAGCGGCTTCAGCACCGTGTCAAACGACTCGATGCCGTACGGTGTGGCCGCCTCGGCCAGCGCCGCAATGCCCAGCGCCGTAATCGTCCTGACCTTTTGCTGTTCGTCCTCGAGGCCGTGTTCGATCACTTCGACCAGCGACTTCAAATGAGGCAAGATGGCACAGCCCATCAAAATGGCTATCTGCTGAATGATCTTGATGCCCGTGTGTCTCGCTTGCCACGACTTTTTCGACTTGCACACCGCTTTCAAAAAGGGCAACAGCGACGGAATGCCGAGCGCGGACGCGACCACCGCAAATGCGCGCGCCGTCGTATTGCGCACGTACTCGTCTATGTTGTCGATGTCGGGCCGCATCGTCGAAATCATGGTGGCCAGACCGGCCGCCTTCGCCAAATTCGATATGATCTCGCGACCTTCCACCCGAGCGTAATAGTCCTCGTCGATCAACAACGGTTCGATGACCACCAAAATTTTGTGCACATACGGCCGCACCAAATCGTCAAGTTTGTACAAAATGCGGTCGATTACTTTGACGAGCAAGTGGCGCTCTTGGTCTTCGAGCGACGGTGACATAAGCAGCGGCAAAATTTGGTTGAAGAGAGGCCCGGCGCCGAACTCTCTCGCCTTGTCGGTTATTTGTCTGAGTGCGGACTTGCGCATGGGCGGCGTGCCGTTTTTTATCTTGAGCAGCAGTTTCATAATTTTGCGCTCTTTGGCCTGTTCGGGCGGCAACGAGTCGTCGTCCACGTTGTCGAGCAGTTTGTTGAAGTACTGCAGATCGTCGGGTTTCATGAGGGGAAGGTCGCCTTGGGGCTGCAGATCGGGCAGGAGCGAGGAGGCGATGGCGCCGCGTTCCGGCGTGTCCATGATACGGAAGGCGCCGGCGGCCGCGTTCTGCATGGGCGTCGGCGTAGCGGTGAGTTTGCGGGCGGGCGTGCGTATCGGAATGTAGCCGTCGGGCGGCGCTATGGTCTTGTAGCCGGCGGGGATGAGCGCGTCGAGTTCGTCGTCGGCAAGCGGTCGATTTCGCTCGTCGATCTCTCGTTCGTATCGATACGCCTGCATTTGCTCGGGGGTCATGGGCACCATGCTGCCGCTCGGCGTCTGCAGGTTCATGGCGTTTATGCCGGCCGGCGTGGCCATTGACGGCGTGAACATGTCCCCGGCGCCGTACACAGGGGTCATGCTGCCGGCGGCCGACGGCGTGTAGCTCGGCGTGCACGTGCCGCTCACTCCGACCGGGGTCTCGTCCCAGCGGGAACGCTTTTTGGCCGCGGCCGCAGCCGCCGCTACTTTTTGAGCGGTGAGTTGATCGACGAGACGCTCTGCTTTGGGCGTCTCGGCCCATCCGGACAAATGAGGTGTCTCGGTGCCGGCGCCCCGTTCTGTTTTAGGCGTTTCGTCCCAGCGGCGTCGTGCGCTAACCACCTTGGGCGTTTCGTTGACAACGGCGGACAGGTCCGGCGGTGTGAGGGCGCCCGGCTCGGCTCGTGCTGGCGTCGCCTCCCATATCTGATGCATCGGTGTTTCCATGTCTTTTAATTGAACGGCGCCGTTTTCGTTCGTTGGTTGGTCCCATCGACGCTTTTTTTTTGCGGCCGGAGCCTCCGCTTGGTCGCTGATGGTGCTCTTGACTGGTTTTAAATCGCCCGCTTTCGCTTTTTCTCTTAGCTTGTGTTCGAGCTCTTGCTTTTCTTTCATGACTTGGGTCTCGCGCATTACCGAGATGGTCGTGCGTCGCACGCTGTGCATGTCCGGCGTTTGGCTGCCCTCGGCGAACGGGTCGTAGCGTACGCCTGGCGACAACTGAAGCTTTTGACGACGCTCCTGGTACTTGCCGCGCTCTCTGTCCGCTATTATTTGCGTTCGTTTTTCGCCCGCGAACGGCTCTGTTTGTTCGCCGCTTTCTGCCAGTTCGGCAAAGTATTTTTGGATGTTTACTTGTTGGTTGTTGGCGCCCGATGGATGGTTTTCTTCGTCGTCATCGTCGTCGTCGTCGATGTCTTCGTCTGGCTCGATTGCCATGTCGTAGCCGTCGTACTTTTTCGACGCTGTTTTCTCGCTGTACACGTCTTCTAGTGGATTCATTTTTAGTTTGTTTTTTATTGTGTTGATTTGAGGACGGTTATTTTATTTTTTATCTTTTTATTTTTTTTTTGGTTATAATTTTTTTTTTTGGTAATTATAGTATTATTGGCAAATGGTTGTGTAATTTGTCCTTTTGTAGCTTAATGATAATTTTTTTTTTGATGAATAAAAAATCGAGAAATTTTTAAGTGCTTTTGTGTGCGAGTTGTGGGGGCCAAATGCTTAGCGATATGTGTACTTGAATGAGCTTGTAAATTTATGACGATTTGTGAGACAAATTCGCAAGCGCCTTTGAGTTCGTCGCGTATTCTGTGTGCTGATGCAAAATTTGAATATATATGGAGTTGGTGCGTAAGTGATTGAGGTACAGAACAATGTTCGAAGACTAAGAAAAAAATTAAATGTAGTAAATTTTTGTCTTAATATTTTTTTTAACTTTTGGGGTAAAAATCTGTTTAAAAGTCTTCTTTCATAATAATCTCTAAACATCATAAAGAAAATATTGACAATGAAATAAAAAAATATTTATAATATTAAAATTGAAAAGTTTTAAGGTTAAAAATTTGAATCAGAATTCCATTTCGATGGTTGATGAAATAAAAAAAACGTCCCAGTTACAAGAAAATTCATAAATTTTTAAAAAAAATTTCGTTTTTTTTTCCGAAAATATTTCGTTGAAGATGGACATAATTATTGAAAAAAATTCGAATTTTCTTAGTCGAAAATTTTCGGAAAAAATTCGAATTTTCTTAGTCGAAAATTTTCGGAAAAAATTCGAATTTTCTTAGTCGAAAATTTTCGGAAAAAATTCGAATTTTCTTAGTCGAAAATTTTCGGAAAAAAATCGAATTTTCTTAGTCGAAAATTTTCGGAAAAAATTCGAAATTCTTAGTCGAAAATTTTCCTGCCGTAATTTACGCTTTTTTTTTAATTTTTATTAAAAAAAATCAAAAAAAATTATGTATTTCATCAATTTTATTTAACAAAAAATTTATTATTTAAATATTCAAAAAAAAAATCCTTTTAATTATTTAGAAGATTCGGAGCATGTTGATAATAATGATTGAGAATGTGTTTGAGCTTTTTCCATTTTAGTCAAATGTTTTTTAGCTTCGCTGCATAAGCTTCTTGTAACAACTTTAAACTCGGACTAGGAAAATGAAGACCTTTTTGATTGAAGGTTTTTGGAAAATGAAGACCTCTTAAAAAAAAATTAAGATTTATTAAAATTTATTTAAGTAAAATACCTTTGCATGCATTTAATATTGGAAAATTAGCTCGAATCCATGCTGCGTTATTCTTTGCCCAAGTTTGACCCGTTTTTACAACGTTGTAAAAACGGGTCAAACTTAATAAAAATTATTTTATTTCCAAATTAGCACAACCTCTTTTTTTTCAGCACAACTTCCAAAATTTGAGATTCTACTTTGATAAAAGGCTGACTTGAGTGGCATTTACTAAAAATTTCAAAATGAATTCAAAATTTTATAATTTTGTAAAAAGATGTCAAAAATTAACATTTAATTTATTAAATTTTAAAATTCGAAAAAAAATTTTTTTTTTAAAAATGGACACTTTTTAAGCGATTATAAAAAAATTTTAAACTTTTTAAATAAAAAAAGTAAAACCATAGTTTTGTTCATAATTTTTTCTAGTTTTAGAAGTTGTATAAAGATATATAGGTTTAGGGGTTTGGAAAAAAGTAGATCACGAAAAAGTTGAAAAATGTCAAAATTTTTCCGATTTTTTCCGAAAAAATTCTCAATTTTTTTTTTTCAATAATAACCAGTTCAGAATATAGAGCATTTAATTCTCTATCAGAAAATTTGTCGATCTAGTAGATTCGTTTGATTAAATTCTGAGATAAAAAAGCTTAACTAAGATATACTTTATATAAGACTGTAAAGATTCAGACCCCCCTAGCAAAAAAAAAAAAATTTTGACCCCCAAAAAAATTTTGGCTAACCCTATGTTTTCATATACGCAGAATCCAAAAATGAGGTCGAAATCCATATCTGGAGATAGTGTGGAAGTTTTGCATCGCGCGAACTTTATTTTAATTCGTTTATTTTATTTTATTTATTTTTTTTATCTAAATTTCTGATCACAAATATTACTGATATCATAAATTATTTTTCTAAATTTTCCGAGCAAATATTATTTGTGTTTAATTTTCTAATGCATATTAAATTCTCAGTTGTATTTTCATTTTTCTAAAATTAAACCAAAAAATGATTGACATCGAAATTGAAAATATTATTTATAAAAATTAAAATATTTTATCTGAATGGACCTGAACCAGTCGAAAGTGACAATGAAGATGAAAGTGACCAAGATGAAAATAATATCATTACTTCCAAAAAACTAAAAAGAAAAATAATTTCATGGGCTTTTCAAAAGCAATTTTAAAACAATTTATTTGGTCCGCCTAGGAAAAAAAAACTGGAAAATTTCAACGTGTACTTTTATTGAGTATTTTAAAAGCCTATGTTTGTAAATATATACTTACAATTGCAATTGTTAGTCAAAAATCAACAGTTATTCCAGAAAATTATTTTGATTCAGTTATAGGCCAAAAGCCGAAACCAGGTAGGAAAAAAAGGTCAGAACTTAGAATGTAATACAAATAATTGACTTTTTTTATGATTTTTATTAATTTTTTTTACAAATTGATATAAATCAGAATTCTTGTATTAACCTTTAATCTTAAAAAAATTGGAATTTCTAACATGCTGCTTGTTAAAATGAAACCATCAAGTAAAACTAGTGATAGAATCAGAAATTTAAGTGATTAAAAATTAACACGCCATTTTTTTTAATAATAAAGGTTAATATAAAATGGGAAGATTCATCACTCAAAATTTATTGCACAAAAATATAAAGCTTATTGGTAATAAAAAATAATCGCAAACTATTAAGTTTGATTAGAGATTGACAAAAATTTATTTCCGTTTAGAATTGCTACCTTTTCTTTCTCTTTTGAAATGTTCATCATTCTAAGCTTTTTTTATTTTTTTTTAATATTTAAATAACATTTTTAAAAGCTTTGAGTATTTTAATTAAAATACTCAAAGCTTTTAAAAATGTTCTTTTTTTTCTCAAAGCTTTTAAAAAAAAAATCTTCAGCCTCAGAGTTAACTCTGAGGCTGAAGATTTTTTTTCTTACCGAGTTAAATTTAAGAAAACTTATTTATTTTTTTACTAAATGCTAAGTTAAATCTTTTATTTGGTATGCCATATTTTTCAGGACTGTTAAGTAAGTTTAAGTTTTTTCAATTAGATCTTTTCAATTAAGAAAGACTTTAACTATAAGGAATGTATTTTGAATGCATTAACAAGCAAGCAAACGCTACATAAAAGTTGTGTGGCAAGCATCTAATAGCTAAAAAGCTATTTTGATTTTATGTCTTACTGTTCCCCATATTTTACATGATGTAAAAAAATAGAAGTAAGCTATCCATTTGAAATAAAAATCGTTGATGAATATTGAAACAAAAAAAAAACATTGGATACTAAATAAAAATTTTATAAATTCGAATTCGATTCGAATTTGAAATGTCATGACATTCAAGAGCCTAATCAATCCAAAAGTTTGAAGCCAGTTAAGCCAACAACATCAAATAATATTGAAGAAGCTGTTGAAAATTTAATACTGGTCCCTCTTAGTAAAACTGATCAAGTAGCTTCAAG
Source organism: Brachionus asplanchnoidis (assembly GCA_025491095.1). Lineage (NCBI taxonomy): Eukaryota > Metazoa > Rotifera > Eurotatoria > Ploima > Brachionidae > Brachionus > Brachionus asplanchnoidis. Next base: position 3,568,162 of record JAILYF010000006.1, read on the forward strand.
CATTTCAATTCAACCATTAGTTCAAAAACGCGGAAGAGGACGTCCACCAAAGTCATCAAATGTTCAAAATAGTGACGCCGAAAAATTTCAATCAAATCCAACAGCAAGAAGAAGACGTAAAATAATCAAATTTATTAAAATGTGAAATTAAGACAAAAAATGTACGTACTTTTTCCTTATATCTTAAATTTTGATTATTATTTTTTTTTACATTTGATTTAATTCTGTGTTAAAAAAAAAAACAAATTAATTCTAATAAAAATAAAGGTCATTTTTCATATTTAAAATTAGATACAAAAGAATATTGTTAGCTGCTATCAAAAAATATATTATTTTAAAAATGTCCTTTTATGAAAAAAGGGAAATAAGAAATTGTAACAAATTTGATACTTTTTTGGTTGAAAATTTTGTGCTGCTTTAATGCACAATTGAATACTTTAAATAATTAAAAAAAAATTGACCATTATATTTTATTTATTTAATATTAATAAAAAAATTTACAAATATTTTTTATTTAAAATTGAAATGTAATTTTTTAAAGTAATTGGTATTTTGATTTGACTTTTCTAAATGTTTCATTTATCTCATCATAACATAGGTCAATCGAAAAATCACCTTAACCTTTAATAATATTTTTTTTAATAATTTTTTATAAAACAATCGATTTAATTTGAGAAAATGCCGGCGTTTAGCCTCTTTTTCTAACAATTATTTTATCAAGTTCATATCTTACTTTTTTACTTAATTTTAAATTTTTTCAAATTAAAAAATTTGATAAAAATCATTTAAATTTCAATGAAATGATCTATTTTTAATTTTTCAATATAATTTTTCTAATCAAAAATGAATTAATCCAATAAAAAAAAGCGAATAATTTGTATCTAATTTTTTAATTTGAAAAAATTTAAAATTAAATAAAAAGTAAGACATGAAATAGCAAAAATTTTTGAAAAAATGCCTTTTTTTCCAAAAATCGAAAATTTAAGAAAGTTTTTTTTATGAGTTGGTTAAAAATAGTTATTTTTAAAATTGCTATAAAAAAAAAACTTTCTTAAATTTTCGATTTTTGGAAAAAAAGCATTTTTTCAAAAATTTTTGAATGTTTTCAATTTTTTGGTAATATTTGAAATATTACCAAAATTATCGTAAAATCCTGATAATTTATTAAACATTTCGTATAATACCTCTTTTTCACTTATCGGATTTTACGTTATGTTAAAAAATATAGTTCGGCTTATACCCTGACAGTTTGGAATATATCTTGGTCCTTCCTTTCAGCCAAATGTTTTTAGTTCATACTTTAAAAAAAATAAATACAATAAAAGAATTAAAAATGAAGGACAAATAGAGAAAAATGATTAAAGTTAGAAAAGAGTTATTTTTTATGAGACAAAAAATAGTGATTGAGACTTATCGGATTTTACGTTAATTTACGTAAAAAATGTTAAAATATGTTTAATTTACGGTATTTTACGTAATTTTTCGTAAATTTCAATTTTTTAATAATAAAAGAATTTTATTTATTTTGAGTGTGAGTTATTCACTCAATATTGATCAATCACTCATTTACTTCAAAAATTTTGATAGATCACGAATCGACAAAATAATTTCCGATAAGTCACTCTCTTTTAAGTAATATAATATATAAATTTTCCAAAAAAAATAAAATTTTCACAAAATTTATTTTATTTTTATTATAACTAATATGTCTCAAAGTCAATATAGTACTTTTATTGAGTTTAAAGCCACCAAAGGGAAACTTTGGATTGGTTACATAGGAGAAAATCATCGATTTAAATTATTATACATTATACAAATTTAGTTATTTTTATGACTCCTTTTTTTTATTGACCAATAAAACATTTATTGTACAAAAACCTTTCTAATTAATTATTTTTTATTAATTATTTAATTAAAAATAGTCGGATCGTGATTTGACGGAAACGACTTGTCGGAAGTGACTTTGTCGGATAGGTCTTCCAGCCATAATAGTAATAGGAGTAGTTTATTGCGGTAAAGTATTCTATACCGTAGCCAAAAGATCCTTAGCCAATTATGGTTTAGTTATTTTTAGCTTATAGTGTATGATCAAAATAATTAAAAAAATAAAGAAAAAATCTATAGTGATAATAATAATAATCTCACTAGTCAATTTAGTTTAACAGAATAAAAGAATCGATGCTATCGTGGTGTTTCAAAATCACGAAATAATCCAAATGTACAAAAATTCAACAATATTTATCCAGTGGTATTAAGTACAACCTAAACATCAAAAGTGACACTTATAAATATTAACTCAAGAGACAATAAAAAAAACATTAAAATTTTTAAAAGATTACAAACATATCAAAGGAGATGAGAATTTTTTTCATGACAATATTAGATAATTTTTGTCCACTTTTAAATTATTTAAACAATAACTAAATTTTCAGTTATGACAGTGATAATTTAAATTAATTTAATTAGCCCCTTTTCCAAAAAGAAAATTTAGTCACATTTTTATTTTTTATTTAGAATAACTCCTAAAGATTATATTCAATTAAATAAATTAATGATACCTTTAAACTCCTTGATATCTCTTCTATCTATTAACTGCTTTTTTAAATGTAATTGATAAATAAAATTTACTATTATTACACATTCAATCATTCAGATATAATATTATTTTAGAATCAAATAAAGTAATTCAACTCTTTGGAAGAAAAATTTGAATAAGTTTTTTAAAAAGTTAATTTTATTCTGATTAAATTTAAATCAAATTCAAAATACATACCTCAATTAAAAAAAAAAGCTAAATTTTCATTAAAATATCTTGATATGACTAGTAATTTAGTGGTAATTGTATATTCATTGGTTTCAAATTATTAAAAAAACATTTTCTTACCTTAAAAAAAAAACTAATTCATTTAGAAATAATTTAAACTATTCAAATCGTCTTTAAAAGAACATGCTGGGTGATTTGAGGAAACAAATTTTTATAATTATTGGGGCTATTTTGGTATTCATTGGTTATCATGGTCGAATAGTAAATGCATCTGAAGAGTTTCAAGTGTACCGAATGCAACAATACGATCTGCCTTTTGGAAACCATTTTGGATCGAGATCAAATCAAATTAGCATGGAAGCGAGAACCATAAACTCAAAACCAAGTTTTATATCTCGACGATGTGTTTTAATAAAACTAGATGACTTCACATTGGAGCGATACCGAATTCTAACCAGCCAGTATGCTGGTTCAATAATTGCCATTCTACCATCAAATTACACCGAGTCCCAAAGACAAACCATTAAATCATTGGAAGCTCATTTGCTTCATGAATCAGTAAAAATTCCTGTTTATTTTATTTTGGAATCAGAACGAATAAATGAATACTATGACTATATAGACAATGATAAATCGAGTCAAGACTCATCCGCATTCCAGGTCCTGATAGATTCAATAATTTCAAACGGCTTTCAATTTGTCATTAATTCGCCAAATATCAAACAATTAACTCAATCGGATTTTCAAGCTGTAAATTTGCAGGGAAAACTGATCGGAGGAGACCAATCTGATCCTAGCAAGGCCAAGCGCATTCCGACAGTCATAATTACAGCTCATTACGATGCGTTTGGTTTGGCAACAGTGAGTGTTCATTTATTTTTATATTAAATTAATTTTTTTTTAAATAAAGAGTATGTCGAATGGCTGTGATTCGAATGGAAGTGGTGTTGTGGCTTTGTTAGAATTGTCAAGATTATTGTCATCTTTATACTCTAACCCGAAAACGATTCCTCCCCTAAATATTATATTTTTGCTTACAGCAGAAGGGAAATTTAATTATTATGGGCTTAAAAAATGGCTCGAAGAACAATCTGAAGCTGGCGAAGGTAAAATATTCTTTACTTAAAATATTTTTGAAGAAAATTCGGTGATGTATCAATTCATAGATAAATTAATTCTTGGAAAATTAATAAAATAAAACAAAACTGATAGAATAAATTTTGATAGAAAAATTTCTCTTAGAAATATACTTATATAATTTTTTTGCTTAGAAATTGTGTAACAAACTTGTTTGTAAGAAAGAAAAATATGTATGTAAGAAAAATTTTTAGAAAAAAAAAATTCGATTAAAATTAATTAATTAGAGTAATTTTTTTTTTAGAACAAAATTTTAAATGTTTTTACGTTTTTTTGTAGATTTATAGAAAATTTAATTTTTTATAAATTTATTGTCTATGAAAAATTACGATTGATTATTATTCTGAAGAAGAAAATCTTATGATATATTTCTATGAAATATTTTTCTATATTCTATCTCTTTAAAAAATTCTATGAATTGAACGATCACCCAAAATTCATGAGATTATTTTATATTATTTTATATATTATTTAACAATCAGTATTAATATTTTAATTTATTAATTTTATAAGTATTAAAAAAAATAAAAATTTCACTAAATATTTTTTAATTAGCCGTGGGCAAAATAGATCTGGATGATATTCAATTTGCAATATGTCTGGACAGTTTAGGGAAATCATCCCAAATTTCCGATGATATTCAAGACGGTGGCATTTTTATGCATGTATCGCGACCACCAAAAGAAGGTCAAGCTAGCTTTGAATTTTTGAAAACTTTGGAAACTGTAGCAAACAAAACCAGTGTTAGATTTGAATTAAATCACAAAAAAATTAATTTGGCAAGTGATGTGTTGGCCTGGGAACATGAACGATTTAGCTTGAGCAAAATTCCAGCAATGACCTTGTCTCACTTTCAATCGCATAAAGACTCAGACCGAAATACCATGACAGATAAAATGTAAAAGTTAAAATAAAAAAAAATATTTTTTAAAATCAAATTTTCAAGTGATAATATTGATCAAAAAGTTTTATTGAGAAATCTTAAACTCATTTACCAATCTTTGATTCAATACATTTATAAAAATGATGATGTTAGCAATTACATGGCTAATTCAGACTTGGTAATACAAAAAGCAAGCAAAAAATTGAGTATTTTTTAATATCTATTATTTGATAGGATATTTCAGGGGACTTTGTTTCCTCATGGATGGAAAAAGTTTGTTTTCAACCTAGAACTGCCTCACTTATGAGCAAAAATCATCCCTTAATTAACTCGTTGTTCGCTCATTTTAACCGGTACATGCAAGAATCGCTTAGACAACTGGTCAAAATTCAAGCAAAGTAGTAAAAAAAATAGGTTTTAATTTTTTGATTATTTTTTTGTAAGGGAACCTGAATTTGTACTTTATAATGAGGAAGAAGCAACTCTAGTCATTTATAAGTAATTTTTGGATCCAGCATTGATAAAATTTTAAATATTAAATATTTATTTTCTTTAGTGTAAAGCCAGCTGCTTTTGATTTTTTCCTGGCCATGATGGTATCAAGCTATGTTGGTTTGATCTACTTAGCAATCACTGTAAGTTATTGCCAATAATTGAATACAAAATAAATAATATTTTTTTCAAAAAGAATTTTGATAAATTATTTGGATTTCTTAATCGAAAAATGTCGTCATCCAAATTAAAAAGCAATTAAGAACAAAAATTGTTTTGTTATGATTTTTATTAATTTAAATGTTTTGTCAAATCAAGAAGTTATTATCAAGCTTATAAAAAACGCTTTCTAAATACAAACCAAATTTCAATAAAAATTTTTAAAAATTATCTTCATATTTTAGCTCGGACTCTGATTAATAAATTTAATGCCAAAGATATAACTTGATTTTTTTCTAATTTAAATTTTCAATCATTCAAATAAAAAAACTGTTTAAAAGACTTCTCGAGCAAAATTAAAAATTTAAATTTTAAAATAAAGTTTATTGACTAGAAAAAACCTTTTGTACTTTTAAATAAAAAAAATTCAAATAAATCAAAATTTTATTCCCAATCTGAATCAGACTCAGACTCATCATCGCCATCTTGCTTCTTTTCACTTTTTTCTTCGCCGCCACCCATAAATTTTCTTCTCATTTCCAACTCTTTTTTCAAGTGATCAGCTAAACTTATACTTCCAACCTCTTTGGCAGCTTGTTCTTTTTTCTTTTTTTCGACTTTTCTATCTTCAATATTTTTAACATTCCCTGAATCACGCAACTTAGATTTTCCGCCAAAATTTCGAATAGCATTCATAAGTTCGTCATGCGGGTCCTCAATTGGTGCCAATGAAGCCCTTGCTTGTGGTTGCTTTTCTTCAGATGATTCTTGCTGAGACATGTCTGAATTTGTAAGAAGAGGAGGAGGTGGCGGTGGTGGTGGAGGCAAAATAGGTGGTCCAGGAGGATGCTGGTCTAAAAGAGGAGGAGGCGGTGGTGGAGGTGGCGGTGCATTTGATGAAATGGTCAGAGGTGGAGGAGTAGGTGGTGGAGGAATAGAACTGGCATCGGCCATCATCAGAGGTGGAGGCGGAGGAGGACTGGTTGGGGTATTTGGAAACATTTCAGACGTAGTTGTACTTGTTCCAGACTGGCCTACTATATCATCTGGAAGATTAGAGGGAATTTCCGGAAGGATATCAGGCAAATCATCAGTTATCAGATTAGATGGTGCAATAGAAGGCAAATCCTGGCCATAGAAAATATCGGCTATTCCACTCAAATCTGGTAAAAAAGCTGGAACATTAAAATCAGGTACATCGCCAAGTTTTGGTTTAAATGTCAGACTTTCTTTTTTAACCCCTTCTAATTGCTCACCTTTGAGAATACTTAATGGAGCTTCGAATATTTCGTTCTTATTCTCCTCGAATATTCCCTTTTTATTCTTTTTCAAGTCTTGTAGTGGATCCTTTAGCTCATTTTGTTTGTATGGATGCTGTGCTGTATTGAATAGTAGTAAACTGGTTACAGAATTTATTCGATCTTCCAATACACTTCCAAGTCCATTATGGTTTTGGTCAGACTGAAAGCTGTCATATTTGAACACATTTTCAGCCACATATTCTTGAAGCTTTTCCTTGAATGCCAAATCGTCCAGCTGAGCATATGGTGTAAGATATTTTTGAATTTTGTGCTTCATTGCAAATGGTTTATCAGTAAAGTATAAATTTTTCCAGTGATTTTGAATCCGATTTTTGTAGTCTTGAAAATGAATGGCTTCATAAAAATTATCTTCATCATCAAAGTCGTTTTTTGGTATGTATTCTTGGTCAAGTTCGATTGGGTACTTGGCTGAGGAGCAAATTTTAATGGCTTTTTTGGAACCCTTTAGACGATTTATTTTGGAATCTATTAATTTTATTCTAGAGTCAAATTTTTGGATTTTTTCTCGGGCTGTGTTCACCGAGTGGCCAATTCGACCGAACACTTCGTCAAAAGTTTTTTCCAAGTACTCCAAAGTGTTGGCTATTTGACATATTGCCTCCTCTCTATGCAAATCGTGAGAAATTGTTGAAACACTAAATGTTCGTTGGCTCATTTCATTTCTTAATTAAACAATATTTTATTTTAGAGTCTAAAAATTGAAAACTTAAGTCATATGATCAAAAAAAGTTATTGCGTTCACATTTTGAATTTTATAATTTATTTATTTAAGTGAGAAAAATTTCATAAAAAAAATTAAAATTGTTTAGTTTGGTGGTTTAATTTTAGATAATTGCACATTTATTTTTAATGCCGCATATTAAAGCATCATTTATTATAAGAGTTATCAGTAAAAACGTAAATTAAATGTATTAATTGTCATCTAAAAGTATTAGTTGCCGTTTTTAAAGATTAAATGACAATTTTTAACATTACATAGAACTAAAAAGTATAAAAGGATATTTTTTTTAATTAAATAGAACTTGTAACTATTAATTGTCAATGAGAATAATTCACCGGCATTAATTTTAATTAATAGTATCTTGAGAAAATTAAATGAAAAAAATAATTTTCATCAAAAACTTTTTAATAATGCATTAGAATCATTCCATGAGTAGCATTTGGTTCAAAGAGAGAAAAGTCTTAAAGTGAAGAATTTTTGGATTGATTTCCAGCTGAAGCATACCAATTTAGAAAATATAAGGGTTACTAAAAATGTAGTCAAAAAAATTAGTAAAAATTAAATATTTTTTTAATTATTTTTTACAATTGATTTCTTAATTTTTTTAACTGATAAAATTAATTTATCAATTATTTTTTTTAACTTGACTTTGTTTGATGCATTAAATGGCGTTTAATTAAATTTTGTGACAAATAATAATTTTAATTACGAATAATACATTAAATTGACTATCATTAAATTTTAATCGACGATTTATTATTTTCTTTAAATAAGGCTATCCCTAAAACGAGGAATTTTCGCGGAATTCCGCAAGTAATAAATCAGTTGTATCCCGAAATTTGACATACTTAGTATATCTACAATTAGTAAATTAAACTAATTATGCCGAATCTAAAATCGGAAAATGAAATTTTAATTCAGAAAGAATTAAGGCTGCTTTAGCTACATCAATTCGTAAATTTACTTTATCCAAAATGATCATTTTGATATTTTTTTTAAGAACAAGACATTTTTATTATTTTCATTTATTTCTAAGACAAAACTAAAGTGTTTTCATATAAATTTTTGGAATTCAAAATTTTAAATTTAAATCAGAAAAAAATTTTATGTTTTATACAATACAACTGATTTATTAGTTGCGGAATTCCGCAAAAAAAATACGCAATCGCATTCTGCGTCCTAGGAACATCCTTTAAATGACGCTATAATATAAACTCTATTTTTAATTAGCTTTTATAAGTCAATATAATATTTTTGTCCAGTAATTTGAAGGCATGCAAAAATTAAACTGTTTGAATGTTACTGCTTCTTTGATTTATAATTTAAAAATATTTTATTTTAATTTTAAAAAAAATCTAAATTTAAATTTCGAAGAAAAAACATTTATTCTTTATCCAAGAAAAGCTTATAGATGAAACTTTTTTTTCAAAAATTAGCACGCAGTTGAATTTTTCAAACAAGAGCTAATTTTGCTTGGGCGGTGATTGACAAAAAAAAGAAGTACATGGCATGAAGAATTAAATCGCCTACTTAATTTTAAAAGCTAATCTCTATTAATTAGACTTGAATATTTTTATTTTGCTGGAAGATGATAAATGAATAAGCTTAAATTCAAAATGAATTTCATAAAATTCATTTCTAAAACAAAGTTAAAAAAAAATTTTATTTTGATTTCGTTACAATACAAATTGTTAGGCCTAGTAAATCATTTTTTTTTTTATTTAACTATTAAATAATTTAATTAATTACTGAGATCAGTTACGATTATTTGAATAGAATTTTGATCGAATCTTTCGTTTGCATGCTGTCTGAATTCAATTTGAAAATTATTTATCTTAGATTTAGAATTAAATTGTCATAATGAATTTAAATATAGATGAGATTAACAGATACTTGAAAAGTTAATAAATTTTTGAAAAAATTTTGGTTTATTTTTTTTAAATCTTTTATTTTTAGACATTGAAGAGAAGATGAATAAAATGGATGAAACACTCACACGTTAGTGGAATTATTTTGTCAATTATTATTATTTTAATATTTAAGGCATTGATGATAAGTTCACTAAAATGGATGATATACTCACACGTAAACAGAACTGTTTTGTAAATTATTACTAATTTAGTAATTTAAGGCATTGATGATAAGTTCACCAAAATGGATGATACACTCACACGTTAGTACACTTGTTTTCTCAATTATCATTAATTTTAATACTAATTTATAATTTAAGGCATTGATGATAAGTTCACTAAAATTGATGAAACACTCACACGTAGGTAGAATTGTCATTTAAAATGAAACATTTTCATTATTTTTTATATTGGTACAGAAAACAAATAAATAAATAAAAATTATTTTTTATTTATTATTAATTTTTTAAGATATAGAAATGTAAGATCAAGATTTGATAAGGATTTTTTTATCAAGCTTGAAAAGATTTAAAATAATATGTATTTTGGATTATTTCGAAAATAGTTGAAAACAGGTTAAAAATTAAAATAATACTCCATTTGTTAAAATTTATGTTAAAATATATAACTATTCAAATTTCTGTTTACGATAAAAATAAATATTAAGAATAACTAATTAATATTTTTTTAACTTTTAATATAAATATTAATAATTCATTATTTTAGAGCAATCGAGTATGAGAAATTGTTTCTGGTACAATACTACTGAATCAAAAATGGCTATAATCCAACTATTGATGATATATGCATTTTTTTTCTGTAATTTTGGTAGCTCTTTTGATTCAATGAACAACTTTTAGATATTCGATAAATCTAAACAAACATTATCTGGTTATTTAACATAAAATTTTATTTTTAAATTATAACAGTTTAATTAATAAAAAGCATTATCATTTATTTTATTTTAACTTGTAATTGAAATAATGAATACTATAACCAAGACAAAGCCTAAGCAAAACTGAAGTTATAGCAGTCCTGTAATTTTGCTGGTTATTATTAAGCTTCTATACTGTTTAAATTTAATTAACTTTGCTGTTTTTTCTATTTATTAATATTCTTTTTTGACAGTCAAAGTACTTGACGAGTTAATTGGACCCATCTTTTAAATATGGTATTTAATAAGCAAATTCGAAAATACTATCTTTTGCGGATTTTAGCAAACTTCTTTTAAAGAAAAAATTCAATTTTATTGTTCAAAAGGTAATCATAATGAAAAGCATTGCATCTAAAATTATCATTCTTGTATTATGCTTTTAAATTTTTATTTGAAAAAAAAATTCTAATATTTAATTAGCAAATGATTTTTTTAGATGATATTTTGAAAACATATCAATTAAAAATTTTTTTTGAATTAACGAAATCTTTTAGATCTTCTCAATTCAATAACTGGAACCTGAATATTAAAATTTCTAAATATTAAAATATTAAAATGATGAGTCCCATTAACCTCATTTTTGGAATGTATCTTGGGATACAAAATATGCAATTTATGAATCAAAAATATACAAACTTTTTTTTGTATCCGATAAATCATATTTTATGTATTCTTTCTCAAAAATTTTTGTTGAAAAATACATATATGTATCAAATATATATTCCAGGATACAAAAATGATTCACGTGGGGAAACATTTAAGGATACATATGAGAATTTCTTTAAAATAAATTACCATACACTTGAACTGTGGTAATTCAATATAAAAAACACTAATTAAAACAAAAGCTACAACATTCAAAGGGCGAAAAAAAAGAATTTTTTTCTGTTAATTTTTATTTATTTTTTCAGAGCATCTTTAAATAAAATTTTATGTGAATAAAAAAATCTTAATCGCATACTAGAGTTCGAAAAATAAAATCGATTAATTAAATTTTATTAAATTTAAAAAAAAACTAAAAAAGTATCTAAAAAATAAATTAAATATTTTTTCGCTTTTCTTTTAGTGAATATAAAGAAAAAAGTGTCTAGAAACAAAAAAAAATTCAAAAAACAAACGAATGAAAAAAAAAATTCTTTAAAAATGCCATCTAATTTTGAAATCGGCATTATTTAAAAACCCTAAAGATTCGAGGCCAAAATCGCTACACCTCTCATAAAAAAACTATTTTCACTTTGATCCGCATCTATGTTCAAGGTAAACAATAGCTCAGACCTAGTCGAATTCAAATAGATAGGCAAATTGATCTTTTTCTTCATAGCAGCCTGAACTTCCGCACTAGTCCTCAACCATCTGATCACCGACACATTAAAATTATTCAAAATATTCAGCGACAAACTTATCTTATTGTGATTGCACTCAGCTCCTTGTAATTTAAGACCAACCAGACCAAAACTATTCTCATCAAGTTTAGCCTGGCACATGTTCTCGTGAACACTGATGTCCAAAACAAGTTCCTCAAGTGACCAGGAGTTCGCTTGGGCAACATATTGCCTAGTTGCAGTGATATAAGCCTCAGGCGTGAACAAACCACCCAGCCAGATAATACAATTCTTCAATCCTGGTAAGCCTTCCTCGTTGAATTGCTTTGACACATTGGCCAATTGTTTAATCCGTTCAGCAAAGTCAACTATCCACGGCTGAACAATCAAATTCTTTGGCACGGTGTATTTCTTCCAATTTTTGGGTATCAAACCTTTGGCCAGGTCTTTGAGCAGTTGTCGGTGATGATTTGTCTGCTTTTTGTTGCCAGCGCATATTTCAACCACGTCGTTCAAGTCCTCAAGCACTGTTTGCAGCAATTTAATTCCAGAATTGATCTCTCTTTCAAAAAACCTGAACAACGGGTCTTTGATATTCTCCTGTGTTCGTCTAATGAACTGGAGGCTTTTGGGCAAAATGCTGAGCCATTCTTTGACCGACTGGTGAAGTTGTTTCATCCACACTGGCCTAGTGTCGGCCAATTTTTCTTTCTGCTGCTTGTTCTTTTCCGGATCGTAGGCCAACTCTTCCTCTTCGTCATCCATAATTGACAACTTGAGCAGCTTGTTGACTATTTCATAGCAATAGTTGGACAACAGGACTTTTTCAGCACTATTTGGCAGGCCTAGCCAAGACGGTGTTTGTTGCTGCTTCAAATTTTCCACCCATTCCACAAAATTTTCTCGCTTGACACCTTCTGGCATGCTCAATTGGCACATCTCGTCCTTTACCAATTTAAAGTCGTTCTCAAAACTGCTTATGCTGAACAACTGCTTGAGGAATGTGTTGAGCAAGCGTCGGTCAAATGCATTGTCAATTTTGCCACCGTAAACACATTCGGACAAGAGGGTAAAGATGGCGGGAAATGGAACTTTGTTCGGCGGCAGGTTTGTGCGTCCCATGGCAACTGTGTCGATCCAGACATCGATTGTGTCCAGGCCGCATCTCAGATCGGACTCATTGAACTCGTAGGACTTGGACCAGCCGAGAGGCACGTAGCGCAGTCGTTCCTGGGTGACTGCGTGTAACCATGACAACAAAAAGTACAACCTTGACCGCTCCACAGGAGCTTTGTTCATTCGGCTTGGTGGAATGAAGCTTAAAGTTCTGAGCAAATTGGCCCTGATGCCTGGCGGTGGCTCGAAGACAAATGCGCGGCCCAATCTCAACAAATTGCTTGGTATCTTTGGATTTATTTCCATGGACAGAAATATTCTAAAGCTCGGATGGGCCTGTAAATTGTGAAGCTTTTTTTCCAATTGAACCAACCATTGCGGAGCCAGATGCACATTTTTGAGCAGCACCCATTTGCCAGTCTTGGACGATGTGCCAATTGACTTTTCGGCCTGGGTAAAGCCTTCGGCAGAGCCGATCGCTATTGATATCAATTGTTTGTTGTTCTCGGCAGCTAGGTCTTCGACGCGGCCCGACGCGTCATAGCCAGCTACTGAACACATCAAAATGGGCGTCGTAGATTTGATCTCATTCTCTACAATTTCATTTAAATCGAGCATTTTTTCAGCTTGGTTCAAAAATTGTTCACCAAATATTGAGTTGACAAACGACTCGGCAATCGATATGAACCGATCAGGTCTCATCGCTTTCACAAACAAAAGTTTTTTTAGATGGTCAGCTATTTCGGCCAAGTCAAGTTCACTTGTGTCGCTTTTTTTCGACGCATTTATAAATTGTTCTGGCACACAAGCTTCTGGATAGCTCATTTCGAGCCATTTGAAAAATTCGCCTGAATTTTCGCTGATCAGATTTTTGATGTTGGAGAATGCGGGCAGTTTGAGCAAGTAGTTGAGCGATTCGGTTTGATTTGAGTTAAGGGTTTTGGCAGCTGGAATGTCGTCTTTGTCACTTGTTAAACTCAGGGTGTTTGAGTTGGCCAGCGCTCTGAAGTAAAGGTCCACGTCGCTTCCTTTGGAATCGAAGCCGCGCACGTAAATACGCACCAGGAGAAGAGCTAGAACAATGCGGTCTTCGTGGAGCATGCCCCTGGCCAAGCGGTAGTAGGCCAAATAGAATAGATCTTTGGCTAGGATTTTGAGGCGTTGTTGGGGGTCTTTGACATTGGTCAAGTTGGAGTTTTGGTTTAGGACAGTGGTGAAAATTTCGAGAAAGTATTGCAAAGAGTATTGGTACAATGAATGTATTTGGTTGAGAACGTCCATTGTGAAGTAGATGCTTGAGCAAGCTTGGGACAGTGACATGTATTGGTTGATTACTGTGTCCACTTCTTTCATTATTTGATCGGTTTCGGCCACTTTGCGGCTTATTTCTGATGCTTCTTTTTTCAAGTTTTCCAAACGAGTGATAATTGTGTCATCGTTGAGGATTTTACCTTAATAACAAATTTTTTAAATCAACTTAATCATTTAAAATTGACTAAAATAAATTAAATTGCTACTCATTTTAATTTATCTATTCACTTTAATTTTTTTAAATTTATTGTATTCTACCTTTAATCTGCTTATTTTATTTTGTTTTTTTGATTTTATTAATTTTTTTTTATTAATCTGAAGCAGATTTAGATCATCACAGATACAAAAAAATAAATTGTTATTTAAAATAGACAATTTTCAATTGTTTTTTTCACTTATCTTAACCAAATATCTACTGGTCAATAGATTTTGAAAACATTTTAAAACAATTAAAAAATTCACAATTGAAGTTTAAAATAATTCTTTAATTGTGAAAATTTTTTTTCATTCTCAGAAAATTCGTATTTTTTCAGGATTTTTAAGATAAATTTTAGTAATCTTTTCAAAGGAACAAAAAATAAAGATCAATTTTTAAATTTAAATTTTCTTTTATAAAATTTGCTCGCGGTGTTTTTTATAAAAGAAAAATAAATAAACAAAAATATTCAACTTGAAGATTTTTGCAAAAGTTATATTAAAATTCTCTCGTTGCTTTCATCTTACAAAAAATTTAGCTTTTTTTTAATCATCTTCAATAAAAATTCTATGATATTTTTTTTGCTGATAAAAATTATAAACAAATAAAATTTCTTGATTACTCTGACATTCATTATTTCAAATTATAAAAAAAATAATTAAAAAAAAAGATTATCAAATGGATAGAAAGCTTGCTCAATGTTTTCTAAAGTTCTGCAGCTAATCTAATTCTTTTTTGATGAAAGCCTAGTAAAAAATGAGACTAATGATTGGTACATTAAAGAGAATAAACATTATTTAGTCTTTTATATGTAAACAGAATTCTTATTGGAAACTTTTATTTTTTATATTAAAAATTATATTTATAAATAATCTTTCATTTTTAATGTTTATTTAAAATTGGTAATTTTTAAGAATTTTTTGTGAATTTTTTACATTAAGCCTTTTAATATCTACATCCAAAAATAATTAAAATAATTCTTAAAATTATATATTTATTTAATAATTGCTTGTTGTTCTATCATATAATAAGAAATTTAAAAATTCGTTTCAAAATCAATCTTAAAATTCGAAAATCTAAGCTAAGCCAAGACCTATAGTAAGTGCTCATTATAAGCTTTCGATCTTTTTGACTATGTGTTTTTTTTTCAGTACTCAACGCATATTTTTGTGAGTTCACGATCATTTTTTTGTGTTTTATTGTCTAATATTTTATTTATTTACTGAGCAGAGGCCACCAGTTTGGCCACCATCGAAACACTGTAAAATAAAGCTAATGTCTAATATATGGCATATTTCATACCAGATTTTTATTCTAATAATTATTTATTCTACTTCCCAAGACTGGAACCTACAATTAAATATTTTCATATAAGTTTGCCAACTTTTTATCTTAATTTTTTTTGATTTTTTATTTTTTTAATTTTATTTTTTTATTTTAACTGACTCTACTTTAAATTCTTATTTTATTTAATTTTTTTTTAAATTCTATTTTTATTCTGAAAGAGCTTTTACTCGACACAGAAAAACAAATAAATCATGATATGACTACTTTAAAGTGTCAATTTTTCTAAAGAATATGATAAAATTAAAAAAAAATTAAAAAAAATCTTTCGGTAAATTCTACTCAAAATTATTTTAGTTCTATATAAAAATAAACCAATTTAGCTCACCTTTTGACTCATTGAGTGCACCAAGGAGATCTTTTTCCAAATGTCTCAATCGCTGCTGATATTCGCCTTGGGTCTTGAGCAAATCAAGTCTTTTCTCTTCCACATCAGGTCGTTCACACTTGAGCACCTGATGCAAACATTGGGCTTGCAGACTAGAACGAGTCACAGTAAAGTTAACAAAAGTAACTCGTGAACAAATGTCAGGCGGAAATTCCACAGTCGGATCTCTAGTCGACAAAAACATGGTGAACATTGGCGAAAAGTCAATATCCTGATCTCCTAGAGTGATCAAAATTCTGCCACCTGAGCGCCTTATTTCTCTATTCAATACCGGATTCAATATTGGATCATAATTCTCCACATCTTGGATCAGTATTGGATTGCCAAATCTGAGCGCACTTTCCAAATTCTTTCTGAACGATGTGTCCAAAAACGATGTCTTGGTTATTTTTTTTTCCTTGTAAACATTGAGTATAAACTCAGTAGCTTGACCGGACGGGTCTATGATCAGAGGGTATCTATTGAAGCGTTTGAGCATGATGGCATTTTCAATGCACAGATCATCAGTTGGCAGAGAATTTGCTGTCCACTGCATTCGCTCATCCGCATTGCTCAGATACTCTATCCTAGCCAGGTCATCTTTGAACTTAATATTGGCATTTTGTAGACTATAAATCCAAGTATTGAACAAATTGTTTCTCATAGCCTGGTCATAGTAGCCACCATAGGCCATGAGAGCCGAGCTGAGCAACACATCACCGACTATGGTCGACATCTGAACCTTAAAAGACTCGGTACTGGACTCCCAGCGGATTTGCTCATTGGACAAACTGTCCAGCAAAGCCACCGAGCGGCCCACTTTGCTCTCCACCGAGCTCAAGTCAGACTTTATTATTTGAGCCTGGCTAATCAGCTCGGCATACTCTTGTTTGTATTGGCTTATTGACTTTTCCAAGTGTTCAATCACACTTTCCAGATCCTTGGCCTTGGTGATGTTTACTTCGGCAGCTTCTTCCAAAGATTTCAATTCCATGCGCAGTGGTTCCACTTTGTGCAGCATTTCAGCGTATTGTATTTGAGCAGTGGCCCATTTGACCAGTGGACCGCAAGCCTGGCTGGCATTGTTTATCCGATTGAAGTCATAGTCCGGGTTGGACAAGTATTTTGTTTTCATTTTTTCTTTTATTTGCGGGATAATGTTGTCAGTCTGAAAGTTGATGATTGTGTTTATGAAGTTGTCTTTGACTATTATGCCACGGATAACTTTCCAATCGCTGGTCTCCTGGTTCAAAATTAAGCAAATTGACTCGAGGCCGAGTTTTACGGGCGCAGGTGGATTTACCAAGCTTTTCAATTCGACCAAATGTTGACGCTTAATTGACTTGACTGCTTGCTGGGCGTCTTCAACTGCTGGCTCCACTTTGCTCAAATCTTCCATCACATCCTTTTTCTTTTTGTCTATTTGTTCCATTTGTTCGCTCAATATGGCCTGGAGTTCCTGTGAAGCGACCTTTTTTTTCTCAGCCTCTTGCTGATCGGTCATCATTTGCTTCAATTTTGAATTTGCCTCGTTGTTTTTCTTTTCCAGTTCGGTTCTTTTCACTGCCAAACTCTTCTGCAACTCTTCCACTTGTTCCAGTGTTTCTTTGATTTTGCTCAGACCAATATTCAAGTGCACCTGTTGATCTTCGAGTTCGGAGCGCTTTTCATTGTAAAGCTTGGCAAAGTGGTTGATAAAGTCAAGATAGTGGCGAGGCGTGATTGTGGTGGTGCGACCGCCTTTTTTCTGGAGACGCAAATTGGCCTCGTGTAGTGAGTCGTGTATTTGGACAAATGTGTTGACTACCGCGTCACGGTGAGTTATGCTTTGAACTGCTGGGTCGTGAACACATTGTAAGGTTTCTGGCGGGAAGTAGTCCGATTTTTCCAAGTCAATACGGACTGTGAACTCTTTGCCGACTTGGTAGTAGGCGTGATGGCTCCAATCGCCGAACCAGTTGAGCACACAGCGATTGAACAAGGCTGGTGAGGTGGAGGCTCGGGTTTTCAGGCCGTCTTGGCTTGGATTCATCGTGAAAACTACATGCAGATTTTTCATGACTTCATTGGTGAACCATTTGTAGAGTTCATCGGATGAATCGAGCATTAGGCCATCACGTTGAGCGCCTTCTTTGCACTGGGTCATTAGGGTAGAGTATTCATCTCCTTCGAATAGACCTGGCACTTCACCATTTGCCAGCAATGTGTTCATTCGTTCTAAGAAACCAGAATCAAGCACATTGGATTCGTCCAGGATAAAGACTATTTTTTCGCCTTTTGTTCCTGAACGGCGAAGCACATTTCTTAAGTCATTGTCAAAATCGTCACCACTGTAATTATTATGGACCTAGAATTAATTAAATTGTTATTTTTTGCCATTTAATAAAATTAAAAAATTTATTTTAATGATTTTATTTTATTTTAAATTTAATTTTCACGTATAAATAAATTTAAATTGATGCTTTACGATAATTTAAAAAAAAAAATATTCAATATGTTAAGTTTATTTTAAATTTTAGAATGATTAATTTAATAGAATTTGAATTCAATTCTTTTTAATCAGAAATTTATTCTAAAATTTGGCATTCTTAAATAACGAATAAAAAAATTAACATAGAATTCAAAGATGACATTTTAAATTAAAATATAAAAAATTTAAAAGTTTTTAAAATTCGTTCCTTTATATAGAATATCTAGAATATTAGCTAGAATTCTTTTCTTTTTTTTAATTTTTTTGGGTGAAAAATCAAATATTAGGGTTTACTTGAGATAAGCGCTCAATGAAGCGCTTTTTATTTATAATTGTGGTATCAAGCTTCATTTCACCAATAAATAAAATATCTTTATTTAATAAAAAAAAATTAGCAACAGAAAAATAGAAAAATTGATACTGATTTATAGCTTTAAATATTTTATAGATCATATTTCATTCCTTTAAGTATTTTTATTTGTTCATAAATTATTTTCTTCAAAAATTACTATCAAAATATTAACAAAATCGTTTTTCTTAATAATTTTAAAACCTTTATTTTTAAAGTTATTTTTTAAAAAGGTGATTTATCTATTATTAAATAAATATAAAATTATAATAGTATTTTTTATGATTAATTATTCTTAACATTAAAACCTGAGACAGAACTACGGTGTTGATACTTAAAGCTGATTATACGTATCATATGAAAATAAGTAATTTGATTTGACCAAATATTAAATTTAAAAAAAAAATACTCATTTTTCAAAACTCATTTTCATAAACAATTACATTCAAAAACTTTAAAGATGACACCGTCACTGCCACTGCTGTTTCGTTTGCCGACTCAAATTACTTAATTAATTCAAAATTTCCTGGAATACATTAATTAATTAAATAGAGAATTTTTTTATTCTAAATCTAACGATGAACTATCAAAATACAGAAAAATTAAAATATAGAAAAAAATAGAGAAGACAAAAATAGAGAATATACAAAAGAGAGTAAAAAAAATAGAGAAAAATCATCAAGGTTTCAATTTCAATTTCATTAATCAATAGTTTAAATTTATAAATTCCAATAAATTCAAGCTACATGAATCATTTTAATTCACCTTAACTTAACAGTCCCTAAAGTTGCTGAACTTTTCAGATTGGAACAAAATAATATGGAGACTGATTTGTTGTTGTTGTATGCTGGTAATCTATTAAAGTCAATGACATTAAAAGCTAAAAAAAATAGAAGAAAAGATAAAATTACAAGTTTTGGATTTTAATAAAAATAATTAAAATCTATTTATTCGTGGCTTTGCTTATTTGCTAATTGATTAATTTTTGTGGCTATTTTTTTCTCTAAAAAATTCTCTAATTCTCTATTATATTTTTTTTCTCTAATAAATTTATTCTCTATAATATTGACACTTAATTATCTCTATTTTTTTTCTCTAAAATAAAAATTCTCTAAAAAGTTTTTTATCTCTATTATGAACGTTTACCAATTTAACTTCATCTTTATATAATACTGATGATGAATTAAAAATAAATCTATCAAATTAAAAATTAATAAATAAGTTAGCCTCAATTTTTAAAAATTTTAAAAGTATAAATTTCATACCTTGATTTGAAAGACACTTAGACCATTGATCCAAGCAACAAAACGTGATAAAGTTGTTTTTCCAGCTCCAGAAACACCGATAAGCAACAAATGCCCCTGTGGTTGTCTGAATATACGGTCAATTCTTAACACATGATCCAATACCTCATTGAATAAGACCAATTGTACATCAAGCTCTTCTTCATAGAACACTTTGAGTCTTGCCTTGACATACTCCCTTAATTCCTCTTGGTCAACTGGCAAATAGTCTTTTTTGAGCCAGTTCGAATAGAGTATAGGACGCTGAAGCGCCTTGTCCGAGTCCATATTAATAAAATGTCTAACAGCCACGGCATTTATATTCTCATCAGTCCACTCTCGTTCTTCATCGCTGACCAAACGATCTTGGAACAAACGAAGTGCTTCGTGAACAAAAAGCCTGACCAAATCTTCTAAACTCATGTGTTCCAAAGGTCTGATTGCCTCGCATATTCCGCGCACCCAACGGGTCATTTCACGCGGCGAGTAAATATAATGCGGCTGTTGGTCAACAGTGAATCTATCCTGAGACATTAGGTAAAATTCTACCATGGCATTTGTCAATGGTTCAGCATAGATGCGCAAAGTTGGTATTATCCTAAGCATGGCACGGTTGAACGTGCCGTATATTTGTTTAAGAGACAGTTCTCCTGGATAATCAACATAGACCAGAGGCACGTGTCTCAAGAAGCGATGGGACAATGGCTTACGGCCAGGATCAGTCGGTGGATTGCATGCACCAACAAATTGTATTCGCTCCAACTTCACCCACGATTGATCTGTGGTGCGATAAAACCCGCCATGCTCAATGCATTGTCTAATAAACGAGATGACTCGTTGGGTCCCATATTTATCCTCATCAGGCAAATTGATCTCATCACAAAATATAACCAACCATTTTCCCAATTGTACCGGTGCAAGAACAATTCCATTCGGAGTTCTCTTGTACTCGCAGTAGTGGTCGAATGTTTTGAGCATGAGTTCAGGTGTAGTGGCTGACGAAAAGTTAAGACCGACTACTTCTAGATCAGGCAGACCTCTTAAAGCAGCAAATAGAGTCATTGTTTTGCCAGAACCGGGCGGACCACACAACAGCAATGGTTTGTGCTCGCTGAGCCATGTAAATAGCAAACTTTCATGACGTATTGTGTCTATGGTAGGCACTACCACGTCCGGTGCAGCTACTTTGTGAGTTTCGACTTCAATTTGTGGAACTTTGGCCAACCATGGCACCCATTCACCACTAGCAAGCTCAACTTCGTAGTCAATTATTGGATTTTGATCATTGGAAGGCATTTGAATGTTAGTTGAAAGGCGCACAAATTCGCCCAGATCAATTCTGTATTTGAGCTTACAATCTCCAGCAAATGACCAAAGAATAGCCAGTATCAATGACTTGCTCATGTATTTTTCAATTGTTTCCTCGGATAGCTTGAAGTCATGTTCTTGATTGTACATTAGGATGTTTCTCACGGATTGATTGAGCATGGTGAACATGGAACCAAGAGCTCTTAGTCTGGTAAAGTCCATGATGTGTTCGAATTTGGCCGCGTATTCCAAACACTTGCTTACCAGACCTTCGTTGCTGAAATAAGTTTTGATGTAAGAGGCGCAAGTGCGCTGTTCAGCAAGGACCCCTTTTATTTCTGGATTTGTGGGAAAGTCAGGTATGTTGGCAGATGTGTCCAAATTTGGAGTTGTTGGATTTGACATTGATCTTTTCTTGTAGTCGATATTTATTGCCGCATTCAAGTCTTCATCATCATCAGCCTCCAAAGGCACATTGCTCAATTTGTCAAAATAATTCTCATAAATCATTTCAAGACTTAGAACATGCTCACTGAACCAGATCATACCACAACGGGATACTGTTGCCAAAGTGGCGTATTTGAGATCTTGAACTTCGAACATAATTCTCACATTAGATGGTATGTTCAATCTTTCACCATTTGGCAAAGTTAACAATTTATTATCGTCCAAAACAGAGTTCAAATTTTCGACCCATTCCGGGTCAACATCGCCATCGAATATGATCCATTGGCGCTTATTTAGCTCACCTCTCACATTATCAATTATTTTGCGCAGAATATGCGTGAACAGACCATCGGTCCATTCGCGTGTATTCGGGTCCATTGAGCCGTATAGTGCGTCCTTGGATATGGCCTTGGGGTCTATGATATGAGCTACACCTTCCATGTTTTCGTATCGTTCTAATGCTTTTAGAAGTATGCGCCATGCTGTTGATTTGCCAGAGCCTGACGGACCCACCATCATTAGGCCGTGGTTTAGGTTGGATATGGAATAGAGTTGGAGCACTTTTTCCAACCAATAGGCGCCCATTGAACCTGGCTCGCCGCCGAACACCAAATTTTGCTCTTGGCAAACTCGCTTTATTTCTTCTTTTAAGCGAGCTATTTCGATGGGTTCGTATTGAACGCCTGGGAACACGTCATTGAGTAAGCTTTGCAGCAATGGAAGATCTTCGTTTATTAGTCTGGGCACAAAACTTTCCATTATTGATTGTATTAGGATTTCTTGTTCGTTCAAATTCTCAGCTATTTGGCTTTCGTCAATTATTTGCTCATCCTCGGTCAATTTTTGCCGAATTCGCTGAATTTTTTCTCGTTTTACATTTCCGGCCATTACCAGCACACTCTTTAGAGACCTGAGGCCAAAGTCATAATGGCTCTGGGATGATAGCTGTTCATTGCATAGCTTGAAAAATGGTACGACTTTGTGAGCCAGTTTTTCGGCACTTCTGAAGCCTTGGGAATAGAGCATAACCTGAGCGATCAGAACATTGTCTGGTTGGGTCATAGCCAAAGAGCGGAAAAGCTTTTTTAAATTGTCGGGCAGGTTTGAACGTCCGGCGTAGCCCGGGTTCATCGTTATGAATATAGCCATGTGTGAATTGACTGAGACTTGTTTGCCGACAAGTTCGATGGAAATCGATTCGGATTTTTTGCCATCCAGGACCTTGTGATTTAATTAAATTTAATTAATAAATTGTTTTATTTTCGGATATTTTATTTAAAAATAAAATCAATTTGATGAAGATTTTTGGGCTGAAGTTTAAAGTTTTAGGATCATTTGATTTAAAAAAAAAAAGTTGTTTTTATTAATTTTTTGTGAAAATTTTTTTTTAAATCTTTAAAGTTCATTCTTAAAAAATTTGGGAAAATTTAATTTTTAATTTATCCTAATTAAATTTTTTTTTCACTACTCACCCGGTTAAAAAAATTTCAAAGTACCTGAATTAGAAAAAATGGTCACATAGTTTCGGTACTGACTAAGTTTTTATTATTTTATTTTCCTAAAAAGACAGCTTAAGAATTTTTTTTTCAAACAATGATTTTATCTGTTATAAAATTCTTTACTCTTTCAGAATCTGATTTAAAAAGAGAATCTTTGTGATATATTTATTTAGATTCAAACGTATACTTAACAGATAAGAAGAAACATTTTATTTATAGATCTAAACTAATAATTGATAATAATTTTTAAAAAAATTTTTGTGTATATGATTTTAGAAATTTCCTTTTTTTATGATGGGAAGGAGATAAAAAAAAAAGAACGAAAAAGACCATTTATAATTTTTAAATGAATTTTAGTTGATGAATTTTTTTTCTAACTTTTTTAAATAGATAAATCTTAAATTTTAAATATTAATGAAATTATTAATTTATTAATTCCGAATTAAAATATGAAAAAGCAATTCTCTTAATCAGCGAACTATTTAATACCATATTATCTTAATGTTATGAAAATTTTTTGATTTAAAGTTATAAAGTCAACTGACATTCTACTAAAAATTTTATTCTATTAAAATTCGAAACCTGTTTGGAATAATTTTTTAAAATTTAAAAATTTTCCAAAATTTAAAAAATAATTTATCTTTTTGTTTTATTTTTGTCAAAAATACTTGAAAGATATTTGATAAAGAAAAAATTGTAAAAAATTACCTGTAAAGAATGCTCCTTAAGAGCTTCCTGAATAGTCTGAATTTGCTGCGAAACAGCTGACAACATTCTCTCTTCGAGTCTATTAAATTCATCAAAGCAACCCCATGCACCCACTTGACACAAACCAACAAAAATACGACCCATAGCTTGAAAATCAAAAGTTTCATCACAATTAAACACGACCACAAATCGGCCCAATTGATTTCCCAACGCCTTGACAGACTCGGTTTTACCAGTGCCAGCAGGCCCGAACGGTGAACCACCCAATCTTCCTTCTAGAGCTTGAGTCATGGTCAAGTAGCATCGGTCCGTGAGCGGTGTTTGAACTAATTTATCCTGTACACCCAAATACTCAAAACCATAGTGAAATTTCGAATTGGCCATTTGGATAGTTAATTGTTTGAGCAAAATTGGACACTTTGGATCAAAGTAAAATCTCATCTGTGACAACCAGTCGAATGATTTGGAGTTGTTGACTTTTTTGCCTATTAAATCTCTTAAAACATCTCGCTGATGAACATGTTCTATAATTAAATGCTCCAGTTTTCGGCGTCTTAAAGCAGCCTGGTCTTGCAGCACCGAATCGGCCAAAATCTTGAGTGTATTCTCTACATTGCTCAAAGCAAGTACTAGTGGATTGTGGTCCGAATTTTCCAATTCAGGATTTGTTTCCAATTTTTTCAAAGCCGATTCCACCAATTCAGACCAAGAAATTTGCGCTGACAAAACAACCAGCTGTGCCTGGTACTTTTCCACCCAATTAATGTACTCAACCGGATCGATGGAATTTAGCCGGAACTGGTTCGATTCTTGCACAGATTGACTTAACAAGTGAGCTAGAGTGTTGCGTATTTCCTTTTCAACCAAAGTTAACCAGTCGTTGATTTTTGGATGCGCTGCAATGGACACAGGAGTCTTGAACAAAACTTCTTCAGCCTCTTTGCTGGATACACCAAGAACAATTGTGTTGTCTTCATTCAACAAAATCGAATGGACACCGGCGAACATTTTTTTAAAGTGTTTTTGCAGCCGTGGCACATTTTTTGTGTTGCCAATAATTTCAAGCAAGTCCTCGTCACCAACAAAGTAAAACCTGGGAAAGGAAGACCTCTCTCGCTCCAAGTATTCACCAAGAGCCTTTTGTATTTTTGCCAAAAGATCAGCCAATCTTTCCAGAGTTTTTTGTATGCCCTG
Source organism: Brachionus asplanchnoidis (assembly GCA_025491095.1). NCBI lineage: Eukaryota > Metazoa > Rotifera > Eurotatoria > Ploima > Brachionidae > Brachionus > Brachionus asplanchnoidis. The sequence continues at coordinate 3,593,398 of JAILYF010000006.1, forward strand.
AATGTTCAGCACATCCAAGACCAGCGGCGATTTGGCCACTTTTTTCATCAAATTCAAAAATTCCGAGCTCACATTCAGAAATTTTTGTGTCTCATTTGGCAACAGATGCTTTATGTCGGCCGATCCGCCAAATATCCCGTCCAAATAGACCCATCTGCGCTGCACATCAATCCACACATCGAACACAGAGTTAATTCTGTTCAATTTGTCCTCCCAGCTGAGCGCTTCTTCCTCAAACTCCTTGTAGTATGGAGACAGCTTCATGGCACTCACACTGTTTATATGCTCTTTTAACTTATTAAATAAATCATCCCAGCCCTTGATTATTTGACATTTGTTTTGGTAGCTGATCAATTCAAGTGTGTAGGACTTCCACAATTCGCTCACTTCTTTCAAAAACTCTTCCAAAGCCTTCTCACCTTGCGCTACCAGAATTATTTCCTTGATAGTTGTTTCGAACACTGGCAAATTTATGTCCCACACAAGACCCAGTGTCAAATCGTTCAAATTCCACACCACATTCATTCTTTTCATTAATTGTTTCCAATGGCGTTCTTTGAGCGCCTCGGATTTCAGCTCTACAATTAGAAGATTTGCTTTTAGGTAATCTTGGAGAATTTTTTTCACGTAATTGTACGAGTCGTATTGTCTTAGGCGGGCAGGCATGTCACGCATTTGAGTCAATAGACCGTCAAGGGTAGCGCGCAGCTTTCTTGGTTGCACTGTGAGCCATTGTCTTTCTTTTTGCTCTTCAATTTGGTTCCATATTTTGGTAAGTTCAGACCAAACGCCCTTTAGATCGTTGAGCTCTTCTATTGATACTGTGATGCGCATGTCATTTGAGCTCGACGAGCTGTCTCTAAGTTCCAAAGCGTCTTTGGCACGCATCATATTATCGCGTTCTTCTTTGATGCGGTTGAACTTTCCCTCGAATATTTGCAGGTTTTTCAAGGCATTGTCAGGCTTTAGGCTTCCAGCCACTGGTTTAGAGTTTTCCCATTCATTTATTAGCTCATTTGTTCTGTTTTCGACCACTTTTTCTTCGCTAATTATCTTTGCCTGAAGAGAGGCCACTTGATTTTGGATGGACAAGTCTTTGCGTTTGAGGATTTCGTTGAAGGCGCCCCATTCTCCAAGAATGTAGTCTGTGTACAGCCAGTTAGAAGGAAATTGGTAGCGTTGACGCTCAAGGATTTTCTGCGAATTTGTGTAAGCTTCGACTTTTCGCTCCCAATCTTTTAGTTTACGCTTCAATGACTGGACATATGTTATGACGCTGACTGCCTCTGATGTACTCGAGGCCTCCACCGATTGACTTTCCAAATCCTGTCTGGATTTAGCAACTGTTGAGTGAAAATCTTGAAGCTCATTGCCAAGAAATGAGCCAAATTTACTCAAAACGTCTTTGTGCCATGCATCGTACTTCACATTTACTTTTGATTGAACCTTAATTTATAATTTAATTAAGAATTTGTTTTGAAAATAATTGATATATTTTTTTATTTTTTGAATAAATATTTTCTACTTGAGTTAATATTTTGTATTTGAAAAAAATCTTTAAAAATTTTTCTTAATATTTTCTAAGTAAAAATTATTTTTCAATTTATTTTGGAATATTAGAAAAATCCTTTTTCGTGAGAGAAAGATAAAGACAGAATTTAATTTATAATTATTATTTAAATGGGGAAAAATAGATGTTCTAAATTTCAGAGTATAATTTGGATCAACAATTAATTTATTTTTAAATCTGCATTAATTCTTAAAAAACTAAATTCAGAAAATTCATCTGTAAGGTATTTGGTTTTGGTTTTTCAATTCTTATTAGAATTTATATAAAATATAAATAAATACTTCAATTTTGTAACAATTTTTCTTGACGCAAAAAGTCTGCAGTTTTAAAATTTGGAAAAAAAAATTGTTTTGAATCCACATTTTGGACTCTGGTAAAATGTTACAACATACATCATTTCGCAGAATCAATTCATCTTTTTCATTTTTTAATTTATTAAAGTTAAAATAACTTCATGAACCCAATAACAATAGTTTTTAGTATAAGAAAAAAAATATCATTTAACTTTATCTAAAGAATAATTGATTTGGAAAAATTAAATAAATCAAATAAAAAATGACACTGTAAAGTTTGGACTAAAAAATATTGCTTCGTTCTCCATTTTGATCCAAACTTTACACTACCATAATAAAATTACTAAAATTTAAAATATAAATATTTTACAGATCCAGAATAGTTTGTTTTGAAGATAAATTAAAAGAATCGAAAAATATCAAGATGTAAATTTCAAAAAATAACAAGCATTTATTTTCAAAAAATAATTTAAATAAATTAAATATGAGAATTAAAAATTAAAAATTATTTGTAAATTAAAAATAATTATTAAATTTTTTATTTTTTTAATTTATCTTCAAACAAACTATTCTGGATGTGTTAAAATTTATTATTTAGCTCATATTTTGATAATGTTTTTTTTTTGTTGAAAGCATTCAATTTGATAGTTCGAGATTTTGTAATTTTTTTTATGAATAAAAATAATTACATTTTTGATTTGATATTGACTCATTAAGTCTTTTATTAAATTATTCTACAAAAAAGGGTGTTGTGAATTTTAAATACAAATTGAACAAAAATTCTTCATTTTTTGATAAATTAAAATTAAAATAAATAAAAAATATTGGAAACAAAACTGCAATAAAGTGCAACTTACTTTGTTACATCTTTTTTAGCTTAAAATATAATTTTTATTTCCTTTTTTTTTTAGTAATTAAATCAGTAATCTAATAAATCTTATTGATTCTTTTTTTTTGTCTTTTTTTCCATGAGAGAAATTATTTGAGATAAAAAAGTGCAACAAAGTATATTGCACAATGTTGCAGTATTTTCTCTAATGTAATTTATTAACTTTAATTTTAATAAATCAAAAAATGAATGAAGTTTTGTTCAATTTGTATTTGAAATTCACAATACCACAAAAAAGATCACAATAATTTCGACTAGGTAAAAAAAAAAAATTATCTCTTGAGTTAGAAGTTCTACAAGGATCAGTGATTTCCTGTTTTCTTTTTGCGATCTATTATTCTAGCTAAAAAAATTAATTATAACATTTTATAATCAAAGAACAATGAAAAATGTTGGAAAATTATTTTCAAACATTAATTAAATAAATTGAGCAAAATATTAAAACAATTTAGAAAAAAACCAACAAAAAAAAATCTAAATTAAAAAAAAATATTTACCTTGTTGTAGTCAATGATAATCGGACCGAATTTCCTGTGAGTCTCTTGTGTGTCAAACGATTTTCGTGACTCTTTCATTTCGCTCAAACAAGAAATCCACGCATTCAGATTAGCAGCAAGCTTGGAATAAATGGTGTCTGGCTGCAAGTCCCACAATGACTGAAAATGCAGCCATATTTTTACAAAGTCCTGTGCTTGCTTCAAAATTTCATCAATGGCACCAAACGCATAATCCAACAGTCTAACCCCATTTATAAACTTGTTCAAAAGATTTTTGTATGTTACTTTGTACTCGGACTCTGCCTCCATGGTCACCTGAAACCTCGAGTGCAAAATCCTCTTTTGTGTGGTCACCACCGAACTAAACTCGTACAGCTGCGATATCAGGTGATCGCGCGCGTCCTCGATCGACGGATTCACGTACAACAACTGATTTCGGATCAACATCTCCAGAATAATTTGCTTTATGCTTGGCTCACCGCCCATTTTGGCAATCAGTTCCAACTCATCCTGAGGCTGCTGCATATCGGACAAAAGAGTGATGCCAGACAAATTGTCCATGTCCATGTCACTAGCTTTGGCTTTTGCGCCTCGCCGAATCACGGTCTCATCTTCTTGCCGATTTTTCTTGTCCAGCAAAACATCAATCCAAATTTTGATGGCTATGCTGAGCCGCTGGGCGAACTTTTTCTCTATTTCCTCGTCCAATCTGGCAACCCATTGTGGCAAATTGGAAAATCCCTTCAAATTCAAATAGTCAATGGACTTTTGTATTTCGTACAAGACCTCGGCAAACTTGGTCTCATTGTAGGCACAAGTGTCCAGCTCTTTTAGCTGAGCATCAATGCTCGACTCCACTGACACCAATTCGTCAACTTTTTCCCTAAAATTGTAAATGCAGTCGGCAAATTTTTGCACACTCGACTCCAATTTGTACGAGTCCCAAACCAGCGAACACATTTCCGATATCAACAACTGAATGTCTTTTTTCATGCCAGCTACCAGCAGTTGGCAAGTTTGCCTTTCGTTGATGCGCTCACAAATTCTCTTGTAAGTGGACACATTTTCGATGAGCGAAATGGCATAGGGATACATTTGTCTGGCCGTGTGGGCCTTGTTCACAATGGACAATGGCACTCTGGACACCAGCCACTTCATGTTGCGCGCCTCTTTGGTCAAAGTGATAATGTCTGGCGAAAAGTTGACTTTGAGCGTGTAAATGGTGCCTTTGGAAGCGCGCATATTTTCCACGGAAAAAATGCGTCCCGAATTCTGCAGATTTTTCTGGCTCACTTTTTTCGACCAGTCTTCGAATATCTCCTGGGTGTTGAGCTTCATGCGAAAGCTGTCTCCGTCGGCTTTGAGCTTTTGGCCGTCCACATGGGTCTCCCATCCTTTGCCCAGCACAGCTTCCACACGGCCCATGTACATGTTGAGCTGCCGCTCGATCTGCTTGGCCCAAATGATGCTGCCAGCCACAGTGGGAATGTCGCGCACCTTGCTCATTCTGTAGCTTCTGCTCTGAATGTACTGGGCTTTGAACTTTTCCTGCAGGGCCTCAATGTCGTCTTTGACCCGCTGGATCAGCTGAGTCTGGTACTCGCGGATGGCGCCGCGGATGTGCGGACGAACAAACAGAGCATTGAAGCGCGAAAATATTCTGAACATTTCGTTGGCATTTTTGGCTGTGCCAAGTTGGTCGCGAAGTCTGGCGGTCATGCGCGCCTCCACTCTTTCGATGCGCTCATCATAGCGCCGTATGGTCGACTCCCACAGCTCCTGGCCCTCTTCCGAAATGTCCAACGCGTCAACTTCCTTTATTTTTTCATAGGCCACACGAACTTCTTCAATGGCATTGGCGTCAGCCACGTCCAGGCCGGCGTCAGCTGCCGTTCTCTGCGATTGACTTTGACTGTGCTCTTCGGCATCGCCTGAATTCACTGGTCTGAGCACTCGGCTTATCACCGAGCTTAGTTGTTCGTGCTGGCGCCGAAAATTCTGCATTATCTGAAGCCGGTTCTGTAGTCGCTTGTGGGAGGCTGTGATGCGCCAGACTATTTTGTTCTCGTCTCGTTTGCGCTTGGCCAAGTCTCTGAGAGTGGCCTGGAGGCGTTCGAACTCGTCATCCCACGCCTGGAACACTCCGAGGCAAGCTTTCATTATTTTTTCAAAGTCGTCAAAGTTGATGATCATGAGCCGCTGTGTGGACAGTACTTTGAGAATTTGGGTGGTGAGGTCCTTGGAAATGGCTTCGATTAGCTTGAGAGCCCGGTTCATCGGGTATCGTGTGTTCCGGATTCGTCTCATGTGGGTGAAGATGCTCTGGATGGCCAGAGTTATTTTGGCCAGCTCGGTGGCTGATATTAGCTCGTTGAGCGGAAAGTCTTTCATCAAAATGTTGTAGTCTTTGGCTGTTTCGAAGGCTTCTTTTAGGCCTGTGTCCGAGTCGAAGCTTACTGTGGCCATGAAACGTTTTCCGTGCCGAAGAATGTCTAGTGTTAGTGTTACTTCGATGGATTCGCGTTTTTCTGATATTCGGTTCAAGGCACGCTCTAAATTCAGCCAAAAGCTTATTTCCTGAAGCGCTGTTCCAGTAGATGGATCCCGGTCCAATTTTGTCACCTTTGAACACATTAGATTAATAGAATTAATTTAATTTAAAATTTTTTAATTTAGTCTAATTTTGGATTTTTATTTTTATTTAAAGATTAAAGGATGAACGTTCAATTCGTAGATTTTTTTTTCGTAGAACAATTATTTCATAGAATTTTTTTAAAGAAATAAATTCATAAACATTTATCTTTTTTTTTTCAGACTTTTATTCTCTCGTAATTTTTCACAGACAATAAATTGAAAAAATATTCAAATTTTTAATTGAAAAATTCAAGAGTTAATAAAACAAAATTTGTTGAAAGAAAAAAATTTGAATCAATTTGATCTTAATGTTTTTCTTTTAAAGTCTGCAGCATAAGTTCTATAAAATTAAAAATAATAATAAAATTTAAAAATAATACATTTGTTTTTTTTAAAAAGAATAAAATTTAAATTTAGTTTAATTTAGTATGAAAAAAAGTTTAGCCCAAAAAATTTAACATTATTATTATTATTTTAATGTTTAAATTAAATTGTTTTAAATTTTTTTACAAAATCTGTAAAAATTTAGTAGTAGCTTAAATGTAGAAAATTATAACATTGATCTCTTGATCACAAAGCTATTAATTAATCAGAAATTATTTGAAAAAATTTAGCTAGAAGAATTTAATGTTAAATGATTTAAATTTTTTCACAAATTCTAAAATGTTACATTTATTTTATTGAAAATTGAGAGATTAAATTTTGAAAACTTCAGCATTAATCTTTTAATCACAAGTCAGTTTTAAAGTCTTTAGTAGAAAAATTCTAATGTTATTTAATTATTTTGATAAGAAAAATGTCGAAAAAATTTAAGAACTTAGACATAATTTTTGTTCTTTTAGTGGTTTAGGAACTTGATGTTATTTTTTTGATTGATTTTTACATTTTAAAAAAATCTGTATCATTAAATAAATCAAGAATAATCTATTAAAATTGCAATTAATTTACTTAAAAAACCCCAAAGCTCATAAAATTTTTGAACGTTTTTGTTTTAATACAATTTACGTAAAATCTGGTAAATTTTTGATTTTTAAATTTATTTTATTTAAGGTAAATAGGCGTAATTTGACGTTAATTAATTTTCTAATTAATAAAAAAAATAATATTTCAAATAAGAAAATAATTAAAATCGAAAATTTATGGAGCCAGGTAATTTTCTAAATTTTAGCTAAATTTTTTTTGGCACTTAAATCTTTGTTTATTACTTACTTTTATTATTTTGAGTGTTTAAGATGTACTCTTTACTTTCTTGTTATCTTATAAAGGTTCAAAAAAAAATTTAAAACTTTAATTCTTTAAATTGATTATGAAATTTTTTTATTCTTAAATGGCTTTTTGGTCTAAATTCTTGATTTTTTTTCATCAAGACTCATTTCCAATTTAAAGTACAAAAATTTTGACTAAAGAAATTAAATTAATAAAATTAAATTAATAACTTTCTTATTTTCTTATAAAGTTTCCTTAATTTCAATAATAAACTCATTATTATATAAGATTAGAAAATAAACAATTAATACCAAAAGCTAAAATTTACTTTTTTTATTTCCCTGATCCATCTATTGACGCCCGATTGAAGCTGATTTAAAAAGTTGGTATCATCGACTTTGTCTGAAAAATCATCAACTTTAGGCTTTCTATTTTCATCAGTAGATTTTTTAATCATCTGCAAAACAGTCGGATGAATGACAAGATTAATTTCGGGTATTTCAATATTCTGCTGCAAATGAAGCAAACCCATCTCTACTTCAGCAATTTTTTTTTCCATTTGAGTAGCAAATTGATCACCACCATACAAACTCTGTGTGGCACCGGATGGAATGTCGCCAGCGCCGCCAGAACTTAGCTTTGAGTCAGCTGCCGGATTGGAGTCCATGTGACCTCGCTTGATGTAGCTCTTAAAATAGGGTGCTAATGTGTTGCTCACGTAGGAATGAAGGGTTTCGTATGGTGACGAATCAGACAAGGAAATGACTCTGACTTGGTTGTGAAATTTTTTGTCACTTTCGACCACTGCGCCGCGCTTGATTATCTGCACACTCAGACACTTTGGATTTGTGTAGTTCACCTCTGTCGAGATCAAAAATTGACTGATCAAGGCCTCGTCCGAGTTCTGCTCCGATTCTTCCTCATCTTTGAGTGTAAATCTTTGGATTATCAGCGTTCTACATTGGCTGTCACCAAGGAATTTCTTGATACATTCAATGCTTGATTTTTCATTAAAACACTTTTCAAGTTCTGGCAACGAGACCAAATTCGCGTCCAAAAGAGCTGGAATGAATTGTCTGAGATAGTTTATAAATGCGACATGGTCGGCAATGCTTGCTGGTTGAGTCCCAGTGCTGGGCTGTTGAGGAGATGATGATTGATCAGTGTCATTAGGCTCGATCATTACTCCCAATCTTTATATTTTCTAAATTATTGATTATTATCTATATTGGAAAAAACAAAAAATTTTAAGCTTTAAAATAAAATTCGAGTATCATATGGCGATGGAGGGTGTACATTAGAGCTAGTTCAAAACATAGAGAAATAAAATTTGAATTAATTACTAAGCTCTGAACTTAACTGAACTGAATACATTTAAAAATTTGAATCTATATTTATACATATTCATCATCTCGTGATTGAGGTCTTTAGTTAAGTTAGAATCTTTGAGGTCTTGTGTTGCATGGCATCCATGCTTAGAGGAGTATGGCACGCACAATTCCAGAGGGTGGATATGTCTTTTGTATTGGTTGCGATATTGTCCTAGATTAGGATTTTATCATTTTTTTTTCTCCTATTACTAATAGGAGAAAAAAAATGATTAAATCAAGCAACAAAAAAAAACATTATGATAATGTTTTTTTTTGTTGCTTGACACAAAGAAGACTCATTTTATAAAATAATTTCAAATAATTTATTAAATTTGTGAAAAGATTTGATGCAAATTAATTAAAATATACATCAGCAATTTTGTTCAATATAGACTTTCAATTTTGAATTTCCGAGACAAAAATAGAAATCGAATAAAAATGTCTTGGAAAGGAAACAAAATAATCTTAATTTTTTTTCAGTTTTTTTTTTTTTATAGGTCAATTAGAAATACATATTGAATGTAATTTAGCTATGCGATATACAATGAAAAGCGTTATCTGAAAATTCAAAGAATAAGTTGTCTGGATCTAAAAGCTAAATCTGATTTGAATCATTTTGAAAAATTTTGAATCTTTTTTAAGAATATAATTTGAAGAAATAAATAGCCTTTTAATTATTAGGAAATTTATATTTCAATTTACTAAGATTCCTTTTATGGATGGATATATCAAAAATCAGTTTACAATAGATTACACTTTTTTATAAAATTTAACAGTATATCACCCATTTAAAAGCCGTGAATCATGTATTTTTATTCCGCTAAACGAAAATTACCGATTTTAGCAAGTTCAGACTATAGCTCAGCTTTAATAAAATTAAATAAGAAATTTTGCAATGATTTTATTAATAAGATTATTTATATTATTTATAAAAAAATCATTATTTTACAAATAATAAAATAATAAATCTCAGGAAATTTTTAAGAGATGAAAATTTATAATATTTAAAATCCAATTATATCTTATTAATTCAAATTAAAAAATTATTGCACTTTAAATATAAGTGCTAAATTATCATTGTTTCTTGTTTATTTTAGTAATTTGTCCTCTTACACATTTCATCTAAATGTTTTTTTATTTATTTTTTTCATTTGAATTAATAAAATAAAATTGAAAATTGATAAAATTGAATATATTGATTTTATGAATTTTGAACTCTCAAAAATGAATGAAAAGAATATAAACTATGTTTATTTTATCACAGGTAATATTTTAATATTATAAATCACTAAAACATAACTATTATATGAAGAATATTAATATTCTGAATTATTCGAGAATGTCGATTTGGTCGTATGTTTTCACGGTCTAAAAATGAGATCGCCGTCAAAACCGATCAAATGATCAAAAAAAAAAACAACAACAGATATGTGAATTGGACCAGTTTGCTCTGCCCGCTTCCAACAATAATTTTTATTGAGAGAATTAAAAGCAATTTATCTCAAAAATAAAAAAAGTTTTCATTATGATAAAAAACAAAATTAAAGTTAAATATGATACTGAATTATTAAATGATTCAGTCAAAATAAAATTATTAAATATCAGCTGTCTTTGAATATGTTACTAATATTTAGTAAATAAAATTTAATTTTTCGTTTATGGGAGGTTGAAACTATTAAGCCAATTTAAATATTTAATTTAATCAATTTTATTTTTCAGCTTCTAATTCAATTCAAAATCCAGGCCAGGATTCAATTCAAAATCCAGCTCAGGATTCAATTCAAAATCCAGGCCAGGATTCAATTCGTCCAATTCAATCTGAAGCTTTTATTACTGGAAAATTCGGACGTAAGAATTCAATATTAAAAAAGACAAATTTTAAACTTTTGAAGGGCAAATTTTTTTTAAAAATAAAACACAGATGGTATGGTTCCTAAAACACTGACCCCAAATTTTGAATATTTTCTTGACCACACTCATTAAAAATATTTTAAAATTTTTTTGATAAATTTTTCAATTACTATTTAATTTTTGTTTTATTTAATATTAATTTTTTTGATTCAGTTTTTTTCCAAATTTTTTTTGCTTGAAAATTAAATCTTTCAAAGATTTAATTTTCAAGCAAAAAAATTCAGATTTTTTAAAATTAAAAGTTTTAATTTTAAAAAATCTGACCCCCACTGATCTCCAATTATTGTAAAGATTTACAACAACTTTCCAACAACGAGTCTAGTTTATTCAAGAAATACAGTTTTGAGATATTTAGGCTTTGTGAAGTTTAGTACAAAGGAACAGAACAAAATGTAAAAAAATTAAATAACAAATTAAATTGAATTTTTTTTCTAAAAGTTTAAAATTAATTCTGTTAATGCAGCATGGATCAACATTCAAAGTTGTATCAATTGTCAATGTCTGCTAATGATAAGCAAAATCTCTGCAATATGCACTACTCTCGATTGTATTGAAATTTAATTTATGCTAAACTCTGCAGATTTAGCAAGCCTTGATAATTGATGAAACTTTGAATGTTGCACTCTCTTGCATTTACAGAATTAAATTTAAACCTTTAGGAAAAAAGTTATTCAATTTTTTTACATTTTTTTCTGTTCTCTTTGTCATTTTTGTACTAAATTTCGCAAAACCAGATATTTAAATTTAAATAAAAAACTCAAAAAGTTATTTTATGAATCAAATTTAAAAACTCAAATACGACATACCATTCGATTCAGAATTTTCTCAAATTTTTTAATATGATGTTAGCTTCATTTTTATTTATTTTTGAAAGTTAGTGAAATTTTCTACAAAAATAATGGGGGTCCTTAAGGGATCAGTCGTATAAATTTTAGAGGGTAAGTAAGCGGCCAGGTTTTTAAAAATAATAAAAATCTTGGAAAAAACTAGTTTAATTTTCAAATAATGCAAGAGTTATTAACTAAATGACATATTAAAACTATTAATATGAATATCTTTATCAAATAAGTGGGGTCAAAAAATTTTGAAAATTTGGGGGTCTGTGTTTTAGTTGAACACGATGTAAATTCATTGGAAATTTTTTGAAAAAAATTGATTAAAACTTTTAAATTTTAGGCTTTGGCATTACAACTGCCTTTAACATCATTGGATTTGTTGTGATTATTTGCGCTCTTATCGGAGGAATGTTCTTAATTCCTCAATACAAAAATTTTCAAGAAGTTAAATCCAATGTTACCAAACTCAAATTTGAGATAGAATCATGCAAGAGGGAAAATGAGAAGTTACAGAATGGAGGTAAAAAAATTGCTTTATCGAGATTTAGAATTGATAAAAAGACATGCAAAAATTTTTCTCCATACTCAATATAGAAAAAAAAATTTTTCCTTTATTAAAGGCTTAAATCAAGTTTTTTTTTTAGCATTTGGTGCAGCAGGAGAAATTAAAAAAAAATCAGAAAAAACAAGTTTTTCTTTTCTTTTATATTACAGTGGTGATTTGATAACAGTATTTTACGAAAAATTACGTAAAATTTCGTGAATTAACCAAATTTTACCACATTTTACGTTAATAAACGTAAAATCCGAAAAGTGAAAAAGAGGTATTTTACGATAAATTACGTAAATTTTCAAGATTTTGAGATAATTTTGGTAAAATCTGGTAAAATTCAAAACGGCCTTTTCCAAATTCAAAACTTTTGAAAAAAATGTCTATTTTTTCCAAAAATCGAAAATTTAAATGGGCTTTTTCTTACAACGATTTTAAAAATAACAATTTTATAAACTAATTGACGGAAAAAAAAAACTTTCCTTAATTCTAGATTTTTGGAAAAAACAGACAAATTTTTTTCATAAATTTTGAATTTTTAATTGGCCGTTTTGAATTTTACAAAATTTTACCAAAATTATCTAAAAATCTTGAAAATTTACGTAATTTTTCGTAAAATACTGTTATCAAATCACCACTGTAATATTTTAACAAAACTGCACCTGAAAAACGCACAAGAATTCAAATTTATATAAACTTTAATTAAAAGTCGAAGTAATAAAAATCATATTCATTTCTATTATTTTGTTTTTTTTAATTCTGTGTTTTACACCATTTGAAATAATTAATATTTTTCGTTTATCGATAATTTTAGGATCAAAACGTTCTTACTATATTTGATTTTAATTTTTTTTCAAGGAAAAATATTATGCAAATTCGAGATGGATTCATTCAAGAAAGAAAATGAAAATTGTCAGAACGAAATTAAACGAATTCAGAATGAAGGTAATTTTATCGATATTATTTAAATGATCAGCATTTTTTTATTTTTTAAGTATTTTAATCGAATGAGTACATAGATATAAAAATAAACAGTAAAAAATAATAAACGATTAGTTATTTACAGATAAAACTATCATTAAAAAAGTAAATAAGACATTGTGAATTTTGGTACAAAAAACAAAAACAAAATATTAAAATTGCCAAAGTATAAGTTCTGAAGGATCAAAACATTTCTGTAAATTGTAGCAAATGATATATCTTTTCTACCACCACTTTAAGTTAGATTTTTTATATAATATAATATAATATCTAAAATTTACAATTTTCTGAGATTAGCAGATTAATTGCAGATTTTGCAGAATCAGTATATTTGTGGTACAAAGCATGTATTAGTTGCTTCAATTTTCAAAACATGTTCTTGTCTATCATAACTTAAGCTTTGGCATTTTTCATATTTTGTTTTTGTTTTTTTTTTACCAAAATTCACAATACCAATAACTAAATGTACAGTAATAACAGTTTTTTTTTTAATTAGAAATATTTAAAATTTCATCCGAATTTAAAGAAAAGAAAATCTTAAATATTTAATAAATAATAATTTGCAATATAAATCTTTTTAATTTTTATCAAAGAAATTTGGCCCCATTAATTTCGAGTCAAGTTGGTTTAGCGTTGTTCACCAAGTCTGGCGTTTCCATATGCATATGTGCTTCTGTGTTAGATATTAGCACCAGATCATCCGCAAAGTCTTAGTCTTCAAGTTTTGCAGTTAATCCCCATTGAATACCCCTCGCACTAACAGTTGTTTTCTTCATTACATAGTCAATCATTATAAGGAATAGTGTCGGAGAGAGAACGCAGCCTTGTCTGACTCCTGTATACACTTTGAAATTCTCAGATTTTCCTTTTTCCAGAATCACGCTGCACTCGAAATTCTCGTAGAAGAGTTTAATAAAGTTAACTATCTTCTGTGGTAGGCCATAAGATCTTAACATGGCCCACAAGGTTTCTATGTGTATGCTATCTAAGGCTTTCTTGAAGTCAATGAAGTTTAGATACAGGGGGCTATTCCATTCAAGACTTTGTTCTATGATGTTCCTTAGTGTAAATATCTGGTCTATGCATCCTCTACCTCGTCTAAAACCTGCTTGTTCTTCTCTAAGTATAACATCCAAGGAGTTCCTTATTCTTTCCAGTATTATGCTACAGAACGCCTTGCTTGCTATTGGTAGCAGTGTTATTCCTCGCCAATTGTCACAAATCATTTTGTTCCCTTTCTTTGGGAGCCTGACTATTAAGCCTTTTGACCAGTCTTCTGGTATGATTTCTTGCCGCCATATCTTGCTGAAGAGATCTTGCAATATCCCTATTGTGATCCTACCGTCAGCTTTCAACATTTCTGCTGTGACTCCGTCAATACCCGGGGCTTTTCTGTTCTTCAAAGCCTTTATCACAGCTTCTATTTCTTTTAGGCTTGGCACTTCTGTGTTAATATCGAGGTCAGTGTTAGCTGCTTCAGGTCTTGAAGACTCTAAAGGTTCTGGTCTATTTAGAACTTTTCTAAAGTGTTCAACCCATCTTTGCCCTTGCTTTTTTTCAGTTGTTAGGATACGACCTTCATTGTCTTTCACTAATGTTGTTCTTTTCTGTGAAGAGCAACATATCGAATTAGTGATCTTGTGTAGCTTCTGTAGGTCCCCTTTTGAGCTGGCTTCTTCTGCTTCGCTAGCACACTGGTTTATATAGTTCCTATTATCACGCCTTGCTCCTTTCTTTACAAGTCTGTTCTTTATTCCATATGATACTTCTAATTTCTCGCGGATTTGGTCAGATTTTGCTTGAAGCATTTTCGCTTTGATTTCCCCTCTTTCAGCTATCAGTGCCCATGTCTCATCGGATATCCACTTTTTCCTTTGATGTTTTACAAATCCGAGAACCTCTTCTGCTGTTTTACAATAGGCTTCCCGAATTTCTGACCATCTTCTCTGTATATCCGAATCCTCTTGGTGTTCAAGTTTTTGAAGGTTCCTTCTTAGCTTTGTGCTGTATTCTGTTTTACGTTTGGGATCAGTTAGAGACCAACATCGTATTTCTTCTCTGCATTTCTCTGATAGGTTTTACTCAATTTCAACTTTTTACACGCTCCTACCAGATAGTGATCACTATATATGCCTGCTCCTCTAAAGACTTTGGTGTCATTTAGGGAAGACCTCCATCTCCTATTGATCATTATATGATCAATTTGGTTAAAAGATTTCTTATCTGGAGATCGCCATGTCAGTTTGTGTATATTTTTGTGCTGAAACATTGTTCCACCTAATACAGAGGTTGTTAGTCATGCATAAATCTACTAGTCTTTCACCGTTATTATTTCTTTCTCCGCTACCGTGGGTTCCCATGCACTTTCAAACCCATAGTTGTCACTTCCAACTTTCGCATTCATGTCGCCCATTACTATCATGAGGTCATGTCGAGGCATTTTATCTAAAGTTCCTTGTAGCTGTTCGTAGAATATATATTTTCCTCTTCATTTGCTTCGTTAGTTGGGGAATAACATTGTATGATGGATATGTTACAATGCTTCCCCTTTAGCCGTGTGCGAATCAGTCTTTCACTTATAGGTCCCCATTCCATCATGGCATCCTTTGCTTGTTTTGAAAGAATTATCCTTATGCCGTGTTGTCTTGTGTTTTCAGATCCAGAATACAGGAAAGTCCATCTACTGTTGTTTACTTGGCCTGATCCTGTCCAGCGACTTTCACTTATACCTAGCACCTCTAAACCGTATTTCTCCATGACCAGTGCGGCTTGAGCGCATCTTGATGTTTCGGACATGGTTCTGACATTCCAGGTTCCGACTCTACATCTGTGTTTTGCAGTAAATATCCCACTCTGCTTGCAACCTCCCCGTAGGTTTTCAGTTTCAAGCATCATGACTGACGTTGCTTCGGCCATTGGGATGTTACCACTACTCCTTTGAGCTTCTTTCTGGTTTTTTGATTTCTTTGTAACTAGCTTGCATACTTAGGCGGTCGGGTAAATAGCCCTACGGGCTTGCAGAAGAGCCTTTGGTGTAGGTGATACCTTTCAACCGCATAATTCCCATTTTTTTAACTTTTTCTACTCCGAATTCCTTCAGGAGGATTCGAACCAACAACCTTTTTTTTTTTTTTTAAAGCGGCTGACCGAACCATTACACCATCAGCTCGACATTTTTTGTAATATTTTAACAAAACTGCACCTATAAAACGCACAAGAATTCAAATTTATATAAACTTTAATTAAAAGTCGAAGTAATAAAAATCATATTCATTTCTATTATTTTGTTTTTTTTAATTCTGTGTTTTACACCATTTGAAATAATTAATATTTTTCGTTTATCGATAATTTTAGGATCAAAACGTTCTTACTATATTTGATTTTAATTTTTTTTCAAGGAAAAATATTATGCAAATTCGAGATGGATTCATTCAAGAAAGAAAATGAAAATTGTCAGAACGAAATTAAACGAATTCAGAATGAAGGTAATTTTATCGATATTATTTAAATGATCAGCATTTTTTTATTTTTTAAGTATTTTAATCGAATGAGTACATAGATATAAAAATAAACAGTAAAAAATAATAAACGATTAGTTATTTACAGATAAAACTATCATTAAAAAAGTAAATAAGACATTGTGAATTTTGGTACAAAAAACAAAAACAAAATATTAAAATTGCCAAAGTATAAGTTCTGAAGGATCAAAACATTTCTGTAAATTGTAGCAAATGATATATCTTTTCTACCACCACTTTAAGTTAGATTTTTTATATAATATAATATAATATCTAAAATTTACAATTTTCTGAGATTAGCAGATTAATTGCAGATTTTGCAGAATCAGTATATTTGTGGTACAAAGCATGTATTAGTTGCTTCAATTTACAAAACATGTTCTTGTCTATCATAACTTAAGCTTTGGCATTTTTCATATTTTGTTTTTGTTTTTTTTTTACCAAAATTCACAATACCAATAACTAAATGTACAGTAATAACAGTTTTTTTTTTAATTAGAAATATTTAAAATTTCATCCGAATTTAAAGAAAAGAAAATCTTAAATATTTAATAAATAATAATTTGCAATATAAATCTTTTTAATTTTTATCAAAGAAATTTGGCCCCATTAATTTCGAGTCAAGTTGGTTTAGCGTTGTTCACCAAGTCTGGCGTTTTCATATGCATATGTGCTTCTGTGTTAGATATTAGCACCAGATCATCCGCAAAGTCTTAGTCTTCAAGTTTTGCAGTTAATCCC
This sequence comes from Brachionus asplanchnoidis, assembly GCA_025491095.1. Taxonomy (NCBI): domain Eukaryota; kingdom Metazoa; phylum Rotifera; class Eurotatoria; order Ploima; family Brachionidae; genus Brachionus; species Brachionus asplanchnoidis. The sequence continues at coordinate 3,610,394 of JAILYF010000006.1, forward strand.
CATTGAATACCCCTCGCACTAACAGTTGTTTTCTTCATTACATAGTCAATCATTATAAGGAATAGTGTCGGAGAGAGAACGCAGCCTTGTCTGACTCCTGTATACACTTTGAAATTCTCAGATTTTCCTTTTTCCAGAATCACGCTGCACTCGAAATTCTCGTAGAAGAGTTTAATAAAGTTAACTATCTTCTGTGGTAGGCCATAAGATCTTAACATGGCCCACAAGGTTTCTATGTGTATGCTATCTAAGGCTTTCTTGAAGTCAATGAAGTTTAGATACAGGGGGCTATTCCATTCAAGACTTTGTTCTATGATGTTCCTTAGTGTAAATATCTGGTCTATGCATCCTCTACCTCGTCTAAAACCTGCTTGTTCTTCTCTAAGTATAACATCCAAGGAGTTCCTTATTCTTTCCAGTATTATGCTACAGAACGCCTTGCTTGCTATTGGTAGCAGTGTTATTCCTCGCCAATTGTCACAAATCATTTTGTTCCCTTTCTTTGGGAGCCTGACTATTAAGCCTTTTGACCAGTCTTCTGGTATGATTTCTTGCCGCCATATCTTGCTGAAGAGATCTTGCAATATCCCTATTGTGATCCTACCGTCAGCTTTCAACATTTCTGCTGTGACTCCGTCAATACCCGGGGCTTTTCTGTTCTTCAAAGCCTTTATCACAGCTTCTATTTCTTTTAGGCTTGGCACTTCTGTGTTAATATCGAGGTCAGTGTTAGCTGCTTCAGGTCTTGAAGACTCTAAAGGTTCTGGTCTATTTAGAACTTTTCTAAAGTGTTCAACCCATCTTTGCCCTTGCTTTTTTTCAGTTGTTAGGATACGACCTTCATTGTCTTTCACTAATGTTGTTCTTTTCTGTGAAGAGCAACATATCGAATTAGTGATCTTGTGTAGCTTCTGTAGGTCCCCTTTTGAGCTGGCTTCTTCTGCTTCGCTAGCACACTGGTTTATATAGTTCCTATTATCACGCCTTGCTCCTTTCTTTACAAGTCTGTTCTTTATTCCATATGATACTTCTAATTTCTCGCGGATTTGGTCAGATTTTGCTTGAAGCATTTTCGCTTTGATTTCCCCTCTTTCAGCTATCAGTGCCCATGTCTCATCGGATATCCACTTTTTCCTTTGATGTTTTACAAATCCGAGAACCTCTTCTGCTGTTTTACAATAGGCTTCCCGAATTTCTGACCATCTTCTCTGTATATCCGAATCCTCTTGGTGTTCAAGTTTTTGAAGGTTCCTTCTTAGCTTTGTGCTGTATTCTGTTTTACGTTTGGGATCAGTTAGAGACCAACATCGTATTTCTTCTCTGCATTTCTCTGATAGGTTTTACTCAATTTCAACTTTTTACACGCTCCTACCAGATAGTGATCACTATATATGCCTGCTCCTCTAAAGACTTTGGTGTCATTTAGGGAAGACCTCCATCTCCTATTGATCATTATATGATCAATTTGGTTAAAAGATTTCTTATCTGGAGATCGCCATGTCAGTTTGTGTATATTTTTGTGCTGAAACATTGTTCCACCTAATACAGAGGTTGTTAGTCATGCATAAATCTACTAGTCTTTCACCGTTATTATTTCTTTCTCCGCTACCGTGGGTTCCCATGCACTTTCAAACCCATAGTTGTCACTTCCAACTTTCGCATTCATGTCGCCCATTACTATCATGAGGTCATGTCGAGGCATTTTATCTAAAGTTCCTTGTAGCTGTTCGTAGAATATATATTTTCCTCTTCATTTGCTTCGTTAGTTGGGGAATAACATTGTATGATGGATATGTTACAATGCTTCCCCTTTAGCCGTGTGCGAATCAGTCTTTCACTTATAGGTCCCCATTCCATCATGGCATCCTTTGCTTGTTTTGAAAGAATTATCCTTATGCCGTGTTGTCTTGTGTTTTCAGATCCAGAATACAGGAAAGTCCATCTACTGTTGTTTACTTGGCCTGATCCTGTCCAGCGACTTTCACTTATACCTAGCACCTCTAAACCGTATTTCTCCATGACCAGTGCGGCTTGAGCGCATCTTGATGTTTCGGACATGGTTCTGACATTCCAGGTTCCGACTCTACATCTGTGTTTTGCAGTAAATATCCCACTCTGCTTGCAACCTCCCCGTAGGTTTTCAGTTTCAAGCATCATGACTGACGTTGCTTCGGCCATTGGGATGTTACCACTACTCCTTTGAGCTTCTTTCTGGTTTTTTGATTTCTTTGTAACTAGCTTGCATACTTAGGCGGTCGGGTAGTTAGCCCTACGGGCTTGCAGAAGAGCCTTTGGTGTAGGTGATACCTTTCAACCGCATAATTCCCATTTTTTTAACTTTTTCTACTCCGAATTCCTTCAGGAGGATTCGAACCAACAACCTTTTTTTTTTTTTTTTAAAGCGGCTGACCGAACCATTACACCATCAGCTCGACATTTTTTGTAATATTTTAACAAAACTGCACCTGAAAAACGCACAAGAATTCAAATTTATATAAACTTTAATTAAAAGTCGAAGTAATAAAAATCATATTCATTTCTATTATTTTGTTTTTTTTAATTCTGTGTTTTACACCATTTGAAATAATTAATATTTTTCGTTTATCGATAATTTTAGGATCAAAACGTTCTTACTATATTTGATTTTAATTTTTTTTCAAGGAAAAATATTATGCAAATTCGAGATGGATTCATTCAAGAAAGAAAATGAAAATTGTCAGAACGAAATTAAACGAATTCAGAATGAAGGTAATTTTATCGATATTATTTAAATGATCAGCATTTTTTTATTTTTTAAGTATTTTAATCGAATGAGTACATAGATATAAAAATAAACAGTAAAAAATAATAAACGATTAGTTATTTACAGATAAAACTATCATTAAAAAAGTAAATAAGACATTGTGAATTTTGGTACAAAAAACAAAAACAAAATATTAAAATTGCCAAAGTATAAGTTCTGAAGGATCAAAACATTTCTGTAAATTGTAGCAAATGATATATCTTTTCTACCACCACTTTAAGTTAGATTTTTTATATAATATAATATAATATCTAAAATTTACAATTTTCTGAGATTAGCAGATTAATTGCAGATTTTGCAGAATCAGTATATTTGTGGTACAAAGCATGTATTAGTTGCTTCAATTTACAAAACATGTTCTTGTCTATCATAACTTAAGCTTTGGCATTTTTCATATTTTGTTTTTGTTTTTTTTTTACCAAAATTCACAATACCAATAACTAAATGTACAGTAATAACAGTTTTTTTTTTAATTAGAATTATTTAAAATTTCATCCGAATTTAAAGAAAAGAAAATCTTAAATATTTAATAAATAATAATTTGCAATATAAATGTTTTTATTTTTTATCAAAGAATATTAGAAAAGCATGAAAAATCATTTGTTCAACGATAAGAGCTTGTCTTGATTTACTTGGTCTGCCTCTTTTACGTTTTTTTTACAAACCAAAATGTCACTTAACATTTCTTAGATTTTTATAAATAAAATTATGTTTCATAGATTAAGTTTTTATTATGTCTCTATAAGGGTAGTTTTGAAGTCCCAAATTAAAGTCCTTACTTGGTCTTAACTTGAGACTTGTGAATTTTAAACAATTCTGGTCTCCTTTTTAATAAATCAAAAGGAAACCAAAATAGCATTTGTTTGATTATTCAAACATATATTTACCAATAATAAAAATAAAATTATTTACTGATCAAAAATTATTTTTACTAGACAACCTTAATAAAAATACTTATAATTTAATTAATATACTGATCATTTAATAAGCATACTGATAATTTCAATTAAAAACTGATCATTTAGGCTAAAATCAAGTTTTTTTTTTAGCATTTGGTGCAGCACCAGGAATTAAGAAAAAAAAAGAAAAAACTAGTTCTTTTTTTCCTTTTATATTACAGTGTTGATTTGATAACAGTATTTTACGAAAAATTACGTAAAATTTCGTGAATTAACCAAATTTTACCACATTTTACGTTAATTAACGTAAAATCCGAAAAGTGAAAAATAGGTATTTAACGAAAAATTACGTAAATTTTCAAGATTTTGAGATAATTTTGGTAAAATTTGGTAAAATTCAAAACGGCCTTTTCCAAATTCAAAATTTTTGAAAAAAATGTCTATTTTTTCCAAAAATCGAAAATTTAAGAAGGCTTTTTCTTACAACGATTTTAAAAATAACAATTTTATAAACTAATTTATGGAAAAAAAAACTTTCCTAAATTTTCGATTTTTGGAAAATAGAGACAAATTTTTTTCATAAATTTTGAATTTTGAATTGGCAGTTTTAAATTTTACCAAATTTTACCAAAATTATCTCAAAATCTTGAAAATTTACGTAATTTTTCGTTAAATACCTATTTTTCACTTTTCGGATTTTACGTTAAATAACGTAATATGTGGTAAAATTTGGTAAATTCACGATATTTTACGTAATTTTTCGTAAAATACTGTTATCAAATCAACACTGAAATATGTTAACAAAAATGCTTCTGAAAAATGCACCAGAACTTATATTTATATAAACTTAAACTAAAAATCTAAATAATAAAAATCATGTTCATTTCTTTTTTTTTATTTTTTTTAATTCTGGGTTTTACACCATTTGAAATAATTAATGTTTTTCGTTTATCGATAATTTTAGGATCAAAACGTTCTTACTATATTTGATTTTAATTTTTTTAAGGAAAAAGATTATGCAAATTCGAGATAGAATCATGCAAGAAAGAAAATGAAAATTGTCAGAACGAAATTAAGCGAATTCAGAATGAAGGTAAAATTAATTAAAATTTTTTTTTTCAAATTTCACTTTATTTTTTTTTTAAGAAAATAGACTTTTCAAATACAGGATCGATTCCTGTAAGAAAGAAAGTGAAAAATTACAGAATGAAGGTAAAATTGATTAATAAAAATTATTTTTTATATATATTTGATTTTATTATTTTAAGAAAAAAGATTTTGCAAATTCGAGATGGATTCATTCAAGAAAGAAAATGAAAATTGTCAGAACGAAATTAAACGAATTCAGAATGAAGGTAATTTTATCGATATTATTTAAATGATCAGCATTTTTTTATTTTTTAAGTATTTTAATCGAATGAGTACATAGATATAAAAATAAACAGTAAAAAATAATAAACGATTAGTTATTTACAGATAAAACTATCATTAAAAAAGTAAATAAGACATTGTGAATTTTGGTACAAAAAACAAAAACAAAATATTAAAATTGCCAAAGTATAAGTTCTGAAGGATCAAAACATTTCTGTAAATTGTAGCAAATGATATATCTTTTCTACCACCACTTTAAGTTAGATTTTTTATATAATATAATATAATATCTAAAATTTACAATTTTCTGAGATTAGCAGATTAATTGCAGATTTTGCAGAATCAGTATATTTGTGGTACAAAGCATGTATTAGTTGCTTCAATTTACAAAACATGTTCTTGTCTATCATAACTTAAGCTTTGGCATTTTTCATATTTTGTTTTTGTTTTTTTTTTACCAAAATTCACAATACCAATAACTAAATGTACAGTAATAACATTTTTTTTTTTAATTAGAATTATTTAAAATTTCATCCGAATTTAAAGAAAAGAAAATCTTAAATATTTAATAAATAATAATTTGCAATATAAATGTTTTTATTTTTTATCAAAGAATATTAGAAAAGCATGAAAAATCATTTGCTCAACGATAAGAGCTTGTCTTGATTTACTTGGTCTGCCTCTTTTACGTTTTTTTTACAAACCAAAATGTCACTTAACATTTCTTAGATTTTTATAAATAAAATTATGTTTCATAGATTAAGTTTTTATTATGTCTCTATAAGGGTAGTTTTGAAGTCCCAAATTAAAGTCCTTACTTGGTCTTAACTTGAGACTTGTGAATTTTAAACAATTCTGGTCTCCATTTTAATAAATCAAAAGGAAACCAAAATAGCATTTGTTTGATTATTCAAACATATATTTACCAATAATAAAAATAAAATTATTTACTGATCAAAAATTATTTTTACTAGACAACCTTAATAAAAATACTTATAATTTAATTAATATACTGATCATTTAATAAGCATACTGATAATTTCAATTAAAAACTCATCATTTAAAAAGAAGTCAAAAATCATATTAAAATAATTGACGTTCATGTCAAAGTCTTCCTCAAAAAATGCGTAGTCCAACCCAAGACCAACACGCTTATTTTTATAATTTTAAAACTAAAATTTGATTATTAATTCTAATAAAATAATAATTATCTTACAATTTTTTAGACGAAAATCAACTAATGCGTGACAAAATTCAAAATCTTGAAAATCAAATAAAAATTTTACTCGAGCAGGATAAATTCTTCGAGGTAGAAAATCATTTTCTCACCAAAGATCTAGAGTTATGTCGAAATGCTAATGATCCTCAAAAGAAACAACTTTTTTAATTTTAGAATATATAGTTCAGAAATGATGATTTTTTTTGTATTTTTTGACTCAATGTCGATTTAAAAAATTAATAAAAGAATTTATGATGCTTTTTTATTTCTATTTTTAAAAAAAATGGTTAAATTTAAATATCTTTTACAATTTTTCTGCACTTTTAATACCTAGGCTAGGAGTATTTGAAATTTACAAAATTTTAAATGGTTAAAATTTGTCTTTACGAATTAATGATACTTTTTTACCCTTTTTTATATAATTGATCTCTTAAGCTGAAAATGACATTTCTTTTTTGAGAGAATTCTTGATCTAATATTTCGAAAAAAATAATCGATTTCTATATTTTAGGCATCGTATCGGACAGCCCACCATCACATGCAAATAGACAAAGTTTCATTTCAGGATAAGTCTTAGATAACTTTAGCAAAAATTTATCAAAGTTTTCTTTTTTTTCAAAATTTGTATCAAATTTAACTGTGTTCTAAAAAAATTTCACTTTTTTGAAAATATAATTTATGTTAACAAGCGTAACAAAGGTTTTTAAAATTCTGTAAGTCTTCTCAGAATGAGAGGTTTTAATAAAGTAATTTAAATAGATTTTTTCTTTGATGGAATTTAAAATAACTATTTTAAAAAAATCAAAATAAATTAATTTTCATTTTTACTAAAAAGAACAATCAGATCTCTTGAATAATCAAAATAACGTGTAAGAATTCTTCTGATTCTGATAAATAATGAAACAGGGATTTTAAAATAAAATTCGAGTATCATATGGCGATGGAGGGTGTACATCAGAGCTAGTTCAAAACAGAGAAAAATAAAATTTGAATTAATTACTAAGCTCTGAACTTAACTGAACTGAATACATTTAAAAATTCGATTCTATATTTATACATATTCATCATCTCGTGATTGAGGTCTTTAGTTAAGTTAGAATCTTTGAGGTCTTGTGTTGCATGGCATCCATGCTTAGAGGAGTATGGCACGCACAATTCCAGAGGGTGGATATGTCTTTTGTATTGGTTGCGATATTGTCCTAGATTAGGATTTTATCATTTTTTTTTCTTCTATTATAATGTTTTTTTTTGTTGCTTGACACAAAGAAGACTCATTTAATAAAATAATTTCAAATAATTTATTAAATTTGTGAAAAGATTTGATGCAAATTAATTAAAATATGCATCAAAGACCGCATCTTTGTTCAATATAGACTTTCAATTTTGAATTTCCGAGACAAAAATAGAAATCGAATAAAAATGTCTTGGAAAGGAAACAAAATAATCTTAATTTTTTTTCAGTTTTTTTTTTTTTATAGGTCAATTAGAAATAAATATTGAATGTAATTTAGCTATGCGATATACAATGAAAAGCGTTATCTGAAAATTCAAAGAATAAGTTGTCTGGATCTAAAAACTAAATCTGATTTGAATCATTTTGAAAAATTTTGAATCTTTTTTAAGAATATAATTTGAAGAAATAAATAGCCTTTTAATTATTAGGAAATTTATATTTCAATTTACTAAGATTCCTTTTATGGATGGATATATCAAAAATCAGTTTACAATAGATTACACTTTTTTATAAAATTTAACAGTATATCACCCATTTAAAAGCCGTGAATCATGTATTTTTATTCCGCTAAACGAAAATTACCGATTTTAGCAAGTTCAGACTATAGCTCAGCTTTAATAAAATTAAATAAGAAATTTTGCAATGATTTTATTAATAAGATTATTTATATTATTTATAAAAAAATCATTATTTTACAAATAATAAAATAATAAATCTCAGGAAATTTTTAAGAGATGAAAATTTATAATATTTAAAATCCAATTATATCTTATTAATTCAAATTAAAAAATTATTGCACTTTAAATATAAGTGCTAAATTATCATTGTTTCTTGTTTATTTTAGTAATTTGTCCTCTTACACATTTCATCTAAATGTTTTTTTATTTATTTTTTTCATTTGAATTAATAAAATAAAATTGAAAATTGATAAAATTGAATATATTGATTTTATGAATTTTGAACTCTCAAAAATGAATGAAAAGAATATAAACTATGTTTATTTTATCACAGGTAATATTTTAATATTATAAATCACTAAAACATAACTATTATATGAAGAATATTAATATTCTGAATTATTCGAGAATGTCGATTTGGTCGTATGTTTTCACGGTCTAAAAATGAGATCGCCGTCAAAACCGATCAAATGATCAAAAAAAAAAAACAACAACAGATATGTGAATTGGACCAGTTTGCTCTGCCCGCTTCCAACAATAATTTTTATTGAGAGAATTAAAAGCAATTTATCTCAAAAATAAAAAAAGTTTTCATTATGATAAAAAACAAAATTAAAGTTAAATATGATACTGAATTATTAAATGATTCAGTCAAAATAAAATTATTAAATATCAGCTGTCTTTGAATATGTTACTAATATTTAGTAAATAAAATTTAATTTTTCGTTTATGGGAGGTTGAAACTATTAAGCCAATTTAAATATTTAATTTAATCAATTTTATTTTTCAGCTTCTAATTCAATTCAAAATCCAGGCCAGGATTCAATTCAAAATCCAGCTCAGGATTCAATTCAAAATCCAGGCCAGGATTCAATTCGTCCAATTCAATCTGAAGCTTTTATTACTGGAAAATTCGGACGTAAGAATTCAATATTAAAAAAGACAAATTTTAAACTTTTGAAGGGCAAATTTTTTTTAAAAATAAAACACAGATGGTATGGTTCCTAAAACACTGACCCCAAATTTTGAATATTTTCTTGACCACACTCATTAAAAATATTTTAAAATTTTTTTGATAAATTTTTCAATTACTATTTAATTTTTGTTTTATTTAATATTAATTTTTTTGATTCAGTTTTTTTCCAAATTTTTTTTGCTTGAAAATTAAATCTTTCAAAGATTTAATTTTCAAGCAAAAAAATTCAGATTTTTTAAAATTAAAAGTTTTAATTTTAAAAAATCTGACCCCCACTGATCTCCAATTATTGTAAAGATTTACAACAACTTTCCAACAACGAGTCTAGTTTATTCAAGAAATACAGTTTTGAGATATTTAGGCTTTGTGAAGTTTAGTACAAAGGAACAGAACAAAATGTAAAAAAATTAAATAACAAATTAAATTGAATTTTTTTTCTAAAAGTTTAAAATTAATTCTGTTAATGCAGCATCGATCAACATTCAAAGTTGTATCAATTGATTCAAAAAATGCAAGAGTTATTAACTAAATGACATATTAAAACTATTAATATGAATATCTTTATCAAATAAGTGGGGTCACAAAATTTTGAAAATTTGGGGGTCTGTGTTTTAGTTGAACACGATGTAAATTCATTGGAAATTTTTTGAAAAAAATTGATTAAAACTTTTAAATTTTAGGCTTTGGCATTACAACTGCTTTTAACATCATTGGATTTGTTGTGATTATTTGCGCTCTTATCGGAGGAATGTACTTAATTCCTCAATACAAAAATTTTCAAGAAGTTAAATCCAATGTTACCAAACTCAAATTTGAGATAGAATCATGCAAGAGGGAAAATGAAAATTGTCAGAACAAAATCAAACAAATTCAGAATGAAGGTAAAATAAATTAAAATTTTTTTTTTCAAATTTCATTTTATTTTTTTTTAAAGAAAATAGACTTTTCAAATACAGGATCGATTCCTGTAAGAAAGAAAGTGAGAAATTACAGAATGAAGGTAAAATTGATTAATAAAAATTATTTTTTATATATATTTGATTTTATTTTTTTAAGAAAAAAGATTTTGCAAATTCGAGATAGAATCATTCAAGAAAGAAAATGAAAATTGTCAGAACGAAATCAAACGAATTCAGAATGAAGGTAATTTTATCGATATTATTTAAATGATCAGCATTTTTTTATTTTTTAAGTATTTTAATCGAATGATTAGTACATAGATATAAAAATAAACAGTAAAAAATAATAAACGATTAGTTATTTACAGATAAAACTATCATTAAAAAAGTAAATAAGACATTGTGAATTTTGGTACAAAAAACAAAAACAAAATATTAAAAGTGCCAAAGTATAAGTTCTGAAGGATCAAAACATTTCTGTAAATTGTAGCAAATGATATATCTTTTCTACCACCACTTTAAGTTAGATTTTTTATATAATATAATATAATATCTAAAATTTACAATTTTCTGAGATTAGCAGATTAATTGCAGATTTTGCAGAATCAGTATATTTGTGGTACAAAGCATGTATTAGTTGCTTCAATTTTCAAAACATGTTCTGGTTTATCATAACTTAAGCTTTGGCATTTTTCATATTTTGTTTTTGTTTTTTTTTTACCAAAATTCACAATACCAATAACTAAATGTACAGTAATAACAGTTTTTTTTTAATTAGAATTATTTAAAATTTCATCCGAATTTAAAGAAAAGAAAATCTTAAATATTTAATAAATAATAATTTGCAATATAAATGTTTTTATTTTTTATCAAAGAATATTAGAAAAGCATGAAAAATCATTTGCTCAACGATAAGAGCTTGTCTTGATTTACTTGGTCTGCCTCTTTTACGTTTTTTTTACAAACCAAAATGTCACTTAACATTTCTTAGATTTTTATAAATAAAATTATGTTTCATAGATTAAGTTTTTATTATGTCTCTATAAGGGTAGTTTTGAAGTCCCAAATTAAAGTCCTTACTTGGTCTTAACTTGAGACTTGTGAATTTTAAACAATTCTGGTCTCCATTTTAATAAATCAAAAGGAAACCAAAATAGCATTTGTTTGATTATTCAAACATATATTTACCAATAATAAAAATAAAATTATTTACTGATCAAAAATTATTTTTACTAGACAACCTTAATAAAAATACTTATAATTTAATTAATATACTGATCATTTAATAAGCATACTGATAATTTCAATTAAAAACTGATCATTTAGGCTAAAATCAAGTTTTTTTTTAAGCATTTGGTGCAGCACCAGGAATTAAGAAAAAAAAAGAAAAAACTAGTTCTTTTTTTCCTTTTATATTACAGTGTTGATTTTATAACAGTATTTTACGAAAAATTATGTAAAATTTCGTGAATTAACCAAATTTTACCACTATTACGTTAATTAACGTAAAATCCGAAAAATGAAAAAGAGGTATTTTACGATAAATTACGTAAATTTTCAAGATTTTGAGATAATTTTGGTAAAATTTAGTAAAATTCAAAACGGCCAATTAAAAATTCAAAATTTTTGAAAAAAATGTCTGTTTTTTCCAAATATCGAAAATTTAAGAAGGCTTTTTTTACAACGATTTTATATATATATTTGATTTTATTATTTTAAGAAAAAAGATTTTGCAAATTCGAGATGGATTCATTCAAGAAAGAAAATGAAAATTGTCAGAACGAAATTAAACGAATTCAGAATGAAGGTAATTTTATCGATATTATTTAAATGATCAGCATTTTTTTATTTTTTAAGTATTTTAATCGAATGAGTACATAGATATAAAAATAAACAGTAAAAAATAATAAACGATTAGTTATTTACAGATAAAACTATCATTAAAAAAGTAAATAAGACATTGTGAATTTTGGTACAAAAAACAAAAACAAAATATTAAAATTGCCAAAGTATAAGTTCTGAAGGATCAAAACATTTCTGTAAATTGTAGCAAATGATATATCTTTTCTACCACCACTTTAAGTTAGATTTTTTATATAATATAATATAATATCTAAAATTTACAATTTTCTGAGATTAGCAGATTAATTGCAGATTTTGCAGAATCAGTATATCAAAAATTATTTTTACTAGACAGCCGTAATAAAAATACTTATAATTTAATTAATATACTGATCATTTAATAAGCATACTGATAATTTCAATTAAAAACTCATCATTTAAAAAGAAGTCAAAAATCATATTAAAATAATTGACGTTCATGTCAAAGTCTTCCTCAAAAAATGCGTAGTCCAACCCAAGACCAACACGCTTATTTTTATAATTTTAAAACTAAAATTTGATTATTAATTCTAATAAAATAATAATTATCTTACAATTTTTTAGACGAAAATCAACTAATGCGTGACAAAATTCAAAATCTTGAAAATCAAATAAAAATTTTACTCGAGCAGGATAAATTCTTCGAGGTAGAAAATCAACTTCTCACCAAAGATCTAGAGTTATGTCGAAATGCTAATGATCCTCAAAAGAAACAACTTTTTTAATTTTAGAATATATAGTTCAGAAATGATGATTTTTTTGTATTTTTTGACTCAATGTCGATTTAAAAAATTAATAAAAGAATTTATGATGCTTTTTTATTTCTATTTTTAAAAAAAATGGTTAAATTTAAATATCTTTTACAATTTTTCTGCACTTTTAATACCTAGGCTAGGAGTATTTGAAATTTACAAAATTTTAAATGGTTAAAATTTGTCTTTACGAATTAATGATACTTTTTTACCCTTTTTTATATAATTGATCTCTTAAGCTGAAAATGACATTTCTTTTTTGAGAGAATTCTTGATCTAATATTTCGAAAAAAATAATCGATTTCTATATTTTAGGCATCGTATCGGACAGCCCACCATCACATGCAAATAGACAAAGTTTCATTTCAGGATAAGTCTTAGATAACTTTAGCAAAAATTTATCAAAGTTTTCTTTTTTTTCAAAATTTGTATCAAATTTAACTGTGTTCTAAAAAAATTTCACTTTTTTGAAAATATAATTTATGTTAACAAGCGTAACAAAGGTTTTTAAAATTCTGTAAGTCTTCTCAGAATGAGAGGTTTTAATAAAGTAATTTAAATAGATTTTTTCTTTGATGGAATTTAAAATAACTATTTTAAAAAAATCAAAATAAATTAATTTTCATTTTATACTAAAAAGAACAATCAGATCTCTTGAATAATCAAAATAACGTGTAAGAATTCTTCTGGTTCTGATAAATAATGAAACAGGGATTTTTACGAATACGTTTTAAGGGTGATTAGAGTCTAGTTTTAAATAATTAAATGAGTATTTAGATTATTCAAGAGATCTAATTGTTCCTTTTAGTATAAAATGAAAATCAATTTATTTTGATTTTTTTAAAATAAATAAATTTAAAAAAATTGAACAAAATTAATAAAATTTTTATTAAGTTTTTAATTATTAAATCAGCTAAAAGATTATGAAAATATTCTGTTTAAAATATTGATAAATGAGAAAAATTTTTTTAAAAAATTAAGATTTTTTTTTAAAAATTTTAAAACTAAAAATAAATTAAGTTCTCAACCTACTGTTTCTGCTAGCTTTTGTCTATTTAAATAAAATTTCAAAAATTTTTAAAATTTAATTTTATTTATTTTGACATTAAAAAAAAGATAAATTTAAAATTTTTTTTAAATTTTGTCTCACAAAAAAACGCGTTTTGAGTGTGAGTGAGAGTTGAGAGCTAATTACTCAAACTCCCACTCAAAATGAGCCTAATTTGAGTGAAAATGTCTGGTCAAAATTATTGAAATTAAAATAAATAAATAAAATTAAAATGCAATAAAAATTTTACATTTGATATATTTTAAAATTTTGTCAAAAATCTACTTTATCGAGTAAAAAAATTGAATCATGATGAGTAAAGCTACCATAGTTACATCATAAAATCTTTTGAATAAATTAAAAATATCTAAAATCGAAATTTCCTGTACTTTCTTGCCGATTCCGGAATATTCTTCTACCAAAACGATTTCCTATTTATTTACAAAATCTTTCTTTTTTTAAGACAAATATTTTGCTCCATCCTTTTCTCATTTCAAATTATGGATTTTATGCTCTTATCTTGAAAATCAATAAACTCAAATTTAAATGTTCTCCAACCGGACCATGTGAACAATTTCACTTCTTATTTAAACCAATCATGTTAATTTTATGTTAATATAAAATAAAGACAATATCATATTTTATTTTTATTTCAAATTTTTTGAAAAAACGTAATTTAAAATAGCTCTCAAACCATAAATCTTCATAAATACATATCTTCTTAGATATTATAATTAAGCAAAAAAATTCAATCTAGTTACGTAACCTTCGTATTTATCTAATTGTAGATTTTTGTATTTCAACTAGCTTTGTAAAAAATTGTTTTTTATATTTTTCTCTCAACATGGAAAACAACGAAAAATCTTCGGAGTCAAAGAAACGCCCTGAGAGCCCCAATCCATTTCTATCCTTTTTGTCTTCAAGTCCTTCTCAGAATTCGCCACGCTCGGACCTGTCCACCAGCAATTCTCAGTCGCCCAGATCACCAAGACAAAATGGAATCAAAATACCTTTGGCTTCAGGCGCTTCAGTATCCCAATCGATGCTAACTGCAGGTACAAATTCATTTTTTCTTTAATTTCCTTTTCAAACTTAAAAATAAAATAAAAATGCGTTAAGCATCACCACCGCGCTTTGCAACCATAGAGCAATTCATGAACGCTTCCAATGCTGTTCAGAACATGGCACTTGCTCATGAAATTTCTGTCAACCAAAATTTCAAGTTTGAAAAATTGGAATATGAAACAAACAGCTTGGAAAAACAGATACATGACACAGTTCACAAAGCTTTCTGGAATTCTCTAAGAGAGGACTTTGAAAAGGAGCCAGTAGAGTACAAACACGCGTTCACAATTCTTGGCGAGGCCAAACAGGCTTTGATGGGCCTTCTTTTGCCAAATCATGTCAAGTTTCGTGAGCAGATAGACACTGTTTTGGACATGGCCTTGATAAAACAACAAATGGATAATCAGACTTTTAATTATCGTGATTACGCTTTGTTTATCATAGAGACTATGACAAAGCTGTGTGCACCAGCCAGAGATGACAAAGTAGAGTCGTTGAAAAGCTTGATTGAGCCGGTCGAGCTATTCAAAGGCATCATGGAGACTCTTGAGCTGTTGAAATTGGACATGGCCAACTTTACCATTCAACAAATGAGACCTTACATTCAGCAGCAAGTGGTGGCTTATGAGCAAAAAAAATTTAAAGAACTTTTGGAAACTCAGAAAGGTTTGATCTTTGGTCAATTTTTTTACGCATTTTTACATAAGTCATTTGAAAATTTAGCTGATGGATTTTTGATTATTTTTTTATTGATTTAAGTTTTTGAAAAGGAAATTAAGAATTTGTTTTATGCTTGAGAAAAGAAAAAAATTTATTTTCGAAATTAATTGAGTTGCTTGAGTGATAAAGAAAAATGATTTTTTAGTCTTTAATTTTAGTTTCATTGCTTTATTTTTCTAATTTTGATTTGGAAATTAATAAAAAAATTAAGTAACGCTTTTGTAATTTTCTGCAAAATAAAATCAAAATTGTTTAATTTCAAAAATTTTTAAATCAAAATGAATAACAAAGCAATAGAATTAACATTTAAAAAACGAAGAAAATTTTCATTATTCTTAATCATTCAATTCTTAATCGTTACATAAAAGTGAAAGTCACCAAAATTAAATTCCAAGTCCGGACTTGGATTTGATTTAAGACTTGTGGCTTTTAAACAACTCTGGGTAAGATGAACTAATAGTTCATTAAACTCGAGGAAAATAATTGTTTCCATAAAATGGACCATGGTTCACCTAACGTAATTAAATTTTAGGCAAATTGAAGTTTCAGATCAAATTTTAGGATCAAATCGATCATTTAAAATTTTAAAATTTAATTAATCTAATGATTTTGATAATTTTTTAGAAATAAATACTAAACGTTACTAGACATGTTATGTCTAATAATGGTTCATTATCAAATTAACATCAAAATGATTGATCTCTAATTTATTTAACAAAAACAATCAATAATTTAAATAATTAAGGTTAAGTTAATTCACAAATTCAAATTTTTAACTTTTATATTCATTCATTCAAACTGGAATAATTTTATTTTTCCACTTAAATAAATTAAATATTTTAAAACACTAGATTTTTTTGTCTTTAAGAGTAAATTTTCATTAAATCAATTAAAATATTTAAACCTAATTCAATAAAAAGGGACATTTTAAAATTTTAAATATCAAAACAAACTAGACATGACATGTCAAGTAATTGTTTTGGAAAAAGTTCATTTTTTCTCTATTATTAAAAAGAATATTACAATTTATATTTGATCTTTTTATCTTGATCTCAAGCTTCAATTTGCCAAATTTTAAATCATAAAAATTAAAATCTTGCTTAAAATGCACAGATAATAAAAAATCTAATCAAAGAGTTTAAAAAAATACTGTAGGCATCATTTTGGGTGAAGCTAAATGAAATATACCAAATTAATCTAATTTAAGTGTATCTTATTTTCAGACTTGTTTTTAAGTCACAGTTTTAAGTCTAAGTCACAAAAATTTAAGTCAAAGTCATTGACTTGACTTGACTTAAGACTTGTGACTTAAAAACAACTCTGCTTATTTTACTCTTGCAGCATTTAATCATTGAAAAAGAAAAAAAGTTTAATAGTTGTAAATATGTCCGATTTTCAAGGCAAGGCACAAGACTCATAAATAAAGAATTTTGAAATTAAAAGATAATTCTGTTTTATAAAATAGAAAATTTCTTTAACATAACTTTGATTTTGGAAAATTAATATTTCCATTTTAAATGAAATAATGATTTAAGAATTTTGTATTCTAATGGTTCCTTATAAAGTAAGAATCGATGCACTTAAACTCGAAGATAAATGCATAGGCTTATTTCCAAGGGCTAATGCATTGACATTTAAAATGCTTTTTATTTTTTAATTATTTTCTAAATCTTCTAAGTGCATTTTGATAAATTGAAGAAATATGAATTTCGGAACAAAACAACAAAACCTAATATTTTTTTCTAAAAACCAATATTAGCTATGTTAGCTGTATCAGATGATTGATTCAATATATTACTTAATTTAAGCCTCTGCAAAATTCTAAAAAAAAATTCACATATATTAAATTGTATGAAAAATACATTGCAGAATTTCTACACAAGCTGTATTCATCTGAAACATTGAATGTATCAGCTGATAAAATTTTGAGAACTAGTTTAAAACTTTAAGAGAAAAAAAATTTAGATTTTTTAGATTTTTGTTTGTTCTTTTTTTTTCTAAAATTCATAATGCCTAAATTGACATAAATTTATCAATGCAGTGAATAAAATTTAAGGATATCAAATTACAATCACTTTTAGTTGATTGAATTAAATAAATAATTAGTCAAATTAATTAATTAATTAATTTAATTTAGTATTAATTAAAATAATAATTAATACTTGTCACAATTTAAAAAAAGGTTTAGTTTGAGGCAATTTTAAAAGAAATATAATTAAAAAATATTTTTTTAAATTTTGAAAAAAAAATCATATCAAAAATGCGGTAAAAAATTAAAAAGATTAAAAATTTATAATTATGGTTTAAAGAGACTGGAATAGATGGATTGGAATCGACAAGACAATGGCTCATTCGAGCACGTCAGCGAATTAATGAGAGTAAAACAATCGGTTCTTACAAGTTTCCATCTGGTACTACGCCAAGTGCGATTACAAATGAAGCTTTCATGGAGATGTTCGTCTGGTCAATGGCAAACACCTTTCCAGAAACTTTGGCCATGGATGAGATAAGATTTAATGAAATTTACGTCAAGTGCCGTAAATTTTTGGTCGTATGTGCAATTGTAAATACTGTATTTACACTTGTTGGCGAGAGTATTCGCGGTCTAGAGGAGCTAAAGCAAAAATTGAAACAGAATATTTTGATTTTGTTAGAGGACTATTTGTCCACTACATTCGAAGAGATGATGAAAAACATTGGTGAACAAGTAATCAAATTGACCAACGATGCATTGGCTAAGCATGGAAAATCTCAGCTAAATGATGAAAGTTCAAATTGCTTGAAAAATTTGATCGTAGATTTGTCTACTAAAAATCTACATGAAAATTCAGTTTATAAAATTTTGTGTAAGTTGAATTAAAATTTTAAATTAAAAAAGAAAAATTAATTTTTTTCTTAATTGAAAGTTGCTCGATATGTGGATTTTTTGCAGAAAATATTGACAAAACAAAGTCAGGGACCTGTCAAGTTACCTCAAGGAATGAGCTTAGTCGAGAAAGACTTGTTGGAAATAACAGGACAATTTTTGAGGCTGGTCACATTCAATAAGAACGTGTTTGGCAACTATTATGGAGAAATAATCCAATCAATGGATAATTGAATCTCAGGGGAAGTTTTCTTAACTAGCGGAAGACCAAAATTTTTATACCCTTTTTTTTATTTAAACTAATTCAATCAATTGTAAATTTGTTTTTGTTATCCTTTAAAATTTGAAAAATTGAAAAAAAATCTTCTTTTTTTTGCAATTGTGGGGTATTTCATAAAATTTTGCAATAAAATAATTTCAAAAAATTTACATTTTTTTGAATAATTATAAATTCTTATATTATAAATCAAAAATTGACTTGAGCAAAATGGAAGCTTTACCTATGGTTAAATGGCTACACAAAGAACTAAGTGTACTTCTTGAGTGCGATATAAGTGAAGAATACGCAAAGTAATTAAAAAATAATTTTTTTGCTGAATTCTAGCAAGTTTTTAACTTAAAGAAACATTTTAAATATTGAAACTCAAAATGAGATCCATGAGTTTATCGGAAGTCTTTTAGACCTTAGTATTGATCGTAATAGAAGATTTTTGAAAGAATTGTTAGAAAAAATTCAGAAACCAGCGCATCATCCTGAAATTACTGTAATTTAATTCATTAAAAAAAATGCAGAAAATGAAACTTAAATTTAATAAAGGTGTATCAAAAACCGGAGCTTGGTGAGCCCAAATCTAAATTTGACCGAAAGTCTCAAAAAACTGAAGCTGAAAATATTAGTCCAATAACGCAATTAAAACAGCACAAAAAGAAAGAGTTCAAATTGACTAATGATCATGCTCTTCAATCAAAAAATTTAAGTAATCCAATTTTTTTCTTCAATAAATATATAAATATAAAGCGATGTTCCATTTTTTGTTTTTTACAAAAATTTACGTAAAATTTGGCAAATTTTGAACATTTTACGTAAATTATTGTCAAAACAAAAGCTTCATAAAATTGGGTGAGGTAGAAAAAAACATAAACTATAAAAAATCAAAAAGAGATAAAACATAAATTATAGAAAAAATAACTTTAATAGTTAAAATGAGACAATATTTAGACTGAATCCTATTTAAAAATGGTTTAGAAAAAATATTTAAAACCCTCAAGTTTAAAATATTTATAAGTTTTTTTAGAAAAATTAATTTTAATTTTAATTTTTAAACTAATGATTAGTTGAATCATTAGTAATGATAAACAATGTGTTAAAATACCTTTAAATTTACATGTAACAGTTAATTAGTCTATTTGCGCAAAGGATTTGAATTTTTTCTTTTTATCTTAAATCTTTAATTGATTATATGTTTTTTTTTAAACTAAAAATATTAAAATAATTGGATTTTGAATTTATAGTATTTATACTTCTTATAAAATTGGTTATATGTTTTTTTTCTCATTAATTAAACCAATATTTTTCTATATGTTTTATTCCATTTATTTATTTTTTTTTATCTTTTTATATGTTCTACCTGACTCCCTAAAAATTTGAGAGCTCGAGCGTCTTTTTAGTAAGTTAATTATAAAATGTAAATTTAATGGATTCGTTTTGATTTATTTTATGATTTTCTAACAAAGATTTTTGTAAATTAACTATAAAAAATCAATTAAGTTCTAAAACCACTAAAGAAACAAAAAAGATGCAAAGCTCTTAGATCTTTAGGAAAATTTTTGTTCTGACCACAATTTACGTAAAATCTCTTAAATTTATGAATTTTTGCTTTTGTAAATTTACGTAAACTATTGTAAAAAACAAAAAGCGGCACATAAGTGTATTTTATAATATTTTTATAAATATTTTTAGATAGAAAGTTATGCGATTGTCAAGCAAGCAAGCATAAACTAATTGGAAATTGTCTTAAGTGTGGACGCATTGTGTGTGAACAAGAGGGTTCAGGTCCTTGTTACTTTTGCGGAAATTTGGTCTGCACTAGGGAAGAAATGGAAAAGATAAATCGAGGATCGAACAAAGGCCAAAAGCTGAAACAAGATCTTCTTAGCAGAAACTGGAATGCTTTTGAGCAAATAGAACAAAGCCTGGCTGGTCAAATGAACCAACAAGATGAGGAAAATTTGCTCAAAGCTATTGACCATAAGAATAAACTAATTGATTATGACCGAACCAGCGCCAAAAGAACCCAAGTGATAGACGATGAATCAGACTATTTTAACACAAACAGCAAGTGGCTATCTCAGCAGCAAAAGACTTTACTTGAGAAAAAAGAAAAAGAATTCCACGATAAAAGATTTGCCAATAAATTTAGTAATCAAAAATTTACCATAGATTTCGCTGGAAGAAAAATAGTTGACGAAAAAGAATCACTTAATCTCAATGATGTTAGCTGTGAAATTGATAATATTTTGAAAAGTAGTAGTGAGAGACCAGTTCATGGAGAGCAAGCTGGTGCAATAGTAAATCGTGACATGGACTCAATAAAATTAAAATTTTTGGAGGAAAGAACAAAAAAGAAGTCTAAAAAGGAGACCAATGAAGTTGAGCTGGAAAATAAGAAAACTGCCAATTATCGAATTCAAAATCCTGAATTACAGGAAATGAAAGATGAGGGTATGTGCTTGAGTATGCATCAACCTTGGGCATCTTTACTGATTAACGGAATAAAAAAGTATTTTTTTTTAATTTAGAAATTGGCAAACATTATAATTTGTCCAAGGCATGAAGGCAGAAGTTGGTACACGCCTCTACGAGGAAGATTATGGATACATGCTGCATCGAAACAACCATCAGAAACAGATATCAACGAAGTGGAGACATTTTATAAATGCTATTATTCAAGTAATTTAAAATTGTATTCGATAAAAGGCAAATTGAAGTTCATGATCAGATTTAAATTTCAAATCAAAATTTTTTGTTTTTGATTATTTAAATCAAAAACAAAAAATTTTGATTTAAAAAGGTATTTTTTTTCAATTTTAAAAAAAAAATTACTAAACTTTATTAAACATGATTTTTTTAATCTATGCTAAGATAGAAAATTATATGAATTTTTATCTTAAGTAAATTAAAATCTTAATTAATATTTTGAAATTTCGCGAGACAAAAATAATATTTGTTTCGCTGTAATATATTTTTATTAGTATTAATTTGTCATTTTAAGCCATAATTTGGAAACCTAAATATGGATTTTAAATTTGTCTTTAAATTTTTCAAATAAAGACTTTAGAAAAATCAATTTAAAATCAATCAGAAAATAAAAGATATGTTTTTTTTTCAATTAAAATAATAAACATCTTATGTTTAACTTAAAAAATATTAAAAAAAACTAATTTGAGCATTTTTATTAAGATTATAATCAATTAAATTTTGATCATTTGATCATGATCATGAACTTCAAGTTGCCTCGATAAAAACTAAAACTTATATTTTATTTTTTTTAAAGACCATCAACTTGAATTCCCTTCATCTTATCCTACAAGTTGTTTACTTGGTTATATTGATTTGGTTGATTGTCTATCTACCGAAGCTTATAGAGAAGAGGTATATAAACAGACACAAGTTTTGAAAAGATAATTTTTTTTTCCTTTTGTTTAAGTTTCCAAATGGAGAATCAGAATCGGAATTTGTGTTTATTTGCAAAAATCCGAATGAGCTTTTGGCAAAGATACCAATGTCTGGAAATCATAAAATTTGTAAGTTTTTTTTAAAATATACTTTCGAAATAAAATTTACTTTTTTTTAATTAAAGTTAAACTTGATAAAAGTATTCATAGCATAGCCAAAAAAACATCGACGATTCGTCATGAAATAAATTGATTTTTATTTTCATAATTTATTTGATACGTTTAATTTAAAATAAAATTTTTTAAAATGCAAAATTCGAAAATTATTTACCAGAAAGTATGATTTTTTATAAAATTAGCTTTTAATAAAGCCTTAAAAAAAATTTATTCATTTAAATTTAAAAAAATTAATCAATTCAAAAGAAAAAAATAAGTTCTCATGTAGTATTTCTAGAAAAGAAATGAACAAATTTACCAAATCTTATTTCATATCTCCGATTATAAAAGAAAAGAGTTGATCTATTGACAAGTATGTGTCTTTAAAAAAATTACATTTACACATTCTGTGTCTATAATTACTTCTCAAGAAAAAATTAACATATTTAAAATAAGATTTAAAAAAAATATATATTTAAATTTTTTAAAAAATTATAGATTTTGAATTTTTATTCCTCGTTAAAGTAGAATATTCGAAAATAATAATAATAAAGCTTGTTCAGTTTGACTCAGTTATTTCTAAAATTTTTTAAAATAGCTATTTTAATTTTTTGTGTGACAAATTTTTTATTTAATTGATTAAAATATGTTTTCAGATTTTTTTTTTTGATTTTGGAAATTTTTAATAAAAAACATAATTATATTTAATTGTCACTAAGAAAAATCATTCTAAGCAATGAGATTTATTTTAATCAACTAAGAATAAATGAATCCATTTGATTTAAAAATTGAAAAAAAATTCTATTATAATGAAAAATTTACAAGAAATTTTCAATCAATTAAGCTCTACTTGATAACAAACTTATTTCGAAAAAAGTACAAAAAGTAAGGTAGACCTTATTTTTCTAACCCTATTTTGAAAAAATGTATTTTATTATAAAATAATGTAAAATTTAAAATTTCCCGTATACCTGAAAAAAATTAAATTAAAAAAAAACAGCATTTATCAGCGACTTAAAAAATTTTCCAATAAAATGTATCTTGCTAGTTGCTTTTCAATTTGAATCAATTTTGCATAAGAAATTTATTAATAATCTGAAATCTTAGAAAATCATAGATATTTTTTTTATTGGGAAGTAAATATCGTGTGACTTGAACTTTGATATAAGCCTGATTTTAGTCTTAAAATTTAATGGAAGGTTAAAATTTTTCATTGAGCCTTTTAGCCAACAATGCTTCATTTGATTTATCTAATGATTAGTTGATGCAATCTGAAAATTTATTTTTTAACTTAATTAACTTAAAAAAATTTTAGATTTTTATAAAAAAATTTCTTTTTTAAAAATTACATGCATTTATTAATTTTATCAATTTATCATTCTCAATAACCAAATAGTCTTTTTAAGAAAGAAAAATTGTTAGATTATTTCTGAAATGAAAATAAAAATTCAAGTGCATTTAGAATAATTTTGCCAATTTTCACGATTTTAAATAAAATAACAATTTTTAAAAAGCAAAAATATTTTTCATACAAGTACTATCAAAGTAAAGAAAAATTAAAATTCTCTTTCGTTTTTTTATGCTAAAATCAACTAGTATACCAAATGAGGCATATTTTTTCAAATAGGATGTCTTAAATCCATTTTAATCAATACTATTCATTTAGATAATTAAATAAAGAATTTAATTATACAATACAAAATGGCACCACCAGTCCGTAAATTACCAGAAGGATACGAATTAGCTGCCGGTTACCACCGTGGTCGCAAAGTCACCAAGCACACAGTAGAGAAACCATTCAAAACAAGACCAAGTCGTTTATCTACAGTAACTAGCTTTTCACAATTTTATCTACTTTTCTAATTTTTTAAACATCTTAGCGCAACAAACATGCTAAGTTTGTCAGAGACTTAATCCGTGAAGTATCAGGTCTTCAGCCATATGAAAAAAGAGTAATTGAATTGCTCAAAATCGGAAAAGACAAAAGAGCTTTGAAATTCATTAAGCGAAGAGTAATTCATTAAAAAAGAAAAGATAAATGAATTTAAATTTATTTTTGTTATAGCTTGGTAACCACAGCCGAAGCAAGAAGAAGAGAGATGAATTACAAAACTACTTGCAAGCAAGCAAAAGAACAAAAGTTTAAATCAAATTAAATTAAACTAATTTGATCCTTTGCGACCAAAAAATAAAAAATTAATTCAAAAAAATTTTTTCAATTCTTGGCCATTAAATGAAGAGCATAATCCTTTATTACATTTAATAACTATTCATAAGTTTTTTTCAAATAATTATTTAATAATAGTTTTGAACAAAAACTCAGACCGGATGGAGTAGGTTTAAGTCATTCTTATGAGCAATGGGTTCATATAATACGCCAAAAAAAGAAGATTTTTAAGATAAAAATTAAAAACACTTATTTTTAATTATGATTTGTAAAAAATTTACAAACTTATTAAAAGCTTTTAAAATGGAAGACAATTAAAAAATTTTCAAAAAAAATTTATGAAAATGATCAATTAGATTCACAATTGAGATTATAAAGATATTTTAATCTTAATTTTATATAGCAAAAAAAGCTAAAATAGCAAAAATTAATAACTTTGTATAAATAGAAAAAAAATACACTGGTAGCTATAATTTAAATCGGAATTTCCTTTTAACAAAATTTAAAATTATTTTTTAAGGATATATATTAAAGTCAAAGTAATAAATAAATACGGGCTTTTTTTATCGAGAATTTTGATTTTGTTTATTTTTTTAGGGAAACTTCTTTAAAGGGCCTTGTACAAATCAGAGTTAATAAAAACTAGGTGACATCATTTTATTTTTCATCATTTTTTGCAAGTCTTTAAGATTTTTTTGAAAAAAAAATAGAATTATATGTTCAATCCATCAAAAATTTAAGTTTTTATGTTTTTTTTATTAATCCGATTTAAAAAAGAAAATTTCATGAAAATTCCTTTATTTGTTCTGAAAATGTAAATAATTTACAAATTTAATTATTCAATAAATAAAAATTTGAAATTTGAAAACATTTTTATTTAATAACCTTTTTTGAAATAAAATCTAAATGAAAAAGAAAAAATTCTCAAGCAGCGAGATTCGATCCATGTCTAAAACAAAAAATCAACAAAATAAAATCCTTAGAACGATGACACATCCATTGAGCTGTGTGAACATGTTGAAATTCACTTTTTATTTTGAAAAGAAATTTATAAAAATGATGAAGAGAGCAATTTTAAATATGAAAATTAAGTTAATAAAATTGGCCGGGAGGGGCGGCGCTCTCTTGTAATCTAGCTACTTGGAGGCCGGATTTGCGGGATTGTTTACATGTGGGAGTCCTGGCTATCGTTGTGCTATGTTGAACAGACGTCCGCACCAAGCTCGGCATCAATATGCGTGACTTTGGAGGAGTCCAGAGTCACCAGGTTGCCTAAGGAGGAGGGAACCGGTCCAGAGCCGAAAGGCAGCAGATCAAACCTCCCGTGTCGAGCAGTAGTGGGATAGCGTTTGTGAATAGTCAGCGGTAGACAGCCCATGTTGTAAGTAAGACTCAAGTCTTTTTGCTTCTTTACTCCATTTTATTTTATTTTTTTAATTTTTGTTTATTTATAATTCTTTAATTGAATTAATTTAACTGGATTTTTAATTGGATTTTGAAAATTAATTATTTATTCATAAAATTACGCCAGATTCGGCGATGTAAACAAATGAAATAAAATTGAATACAAAGGAAGGTACTTATGTACTGTTTGTTTTCATTTTTTAAATTTACAATTACGTTTAAGAAATTAAAATATCAAAATAGATTTCCATTTTTTACATAAATACCACAAAAGATTTAATTTTAAATTAAATATTCAAAGATTGAGATTAACAAAACAAAAAAAAATAAAACCTTTTCAAATGTCTTAGGTAAGTATTTTTTAAATTTTATTTATCTTTTTGAGATAAGGTTGAGCAATCAAACACAATCACAGCACAATTAAACAGTCAAACAGTTGAACGGAAGAACAGTTGAACTGCGTTGTATTCAGCATCAAAATTAAATGCCTAAAATTTCTTAAAAAAATTTATCTTTAAAAAAAATTATATTGCCTTTTATTCTTATTTCAATTTAAATCAACGATGTGTTAATCATTCATTCATATGATATCAATACTAGCCTGTTGATTAACCTTGAAATTTAAAAATAATTAATTAAATATAAAATTGATGTTTTCGATTTTTTTATGAATAAAAAAAGTTTCTCAGTTTTAATTAAAAGATAGAAACAACTTATGTATTTGTAATTTGAAAGCTATTAGAAGAAGAAGAATTAAGTAAAATAATATTTGCTGGTAAAAAAGTCAACATTTTTGAAAATTTCTTAAAGAATAAAATTTTAAATTTTAAATAAAAAAAACCAATCATTATATTTTCTAATACTATATTTTAGGAATTTTTTTTAAGACTGTAAAAACGAATTTAGATCCAATATAAGTTATTAAAAATATGACTCAAACAAAAGCTTTAAATGGTATATTAATGTTGATTAAAATATATTTAAGCGAAAAAATTTAAAAAATATTGATAAATATTTAATGGCTGCTATTTAATACCGTATCTAAATAAATGAATTTAGTATCTGATTTTAATTATAGAAATATCTAATGTATATAATATATAATATAATTTATTTTAATATATTAAAATATTATTTTATATCTTATTTAATTAATTTATATTTTTTTTGATGCTAAATGTATCAAAAGAAACTTATAAATTTTTACTAATTTCTCATTTATATTATTAATAATCTGTACAAACTCACATGATTTTTTGATCAATTAATTAATAATTGATACTTAATTATAACATATATTAAAACTTCAATATCCAATTACTATAAATCATTTATCCCTTTTTTAATTTTTATTTATTTTTTATTTCATTTTATCTTATTTAACTTTATTTTATATGTTTTTTTTATTTTCTGTAGGATAATTAGCTCGGTACAGTTAACAAATAAATAAACTGATTTTTTCTTCTTTGTTAAAAAAATATCTTCTAAAAGAAAATAACTTAAATCATTTGATACAATAATAATTAAATAATATGATAATAAAATAAATAAGAAACTTTTAAAATATTTTTTATTTTTTTGAAACTAGACTCATTTATTTAGAAACAATATTAATTTGTAGCCATATTTAATTTAAACATCTGACAAAAATAAATTTTAATTTTTTCCTTGTTAAAGATTTAAAAAAATATGTTTTATAAAGTTAAGTTATTTATAAATAAAAGTTTGTTAAAAATGGATACAAATTATTGCAGTAGTAAATTTTATTTTTTCTAGTAGTAAATTTATTATTTAATTGAAAAAAAAAGTAGCAATTATTATATCAAAACGTAGTAAAAAAATTTTTTTTAGTAGTAACAAAAAAAAATAAAAACAAATCAATTAATATTCAATTAATTGATCAATTTTGATTTATTTTTCTCTTTTTACTCTTTTGAGTGACATTTGATGTTTGAACCAAATCAGTTTTTGTCGGACGTCCTCTGCCGCTTTTTTGGACTGTTTGAGTTGAGTTATCGTTTGCTGTTAATAAAGATATTTTAGTACTAGGCTTTGAATCGATTGATTGTGTTTCTATAGTTATTGGAGTTTCTAAGATAGGTGAAGCAGAGCTTTATATATGCGAGTAACGAGGCGTTAACTTTTTTTTTAAATTAATATAAAAAAAATTGTTTTTAACAAAAAGCAAAACAAAAAAAAATTTAATTTTTTAAATTCATTTATTTTTTTTTCCTTATTCGCTCCTTGTGGAGCATAAATTCATTAATTCATTGGGTATAAAATAAATTTATTAAGTAAAAGATTTAACTGTTTTTATTTCTGTTTCTTTGATTCTTTTTTCCTATTACACTCTTGATGAAACATTGATGACTGGGGCAATTTTCGGATTCTCTCCAATGGCATGGGTTGAATCAAAAAATCAGTTAACTTTTTGAGGCGGAATAAAGCATCAAAAGTAAGACCTCTGAGCGAACTGCTCTGAAAATAGAAAATAATTTTGTAATCTAGGAAGGAGAAATGTCAGAGAAAAAATAGAGATAGCAATAGTAGGCCTAAAAGCGATTGAATTAATCCATCAAATTGATCAGTTTGATAAGAAATTCATTTTTTTTTGTTTGTTATTCTAATCGAAAACACTTGTATGAAACACAAAATACACTTGATATTGATGCCAAGCTCATGTAAATGATGTTTGCACAATATTCTTCTTTCTTTTTCCTTGCTGAATTTCAGCTTGGTAATATTTTTGCATTAGAGTTTAAATATTGTTTATTTCAAAATGAAGAAAAAATATTTTTATAATTAGACTGATCATTTTGAATTCTAAAAATCTTTTTTTTTGAAATGCTTATAAAATTTTTGATTAAAATTTTGACTGAGTTTGAATTTAATATAAAAAAATTAATCAGGAATATTTTATCATATTTAATAAAATTTTTAAATTTATAGTAATACAGTCTAATTTTTTTATGTTTGAACGGGTTGACAACTTTTAAATAAGCTTAGAAAATTGTTAATTTTCTGTAGGCATTGGGATTTTTTTTCTAGAAATAAGTAATTGAGTGTCCATAGAATCTAAATAAAAAAAATAACTTGTAGAATAAAAATTTTTTTCCTTAATTCTTTTTGAGTCAATAAATAAAATTGTTCCAAATGGGTGATTTTCTATCAAATTATGTATTTGGTTTAGGGTTTAAATCTCAGATATTTCAACTTTATTTAAGTCACCTTTTTTGAAATTTGATCTAAAAAATGTTCAACGAATTTGCTAAAGAAAAAAACTTTTTCTTTTTTTTTAGGACTTTTTAAAGGGGTGAATTTTTGGGCCATTTCGGTTAATAGGGTATCAACTAATTAGTGCCAAAATTCACCCAATTACTGCCAAAATTCACACAATAAACCTTGAAAATAACTCATTCATCATATTAACCTTTGTAAACAATACATGATAGATATTTTCTGTAAAGTATAAGCAAACGTTTTTTTTTATTTTATTGATTAGTTGTTAAAAAAAACCCATATATAATAGATCTTTTGAATAAATAGTTTCTTCAAATTGTTTTTAAAAACTTTTAGACACTTTTTGTATTATTCTTCTTAGTTAAAAAACAAAGTTAATTTTTATAAAAATAAATGAATCTTAACATAAAATAAAAATTTTTCTTTTTAATGCCGACTTTTAACCAGACGCTGAAATCTTTAATTTTTAATTCAGTCTTTTCGATAATTAAATCATGTTTTCTACATTTCAAAATTTTATTCAGAATTCTAATAAATTTTAAACCATGTAAAAAATTAGATCAATTGAAAACTTTGAAAAGTCAGTGATCGATGATTGAATTTAAAGATATTTGATTGTTTTCTTGAATCATTATTTTTGAGAGTTTCAAGGCTTCTATTAAAATTTTGAAGAGAAGTATTTTCATGTTGGGTATGATAAAAGAAGAATTTGCAAGTTTTATAATATTAATAATAACTGCAATTGTAAAATCAAGATTATAATGTGCAATAATTTAAATTTGATAGGTAAAGAAGAATGTTAAGTTTATTTTGTTATATAATAAATCTAACAATCAATTAATAAAAATAAGATTGATTTCTTCTTCTGATGTGTATAGTCTATTGACGAACTTCGTCAAGAATTTTTTTAAAATAGTCCAGTAATTGTTTTTATATACGCTTTCACATTTGTTTAATTAGCTCGTCATCTCGTTCCTCGCAAATAATTAAATTGCCCATTACTCTGACAAAATCTTCTATTTTTCGCTCCACGTGAGACCAACAAACCTTTTTGACGCTGCCAAAAACTTTGATGAAACCGTTTGTTATTGCAGTTGCTGCGTCTGCTAAAAGCGTTTCGATTTGAAAAACATGCCCATACAAATCAAAAGACAATTCTTTGATTGTTTTCTTTCACATACTACATATGCAATACTTTCACCTCTTCTTCGTTTTAGCAATGGTTCGTCAACATCGTCTTCGGTATCATTTCCGTCATTAGCAGCAAGACCTATGATTGAAGTTGATTCTGATTCATCAGATTCGAAGTTTTGAGACATTTTTAAGTTTTGACTATTTTACTTATTTTTTTTGTTTTTTTTGGTAATTCCATTGGAATATAGAGCCAGTCTCTTATCAAAAAGCATGCCAATTAAAAAAAAATATTCATTAATCAATTTGCTAATGAAAAAAAACTTGTAAATTATTTTTATACTAATATAACAATTTTCCTATTTTTAGAAATAAAAAAACTGTTTAAAAAAATATATTACCTATTAATTGATTTGCTATTCAGAAAAAAAAAATATTTACCACCAAAGAAAATAAATTTACTACTAAAATATAAGCCGTTAAAAATTGCCTTAAAAATCTTAAACTAAAATCTGAGATCTTTAATTTAAATTTGATCATGAACTTCAATTTGCTAAAAGTAAATTTATTACATTGATTAACAAATTAATCAAGTTACAAAAATTTTCAAATTAAAAAATAATTTTTTTTTTAAATTCGATGAATTAATTTAGAGAACTAAAAAAATTTTACAAGAAAAAATTCTCAAGCAGCAAGATTCGATCCATGTCTAAACAAAATATCAACAAAATATTCATTTTATTCATTTTATTTTTCATCATTTTTTGCAAGTCTTTAAGATTTTTTTGAAAAAAAAATAGAATTATATGTTCAATCCATCAAAAATTTAAGTTTTTATGTTTTTTTTATTAATCCGATTTAAAAAAGAAAATTTCATGAAAATTCCTTTATTTGTTCTGAAAATGTAAATAATTTACAAATTTAATTGTTTAATAAATATAAATTAATAATTTGAAAACATTTTTATTTAATAACCTTTTTTGAAATAAAATCTAAATGAAAAAGAAAAAATTCTCAAGCAGCAAGATTCGATCCATGTCTAAGACAAAATATCAACAAAATAAAATCCTTAGAACAATGACACATCCATTGAGCTGTGTGAACATGTTGAAATTCACTTTTTATTTTGAAAACCAATTTATAAAAATGATGAAGAGAGCAATTTTAAATATGAAAATTAAGTTAATAAAATTGGCCGGGAGGGGCGGCGCTCTCTTGTAATCTAGCTACTTGGAGGCCGGATTTGCGGGATTGTTTACATGTGGGAGTCCTGGCTATCGTTGTGCTATGTTGAACAGACGTCCGCACCAAGCTCGGCATCAATATGCGTGACTTTGGAGGAGTCCAGAGTCACCAGGTTGCCTAAGGAGGAGGGAACCGGTCCAGAGCCGAAAGGCAGCAGATCAAACCTCCCGTGTCGAGCAGTAGTGGGATAGCGTTTGTGAATAGTCAGCGGTAGACAGCCCATGTTGTAAGTGAGACTCAAGTCTTTTTGCTTCTTTACTCCATTTTATTTTATTTTTTTAATTTTTGTTTATTTATAATTCTTTAATTGAATCTAATTAACAATGATTTATGTAGTTATAATTACTAATCAATATAAATACAGATTAAAAAATTCAATTTTAGAAAAAAAATTATTTTAATGATATTTGATTTCATCTTTATTAAGAAGAATCTTATAAAAAAAAAAACGAAAATGGCCAAAATAATCAACATAGAAATTATAAATTAATAAAGGAAGAAAAATATATATGGTTAATATCTTTGCTGATTTTAAGAGATGATGTAGAAATGCTTCTTTTAAAAAATCTTTTGAAATTTAAAAATGAATAAATCCTCTATAAATAAATACCTTGAAATAAATTTAAAATTTTTGCGAAAAATACAGGAATTATTTACTCAAAAAAGAAGAATCTAAGAGAGAATATTTTTTTATGGAAAAAAATATTATTTATATAAATATTGATTAATGAAAAACTCAGAACAAAAGGCTGAGTAAGTAATGAATCGAGTTCCAAACCCATACACAAAGATCAAGAGAAAAATAAGGTATTATGATCCCGAAGATTTAGGTGATCATGATCCATTTAGTGAAAAAAAATCTTCAGGGAGTCTTTCAGTAAAAAATTAAAAAAATAAAAATAAATATGTAAAAACCAAATTAAAAAAAAAGTTAAAGATCTTGAATTTAAATAAAATCCAAAACACTTAAAAATAAGAAAAAAGACTATTTTTATTATTTTTTAACCATCTCTTTTTTTTTACCCAGTCTTTGATATAATTTATTTAAAATTAATTGAATTTTTTTAATTTCTTAATTCCTCAAAAAAAAGTTTCTTTATTAAATCACAATTTCTACTGAATGTCTAAAAGCAGCAAGGGGATGTAGCTCAGTGGTAGAGCATTTGTAGAAACGAAAGGACCCGGGGTCAAAACCCGGCATCTCCGAAATTTTTTAAAATAATTAAAATATGGTACTTTTAAAGAAATATTAATTAAAGTATTATATCTGATGTTTTTAGCTTTTTCAAAAATTCTGACGATTAAATACATCCTTTTGCCGCATTAAAATTCGCAAAATAAAGTTTTATATTTCTATTTATTTTTGCTGAAAAAATAAATTTTCTATAATTAAAAATTTGTTCACACAAATCTTTGATATAATTTATTTAAAATTAATTGAATTTTTTTAATTTCTTAATTCCTCAAAAAAAAGTTTCTTTATTAAATCACAATTTCTACTGAATGTCTAAAAGCAGCAAGGGGATGTAGCTCAGTGGTAAAGCATTTGTAGAAACGAAAGGACCCGGGGTCAAAACCCGGCATCTCCGAAATTTTTTAAAATAATTAAAATATGGTACTTTTAAAGAAATATTAATTAAAGTATTATATCTGATGTTTTTAGCTTTTTCAAAAATTCTGACGATTAAATACATCCTTTTGCCGCATTAAAATTCGCAAAATAAAGTTTTATATTTCTATTTATTTTTGCTGAAAAAATAAATTTTCTATAATTAAAAATTTGTTCACACAAATCTTTGATATAATTTATTTAAAATTAATTGAATTTTTTTAATTTCTTAATTCCTCAAAAAAAAGTTTCTTTATTAAATCACAATTTCTAATGAATGTCTAAAAGCAGCAAGGGGATGTAGCTCAGTGGTAGAGCATTTGTAGAAACGAAAGGATCCGGGGTCAAAACCCGGCATCTCCGAAATTTTTTAAAATAATTAAAATATGGTACTTTTAAAGAAATATTAATTAAAGTATTATATCTGTTGTTTTTAGCTTTTTCAAACATTCTGACGATTAAATACATCCTTTTGCCGCATTAAAATTCGCAAAATAAAGTTTTATTTTTCTATTTATTTTTGCTGAAAAAATAAATTCTCTATAATTAAAAATTTGTTCACACAAATCTTTGATATAATTTATTTAAAATTAATTGAATTTTTTTAATTTCTTAATTCCTCAAAAAAAAGTTTCTTTATTAAATCACAATTTCTACTGAATGTCTAAAAGCAGCAAGGGGATGTAGCTCAGTGGTAGAGCATTTGTAGAAACGAAAGGACCCGGGGTCAAAACCCGGCATCTCCGAAATTTTTTAAAATAATTAAAATATGGTACTTTTAAAGAAATATTAATTAAAGTATTATATCTGATGTTTTTAGCTTTTTCAAAAATTCTGACGATTAAATACATCCTTTTGCCGCATTAAAATTCGCAAAATAAAGTTTTATATTTCTATTTATTTTTGCTGAAAAAATAAATTTTCTATAATTAAAAATTTGTTCACACAAATCTTTGATATAATTTATTTAAAATTAATTGAATTTTTTTAATTTCTTAATTCCTCAAAAAAAAGTTTCTTTATTAAATCACAATTTCTACTGAATGTCTAAAAGCAGCAAGGGGATGTAGCTCAGTGGTAGAGCATTTGTAGAAACGAAAGGACCCGGGGTCAAAACCCGGCATCTCCGAAATTTTTTAAAATAATTAAAATATGGTACTTTTAAAGAAATATTAATTAAAGTATTATATCTGATGTTTTTAGCTTTTTCAAAAATTCTGACGATTAAATACATCCTTTTGCCGCATTAAAATTCGCAAAATAAAGTTTTATATTTCTATTTATTTTTGCTGAAAAAATAAATTTTCTATAATTAAAAATTTGTTCACACAAATCTTTGATATAATTTATTTAAAATTAATTGAATTTTTTTAATTTCTTAATTCCTCAAAAAAAAGTTTCTTTATTAAATCACAATTTCTAATGAATGTCTAAAAGCAGCAAGGGGATGTAGCTCAGTGGTAGAGCATTTGTAGAAACGAAAGGATCCGGGGTCAAAACCCGGCATCTCCGAAATTTTTTAAAATAATTAAAATATGGTACTTTTAAAGAAATATTAATTAAAGTATTATATCTGTTGTTTTTAGCTTTTTCAAACATTCTGACGATTAAATACATCCTTTTGCCGCATTAAAATTCGCAAAATAAAGTTTTATTTTTCTATTTATTTTTGCTGAAAAAATAAATTCTCTATAATTAAAAATTTGTTCACACAAATCTTTGATATAATTTATTTAAAATTAATTGAATTTTTTTAATTTCTTAATTCCTCAAAAAAAAGTTTCTTTATTAAATCACAATTTCTACTGAATGTCTAAAAGCAGCAAGGGGATGTAGCTCAGTGGTAGAGCATTTGTAGAAACGAAAGGACCCGGGGTCAAAACCCGGCATCTCCGAAATTTTTTAAAATAATTAAAATATGGTACTTTTAAAGAAATATTAATTAAAGTATTATATCTGATGTTTTTAGCTTTTTCAAAAATTCTGACGATTAAATACATCCTTTTGCCGCATTAAAATTCGCAAAATAAAGTTTTATATTTCTATTTATTTTTGCTGAAAAAATAAATTTTCTATAATTAAAAATTTGTTTACACAAATCTTTGATATAATTTATTTAAAATTAATTGAATTTTTTTAATTTCTTAATTCCTCAAAAAAAAGTTTCTTTATTAAATCACAATTTCTACTGAATGTCTAAAAGCAGCAAGGGGATGTAGCTCAGTGGTAGAGCATTTGTAGAAACGAAAGGACCCGGGGTCAAAACCCGGCATCTCCGAAATTTTTTAAAATAATTAAAATATGGTACTTTTAAAGAAATATTAATTAAAGTATTATATCTGATGTTTTTAGCTTTTTCAAAAATTCTGACGATTAAATACATCCTTTTGCCGCATTAAAATTCGCAAAATAAAGTTTTATATTTCTATTTATTTTTGCTGAAAAAATAAATTTTCTATAATTAAAAATTTGTTCACACAAATCTTTGATATAATTTATTTAAAATTAATTGAATTTTTTTAATTTCTTAATTCCTCAAAAAAAAGTTTCTTTATTAAATCACAATTTCTAATGAATGTCTAAAAGCAGCAAGGGGATGTAGCTCAGTGGTAGAGCATTTGTAGAAACGAAAGGATCCGGGGTCAAAACCCGGCATCTCCGAAATTTTTTAAAATAATTAAAATATGGTACTTTTAAAGAAATATTAATTAAAGTATTATATCTGATGTTTTTAGCTTTTTCAAACATTCTGACGATTAAATACATCCTTTTGCCGCATTAAAATTCGCAAAATAAAGTTTTATATTTCTATTTATTTTTGCTGAAAAAATAAATTTTCTATAATTAAAAATTTGTTCACACAAATCTTTGATATAATTTATTTAAAATTAATTGAATTTTTTTAATTTCTTAATTCCTCAAAAAAAAGTTTCTTTATTAAATCACAATTTCTACTGAATGTCTAAAAGCAGCAAGGGGATGTAGCTCAGTGGTAGAGCATTTGTAGAAACGAAAGGACCCGGGGTCAAAACCCGGCATCTCCGAAATTTTTTAAAATAATTAAAATATGGTACTTTTAAAGAAATATTAATTAAAGTATTATATCTGATGTTTTTAGCTTTTTCAAACATTCTGACGATTAAATACATCCTTTTGCCGCATTAAAATTCGCAAAATAAAGTTTTATATTTCTATTTATTTTTGCTGAAAAAATAAATTTTCTATAATTAAAAATTTGTTCACACAAATCTTTGATATAATTTATTTAAAATTAATTGAATTTTTTTAATTTCTTAATTCCTCAAAAAAAAGTTTCTTTATTAAATCACAATTTCTACTGAATGTCTAAAAGCAGCAAGGGGATGTAGCTCAGTGGTAGAGCATTTGTAGAAACGAAAGGACCCGGGGTCAAAACCCGGCATCTCCGAAATTTTTTAAAATAATTAAAATATGGTACTTTTAAAGAAATTTTAATTAAAGTATTATATCTGATGTTTTTAGCTTTTTCAAACATTCTGACGATTAAATACATCCTTTTGCCGCATTAAAATTCGCAAAATAAAGTTTTTTATTTCTATATATTTTTGCTGAAAAAATAAAATTTCTTTAATTGAAATGATATCAAATTCTCCTTTTTTTTTAGAAATGTTTCTTCTTTTTAATATAAAGAAGAAAAATTGAGTTAAAAAAGTTTTCTTTCAATGTTTCTTTACTTTATATTAAATAGTTAAGTGTTGCTGCAATGGGTTCATCGGACCTCTAATTTTTTCCGACTCCTTTCTGAAATTCGATTTGTCTAAAAGAAGGAGAAAAAAATAAAAACATACAGATAAACAAATATAATAAGTTGAAAATGAAATTATTTTTAATTGTAAATATAGAAATTATGTTATTTTTTTTCCATGAATATTAATTATTAAAATAATATTAAAATTAAAATTATTTAAGAATGAATGTTAAAATATTTTTTTCAATTATTAATAATTTTTTTTTTAAATTTAAAAAGAATTTAAAATTTCTTATTTCTAAAAATGATAAAAAAAAAATTGGCTTGGTTGAAAGTAAAAATAGATTAAGAGAAATTTTGACCGAGAGTCCTAAAATAAATAAATAGTACTTATTACTTAATAAATGTATTACTTAATAAACATGTTGGAATGTAGAGATTTTAATTATCTACGAATAAAAAGGTATGCCGTGAGTATCAATTCTTTGGAATTGAAGAATTCTTCCAAAAAAAAATATATTCAGTTTTTTAGCTATGAGCTTTTAAATAAAAGAGATAGGAAACAAGTAATTTATCTGCAATAATGCTTAGGCTATTCTCTTTCATATAATTATTTTCTTGAAAATATATGGTTCGTTAGCAGCAACTTAGGATTTACTCGTTATTATTAGTTATACAAGTCAAAAACTAGGTCTTATAGTCCAACTGATACTTTTGTGTAAAAGTTAATCAAATTCTCTACAAAATGGTCGGTGGTCGGAAGTTTTTGAATAATTCCTAAGACCATCCTACCGCGGTACGTGTTTTAGTGAAAAACAGGTAGACCTTGTTTTTGCATAAGCCATCGAATCCGGCATAATTTTTGAAATAAATAAATAGTTAATTATTTTCTTAAAAATGTAACATTTCATTTTTTTGTTCTATTATTTCATATTTAGTTAATATCAATTAAATGAATTACTTGTCTACCACAAATTTTTTTTTTATTCTTATAATATTATTGTTTTATTATATTTGTTGGGAATTTACTAAATTTGTTCTCATCAAATACTAAATTTGTGGGGAAATTTACTAACAACCTAAAAAGAACAGAAACAGATAATAAAAAATTAATAAACTTTTTTCTTTAAGTTTAAAATTAGTTTCGTAATTACGACATTTTACAACTTTCAAAGCAGAAATTAGATTTCAATGTGTTCAAGCGCAGTGCATTTTTCAGAGATTTTGCACATTAGCAGGCTTTGACTTTGATGCAACTTTGAATGTTGCAACATGTTGCATTTACGGAACTGATTTTAAATTATTAAGAAAGTTATTAAATTTTTTTTTCATTTTTTTTGAACTTAACTTCACAAAACCATTTTATTTGAATTTTTTTTAATAGAACTTAATAAAGTCTTGATGCTTATTACTTTAAAAATTTGGTTTTTATTATTGGTGTTTTAAATAAAATCAAAAATGAAAAATCTTTTATAAAAAATAAAAATGCTTAGGAATTTTAAATACTTCTCATCAGGCTTCTCTTCATTTTTCCTTTTAATCTTTGATTTCATTAGATAATAGTTTGTTCAAAATCAAATTTCAAATTTTTATTCTTCGCGTTTATTTAGAGTTTTTAACATAATATTTGTTATATTTTAATGTGAAAACAAATTTAATTCATTAAACACTTTTTCTTTTGTTCCTAGAAACATTTGTTTTCAAGCATACTTTATCTTAGATAATTTCATTTGTTCAAAAAGTAATGTACAAATTACTTTTTTCATATTTTTTTAAAAAATGTTTTGTTCCTTAAAAAGGATTTTCGTGAATTTTTATCGTGTTTTTATTTATTTTGTGCGATCAATTTATTAATCTAGATATTATTATTTACCCGCGTCATCAACTTTTCACCATAGTTTCCTTTAAATCAGTGTTTAAGAATTTTTTATCATTTGAATTATTTGATTTTAATAATTTCTTTTAAAATCAAAGCGGCTTAGTTAAGAAGGGGATGTAGCTCAGTGGTAGAGCGTTCGTTTCGCATACGAAAGGCCCCGGGTTCAATCCCCGGCATCTCCAAATTTTTTTCCAAAATTGAATAACTCACCGAAACCATATAAATAAAAAAATAATGAATAAATTATGAAAAATTTTTTAATAACTTTTTTTTATTCTAAAACAAAAAAAAGTTGTATAATGTCTGAAATGGAAGAAATAAAAGCAGAAACTATTTACCAGGATGTTAATAACAACCATTCAGGCCATCAAATATTGAATATTATTCATTTTAATGACGTTTACAACATTGAAAGTGGATCGATTGAACCAAAAGCTGGCGCTGCTCGATTCCTTACGGTTATTAACCATCTAAAAAGCAATAAATTTGCCCAATCTATTGTTTTATTTAGTGGAGACGCTTTTTCACCTTCTGAAAGTAACAAAAAAATTAGAATAAAATATTATTTTTTCTTTAACTTTTTTTAGTTAGTGCTTTAACAAAAGGATCTCAAATGGTCACTTGCTTGAACAAGTTTGGCATTGACAGTGCTTGCATTGGAAATCATGATTTTGATTTCGGAGTCGAAAGGCTCACGGTTTTGATTCATGAAACCAATTTTCCGTGGCTTATCAGCAATGTTGTTGATAAACAAACTAAAAAGCCATTGGCAAATGCCAAAGTTAAGCATGTTCTTGAGATAGACAACTTTAGAGTTGGTTTAATTGGCTTAGTTGAGCATGAATGGATTGAAACTCTTTCGGCATTAGACAATGATGACATTATTTACGAATGTTTTGTAAGTGCTGGAAATCGACTTGTGCACGAGCTTAGGACTATTGATGTAAGTTCAATTATATTTAATTTATTGTATTAAAAATATTTTAAGTTAAAGTCTAAAAACATTAGTAATAATTTCATAAAGAGGACATTTCAAAAGAATTTAAATAAATGTAAATTCCTACATTTAAAAAAAAATAAGTCATTTAAAAATATTGATAAAATTTAAATAGAATTTGAGTATCTTATTTGAATTTTATTTAAACTAAAATTTTTTATTTGAATTTTTTATGTTCGAATATACATTTATCTGAATTGCATTTGAAAAATCCACATATTTTTTGGTTTTCAGCAGTTAGAGAGTTGATAAAAAAGTTAAGTGACTAAAAATAAAAGGGTATTAATTGAATGATCAGTACATAAAAATAAAAATGAACAGTAAATAAATAATAAACGATTAGTAAATTGTTGATAAAACATTAGTAAAAAATAAATAAATCAGTAACAATAATTTTTATTTAATTAGATTTATAATAAATTTTATCCAAGTAAAAAATAGAAATGATTTGCAATATATATGTTTTTTTTTCAAAAAATATTAGAAAAGCATAAAAAAATCATTTTTTAAAATCTTTTAGATTAATCTCTAATTGGCACTTCTGAATCCGAGACGATAATTCGAAAAATTGAAACAATATCAATTTTTTTATTTACTTTTTAATTTAATTTTTGATTTTTATTTATAATGCTATTTGTTAAAATCTTGATGTATATATATTAATTACTTTTGACATTAAAAATTAGTTAATTCAACTGATGACTATTTCTTTCCTTACAATCCAAGGCTTTTTCTTTTTTAATTTATCTCTTTAGTTTATTAAATCGATCATTTTTATCTTTTTGTTTTTTATTTATTAACAAAAACGAAACAAAAAATGCCACTTTTTATTTTTTGATTTTTAAACAAAATTATTTGTCATTGATTGGCTTTTATTATGTCTATATCAGAGTTGTTGAAAAGTGCCAAATCAAAGTCCAAGTCATTATAAAAAATTACAAGTCCGAAATTTGGGACATTTAAATAAATCTGGTCTCTATTTATTATTATTTATTGAAAAAGGAAACCAATATATGCATTTGAAGAAATTTTAAATATTCTTATTGTTACCAAGAATTAAAATAAAATTATTAACTGATCATTTAAATAGCAGCCAAAGTCAAAAAATTTTAGTTTTTTGGTATCATTTTAGTGAAAATGACTTCTTTTTCTCTCTTTTTGTTGATTTTTTTTATATTTTTATTATTAAATGAATTCAAGTGATTATAAAAGTGATTATAAAAGTGATTTTAATTCCAAGTAAAGTTGCGTCGTATATTTGAAATTTTTCCCTAAAAAATAATGTAGTTACTTTGACTTTTTACTTTTATCCAACTAGAGTAAGGTTAGTTAAATAATATTTGAAAATGATGCATTTTAAACTGATTATTCATGACAAATCTCAAAATCTTAGCAATCTCTGAATAGATTTTTATGCTAATGCCAAAATATCAAGCCAACTTTTTTAA
Source organism: Brachionus asplanchnoidis (assembly GCA_025491095.1). Classification (NCBI taxonomy): domain Eukaryota; kingdom Metazoa; phylum Rotifera; class Eurotatoria; order Ploima; family Brachionidae; genus Brachionus; species Brachionus asplanchnoidis. The sequence goes on from JAILYF010000006.1 coordinate 3,651,482, forward strand.
TTTAAGAAATAATAAAAGACTAATTAGATGACATCATATTTTATAATTTTTTTACAATAGTTTTCGAAATTAAAATTTTTCAAAATTTTGATATAACCTTCTTAAATAAATAGAATTAAGTTAAGAAAAAAGTTAAGTTAACCATGTATTTTATATGTTTTTATTTTTTTACTAAAATTAAAATTAAAGTTATGCTATGCTAATTGTATGCATAATAATTTACTTATATTGTTTATCTATTTTCAAAAGCACGCACACAGACTCTTAAAGATTTATTTTTAAATTTAACACGTTGGAGCTCAAGTTAACTTCTATTTCCAAGCTGATTTTAGTACTTTATTATATTGCTTATTTGATTTTAATTTTACTAAAATAAATTGTATCAAATTATTTCACTTAAATTAGAAAAAAATTTTCTTTTCCATTATTGTTCTTTTGTAATATTGTTTCGATGCAAATTATTCTAATATTTAATTTTCGTTCGAGGAGTCCAAGTTATCAATGAATAATCATTTTTATTCCCTCAAAAAATAATGTTTAGTCTTTAATTTCGAATTAGATTGAGTCGAAAAATTTCTTTGTATGGTGATTTTGAATTTCTTTGTGTTTTTTCTTGGTGAAATAACTCTGAAAAAAACTGCGAAAAAAATTTGAATGATGAATTATTTATTAATAGTACAATAGCCATTTGGCGGATGCTTCCAGACATTCTCTCAGCATATTTTATTGAGTATGAGTGAGAGTATAAGTGCTTTGCAACCAAGTCGTGATTGTGAGAAATTCTTTGTTAAGTTTTAAGATGACTACTTACACTCAAAAACAAAGGAAATGAGTGAAAAATTTCAAAGCAATCAGACAATTCATTGAAAAAAATAAAGTTTAATTAATTTAAATTTTTTAACCAATTTTATAATTAAATAAATTTTATGGTGTTAAAATTTATTTTAAAGTAAATTTTTTTCGAAAAAAATCTAAAAGTTAAGATTCATTTAATTCTCTCCGAATTTCAATATTTGCTTTCGACAAACTACGTGAAATAATCATAATATCACTCATATTTCAAGATTGCTTTTTTCATAAAATTCCACAGATAAAAGAAAACTTTTCACGAACACACTTCATGTGTTAATGTTTTGCATACTTTGGTATTTCTTTTTTATATTTGAAACAAAAATCAATATTTGACTTAATTACCCTCTAAATTTCGGTCCTTATAAGGATTCTTGGTAATATTTCTTTCTCTAGTTCGATTTTGAATTGGTCTGGTTCTTTATTCTTTATCATCCTTCAATCTCTAAATCAAAATGCCTTTTTTCTTTGAATTTTCTCGGTGCATCATTTTTCCTAAGCCCGTTTAGTCCAATGGTCTGTGTGTGAGTCATGCAAGCAGAGAATCGAGGGTTCAAAGTCCGCTGAGGGTGGAAAAATCTTTAAGTAGGGGGACTGGTTTCCAATGGGTAATAATAGCAGTGCAGATGATCAACTAGATGCAGTAACCACTGTGTCAGATGGAAACCGTTGCTCAAAAAGGAACTGGAAAAGAAGATGAACGCCTCCCCATTATCCGCTAGGATAGAAAGGGGCATATTATTATTTGTTCTTCAGGTGCTAAAAAATAAAATGAAGTGTAAAAAAATTTTAATTACACTTTCATGACAGACATGAAAAAAGTCGAAACAGCCCAGTCAGAGTGTAGTAGTATTAGTAGTATAGTTTTCTGTGACAAGTCTTACCCCTTTTGGAATAACATAAGTTATGTTTGGTTGGCACTATATTGAAACATAGAAAATTTAGAAGCATAGAATTAACTTTACCTGGAGAAAACGTGGAATCAATTAACATTGAAAAAGAAAACATAGAAAATTGAAAACGTAGAAAAAAAATAGAACAAAGAAAAACATAGGATATATAGACGAATCTTTTTAAAATCTCTCCATTAACCAATCGAGCATATCACCCTCTGACTTGTCCTGTTTAAGTCTCAACAATTCAACAACCATAAAAACGTTAAGTTTTTTCCTGACATCAGCTTGTACACGACTATGCCAGTTCTCAACGTTGTTATTGGTACGTGGAAGTCTTTGTTTTACTCTTTCAAAGCTGTTCCAACATTCAATAGGAAACATCGGGACAACTCTTTGTGTCTTTGAATTTGGTTTTAATTTTCCTACATAAAATCGTTCAAAATAGTTGAGAATGCACTCAAAAGACTCAGGACTCCTTTTTTTTTATTTGATTAAAACCAGTGACTACAACCTTTGGTGGTAAAAAGGCAAGAGCCTGTATAAGTTTAAAAGAATTACGAAACTCATCGTTTAGTTTTTTTCATTTTTGAGAGTCTCAAATCTAAATTAATTAAGATAAAGAAAAAATAAGTAGGAGCTCTATTTTTTTCTATGTTTTATTGTTTTCTATGTTCAGTTGTTCACTTAATTGATTTCTATGTTTTTTTTTATGTTTAATGTTTCTATGTTTTTTGTCTTTTCTATGATAATTAATTTTTCTATGTAATGATTCATTCCCGTTTGGTTAGCTAGGAGAAGTATTGCTGCTTATAACAGTGTTTTTTTAAACTCACTACAGTAAAAATTCGATTATATGTAATTCGGTTATATGTAAATTCGATTATATATAATTTCAAAAATCGCCACTGACACTCTTCTTGTTTTATGTTTCTAGAAATTTTTAAATTTGTCCAAGCATTAGTTCACGATCTAATTCTTGGAAAGTGCTAATTTTCCTTAATTTATAGATAAAACCACTCTATATACTAATTCCGCTACTATACAATGATAATGATTCTTTAAAAAAATTTGCTTTAAAAAACAAAGAACTAAGTGTAAAACAAAGTTCGCTTAGTCGATTTTTTAAATCTAAGTCACTCGCTAAGACTTCTGGTCCTAAAACAAGCAACCCTCAAAATATTTCTTCAATTTCCATTGTAAAACGTAGCCTAAATTTTTAGAAATTTTTACTTTTATGCTTTTTTATTCTATTTCAAACTTTTTTTTTAAATAAAATCTTATGTAAAAACCCTCTTTTTTAATTGTCCAAAACTTTTTCATCAGACAAAATTTGTGTCTACAGGTCTATTCGATTATATATAAGACCAAAAAGTTTTTCATTACATATAATCGAATTTCTACTGTACTTACGTCTTTTGATGCCATTATTTAAAGAGAAATTCAATTCAAGTACCAAAAAATTTGAATAAAATACTCCAAATTTTTTATTTTATCCCCATAATATTTGGTATTGTGAATTTCTATTATAAATTGAACAAAAATACTTCATTTTTTAAATAAATTCAAATTAAAGTTAATAAAAAATATTAGAAAAAATACTGCATCATTTTAAATCTAAAATTATTTTTCTTATGCAAACAATGATAAAAATTAAAAAATCTATATGATTTATGTATAATAACAAAGTTAACAATAATGTCTATTTGACTCCACAATCATATCTTATAAAAAAAGCCCAACAAAGTATGTTGCATTATGTTGCAATATTTTTTCTTAAATTTTTTATTAACTCTAATTTTAATAAATCAAATAATCAATTTTTTTTGTTAAATTAGTATATGAAATTCACAATTAAATGCATTCCCCAATTATTTTGATTATGCGTAAAAAAAATTGATTAACACTAAATTAAATAGAAATCAAATATTTTTAACTTATTGACACCTTTTCTTAAAAAATAATACTTAAAAAAAATGATAACTAAAATATAAAAAAAATTATTTAAATTATGGGAAGAGTGTTTGTAAAGAAAAATATCATTCTATCGTAATTTTTATGCTGAAAATAATATAAGCCATATTTTTCTAGAAAGTTGTTAATGTCAGTAAAGTTATTAGCTTCAAATATAAATTCAAATAATATAAAATTGGAAAATAATATAGCAAGTTTTATTATTGAATCTTTTGAAAAATAACATACAAGTGTGGAACATTAATCAAAATAAGGCAAAATAAATGAGATTTTTTTTTTACAACAATTTACGTAAATGTTGAAGACTTACCTAATTTTACGTAAAAACTGGTAAATTTATGATTTTTACTTTATTTTTCGTAAATTTTGGAAAGAACTGAAAATATTTTTTCTTAAATTAGTTATCATTCTTAGTGTCTTATTCAAAAGTGTTATTTTTTAAGAAAAAGTGTCAATAAGTTAGTAATATTTGATTTTTATTCAATTTAGTGTTTAGATATATTAATTTATGTATTATTTTAATAATCGGGTAATCTATTTAAAAAATCGAAATATTGGGGTATTCTATTCAAAATTGTGTGGTATCGATTTTAATTGTCCTTATTTTAAGTTCCTTTGACTTGCGAGTCCTGACACGTTCTTATAGGAAGATAATCGCTGTTCTAATGCCAGTTTCCATTTTTTAGATGAATGGTACCAACCATCTAGAGTAATAATTTGGCAATGAACTTAAATCGGGGGATAAATAGAAGCACAACACTGAAAGCAAAAGCTCAATTTCAAATTTTTTTAGAGTTGCATTTATTTAACTTAACTTAAAATTTTGACTTAACTATGGATTCGAGACAGGACTCTCAGTCGCAATCAGCTGTTATTTTACCCACTACACCACCAGAATCATGACTTTTAACTTAAACAGAAATTTTAGGTCCAAATCATGACTTTAATTGCAAATGACTTGTTCTGAAAATTTTTTCCTGACTTTACAGACACAAGCCAGTCTGAAAGTTTAATAAAGTATTGAAACAAAAATTTATCTTGTTTGTTAGATCTATTGATCTACTATATTTAAAAATATAGTAAGACAGTCTAATTATTTAAAGTGTGAACGGGGTGACAACTTTTAAATTAGCTTAGAAAATTGTTAATTTTCTGTAGACATTGAAAATTTTTTTCTAAAAATAATATTTTAGTGACTAGAGAATCTAAATAAAAAAACACCTTGTTGAAAAAATTTTTTCTTTGAATCGAAAATAAAATTGGTCAAAATGGGTGATTTTCTATCAAATTATGTATTTTGCTTAGGGTTTAAATCTCAGAAATTTTAATTTTAATTAAATCACCTTTTTTTCCATTTAATCTCAAAAATGTTCAACAAATTTGCTAAAGAAAAATTTTTTACATATTTTTTAGAGGAATTTGGGTGAATTTTTGGGCTAATTCCATTAATGCCAAAATTCACCCAAATACTGCCAAAATTCACACAATAAACCTTGAAAATAACTCATTTAACCCATATTAACCTTTTTAAAAAAATACACGACCACCCAATCTGGGTGATTTTCAAAGCTAACCGGTTGAAAAAATTGGCTAATTTGGTTTACAGGATTAACCGAATTACCCCTCACCCCACAGGACTAAATGGTTGATTAAATTTCGCATTTTATATCATTCCCGAGTCTTTAGGAAAATTATCAAAAAAATAGATCACCCGGTTAGGCCGTCTTACTATATATAAAATTCATCAAAATTAAAATATCTAGATAAATAAGGCCGTTAACATTTCTAACCATAAATTTTACTAAAAATACCATAAATTTATTAAAGTTTACCATAAATTTATTAAATTATAATAAAATAAAAGAAAATACAACAAATTTATTATATTATTACCAAATAAAAGAAATAAGTAACAAATTTATTAAAAAATATCAAATTCATTAAAGATAAATCAGATTCATTAGAAAAATAATAAACTCATTTTTTTTTTGTTTACATTTGTTTATTGGGCAATAATAATATAATTTTTTTTGTAAAGGCTTGCCGCAAGTATCACATAATTTACTTACACTGTCATCAAATCTTGGTGGCTTGGAAGTATCATCTTGAGATGTTAAGTCATCATCGAAAATGGCATTTTCTTCAGGTGCTTTAAATAGGTCAGAAGCTTGAACTTCTAGGCTCTTTCCAGTTTTAGAAGGAGTGCCTCTTTTTTTATTATTATGTATTGGTAAATCCAAACCATTCGAGCTGAAATCTAACATATTGGCACGTCAAGTTCCTCAGTGTCAAACAGAGTCGCTTCAACAGGATTACCTAAGAAGCTTTCAGATGATTGAGTTTTTGGTTCTTCAGACATTTTTAAGAAATAGGATAAAAATCATGATTATGATGATGATGATGATAAACGTCTTTATTTAAATAAATAAATAAATATTGGCTCGAGCTTTCGCTCCTTTGCCAAGCTTAAATCAAATGTTTCAAAAACACAAAAATAAGAAATATAAAATAAAATTATTAAATACGAAAAAAAAGAAGAATAGAACATAAAAAAAAAAAAAAAAAAAAAAAAAAAAAATCATGATTACAAATTTATTATTATTTATATATTTGTTACAAATTAATTTGCTAACAATATTAATAAGTGTCAATAAGTGTCAATTAATTTATCTTAAAAGTGTAAATCTAATGAGTCTCTTAATTCTAATGAACCAATTAATGTTCTTTTTATTCAAATTAAGGTTGTTTTAATCAATTTAGGATAATTTTCTATTTTCTATTACTTTTTTATTCAATTTGATAAATAACAGTCAAGTTTATTCTATTTTTAATAAATTTATGGAAACTTTATTATATTTATGGTCATTTTTAATAAATTTATGGGTATAGATTATATTACGCGGATAAATAACCTTTATTTATTTCACATTCAGAATCTTTCCGATTGCTCTCAAATATATTATATTGAAAAATCTAAATAATTGATTTAGAATTTAAAAAAATAATGGAAATTTTAAATATATAAAAGAAAAAATATCAAAATAAGCTCATTTTCCAATTTTTAAAAAATGAAGTTTTTATCATGCAAACAATCATAGATTTGTTTTAAATTTTACTAACCCAACAGTAAAGCCTTAAAGATTTCTATTAAACATTAAATTTTAAAATTTATACTATTAAATTTTTATCAAAGAAAGTTGACATAGTAATAGCAATGACCCATATGAGATTGCCAAACGATATAAAATTAGCTAATGAAGTTCACGATTTAGACTTGGTTTTAGGAGGCCATGACCATAACTATGCTTGTAAGATGGTTAACAATAAATGGATTATAAAAAGTGGATGTGACTTCAAAAATTTGTCCACTATTGAATTAAGCAAGAAAGACAAGTCTGTGAAAAAAATTGATAAATATGTCATAGACTCCAGCATACCGGAACACAACGACCTTAAATTTATAGTAGACGAATACATGAGTATTTTAAAAATATAAAAAAAATAAAAAAAATTATTAATTTTAAAAATTAGAAACGATGACTAATAATGAAATATACACTGACATTTTGGCCAAGTTGGATGTTGATCTAGATGGCAGATTTATAGTATGTCGTACACAAGAGTCTAATCTAGCTAATTTAATATGTGATATATTATTAGACTCAATTAAAGCCGCGGAATGCTGCATAGTAAACTCGGGAACATTTAGATCTGATTGCATTAATCCGGCTGGATCCAATTTAACTTATGGGGACTTGAAAAAAAGTTTAAAACTACTAAAATTTTAGCTAAAATAATTCAATTAAATATTTTTAATTTTAAGTTATACCTGGAAACAATGAATTAGTGGTGATCAAGTGTTCAGGTTAATAAATTTTTATTTTAAAAAATTTTTTTAATATGTTCTTAGGCAAGACAATCCATGATGCATTGGAAAATGGTGTTAGCACTTATCCTAAGTTAGAGGGAAGATTTCCACAGATTTCTGGTCTCAGCTTTGAATTCGATCCGAAGGGTGAACCATTCGATCGCGTTGATCCAAAATCAATTTTTGTCAAAGGGAAACAAATAGAACTCGAAAAGGTATAAATTGAGCTTTATAAGAAAAGTCAGAACTAAATTTTTAAACTCAAGGATTATAGTGTCCTTGTTAAGAAGTTTATTAAAGATGGCAAAGATGGATACAAATGTTTGACTTCATGTCATGTGCTCGTAAGTTTATTAAATTGGAATTGGAAACAATCATTTACCTTTTTTTTCCAATTTAGATTGATTTTTACCAATTTCCACTGTATTTTACAATTATAGAAAATTATTTTAGGAAAAATCTAGCCCTGAATAATAATTTTCACATAGCGCCAAAAACAGAAAATAGAATTGTCATTTTATGAATTTGTTTATTTTAAAATAATAAAATTAGATTATTTTTAAAAGCTTTTTTTTCATTCAATATCTATATCATATAAATGATAAAAATTATAAATTTAAAACGAATAAAATATTAAAAACAAAATAATAATTTAGTTAAAATTTTTACAAAACAAAAAATTTCTACAAATAAGACAGAAAACAGCAGAAAGGGGATGTAGCTCAGTGGTAGAGCGTTCGTTTCGCATACGAAAGGCCCCGGGTTCAATCCCCGGCATCTCCAAATTTTTTTTAATCAAATTTAAATCTAAAAATTAAATTTTTTAAAGAAGTTTTCAAAATTTTTTTTTAAATTAAAAAATAAAATAAATTTTACATAAATCACTCTAAAGATGAAATTTCAACGAATAAAGATTACGCTGTAAATAAAGCAGTTTTGGAATCTAAATTTTCTCTTGACGATTCCTTGAACCATAATCGCTCATCACATGCATTAACTTGATCAGACCATTTCAAATTGAAACAATAATACTTATGTGCCTCTCTCTGAAGTTGTTTCCATGAGCGATCGACTTATCCATATTTAGATTTTGGGTTCTTTGTATTTAGGAAATTGAACCTTCAGATTAACCAAGCCAAATCCAAAATTTCAAAAACTTCTAATATCGAAACTTGTTGTTATTCTTTCAAAATAAAATTAAATCTATAAATTAAAAATGTGTAAAAAAAAAAACAAAAAATTGAGAATAATAAATCAACAAAAATTTCAAAAAAAAAAATAAAATGAAGAATGGAAGCAAAAAGACTTGAGTCTCACTTACAGGCCCCGGGTTCAATCCCCGGCATCTCCAAATTTTTTTATTAAAATTTTAAATTTTATACTTAAAGAAATTTTCAAAAATGTTGACTTCATTTTACAAGCAAATATTTTTTTACTTAATTCTTCTTCTTCTTCTAATATCTTTCCTAATACAAATACATAAGTTGATTCTATCTTTTAGTTAAAGCTGAGAAACTTTTTTTTTTATAAAAAAATCGAAAAAATCAATTTGATATTTAATCAATTACTATTAAATTTCAAGATTTATCAACAGGCTAGTACCCATATCATGAATGAACGATTAACGCATCGTTTATTTATAATGAAATAAGAATAAAAGGCAGTGATATAATTTTTGTTCAAAAAAGATAAATTTTTTTAAAGAAAATTTTTCTAAATTGGACATTTAAATTTCAACAAACAATTAAAAAAATTCAATAAAAGTGAAGTGAAATTCAATAAGAATTAATTCAAAGTGTTATAATAATCATTAGTAATTATATTTAGAAGTAAGGAAAAACTTAGTTTAATTTTTTTCAAAAAAAGAATAATAAATCAACAAAAATTTCAAAAAATAAAATAAAATGGAGTAAAGAAGCAAAAAGACTTGAGTCTCACTTACAACATGGGCTGTCTACCGCTGACTATTCACAAACGCTATCCCACTACTGCTCGACACGGGAGGTTTGATCTGCTGCCTTTCGGCTCTGGACCGGTTCCCTCCTCCTTAGGCAACCTGGTGACTCTGGACTCCTCCAAAGTCACGCATATTGATGCCGAGCTTGGTGCGGACGTCTGTTCAACATAGCACAACGATAGCCAGGACTCCCACATGTAAACAATCCCGCAAATCCGGCCTCCAAGTAGCTAGATTACAAGAGAGCGCCGCCCCTCCCGGCCAATTTTATTAACTTAATTTTCATATTTAAAATTGCTCTCTTCATCATTTTTATAAATTGGTTTTCAAAATAAAAAGTGAATTTCAACATGTTCAGATAGCTCAATGGATGTGTCATTGTTCTAAAGATTTTATTTTGTTGATTTTTTGTTTTAGACATGGATCGAATCTTGCTGCTTGCGAATTTTTTCTTGTAAAATTTTTTTAATACTTTGAATTAAATCATAGATTTTATAAAAATTTTTTTTTTAGTTTGAAAATTTTTGTAACTTAATTAATTTGTCAATAAATGTAATAATTTTACTTTTAGCAAATTGAAGTTCACAATCAAATGTAAATTAAAGATCTTAGATTTTTGTTTAAGATTTTAAAGACAATTTTCAACAAACTTTTATTTATAAATATCTTAACTTTATAAAGCATATTTTTTAAAATCTTTAACTAGGAAATAATTAAAATTTATTTATTAAAATTTATTGAAATTCAATAAAACTTTTTCTAAAAAAAAATCGAATCGAATTAAATATCGAATTAAATAAAAAACGAATCTTCTAAAAAATAGTTATTTAGAAGATCCTTTTTTAATTTAATCAATGATTTGTTAATGTGAAATAATCAATGTCTTTTTGATTCAGTTAATTGTTATTTATTACAAATCGATCATGTGAAGATAAACAATTTTAACTTTCACTTTTTATTCGACAATTTAAATTTTCTATGTTCTATTTTAAATTTCAGTGTCAACATCAAGAATTAATTTAATTATTTTCTACAAATATTAAGTATGTATATTAAAAAAAAGCGAATCTTTGATTAAAAGTGGTATCAAGATTAAAATTAAAATTAAAAAACTATTTTCTTCTAGAAATAAAATTAATTCTCTTTCTTATTATTAAAAAAAAAAACAATTTTAAAAAAGGAGGCAGGATAGATTTAATAATTTAGCCAGAGTTTTTTAATTTAAAAAAAATTTAAATTAGGCTAAAATATAGAAGAAAATAGGATTTTTTTAAAATAGTTTGAATAGTTCTCTAAATTTTTGTCGTCAGTTTTCTAAATGTCTTAAAATTAATAAATTTTTAAAAAATCTAATTTCAAAAACTTTCACTTAACTTAACATTTAAACAGTGTTTTTTTTTCATTAAAATATTATAGTTAAGGTTTCAGAAATTCAAAACTTAAGTGCTTAAAACCAATTCCATTAAATATTATGATTATGCACCAAAGTCTAAGCTTATCCATTATCTCATTAATAACCTTTGAGTATTTGCAAGAAAAAAATTATTGATTGTCGAATAAAAAAGTGAAAGTTATAATTGTTTATCGTCAGATGATCGATTTGTAATAAATAATAATTAGCTGAATCAAAAAGACATTGATTATTTCACATTAACAAATCATTGATTAAATAAAAAACGAATCTTCTAAATAATGATTTAAAATTAATAATTTAATTTTAATCTTTAGAATTAAGTAAAACCAAAGTTAAGAAAATAATTTAAATAAAAAAATTTAAATTCTAATTTTAAAATTTAATTGAATCAAGAATAATTTAAAAATGTTTCAATTGTAAAAAAGTGTGCAAACATGTCCGGAGAGTTTTTTAAATTTTATTTCTGAATAATTAAAATACATCAAAAAGAAAGAAGTTTCTTAAATCGCTTCTGACTCTAAACGGTTATGAAAAAATAGAATGTTCTAAGGTTGTTAAATTTTCTTGATTTTAAAATATTTATCCATAATTACTTTCGCTTAAATTAAAGTATATTCATTTGGCAAATTTAAGTTTCAGATCAAATTTTAAGATCAAAACGATAATTTAAAATTTTAAAACTTAATTTATCTAATGATTTTGATAATTTTTAGGAAATAAATACTAAACATTACTAGACATGTTATGTCTAATAATGGTTCATTATCAAATTAACATCAAAAGGATTGACCTCGTATTTATTTAACAAAAACAATCAATAATTTAAATAATTCAGGTTAAGTTAATTCACAAATTCAAATTTATAACTTTTATATCCATTCATTCAAACAAAATAAATTTCATTTTTCCACTTAAATAAATTATAAATTTTATTGCATTAAATTTTTTTTGTCTTTAAAAGAAAGTTTTCATTAAAATCAATTAAAAAATTCAAACATATTAAAGTTTAATAAAAAAGGACATTTAGAATTTTAAATATTAAAATAAACTTTACAAGACATGTCAAGTAATTGCTTTGGAAAAAATTTATTTTTTCTCAATTATTAAAAACAATATTACAATTTATATTTGATCTTTTGATCTTGATCTTAAACTTCAATTTGCCATTCATTTCCTTTAATTGTTCCGAAAAGTTATTTATGGTTAATATTTCAGGTGGAAATATTCAATTATTTCAAAATTTTAATTAAAAAATAATCAATAAACCAAAATATTATTTTAATTGTTCTATAATGATTCAATTAATCATTCTATCTTAAAGTAGGTCTTATTATTTTAGGCTATTTGTTATCAAGAAGCCCTTTAATAAAAGAAAATAAATAGCTGACATTTTTTGTTATGGTTAAAAGGCTCGAGATTTTTTATTTTTTATCGAAATTATCATAAATTGGTAAATTTTAATTGAATGAACAAGAAACGATTAAATGTCTAAATTAAATTTTTTCTTAAATATCAGAAAACCGATATTTTATTTAATGAAAACTTCGTTCAGTAAAAAAGTGATTTTCAAAATCAAAGTGATCTTCAAATTTTCAAAGTCATTCTCAAAATAAAAGTTTAAAATTGATTTTTTCCCTCGGAAACGAAGTTTTCATTAAAAAACCTATGCATAATAAACCAGATTTTATTGGTTAGAGAACCCTTAAATCTCACATCATTTTCAGGAAAATAAATTTCAAAATTCATTATAGATCAAATAAACAATTCTAAAATTAGAATTTTCAATGAGTGATTTATAAATCTAATTAACAATAAATGAATGGCTTTTCATAATTTCCTTATTTAAAAAGGTAAAATTTTTCTCAAAAATAAATGGAATTTGATTGATGGGTGCAATCGAGAAAATACTCCAAATTTGTTTAAACTTTAGTAAAAAATGGTTATTTTTCATTCTGATTAAAGAGCATTATATCAAAATTCAATTAATTTTTCGATAATATCTACTCTTTTAACAATATTAAAACGATCAAAAATCTAAGCTAAATTCCAGAAATCTCGATAGTTTTTGATTTAAATCTGTTATATTAAATTATAAATTTTCTTCTTAAACAATTTTCATTTTATTAATAAAAAAGCGAAGTAAAAATAAAAATAAAATAGATTAAATAGCAGAAAGGGGATGTAGCTCAGTGGTAGAGCGTTCGTTTCGCATACGAAAGGCCCCGGGTTCAATCCCCGGCATCTCCAAATTTTTTTATTAAAATTTTAAATTTTATACTTAAAGAAATTTTCAAAAATGTTGACTTCATTTTACAAGCAAATATTTTTTTACTTAATTCTTCTTCTTCTTCTAATATCTTTCCTAATACAAATACATAAGTTGATTCTATCTTTTAGTTAAAGCTGAGAAACTTTTTTTTTTATAAAAAAATCGAAAAAATCAATTTGATATTTAATCAATTACTATTAAATTTCAAGATTTATCAACAGGCTAGTACCCATATCATGAATGAACGATTAACGCATCGTTTATTTATAATGAAATAAGAATAAAAGGCAGTGATATAATTTTTGTTCAAAAAAGATAAATTTTTTTAAAGAAAATTTTTCTAAATTGGACATTTAAATTTCAACAAACAATTAAAAAAATTCAATAAAAGTGAAGTGAAATTCAATAAGAATTAATTCAAAGTGTTATAATAATCATTAGTAATTATATTTAGAAGTAAGGAAAAACTTAGTTTAATTTTTTTCAAAAAAAGAATAATAAATCAACAAAAATTTCAAAAAATAAAATAAAATGGAGTAAAGAAGCAAAAAGACTTGAGTCTCACTTACAACATGGGCTGTCTACCGCTGACTATTCACAAACGCTATCCCACTACTGCTCGACACGGGAGGTTTGATCTGCTGCCTTTCGGCTCTGGACCGGTTCCCTCCTCCTTAGGCAACCTGGTGACTCTGGACTCCTCCAAAGTCACGCATATTGATGCCGAGCTTGGTGCGGACGTCTGTTCAACATAGCACAACGATAGCCAGGACTCCCACATGTAAACAATCCCGCAAATCCGGCCTCCAAGTAGCTAGATTACAAGAGAGCGCCGCCCCTCCCGGCCAATTTTATTAACTTAATTTTCATATTTAAAATTGCTCTCTTCATCATTTTTATAAATTGGTTTTCAAAATAAAAAGTGAATTTCAACATGTTCAGATAGCTCAATGGATGTGTCATTGTTCTAAAGATTTTATTTTGTTGATTTTTTGTTTTAGACATGGATCGAATCTTGCTGCTTGCGAATTTTTTCTTGTAAAATTTTTTTAATACTTTGAATTAAATCATAGATTTTAGATTTTAGTTTAAGATTTTAAAGGAAATTTTTAACAAACTTTAATTTATAAATAACTTAACTCTATAAAACATATTTTTTTTAAATCTTTAACTAGAAAAAAATTAAAATCTATTTTTGTCAGATGAATAAATTAAATATGGCTACAAATTAATTTTGTTTCTAAATAAATAGGTCTAGTCTAAAAAATAAAAAAAAATTTTTTGAAGTTTCTATTTTTTTTTATTTACATATTATTTAATTTTTATAGTATCAAAAAATGTTAAGTTTTTTTCTCTTAGAAGATATTTTTTAACAAAGAAGTAAATTCAGTTTATTTATTTGTTTATTTGTACCAATTCTCCTTCAGAACATAAAAAAAACATATAAAATAAAATTAAATATGATAAAATAAAATAAAAAATTAAAAAAAAAAAGAATAAATAAGTTTTATATTAATTAAATATTGAAGTTTAATAGATGTTATAAATAAGTATTAATCAGTTGATCAAAAAATTATGTGAGATTGTACAGATTATTAATAATATAATTGAGAAATTATTAAAAATTTATAAGTTTTCCTTTGATACATTTTCCATAAAAAAAAAATATAAATTAATTAAATAAGATACAAAATAATATTTTAATTTATTAAAATAAATTATATTAGATATTATATTTATTAGATATTTTTATAATTAAAATCAGATACCAAATTCATTTATTTAGATATGGTATTAAATAGCAGCCATTAAATATTTATCAATATTTCTTAATTTTAACTTTTTTCACTTTAATATATTTTAATCAACATTAATATACCATTTAAATATTTTGTTCGAGTCATATTTTGAATAACTTATGTTGGATTTAAATTCTTATTTACGGTCTTCAAAAAAATTCCTAAAGAAATATAATATTAGAAAATATTATGATTTGTTTTTTTTATTTAAAATTTTAAACATTTAATGTTTAATTAAAAAAAGAAATAAAAAAGCTTAATTCATCATATTTCTTGAGATTTTAATTAATTAAGTTTTTATCATGTGATCATTTTAATGAACTTCAATTTGCCCTGACTTTTTTTAGAAAAAATAATTTTAATGCATACAAACGAATTTATTCAAGTTTTTCCACAAAATTTCTTTGTTCTTTGCAAAAACTTTTTTTCATAAAAGTAAAAAATCCTTAATCATTCTATTTATGGAAAATAAAAAAAATAAAAATTATCATCAAAGAATGGGCTTTTAGATATTTAAAAATATCTTAGCATACATGTAGCATTTTTTATATAATATTTATTCTTTAAAGCAAAGGGGATTTGAAACTCTCATGAAAATTTAATCGAAATTATGTTCATTTATAATTTTTATTTTTTAAATTTTAAAACATTTTTCCAGTTTTAAATAAAAAAAATGTTTCCGATTATCCAAATTTTAATTTGAAACCTGTTTCTCTCTACATTTAATTCGGAATATTTTTTCCTAAAAATAAAATCATAAATTTATTAATCAAATTAAAAATATTAATTTTTTTTATTAAAGACAATGATTTAACTAAGATGACGTGCTTCAAAATACTGAATGAATAATTTAGCAAGTTTTTTTTATTACCAAAATAAATTAAATGCTTCAACAATTTTTTAATTTTTATAATATTTGATATTCCATCAATTCTTTTGACTTACAAAAG
Source organism: Brachionus asplanchnoidis (assembly GCA_025491095.1). Lineage (NCBI taxonomy): Eukaryota > Metazoa > Rotifera > Eurotatoria > Ploima > Brachionidae > Brachionus > Brachionus asplanchnoidis. Next base: position 3,667,455 of record JAILYF010000006.1, read on the forward strand.
TTTGTTCAAAAATAAAGTTAATTTTTTTTTTATCATTAATTTATTATTTAATTTATTTATTAAAAATTAGCGAACAGAAGCTTCATATATCAAACGCAAATATCTGAAATCAAGAGACCCTTTAGCTTTTTTTTATTCATAAACAATTGTTTAGCTAAACGATTACTTATTGTTCATAGATCTATTTATAAGTGGTAATTTAATAGAATGGAAGAATATTTTATTTATTTGTTTCATTAACTTGCAATCTAAATCGACTAATATAGGCCAGTTAATCCAGGTCTTTGCTTAAATATAAACATAACTAGACCGGGTAAAACAACCGAGCGAGAGAAAAAATATACCGAAGTTTGTGTTAAAACTAGCAAATAAGAACAAAGACACTATCTACAAGACATAGAACTAGTTTGGCCAAATTCAAACATATTTCTCATAATTTTTAGTGATGACGATGACAAATAAATGAATTATAATATTTTAAAGAGCATTTATTTATTTTTTTTTCACTATGATGAATGTACCTTAGACTGCGTTGCTTTTTTTTTATAGTTTCAAAATTATTTCAACAAGCAAGAAAAAATTGATTTTATTAATAAAATAATTTTAATTAACATATTCAAATTTTATCAAATTATAAAAATCAAAATTATATTAAGTACTCAAATTTCGTTGCTATTCTACCATTTTGCACACACACACAAGGATATCAAAGATTCGTAGCTATTTTGATTTTTCGTAGTCCATGCATTCTAATTTAATCAAAAATAAACAATGAATAAGTAAGTCTTTTGAATAAGTCTAATTTGAATTTTTTGATAATTTCTAAAGTTTCTAAGCTCTATGTCTTAAATTTTTTATGAAAATTTTCAAATAAGTGCTAATTTTGTTTAAGGAAGTTTGTTTGAGTTTAGGCAGTTTAAATAGACATAATTTTAGGCCTAAATAAACCGATAATTAGAATATAAATTTTATTAGCTAAAAAAGCCCCTTAAAGCAAATAGATCACAAGTAATTTGGTATGCTTCAGCGATACTTGACCTTACTATTTTCCAAATTAGATCTCTATTCAACGATTCTCCAAAAAGGCTTTGATTGCAAAAAAGATTTCTTAGTAACCTGATATTTTAGGTTTTGAGCAAAAAATTTTTCAAAAAACTTTAAATTTATTAGGTTAATTGATTTATGAAAATTACATTTTTAATTTTTTTACCATGAGAACACTCTCTAGCTTTTTGTTCATATTTTACTCAATCGAGTGAAATTAAATTAATCAAAAGATTTTATTTTAAATAATTAATTAGGTTTTAGCGAGGTGAATTTAATTTTTTCATTATTTTATAAAAAGATATTGAAAAAACTTTTAATTTTCATTTTTTAACCTTTTTTTTTAAATTCAAAATTTAAATAAAAAAAAATGACTTTATAGAAGAAAATTTTCAATTTATCAAAAAATTTATATTCACCAGGGTTTTTTTAAAATTTATATATCATACTTTTGACACAAACTAGAGAGATGGATTTAAGTCTGCATTTTTAATAAAAAGAATTAAAAATGAGCAGAAAAAAAATGTTATCATTGTAAATCTTGCCTGTTAAATTAAAGCTGAAAAGAGATGTTATTTTTTGCTCTAAAATTTTCAATTAATCATTTTTAGTAATAATTTGAAATAAAATTTTTATGCGATGTTTCAAAATTTAACTGCGTCAAAAGTTTTTCTCTTACTAATTCCCATCAGCTATTACTGTTACATCTTATTTTTTTTAGAAACATAGCTTAGCTTTATCCATTAATTAAATTATTATTTTAGAGAACAAAACAAATTATTGAGTAGATAATTTAAATGATAATTTCTGGTTAAATTCAATTTGGGGAAAATTTTATTTTTTTATATAATCGAAGAAAAGTACTTGAAATTGTTCTAAAGAGTGCGATGAGACCATAAGTTTTAAAGTTAATTATTAATTAGAAATTCCCAATAGGTCTTCTTTTAGATAAATTGATTCTCAGAATTTAATAGCCAATTTAGCCATTAAATATTGATTATTACTTTAAGCTAAAAATCTAGATCTTTAATTTACAAAAATAAAAAAAACAGAATGAAATCTTATAAGTGTCTCGAGTATTTAATTACGAATATTTTAAAAAATTTATAATAATAAGCTTGTTTAAAAAATCTGACGTTCTGACTGTCAGTTTCTTTGTGAATTAAGTTAAAATTTTTATCTTAAAAATTGAAATTAATTAAAATGTTAACTTTCATTTGGAATTCTGTATTAGCAAAGACTCTTTTTGTTAATTTTTTTTCAATATCTCTAATAATTTTTATCATTTATTAAGATTTTGATTTTTTATCAAATTTTAAGTCAAAAAAAATTATAATTAATAAGTTGAAAAATATGTTTATGTTAAGGCCAAACTGTTAAAATTTTACATGTTATTGACATGGTAAATTTTAAATTGAATAGTACGAATTTTCTGAAAATTTTTCAAGGAATTTATGCAGTAGAATTTTAACAAGGAAAAGGAATTTAGATGAATTTAAGAAAAAAAAATTAGAAATGATTTTAGTTTTTTATCAAACAAAAGATGTTTTTTTTTTAAATTAAGATAAATGATGTTTTATTTTCTAGAATGCTTACTTAAATAAAGGGTTTTATAGATTATTTTGTTCTTTAACCAAAAAAAAAAAATCGGCCTTTGAGTGTTATCAAATTTCTTCTTAGTTTTATGTGCATATTCTTGTTATTTTGATTTTCAAAAGTACCCATTAATTTGCCTGCAAAAAGTACCAATGGAAATAAAAAATTTTAAAAAGACTAAGTATAAACAATTAAGATATAACAAAAATTTATAGAATTAATTAAAAATATTTTTAGTGTCCCCAGTGTCTGTTTTTTTAGAGAAATATCTCTAAATTTCTTAAAACAAAAATATTTTGTTAATTTTGGAATTTATTTTAAAAAATTAAAATTAATTTAAAAGTAAAGCTATTTATTGTAATTCTGTATTAATGGATAAAACATGAGAGATACAACAACAACAACAACAACAACAACAACAACAACAACAAAAATTCGAGAACAAAAATAGCGCACACTCGCAACTAAATAGAAAAATTTTATTATTTACAATTAAAATTTATGAAATAAATTAAAATTTTGGCCGAGGATTAAATTGCTCATCTAGACACTAGACCTAAATTTGAATCCAAAATTGATTTATTAATCTCTCTTTTGTTCTAAGTTCGAATTCAATTAATCTAAAACCTTTGTCATCTTCTCTTTGCCTAATCTAGGAAAATAGCCCAACAAAAAGTTGATTAATACTAATTTTTAGTTTGCTTTAATTAAGAAAAAAAGATGTAATGAAACAAAAATCCGCTCGTTTTTTCACTAGTTAACAATTGTTTTTGACATAATAATCAAATTTTAAAATGAGTTTAAAAAGCGATCGAACCATAATGTACATAATGGTTGTTGGCTTTCACCACAAAAAAGGCTGCCAACTAGAGTACGTCTATCCATGCGATTCACTCATACGCAAGAAGTCGGCTTCGTCCGACCCGGGCGATTTGTACGAGCTTCCAAAAAAATGGAAGCACATGCCCTCTTTGGCGCTGCCGGACGGCTCCCACAACTACGACCAGGACTACGTCTACTTCCACCTAGAAGACTCTGTGCCCGACCAGAACTCAAAAAAGCATCCCAACAACACCATATTCGGCGTTTCGTGCTACAGACAAATTGACGCATGCCAACTTCTTAAAAAAGATTCCGAGGTGACCAGAAACACTCTGCAAAAAAGTGTGTGCATTTTGTCCCGCGAACCCATTTACTCTAGTCTCAGACTCAAGCTGCACTCGATCACCACCGCCTTCTTTGCCCAGAAGGACTTTCAAAAGACCCAAATTCTAAAGAACGCCTTTGACAGCCTGAGCGTCAGCTATGCCGAAACTGTGGAGAGCAGCAAAAATGCGGACTTGCTTGACCAAAAGTCAAAGTATTTCATGGGCTTGTCGCTGGCAGACCTCGTCCTAAAATACCAACACAAAATTCTCATTCTTTTTAAATTAATTTTGCTGCAAAAAAAGTGTCTGTACCAAGTAAAACCGGTTTCGAATTTGTCCAATACCATCATGGCTCTGGTCTCGCTCATCCCGGACATTTACTCGCCGACCGGTCTCCAAAAATCCTCCGGCTACTTTGACTCAATCGATCTGGTCAACTCGGAGCTGAACAGAACCAGCCATGTAGAAGACAATTTTTTGGTCACCTTACCATCTTTGGACAAACTGAGCCGCAAAATGCACCAAAAAGCGCTCAAAAAACAGGCCAAATCGCTGCGCAGCGTTCCCCAGTCCTTTTCCTCGCCAGCCATAGCCAACCAACTTCACGCGGACACCAAGCGCTCTATGGCCCATGACAGCCTTAACAAAATAGATGCTGATTTTGACCAGGACGCAGACTTTTTTAAAATGGCATTCGATGATGACAAAGTTGAGCTCAAAAATTCCAAGCTCGATCTCAAAAATTGCGACTCAGCCAACTCGCTGGACGAAGAGGAACACATTGGAGAAATGCTAAAAAACAAAGTGAACCATGTGATCAGCTGGTCTGGCAATGGTGGCAGAAAGTCAAATTTGGTCAGATCCGAGTCTGTGAACAGCAAAGTGGCAGATCGACAACTGGTCGATGTTCAGCTAACTGACTTGTTGGAAATAAACTTTGGCATGCCATTGTTTCTGTTCAATGAGTTTAACATTTTGCACCCTTATTTGTCCTTGCACAATTTGGATTACTTTATGACCATAAATAAGATGAACACAAAATTGTACTGTACCACTGCGTTGATGATGAACATGATGAAAGAGAACCGAAAGAGTCAATTTATAGAAGATGAGGTGAGTGAAGAGCCAAAAAAGTGCGCTCAGCCTGCCAAAAAAAATGAGCTAAAATCAGTAGGCTACACCATAGGTGCCACCAATATTCTCTTTAAACAAAGACTGTATGATGACCTGGACGCTTTCATAGACGACTGTGAGATTGATCTAAAAAATAATGAAAATCTAAAAAAAGTTCTTCAATTGAGCACTGCGGACCTCAGGTTCACGGACTACTTGATCAAAAATGTCAACTCAGCCAGATCAATTGGCGAGAAGTTGAACACGCCAACACTTCTCTCGTTCAAAAAGACCCTTTCCTATTCCAACATGGACAAAAAGGACAGCAATGACATGAGCTCACAGTCGTCCACTTGGGAAGGATCGGACGATTGGATAAGACTCAACTTCAAATGGTATTTGTACACTCTCTTGGGCTCAATGGTTAAGGAGGACGCGTGTTTGTCAATTAAAAATGACCTGGAGAATATTTTGATTGGGATCAATAATGAGCTGAGCTCTAGTTCGAGCAGTTTGGACAATGAAGTGGTGGACATAGAAGAGTATATTGAAAAGGTGAACAGCAATGGAACTTTGAATAGAGAGGTGAAAAAAAATCGAAAAAATTCCTCGAGTTCATCATCGACTATTTCGTCATCGCAGTATTTTTATGTGGTCAACAATGCCAGTTGTTTTTCCAATTACCGCGAGGATTTCAACTCAAACTTTGTTAATGAATTGAAAAAAACTGATTGTATGAGGCGATGGTTGGCCTCTAACAGGACTTTGGTCGAGAAAAATTTGTTCAAGTTCGAGTGTGAGAGGATGGTAGAAAATTTGGCGCTTGCTCATCTGCCAAGTCACAGATTTCAAATTTTGTTTCAGAGTTTACAAGATTTGGAACAAGTTCGCCTTAGTCATCCGTTTAATGGACAGATGAGTGTGAGTGATATTAAGCTTAAGTTTAACTTTTTGTTCTCGACAACAGAGTCCGGGCGGAAAATTAACAAGGCATTGGCTGAAGGAAGCAAATTGGTCAATAATACAGGCAGAGTTTTTGGTGATGCGTTCAATCATGCCAAGTTGGGTTTTAATTCATTTTTTGGTGGATGGGGTTCTGGTTCATCGGATGAGAAAAATTCGTCTAGAAAAGCTAAAAATTAACTTTGTTTATTTGACCAGAAGTGTATGATCATGTTTTATGTTTATTCTTTTTTTTTTCTACTGCATATTTGAAGAATTTTTTTTCTAATTTAATTCCAGTATTTTGTGTTTATTTAAAAATTAACTTATGTAAGTTGGAATAATCATTATTTTTATGAAATAAAATTTGTATGATATTTTTCTTTTTATTTTATTTTATTACTTACTTTCAACAGTAATTATTGTAAGATAATTACTGTTGAAATTATTATCAATTTATTTAAAATAATGCTTTATACCGTGTGTCCAAAACACCGGAAAATTCGAGTTTGTGTCCGCAGAGTTGCGTTCCATCGAACCCATGTTAAAAAGAGATTCATCGACCATGTTCTTAAATAAGAAATTTGGGTTTTCATGCAGATTTAATCAGAATTGCTTAAAAGTAACAAGTTTCAAGTCAAGTCCAAGTCCGGACTTTTTTTTTCTTTTTCAAAAGTCCAAAAACTTTTCAATATTTTTTTCAAGATGAATATCATGACTAGAAAATTCTTAAAGTATTTTAAAATAATAAATTGTATTAATCGTGATGACCCGAAGTTCCGAAATCCCAAAGTCAATTTTCCAGTTTTACATACAAATTTTTCAAATAAATTTTCCTGTTTTCCCATTTATGTAAAGTAACTGTTAATGACTTTGAATTTATTTAGGGACTTTTAAACAACTCTGGACTTCAAAAAAAAATACTTATAAATGCAGATTTTAAATATAAAATAAACAAAAAACTTGAATTTGAAATTAAGATCAAAAATCAAAGGTACAAATATAAAGTTTAGAAATAATTTAAATTATTTTTTTAATAAAATAATTCAAAGTCCTGCAGCTCTATTTGAACTTTAAAAATTAAACAATTTAATTTAAAAAAGAAAAAAATTTTACCAGTATAATTTAAATCTGCAACTCTTATAATGAAGTTGATGATACTCAATAATCTTCTTTTCGATACCTTTGAGCGACGTCATTCTCATCTGTATTATCATCTTCATTTAAATTATTATTTTCCCTTTTATTGCAGCGGGGAAGTAAGGATACAATTCCAAATATGTTTTATTTAATTGAAAATCAGTTTTATATCAATATAAAGTATATTATTTTTAAAGATTTAATGTGAACAAAATCAAAAAAATAAATAATTTGTTATACCTAGAAGGAAAGATCGAATATTAATAGAAACAATAAATTGATTGATTTTTTTTGACAGTTTTTCTGATATAATAAAGCTAAAAATTTTCAAAATTTTCAATTTATTTTTTGATTTTTTAAAAATTTCGCTTTGCTGTAATTTCTTTTGCTCCAAACAAGTCTTTCGATTAAAGCAATCATAGGATATTTAGTTTTTAAAGTTTTAAAACAAAATCCTTTAACTTTATTTATTTTTATATACGAATAAGAAAATATTTTTTAAAAAAAAATATGAAATATTTATGAATATATTAAATAAGATTTTTTTTTACTTAAAAATGTTAAGCAGATTTAAAAAAAAAATATTCAAAATCAATTTAAAAGCATATTGCTCTATATTTTTTAATAGATGAATGCTTTAATAATGCGGAAAAATAAGTTGCATTTTGAACTAAAGTTTTTTAATAAAATTTTCATAATAGTAAAAATCTTTTAATTTAAAAAAAATTAAAAGGCCTTAGCAATATTTAAATAAATCATGATATACTGGAAAATTCATTTTTTAAAATAGCTTCCATACTTGTATAACAGTCACAAGTCAAGTGCAAGTCATGACTTTGACTTTTTTCAAAAATTTAAAAATTACAAATCATAAATTTTTTTATATCTTGAAGATACTTCTGTTTCATTTATTAAAATATTTTTTAAGCATTAATATTTTTTCTTTTTGAAATCATAAATTCACTTATAAGAATATAACGTTAATGCGCATTGTTTAAAAAATTATGTTTTGATTTCTAGATTGAAAAAGAAATTTAAACTAATAATTTTATTTTTTCCTGAATAAAAAAAAGTCATTTCTTTTAATACTTTATATTTTTTAATCCTATTTTTAAAATAAGTCAAAATCTTGACTTGTAATTTTGAAATTTTTGAAAAAAGTCAAATCTTCTAATTTAAAAAAAAAATTTCAAGTCCAAGTCACACTTTGATTTGTTCAGACTTTTTTTCCTGACTTTTATACAAGTCTGACATCCATCAACATCCATCTAAAAAGCGAAAAAAAAACACCTGGTTCAAATAAAATGATGGAGTTTTTTAACATGAAAAAGGATGTTTAATAACAATCAAAAGGCATAATGTAAATGTTTCCTAAGAAAAACATTTTTAATATCAAACTAAATGACATTATTAAGAATATTTATTTTGAAAACATCAGAAATATTTCCTTTTAAAAACTTTTAATTTCTGAGATATTAAAATGTTAGAGTATTGCGATTATTTTTTTCTCGAATAATTATTATAATCAATTCAGGAAATAATTAAATCAGAAAAAATATTTGTGTTTTTTATTTTATTATTTGAATAAAAATAAATAAAATTTAAAGATTATTATTTTAAAACAGTAAAAAACTAAATATTCTATTTGTGCTTTAATAAATTTAATTTCAATGTAATAAGATTTCAAAAGTAATTCTTATTTATTTTTTTTACTTAAATTTGAAAAATCGAACTTTTTTCATGCTTTTCAAAATTGCATGAAAATTTTCATTAAAAGATGAAAAAATACACCATTTTTAAATTAAATTTTTTCTTTTCAATGAAGGTTCTCAGGAAGACTTCAAAAATCATGACTTTAACTTAAGCTTGTGAATAAAAAAGTGGAGATGTTGAGCAATGATAGAGAACTCTAACTTAGAGAAAAGAATTTCCGGAAGACAAATGAGAACCCGAAAGAGAACAAATGAAATAATGCCGAAAGAGATGAAATTCACATGCAGACAACTCAGATGACGGTCAAGAAAGAATCAAGAGTCGTATGGACGCCTAATGATTCTTTTTTATTATTTAATTATTAAGTTAAAATTCATTATTTCTAAAAATAAATTATGATTGTGAAATTTATTTAATTTAAATATTTCCTATGATAGTCAGTATTTATGGAAAATTTTTGATTTATCATTTTTCCATGAAAAGGTTTGAAGCCGATAAAATTTGAAATATTTAGTTGCTTTGATATAATGCTATAAAAATTTTAGAATATAAATCGGAAGCACGCTAAAGATCGTATCTTCAGTGAATTTAAAATTTTAAATTTTCAGTGCATTCAGAGCAAGAAACAACAGTAAATATTTAGTTTAAATTAAATTGCTTAGAAAGTTTCATACAATTTTTTTAATCAAATTAAATGTACTCAAAAGCATTTATTTTTAAATTTTTGAAAAATTTCTATTTATTTTAATATACCAATTTATTGTCAATCATGAAAAATTTTGATTTAAAGTTAAATGAGAATCGATTCAACTAAGAATTTATCAGTTTTTGATAAATTGCGTAATTTAAATAAAAAATTAGTTTGAAGACGACTGCTTAAAATTTCAGCGATTGTGAAATTTATTTTATTTGACCAATATTTAAAATTTAATTAGAAGTAACTTAGTACTGTAAATATTTAATTAAAAAAAATAAATATTATATAAAATATTTTGATTTTTTTAATTCTAGATTAAATATTTATTGTCTTCATAAATATTTAAAACCATGAAAATACTCAGATCAGATTTTTCTATTTTTAATGCTAAAAGAAGAAGCTTCAAAATTGTTCTTAATTTAAAGGTATTGTTAAGTAATATTAGTTTTTTAAGTCTATCAGATTCAAAATTTTATAAAAATTTTTAAGATATAAAAATCCTTTATTACAAAAGGATGATTAAAATAAAAAAATTCTAAAAAAAAATTTATTTTTTTATTTTTAAATCAACCAAGCTTTGAAAGTCTAAAACTTCAGAAAAAAATTTTAAAAAATGAAACAATTTTGTTCGTTTAAATTAATTTTTTTCAAAGTATCAGAGCTTTGTTCACACTTTTTTATTTGTTCTGCTTAATATGTTCGTCATGAACCATTTATACCTCGCAAATTTTAAATTTTTTTATTTTTTAAATTAAAAAATGTTTGAAAGTTAGTTAATAAGTTAGAAGTTATTGCTGCGGTAAAATGTCTAAGCCTAACAAGTAAAATGTCTAAGCCTATTATAAACTTGTGACAATGTGGTACTGTACTAGCTATTTCTGTTGAACTTATCTAAAGCCATCTTGAAAATTGGGGTTGATTTGGATATTACTACATTCTCAGGAGATCTTTTTCAGCAGTATAGAACTACTCTTTAAAAAACAAAACTTACCTAGCACTTAAAGCAGCTGCAAAAACAATACTCAACTTAGCAGAAAAGCTTTTCTTTTGGATTCTCATGTTTCTTAATATTGTAGCAGGACTTTGTTCCACTGACCAAGATAATGGGTATCTGATAAGTTTAACCTTGTCTTATCTGTTTACCAATTTTAACATTCCAATCAGATCTGGAATTGCTGTAACGCACTTCGTTACTTATGCATTCACATCCATATTTATGCTAGAATTCTTCACCTGCAATACAAACTCTTGTTCTGGATTTACCAAATCTTAAATCGATTTAACTAGAATCAACATTTTATTATCGATTTGATTAAAATAAACGCTGATTAAGCAATTTTTTCTTTTATTTTTTACCTGAAGTTTTCAAGGGGTTAAAAATGGGAAAAAATTTTAATTTTTCTCGGCACATATTTGGCTTTTATAATAAGATTTAGTAATTTTATTTATTACTAAAAGACTAGCTGGACAACACTAAAAGGAGCATGAACAACTGGAGCTTCATGAGAATCTACTTCAGGATATTTTCTTCACCTTTTGGTTTGGAATTCAAATCCAATTGAACTCAGGCTTATCTACTGAGTTATAGGTAATCAATTCTCTATTGAGTAAATTCTCGATATTAACTCGATTGCCACCTGTATGATACATTAATTTGAAATAAAGATTGATCGGGAACTTTAAGATTTATTATTTAAACTTTCAAAGAAAAATTTTTGTACAAATTTTTTTATTCTATATTTACACATTTTATTCTATAAAAAAATTTTATTTTTTTGCTAAAAAAGTTTTACATTATTCTATAAATATCATTTATATTCTATAAAAAAAATTTATTCGTCAAGAGACGTCGTCCTTAAAAATAAGTGTATTACTTACATTTGTTTTTTTTAATTTTTCTAGCTTTTTTTATATATAGAAATCATATTTCAATTTTTCGATGGGACTTAAGCCTTAGTTAAATAAATAAATAAATAATGTGCTTTAAAATTTTTTATTTAATTAAATAAAAAATAGAAAATCACCGGCATTGTGAATTTTCATGCAAAAATTCAAATACAAAATTTAAATTCTTAATAAAAATATGTTTTTTGTGCTACAGATTTTCCTGAAAGTTTTAAAAGGTGAAACAAAAAATGTTTCATAAACCACAAAAATATAAAATATTTTTATTTGCAAATGGAAAATTTGAATATAAAACAAATTAAGGTAAAATTTGAATATAAAAATGGAAGCGTGCTGAGGAATTTGATATTCAAAAAAATTTAAAATATTTATTTTATTATTTAATTTTTTTTATCTTCTTATTAATTACAAAAAAATCTTTTAAAAAATTTTTTAATGAAAAATACACTACCAGAGAATTTTGTTTTAGGTTAGGGTTTTGATGGTGAAATTTGGAGCAAAAACGATTGCAAATAAATATTTTATTAAATTGCAAATCAGCTTTATTTCAATTATTAGCAATTATTTTTAAAAAATGTTTGACAATTTTTTAACGTAATGCAATTCATTGAGCCATTGTTTATTCATAAATCTTTATTAATATTCAAAATTAAATGAATAAAAATTGTAAATTTTTTCATATACTAAAAAAATGTGTCTAAAACTAAATTTTGATTGTGAGATTTATTTAATTTAAATTTTTTCATGATAGTTAGTATTTATGAAATGGTTTGGATTCGACAAAATTTGGAATATTAAGTTGTTTTGACATAATGCTTCAAAATTTTTAGATAATAAAATAAAAGTTGGCTGAAGATTGTACTTTTTTTCAATTTTTTTATTAGCATAACTATTTTGTTTTATAGCCATGACCCAATGGGTAACTCGAAAAAAATAGATAATTTTGAATTGAATGTAATTTTTTAATAGATCGATTTTTACTTTTTTATTTATTAGAATAGATCGATTTATTGACATTTTTTAAGGCTCAAAATAAAATAATTTAAAATTATTAAGCAATAGTGAATGAATTAATCTATCAAAAATCATAATTTTTTTATTTTTGACAAAAAATAAAGTTTTTTAAAATAAATTTAATCTTCCATAATTTTTTTTTGCCTATTAATTTTTATTTTTTAATTTTTTAACGACAATATTAAATAAAATTTTAAGAGTTTATAATTAAAGGTGTTTCAGGTGAATTCAAAGCAAGAAACAAGAAGAAATAAAATTTAATTTAATTTTAATTAATAAAATGACAATTTTCATAATACTTTTCCTATTAAAATAAAATGCACTCAATAAAAATTATATTTAGTAGAAAAAAGTTTTGAAAAGTTACTATTTAAATTGATCCCAATTGATTTTCAATTATGAAAAATTTTATTTGAATTTTTATATTTCAATTAAAACTGATAATAATTCAGATAAGAATTAATGCAATATAGACTTTATCAGTTTTTGAAAAATTGCATGATGTAAATAAAAATGAGTATGAAGACGACTACTTAAAATTTTTATTTTGATTAAGTGAAATATAAACTTTATGTGATAAATTGAAAAAAAATATTTTTATTGATAAATAGCCGGTTGTGAAATTAATCTCCACAAAGAAATACAGGCCAAATTTGTTTGCCAAAAATTAAAAATTAATAATTAAAGGTAAATTTTATTTTTTAAAAAAAATTTTCTTTCTTTCAATTTACAATTCAAGGAATTTTGCTGTTATGCTTAAAATTTTATTTTTTAATTCTTAAACTGGAAGATTCAAACTTTTTGTTAACTTAAAGATATTTTTTTTAAAAAATTTTTTTTATAATGACAGGCAATTTTTTTATTAAATTTCTTAGATATTTTAAAATTTTCAAGAAAAAATGAAAATTCATATTTTTTTTTTAAATAGATTTTTTAAAATAAATTTTTCATTTCTTATTTTTGCCGTTCCTAACATATAAAGTTAACTCAAAAAAAGCTCAATTTCTTTTTTATTTAAGATTATAGCTAAAATCCAGTGAACATTGTTTCATAGCCCTCTAAAATCGTTCAGCACATTCCCAAATGCTAAAAAATACATTATACTTAAAATGAATATTTCAAAATTTTTTTAATCATTTTTAAAAGGAGAATAATTTTTTAATACCGCTATTTTTAATAAAAATACCGCTAATTTAATAAGCTTACCACTGCAAATGCGAAAAAAAGAAAACTAGACAATGGTACTTAAATAAAGAAAATAAATTATGCTCAACTTACAGCATGCCAATGGCTAAAATAAGATATTTTTTTGTTCTAAATTCAATTCAAAAAATTAATAAATTTTTTTTATTTTTATTAAGTTAGTTATTTTTTTATTATAAAAAATGTAGTTTTTATTAAATTTGATATTTTTTTATTATTATTATTAAATTAGACTGAACTCTAATGAATTAAATTTCTTTTTATTAAAAAAGCGGAATTTTTATTAAAATTAGCAAAAAGTTTATTAAAATTAGCGGGAGGGAAATTATGGGCCTTTTAAAATAAAAAATATTTTAAAGAAATTTAAAAACCTTAATTTCTAAAGCAAAAGAGTAAGACATTAATTTTTATCAAGAATTTATATTAGGCTTATCTATAAATTTATTTTACACTAATTTTATTAGTGAATTATGGACGTTAACAATTGTATATCATTAATTTAATAAAAAATATCATTGTTTTAATAAAAATTACCATAAATTTATTAAATCATAATAAAAAAATATTTTGCAAAATATTTTTAATAGATAAACCACAAAAAAATATATTTATTACCAAATTTAATAAAAATAGATCAATTAAAAAAAAAATGTCACAAAAAGAACAAAAAATTATTCAAATTTTTTTTTTAACTGGTTCCTTTTTTTTTACATTTATTTTTTGGACAAAAATAATATAATTTTTTTTTGTAAAGGCTTACCACACGTTTCGCACATTTTACTCACACTTTCAATAGTTTATTGTCGCTTGCTACTTGGTCCTGGAACTGATTCATCAACGTTGAATATCAAATTTTCTTCTGGTTCTCTTAGATCAGACAGTTGAATTTGAAGACTTTTTAGAGTTTTAACAGGAGCACTTCTTTTTTTGTTGTTATGTATCGGCAAATCCAAGCCAATTGAGTAGAAATCTTTTTAATTCCTAATTATTGATAAGACTGGATGGTTCAAAGAGTGATATAGTTGAATTTAATTAATGTCAAATATTTTTGTTTGATGAGTTTTTTTAATCAAAGTGATAATTTAGGTGTTTTTTAATTTAAAAAAGTTTACTTTTAATCATTTAAGTACAAAATCAGTACAGAAAACAAATAAATAAAATAATAATCATTTAAGTACAAAATCAGTAGAATTGATAATATTTTTATCAATTTATTATAAGATCATTAAAACAAATATTTTTTATTTGATGTATGGATGTATTATTAAATTTATGGTATTTTTTAATAAAATTTTGGGTATTAATTATATCAAACGGTGAATTATAATTTTCAGTACAATTAAATCATCAGCTTCACGCAGATCAGAATCGTAGTTAAACCTTCTTTTTAACCTGCGTTCTCCAAGTAGTTTTAGAAATATTAATAATTAAAAATTTAGTCAAAAAAAATTAACTTTAAGATTTAATATTAAAAAAAAATTGTTTTTTAGAAAAATGTTTTTATTTATTCATAAAAAATCCAAAAATTCTTTTAAAAATAATAAAATTATATCAATATTTTTATTAATATTGCTACTCTATTTATACCTCAATTATCAATTAAAATATAAATCTATTGAATCATTAATCGAAAATTCAAATTTAATGAATCATTTCTTAGAAACGAATCAAACAACTCAGCAGCGATTTTACTGTAAACTTCCAAATTTAGCATTAAACAGACATGATTTGACAGCTAAATATACTCCTTGTAAAATGAATGAAGAATGGGGCTTTTTAAAATATGGTAGATGGTATTTTAATAAAACTGTGGTTGATAAATTTTCTAATATCGAATGCACATACAGATCCATAATTCATGTTTCAGATACAAAATTTGAATTTTCAATGAAAAAGCCATTATCAGAGGGTACTGTGATTTTAGACGAACAAATACAAGTTGACTGTGTGGCAAATGGATTTTATTATAAAAACATTCATGTTCAAATATTGAACAAAATTAATGCAATCAAGACAGATTTATCTATTCAGAATAATTTTACCTGTAAACCATTAAATATACTTTTATTAAGCTATGACTCGATATCAAGAGTATCATGGTTTAAAAGACTTCCAAAAACAACCAAATATTTGACAGAAACGTTAGATGCGACGATTTTAAATGGTCATACAATTGTTGGTGATGGTTCTTTTAATAATCTCACACCTTTATACACAGGTAAATATCCTGATGAATTACCAAGTGCTTCAAAATACGATCCAAACGGAAGTTATGTGGATGAAGTTTTTCCATTTCTTTGGAAGGATTTACATAAAAAAGGTAAACAAGTTTGATAGAAAGTATAATTTTTGAAGTATTTTTAAAATCATTGCTATGATTTGGCTTTTTTGGCGAAATTTAACATAAAATTACGCAAAAATACGAAATTTAAAAAATTCAAAAAGACTATTTTAAATTTTTAAAAAAAATAAAATAAAAGACTAATAACGGTCGGTCCAGTTTAACCTTATAGAGTCTCACAATGGTAGCTTTAACTAGCTTAAATAACTAAATAGATTAATTTTTCTATTTATTGGGTTTTGTGAATTTCAAATCCAAATTGAACAATTTCTTTCGAAAAATTTCTTCATTTTATAATAAATTAAAAATTATGTAAATAAAAATATTAGAAAAAATACTGTTACTGCAACATACATTGTTGTACCATTTTTATCTAAAATAAAATTTTCATCTTTTTTTTCTGGTAAATTAAGTCAAAAATTAATTTAAATCATATTTATCCTTTAATTTTTTTCATATTTTTCATTAAAAAAATTATTTTAGATTTAAAAGGTGCAAAAAAAGTATGTTGCACTATGTTGCAGTATTTTTTCTAATATTTTTATTAACTTTTATTTTAATATATTTTAAAAAAGTTTACTTTTTGACTGATCCTTGTGATGTGCTTCGTTAAAATGTGCTTTTCTCCACGTAAAGTGCTAGCTGAGCCTTCAATTGATAGATAATGCTAATTCCTCTTCCTTCTTTCTTTTACCTTTCTTTCTTGTGTGAATATTAAAAATTTAGCTAAGATTACTTAAACTTTGCACTTCTTCCCATTCAAATTCATTAACCATTTATTTGATCATTTAATTAATCCATGTACATTAAGTTAGAGACCAACAAAAAGCTTACAAGCGCATTTTAAAACTTCAAGAATGTCGTTGATAAAAATAACAAACAATGAGGAAACGGGCACTGAGCTTTGAGGCACAACCCTAGTTACATTTAACTAGTCTGACAACTCTTCAAAAATTACCACTTTTTGCCGATGCCAAGTCAAGAATTTTTTGATGTGATTAAGATTTAAAGCATCAGTTATTGAGTCATTTGTTTCCTATAGTTTGGTTAAAGATCTCTTTTTTCAAGGCATTATGGGAGTTGTGAAGTTCATTTCAATTCGATCTTTTCAATTTATTTATTTATTTTATTTAATTAAAGTTTAAGTCCCATGGACAAATTGAAATAAAAATTAATAGAAAATAAAATTTAGATAAACTTGAATAACTTTTTAAGTAAGAGAGATAATTTAGTTCTGAAAAATGCTTAAATTTTAACCTAAAAAAAAAAAAAAATTGTTACTTTTTTTAGTAAATCAAATCAAAAGTCAATTTAAATATTATTGATTCTTTATTTTTTTATCTTATTTGTTACGCAAGAAAAATTATATTAGGTAAAAACGGTGCAACAAAGTATGTTGCACTATTGCGGTATTGCGTTTGCGGTTGCGGTATTTTTTCAAACAATTTTTTTTAACTTTTGTTTTAATTTATTAAGAAATGAAAAAATTTTTGCTCAATTTGAATGTGATATTCACAATACCTTCCTGAATTGAAAAGATCTAATTGAAATGAAATTCACAACCCCGGCATTATAAAATTTCATACTAAACTTCGTATACATATATTAACAAATTTTAAAACTTTATTATGATTGACAAAAACTTGTTTTGATAATGAAACAAAGTGAAACAGCTTTTATTTGATCTACTGCGGAAGTCTGCAAATCTGAACGAATTTTTCAAAATTGCATATTTAAAAGTATCAAATATAAAATGCACAAAAAAATAAATTTAAACAGATTTTTCAGACTTCAGCATTAGGTGGAACATAAGTTGCTTCACTTCATTTTAATTTTAGAAAAAGTTTTTTACAATCATAAAAAAACAATTTTTTTTGTATTCGAAATTTTATATAAAATTAAACAATGCCTTTTTTCCTTGAAACTAGTTAATTTAGTATTAGAGTATAATATAAAAAAAATTTGATTTGAAATTGATCAGTCAAATTTTAAATTTTTAATAAATTTCAAAATTTTTTATTTTAGTTTATTTTATTAAAGAAAAATATATTATTATATTTATTGTTAAATTTTATTTTCAATTGTTATATTTTTTAAGGCTTTGCTTCATTCCACTATGAGGATATTCCGTATTTGAGCACTTTTACTTTTAGACATCGCGGTTTTCTTAATAATCATGCTCATCATTACATGAAAGCCTTTACATTAGCTGTTCAAGAATCAAAATTATCCAAGGATGACCTATGCATTGGCAATACCAAACGATCAAAAAAAGCTCTAGATCTTGTCACCGAATTTATTGAAATGTATAAAGACAAATCAAATTTTATTGCTTTTATGCACAATGATGAAAATAGTCATGGAAATAATTTAATGGTCAATCAATTAGATGATGACTTGGAAAAATTTTTAAAACAAAATTTTGAAAATTCTAATTTAGATAATACAGCATTGTTTCTTTTTTCTGATCATGGTGTTAGATATGGAAATGATCGAATGACACATCAAGGTGATCTAGAAGAGCGTTTGCCAATGTTTTCAATATATCTACCAAAAGCTTACAAAAATTTACACACGGAAAAAATAGACAATCTACAAAAAAATGCCAATCAGTTAACTACTGCATTTGATGTTTATAAGACAATTAGGGAATTGACATGTCTGGACGGATATGAAAACAGGGAAAGACAATTACGTTCTATAAGTGTCTTGGACACTATTCCAATAAATAGATCATGTATTGATATTGGAATGCAGCTTCATTTTTGTACGTGCCTACAAGATTGGATTGATTTAAATGAACATGAAAGTCTATCAGTCAAAGTTGTTAATGATGTAATAAAAGAGATGAATAATGCAATAGAAAATGTAAAAGAATACTGTGCAAAAATAGAATTAAAATCTTTAAATTCTATTAAATATACAAATTATCTTGAAAAAAAAGTTTATAGATTGGTATTTGTGACAAAACCAACTGACGGATTTTATGAAGCAACCATCTCTTATGAAAAAAATGGATCATATTCAATCGATCCAATTTCATCAATTAGTAGAATAAATATTTATGGATCACATTCCTATTGTGTGAGCAAGATTTCAACCAAATTTAATTTAACTAAAGATATAAGAAAGCTTTGTCATTGTTTATGATATTTTTAACTTTATTGAAAATCTAAAACTTAAAAATAAAATTGAGTTCTTCAATAAAGAATGAATAAACAATTAAAAATAAAATTTTTTTAGTATGTAATCAAATATGCAATTAAAAAAGCTTGAACTGTTTTAATACCTTACAGAACAAAAAGTTTCTTTAATTTTAAAAACTAAATATAGCGATTTTTTTAAAGAAATTCTATTTACAAAAATTAAAATTTAAGAGATCTACCCCGTGAATTTTCCCCCCGAGGTATATTTTTAGGGTTCTTCTTTTTAGCTTTTTAAAATCACGTTTACGTAAAAAAATCAAATTATTTAAAAGAAATAAAAGTTAATGTAATTATTTAAGTTTTATTTCAGTTAGAATTAGTTTTTAATTTAATTTTCTACATTAAGTTAAATTTTTAATTTTGATAAAAAGATCCAACTGAATATGTTTTTAAATTTTATTAAATAGATCTACTCATTTTTTTCTTTTTTACAGATTTGGTTATTTTCAAAAATATCCTTTTTTTTAGAATTTTTTATTCTTTCTAAATCTGAATGAGCAATTGCTTGTTAAAAATAAACTAATAAAACTTCATAATAAAAGAAAAGTCGAAAACTAAAATATTATAATTTTAAAATAAAAATCCATTTATTCATTATACACTTATCAATAAAGAGATATTTTGAATTTTATCATGTGGTTTTTTTATAATAAAACCAGTTTTTTCATGGGCTTTTTTTACTAAAACTTTTATTTAAAAATGTTAAATAGAAAAAAATCTTGCCAATTACGAATCGATGACATCAAGTTGTATTTTTACCAGACTTGTTTTTAAGTCACAGTTGTAAGTCAAAGTCATGACTTGACTTAAAAATTTTTTTTTAAGTCTAAGTCATTGACTTGACTTGACTTAAGACTTGTGACTTAAAAACAACTCTGATTTTTTTTTTGACTAAATGGATTACAGTGTCAAATTAACATGTGTTTTAAAATTTAAAGAAGTTCGATTAGTGTTAAACTTAAATTTCTTCATTAAGTTAAATTTTTAGTTCTGATATTTAGTACTGTAGATCTCGCAAAAATGTAACGTTACCTAAAGTAACGGTTACCGTAAGCGTTACCCTTCCGTAAGCGTTACCGTTTTTGAATGAAGTTCTAAAAGTTATAGTTTCAAGAAAAGGCGATTGGAGTGATCATTAGATTTAATTTTTCAAGAGAATACATTTTTTGAATAAAAATTAAAATTAAAAACTTTATTAATTTCCACTTTTATGAGAATTTAAAAAAGTATGAGTAAATTAAAATTTTAAGGGAAATCTGACTCTTACGCTTACGGGAACGCTTACGCTTACGGGAACGCTTACGCTTACGGGAACGCTTACGCTTACGGGAACGCTTACGCTTACAAGAACGCTTACGCTTACAAGAACGCTTACGCTTACAAGAACGCTTACGCTTACGGGAACGCTTACGCTTACGGGAACGCTTACGGTAACGTTACATTTTTGCGAGATCTACAGTAAGCAGTGAAAAATGAGAGAAATTAAATTTCAGAGCTAATAAAGATCGGTTCTGATTAAATCGCAATACGAACGGTCCGGCAGGCTGTCCATCGGTAACTTTGGCGTCCCGTCCTATAAGCGGCGCCTAACCGTCTCGTTTTCAGTCTTAGTAGTTCCCAATGACTAATTCATAGAAATTATCTTTTATCTTTTTTTTTATTTTATATGAACCTGACTTGATTCAAATTTTTTTAATAAAAGTTGATTTAATTATTTCAGTTAGAATTTTTTTAATTGAAAATTTAACAAATAAATAAATTTTTTTCGAATAAATAAGGTACAGTGTTGATATGTGTATCGATATCGATTCCCAAAAAAAAGGCATTTCATTAAGCAAACATTTTCTCTTTTGGTGAAATTTTTCTTTCCTGTGGCAAATTAAAGTTTTGAAGTTGCAAATTGTTTTCACAAAATTTAAGTCCAAGTCCGAACTTTAATTTAAGTCAAAAATTAAAGTCTTTGACTTTTACTTTAAAAAGAAAACAAATTTAAAGTCTGGACTTAATTTGTGACTTTTAAGCAACTCTGGAAAAATAAGAAGAATAGTTTAGTAAAAGTAAAATAAGATTATTGGCGATGTGATGGATATAAGTGACCAACAATGGCAAACGCTTACAACCGTTCAGCCCAATGAGCCTCAAATTTATAAAGCTTATTATTTACTTTAAAATGGTTAAACTAAATCAAAAGAATTTATTAAGCACGTTTTTACTCTACCAAATCCACATGCGCCAGTCTTAGTCCAATAAATATTAGATTTTTGTGATAATCAGAATTCAATTAAAAATTCCAAAGGTTTAAATTTTTTGTAAATTTTTTTAAAATCTTTTCGATCTCGATTAGTATTTTAGGGACAACTCAAATGTTCTCTTAATCCAAATAAGAGAAAATATATTTAAATTTAGAATTTAAGATTATGTCGGTTTGATGAACATTTTTTACAAAATTGGTGATCATAATTGGCGAGATTTTTATTTCATGAATAAATTTTTTACCTAAGATTTATAAAGTATTTTTAAAGTAAATTTTATATATTTTTTTTTGACATATCAATAATACTTTTAATATTTTAATTCACTTAATATTTTTTTTCAATTATTTAATCATTACCCATTTATTAATAATATTTTAATAATCAAAATGCACAGTTTGAATATATTTTTAAATATTTAGATTTATTTTTTCAATGAAAAATTAATAATGAAAATAATTTTTAGTAAAAAAAAAATAAGTGAATGAAAATTTTAAAAGTATTATTGATATGTCAAAAAAAATATATAATTTTTACTTTAAAAAATACCTTATAAATCTAAGGTAAAAAATGCATTCATGAAACAAAAATCTTGCCATTATAAAATCCAAAAATTAAAATATACTTATGTGATCAATATTTTTGATTATGTAATAATTTAATTAATTATTTTTTATTATTATATTATCAGGAAAAAAGTATCTTGATAAAGTTTTCGATAGACAGAATAAAAATTAGTTAACAAAAGTCATAATAATTAAATAATTAATGGTGTTTTCTGGATAAATAAATTTCTAAACCTCTTTCATTTTCATCATAAATCCATAAATCGGAATAGTACCGGATTTTTATGTTTGCTTAAACACTTTTTGACATGCATCACTTACGGTAGGTTAACCTTGACGTGACATCTTTTAAAACTTTTTGAATTTTTTAGGAAAAGCTAATATTTTTTCAAAAATGCTTTGTTATTGTGATAAGTATTTTATTTAATTAGTTTTACTTCTTTAAAATTTTCAAAATTTCATGTTTTATAAAGTAGCTTACTTTTAAGCTTAAGCTTAACATTTTTCGAAAATGCCATTTAATTACATGCTTTTTATTGAATTATAAATTATAAAAAATTTTACAAATATTTTAGAGAGGAATTATTTTGATGATAAAAATTGTATCTGTTTTTTTTAATTATGATCATTAATTTGTTGATCAGATCAAAATGTTCACCAAACCGATATGATTCCATTGATTGTATTTTTTTGTGAATATTTGTTCACAATATAGACATGGGCAAAAATTTAATCCAAGATTTTGTTTTTTTAAAATTTAAATATTTGTTGTTTCATTTAATATTATTAATCATGAAAGTTTGCTGTTGTACTTTAACTTCTCTTGTTTTAATTCTTAAACTTGAAGATTCAAAATTATTTTTAGCTTTATAATATTTGACAAAAAAAGCTTTTCAAGGTACCAGATGATTATTTAATATCAATTTTATAGTTTTTAGAATTTTTAAAATCAAAATGATGTTTAAAATTAATAATTTTAAAATAAAAATGGTTATTTTTTTAATAATGTTTTCATTTCTTCAATTTATTTTACTGTTGTTAAACTACAACGATTTTAGTTTCCAAAATTTATTCAAACCTAATGAAAACTCGGAAAAAATTTTTTCGTTAAAGTGGATAGTTATTAATTCAGAAAAACCGAAAATTCAAGTATTAAAAAAAATATCGAATTTCGAAAATTTTTGCTTAGTTGCAGTGAATATGGACATCGAACAGCTAGATGAAAATTTTTCTAATGTAAATTTTTTATCTGAAAAGGATCAAAAACAAACTTTTCCACGACTTTATAAACTAATCTCAGAAAATTTTGATTGCCGAAAAATGTTTGGTTATTTATTCGCCATAAAAAATGGTGCCAAATTTATCTATGACACAGATGACAACAAAATCCATCAAGTTGATATAAACAAGCATTTTAATTATATGTCTGAATCAATGGGTCTTATTTCTGACTTTGCTGCAACAAAAAACCAAGTCAACGTTTTTGATCCTAGTGAACCCATAGATAGAAAATTCATTCTAACTAAACGAAAAGCATCTCTTGTTCAGCAAAAAATATCTTCTTTTCAAAATTCATCAAGTGAGATTTATTTTGATCCATCGACTCCTTCATTCCAACTTCAAAATGGATTTTTTTCAAACTTAAACACCCGAAATAGCCTTTATTTTTATGATTCTTTTTGGTCACTTTATTTGCCTCATTCTGTTAATTTTCAGCTATCAGAAATTTTAAGATCTTACTGGTCCCAAGTTTTAATGCGGATAATAGATGGAAATTTAGAATTTATCCCTTCTGATTCTAGTGAAATAAAAAGCTATCCGAATTTTAAAAGCTACTATTTTGACCAGAGTGGTAAAACTCTAGAATTTTTAAATAAATGGAAATGTGAATGTGGCAAGAAGTTTAAAGACTGCATTATAGCTTTAAGTTATGATATGGCTAAAAATAATTTATGGTCAATGAATGAATACAAAGCTATTGAGGCTTGGTTAGCTGAACTGGAAAATATTGGATACAAGTTCCCCGAAAGAGTTGAGCAAAATAATGTAAATTATAAAAAGTTCCAAGTATTAATATCGTCCAAATCTAATTTAAAAAATAATGCCAATGTGAATTCAATCCAGTCATTGATTTTTTCAAAAAAATGCATCAATTTTCACAATCTGATAAAAAAGTCTAGCAATTTGACCAATGTTGACCATTCTTCTAATTTACGAAACCTCACTCTTCTAATTACTTTCAATAAAAAAATTTTTAAAGAAAATATTGAATACCTCTTTGCCATGTATTATGAATATTTTCAAAATGTTATATTCTGTGGTAAAAATTTGATCCAGGTCTTGGAAGAAGGTATTCACAGTGGTAACGAGATGTTTTAGTTTATAAGTGGCATAGAACTGGATTCTCATTATGGCTATTTTCATTATGATTGTATGAGCAAAGTAATAGAGATTAATTACAAAACTGAAGGAATTTTATTGATCAGTGACGATGCTTTGATTAAACCATGGAATATGAGAAATTTGGATATAAATAAAATCTGGTTTTATAGTTTAAATTGCAAATGGACTGTGAATTGCTTTCATACACTTGATCCCAACTACAAAACTGCGTGGCCCTGGTGGAAACGAAAATATGGCTACCAAGGTATTAGACATGCATTTGATATTTACTTTAAAGCTTCATTATCTTCGGCGCTGGGAAAGGCATTCAAGAGATTTAAGCCCATTTACGAAATTAACACGAACAGTTCTTTTAAACAGAATATTATTCATGTCATGCATGGTGGTTCTGATCTGTTCTATTTGCCAAAACGGCATTTTGAAACTTATAGAGAATTGGCCACTGTTATGTCCGAGTCAATGGTGTTTTTGGAAGCTGCAGTACCTATAACTTTATATGGTCTTGATAAACTAGATGATATAATACACATGAGTAGTGACTATAATTGGAAAGGTCAGTTTTCATACGAAAAACACTATGATTCATTTTTGCATTCGTATCATCCGGCAAAACTTTCCTATGTGGAAAAAAATGCAACTTTTAGAAATTTATTTTGTACAAAATTCGTAAAGGACAAATATTTAAATTATTAAAATCAAGGAATTCAATCAAAAAAATTTTGTCATTGCTTTCATTAGCACTATTTTTTTAATTTTTATTCGGCAATAATTTCTTTATTAAGATTAGTTTATTTTTGAAAATTAAAAAAAATATATTTGTCTAATTTTAGATTAAAATTTGTCTTTTTTTTTGAGTTAAGAATAAAAATTATTTTTACAATCTTGAAATTACATTTAAAAAAAGAGATTTCTCAAGTAATTTTTCCAGTCTGAAATGAATATAAATTTTTTCTTGTTTTTTACTTTTTGATACTAAATTCAACGGTTAAATATAAATAATATTTTCATTAAATTTTAATTTCAAAAAGTTCAAAGAAAAAATTGGAAATCTTCTAAGATCAAGTCGAATTTCAATTTATATTTAAATTTCAGAAATAAAAAGTAATTTAAAAATTCTCATTAAATCTAAAAATTTAAATCAGAGTTGTTTAAAAGTCCCAAGTAAAAGTCAAAGTCACCAAAATTAAATTCCAAGTACGAACTTGGGCTTTACTAAATTACTGTGACTTTTAAACAGCTCTGATTTAAATTAGTAAATTAACAATGATTTAAAACATTAATTTAAATTTTTTAAAATTATCTTTTTTATTTATATAAGTGTATCAAATCATTAATCTTTGAAATTCTGGAAATAAGAATTTAGGCGATAACTTAATATGTGATCAGACAAAATAGGTTATTATTATTTAGTTGTAAATCTGTATCGAGCGTTAGCTCCTTCAGAGAAAAATAAAAAATAAAAATAAATAAAAAAAATGATTAAAATAAAAGTTACTGAATAAAATAAGAATTAAAAAATATAGTTAAATAATTATTATTATTATTGTCACGCCAATAAATGGATGACACAAGCAAGGATAAATAAAAGACAGTTTTATTTCACTTGCCAGTTAGTAGAATATATATTATATATCTGCTTTGGTAGCTGGCTCGTACATTTATTTATATTAAAAGTTTGAACAAATAAATAAAGTTTTCACAATCAACTTATAATATTTAAAAGCGACATCTTTTAAATATTATAAAGTTACTTCGTTTTCAAGATAGTTGTCTTTGGGTATGACATCCCCTTTTCTTTTTTAAAATTTTTCTTTTATAAAGGAAAATTTGAACTAAATATTTATTTTTCTTGAAAACGAAGTATTACAAAACTAAAATAGAATTGAAATAAAAAAAATTAAAAAAATATAAAATTTTAAAAAATACTTTTAAGTTTTTTGTATGCTGCATTAATGAGTTTCATGCGTTCTCCATCATAATTTCCCTTGTCTGGATGGTATTTCAAACTAAGTTTGACGTACTGGTTTCTTATTATTGCTAATGTAAAATCTTCTTTTAATTCTAAGATCTCCGAGCAATTCTCACCAGTTGGTAGTTTAATTTTTAACTTTGATCCGCATGATTTCCTTCGCTTTCTTTTGTCTGACTCGCTATGTTTTTCGTGTTGCTCATTGTTTGTTTTTTCCTGATTTTCTTTTTCATTGTCTTTTTGTCTGTTTCCTTTTTCCCATTTTTCCCTTTTTTCTTTTATCAAAATTGCTCTTCTTTGCTTGTAATTCAGATTTATGTAAATATCCTGCTCTTGCTTAAATTTTCGTTCTCCTTCTTTGATTTTTGCTTTAACAAATTCACTTAATTTTGAAACTTCTTTTTGTTTTGTTTTCTTTCCCATATTTCTTTGTTTAATTTCATCTTTCATTGCCTTCCGATTTGCGTATGTATTTGGTGAAGGACTTCTTTTCCTTTCGTAGTTCGGGAGTTTCGTAGTCATTCCATATTTGTTTATTAATTCCTTCTCTTTTTGTATTTTCCAAAGCTTTGATTTTTAAATTGGCATTTTCGTAATTCCGCTGAAACTAAAATCTTCACATTAAATGTTGGATATATTTATACTCGTTTAATTCTAGGCCTAAGATTATATGAATAATTTGGCTTTACTAAATCCATTGTAGTATCATTGCCAAATCTTACATGTTTTTTAACTTTCGATTGACTGCAGTAGTTTTGTTTTTTTAAAATGCTTTTTGGTTCGTTAGTTCGATACAAATTTTCGGCGTGCTTCAATCTGTTTATATGTACTATTTTGGTTTTTCCTTTTTCTTGTTCTATTTCGGCGTTTACATCATTGATAATTCGTTTAACTTTAAATGGTCCTATCCATTTGTTTCTATTGAGCTTATGAGTTAGACCTTGCTTAATTGCGGGAGAATTTATTCTTACCAGATCGTTTTTCTTGAAATTGACCAAGCTACGCTTTTCGTCGTAATGTGTTTTTCGTCTAACGTTTACCCTTTCGATCCTTAACTTTGTTTCGTGCCATATTCTATTAAAATCTTTTAATTGGATAATTGCATGTTTATCTAATTGGATTGGTAGTCTAGCATCCCTACAATATAGTAATTCAAACGGCGTTTTTCCGGTGGTTTCATGGTGACTAGTTCTGTATGCAAATAATGCTACATTGACATATTCGTCCCAATTGGTTTGATGGTCGTTACAATACGTGCTAAGGATTTGGCAAATAGTTTTATTAAAACGTTCAGTTTGCCCGTTTGTTTGAGGATGATATGGTGTTGTAGCCAGTTTCTTTATTCTCATGTAGTTACAAATTTCTTGAACTAGATTCGACATGAATTGTCTACCCTGATCTGATAATAATTTTTCCGGTGCTGAATGCCTTGTAATTATTTCCTCGACAAAAATTTTTGCTATTGTCGCTGCATCAATCTTTTTTATTGGAAAAGCTTCTACCCATTTTGACAGGTAGTCTGTAAATATAAGTATGTATTTGTTGTTTCTTGGGGTTTCCGGAAGAGGGCCTAATATATCCACCCCTAGCATATCGAAAGGCTTGTTGAAATTGTTAATTGGCACTAGTGTAGCTTTTGTTGGATGTGGATTTTTAGTCATAGCACAAGTTTTACATGAGTTAATCCATTCTGTTAGTTCTTTGGTCATATCAGCCCAGAGATATTTTTGTCTTATTTTGGCATATGTTCTTTTAACACCTAAATGTCCTCCGCTGACTTCTCCATGGCATTCTTTGAGAATTTTTGGTACTAGACTTCTTGGTATCATCATTTTTGCTTGATATTTTTTATAATTTTTGAATAATATTCCATTTTTCAAAAAATATCGTTTACTTTTACCATATTTATTCAATCTCTTAAAGATTTTCTCTAAATTTTCATCCTGTCTTTGCAAGCTTGAAATATTTGCTTCTTTTTCTACACAAAATACTTCGATTCTGGACAATGCGTCAGCATTTTTATTTGAAGAACCTTTTTTATATTTTATTTCTTTGTCATATTCTGCGAGCTGGAGTCTCCATTTTTGTATACGTGTTGATTTAATTTTCATGTTTTCGAGATAAGCCAAAGGATTATGGTCAGATTCAATTGTGAATTTGCGCCCGTAAAGATATTGTCTAAACTGTTCGCATGCCCATACGATACCCAAACACTCTAACTCAATTGCCGGATAATTTCTTTCTGATGGCTTCAGATTTCTACTCGCATATGCTATGACTTTTTCATTACCATTTTTGTCATATTGATAAAGAACTGCTCCTAATCCAACTCCCGAAGCGTCTGTTGCAAGGTAAAATCTTTTATTAAAATCTGGAAACGACAAAATCGGAGGACTGATCAGATGATTGATTATCTTTTTAAAACTATCTTCACATGTTCTTGTCCATTCGAATTCCGTATTTTTCTTTAAAAGTCTATTTAATGGTTCCGCGAGATTACTGTAACTCGGAATAAATTTTCGATAATGTGAAGCAAAACCTAAGAATCGTTTAATTTCCTTTGGATTTTTGGGAACTGGATAGTTTTTAACCTTTTTAATTTTTTCTTCATCGGGTTTAATTCCATCGGGAGATATAATGTATCCCAGGAATTTTACCTTCTTTACCCCAAATTTGCACTTGGTTGTTTTTAATTTGAGATTAGCTTCTCGAAGTCGAGTAAAAAGTTTCTCCAAATGTTCTAAATGTTCTTTAAATGTGGAACTAAATATCACTATATCGTCAATATAAACAAGCACATTATGTAAATCCCCTAAAATAGTCTCCATATTACGTTGAAATGCTGCCCCTGCGTTACTTAGACCAAAAGGAACGACCTCAAATTGATAGAGCCCTTTATTCGTAATAAAAGCTGTTTTTTCTTTTGATTCTTCTTCAAGTGCCATTTGCCAATATCCACTTACTAGATCCATTGAAGAGAAAAATTTTGAATTTCGTAGCTTGTCGATAGTTTCCTCAATTAGTGGTAACGGGTAATTGTCTTTTACGGTAACTGAATTGAGTTTTCTAAAATCGATGCAAAATCTTTCCGAACCATCATTTTTTTTTACGAGAACAATTGGTGATGCCCATGGACTTTTTGATTTCGAGACTATCCCATGTTTTAGCATATCATTTACCATTCTATCGATTAATTCCTGCTTCGCATACGGCACTCTATAGGCTCTTTGTTTTATAGGTCTATTGTTTCCTGTGTCTATTTTGAACTTGTTTTTATCACAATAACCGATGTCTCCTTCTCCTTTTGAAAAGACATCTTTAAATTTATTTATTAAATCTAGAAGACTCTTTTTTTCTTCTGCTGAAAGGCATGTTTCGGACCAGTTAATCAAATTTTTCAAATCTACTTTGTCATAATTCCCATTCTTCCATGGAACTTCTATTTGTCTATCGATTTCTTCAACGTGAGCTATCACAGTTTGGGGGTTAATTTTTATATCATATGGATTTTTGTTTAAAATAATTAATGGAATTTTTCCTTTATTACTTTTTGTTACATAATCTGGGACTATCCATTCTGTTGATTTGTTTACTGCTTCAATGTAAATAGTCTTGCTTGATTCGAACGGTAAATTTAGCCATATTGTCTTCTGAGAGTTAGCTTCAATACAAGCTGGTGATTTTATTGCCAAACATGCTTCTCTTTGGTTCTTTTTTACGATCAACGGGCAGAATGTCCCCCCGATACATAAACGTTTTTTGCTAAAATCAATAATAGCTCCCTGACTTAAAAGCATATCAGTGCTAAGAAGAAGATTTGTTGCCAAATTATCGATTACTTCGCACTTTTGAATAAAACAATAGTTTCCAAAGCTAATTTTTGCATTTGCATCCCCTTTTGAGATTAGCTCGCTGCCGTTTGCTGAGACCCACTTGTTCTTGATTGCTTGTTGTAATGGCTTCATATTTAATTGTTTAGCTAATACTGAGCTTATCATTGTTTTTGCGGCTCCGCTATCTAAAGTGGCTAAGATTTTTGTTCCATTGATAGTGACTTTTACGTATGTTGAAGTTATGTCATTGTGAGGGTTTGTACTTGAGTGATAGAGCACTGGGAGACCCCACGGACTTCCAGTGCTTTTTAATTTAAATTTTTGTTTTTGTTCTCATAGGGATAGTTAAAAGTGTTTCTCTTCCTTAGGAAACAATTTTTTGCTATATGTCCCCTCTTTTGGCAAACATAACATTTTCTTTGAGGTGATACTGATCTACTACTGCTTCTACTTTGATTGAACTTCCGGTTTGAATAGTAACTCTTTGACCTATTCCGTCTATTTGAAAATTCCTCCCTATTAGCTCCTCTACTTTTTCTAGGATCCTCCGCGTTAGTTTTATTATCGTTATATCGATCTGTGTCAATCTTGTTAATTGTCATCGTGCTTAGTCTTAACTCGAGTGATTTTTCTATTTTACCCGCCAATTCTACCGCTTCTTCGTAATTTTTCGGTTCCGTTGTGCACATAATACTCTGTATTTCCGGTATTATACCTGTCCTGAAACGACCCAATAATGCCTTGTTAGCATCTTCGCTTGCGCTCGATTTAAATGCTTTATTGAAATCTTTTTTCAAAGTTGCCGAATAGTCGTCAATTGTTTCTCCATTTTTCTGTGTTTTGTTAAAAAATTCTTGTAGATATGCTATATTGTTTGATCTGTCCATTTTATCTATTATTTTAAATTTCACTCTTTCGTATACATGTTTACTTTCTTGAGGCATATCATACCATGTATTAAGGGCTTTGTCTTTCAACCATACAGGTAATTTTCTCCCTTTTTCCTCTCTTGACCAACCATTCGCGAAAGCTATTCTATCATACTGGTTAAACCATTCATCCACATCATCCTCATTTCCTGTAAGTGGTTCAATATTGTTAATGAAAGTTGTATTAAAATTTGTCTTTTTTTCGACAGTATCACTTCCTCCACACATGTGTTGCTTCAACTCATCAAGAACATCGCAATCCACTAATATTTCGTGTTTTTGATGATTTTCAATAATTTTTTGTTCATGGTCAGTTAACTTGGACACATCTACACTTGTGAAGTATTCTTCTACGAATGTCCTAACAGTTTCAAATTTAAAATCTTCGTTGTACTTTTGTAGATTACTAAAATCTTTTACTTTATCAGTTTTAAAACGCTTAAAAGCTGCTTCGTCAAACGTTCTACCCTCTCTGCAATACCAAGCGAGAGTTTTGAATAACGCCTTAGTACCAACGAACTTATCCATTTGAATAACGATTAGTTTGTGTAATTTTGAAAACAAATCGCCGTCACTCTGGAATTGTAATCCTACCTAACTAGTTTAGAGTTGGAAAAAGTCCGGTTATACCCTTTAGGTACCACCTGTTAGGGTGTTTACCGCGAACTCAAACTTTCTCTTTGAGTTTTTTCTTTTGTTGGTTCCAACACCGCTGCCACCAATTATGTCACGCCAATAAATGGATGACACAAGCAAGGATAAATAAAAGACAGTTTTATTTCACTTGCCAGTTAGTAGAATATATATTATATATCTGCTTTGGTAGCTGGCTCGTACATTTATTTATATTAAAAGTTTGAACAAATAAATAAAGTTTTCACAATCAACTTATAATATTTAAAAGCGACATCTTTTAAATATTATAAAGTTACTTCGTTTTCAAGATAGTTGTCTTTGGGTATGACATTATTT
Source organism: Brachionus asplanchnoidis (assembly GCA_025491095.1). Lineage (NCBI taxonomy): Eukaryota > Metazoa > Rotifera > Eurotatoria > Ploima > Brachionidae > Brachionus > Brachionus asplanchnoidis. The sequence continues at coordinate 3,699,441 of JAILYF010000006.1, forward strand.
ATTTGTATATCTGTACCGAGCTAAAGCTCCTTCAGATTAAATAAAAAAAAAAATCAAAATAAAATAATTGAAATTTGAAAAGAAAATAATTTATTTATTTATTTTTAAATCTGTATCGAGCGTTAGCTCCTTCAGAGAAAAATAAAAAATAAAAATAAATAAAAAAAATGATTAAAATAAAAGTTACTGAATAAAATAAGAATTAAAAAATATAGTTAAATAATTATTATTATTATTTATTTGTATATCTGTACCGAGCTAAAGCTCCTTCAGATTAAATAAAAAAAAAAATCAAAATAAAATAATTGAAATTTGAAAAGAAAATAATTTATTTATTTATTTTTAAATCTGTATCGAGCGTTAGCTCCTTCAGAGAAAAATAAAAAATAAAAATAAAAATAAATAAAAAAAATGATTAAAATAAAAGTTACTGAATAAAATAAGAATTAAAAAATATAGTTAAATAATTATTATTATTATTTATTTGTATATCTGTACCGAGCTAAAGCTCCTTCAGATTAAATAAAAAAAAAAATCAAAATAAAATAATTGAAATTTGAAAAGAAAATAATTTATTTATTTATTTTTAAATCTGTATCGAGCGTTAGCTCCTTCAGAGAAAAATAAAAAATAAAAATAAAAATAAATAAAAAAAATGATTAAAATAAAAGTTACTGAATAAAATAAGAATTAAAAAATATAGTTAAATAATTTGAAAAGGAAATAAAAGAAAAGAAGAAAAGAAAGAAGAAAAGAAAAAAAAATCGTTTTTGAAAGGCAGAAAATAGACACCAAAGTTACAAAAGTTATATCGGTTTAGTTTTCAGAGAAAAAAGAGTCTAAGAGTCTATGACTCAAACAGTCAATTTGTGGCAAATGTCAACAAAAAGGACACTTAACCAAAAAATGTTCTTTTGCTGAAAAGTTAAAATCACTCGAGCGTAATAAAATTGACTATAGTGATCTATATATCAATGAATCTGAAGAAACTGAATCTTCAACAAATATTGAGTCCTACACTGCATCCCAAAAACTCCAGAGTTTTCTGAAAACTGTAAAATGGAACAAAAATCAGCATCAAGTGACACCAGTCTTAACACCCCAGTCCTAGAAAATTTTATTTGTCAAAAACCGAGTGATGACGAGTCTCAGGTCACTAGCAAGAACAAATCAAATCCAAAAACAAATCACACTCCAGTTTTTACAAAAAACCGTCCCAAACGTCAATCAGAAAGCAAATCGAAAAACCAACCGAAAAAACAGTTGACAAGTCGCGAAGAAGAAGAGGACGCATTTGAGAGCTTTATTTCGAATAACTCAATTACGAATTCGGATCAGAATCATGTCCAAAATCGAAAAGAAACTCGATGAACTAGTTATTTTTTTCTTTTTTTTAAAACGATATTAAAATGAACAAAAAAATAAAATCCACTTCAAATGACAGGTAAGTAATTATCCATTGGAACTGTAATTATTTACCCAGTAAGACTGAACTATTGGAACATTTTTTATCTAAGGAATCCCCTGACATACTTTTCCTTAATGAAATAAAAATTGACTCGACCCAGTCCAATTTTTACTAAGACTTCAAAAATTATCAATCGATTGTTAAACCTCGAGATAAGAGAGGTGGCGGGGTTGCAATCTTAATTAAGAATGGTATCGAATTTTCTATAGACTCCTCATTTGATAATTTTTCATTTTAACTCTTGTGAGTTCAAATAAAGCTTAGAGACTGTCCTTTTTTCATTTTCAGCCTATACAACCCTCCTAATAAAGTTCTTCTTTTCGAACTTTTCTCAAAAATTTTCAAAAAAATGCACTAAATTTATAATTGGCGGAGACCTCAATTCGAAAACAAAACAAATTGGATGTTTTGGAGAAAATGAAAATGGTCAAGTACTTGAAAGAGTTTTAATTGAGCTCAATGTTTCAGTAATCAATGATAAGTCACCAACTTTCAATATTTTTAACAGACAGTACTTTGAAATTCTAGACCTTTTTCTTGCACCTTCTTCACTCTTAGACAAAATTACTGACTTCAAAGTCCTTGACAACGATGACATGACAAGTGATCACTATCCGACTCGGACATGCCTCTCAGTGGAACACTTTACAATGGACATACAAGCACAAGACAAACTTGACTTTAAAAAAGCCGATTGGAACAGCTTTAGAGCAATTTTGAGCTCTAATCAAAAACAACCACCTTCAAATATCAATGAACTATATGAATTCATTACTAAAAATATCCTTGAAGCAGCTGAAAAAAGCATCCTAAAACAATCAAACAAATCATATAAATCTACACTCCCGCAAGACATTGTCGTCGTAATAAAATTACGTAGGAAAGTAAGGAGAAAATTAAAAAAAACTCAATGTCCGCTTTTAAAAACACAATTCAATCAACTTACAAGTGACTTACGAAAAAAGCTAAGAGAGTATAGAAATCAAAATTGGCTCAATTTCATCGAAAAAATGGGTAAAAATCCTTTATCAACTAGGCCGTTCTGGCGCAAGATCAATAAGTTTCGAACAAAAAAAAGTTCAAACAAGATACCAACTTTAGTTTTAAATAATATTTTTTACAAATCAGATGAAGAAAAAGGACTGCTTTTTGGTGAGCTACTGGCTTCAACGTTTACTCCAAATCCTTACTTAATAAACTCAACCACGGAATACGAATTCAACTATGAAATTTCAAATTTTTTTTCTGAAAAAAACGAGAAAAATCATTTCGAATCCATTACCATAACTGAAATAATACTTGCAATTAATAAAATTAAAGAAAATTCAGCATCTGGTCTTGACTTTATTCACAATTTAATACTCAAATATCTCCCTGAGTCAACTCTTTATGATTTTTTAAACCTCTTCAATCAAAGTTTAACAACTAGCCAAATACCAAATAACTGGAAAAAAGCACAACTACAATGATACCAAAAAAAGCTCAACCAACACAGGATCGGTCGAACTATCGCCCTATTAGTTTGACCAGTTGTCTTGGCAAATTACTTGAACGCATTAATTATACAAGGCTTTACAATTACATTGAGAGAAATTTTTTACTCATTCAAGAGCAATCAGGATTCCGAAAGCATAGACGCACAGCGGACAATCTCTTTTTTCTTATTCAAAAAATAACTGAATCGTTTAACAGGAAAAAAAAATGTGTTGTCTTTTTTTTGATATATCAAAAGCATTTGACAGAGTCTGGCATGAGGGGCTTGTGTACAAAATGATCAAAATGCAATTGCTAAATTACTTAATTTCTTGGACCAGATCTTTTCTAAACTCAAGATCAAATGTGAATGGACAAAAAAGCAATGATTTCCCAATCAAAGCCGGAGTACCTCAAGGCTCAGTAATTAGCCCCCTCCTATTTAGTATTTTTATTAACGATATACCAAGAAAAGACAAAACAAATAATGAATACTCTTTTCTTTTCGCTGATGACTTAGTTACCTTTTTTATCTATAAATCTAAAAGAAACATTAAACTTAGGATCAATACTTACCTTAAAGAATTAGAACCATGGTTGACAAAATGGAAAATGAAGATTTCAATTGAAAAATATTGTTACATGATATTCACAAAATCAACAAGAGAAGAGCTCAATCTTGATTTGAAAATATATGGGGACAATTTAAAACGACAGGACGAAATCAAATTCTTAGGCATCAGATTTGACTCACGGCTAACCTTTAGTCCATTGATTGATGAATTAAAAGAGCGTTTCAACTCTAGGCTAAATTTAATTAAAATTTTATCTAATAAAAACTGGCGTCTACATCACAGAACACTTGGAAATTTATATAAATCGCTTATTGGTTCAATTTTAGACTATAATTTTCCCTGTTTAAACTCTTTATCTGATACTAACATTAAAAAACTTCAAACTATTCAAAACTCAGCAGTTCGATCCATTCTTAAACTAAGGTTTGACACCTCCTCAAGCATTTTATACCACGAAGACCAAAGCAAATTAAAATTTCATACAATTTCGAACCGGCTTTTTGAATTGAGCGAATGATATGTTAGGGCTGGACTTACTAATTCTGTTCCATTACTTCTTAGACTGGTAAATGATTAAAGACGAGGTTTCGAATCTAGATTTGTTAACTATCCAACTCCATTGTGTAATTGCTACCTTGTCATAGACTCTTTTTTCTCTGAAAACTAAACCGATATAACTTTTGTAACTTTGGTGTCTATTTTCTGCCTTTCAAAAACGATTTTTTTTTCTTTTCTTCTTTCTTTTTTTCTTTTCTTTTATTTCCTTTTCAAATTATTATCGATTTGGAAACTCTACATAAAAAACAAAATGACCAAAACTTGCATTAACGAAGTCATAAAGCAAATAGGAATTCTAAGATCAGATGTTAAAATTCCTGCATGTATTGACAAAATTGTCCTTTACTTATCCAGAAATGAAAATAATCAGTTTGGCGTTCAACCGTATGACTTTTGCAATTTTTGCCGAAAACTTATAGAGAATTGGCCACTGTTATGTCCGAGTCAATGGTGTTTTTGGAAGCTGCAGTACCTATAACTTTATATGGTCTTGATAAACTAGATGATATAATACACATGAGTAGTGACTATAATTGGAAAGGTCAGTTTTCATACGAAAAACACTATGATTCATTTTTGCATTCGTATCATCCGGCAAAACTTTCCTATGTGGAAAAAAATGCAACTTTTAGAAATTTATTTTGTACAAAATTCGTAAAGGACAAATATTTAAATTATTAAATCAAGGAATTCAATCAAAAAATTTTGTCATTGCTTTCATTAGCACTATTTTTTTAATTTTTATTCGGCAATAATTTCTTTATTAAGATTAGTTTATTTTTGAAAATTAAAAAAAATATATTTGTCTAATTTTAGATTAAAATTTGTCTTTTTTTTTGAGTTAAGAATAAAAATTATTTTTACAATCTTGAAATTACATTTAAAAAAAGAGATTTCTCAAGTAATTTTTCCAGTCTGAAATGAATATAAATTTTTTCTTGTTTTTTACTTTTTGATACTAAATTCAACGGTTAAATATAAATAATATTTTCATTAAATTTTAATTTCAAAAAGTTCAAAGAAAAAATTGGAAATCTTCTAAGATCAAGTCGAATTTCAATTTATATTTAAATTTCAGAAATAAAAAGTAATTTAAAAATTCTCATTAAATCTAAAAATTTAAATCAGAGTTGTTTAAAAGTCCCAAGTAAAAGTCAAAGTCACCAAAATTAAATTCCAAGTACGAACTTGGGCTTTACTAAATTACTGTGACTTTTAAACAGCTCTGATTTAAATTAGTAAATTAACAATGATTTAAAACATTAATTTAAATTTTTTAAATTATGTTTTTTATTTATATAAGTGTATCAAATCATTAATCTTTGAAATTCTGGAAATAAGAATTTAGGCGATAACTTAATATGTGATCAGACAAAATAGGTTATTATTATTTAGTTGTAAATCTGTATCGAGCGTTAGCTCCTTCAGAGAAAAATAAAAAATAAAAATAAATAAAAAAAATGATTAAAATAAAAGTTACTGAATAAAATAAGAATTAAAAAATATAGTTAAATAATTATTATTATTATTTATTTGTATATCTGTACCGAGCTAAAGCTCCTTCAGATTAAATAAAAAAAAAAATCAAAATAAAATAATTGAAATTTGAAAAGAAAATAATTTATTTATTTATTTTTAAATCTGTATCGAGCGTTAGCTCCTTCAGAGAAAAATAAAAAATAAAAATAAAAATAAATAAAAAAAATGATTAAAATAAAAGTTACTGAATAAAATAAGAATTAAAAAATATAGTTAAATAATTTGAAAAGGAAATAAAAGAAAAGAAGAAAAGAAAGAAGAAAAGAAAAAAAAATCGTTTTTGAAAGGCAGAAAATAGACACCAAAGTTACAAAAGTTATATCGGTTTAGTTTTCAGAGAAAAAAGAGTCTAAGAGTCTATGACTCAAACAGTCAATTTGTGGCAAATGTCAACAAAAAGGACACTTAACCAAAAAATGTTCTTTTGCTGAAAAGTTAAAATCACTCGAGCGTAATAAAATTGACTATAGTGATCTATATATCAATGAATCTGAAGAAACTGAATCTTCAACAAATATTGAGTCCTACACTGCATCCCAAAAACTCCAGAGTTTTCTGAAAACTGTAAAATGGAACAAAAATCAGCATCAAGTGACACCAGTCTTAACACCCCAGTCCTAGAAAATTTTATTTGTCAAAAACCGAGTGATGACGAGTCTCAGGTCACTAGCAAGAACAAATCAAATCCAAAAACAAATCACACTCCAGTTTTTACAAAAAACCGTCCCAAACGTCAATCAGAAAGCAAATCGAAAAACCAACCGAAAAAACAGTTGACAAGTCGCGAAGAAGAAGAGGACGCATTTGAGAGCTTTATTTCGAATAACTCAATTACGAATTCGGATCAGAATCATGTCCAAAATCGAAAAGAAACTCGATGAACTAGTTATTTTTTTCTTTTTTTTAAAACGATATTAAAATGAACAAAAAAATAAAATCCACTTCAAATGACAGGTAAGTAATTATCCATTGGAACTGTAATTATTTACCCAGTAAGACTGAACTATTGGAACATTTTTTATCTAAGGAATCCCCTGACATACTTTTCCTTAATGAAATAAAAATTGACTCGACCCAGTCCAATTTTTACTAAGACTTCAAAAATTATCAATCGATTGTTAAACCTCGAGATAAGAGAGGTGGCGGGGTTGCAATCTTAATTAAGAATGGTATCGAATTTTCTATAGACTCCTCATTTGATAATTTTTCATTTTAACTCTTGTGAGTTCAAATAAAGCTTAGAGACTGTCCTTTTTTCATTTTCAGCCTATACAACCCTCCTAATAAAGTTCTTCTTTTCGAACTTTTCTCAAAAATTTTCAAAAAAATGCACTAAATTTATAATTGGCGGAGACCTCAATTCGAAAACAAAACAAATTGGATGTTTTGGAGAAAATGAAAATGGTCAAGTACTTGAAAGAGTTTTAATTGAGCTCAATGTTTCAGTAATCAATGATAAGTCACCAACTTTCAATATTTTTAACAGACAGTACTTTGAAATTCTAGACCTTTTTCTTGCACCTTCTTCACTCTTAGACAAAATTACTGACTTCAAAGTCCTTGACAACGATGACATGACAAGTGATCACTATCCGACTCGGACATGCCTCTCAGTGGAACACTTTACAATGGACATACAAGCACAAGACAAACTTGACTTTAAAAAAGCCGATTGGAACAGCTTTAGAGCAATTTTGAGCTCTAATCAAAAACAACCACCTTCAAATATCAATGAACTATATGAATTCATTACTAAAAATATCCTTGAAGCAGCTGAAAAAAGCATCCTAAAACAATCAAACAAATCATATAAATCTACACTCCCGCAAGACATTGTCGTCGTAATAAAATTACGTAGGAAAGTAAGGAGAAAATTAAAAAAAACTCAATGTCCGCTTTTAAAAACACAATTCAATCAACTTACAAGTGACTTACGAAAAAAGCTAAGAGAGTATAGAAATCAAAATTGGCTCAATTTCATCGAAAAAATGGGTAAAAATCCTTTATCAACTAGGCCGTTCTGGCGCAAGATCAATAAGTTTCGAACAAAAAAAAGTTCAAACAAGATACCAACTTTAGTTTTAAATAATATTTTTTACAAATCAGATGAAGAAAAAGGACTGCTTTTTGGTGAGCTACTGGCTTCAACGTTTACTCCAAATCCTTACTTAATAAACTCAACCACGGAATACGAATTCAACTATGAAATTTCAAATTTTTTTTCTGAAAAAAACGAGAAAAATCATTTCGAATCCATTACCATAACTGAAATAATACTTGCAATTAATAAAATTAAAGAAAATTCAGCATCTGGTCTTGACTTTATTCACAATTTAATACTCAAATATCTCCCTGAGTCAACTCTTTATGATTTTTTAAACCTCTTCAATCAAAGTTTAACAACTAGCCAAATACCAAATAACTGGAAAAAAGCACAACTACAATGATACCAAAAAAAGCTCAACCAACACAGGATCGGTCGAACTATCGCCCTATTAGTTTGACCAGTTGTCTTGGCAAATTACTTGAACGCATTAATTATACAAGGCTTTACAATTACATTGAGAGAAATTTTTTACTCATTCAAGAGCAATCAGGATTCCGAAAGCATAGACGCACAGCGGACAATCTCTTTTTTCTTATTCAAAAAATAACTGAATCGTTTAACAGGAAAAAAAAATGTGTTGTCTTTTTTTTGATATATCAAAAGCATTTGACAGAGTCTGGCATGAGGGGCTTGTGTACAAAATGATCAAAATGCAATTGCTAAATTACTTAATTTCTTGGACCAGATCTTTTCTAAACTCAAGATCAAATGTGAATGGACAAAAAAGCAATGATTTCCCAATCAAAGCCGGAGTACCTCAAGGCTCAGTAATTAGCCCCCTCCTATTTAGTATTTTTATTAACGATATACCAAGAAAAGACAAAACAAATAATGAATACTCTTTTCTTTTCGCTGATGACTTAGTTACCTTTTTTATCTATAAATCTAAAAGAAACATTAAACTTAGGATCAATACTTACCTTAAAGAATTAGAACCATGGTTGACAAAATGGAAAATGAAGATTTCAATTGAAAAATATTGTTACATGATATTCACAAAATCAACAAGAGAAGAGCTCAATCTTGATTTGAAAATATATGGGGACAATTTAAAACGACAGGACGAAATCAAATTCTTAGGCATCAGATTTGACTCACGGCTAACCTTTAGTCCATTGATTGATGAATTAAAAGAGCGTTTCAACTCTAGGCTAAATTTAATTAAAATTTTATCTAATAAAAACTGGCGTCTACATCACAGAACACTTGGAAATTTATATAAATCGCTTATTGGTTCAATTTTAGACTATAATTTTCCCTGTTTAAACTCTTTATCTGATACTAACATTAAAAAACTTCAAACTATTCAAAACTCAGCAGTTCGATCCATTCTTAAACTAAGGTTTGACACCTCCTCAAGCATTTTATACCACGAAGACCAAAGCAAATTAAAATTTCATACAATTTCGAACCGGCTTTTTGAATTGAGCGAATGATATGTTAGGGCTGGACTTACTAATTCTGTTCCATTACTTCTTAGACTGGTAAATGATTAAAGACGAGGTTTCGAATCTAGATTTGTTAACTATCCAACTCCATTGTGTAATTGCTACCTTGTCATAGACTCTTTTTTCTCTGAAAACTAAACCGATATAACTTTTGTAACTTTGGTGTCTATTTTCTGCCTTTCAAAAACGATTTTTTTTTTCTTTTCTTCTTTCTTTTTTTCTTTTCTTTTATTTCCTTTTCAAATTATTATCGATTTGGAAACTCTACATAAAAAACAAAATGACCAAAACTTGCATTAACGAAGTCATAAAGCAAATAGGAATTCTAAGATCAGATGTTAAAATTCCTGCATGTATTGACAAAATTGTCCTTTACTTATCCAGAAATGAAAATAATCAGTTTGGCGTTCAACCGTATGACTTTTGCAATTTGTGCCGAAAAACAAAAATAACTTCAAACAACTTCACCCAAAAATGTGACAACTGTCCAAGTGATATGTTAAAATTTAATCACATCAAAATTTTCGATCATCTAAAAAATATTTTCGAATCTTCCGAGCATTTAATTCACAAATCAGCTATCACTCATTATGAGATATGTTCAAAAATCAAACTTCAAGAAAAAGATGCGTTTTATAATTTTGCTTTCAAAACTGATGGCATTAGTCCTTTTAAATCATCTAAAACATGTATTTGGCCTATTTATTTAGTAATAAATGAAATCGAGATTTAGTATAGATTTAACTTTTCAAATATCATTTTAGCAGGTATTTTCGTAGGTCAAAAAAAGCCCTGCTTTTTCAATTATCTAAAACCAATAATTAATGAAATTAAGAGCTTAGAAAAAGGCGAGGTAATAATGATTAAAAATGAATTCAGGCTTGTGAAATTTTTTTAACTTATGCTGTAGTAGATAAACCAGCTCGCGCATCGTTGCTTAATTTTAAACAATTTAATGGAATTTATGGTTGTACTAAATAATTTCAAAAAAGCCTAAACATAAATTTTAATCCTTTTATGAACCTACAATCAATTTGTAAAGAAGGCTTCTTATTTTTTTTCGAGTTAGCAACTTCCTTCCTTTCTTTTTCACATCATGAATTAGTATTGGGTATAGTGATACTTTTAAAAAGAGAAACCAATCTTTAATTATTTTATTGCTAAAAATGAAAATAAAATGAATTTTTTTTAAAATTCATTATTAATCTAAAAATATGGCAAATAGTATAGAAAAAACGCATGCGATTATACAATATGAAGAAAATGAAAAAAATTTTTTTTCTGTTATCATGATCAATGATATTTTTCTAAATGATGATGACGAAAAAATTTTGATTGAGCAATCTTATCATTTTAAGCTAAAAAAGATGAAAGGCTCCTATGTAAGCTCAGGAATAGTTAAGTACTTGGGCCCTAAAAATTTGTGTAATAAAAATTTTACTAAGATAAGTACTTATAAAAAATACAGTCCTCAAAAAAACATAAAAAATAGCACTTGTAAGAGCTCTATTAGTGTAAGTAGGCAAAATAATGAACGGATAAAAAAAAATTCGTCGTAAAAAAATAGTTCCTTAAAAAATGGCCATAAAGAAAATGAAAGCTTTGATGAAAATGATGTTGAAGTTGAGTTAGATCATAATTTAAAAAAAACATCAATACATAATGAATATGATAGGAAACTAAATGAAAGAGATGAATATATAAATGACTTAAAGAAAAAACTAGAAAACAAGGAAAGGGAAAACAAAGAATTGATAGAAAAAATATAAACATATAAACAATTGACGGGTAAATTTAAAATTTTTCAAATTTTAATTTTTTTTTTATCACTTTCAAAATTTAAGATCTTTCATTCATACAAAATATTTTAACATTGTGCGTGCAAATATTAAAATAAGAAGGTTTTGAAAAAGAGTTTGAAGAGATAAGGAAACGAACGAACACTACAGAAATTCTTATTCACAATAGATACGAAGGAATCCATATGCACAAAAACTTTTTTAATCGGATTTAAATAATGATTGAACAGAAACAAAGTGGCACATCAATATTTAGAGTAATGGCCAAAGCACTTGTCCCTGATGCTGATTTTTGGGCTAAAAGTACAGGATCAAAAATGGACCAGAACACTCCAGCTCTAAGGGCTGCAAAAAGTAAGAATTTCAAAGTTGTTGTAGCTAATTGCGAGGAACGAGCATCGCGACGAGCTAATAACCATATGTGTACATAGGAAAATCTTGGATACTGAACGAATTTTCAATTCAAGAATTGAAACCCTGCATTCTAATTTGACGAATTCTTCATCAAAACTATTGGCTGTCGGTTTTGTTTAATTTTAAAATCTAACACTTTAATGTAAATAAAAGAAAACAACAAACAATTTTTGTTCTTTTACTATTTTATCTGTCATGTAATTTATAATTAATTGATAATAAGTTTGCCGACAAATTAAAGTTTTGTTAATATAATTCTAAAAAATTAAATAAATAAAATAAAATAAAATTATATAATTTAATAAATAAAAGTCTCATTAAATCAAAAAAATTTTTCTCGTGTATTCAAATTTATTTATTTTTATTAATTCATTTATTTAAAACATTGAGCCTCGTAGACACAAGTAATATCAAATGGATAATTTTGATTATTTTAAATTGCTCAACAAATATTCCGAAATGCTAATTGAATTAATTGAAACAAAAACTCAAATACGTTATAAATTGAATGATATACAAAAAAAATTTCAAGAAAAATTCAAAATGTCTGAAGGGGAATTTAACGAAATACTCAACGATAACACTGGTAAAAAGCTAAAAATTTTTCAAAAATTGGCTGTTTCTAAATGGGAACCATATTTAAATGAAGATAACGAAGATGAAATTTTAAATACTACATTAACAAAACACGAGTTATCTATTAAACAGATCACTCAACCTATTTTAAATAGCACCATAGCCCCTAATACCCCAACATCATCGACTAATAAAACCATATATCCATCAATAGAAACGGACACCACACCAATTTCAAAATCAAATAAAGAATCCCCTGACGTTTCTAAACCAAAAAAAAGAACAAGAACTACGACAGCTAACAAATGATAACAACCTATGTAACTTCTCATAATTTCATAATAAACATATATCTTTATTTAAAATTTTTTACTTGTCTAAAATGATTAATAAAAATATTAATAATATTTATTTAGATTTTTTAAAATACTAATTTAATCTTAAAACTCAATGCTTAATCAAAAACAAGTTGAAAAATCTTTTGTGCACCAATTAAGACATTTTAGTCCAATCACGGTATAGTTTGCTAAATCTATTAATGAAAACATAATATTTAAAACTTGATAAGAATTTAAATCCGATTGAAACTTTAAACGAAGCATTCATTTGTGAAAATAATAATACCCCTAAAAGAAGACTTGATTCTGAGATTGATACAACATCTAAATCGAACAAAAAGCAACGTACCTTATTAATGTCACCACTCAATAACGTAAGGTCATTTTTACCTAAATTGAAACAAAAATTAAATCACTTGAATTCAAAAAGGCCGTTCTCAACATTGATCTTAATCAATATCATTTAAACTCAAATGTTTGTGTTTGTGGTGGAACTGATCATAGAAATAAAAAAAGCTCTAAATGCTTGTTTAGCAAAAATAATTCTACATCTAAAAATAACAGACACACGACACAGTTGAAACCAAACAGTCAACAGCTCACTCATAATTCTCACGATTCAATAAATCAAATTTTAACAGATTTGACCCGTTGTTCATGCGGAGGCTCAGACCACAAAACAACTCGTAGTGTCAAGTGTCCAAATTATAATAAAAAGAATCAACCTACTAACAAAGACACACAAACCCCCCCCCATAGTTCAGAAATGAGCAAAGATCAATATCTAAAAGAGTTTAACGAAAACAAAAATGGCCCACTTCATGGACAGAAATGGGTTATAGAAGAATTAAAAGAATTTTATTCTTCTTTAAAAAAATTCGACCCATTTTTTTGCAACAATTGTCATGAATTATGGCCAACTAAACACAAAAGGTGTGATACTTGCTCTGTTTCTAATCGATTTACAGACACAAATGATATGATACCTGGTCATCATTTATTGACTGATGAAATTAAAAAATGTTTTTTCGATTTGACAATGATTGAAGAGATGCTAATATCTCCTATTTTACCTGTTATGTCAGTTTATCGATTAGCTGGTGGTCAATATGTCAGTAGAGGATATGTTGTAAATTTTAATCAGGATATTTCAGGAATTCTATTTTCTCTACCCAGACTTGTCACCGAATTACCTTTGCTTATAGTAAAAAAACTGGCACAAATAACACATCGAAAGACTTTAAAATTAATAAAATAAGAGTTCAAACAGCTCTTAATTTTTTAATTCAAAACAATCCGATATGGAAACAATACAAAATTTCAATAAATCATCTCAATCTTGATTCCTTACCCGATGACAATGTTCCCGAAAATTTAAATGAAATTATTGATGATAATTTGAGTCATAAAGATAATCAAATTTTGAACAGAGATGTCGGACCTGAAATTTCTGGAAATGCCCCTGAAGAAGACCATAATGAGCACTTCTTTTCAATGCCCGAACAAGAACAAGCACTACAATTAGATAGAGTTAAACAAAAGATATTATGGCCAAATGTCAGTACATCACCAGTAAACGAATTTAACATTGACGGAATGTGTTCGTTGATATTCCCAAAGTTATTTCCTTTTGGAAAAGGCGATCCTACCAAAAAGTCTAGACCACAACACGTAACTGAAACTCAAGGATTTAATCATTTATTAAAATACGCTACCAAAGACCCAACAAATAATCAATACTACTATCCATTCGCCGAACATCCAAGGTTCAAGTTTTGGGCTTATGATCGAATAAGTAGGCATCGAACTTTGGATCAAACAAAAGTTTATTTCAATCAAAACCAAGGCGATGCCAACCTTACACTCACAGATTTAAAAAAAATGATCAACGATGGCTCAGGTTATTATTAATTTTTTAATTTATATATAAATTTATTAATTTATTCTTATCTATATGTAGCTGAACAAATCCTTAAGCGTATGACCCCTTATTCCGCGAATATAACTGGGTCAAATGCATATTGGTATCAACGTAGATGTGAATTAGAAACTACATTCGAACAAAAAAAGCCTGCGACTATTTTTTTCACTTTTTCATATGCTGACAACCACTGGATAGACCTACACCGTCTTTTACCAGGTGGCTATTCAGATGACCCCAAAGTCAGATACAAAAATGTTCTTAGAAATCCACATTTAGTTGATTGGTACTTTAGTGTAAGGCTTAATGAATTTTTACAAATTGTCTTTGACGGTACACTTCAATGTGAATGGCGCTGGCATAGATATGAGTGGCAAGCGCGTTCATCTATTCACGCTCACGGAGCTGCTAGATTTAAAAACGACCCAGGTTTAACTGAGCTTACAACCAAAGTTTACATTGGCAGAAAATGCGAAAAAGAGTTAATCTCACAAAACATTTCAGATGATAGAAAATCGCAAATTTTGGACTTAATCAAACAAGGCAAAGAGGCTGAAGAGACTGTGATTAAATATGCAGAAACTCTGCTATCTGCGACTAATCCACGTACTTGTCCGTCATGTAACACTACACCTGAAACACATCCGTGTACGATTGATTTTACAAATCTTAACCCCGAACAACATCTGAAATATTATGAAGACATAATTAATTGCGTTCAAAGACACGTTTGTCGCCCAGATGGGTACTGTAAGTCAAAAAAAGGAAATAATAAATGTCGTTTTGAATTTCCTCACGATTTAATTGAAAAGACTGAAATTGTATTCAAAGAAACTGAAAATACAGTAATTGCTGATATCAAGCTCAAAAGAAATGATCCTAATCTAAATGTACACAATATTATTTCATGTCATCATTGGAGAGGCAACACTGACATGCAAATAATATTGGATAAAAATGCTGCAATACGATACATGGTCAAGTATGCTTCTAAAGCCGAAAAGTCAAGCCAAACTTTTATCGAAACATTTAAATCAGTCATGAATCATTCAAAAGAAGAAGATAATCCGAAATCAAAACTAAGATCTTTAATGCTTAAATTTTCGTGTGGACAACGAGACATTGGACAATCAGAAGTTTGTAGGCTTCTAATGAGTGGTCAGTTATACCAAAGCTCTTTTTATTATGTAAACCAATCACTTGAATTGAATTCAAAACAAATTGAAATCGACACAAAAAAAGGAGACGACCAAATTTGTTTTAAAAAAACACTTTTAGACTATTTTTTAATTAGAAAAAGTCTAAATCAGAAAATGGATAATGTTTATAATTTAATTGATTTTTTTCAAGCATTTCAATTTGTAAACAAGCAATTCAAACTTCGTAAAAATTCCGAAAAAATAGTTGTGATAACTCATCCAAAAATTCGATATAATCCATTAGATTTAGCTAATCATCGTAGTTTTTGTTACTACCAGTTAATTAAATACAGTTCTTGGGACCAATCAAATATACACGAAATACTCAACAAAGAAACATCAATTCAAAGATTTGATACGTTTATTAAATTAGCTCCAGAAAGAGTTATATTCAGTTTGAATTTTTTTAATGAATTTTTAAACGAACTTAAAAGAATTCGCGTTGAAATTGACGCTGAACCAATACCAGAATATATATCAACTGATTTTACTGAACTATCTGATCTTGTACCAATAACAGAAATTATTGATAACTCATCGCCAATTATTGATCTAAATTATGATTGGAAACAAAGAAGATCGTTTTATAAAAAAGAATATCTTGATATAATCAAAATTTGGGTTGAAAGCCAAAAAAGGAAGTATAAAGAGTTAAACAACACTTTTTGTCACATAGTTCTTCCTGAAAAATTGAACAAAATGCAAAGATTTGCCTTCAATATAGTTGAAAAGTTAATGCTTGAAGAAAAGCAGAAAAATATTCGGTATTATCGATCACAGAATGAGAGATATTAAAGCTAAAAATACATTATTTGGAGGATTATCTGTAATACTCGTTGGTGACCCTGGGCAACTTCTACCTGTTTGTGGATCTCCACTATACGCTACTAATGGGCGTGGTTCGCTTTCAATAGATGGTCATAACGCATATAAGAAGTTTGATACTGTTGTTATGTTAGAAAAAGTTGAAAGACAGACAAATACAACTGGAGATCTGAGACAATCAAAATTTATCAAATTACTTCCCAGATGCCGAAACGGTGAGAACACTGTTGAAGATTGTAAGCTTCTTTTAGAAAATTCTGTGAATTTGATTAATATACAAAATTTTTCTGACGCTACAAGACTATATTTAGAGAACGATAAAGTTGATAAGTACAACAATGAAAAGTTAACTGAACTAAATATGCCAATTATAAATTTTATAGCACACAATAGCTCTGGAGCTGCTAGGAAATTAAAAAGTGATCAATTTGCAGGTCTTTCTAATTCAATTTATTGCTCAATTAATTCAAAAATATGCTTAACTTCAAATATATGGACTTCCGCAGGACTTGTGAATAGTGCTGGTGGAACAATTAAGGATATAATTGTCTCAGAAGATTACAAGCCAGGTGATTTACCGGAAGCAGTTATAATCGAATTTTTGGATTATACTGGTCCTCAACTTTTTGATGAACCACACAAAAAAAATTATATCCCAATTAATCCAATAAGTTCGTTTTCTAAAACATATGCCGCTACCAGAACTCAAGTTCCAATTCGACTAGGATATGGTATGACAATACACAAATCCCAGGGACAGACACTTAAAAAAGCCATTATAGATCTTGGAAAATCTGAGAGATCACTAGGCTTAACGTTTGTCGCATTATCGCGTTTAAAAAATATAAATGACTTTTTAATTATTCCTTTTCCTTACGATAGGCTTACTAAAATTAAAGAAAGTATTAATTTAATTCCAAGACAAAAAGAAGAACTAAGATTAAATCAGTTAAAAGATAAAACATTATCAATATTTAAAAATTTATTGCCTAATTAATTACATATGATTAAAATGTTTATCAATACTTTTTTTCTACTTTTATTTCATATTTTATACAATTATTTCATTTAAAATTTGAATAATAAATATATTTAAATTAAACCTAATTGTCGTCATCTTCCACATCCCATCCCATCCTACCAACCTAATTTATTAATTTGATTTTATGTTTTCCATCTAAAATGCTGTCTATAAAGAAGTACATTTACTTCTATAAAGACTTGGAAGAAATAAGCCAAACCCAATATAAATAAATAAATAATAATAAATAGATTAAACCTTCTCTACCCTTTTTGAACAAATTTGTTATAAAATAACGGCTCGTTACTCGCATATATAAAGCTCTGCTTCTCTATCTTATTTTCATTGATTATATTTTTTTAAGATTTTTTGTTTGATCAGAACATTGGATTCAATGAATCAATGTACAAACTAGTTCTACGTGGGATTTGTTCGGAATGCAAGACTGAAACCGAAAAGAAATAAACTGAATTTTTATTTTAATATTAATATTTTTTTATAAACAAGTTAAAAATTTTAAATTAATAATTTAAATTTTAATAAATAGCTTTTTTATAAATCATTTTAAAATTTATCAAATGATCAAAATAATTAAGTTTATAATGATATTTTTAAGTTCCCTACGAATCGATTTCGAAAAATAATTGTGAAAAATTTTCGAAATTTTTGGCCATCTTTGATGTTTTTTCTTCGAAAATTAATTTCAAAAATTTTCCTTTTTTTTCAGTTATTAAGTTGACTGAAAATTATTTATTTGTTTATATAAGTTAGTTCTACCTAATATTATTTATTAGTTTATATTAATTAGTACTAACTAATATAAACTAATAAATAATTTTAAATATGTAGTATTGATCAAAAAGTCTCAGTTATAAGGCTAAGAATTTCCAAGAATCACAATATCGATCACAATATCTCCAGTTGCAAATTCTTGGAACAAGTTTATGTAATGAAAATTATAAATTTTATATAATAAATCAATTTTTTATATATTAGTCCAATTAATTTCATTTCATTTTTTGGTTAAGTCCAATTTATTATTTTGATATTAAAATGAATTATTATTAAGTTTGAGTTAGAGTAAGAAACACTGATAATGCTCTAAAATGAATTTTTTTGAATGTGACTCTTAAAGAGAATTCAAAAATAAAGAAAAATCTTTTTTCAAATTTATTTAATTTTTTTTCCATCATTCAACAAATATTTTCTGAATAATTAAAATATATTGAACTTTATTTTGTTAAAAATTCAAGAAAATCTGTTCGATAATTCTCTTAAAATTTGTTCCCGAAATTTAGACAAAAAAAAAAGTTCATTAAAGATATTTCATTAAAAAAAAAAGCCGGAAAAACTATCAATTGATTTTTTTTTATTAAAAAAGATATTTTGCATTTCCTCCTGTATGATTTATTAATAATAAAATCAAGTTATCTTTTAGGCTTTTTTGGCTTAAAGTATTATTGAAAAATACTAAATAGACAAAAAAATATTGCCACATGCCATTTGACTCGTTTTATTATTATATTTTATTTCAGATAATATCTCTTGGATGCTGTCTATCGAGTAAGCTTTTTTTATTTTGTTAGCTAAAATATCTTTACTTAAACAGAAAAATAATTTTGCCACGTTTTAATGCTTCTTGTAGTAAAATATTTTGCTTGTTAATAAGAAATTTTAAATTTTTGCAATTTTTTGTTTCACTTTATTTGATATAATAATTAATTTAGAATTCATTGATTAAATTAACAAGTTATACATTCATATATATACATGATGATTACTAAAAAAATAAGAATTGAAATAGTGAGTTGGATAAATGATTATAAAAGGTGTTTGCAATAGATTAAAAAAAAAATACAAATTTTTCTACAATATTAAAATTAAAAAAAAAATTAAATATTAATAATAATAATAATAATAATAATAATAAATTGAGTCATAGCAGGGAATCACCCTGCGAGCAATCCAAAACAACTTGAATCGCTATGATGACTGGTTGTGCGTTTGGCAAGAAGGAATGTGGGACGATGAGTTATCGAGCTAAGGCCACCCCAGTCCTAGCGTAAACGCTTCTGGGGAGTGCCCAGGCCTTCGACTAACCGTCTCACTGACTGGGCCATGGCCATAATAGTAAATTTTTTCTGTTAAGTGACTCTTTAAAAGTACCATGAAAAAATTGTTAACTAAATTTTATTATAGAAATTCTGTGTTGTCAATCGGTAGTTTTTTTACTTTTAAAAAATAAGATTGTAAGAGAATGAATAAAGGATGATAAATCAACCAAATATCTATTTGATGTGACCAGTTAAAAGAAAAAAAGGCAATCAAAATTAAAACTTCAAAATTGATATCAGAGAAAATGTTTGTACAAAATCATCTTTATTACAAAATTTAATCTAATTTAATCCAGTAAAATAAACTTTGCTTTTGGTTTCATAGGTTCTAATTGACAAAAACGCATAAAAATACCTGAATTTACAATTTAAAATTAAATAAAAATTTTGATCAATCATTCTTGATAATCTGAATCATCAGATCTCTGACTAATATAACCATAATCAACACTAGGCATATTAAAAAATCCCGATTTCATATCCAAAACTGTGGATGTTTTAGTTAAAAATGTCGATTGTTGACCAAATCTGGACTCCAGTGGTTTCTGCTTTGGTCTCAAATTCCAATTTAGGCAATTTTTTAACCCTTCGAACCAATCTTTGTTCTCATCCTCTCTACTGATCGTCGGAATCGGATAATTAGACCCTTTTATCTTCAAAATATGGCTATCTTTAAGTTCTCGCATATTTTTTCCATCAATTGAACAAAACGCGCTGCCTCGAGATTCAGAATTCAAACAAATGGCTATTTCAACATTATTTGGTAGAACAAGAGGCCTAAATGTTAAAGTGTGTGGACAGATTGATGATAAAGTTATTGCTTGAATGCTGGGATGGCACAGTGATGCCCCAGTGGACATGGCATATGCAGTTGACCCTGTCGGGGTCGATACAACTAGACCATCACTTTGAACCGATGTAAGATAACTATTGTTAACATAAATATCCAAATTGGTAAGACAATAGTTGGACCCACGATTAATGACAACTTCATTCAGAGCTAAATATTCAAAACAAGTTGACTTGTCTGACTCTGTTTCCAATGTGCAACAAAGTCTACTTCTATGCACCAGCGGAAGTCCTCCTTTGAACGACCAGTTTAAATAAGTTTCACAATCTTCAAAATCAAACGGACTGACTTGGTTGACAAATTTGAATTGTCTAAAAGTGAAAGATTATAATTACCATAAAAATCCCAGAGATCCAAAGTTGAAAGATACGACAGGAGGACAAAAAGTCTTGAATTTTTTTGTTATAAAAGTAAAATAAAAAATGAGAGCTATGTTACTTGGAATATTGAAGAGACATAGAGTAAGGTTCCGTCACCTCCAAGACACACCACCAAATCAATCGATGACTTGTCGCTTGAGGTAAATTTTTTAATTCTTTCATTGAATTTACCTTGCTCAGCACAATAAATATCTTCATTTTTCTTAAGATATTCTTGGGTCAGCTCCGATTCTTCGACATAGGCATTCAAGTTCCATACCTTAGAAATAAAGAGTGGTTTTGGAAAAAAAATATTTGAAAATTAATTTTACATGAATTAAGTAATTTATTAGATGCACAAAAGGCTTTTGAATTGATTCACCTGGTCTCTTAATTAAAAGAATGTTCGACGGACTGTCTTGCCAAATAAGTTTTTCTGAATCGAACAAAGGCCTAGGTTAGAAAACTTTAGAAATTAGAATTTTTTTGATCCAGACACGTCTTACATTATCAACACTATATTTTCTAAAATTTCAAAAAAGTTTTTTAGACATTTTAATTTTAGAAAGTTAAGTATAAACTTCGAGATAGAATTTGCTTTAGGAAAAATAGAAATAAAACGCACATTGTCTATTTTGAAATAATTTAAATTAGCTCAGCAAACAAAAATTCGAGCTAGTTATTTTTTAAAAAAATCAATTTAAAATTTTCAAGTCAAAGAAATGGACACCAAAGTAAAAGAAACTTAAAAATCTCGTTGACTTTTTTTTTATAGAACTTCGAAATCTTGTTGACATTAAGTTCATATTTTTAGCTTTAAATAATTTTTAGCTCCCACTAAAAAATTGACCAAAATAGCTTAATAATAATTTTAAGAGATAAATTTAAATTTCTAAGAATTTTTAATGTATTGAACAAAATTACAAAATGTGAAATTAATCTGATTAAATGTAAAGAAATAAGGATTCAATTTATAAATATAATTTAGTGTTTTTTGTTTTTCTCGATAAAAATAAAAAATTAAAAGTTATATTTAAAAATTTTTGTCTAACAAGAACACATTTTTAAGTGATCGCAAAGAAATATTTTTAAAATATCTAAACTTGTTAAAATTTATTTAAATGAGCTAAATTTTTTCTTTAAGGGTCTCATTTTTAAAATAAAGATGACTCAGCTTTATTTTTTTATAGTTTTAATGCTCAAGCTTTAAAAATTAAATTATCTTTTTGAGATTTTTTCACTCAGCTTGTTTGAATTTTTTCTTCAGATTCTTCAAACAAATCAAATTTAACAACTTTTTAAAAACATATTATTAATTTGTTTCAGCATCAAATTTTATCTATTAATATCTCTTCAAAAATTTAATAAAAATATTTAAAATAATTTTTTTTACTTGAAAAAATTTTAATTTTTTATTTAGTTTCATTGTTTTTTCGAAAATTTTATAATATTTAGTGTTGAATAAATTAAATTTTTATCAAAGAATTTTTTAGTAAAAATATCTAAATATAAGAAAATAACTAGATGATTTTTTGATAATTTTTTTTTCAATTTACCAGCTCATCTGCAAAATTATTTTTAAAATACTAAGATTCAAAAACCATCATTTTATTAATCTTACTAATATTTTTTTTAAATTTTTCTGTAATTGCATTACAATTTTAAACAACTGAAAATATTCATCCAAATTCAGGCCAATAAACCAACATATGTGTTAATTCACAATCATTTTATCATCAATTTTGATATGAGACATTCTTTTAAGTTTCTTAAAAGTGTATAAGTTTTGGTTGCATTACAAAATTTAATTTTTAATTTTAAACAATAAACTTTTAAACTAAAAATTCCAATTTTTTTCTACTTAATAATATGAAATAAAATAAATCATTTTTAGCATGGTTTAAAAAAGGATCTTTTTTTTTTAAAAAGTTTATTCAGAAATTTTAAATACAAAAATAATTTTTTTTTAAAATGAAAAAAAATTTAAAATATACCGAATGAATGAATTCTGTAAAATGTGTCTCCACAAATCTTTGTTCTAGCTTGAGAGAAAAAAATTGACAAAACATTGATTACCGAATAAACGATAAAAACAAATCTTAAAAATTCCGCGAAAGCACAAGTTTCTGCAAGGAAAAACTTTATAATATTTATAAAGTACTAGTTATACTAATTTACAATTTAGACTAAATAAAAATTCTTAGAGACTTCAAGAAAATAATTTACATTTAGCTTAGACATTAGAAATTCATCTTTTTTAATTTGTTCAAGAGTAATTTCTGTACTTGATAATAGCAAATCCAGCATCGCATCTTGCAGTTGGCATATTGGTCTTAGATGACCAAGAATTATTCGCTTCATCGTACTCTTCAAGTGAACTTAGCAAAGACTGGCCATCATATCCACCGACGACAATAATTTTTCCATGTAGCAATGTTGCTGAACAATAGCATCTAGGTACTGTTAGATTATTAATCATGCTCCATTGGCCAGTGATAGTACTATAAGTTTCTACAGTTGGTAAATGAATGTGACCATCGAAGCCTCCACAAACAAATATTCTGTAATTTAATGCTGCACAACCAGCCCCCGATCTTGGAGTTATCATGCTGGAAATCATTGACCAGGAAGAGGCATGCAAGTCATATCGTTCCACCTTGAATTTTTTAATTAAATCATTGTCACTTATCTAATAAATTTAAATTTACAGATCTTAGTAAATTATAGCCATCATAGCCACCTTGAAAAAAATATTAATTAAATTTAAAAAAAGAAATTATTTTTACTTACCTATACAATAAAGACAGTCTCCTAATGAAACTAGGCCTGCTCCCTCTCGACCAACACTGGTCGAGTCCAACAAAGTCCATTTATCTGTATTCTGATCATAAAACTCCATTGTCGAGTGTCGGGAAGTGCCGTCGAAGCCTCCACAGACATAAATTTTATCTTTAAAGAATAATTGTTTATTTTTTTTTTAATTATTTTTAAAATAATATTATTTACTGTTATGTACACAAACTGCAGGTAGAGCTCGTCTAAAAAGCAATGGAGACACACTTTGCCATTGAGGATTCTCCTCAGATAAATCCAATTTTTCCACCGATTTCAAGCGAGTTTTTGTGTCATAGCCTTAATTATTAAAAATTAAAATAAGCTTTTATAATGTAACTCAAGAGCCGCAAATAAGGTCAAAATATGTATGTATATAAAATTAAAAATTTTTCACAATCTAAATTAATTAAGCAAAAAAAATGTGTTCTCCACAAAAATAATATTTTTTAACACATGAATTTTTTCCAATTAAAAATTTTTGAATCAAAAATTAAATTATGATTTTTTTAAACTTAAGATGAAGAATTTGACCCGGCTTTTTAAATTTAAATCTCAATATCTTTTAAATGTGTGAATACAATTTTATACTGAGTCAATTATTTTTTAGATTTTTAAAGAACCAATTGAGTGATTAAAAAGAATATTGCTATTTTTTACTTGCTTACAAAAATTTGTATATTAATTTTGGTATTTTTTCATCAGAAATTCCCAAGCTTAGATGACCAAGAATTATATAGATTTTATATAGAATTATATAGTTTGTTCTAATAAGTAGTGAAATTTGAGTTGAAGTAAAATTTTGTGTCAAATAGATTATTGTTTGAAGGTAGCAGTTTTTTAATTTTTGTGAACCAAACTCAAAATAAACTAAAAGCACTTCTTTTTTTTGACAAAATGTCCTCACTTGAAATTATGATTTTATTTATTATTATTATTATTATTATAAAAGCTACAGCAAGACTAGCTTGCGGAGGCGTCCCACATGAGAGGACGCCTATGGTAGCTCGTTGCACATAATGAGATAAAACACTGATAGAAATATACAATCAAAATTTTAGGGCTAAAAAAAGTTAAATAATTTTTGCAATAATAAAAAAAAAAAATTTATTTAAATGAAATATGTCCATATCTCAATAATTCATTTATCGGAAATTAAAGTTTAATTTCCGAAAAAAACTTTACATATGAGAAAAAATATTAACCAATATATGTAATTACTCATCTCTTCTTAGTTTTTTATACTATTGTACCATTATTTAATTTATTTTTTATTTATTTCTTATTAATGACAAATTTTTTGAATTACTATAAATCTCTTTAACACATCAATCAGTATAATATCTCGTATTCGTCTTGTACCTCAGTTTCGTCTCTGTAACTTTCATTGTAGTTCCTTAATTTATCTCTCAATTTTTGCGCGATTAGCTCCGCAAGCTCGCTTGCTGTAGCCTTTTATTATTATTATTATTATTATTATTATATTTAAAGAGCCTGTCAGACTTAAAGGCGGACGAGGTAGAAAAAAACTTATAAAAAGATAAAGTAAAAAAAAAAGACATAAAAAGAAATTTGAAAAAATTTTTTTTGAAAAAGACAATAAAAACATAAAAATATGTATTTTTGGTTTTTTAGAGACAAAAAATCATAAAAGTGTGATATCTAATTTTTTTGAGAGAAAAAAAAACATATATAATCATACATAAAATCATAAGTTTTTTATCATATAGTGGCATGTTGTATACTTGATGATATTGATTATCTTGGATTAAAGACTATCTTGGACTTATGTTGTTTCTCTTTTTTTGGTCAATGTAGGATTGATTAAATAAAATAAAAAAAAATAGATATTTTTTTTCCACTTTTTACTTATGCTTATTTATCTGTTAAAAAAAAATCTGATTTATGTAACCTTCTCTTTTTTTATGTTTTAGTATCTTCTTTATATTCTTTTTTCTACCTCTTCCCTTAAAGGCTTGAAAATAAAAACTGCAAATGCATTTCGAATCTCAAAGATAAAAATAAAAAAAATTTATTTGTAGAATTTTAAAATATCTTAATATAAGGTTTTATATAAACCAGCCGTTTGAAAACAAGCTTAAAAGTGTTGACTACCCATTTAAATACAGATAAAAATGCAACACTAATTTTTTTAAATTTTATAACATAAACAATTTAAATAACTATTCTAATTCTAATTATTATTAAAAAATTAATGCATATAAAAATCACTAAATTTCATAAAAAGCTTTCAAAATTTGCAGTTCTTGAATGTTAACAAAATAAAAAAAAAAAACTTAGCATACCTCCTATAATATAAATACATTTTCCGATTGCTGCCGAGGCAGCATAGCGTCTTTTTTTGGTCAAAGACTTTGTAAAAAGAGTAAAAAATTTATCAAGAAAGATGTGAAAAAATTACTGGCAATATTGACCAATTGTTGGTTCGTGGACAATATTTTTCCACTACATCCAATGGCTTTTGTTGGAAACCGAATCCACCGAGCATTACCAAATGTTCGTCTTTTCCAGTCCGGATTCTGAATCGAGCCCCGTTCATTTCGGCGCGGCAGTCAGGTCTTAAATAAAATTTCTTCGCCTCATCTAACATGTCTCGACATTCAAAAGACTTTTTAATCAAGTATTCCTTGTCGCAAACATCAGTCAAAAACTGAGGAGACAAAAGCGGTAAACGAACATGGCACATTAATTTTGGTAAACATTGCTCACGATTTTTTATATCGTAATTAGTCCATTCAATGAGACAATTGTACACAATTTCTTCATTAGCTACCTCGATCTCATCTGATTTTATCAAATCTTCCATTTCTTTGCTTTTTAAATTCAAAAACTCGTCACTGTTTTGAACAATTTGGGAAAAATTTTCATAAATGTATTCTTGGGTGGCATTTTTTAAGTTGGTGCAATTGTGCAGCTCGGCAAAGGCTTTTATTCCCAGACAATTTTGAGGGTCTAGTTGATTCTTGAGAAATTCTTCACATCCAGATCTTATTTCTTAAAATTTTTTATTTTTTAAGCAATTTAAAAATTTTAATAAAATTCTACCATTTAGTTGGAGAAGAGCGGCAGCGGGTAAAATTTCCTGGACATTTTCGATGGTGAACGAAACTTTTTCCGAGTAGATGCAGTCAAGCAAAATTTCCATGGTTTTGGAACTGAGACCTTGAAGCTCAATCACTGGCATGTCTTTTTCTTTCATCTAAACAAAAAGTTGACAACAAAATTTTAATCTAGAAGATGGAATTTACCTCATTGGTAAACATGGCGCAAAAGTAATCACTGCAGGCAGATAAGATAACTAGCAATAATTTAAATTAAGATTAAAATAAAAAACTTGTCCAGCAAAAAGAGTACCTCTATGAGCATAATATTCCTCGTTATCTACTTTTAAAATAACATCGCAAAGGATACGATTTTTCCTCAGGTTATTTATGTTTTCAAATATAGATCTGAATGTTCGCTCGTTAAATGACCAATGTTCGTGAAGGACCATTTTTGAAAGCTGAACTATCAAGATGGATAACAAGTTTGGCAATTTGTTTTGATGATATCTAATTGTAAATGAGGCCGGCTTTAGCAAGCACTTTGGGTGAATGGAAACCAATTGAGCATGAAAATTTGATGAATTGATAATGGCTAGCTTTGTTTTCAGTGGATCGATTTTCTTATGAGCTGAAGCAGATTTTTGTCTAGTTTAAAATAATTTTTTATTAAAAAATATGAGCAATAATTATGATGCTTATTGTTGTTGCTTGCTTTCTATAATTATGGTATAATTTTTAATTTTAATAAAATATAGCAATTTTAGCTCAATTTTTACTTTGTATTTTTATTTTCTTTCAAAATTAAGTGAATTCACATTTAGAGAGAAAATAATTTATTTCATAATTTTTGGCAAAATTATATTTAAATTTGTTAAATTTTTTGTATGATTTATATTTGTTTTTAGTTTATCAATCATTATAATTTTTTATTTTTAAGAAAAGTACCAAAGCAAATAAATTTAAAGTTAATGAATTTCTTTAATTCAAAAGTGTCAAAAGAAATGCTCCTATTTTCTCAAGAAAGTAACTAGTTTCTTTTGTCTTTAAATTTAAGTCAAATAGTTCATATCAATCTTTAACTATTGATTTAGATATTAGATAAGTAAACTTGTGTTCAATTTAAAAATTACAAATTGAAATTACAGGAATATTGCTGATAAGATACTTATAAAGTGTTTGTTTAAATCGAAAGCTTTATTTTGAAAAAGATATTTTTTCTTTTTCTTATTATTTATTTTGAATAAACTCAAATTTTGGCAATGATAAAAATTTAAAAATATGTAAATAAGCAAAAAAAATTAAAATATATTTAATGAGTGAAATTGTTTTTCGTGTAAATTTTTATCTGATTGAAATAAAAATTTAAAATGTACATGATTATTTTAAATGTTTTGGGTTTTTAAAAATAGATTAATTAATATTTTTAAGTTTTTTAATAATTTATAAAGAGTAACAAAAAAAAAATCAAAATGATTAAATGAACAAATTTAGTAGAGTTTTTCCGCTTTGGATGTTAGAGTTGATCATTTAAGAGCAAGTTTTTAAAGAATCACTGACCCCATTTTTGTCAATTTCTTTTTTCCATCTTCTGTTTCTCTGATTATTTTTTTTTAAATATCTATTTAGAAGTAGAAGTAATAGTTCTTGATGTGACACCTAACATCTAGAATGTCTGAGCCCATTACTTCCACTCGGAAGTGTGAAACTGTAGCAGCCGATTCCATTGAATCTATTTAAGAAAAACATTGATGAAAAAAACACATGTCTAGCGATCACTGCAACTGCAAAATCACTTCTAATTTGAGCAAGGAAATTTTCTTATTTTCCTGAATTTTTAAAAACCCTTTTATTTCATTAAGATGTTTATTTTTGTAGTTTAGTTCAGAATGCAGGACATTTTCGATCGAATGAAGCAAGTAACAGATTTTTTTTAAGCAACCCATTTGAAATTCAATTCATTTGTTATTTATTTGAATAATTTATAACAAATTAATAAATATTTATTTTGGGAGTGTAATTTTTTAATAGAAAAATATAATATATTAAATTATTTACAATTTTTTTAAATTAAAGAATATGCGATAAGAAAGTGTTTGGCATGATCAGAAATGAATTAAATTGTAAATCTGTTGGAATAATTTAAATTAAGTATAAAAATTCATTTTTTTAAATTCATTTATGGAGGATCATCAAGGACAAAAAATAATTTTAGATTATTTATCTTCAATAAAGAAATTAAAGAGGTATTTAAGAAATTCTATAATTGACTATTGGTATCAATTGTTATTGCATAAAGCAATACTGAATAATAAAAAAAATCTTGAATTTAAAAAATTAATCACCATTTAAAATAAGATCTTTTCGTATTTTTTTTATTTAAGTTGTTTAACTTGAATATGTTATTTCTAAATTTTTTCAAATATTTTTTTTTATCTTAAATTTATTATAATTTTAAATGTAAAATACTTTTATATATTAATTAAATAAATGAAGTGTTATTCAGTCGTATAGATAGGAGCATTAGCATGTTGATTAACATTGAAACTTAAAAAAAAAATAATAAAATCTTTCTGTATTCTTTTTCAAAAGCATAATTGGGAGAAACTAAAGATTTGAAAATTTAATTACATAAAAATAAATTCCATGATTAGAATTTTTTTTAATCTATGAATTCGAAGGTTCCACTTTAGCTTATTTTGAAATAAAAAATTGCGAAACTTTCCAAATTAAAAAAAATCCGATGAAATAAAATGAAAAAATCAAATAAACATTTTACCAAAATTTGATTTGATAAAATTGATAGTTTTTATACCAATTGACGTAATCGGTGTATCGAACTTCATTTGGAATCTAAATTTTGAGCTTGCCGTCACTGAAAAAATCTATTTTATAAAAAATTTGATCAGGATATAATATTTTTCATTATGATCAGGTTGATTGAATGGAACATTATTTAATCGAGGTCAATTTCCCAAATAAATTTTTTTTATAAAATTATTTCAGATGAGTATATTGTATCCAGAAATTTTTTCAAGAATTCAACTTTGAAGAAGATATTTTTTAAAATGAAAATCTTAGAAAATTTTTTATTTCATTTTCAAAATTTTTTAAATTGAAAAAAGTTACTTTTTCCGATTTAGAACCTAATAAAGAAAGACGAAATTTAAAAAAATAATTAAGATTTTAATCGATCATAAAATGACAAATTTTTGATTATCTATGAATCTAAAAAAAGACAAGTACAACTTTTTTACTCTATTTAATCTCATTTGGTAAAATTATTTTATTTGATGACTTTAGCATATAAAGTAAGCCTGATTAAATTTTAAAAGCATATAAAAAGTATCTTAGAAAAATTTGAAGCATAGTAGAATCTATAGAAAGATTTCTTAAATTTAGCTTCAATATCGTAATTTTTTTATGAAAAAAGATTAAATCTTATTTTAATAGATAGAATAAATGAATTAAATAAAAGATATGCATACATCATGATATAAAGACATTTGAAAAAAGTGGCATTTATTTTAATCGTAATAAAAGTTAAAAAAAATTTCTTTAAATATAAAAACAACATTTTATTTTTCCTCAATCATGATTGCTCTTTAATAAATTTCAACACAACTTAAAACATTTAAAAAGAATACCAAAGTTTGTAGAATTTTTCAATTTTTGAAATAAATTATAATTTTTAAATAAAGCTGCTTTTTTTTGCTCATTTTTCATTAAATTTTTAATTTTATCTAAAATCAATCAAGGAAATTAAGTAAATTAAAAAATTCTATAAAGAGTCGTCAAATGGATAATACAATGAGCTTTATAAAAAATAATCAAAAAGAGATTATTTTCGGATCACTGTTGGCTTTCGGTGTTGTTTTAATCAAACGAAAGCTTCGATCAAATCCCCAATTTGAATTGATTAAAAATATGAGACTTAATGAAAAAGTCGCGATCATCACTGGTGCCAATGCTGGAATTGGATATGAGACCGCTTTGGATCTGGCAAAACGAGGTGCAACTGTAATACTGGCATGTCGCAACATGGACAAATCACAAAAAGCCGCGGAAAAAATAAAGCGCCTAAGTGGAAATTCAAATGTTTTCATTGAAAAGCTTGACTTAGCTAGTTTCGAGTCGATTAGAAATTTTTGCTCAAAAATTATGGCTGATTACAAACAAATAGATATTTTGGTAAACAATGCCGGCATAGCTTTCTGTCCCAAACAAGTTACAGGTGATGGATTCGACCTACAATTACAGACTAATTATCTTGGACATTTTCTCCTCACTAGGCTACTCTTGGAATCATTAAAACAATCAAGCGATTGTCGAGTAGTTAATGTAACATCCAAGTTGTATGAGACAGCATCAATACGCTGGAATGACATTAACATGAGCGAAAAATATACCCCTATGGAAATGTATGGTCAATCTAAGCTTTGTTTAATTTTATTTACAAATTATATGAAAGATTATTTGAGACAGTTAGGTATTGGTAGCATAAAAGCCTACTCGGTAAGTCCAGGATTTGTTCTGACCGAATTGAGCCGCTACAGAGAGAGGAATTTATTTTTAAAAATTTTTAAATTTATTTTCTACCCTGTAATTTGGTATTTGCTGAGAACACCAAGGCAAGGGGCTGAGTGCTCAATTTATTGCTGCGTAAAGCCAAATCTAGATGAAAAAGAAGGGTTCTATTTTAGGAATTGTGAGCCGACCAAACTCCTTCCGCATGCGGTAAACAAAAATGATCAAGTTAGATTGTGGAATTTGAGCGAAAATTTACTCAAAGAGTATCATGTTTAAATTATTTTTTTGTATTGTATTTATTTTTTGGATTTGAATTATTAAGAAAAAAATTAAAATAAACAATTTTTTATTATTTCGAAAAAATTAATTTGGGAAAATAAAAAAAAAATTATTTAGTTAATTTGATTGGCACAAGATATTTCCCATGGCGCTTTAAATATTGATTTAAAAAATATAAATTTTTTAATTGTTATTGAGTATAGTAAAAATCGAGGTTCTGGTTTGTCGCGGTTAATGTAAGTTTGGAATCTAATGAAATTAGTGTTAATTTGGCGTTTATTTTTTTATTTATTTAAATTAAAATGTGACCTATGGTCTGCTGCTTGAAGAAAGAGCGCTCTTCTTTCAGCATAAAAAATAATTTACAAAATTTCAAATACGAAAATTAATTAGATTAAGTAAAAGTTTTCAAAATAAAAAAAAAGTAAAAAATTAAATATTAAGTAAAAAAGTAGTTAATAGTTTATAAAAAGTTTTTTAAGATGGATTTTTTATCACTTCTACTCCAATCACAACTGCTTATTACTGGCGTTTATTTGTTTTTCATAAAGATGTTCTCTTGAAAATAAATGAATTGAAAATTAGTTATTTATAATTCCAAATTTAATGGGAATTTTTTAGCTGATTTATTTTGCTGTTCAAGTTGGTTGATATGGAAAATTGAACAATTTTATTCTAGTTTAAAAACTAAATTTAATTCATATATTGTTAAAATTAATTGCTAGCTTCTTTTATTTAAATAAGAAGTTTAATTTAAAAAGATATTTCGAAATAAAAAAATTGAAAATTTATCAAAGATTTTTTAAAGAGAACTAAAATATTTTCAATTTTTTGATTGATTTTAAAATTTGAAAGCCACATAAACGTTAAAAAGAAATACCTTATTAATTATTCTATTTTTAGAAAAAAATAAATAAAATTTCAGATAATTAATTAGTTAAAAGCTCATAGTTGCTTAGAGGAAAGAGAATACTTTTTACCGATAAGTCAAATCTCTAGTTAAATTGTATAAATTGCATTAGATTAAAATAATATGAATTCAAAACTAACAAAATTAATTGTTTTTAATAGGATAAGTGGAAATATTATTAATTTTATTAGTAATAATTATTTAATAGGAAAAAAATATTATAATGGCCAAGTTTAATTAGTATATAAAATGATCAAAAAAAAATTGGTAAGGGTTGAAGAAACAAATAAAAAGTGAATCATAAAAGAAAAAAATAGTAATAATAGTAATTTCGACGTCAGAATTAATTTTGATCATATAAATGGTTTTGTGAAGTTCAGTACAAAAGAACAGAACAAAGTGTAAAAAAATTAAATAACTTTTTTTCTAAAAGCT
The DNA here is from genome assembly GCA_025491095.1 of Brachionus asplanchnoidis. Classification (NCBI taxonomy): domain Eukaryota; kingdom Metazoa; phylum Rotifera; class Eurotatoria; order Ploima; family Brachionidae; genus Brachionus; species Brachionus asplanchnoidis. The sequence continues at coordinate 3,732,073 of JAILYF010000006.1, forward strand.
TAAAATTAATTCTGTAAATGCAGAATGGTGCAACATTCAAAGTTGCATCAACTGTAAAAGTCTGCTAATGATGTGCAAAATCTCTGCAAAATGCACTTCGCTCGATTATATTAAAATTTAATTTCTGCTAAACTCTGCAAATTTAGCAGACCTTCAAATTTGATGCAACTTTGAATGTTGCACTATGTTGAATTTACAGAATTAAGTTTTAACCTTTAGAAAAAAAGTTATTCAATTTTTTTATATTTTTTTCTGTTCTTTTTATCATTTTGTACTGAATTTCACAAAACCATATAAATCCATTCTGGTTTTTGTCTCATTTTTGTTTTTTATGTTTTGTATTCTTTTTTGAAATAATAATATTTAATTTTATGTTTTAGTTTACTTTTTTAAAGATTCAAAATTAAAATTTTTAGTTTATGTTGTTGTTCTTTATATTCACATTTTAAATGTTTTCTTAATCTCCCTCCAAAATAATTTGTTCTTTCTTTATTTTCATTAAGCATAAGAATTGATAAAAAAATAACTTTTAAATTTAATAAAATCAATATTAAAGTTTTAATTTTTAATGATGTATGATTTTTGAAACCCGTTGACCATAGGCAATATTTTTTTTCAAATAAATGGTTGATTGAAGCATGTTTTTCTCTTTAAATGCACCTTTAAAAATGTGTACTGCCTTAGTGATCTCAAAACTTAATTTTTTCTTCAATTTCTCGGATAATATAATTTTGATTTAATTTTTTTGTTCTTCTTTTCATAATTTTTAGATTAGTTAAAGATTTAAATTCAATTTATTAACATAAATATTGGATAAGATACTAAAACACTGTTTAAGATCTTTTACAAACAGCTTGGGAGTAGTTTCTGAACAATTTTTTAGCTTTTAAAAATAGTAGTTATGCAACCTTGGGTTTTAATTCATTTTCTTTTTAGTCAATTATTACTTCACCAAATATGATGACTCTTTGCCATACCATTAGACTTTAATTATGCATTTTTAATTAAATAGATGTAGATGTTCGATTTTAATGAATCTAATTGACTAGATTGAATTTTCTTTAAGAACCTTTAGCCTTTTTTAAAAAATAGTTTTTATTTATTTTTCTATTTGAAAAATTGTTTTTAGAGATGAATTCTCAAATAATTACGAGTGGCTTTAGCCCTCTTTTTTAATTTATTTTATATATCCGTCCCACAAATAGATAAAAAAAGACAGAATGGTGACGAAATTTTTGAAATTTTCTTAAAAAAAACGAATTATGTTTTTTTTATTTCAGTTCACTTGACTTTTGTTCTTTATGGAAAACTATTCCAATGATTCTTCCAGTTATCTTTTTCATTTTAATCCATTCAGTTTCAAATCGAACTAAATTTTTTTTTCAATTTTTTTTTATTAATTATTATGATATTTATTCGGCAAAATGTTATTTATTGTACATTTTTATATTTTTACATTTTTACATTTTTGAGAGAAGAAAAAAAAATCTCAAAATCAAAAAATCTAAAAAAATTTTCATTCAAGAAAAGTAATAATAAATTCGCAATTAATTAAAAGGGATTTTCAAAAAATTATCCTTGGTTTTTACATTTAAATTTTTCTAAAACTCCTTTTTAAGTAATTGCGAATTTATTATTACTTTTCTTGAATGAAAATTTTTTTTCGATTTTTTGATTTTGAGATTTTATTTTCTTCTCTCAAAAATGTAAAAATGTACAATAAATAACATTTTGCCATTTATTCTTTTAAGTACTACAACTCTACCGATATTTTTTCTTCTAATTTAAGTTATTTCAAATAAATTATGTACCGGACACTCTAGTTATATTTTCATAAAAGATTTTTCTTGTTTCTCTTCAATTTAGTAAATTCAAATATTTTAATTATTTTTAAGTGTAAATACTTATAAAAATAATTTTTCCTCTTAATGGTGTACATTTTTGAATCAATATGGCTTGTTATGGGACTGTTCAATGTGAAGCTTTTTTTAAGAATCTTCTCTTTTATTCGGAAGGAATATTTAATTATGGCAAGAACAACTGTTAACAGTCAATGCTAGTTTTGGTCTTTTTTTTTTGGAAAAATTAAGATCAATTTTTATCCTTGAGAATAGATTTTTCAGTACTGAAGAATCATTCAAATATTATTGAGGTTAAAATTTTTATTTAAAGGAAAAAAATAAGGATTAATTTTAAATTTTAAAAAATTTAACACAATGTGTGCATATTAAAGATTTAAATAAAAAAAATGTTAATTTGAATAATTAAAAGTGTAAATTTATTCAAAATAAAAACATTTCAAAATTGATAAAAAAAATTTAATCCTTCTTTAGATGCAATAATTCTTAATGAAAAACTGACAGATTCAAGTATAATTAGAATGAAAAAAATTTAATCAAAATTAAATCTTAAATTTTTTGATAAATCACTTGACAGTTAAAAATTTCAAAGATAAAAGAAAAAAAATTCAAAAAAATATTGTCTTAAAACCATGTTTAACAATAATCAAAAATGTTCGAAAAATTTAAGCTTATTGAAATAATTGAAGGTGGTCTAGGTATTCATAGGAATAAGTACAACTACTAAAAGAAGGAAACTGGAAAAAAATTAAGAGTTCGTAGAGGAACAGGTTTCCTGGATTTAAATAGCGTGCTAATTTAGATTTAGAGCTAAATTACTCTTTCTATTGATGTTGCAAAATTCAATGAAATAATAAAAGATAATAAACTAAATCGTTCATAATTTTATAAAATTGTTAGTTATGTGCTTGATGAATGCTTGTATTTTAAAAAATTTTAACAATTAGACTATTTTAGCTATTGATATATAAGCCGGATGCAAATGTATTTTAAATATATTAGAGGAAAATGTTTTTTAGTTAATTTGTATTCTCAATTTGACTAAGAAGGCATAAATTTAAGTTTAGAAAATGGAAAAAATTAATCAGATTTTCATTTTAGCAAAATATATAGGAATATTTAAGTTATTAATTAAAGACATAAAATGGAAAATGAGGATTTTTTTCCGATTTTGATTTTATTTATTCCGCAAAAAAAATAAGAAAATATTTGCCTAAATACTAATTAAAAATTCATTTTCAATTTAATCGTTCAATCAACCAAGTATTATTTTACATAGTTAAATGCTTGGTTCCGACCTCTCATATACTCAAATTTGAAAAAAAATAGATTATTATACCATTTGTTTTATTGTTCCGGGAGTCCTTCAAAATAAGTATTAAAAGGTAATTTAAGACTCTTTTAATCATGATAGTCAAAGTTTCGAATTTTTTGCTCGAAATTCTTCAAGGCTTTTTTAAAAATAACTACTTCAAATATTTAATAGAAAATTTTTTTTTTGAACAGCAAATTTATTTAAATATAAATCAAAAATAGAAATTTATTTTATTAGCTTTAATAAAATCCAAAGAATATAGTTAAGGTGTCTGTAAAACATTCGTATGTCAACTGTTTAAAGCCTTAAATTGAGCTGTTTTAATGAAATAATTATTTATGTCTAGTGATTACTTTAAATAAAATTTTTATAATTGAAAAAGTGTTTTTTCTATAAATTTCTTTCAAAATCTTTATTGTAAGAGACAGTTCTTAATGATTTAAAGAAATTTATTGAACACTCAGATCAAATTGCTGTTTTATTTTGATAAGCATTTTTAGATCTACCCAATTTCTTGAGCGATATCACTGCTTTATTTAAAAATTATTTAATCAAATTTTGTGCATACCTTAAACAACTATTGCTTAAGCTTGTTTACCGAGAATGCGATTTCAGCAAAATATTTGAAAAATTTAAGCCAAAATCAACTGTTGTTGTTCGGGTGTAAAGTTTCAGATCAGAATTTTTAATACTACTCAAATTTTAGAAAATTATTAATTATTTTCGTTTAGATGGTGTCATTTTAAAAAATATTAAAATTAAAAAAAATGAATGCTAATGAGAGTTATCAGGTTCGATTAATCTTGTCAAAGAAATTTTGTTTTTTACAATCAAAGCCAGTCGTTTGAAGATAAATTTTTGAAAATTGTCTTTAAGGCAAAAGGCAGATAATTTTTTTGAAATTTAATTAAGAAAATTTACAAAAGAAAATCACATAATTAAAAAAGCTTTTTTAAAAATAGAATTCTCTATTAGATAACTTGTTCTCCCGAGAAAAATAATCAGTTTTATGTAGAGGGAAATAGAATTTTCTCCGGTTTTGAGCAAATTCCGAACAAAATATGCTCAAAAAACAGCTTAATAAATATTCATGATGCCTTACTAGAATGATTCGAGTCTTGAATTTTTCGTCCCGTGAACTTTATGATTTTTTTTATTTTATAATTTTTTTTTCAAATTGACGCAAATTCGCTTTCCGTCGGAACAAGCATTTTTTAAAAAAAACTATTCAACAAAATATATTTCTACTTGATTTAATCTAATTTTAAATTATTTTAGCTTTTAATTCAACCAAGAATTTTTTTAAAAGTACTATTAAAGCCCGACTATTAAAGCTTTTTATAAAATTATTTTTAAAGATACAAATTTTTTTTAATTCTCAAATTTCGATTGTTTTTTCTATCTGTTTAATCAATTGCGCGGAATCTTATGCACTTAATTTAAGAATAAATATTAGAAAAATTGTAAATTTAGACAAAATTGGTTGTGGAAAATTAAAAACTAAAAGCTCAAGCCAGCAAGAAATTAACTCACTTAAACTCACAAGATTTAACTCTTGAGCAAAGCGTAAAATTTGATTATAAATTATATAATAGGCTTTTAATTGTTGGAATTAAGTTAAAAGGCTGATCAAACAGGCGTTTTTATATAAGTTTAATAGAACAATTAACAATTACGGAATTTATCTATATATAGAGACAGTTGTGCTTCAGAAGAGGTGAATTAACTCAGCTTTTTGTTGGATACTTGAGTCTGATTTAAACTTCCAAAATTCAAGATTTTAAATTAATTAATGAAAAAGCGCTGTATGAATTACGCCAAGTCAAAATAATAAACAGTAATTACGAAATTTTAGATTCAATCAGTTTTGATTTTTGCTTGGCTGTAAAGGTTAACTCAATCAGCTTTTTTTAAAATAATCTCGTGGAATTCTTCATTGTTATTTTAGATTCTTCAATCAAAAATATTTAATTAAAAAAGTCAAATTAATATTTTAGATGATCTATTAAATGATCCACTATCTGAAAATACCGATCAAAGTAATTAAAAAATTGATATGAATTCATCAAAAGGTATTCTAGTAGACAAAAATATTTGGCACAGCGAAAAAAAATTATCAATTCCAACTATTTGGAACAAAACTATTTAGCTTTAAACAAAAAAAAGGGTTGAGTATGATATTTTAATTGAGCTTTATTAAATCAAACAAAAAAATAACTAAATGATAAGAGGTTTTTCCGCCCAAGATTACTGAAAAGAATTAATACAAGGAACAAACATTTGACTAAATTGCATGATTCGTCGCTATTAGGGGTAGACAAAAGCTTAATAGCTTAAACATATAATTTCCAAGTCTTTTTAGATTAATGATATATATTTTATTTTTTCTAAATGAGCTCTCTTTGCTTAAATAATCATTTTTTTTTGAAAGAAAATAAATAAGGAAACTTTTAAGAGTTTCTTTTTTTCATTTTGATTTAATGACAAAATTTTCCGCAATATCAAACAGTTAAATAATTTTTTATTGTTAGAGCTAAAATCAATTGCCAAAATACTGGGTTCTTAGAAGATAATTTTTCAATTATTTCATAGCAGCATGATGCCCTTGCCAAAAACAGCTATATCTAAAATTTAATTTGTAATTTCCTCATGATAAGTATTTTTGAATTTCATTGATCCGGAAATATATTTCACAGAGCTTATCTTGGCATGCCAGTGCGCCGACTTTCCACAAATCATGCCCACTTTAATTAATCAAATCTAATTTTAATCTAAACTGATCTAAACTTAGATAAAAAAAATGTGTTTTTAGAATGATCAAATATTTTCTTCTATCAAGCTTTTTTTAAAAAAAACTCACCGCAAACAGAACAATACCCAATGTCGTTTCCAAATGACCAAATTAGAATTGTTTGTGTGTTTTTGGCATTGATAAATGTCCAACTTGGTTTATCTGCTGAAGAAATAAAATTTTTTGCCAAAAATGTTGAACCTTCCAAAAACTGTTCGAACCAAATTTGTTCGGATGGAATTTTTAAGTGGCACAAAAGCAAGACGAAAATTTTGCATGTAGGCGGAATTTTTCCAATGGTGGGCGGATGGCCTGGTGGACAGTCTTGTCTTCCATCGGCTATTATGGCACTTAATCAGGTTAATTTGAACCAATCTATATTGCCAAATTACAGACTAAAGCTTAACTGGTTCAATAGTGAGGTACTTTATTTTTTCTGAAGAAAATCATTGTATACATAAATTTTAAGTGCAATCCCGGAAAAGGAATCAGTAATTTATACGAAATGCTGTTTCACAAAGAAAAGAATGAAGATGACATAATAATGCTTCTGGGTCCCGGTTGTAGTGATGTATCTTCATCTGTGGCAGAGGTAGCCAACTATTGGAATTTAACAGTGGTAATTAACAAATTTTAAAGAAATAGTTAAAAAAAGATTAAAAAAATATTTATTCAGCTCTCTTTTGGATCTAGTTCTCCTGCTTTGTCAAATCGAAAAAGATTTAGGACATTTTTTCGTACCCACCCTTCCGCAATTTTAGATAATCCGGCTCGGTTGAGTCTGTGTAAACAATTTAAGTGGAACAAAATCGCCACTCTTCAAGATAACAAAGAAGTTTTTACTTCTACTGTTGATAATCTGGAAAAAGAAGCGTTACAGTTTGGTATCGAGATATTAGATAGGCAAACTTTTACCAATGATCCGACTTATGCGGTCAAAAACTTGAAAAAACTCGATGCCAGAATAATAGTTGGGGTTTTTTATGAACAAGAGGCAAGAAAAGTATTTTGTCAGGCGTATAAAGAAGGTATGCTGTTTCCCAAATATATTTGGATGATTATTGGTTGGTATACGGAAAATTGGTATTTGGAAAATAATCATGAAATTAGCTGCAATCAGACCGAAATGGAAATAGCAGTCTACGGTCACTTAACAACAGAGGTTCAATTTTTTAGCAACGAAATTTATGAAAAATTGGATTATGGATTGGTAAAGACTGGGAAAAAAATTAAAATAATTAAATTTTTTTTCCATTTAAGAGTGTAATAGATTATAATGAATTTTTTAGAAAATTTGTTAGCAGTGCTGAATGGAAGGCGTACTCTAATTCGTTTTATAAAATAGACTACAAGTACAAGCAGTCGGTGCCAATGGAAGAAATGAAGTCACTCATGGACATCTATGACAAGATTGACAATGAACAATCGAATGAAATAGAAAAATTAGGAGGTTATCTTGAACGGTCGCTGGCATTTGACGCCGTATGGGTTATGGCTTATGCTCTCAATGAAACTCTTAAAGAGTAAATAAAAATTATTCATAAAATTTTTTTTTTGAAATGTTTTAACTAAGATTTGGAAATTTTGATAATTTTCAAATTAGTAATTATACTATAAGCAATTTTATTAAAGAATCAATGAAAATGACAAATTTCAAAGGAATATCGGTAAAGTTATTTTACTTTTTTTTTTAATTTCTAGTATTAATTTAATTAGGGTATGGTTACTTTCAATGACCAAGGTGATCGAATTTCTGAGGTCTTGTACGAACAATTGCAAAGTATTCCAAAAATTAAAAATTTAATTTAATAAATTTATTTAATTGAAAAGATATTTCCGGTTCGTTGACCTATGTCAAGCTTGGAAACCATTTCAAGAAAAATTTTAATTGCTGCAAAAACATTACATGGGGTTCAAGTAAATTTAATTTTAAAATATTCGCTTTTGGTAAAAAATCAGTTCCAATTTTTGTTTTTTTCCATAAAAAAATATTAAAGATAAATTTTTTAAATAATTTTTAGGTGAATGATAGAAATTTTTTTTTGCTTTATCATTCAAACATTTGATCATTAATAATGGAATTAAAAATGAGATCTAAATTAATTTAAATCTTAAAATCAATTTTATAATTACAGCGTTGACGTGATCATCAGAATTAAGGATTTTTTCAATTAAATTTAGATCCAGTATTTTTTTTTCTTATTTTGACTAAAATTTACTATAAATTACTGCAATTTATGTAAAATTAAGTAAAAAAAGTAAAATCAATTTTTAATTAAAAAATGTGAAAAAAAGTAGGTTTTGTGAAATTCAGTACAAAATGATAAAAAGAACAGAAAAAAATGTTAAAAAATTGAATAACTTTTTTTTCTGTAAATGCAACATAGTGTACATTCAAAGTTGCATCAAATATCAAGGTCTGCAAAATTTGCAGAGTTTAGCAGAAATTAAATTTGAATATAAACGAGCGTTGTGCATTTTGCAGAGATTTTGAACATCATTAGCAGAATTTGAATGTTTCACCATGCCATATTCACAGAATTAATTTTAAACTTTTTGAAAAAAAGTCATTTAATTTTTTTACATTTTGTTCTGTTATTTTGTACTGAACTTTACAAAACCAAAAAAGTATTTAATTTTTGAAAAACAACTTAAAAATCCTTTTATGGGCATTTAATTTTTATATTATTTTTCGAAAAAATACATTATTAAAAATTTTATAATAGATAATCAAGATAAGTTAATTTTGTTTAGAGTTATTTTAAAAATAAAGCCATCAATTTTTTTTTGTGCGAGATTAATAAATAAAAAAATTAGAAATTTATCATTGACACATAAAATTTATGGTAAAACACATTAAAATTGGTTCAGAATATTAAATCAGTCTTAATAACTCATAAATGTTTATCTTAGGCCTGCATCCACCAATCGATGGTGTACAACGAAAAATAAAGATTAATAAAATCAAAACAATTTACTCAATGATTTTTACTTTACTTTCCACATTTACTGTCTTGATCGGAATTGCTTGTCTAGTATTCAACTATAAGTGCAAGAATAGAAAGTAAATTGATTTCTCTTTATTTTAATAAAAAAATAAAAAATTAATTTTAGAATTGTGAAAAACTCTCAGCCTACTTTGAACAATTCGATGATTTTTGGTTCAATACTTTGTCTAGTCAGTGTTTTAATCCAATCTTTGGATAAAAGTGATTTGCCTACGACAACTTTTAGCTTTATTTGTCAAGTAATAACAGATATTAATTCTTAAAAATTTTATATATATAATAATATATTTTTGTAAGATCCAAGAGTCTTTTTTACTTATTGGGTTTACAATTGGTTACAGTTCGCTTTTTTCGAAAATTTGGTATGTCTATTCGGCATCTTTACAAAAGGAAAAAAATGTAATGGACAAAATTTGTGAAAAATGAAAATTTTTAATTATTTTTTAAAGAAAGACATTTTTCCAGAAAAATTGAAATACTATACCATTGTTGTAATAATGGTTTTAATTGATATAGTGTTTTTGTTTGTTTGGATAGTCAAAGATCCATTGCAAAAATTTACACAAAAACTTGGAGATGAAATGGGTGAATCGGATGAAATAATTTATGAACCTGAAATTCACATATGCAAGTGTAAGCATGAAACTGTATGGATCGGAATATGTTTTAGTGTAAAAGGTTTAAGTTTAATTCTCGGTCTTTATCTAAGCTATGAGACTCGAAACTCAAAAATCGAAATTATGAATGATTCGAGTTATGCAGCTCTTTCAATATATAATATTGTGGTACTTTCAGTGATCACAGCGCCGGTGGTTATTATCATAAGGAATCAACTTGATGCAGTGTTTTGTTTTCTAGCATTTTCTATTAATCTTTGCTCTCTGTTGACCTATGCCCTAATGTTTGTTCCCAAGGTAACTTTTTTAAATATAAAATTTTATTTTTACTTGAAATTTTTTAATGATTTTTAATTAATATTACCAAGCTTATTAAAAAAATGTAAATTTTTTTTTCAGCAATCTAATTTTCCAGAACAATTTAAAATTTGTTGTATCTTGGATCATTTTCGGCTGGTCAAAATTTTTAGCTAAGAAATGATTTTGTTTCTTTTAAATAATAAATTTTTAATTTTTTTTCCATATCTATGGTGACATTAATATTAAAGATTTTATCTAGCTTAAAATGACCCAAGATATAACAAAAACTTATCTTTGAAATATCAAATGGTGAAGAAAATTTAAATTTTTTCGTAAACCTGGCAAAATTAATTTTTTTAAGAATTTAAATTCTTAAAAAAATCAATTTAAAAAAAAGCTGTAAAATTTTGTCGAATATTTTTTAATAACTTTATTTAGGTAAAGCATGTGGTAAAGCACACAATGGAGCAAGATATTCACGAAGATCTTATGATTGAGACCATGCTGAATGAAAAGAAAGAAAATTATCTTGCTTTGTCTGTGACTAATAACAATTTGAACGAAAAGATCGAAAAGGTTTAAGAATGCAGTGATAAAAAAATTTTTTTTAATTTTTTTTTATTATTTTTTATATTAGAAAAAAGATTTTTTAATGAGAATTGAACACATTTTGAATCCGGAAACTTTTTGTAATAAAGCTGAGAATCAGCCCTCAGGTGATGATTATGATGAATTTGAAGAACCAGAAGATTCAAGTTCTAGTTCGCTTAAAAATAACAATTCGTTGATGAGAATAAATTTTAAAAATTTTAGTTTTAAAAAAGAAATTTCAAATATTATTCAACATGAAACTGAAATTTGACATATTTTTTGAAATAAATTTTTATTTTAAAATTTTTTCTATTATTTGTTAAAATTATTTTTTTTCAATTTTTTTTGGCAAAACGCTTTTAAATTGATGATAGCATTTTATTTTCGTTTTAATTGTGACAAAATAACATTTTAATAGACCTTCCATTTTTTTAAGTTAGTATATTGATTTGTAAAAAATATCTGAAATTGTATTTTTGGATTTTTTAATAGCAGTAAAGGAAAATTCAAGAAATTACTAAACTTAAAACATTATCAGTTTAGATTGATGAATTCTATGTTATGATGACTTGTCTAGATGACAAATTATTGGATTTCTATTTGAAATTTAGTTAAACATTTCCGAACTATCAATGGAGGAATGAATACAAAATATAGATTGGTGTGAAAACTTTGATATAGAATAAGAAATCTTGAAATATTTTTAAAACCTAAATGATCTAGTCCGAGATAAAATTTTTATAATGACGTATTTTTGTAATTGAGAGAAATTCTTTATATCAGACTACCGCGGAAATAGAAATAAATTTTAAGGTACTGAAAAACCTTAAAATTAAAAGCAAAGTAAACCGGGGTTATGGGGTAAAACTCAATATATTTTTCATTACAATATTGTAGTGTGTTTTTAAAGTTTTTTTCTTTCAATCTCATAGGGTTACAGATAAAATTACTATATATATTCTGAGTGTAAAACATGGCGCCTTTTACAGTTAATTCTTGATAAGATAGCTCTTATCAAGTATTAATAATTTAATACTTTTTTATAATTGAATTTAATATTAAATAATTGCCTTTGATGTATTATTAGGGGCTATTAGGATTCTGCAATGGAGAAAAAAAATTTTTTTTTAACTTAATATTTATTTTTTTATTTTAAGTCGAATAAATTTACCTAGCATAAGCACATTTAGTAAAATAAATATTTATTTTTTAACAAGAACTTTTTTTTATTTTTTACGATCTTTAAAAAAATATTTTTTATATTAATGCATTTTTTTCAAAAGCTCACAGAAGTTTGCTAAATTTTTCAGTACTAAATATTTTTAGTGTTCATTTTTATTTTTTATTCTACAAAAAAAAATGATAAAGATAAGATAATTATTTGATATTTAAAAGAAGTGACAAATTTTTTAAATGATAATTTTATAGTAACTTGAATTTTTTTTAATGAAATCTTTTTCGAATTTATTGATTACGACATGTAGAATTTTTTTCACTTTAGTTTTTGTAGAAGAAGATTTAATTTCAATATGGTCTTGACCCAAAATTTTAATTCTGTTAAATAGATGACTTCTGGAAAATTATTCTTTTGGATTTATATATATGAAAACAACATATTTCTGGTAACCTTATTAGCCCTCTAAGCTAGAATGATGTATTGGGATAAGAGGGTTTACTTAATTGACTACTTGTACAAATGAGGTGAGTCAAAATACTCGTTTATAACAAAATTATGCTATAAATTCAAATTTTCAAAAAAAAGTAACCTATTAAGGATGATTTGCTAAATAGATTGTAGTATCCTATATATGCCTTCATTTTTTTGATTAAATTTTAAATTTTTTTTTTCACCATCAAAGATTTGTTTTTTGAAATAAATAACAGGACTAATAAGAAACAATTAAATTAAACTAAAATTTGAAAAAATTTTATTATTTCTAATACAAATTGGACATGTCAGATAGATTTTATTTTTTTCCGATTCTTAGATTTTGACGACACGAACTTCTAGTTCGATAAACTGCAGTAATAGCTTAAAAACTAAGAACAACGCGGGCATGCATTTAGCCCAAAGAGCCATTGTAGTCATGCGACGAAAACCTCTTCATTACCTAATCATTTGACTATTTTTCTTCATCAAACAAAAGAGAAGAATATTTTGGGTTGAAATTTTAAAATTATATCGTGTGTCAATTTTCAAATAGTTATTTTTTAAAAATCCAAAAATTTAAAATTGATTGCCTTTACAAAATAAATAAATTTTTGAAAACTTAATATTTTCAGCAATGTTTTGGTACCAATAGCCATTTATTTATTTTTTGATATCAACACTTTTTTATTCAATAAATAAATCCCAAACTTTTATTTTTAATTTAACAAAAGCCATTCTAGCTCTTCTTTGATAATATTTTCTATTTCTCTTTCTATATTGCTTTTTAATTCATCTAAAGTTTTGGAAATCGATTGTAGACTTTTCATATTAAAATAAAATAAGTCACATTGATTTAAGTCTGGAAATCAGGCAGGCCATATTTTCCTGTCCATGAATTTGTCTTAAAATTTGGACCTCATTAAGTTCGGACTTAATTTGCTGTGTGGAGTTTGGCACTATTTTGTTGAAAGTAGAATTTCTTATGGTCCTCTCTTTTTGCTTTTGACCAAAAACATTATTTAAGCATGCTGATATAGTTATCTTGGTCAACTGTACCTTCAAAAAAAATAAACGCCATAGATCCTTTGACCTGACATTATAAATAATAGTCGCGCCAAATCAATAATAGTCGCTCTATGCCTTATGTAGGTCCAGATTTTAGCCACAATCTATTCTTTGTTTGTTAACAGGTTCTGTGAGGTCGCCCGTTTAAGGGTTGGCCGTACATTTGGCCGTCCGTCTTTAATTTGGCCGGCCAACTTCGCGGTCCAAATTTTTGGCCGCCGGCCTGGCCGCCAGAGTGGCCGCCCGTTTAAGGGTTGGCCGTACATTTGGCCGTCCGTCTTTAATTTGGCCGGCCATTTTCGCGGTCCAAATTTTTGGCCGCCGGCCTAGTCTCCAAATTGGCCGCGTCTGGACCGGCTAGGCTTGGCCGCCGCCCAACACTATTTAAGACTTAAATCCTCTTTTAGTACCATGCTTACAAGTTCATGCGAAATATTAGCTACCTTTGTTGCTTTTTTTGCCGAAAAATCGGCATTGTGAATTATAGAATAAAGAGTAAAAATTAAAATTAAAATTTTTTAAAATTTTTTAAAATTTTAAAAAACAAAAATTTTAAAATGAAATAACTTTTTAAAATGAGTTAAAAAATATTCTGCAAAATGTAGCTGATACAGCTTATACAAGCTTTGTACCACCTATATTTAGTCTGTTCAAAAACTCTGCAAATCTGTAAAGCACTAAATGTATTAGAAAATCATAAAAATTAAATTTCAGAATTATTGAAGAGACTAAATTTGGGTGGTAAAAAGTTTATATCACCTATTCATTTTGCAGAATTTTTAGACTCAAAGTTAAAAAAGTTATTTCATTTTGAAAAAAATTTTTGTTCCGAAATTCACAATACAAACAATCTATTTTTTCTGATATCACCCTTTCCGATATGATCTTAACATATTTCAGTTTTTGGCTTATATTTTTCCGGTTATCAGCATTTTTTTTCAAATTTTCCAACAATATTTATAATCGCGGAGCGATTTTTGTAGCCACGTATTTAGTTAGTTAGTCAGGTTCTTTGATCATGAGAAATACTATTAAAAATAATATATTTTAAAAATAAAACTTTGTCCTCTGTATTTAACCTCATCTTTTGAAAATATTACGAATTAATTACTTTAATTATTCGTAATAAAAAACGTGCCAGATGACCATTTTTATTTACAAGCAACTATTTTTAACATTTAATAAAATAACTTTTTAAAAATTGACACCCAATATTATTTAGATTTTTGTAAACAAAGTGAGTGAATCCAGTAAAATATAAAAAAATTATTGAGTTCAAAATTGAGAAAGTTTATTTTTAAAATGTATCAAATATTCAAAAAATGTTTTTACAAGGAAGTTATTTTATATACTTTATATTAATTAATTTTTAAATCTCTTACCTTTATGTTATTATTTCATTTGTGTTTTCATTTAATTTTATTTTTGTTTTTTTTAGAAAAACTTTTGAAAAAATTGTTATCACAAAATATAGTTTTTTTTTAACAATATTCGAAATACGAAAACTACTTTATTAAAAAATATTAATTATTTAAAGATTATCCATAAAATTTGATAAATTTGATAAATTATATTACACATTTTTATATGTTTTTTGATTTTATTCACATAAATTTTTTAAATACCAATGCATAATGTGTCAAGAATTTTAGGCCACAAATGATTTGATTAACTTAAATGCTGTTTTTTTTTCCTTTCTTTTTTTACCTAATGAACCATAAAAAAAAATCTATATTCTAATATCATTTTTTCAAAAATAGGTAAAGCTAAATGTTTTTTCTCTTGGCATCGTTTGAAGAAAAAATTTTAGTCTTTTAGAAAATTAATTTTATATTAATTAGGAATAATGAATTATATGTATTAATACCGCAAGCATTTATCCACTCATATTAGTAAAATTTAAGTCGATTCCTCTAAAAAAAATGCATCTAAGCTTTTTTATCTTAATTTAATTTATTTTTAGCATCTTAAAAGCACATTTCGACTTTTCCCTAGAATTTTGAATGTTTTACTTTTAAATTTTGTTTTTATAACTAAAAAAAGAACAAAAAGCTTTTTTATAATTTTATTTTAAATAATTTCAACTTTCGTTACTCGGTGAACCACAAATTTATTGTAGTTATTTTTATGGTCACTATGGATAACATATTTTAAATTTTATAATTCATTGATAGTAATTTTATGATCAAATAAATTTTATTTTACTAAATTGCATAGCATTATTTGATTCAAAACAATTTTAATGTCATGGATAAAAATATTTTGTTATAAAGTTGACTATGCTGATTAAAATATAAATAAAAAAAACTTAATTTTAATGAATGAAAAAAAAATATTGAGATTTTTTCTAATTTGAAATAATAGACCTATTTTTTTACACTGGTTCAAATCAACTATTCCCTTGATTTTATTATTTATCCTCAGATAAATTGATTTTAAAATTGAATTAATTATAAGATTTGAATGCATTCGATAAATGGTTTCTTGATCAAATTTTGCATACAAGACTGATTAATCATACAATTTATGTCATGTATAAAGTTTTTAAAAAATTATCTATAACAATAAGAATGAATTAAAAAGCTAGCTTATGAATCAATTAAATAATTATATACCAAATTTTAATAATTTTTATTTTTTTTTATATTTCAAAGGCAAATTATTAATTTTATGTCTTTTTTGTTTAATTACAATTTTATTACATTTCACCACATTGACTAATTATTACCTTAAAAAAATGTTTCAATTGTTTTTTTTTTTTTTAAATCCATTTATAGTTCTAAATTAAATAATTTTAATAATCATTTTTAATCAAAAATTTAATTTAGAAGTATTATTGCTTAAAGAAATTTTATTACTGGTATTTTGGGCTTATGATTTGGAGCAGTTGGTACATTTTCTATCTTTCTTACAACTAACATTCCATCAATAACCCTTCCTTTGATTAAATAAGAATTTGGAAATTTTATGCTAAAATTAAATTTGCAAAATTACCAAAAACAACATGCTTTCCGTCCAAAAAATCACATTTGGTACATGTAATGAAAAATTGGCACCCGTTTGTATCCTTGCCACTGTTTGCCTTTAAATTGTAATCAATGTTTACTGAATTATTTGAGAAAAAAGAGCTTACCATCGAAAGAAGACCCGGTCCAGTGTGTTTTAGCGAAAAATTCTCATCTGCAAAGGCACCTCCATAAATAGACATTAATCCGGTACCATCATTCTATCCATGAAAAAAAATAATCATCTTATCATCTAATAATTTCCTTACATTGACAAAATCTCCTCCTTGAATCATGAAATCTTTTATTACTCTAAAATATCAAAAATTAATTGAATTTCACTAAATTGATTATTTTTAAACCTGTGAAATGTAGCTCCCTTAAATCCGATGGGCACTCCATCTTTTTTATATTCTCCAGTGCAAAATTGACGAAAGTTCTCGGCTGTTTTTGGAACCACATCGGCAAAAAGTTCAAATTTAATTCTTCCTACTTCCTTCATAGATAAAAATTGCATCAATTTAAATTTAAAATATTGGCAGAAAATGTACTGTAGTTCCGATGGTAATGTCAAAAAAAACAACAGGATTTGAAGCGTTTGGTCTATTATCAACCATTTTTAGAAATTAATTTTAAATTTTAAATTATTTCAAATTTACATTATTAGTTATAAGATATTATAGAGTTATTTTTGCAAGTTTTTTTTTTCTCAATAAATCATGAAACTTGTCTTTGTTGGTCTTTATTTATTTAAATAAATGACGTAAAACCAGGTAATTTTTCTGAAGCGAATATAATTACATGTGATTTTGGGCCTAAGGGATACCTGTTTAGATAAAAGCTCTGTCTAGTCTGAAATTATTCAGAAACGAAAATTTGAATCATATGAAATCGAAGTAAGCAAATTTTAAATTTAATTAAAGAGTTGCGAAAGATCGGGGTTTAAAGCAATTGCAAATACTTCAAGTTTTTAATTAATATATTTAATTTTATATTGAATAGAAAGAAATTCTAACAGGTTGTTAACAGGTTGATTTTGTTGTTATTTTCTTAGATTTTTCTATTATTCTGTGATTACTTTTGGGTCACAAACACAATGTATTCAATTGGCGAAATTTTTCTACAAAGAAAAATAACAAGTTTCGATTTAATTTCAAATGAATAGAAGAAAAAAAAATACTTTATAATATTTTAATAAACAAAGCTGAATGAAACAAAACAAAAACTTGCAGCTTCTTTACTAATAAAAGACTTTGGAATTTATTCCAATAATCACAAGTCTGACTTAAGTAAGCTTTGAAATTGATACTTTTTAAAGGCCTTTAATTCTTTCTTTTTATTGAAATCGTTGTAAAATATAATTTTTGAAACAAATATAATTTTAGGACCTTAACAAAAAAATTTTCTTTCATCTAATTAAATGCTCTTTTAAGGAATTTTAAGACAATATTTAAAACAGTTATTTATTTGAGGGTATTTGAAGAATTTTTTTTAAGTGAGGTTTTATTTAAAATTTGTCATGTAATGTGGAAGTTTTGGCAAAGGATATTTTTCCATTCAAAAATTAATCGATTCAAGGATGTTCAAGGAATTGCGGAGATTTTTTTTTATTTTAAGTTTTATTATTTGGTGAAATTTTCAAAAAAAAATTGTTAATCTTCATCAGGAATTTTCTAAATTAATTAATTGTTATGTAAAAAAAAAAAAACATTTTTATTATTTTTTTAAATTGTTTCCATTAAATGTTTCTTTTAAAATCATGCTATGTTGAATAACAGAATTTTGTTGTGCTAGGGGGTCTATTTTTTTTTTAGAGTACGGTCATCCAATCTCTCAAAAATGGCATTGGAAAACATTGTTTATCTCTTCGAGAACAAAGATTTAACAAAGATGTCGCTAATTGACACCGAGGCAAAAAAGAGGGAAAACATTTATTGTTATTTTATTTATTCAACAATTTGAGGTAGACCTGAGGCAATTCAGAATGGAACTAAGTCTTTTTTTTATGATTGAGAATAAAAAGATAGTGAAAATAACAATCAAGTTCAATCTTTGGAAAAAAAAATCTTTCGATAAAAATTTAATGAACTTATATTTTTTATTTAAATTTTTTTTATAGCATCCAGAATTTTTTTTTTTCAATTTTGTCTTCAAGGGGTTTTTAGAATAGAAAAAAAATATTTATTTATTTTAAAATTAATTTTATGTTATTTAATAATAGAGAAGAATTTTTTTCTAAGTTGTTTTTATAAATTGTGTTTTAGTAAAGATTTATTGAGCCATAGAAATTTGTGTTTGGAGGCTGAGAGAATGAGAGGGGGGATGGTGGTCAAGGGTTTGAATAGTTTGGCAAAGAAAACATACGATTCCAATTAGGCCAGGAAACGATTTTTGTTGATGGTTATTTAAAGTAAAATCGAAGCGTAAAGTACAACGAAATTTATCGTTAACTTGTTTGGTTTACTCAAATTAAACAAATAAATGTATCGGCATTTTTAGGGTCTAAGAAAAAATGATAAATAATTTATTAAGAAAATAAACAGAAAAAAAAACAAAAAAGCATCTAGCGTTTCCTAGTGGAATTGAAATCACATGACATTCCGGTTAAAGTTGAACATTTAGAGTTGGTCTTGCGTTAAGCATTGTCATTTGACTTAACTCGAATTTGTTCACCTGGTTGATAGCGAATTCGCTACTAGCTTTAGAAATTAACTTTAAACTAATAAAACAAAAAACAATTAACTTTTTTTTTTTTCAATTTTTTTTTTCTCTAACACAAAAAGCCTCGAGTGCCAAATAATTTCTCGACAACTAAATAATACCTATTGAAAACTTTTTGGAACAAATTTGAATTATTAATACAAAAAAAAAGAGAGAAAAAAAAAATTAGCTCCGAGATAGAGCACCAGAATCGAGAGAGAACTAGCTTTAATAGAATATCAAATTTGGCGAAAACAAAAGTTAATCAAATTTAAATATTCTTTGTTAAACAGGATTTTTTTGTGTTTCTCTCTCTTCAATTTTTGTCGTAATGTAACTGTTTTCCAAACTCATTATTGTTGGCAATAAGATGAAAAAAATGAGAAAAAAAATAAATAAATAAATCATGAAACAATAAGTCAACTTTTTTTTCTTTTATTCAAAAACAAAATTTTCTACGTAGATTGGTGAGTGTTTCAAAAATGTAATTTTTTTCTGCATAGAAGCAAATAGGTGATTTGAACATCTGAAATTATTTTCTTCGAGAAAAAGAAAAATCAGCAAACTAAGACAGAACTTTTTTGTGCAGCAAGCAGCGTGAGTTTGCTAAGCCAATTTGAGGTTCCAAGGTGTTTTGTTTATTGACGACCGGCACTCTCTCGAGTCATTACTGGCTCGTCTGCTAATAGATAAAATTCCATTTTCAGCCAATTTTCTACTCAGTTGATCATCACATCGTCAGAACTCGGTCAGGGGCATTTTTGAAATTTATTTCCTAATTGAAATTAGAGTTCAATAGCGCTCAAATTAGCCGTCAAAAGTCAAAAGAATTTGAGTTTATCTTGAAACAACCAACAAACAACAACAACAGAACAGAGCATAACATAGCAAAAAAGGTATTTTTATTCAAAAGAATTGGCTTTAATTACACGGTACACAAATGACCCGGGGTAACGTGTTGCTCATAGCCATAGAGTGGGTTGAGTGTTAGTCATTCAAGTAAAATCTTACCAAAAAGTTTCTGGATTACGGCGCGCATGTTTAGCACTCCAAAGACAAAACCAACGAAAAAAATTTTTTCCCACTAGGATCTTGTTGAATTTAGATTTATTCTGTTTGATCCCAAAAATTTAATTTTTTAAATTTCCTTATTCACTCCTTGTGAAGTATTCTTTCCTTGATTCTCTCTATGTCATCACTTCTGCTTGACATTTGTCGACCTTGAGGTGTCCATTCAAAGCCTCTGAATGGTATATTCTTCTTCAATCGAAAACTGATTTGCAGCATTGGGCGACATTTTTCTTTCACTTTTCGTCCATTGCCAGTTTCTCCAATTCTGATTTAGCTACTTATGCGCTCTCAGTAAACAATAAGCCACATATATACTTATAAAACGTTGTTGCTTTTCGGCCACGTTCGACTTCACCATAGTTAATCTCAGGTTTATAGAAAAGAAAAATTTTTGCTGGGTCTTTGGCAGTTTTTCGGTGTGCGTGTCCTATCCAACCTAATTGTCTACGTCTCAGCTTTTCTATCACTGATTTTTGTTTTACCAATTTGTAAATATCAACGTTTGCCACTTTGTTCAATAGTTTGATACCCAGCCACATTCTGTAAAACGTCGTTGCGAAACTATTCATTTTTCTCTCCATTTCTTTGCTATGGTATAAACGTGTTTCTTTCATTCTAAGTACATGTTCAAGCTATCACAGTCTTTTAATCTTGATGCATTGACTTATTAGTTCAGTGTTTGACAATGCGTCAGACCAGCGCAACCGATACTTTCAGACTTTTTCTATCAGTCTCAGATGTACTCACTATTCAGTTTGGTACATCAATGTTGCTTTTACTATACTATTGTGCAGTTTAAGCTTCATTTCCTTGCTGTAGCTAGCTAGCTGTTTGAAAAACTAAGTTTTCTTATGATCAAATCTAAATAAGAGATGGCCTGTTGTTGACATAAGCCAAATATACAAAAAGGAAAGTCAAAAACGATGCATCTTTTTTGGATGTAATCTTACCGTATTGCATCGAATAGAAGTAACCACAAATAGAAGAAAGTTGCTACTATTTGAGGCAAAAATTTGCCTTTATTTGAGTTGTTTTTCTCAAAAAATGAGTCTCGATTAAAAGAAAATTCACCAGTCATTGTCATGTAAAACATGCATTTTTTTGTTTCTATTAGAAGACAAAAAATGGAAAAATTTCTTCTATTTGAGTCACTTTTTTGAAGTGAAAAATTTTCAAATAAAAGAAACCCTTTGATGACCGAACTTTCTTTTACTTGAGGAAATACGGTATATTTTTTAGAAGTCTGGATTTTCCCAAAGCTATTTAAAAATAAATGATTAGGATGTTTTTGATACAAGTCTGAGTCTAGCAAAGGCACCTATTGCCTTAGTTAGCATACTTTTAATATCTTTATGCAATGCCATTACTGCACTGATGATGCCTCGCATAAATTTTAACTAAATGAACAAAATAGAATAAATTTAATATAAGTCTTGTAGAATTTTGTTAAGTTAAATAACAAACAGCCAGTCTGTGGTGCCACTTTGGGAGTTGGATAGGAATAGGATAAAAGGATTAGTTTATTTATTTTATTTATTGTTAAATTAACCTCCATTGAAGGAGAAAGAGTATAAAAAAAAGAAAAAAAAAAAGAAAAAAAGAAAGTTAAATATATTAAAAAAAAAGGTAAAAAAAACTTTTAGTACTTAAAGAGTTATGTTTATTTGATTGTACAAAATGAGGAAACTGATCTCGACAAGCTATTGAAAAAGGAATGAGTGCCCTCTCTTATTTTCCTATTGGATAACAAGGACCCAAGTCTCTTTTGAATGTGTGTGTGTGTTTGAGGGAAAGTGAGTGAGTGTTGGATCTAGAATGGAATGGGGTTAAAAAAAAAAGGATAAACACTAAATGTTTTGTGTTTTTTGGTAGAAGTGTTAGACGTCTTTGATTGTACAAAATGAAGCAACTGGTCTCAACTTGGTTTTCAAAATAGGGATGAGCACCCTCTCTTATTTTCCTATTGTATAGAATGGATCCAAGTCTCTTTTGAATGTGTGTGTGAGTGAGTGAGTGTTGGTTCTTGACAATTGAGAGAGAGAGAGAGAGAGAGAGATATTTCCGCACTAAACGGGATATTAAATCGCAAGTACTTTGCCTATTAATTCCCATTATCAGCGAGAAGAAAGAAAAGAAAGAGATTTGGATTTTGTTTCAATTAAAAGCTAGTTGAAGAGAGAGAGATAATAGGAGGCTTTGAATAGAAGAATAGATAATGAAATCACAATGAGAATAAGTAGAAGAGAATAGTTGCCATAATCGCCAATTTTATTAGAGAAGAAGAAGAACAAAAAAAAGAAGAAAATAAAAGAAAGAAAGGAAAAAAATCTTCTTATCTATTTTGTAAGCTTGTTGAGAAAATGAAGAATAGCTAATTAAAATGAGCGCACAGACACTGGCTTATTATTAGCTAAGAGATGCTTTAGCTGATTTAGATGATGGCACTCGAAATACTAGAAGCAGTAGTCCCATGCTGCAGCACTGCGACTCTGACTATTTAAGCCTCGATGTTTTTACACACACACACATTTAGCTAAGTCCATTAATCAACTAATGCTAATGCCTTGTGTAAACACATTGTCATCATTCATTAACTGCACATCCATACCAGTACTAGTGGTATGGAAAATGAATTTTTTGTACGGATTAGTTATCTGCAATGAAAACAATGTTTGTTTATTAATCAAAATAGTTAATAGGTGTAAAATTGGCTGAGTGACGAAGAAAAACAATGAAGGATTTTAAAAAATTATTTTTTTTTTTTTTCTAAAAGTTTATTTTAATAAAGTGATGATAAGATAAATGAGCGTGCTAATGTGAAAAAAAAAAAAAACTATTTGAAGCGATTTGAATTGTGAAGGTGTTGAATGTGTGACGTGCTTCAATAGTAAAAGATCTAAATTTTTTGTCGAACACCAAAAATTGTGGCGATACGATCTAGAATTTTTGTCTCTTTTTTTTTTCTCGTTTTGTTATTGTTGTTGTCGCGATTGTCATCTAGAGATACAAGTCATAAAAAAATAAAAATTTTTTTTGTCTCCTTCTTCTTGTTCTTTGTCGTCATCGCCAAACAAAATTGTGGCGGTGACGATGCCGTTTCAGATTCTATCTTATCTAACTTTAGATAATATTTATTGGATTAAAATGGTTTCAGCCGTGAGCAAACGACACTCTAGCAGCCAAGACGACGACCACGATCAGCTATTCTACGCACATCACATGAATCACTTGTATCAACAGGTAGCTAAAAATTTTAATTGCTCAACTATGCACACAAACGCGCACACTCACACAAGGGCGGTTACTGATACATTTTTATCTTGACAAAAAAAAAAAAGGGGAAAAAAAAACTCAAAAAACTAAACTATTAGAAAATTTTTCGATTTCTATTTTTTTGATTGGCTGCCAATTTGCTCATTAGGCAAAAATTTACATTGGCTGATTTGATTTGATTTCTTCAAGATTTAGAGCTAGCCAATCACAAAATTCGCGCCAGCCCAAATAAAGAATATTTATTTTCATTTTACGAGAGCGAGAGAGAGAGAGAGAGAGAGTATTATTATTTAAGTTATATACAAAAACACCAACGAAAGCATATAACCAAAAAAAAAAAAAAATCTTGCCAACTTTTTCTCTTCTTCAATATTTGACGACTTCGTCTTTTCTAATTAGCTTTAGCAGGGTCAATTATAGCTGAGAGCATTTGCTTGTCATTTATCACTCAATTTTTGAAAAAAAAAAAAAAAATCAATTTTTTTGCTTTCAAAAGGAACGAAACAACAACAGACCGAGCCAACACATCACATTCAACAATCTTCATTTGCCCTACACAACCCCGACAACCAATTTGTCCGATCATCCACTGTCGGCCGACTTGACCAACACATCAGAGTTTAACAACATGGAATTTCAAGCACCGCCTTACTTCCCGCCGCCGCCCTACACCCAAGGCAATGCAAGCTCGGCCTCGAGCAGTGCGAACTACGCGGCGGCCGCCGCAGCAGCCGCCGCCGCCCAGCTCAACACCTTTCACCATCACCACTCGAACGCGTCGTTTTCGGCCAGCACCAATCCCTACATGGCCTTCAACCAGCATTATCACGCGCACCCACACGCCGACAGTCTGTACGCCAACTACCCGTACAACAACATACTGCTAGCGAACATGGCCCAGTCAGAGTCGAAGGAAGGCGACGAGCTGCTGTTGACCAAGTCGCCGCCCATCACTGCCACCAGCTCGCCCTCGTCCGTCTCCTCGTCCGCCTCCTCCCTCCTCCAGGACTCCACTCAACACCAACTGGCCCAGTTCAACCAACACTATCAATCCAACATGTTCAACTCCAACTATCCCGGCTACTCGAGCAACTACTACTCGAGAAGCTTTGCCGCTCAGCAGGACAATGGCGCTCCTAGTTCAAACATGAACGACAATAGCGCCGCCGCCAACAACAACACTGCCAGCTCCACTTCCTCCGGATCATGCTCGCCAAAATCTTCTTCTCTCGGCCTTGACTCCAAAAACAAAGTAAATATTCTTTGTGTGTCCTATCCACTTAACGATAAATTAAGCAACACAAATATTTTGTGAACATTTTATTCTAGATCATAAATGTAATTTTATTTGTGGAAAAAGAAAAAAAAATAATCGATTAAATTAAAAAATATAGCCATGTTTGCAATAAGGTTATTACTAAAACCCGGATCACCTATTTTTTACTAAAAAAAGGACCTATACTTTAAAGACGAATAAAAAGCCGGACGATAGCCGACTTGCCTCTGTACTTGTAGTAAATTATATAAGCTTTCACGCAAGACCATAAGTAAAACTCTAGGACTTACCATTCGGCCTGCATCGGCCTTTAAATACAAAAAATAAAAAAAAGAATTGAATACATATATTTAGAATTAAATTTTAATATATAATATAATCTTTTGTTGATTAAATAGTCTTTTTTTTTTAATTATTAAAAATGATTATTTTTGTAAAATATAGTTTGCTGAAACATTTTTCATTAATGTTTTTTTTATTTCATTAATGAATTTTTTAAACTTGTTTTCTATTTGAGTAGTCCCTAAAAGATGCCAAACAATTTCAGCAAACTATAATTTACAAAAATAATCATTTTTAATAATTAAAAAAAAACTATTTAATCAACAAAAGATTATATTACATTTTAAAATTTAAGTTTTTGTTTTAGTAATAACCTGCAATAATCATTTTAAAATTCTAAACTTAATTTCAAGGCTCTTAGTAGAGCTCAACATTACAAATAAATTCATAAAGTGAGCCCGGCGAAATGAAAATTACACAAGTTGAACAAGCATGTAAATGCTAGCCTATATTCATCAGCTTCTCAACTGATGCACAAAGATAAGTAAGAATTATAATAGTCATATGACTCAGAAGTTAGACACTTCGAAATGCTGACATATACATTAAGCACTTAGATCACATCATGCCTCAAATAAAAGCTTGCACCTTCAGTCTATATATATAAATAAGAATTATATTCTTAGAACTTCAGACCGTTCAATTAACTAAAATTGCAAACAAAATTAGATTTTTAACTTAAAAATTCCTATTAAAAATAAAAATTTATCAAAAAAATTTTTTATTATTTTTTATTATTAATTAGAAGAGTAATCATCTTCAGCAGCATCATCATCACTATGACCAACGGATGCAGTCATTGGATGTTGAACAGACAGCCGATGACAATGAGACCAAGAACGGTGGAGGCAGTCGGCTGAAGAATAGCGACGAGGATGAAGACTGCGAGGACATCGAGGCTGAAACGTCGATTGTAGACGACGAGGAGAGTACAAACACGTCGCAAAACTCCTATCTGTACTCGAATCAGGCGCTCGCTCGCCACTTTCAAGCTCAGTCCCACTACAATCAACACTTTTTGCCCAACATACCCGAGCAGTCGATTCAACTGCACGGATTCCATCCGACACAGCCGCGAACCAAGGCCCAGCCGGACTACTTTGTGGCGTATGGAGACCGCGACACCAAAATGAACACTTTTGGTCAGTCGTGCGCACAGCCCATCTATGCGAACGGACCGAATCCGGGCGACGAATTTTGCAAGGTGCCCGGTCGCCTCAGTCTCCTCAGCTCAACGTCAAAGTACAAGGTCACTGTTGGCGAGATTCAGCGACGACTCAATCCGCCCGAGTGCCTCAATGCGTCGCTGCTCGGCGGTGTGTTGCGTCGCGCCAAGTCCAAAGACGGCGGCAAGCAATTGAGACAAAAGCTGGACCACATGGGCATCAGTCTGCCTGCTGGACGACGCAAAGCCGCCACTGTCACTCTCCTCACCTCGTTGATAGAAAGTAATTTTTTTTTTTTTTTTCAAAAAATTTTTTTTTATTTAATATAAAAAATAAAATTTAAATAATTTTTAATTTTTTTTTTCTCAGCCGAGGCTGTTCATCTGGCCAAAGACTTTCACATGGTGTGCGACAACGACTTTCCGGCGACACAACTAGCCGATCACGTGACCAAACAGAACATGAACCCGTCGATTGTGAACACTCGCATCCAGATGGTCGAGTCGACGCTCAAATTGACCGAGGAGTTAGAGAAGATATTGCGCCGCGACCGCTCGCCGCTAGCCGAGAACCCGTACGCCAAAAATGTCAACCAGATGACGCCCATGGAACGAATGGCGGCCGCGGCGCCCCCACTCGACGCCGACATACAAAAACACCTGACCAATTTTAGTCTGATTACGCACGGGTTCGGCGGGCCGGCCATGGTCGCCGTCCTCAACGCCTTCAGACACTATCTCAACTCAATGAAGGGAAACTATGAAAAAATGCTCAACAACTCGGCCGGTATGGCTGCTGACATGGCCGCCCAGTCCCATCTTGCTCAAAAATTGGTCAATTATAACGCTAGCAGTAAAAACTCGTCCAATAGCTCAGCGTCGTCTTCATCAAACTCGTCGTCGTCCTCCTCCTCTTCTTCGTCCTCTTCCTCGTCCTCGAACGCGACCAGTTATTTCAACAGCAAACAAATGTCTGCTGGCATCGAGCTCACTTCCCTCAAAGTCGAAAGCAAGGACTAATCCAATCCTGTGATCATTTCTCTTCTATTTATTTTTTAAAATAAATTATAAAAGCAACAAAAACTATACTTTGCAACAAAAAAAAAAAGAAAAAAAAATGAACAAAAAAAAGTACTCGAGATTTAAAGAATGAATGAACAATTTTTGTTATTAAAAAAATATTTTTTTTTCTGAAATTTTATTTTTTTTGATAATATATATTTTTTTAAATATGTTGATTTAATGGAGAACTTTGCATGCAAATTGAATTGACAATTTACACAAACAACAACAGCAACAAAGATAAACAGGAATTTTTATCTTTTTTTTTTTTTTTGATTTTTTTTGATTTTTTAGTCGTGTTTAACGCGTTCTTCTTCTTTTAAAAGTTGTTTAATTTAAAAATGATATTTTTTTTCTTTATTTTATTTTTTAAAACAGAGAAAGAGAGAAAGAGAGAGAATTTTTTGTTTTATAAATTTATTATTTAAATAAAAGTATTGTAATTTTTGAAATTTTATTCTAAATTTTTTGATTAAATTTTATCTAATTCCTCATTAAAAAAAAATAAACAAAAATTGAATTTGTCTCAGAGCAGTGCACTTTTTTGGTTCGAATACTCGGAAGTATTTTTGTCTAGGTGAGTTTAGTGGCTTTTAGCTAAATACGTTCTAATAGCTCAGGGTTAAATCACGTGAACAATTATTTTAAGCCAATTTAGTATTGTTTTAAAAATAAATGAACGAAAAAAAAATAAATATTTTAGATTTAATAAAAATATGTTAATATTTTATTTTCTTTATTTCTCATAATAATTAAACTTGGAAATGAAAATTACTGAAAAATTACGAAAGTGGAATTTTTTAAAATAACAAATCTTAAATTTTCATGCACAACTATGTTATTCTCGGATTTAAATAAAAAGAAAAATAAATTAAAATATTTTTATTAGATCATCAATCAAATATTGAAATTTTCTAATTTTATTTTAAAGTCACATGACTTTATTTTATTTTGCATGTATCTGGAAAATGTTGATGGTATGTCCAAAGTTATATTTTCAACAAATTGGTCGCCTTTGGCAATCTTTAATATGGTAATACATACAAAATATATATTGCTGTATGCAGTAGATATATAGATTGGTCTGAATTCTTATGTTTTTGTCAGCATTTGGAAGCATCAACAACTTCCGAGATACTTAAAAAGTTTAAACTTTATATATCTTTGTGAATCAGCTAAGAGATACTTTAATTCTTAGGTTTTTTAATACATAATAAAAAAAAAACTTTTTTTTAGATATTTTTATTTTATTTAAAATAATAATTTTAGGACAGGTCCAGAACAGATTACTACTTATTTTTAGCTTTCATTAAAATTTGACATAAAACAATTTAAATGTTTAATAAAAATTAAATAAGTTTGATTGAGTATAAAATTGAGTTTTTTAAGAAGATAAAATTAAAGAAAAAAAAAAGGATATTTTTATTAGATCAACAAAGAAAATTTTAAATTTTCTTTTCTTTTTTTTGAAGTCACATGACTTAAGATTATTTATCATGGGACTTGTAGATCCATTGTCAAGTGTTGCTGGTTTGCCCAAAACTATACTCAAAACAAACTGGTCGGCACGGCTTATCAAATTGAACACACAAGCTTTGATTTAATTTCAAGAGTTTCTGCTAAATCTCTCTTATTTAGATAAACTAGACCGAAGACGATTAGCTCAAGTGGATTGTTGCTGGCACCGTCGGGTATTGTTGATAGAGAAGTTTGTGTCAAACAAGTCAAGAACAATTTAAAAAAAAGCGATTAATTAATTGTGAAAGTTAAATTAGAAATTTCAGCACTCTATTGACAGAGATTTTATTTCAAAATGAAAATGAATAGACAATAAACAGCCCGGAGGCTTTAGTTGTTGTTGCTGCTGTAATTGCCATTTAAAAGGAAGCTTCTCTCTCTCTTTTTTTTTTCTATTTTTGTTTTATTAAGAGTTTATTAAATTTTCATTCGATTTTGGCACCAAATTAGCAGACATACACTGATTGAAAAACGCTAATAAAAAAATCATTATTTCTCATTTTCAGTTTCCGAGAGAGAGAGAGCTTTTGAGAAAAAAAAAATTAAAATTTCCATTAATTTTCCGATGTTTTTGTTCTTAAAATCGATTTGTTTTTGCTAGAAAAAAAAAATTGTTTTCAAGTTAGTCAAGAATGGCATATGCCTGCTTTGGCAATAACAATCATCATTAAACTAGTCAAGCATCAAATTCGCCAAAGACAATATTTTTACAGCGGATGTGAGAAATAAAATTTTCTGCTCTCATGACTATCAAAATGAGTCATAAAAAAAGAAGAAGAAGAGGAAAAAAAAGAGTGATGCAACTAATCCAAACAAGTATGTGGCCACATCCTGTCACGATATCAAAGTCATGCACAAGTTTATGGTGCGTAGAGGCCGCGGGCAGTTTTTGTGACATCAAAATGCCTCGGATTATATCAGATTGTAAATTTTAAATGGGATTAAAATAGCTTTGTGGCTACACATGAGCGATTTTGATATATCTATTTTGTTGTCGACCAAAAATGTCACCTAATAAAGATTTTCTAAATGAGATTAATTTTTATGTCATTGGCAACAAAAATGCGAGATAACAATCTCCAGCTAGCGTGGTCTACTTTGCTATTTTAGACACTTTCTTATCTGTTCCATATTGAAATTTGATATTTATCTTCTCAATTAGAGAGCACCTTGAAGCGCTTTTTGAACTTCACTTATCAGAACAAATTAAAATTATCTAGTGTTGGGCGAGAGAAGCGCCGACTCTGTGCAACCATTAATAATCGGTTATCTAACCACGGAGTCTAGTATTGATTTCAAATTAGGGCACACCTTAATGAACAGATAAAATTTGAAATATGAGTTCTTTTTTCGGACCAGCGTAAGCTTTATCAAAAAGTCCTAATTGAATAAATCTTATGCACATGGCTGCCACAAGATAATATATCAAAGAAAACAGCAAAACAAAAAGCAAGCGCTCATTTTATCAATTCTATTTTGACCATAGAAAAAAATAATTTTTTCTCAAAATTTTTTATTGGATAAAAATATAAAAATAAAATATGAGTGGCGGTCCAATGCCGGACACATACCATGCTAAATGATAATAATTAAAATACCTTTTGGTGCGCGTCTTTAATGAGTCAAGAAAGTTATGAAATATTTTGTGTAATGACGTCCCAATGGGATCAAAAAAGAAAAAAACCTTCAATTATTTTAATTAGGAGGAATTTTGCAATTTTTAATTTTTGGGTCTAGAATTTCTTGGTTTTGTTTGTTGATTAATTAGCTTAATAAAAGATGCTCGATTTTAGAGCAAAGCTGATTAATATTCACGAATTACTTGGAATTTAAATTTTAGAAAAAATATTCAAAAAATTATTAAAGAACTTTTTTCTGAGACCCCTAATAAAAAATTCAAGAGAAATTAAAAAAAAAAAATTGTATTATGCTTTTTACTTTTTACAATTTTTCAAACAAAATTGTATGAATCATGTGACACAAATCTAGTTTTTTTTTTGTTGAAATTAACAAATCTATCTCTTCTAATTGAGCTGAAAGGAAGGACTAAGTGTCCATTCTAAACTGCCTGGGTTTCCTCCCAAACTATATTTTTAATAAATAAATAAAAAAGAAGACATTAAAAATTTAATTCAACTTGACCACAAAAAATTCGAGTCACCTCTTGACCATTTCCTAAAATTCTTTCTCCTTTCAAGAAAACTAACTACAAAGTTTTTGTCTGATTTTATTTTTTTGAGAAAAAATCTATTCAATATATATTAGATTGTTTATTAAAGCTTTCATAATTATTTTTTATTTAGATTAAATGTGAATTATTTAAAATTTTTCTCAATTTTATCATTCCCAAAATCTTTCAAATCTTTAAAAAAAAATTCAATTTTCTTAAAAATTTATCAAAATTATATATTTTTTTTTATTATTTTCAAAATTACTATCAAGTGACTGCAAGGAAGGACTAAATGTCCATTCCAATCGACCAGGGCTTTGCCTAAAATATTTTTTAATTACCTTAGATGCGCATCTTTAATGAGTCAAGAAAGTTATGAAATATTTTGTGTAATGACGTCCCATTGGGATCAAAAAAGTTAGGAAATAAAAACCTTCAATTATTTTAATTAGGAGGGATTTTGCAATTTTTTAATTTTTGGGTCTAGAATTTCTTGGTTTTGTTTGTTGATTAATTAGCATGACTTTTTAAATTAATTAATTAGTTTAATAAGAGATGTTCGATTGGGCTTGAAATCGATTTTGAAGAGACCATTGGCTCTCTCGCCACATTCGAGTCTCACAATCAAAAATCAAAACACTCAGAAAGATTGTTGTTTTAAAGTTTTATGAATGAATTCAAATTTTGTGTTCACGCCTGATTTGTTTCAATAAAAGTTAATTCATTCAATATCTTAATCTAAAATGAAAATTGTTATTTTTGTTTTTTTTTTTTTCCAATTTTTTTAAACACCACTTGATTCTTAATTTAAATGCCGTGAGCAATCGACAACCAAAAAATTGTACGAATTGTTGTTTAGCTATTAAAAAAATAATTGAGAAAATACTTGAAAATTTTTTTTTGTTTGACTAAATTAATAAAATACTAATAAATGTCTAAATCGATATTTTATATTTTTAATTTTTTTTCTACAATGACTTTATTTGCAGATTTGATTTTTGGCCAATTTCAACTTAAATTACTTGGAAAATTATGAACACTTTAAATTAATGGCAAAATTGAAGTATCATTTGGCACATTATATGAAAAAATAATTTGGTAAAATTTTTAATATTTAATGAAGATAATTATCAAAATGCTCAATTTTTTCTCTTTTTTTTGAATGTTTTTTTTGTTCGTCATTAGCTTAGCTAATATGCATAAAATTCTTTTTTTATGCTTTTAGTACTAAAATAAATACTATTAGGGTTAATTGAAAAATCGATTGTCATTACTTTTGAATACTTTTAAATTTGTCAAAGAAATTTATTAATCATCATCATATCAAAAGTAAAAATAGAATACATTTTTTTCTCTCTTATTTTTCGTAAATAATTTATCGTGATTAAAGAAAATCTAGAAAAAAAAACGATTACCTGATTTAAATTTTTTTCTCTTTCATTTAGATTTTGATCAGATAATTTAAAATTAAAAAATACGAAACTTATAAGCATAATTATATTTTTAAAATAAATGTCAAATGACATTAAAAATACAAAAGAAAAAATTAAAATTTATTTTGCAATTTTTTAATTAAAATTTATATTTGCACTCCAAATCAATTTTAAAATATTTTTAAAATTTTATTCTGCTACAGCAATAACTTTATTTGATATAAATTACCAAGTTAAAGATCAAAAAATTCCAATTTAGTTATCAATCTAATTAACTTGAAAAATAAATCAATCTTAAACATTAATAATTTAATTAGAGACTTTTTTGTCAAAAATTTTTCAAGCATAAAAATTTTCTTATTTTTTTTTAGTAAATCTAAATAGAATAGTCAAAAAGCCAAAATGGCTTTATATTTTTTTTAATTAATTCAAAATGTGTGTCTAGTGGTTTAAATCATTTGACTCGATTTACTTTATCAAATTTAATTAAAAAAAATTTGGATTTTAAGTACTTGAATGAAATTTAATGTTCTAAAAATAGAAAAAATTTAATTTAAAATAAGATTTGCTTTCAATAATTAAAATAATTTCTATGATAAACGGATTAATTATTTTATTCTAACAAAAATAAGCTGTAAAAATTGACCCTTTTTATTAAAAACTTTTAATTGATATATTTAAAAACAAAATTTACAATTAATTTGCTCACTGATTTTAATAATTAAATATAAATTTAGTATAATCTAATTTATAAAAGCTCAAATTACTTAAAATAAACTTATTTTCGTTCTCCTCGAAGCATAAGACATCCTTAAGACTCTTTCAAATTGATCTGTCCTTGATGAACATTTCTATTTGATCGCATATTAGTTTAATCTCCTTTAAGTGTTCTTTTTCGGGAAATCTATGGTTTTCCTGTGTTTTATTTTCATTGAGTTGTCTGGCTTAACTGATGAATTACTTTTTTGACACATATTTGCATTAAAATAAATGAATAAGCTTTTAAGTTTATTTGTTTTTTTGGTATTTTTTCTGGTTAAAAAAATCATTATTAAGTAATTTTGGTATATTATCTTTAGAAAAAAATGAGAGTTTTTATTTTTTTAAATTTATTCAACAAAAAAGGCAATAATAAAAATACTAAATATAATGAGTTATTTTAGATTACTTCAAAATTAGATAAATTTTCGTAATCTTACGAAAAAATTTAAGAATAACAATTCCTAAGAATTTATAGAATTTTTGATCAATTTTAAAATTTTCATAGAAAAACTAAAAAAATAAACTTAAAATTTATCTTACCAAAACTCAACGTAAATTAACGTGAAAAATAAAATTATATTAAAAATTTGTATTTAAGAATTTTTATTCTATTTTTCAGCAAGATTAAATATTATTTATTTCAAAAAAGAACTCAAAAATTAAAAAAATGATTATAAAAAAATTTAAAAAAAATGAAATTTTAAATTTATTTAAAACATAGATTTAGGATATATGTATTGAAGGAATATATGTATTTAAGGAATAAGTTTGCATTAAAAAAAAGATGGGTTTATTTTATTGTTTAAATTAACTTTAAATAAATCTTTAATTTAGTTTTAATTAACAACATCACTCCAAAAAATAACATTTGATAAAAAAATTTGATAAAACATTCTAATAGTTTTTTCCTTTTTTGTCCAAAAATTTAAAACAAATGTAGTACAATTTTATTTTTATTTAAGAAATAATAATTAAACAAACATTCTTAATGAAACCTTATTTTAAAATCAACCCATTCTCGAAAAAGCTAACAATCTATTTTCAATTTAAAAAAAAAACATTAACTTTTTTACAATAAGTCAGTTGTTGGCAAATAAAGTGGCGATTGACATGGTTGGACCATCTGTGATATAGCGACATCTTATTCGATATCACTGGAATTAATTAACTTAACCATGAGCGTTAAAGTTAAGATGGAGCATAAATATATGTTCCAATACGTCTAACCAGAGAGATCGGATAGACGGACCCAAGGGTACTAATGTAAACATTACACCATTTATTAAGCCTTAAAATGTGCTTTTATATAAAATAATAATTCACTAAAAAACATTATTTTAATTGTGATCTTTTTAGTAAGCTTGTCAATTTATAAAGATTCCTTTTTGCACAAAAAAATGCTACTGCCACTCTGTTTGCAGGGAATTCCCAGAAACGGATAAAATACAATAGGCTGATACAATTTACAGAACAAGTTTTAGGCTCAGTGAAGTAAGTAAGTTAAGTTTTTGTTTTTAAATTCAGAATGCCCAATATTTAAAAATTGAAAAATTGAGCCCAAAAACGCCTGACAGGTTTTTTAAATTTATTGAACTTTAGGTAAAACACAATTTTTTAACTTTCATAATTAAAAATCATAATTTTTGAATAAAATTCAGTATTTTCACCAAATCTCTAAGCACAACTAAAAGAAGTTTAAATAGATGATAATTTTCGGAATTAAACAGTTTTACTAATCATCGTTTTAAAAATGAATGTCTTCTAGTCATTTCGCGATAAATTATACTCAAATCCTTTTCAGCATCTGACTTAACTAGCCATTTAAAATACAATGAATTTGCTGATGTAACCTAGTGTCAAAAAATATATCAGCATTCCATGCATATTATCATTCTTATTTCTGATTTGAGTCTGAACTAAATGAATTTAATATGATTTTTGAAAATTTTACTTCAAATTTCGGGTAATTTAATAATTTTGTTTTATTTTTTAAGAACTTGTTGTTATTCTTATTTAAAATTTTTTTTTAAACTTTAGAATGTAAAAAAAATAAAAAAACATTAAAGATTTAAAAAATACAAGGGAAATTGAATTTTAAATTTTTTTTTATTAAAATAATAGTAAAGAGAAGACCCCGAGTGGTCTTTAACATCACTTTCAGTCCCACATTGAATAGTTTTGAATATAAAATAAGAAAAATAAAAAACAAAATTTTTGGATTGTTACAAGTCAAACAATTTTTTTTCTTTGGCATATTTTGTCTATTTTTCAATCTAGACTTTTCAAATTTTCACCAAAATACTCAAAATTAAATGATCAATTAGAAAATTTAATTTTTATTATGAAATCTACTGTTAAATCAATCATCAATCATATAATAGCGTAAAAAAGAGACATTTTGTCTTTAAGGGTTTGGGGTATAAAAAATTTATTTAAAAATAAATTTAAAAATTAGTCAATTCTTTATAATGTATTTCAGTATTCAAATGCTGAATAAGAAATTAAAAAGTCAAACACTGCTGGGCATCTCTTTCTTGCATTTGCTAAATTGAAAGATTAATTTTTATTTTTTATTTTTAAGAATGCTTAACAAAAAAAATAATTATTCCGTTCCAAAAAAGTAAAAAAAGACAATCTTAAAATCTAACAGGGAAAATTTTTTAATTTTTTTAATCTTCATCTAAATTTTGATAATATCTTATGAAATTTAGATCATCAATGGCCTAATTCAATTTTCAGAATAATTTTGTAAAAAAAATAATTCCTTCAAAAAAATTCAAATAAATTTTGTTTTCTTTCAAATTAGATATTTATAAATGTAAAAGGAGATAATTAAAAAGTTGGTATCAAATCACCATGGTTGATAAATTCTATAAAAATATTATTAATTTGAATTTTTTTCAAGAAACCAAGTTTTGATTTATTTTTTATATAGAATTTTTCTAAAAATCAGATTTGGCCATTAGGGATCTAAAGTTCATTTTTGAATTGATATGATATATGTCAAGACAAGATTGAGTCATTTTGTTTCATTAATTTCCAATATGGTCGAGTAGTATAAAAGTTTTCAATTGATAATATCCATATTTCCGACTTCAGTGTGTAATTGTTACTTTATAGAACTTTAATTTTTTTCCTTAACTCTCAAATATTTTACCATGAGTTAGCTGTCACTCTTTAATTTCAGTTAATTTTTTTCTAAATTTTCTTCTTTTTTAATTTTTCCTTAATTTAACTTTATTTATTTTTTAATTTTGTTTTTTTTTTAATTTTTATTTTATAACCTGTAAGAGCTCTAGCTCATCATATATCAAAAAATAAAAAAAATATTGACTCAGTCGCATTTCTTTAGAAAATAAGGATCCAAACCATCAGCACCAATGCTTTTGGTAGCGTCCAATTGTTGCAAATACCCGAGGACAACTAAATAACAAAATGGATTCGTATTATCTTAAAAATTAGGTCCTGAAATTCTGTTTTGAGATTGTATTTTTTAAAATGCATAGCCATTATGACCAGCAATACTAAAAAGAATGAAAAAATTTTTCTTGTCTAAAATTTATTTTTTTAAAATAAAACAATAAAAAAACTAATTACAATTTTCTTTATATTTAAAATAAATTAATCAAAAAAAAAAAAAATTAATACTTAAAAAAAAATGAGATAGACAAATTCAAATAGCTGTTTCCATGGGCGGCGGCTTATTAGCATCAGCATCAAAATCACTCGACTGCACATCCACATCATGGCTCTGGTTAACTTCAACATGAGTTTTCAGACTGCGTGGATTAAAAGCTGGAATTTTTTTGCTCTGTGCTGCATTAACCTGAACACCAGGAATGCGCTTGGCTTCCTTAACACTGTCCCTATTCGCCAACAAACTAGCCGAGGTGATCAACTGTGCGCTCATTAGCGAGTCAGTGTCATCGGTGTCGCTGGGATGATGCAGTGGCTTAAACTGAGACATCAACTGGGGCGGATAGCTTTTGGCTGGTGGCGGAACAACTTGAGGTCTTGGCGAAATCGGCGGTGCATTGCTCCGCTTCATCAGCGCTGGTCTACCAAAAGGCTCAGATGCTAAATTTGACAAATTTTCATACTCTGATAATTTAGGCGACACATTGCCAAAAACATTGGTAGCATTGGCCAAATGAGTACCATTTTTTATAGTCGATGTATTTATCCTGTTTGTCAACAATCTCTTTGAATCCATCACATCTTCATCTGTGTCATTCATAGTGTTGTTCATTAGTTGGTCATAAGAAGCCTGGTTGCCAATTTTGCATCCTTGTTTCACCAATTTGGCATGTATGAACTCTTTTTCCAAAATGTCCACACTTTCACTCAAATTGCTTTTTGGCGAGACCGATTTTGACTTGATCCTGTTCGAGTCCAGCTTGCTGACCGCGGTCTCTTCCGACAACTCATCGCTCATTGTGTCATTTGCCTCGTCCAACTCGCCATACTTGATCGGACTGGCATCAAAGTCATGATACTGAACCGACTGGTTAAGTTTGCTCTTAAAATTGGAATAGTTCGAGTCAAGACCAAGAGTGTTGAATGTTGGACTTGAGTTTTGACTGGAGCACTCTGGCAACATGTTGCCAATTTTTTTTTGCTTTTTGTTCATAAAGTATTGATTGCGCTGGCTATGGTAAATGGCTGTGCTCCTGGACGCGCCATTTATGCTGCCCTGTTCATTCAGCGAGTAGTCCGAGCTGGCGTACACATTGTTGGTTGTCTTGAGAGTGCAAAATCCGCTGTTGATCATGTGACGATTGGTTCTGGCGCTGGTACGCAGCGTATTTTGTCTGTGAATGTGTTCTTTTTTTCTTTTGCTGGACTTGTAGATGGACAATAGAGCTAGAACAAGAATGCATAGGACAAGTGCAGCCAAGGCAGCTATGGCAAAGGCGATTTCGTCTTTGAAGCGAAACGCTGCGCCCGTAAACACCGGATCTTTTTCGCAAATAAAGGGCAATTTTTGGTCACAGTGGAGCGCTGAAGTGCCAAAGTCGTCAATGACCGAACACACTTGGTTGTCAAAATAGGACTCTGTGTGCAGCCACATCTTGCGGTACGACTGGGTCTCGTAGTCGAACTGGGACGAGCGAGCCAGCTTGCGGAACCGCGGCAGCTTTATTGGCGCCACTGTCTCTCTGGCAAGTCTTGACTCAAAATTTTTGCACACCACTCTAGCCTCATGGTAGCTCACATAGGAGCCAATGTAAGTGTAGCATGTGTCATCAATCAGCGTCCAGCCAAGCTCACATTTGCCATCTCTCAGCTTGAACTCATCGACGCCAGGTTGGTAAAAAATTTCGAACAAAGTCTCATTGTCGTACTTGTCTCTGATCCTGGCGCCGATCTCACTGTCCACCGCACTTCCCCAGTAGTTGTATGTGGCGTTTATGACGCCTGAATGTGCCACTTGGCCGTACAACTTCTCTTTTGGGCCTGCGCTGCTAAACCTCTTCAAATCAAGTGATTTAAATGGACCAAGAGTGGAAGTGGTGTAAAACATTTGATGGTATTTTAGCACAAGTGGATCTGGCAAAGCGGTAAGCTCAAAATCATTGTCCTTGTTGAACATGTAGTTGGAGTAGTAGACTTGTTTGTGAGATGCGGCGACCATTGTTGACCTGAAGCGGTTGGCATCTTCCAATTCGTTTACCATGCCATAGGCGTAGTTGTATCTGAACAGATTGAATGAGATGTCTTGGCTGCGCGGTGCGGACACATTTTGAAAGCCTTTGGTCAGCAAAATTCTGGCCGCTTTGTTGTAGATTATTTGGTTGCGGGTGAACTTGGAGACCAGGCCGCAGACTGATATGAGGTCAGTGCGCGGCGTCTCGTTCTCCACAAATAGGTTCTTGTCAACCAGGACTTCGTTGTATGGCAAGTTCACGGGACCAGAGATGTCGAGCACAGTGCCATTTTTGTTCGCGTAGAACAGATTGTTGTAGATTATTGAGTTGGTGATGAGAACACCGGAGCCCGAGTAGATTTGGATGGCAGTGCCGCCGTAGTTGTTCGAAATGTAGCTGTTGCCAAAGTAAAATTTTGGACTGTTTTGTATGACCAAGTTGACGAGTGGTTGGCTGCTGGTGTTAAAAAATTTGAGGCCATTTGACACAAATCTGTTGCGGACAATGTACACATTTGGATTTCTTTCGCCAGCGCTCATAAAGTTAACTGCGCCAAGTTGGTTGTTGGTAAATTGGCAATCGGACAATTCAATGTAGGTGTCGCTGAGCAAGTATTGGGACGTGGGAAAGAGCAACACTTCGGCCACAAAGCCATGGAACTCGCGGCCTGGACTGGCGCTCATAAAAACACTCAGCGAGTCCTCTTCACTCAAATAGAATTTTTCCAAATAGTCCACTTGTGTCGAGTTGGTGAGCGATTGTATGAGAGCATTTTGACTGAATTTAATGCCTGAGTATATTTGCAGTGTGTCGTTCAGCACGGTGTTGTTTACCAGAGAAAATTGTAAAAATCTGAGACCAATTTTTGCCCTGGCGCCAAAAGTGGAGCTTGGACGAGCGCGGAATATTTTGCCACAGTCACGTGACACACTTGAGTAGCTGTAGAACAAAACAATGCGCTGCTCCAGGTCGTAGTATTTGTGCGGGTCACAAATGTCCACCAAAGAGAACAAACTCGAACTGGATAGAGCATTTTGGCTGAGTACTCTAAAGCTTGACTTTTGATCAGTGGTCTGAGAGTTCGTGTGAAGAGAGTTGACCGCGTAGCCTAGCGATGAGCTGATGCTGAGCTTGTTAAAAATGGTCGTGGCTTTGCTCTGCATGAACTCGAGGCCGTGGAAGCTGCTGTTTTTGATGTTGCAATTGCTGATTAGAGGGCTGCGGTAAATTAGCTGAACTGTTGGCTGGGCTTTGTTGTGCAGCTTGCCAGCTCCGACCATGTCCACATAGTACATGTAGGACGAGTCCGGTTTGACTTGGTGAAAATCTGCATTCAAAAAAATTGGTCTGTCATTTGGCTCATTGAAGTCGTGGACAATTTCGTAGTGGCTTTGTGCAAAGCGGATGCCACCCCATGCATGCTCAAATTCACCTTGTAAATTGTACTCACCACATATGATGTAGGTGTACTGGCCATTGTGGCGGCAAGACTGCACATTTAGATTGGACAAAGTGTCACACTCAGACAATTGAGACTCGCCACCTTGGCAAACAAAACTTTGATTCCACACAGCTGGCTGGTATGTTGGATGAAAATAGTAGTGGAAAGAGTTGACCAGTGGATTTCGGTGCTCTTTGCTCATTTGTTTGCAGACTGTAGACGCTGTTTGCAGCGTAAATTGGCCATCACAGACAAATGTCCAAGAACGAAGGCTTTCATTGTAGATTTGAAGAAAACCTTGGTTCTGGTCAAGTCCGTGAAAAAAGCGGATTTTTAAATTTTGATCAAAAGAACTCGCGGTCATGAGAACCCGAGGCTCAATTTTTTGAACAGGTCTCATCTTAATGTAGTCATCTAGACGTCCCGAAGCTCTCAAATCACCCAGCACCAATATGCCCACATTCGGATAGAACTCAATCTCCACTCCTGGGCTGATGTAGAGCGTGGCTCCTGGCAAAATGGTCAAATCGGACACAACCTGATAGGCCATTGGCAATTTGGTCAGAGTCAAGTCTTGTTTCAGTATTCCGCCAAGAACATTTTGTCCATGAAGCACAGTGTGGTCTGGAACTCGTTTGGAAAGAGAGTACTGGACCTTGTCCATTATGAAGGGCAGAAAATTCACAATGGCATGGTTGTTCCAATTTTTAAAGTCAAATATTCTGGTGTTTACCACATTGGAGTCACCAGAGCCCCAATAGTTGTAGCTGGCATCGATGGTTGTGTTGAGTGTATTGGTGGCCAATGCGCCCACAAGCTCATAGTCTAAATTTGGATTTTCAAAAAAATTTTTGTTCATGGTACAATTTTGGATGCCGCGCAAAGCGACAGTGTAAGAAAATGGATAATTTGGTATGAGAAGTTGGGACAAGTGGCGCGATTGAAAGAATTGGTGTGGCTTGGTATTGGCGTAAATTTGGTTCTCGACCAGAAGACTTGGATAGTCGTAGGAATTGTCTGCATGAGATTGGGCTTCCAAGTCAAATATAAAACTGGCCATGTTGTCATAAATTCGGTTTGAATAGATAAAAAAGTGTTTTTCGGTGCCGCTTAGCTTTACCA
The DNA here is from genome assembly GCA_025491095.1 of Brachionus asplanchnoidis. Lineage (NCBI taxonomy): Eukaryota > Metazoa > Rotifera > Eurotatoria > Ploima > Brachionidae > Brachionus > Brachionus asplanchnoidis. The sequence goes on from JAILYF010000006.1 coordinate 3,773,258, forward strand.
GGCCTAGTCTGCATTGGTTGTCTGTGAACAAATTTTTTGTCATGTTTATTTGGGCGTAATAGCCGTCAATGCTAAGCTCGAAGAGGCTGTTGAAGGAAAATTGGTTGTTGCGTATGTTGAATGTGTGCGTTAAGTTTTGGTAGTGTTTTTTGGTGGCATATCGGTAAAGTCGTGGTAGGAAAATTTTCAAAATGCTTTGATGGTTGTTGGTAAATTTGTTGTTTCGTATTTCATAGTTGAATATCGAGTTTGAGTATTCGTGGTAGCGGTAGATGGATCGAATTCCGCCAAAGTTGCTGTCAAATATGCAATTTTCAAATGTGATATTTATTCGACTAAGTGGTCCTTTTTTAACATTTGGTACCAAGTCATATATTTGATAGCCACTCTCAGCTATTAGAGAATCGTCTTTGTTCGACTCTGTTAGTGAATTTATCTCATGGAATGTCAAATTGTAGACCCTAAGATTTAAAAAGAAAAAAATTAAAATAAAATTTTAATTTTCTTTTTTATTTAGAAATAATTGAACAAATTAAGTAAAAAAATTAAAAAGTTTTTTTTTTATTTTTATAAAAAAAAAATTTTCGATCAAAACTCGATCTAAGCAGAAGCTGTACAAATACTATCATTATTATTTTTTTTATTGTTTTTTTTTTAATTATTTTTTGTTTTATTAATAATCTAGGTCTGATCTCGATTAGGTTTTTTAACAAATCTTTTTATATAGGTTTTAAAAGATAAACATAAAATTTAAAACAATCAAAGAATCCTGCCACGTTGTAACAAGAATGTTATTTTACCTAGATAGAAATACATAAATCTTATGATCTTTTTACCTGGACATAAACAATGGGAATATTATTTCAGCACAATCAAGTTCTGATTAGCACAATGAAAAAAACATTCAACACAATTCGATTTCTTCTCAGCACAAAAAATTATATTTAAAAAAAAAAGAATTTAACACAAAAAAATTGTGTTTGAAAATAATTCTTAAAGGAATTTTTTTTTCAAAACAAAAATATTTATAATAAAATATTTTTTTTTTAATTTTAAATTTTACTTAATGATATTTATAAGCGGAAGTTAAGAAAATAAAGTAAATTTCGAAGCGTAAAGAAAAGAAATTAAAAAAAATTAGTCTCTAGAAAACCATTTTTCCGAATTTTTTGCTCTACCTCTTTTTTTCAAATTTTAATTTTTGTGCTGAATGTGTTTATTTTATTTTTAATTTTTGTGTTGAGAAGAAATCATTTTGTGCTGAGCCTTTTGAAATTGTGTTGAATGGTTATCTTTTTGTGCTGAAAAGGGAGACCCATAAAAAATAGCTAGCATTTCTAATGAATTAAATAAACAGATTAAGCAAATAGAAAGAGTCTACCTTTTCAACACAATTTCAAAACGCTCAGCACAAAATGATTTCTTCTCAACACAAAAATTAAAAATGAAATAAATGCATTCAACACAGAAAATTGTTTTGAAAAAAAACATTAAACACAAAAATGCTTTTAAATTAGCTTCCAAATTTTTAAAAATTAATTTCAATTTTTTTTCTTTTTTTTTCAATTTTTTTATTTCGAAATTTCCATTATTTACTTAATTTCCACTTATAAATATCATTAAATAAAATTTAAAATTAAAAAAAAATTTATTTTATTTGAAATATTTTTGTGTTGAAAAAAAAATTCTTCTAAATGCCGTTATAGGTCGATTTTAATTTATTAAAGTTTTGAAACAACCGCATGCGGTAAAATTAAGTTTTTAAGGAAAAAAAAACATTTTTTAAAAAGAGAAAAAAATTTAAAAAAGTTGGTTTTGACATTTTTCTTTTTTCTTTTTTTCTACGCTTTTCTTTTTTTTTACTATTTTGAAATATTAACATTTGAATAGTAAATTTTTTTAATTTTGAAAATGCTAATACTTGAAAACTCTATTTCTGTTTCATCATCAGCCTCGAGTAATTCATCACCCGTTGGAAATGAGTCTCAACCAGAATCATCGCCTGTTGTTGAAGAGCTTCAATCCGAATCATCACCTGCTGATAATGTTATTAAACCTAATAATGTAAAAACCAACTTTTTTAAATTTTTTTCTCCTTTTAAAAAATGTTTTTTTTTTTCCTTAAAAACTTAATTTTACCGCATGCGGTTGTTTCGAAACTTTAATAAATTAAAATCGACCTATAACGGCATTTAAATGCTTATTTTAATTTTTTTTTCGCGGTTATGAATTTTTTTAGTTTGTTTTAGTGAATTTATTAACGATTAAATTATTTGCGAAGATTTTTTAATAATTTTTTAATTTATTGATCGTTTCCTATTGAATTGATTAAAATAAATTATCAGATTTTAAATGAAATTGAACATTTTTTCAAGATAAAAGTATCTAGACAAATTTGGATATTTTTCCTATCTACTTAACAATATTTTAAATTTTTTTTTGTTGAAATATTATTTCATAAAGAATGTTTAAATATAAAAATTTTCAAGATTTTTTTTTCTCTTTAAAATACTTAAAGCGATATTTTATTTGTAAAATGAGATGAAAAGGTGAAAATTTTTCTCATAAAAGTTCCAAAAATAAGTTTAGTCTCGAGGCTCTAAAATGTGAAGATTAGAGAAAAACTTAACTTAGATAAATTCTTTTTTCAACATTTAACATTGTTAATTAATCAATTATATTTATAAATGTTTATTCTGATATATTTTAAATTTAAAAACAAGCTAAAATTTTTTTTTAAAGTATCCTTCTTTAATCGAAAGGTGCACATGTAAGAAAAAGACAAATTTTTTTAATTATTTCCTTTTTTTTTGTATTAGTTCACTCAAGAATAGACTAAGAAATTTAAATTTGAATAAATATTCAATAAATAGTTTAAATAGTTGTTTTAATTTTAATCTCACATATTTATTTAAGTACGCTTTTTGCATTCTACACAAAATTTAAATTATAAAATTTAGAATAAATTTTTCTTGTCACTTTTGATATTTATTTTCCTTCAAGAAATTTATCTCTTTTTTATTTAGTTAATTGAAAACCAAGCAAATTAATTTCAAATAAAATTTAAAGTTTATTTTAAGTTTTTTGCTATATTAAAATTTTTTTATGGAATTTGTACTCAATGTGATGTTCAGATATTCGATAATTATTACTTAATTATAAATTTACAACTCTATATTTTCATTTTTTATAAACAAAACTTAATTATAAAGTGTTAAAAATTATAAAAATTAAAAAATGCAAAATTATTGATTATTTAATGCCGTTTATAAAATTAGGCCTTAACTTTTTCCCATCTATAGTTAAATTTTATATTGTCTAATTAATTTTAAAAAAAAAAGAGAAAAAAATCTTAAATTATTAAATTTTTTGAGGCTTAATTTTTTAATAAATCCATCACTTACCTAGGATTTATCTGTGGATGATGAGGATCCGTATTCATCCAAAATATTTGATCATTTGAAGTAAAACTAGAATTGGATACGACTATATTTGTATAATTGTATCTAAATTTTAATTTTAATTTTTTTTATTCTCAATAGGAAAATAAAAAATTTACCTTTTTCTTAAATTTCCGAATATATCCAATGTTTCGTCATAATGTCTCATCACAATCGAATGTCTATTCGAAAAAAATGTCGAATTATTAATTTTAATTACATTTTCCGGCATCAAATTCCGTATGTAAGTATTAGTCGGATCTAATAATAGAAAAAATAGACAAGAAGAAAAATTTTATAAAAAAAATACTCTTATAGTCATAAACATGTTCAGGTGCTTTCATGGAATAAACAATGAAACTGAGTCGACCAGACTTGTGCGTGGTCACATTGTAATTCACATTCAGAACACTGTAGCTGGTATTTATGGGAAAATACATAAATGTCTCCGGAACAGACATATTCCACTGTCTAGAAGTCAAATCACTGTATTCATTTTGGCACAAGCGCTCACAAAACACCACTTGTTCCTCTTCTAAATTTGGATTAAAATCAACCAATTCGAGCACCAGCACCCGATTGTTGTCTGTTTTAATTTGAATGCTAAACTCAACAGGTCCAAACTCATACTCTGTGTCTGTGTACAAAAAAACCATTTCTTCAGCTCCAATAAACCACTGGTTATCTCTAATCCTGGTCAATTCCTGTCTCACATCTGTGCCACGTCTTGGCTCAGCACCATAAAGTCTAACTTGACTCAACAATTCAGCATCCATGTACGGATCTATTTCCACCACAGGCCTAATCAAATTGTTAACAGCATTTAGCTGATTAATTGTAATATAACCACTTCTGGTAACCAGACCAACTCCCTTATTGGAGCCAAAATTTAAATTATTTATTCTTAAAAATTTATTCGGCTGATTGAACACAACCTGAAGAGAAGTGTGCTCATTTTGCTCAAAAGTCAAATTGCTCAGTTCATGTCTCAACAGATCAAAATGCAATGCTGGCGCCACTTGTCCCTCATTGTAGTCATATTGGCCAGCTTGCTCAAAAATGGCATACTTAAGACTACTTTTTTGCGAAGCCATTCCGAACCTGATTCCAGCCCAGCTCGGTCTCAAACACTTGAGCCAAACATCATCATGATGAGTGCACGTGTGATCCGACTGTGACGTATGCCTGCACTCAAACAAACTAATGTCCAGTCGATCACACTGAACTTCACTCATCAAAATGGCCTCATTTAATCTATGATCTTTGTAGAGCTTTCTTGAGTAGACATAAAAATTGGGGTCCACCACCAGACCCATTTGTTGACAGACTATTTTTGAATTTTGCATTGTCCATCCCTTGTTGCACACAGTGCCAAATTTTCCATTTGTTTCCAACCTCAAGCGACCTTCCATTGAATTGCGACCATCCACTAAATCCACTCTGAACAAGCTGCTAAAAGACTTTGGCAAAGAAGACTCATTTGCCAATTTGGAGCTCGTTTGGTTAAGTGAGCGCACAAATCTGGCACTTCGCCTGGACAAAGTGAGCTTGACCTGAGCGCCAAAGTGACCATCTATGTGAAGTTCGCCCAAGACCAAAATGCCCACACCGTTCAAAAAATTGAGCTCAGTGCCAGATTTGATGGTGAGTTTGGCGCCTGGCTTAACCACAATGTCATTGACCACTGTGTATTTGTTGGAGGGAAGGACAGAGTTGGCCAAGTCGTACACTCCGCCAAAATGTTGTGCAGAGTAAAGATTGAAGTCCACTGGCGGACGCAGATCACTGCTCGACTCCAAGTACCAAAGTTTTTCGTTGCATGAAAATGGCCAGTAGATTATTTGGGCCAGATTGGACCGGTTGGAATTGTCAAAGACCGCGTTGCGCACCTTGAGCCATTGCTGGTTGCACTTTTCTTTGTGGGACATGAAATAGTGGAGATCGTAGACAGGCTGTAGTGAGGCGAACCAATTGTAGCTGGCGTTTATGTGGCTTGTGAAGTTGCTGAGACCAGTGGCTATTTGAACTGTGCTCTGCGGATTGTCAAAAATGTTAAAGTTAACTTTCACATTTTTGGATGATATGACTGCCACTGCGCTTGCTGAGCTCCTTGGTGCCAAGTTGTCATATGGCTCAAAAATAAAATTATTTTCAAATTTGTTATAGGTCACATTCACTGATTGAGTTTGAATATCTGCCAGGTTGTTCGAGCCAATGTTGATGCAATAGCGGCCCGAATTGAGCCGAAATAAATTGTTAGTGATCAACAGGGACACATTGCGGCTCATCGAGTGCCTAGAATGGTTGGCCGTGATTAGCATGGCGCCTTTTTTGTGATTCTGAAAAGTGTTGTTGGTAACTATTCCGACCATGTTCTGCAAGGAGGTTATTTTGAGGCCGTTCAAGCGGTTCGAGTCAAACAAATTCCAAGAAATGTTCAAGCTGGTGAAAAAAAAGGTCCTGTTGAAAAATTGCTTGTAGCCAAGATTGGGCGTCAATTGAACATACCATCTGTCTTGATCACAGCTCTCTATTACTAGACCATTTTCTTGGTTATTGGAAAAGATGGTCGAGTTGATAGTGATGTTTGATTGGTTACAATAGGGTGCCATGTGCACACCAGCCAGCATGTTTGAGTCAATTGTTGAGCTGTTAATGGTGGTGTTCTGGAACACATTGTCAAATTCTTGGTTCACATTGTAGTTGATGTAGATTCCGTACAAAGCGTTGTTGTGTATGCGGGAATAGTTGAATTCTTTAAGGCCTCCCGAATACGTGATGTTTATTCCGTTCATGGAATTGGACAAAATGTAACTGTGGTACAAGCTGATGTCTCCGGCGCCTGCCTGAACATGCAAACCATTCAGATGATTGTGGGAAATTAGGCTTTGGTTTAGTTGGACTAGTGAGTGAAGATTTGTGGCGTTGATTCCATTCAGAGAATTGTTCACAAATTGACAGTTTTTGATCAGCAGGTCGGGATTTTTGCTCGGACCTATCATGGCATACATTGTTATTTCGTCAAGGTGAGTGTATGGACAAGCTAGTCGCGTTTTGAGATTGTTGACATTTTTTTCATTTATTTTCTCGTTTAGTTTCAGATTTTGTTCTTTTAGATTTTTTTCCAGTTCATTCAAAGTTTGAAGTCTGTCTGTGTTGGTGAGTTGGTGCAGGGGCAAAATTGGTGAATGTTGGTACAAAGACATGCCTGGGTGACTGGGCGGCGAATATTTGAACAAATTTTGCTCGTAAATCATTTGATTCTCTTTCATTTGCTCCCATTGATGTTCGAGTTTGATTTTTTTTATTTCCACTGGCTGCAAGTGCCGACCACTTGGAAAATTGCACTCGTACTTTATTTTGACAAACATGTAGTTGCTTTTTGAGTAGATGGCCTCGGGCGTTTTGCCATTTTGAAAAGTGTAGTTGGCAATAAGAGGGTTTTTGTCGGTCTGACCGTCATAAACCTCCAGCCAGTAGGTGGAAAATTGGCTGAGGATTTTTGTTTTCTGGAAGTGTAGAGTGATTTTCATCTGGGACTCGGTGCTGAATGTTTTGGTGCATTCGTGGACATAGTTGGGATTTTTGTATTTGTAATAGGCGGGAAAGCTGAGCGGGTTTTGAGAGTCACAGTATTTTATGTAGCGATTGGTGAAGTATTCTTCTTGTTCTTGCTGGCTCCAGTTTGTGTTGTTGAACTCGTATTTAAGACCGTCTCCAAAGTTGTTGCTAGAAATTACATTGGACATTTTGATGTTGCCAAAACGGGTCTTGACCACGATGCCGTGTCCTCTGTTGCTGCGAAAAATGCTGTTGGTCAGAGAGCCTGGCGCTTCTATGTTCGAGTAGTTTAGTCCATTGCCGATTGAGTTCTCAATTGTTATGTTGTTAAAAGTTGGGGCATATTGGAACACAGTGATTGCTGAGCTTGGCAAAAAATCATACTTGGCCTTTTGGTTGTTTGTGTTGCGGATCAGTCCGGCAAAATTTATGTCAACAAATTGTAAAGTTGATTGAGATACATTGTAGAAAACACTCGTATAATCTTGGATCTTTTTAAATGGTGCATGCTTTTGGAAGACTATACCACCCCAATTTGACGCAGATGACACTGCCTGATTGTCAAAACCTTCACAAACAAGACCAACTGAATTTTGTTTTTCTTTAAAAAAAATTTTATTTTTATTCATTTGTTTATAATTATTAAAATTGAAATAAAGATTTAAAAAAAATTTTTTTTTTTTCTTTCAGAACTGAAAAGTTTTAAATTTTTTTGAGCTAATGTCTCATGATAAACTCATCAATTTATTCAATTAATTACAACTTTTTTGAAATTGATTCAAATATAATCCAAATGCTAAAGACATATTTTTTTATTTTTTTTATTTTTGAATGTACATTTTGTTTTTCATAGGTTTAAGCTCAAAAATTCTATTAACACGATGATCTTTTATAGAGAACTTATTGCATCTGATGAGTTTATTTGTCTCATGGTAATGGTTCATTTATTCAATTAATAAAAACTTTTAAAAATAAATTTAAAGAGAATAAAATCTAACTGAAAATGTGATTTTAAACACTTGGTACAAATTAATGACTAGACTTTATTTTACCCCTAGACTAATAAAAATTAATTTCTAATAAAAAGTTGTTAATTTGGAATTTAAAAAAAATTAAAAGTTTTATTTAAATTATTTTTTAATTTTTAAATATTTTTACAAAAGAAATTAACGTATTTATCCGATTTTACTGACATGTGTTTTTAGAAATAATAAAAATTCATTATTAGTGACATGTAATTAAATGTGAAAATAATTAAAAATTATTAAAATAGTTTCAGCTTTCATGAAATTCTTTTAAAAATGGAAATTTAATTAAGTTTTAAATCCATGTCAATAAACCGGATTTATTGTATTTTTTAAAAAAAGTTAACTTATTCATTTTTTAAGACATGTCATATAAATTGAACAATGCTCTTATTAAAATCAGTGTTCATTTTTTACTGACATGTCATTATTTCATATAGTGACATGTCACTAAATTCGGATAATCACGTTAAAATAAAAACAAATGATTCGAAAAATATTCTTTTAACTTTTTTAGTTTATACAAAAAGCTAAAGTTGATAAAAACTTGATAAAAATTTTCAAAAAATTTGCTTTTTTAAATATTTTACCCTGAATTATCACTAATTTATCAGCTTATCAACTGATGCACAAATATAACTAAGAATTATACTTGTCATGTAATTCAGAAGTAAGACGCTTCGAAATACGTGACAAGTATAATTCTTATTCCATTCTTAGAACTTCAGAATGTTCAATAACTTAAGTAAAGCTTTTAAAGAATATAAATTGTATTTAATATAAATCGGCTACAAATAGTCCACTTTTTAATTTATTATGATTAAAATTTAAATTATAATTTAAATTTTGTGTCAAACGAAGCATTAAAAAATTATTTCTGTAATACAAAAGTGCAAACATTTTTTGAAGTTTTTGAAATAACCTGCACAATCTATCCAACGTTAATTTTACTTATTTAAAGTCAATGACTGATTTTGTGAAGATCAAAGTCGATTCAAAAAGTTGTCACGAAGCTTTTTTTCTTTTCTCATGAATGTCATGAAATTAAGTTTTCTGTCAAAAATTGTATTCTTTTTTAACTATTTTTATGTTTTTTTGAACCTTTTGCTTGGTAAAATATATTAATAAATAAATAATAATAACTTGTATTTTGGAAATATGTTGTCATTAAAATTAATTTTTTTTTTACGAACATTTAAAATTATTCATATTTAAATTAAAATAATAAAAGTATAATCAACAGTTGGACATAAGGCTAAGTTAGTCTCGCTATGGTAGCAGTTAAAAAAATAATTGTAATTTTTTTAATATTGATATTTTAGTCCAAACCATGCTTATCATTATTTTCTTTATTTTTTTATAAATTTTTTTGTTTAATTTTGACTTAACGAAGAATGTAATGTAATATGGGACAATAAAACGATTGTTCTAACTAATTCTTTATTGATGATAAGATGTCTATAAAAATAAAAAGAGTTGCTTATATATTGAATTATGTACGTGACAAGATTCTTAAAAAGAATAAAGATGCAATTGCAAATTACCAAATAAGGTAAAATGAATTTTAATAAGTTCTGGTTGATAAAATATTCAGGACATCAACAAATAATATGACAAGCATTGGTTGGAACAAATAAAAATCAATCCCTTCCATCAGAGGTAAGTTAGTTTAATTAATTTAAACAATTTTCTTGTTTATTTGTTTATGAAAGTTTACATTAAAATTATTACATTAATATTTTTCCTAAATATTATTTTAATCAAAAGAAAATTTTAATTTTTTTATTAATTTTTGAAAAATAAAAAAACAAAAATTTTCTCTCAAAAAATTTTTCAGAAAAAAATTGAATATCAACTTAAACTTGAACTTAACATTTGTTAAATCTTAAAATAAATACCAAAAGATTTATCAAAAATGTATCTCCCAATTTTATTTAAGAGATAATATTTTTAACCAAAAAAAAATAAAAAAAAAATTACCACAGACTGTAAGTCCCAGTTCGGGATTCCTAGTGCCAGCACATTCGAACAAATTTTGTTCAGTCCCATTACATTGTGGCAAAAAAATTTTCATATGACTTGTCAAATTGTTAGTGGGTGAATAATTGTAAAAAGTTCCGTTCGAAAAGCCCAAACTCTTGCATGTAACATTGGCATCTGTTTCTGTCCAGTTAAGTTGTGTGCTGCAGACATAATGCCATTTGGAGTTGTACAAAACCTGTAATTTGCCATCGAGCACACTGTCGCCCTCGACCAAACGAAATCTGGTCTCATGATGAGTTGTTCCACGAGTCTCATTAAATGTTTGATTTGTTGCCAAGTAGTCTTGGTCATTAAATTTGCTAAATCTGATGCGGTTTAGCTCGGTCCCGTTGGCTACCAAAGTGCCGTACACAATCAACTGTCGACCTTTGGCCAGCCGAATTTCACTACCGGGTTCAATTGTCAAACGAGCCTTTTGGTTCACAATCACGTCACCGCTGGCTAAATAAGGACTATTTTTGGCAAATAGCACTAAATCATTGTTTATTTGCGGGCTCAGGATGGTAAAACTATGAAGCCCACTGATCCCTATTGTATTTACAATCAAAACTAGCAAAAGCCTCAGACACATTTTATATACATAATTTAAATGCGGTGCTAAAAAATGCTAACTTGTTCGTGAATAATACGATTACAAGAACTGATTCATTTCAGTCAATTTATCTAAAAAAAAATTTTTTTTTTTAAATTTGATAAGATAAGAATTAGCGAAATTAATAATTTTGAAAAAAAATCATAATTTTGTTAGGGACAAATGTAGAGAGCTTGCTTTTGATCATCATCTAACCCAATTTATTCTCAATGCATATTCGGAAACATTAGCACGTTTGTTGAAAACTTTTCATAAATTGTAGATCGGAAAATTTTATTCAAATGATTATTTTTTTTTCTTTCCTAGCGAATAAAACTAAATTTGAAATTTAGGTTAAATAAGCTAAGTCTTTGACAATGCACACACAAAATGAATAATCAATCTATCTAGCATAAAGTCTAGTTAAAACTCGCTCATTTATTTGAATCAAAGTAAGTTGTGGCCTCTGGCGACTTATCCATGTCCAATTTTAATAAATTGATTCTAATTCACTTTAAAAATAATTGAGAATTTTCGCACGACCTCAACATTTTTCTAAAGAAAAACGATTATCATAAAATTTTTCCAAATCAAAACTTTAATTTTATTTTATAAATTTTTTAAAAAAATTTAAATTTTTTTTTTAATTTTTTTAATTTTTTTTTCAACTCAAAATCAGCCTTAAATCTTGAATTAATTTTTGTTTTTTATAAAAATAAAACTGAAAAAGAAATGAACCGCACTTGAATCGAGTTTTTCATTATAAGAATTTTTTTAAATCAATATCACTAAATTCTTCTAAATACTATTTTTTAATAAAAAGATTCTAAAATTTTCTGATTTTTTTTTAGAATTGAAAATTCACTTAAAATCTTAAAGAAATTGTTTTGTTTTTCTTCAAGTTGAAAAAGACATGAATCACTCTTAAATTGAATGATTTTCATTTAGTATTTTTTAAAATTAACATCATAAAATTATAAAAACCTGACAGTTTTATGTTCCTAAGCCTTTTTCTATTTAATTTTTTTAACTTACTTTTTTAATCTAAAACTATCGAATATGATTATTTAATTGATTTCCAGCATATCGTTCACGCATTAAATCCTAAAGACTTTTTAAATGTTATAACTTTCTTTTTTTAAATAATAGTTTTTAATTTTCTAAAAATATGGTTTGGAGATATAAAATTGTCAAATTTTTATTATTTCAATTAAAAAAACTTTTGAATTTTAAGGCGGGCGCTTCTGTAATCTATCAACTATGTAATTAATCTATTTGAATCTTGTGATACATCTCACATGTAAAAATTATCTAAATTACTATTTTACACAAGAATGGAATTTTAAAAAACTCTAAAAATCACTTGTAATGCATTTTTGGATCTTTTTTAATTTTAAGATTTTAGTATATATAGTTTTATTAAAAACTCATTTAAATAAATTCAACTTAAGGGTGGTTCGTGTGTTTTATATTTATTTTGCTCATTTTTTTTATTGGATAAATGCTATAGTAAATTTAAAAATTAAAAAAAAATAAATTAATTTAAAAAATAAACACTTTTTTTAATTATTTATAGCTCTTCTAGGAGATTGTTGGAAAATAAACTAAGGAGTATGACTATAAGACTTTTCGCCAAATTGTTCCTAATGAAAGAATAAAAATTATGTAGTTTTGGACACAATGATTAAAAATGTGTATAGTTATTCAATATTTAAATATGCCTACGACTTTATAAATGAACCTAATATCTCCCAACAAAAAAACACATATTTATAATAAAATCAACGACTAGACTTTATTTTTGCCCCTAAACTAAATAGAAACTAATTTTCAATTTAGATTTTAAAAAAAAATTCAAGATTCTATCAAAGATCGGTTCTAATTAAGAAGAGCTATAATAATGCTTTTACTGAATCAATTTCTCAAGAACTTCAAAATAAAATATAATTTTTTGTCTAATTTTTGGAAAAAATTAACAAATAAAAAAAACTTAACAATTAGTACTGTTTCTATCAATATTCGATCTATCCTTTTAAATTTAAAGAATTTTAGAATTTTTTGCTTTTGTTTACGTTTAACAAATTATGTTTAAAACTGTTTAGCATTTATTTTTAAAATAATTGCTAAAAATTGAAATAAAACTGGTGTTAAATTTAATAAAACATATTTTGCTACAGTTTTTGCTCCAAACTTCACCACCACTCACTTTTTTGGAGTAAAAAATTTTCGAATAAAAGAAACCCTTTGATGAACTTCGTTTTATTTGAGCAAATACCGTTTTTTAATCTCTAATAGTAATCAAGTTATCCTCTAATGTCGCTTTTGTACTTTCTATCACTGCATCTTAGATGCACTTTATTAGTCTTCTAGGACTTGTATTCTCGTCACTAGACTTAATTTCTTTGAGTTAAATTATTTTATTAGAGCAGCTAAATTCATCTATTATCTTATTTGACAATTTAGAGGGCATCTTTCAATTCAAAAAGTTTTTCCTTAGATATTAAATAAGTCTTTGATTTAATTTAAATAATTGTAATGTAACATGCTTTACATACAGTGTAGATTTAGAAAATAAAATAAAATTGAAAAAACATTTTCTCAGTCCATTGATAATCGATTTTAATATTTAAATGCATTAACTGATTTTTTGTAAAGTTTATTTGAGATTTTTTATTTCAAAAGTATTTGTGTTTAGCATTCATAATTAAATTTAAAAAGAAATTCAAATAAAAAATTCCGAATAAGTAATAAAATGAAAATAAAACTTTACAAAAAATTATTTAACTGAATTGAAAATCGATCTTATCAATGGATTGAGAAAATGTTTTTTCAATTTATTCTTATTTTCTAAATCAGCATTGTATGTAAAGCATGTTACATTAAAAGTATTTAAATTAAATCAAAGACTAATTTTAATATCTAAAGATGTACTTTTTAAATTGAAATGATATTTTAAATTGATCATCAACTTCAAGATGCCATTTAGAGTTGTATATTTATTTTTTTAAGGAATATTGTCGCGTACTTGATTCCATATTTATTTATTTATTTGATAAAATTAATCTTCTTAGAAGGAGGAGAAGTACATAAAAAATTAAAAATTAAGTTACAGATGTAAGAAAAAAGAAAAAAAGAAGTAAGAAATAAGGAGATCACATTTTAAATTCCAGTGTAATTACTAAATGACTCCGTTAAACTAATTAGCAGATTGAAATATGAGTTGTCGCTAATGCTAAATTTATTTTTTATTTGTTTATCTGTACCGAGCTAATGCTCCTTCAGAATAAAAAAAAAACAAATTAAAAAATAATAAATAAAATTAAATAAGGTAAATTAAAATAAAGAATAAATAAATAAATAAAAAATTTTAAAAAAAGGATAAATAAGTCAAAAGGAAATTAAAAACGATATGTTGAAATAACTAGAGGTAAGACATGTTTAAATATTTGATAGTTCAGGAAAAAAGATGAAATTAATAGGTAACAATTACACGATGAAGTTGGATATTCAATATATCTTGATTCGTAACCTTCTCAATATTCTCTCACCAGTCTGACGACCAGTGGAACATAATGACTCAATCCTGCCCTGATATATCTCATAAATATTACCTAAATGTTTTTGGTTTTAGACCCCATTTCTATTTGAGTTTTGGACCCTGTAATGTTTATATTAGTACCCTTGGGCCCGTCTATCCAATCTCCCTCGTTAGACGTATAGGATGATATTGTATTTATGCTCCATCTTAACTTAAACACTCATGGTATCATATCGTTAAGTTAATTAACTCCAGGGATGTCGACAAAAATGTCGCTATATCACATCTTCCCCCGCTTTTATAAAGCGAAAGCTAAGGTTACTGTCGATCATTGTGACCACTACCGGATTAATAATGACCAGCATCAGTCATAGACTATTATTTTTCCCAGGTACTAACTAACACTAGTCAGGTAGCCCTTCACTATAAACATTAATGCCTCCGAGAAGCACTTTTATTAGTCTTATGGGGCTTTTATCCGAGTCGTCAGATGTTTTGCATCGTTAGACGTTTCATCCCTCGTTAGACGTATTGGAACATTTATTTATGCTCCATCTTAACTTTAACGCTCATGGTTAAGTTAATTAACTCCAGTGATGTCGACAAAAATGTCGCTATATCACATCTTCCACCGCTTTTATAAAGCGAAAGCTAAGGTAACTGTCGATCATTGTGACCACTACCGGATTAATAATGACCAGCATCAGTCATAGACTATTATTTTTCCCAGGTACTAACTAACACTAGTCAGGTAGCCCTTCACTATAAACATTAATGCCTCCGAGAAGCACTTTTATTAGTCTTATGGGGCTTTTATCCGAGTCGTCAGATGTTTTGCATCGTTAGACGTTTCATCCCTCGTTAGACGTATTGGAACATTTATTTATGCTCCATCTTAACTTTAACGCTCATGGTTAAGTTAATTAACTCCAGTGATGTCGACAAAAATGTCGCTATATCACATCTTCCACCGCTTTTATAAAGCGAAAGCTAAGGTAACTGTCGATCATTGTGACCACTACCGGATTAATAATGACCAGCATCAGTCATAGACTATTATTTTTCCCAGGTACTAACTAACACTAGTCAGGTAGCCCTTCACTATAAACATTAATGCCTCCGAGAAGCACTTTTATTAGTCTTATGGGGCTTTTATCCGAGTCGTCAGATGTTTTGCATCGTTAGACGTTTCATCCCTCGTTAGACGTATTGGAACATGTATTTATGCTCCATCTTAACTTAAACGCTCATGTTAATAACTCCAGTGATATCGACAAAGATGTCGCTATGTTACAGACCCCATTCTCATTTACTTTTTATATCTAGTTAGCCCGTTCTTCTGATTTAATTACAATTTGAGATCCCTCTTAAGAGCATCAATTCTGAGGTTCATACTTGTTTGTTTAATAGTTTATTTCTTTATAAAGAAAGGCTGCGAGCAGGGCTCCTTCAGCCAGTTATATGATTTTAAGGTTTTTTTTAAACAATATTTAGACTAAATAAACATATAATGAACAAAAAAATAGTAACTTAGTTTTTTTTTAGATGATACCAAAGTCAAAATTAGAGAGAAAAAAATTTTAAAAAAATCTAAAATTACAAATTAATTTTAAGTATTGAAAAAATTATAAATAACTAAAAAGCAACCGCATAAGGCAGTCGATATTCTCACAAATCTAGATGTAAAACCTCGGTTGTATTCATCTACCAATCTGGCAATAAGTGGAAGTGAATAGTTAAGACTTTTATAAATATATTTTTCATTTAACTCAGAGAGACGATCAGTTATGGATTCAAATCTTAATATTTTTCCAAACTCTCAGAGATCGGTGCTATCGGTACGGAAAGGTAACTTAAGGATAGATCTGATTGCATTGTTTTGAATTTATTTTATTTATTTATTATTTATTTAAAACGAAAAAAAATAAAAAATTGTTAAAAAATTAAAGTTGCATTTGCAAATTAAGAAATTTGTTCTATTAATAGAATAATAAAGGAATTTTAGGTTTTTTTTTTTTTTTTTTTTATTGTCTCTTTTCTTTTTCATAATTAAAATTGTACTTCAAAAAAAAAAAAAAAAAACCTAAAATTCCAAAAAACCTAAAATTATTTTTTCACATGACATTAAAACACGGGGCTTAAGAGAAGGCGCAAGCCGTTCGGAGAAGTCCTGGCGGTGTTCCACTTAAATTATTTTTTAAATAAATAAATAAATAATAATTTATAAGCAACTCATTTTTATTATTATAAATCATCTTATCACTAAATAAAGAATTAGTTATAACAATCTTTCTATTGTCCCATACTACATTACAAACATGAAGGTTCAAACGAAGGCTGTTGTCAATCGGACGATCCTTGCGTTTTTTTTCCCAAAATTATAAAAAAAAACAGATTCCAATTAACAAGAGAGGTTCATAAAAATGTTTTAACAAAAAATCTAGACAAAGAGAACAATTAAGGAGCACAAAAAAAATAGCTCGCAAATTTGCATCTGAGTTCATTAAAATAAACTAGGTTTGAAAGTACTTATTTATTCAAACATTATTTAGCTGGTTAGAACGATCACTTAAAACCATTTTTTAAAATTTAATAAACTGCTAGAAAAGAGCAAACGTTTTTTGTTAGCTTTGAAATAGATTTTTGTTTTAGAATTAGAATTGGTTCAACTGAACCCATCCGAGAGCTTTTAGGCTTCGGTTGAGTTAATTAAAAAAAAAAGCCCGATTTTCTAAGGTTTGTTACTGGTAGACTAGGTCTAATGAGGCTAAAGTTGAATAAAATCTCAATTTTGTATTCGACCTCGCTTTGAATGTTGCTAGGGATTTTGTTTCCTTCTGAATCGCTTGAGGTCACATGCATAAGCTAATCAATAATAAAAAAATCGATTATTTCTCATCCTCTCTCTAAAAATCAACTTCCCTCTGTGCAAATACCCATCTGGGTCATTTGTTATTGCTCCAAAATAGGTCTTTAACAAAATGATCGAAAGTAAAACTTTGAAATTAAGCTCTCGTCGCTTTTTTTTTTCTAAATGAATAAAATATTTCAATAGGTCACATCTGAACCAAAATATAGAAAATTTGTTTGACCGCGATTTAAGCTGAGTTTTTTAGAAAGAAAAAAAGAGCGTTTTAATTTATTTGAAAACAATTTAGCTTGAGCGTAACAAGAGAAATTCAGCTAGACTTAAAATTCGACTTTTTTTCAACGTGGAATGAATCGATTTTATTCTAAATATTTGTCCGTTAATTCAAAAACTAAGATATCCAGTTAAAAATTACAAATACCTGACAAAAATAAATATTTTTGTTCTCCAACTTGAACAAACACTGATGAGTCAATTGATTTCCTGTTTGTTTTTGATTTGACAGGAAGTTTTCTCTCTCTCTCTCTCTCAACAAATTTTCCCTGCACACACTGCATATTCTAATTAATGTGTGTCATCTGTTCCAAAATATTTTTCTTGATTTGAAAACTGAAGGTCACTTTCAAATAAAATAAAAATAATCCTTTAATTTTTGTTTCTTTTCATGACATTTTTGTCCACCAAAATAAGCTCAAATTTAAAACCATTTTATTTTTGTTTACTTTCTCTAAAAAGGATTTACATTTTTTCTATATATGTTGATAAAGTCCAAACACGTGCAACCAAATTGGTGAAAGAAAGGCTTGAATCCATTGAACTAATGAACTTAGAAGAGGACAGAACAAGAGGAGATTTTGCGTAAAAACTAGAAAAAAAACAAAAAAATTTTGGCTACGAAATAAACAGTAATTTTAGAAAAAAACAGTTGGTACCCTTTGCTTCGCTGACGGAGAAAAAAAAATATTAATATTTTTTAAAGTTATAATACTTCTTTATATATTTTATTTTTAAATTATTAAGGTGTTTGATAATTTTAAGTTTTTTTTTTGCTAGTTTATTAACAAATTATGTTTAAAAATGTTTGACAATTATAGTTAAATAATTGCTAAAAATTAAAAAAAAAAATTTTGTTCAATTTTATAAAATATATTTTGCAATATTTTTAGTTTTTAAGTCTTGGTTTTTTTTAAATTTTGATAAATTTATCTCGTTTTTATAATTCTTATATATCTAATTTAATTTTTTATCCAAAAAGTTGTAGTAAAAATTTAATTTTGAAATAATTTGACCATTTAATCAATTAAAAAGTAAATAATATTTTTTTATTGACCAATTAACTTATTATTCAATTAATATTAAATTACCTTTTTAATTTTTTTATAACCTTGACATCGATATCTCGTAAAAATCGTCAAATCTTAAATCGAAAGAAAGATTAAAATTTTAAAATTTTTTTCAAATAATTCAAATTTTTTAATTTTTTTCTTGAATAAATTCTGGAACAATTTGGATATTTTATATGTATAATTTTTGAGGAAAATTTATTAATCACTACAAAAATATTTACAATAAATTATCAGAAACTAATTATTGAAGATTTTTCTTTAAATTTTTTGAAAAAATTTTTACACTTTTTTTTCATCAAATAAAGTATTTTTGTTTAGTTATAAAGTAAAATTCTGCTGATTTTTATTTAAAGCTTATTTGTAAGGAATCCTAATTACTTGAGAAATTGACCGAAAAGAGAAAAAAATAAAGCTAAAAATTATAAAATAAAAGTACAAAATAATTAATAGTTTGAATTTTTTATATACTTAGTCAAAAATTCTAGATGTTTATTTTCTAATTCTTTTAAATTGTAACTTTTCCTCTTAAAACTTGCTGACTATATCCACTTTTTTAACATAGACGTTTTTCTTTTTGAATTTTAAGGGCAATTTTTGGAGATTTTTTTCCTTTTTAATTTTTAAGCTAAAATTAAATAAAATATTTTCATCAAATTTGTATGGCCTTTTTCTAATTAACAAAAAGTCAAAAGTCAAAATTATAAATTAATAAAGTAAATAGAATATTAAAATAAATGAATACAAAATTGGAGGTTCCAGAAAGCAAAAGTGGGGTTAGACTAAGGAGTTTTGTTTTGTAAGTCTTCAAGAAATACCTAATTAGTAACTCTTTTTTAATATTAGTTTCTGAGAATGAGTTAAAATAGGAAAATGAATAATCCGAAGTATACAGATTAACAATCTAAAAGGCAAATTGAAGTTCATGATCAAATATAAATTTCAAATAAAAATTTTTAGTTTTTGATTTAAATAAAATAGTTTTTTTTTTCAATTTATTAATAAAAAATTAATAAACTTTATTAAACATGATTTGTTTAATCTATGCTTAGATAGAGAATTATTTGAATTTTTTTCTAAAGAAAATTAAAATCTTTATCAATATTTTGAAATTTTGCAAGATAAAATTTAACTTAGTTTCGACGTAATATATTTTTACTAGTATTAAAAAATCATTTTAAGCCATAATTTAAATACTTAAATATGGATTTTAAAATTTGTCTTTAAAACTTTTCAAATAAAGATTTTAGAAAAATTAATTAATAATCAATCAGAAATAAGAGATTTCTTTTTTTTTCAATTAAAATAATAAACATCTTATGTTTAATTTAAAAAATATTAAAAATAGATAATTTGAACAATTTTTATTAAGATTATAATCTATTAAATTTTGATCATTTGATTATGATCATGAACTTTAATTTGCCATCTAAAAAGGCTACCCAGTATTTTAATATTTAAGATCTATTTTTTTATTAAAAAATTTAAAATCTTGAGCTATAATTTTATTTGATTTTATTGAAGTTTACATAAAATTTTTTTAAAATTTTTACTGAATTTAAAATTTTTTAACTGAATTCTTTTTATGAATAATTTTGCTTTATTTTATTGAATCCTTTTTGAAATTTGAAAATATCTATTTTTATTTAAATCAATTCATTTTTTATAAATATAAATTACTTATTACTAACATGATGACTGAAAAGAAGACTCGAAGCTGCCCAGATGAACTTCTCCTCTAAATTATCTATTAAATAGATAAAATAAAATTGTATCATACTTTTTTTACAATTAAATTATTTATTTTATTTATATGTTAAATATGTCGAGCTATAGCTGCATATTAAAGCAAAAATTAAAAAATAAAAATAAATTTAAAGATATTTAAACAGAATTGAGAAAAATGTTTTGAAGTGTGATACGGCTAAGGGCTTAAAGTATTGGTATACTCAAGAAATGTCAGAAGATATGGCAATTATACAAGTGAGTTTTATTGTTTATTTTATTCAACTGACGCCAATTTAATATATTATAAGGTAATTTAATTTAAATTTTAAAATTAAATGTTAAATTAAATATAAAAAGTTCTGTGTTACTTTGATTTCGCACAAACGAACAGATAAAGTTAAAAAAGTTTCTTCATAGTTATTTTGTTGCATTAATTAATGCAACAAAGTGAGTTTTTTAACTTTTATTTGTTTTTATGTACCGAGCTAAAGGTCTTTCAGATTTAAAATAAAATAAAAAAAATAAAATATTTACAGTAAAATTAATCAAAACAATATATAGAAAAAAATTATCGAATAAATTGAAATGAGAGCTTATTTGTTTTATCTATTTATTTGTCTATCTGTACCAAGTTTCATAAAAAAAAAGTAGAATAAAGTTAAATAAGATAAAATAAAATTTTAATTAAATAAAAAGAAAAAAAGATATAAAGGGTTAAAAAATTTATTTATTTGTTTATCAATACTGATCTCTTGCTCCTTCAGTATACAAAAAAAATTAAAATAAAATATTTTTTTTCTTATTTATTTGAAAATTTGTACGGTTAATACTTTATCATAAACGCAGTCAATTTTCTAAATTTTTCACTGATTCATTCAAACTTTAATCTAAATTATAAGTGGCGTTCAAAGGTCACGGAATAAAAAACAGATTTGAAATTTTTCAATTGAGAACATAAAATAATTATACATCTGTTGAGATTAATCAAAAAAAATATGCGAACCCATCAATTTTAGACGCACTTTTACCTTTGCGAGAAATCAATAATTAATTGTTGACAGCTGAAGTTTATAACAAATTTTGTGAATTATTGGATTTTACAAGTCAATAAAGAATTTCAAGAATTTGTTCAGATCCATTTTTTTTTAATTTTTCTAATAGATTCAGATCGGTGTTCAGAAAAATTTAAATTATATTTTTATATTTTTATTTATTTTTTTTTACATTCTGAAAGAGCATTAGCTCGGTACAGAAAAACAAATAAATAAAAATAAATGCAAATATTCGGTCCAAGTAAATATATAATAATAATGAAAAGCTTTGATTGAAAAAATTTCTACCTTTTTAATAAATAAATTAAATTGAAATTGTGAAAAATTCATAAAACTTTTTTTACCTCTATAAATTCATTCATCATAAACTTAATTAATAAAAAGCATCAAAATTGCATTATTGTAATTTTAGAATGTAAATTTTTTTTGTCAATTCCGTAAAACCTTTTAAACTACCGCATGGGGTTTTGTTGCAAAATAGTTGAGTAATAAATTTAATATATAATATTTAAATTTTTTGTAAATTAATAAAATTTAACTTGAGATAGTATCAATATTATTTATTTTATTAAGTAGGCTTTACGAAAAAAATCGTTAATTTTAGATTTGGATTTTAGAATTTTGTTTTCAAAAATTATACAAATTAAAAAAAAAATTAATTCACATGGTATTCTCTTAAATCTAAAGATAAGTCACCCTCCTATTTTTTCATCCGGGCTTGGGACCGACAAACGGCATAGTTATGACGGCGCCTTCCCCTAAGAAGCACGTGGGACGTTCATCATAAACAGCGCCACTCATCCGAGTCATAAAAGACTGCGAACCCGGCAACTATTTAGACTAGCTTGGAACCACAAACCAAGCGACATTCTCATTTTAGAAAGAGAGAATGCCTTAACTTTAGTGCTTCTAAAGTTACGGCTATCCAAAGAGGGTCAGCTGTAAAACAAGTTCTTGCTCTGGGATGTTGGTCAAAGCCAGCGGCACCCTCATACGACAAGACTAGGACAAAGACCCGTAGATCTATGTACCCGTAATACAGCTCTTCTTGGGACTCGTAGAAGACCACGTATGTGGCTGCCACCACCCTCCTCTTTTCTCATCCTGGGCTTGGGACCGGCTTACGGCAGAGTTATGGTGCATTTAAATATTATTTTAATCTTTGCTTCGTTGAATTACAATTTTACAATTAGAAAATGTATTCTCTTTTAAAAAATTCCCGATGTGAGTATATTTATTATTTATTTATTGATTGAAGTAGCCTCCTTTAAGAAGAAGTAAAAATAAAAATAAAAAGTTATAATAAAAAAAAGTTCAAAATATCTAAAAAAATCTATTTATCATAAAAAAAGAAAAGAAAAAAGAAAGATAAAGAGATAAAAGTATACTTATTTAAAGTATTTCGGACAGCTTTACGATATTCCATCTTATTTTAATAGTTCATTTAGCAAAATTTTATAATATTTAAGCCTACTGTTTTTTAAAGAAAATCTAATTGAGTCAGATATGCCATCATTCGAGATAAAATTTTTAAAAAGTTTTTTTTTAAGGTTCTTCACATTCTCCGCGATTTCTAAAAGATTTGTCTCATAATATTTAGAAATTAGAGCCATGTCAGATAAAAAGGATTTATTTGAGGGTGCGTCTGTAGACAGAGATTTGAATATCTGTGAAGACAGGTAGTTAAATTTGATTGAATTAATAAAAATTAATTTAGAAAAAATATAAGGTGCCCCAAATGATAAACCGTAGTTTAGCCAAATAAATTTTAAGAATTATTTTAAATTTGAAACATGGAGTAATTTTTTATGCTGAATTCAAATTTCTAGTTAGTTTTTATATAGAACTTTTAGTTTTTTTGCAAAAGACAACATAAATTTGCTAATATTCTTATTATTTTTGGTAAGAATTTGAAAACCAAAAAATAATTTGAAAAACTTACAAAAATTATTTTTAAAATCATATTTGAATTAATTCTATAAAATTGAAATGTCTTTTGAACTGAGTTTTTCTAATTGACTCGTAATTTTACGTCAAACTTTGATTAAAAACAGAAAAAACACACTTTTATAAATACTATTTCTCGCTTGATTCTTTTTAAAATGAAAAAAATAAATTGATATTAGAAAGTTTAAACTTTTCTCTTCAAAAGTTAGCTTTCCTTTTTTTGATTAAAAATTTTTTTTTTTATCCAGCTTTAAGAAAAACTACCAACTTTTTTATTAAAAAAAATGGGAAGAGTTAGTAAAAGAAAAATATCTAGTAGGAAAAATGCCAAAAAAAAACTGAAAAAAAATAATGAGAATGAAGTTTTTAATGAAGCAGTTGTTAATGAAGAGTCTTCTGAATACATGAGTATTCAACAACAAGAGGTTACTGACGATTTATATGATTTTGGAATGATTAAATAAGGTGCCCCAAATGATAAACCGTAGTTAGTCAAAAAGCTTTAAATATTAAAAAAAAACTCATTTTAGGGTTTTTCATGATGAAAAATTTGAATTTTTCAAAAAAAAAAACGATGGGTAAGCTTATATTTTTGAGATGGAGGGGGTCCTTTTTTTCAAGGATTTTCGTCAGTTTTTCGGATCGATCTTACTAAAGATGGATTAAGACTTTTTAAAGATAAAAAGTTAAATGTAAAACTTTGGAATAGATTTTGGGTCGCATTAGATATGTATAATAATGACTCAAGTTATCAAGAAGTTTTAACGAAATTATTCGGGGCTAAATCTAGCAGTTGCCCTCAAACCCATAAAAAAATAAAGATTTTAATACAAAATTAAATAAAGAAACTTAGTTTTGATGTATTTTAATTATTTTCTATGAAAAATGTCAAAAATACTTAATAAAAATTTTAAACGCTAAAAATATGGTTTTGTTTAGCGCGTTTTATTACTGAAATTTTAAACAAACAAAAAAAAAAAAGCTAACTTTTGTTTCAAATTGGTCAAAGAATAAAATTAAAAAAAAAATTCGGCTTAACATAAGTGTCGCCTAGTCGGAATAGATTTTAAAGACCAAATTTGCAAAATTTCGATTTTTTTTCTTTTTTCATCAATCAATTACTCAAAAAACTTATTTCTATTAAAGAAAATTATTTTTCTAGTGTAATTTGATGTAAATTTTCAGAAAAAGCTAAAAAAAAAATTATGGTACATGTTGATCCGAAAAACTGGCGAAAATCCTTGAAAAAAAGGACCCCCTCCAGCTCAAAAATATAAGCTTACCCATCGTTTTTTTTTTGAAAAATTCAAATTTTTCATCATGAAAAACCCAATAATGAGTTTTGTTTTAATATTTAAAGCTTTTTGACTAACTACGGTTTATCATTTGGGGCACCTTACAATTCTTCAAAATTGAATATTTTTAAGATTTTCAGAATTCTTGACATGTGGCAGTAAGGAGCTAACTTCAACATATGTCTAATCAGATTGCTTTGAAGGATATTCAGAGTTTCTTTTGTTGTACATTTACTAAGGGTTAATGACTCAAGTCCATAAGTAAATTTTGATAAACAATAAGTTTTGTAAATGAAGGATTTAAAACCCGGACACAAATTTGGATTAGATTTGGGTGAAAATACTTGCTGATACGTTGTGAGTATACTTGCTTGCTAGCCATGTTTCTTCGAAAAAAATCCGATTTATGATTTGAAAACGGCTCCCAATTTGAGCACTTTTATTTTAAAAATTCTTTTCGAGGATTTTTCCTTTTTTTTTAAAAATCAGCCATCCAATTAAGGCTAATATTTTTAAATATTGAGAATGGGTGTCAGTACAAATTCAAACTCACACATATAGCTAAATTCTTGATTAAATAAACTAATAAACTCATACTTAATCATAACCAAGTATTTATTTATTTATTTTATTGTCTGTACCGCGCTAATGCTCCATCAAAATATATAAAAAATTTTTATAATATTTGGATATTAAGGAAAAAAAAGGAAATTGTTAAGTAGCAATTACACAATGGAGTTGGATATTCGATTTATCTTGATTCGAAACCTTCTCTATATTCTTCCATCAGTCTGACGACCAGTGGAACAGAATGACTAAATCATGCCCTAACATATCTCCTACTCAACTTAAAAAGTCGATTCGAAATTGTTGGCAGATCTAGTTTATTGAAGGCCTCTTGGTGTATGATATTGGAGGGGGCATCATATTTCAGCCTATAATAGATCGAACTGCTGAATTTTGAAAAACTTGTACTTTTTTGATGTTAGTTGCTGAGAATGAATTTAAATAAGGAAAAGAATAATCCAAGATTGATCCTATCAAGGATTTGTAAAGATCACCTAATGTTTTTTGTTTTAGACCCCATTTTCATTTTTTATTTATATCTAGTTAGTCCGTTCTCCTGATTAAATTGCAATTTGAGATCCTTCTTAAGAACATCAATTCTTAGGTTCATACTACTAATATCTTGGTTAAATAAAGATTCCAACTTAACTATGTCCTGATCAAATGACTTTAATTGAACCATTTTAGTTTGTTTATTGTGTCACAAGTCTATACAGATAACACAGTATGCTGCAAAAGTTTAGAAATTGATTATTTTATTTATCTTAAATTGTTTATTTGTTGTATTTTACGAAAAATTGAGTGCAAAAGAAAAAAAATAGAAGAACTAATTTGTAGATTTTTTTTTCTCTACAATTTCATAAATGATACTCGGCATAAAAATATAATCAACTTTTAAATATTTATAATGAAAACACTTCCTCTCAAAAATGAAAAATAAAAGTCGGTGAAAAAGTTTAGAAATTCGGGTAATCCAAAAGTTTTAGCAACCATTGCTACCTTTTTTCACATCTTTATGATTTATTCTTAAATAACTTCTAATTTTGAGTATATTTTTCTCTTTAACTGTTTAATTTAAAAACTCTTCAACTCCTCACTTGGTCTCTAAATAACATTACCAAAAAATCTTTAATTTGGCAAAAAATGGGTAAAAAAATGTGTCTGGCCCCCAAAAATGGTAAATTGTGGGTCTGCTAAAAATTTGAGATAACGAAATAGCCAAGTTGTTAGGTGTATCTCCAAAATGTGTCTCTTCAACCAAGAAACGATATGAAGAGACTGGTTCTGTCTCTGATCGAAGCCGTTCTGGAAGACCTCGGAATCTAACTTTAAGGGATAAAAATTACATTTTTAGAGAGATTAGAAAATATCCTACATCTAGTTATCAAAAACTTGCCACTGATTTTAATTCTAAGACTCAAGAGGTCAGGATAAGTAAGTATATTATAATAAGATATCTCAAAAAAAAGGCTTAGAGTAATACAGCGGCAAGAAAACTGATTCTTAAAATGAAAGATAGCTAATAAAGATAAAAGTGGTATAAACAGAGACAGTTACTGTTAATTATAATTATAATAGTTAGTAATAGTTACTTAACATAATTAACAGTATGTTAATTAATCAAATTAATTAATAATATCAAATTGTAGAGAAAAAAAATCTACAAATTAGTGCTTCTATTTTTTTTCTTTTGCACTCAATTTTTCGTAAAATACAACAAATAAACAATTTAAGATAAATAAAATAATCAATTTCTAAACTTTTGCAACATACTGTATTAAGCCTTGCATTACAGCGTTCTTTTAGTTCATCTACAATTGGACAAATTGTAAGTTTTGAGTATAATGTGATTTCCAAGAATTTGACTTTTTCCTGATCTGTCAAAAAATGTTATTTTCTTTAAGAAAATATATACCTCACTTTTTAGCATATCTTGTTGTCTTTGAAAGGATCAGAGTTGCTTAAGAGTCCCAAAAAAAAGTCCAAGTCCAGACTTTTTTTTTAATTTGCTAGATCAGGCTGAATTACAAAAAATTGATATACTTTTGGGTTGTCTAATGCAATAGATTTGTCATTTACAGTATTTTCTTGCAATTTTAGCATAAACTTCTTCTTCAGTATTCAAAATTTTAAAGCCTGACTTGGACTTTTTTTTAAAAAAAAATTTAAAGTATTTGGTCGGACTTTTAAGAAAAAAAAAAAAAAAAAAAAAAGTCTTGACTTGGACTTTTTTTTTTTAAAAAAAAATTTAAAGTATTTGGTCGGACTTTTAAGAAAAAAAATTTAAAAAAAAGACTTGACATGGACTTTTTTAAAAAAGAAAAAAATTTAAAGTCTTTGGTCGGACTTTTGAAAAAAAAAGTCGTGACTTGGACTTGACTTGAGACTTGTGACTTTTAAACAACTCTGGAAAATATTGTAATAATAATTTCAGAATTAAGAGACCAATTCTCTGCCTAGGTGGTCAAGACTCCCAATTAAAGCCCCTTAATTTTCAATATTTAGATTTAAAACTTTTTGTTGTCTTGATTTTTTTTCTGGATCTATCTCCCTAATTATGGAGCCACTTCTTCGAATTTTTTCTTTTTTAGTTTAAAAGTTCAATTATGTTTTTAGTTTTAAAATTTGCAAAATTTTTATATTTTATAAAAAAGTCTAGTAGGAAAATTAGATTAATTTTTAATTTAGAAAAAAATTATTCTAAAAAAACAAATCTAATCTGCCACTAAAAATAAAAAATTGAACCAATTAACAATTTAGTATAGTGAGCCAACGATAAAAAAATTCAATCTCATAATAAAAATAAGAAAAAAAAAATTATTTTATTTTCTTCCATTTCATTTATCTGGATTTCTAATTATATGTATGAATTAGAAAAAAATTTCCAAAAAATTTTTGATCAAATCATTTCAATAAAAATGCTTTCATGTCAAAATTGATTAATTTTGTGAATTAAAAATTAAAAACAAATGTTTTAGTTAAATTTTTTGAAAATCTTAAATTTTAAGAAGAATTGAAATCAATTATAAGACTGAATTACTGAGACGTTAATATTTGCAAAATAAATTAAAAAAAATTCAATTAGACTATTCAAAAAAGACTGATAATACTGGGCTTACCAATTCTTCAAACGAAAAGAAAAGGAATTGAGCTGTTGAATTTTTCAAAATATATTTAATTTTATTATTATTGCGTAATTTTTTTAATTAAGCTCTTTAAAAAAATGATTCCGAAAATAAAATTTTTCTAACACTGATTTTGCATTTTTCTTTCTTTGATTTCATTATTTATTTAGAAGTTTAAAATATTTATTGAGATAACATGTGTCTGAGTAATGAAAGCAAAAAAAATCCAAAAAGAATATCTTCATATTAGTATTAATTTTTTAACAATTAAGGTCTTGCATTTAAATTAAATTTTTAAATAATTTATTATTTGAATCACTAAAGAATTTTTTTTGTTTAGTAATCAAAATAAAAGCATTAATATTTTTCGAGATTTTCAAAAGGCTCGTAGGATCAACACTGAGCGCAATAAAATTTTCAAAAAAATTCAACAATTTTTCATGCAAAAAAATTTCATTTTAAAATGTTTTTCAAGTTTCGAAAAAGGTTTAATTTGTACATTTTAAGTGTCAAACTATTTTTAGAAATATTTCAAAAAATGACAAGTAATATTCGAATTTTTTTTTAAGAAATAAATTAATCATATTTATAATTATTTATGTCTTCAATGGTTTCAAAAAAAAATTATTCCTTTGAAATAAAATAATCAATTTGATTTTTGTCTTTTTTGCTATTTCTACAATAAAAGATTATAAAAAAATTGAATAAAAATTTGAAAAGTGATCTTCAAAAGACTATCGCTTATCGTGTTTTCATCTAAAATCTCTAATTTAATCAGAATTTATAAAAGATTATTTTTATCTCTTAGCACTCTGATTACTGCCAAAAATAAAATTTGACAAAATTACCATTATTATTCATTTTTTTTTAAATTAAAATTCTATGGTTTTAAATCAAACGCTAACGCAAAAATGAATTGTTTGCGTCAGCTAGGAATGTTAAAAATATAGTCTCTTAACTAATACAATTATCTTTATCGTAATTAAATAATGATTAATTTTATGCTTTAAATATTTTATTAAAATTAAAAAAAAATATTGCTAAAATCAATTGTGTTTAAATTTTATCAAGCATTTAATATTAAAAAACAAATAAAAGATTAAGTAAATTTTATTCAAAAAAATATTTAGATTTTATTCAAATATTTTGATTTTGTGATTAATTAATCTTATAGACAAATTCTGAATTATTTCTGGCAAAATGTCTCTTTAGTTTAAAATATTACAAATCTATTTTGAGATCCAGGTAAATAATTTTTATCATGTATGCTAAGCAAAATGATCAAACTAGTTTGATAAGATTTGTGAAATACATTAACAATGTATCGAACCAAGTAATTTTAGAAAACAAACTCGTTGTTCTAGTTCATGAAATTTAGTGTGAAACTAGACAAAAAAAGTATATTTTAATAGAAATTGTTTTCGATTTAGAATATTTTCTTTCTCATTTAATCAAATAAAAATATCATAAAATTAGTTTATTTCAAATTCAAAAAAAGAGCTCTTTAAAATTATGTTTAAATTTTATTTATTCAAACTTCGAAGATAGTTTTCTAGCTTGTTTATTCATAAGACTAATTGAGTGAGTTTATTAAATGAATTTGGATCCGAACAGCAAAATCCATGCCTATTTCGCCAACAAATCAATATTTGTCACTGGTGGCACCGGCTTTTTGGGAAAGATTCTAATTGAAAAATTGCTCAGATCTTGCTACCAACTTGAGCATATTTATGTGCTTGTGAGAGCCAAAAGAGGAAAAAAGCCAAGCGAGAGATTACATGAACTTTTTGATGCTCCATGTGTAAATTTTTTGAAAAAAATTGATAGAAATTTTTAAAAATTTATAGATATTTTATAAAATTTTTAAGCTATTTGACAAAGTTAACGAATTGCATCCGAACTACAAGGACAAAATAATTGCCATAGAAGGAGACCTCACTGCCGACAATCTCGGTTTATCTGAGAAAGACAGGAAAATTCTACAAGAAAATGTAAATATCATTTTCCATTCGGCAGCTACAGTCAGATTTGATGAGCCATTAAAGTAACAATTTCTTAAATTTTAAATAAATTATTTTTTTTCTTTTCAAAACCATTTTTTCAAATATTTTAAAAATCAATTAAGAAAAAATTTAAAAAAAAAATAATTTCAATTTTTAAAAACATTTTCTTAGAGTTGCAGTGAACATAAATGTGATCGGGACCAAAAAAGTGCTGGAGCTCTGCAAATCGCTCAACAATCTTGAAGTAATGGTTCATGTGAGCACAGCATATGCCAATTGTGATAAAAAATATGTGACAGAAGAAGTGTTTAAGCCGCCAGTGATGCCGGACAAAATAATAGAAGCCTGCGACTGGATCAAGGATGATATCATTGACTTACTAAACGACAAGATAATACACCCAAAGCCCAACACGTACACATATACAAAGGCCATAGCCGAATACTTGGTCTATCAGGAATCGTCTAGAATACCATGCGTAATTGTGCGTCCATCTATTGTTGGTGCTTCATGGCATGAGCCTTTTCCAGGCTGGCTGGACAACTACAATGGACCGACTGGTCTCTATGTGGCACACAATATGGGCGTTCTTCATTGTATGGTTGGAAAAAAGGAAGCAGCAGCTGACATCATTCCTGTTGATGTTGTAATTAACATGATGCTCGCCTCAGCTTGGTTCCGCGGATCGGGCAAGACCCAAAAATTGAATGTGTTCAACTGTACCTCTGATCGATCTAATCGTGTTACTTGGGACATGATTCAAAATTATTGCAACAAAATCTCAGTCAAATATCCTTCAAAAAATTTATTTTATCTTCCATATTTTCGCTTCACCAGATCCCAGTAAATTAAATTTATTTTACCCAAGAAAAAAAACAATTTTGTATCTTTAGAGTGGTTAGGAACATAGCTTGCTTTTTGGAACAATTAGTGCCAGCATATTTTGCTGATTGTGCTCTCAGGATTGTTAACCGCCGGCCAATGTAAAATTTAAATTTTTTTTTTGTGAAATTTTTTTTAAAATTTCAATTAAGATTTGTTAAAATTCAAAAAAAACTACAAAAAGCCTTACATGTTCTGGAAACTTTTACAAGAATGCATTTAGAGTTTAGCACTGATAATTATTTGATGCTGTTGAATGAAATGAGCAGCAATGATAGTCAAGTAATTAACCCCAAATTTGTTAAAATATCAAAAGTCAACTCACTTTTTTTTTTTAAGGATTTTAAATTCGATACCAGGAACTTGGAATGGGAGAAATACACGGAAAATTATTTTCTAGGAATTAAAAAATTTCTTTTAAAAGAAGACATGTCTAAGCTTGATAACTATAGAGCAAAGTATTTCAGGTATTTTAATTTTTTTTTATTTTTTATAAATGTAAAAATTAATTTTAAATTTTTAAGATTGAAATTAATGAGAAATATTGTTCGCTCGATTTTCTATTTAGCGATGGTTGCATTTTTTTTAAGTAGATTTCCAGCTTTTAAAGAATACATCAAAACGTTTGTGAGATTAGGTTTTAGTAGGCTACAAAAACTTTTTTTATTGAAATGCTATTTTACTACACCAAATTAAATTTAACTTTTTATTTTATTAAATCCACAATTTTCTTTTTTGAAACTTCTTCTAATATTATTAATAAAATTTTTAAAGAGGAAATTTTATTTTAATTTCTTTAAAAAATGGTTATGATACTCAAAATAATTGAATTAAATATTTAATGACTAAACTAGTTTTATTGAGGCGTGATTTAATGAACTTCAAGATCAAAAAATTTTTATCATTGTGACATTGACTGAAAACCATAAATTAAATTAGTACATCAATAAATCAATCAAACATTTTTAATTAATTTGCCATAAATTATAAATTTTGCACAAAAATTAATGCTTTTAAACATTTTTATAAGTAATGATATTGAGTGTGTGTTTGAATTTCAACAATTAACAAATAAATAATAAATTTAAATTAAAAAATTAATTTACATCATTGTGCATCGATATAAATAATTGTAAATCGTTTAAAATTAATGTGTTGATTAAAATAGATAAAAAAGCATCCAATCTTAAAATAAAAATAAATTATATTTTGTGAAAGATTACTTAAATTTTTCAAAACTTTAGAATTCCACAATTAAAATTTTTTTTTAAAGAGACTTTAGGATGTGCTTATTTTTAACTTCAAAGAAAATGAATTTTTAAATATCATCCTTTTCAGTAAAGCGAAGGAACAAAAGAATAAAAAACAATCTGAATTAAAAAAAACTATATTAATCTAGTTAAGACGGCATATTAAAGCGCCATCTATTTTTATTAAAAGCCATTAGAAAAAATGTAAATTAACTGTATTAATCTTCATCTAAAAGAAAAAGTTGTTTTTTAAAAGATTAAGTGAAAATTATTAATACTACATATCATATAAAAAGTATTAAAGGATATTTATTTTAATCAAATAGAACTTTATTACTATTAATTTTCAATAAAATTAATTAACCGACATAAATTTTAATTAATTGCATATTGAAAAAAAATATATGTATGAAAAAAATTTCATCATCATCACTGTTTTATAATGTACTAGAATCATTCCAGGAATTACATTCGCTTCAAAGAAATTTATTTATTTATTTTCTAAATAAATTCGAGGAGAAACTCAGGCTGCTCAGAATGGAACTTAGTCTTTCTTTTTAGCCCAGCGTTAGTAAATAAAATGAGTTAAATGAAAATTTTTCTAACAAGATAAAATAAGTTTATGGTTTTTAGTTAATAGATTTTTATGTAGAAACTATTGTTTTTAATACTTTTATTACTTTTGTCGTTTATTGTTACTATTGTGATTCTTGTTTTGATTGAGAAGAATTTGATGTGTCTAAAAATTTTGTTTTGCAGTTTTTGAAGATCTGATGATATTTTTTGCGTTGAACAACATAGTGGAATAAAAGCATAATCGAAGATCGAGCGGAAAAAGCTTTTGAAAATAATTTTGCATAGAGCCAAGGAATTTTTGAGTTTTAGACCTTTTATTCTCCGAATGAGATTGCTTTTTTATGTTGTTCTTGAGCAAATATTTTCAAAAAGGTTTTTGAAGCTGAGCCTGGGGTCGAATTTTATATCCAAAAACGTCGGAAATGGTTCAAGTGGAATTGGATGGTGCTCAAAAAAAAGATTGAGCTTGTATTTTGAATGATAGTTTATGCGATAGCCTGCTGTAGCAAAAACTGTTTGAAAAGTCTTGTTAATGCTTATCCGTAGACTTCGAAGAGATAAAAGTTATATAGTGAAGATTTTTTGTATTCCTTTCCAGCTGATGCAGCATCAATTTAGGAAATACTAGAGGATAATGGTAACTAGACAAGCATTCAAAAATTAGTGAGAGTTAAAAGAAAAAGAAAATTAATTATTTTTTTTTTTGAAAATTATTTGAATAATCGATTTCTTAATTCTTTTTAACTGATAAAATTATTTATTAATTGATGATCTTTTTTTTAAACTTGCCTTTGTGTGATGTATTAAATGAAATTTAACTAAATTGTTTGATAACTAATAATTTAATTTAAGAATAATATATTAAATTGACTTTTATTTTTATTGACATTTTTATATTATTTTATATAACGTTTAATAAAAAATGACACCTTAATATTATCTCTCTTAATAATAAATTAATCTAAATTGGTCTGGCTTTTGATCACTATTATAATTCCGTAAACTCTTGACCACTACTCTTGGAACTACTCTTGGAAAGACAAAATCGAGTCAGCTCAGTATAAAAGAAGCAGAACGAGGATAACTTTAATTTTTTTCCAGAAATGGAGTTGAGACTTATTGAATGGTTTGATCAACAAAGAGGTGAAAACAAGTGCTCTAATACCTTTGATTTTAAAGCAAGACTATTGATATTATTTATTTAAATTTTATTTTATTTTAAAATTAAAATAACCAACTTTCGTCGGTAAGCCGCTTGGAGATCGATCGGTCTCCTTTCGGCAAATTCAGTTAGGTTCTTTTTTTTTTGTATTTTAAGAAATAATTTGTTTTTAAGAAATAAAATTAAGTCTACAAATAGAGCGGTTATAAATAAATTCGTTTGAAAAAATTTCGTTTCTTTCTAAAAATTTCAAAAAAAAAAAGAAAAAAAAAAAAAGAGCTTTTAATCTTTTTTTTTTGTTTTATTATACGCCTATCATTTTTGAAAGAAGAGACTTTTTAGTTGTATTTTTATCGTGCGTTTCGATTATTTGTTTTATTTGATGGTCAATGTTGTAGGCATTATCCAGGTATTTTGTGAAGAGCTCTTTTACACGTTCGCCGATCGTTTTTATGTTAATAATAGCGTGTATCAGTTTTGTGCTCGTACGTTTTGGTACCTTAAGTATTATACGTAAGGCTTTGTTTTGTTTTCTTTGTATCTTTTCTTTTATTTTATCATTGCAAGCTATGTATGGTATGAAACTGTATTGTATTAAAGACATTATAGTTAGTTTGTAAATCATTAGTAAATTTGATATTAATTCGTCTTTAAAAAGTCCAACACCTCTTGTTTTCTATCTAAATAAAATTGTTTCCGAGTATTTATTGTGATATTTGTCGTTCTAATTTCAATTTCAAGATTTTCAATTTGAGCCGACTCGGGTACAGTTTCGTCATCACTTAAGATCATTTTTAAATAATAAAACTGAAAAAATTTTAGATTTTATCGCAAAAAAATTAAAAATTTTTGAAGTATGCCCTTAAAATAAAGACAAAAATTAGGATAAAGTTTAATTTTTAATTTTTTTTTAATTTCGATTTTAACTCTTCAATTTTTGAAGTTTATTCCAGAATTAAAGAAAACATGTCGCTTACTCTGAGTTTAAAGTCAGGAGTCAAGGTTTATTCTAAAAAAAAAATAAAAAAATATTATAACATGGTTTCGATGGTATTAGTTCCATATAGAATGAACCCAAATTTTGACATAGTTCCAAGAGTAGTGGTTAAGAGTTTACGGTATTAATTTGCCACTAATTTCATTACATATTCCTATTAGAATATTAAAAACCTTAATTCTGTATAAATTATTAAACAAATTATTGACTTAAAATTAAAGATAAATGAAAATAAAATTGAGAATGTCAAACAAGAGATGGGATCTAAACTATTCACACTAGGAAACTTTTTTAAGTCTTTAATCGAATCTATTTATTATACTCAAAAATTATGCATCAATAGACCTTTTATTTACTTAAACTGTTTTAAATCGACTTTTTGAATTGAACGAAAGATATGTAGCGGGAGGACTGAGTCTTTCTGTTCCATTGGTTGACAAACTGCTGGATGAATAAAAAGTGGGTTTTGAATTAATATGTGTTGAATTCCCTACTTCATTGTGTAATTGCTATCTTACCATTTCTTTTTTCTTTCCTGAACTGTTCAATACTTAAACATTACAATTTGTATATTTTAATTTTTTTTTTATTATAACGTAATCATCCGAATTGAGTGACATGTCTTTAAAATAGAGTACTCTACATTAGTGTATTTTTTCTGTATTTTAGTGACATGTTATTCAAAATTGAGCACTGTTTTTGAAAATAATAAAAATGACATGTAATTGAATGTGAAATTATGAACTGTAAGATTTGTGCTTTCACTAATAGAATTAAATTTTTAAATTTAAAAGATTTTTATTTACCAATCTTGTCAAACAATAATTGTGAAAGTATTAATTCTATCTATATAATTAAATGTATGAAATGTAAAGATTTTTATTATATTGGTCAAACTAAACATACAAAAATAAGAATTAAACAGCATATTCTTGATATAAAAAATTTTATCCCATATATTAAAACAACATCTGTAGCAACACATTTTAATTTAAAGGATCATGATCCTTCTATACATTTTAAATTTTATGTTATTGAAGATAAAATAGATGACTTAGATTTAAGATTAAAAAAAGAAGCAACATTAATTAACTTATTTTTGAAACTAAAAACGAATCTTATTAATGATTTCATTCCTAATTTACATAATAAGTCTTAAAATATTCTTTCATGCATCGTATTTTTATTTTAAATTCATAGCGTCATTTTAACTTTAATACATTGTTATATTTTCTATTTTTTAATTTTTCTTTGAATTTTCTAAATATGAATTTATTTATTTATTATTTTTTTTTTAATTTTAATTGTTTAAAAAATATTTTTTTAGCCTGAAGAAGAGACATAGGTCTACGAAACCGGTCGTATTTTATTTGAAAATATTAATAAATCGTCTTTTAATTTTATCGTTTTTGTTCTTTTTTTGTCATTATTTTATTTTTCATGATTATGATTTTTTTTATTATCCAAACAAATTTTATTTTTATTAGCACAGATAAAAAATAAATAATAATTATAAATAACCACAAGTTTTCAATCTTACTAGTTCATTTTAAATTTTTTCGTTCCTTTATTTATACCAACTAATACACCTAATGGATGTTTATTTAACATACTCTAAATTATTAGAACAAATTATTGATTCAATAAAATAAAATTCAGAGTTTGCCAAAAGTCAAAGTTCGACTTTGACTTTATAATTGAAGATTTAGTTTTCATTTGAGACTAGAATATTGAAAAAAAATATATAATATTAAAAAAAATTGTTTTTTTCGGTAGTGAACATAATTTAAATCATATAAAATTTAAAGTCAAAGACTTTTCTCAATCAGTATTTTTTGTCTCATAAAAATGAACTCTATTCTAACTTTAATCATTTTTTTTTGTCTTGTATTTTTGATTCGTTTATTTTATTTATTTTTATTATTTAAGTATGAACTAAAAACATTTGGCTGAAAGGAAGAACTAAGATCCATTCCAAACTGCCAGGGTATAGCCCGAACTATATTTTTAATAGATAAATAAATAAAGTCAAAGACCAAACTTGACTTTGACTTTTGACCAACTCTGATAAAATTTAATCAAAATGAAAAATTTGTTAATTTTTCAATCGAATCCATTTAAGAAAAATTAAAACATTTTTATTGATTTATTCAAACTTAAAAAAATTTGCAACTTTTGTTTATAGATATTTTGATATGGAGCCCATGAATTTACCATAATTTACGTAAAATATGATGAATTCATGGCAAATTGAAGTTTGAGATCAAGATCAAAAGATCAAAGTATAAATTGTAATATTTTTTTTAATAATAGAGAAAAAATAAAATTGTTTCAAAAGCAATTACTTGACATGTCATGTCGAGTTTATTTTCATATTTGAAATTTTAAAATGTGTCTTTTTATTGAGCTTTAATAGGCTTAAATATTTTAATTGATTTTAATGAAAACTTACTTTAAAGACAAAAAAATTAACTATTTTAGAATTTAAAATTTATTAAAGTAAAAAAATGAAATTATTTCAGTTTGAATGAATGGATATAAAAGTTATAAATTTGAATTTGTGAATTAATTTAACCTGAATTATTTAAATTATTGATTGTTTTTGTTAAATAAATACGAGATCAATCATTTTGATGTTAATTTGATAATGAACCTAATAATGTTTAGTATTTATTTCTTAAAAGTTATTGAAATCATTAAATTAATTAAGTTTTAAAATTTTAAATGATTTTTTTGATCTTAAAATTTGATCTGAAACTTCAATTTGCCGAATTCATCGTATCTTAGCTGCACTGTAAAAACTGAGAAAAAAAAATGCTTAAAAAATCTAACCTAACTTTTTGTTTAAAATAAAAAAATTAATAAAATTTAATACCTTGATAAAATTATTCTTGAATAATTTATGAAACAAATTAAAATAGTTTTTATTTTTAATTTTCTAAAATTTATAATTTAAATTTTCTAATGAAAAAACAATCATGTCACGAAACGTGTCAGTTGTTCTAGAGACATGGCAAAAATTCGACTTGGAGGCGGTAAAACGCGACTTGGACGACAAAGTAATCGAAATAGCCAGGTCGCTGGAAGATGGAGACGCTTCACGCAAACAACTAATCGACCAAACTAAAGAATTCCGCAAAACCATCACAGACGATCAGCGAAAACTAGTGGCACCAATTCTTAAATCATTCCAGCAAGAGGTCGACTCGGCCACTAAACGAAACAAACTGATGGAACAAGTTCTCTTGAAGCTGTACAAACAACTAATTGATTTGCCAGATCCAGTCCAATCTTTGGAAAATTTACAACGCGTCCAAAAGAAGGCCGAAAGGGCCCAAGATCTCGACATCGAAAACAAACAACTGCGCGAAACTCTGGACGAGTACAACGCCGAGTTTGCCGAGATCAGGAACCAGGAGGTAACCATCAAAAACCTGAAGGAAAAAATCAAAGAACTCGAAGAAAAAAGTGATCAACAGGTCCAAGCTAAGCTGAATGAGAAAGAAAAAGAATTGCAAAA
The DNA here is from genome assembly GCA_025491095.1 of Brachionus asplanchnoidis. Taxonomy (NCBI): domain Eukaryota; kingdom Metazoa; phylum Rotifera; class Eurotatoria; order Ploima; family Brachionidae; genus Brachionus; species Brachionus asplanchnoidis. Next base: position 3,811,752 of record JAILYF010000006.1, read on the forward strand.
ATTTTACTCTGACAAGGAGGAGCACTTGCAGACGTCTCAGTTGGACTTGGTCAAAAAATTGGGTGACACCGAATCTCGGTGTTTGAATCTGCAGAACAAGTTGGAAAAGGCCAACTCGGACTTATACGACCTAAAGTCCAAACAAGACGAAATGATCAATGCCAAGTCTTTGGAGATCGAAATTTTGATGCAGGACATAGACAGACTGAATGACCGAGTGGCCAATGCCGAAAGACTGAATGAACAATATGCCACTGAATTATCCAAGCAAAAATCGCATGAGCCTGTCCAGGAAAAGCAATTTTCTGTGGAAAATTTTCAAACATCCGCCCTGGAAGTTGAGTTGTCCGCCAAGGAAAAAGAAATATCTCAGCTGGTTGACGACATCCAAAAGCTGCAGCTCAAGTCCAACAAAACGCGCCAATTCTACGAGAACCAAAGAAGTCAGCTTGAAGAAAAGCTGGTCAACAAGGACAGAACACTGGAACAAATGGAATTTGAACTGGCAAAAAAACAGGACTATGACGAAATAAAAAAAGAGCTGATGATTCTAAAATCAATTGAGTTTAGTGAAGATATTTACCAAGAAAGTGGACTGGGAGCTCCGTCCGAGCAGCATTCTCAGAAATCGCTGGAAGTTTTGCTTTTGGAAAAGAATCGCCACCTGCAAAATGAGAATACACAATTTAAAAATCGTCTTGGTCAATTGGAGAGCAAGTGTGAACAATTGAGCACAGACAACTTGGCGCTGAACAGTGCCAATTCGGAGCAGAAAAGTCTGATTGTTCAATTGGAAAGAGACTTGCTCAAGTTGGCTCAAAATAATGAAAACAAAAGTGAGCTTGAGAGTGAGCTTGAGAGTGAGCTCAAGAACGAGTCGATGAATTCAGTGATGGGCATTGATGAGCAAACAGGTGAGTTGAGCAGAGAGAGCCAAATAGACAGCAGTTTGTTTAATATTGTGTCAAGTCAAAGGGAAAGATTTAGAGCTCGAGTCCAAGAGCTGGAAGGTGAAAATATGAGCAGTAAGCAACAGGTTTTGTTTTTGACCAACGAAATAGACAGGCTTAGGTCGGACAATGTAAAGTTATATGAGAAGATAAAATTTTTGCAGTCGTTTTCCAAAGGACCCAAAACGACATCCATTTCTCTGATGGATGATGACGACTCCATACCTGTTCTAAACAGATACACCACTGAATATGAGAAAAAACTGGATCCCTTCTCTAAATTCAACTACCGCGAAAAACAGAGGCGCTACACCGACCTAAAGCTGCATGATAAGTTTACACTGATAATCAGTCGATTTATTGTGTCCAGCAAAACTGCCCGATTGATATTTTTTGGCTACTTTTTTCTCATGCATTTGTTGATTTTCTTGAGTTTGTACACCATAGCGCACAATGACGCGTCGCACAGAGATTTTTCGGCCGAATGTGCTCATGCTTATAGAGATCATATGGCTCAAGTACATGGTCAAAAGGAATTCGAACCACCACATTAGAATTTTTTTTTTAATTAATTTTTATCTTTTTTTTCGCTATTAAATAATTTATCAATTAAAAAATTATTTTCTAATATTATAATATTGATCTTAATTTATTATTAATTAAATGGAAGTAAAATAGAAGTTTTCTGACATTTTCAAATAAAAGTTCGAAGGCATTTTTTGGAGTATGCCGAAGCTAATTTTCTTTTAATTTTTTTTTTTGTTTTCCGATATTGTGGAATTTCAAATACAAATTGAACCAGAGTTAATTTTATATGTTTTGTAATCAAAGTTTTGTAGCTAAAAAATATGATATTCTTATCAATCAATGACTTGATTTTTTTTTAAAGACAAATTTCAATAATATTTTTTTCCTTTCTGCTGAACGAAAATTCATTTGGCCATCTTTTTGTATTTTGATTAAATAAAAAAAAAAACAGAGTTTTTTAAAAGTCCCAAAAAAAGTGCAAGTCAGGACTTTTTTTTAATTTGCTAGATCAGACTTAATATTAAAAAATTTATATACTTTTGGGTTGTCTAATGCAATAGATTTGCCATTCACAGTATTTTCTTGCAATTTTAGCATAAATTTCTTCTTCAGTATTCAAAATTTTAAAGCCTGGACTTGGACTTTTGAATGAAAATTAAAAAAAAAAGTCTGGACTAAGACTTTTTAAAAAAAAAAATAAAAAGTCTTGTCTTGGACTTGACTTGAGACTTGTGACTTTTAAAAAACTCTGAATTGAACAATAATTGTTCATTTTTTGATAAAATAAAATTAAAGTTAATAAAGAATATTTAAAAAATGCTTCAGCATACTTTGTTGCACTTTGTTTGCCTAGAATATGTTGTTGATGTAAAAAAAAGACTAAAAATAAAATTTCAATAAGATTTAAATTGATTACTGATTTGATGAACTAAATAAAAAATAAAATAAAAAATTTTCATTTTATTTTTTATTTAGTGTATTTTTTTTATTCATTTATTTTATTTTATTTATCTTAGGCAAAAAGGATGCAACAAAGTATGTTGCAGATTGTTTTAAATATTTTTTATTTACTTTAATTTTAATAATCAAAAAATGAAGAATTTATGTTCAATTTGTATTTTAAATTCACAATGCCTGCTTTCCGATGGAAGCAATAATTTTAATTTTTTTTAAACAAAAGATTTGTGATTGTGAATGCTGTTTTTTTGGCTTATTTAAACACCAATTTAATGGACAGAAACTAGATAAATATACAAAACGATACAATAACATAAATAATTTGAATGACACTTAAAAGAAAAAATTCACTTTAAAAATATCAAAAAAAAATCATTTAAATATAAATATAATATTTTTAGTCCGTGAATTACACATAAAGTTACAAAGCCTAAATAAAGTAAAAAAAAATTAAGAATTATTCAAATGTTTGCCTTGGTCCTGCTTAACTTTTGATACACTAACTTTTAATTTACAAATCTGTCATCATAGAAATCCATTTAATTTCTAGAAGAATTTAATGTTTATTTAATCCAAATACAAACATTTTTAATGTATTTTTTAATTTTGATCGACTTATGTGATTTTGTACTTTTCAAGATTTATTTAATCAAAAGATCAAATAATTTTTGCTAAATTATCTTTTTTGAATTTTTATCTCATTTGGTCTTTTGCTATGGAACTCGTTAGGTGAGAAGTAGCGCTCTGTAGACCAAGTGTATTAATGAGCATTTAAGTTCTAGATCCACAGCGCTTTAGGCGGACTTCGAGATATTTAAAATGAGAAGGATTTAAAAATAAAAAATGTTCAGAGATTTTTATTTTTTATTTAAGATTTTAAATATATAAAAAAATTAAAACTAATAAATTTAAAACAGGCCTTGAGATATATTTTTTTTTTATAATTAAGATGTTAATTTAGGATATTTTAATTTATTTTTAATTTAAAAACATTTGTTTTAAATTTTCGAACACACTTTTTTGCTTGATACATTTTCTGCTCCAGCTTTTTACGATTGAATTCGAAAAAGATCCTGGAGCTTATATTATTTAGCTTTTTGTTGATCCTATTGTAAGCCAAATCAAATCCTGTTTGAAAAGCTCCAAAAAAGCCTAACCCTGGGTTCTTGTTGTATTTTCAATCATCATTTTCAACATTTTATTGCTTTTTGACTTTTTTGATCTAAATAGACTGGGTCCTTAAAGAAATATTTAAATTCTAAAATTTTTTTAATTAATTAAGTTTTAGAAGTATTTATCAGTATTCAGTATTAATATTATATTTAGAGTCGAACATTCTCATTAAGTACCATAATTTAACAATCTATTTAATATTTTCCGTATCAACAAGATTTATTATTAATCTAATATTAATTAATCTTTTTGACATAAAAAACATATTATTTTTATTGTTTTATTTTCTTGATATCAACGGAACACGAGTAAAGGGATCAAGACTTTAAAAAAAATTTTTTGTTAATTTTATATGTTTTGTAATCAAAGTTTTGTAGCTAAAAAATATGATATTCTTATCAATCAATGACTTGATTTTTTTTTAAAGACAAATTTCAATAATATTTTTTTCCTTTCTGCTGAACGAAAATTCATTTGGCCATCTTTTTGTATTTTGATTAAATAAAAAAAAAACAGAGTTTTTTAAAAGTCCCAAAAAAAGTCCAAGTCAGGACTTTTTTTTTAATTTGCTAGATCAGGCTTAATATCAAAAAGTTTATATACTTTTGGGTTGTCTAATGCAATAGATTTGCCATTCACAGTATTTTCTTGCAATTTTAGCATAAATTTCTTCTTCAATATTCAAAATTTTAAAGCCTGGACTTGGACTTTTGAATGAAAATTTAAAAAAAAAAGTCCGGACTAAGACTTTTTTTTAAAAAAAATTTAAAGTCTTAGGTCGGACTTTTGAAAAAAAAATAAAAAGTCTTGTCTTGGACTTGACTTGAGACTTGTGACTTTTAAACAACTCTGAAAAAATCTATTTATGCTCATTTTAGATTAATTATATAATGTGAATTTTCTCTTTTTGAAGAGAATATTTTTCTTTAATGAATTACTTACATTATTTAAGTTATTAAATCTTATTTTTTGTTTTTCTTGTTTGCTTCCAAAAAATTTTAGATAAATATAATTAAAATTTATCTATAAAATGAACACTTATTTTTAAATTTTTTCTTTTACAGCTTTTTCTATCTGTTAAAAATTTAAACAATATTTCTTTTTTTTCAGTACTTTTCTATGTGTTATGTGCAAGGAGCTACCATAGGTGACCTCCTAGTAGGCCACCTCTGCAAGCTAGTCTTGCTGTAGCTTATTTATATATTATAATTATTATTATTATTTAGTTTTCAAGCCTAATTTTATCGCATGGTTTATGGATAAAAATGATTTATTCCATTTTAAATAATTAAATATTCTTATTCCTGTATTATTTATCTGTAATCGTCAACTTTGAAAATAAATAAATTTTGATTTCAAAAAAGAAAAAAATTTTTTCAAAATTTCCTTGCCACTTTTGCTAACCAGGCGTTATTTAGTAATATGCATAAAAAAACTAGATTTTTTGTAAATTTTTTGAATCGTAGAATTAGTAAAAAAATTAATTTTTTGCTGAAATTTTAGAGAGTTTTAAGTTTATGTATACTATTAAAATTGCTCTAAGTATGATAAAAAAAATCTACAATCTGTGAAGATCCATAAGACATTCATGACCAATAATTTGAATTCTCAAAATCTGAACAATTCTGGGTTAAATAAGTGAAATCTTAAGTTTTTTACAAAAATAAATTTTCGTTTTAATAAATAACGAAAAAAATAAATTAAACATTAAAATTAAAATATTTTTTAATTAATTTATAATTTTCTCTTTGTATCGTAAATATCAAAATGTACTTATTATCAAAATATTCGGTAACATTTATGAATACTTTTTTTGTTGAAGAATTTTTTAAAATGTTTTTTTCAGAAAATAAAAAAAAGTTTTAATAAATTACACTAATAATTTTCTCGGAATGCTTAACATGTATTTTCGAAACATTAAATAAGGATTATGTCCCGTCAATTCTTTCGTCAACAATTTGTCTCATTCGTTTTTTGGATAAATATTCTTTTTAAAAAATGAGTTTTATCTATTTTTTTAATTTCGAAAATTTACATTTAAATTTATTTATCAAATTTCCCATTTTTCAAATTTCAAGTTTCTGTTGAACAAAATCTTTTGACAAATATTTTATATTCATTTGAAAAAGTTTAATTAAATAAAAAGCCTTATTTGGCACTCTTGTAATAATTTAAATCATACAAAAAATATTTTTTCAAAAAAAGAATTTTATCAAACCCTAAGCTTTTAAAATAAAAATTAAAAAAAAAATAATCTATGCAATGAGCTGGATAAAATTTAACTTTTTAACTCAATAATACAAAATGGCATTTAATTAAATTTTCCAGAAATTAAAACTTATTCAAAGCTTCAATTAAAATTAATGAATTCATTGAAATTAAAAAAAAATAAGCTCTCAAAAAATATTTAAATTATTAAAAAAATTTAAGATTTTTCTTCAACTATTTTTAATCTCATATTTTTAATTTACGGATATTTGAATAGATATAATACCTGAAAGGGATCATGAAATTTGAAACAAAATTTTTGGATATTATTTTATTTTTTAGCCTGTAGAAATAGCGTAAAAGTATTCAACAAATATAAATTTAAGCTACAGCCTGGGCTAATGAGGCAACTCTTGGCCATAAATCGGCGCACTCTCTAGCTACTGGTCCGGTGATAGCAGAGCCTTTTAACTCTCCTTTATTATTTACTATCACCCCTGCATTGTCTTCGAAATATATAAAAGTGCCATCCTTTCTTCTATACGACTTCCTCTGCCTGACAACAACCGCCGGAATTACTTAAAAAAATCATCTTTATTAAATTTATAAAAAAAATTTTTTTTAAAAATTATTTTACCTTTTTTACGCAAATCTGGCTTTCCTTTTTTGACAGTCGAGATGATCATGTCACCAACACAGGCGGCTGGTAGTCTGTTCAATCGGGCACCGAAACCTTTGACGGCAATGATGTTCAAATTTTTAGCTCCAGTGTTATCGGCACAATTAATGACAGCGCCCACTGGTAAACCGAGTGAAATTCTAAATTTACCACCACCAACACCTCCTCTACCTATAATTGAAAAAAAAAAGTGTCAACAAACAGATGAAAGCATTGATTAAATTGGATTTAAATGGTATACCTCTTTTGGTTGCCATTTTTTTGCAAAAGGTTTATGCTAGTTAGTAATTATCGATGCTTTTACTTTAGGTTATTCAAAAAAACTAAATTTTAGTTTTTTTAATGTGCTCAGTATTAGTGAATGCGCTAGAAGATTTTGAATGCATTTGGTCTACCAACGCCAATACATGTATTAATTCTTTGAAATTTTGTGCTCAAAAAATTTGCATGCATATTTTCCAAATTTCTTAGGTTCATAGCAAAAAAAATTTAAATTGTCTTTTTTTAGTTGTTCGAATCTTCCAATTTTTAAAATAAGCACCCTCATTTAAATAAAATTTATGTCAAAAAAATTATCTGATTTCAATTTTTTATTTAAATTAAACATAATCAAAATTACACAATTAAATTTAAAAAGAGATAAATACTTATTTGATTTTTAATTTAATTTTTTTTATTATTTAAATTATTAAAATTTTATTCAGATGAATTTCAAGAATGTTTTGCAAAATAGCTTGAATATTTATAAATTTTATAGACTATAAATATCAGCCCAAGTAATTATTCTGATAATTATTACATTGGCTTTGGCTTACTAACATAAAATTTCATAATACTTGAAAATTGGTCAAATGGTTACATATTTTTTTACCATGTCTATTTTTTTTTCAAAAATGAACTTTTCTAATCCGAAGTTAAGTTAAAACAGACAATTTTAAGATAAAAATATTTTTTTTAAATATAGTCTTTTTATTGATAGAAACTTAAGAATGAAATTTTGAAATATATTTTTTCTGATACAAAGCCCATAATCAGAAATGAGTTCGGATCTAGCTGAATTAAGACGTCAAAAAATTTTAAAGAACAGCGAGCGTCGTCTTCAACTTTTAATGGGTAGTCAAATTTTCAAATTAATTTTAAATTTTAAATTTTGATTATTTGAAAAAAAAGGACTTGAAAATGCCGAAAATCAAACTGTCCAAGTCGAAGAAGTTAATTTAGAAGAAAGTGTACATAAAATACTTGAAGACAAAACTACTAAAGTTTATCCGAGTGAAAAAAATCGCATTCACCAGCAACCAGAATCTCACTACATTTTATCCCATGAAAAAACTACTGAGGCTTTACCCGATGAACAAAAAGCCGAGAAAAATGATCAATTTTCAGCTTATACTTTCAATGGTCATTCTAATGTAGAAATTGTCCTTTTTTTCGTTTTAGCTTTGCTAAGTAGCACTCTTTTTTATTTGAAACAATCAAGCTTAATTTACCATGTATGTTTTTGGCATCATTAATTAAATTAAATTAATTATTTGAAATTAAAAGAATGTTTTGCTTCCATTTTTCACTTTGGAAGCTGCTCATTTGATCGTTCATCTTAAATATTTTCCGGTAATCTTTTTTTAATTCTTTTATTGTTTAAAAATAAATTTAAAATTAGGCTTATCATTTATTAGATTTAGATTTAATACAAATATCAAACTTTGTGCTTAAGTGATCACAAAAAATGTAATCTCATGATTATCATCTGCAAAATGATAATTTTTTAAATTTGTCAAAAAAATGAATTTATTTTGGTGATCAAAAAATTTTAATTGAATGTTTTAATAATAAAGTTAATATAAGTTTTTATATGGTGGAAAAGAAAAGCTAGGAGCAATTGAGCAACAAACATTGACAGAATCACAATAAAATATTTTCTGGAAGTTCTTTAAATAAAGCTAAAACTTTTTAAGCTGAAATCAATATTCAATTTATGCAATAATTAATAATTTATTGTAACTTAAAAAATTTTAGAGAAAATGCAGAGTTTTATAGAGACTATTCAATTTTTAAATTTTAAATTAGTTATTAATATTTTCAGAACTGTTTTTTTACATTGTTCAGTTTCTCTTAACTTTCTACTCTAATCAATTATTTGTTCTACCTTATAAATAATGATTAAAAAAATTAATGATTAAAACATTGATTATTATTTTTTTTCTAAAATGATCGTAAGTAATGATAACGATCATATTTTTTGAAAACTTACCACAAAGACCGACAAGATCACATTCTTTTGCATACCTCTGAATTATTAAAAATAAAAACGTAAAAACAAAATAAGTAAAAACATTTTCTCAATCCATTGATAAAATCGATTTCAATTTAGTTAACTGGTTTTTTGTAAAGTTTTGTTTTCATTTTATAACTTATTTTGAATTTTTTTAAATTTAATTGTGAATGCTAATACAAATAAGGTGCCCCAAATGATAAACCGTAGTTAGTCAAAAGGCTTTAAATATTAAAAAAAAACTCATTTTTGGGTTTTTCATGATGAAAAATTTGAATTTTTCAAAAAAACGATGGGTAATCTTATATTTTTGAGATGGAGGGGGTCCTTTTTTTCAAGGATTTTCGCCAGTTTTTCGGATAAATATGTAACGGATGTTTTTCGGATAATAACATAATTTTTTTTTAGCTTTTTCTGAAAATTTACATCAAATTACACTAGAAAAATAATTTTCTTTGATAGAAATAAGTTTTTGAGTAATTGATTGATGAAAAAAGAAAAAAAAATCGAAATTTTGCAATTTTGGTCTTTAAAATCTATTCCGACTAGGCGACCACTTATGTTAAGCCGAATTTTTTTTAAATTTTATTCTTTGACCAATTTGAAACAAAAGTTAGCTTTTTTTTTTTTTTGTTTGTTTATAATTTCAGTTATAAAACGCGCTAAACAAAACCATATTTTTAGCGTTTAAAATTTTTATTAAGTATTTTTGACATTTTTCATAGAAAATCATCAAAACTAAGTTTCTTTATTTAATTTTGTATTAAAATCTTTATTTTTTTATGGGTTTGAGGGCAACTGCTAGATTTAGCCCCGAATAATTTCGTTAAAACTTCTTGATAACTTGAGTCATTATTATACATATCAAATGCGACCCAAAATCTATTCCAAAGTTTTACATTTAACTTTTTATCTTTAAAAAGTCTTAATCCATCTTTAATAAGATCGATCCGAAAAACTGGCGAAAATCCTTGAAAAAAAGGAAAGCTAACTTTTGAAGAGAAAAGTTTAAACTTTCTAATATCAATTTATTTTTTTCATTTTAAAAAGAATCAAGCGAGAAATAGGATTTATAAAAGTGTGTTTTTGCAGTTTTTAATCAAAGTTTGACGTAAAATTACGAGTCAATTAGAAAAACTCAGTTCAAAAGACATTTCAATTTTATAGAATTAATTCAAATATGATTTTAAAAATAATTTTTGTAAGTTTTTCAAATTATTTTTTGGTTTTCAAATTCTTACCAAAAATAATAAGAATATTAGCAAATTTATGTTGTCTTTTGCAAAAAAACTAAAAGTTCTATATAAAAACTAACTAGAAATTTGAATTCAGCATAAAAAATTACTCCATGTTTCAAATTTAAAATAATTCTTAAAATTTATTTGGCTAAACTACGGTTTATCATTTGGGGCACCTTACTTTTGAAATAAAAATTCTCAAATTAACTTTACAAAAAATCAGTTAATACATTTAAATATTTAAAATCGATTATCAATGGACTGAGAAAAAGTTTTTTCAATTTTTTTTATTTTCTAAATCTACATTGCATGTAAAGCATGTTACATTACAATTATTTAAATTAAATCAAAGATTTATTTTAATATCTAAAGATAAACCTTTCGAATTGAAATGATATTTTGAATTGATCATCAACTTCAAGATGCCTAAAAATTACTACTAATTCATTGCAATTAAATTTTTTTTATCTTTTTTTGTTAAAAGTCTAATTTCTTTTTTGAATTAATTTGAAGGAATTTAGGAATATGCATTCACTCGACCATTTTGAAATTTAATTTTCATTTTTTTAATCAAGTCAACAATTTCAAGATTTTGGCTTTATTAAAAAAAATTCATTTAAAATGACTAAATTTGAATTGAATAAAAAAAATTCAAATTATTTATTGCCCTATACTTTTTGTATCACTAATTTAACTTCAACCAATTCAATTGTATAAATTTAATTATATATTTATGGAATAAATTTTAGTATTTAAAAATATTTTATTAAGATAAAAACACTTTTTTTTTGTTCGAAAAAAAATTTCATATATCTTAAAATGACTTCTAAAATTCAAAATACACGGCGCCTTTTTCATTCTTTTTGGTCCTTATCTTTATCTAGCAATTGCTTGAGTGTTCATTCTTTTGATTAAACTACCATCGGATTTACTTTCCAAATCAAGAATTTAAGAGTTTGGTGAAAAAATATATTATTTTCATTATAATTTTGGAGATAATTCTTATATCAATAAATTGTTTATTAATCAAAAGTTATTTTAAATTCATAAATTATTTTTTATAAATTAAATTTTTGTTAGATAAAAAAGTAATTTTAGTTACAAAAACAATTTCCTGTCTTACTTAAATTTTCAAAATTTTACTTTTTTTTAGTATCCATTAAATAGATAAAATCTTTCTGATTGTTATTGTGCTAATCTTTTTGATCTGATTCTTGTTTTAAAAAACTATTATTAAATGGTATTAAAAAACATTTATCAATTTTTACGCCAGATTAATTTGAATTCTTGCAATGACTTTAATTTTCCTGCGAATATTGGAAAATTATAACTGTCCAAAAAGCAATGGATAGAATCAATGATTGCTAAATTTTTCATGTATTATCATTTTTTTAAGTAATTGTCGGAGTGTTCTAGTTTCAAATTAAGTTTTTATATTTTTTTAATTCTCCTTAAAGGAGGTTAATTCACTTCAATAAATAAATATTGGTTATTTTTAAGAATTTTTTTTTAGGAGCTATTTAATATTTACATTTTGTGTTCAGCTTTGATATTGAGATGGCATTCCTTTGCAAAATAAAATTAAGTAGAATAATAATAATGTGGAAAAGTTTGGCTTCAATAAAAGAGTGCAAATTATAAATAAAATATTAGAATAAAGCTCCTTTGCATTTAAAGTCTTATTAATAATTTATTTTTAAATTTAAGGTTTATTTAAACTAAAGGTGTGTTTATATTCTAAAATTTATTTTTTTTCTTGTAGGCAACAAGCTCTCAATTTCAATTGTTCCGGACGTTGTTGCAATTATGTGGCATATCACAAAAGTCACTAAAAAAGCTAATGGTTGCTCTCAACTTCCTATTTATTTTAATTGACAATTTTGTTGTTTATATTTTAAGTTTTGTTTTAATCAATTTATTACTTAATACTTTTTTTATTGTAGACTAAATTTAAGAATTAAATTTCTATAAACAGACAAAAGATTTTTTAAAATTTAAAATATTTATTATACAAAAAAATGAACGATGAGAAAAAATTTGGAAGTTTTCGAATCTGCTTGCTACTCTGAAAACCAATAAATAATTATACTTTTAATTTTGTGGACATTGGTCTTGATTTTTTTAGATTTGCATAAAGTTCTTGCATATGTTTGGCTTTGAAATATTTCCAGTCAGCGGCTGTCTGAAGTTTTTTTTGCATTTCTTTGGTGCTAGTATAAGGTTGAAACATTTGCCTTATGTTTTCTTTTACTTTGTCATTAGAATGTCTCAAAAAAAAGTCTTTTTTAAGCATTAAAACTTCGCTTCCATTACTTATCTAAATTGAATTTAAAATTATCCAAAAAGCCAGCACCATTAGCAAAAAAACTCACCAAACTTAAGTTTGGATTTGGTACATTAACATCTGTCTCGTCAAATTTCAATATATTTAATCCCTGAAAAATAAATATTTTTTCAGAAGCCTTAAAAATTATAAAATAATTTTATTAAACTCACAAAGGTATCTCCCGCTTTGAGAGTCTGAATTTGCAGAAAAACTGGCTCTTGTCTTTCTTTGTTGGAAGGCTCGTTCAAATGTGTCACTGACCACTTTAAAAAAATCAAGAAATGAATGTTACAAAATTAAAAAATTTTCTTACTGGAATGTGTCTTTCGTTGCTCTCAATGCTTTCTCTTCTCAATCGTGTGTCCACTTTTGGTTCTTTCATTATTTTTTAATTAATTAATTTTTTTTAAATTTTTAAATTACTGTAAGTGTCTGTTAGAAAATTTTCTTTTGATATAGCTCTTCCTTGCAAGAGTTTACGCGGCTTTACATTTTCAAGCTTTTTCATTACTTGGCATGTTCCCTAAGTAAAAAATTTTATTTAAAAAATAAATTTGATAATACAATGGTGATTTGATAACAGTATTTTACGGAAAATTACGTATGATAAAGTAAATTAACCAAATTTTAATATCAGCACTTAAAAAAAAAACTTTAAGTGCTGATAACTTTACGAAAAATTTTTTTTTTTGAATTCTGTAAAAAGCACTAAGTTCATTTTTATCTCAGCTTTAATTTGGCACCATTTTTATTCCATTTGGATAAAAACTGAATGAGCTAGGATACTTTTTTTAAAAAACGCACAAAATCGCACAAAAGCAAAAAGACCATAACTTTGTTAATTCTTAATTTTTTTTAAAATCTGTTAATTTATTTGTAAAATTTAGTTGATCAGCTTTATATAGAGTACCTATACATCGAGACTGATAAACTATTAAGGAAGTGAAAATTTTTGGTCGTTTTGAATTTTACCAAATTTTTCTAAAATTATCGTAAAATCCTGATAATTTACGTAATTTTTCGAAAAATACCACTTTTTTATTTTCGGATTTTAGGTTAATTTACGTAAAATGTGGTAAAATTTGGTTAATCTACGGTATTTTACGCAATTTTTCATAAAATACTGTTATTAAATCACCCCTGTATTTTTTTGAATTTTTTTACAGATTTAACTACAAAAATGTATTCATTTTTTGCACTATCCGGAACTATTACTTGATTGCGCCTTTAGTCACAAAAATTAATAAAATTTAAATTTTTTATTGAAAAAATTAACTTGTAGTAATGAAAAACACAGCTGGTAGGATTTTGGAGCAAAATGTGAATGGGCCAGTCCTTGGTGAATTCACATTTTCGAAGAAATTGAATATGCTCTGGTTCCTGTCCTCGATTAGACATAAAAATATCATAAAAGTCATCTCTGCCTATTGAAATCAGTTCCATGGTAGTCAGTGATGTGACAGTCGCAGTTCGGGTTGTGTTGTAAAGAAATGCTAGCTCCTTTTAAAAAATTCAAATTTAAATAAATTTATAAATGACAGGTGTTAATTTAAATAAAAGCATTTTTATTTTATTTTAATGCGATTATGTTTAAATAAATAAAGCTTTGAATTCAAAATGAATTGACTTACTCCAAAGCATGTACCATCTCTTAGGACTGCCAAAATTCGATTTTTGACATCACCTGTTTTCTTATCTTCATCTAAAACGGTAACCATAGCTTTAAAAGAAAAATGTTTACTATAAAAATAAAATATAACAATGAAAAATTTCAAACCTTGTCCTGAGATTATAAAATAAAAGCTATCAGCAACTTGTCCTTGTCGGATTACTACTCGTTTTGAAGGTATTCTAATTTAAATAATTAAACAAATTCAAATTTTAAAAAAATCAGTTACTTTTGATAAAAAGCACATTTGCATATTTTTTCCTGCATGTTTACAGGATACTCTGCAAATGATTCCAATCTTAGCAATCCAATCCGCGCCTATTTTTTAAAAGTAAACTTAAGAGTTAAATTTTATTTTAGATTTTTATAAACTTTTTTTAACTAGTTTTATTTGTTCCGGAGTTCTGGTTTCAGGTGGAATTGTTAATGCATATTGAATGTCTCGACTCAAATCAGTCTAAAATTTAAAATAATTTAGTTGAAAGGAAAAAAATTGTAAAAATATGTTTTCTTCTTGATAAATAAATCATTTCAGTCGAATTAAATATTAAAAAATAATAAAATCAGTAAATTCTTAAAACTTTATACAAAATAATATTAAATAATTCATTATAAAATATTTCTATCAAACTAAAAAATTAATTAATAAACTAATAAATTTTTAAATGATAGAAATAAAACAATTTAATAAAAAAAGCTTTAAATAATTTTGATTCAAAGACGTGACCAACACTTTGATATTCTATTTTATATTAAGTTTAATTTACACTTTAATTGGTAAGTTACTAGCTAGTAAAATTAAGATCTTGGTCAAATTTAATTAGACACTTAATTACGGTTTTAAAATCGTTTTTTTTTTTCAAAAGTCCGAGCAAAGACTTTAATTTTTTTTTCAAAAAAAAAGTCTAAGTCCGGACTTTTTTATTTAAATTTTCATTCAAGTCCAAGTCCAGACTTTAAAATTTTGAATACTGAGGAAGAAATAATAATAATAAAAAGCTGAAACAAGTTTAACTTGTAGTAGCATTAGTTCAATGCTAAAATTGCAAGAAAATTCTGTGAATAGCAAATCTATTGCATTAGACAACCCAAAAGTATATAAATTTTTTGATATTAAGCCTGATCTAGCAAATTAAAAAAATAGTCCGGACTAGGACTTTTTTTTTTTTTTTAATTTTAAAGTTCGGACTGGGAATTTGAGAAAAAAAAATTAAAACAGTCCGGACTTGGATTTTTTTTGGGACTTTTGAATATAACTTTGATACTGACTAGCTATTTTATTCAATGATACTATTTGAAATAATCAGTAATAGGCTAAAAAATATTTATTAAATTTTTTTTTTTTTAAAAGAATTTTTTAAGACTTATTTTTGATTATTTTTTTTTTTAAATAAGAGTTTTAAGGTTAAGAAATTAATAAATAAGATTAATTTTTTATTATTTTAAAGTAATTTCTTTTGACTAACTTTGAAATCAATTAATACTGCAAAAGAAACTGCAATTAATATTTATTAAAAAAAAAAATTTGAAGTATCTCACATTTAAATTTGGTGATATTTAGTTTCTTGGTAAGATCTTAAACAGGATCTCCTTATGGCTCCCTAAAAAATCCTTTCCAGATCATAACCAAAATCTTATTCAGTTCAGAATAATTTATTGATCAAGTCCAGTATCGAACTCTGCAAGTCCTAAACAGTAAAAAGTAGGATTTTCGGCATTGTGAATTTTTTAACAAAAACCTAAGACAAAAATTTTTATTTTAAAATAGCTTTTTTGAAATGAGTCTAAGAACTGTTCTATAAACTCAATTTCCGAATCTTTTCCTTGATTTTTTCGACTTTTTTATTTAAGTCTTCAAATTACTTGTGTAGATCATATGTTATCGCTTTACCTCGCTTTCTAATTTAATATAAAGATTTGAGTACATCGGACTTAACTTGATCAAGATCGATCCTCTAAAATGCTTTCTTTTGATAAGGGTTGACTTATTTTTGAAAGATGATAAAATAAACAATTTATTATTTTAGTGGATTAGTTATTGGTAATAATGATATTAATAAAAGATTCGGAAATATCAAAAAAGCAAAATTTGTGACACGCAATTGAAAAAATAATTTTTTTTTTAATTGAATAAATGCAAGCAATAATTTTTTTATTTTGTAATTTTTAAAAATTCTTTTTATAATTTTTATTAAATTTGTGGTTATTGTAATCAAAATATTGTTTAAAATAAAAATTATTGGTAATATAACTAGGTTAGTGGAAAAAAACTGTGATTGTGATTAAAAATTTAATTTGTGACTGCTTTATTGAATACACAAATTAAAGTGGTAAAAATTTACTATTTTTGTGGTTTGATAATATTAACGCTCATTATTAATATATACTAAAATTTAAATAAGATTAAAGAATTATCAAAGGATCTAAACTAAAATTTCTTTTAGGAATAATATGAAAAAATTTAAATTAAAAATACGAAGTAAATGTTTGTTACAATATAAGCGTCCTTTTTTTCTAGGATTCAATAATATTCATTTTTTTCAAATTGTTATTTAAATTAATGTTAATTATATTTCATTTTCAAAATTATTATTTAAAAGAACTAAATCTACAAACAGTATTTTAAAAATTGCCAAAGAAAATCTTAAAATAAAAATTAAAATATTTAATATTAAAATCTTAAATTTTAATTTTAATCATTTTATTAAACTAAATTTTTTTTTTTTATATTACGAAAAAAACAACGTAAAATTTCTAATCATAACAAAAATTACCAAAAAGAATTATTTTTTGAATCAATTAAAACCTTTTTTTTACTGTTAAATAACTATTTTTAAAAATGACGTTAACACCCCTAAAAAAATTGATTTTTTTTTGCACTTTTAAAGAATATAAAAAATTGAATTTTTTAGCAAGATAAAAAAGTTCTTTTATTTAAAAATTTATCCTAATCAAACATTTTTATATTTCCTTGTGGAATATGTAAGACTTAAAATGAAAAATTAGCCTTTAATCACCACGAAGCTTTAGTAAAATTCTCTGTTTTCCTGTGATAAAAAATATAAAATGCTTTGTAAAAACTTGTCTAATTAATAAAAATAAAACAAAATATAACAATATAACATAATATAAGCGAATATATTTATTGAAAATGAACATGATTAGCTTCTCTAATTCTCAAATTTTAAATAAATTTTTTAAATAAATTTAAAAAAAAAATTTCTTTGAAATTTAACTTCACTTATTTATCTCCTAGATTTCTTTATTAATCTTATATTTTCTTATCTTTTTTGTATTATAGGTAAAATAAGGTAAAATCCTAATAATAACCCTAACCCTTATAATTCTTAAATGAAGTTCTTTGGGATTGCTGATACAAGATCCTTCACCAATTTCCTTAAGGGTTCATATCTGATAAATTCTTTAAGATTTTTAAATCAGGTTATTTAAAATTTTAATTTAAAATGACTAAAAAAAATCTTAGTAGTTTAAGAAATCCTAAGATTAAGAATCTTAGATGCTGCTTTTCCTTAAAGATTCCTCAAGATTCTCAAAAAGAATTTTTTATATGCTTTTTAAAAATTGTATAAAAATTATTTTTAGAAGACGAAAAAATACACCAAATAAATTAATTGTTAATTAATTGATAAAATTTACTTTATTAATATTCTTGAATTTGTTTATGTGTTTATTTTATCAAGGAGATGTTTATTTAATTTTTCAAAAAAAACTTGCCTCTTTTTTGGCCTTGTAATAATCTTTATTGAAAATGACTTTGTCTGAGTCAGTCGGAGCCGAAAATGTATCCTGTACCAATTCTGTAATGTTATCCATCTTCTGATTTTGCTGAATTCTCATAAAATTTTTTCTTAAAAATGAAAAAAATTAAAAAATAATCTCATAATGAAAATCGGAAATTATTCCCTAAAGCTCAATTAAACAGATTGCTCGAAACGTCTGAAAATAACTTTAATGTAATGCATAACCTTTGTTAAATAGAAATTTTAAATTCTTTTAATTTAAATATTGCCGTAGAACAGTTCGAGCAATTTTATTTATTTACTGTTAACAAACTGACAACACCAATATGCCAAATTGAATGAAATTTAAAAATAGAAAAATCAAATTATTCAAAGCATTGATGATTGTTCTTCTAGTAATGCGAACTATTTGTAATTAAACAAAAAATTTAAATTTGCCCTAAAGCCAATTTTATCTCCAATTAGTGAAAACTATTTTTCAGAAAAACTTAAAGCAAACAATATATTAGCGCTATTTTATTGTTATTTGGCTGTTAGTTAAAATTTTTAAGAAAAATTTTAAAAATTAAATTTTTTTTTTACTTGAATTTGTCAAAAGCGCAATCCACTAGCCGCAACAGGGCTATTACAATACGGACTTTGTGCCGAAAAAACTTTCTTGCCTTTAAATAAAGTAAAATATTTTCTTTATAAATTTCTTGCTTCATACTGTAAAATTTTTGGACCGTATTTTAAATTGTAATTTAGATCTTTGCCGAGTTTTAGAAGAATTTGAACTGGACAACTGGTACCGATAGGAGCCCAATGAAGAATGAGTGAAAAGCTCGCCAGACTCATCTGTCACATCTTGTTCATTTGGACGAATTTTTTTCATGTCCATTTTAGGGACGATGATGGTTGCTTGAGAAACAGGCAAAATTAAAATCTCTAAATTTTCCATTTTCTTATTTTTTACAAAAAAATTAAAGTGTTTACAGCAGGTACATAAACTAATCTGTTAAAACTAAAAACCACTTAAAAACAGTTTCTTAGCAAGCAAAGACGTTGATTAAATAATTTATAAACACTTTAATTTTAAATAATTTAATAGTTTCACATACTACCTGATGGAGTGCTGTTAGAACTAGCTGATGACGCTGAGCTAGAAGAATCTTTGTGTTTCTCTTTTTGTTCCATTTTTTCCATTAAATATTCAGGCTTTTTCGGAAGTATCATGGCAAAGTTTTGATCAGGACTTGAAGTTTTGTACTTCATGTTGTTTATACTTAAAATTCCCTGCTTTAAATCTTTATGTTTGAGAGTGTTTCGGCTGTGTAATTTGTGCCTGACAATTTCAAATGTGTTGTTGTTCAGAATACCTTTTACTTGTTTCATAAGACGAATTTCATCAGAGCTGTAGCTAAAATTGTTCCATAAGTTTTCTGTAAATAGATTTTTTCTCTTGGGTGAATGCGCGTGTATGCTCGGGAACACGTCGAATGCTTTCAAAAATTCCACTTGATTCCTTTTAATGGAAGTCATTTTCTATAAAGCTTAGAGTAAGTTCAGTTTTAAGTGAAATTAAAAAAGTTTATTTGATATTTTTATTTCCAATTATCATCGTAATTTAGTGTTTAAAATGTTTTTCAACAAAAAAAAATGAATGCAAAATTGGAGATTTTTTGATTGTACTGTCGCTTAAATAACTAAAAGAAAATTTAAAAAATTTTGAAAATCAGCCAAGTTCAGGACTAGCCCGGAAGCTAGTTTTTCTAAAAATAAATTTTCACTAAACTACAATTCTTTGTGATGGAAACAAAATATTGAACCCGCAGCGCTTCCATTTAAGTCAATATTGCTTAACAACTAATTTTACATTTTTACAATTTGGAAATTTTCCTACATCTTTTAGCAGTGATTTTTTCTAGTTGAATTCAAAAAATAAAATTTTATTGAAAAAATATCCCAAAAAGAAACTAATAGCCTTTAAAAAATATAAAATTGAAATTTAGATGAAAATTTATTAAATAAACATTGATTTAAATGACGACTTTAAAAACAAGTCTTACACTATCCAGGTTTAGTCTATGAATCTAATTGTGCATGATTAATAAATGACTCAAATTTTTCTTAGAATGTTTTTATTTAGCAAAAGATCAGAGTCTAAATTCAAAAATCAAAATCTAATTAATCATCAGGTCAGTGTTTAATTCTATTATTTTTGAGTTAATTCTTTTTTTTGTTTAATGATTAAAATATTTAAAAAATATGAAAAAAAGATGATAATTTAAAGTTATAAGATTCTTCGAATGTAAAATTTTGATTTAATTTTTTTTAAAAAATTTACAACAGTCAATGAAAAATGGCTTATTTTTAAATGTCTAAAGAAATTAAATCAATATCTTAAAAAGTTTTTAAAAATAGGCAAAAAATAACTAGTTTTTGAAAATTTTGTTTTGTCAATAATAGTCATAAATTTTCTGGATCATTTTTTTTTCGCAAAATTTTTTAATTTTTAGCTGCTGGTTACAAAATAATTAATTTCCTTAACACCTAAAACCCCCGAAAGTATTTGGTTTAACAAACACGCTTAGAATTGTTTTCTCTTGCTAAATTGATCAATTCAAAAACTTTTTAAGTAAGAGATTTTGAATTTAGTTAGCCCTTTGAGTTTTTATAGAAAAATCTCTTAAAGAAACTTGCTCTTTCATGAAATTAAAATAGAAACTTAATTACACTGCCTTGAGTTGTGGTTTCATTTTTAAAATAACTCTCGCAATTCACTATTTTTGTATTAACTTAAAATCTTAAATAATGTTTAATCATTTATTTAAAAAATTTTGACTTAAAAAATTCTAATAAATTTTTGGTGAATTAGAAGTTGAATTCGCATTTAATTTTTAAAATTTTCTTGTAATTTATTGAATGGAGAAATTAGAGGAAACTCATTTCCTAGAGATCTTCTAATAACAAAAATCAAGAAAAAGAATTTGTAATAGGAAAATTTTAAAAAATTGTTTGCGTTATTGCTAATGACAACATAATACCCTAAAGAAAAAGTTTTTTTTTTTCGTATATAAAAGTAAATTAAAAAGGTCCGAATATTTTTTTTGTAAATGATATTATTTACTTCATAAAACAAGATATATATCAAATGTGCTTTTTACTTAAGTAATTGTCTTATGATCATAAAAATTCAATATTATATATATTGGAGAAAATGAAATATTTAAATTTTATGCGAAAAACTATCAAGCTTTGCTCTAGAGTTAATTTTTTAGAGATAAAACCCAACTTTAAAATTTGTAAAATCTCAAAAATCTTGACCTAATCTTTCAAATAATTTAATGTCTAATAATTTTATATGATAAACGTCTTACGTTTATTCAAAATTTAATGGTTTCTTTCAAACACTTAAAGAAAGTGGAACAATTAATTTTGGAGGTTAACTTTTTAATTGAGTGTAAAATTTTAAAATTAATTACTAAACATAAAAATATTACAGCGTGATTTAAAATAATTCATTAATTTAGCTATTTTTAATTGAATTTTAAGATTTTTATTTTTCGGTGGATTAGTAGTCTTGTTTTTAATTCAAACATTTGTATTTCGTTTAGTTATTTAAGTTTTTTTAATGAAACTTGAACATCAAGCCAATTAGTTTTTTTATTTTTATCAACGTAAATTGGAATTTAAATTCATAATTTTAAAATTATAATGCTCTGCAACAAATGCTTATAAATTATTTAACTAAATATATTTTTCTTTGATAAAAATCGAATTTTTTTTCAATATTATTTTTAAAAATGTTCTATAATTTTGTTAATAATTTGGAATTATACTTCATTTTAAGTTAAAAATTGAGCAGCAAAAAATTTAAACAACTTTTGAACAAAATATTCCTTATCAATTGATTTGATTTTTTAATTAGTTAACATTTTTAAAAATTATTCTTGAGACTCTTTTTATTTTTAATTTTTAAAAGCATAAACCATTTTACCTGTTTTTTCTTAACAAGAAATTACAGATTTTTTTATTGTTATTTTAATTGATTCTTTTTTATTTGAGTATTTTTTTTAAACTTTGCCTAGGAGCTTATTGAGTAAAAAATTAGTTGTTTTTTATTTTAAATGATTAAAATTATCTCATCTTTGTTTGCTTAGCATTTTCTCTTTTAAAATTTTGATTTGTTTTATTATTTAGATATATAACACTTTCAGAATGACTCTTAATATTTGTGCACAATATTTTTAGTAAAAATTCCAAAATAAAATAAAAAAATAATAAAGTTAATATTGTGTGTATATAGAATTACAACATACTAAGTAGAATTACAAAAAAAAAAATTTTTTTTCCATTAAATCTTTTAAAAAATATTTAGTAAAAGAATACTTTATAAAAAAAATTTGCCAAAAACCTCTTCTTTTCTTCATGACAGCATTAGCTCGAGCTTAAGCTACTTCAGAATAAAATAAAAAAAAATAAAAATAGAGTTAGATAAAATAAAAATCAAAAAATAAATTTAAAAATAAAGTAAAATAGAGTAAAGTAAACTGAAATTAAAAGAGATATAAAAAGAGAAAAGAATAAATAAATATATATAAAGACGTTAACTTTTCTTAGAA
Source organism: Brachionus asplanchnoidis (assembly GCA_025491095.1). Lineage (NCBI taxonomy): Eukaryota > Metazoa > Rotifera > Eurotatoria > Ploima > Brachionidae > Brachionus > Brachionus asplanchnoidis. Next base: position 3,834,117 of record JAILYF010000006.1, read on the forward strand.
AGAATTTCAAGTCATTTATTAATTGGATGAGAACTTAATTTTTTGTCAATTAAAAAATTATGTTGAGCTTTAATGATTTTAGTTGCAATTTATCTAATAAAAGGTGTACATTTATTAGATGTGTTATGTTTTCATTAATTTAATTATTTTATTTATAATATGTTCGGAAAAAAATAAAGAGATAAAAATATATAATTTTTGGTGATATTTTATATAAATTTGTGGTAATTTTTACTAAATTTATTGTGTTCGATACTGACAGCCTTTCAGAATTTGAATTAAAAATATTAATATTTTTTTGAAAAAAATTAAAACTATCTCACAAAAACTAATTCATTTGAGCATCTTTGAATAAAAACAAAATAGATGCTTTGCTGCATGCTCGAAAGCTTAATCGCTAGGGCACAAGAATGTAAATTTAGATGATTCAACAAGTATCAAAATTAATCTTGGTTAAATTTTTTATTGTTTTTTAAATTTAAATAAATTTCTGGTAAGATTACATTTTTCAACTGTTGCAATTATACTTTAATTAGATGAAATCTTTAGCGGATATCATTTTAACATACTTGAAAATCTAATAAACACACTTCAAAGTATGGCACCCATACTTACAAAAACATCCAATGTAAATCATATGAAAAGACAAAATTAAAACACTATTTTTTTTTAAATCAATGATCATCTGTTGAAAACACTTACAAATGTAAACGAGTAAAAAAAATAAAGAACATTTATATTAACCTTAACAAAAAAAACAAAAAAAATCGAAATATAATTGAATAGGAAATGTTTAATTTAATTTTTTTTTTCAGACAGCTTTAAAAATAAGTAAAATTTAATAGTATTGATTGATTAAGCAGTAGATATATTTTTAGCTTTTATTTTAGAATTTTTTTGCTCTTACATAATTTACAAAGCTGTAAATCAGCAGACTTGTTAATTGAAATTTTAGTACAAAAACTACAATAAATTATTATCCCCAAAACAAAATGTTACATTTTTTTTAATTGTACAAAAATGGTTCTAAGAACAGTAATATATTTTACAGATTTTTAAAAACGAATTCTAAGCTGATTACAATATTGTACGGCGTTAATATTTTCTCTTCCGCCAATAACTAGAAAAAATCTGATTTAATAAAAACTCCGCCAAAGAAAAAAAAAAACATCTATTCCATAAAAATTGAAGCATTTTTTTGAAAAACTTATCTAAATGACTAAAAATTAGTATAATAAAATTAAAATAATCTTTTTAATTAAAAGTAATCAAAAAAAATTATCATTTCGGTTAAGTCGGATGATGTTAAGTCGTATGAAAATATTCATTTCAAATTTATTTTTCGGTTTAATTTGAGATCCTGCACCGAATGCAAAAATCAAAAAGTTTATTTTTATTTTTATGATAGAAACTCTATTGTTAATGCTCGATTAAATTAAAAAACTTTACTTTACACGAAATACAACTTTGACGCATGTGGTGTAAGTTAAGAATGTCTTAACATGGGCGAGATGGTATTTATTGCCTGTGCCAAAGTTGTGATTTGGGTTCTGAGGCTGCATTATCCAACGAGGGAATACGACACGTATTTAGAAAAGTTCTGATAAATTTTGAAAAATGAAATTTGATCAAAAATTTTACTTTGCCAGTTTGACAACAATCAATTCAAGTTTTTTTTAGATCTTCTTTTGTATCTTTTTGTTAATCATTTCTAAATTAATTGTAAAAAATATAAAATTTTCTTTTTTTTAAAATGGGGACTGAAAAGAAGGTCGAAACGACCGTTCGGAGCTGTCCTGGGTTAAACCCAAAAATATTTTTTTTTAATAAATAAATAAAAAATTTCTAAATCAACTAATTAATTTCAACAAGTAGGTAATATTTTCTCAAAAAAAAAATAATTTTTACAAAAATTTACAATAAATGTCTTAACAATTTAATTTTGGCAATTTTTATTTGAAAAAATTTTTTTCGAAAAAAGCTAAAAATTGTGCACAATATTCATGCTAATTCATTTCAGGCAAAAACCAGTCAATTTTGGCAAATAGAAGTTTCAGATCAAGTTTTAAGATCAAAACGATCGTTTAAAATTTAAAAACTTAATTAATCTATTGATTTTGATAATTTTTAAGAAAATACTACTAAACTTTACTAGACTTGTTATGTATGATAATGGTTCATATTCAAAATAACATAAAATTGATTTATATCTAATTCATTTAACAAAAACAATCAATGATTTAAATAATTCAGGTTAAATTAATTCACAAATTCAAATTTATAACTTTTAAATCCATTCATTCAAACAAACAATTAATTTCATTTTTCAACTTGAATTAATTATAAATTTTAAAACATTAAATTTTTTTGTCTATAAATTAAGCATTCATTAAAATCAATTAAAAAATTTAAACCTATTAGAGTTCAATAAAAAAGGACATTTTAAAATTTTTTATATGAAAATAAACTTAACATCAAGTAATTGCTTTGGAAAAAAATTATTTTTTTTCTATTATTAAAAACAATATTAAAATTTATATTGTAATCTTGATCTCAAACTTCAATTTGCCTCAATTTGTTTAAAATCCACCAATAATGGATCGCAGCATTACTGCAATTAAATATCATGTTGAAAAATAAATAAAAAAAAACTGCAAACGATAGAAAAAAAAATATTTTATTAAAACTCGAAAAGGCTAAGTTTAAATTAAGACATTAGAAAAATAAAAAATCTTTTCAAAAAGGCACAAGGTGATAAAAAAATTAAACAATAAAAGAGAGAGAGAATAACAACAAAAAAAAGCTATTTTTTAATGTCATTTAAGCTAACAAATTGTAAAGACTAGGCTCATTTATTTAAATTGACAAGAACATGAGTAAATCTTGGTTAAATCGAACACAGCTATTTGATTGTGCTGGAACTGAAATTAAAGCCTCTTGAGAGCGACCCATTGTCAATCAAATGTACCGGACTGGCCGCAAGCGGCTGATGCTGCTGCTGCATCTGCTGCAACTGCTGATGAGTGCTTATTATTTGGTTGATAGATGGCGGAATTCTAAACTTAGTAGTCTCATTAAAAATGGTATTTATCTTCTGCTTTTTATTTGATTTATTGGTGTCCGATTTTTCACTTTTTTTGCCCAATTTTCTCTTGTTTTTCTCCTTGGCCCTGAAATCGTTCACATCAATAAATGTTGAGTGTTGAGCTTTGGCCTGTTCTTCCTGAGAATCGTTTACTTCATCCATTTCATTTTCAAAGTATTCATCATCTTCGTCATCATCATCGCCAAAGTCGGCCTCATTGGTAAAGTTTTCGATGCAAATTTTGTTATCAGATAACATAGCACTATTTTCGTCATCATTGCACGGAGTTAGACACGACTGAATGAGGTTCTTGCCAGTCTCGCTTGTGATCATGGGCTGAAGCTTTTCGGTAGCAAATGTGTACACATGACCGGTCTCGCTGGCGACCAGCAGCATCACTTGGGTGCCTGTCAGAGTGGACAGTTCGTATGCTTTTTTCATGATGCCTGTCTTTCGCTTGCTAAATGTTGTGTAGCGGCGGATTTTGTTCTCTATAAATTCCATCTTGATTTTCACTCTTCCTTTGGTCTTTTTTGATCTGTTCAACTTGGCGTAAGAGTTGGCTAGCTTGAAATTTTGAGGGCCATTTAGACTGGTGTTATCAGCCTGGGTTCGTTTGTCGTGTGATCCTGCTACTTGTTCTGTGGATTCCATTTTGATTCTTAGTGTCTAAAGGTTATTGAGCATCTAAAAATTAAATATTTTTTAATTTTATTGGAATGTTGGGCTCGGTGAATTAAAAAAAAATTTTAAATGCAAATTGAGACGTAATTAAATTCGGTCTGATATAGCCTTGCTGAATTTATCTATTCTAGTTATCTTAAAAGCTACAAAATCAACTTTAAGTATTCATTTTTTCTTATTGATGTTAACTTTGAGTCTTAGGCATCATACATTAGAAATAAATAGATAATTTATTATTATAATATGTAATAGGGAATTTTTTAACATTACTTTTGATCTATATTTTTCTTTTTGCAAACGGAATTTCTAAATTAACTTAACTTTATTCGATAAACTTAAATTACTGATTTTTCACCAATTTAACTAGATGAACATTAAAATACCTTTCTTTTCATTAAGATTGCTTAATTAATATAAAAAATAAAAATGTGTATTTATTATAGAACCTAGAGAACCCATTGTATTGTAAACAATGTGGAAAATAGGTTTTACTTTATAGTAAGGAATTTATTACATTTTAGTTATAATGAAATATTTTTTGTAGTTTAATTTGTAATAATCATCAACGATATTTATTTCAAGTGAATAGCTAACTTATATATTTTTACATCATGTAAATTATGGGTAAAGGTAAGACATTTAATCAAAATAGCCAAAACAATCTACTTGAAAAAACTTAACAGTCCTGAAAAATTTAGAATACCAAATATTTGACTAAACATTTAATAAAAAAAAATTAAGTTTTCTTAAATTTAACTCAATTCTTAACGGAAATAAATTTTGGTTAATCTCTAATCGAACATAATAGTTTGACTTTATTTTTTATTGCCAAATAAACTTTAAATTTTTGTGAAAAAAAATTTTCAGAGATGAATCTTCCCATTTTTAATATTAACCTTTTTTATTGAAATAAATCCCTCATATAAAAAAAAAAAAAAATCAAATAAAATAAAAGAATTAAAACATTAAAACTTTTCAATTTCAATTTTATATATAATTTTTTGTTTTAAAGTCAATATTTTCTTTCCCAGTCAAGCTAAAAACGATGATTTTATGTATGTTTCATCTATGAATCATCTCATTTTTTATAGATGAAAGATGTTTTTGGATTAAAACCAGAAAATTTTCATTGTATTCTCTTCAAACATTTAGAAATGACCCAATCATGAAAACCTTAACATTTTCATCTTTATTGAAGAGGTGCAGACTTGTGCGTAAGTCAAAAATTAAAGTCATTTTTTGGTAAAGTCAAAGATTTGACTTGACTTATTTTTTTTTGATTTTAAAGTTAAGTCATTTAACTTGACTTGACTTAGAATGACTTGAATTTCAAAAAATTTAATTTGTGTTTTCGAAGGAATTTGATAAAAAAATCATCTAATTAATTTTCTAATATATATAATGTTGTGTCCGAGAGATAAGAACTTTCCTAACTGAGTTTAATTTATATTGATTCTAAGGGTTCTAGGGTATACTAAGCTGAGTTTTAATTAGAGAAAATAACTAAGTTTTTTAATTAACTTTTATTTCAAATAACAAATAATAACAAAAATAACAAGAACAAAAGGAAAAAGTAAATGGTTAATCTTATTAAAGGCCGGATCTCGTTGTGTATAGGATGAAACGGAACATAAAGAAAAAGAGGAACAAATAAGTAATTATAAATAATATAGAAATAGCTTACAGAGTAAACAAAATTATAAAGAGGACTTCACTATAAGTTATGTAAGAAATTAAAGAGAAACAAATTATAAAATGTAAAGTGATCCATAGTTGTGAAGTGTGTTGTTTAAATATAAAAAAAAAAGACTAAGTTTAGAAAAATTAACTTTAACTTGCTGAGTGTTGCAGTTTATATTTGCAACAGTTAGAAATAAAGACTGGTTGCGAATGCAACAATAACATTAACATTTAAAGAATCATAATTAGGATTGGATGCTTGTTACTCGTTTTTTATTGACTTTCCCAAAAAAAAATTCAAGTCATTCGAAGTCAAGTCAAGTAAAATGACTTAACTTTAAAAAAAAATCTTAAGTCAAGTGCCTGACTTGACTTTGACTTACTGACTTACGCACAAGTCTGGAGAGGTGATGGTTTAGCGGGTAAAACAACAGCTTATTGCGACTGAGGGTCCTGGTTCGAATCCATAGTTAAGTCAAATAAATGTAACGTTAGAAAAAAAAAATAAATTATGGATTTGAGCGTGTTCTTTCAGTTTTGTGCTTCTATTTGCCACCTGATTTGAATTCATCGCCAAATCGTTACTCTGGATGATTGTTACCATTCATCTAAAAAATGGAACCTGGCATTAGAACAGCGATTATCTTCCCATGGGAACGTGTCAGGACTCGCGAGTCAAGGGGACTATAAATAATGGCGTCGAAAGACGTAAGTAGCGAGTATAAAAAAACTCTGTTATAAGCAGCAATGCTTCTGCAAGCTAACCAAATATAACTTGGGATGTTCAACAAGAGGTTAGACTTGTCGCAGAAAACTATACTCCTACTACTATTTCATTCTTGAATTATCTCATTAATTATGAATGATTTTTTTGGATTAAAACCAAGAAAAAGTTTATGAACTAATTGATTTTATTGTGATATATTATTGGTTCTTTGTAAAATTTTTTGCTAAATAGATGTATCTATTTTGACTTTGCTTTTTCTTTAATTGGCTTGTGTCAACAACAGGCCATCCCTTCTTCTCTTAGATTGCTAAATAACAACATGTTTTTATCATGAGAAGACTTAGTTTATCTAAAAGCAATCAACTCTTATCAGTCCAAATTTAAAAAAAATACGTTAACGACCAAGACGGGTCAATTTTGACCCAAACAAAATAATAAAAATATGAAAAAAATTTACGCTTATTTTTTTTATTTTATTTTGAAAATCAAAAAACTAATTTTTACTGTTTTTAGATATACCTTAAAAAAATCAACTTTGATTTTAAATAAATAGTAAAATACTGTAAAAATGAGGAAAATAGTAAGAAAATTACAAATTCAGTCAGATTAGAATAATTACATACTCTACTAGCCGAAAGATATGAAGCTGATATATTTATTACTTCTAGAACTTTAACTACACATGAAGCCGATAATTAGTGTAAATTCTTAATCAATTGTGCATCTAGTGGTTTTCCTCTTAAAAAGGGATTTAAAATAAAGTGTAGATAAACTTTGAAAAAAATTGGAAAAAAAATTTTTTTTTGTAAATTTTTTATTATTATCTTCTTAAACATAATTTGAAAAATTAAAAATTTTTTTTTAAAGATTAAATAAACTATGATGTATTAAATTATTTTTTCATCGATTATTTTCGATCGAATATTCTAATTTTCATCGATGAATTTAGATGAAATGGTTCCTAACTCATTAATGATTCTCATTCAATTTTCAACGATTAATAATCGTTTTTTCTGTGACTGGGGAAGGCTAATGCCATTCAGACAAACTCTAGGGAAACCCAAATTTATTTTTTTAATAAAAAAAAAATGTCAAATTTCCTAGAATAACAGATGCTAATAAGTCACTGAGATTGAAACGTTTAAAGTTAATTTGACTAGGTATATATGGAAAATTAACTAAACTTGACAACGTTCTAAAATATTTCGATTTAGTTTATTGTTTATATAAAAACTATATAAGAAAAAATTTATTGAGTCAATTAATCCATTGTTTATACATTTCTTTAAATTTTCAATAGCTTCTATCGATTTTTTGTTGTTGATTGTGCAATCATCTATTCTAATCAAATTATTTACATATAAATAATATCAGTTATGCTAAACTATAAATATGATTTTTTTTGTTAATAATTTTAGTTAAAAAATAATAAATCGCCTTAACTTTTTTTATCGGATCAATTAATCAACTTAATTATTGACCTGAGGAAAATTTGAACAGCATTTATTTTTTTGGTTGATACAAAATAAATTTACTGGAATAATTAAATCTTGAATCGTTTTTCTCGAATTTATTTTATAGCTTCAGAAATTGATAATATTATAATAAGCTTTTTTTTTTATCTAAGTCCAAATTGATTTTAAGAGCCTTAAGCACCTCAGAACGGTATTTAAACTTTCTTCAGGACACTGTAAATTTTGGTATAAAACACTTTTTTAAAGTAAAATAATGCTTAAACTTACAATTTTAACACGATCAAAAGAAATCAATAAGAATAATATCAGTTATTAGAAATAAGCAATTTAATTTTTTATAAAGTAATTTTAGCTAAAATTTCAGTAATATTAATTAATTAAAATTAATTTATTTTTTAAATTAAATTTACATAATCTTTGCGATAACTTATGATTTGAGAACATTTTCTCAGCTCTTGTGATTACATATCCACTGAGTGGTTCATTTTTTATAAAAGTAAATTCACTTTTTTAAGTTTATTATGTTTAATAATTTAATAAAATATTTAAGATTCTAAATTATTTTTAATTTAAAGAAAAATAAAAATTCGGTAAAATGAGCTAAAAAAAAACTAAATTTAAAGAGTTGACAATTTTTTTAATTAGAATTAAATAAATTATATCATAATAAGTTTCAGACTCAGGCTAAAATTTTTATCTGAAGTATTAGCAAAATCTCAAACTTTGAGCTTTTGAATCAAAAAAAATTGGTCAAATTTAGAATAATATTCTAATTAGTGACCTATCAGCTGATCTGATCAAATCTAAATAAACTCAATTTGTGTTATTACACTTAGCCTAAAAATATGTTAAGTTTGTTTATATCAAAATAGATGTCTATTTTTGAGTTGAAAAAAATTTTTCATCTTTAATTAAAAAATTTCTAGAGTGAGTTTGAAATATTTCCAAAAAATATTATGGCAAATTTACCTGAACCATACAATGAGTCTTTTTTACCACTAATTCAAAAATTTTACTCTCTAGAAGCCATTGGTAATTTAATATTAATTAAAAGTAAGTTTATTTTTCTTATTTTGAAAAAAAAAGCGAGAGAACCATGGGATCCAAGCACAATTCTTTTTGTACCATTAAAAAAACAGATTCTTTTGGAAAACGGTGGAGCTGAGACATTTGCCACCGTAATTTATTTGAGCATTTTGAATTTAAATTTTGAGATCAAGCGGGTTAAAAATGTAAATGAAATTTCTCCATCAGGTTTATAAGGAATTAATTTAAAATATAAAAATTACCTTTTTTACATTTAGGTCGTGGACCTTTGTTAAAATGCGGAAAATATTCAATTGGTGAATATGAATCAATCGTTAATTTTTCAAATTTAAAAGTAGTTAGTTCAACTTTATTTTTGTGGCCTATAAATTTTTTTAGGGTAATCGTTTGTTGGCTAATTTTTTGGATTCATCAAAAAAAAACGAAATCAAATCTTACATGCTTTTGATTCAGAGTTCCTATTCAAATACACTTGTGAGAAAAGTTTTAAGCATATTTTTTTAAAATTAATTTTTATGTTTTCAAAGAATTACTTTCTCTGGAAGAGCGATTCTGTCCAAAAAGTAAACCATTTTAAAATGAAGAAAAAAAGTATGAATCATTCTTTTATTAGGCAATTAAAGAATCATTCAACAGTGATTATCCATGGCCTTTAAATTTTATTCTGTATTGGAATGAGTATTATTTTAAAAGAAAATACTTAAAATCAAATAATCTGTGGGACCTGAAAAAAGATAAAGTAAGCAATAAACAATTTTTTAAAGCAAAAATTAATAAATATCGAATAGGTTATGCATCGCTTTAGTGAAGTAAATGAATGTTTGAATACGAAACTAAAAGAAAATGCTTATCTCATTGGAAATAAGTAAAAATACGATTTATTAAATAAAATAAAAATTTATAAATAATTTTTTATTAAGCATGACTGAAGTTGATATATTACTTTATAGTTTTATCAAGGTTTTGACTATAAATTCTGTTTTTGACGAGCTAAATGCATCACTTTGCGATTTGACACATTTGAAAGATTATTTTGCTAATATGGACCAAAGTATGGCAAATATTTTACAAGAAAAATTAAATCTTTATTAAAACAAGTATTTTAAATAAAAAAATTTTATTGAATAAAATTCTACAAATTAATAAACCATTTTTTATGATAAAAATAAATTGAAATAAAGCTCCAAAATATAGAGCCCCATAAGTTAAGTAATAACTTTGATAAATGAGTGTTTGAAACGTTCCATTGGCAAGGAAATGTGGACGAAAACAACGAATGACACACGTAAAACAAAATAGAATTCATTCCTAGATAAATGAACGGATTACCGGACCAGAACGATTTGACATCTATTATATAATAGAGAAATGCATAAATTATAAAAGAGCTAAATCCAGTAATTAAAGTATAGGTAAGAGTCCAAAGATTTTTGTTCACTGGTATCCAACCATTGGACATGTCAAATTGTGTTAAAGCTGAATAAAGAATGAAACACAGTGTACCCCAAAAAGTCAATGATATTATTCTATTCTTTGGACTTTTGAAAAAAATAAAACTCCGTCCTGCATGAACACCTAAATAGGTAAGAACTACTGAATTGAAAATACCAAATAGGCCCTCTGGATCAAAGGGTTCTGTTGTTTTATAAATTTTTAATGGAGTAGGTCTGTTATAGAGATGCGATTTTCCAAAAATTATTTTATCTAAATAGCCTGCTATGCCACCCGTACAGTTATAATAAAGACCTTTTTCATCTAGTCCACCTGGTCCCATGTAACCTCTCGGACAACCTGGCACTTGAGCGAGAAAAGTCACTAAGGACCAAGAAAAAATTGTTAAAAAAATAAAACAAATATGAAATTTAGACCATATTAGATCGGAAACAAAGTATTTCCAGTCTTTTTGTTCCTTATCTATTTTAATTTCTTTGTATAAAACAAGTTCTAGAACAGCTACTATAAAATAGCAAAGTGAAATTCGCTGCAATACGCCAAATATTCTTAATTTAGATAATTCTATGCCAAATCTAGAATTAAGCATGGTTCCGATGGCAAACATTTTTAAACAACGCACTAAAATTTTCTTAAATATAACAACTTTTTTATTATTTTTCATTTGAGAGTTGATATTCATTGGAATTGTGAATCCCATAATCCATAAAAACCACGGAAACTTGAAAAATTAATTCCTTAAATTTTTATTTAAATAAATAAATATTCAAATTCTTACAACAAAATCAGCAAGTGTGATACCATGCCAAGGAACATGCTGCATGAATTTGTAGCCACCAGATCCGTAATTAACAAAAATCATCAGAAACAAACTCATGCCTCTAAAAGTGTCTAATGAGCGAATTCGTTGTTTTTTATTAATCTCAGTTTGGACTTGAATGAGACGCTGATCTAAACTAATCTCTTCAAAATTTGATACTTTTAATGACCGGTTTATTCTTTTTATCAATTCCTTTATTTTGATCTCATTTTTTTCCACCAAGATACAAATTGTTATAAAAAATCCAACTAGAATGCCTCCTAAAATAGCCCAAACATTGGGTCTTTTGGGATTTTTCTCAAGATTAATGCTGCAATCATTTTTTTCAATATTCATTGAATATATTCCACATTCGCCAAATTTTTCATATTCAAAAGCACCACAAATTTTTCCCAATCTTGAGCTGACATTAAAGATGTAGCTATAGTAAGAATCGATAGTAATAGACGCGTTAAAATTTTCGATTATATCAATTTTCTTTAGTAAAATTAAATCGCATTTGTTACATATTGAATATTGATAAAAAATTTCAACATCTTCTTTTATTTGATCAGATACTTTAAACTCCAAAAGGGCCGTGTCCATGTCGGTACACTTCCATTCGGTTTTATCAGTTGGTTCATTTTGGCATTTAAAAAGCAGGAATAAAACTGTGATTTGAAAATATAGCATAAATAACCTATTAAAATTTAATTTTAAATTCATTTTTAATAATAATGCAAAATAAAAGAGGATTTTTATAGCTAGTTAATAAAGATAAGATAGTTTTATCTATCTCAGATTAAGATATGAATTTCTAGTATTTAAAATTTTTGAAAAATAAATATTTAAAATTTTATTGAATTGATTAATTTAAACATGTTTATGTGTTATTTAATAGTAATAAAAATTTTGCTAAAATAAATTGAATTAATTTTAGTTTAATTTTGGTTAGAAAATTGGCATGATGATTTTTTGTTGAAGTTTTTAGGATATTTTTAACTCGTTCGATTAATCTATTAAAAATAAACTAATTGAATTTAGTTAAATAAAACAACAAGAGCGTTCTGAAGGTGCTTAAAATAAAGATAAAGTTTTTAAGCAAAAAAATGTTTTAAAATAAATAAATGCGAAATTAATTTGCCTAATTTTAATAGAAGTTTATTTAACATGCTTTTTCCACTTAAAGAATTATTTTTTAAATCTTGAGAAAATTTTTTTTTAAATTGTCTCTTCTAAAAAAAATAGACCATACATTTTAAAATATATTTTAAAAATTAAATTTGTAAAGTTACACAAAAAATTGATTAAAAATCTTTATTTTATAAATAAGAAGTAGATTATTATTATTATTATTATGCTTATACGTTTTTTTTTAATATTACCTTTGAAATTTAATACAAAAATATAAACAAATATGATAAAAAATTAATTTTCCAATTACAGGATGGATAGTGCAACTAACTTTTTTATTTGGATCAATTTCAGAAAAAAACAAAAAAATTTATATTAAAAGGTATAAAAAGATTTTAAGAATTCAGAATTTAAGATCTAAAAATTCAAATAATCAAACTCATTATCGCCAAAAGTCACTTTATACAATCTCTTATCAGATCGTATTTTGACAACTTCTTTATTTGCGAAGAATGAGGTGACGAGCTAATTAAAAAAACGTGAATATAAAGTACCTTTAAATTCAATAGAAAAGATAAAATCATTGATATTCTGAAAAATTATCGATGCATTGATTTCAATACTTTTGATAAGTACGAGAAAATTCAATAATAAACAATTTATAAATTAAATTAAAAAAAAAACTTAAAAATTTTCTCAATCAAGTATTAATCTTAAAATTTTTGAATATCTAAGAATAAATGAGCTCACCACGATATATCGGCACACAAGATATCAAGTTATTGTAATTATTAGAGGTCAAAGGCAGAGTCGAAATTTGATTCGAAATGAAATTAAATTTTAAAAATATTTTTTTAAATGTATTTTTTTGGCTCTCGACTTTTTACCCAACAAATTTTGTAAAAAATCCAACAAATTTAATATTATTTTAAGCAAATAAAGCTAAAAATAAACTTAATTGAATAAAACAAAACATTTTTTATATTGGTTGAACACATTTATTAAATAAAGATAAATTTTTAGATTCTGCAATAAAAACAATAAAAGAATAATATTTTTATGATTGACTGTAATCTAGTACTAAATGAATTTAATACTATGAATTTAGTACTAATGATTTTACTCACGGATTTTACTCAAGGAAGAGGAAAGGAAGAGGAAAGGAAGAGGAAAGGAAGAGGAAAGGAAGAGGAAAGGAAAAGGAAAGGAAGAAGTGAGAATTTAGTACTAATGAGGAAAGGAAGAGGAAAGGAAGAGGAAAGGAAGAGGAAAGGAAGAGGAAAGGAAGAGGAAAGGAAGAGGAAAGGAAGAGGAAAGGAAGAGGAAAGGAAGAGGAAAGGAAGAGGAAAGGAAGAGGAAAGGAAGAGGAAAGGAAGAGGAAAGGAAGAGGAAAGGAAGAGGAAAGGAAGAGGAAAGGAAGAGGAAAGGAAGAGGAAAGGAAGAGGAAAGGAAGAGGAAAGGAAGAGGAAAGGAAGAGGAAAGGAAGAAGTGAAGAAGAAGAGAGGAAGAGGAAAGGAAGAAGTGAGGAAGAGGAAAGGAAGAAGTGAGGAAGAGGAAAGGAAGAAGTGAGGAAGAGGAAAGGAAGAAGTGAGGAAGAGGAAAGGAAGAGGAGAGGAAAGAAATCGATGAAGTTAGTTTTAAGATGTACTGTACGTGAAAATAATACTATAAGAAGTTAATACTAATTGAAAATTTTATCTATAAAAAACAATAAATGCCGAAAATCAAATTTTTGCACATTATATACAATTGAATTAAATAGAACTTGACTAAAAAATAAATATAATTGATTTATCATTTCTTTATAAATCCTTAGTCGGATCAATTTTAGATTATTCTTTTCCTTGCTTAAATTCATATTTAGAAAATAATATCAAAAAACTGCAAGCAATTCAGAATACAGCAGTCAGATCTATTCTTAAGTTAAAATATGATACTCCCTCCAAAATCGTACATCATGAGGCTTTTAATAAACTAAAATTACTAACAGTCTCGAATCGGCTTTTTGAATTGAGTGAGAGGTATGTTGGGACTTGGGTTTCCATTGGTTGTAAGACTGGTGAAGGAATACAAAGAAGGTTTCGAATCAAGATATATTGACTACCCAACTCCATTGTGTAATTGCTACCTTACTATTTCTTCTTTTTTTCCTGAAACTTGAACTATTTAAACATGAGCCACATGTAACAATCTTTTCCTATTTATGTATTTTCAACTTTCATTTTTTTAGCTTATTTACTTTATTTTGATTCTTTTTTTCATCTCATTTTATTAACTTTAATTTTATTTTTATTTTATTTTATTTTTATTTTATTTTTTTTTTACTTATTCTGAAGGAGCTCTAGCTCGGTACAGAAAACAAATAAATAAATAATAATAAAAAAAGAAGTAATATGAAAGTATTCCTATTTATGTATTTTCAACTTTCATTTTTTTAGCTTATTTACTTTATTTTGATTCTTTTTTTCATCTCATTTTATTAACTTTAATTTTATTTTTATTTTTTTTTATATTTTTTTTAACTTATTCTGAAGGATCTCTAGCTCGGTACAAGAAAACAAATAAATAAAAATAAATAAATAATTATTTAATGTAACAATCTATTCCAATTTATGTCATTTCTACTTTCATTTTTTTAGCTTATTTACTTTATTTTCATTCTTTTTTATCTCATTTTTTTAAACTTTTATTCTGAAGGAGCTCTAGCTCGGTACAGAAAACAAATAAATAAAATTTTGAATTTTATAATTAAAGGCTAATTAATATAATTAGATGACTTCTTGTATATATATAAACCAATCTTTGGTGCTCTTCAATTAACTTAAAATATTTTAAAATTATCTAAAAAACTCAAATCAAAATAAAATTTGAAAATGTCCAAACCAACTTTAATCCAAAGTAATTTTGGAATCGAAGGTAAGAAAAAATCCCACACAGTGGTTATCTTTGAAAACCAAATATACTGGTGGAAAAATTGTAATAAATACCTTTCCGAAAAATTCAGCGAGCCGAAATGCGATCAAGTTTCACTTTCCAAACATCGAGACTCGCGCTCGACAATGAACATGGCTCCAATTCTAGAAATGCAACGAGAGAGGCGCCTTGAAGAAGCAAATAAAACAAAAAGAATCGAAGCCCGTATTGCTCTAATAACAAAAGATCAAATCGAGGAAGAAGTCAAACGGATTTGGCAATCAAATGGTCAAATGGGAAAACGAAAGCGTGTTAGCAAGAATGATAGAGATGAAGCTCATAGAAATATTGTCAAAAAAATTCGAATCGAAGAAACCAACAATATGCACTTAGATTTTTTGGAACGCAATCGCAACCACAATTTTGATAATTACTTAATTAATTTTCTTTTATCTTTTTTTATTTTTTTTTTCGATCCTTAATAAAATAAATTTTAATGTCAACAATTTTTTTAATTATTAGCTTAAATTCTTAATAAGAGAAAAAAATAGTATTAAATAAGAAAAGTATAAAATTCTTGTAGTATATATTTCGCTTAGTACTAAATTCCTTATTTTTTATTTATTATAAAATTCATTTAGTACTAAAATCATTAGTACTAAATTCATTTATTTATTTATTTGTAAATCTGTATCGAGCGTTAGCTCCTTCAGAGAAAAATAAAATAAATAAAAAAAATGATTAAAATAAAAGTAAATGAATAAAATAAGAATTAAAAAATATAGTTAAATAATTGAAATTTGAAAAGGAATTAAAATAAAAGAAAAAAAGAAAGAAGAAAAGAAATAAAAAATCGTTTTTGAAAGGCAGAAAATAGACACAAAAGTTATATCGGTTTAGTTTTCAGGAAAAAAGAGTCTATGACAAGTAAGCAATTACACAATGGAGTTGGATAGTTAACAAATCTAGATTCGAAACCTCGTCTATACTCATTTACCAGTCTAAGAAGTAATGGAACAGAATTAGTAAGTCCAGCCCTAACATATCTTTCGCTCAATTCAAAAAGTCGGTTCGAAATTGTATAAAATTTTAATTTGTTTTGGGCCTCGTGGTATAAAATGCTTGAGGGGGTGTCAAACCTTAGTTTAAGAATGGATCGAACTGCTGAATTTTGAATAGTTTGAAGTTAATGTTAGTATCAGATAAAGAGTTTAAACAGGGAAAATTATAGTCTAAAATGGAACCAATAAGCGATTTATATAAATTTCCAAATGTTTTGTGATGTAGACGCCAGATTAGATAAAATTTTAATTAAATTTAGCCTAGAGTTGCAACGCTCTTTTAATTCATCAATCAATGGACTAAAGGTTAGCCATGAGTCAAATCTAATGCCTAAGAATTATATTTCGTCCTGTCGCTTTAAATTGTCCCCATATATTTTCAAATCAAGATTGAGCTCTTCTCTTGTTGATTTTGTGAATATCATGTAAAAAGATTTTTCAATTGAAATCTTCATTTTCCATTTTGTTAACCATGGTTCTAATTCTTTAAGTTAAGTATTGATCCTATATTCAATGTTTCTTTTAGATTTATAGATAAAAAAGGTAACTAAGTCATCAGCGAAAAGAAGAGAGTATTCATTATTTGTTTTGTCTTTTCTTGGTATATCGTTAATAAAAATACTAAATAGGAGGGGGCTAATTACTGAGCCTTGAGGTACTTCGGCTTTGATTGGGAAATCATTGCTTTTTTGTCCATTCACATTTACACAAAATGATCTTGAGTTTAGAAAAGATCTGGTCCAAGAAATTAAGTACTTTGGCAATTGCATTTTGATCATTTTGTACACAAGCCCTTCATGCCAGACAAATGCTTTTGATATATCAAAAAAAAGACAACACATTTTTTTTTCCTGTTAAACGATTCAGTTATTTTTTAAATAAGAAAAAAGAGATTGTCCGCTGTGCGTCTATATTTTCGGAATCCTGATTGCTCTTGAATGAGTAAAAAATTTCTCTCAATGTAATTGTAAAGCCTTGTATAAATAAAGCGTTCAAGTAATTTGCCAAGACAACTGGTCAAACTAATAGGGCGATAGTTCGACCGATCCTGTGTTGGTTGAGCTTTTTTGGTATCATTGTTACTTGTGCTTTTTTCAAGTTATATGGTATTTGGCTAGTTTTTAAACTTTGATTGAAGAGGTTTAAAATGTCATAAGGAGTTGACTCAGGCAGATTTTTGAGCATTAAATTGTGAATAAAGTCAGGACCAGATGCTGAATTTTCTTTAATTTTATTAATTGCAAGTATTATTTCAATAATGGTGATGGATTCGAAAAGATTTTTCTCGTTTTTTTCAGAAAAAAATTTGAAATTTCATAGTCGACTTCGTATTCCGTGGTTGAGTTAATTAGGTCAAGATTTGGAGTAAACGTTGAAGCCAGTAGCTCACCAAAAAGCTGTCCTTTTTCTTCATCTGATTTGTAAAAAATTTTATTTAAAACTAAATTTGGTATCATGTTTGAACTTTTTTTTGTTCGAAACTTGTTGATTTTGCGCCAGAACGGCCTAGTTGATAAAGGATTTTTACCCATTTTTTCGATTAAATTGAGCCAATTTTGATTTCTATACTCGCACAGCTTTTTTCGTAAGTCACTTGTAAACTGATTGAATTGTGTTTTTAAAAGTAGACATTGAGTTTTTTTAAATTTTCTCTTTACTTTCCTACGTAATTTTATTACGCCGACAATCTCATGTGGTAGTTTTGATTTATAAAATTTGTTTGATTGTTATGGGATGTTTTTTTCAGCTGCTTCAAGGATATTTTTAGTAATGAATCCATTTAGTTCATTGATATTTGAAGGTGGTTGTTATTGATTAGAGCTCAAAATTGCCTAAAGCTGCTCCAATCGGCTTTTTTAAAGTCAAGTTTGTCTTTTGCTTGTATGTCCATTGTAAAATGTTCCACTGAGAGGCATCTCCGAATCGGATAGTGATCACTTGTCATGTCATCGTTGTCAAGGACTTTGAAGTCAGTAATTTTGTCTAAAAGTGAAGAAGGTGCAAGAAAAAGGTCTAGAATTTCAAAGTACTGTCTGTTAAAAATATTGAAAGTTGGTGACTTATCATTGATTACTGAAACATTGAGCTCATTTAAAACTCTTTCAAGTACTTGACCATTTTCATTTTTTCCAATACATCCAATTTGTTTTGTTTTCGAATTGAGGTCTCCGCCAATTTAAATTTAGTGCATTTTTTTGAAATTTTTGAGAAAAGTTCGAAAAGAAGAACTTTATTAGGAGGGTTGTATAGGCTGAAAATGGAAAAAGGACAGTCTCTAAGCTTTATTTGAACACACAAGAGTTCAAGTGAAAAATTATCAAATGAGGAGTCTATAGAAAATTCGATACCATTCTTAATTAAGATTGCAACCCCGCCACCTCTCTTATCTCGAGGTTTATCAATCGATTGATAATTTTTGAAGTCTAAGTAAAAATTGGAATGGGTCGAGTCAATTTTTATTTCATTAAGGAAAAGTATGTCAGGGGATTCCTTAGATAAAAAATGTTCCAATAGTTCAGTCTTACTGGGTAAATGATTACAGTTCCAATGGATAATTACTAACCTGTCATTTGAAGTGGATTTTATTTTTTTGTTCATTTTAATATCGTTTAAAAAAAAGAAAAAAAAACTAATTCATCGAGTTTCGCTTCGATTTTGGACATGATTCTGATCCGAATTCGTAATTGAGTTATTCGAAATAAAGCTCTCAAATGCGTCCTATTCTTCTTCGCGACTTGTCAACTGTTTTTTCGGTTGGTTTTTCGATTTGCTTTCTGATTGACGTTTGGGACGGTTTTTTGTAAAAACTAGAGTGTGATTTTTTTTCGGATTTGATTTGTTCTGACTAGTGACCTGCAACTGGTCGTCACTCGGTTTTTGACAAATAAAATTTTCTAGGACTGGGGTGTTAAGACTGGTGTCACTTGATGCTGATTTTTGTTCCATATAACAATTTTCGGAAACTTCTGGAGTTTTTGGAGATGCAGTGTAGGACTCAATATTTGCTGAAGGTTCAGTTTCATCAGATTCATTGATATATAGATCACTATAGTCAATTTTACTACGCTTAAGTGATTTTAACTTTTCAGCCAAAGAACATTTTGGGCTAAAGTGTCCTTTTTGTTGACATTTGCCACAAGTTGACTGTTTGAGTGGGCACTTTGCAATGTTGTGCCCGTCATCATTACAAAAGTAACACTTTGGCTTTTGTCCAGCTATATTAAAAACACATTTTAACCCATACATAACTGTTGGTCCAGATAACTTTGAATTATTGGATCGGCATCTTTCGAAAAAGAGATTTTAACTCGTTTGACTCCATTTTTAATGGTGCTGTCTTTATATGTTTCTTCCGAAATGTCTTCAATCTTGAGTCCATCGATTTTCAAAACGTTGACAAAGTTGTGAAGTAGTTGCGTGTTGAAATTTGTGGGTAAAAAATGAATTCGGAATGTACAATATTTTCTTGGATCTATAACTTTGTTGGCGTCTTCGAGTTTGAATTCTTGATCGTTTAATTTAACTGGACATTCGAACAGATGGTTGAGTTTTAGCGTGGAATTGAATTCGATTATCCAAAATTTGTTTGAAGCAAAATAGTAAATCGATATGATTTGATTTTTTTGGAATCGACTTAAGACTTGGTCAAGTAATTCGAGGATAACTTGGTGGTTAACTGGTTTATCAAGCTTCTTGAGGTTCAGTTTCAGCGAATTTTTAAAATTCCATCATGGAATTTCCTCTTTGTTGGTCGAAATCGCACGCGACATTATCAACTCGAAATTTATGTTAATTCTTTTCAAATTTCAATTTTTTAAAATTTCAATTTTTTTCATAAATTTTTTGTTAATCTGATCATCGATCATCGATTCATAGTATTAAATTCCTTTAGTACTAAATTACTGAATACCATTTTTATTAACTGACAATTAATTTTATATTCAATTAATAAATTTCATTTAAAATTGACACCCAGTCTTTAATTACCTAATTTATAGTAGAAGCTATAAAAACTTTCTCAACTCCGACGATCAAACGCTCAACGACGCTGAAAAATTTCCTTTCAATCAAATTTTGTGAGACAATTCAAATAAAAGAAAACGTAGAAAAAATATTGTCTACCAAATCCCAATAGAATACGAAAAATCTTCAAAAAATAAAAGAGAGAATTAGTAGAAGTAAATTTAGCGGTAGTTATTGAGAAAAAAAGAGCAAGAACTCGAACTAATTGACAAAGTAAAAGGAAGATGCTTTGTATCGGAGTAAGGACATTCAAACCACCCCGCGGCTAGAAAAACCTTTGATTCTGAGTCAATGAAAAGAGTTGAAGAATTGCATAACCTAGGTTTTAAACCTCAGTCAAAGAATAGTCAATCAATTGATTAAAGATTAACTTAACAAAATTATCAATTTGTTTCGCATTAAAAAAATACAACAGATATGTTAGGGCAGGACTGAGCCATTCTGTTCCATTAACTGTTAGACTGGTGGAAGAATAAAACAAAGGTTTCGAATCAAGATACATCGAGTACCCAACTCCATTGTGTAATTGCTACCTTACAATTTATTCTTTTTTTCCTGAATCATCAAATATTTAAAAATATGTATTCTGTTACTCTCTATCAAAATTATTTAATTTTAATTTTAATATTTATCTACTTTTTAACTTATATTATTTTTACTTTATTTTTTATTTTTTTTTATTTTTATATTATTTTATTTAACTTTATTTTAATTTTTTTTTTCTAATCTGAAGGATCTTTAGCTCGGTACAGATATTAATTTTTTATTAATTTCATTAAAATTTACATTTAAATAAATAATAACACTTTAATGAAAACGAAAAAAGGTTTTATAAATTACTTTTTATATTAACTATTTACATTTTTTGAAAAATGTTAATAAAAAAAATTTCGGTTTATCTTTTTTTTTCTGAAAACATATATTTTGGATATTTTAATTATGTTTTGTTTGATTTTATAAATTTATTTTTGGTTGAATAAATTTGTTTATTTTTTATTAAGTTTGTTGGAAGTTTACATAATTAGTTATATTAAAATATTGTCATTTTTTTTCATTTTTTTAATGTTATTTTTTTGCAATTAATGAGCAAGGCACTTCAAATCATTTAAAATGCTTTGCTCACTCGCAACAGTTAGTTTTTAAAAATATTTTGAAAAAATTTCAAAATGTTTGCTTAAGAAATTTCAAAAAAAGTTCACAAAAATAATTTTTTTAGATTGTTTTGTACTCATCTATCAGAATCATATTAATGCCGATACAAAACTGGTGTATTGGAGGTATCATTTGAAAAATACTATATAAGCTAACGCATAAGCTAACAAATTAGCCCAAGTAAACATTTTAACGATTCAAAAATGAGAAACGAATGCTCGTGTAACCCAAAATAATTTTAGAAAAAAAATAACTCAAAAACTATCTAAAACATATTTTGTTTTTTGATAATTTAATATATTTAATATTTCAAAATAAAACATTTAAAAATCTTTAAAATATTTTAAGTTTAAAATTAAATTTTGTTTGGATTTAAAAATTGTTTAGAGATAAAAAAATACATTTTATTTAACTATTAACTATTATTTTACGTAAACAAAATGTTTATGGATAACTTTTTTTATGTTATTAAAGAAATCAAATTTATAAACGATCTGTCATTTTTATGATTTTTAATCAAAATTTTTAATTTTTTAAAAATTACGATCAATTTGATCTTTTGAATTCAGAAAAGGTTTAATAATTTTTTTACTATACGAATAAATTAATTTCTATGAAATGCTAAATTTTAAGCAAACTTCCTTAATGCAGCAGTCGCAATTTTCAAAAAAATCTGCAATTTTCTGCACTTTGCACGCCATTAAAAAGTATTTCAATCAGCTGTACAACTGCTTTGTAGAGTTTTTGCAGACTTTCATTTCCGGATTAAGCAAAGTTTCTTAATCATCAAACATTTTATATTTGTTATAGTTAAAAAGTTGGTCAAGTTTTTCTGAATTGAAAAAATTTCCCGAACCCAGAAATGTCGCTGAAATGATTATAACAAGTCAAATCTAATTACATTTTTTAACTAAATTACAGTTTAAAAAATTTATGAGATCAAAAAACTTTTCGAGTTTTTATAATAATTAAAAAATTAAAAAAAATCTAAATAATTTATTTTTTATTTTTGAAAATAAATGATTAAATAAAATGAAAATCTGACTCAAAAACACTTAGAGTGTAAAAATGTGTTTTAATTTTTAGATCAAATTCTAAAATATTTTTTTAAATTAAATGACTATATTTTTTCTGACAAAAGCTCTTGTATACATGGTCTAGCGCTTTTTTATCATCATTTGCCAAACTTTTAATCACATTTGTAAATATTCCTTCATACATGACAGAATCTTTATTTTCCGAGTGGTAAAGTCCGAGAACATGACCGATTTCGTGTAAAAGAACAGTTTTTAGTGAAATATTACCACTTGGACTTTTCGATTCCATCCAAAATATTTCATTATTTACATGTATAGTAGCCGGATATTTTCTGTGATATTTAAAAAATGCATGGGCAGCAGTGCCATGAAATTTCCTATTACAATTAAGATGACCACTTTTGTCATTTGTGAATACTACTTTTATATCTGCATTTAGCATAGCTTCAGAAAAAACAAAACATGATACCGATTGCCAATCCGAGAAAGCATCACCAAGCGCTTTTTTGGCTGCCTCGAGCGATGTTTGATTTTTATCTGAAACATCACCTGACAATGAATAGGTAAGATTGTATTTGGACCATCGAGCCATTCTAGGTGTATACCTGTATCTCGGTCTCTTGTATGCATTTGAGGTGCAAGTTTGCACTATCAGGCAAAGAAAAAGGAGAATTTTTCCAGACATTTAATCTTATAAAACCAAATGAGATGATTTTAAGACATTAACATTTAGATAAGAACAAGCAAGTGTTTCTTCATTTCGTAAATATTTAAAGGTTATGTAATTTTTGAAGAATTTTTTAACAATTTTATTTTCTTAAGTTTATTTTATAACAATGTTAGAATAAACTAAGTGAGATCAAGTCAAATTAAAAGATAAGAAATAACATTAGCTCAAGGCATTAACTTTTTTAAAACTAATAAAATTATTTCTCGTTAATGTATTATTCATTTGTATTCTAATTTTTGAAGTATTAAATTATGTAATATTAGAAAAAAAGATAAGCTGAAATTTATTAAAAAAAATTGGTGCTGGTTCAACAAAGTTAATTTTATCTCAATTGAATAAAAAAGGTGAAATATTTAAAAAAAAATTATTTTATTTATTTTATAATTTGGTATCTAAAAAAAGTTGCTTTTATTAACTTTGCCATAACTACTAGAGATAAAGTGAGTCCGAAAAAAAGGTAAACATATTTGACAATCGAAAATTCCATTTCATTACTAATAAGAAACAATGTGCAACTTCCGTTTGATGCTATATTTAAACCATATTGACCACACTCAATAAATTGATAGAAATCAAAATTGTTGCATAGTTTATCATTTGAAATGTTTTTAAATTTTTGAAAAGTGCTAATCTCAATTTTGTACGAATAAGCCGAATTAATGATAAGTCTGAGGATGCTTGTACTTGAATTTATTGTAGCTAAATGCTTGGGGCCGCAATCATCTGATTCCAAACAAGGTTGGTATGAATAGTGTAAAATTAGATCTTGTGATTTTTCAAAGATTTCACTTGTATTCTCGTAGGTAAAGCGAAACCAAAGTCTGTCCAAGTGGTCATTACAAATGAAATCGTCTGATTTGCTTGGATCCAGAAGAATTTTTTTGCTCTCAGTAAAAGTGATGACAAACATCACTTGAATTATCATTAAAATCATTTTTGACTGCCGTTCAAAAACACATTCGAAATAGAAAAAAATTCATATTTTTTATTAATGAATATTTGTAAAAAATATATAAAAAAATGTGTTTTTTTCTTTTAATTAAAGCTAAAACAACCAGATCTAAAATTGTTTAATATTTATTCAAATTAACATAATTTCAAACAAACTTCTAGTTGATTTTTTTTTAATTTAAAAAATTTATACAGTGTTAGGTATAAAATATAATAGATTTGAGAATTTCTTTTTGTAGCATAAATAGCTTTGCGTTGCCTTTCATTTCAAAACAATCCGATTTTGATATTTAAATTATTGATTTTTATACATTTAAAATTTATTTACTAAAAACATTTCTTAGAACAAATAGATCATTAACAAAAAAATAATATTTAATCAATCCATTCTGCGTTCAGAAAGTTGGCACATTTTTTCAAAATTATTCTATGCGGAGGATAAAAATTTTGGTCGCATAAATCCAGCCATTTCAGACAGTAGTTTTCTGTAGAAAAATCTTTTCGAAAAGCTTGTTCAACTAGAGAAATTATGTTGTCATTAAAATGGTGGCAATTTTCAGCAACTACTTCAATCAGAGAATTTTGTTTTTTTCGTCCATCATTCAAATATCCCCTGTAAATTATTTTTGAATTAATAAATATCTGCTTGTAAAGACCTTTAATCATTTCATATTTTTCATTTGGCAAATCTTCTTTTTTTGGACACCTTATAACACTTGGTTCAATGTTAAAAATAGTTTGGCAATTTTTGACTCGAGAGTGGCCACTCGGAATCATCCAGTACTTGTCAGATGAGTGCTTTTTAAATGCTAAGATTTCAACAAAAGGCCTATTGGTTTTACTGACCATAAATTCAGCACAATTTTCACCGTTTTTATACCATTTGAATTTGGTGATCAAAGTCATGGCATACTTTTCCAATTGATTTGGTACTGCCCATTGCTCGTTCTCTGACATTTCTTCGCTTTGGCAACAGTTTGATCTATTAGAAGAAGTAGAATTACCATCTAGTACTTCACAAGGAAGTGTTAAGTAGGCTATTACTTTTTTTTCATTGCTGCTTGACTCCTTTTGTTGGTGACATGCTTTAAAATTAGGTGAATTCTTATCAACCATAACAAATAATTTTTCGGTCATTTTTTTCGTTTAAAACAAAAAATTAGAATTTGACTACAACTTAATTAATTAAATAAAAAATAAATGTCACCAAAAAAAATTAAAAATTATTTTGCTGAATTTTTTGTTTAGTTGTTATGACAAAAATTTTAATATCATTTCAAGTATATTTTTTGATTTTGATTTTTAAAATGAATAGAAAAATAAATGGATAATTATTTTATAAAATTATGTTTTCTAAAAAAAATTTTGGATGGCTAAAAATTTTGATAAACTCCAAAATTATTTGGACTTTGAGACTAATTTAAATTGTCATGAATTGATGATTGACCATGTTTGCTTGTTTTTTTATTTTAAATTTTAAATTGTTTCGCGTTGAAATTCAATCGACCTGAATTTATCCATGCAAAGCTTTCTCCCACTACTTTCTTCATAATTACTCTAATTGCTAGCTACATTTCGCGTAAATTAGAATTTTTTCTTAGCTAGCCACAAAGCAAACCAAATATGACTATCATTTATAAATTGCCTAAGCTATTTACTTGAAAAAAAAATTTAATTTGGATTGTATTAAATTTTTATTTTGAAAAAATAAAATCTTTAAACATTGTAAATTTTTACAAATGGGTGTCGCGCCATTGAAGTATTTCGATAAAGTAGATAAAAAATTTTCCCAAAAAATTTAGCATATTCTAGATTTAAAACTTTAAGATATCTAAGGGTCCAAAAAATTGTGGAGAAGCCTGCAATCCTCGAAGTAAACGTGACAGCACTTATTCAAATTTTTACTTCGATTTCGATGAAAATTTATTCAATAATTTTTATCTAAATCCTCAAATAATCTATCGAGTAAATAAAAATTTTTGAAAAATTTTTATTAAATTTTGCTTTGTTTAATTTTTATTAGCAAGGAACTTATAAAAACAAAAGCAAAGAAATTTTGTCATACACTGCGTACAGTGTTTTGGGACAGGGCTCGTTTGGAATAGTATTAAAAAATTTATTTTTTTTTAATTTAAAAAAATAAAAAAATCATTTTACTTTAGGTTTATTTAGCCAAAAATAATAAAAATGATCTAGTCGCAGTAAAATGTAAATTGCAATTGAGTGATTACAATTTGATGCAAAAATCAAATATGCTGTTTAGAGGTGAACTCGAAGCCTTGTTCAATCTAAAGCATAATTGCATAGTAAGGTATATCAAGGGATAAGAAAAAGATAGCACACTTTTTAATATTTATTTAAAGGCTTTTGGGCGTTGAGATCGAGTTTAATGAGGTGGTATCCCTGGTCATGGAGCATATACCTGGTGAACCAATGGACAAATTTATCTATAAAAATCACAATTTAAATGAAAACTTGATTCAGTTATTTACCAAACAAATTGTATCTGCTATTGCTTACATGCACTCTAAATTTGTCATGCACAGGTTTAAAGATGACATAAAAATGTGATATTTTTTAATTTAATTTTTTAAAGAGATATAAAAAGCTCTAATATAATGATTGTTTCCAATACATGGATAAAACTTATTGATTTTGGCATGGCAAAACGTTTAAATGTTGATGAAATTGGTTTTAGTACTTCAACATCAACCATGGTTGGAACTGTAAGCTAAAATTGAAAAAAAAATTATAAAAAATTTTTAAAGCTTATTTGGTTTTAGATACCTTTTATGGCTCCAGAAGTTCGCAATTTTCAAAGCTATAATTCCAAAGCTGACATTTTTAGCATTGGAGCTCTAATTGTAAATTTATCTGATAAAATCGAAATTTTTTACTTTAAAACAAGTATTATTTAGTATGAAATGGCAAATGGAGACCCTTTTGTGAGAGTTGCACACGAATACATGACAGAAACAATGTATATGTTGCTATAATTATTTTTTTTTTACTTTATTATTTTTTTCAAGCATTTTATCACAAGTTAGAGGAGTGGTCAATGTTCCCACACTGTCAACATTGGCAAATTCATTTATGCAGTATTGCCTTATTCGGTAAATTTTATCAATTAGAATTAATTGAGAAAAAAAATAAAATTTTTTAAAAAGTGATGCCAATAGACGACCTAGTGCTACGACATTGCTGGAACATCCATTTATTAGTTCAGTCGCGATACCGAGTCAAAAAAGCCAAAGTTTTTTCAAAAAACAGAGTAGTCAATCAAAGAGCTTGTTTTGAATTCTTAGAAAAATTCCTGACTTTCATTTTGTTTACAATATATGAAATTGATTGTATTTGTATCGAAGAATACCTTTATTGTTTGGCAATGCTTCATGGAAACAAATTAAAAATATGCATGCAAAAAAAGAGAAATTTTGTTTTAAAATAAGTTTTTTGAGTTTGTTTTTCGTATTTTAGAATTTAATAAATTGTTATTTAAAAACTTGTCTTATCACTTTTTTTTTTTAGGCGAAAAATAGTTATTCTTAGTTTTTGCGTCTAAAATCAATATAAATAGCAACAATATTCTAATAAAAGATTGTAAGAACTACTTAAAAAAAATTTTTTTTAAATGAAACCTAGTTTGATTTCAGGTGTTAAATCTAATTTGTATGCGTTTTTTAAAAAAGTTTATGTAAGATTTTTAAAATTGAATAATGCAAGCCAAATATAACTTTATAGATCAGTTAAAAGACAAGTATTTTAATCGACTTCCAAATGTAAAAATCTTTCAAATTATAAATGAAAAAATTATTTATTTACATTAATCAATAAATAATTTTTTCATGAAAAATTTTTAAATAGCATTCAAAAAATTGTATTAGGAAGGGGAGTACAACTCTATTCATGAATCAAAGATAATAAAATACCGAAAAATAGATATAATCGGAAAAGGATCATTTGGAATAGTAAGTCCGACTCAAAGTTTAAAATTAAGTTTATTCTTCATTAACATTATTTTAGGTCTATTCTGCAGTAAACCAAAATGGTGAAATGATCGCTGTAAAACACAAAAAAGAATCAAAAAATGTAGCATTCAAAGTAATATCAAATTTATTGTTCAGCGAAGAGCTGGAGTCATTGAACCAACTAAATCATCGAAATATTGTCAGGTTTGTATCAAATTGTTTATAGAAAAAAAAATTAATTTTAAATTTTAGACTATTGGGGGTGGAATTTACATTTAAGGGCCCGATAAGCATAATAATGGAATACATTGAAGGGTTGAATTTAGAAAAAATAATTAAAATACAAGGAGTTTTGGCAGAAATAACCATCAAAACGTATTGTAGGCAATTGATAGATGCTTTGGCCTATCTTCATTCAAAGAATATTATTCACAGGTATTTTATAAATTGATTTCAGAAATTTAAAGATTTAATTTTTTTTTCAGAGACATCAAAAGTACGAACGTGATGATTGAATCTGAAAATTTTGTGAAACTGGTTGATTTTGGAATGGCCAAAAAAGCATACCCGTCTGCTTACACCATACAGAGCGATTCGAACTCAACCATAGTTGGAACTATAGCATACATGGTAATTGTCATGACTTAATTTCATTTTATAAAAGTTGATAACTTTTTTTTAGGCTCCGGAAATAGTAACCCTTGATAAGTATAATGCCACGATTGATGTCTTCAGCTTGGGAGTGCTAATATTTGAAATGGCCAATGGTGAACCATTTTTGGGTACAAAAAGGAATCCAGTCCCTCTATGTCAATCACCTACTATGATATCCTTGGATAATTTATCATCAAAAGCAAACAATTTTATGCAAAATTGCCTTGTTAAGTAAAATTTAAATTATTTAATTTTATGCATTTTTTAAATTAATTGATTTTTTTGTGATTAGAGATTTTAAAGTTCGTCCTAGAGCAACAATGCTTTGCATGCATCCTTTTGTAACACGATAATTTAGGAAAATTTATATAGATTTTTTTTGTTTAATTTGTAAATAATTTTTAAGTGGCTTTGATATTTTAATTTACAAAAAATTGAAGTGTTGAAATTGAACATGTTTATGGACAGGATTTAAAAATTTTAATTTAAATAAAATTAAGAACAAAAATAAAATACCAAAAAAGTTTAAATTCATATTTTATTTTAAAAATTTTATCCGATTTCCTATTAGAATTTATATAATAGCTAAATTTCAAATTCAAAAAATGCTATATTTGAATAAATATTCAAATATTTTGTCATAGTTTTAAAAGAAATTCGATTGTTTAGAAATTTTATTTTGAAATCCATATAAAAAAAAATAAATACTTGCTTAAAGTTTGTTCAAATATTAAATTTTTGTTACTTTATAAAAAAAGAAAAATTCATATAGTGATTCGTTTAACTGCGAATTTATATTTCTTCTATATGATTTTTGTTAGATAATATTCTCTCAAATACTTTACAAGTAATTGCATATAAATTATCAATATTTCATTATAAAACAATATATCTTTAGTGAGTGAAACCAGTACTCAAATTGAAAGTAATCAGTCACGATCTTTTCAGGAAATATTATGAAACTTATACCCAAACTCAAGATCTCAACTTACAAAATAATGAGAAAAGAAACTGGCTCCAAATTTTCGATTTTACTAAAGAATATAATAATAAAAAAGGCTATCAAAAACTAAACACTTTGGAAAAAAGAACTTTACAAATTAAATTTTGAGCCTTCTAAAAATATAACCATATTGATTTTTGGAAAGCAAACAATTAAAATTATCCAAGTTTGTTTGATTTATTTTGTTATATAAAATTTTTTGTATACCAGTATCATCAGAACAGCTTTTTTTAGCTGCTGGATATAGTATTTGGGATCCTCGCAGTAAAATTCTTTTAATGATGGCTTTTTTATTTTTATTTGACTTTTTACCATTTTTTTCTAGAAAAGAATAGTCAAAATAGCTAAATTTTGTTGCTTTATTCTTAATTAATTTTTCTTAACTATAATTTAAGATATTAATCAAGCTTGATATTTTCTTGAGTTTTATTTATAATTTTTTTTTAAGTGGCTTAAGAAATCAAACAAAAATCAAATTCAAAACACGATTTTTACAAAAAAATATTTCAGAATTAAATTAATTTTTGTAGAGAATTTGGTGAGCTTACAAAAAAAATATCAAGCTTGATTAATATCTAAAATTATAGTTAAGAAAAATTAATTAAGAATAAAGCAACAAAATTTAGTTATTTTGACTATTCTTTTCTAGAAAAAAATGGTAAAAAGTCAAATAAAAATAAAAAAGCCATCATTAAAAGAATTTTATTGAGTTTTCATACACGCAGATTAATATTTTGCTCTATAAAATTAATATTTCCATCATATTAGGCATATTTCATTTAATTTTTAAATTAAAAAAAAGTTTTTGAATTTTTAACAGTTTTTGTCTCTTAAAAAGTGAAGGAAGCCAAGTTTTCCAATCTTAGATATTTTAATATGTTATTAGTGGCCCAAAATAAGATAAAATGATGTGTCTCAGAAAATGTTTGTCTTAACGTCTTATCGCACCTGACGCTCTGGTAGAGAAAAATTATTTTTTTGGATTTTTCTTAATTTTTTGATAAAAAGAAAAAGTGATATAAAAAAACTGATAGCATTTTCGAAATCCTGAGAGAATTTTATGCTAGAAACATATATTTCAGAAAAAAAAAATTATTTGTAGCAACTTTTCTATCCTAAAACAAAAATTCCACCATCTATAATAGGTTCAAACTTTGAGTGGCCTTACAATATGAAAAAATTAAGTAATTAGCAAAATTTCACATATAATATTAATCAGCGCATCGAGTTCTATTAGAATATGCCAAAAAAAAATAAGGATGAAACTGCTGAGTTTTTTTTTCTAATTGCCCCGTATCCTTTCTAAATTAAAATAATTTTTTGTTCAAATTCAAATTTTATTTTTTATTCGAATAAATATTCAATTATCTTAAAAAGTTTAATTTAGTTTATTAATTTTTTAAAATTTTAATTAAAAAGTATTCAAATATTAAATCAAATACAATATTCGATTTTCTAGAATAAACCTTGAAGTCTGGCTTTAAACTAAGAGTAAGCGCAAAAGTTTGATTTTGTTCTTAGAATAATTTTGAATTTATTTTGTAATAAACTTAAAAAATTGAAGAGTTAAATTCGAAATAAAAAAAAAATAAATAATTAAACTTTATTCTTATTTTTGTATCTATTTAAGAGTAAAAGTTAAATGTGATTAGAAATTAAAAATTAAAATTAAATTTAAAATCAAAATTAAATTTAAAATTAAAATTAAAAAATTCGATTTAAAAGCCAATAAAAATTGTATAAAAACATTTATTTTTTATTTTGCCTAATAATTTTACTATTTTCGTCACGAGGTAGCTTTTTTCTACTCCGTTTCTTTGGTGTTAATTGATTTGAAGTTTCGATATTGGAAGTTATTGAAATTTGAAACCTTACATTTTTAAATCTGGATCCGTGTTTTAGACGATTTTCAGAGCCCGGATCCGTATATTAGGCAATAAATACGGGAAAAAATCCGTGTTTTAGGTACCTAATCCGGCGATCCGTGTTTTAGGGATAACCATAAATCTACTTAAGTTTTAATTATAATTAATCATTTGTTTAAATTTTTTTTATATATATTTTTCCATGTTTGAATTCAAATTTTTTTTTTTAAATTTTAATTTTCAAAAAATTTCAATTGCAAGTATTTTTTTATATGAAATTAAACACCTTTGAGAAAATGAATGAGTTTAATTTCTATTTGGAAATTTAAAAAAAATATTGGATATTCTTTTTGTTTAATTTTTAAATAAAATATTTATTAACATATTTGTTTATCTGTAGCGAGCTAATGTTTCTTCAGGATAAAAATATATGAAAATAAAAAATAAATAAAAAGAAAAAAAGATAAATTATTTATTTAGATTTAAATTAATATTAAATCGTTGAAAAACTCGATTTAGTCGGTTAGGTGAACAATATTTCACCTGTGACACGAACAATTCTTATTCTCTGGTTTTGTGAACTATTTGTTTATATAATATTTTTGTTCACGCAAAGCTGAACCAAAATAGAATTAGTGAAAAAATTTCAAATTAGGTGAACGATTTCTAGTTCATGTTAACAAACTGAATAAAGATATTTAATATGTAATGCCGATGGGTGGGTTCTCCTGACAATGAGACAGATGTGATCCTAATAGCTGAATGCTTTAATTTATGCGAGTATGAGGTCGCTTTACATTAATCTTATTAAATCCTTTGAGACTTATGCAGCCCCGTCTGGATGACTTTTGCAGCCAAAGCCCAAAACCAATCAGTTGGTTATGTTTAAAGCCTGTTGTTCAGCAACCGACTTGAACTGACTTTTTCAGCTTGTTCCGATTATAGATTCACCTATTCGGCAGCTCTTCGAAGCAGTAAACTAACTACTTCTATTTTTAGATATTTATTGAAATATAAAAAGATCGAGTTCTTCTTCAGAACTCTGGGTGACTTCTGTAGTCTTCCTTTTGTTTAAAGAACGACTTAAATTAAGTCGCTCGGATATAAAGTAAAGAAAAAAGTTAATTTTATTTTGAATATACTTTATTTCAAATACTAGATATATTATAAATGCAAAATTTAAGTTATATACGAATACATGAAGTAATATTCATCAACTTCAAAAAAAAAACAAAATTTAAAAATCATTTTGATGTAGGGATACATCTTCATTTCAAATATAATGCCTTATTTCGAAACTGATATAAAAATAAAGAATTGAATAAAAGCTTTTTTTCTAATTTAAAATTGCATTTAATCTGATCTTGTTGACCTGGTATTATCTTTTCAACAATCCCAAATACCCAAATGCGCTTTCTACTTAAATATTTACCTTTAAACATAAGTAATAAAACTTAAAAATCAAATTAAAAATTAATTTTTCGCTCTCAAAGTACTTTGGGGAACATAAATTCATCTATTTCAAAAATTTTGCATACTCAACCAAATTTTGATTTTTTTATCTAATATTTATTTTCTATCTTATTTTTTAATATTACATTTAGTTTTTTTTTCTAAATTGATGAAAAAATATCAAAATAGGTGAAGATAAAATGAACTAATAGTTCACAAAACCTGAGAAATTTAGAATTACTCGAGTAATTGTGACTGTGAAGAAGTGTTCACCTAACCGATCAGACCCTGAAAGCTTGTTTTTTTTTTTTTAATTTTGGCTTTAGTGATAATTGACGCTCGTTTGATGCATTTTAACAAAAACTCAATCTATACAAAATGAAAAACACAGCGTAGATAGTTTTTTCAACTAAAAATATTTACTTTAACATCATATCACAAACCCAAAGTCAAAATTTATAAAAAAAAACAAAATTTTTCATGCTTGCAATATTAGCTTAAAATTGTTTTTTTATTTGAAACTAAAAAAATACTTGAAACATCGCAATTTTTCAATGTTATTTCAACATTAGATACATTTTGTAATTCAAACACAAAAAACTAAATCATTTATTAATTCATTTATTCTTCTTTTTCAATATTAAATAAAAAAATAAAATTGCCTAATTATGCTGAGTTTATCCTTCATAAAAATTTTGTCGAGTTTATTCATGTCTAAATGTACTGGTCGAAATTGAAGTCATGAACAAATATCATGAACAATTATCTTAATCAAATATCATGAACAAATATCTTGCTGACTATGATTAATTATTTTTACTAGTCATGATATAAAAGTTCGATGTTAATTTTTTCGAAATTAGCTTTGAAATAATTTAGTTTCTTTCAGAGCCCTAAAGTAATTTAAGAGTATTCAATTACTTAAGGACTAGAGATAACCCTGTAGTTCCATTCAAAGAAAACATCCTTTTGTTTATCGCCTCCAAAGGGTTGATTTGATTATATGCATAATAAAGGATCAATAAATCTATTAATTTGACTAGGAAAAATTATTAATCATAGTCAGTAAGATATTTGTTCTTCAATTTCGACCAGTTCAATTTCGGCAAATTAAATTGGAAAAATATAATATCAACATAGTATTAACGCTATTCATAAGTTAGACATGAATAAACTCGACATAATTTTTATGAAGGATAAACTCAACATAATTAGGCAGTTTTATTTTTTTATTTAATATTGAAAAAAAAGATTAAATGAATTAATAAATGGTTTAGTTTTTTGTGTTTGAATTACATAATGTATGAAATGTATGAAATAGTATCAATGGATTCTATTAAATTGTAGTCTTGGATATTTTTACATACTTTGTCTAAGTCTAATTTAATGGGAAATAACAAGTAAATCCATTGAATTATTTATCAAATTTAATTTATGATTTAAAATTTTAATAATAGTTGTTAAAATACAAACGACTTAAACAGTTTTTTAAATAGATAATTATATTTCAAATTGTTAGCTTAGAAATATTAGTCACTAACTATTCACTTACTATTTCTTAGATAAAAAATTATCTCTTTAAATAAAATCAACTAAATGTTATTTTTATAAGAGTATTATTTGAGAAAAAAATTTTTAATTAACTCTTTGAAGTTATCATTTTAAGTTGGAAAATTAGATGAAAAAAAATTGTTAATGGAATCATTTTTACTTGATATATGTGGAGAATCATATCTGGTACTTAAAATATTTGTTTATATTTTTTTCTAAACAGACTCTTTTAAGGAGACTAGTTCGAACCGACCAGATTTTAACAAATGCATTCAGCAAACACTATTTAGATGGGTACCTTGTGTTGTCCTATGGATCT
The DNA here is from genome assembly GCA_025491095.1 of Brachionus asplanchnoidis. Lineage (NCBI taxonomy): Eukaryota > Metazoa > Rotifera > Eurotatoria > Ploima > Brachionidae > Brachionus > Brachionus asplanchnoidis. Next base: position 3,868,879 of record JAILYF010000006.1, read on the forward strand.
TCACACCATCATGGATTCATATGGTCAAGCGAAAACGACTTACTTACACAAAATTTTCATGGTTAACTTTTACCAAAACGGTATTGCTTATAATTTTATAATTCTGGACTAAAAATAATAGATTATTTTAGACAATTTTATTTTTGTTAATAATTAATGAAGCTGCGAAAATAATTCTTTCCATTGTTGGCAAATTAGACGGGAATAAAGTCAATTTTATTTCACCTGCAATTTTGATCGTTTCTTACGTAAAGTTTAAAAAATTGAATTCAAAACAAAAAAATGTACAAATAATTTTTTTTTAAAGTTTGCTGTTTTATTGATTATTTGGATTGAGTTAAGACATGGTTTAAGATCAAGTATGTTGCTATTTTCCTATTGGGGTTTTATGATACTTCTTTCCACGTTCGAATTTCGCACTAAAATCTATTTGGTAATAGATTTTTAAATTGTAAATTTTTTAATTTTTTTATAAATAAAGGATCAGAAATTTATTAATTGGGAATCAATTATATTCTTTGAGAACTATGGTCTAATGTTTTTGATGTTTTTTTTTACTCTTTTTTCTGAGAGTAATGTCGATAAAGAAGCGCTGAAAAATCGGGTAATTTAGCAAATATCTAAAAGATTAGAAAATGACAATGATTTTTAAATTTAGAAGTTATATCCTGAGCACAAGAGTTCTTTGCTGTCTAGGCTAACTTTTTGGTGGCTAAATCCTTTAATTTTGAATGGATATAAAAAAGAATTGACTCATGACGATATGTGGGATATTGATGCTAGTGAGAAAAGCTGTTATTTGTCTGATAAACTTGAAGTCGAGTGGAATAAAGCTGCCAGAAAGTTATATTTAGTCTGTTTTTTAGTTGATTTTTTTTTTTAAATAATTTTAGATATATGGAAGCTAAAACGCTCCAATATGATGACGAAGAATCTTCAGGATCAGATTCAGATTCATTCTTAAGTAAAGTTTAAAAATTGAATTCAAAACAAATAAAATTATATTAAAAGTTAAGAGAAGAATAAAAGAACCGTCGTTATTATGGTGTTTGATAAAAATTTTCAATGGAAAATTTATTGCTGGATCCTTTTTAAAACTAATTCAAGACGGTATTTTAATCTTTCGTATTTTGATTGAAAAATTGAATTAAATTTTTTATTATTTAGGTCTTACAATGGTCAGTCCAACAATTTTAAAGTAAATTTTTTTTAAAAATTTAAAATCTTTTCTCATTTAATGATTACAATTTAATCAAAGCTTGATAATAAAATTTGTTGATAACAAAGACTTGGACGTTCAACTTGGATATTTTTACATGGGTCTGCTTTTTTTCAGTTCAGTTCTACAAACACTTCTTTTACAACACTATTTTCACCGAATGTTTATTGTCGGTGCCAGAGTAAGATCATCTTTAATGGGACTAATTTACCGAAAAGTAAAAATTTAACTATTCAAAAAAATTTCAATATTATTTTTTAGAGCTTAAGACTTTCATCCCAATCACGTAGACTAGCTACAATGGGTGAAATGACAAATTTAATGCAAGTTAACACACAATCATTTGTTGATTTAACTGCTTATATAAACATTCTTTGGAGCGGTCCACTACAAATAGCAATATGTATTTTTCTACTTTGGCAGTATTTAGGTCCGGCTTGTCTTGCGGGAGTCGGTGTAATGGTCATTTCTATCCCTCTAAATGGATTTTTATCTAATCGAGCTACAGTATACCATACCAAAAAACTAAAAGAACAGGATTCACGAATAAAAATGACCAACGAAGTCCTCTCGGGTGTTAAAGTTCTAAAGCTTTATGGATGGGAGCTCTCGTTTCGAAATTTAATTGATAAAATAAGAGAAAAAGAACTTGATATATTATGCACGAATGGTTTTTATTTTGTTTTTGTAAGGTTTAGCTTTGAAATTTCGTCTTTTGTGGTAAATTCAGCTAATTTGTTTTTTCCTATAGAAAATATAATTTTTGTTTTAATATTTAAAAAATTTAAATTCTAATTATTGTAGGTAGCACTGGCATCTTTTATTGTCTATATTGTAACTGGAAACAACTTGAATGCATCAACTGCATTCGTTAGTTTGACATTGTTTAATACGATGAGATTTCCATTAACTCTGTTTCCCAATGTCATAAGCATGCTTATACAAGTAAATATTTTTTGTTTAATTTTTTAAATTAATTTAAAATATAGGCAAATGTTTCAATGACCAGAATAAGAACATTTTTGCTCAGAGATGAACTCGACACAAACCAAATAAAGCATGATAATGTAGCTGGCAAAGCAGTTAAGTTCAATGATGTTGACTTGGGTTGGAGTAAAACTGAAAAAACTCTTCACAAGTATTTTTTTTCTAAAAAATATTTATTTGTTAAATTTTTTATTTAATTTTATTTTGAGCTTGGATTTCGAGGTTCAAAAAGGAGAATTGGTCGCAGGCAATAATTGATAGTTTGAGGTGTAAAAAATTTTTTTATCTTTTTTAAATTAGTTGTTGGATCTGTGGGAAGCGGTAAATCAAGTCTGATATCAGGTCTGTTGGGCGAAATGCATAAGTTAAAAGGATATATTAATGTAAATGGTTCAACTGCTTATGTATCGCAGCAAGCTTGGATCCAGAATACTACTCTAAGAAACAATATCTTGTTCGGTAATGATTATGACCAGGATTTATACGAAAAAATTATTTCCTCTTGCGCACTTGCTAGTGATTTAGAAGTATTACCAGCTGGCGATCAAACAGAAATAGGTGAGAAAGGAATTAATTTGTCCGGTGGTCAAAAACAGCGCATCAGTTTAGCTCGTTCTGTGTATGCCAATGCTAGTGTTTATACATTAGACGATCCATTAAGTGCCGTTGATGCACATGTAGGTAAACATATATTTGATTCTGTGATCGGACCCAAGGGACTTTTAAAACACAAGACCAGGATTTTTGCCACTAATTCATTGTCTTTTCTGTCTGAATGTGACAAAATAATTATGCTGGATGAAGGATCAATAAAAGAAATTGGGACTTATGAGGAACTAATTGAAAAAAATTCAGCTTTTTCTAAATTCATGGGAAAATATATTCTTAAACAAAAAGTCAATCAAGACGGTAAAAAAAAAATATTTTTTTGTTCTACTTTTAAAATTTTTTTGTAATTTAAACAAGAAAATCTATCAATTGAAGCCAAAAAGTATGAATTTTTTTTGTAAATTTTTTTTTAGCTTCTAAATGACTCTTAATATTTGTGCACAATATTTTTAGTAAAAATTCCACAGAAATCGGGGGCTGTGAAGTTCATTTCAATTCGATCGTTTCAATTCAGATAAATTTGAATAACTTTTTTACTATAAGAAATAATTTAGTTCTGTAAAATGCTTAATGTTAAAGCAACTTTGCTTAATCCGAAAATATATGTCTGCAAAAACTCTGAAAAGTAAGTGTACAATTGGTTTGAATACTTTTTAATGGCGTGCAAAATGCAGAAAATTGCAGAGTATTTTGCAGACTTATTTTACTGAATTAAGCAAATTGCTTATAATCAAGCATTTTATAGAACTCAATTATCTCTATTAGTAAAAAAGCTATTCAAGTTTTTCTGAATTGAAAAGATCGAATTGAAACGAACTTCACAACACCTAGAAATAGTAAAAAAAAAACCCCATAAATATATAAAAAATAATATCATTAATTTTGTGAAAATTTTTTTATTTAAAATTAACATAAATAGTACGAATACTAAAAAAAAATTTTTTTCTTAGTTAAACCATTTGGGCAATAGAAACCTCTTTTTTTCTTCATTGGGGTATTACAAGTTTTACAAATATTCTCTATATCACGTGTCTTTTAGATGATGCTGGAGCTTGTTCAAGTTCTTTATCCGAATCTTCTTCAGATTCAAGTATGGCATTCTCTTCGTTCTGAATACAGTCCGCTGGTTGATGTTGTAGACACGATCTTGTTTTCTTTTTTGATCCTAGCTTTGGCTTGTTGTTCAATGGTATATCTATGCCAATATCATTGAAGTTCATCAATTCTAAAAAAAGTTAATATTAATAAATTTAAAGAATTTTTTTTTTTTAATTTTAAAAATACTTATTAGATGAGTACTTAATTTGATGTCAATTAAATAAATACATTAAGCTTTAATGATTTTAGTTGCAATTTTTTTGATAAAAGGTGTATATATATTAAATGTGTTATGTTTTCATTAATTTAATTGTTTTATTTATAATAAGTTGGGAAAAAAAAGAAAGAGATAAAAATTTATAATTTTTGTTGATTTTTTATATTAATTTGTGGTTATTTTTAGTAAATTTATTGTGTAAAATACTGACAGTCCTTCTAAATAATCTGTTTTTTTGGATAATAATTAAAATTTTAGATGATAAATTCAACGTTTACAATGTATTTATAGGAAAAAAAATTTTAAAAAATCCCGCATTCTGAATTTTGGTGAAAAAATCAATTATCAAATATTAAAAATGCCAAAGCTTAAGTTCTGAGGGATCAAAACATGTTCTGTAAATTATAGAACATGAAAACAAAAAAACAAAAAAAAATTTTGTTGTCTCTTTTACCGATAATTCTCCTAAATAGATAATGTCTGTTGACCGAAAAAGTATCTTATATGGGAAATTAAAAGATAGGATTTTTTGTGATAATATTTTATTTGAAAAAGGCAAATTTATCATTCAAATTATAAAAAAGTAAAAAAAAATTTAATTAAAATCAAGTCGTCGTGGTCGTTTCAGTCGTCTGAAAGAATAGGCATGGACAAAAAGTTATTGTTTGCCCTTTCTTGAAAAAACTATGTTTTTAAAGCTTGGTCAACAAGTGAAAAATCAGATCCTTTTAAGGATTTACGCAATGGGCTGTTTGGATTTTCTTCACGGTACGTAGCTAAATTGTTTTCGTTTTTCCAAATTGTGTACACCGTTGATATGCCAATATTAAAATCACCAGCTACTTTTTCGTGACTAAAGCCGAGTCGAATTTTTTTTATTATTTCTTCTTTCTGAAGAAAGTCTAACACATAAAGTCTCAAACATAATTATCTGAATTTTGCAGATTTATTGCAGTGTTTTGCAGAATTAGTATATTATTGGTACAGAGGATAAATCAGTTGCTAAAATTTACATCATTTGGTTCTTCAGAACTTTATCTTTGACATTTTCAATATTTTGTTTTGTATCAAAATTCACAATGCCTAAAAATCCAATAAACTAAGTGTTAGATCAATATTTAAAAAATTTTTTTTTAAGCAATCAGAAATTTGGTAAAAAAATTCATGATGATGTGAATGTTGGCGAAAAAATAATTGTTCAAGAAAAAGTCGAAATTGGTCAAGTATATGAAAAAATACAGCTTTTTTCAAATATTCATTATCTTTTTAAAGGTTAAACTTAAAGTTTTGCTAGAGTATTTTAAATCGTGCACACTTTTGTTATCAATAGTTTTTATATTTTTGCTTACTTTCTGCAATATATTTCAAGCAGGTTCTTCTTTATGGTTATCAGACTGGAGTGATAAAGCAGACGATCCACAACTTGAGAACTCAACATGGAATGATAAATATGTCAGACTTGGTGTTTATGGATCAATCGGACTTGTTCAAAGTAATTAAATTTTAACAAAAAATGCTTCTAATTTAAAAAGCTATTATTATGATGGTTTCTGAATTCATATTTGTAAAAATGGTCATAAGATCTTCCAGATTTTTACACAGCTCAATGCTTTATTCAATCTTAAGATCAAATATGCAGTTTTTCGAATCAACCCCCATCGGTAGAATTATCAATCGCTTTTCAAAAGATATTGAGGCTGTTGAAATTAAGATTCCAATTTCATATAGAAGCCTAGTTAGATGTATATTTCAGGTCCTTGTTACCATAATTATGATTTCATTTGTGACACCATTTTTTTTAATGCCTCTTGTCCCCATATCAATTGCGTATTATTTTCTTCAAGTATTTTAAAAAAATTCATTAAATAAATTAATTCATTTAAAAATTTTTAAAGAGGTTTTATGTGGCAGCAATGCGCCAATTGAGACGCTTAAACTCAGTTTCCAAATCACCAATTTTTTCACATTTTGGTGAAACATTAACAGGCGTAAGCACAATTAGAGCCTATAGCTCGGAAAGACGTTTCATAAAGCAAATGGAAAAAAAGATAGATAACAATTTATCTTTTTCTTATCCAGATACAATTTCTACTAGATGGTTAGCTGTTCGACTAGAATTTATTGGAAGTTTGGTCACCTTTTTTTCATGTTTATTTGTAGTATTGTCCAGAGACACACTTTCGGCTGGCAATGCCGGTCTGTCTATTTCTTTTTCTCTGAATGTAGTTTAATTTTAAAATAATTTTTTTTTATTAATTGTTTTTGCAAAGGTGTCTCAATTTTTGAACTTGCTGGTACTTGTGAGTGCTGAATTTGAGTCTAATATAACATCAGTTGAAAGAATAAAAGAATATTGTGAGACCCCACACGAGGCGGCTTGGATTAAAGAAAATTCGCGACCACCGGTGGAATGGCCAGCTCAAGGACATATACATTTTGATCACTTTTCAGTCAAATATCGCGAAGAGCTCGATTTTGTTCTCAAAGACATAAACTGTGTCATTGCTCCAGGAGAAAAAGTTGAAAAAGCTTAGTTTGGAAAAATTTTTTTATTAAATTAAAATTTTTAGATTGGCATTGTTGGAAGGACTGGTGCAGGTAAATCAAGTTTGACATTGGCTTTGTTCCGAATTTTAGAGAGCACTTATGGTAAAATTAAAATAGACAATATTGACATAAAAAAAATTGGTTTGCATGATCTTCGAAAAAAATTGACCATTATTCCTCAAGATCCAGTTTTATTCAGTGGTTCATTGAGAATAAATTTAGACCCATTTGAAGAGCATTCTGATGATCAAATATGGATGGCTTTAGATGATGCTCATTTGAAAAGTTTTGTTCAAGGACTTGAAAAAAAGCTTGATTTTGAGTGTTCCGAAGGAGGAGAAAATTTGAGTGTGGGACAAAGACAGTTAATTTGTCTTGCGCGTGCCTTGCTCAGGAAAACAAAAATTCTAGTACTCGATGAAGCCACAGCGTCTATTGATCACAATACTGATGACTTGATTCAAGCAACTATTCGAAGTCAATTTAAAGACTGTACAGTTCTAACCATAGCCCATCGTTTGAATACTATTATGGATAGCACTAGAATTATGGTTTTGGACAAAGGCAAAATTGCTGAATTTGATAGCCCAGAAAATTTGTTGTTGAATGAAGACTCACTTTTCTTTTCAATGGCTTTTTCAGATGGACTTGCCAAAATTGACGATAATTCGCAAAAAATATTTTAATTATAGGGGCAAACTTAATTTTTAAATTGTTCTACGTTTTTTTTTCTTATAAAAAATTAAACAAAGATTTGCATTAAATAAAAACTTGTCGGATCATAAAAGATAAATATTTTGTTCACAGAATTGAGTAAAAATAATTACAATATGCCTGATTTTAAAATTACAGTCAACCCTCGTTAATCCGGTCAAATTCGGAAAATAATTTTTTGCCGGATTGTCGAAACTGCCGAACTCTCGATAGTCCGGCATTAGGGAAAAATCTAAATTTTGCCAGATTAAAATAAAAAAATATTCTACAAAACAATTTATATATTAATTAAATTTATTTTTATTAATTTATTAATAAATATAAAAATAATAAATTTATTAATTATAAATTTAACAGAAATAAAATTTAATTAACGGATAAAAAACTATTTGAAATATTTAATTCATTTTAAAATAGTCAAAAATATTCGATTGTATTTTTATTTTTATCAATGAAAAATCTTAGGATGATCATGTCTAAATAAAATAATTTCTCTTTTTTGGTCGAGAGTTAACTCGTTCTTTGAACGCTTGAGCCGATCAAATTTTTTTATTAGCATCATTTTAACAATCAATTATACAAAACTAAAATTGTTTATTTAGAATTTAAAGTCAAATTATTAGGATAATTGAAAAAAAATTCACACTTATACAATCTTTATAATTGCCGGATTAAATATTTAAATTTCTTAACTTTTGGATTTAATTGTAAAACAAAATCTTGTGGAATAGAAGAAATTATAGAATGCCGGATATATTTATAATGAAAAAGGATTATGAAAGGAATGGGAATAAAAAAAAACGTTCGGCATTCGAGTTTGCCGAATTATCGAGGTCCGGACTAACGAGGGTTGACTGTATCTTTATTTTGAAATGATTTTCTTATAGCATAAAAAACAATTTAACTATAATAAAAAGCCTTGAAAATATTTAGAAATAAAAACTATATCCAGAATACAGTTAAAAATATCTAAAATATTTTCTGAAAAAAGAAAGTTCTCTTTTCGAATTCGAATGAATTCGAGTTTATTTTTTGTGACTTTGACTTTAAATAGGCCGCCAAATTAACTTCTTGGCAAGAAATTTATGTTGTTGGAACTTTTTTTTTTTCAATTTAAAAGTCCGGACTTGTACTTTATTTTGGAACTTTTAAACAACTCTGATCAGGAATAAAATAAATAAGGAAAAATTTTGAAAAATGAACTTTTGAATTAGGCGAAAACGAATCTCCTAATATCCTCTCAAGTAACGCTCTAGAGAAAAGTCTTTACTATAAAAAATTAGTTTGCTTTATTAAACAAAAACTTATGGTATTTAAATTTAATTTAAAGAGAAATTGAAAAAAAAAGAATTATTCAATTGAGTTAAAATAAAAAAATATATGAGAAAAAAATATGCTGTTCTTATTTATATGTTTTCAATTAGAAAAGCCAATTGTAATAAATCTTGAAAAAATTTTGTCTTTTTTTTTAATTTTATGTCTAATTTGAAAAAATGAAATACTTTAAATCATTTTGTAGAAAAAACATGATTTTAGGAAAAAATATGCAATGTCAGCTAGTTTTGTTCATAAATTCGGAAAACTGAAGATTTTAGATATAAATTTAGAAGATTTAAGGGTTGAATATAGGTGAGAGTTAAATTTGAAAAATTATTTTGTTTACAAAAGATTTTATTTTTAAATTTACAAATTTAAAACTAACACTCAAATCTAACATTAAACATTTTGCAAGCATTGCAAATATTGCTGAGACCATTTCATTTTAAGAGGACAATTTAATATAATAGCATTTTCCAAACTTTCACAATAAATAAATTTATCTGATTCAATCTTGTGCTCATGGTAAATAAAATTATTGTTCATATTTTCTTCAGTACAATACTTCGAATAATCTAAATCAAAATAGAATAAAAAAACTTTTTAAATTTTTATCTCTTAAAAAGGTACCATTTATTTCCTCAGTACTCGCATTTTGACTTGGAACCGGATCTATGGCAGTTGCATTTTTTCTAATTAGCAAAGGACCACCTTTTTCAACTTTTTTATCCTGAGATTCAAATAAGCTCATTTCATCTTCTTCAATACCTTCCAAATCATCTTCTATTCTTAAGTCAACATTTTCCTCTTCTTCTGTCTCTTCTTCTGAATAATCATTTTTAAACATGTTGAAAATTTCAAGTGAAGAATTTTTCAACAAATCCAAGATATTTATTGATGTAGTATTTGCAGCAAAAATTTCACTTTCCGCATTTAAATTGTCACTTTCTTCACTTTTAGCCAAAGACTCGGTTGATGTGAACAAATTGTCTAAGACAGTTGTGGTCTGCGCAGTTATTGGAATCGTGGTTTTTTCTCTGAGTGTTGATTCTTGGTCAGAGGTGATTTCTTCTTGTTTTTCAGTACTTGTTTCTGAGCTAGGAGCTGGGCTAGATTCGATTTTCTTGGTAAAAATTTTAGGCAGAGCAGTTGGTGATTTTAATTTAAGTTCATCCGAAAAAACCAAGTTAGGGCTTATTTTAAATTTTCCACCACATTTCAGCCACGATATTTTGGCACCACATAAACCAACACCTGGTCTGTAAGTTCCACCTATGACTCGATTAATGCCAAAATATACATCAAAGTCGGGCTTGACTCCTGCATAGCATCGTGTGTCAAAACAATTGCATGTGACATTTTGGCCATTTAAATTGAACAAATAAGGTGACTTAAAAATTTGATGATATCCGCGATAGTTGTTGACTTCAATGCGCTGATCGCTAATAAAAAAAGTCACTTTGTCATTACTTTGAAATAGGCTGTATTCAATTTTATACAAAAGTGTATCACCACAAAATTTTGTATTCTATTAATAAAATTTAAACAAAAAAATTTCAACTTTTAAAAATTATTCTATTACCAGCCAAACATAAAATCTGTTGTCATTGCTGTGGATCTCTGCTGAATTCGATGTGGTTCCAGTGTCGCCTCCATAGGCATTGTTTGTCGGAGAATCACCAATGTTAAATGTAAAACCAGAAAGCATTTCACCAAAATCAAGATCAAATCGAGCCACCCGTCTCATGTTACCCGGATCATATTTTAGTCTTAGAACGCCCTGAGCAGAACAAGGCGAATGCTCCATCACCGATGTTTCCAAGTAGCCCAAAGGGCTAATCCAGGAAATATTTTCCGCATCAGCTAGTTTGTATTTTAAATCTGCCACATTTACTTCTAGATCAGGCTGATCATTGCTATAACAATTTAAAAAAGAAACTTCTGCTTTGCATAGACCAGTGCCTGGTAACAAAAAAGAATCTGATATGGCTCGATTCAAACCAATGTAAAGAAATGGCGAAATATGATTAAATTGACTTAGATAGTTTTTTTCGCACTGGTTGCTTAGAATAGATTTTTTAAATGTAAACAGATAATTGTTACTGTAATAAAGAGTGGTGTTACGGTCTAAATTGTCAATTCTGAACCAATTATCTGTTATATAAATGGCAATTTTGGTGCGCGGATTAATAAAACTCAGGGATTTATTTAGTAATAAAATTTTTGATAGATCAATAGGCTCATTTGGTTGTGCATTTTGATCGCATAAACTAAGTGAGCTCATATAAAAGTTAAAATTTGTATCATTTGAATGAATCTGTGAATTGTGCAAAGTGGTTCCTCGGTCACCTCCGTTCAAATCGTTTGTTGGCGAGTTTCCCACATGAATTGTAGTTCCTTTGGCTATTTCACCATACTCCAGTTTAATTCGAACCACTGTTCCATCGGTCAATTTATAGAAGGGAACTCTCAACAAAACTTTATTTAAGAATTGAATAAAATTTTATTAAAATAATTTGAAATTTTTATTGATAAGATATTTTTCTTACCATTTTGAGAGCAGTCATCATTGGTTTGTTCCAAACTCGAGCGCTCTAAGACTTCCACTAAATCTGTGTCTTGGTTCTCCTCATTTGCATCGGACAAATTAACATGATATACCATGCTAAAGCCGTCCAAACACGAGTCTACACAAGAGTTAGCATTTTCTGATTCTTTGAAATAAAATAATTTAAATTTATTTAAATTTTTTTTTTGAAATTGAAATTTACTGTGGTTCTGAGTATTGATAGAAGCAATACAATTGAGTGCAAAAAAAATCCAGAAAATCATTTTGAATTGAAGCTAGAGTTAATTTTGTTTTCAAATGAGAAACTTCAACCAATTTATACGTATCCAAGATGGGTCTAAAATACTCAATGATTTGATAAAGATTAGCCATTTTTTTTAAAAAGAGACTGTTGAGTGTTTATGAAAATCAATCTAAGATAAGATATTGAATTCACAAGACAGTATAATCTATAAGATAAATAGAAAAACAAAAGATTTAGGCCAGAACTGAGTGGACGTAGCTATTTAATCGCCCTCGAAATAGACGATCAGTCGTTTTAAAAAAAGCATTAGTCACGAAATTAATTAAAAAAAAACTAAACAAACTCAAAGGTCCGTCGAAAATAATTTCATTTTTATTTACCTTTTATAATTAAAAAATTCAAAATATATTAAAATTTGTCATAGCCATAGATTTCCGAATTTAAGCTTTTATTAGACACAAGGTAAACATTGAATCTTTGAGACTCAATGATATATTAAATTATGCAGGATTTAAAATTAATTTTTTTTACGATTTATAAATCATTAAATTATCAAATATCGCTTTTACAATTTAAACAATTTGAAATTTTAATTCTCAAAATAAATAAATCACTAAAATAAAGCATGATTTAAAATTAAACACATAAAGTTAAATCTAAAATAAAATTAGAGTCAAAAAATTTAAGTTTTTGAATAATGGGGCAGGGTTAAAATTAAAAATTAAAATAAATGATTAAAAATAATTTTTTTATTAAATGAATTTTTATATTTTTTTAACTTGCCGATATTTCATACAATAGAATTGATCAAAAAAATGTTATATGATCAATAGCTTAAATATTGTTCCAGTTTACATTTCACCTCAATTAAAAAAACCAGGCAGTGGACGTCTGTTAGTTGGCACTAAATAAAATAAAAAATTGATTATTGCAAAATTTAGGTACTTTTTCTTAAATTTGCTATCATTTTTTAATAAATAGTGCTATTTTTTAAGAAAAAGATCAATAAGTTAAAAATAGTAGATTTCTATTTAATTTAGTGTTAATTAATTTTTTTATGTATTAACTTAATAATTGGGGAATTTATTTAATATTTGGGGAAAAAAATAAAAAATTTGGGGTATTTTGTTAAAATTTTGTGGTATGGAATTTAATCGTCCTTATGAAAAGCTCTGATCAATTTTGGATTACAAGCTTGTTCAACTTACAAACGTCTCTAAATTACATATTAAATAATAGTGTGGCAGTTTCAGACTTAATTGATGATATCATCAATATCATCAGGTTTGATACGAATGACGATTCTTTATTTGACAATCAATCACATCCAAAATAAATATCTGAAAGCCATAAACAATTGCCAAAAAATTGCCAAAAAAAATCAACATCAAGTTAATTTCACTCATTCTAGCAAATGTGGTCAAAAGAAATTTTGACTTAACAACTTTTAACAAAATCGTCATCAATGAAAACAGCAAATCTGATCATATTACATAGACCAAGGTTAATCAAGGAACAATAGGCAGAAATAAATAATAAAAATGAAATTTGAAGATTAAATGAAATTTTTTTTGTTCCTAAAAGAGTTCAATATTAATAAAATTAACTTATTTTTTTATAATTTATAATTTTAAAGATCTGCGTTTTAGTTGATTTAAAAATCTTTGGAAAATTTCAGAGTTGTTTAAAAGCCACAAAATAAAGTTCAAGTCATTAAAAAAAATGTCCAAGTCCGGACTTCTGATCATGTTAAGTAATGAAAAATGACTGGTAAAAATGCTTTGACAGTAGTTGAGAATTAGGCGGAAATTTTCGTGATCTTCTGTTAAATATAATTTTCCTAGAACAATTACTCTACATGAATGGAAAAACAGGAAAATTTATTTGAAAAATTTGTATAACTGGAAAAAAATTGACTTTGGGACATTCAGATTATCACAATTTATTATTTTAAAATACTTTTTGAATTTTCTAGTCATGATATTCATCTTGAAAAAAGAATTAAAAAATTTTTTGGACTTGAAAAAAAAAAGCCTTTCAGTCGGACTTTTAAAACAAGAAAAAAAAGTCCGGACTTGGACTTAACTTGAAACTTGTGACTTTAAAACAACTCTGGAAAATTCCTAAAGACATTCTGATTTTCAAAAGATTCTTTTTGTTCAAATTATCCGCTTTATTGGGACATAGACTCTATTAGATTCGAAAATAAGGAGATTAGAATTTTATTTGAAATAATTAGTCCTTAATACCAAAAACACATTATTAAAGAGTATTCGGTAAACAGTCTTACTTCCGTCCAATGTTGATATTGATGATTAACAAGAGAATATTTTCAGGTAAGCATATTTTTGCGTTTAGAGAGAATGTATTATCGTTGTCGCTTGAAGGGCAATTAAGAAAAGATATTTTTTTTTTATTTTAGAGAAAAATATATTTCGATTTGGAATTAATATAAACAGATAAACAAACTAAAAAAGATAATGCAGCTTAAAAACTTTTTGAAACTATTACAATAAGGAAGAGCGATTTTTAATTTTTTAATTTTAAAGTAGATTCATAAGAAAATTTGGAATTGAAAATAGTAATATTCAATAATTTATTGTAAATAATGACTTAATAAATACTTAATTAAATAGCTAGTTTTCATTCCTTTTAAATTTTTCTCATATTATCTTCGATAAAATATTCCTCTGATTTTTTTTCAATTTTCTCTAAATTTGCTAATTTTTTTCGGAGAAAATTTTCACAAAAGTACTTTTTTCATAAATGAGTATTCATAAAGATAATCTTTTACCCCTTACCCTTAAAATAATCGTCTGAATACTTTGAAATTAGAACAAGGTAGCGTCAAGGATGTAATCTATCTCCACTTCTCTTTTGTAATCTAAAAAATTTCATTATCAGAAAAAATAAATAAGAACTAAATGCTTCAATTGGGAAAATCATCTAGATCAGATAGAAAATCTAGGAGACCTAAAATTTGTCAATGATATTTCTTTAAAATTAGAAAGCCCGACAAGTTTAGGAAACCATTTCTATATTCCTATTTATAAAGATAGGATTTTAGGAGAAATCAAGGTCTTTATTGATAGGGCAGATTCCTTTAAAATTTTTTTGATGCTACTCAATTACAATTCTAAATTAAAGCAATAACAGAGCCGACTTCCTACGCAGAAGACTAAATCGACTAGAGTCGTATTATTTTGGACACATCAGGGAAATGGTTGCCAAAGACAGATAGGAATGAAGGGAAGCCTTATATTCCATTAGAAATAAAAATTACAAGGAGTATAAGAAAGATTTAATTTTAAATTTTTATTTAAAAATATTGTTTGATCTATTAGGTATATTTTTTTTAGAATTTCGATGAATATATCTGTTTAAGTTCCTTTTAAATAGATAATGCTTGTCTTTTTCTTAATAAACTTATTATTTTTTTCAGTGATATGTTTTCATTTTGTAATGTTAGTTTATTTTCTTTTAAATTTTTATTTTCCTGTTCTAATAAACAAAATTTATATCCAAATATTTTATTTTTTCGCTGAACATACGATACTTCATGTTTCATTAGTTTCACATCATTATTTTCGTAAAATCTAGGTAAAACTACCAGAAATGAAAATGATAAAACACCAGCTGTTATCTATGTACATATTGAAAACACAGCGTACCCTTAAAAACAAATAAATTATTTAAAAAAATTGTATTTAACTAAAAAAATGAAATAAAAAAGAAATTTTTTTATTTTTACAATTTTGTTTTTATTAAACTTACTGGAGATGTGAAATAAATAATTAATTTTACTTTTTTCAATAACTTTTTCTGGATCAACTCAAATTTTAAATGTTTTAAACCCTTTTTGAACGTTTTTATTAATCTCTTTACTAAGAACAAATTTTGCATAAAAATATTTATAATAAAGTTTATTTTAAAATCAAACTTAGAAATAGATTGTTAATTTTGGTTTTGTACTTGTCATTCGAAGTTGGTTTATGTTTTAGCAAAAAAAGTCAACTGGAATAATTATTCCATCAAAACCTTGGTCAAAGTAACCAGGACTGCTCACCTAATTTTTAAAAACCTAATAAAATAATATTGTGTCTTCAATAATTTCTTTATATAATTTGTTAGCTTTAATTCGTTGACTAATTTAAAAAAGCATAAAATTTTGGTAAAAAAAATTTTGCAAAAATTTAAACTTTTTGATTTAAGCAAAACTAGTTTAATTTTAGAAATATAAAAATTAAAGGAAAGATCATTTTGACACAATTAAATAAAAATTTATTTAAGTTCGTGACCATTGTAAAAATTAAAATGAGCGGTTACTTATTGAGATTTTTAAAAAATAGATGACCATTAAAATCCAAAATCTATTTCAATGCAAAATTTATCTTAATTTATCTAGAAGGTTTAAGAATTGATTTGGTGAAATTCAGTACAAAAGAACAGAACAAAATAACAAGGGTTTTTATCTTTCTTTTGTACCATTTTACACTCACATAACTAATTTAGAATTTGTAGAAAAAATTTTATTTAATTTTTTATTATTTTGGTCTTTTAATTTTTAGTGAATTACAAAAAACCGAAGAACTGAAAAAAGCTGCTTCTATTATTTTAGATAAAAAGGTATCGAAATTAAAAATTTTCTGTCTTTTTTAATTGAAATTTAATGTTTTATATTAATTTGTCTTCAGGTTATTATAAGAGTTTTCAAGACTAAGTCAACACAAAACTAAAATAAGATTTTGAAAAAATTCAAGACCGACTTTTACTACACTTTTAAATTAAAAATTCATAGCGTAATTTTTATCTTTAAAAATTTTTCAACAATAATTAAAATAAACTTACAATAAAAAACATCTTCTAAAAAACGTCGATCACTTCGATTTTTCTTTGGAGAAAAGTTAAGGGGTTGATCTAAATAAAACAATTATTCTTAATTTATTTAGAAAAAAACATGCTTAAAAAAATTAAAGTAAAAAATTAAAAAACATCTTACCACAAAAACATTCAATTTCACATTTTTTTAAACATTTCATTTTATTTTTTGAATAACTTTTCTGAATTTTTTAAATAATTTTTGTTGATTGATAAAGATGTATTTTTTTAGCCAATTTAAATTCTTCTATTTAAAACAGATCGTTTGTTCCTAAATAGTTCGATATTTAAAATATCCAAAACCATTTTAAAGTTTGTTTTTAGAAATCCTATTTTTAAATTATAAGATCATTAGAAAAATTATTCGAGCATGATATATGGTTTTTCATAATTATAAGATCGTGGTTAAGGAAACTCATAAATTATTATTTAAAAGATCAATTTAAATGAAGACGTAGGGCCATTTGATCAAAAAAAATTCGGATCTTACTGAAAGTCCTTTCAATGTACAAATGCTTCGAAAGAATAACTAGTATCACTAAAAATGCTATCTAAAAAAAAAATTATCGAAATTTATCAAAATAATCACATTAATAAAAAATTATGAGAAAGGTAAAAATTGAAAAAATTCTTTGCATTAAAAATATCATAAAATGTCATAAAATAAAACTAAATATGTGACTTTTTTAATAAGAACCTCCATATATTTAATATGACTCTTGAAAATTTTATTCAAAACTATTATAAGCCTGAGTAGCATGAAACTTGCCAGATGAGAAAGGTTTCAGATGATTCCATCTCATGGGCAAGTTTCATACATATATGGTATTAAGTCATTGGACTTTTTAGCCTCAAAAAATAATGTATTTTTCACAATTCAATTTTTAAACTCCTTCTAGGTTCCCTATATTCAAAAAGTTTATATTCTGTTTTACCCATAATATTGTAAAGTCTTGGTTTTGGACTTTAGGGATTTAAGCCCAGTAATAAGCAAAACAATTAAATTTAGTCAATAGTTTATTAAATGGAATCTAAATTAATAACAAAAGAGGTAGTGGTTTATTTAGTAGCTAGATCATGTGCTTCAGCTGTAGTTAATTCAAGATTAAATAATAATTAGAGACATGTCAAGACTTGAGTCTTTACATACCTTCCCCTTAATAATGAAGAGGCAATTAGCCTCTGAAGCAATTATTGAACTGCTATTTAACAATAAAATTAAAAAAAATTTAACTAATGTATAAACATTTCAAAGGCTCTTCTGGATAATTATATCCTCCTTTGGTTTAAGGTTCTTCTGAGTAAACTCTCCTTAAACTTTTTTTTTTTTTCTGTTTTGATTGTCTGAGGACAAATTGCATTTTATCATGGTGTTTGATTGCGTTTCTTTTAAAATGCTTCTGCTGGCTAAATCTTATTGGTGTGTATGGTCTGTTTTTATTTAACGATAGGTATTGGTTTTGTATTCCTGTAGACAGTTTGTTAGGTGGAACAATTATCGCTGACAAAGCGTATTGCGACCATTTACTAAAAATCCAAACTATTAATGCAACCACTATTGAAATACTGATGACTGCAGTGATTCCTAGCATCTGTGTGTACACATCTAGTGGTTTTTGTCGGAGTTATACTCCATTTTCGGTTTCTGAGTTTTTTGTTTTTTGAGTTTTTTGAGAAATCTTTTTTCAAAATCTCATCCTGTTGAGAGATATTACTCTTCATGTATGTAGGGACATTTAGTACTGACAATGGATGTTGTGTTTTTGATATGTTAAACCAACTATTTGGCGAATTGATAAGAGTCCACGTGTTTCCTAATCCAGAACCATTAAACCACTTGTTCCCTATTAGTATGAAGACTAAAACCACAATCGAAATAACGAGTAAAACCGATTGGTTTAATTGCCAGTACTCTAAGAATTGGTACTCTAACTTCTCAGCCAAAGTGGACAAAATACTCTGATACGTTGAATCATTCGGGTGTGGTATTGGATTGGTTGGGTTTTGAGTTGATTCTGGTCGGAAAATGTATCCGATTAAATTCGATATTCTTTGCCTCAGCATTTTTTCGAATTTTCCACTCATAATGTATTATTTACTTTCCTCGTGTCGCAACACGTGATTTCATTTGAATTGTTTGGAAACTTATTCGTGAAGGATAATTAGTTAAGCTTTTTAGCTCATAATATTTTAAGAATTTAACAAAACTTTTCTATCCTGATTTATGATCAATGTTTAAATCTTCAATAATTATAGTTCTATTATTCAAATTATTGAATAATAAAAATTGATCTAAATAATCAATGAAAACAATATAATTAAATTATGATGGCTTATAGCAGAAGAGAGAATTTTTATTTTATTTAAAAAGAACTATTTTCAAAAGACATACCTTTAAAATCTGTATAAGAAAAACAGTTTGTAATTTACATACACTTTTTGACAGGTACCATCATTTCTTGATCTCTCCCTACTTTTAACATTTTTTATTTTAAAATCAAGAAATCAAGAAAATAATGCGAGAATGATTTATCTAATTTTGTTTCATTAAAAAGAATAATATAAAAGATTTGAAATTTGATTTGAAGTTTCGAAAACTAAAGAAAAATGACTCAAGAAATTTAAATTATTTTATAAGGAACAGTAATAACCTAATTGAACCAATGGTCAAATCAAAAAGTGAAAAAAAGACCTTTGAATATTTTTAATCAAGATTAATAAATTCGTTTATGATCAAGAGATCAATTTTGAAAATTTTAAGGCTTAAGCATTCAATTTTGAATAACATAAATTTAATTTATAAAGATTTTGCTTTAAAATTTGAATTTTTTAATTTAAAAACCTTGTTGTTTAATTTTCTCAGAGTTATTGATTTAATTTTTATTTGATTCTATCTATCTCATATGCTATCAATTTTTTATATCTATTTTTTATCGTATTAAATAGAAAAAAAGGGAGACCTGCTTATTCACTGTCAGCTTTGTCGTATCAACCGGTGGAAACTCAGCAAGTAACAAGCAATAAACTAAAGTTTCAGAACAAATCGATGTTCAAAATGTTAGTTATGAGTCTGATTTAGATCATCTAGAAAATTTAGTTAATTTTACTTAAGTAAAATTTGGTAAAATAACTTAAATCAGGCACTGTGAAATTACGAGTGGAACGCGCTGCGAGAAAAGTGAAACAATTATTGTTTCACCTTCTGTGAAAGTCTGCAAAATCTGTGCAAATTAATTCCGTTTTTTTTCAATACTTTTAAATTGTGTGCAATTTTGCAGAATTCGCACAGATTTTGCAGACTCCCGCAGAAGGTGAAACAATAATTGTTTCACTTTGTTTCATTTATAGAACAATTTTTTGATACTAAGAACACAATTTATAGAATTTTTTTATTTTTGTATTGTTAGTTTGGTATGAAAATCAACAATGCCCGTAAATCACTACTGTATATGGATTAATTTGTTATGTTTGAATTACAAAATGTATCCAATTTTGAAATAGCATTGAAAAAGTGGGATGATGAAATATTTTTTTCAGTTTCAAATAATAAAATAATTTTAAGTTAATATTAAATAATAATAATAGTATATATAAAATATTTTAAGACTAGCTTGCGGAGGTGGCCTACTAGGAGGTCACCTATGGTAGCTCCTTGCACATAACTTATAGAAAAGTACTGAAAAAAGTGTTTAAATATTGTTTAGATTTTTTAAGGTCAAAATAAGAGTTAAGATTTAAGATAGAAAAAGCTGTAAAAGAAAAATTTTATAAATAAATGTTCATGTTCAAGATTGTTGACTAGACCAGAAGGCAACGTATCCATTTTTGAATTTGTTGACCGAGTCGGCGTCTGTGACTGTAGCTCGCAGGGCGTTCCACTCGTTGACTTTCTTTTTGGTGAATGTGTTTGCCCGTTGTAGACATTTGGTGGAGGCCTGGCCGGACAGTCTTCTTGCATGACTTCTGATACCTCTGGCGGATCCGGGTTGAGATAGTGAACTTGCGGAAACCGGGGGGTACACCCAGCTCACTTCATTGATGTCTTTGGTGAGTTTTAAGATTTGGATCAGATCTCCACGAACACTGCGCTCATGAAGGGGAGTTAATCTAAGAACCGCAAGACGGTCTTGGAAGCGCCAGTTTTTAATGCGGGGTGCCAGTTTGGGGGCCCTTCTCTGCGCCTGCTCGAGCATCTTTGCGTCTTTCTTGCAAATGGGGGACCAGACAACAGCGGCATATTCCGGGTGGGGTATTATGTAGGCACAATAGAGGGTCCTGCTGGTATTTATGGTCCAATATCTAAATGATCTTTCAACTGACCGAGAATTCCTTTAGCTCTGTTCACTTGATTTTTAATTTGAATAGAAAATATTAAATTACGTGAAAACGTGACTCACAGATACTTTTCTGTGGCGACGAAAGCTAGTGCGCTCCTGGACTCGTCTTCCCTCCATTAGTAATTCGGATTTGGCTTATATGTTCTTGCCGGACCTGCTTAATTTCATCGCCTTGCATTTTCTCACGCTGAAGAGCATACACCACGTGTTCAACCACTCGGAGAGTTGGTCGAGGTTATGTTGCAGTGTGGATAGGTGCTGCGTATTGTGGCAATCAGTTTATTGTCATCTGCAAATAGTTTGACTAGGTACCTGACCGCCGCTGGCATGTCGTTGATGAAGATGACGAACAAAAGAGAACCTAGGACGCTAACTAGAGGGACCTCACGAGAACCATCTATCCAGTCAGCAATGTGCTGACCCATCGCTACCCGCTGCTGCCTCCTTGACAAGAAGTCGCTGGCCCAATCGACAATGCCTGGACAGAACCCGCATGCAACCAGTTTGGCTCTTAATGACGCGTGGCAAACTCTGTCAAAGGCCTTTGCAAAGTCGAAGAAGACCACTAAGACTTGGAATCCTCTATCAATCCCATCGCTTATGCGGTCCACAGTTTCTAGTAAATTATTGACTAATGAATTCCTCATGACAAAACCGTGTTATTCCGGAAATATCACTTTGTTGCTGTATAGATGATCCATCATGACGTCTCTAACCATACGCTCCATCAACTTGCAAGAGATTGTTGTCAAAGAGATAGGTCTGTAGTTACCATGGGCGCTCCTGCTACCTATCTTAAAGATGGAGCTGATCTGAGCGAGTCTCCAAGAGTCTGGGATCCTGCCGCTGGTGTGTGAACTTGTGAAGATAGCGCTGAGGACATCCGAAAATGTATCGATGCAACTTTTGATGACTTATGGTTGGATACCATCAATGCCAGGCGATTTCCTAGGGTTAAGGCGCAGTATGTTCTTGCGGACGTTGGCGGACAAGAAGAAATCGACATCTGTGTCATGCTGGGGACTTGCCGTGAGCTGGAGAGGCTGAGCTGGGCATGGTAGGAGGGAGATGAAGACGCTACCAAATTGAACATGGAGAATGTTCACGATCTTGTCACCATCAGTGTGGAAGGCACCATGAAAGTCGAGCAGGCCTTTAATGGAGTCTCTGCATTGCTTCTGGATGTTGATATTATTGTAAAGAAGCTTTGGCTGAAGCTTACAGACCCTGACAATAGATGATTCGAACTTACTGATGGCATGTCTTACAACTAGTTTGACCTGCTTACAGATCGAGGAGTAAGCGATCCTCAACTTGAGACAGCAAGGGACTGATCTAATCCGACAGTAGATTTTATACTTCATCCTGGTTAGCACCTTGATTTTGGGGTTGAATCACTTGGCATTAGGGAGCTTTCGAGCTCTTGCACTTGGTCCGGGATACTCAAGGATGAGGTAGCGGCATATGACTTGATTATCCAGTCATTCGCGAAATAGATGTCCTTATCAATGGGGTTAGTGCTGTCTTAGACGAGGGTACTAAAGAGCTCGTAGTTGCCAGGGTGCAGGACTAGGTGCGGTACTTGACGAAAGGAGTATGAAGGCCAGTGCGGAGCTCGTTGCTCCAGATTAGTGTTGCGTACAACTATCCTTCTCAGTAAAACCAAGGGAAGTTCCGTGTGCTACACGGAAGACTCTGGCAGGATCGCTCGTGACCACGAGATCTAGGATGTTGGTCCCTAGCGTTGGATAGAGAAGGTGCTGGGTCAGGAAGCTCTTACCTAGAGTGTCCAAAAACTTCAGGCTAGATATTGAAAGCATTTTCATGTTTGAAATCGAACTCTTTAGTGAAATAGAATGAGTTTAATTTTTATTTAGAAATTTGAAAAAAATATTGAAAACTCTTTATTTTTCTTTTAAATAATTTATTTATTTGTTTATATGTACCTGTACCAACCTTCAGAATAAATATATATAAAACAAAAAAATGAAAAATAAAGTTAAATAAGATAAAATAATATAAATAATAAATAAAAAGAAAAAAAGATTAATAATTCATTTAGATTTGAATTAATATTTAATCGTTGAAAAACTCGGTCTAGTCGTACGGTATAAGTGAACTAATAGTTCTTAAAACCTGAGAACTATAATTGTTCTAGTAATAGAAGAACCATAGTTCACCTAACAGACTAGACCCGAAAAACTTTGATCTTTTCTTTATAAATTTTGCCTTAAGCGATAATTATGTTCGTTTGATGCATTTTAACAAAAACTCAATTTATAAAAAATGGAAAATAGAGAGAAGATGGTTTTTTAAACTACAAATATTATCTGAAGGGTCATCATATCAAAAACCCAAAGTCAAAATCTATAATAAAAAAAAATTTTTCACGCTTGCAATATTAACTTAAAATAATTTTTTTAATTGAATTTGAAAAAAATATTAGAGACATCGCACTTTTTTAATGCTATTGGGTACATTTTGTAGTTCAAACACAAAAAATTAAACCAAATACATTTATATGTTTTTTTTTTTTAAATAATGAATTTAAAAAATGAATTGTTAATCAGGCATGGACACCTGTTGATTAATTTTGAAATTGATTAAAATGCACGTCATTAAAAAGTATTCAATTCAACTGCACAATTTAATTGCAGAGTTTTTGCAGAACATTATCTTATATATAGCACCATTGTTGCATTATTATAATTTTGCAGAGAAAGTACAATTTGATCTGATATTTTTGATAATACCTTCAAGATGCCTTAAATGTGCTACCTAATTTTTTTTGTTTGAAAAACTTTTTGAAGAATAATGCATAACACTTGGTTATTCTTAAACATAAATTTGAATTACTGAATTTTTACAAGTAATCTGAAGTTTTCCTTAAAACCCTATAAATCAAGACACTTATCCGTCGTTTACTAAGTTTAGATGATTGTAAAAATTCAACTTACTTCAACTTACTTGTACGAATTCAATAATTATTATTATTTACAGGTTCAGCATCAACTTCCATTTTATCATCATTTTCAAAATCAATAGTTTTTTTCTTGCAAAATACTACAAGGTTACTAGTGAGAGAACTGATAAATTTAAACTTTGGTGGAATTATAATGATATTTAATGGGATTGGTTTCAATATTTAGTTAAAATATTCAAAAAATTGTCAATATAATTAAAATATTCAAAATTCAAATCAAATCACATGATTTGATACTTTATTTAAATCGAATAAAACACAAATTCAAAAAAGTAAAACCATAGATTTGTTCAGAATTTTGTCTAGTTTTGTTTAAAAAAAAAGTGGTTTATTAAGTAATCCCTGGGAGTACATACGATTAAACTGAAAAAAGTATTCTTTTTGGCCTTTTTTCAATAATAAAAATTGACACACCCTTTTTTTTAAACAAAACTATATACCAGGATGTAGAAAACTTTATGCTCTTTCAGAATATATATAATTTAAAAAAAAAATTTAATTTTATCTTTTAGTAATTGACTCTTAGAGATCTACAACTTTTTAAAGGGTAGTTCTTTTTAGACCCCTATATATAAAAATTTTTTTTATTTTAGTCCCCCAAAAAAAATGAATTTTAAGGTTTCAAAGGACGTAGTTTACGAATTTAAAGTCAAAAATTAGAAATTCAGATAGTACTTAAGTTTTGAATTTCTGGAACCTTAACAATTATTTTTCATGATTACGAAAATTAATCTTAAACTTCAATTTGCCGAAAAGCCATCTAAAATAATTTTTTGATCAAGTTTAGTATCGGATCCTGAAAGCTTTAAACAGGAAGAAAAAGTAGACAGTTTTAATTTTATGATTTAATTATATTCGTTTAATTTTAAAATATTTGATATAAATTAAAACAATAATACTATTGCGGATCGAGACTAGCTGAATTGTCGCAATGGTAGCTTTCTTTCCTTAAAAATTATAGAAAATAGTCTGAGTTAAATTTAGCATCAAGGGCGATCCATACTTAAACTAAAATTCGATTATGTAAGGTGCCCTAAGTCATAAACACTAGTTAGCTAGGATACTATCTGAAGAAAAAAAAATTAAGTTTCCAAGTCAGTTTAATTTTTCGAAAAAATCAGTTCAAACTTATGCACTAAATTTGTATTTTTATTTCATGCAATTCAGCAAAAATAAGATGACATATGAAAAAAATGATTTCAGATTCGAGTTCTACGCACAAAATTACATTAGATTTCAAATTTTTGGAAAAGCTAAAAATTTTAAATCCAAAACTAGTGTTTATGACTTGGGGCACCTTATAATTCGTTTAAATTTTTTTTCCGCCAAATGGAATCGAATCAGATTCGAGGTTTAATCAAGATAAGTTCAAGATAAAATATTAAATAAATCAATACTTTTATAGTGAAATATGGAATAGATTTAATAGCTTTTATCTTTTGAAAAAAGGGCTTATATATTTTTCATTATCCTGTAAACGAATTGAATTGAAAATCAAATTATTTGATCATTTTATTTTTAATTTAATTTTTTTTTTTTCAAACATTTATTGAATTATTTAGCATTTCGCAGAGAGATTTAATCAAATACTACTCAAAAGTTAAAAACAAAATACTTTTTGATCTAATTATTTTGATATTAAAATTCAAGAAGCCAATAATTGAATATAATTTAAATTTAATTTTTTTTGTTAATTATTTTAAAAATTTATTCATTGCAAAAAAGAATTAAAATTGAAATTATTCATAAAAAATTTCGAAATTATTTCGATTTTATTTTAAATTGACGCGTTTAAGTCTTTAATTAATATTGAAATCAAAATCTTCAGGTAGTTGAGGTATCTCTGGAATTTTTTGTGGTATTTCTATTCCAAGTGTATTAATGTCCAATAAATGAACATCAATTAAACATTCTACAAAACAAGTTATATTTGGAGTTGGCTTTGGATTTATCAAAATGCTCAAACCATCAAACCAAGCGTCAATTATAGCTTCACTTTGGTTTGATAAAGTTATTGTTTCTTCGCCTTGTTCATCCAGTCTTAAATACACTATCTGAAGCGAAAACATTTGTTTACGTGGTTCTTCCTTTTTTACATCTTTAATAAGTTCAACTTCTAGTTGTGCTAAATTTAAAAAAATAATAAAAATTTTTGAATAATCAATGTTTGTACTTGTTGTTTTAATTTGGTTTGAGTGCAAGCTTTCACTTTCTGAGATATTAAATGTTTTATAATCAGTAGATAAACTCCAAAATTGTTTTACTTAAAAAAAATTTTTTTTTTAATCAAATTAATATAACACAGTAATTAATTACGTTTTGATTTTTTGTCTTTTAAACTTGTTTTTTCAAAGGTTTCGCCTTTGCAGAGTACTTTGAGGCGTTTGGGCTTAAGGGTTTGAATAACTTCTTCAGTGAGAATTTTTTCGAGCTCTCTTCAAAAATAAGAAAGTTAGACAGACTTTAATAAAATATTAAAATTTATACTCAATTGGTTCGAGACCAAATTTTTCATATCGACTTTTTCCTTTTTTTATCAGATCATATTTCCATGTATCAATAGAATTGTTTAAGTCACTTAATTTTTTCTTTACAATTGAACAATACCCATGACCATTGGTTTTTTCGACTTTATTCAATTCGGTTAAAATTATATACAACGAGTCTTTCAGAGCATTCAATGCCTAAAATAAATAATTTCAAAAATTGTCTATTTTAAAAGACAAAAATTGATACCCTTTCAAAATCCAAAGTCTGAGCTTTCATCTCAATCCAGAGACGGTAAAAAAGCCACAAAATTTTGGAAAAAAAATCAAAAGTTCCATCAGGACTAATAATGAACATAATGAATAAAATTTCGGTTTTCTTATCCATTTCATCTTTGAATAAATCAAATAGACAAGTTTTTTGATTTATCTTAAATTTACTTTTTCCAATATTAAGAATTTCATATAAATGCTTTATCATGTAAATACTGGCTTTTACAAATGGAAACATGTATTCAAGACTTTTGACAGATCTCTCATTCACAAACTTAGTCAAATTTTAAATTTTAAATTGGTGAGCAAAATTTAAATCTCACATTTTGAACAACGGGTTGAAAAATTTTGTTTGTGGCAAAGTACTCTAAAAAATCTAGGGCCAAAATTCCTGGTGGTGTTTCGGTAAAGTCTTCAATTGGATTTTTTATATTCTATTAATATTTAATTAAATTTATTTTTAAAACAAAATAATTAAAATTCAAATCAACTCTTTTTGAACATTTAATAAAAATATATTCTGTTGAATTTTTTGACAAAAATACAAACCATAAATCCAAGTCTAGAGAGCTTTTCTTCATTATTCAAAGTTTTGTCTGTCAAATTCATTCGGTTTGAGTCGAAGATGCATTCACTAATAGCGTTTATTCTTGAGAGATGAGCCTAATTTTGAAAATAAACTGTAATTATTTTTTTAAATTGACAATTAATCACCTTATCGACTGGAGTTTTGATCCTTATTGAAAATTCAATATCGAGAATGTGTTTTTGGAGCTGGGCAAAATTACTAAAAATTCTTTGGAAATTTTTGTCATCCAGAGAAGCCTTAAAAAAAAATGAAATAAAACTATTTCTTTTCTAAATAAAGAATTTTTTTAGCAAGATACATTTAGCATTTTTAAAATTAAGAGCAAAGTAATAAAGCATAAGCAGATAGAATAAGATAAATACAATAGAGTAAGAATAATGATAAATACAATGAGAATTTGAGAATCCTGATCTTGATTTTTTTTACGGATTTTATTTTTTATTTTTTTGGACTGCTCACTAAAAACATTCATAAAATGTCCAATTTTAGAGTTTGATTGTTCTGTGTTCGCCTCATTCGGATAATCTAAAGTTGCTTTTTCATTATCCAAATTAGTTACAACTCTTAGTTCCTAGAAAAATTTATTTGTGAAAAAAACCTTTAAAAACTTACTTCTCTTAACAAGGAATTTGCCAGAGGCTGCGAAAGAATTGAGTTTAAATTCTTAAATTAAAAAAATTAAATTTATTTTTAAAATTTTTTTTTTGAATTAATGTTATCAAAGAATACTTTTTTGATTGTGAATTCTCCTTTTAGGAAACAACTATTTAAAAAAATTAGAAGAGCTTCTTTTATTTGAATTTCGGACCTTAAGAAAATTAAAATTGAATTTGTAAAAAAATTAAAGAATTTTACCTTTGAATAACGAATAAAATGTCATGAAATTTAATTTCTCTAAAAACTAATTCACGTGCAGTATTGCTTAAAACAAAATTTCTAATAAATATTTAAAAGATTATTTTTTTTCTAAATACCAGTTTAATGTGGCATAATTCAAATTTTGTAAATACAACAAGACTAAAAAATCAGGTATCACTTCTTTTTTACTATCTTTGGTGGATTCATTTAAAATTTCACAAATCTAAAAATTATTATTTATTATAAAAAAATCATCAAAGAGAAATGTAAAAATAAGTACCGATTTTAAAAGTTGAAGTTCAGTTTCAGATGTGTCCCAGGTAAAAAGTGACCAGTTTGTTATAAAAACAATAAATATTTTGTGCAAATGGTACAATAAACTCCATTTTTTAGCATCATTCGAACGCTCACATTCTTTGATAAAATCTATTATTATTTTCCGACCACCTTTAGCATAGAATTCTAATGCAAAAATTTTATCGACAGAGATATATTTTTCGACCGAACTCAAATGAGATATTACAGTATCAGCATTACTGATTTTGGACCCACTAATTTTATCAATGTAACTTTTGACTTCTGTTTCCTTTTAAATTTACTCATAATTAATTTTGTTTTTTCTTTAAAAAAGGCATTTTTTGACGCATGAGAAAAAAATTCTCACATAAAATTTTATCTTTTATAAAACTTAAAAATTATTAAATTTTTTTGATTATAAATATCAAATTTTTATATTAAAAAAAAAGGATTTATTATATAAAATATTACATTTTTGCGTCAAAATATCTTTTCTGATTTAAAGATATAATAATAAATAAAGTTACCAAATTAAGACACAAGTCAACATCATGAAATTTAATGTTATCGGTCAAACTTAGTAGATCACTTCGATTTTTTTCATTAATATATTGATTTGTTCTACATAATCTTATGGCATATAGGCTAGAACTTTTATCTTTTATGTTATCCAACCTAATTTAATAAAATAAAAATGGTAATATGTGACAAAGCTGTTTGTTTAATGATAATTTTACTGAGGCAGAATATCTTGAATAAAATTTTGAATTTTTTGATCCTTTATTTTAATTTAAAAAATTTAACTGTTCTAAAAGTTTTAATAAAAATTACATCAAAAAGCTTGGCTGGTATTTTTAGTTCGGAATTCGGAGTCCCAACAACAAGCGGAATAAATTTTTTGCTAGGTATTTGTTTGATTGGTATAGTTGGAGTATTTGGTGGTAGATTACTCATTTTAGTTACAAAAAAAATTTATGATAAAATTTAAATTTATTTTATCTAATAAAAAATTTAAAAGTTTGGTGCATAATTATTTTTAAATATATTAAAATTCAGGCAGTGAAGCTTTATTTGTGAGTTACATATATTTTTGTCTCAACTAACATTCAAATATTTAAAAATAGAATTAAGTTTAATCGTTTTAATCTTTTAAACCTCATTTTTGGAAAACAAGATTTTTTTTTATAATGAATAAAAATCGTTTGAAATTCTCAGGAACATTTTCTTTCTAGAATATGGTGTTTCAATTTTCAGTACTAATTCATACAAGATTAATAAATTTTTTGTCAGCTTTGCCATAAACATTACACTTTAAAGTTTAAATACTAAGAAAAAAATCCTGAAGAAGCCTTAATCAAGGCGAAACGCGTCGATTTAATTTAAAAATTTAAATTATTTAATATTTTTATTATGTTTTATTATTTTTTATAATAAAATAAAAAAAAAATTTTTTAAAAAATCAAATTTAATACAAATATTTTATTTTTTTGCCTAAATTTGTGTTGAAATATTTTTAGATAATTTTTTTTCGAATAAAATTTAAAAATAATTATTTGTAACAATCAGCTAAAATTTGTTAAATAGATGACAAATTTAAATAAAAAATGAATCAAATTTTATAAAATCGACCATCCTTTTTGTCCTTTAAAAAATTAAAAAATCAAAAAATTAATTAAAAAAAAATTATTTCACAAAATAGTTTATTGGCTTAATAATCTATCTATATGGGGCTAAGAATTAAATTGAGTGAGTTTTTAACAAAATAAAGTGAAACTCTATCAAAATCCTAAAACAGTCATTTCTTTACTAAAAATAAAATCTATTTAATCTAGATTGAATTTTTACCTTAAAATAATTACTGGTTTTAAATTCTTAGATCCAAGACTATCAGAATGCATTTTGCTTTTTAGACTTTGAAGATAAAAATAAGAAAACTAACTTTGTCTTCAAAAGTTGTCACCCCTTTAGCACATTTAAGTTTCATTTCATCTTACTATATTCTTATTTATTTATCAAAACATTTTTTTTCGATATTCTATCGGTAACTAGTAGTTAAAGTTAATTTATTATAGTTATTTTTTCGTAAATTATATTTAAATTTAAAATGAAAATAAAAATAGATTAAATTTTAAATTTCATATTCTATAAAATTATTTTCATGACTTTAGATTCATTTAGCATTATATTAGATTTGCATAGAATTGTTCAATTTTAAATAAAAATATCGAATGAAATCAATGGAAGATTTTTTTCTTGATTTTCATTATAATTATTTTTTTTATTGATTCGACGTTAAAATTCTGAAATAATTTTTGGTATTATTAACTTATTATTCTTTTGACATCTGATTCCTGATTTATTTTTTTATATTACGTTTATTTTTTAAATAAATGATATTAAATTATCATGTTTAATGAACGGCATTATTTTCTTATTTAATTATTTAATATTAGATTCAAAATTTGATTTTTAACATTAATTTCTTATCCAGTGATGTTAATTGAATACAAGGAAAAATAGTAAAAATTATTATTTATTTTTGAAAAATCTCAAGCTATAATGCAGCATTAAGCTAAAAAAAACTTGATTTTAATGCGTAAACAAGGATTAAAACAAATCTTAAGAATTTAAAAAAAATAGCAACAAACTTTATTTTCTTGCACTAATTTTAATAAAATAATAATAAATTGAATAAAAATTCAACTAACTAAGTTTATTAATATATTAATTAATTAAAAATTATCCTGATAACTGATAACACTTTTCATCGTATTTAATATTTTATTTAATATCTTTTTCAGATAAACAAATAAATAATAAATCTCTTTTTTTAGTATCAGCTGAAGAAGAGAAAGCAATCGAAGAAGAACCATCCTCAAAAAGATTTTTCTCTGATATTCCAACTTTCAGCTCAGCAATAATAGATAATGTTAATGCTGACAACATCAAGAAATGTAAAAGCTGTGACATTCTTTTGAAAAAAAGGAAATACTTTTATTGTGTTTATTTAATAAATGTTAAACAGTTATTCATTTAATTAATTTTTGGTACTTCTATACAAAATATGGTAATTGTAAAGCAAATTGAAGTTTGAAATCAAGATCAAAAGATCATAATATAAATTGTAACAATGTTTTTAATAATAGAGAAAAAATGAATTTTTTTAATAAATAAAAACAAATTTTAATAATAAATTAATTAATAAAATCTCGTCTTGTCGCAGAAAACTACTACTACTACTACTAAATAAATTTTAATAAATAAATAAATTAAATTTAAATTATTAAATAAATAAAAAATAAATAAAAAAAGATAAAATAAATTTTCAAAAGCAATTACTTGACATGTCATGTCAAGTTTAATTACATATTTAAAATTTTAAAATATCCCCTTTTTTTATTGAGCTTTAATAGATTTTAATTTTTTAATTGATTTTAATGAAAACTAACTTTTATAGACAAAAAAATTTAATGTTTTAAAATTTATAATTTATTTAAATGGAAAAATGAAATAAACTTTGTCTGAATGAATGAATAAAAAAGTTATAAATTTGAATTTGTGAATTAACTAAACATGAATTTATTAATTTTTTGATTGTTTTTGTTAAATAAATTAGATATCAACCATTTTGATGTTGATTTGATTATGAACCATTAATAGACATAACATTTCCAGTAATGTTTAGTATTTATTTCTTAAAAATTATCAAAATCACTAGACTAATTAAGTTTTAAAATTTTAAATGATCGCTTTGATCTTAAAATTTGATCTGAAACTTCCATTTGCCAATTGTAATCGAAATATAGTTTTAAAAAAATGCTTTATTCTTTATTTTATTTGTTCAAATAAAATAATAATAAAATAATTATATTAAAAATATATTTTTTCTATTAAATTTGTGGTATGATTTACTATTTTTATGGTATTATGGCTTTCTTAAGTCAAGTCATTGAAATAAGAAATTTTACGAAAAATTTTGGAAGTTTTCATTTAATCATAGCATTAATGCATCCAAAGGCTTCAATTTCTAGTAGAGTGCTTTTAGTAATTGCTTCTATTTAAGTTGTTCTTATTGAAAAAAAATTTCCTTCATCACCAGATAATCCTAGGGAGCTATTCTTGATTATAACAGTGTGATCTGAATTAATTTAAAACAAAAAATCTAAGATTTTAAACTTGGAATTTGAGGGGCTTTTTGTTTTTTATAAATTTTCAAAATAAAATGAACATTTTTTTTACTAAAAAAAAATTTTGTTTATTCTGCATTCTTAACTCAATTAATGTAATATGTCTTATTTTTTTTTTGAATTGGGTGTATACATAAAAAGAAAAGTATCAAAGGTTATTTAAATTATTTAAAGCTTTTTTAAGTTTAAATAGAATGGATTAAAAAAAAGTGTCGGTATTTGCTGGAATGAGCAGACAAAATACAGATTACGCTTCAATCCTGACTAGTTCAGGCCGAGCACCCGATCTTCCAAAACCATCTATTTTCGATATTTTGGCTCAAGAGAGCATGAATTCTCTTTTTAGACTTTCATTCAATCACTGCTTCAAATGGACACTAAAATATTCAACTTTTTTAAAAAGATCACAAAAATTTACAGACGAAATTTATCTAATTTTGCATTCATCAATAGAACTTTTATACCTCAAAGTCTACGACTCTCTCTTCTCAGAGCATTTTTATGGTCTTAAGCGCCATGACTTAACAAATAAAAAACGTGTTCTTTCCGTACTTTTTTCAATCATTCTTCCTTATTTAAAAGCCAAGTTGGATGGTGTTTATGAAAAGCTGGAAAAAAATTTGGACGAACCACAACAAACGCCAATTTCGTCACAAAATAACTCGAAATATTTTTTTATCAAGCGAAAATTTGAAAAAATTATCCTAAAATTTTATCCCTATTTCCATCTAATTTGGTCCTCTATCTTCTGGCTTTTCAGATTTAGATTTATGGTTAACTCATCTGAATTTCATTCGCCACTTTTAAGCATTTTAGGAATCAAATTAGTCTACGATTTGGATGCAAAAAATCAAAAACCAAACAGCATCTTAAAAAAATTTTTATTATTTGTTAACAATTGCATGACAAATGTTTTATATTTCGTTCAATTTTTAAAATGGTATCAAGACTATCAAGAAAATCAGTCATTTTCCAATGATGCGAATGTTTTTACAACACCTGTTAAAAACATTTTTAGTCAAAATTCACCTCAGGAAGAAGAATTAGTTCCACCGCCTGTTTTGCCTGAAAAAATAGCACAAAACAATTTTTTCAAAAATTCAAATAATCAAAATCTGTGTCCATTGTGCACCAAAAAGCGAGCTAATGAATGCGTTTTGTCTGTCTCTGGTTTTGTGTTTTGTTATCCGTGTATTTTCAAATTTATAAGGGTTCACAATCGATGTCCAATTACCAGTTATCCTTGTAGCACCAAAGACATCATTAGAATTTTTGCTTCTGAATAAAATTAATAAATTTAAATAGAAACATTTTTTTTTGATTATCAAGAAATTAAATTCTTGAAAATTTTTTTCAAATTTAAAAAATAAATTTTTATAAAAAAATTTAGAATGTCTAAAATTAATGGATTGGTTTGCATGGTGACTGGCGGTGGCTCAGGCCTAGGCCGAGCAGCTGTTGAGAATTTTGTCCGTAACGGTGCCAAAGTTGTGATATGTGACCTTCCAAATTCAAATGGAGAAAAGTTGGCTAAGGAATTAGGAAATTCTAGTGCAATTTTCAATCCAACTGATGTCACATCTGAACAAGACGTTACCAAAGCTATTGAAGCAGCAAAGTCAAATTTCGGTAAATTAAATGTTTTGGTAAATTGCGCTGGAATTGGTGTTGCTTTTCGAACTTATAATTATACCAAAAAAAGAATTCATACCCTTCCGGATTTTCAGAAAGTAGTTAATGTTAATTTGATTGGAACATTTAATGCCATAAGATTAGCCTGCGATGCTTTTGCCCAAAATGAACCCAATAAAGATGGTCAACGTGGTGTAATCGTGAATACTGCATCAATTGCCGCTTTTGACGGACAAATTGGACAAGCTGCCTATGCTGCAAGTAAAGGTGGAGTTGTATCGATGACTCTTCCAATTGCGAGAGATTTGGCAAATATGGGAGTTAGAGTTTGCACTGTTGCCCCCGGATTATTTGATACGCCGATGTTAGCAGGTTTACCAGATAAAGCTAGGAAATTTTTAGCCGAAACTGTTCCATTTCCACAGAGACTTGGCGATCCAGCTGAATATGCCCAGCTAGTTCAATCAATTATTGAAAATCCAATGCTAAATGGGGAAGTTATTAGATTAGATGGAGCGTTGAGAATGCAGCCATAGAACAATTTTAAAAAAATTTTAAAGCTTGATTTTAAATAAATTTATTTAAAAAATTAGTTTATAAATTAACAAAAAATACTAGAAATTACATTTCTAGATTAAAAATAAATGGGTTTTCGATTGATTATATAATGATTTTAGATGGCATTGAAAGGTATTAAAGTTTTGGAGTTTGCTGGTTTAGCACCTGGTCCTTTTTGTGGAAAAGTTTTGAAAGATTTAGGCGCAAGAGTTATTCGCATTGACAGAGTATGAATTTTAATTTAATATTTGTGAAAACTTTTATAAAAGAAACTACACGGGAAAATTGTGGAATTGAATTCAATTTTTTATTTCAAAAAATTTTGATGTACTTTTTCAAAAAAAATTGATCATTCTAAAATGGAATTATTTATTTGTTTGTTTTATCTGTACCGAGCTAATGCTCCTTCAGAGTTAAGAAAAAAAAAAAAGAAGTAAAATAACATAAAAAAATTAAATATTGTAAGATAAAATAAAATAGAAAATAAAATAAAAATAAAGTAAAAAGGATTAAAAAAAAGAATAAGGTTTTATAATATTTTTTATTTTATTATTTATTTATTT
The DNA here is from genome assembly GCA_025491095.1 of Brachionus asplanchnoidis. Taxonomy (NCBI): domain Eukaryota; kingdom Metazoa; phylum Rotifera; class Eurotatoria; order Ploima; family Brachionidae; genus Brachionus; species Brachionus asplanchnoidis. The sequence goes on from JAILYF010000006.1 coordinate 3,904,041, forward strand.
CATGAACGCCTTTAAGGCGATGTAAAAAAAATTAAAAATTAAAAATAAATATAAAGATAAAATAAGACAAAAATAAGTGTTTGAGTAAAGATTTGAAAAAGATTTCAAATTTAAAATGTTAATTTTTTTAAATTTCGATAATTATTATTCATTTTATCGTAATTTTGTGTTTCTTTAAAAATAAAAAGAAAAAAAATAATCAAATGAAAAAAAAGTAAAAATTCGTTTATTATGGTTTTTAATATATCTATATTTTAGGGTTTTGTGAGGTCAAATACAAACAAATAGTAAAAAATGACAAAAAATTGAATAACTTGAAAAGCTTAAAATTAGTTCTGTGAATGCAACATAGTGCAACATCCAAAGTTAGATCAATTGTCAAAGTCTGCTAATGATATGCAAAATCTCTGCAAAATGCACTACGCTCGAATATAATGAAATTTACTTTCTACTAAAATCGCAGAGTTTAGAGAGAATTGACAATTGATCCAACTTTAAATGTTGTAACATATCGCATTCACACAGCTAATTTTTTAATTTTTTAGAAAAAAAATTTCCAATTTTTTATCATTTAGTACTAATTTTCACAAAACTGAATTAAGTTAATATTTTACTAAATTTTCTGTATTATTGTTAAATTCAGGACAAATTGAACAATTCGAAAAATATTATTCAGAAAAAGCTTGAGGCATTTTAGGTTGTTCTTTTTTTTTATCTTGTATCGAATTTTTGGCAAATTGAAGTTTGTGATTAAGATCCAAAGATCAAAAAATTAACTGTAATATTTTTTTTTCCTAAGTAATTAATTGACATGTTATGTCAAGTTTATTTTCATATTTAAAATTTTAAAATATGCCCCTTTTTATTGAACTTTAATAGGTTTAAATTTTTTAATTGATTTCAATGAAAACTTACTTTTTAAGACAAAAAAATTTAATGTTTTAAAATTTTTATTTTATTTAAGTGGAAAAATGAAATTACCTTTGTCTGAATGAATGGTTATAAAAGTTATAAATTTGAATTTCTTAATAAATTTAACCTGAATTGTTTGAATTATTTATTGTTTTTGTTAAATAATTTAGAGATCAATCATTTTGATGTTAATTTAATAATCAATCGGTATTAGACATAACATGTCAAGTAATATTTGGTTTTTATTTTTTAGAAATTATCAAAATTATTAGATTTATTAAGTTTAAGAATTTTAAATGATCATTTTGATCTTGAAATTGATCTGAAACTTAAATTTGCCGATTTTTTTTTAATTAATCAAATCAAAATCAAATTCAATCGGGGTGTTTTTTTTATCCTTTTGCTACATGAAATATTTCTATCTTTGAATTTAATTTTTCAAAAAAGAAAATATTTTTGTTCAAATAGTTTAGTTTTACTGAATTTCACATCCTGCCAAACTTTTGATCCAATGTTTACAATTTAGGGTAAAAAGAAAATTTCCAAAATAAATTTGGATTTTATTTAAAAAATTCTAGAGACTTTAAAAATTATTTAACTAAATTTAAAAGTCTTCTTTAACTTTAAACAAATCTATCTAAAAAAAGGCCGATTCTACAAACGATGTAGACAGATTATCTCATGGAAAAGAGTCAATAGCCATTAATCTAAAAAGTAAAAAAGGAGTTGAAATAGTTAAGCATCTGACCAAAAATGCTGACGTTTTGATAGAACCTTTTCGAAAAGGTAAATTACATATTTCGAAAAGGTAATTTATTTTGGCTAAATTGGATTGCTTTAGGTGTTATGGAACGTTTAGGTTTGGGTCCAAGTCAAATATTTAAAGTAAATCCAAGTTTGATATATGCTCGGCTAACGGGCTATGGTCAATTTGGGAATCTGAGTCAAAAAGCTGGTCATGATATAAACTACATTTCTTATTCAGGTGTATTGTCATGTTTTGGTAGATCATCTGAAAAGCCTTATGCTCCAATAAACTTAATAGCTGATTTTGCTGGAGGTGGTTTGATGTGTGCTTTGGCAATTATTACTTCTTTGTACGAACGACAGACAAAGGGAATTAGTGAAAAAGTTATTGATCTATCAATGGTTGAGGGAGCAGCTTATTTGTCATCATGGTTGTGGACTTCAAGAGATATACCAGGTGTGTGGAGTGGAAATAAACGAGGAGAAAATCTTTTAGATGGTGGCTTTGCTCCATACGAGACGTATGAAACAAAAGATGGAAAATTCATGGCTTGCGGGTCCCTTGAGCCAGCTTTTTACAATCAGCTTTTGCAAGGCTTAGAATTTCCAGAAGATGAAGAAGTAACAAAAGAGGCTTTACAAAAAGTATTCAAAACAAAAACTCGACATGAATGGGAAGAGATTTTTAAAAATCTAGATTCGTGTGTTTCACCAGTTCTAGAACTAGATGAAGCACCGATTCATCCCCATAATAGAGAACGAGCTTCATTTTTAGAGTTATCTGATGGATCTTGTCTTCCAAGTATGAATTGGTTAAATCAAAATTCAAGTAATCAAAACTTCGAGATGCCACTTGTTGGCCAACATACAATTACAGTTCTTAATGACTTTGGTTTTTCTAATCATGATATTGAAGTATTTTTAAATGAAAACATAGTTCAAGATTATAGAAATGTTAAATCTAAACTATAAAAAAAATGCGAAATTTTTAATTTTTGAAGAAATAAAATATGTTCATTTTTTATAAGATAGTTCAAATTGAAAATTTCACTTTTATTTATTATTATTGTTTTTTTTCAAACTTGAGCGCTTTAACACTTCCAACAAATCTGTGTCTTGGCTCTTCTCTTTTGCATCTGATTAAATAACATAATATACCATTCACCTTTTCTTAAAATACAAAGGAATTGGTATTCTTTGATCCCCTTAAAAAAAATAATTAAATAAAATTTATTTAAATTTTTTTTAATAGGAACTTTCTGTGGCCCTGAGTACAGGTAAACCCGGTTAAGTCGAAGTGGAAGGGCGGTCGTAAAAAGTTTCAATTTAACCGTATTTCGACTTATCCGTGTTTTGACTTAACCGTAATAAAAAAAAAAGAAAAAAATATTATTAAAATATGAAAATTTTTTATTAAAAAAACAATAAAAAAGAGAATAAATTAAAGAAAATTAATTTATAGGATTAGTGATGGAATCCGTAATTTTTGATTGTTTTTGTTTGGCAAATCCAGGAAGCTTGACTCAATCTGATTAAGATTAGCAATTGTAGTTGTAGAATCATTTGGTTTGGAATTGAAAAATAACTTAAGCATTGCAAATCTAAAGCTTCACCATGAGACGATATTGTTTATTTCAATGATTCATCGTCTTCGTATTCGTCTAAATGTTCAATTTGTTTCAGTTTTACAATCTCAACTATTTCCTTATCATATAGAGATGTGAATGTTTTTAAATTTTCATCAATGTTGATATAATCGTCTAGAGGTAAAATTTTGTTATGTGTGTTTTTTTTCAAGTATTACTCATTTAATCAGATATTATTAGTGTGACGAAAAAGTGCTTATATAGAAAATAACTAATTAATATATTAATAATAATAAAGAAATTACTTTATTACTTATTTAAGACTTAAGTGTAATTTTCGACTAAAGAGTTAAAAAAAACAAATTTTAACACATTTTTTTTTCGAGTTAAGCGATATTCGACTTAAACAAGTTCGGGTTAACCGTGAAATTTTATTATTGATGTCAATGTAAACCAACCAATTTGTTCAATATGCTTCGACTTAATCGAGTTCGACTTAAACGGGTTTACCTATATTGATAAATAATTGAGTGCAAACAAAATTCAGAATATCATGTTGAATTGAAGATAGAGTTAATTTTCTTTTCAGATGAAAGCTTTAAACAATTTTTACGTTTCCAAGATGTGTCTAAAATACTCAATGATTCGACAAAGATTTGCCTAAAGACAAGTTATTTAATAAAAAGCTCATTATATGTTATTATTTAGCTTGATTAAAAAGATATTGATCAAAAAAAAATAAAAATTCGTGCAGGCAATGAAAGTTCGTTTAGCTAACTTTTTTTACTAATAATTATTTAATTCAATTCAAACAAAAGGAATTTCGTTGCTGAATTTTATTTGAAAATTAAATAAAAAAGCAAAAATATAATTCAGTAAATTATAATTTATCGTATTATATCTTAGCGGATATTAGGGGAGAGTTTAACTTATTTTACAGCATCATTATGAGCAACGACTTTAATCTGTTATAGAGGTAAAAACATTGAAATTGAATGAAAATCAATAAAATTTAAAAGAAAAATCAAGAAGACATTAGAAATTTTATCTAAAATTATATTAATTATATTTATTTATTAAATTAATTAAAAATTAATATATACTAAGCCTTTTTTCCTCGTTTTCAGAGCGGCTTTCATTTCAAATGATCATTTAATAATTGTAATCTTTTTATTCAAAACTTTTCAAATATAATAATTTTTATTAAAGAATAATATATATAAAAATAATACTGTAAAATCTCAGTTTTGGACTTTAGGGATTAAAGCCAAGAAATAAAACAAAACAATTTAGTTAATAGTTTATTAAATGGAATCCGAAATTATAACAAGTTGTTAGTGGTTTATATAGTAGTTAGAACATGTGCTTTAGCTGCTGTTAAACTTTACATTTATAAGAGGACTAGAGAGAAGAAAAAACACGGGTCTTAACACACCTCCCCCCCTAAATTATGAGGCAATTAGGCTCTATAAAAAAAAACTACTGCCTAACCACTAATCTCACAACTAGAAAGAAAATATGAAGACAAAAACAAACAACAAAAAAATAAAAATGTAGTTTTTTAACATTAAGGTATTACTGCTCGTTAATAGGACGATATGGGACTTGTCCTAATGATTCGCGACAAAGTGGACAGTTTCGATTTCCATGTCGTACGTTCTGGTACATGCAATTTTCACATGCTCGGTGGCCACAAACCGTTTCAACAATTGAATCACAGCTTTCAAACTGTTCTAAACAAATTGGACACGGCCACCAGTGATTCCATGTGCTCTGGTTATTGGTGGAGTACCGAGTTGTCTCTCTACCCTCTATAGTGCTTGTTGTTGCCTCGCTCTTGGACTTGGGGACCTAGGCGGTTGGACAAAGTCGATGCGGTTTCGAACAGTTTGTTGTTCGGTGTTCAAAAGATCGTTTACTAAGTTGTGGGAGTTTGATAGTTGATATTGTAAGACGGTGTTTTGTCTATTTGACTCTTCAAGTTGTTGTCGGAGTTCTTGTAGTTGTCGTTGTTGCTCTTCTAGCTGTTGTTCTAGTTGTGCTTGCGGTTGTTGTTCTTGTTGGCGTTGAGTCTCAAGTTTGTTACGAATCCTATCGACTTCAGCAAGCTGTCTCGCCACTCTAGAGGTTGCGGGTACGCTTTGCAACACATGATGTGCTTCGGTGGTCCTTGGATTAATTTCAAACCAGATGATTGTGTGCGGGATTCCCTTGTTGTTGAAATGTCTAACCACTTGAAGGTGAACTGAAGTATCTCTATATCTCACAAACGCGTAGTTGGTCCTATGAAATCTTCTCATCTGACCCATTCTTACCCATTGAATTTCTTCAAACAAGTCCTCAAACTGATCAAGTTCTTCTCGAAGTCTGACCGCTGCGTCGTCTAGGTTAGGGACGCCATGCACCATAATATCGTACTACTTTTTTAATTTTATAATTAACTGGACCTACTTTTTCAACAATTGAAAATGGTCCTTCCCACCTGGTGCCCAATTTTTAGACTGTCCCTTCTTGATTAGTGGTTTGTTTTAAGAGAACTAAATCTCCAACTTCATAAGTCACTGGCTTAATGTTACGGTCATGGTATATACGGGAGTTTTCGACTTTAACATCACGACTTTGAGCCACACACTTGTAGACTTCGTGTAGTTTGTCTTTTAACTCGTCCACATAAAACTTAACCATTACCTCGTCTTGGCTCAAATTGTCCACATCAGGCAAATCTACTGGATTTTGAGAAGATCATCGTTAATCACTAGGTCACGGGGAATTTTTGTTTGATGGCCAAGCATAATTTCGAAAGGTGTATCATTAGTTGTTGCATGAGTTGAGGTATTGTAAGCGTATGCAAGATGTGGTAGTAGTGCGTCCCAATTGTTTTGATGATCATTGACAAAACAAGACAACATGGTTTTGAGTGAACGGTTAAACCTTTCGGTTAGTCCGTTGCACTCGGGGTGGTATGGAGAATTTTTTAGCTTGTTGATGTCAAGCAATTCATACACTTTACTCAACACGTCACTTTGGCAATTTTTGGCGCCATCAGTTAAAATGTTAATACATAAGCCATACATCATCATAAACTGTACAAGCTTATTTGGCGACTGTTTCGGCTGTAATGTCTAGCAAAGCAAAAAGCCAAACCCATTTTGAAAAATGGCAGCAAATTACCAGAATATAAAGGTTTCCTTCTTGTGACACTGGTAATGGTCCAACAATGTCACTCGTAACCAACTGTAGTGGTTCAGTCGACTTGTAACTTTTCCTTATTTTTAAGGGTATTTGGATTTTTAGCGTTTTGGCAAACATCGCAAGATTTAATAAATTTTGCAACTTGCAATTTTATCCCTGGCCTGTAGAACCTCATTTTAACTTTATCTAAGGTTTTTCGGACTCTCAGATGTCCATGAAAAACTGAACTATGTATAAATTTTAAAACAGTATTTACCATGTTTTTTGGTATGATCAAAAGCTGTCTAATCGATTCATCATCTGATTCTTTAAACCAATAGAGCAAGTCGTTTAGAATTCTCAATTCGTCGTTGTTGTTCAAAAGCGCTCGTTTGAGATTCGAATCTAACTCGTTCGTGTCAATTTTTGGTTTTTCCTCCTTGTGAGTTTTTATCAAATTTTTCATCCATTTAATGTCTGGATCGTTATCTTGTTCGATTGGGCAAATTATTTTGTTGAGTAGTGGTTCATCCTCGAGTTATTTTTTCGCATTTTCGATAAAGTTAATAACCATATTTTGGTTTTCATCGCTTTCTGCCGTTTTACCATCCTCGATAATTGGTCATCTTGACAAAGCGTACGCGTTTGTATGTTGTTTACCACTACGATTTATGATTCTGAACGTATAATTACTTATGCGTATCAACCAGCGTGCGAGTCGAGCGTTTAGATTTTTATAAGATAACAGCCATGAAAGTGGCTGATGGTCAGCTCTAACGTCAAATTCTCTTCCAAACAAATACTCGTGATTTGCTTCCATTGCTCTAACCATTGCTAAGAGTTCTTTCTCCGTTGTGGAGTAGTTTCGTTCGGCTTTGTTCAATGGCTTACTGAAATAAGCAACTGGTCGAAGGACACCATTAACTTCTTGCTGTAAAACTGCACCAATTCCAGTGTTGCATGCGTCACAGTCTAAAATAAATTTCTTCGAAAAATCAGTCCGTCCGAAGCTTATTAAAAACTATTTCACAATCATAATTCCAATTAAGTTGTTTTGCATTGGCTGCTTCTTCTTTAGTGGTAAGCTTGTAGAGTGGTGACGCTATGCAAGCAAAATTCATTATGAATTTTCTCTAATAGCCTACCAAACCAAGGAAACTTTGTAGTTGCGTTAAAGTTGATGGACGTTTGTACCTGTACAAAGCTTCGCATTTGGCCCTATCTTGTCTAATTGTTCCATTTGTTATGACATGTCCCAGAAATAACACTTATTGTTTAGCTATCTCGCACTTCTTTAACTTCACTGACAACTGATTAAGTTTAAACTCATTACCAATTCAACATGTTTCAAGTGCCCGATCGGATCAGCTGAATGTATCAAAATGTCTTCTAAATAAACAACTACGAATGAATTTTTTCAACACCTTATTCATTGACCTTTGGAAAGTGGCAGGGGCATTTGTCAGTCCCATTGGCATTACTAAAAATTCAAACAGACCCCATTCGCAAGTAAAAGCTGTTAAATGTCGACTACATTCGCTCATCAAAATTTGTTTACAAAAATAACCTGTATACAAATCAATCTTTGTGTACCACCTTGATTTTGCTAGCACGGCGTATAAGTATTGACTATTTGGAATTGGATGTTCGTCTTTTGTTGTACGGCCATTCAGCAGACGATAGTCAATTGTTACACGGCTAGATCCATCAGGTTTCGAGACGAGCATAAGTGGTGAAGCCCACGGTGATTCACTTGGTTGCATTAAATTGGCTTCAAGCATTTCGTCCAACATTTGTTTAAATTCATCGCGCTTGCTATGTGGTATTCTTCTCATTTTTTGTCTAATTGGAAGTAGTGAAGGGTCAGTGAGTTTGATAACGTGTTCAAAGCATGATGGTGGTTTGAGCTCACTTAGCGATGAAGCAGCGATACTTTGGCTCATATCCTTAGTTCGATCGATGTAGTGGTTTGAGTCGAGTTCTGTCAAGGACTTGATGAATTGTGTGTTGATGTGGGCATTTTTGGAAAAATATTTTGTGGCTTGATACAGCTTGTGATTCATTTGTCCAATTACGTCCCTTACTTGCTCAATCGGTTGTTTAAAGAACGGATATTGAGGGATCAAATCCATGCCGAGCAAAAAATCAACAACTAAATTCTTGACAACAATCAAAAACCTAAAAATGGCATAATCGTCAATTTTTATTTGAGAGTATGTTTGACCTACTTTATCTAAACCACCACCACCAGCGCTTGCTATAACTTTCTTTATTGGTTCTAATGGTAAAGGGTTTTAAATGAAATGTAGACATTTTCAATTATGACTGTGACGTCAGCACCTGTATCAATTGTATACGTGACTTTTTGTTCATTGATCAAGCACTCGTCTTGAAGTGATCCATGTCGATTCGAATTTTCTCTTGTATTCTGGCTTATTAGAATAGTGTCTGTAATGTTGTACCACTTCATATGATCAGTGACTACTATCTTTGAATCGTGAGTTGGCAGTTGGTTCGTATCTTCTAAACTATCTTGAGCTTGATTCTCATAGATAATGGATAAATTGGGCTGAAACACAGGTTGACTCGAGATGCGTTTATTGTTCATAAACTGTCTTCGTCTGTTCGCCTCTTTACTTGAACTATTCGAACCTTCGTCCGAATTTAAGTAGTGGTTGAAACAAGCCTTGATTGTCGTCTTTTGTTCAGTTTTACGCTCAAGTTGCTGTTCATGACAATCTTTGTTCAAATGCTTGTGATGAGTGCATATTGTGCACCAATCGTTTTGATTTGGACTTGCTTCAATTTGTTAATTTGAATTGGTTGGTTCCATGTGAGCGTCCTTGGCTATGTTTGGATACCTTTTAATTTCGTCCAGAGGATTACATCTTCAAAAAGCTTCTACTAAATCGTAGGCCTTTTGAAGAGCGTCTTTCAGTGTGTTACCAGTAGGTGGTTTACACAATACCTGCTTGATTTTGATGTCGTGTATTCCTCTGATAAATCTGTCAACAACTATTGGTTCTAAATCTGTGTATGGTTATTCTGGATGGTCCGCTTCAGCTAAAAACTCTTGTTGTATATGTTTCCGTTTGGTAGTTGTTTGCGAGCAGCAAACTCAATTAATGGATCTTGATACTGATTGTCCTTACCGTACAATTTACGTAAGGTGTCTTTGATCTCATCGTATGATGCGTGTGGATTTTGGTTCAGGATACGTTGCTCTAACTTCGCAAGACACTTGTCTTCGATCAGAGTGAGGAGGGCTCCAGTTTTATCGTTGAGTCTGATTGCGTATCTTTCAAAATGTTTAATCCACTGATTAAAATTTTTCTCCTCAGTAAATCTTGTTGGTGTGTATGATGGAATGTTTATTACTGGTAAGGTATAATGTGGTTTTGTTCCTGTAAGCCATTTAATCGGAGAGTAGATCAACGTGAACCAGAAATTGTGTGAACTCTTTTACGACCATTTTACAAATTTCCACAAAACCGCTAACATCACCATTATGCCTATAGCCGCGGTCCACTTGAGAATACTTAATATGAACTTTAGTTGTTCGAATAACTTTTCCAAAAGCATCGATATCAACTATGATGTCGTAAACTCCATTGCCGTCGCATTACTTTTTAATGAATCCATGTTTGGTTTCTGTGAATCTTTTTGCCTTTGATCACTTTTCACTGGGTTGGTTTTTTGACCGTCTTCCGTTTCTTTTCGACTTAGGAAACTACTAAAAACTTTCAAGAAATAACTACTTAAAGCGTGGTTGATTATTGTTTTAATCATCTTTACAAACTTGTTGTTTTTGCACGTGAATTCTTCTATTCACTTGATTTTACTAATGTATATAGTAAAATCCCGACCATTGTGCACCAAATGTAAAGTCTCAGTTTTGGACTTTAGGGATTAAAGCCAAGAAATAAAACAAAACGATTTAGTTAATAGTTTATTAAATGGAATCCGAAATTATAAAAAGTTGCTAGTGGTTTATATAGTAGTTAGAACATGTGCTTTAGCTGCTGTTAAACTTAACATTTATAAGAGGACTAGAGAGAAGAAAAGAGTGATGTCAAGACACGAGTCTTAACAATACGAATATTTAATGAATGAGAATTTTCTCTAAAAGTTTAAATGAAATAATAATTTCTTTCAATATGATCTACAATCTTCGAGTAGAGAATCACCGTCCTGTTGATGATGGTGATTTGGTTTAAAGTTTTCGATTTGATCTAGAAAACAATAATCGTTTCCGTAAATTTGATTTAAGAATTATTAATATCAAAAGATAGGATCCTTGGAAATAATAAAACTTTGAATTTTTTTTATATTTAAATTGTGCTTATAAGAAATATTAAACTTAAAAAGCTCAAATTTTTTTATAAGATTATTCAAAACATTTTCTTTTACAATTTTTCTTTCTTCTCATTCTCTGGTTTAAAGTCCCGTTCTGTTTTTATTTCTGTCAATTTTTCCTTTCAATATTTCCTATATCTTTTTGGTATTTATTTTTGTAATTATGGCGTTTAAAAAATCAAATAAATATTTTTAGTATTTATTTTTTAACAAAATAATTTTATTAAATATAAAAATTGGGAAAATAAAAATTATTGTTGAGTATTATAAAAACGATAAATTGGGTATTATAAAAATTATTTAAAGATCAAAGATAAAATTATTTTGTTTTGTTAGTCGCGTTCCAACCCATAAATAAATGCAGTGTGGAATATGCTCGAAGCCATTGTCATATTTTAGCGCAAGTGAAGTAATGCGGCTTGAAGTCAACTTTTTTGCACTAATTGCATTTTCATGTCTGCAATCGAAGTGACCAATTTGTGATACCCCTGTGGACTACAGCGACATCGACCAAGTTTTTTACAAAACACAAGCTAAAAAAATTCGTCAAAACAAGCCAAAAAAAAATTTTCTTCCTTCTAGTTTTTTAAATTTATTTTCATTTTTTTTAGTTTTGTTAGAATGTGGATCCATTCTTCTTATGGGTAGGGGCCTATGTTATGCCAGCAAAACTTGGTCCATTATTGTTTAATTTTTCTCTCTTTAAATACTTGTTAAATTTCAGTTTGATGTTTTAGAAATAAACTTATTGTAAAAAACTTTTTCTCTAAATCTCGAGTTTAGACTTAAACATAAAAAAAACATACTTAATAAAATATTGGAAAGTAAAATGAATCTTAAATTGAAAAGAAATTTATTCTTCTTTAAATATATATCTTAATTGAATTAAATTAACTTACATTTTTTAATCTAACTAACTTTTTTAACCCCCGTTACTACTTTAGTGAATAAAGTATGAAAAGAAAGTCTATTAGAACAAGTAACAGTAATAAAGTGTGGGTAAAAAACTCTGCACAAGCTTGGCAATGTTTACTTGGGAAAATATGTTACAGGTAAACCCGGTTAATTCGAAGGGTGGTCGTTAAAAGTTTCGACTTAACCGTAAGAAATTAAAATTAAGAGAAAGTATTATTAAGAGATGAAATTTTTTATCTTAATAAGATTAACTATAAATTACGTAATTTTTAATTGTTATTTTGATAAATCAAGAAAACTTGACTAAATCTGATTTACATTTGATATTGTAACTATAGTTCCATTTAGTTTCGTGTTGAAAAATAACCTAAGCTTTGAAATAAATTATAAAGCTTCACTATTTCGTCGTATTAATTTTCTTGTTCAACTTGTTCAATTCGTTTTAGTTACACAAAGTAAACTTTTTCTTGATCAGAGTTGTGGATATTTTTGAATTATATATTTTTCTTCTCGTGAATTATTCATCAGCATTTTGAATATTTTCGACATCTTTTTCAGATCTAGTAATAGTGAATCTTGTAAAAATGGATTTTGGTTAAATGTTTAAAATGGAATGGATTTTTGAAACAATGTAAAACCTTGTAATTGGTAATGTTAAATCAAATAAATCATTGATTAAATTAGGCGTTCCTCAAGGTTCAGTTCTTGGACCTTTATTTTTTCATATCTTTATTAATTATCTTGTATTTTCTCCAGATAATGTTTCCTTGAAACAATTCGCTTATGACACCACAGTTACTAAAACAGGTGAGAATATTGATTCAATTATATCTGAATTCAGTACTGTTTTTGAGCAGTTAAATGCCTGGTGTTATTTTAATTAAGAAGATATTTACTGGTCTAAAGCCTTTTTATGCTTTTAACAAAGAAAAAGATTCAAGCATCTGACTTTATTTATTTTAAGGAAATAAAAATAAAACTTGTTTAGAAAATTAAGTTATTGGGATTCATTATTAATTCCAATCTTAATTTTGTAAAGTTTGCTACAAGTGTTTGTATAACAGTAAATAAAAAACTGTTTTCTATAAAAAGGCTCTGTTCATACCTCCTTTACCTTTGTACATCAGTAAAAATAAATTCTTTAAGACCTTTATTCTACCCTATTTTGATTATATTTTTACTATTCTTTGTTACTTCTCATAAGAGGCTTAGCAAAAACTTTCCAATTTTTTTTATATTTGTATATTTAAATTGTTCAAAATAAATTTAAACTATAATGATTTTAATGATTTAACATTAGAGAAATACTATCTCTTTGCTTTTCAACAAATAGTCCTTGAAAGGATGCTTAATTTTTTATATAAAGCAATTAAATTTCGAAAATCTCCACCTATTTTAAATGAATAGAATTAGAATAGGATTGAATTTGTAAGAAATCAATCCAGAAATTTGAATTACAATCTGAGAAACGAAAAAAAAATTTGTAGAATTAGAAGCAAGGATTAAGAATGGAGAAAAACATTTGGTTATTTTTATACAAGACTTGCAAATAAATTTGTTGTTGTCCGGGAATGCTTAAAGTTTCCAACGTTTAAAAGATCGATTTTAAATAATATCAATTTAATTTATAACGAAACTTTTTATTTTTATAAAACTTCTTTAATTTTTTTTTTCAAATAAAATAAGATTTAATCGGTCTGAAACAGAATAGGGCACTAGCCTGTCGATTAAACTTGAAATTTAAAAAAAAATAAAACAAAATTTTAACTCAAATTTTTTTCAATGAAAGGTAATTAAACCCACAAATTTGTTCAATATTTTTCGACTTAACCGATTTCAGCTTAAACGGGTTTACCTGTTTCACAATACGATACTAGAAAATTTTGGAACAAATTTTAAAAATATTTAAATTTAATAGATTAATTTTTTATTTTATTAAATAAATTTTTTAATCGCTATAGCAAATTAATTTTGAAATTTTTCTATCATATAGTCCAACTACCAATACCTGCTGAACGCATTCCAACACAGTGAAATCCTCTATGCCCTCTGGTATTTTTTGAAAAACTGTTTGATTATTCAAATAAATATCTATTACAATTAGCTGAGACGTCTTGTAATTCTTAAAAAAAATTATGTTTTCATTTGTTACGTGTACTCCATATGGTCCATTTTCATCTGACTGTTTAATGGTCAAATGATTAATTAAATTCAAGTCTGAAATCGAATGGACACTTATTCTATGTAGACCTATATCAGTCAAAACTAAATAATTGTCATTAATGCTTATTTTGTAAGGGTCTCCTTCAGGGATATTATATTTTGCTTCAACATTACGGTTCTGTATATTTATTTTGAAGACTGTCTTCAAGCTTTTGTCACATACAAAAATATGATCATTGTTCAATGCTACGCCTTCAGGGTGTATAAAATTCTCACCGAGCCCAATATTAAGTTGAGATGGTGAATTTAAATCTACTGTCGCTAAACTACGCGGAAACAGCACCACCCCACAAGGCTTGATATTTAATTTCTTGCTTTTTTTTGCATCCAAATTAATGTAACTAATTGCAAGGTATTTTAAGTTTAGCGCCATATTTCGAACATTTTTAAAAGGAAATTTAACATTAGACACTAATTCAAATTCATTTGAATTTGATAGAGTGAAAACTAAGAGTGTTTTTTTGTCGTCAGAGTTTTCAGCCAAGCAAAAAAGGTAATTTCTAAAACTAGCCAAATAGGCAGGAATCGTATTTATTTTAATGGACTGAAATGGATTGTCTGCAGCTTTTTTTTTCCATTTTTCAATATTATTTAAACTTTTTTTTTGTTGATTTATTTCCTGGATCGGACCGTACAAACTCGGCAAAGTGTTTAATACTGAAATGCTGGATTTTAGTAATTGTTGATTCATAGATATTGAACCGATTAGGCTCTGGGAATTGTATTCAGCAGGAACAAATCTCTTTAAAATAATATTAAATTTAATTAGTTATTTTTTTTATTTACTTCAATTGTGTTGACTGGTTGAGCTAACAATGCATTGAAATTTTGACCGATGCTATGCGATTTTTGAAAACTTTTTTCAAAATTTTCTACCAAATTACTCAACACATTATCGTGATATCTATAAAGCAAAAAGTAACTCATGAGTTTCTGGAAGTTCATGATCATGATCAAATGATCAAAACTTTATTGATTAAAATCTTAATGAAAATGACAAAATTCTCTTTTATTATTTTTTTTAATTAAAAATAATATGTTTATTATTTTAGTTAAAATAAAACCATATTTTTTTTTCTAATTGATCTTTAATTGTATCTTCTTAAATCTTTATTTGAAAATTTTAAGGACAAATTTAAAATCCAAATTATAGCTTTAAATGATATTTTAATATTAATTAAAATATATTATGACGAAACAAAGTCATATTTTGGATTGCAAAATATCAAAATATTGCTTAAGATTTTATTTTTATTTTTTTTTAATATAATTTTCTATCTAGTTAAAGATTAAACAAATCATGTTTAATAAAAATTAGTAATTTTTTATTAAAAAATTGATAAAAAATAGCTCCTTACGTAAATCAAAAACTAAAAATTTTGATCTGAAATTTACCCTTGATCATGATCTTTAATATGTCAAAAATCTAAATTTTTTTACTTTACGAAACTTTTTAGAGAAATCAATACTCAAATAATAAGATTAAGAGTCAAATATCATGGTTAGCAAATAAAAATTTATAATTTTTTCTAAAATCTTTGACACTGAAATTATAGATCAAATTTTTCTTGCTTTCGTAAAATAAATATATTTCCAAAAAAACTTATTTTAATTAAAAAAATTCTTTACATATTTTGAGTAGGATTCTTAAATTCGTTGATATCATGACTAATTTGGTCTAGCTGCTTGATAAAGTCTGAAAATTTAGAGCTAACAAAAAATTAAATATATTTTAAAATCTTCTTAGTCAAATTACTAGTCTCTTTTGCTCTCTTCGACCAAAGCTAGAAGTCTTTTTTTTTCATCATTAAGCAATTTTAATTGATTAGAATAAGTCTGTTCTATTGCTTCAGCAACTCTGTTTGCATTTGTCAAATTTCCGCTTATCTGTGAATGTAAATTATCTGAATGAAAAAAAAATTAAAATTTTCAAGTTTTTTTTAAAAATTAAATCCAACCAATTTCTCTTTTGTAATTAGTTAAGACAGCTTCTAATCTGTTGCACTGAGGCATGCATTCATCTCTGTATTTCTCATATTTAAAGATAATACATGGCTTGCATAATATTTCATCTCCAATGCGCTCTAGTCTTGCATTGTTTTTGCACCTTATACAGAATCCTTCAGTTGACATATCTTGGTCCTTAATATAATTCTATTTTAAAAAAGAAAGTTTTTCTCCTTGCCGTCTTTTAATTAAAAAATTTAAATTAGAAAACTATTTGTGTAATTAAAAATTATTTTTTATGAATAAAAAAATTTGAGCTATATGCCAAAAACTAATGTTTAATTACTTGTTTGTTTTTTTACCAATTATGTAGGCTTAGCAAACAGATTTTTTCTAAATAAACTAACAAATAAAATTTTTGTTTAAAAAAATTGTTTTTTGACCAACAGATTATCTACCTTATCATATTTTATTTTATCATAACTTGTATCTCTATTTTGCATTATAAAATTTTTAAAGTCAACTGAATATTTTAAATATTTAAGGTATGTTGCTTGATTGAAACTTGACAACAACTTGTTACAACATATAATTAAAGTGAAAACTAAGAAAAGAAAAAATTCGCTAGATTTAAAATAAAATTAAATAATATTTAGAATTGAGAAAATTTTTAAATCTACTTTAGAACGTGCTTAAATAAATATTTGATTTATTTGAGTTTATAATCTGATTTAAATACTAAAGAAAATTTTTTTTTTTTAAATGATAAGATTGACTAAATTAAAATTTTTTTAAAGAAAAAATGAAAACAAACTGAAAATAATTATGTGAAATAATAATTAACTTAAATTAAGAGTATGTGCTAAAAAAGCCGGTCAAAATTGGTTTGAAAATCAAAGCATACAATATTTTTTTATAAATATACTTGGTTCGTCTGAATGGCTTACGCCTTCGTCTGAACCCAATTGTTACAAAATATTGATACAAATTTAATAAATACAAAAAAAATTACATAGTTAAAGGTTAAAAAATTTGAGTCTTATGTACAATTTGTGCATACAATTGAAATTAATATATATAACCTTTTTAATTTAAGTTATCATTTTCAAATTGGTATCCAAAATCTCAATCGAATTTTTAATTTCAAAATTTCAAAAATCTACATTTTAATATTATTTTTTTGTCACCATAGAAAAATGTAAAAAAAATGGATGAAATGAAGACCGTGTAATTTATTTTCAACCAAGAACATAACATTTTTTATAAATTCTTTTAATGAGAGAATACCAGGTAATGTTAATTTATAGGTTTTTTTTAAATTTTCAATTATTTTTTTTTATTTTATTTACTAAATTTTTAGTTCAAAATTTCACTTAGTCAACGATCGAAGACTTAAAAATTTAATTTATATTTTCAATATTACAAAATAAAAATAAAAATAAAATTTTAATTAATAAAAAATATAGTTACAAATAGAAAATTTTTTTTATTTTTTCCCTGTATTCCTACTCTAGAAAGAGAATGATTCGATTTTATTTGATATTCTTTAATTCTAGACATATTAAGATTGATTTTTTGTGAGTCAAATTTAAAACAAATATAATAATAATAATAATGATAATAATAATAATAATAATAATAATAATAATAATAAAGAAATAAATGTAAAAAGAAACACCATAGATTTGTTCCGATTCTAGTCTATTTCTTACAGAAAAAAGAGACTTGTAAATGATTCTTAGAAAGAGATTCAATTTAAATGTAAATAAGTACATTTTTTGATATTTTTTAAAATTCTCTAAAATTTTTAATTAAAAACACCTTTTTTTAATTAAAAATTTTTTAAATTTTTTAGAAAAAATTATACTCTTTCAGAATAATTTTTTTATCTATGTAAAATTATTATTGCAAAGAACTTTGATTTAAAAGAGCAACAATTTTTTTATTTGGTCGGCTAAATAAATACCTCTGGGTGCAATTTTTTTATAAAAAATGTGCATCACGTAATTTTTTAATTTCCTTTTCTTGTTCACATAACTCAAAAATTGGTCTCATGATTTAAACGTTGGGAGATCATTTGATTTGGTAACATAAAACATAAGATACCTAACTTGGTTGGAGGGTATTTGGTTTTACCAAAAAGATAATTAAATATTGCAGTTTACCATACCCTTTTTGAATAACAAATTTTAATAAATGTTTTCATGAAATTTTCAATATTTGCCTATCATAATAAAAATAATTAGAATAGTGTTGTTTTTTTTATTTATTTTAGAGTAATTAAGAAAATGCATTCACAGGAGCCCAGTGACTTCATTTTAATACGCGTCTAAAACGGAGTCAAATAAATACATATGAAATGAATATGTCAACCCGTCCACCATAATATGTCTTGATGCTTATTCAAAATATATTAAACAATTTCAATTGATCTATAGGACAGATTTAAGATTTATGACTTGTTTTTGTATCCAGATGTTGATTGATTTTAAATTTGGAAGTAATTATTAAATTAAAATTTAAATTCATTTAAAGCTCAAGTAAGTATGTTTCATTTGATTATTCTTTCAAAATTGTTAAAAAATTCATGTTCAACATAAATTAAATTCATTTTAATCAATGGTTGATTAATATTTAATAATGTTTTATTTTTTTCTTAAAAATTGTAAAATTTATTTTGAGATATAAATTTCATTCTTAATTTTTATTTATTTAAAACTTTTAAAATTTTTTGAATAAAACAAAATCCAATTGAAATTATATATTAATATAATATTTTATTGCAAAGTTCTAGAACTAATCTGAAAAATCTGTGTTGCAATTATAATCAATTATTTTTGTTGTAAAATTGACCCCAGACTTAATTAAAAAAAATGCAAAAAGTTAAATCAAATTTTTATTTTGTATAAAGTTTAATATAACATTTAATTTTCAGAAAATAAGCCAATTTTAAATTTATTGTTTTCAATTTTACCAAGAAGCAAAAAATTGTTTCCATTTGAAAAAAAACTGCCCATACCTTGTGAGTAAGAGTTTTCATAATCGAAAGAATATTTAATATTTAACTTAGAATCGTAAACTACACATCGAATATCATCTCTATTTTTTACAGCTACATAAACTTTATCTCTAATCACCAAATCGTATAACTGATTGAAAAAATCTTGTGGGATTTTTAAAGACCTAAGCTTTGTTAACTTATCAGAATCTATCAAAATTATCTCCATGTTTTTTGAGTCTACATAAGCTAGAAATTTATCACCGATGTTAAGACAAGTTGGTTCACCTTCAACAACTAGCTGGTTGCTTAGTGAAGCTTTTTTTAAGTCAATTTTCATCAAACTATGCGACTCTTTCTCACAAACAAAAACATTATTTTCATTCATTGCAATTGCATTTGGACTAGTTAAAACGTGATTTTTTGATGACGAAATCACCTTATCCAAAGTAAAGTCCGAAATTTTGAAAATAAAAATTCCACTTTTTAAATTAAAATTTTTGTAGACTTTCGCAAGTTTTTGAATTTGATCTTCATTTAGCTCGTCGAATGATAAAGCAATATAACTTTTGTTCACTGCAAAATCTTTTATATTCTCAACTTTGAGTTTAACACTTGATTTTATTACTAAAGTTTTAGCTAGTTCTATAACAACAAGATTTCCATTCTGATCACTAATAAAGACATTTTTTGAATTGGCCCTGACAAATTTTGGTTGTATTGACACTTCTAATTCTTCAAGAGGCTTTTTTGCAATTGATTTAAGATCATTTTGTTCAACTAAACGCTTGAGTTTTATTCTTAATGTTCCAAACATTTGAATTTTATCATTATCCGACTTTTGAAGAGATTCATTCAATTTTGTGTGCGATTTTCTGTGTTTTGATTCTTTTGATGGCAATGGATCTGAATCGGTTACAATTATGTTTCCAAAAAAATTTTGTTCGCTATCACTTGGCTCTTCATATTCCTTAAATTTATTTTTAGAAAAAAAAAAATTTTTAATAAAATTTTAAGTTTTACCCCGATTATTTTTAAGGGTTGATTTCTTAAAACAGAATAATCAGTCGACACAGTATCAACTTTTTCTTGAAACTCTTGAAAATCTCCAAACAAATTTTCCAATTCATCAGAATCGTTGCTTAAAATTGATTTGAAAATTGATTAACGATTTTAATTATCTACCTTTTCAAAGCATTCTGAAAGTTTTCCAAAGATTTTCTTGTATTTAAAACTTTATTTTCAAAGTCCAAAAATTTTTTGCTTAAATTTTAAAATTACATAAATTTGACTTTTGAAAATTTCTAAATTTACTTTTCTTTGTGAATTTCATCAATTTGTTCAAACAACTCTTGTTTTTGTTTAATTAATTTTTTCAAGAATTTTTGAAAATTTTCCTCAATCTTCATCTTTATATCCTTGATGTTTTCTCCGTTTTTTAAGATAATAGGGCTGATCAAATCTTAAAAAAAAAAAACAAAAAGAGTTTAAATTAAAGATTACTGAATAAATTACTAATTTTTTTAATATATATTTCAAAATCATGCATCGTTATTTCGCAAAATTTGGCTGATGATTCCTTCCATTGAACAACATGACTTGAAACACAATCGGTGCATCTTAAAAACCAGGGGGTTATTTGGAAAATTAATTTAGCAAGTTCTGGAACCAACATGGGTTGTTTACAATGAAAGCAGGCAATCAGTGATTTGAGATTTTTACAAATCGGACAAAGAGCCTCGATTATGTTCATTTGAATATTCGATGGTCTAATTATTAAAATAAAAGAAGGAATTCGGATTTATTAAGCTTACGATTCCATTTTTAATTTCAAGATTACTAGCTGAAGGAATTTATCTTGTTTGAAGATCAAAAACGAAATTAGAGGTAATTTAATTTTATGCGAAAATAAAAAGTCTTAAAAATTTTAAAAACCATTTTATAAATCACCTGAAAACTAAAAATGTGCTATATAGAAGTTTCTTTAAGAATATTTCATGTTAACGAATTCAAAATTCAACTTGAAATTATGCAAATTTAATTGGAAATCAAGATAGAAAATGTTCACTTTGGAACTAAATGAAAAGCAGTTAGAATTAATTAATAAATTGAAGAAATAAAAAATTATTTCTTGTTATTTTGATTGAGCAAATATTCACTAATTCTTTTTTAGAAAAATTATAATCTTGATTTTAATAATTGCCAAAAAAACTAATTTTGTCCCTAAATTAATCGATTTAACTTGTACAATAATTTTTTTTTATTTATTTATTTAAAATTTAAAATTTACATTGCACTAGTTAAATAAATTTTAGATTAGATTACATTTTTCTAATATATGAAAAATAATATTTACAAAAAATAGATTACTCTGAATTCTAAAAAATTTAAATATTTGTTTTGAAACTCGCTTCAGACTTAGAGTCGAGTAAGAAAACATCCTACAAAAAATACATTTTTTTTTCAAAATAATAAAATTAACTAATTTAGTTAATTTTGTGGCGAAGTATCTGATTTTAAATTAAAATTTGCTTACGAAAACAATCAAAAAAGACACAAAACATTTCTAAAATTAATTTATTTTTTGAAAATAAAATTTAAGAAAATGTACAAAAAAATAATTTAAAAAACAGAAATTAATTAATTAGATACAAAAAATGAATATTTTCTATTTGTCGTATGCACTTATATAAAAATTGTATATTCTAGACAATAAATTAAGAACTTTATGAAATTAAATAATTAGAATATTATTTTTAAAGCACTTGTGAGACTTCATGATGAGCTTGAAATCGATACATGGATATCCATACCCAGAGAAAGATAATACTGAATTAGAAAAAAAACACAAAATACATACTACACTTATTTTGAAAATTTGAGTTAATATTATTATTATTAAAGACATGAAATGATAATAATAATAATAATAATTATAATTATGTATCAGACCATCACATCGCGGTAAATCAGACTACTTGCAGATCAAGGTTTTGTTGGGTAAGTTACTTCTATTATATGATAATTCATCTTATTTAAAAGCGAGAATTAAATCAAATGTTAAAATATTTTTAATAAAAGTTTTATCTGATTAATATTTTTGGTAACACTCTTGCAACCTTACAAACCTGTTCTATTATATTGTGTTATTTTGTGTAAGATGGTCAATTCTATTAACAAAAAATGGTTAGTTTATGTTAAGAATTTATTACAAAATTGATCAAATCCTAATTCTCAAGGAAGATAAAAAATAAAACTGTTTTTCATTACATATTCTATATAAGTATTAAAAATAAAGTGAAAATATATTTAATTAAAGATTTAGATAAATTTAAGACATCATCTGAAGAATGGAAACACTGTCAAATGTTCACAAATTCTGTATTTAAAAAAAATCAACAAAAAATTGCCATTTAATTCCTTTTGTTCAATAACTTATTGAATTTAAAATTTCTGAAATTATATTATTATGAAATAATTTCATGATAATTTTACTTAAGCGTCTGAATCAGGAAAAATGAAATTTTTGATTAAATTTCAGATTTAAAATGTAATAAAAACTATTAAATTAAATCGCATTTCATTACATTATTAGAAATTACAATCCATTTTCTAAAATTCAGAAACAAAGCGTTGAAATTTAAAAAAAAACTGCTATTTCTTCGATGAAATTAAATTGTGAATTTAAATTTTATCAAAAAAACATTTTAGAATGAAATGCAAAATTATTTTTTTTTATTAAAAAAAGGCTTTTGGATAGTTAAATTTTTTGGTAATCAAAGTTTGTCATTGTCATTTTAATCAAAAATATCACATTCTGGCCATATCATATTGAACCCAAAGCTACCATGACTCCAAGATTTTAAAATAAAATATTGAAGCTATCTAAAATACGTATTTTTAGATTTTGAAATTTTTTCATCATTGTTTTTGATTAACATGGATTTCTAGGTTAAAGCTTTTCTGGTTAATTTAATGAGTATGTTAAAATCTTGTTTCTTTTTTTAGCATATTTTAAAATATAATTTTCTTCTAGTTTTTTTTCAGTATTTAATGTATGATTTTTGAATATAATTATATGAAGTTTTAATGATAATAATTTTTCTATTGAATATTTTTTTTCGTTAAAACTTTAATTTGATAAAAGCATTTTTTTTAATAGATATATTCTATATCAAGTTCCAATTGTTTTGCTTTTTATGATGATTATTCTCTCTCAAAAATGATGAGAATTGCCATAGCTACAGAACAAGAATATCTTGAAAAAGGTTGGAAGGAAGATAATGTACTGAGAATAAAACTTATTTCTCTATTAAGAAATGAAGGAATCTCCTTTCCGGAATCAAATGTAGTAATTATTGATTGGCGTGATAGACTAATAAATCCACATTCATTCGATGCCATATTTATTTCCTCTACTTGGGATGCTGTCGATTTTCCAAATGAATTTCTAGAATGGTTAAAGAACTGCGAAAGTGATGGAATAGCTAGACTTATAAATTGTAGCGAAATAATCGCCAAATCTTTTGATAAAAAAAACTATTTTCAAGAATTGGCTTCGATTCTTGATAAGCAAAACATAAGAGGAAAATTAATACCAACCTATTTCACTTCTCCTACATACCAAGCTGTCAGTATAAGTGAAATTCGAAGTTTCCTAAAAAAAACAGACTTTGAAGCAAAAGAATTAGTTGTAAAACCAAGAATATCAGCTGATGGAAAAGATGTATCCAGAATCAAATTAGATGGTAAAAATGATGATGCCATTGAAGCAGAACTTACTCATGCATTAAAAAAAGAAAAAGTCAAAGCATCAGGTGGAATGATCCAGCCGCTGATTGACACAATTGAAACTGGAAGCGATCATGGCGAATATCAGCTATTGTTTCTAGACGGAAAATTTAGTCATGCAAATGTAAAGCCACTAGGCTTTGGTGTATGTGCTTCAAGAAAAGAATTTATTAAAAAAGAAAATTTACCGGATGGTATGAATGAATTTGCAGAGTTTATAGCTGATTACTTTTTCAAAAAGTATAATGTAATAAGAATTAGAGTAGACATGTTAGTTGATAATAAACAAAGACCTGTCTTATTAGAAGCAGAGCTGATTGAGCCTAATTCTAATACAGACTCTTTATATAGTTTTTCATTAGCAAATATTGGAAAAGAGGATATTTATCTACCATGTGAAGAATGTCAAGAATATAATGATATTATGAATAGATTTGCTGCTGCAATTTACAATGAAGCCAAACGCCTCATAAATACACAATTCAAAGAAAGAAAGTAAATAATTAGTTTTGAAGAACAAATGGATTAATATTCATAATAAATTTCTATATTTTATTTTATAGCAAATTTAAAACTTTTAAATAAAAATTGTTTATTCATTCAATCACTAATTAACTGTTTTTTAAGCATTTTTTGATATATCCAATATTTGATGTCTAAATAAAAAAGCTTGAAATAATTAAAATTTGAAGCTGTTATTAGTAAATATTAAAATTACCTGGAAAAAGTTGGAGAAAATAAACCCAAAAAAAATTATCAAAATAAAGAATTTTAACGTGATAATAAAAAAAGATTTATGCTTAAGTTATTAAAATTTTGTTAAAAAAATTTAATCAAAATAATCAATTAATGAATTAAATAAAAAATAATTCAAATTATTTTTAGAATGGCGAAAAAATTTAAGATCTTTTTTTATGATTTTCTTATGTTAGAATTTATGCAATTCCGCTGTTTTTAAAAGATTTCCTTCCATGAACGTTTTAGTATATTATTCTTAATTGGTAGATATTCTAGGTTTTATATAGTTTCAATTACGTAAATTGAAAATATTTTAAAGAGAAAGAAAATGTAAAAAATTTTAATCAAAATATGAAAATATTTAAAGAATTTCCAGTCGTCAAAGAAAAAAAGAAATCAAATATATATTTTAAATTTATAGAAACGCTTTAGGTAATTTATTTTCATAAAAGTCTGGGCCTCGCTTGTAACGTGATTATTAATTACTATAAAATTTTTCTTTAGCACTTAATTTTAGATTTTTTTTTCAACGTCGACAGTTCATAAATGTATTGCGATTAAAGTCATGTTAAAAATTTAAATTTATTTGTTCCACTATTTTGAGAATTAAAAATTGCGCACCACAACATTTTACCAGCTGGTCTCATAGCAAGCGAGACCCAAAATTTAAAAATTTGAATTCATCATTTCAATCATTATAAACCCGTTATTGTAGAAATTATTAGAAGCCTTAAAAAGAAACATTTTTTAAAAATTTATTAAAAAATTAACTTTTTCCATTTTTGTTTTATTTCTTTTTATAGGGAAAAAAACATTTATTTTACAGAAGAGGTTTTGACAAACCACCAAATACAACTTTTATCATATTTTTTTAAATTGTTTGTTTCGACTGGATTTTTTTTATTTTAATATTTTAAAGTGACTGATAAATTTGTACTTTTTTATGAAGTCACTAACATTAAATTCTGAAACGTTCTGTTTTACTTCTAATCTTCTTTTTTAATCTATTTTCATGGCGTTGTGAATAAAAATTTTCGTTTTTAAAAGATTAAGATTAAAATTAATAATAAATGTTTAAAAAATTACTGCAACATGGTGCAGCATACTTAGTACATACTTAGTTGCCAATTTTTTTAATATAAAATAGATTTTTTTTTGATTTTTTTAGTAAATCAAATAAATATGGTAAATGAGCCTAACCGGGTGACCTATTTTTTTTTTATTTCATATTTCGCACTCATTTTATTCAAAAACTCCAAAAATATTCACCGAATTAGACCAGTTTTTTCTAGTCACCCCTTTACCTACTGCGGTTAATTGGGTGAGGCCTTATTGGGTGAATTAGGTTAACCCAGTTACCCCTGATTTTGTAAATATTTAGCCCGAGAACTAACCTCTTTTTCAGGATATTCACCGAATTCACCCAATTAGCTCAATAAGAATTAAAAAAAGGATTTTTTGTTTTTTTTAAATAATATAAATAATTAAAATATTCTTTATTATTAATCTTTTAAATACACGATACAACATAACTATTTAGAAAAAAATTTAAACGAATTATTAACGAATTTAAAATAAATTTTATGTTTGATTTTTTTAGTTCAAAAGATTATTCGAGACATACATCACAGTGAAACTCTTAACCCTTTGTTATTTCTAAATTTTTTCGGTAAGCATTCAAAACAAACCCAATACTTTTTTTTTTAACTTCTTTTTGTTTATTCTGATTCATTTTTATAATCTATTAACTACTTTTGATAATACAGAACGAATATTAATCAAATAATTTTTATCAAATAAAATAAAATTTTTGTAAAAAAAAAACAAACTTTTTTGAGAAACAAAATTTTAAATTAGTAGTAGTAGTAGTAGTAGTAGTTTTGACTGTAGCTGGCTAGCCAGCGAGTGTGCTGATAAGGCACACTAAGACAGCTGATGTGATTGATTGCTGCTCATCCAGCAATCAATGCCTGCTTTAAAGCTGTTAACATTGGGGGCTTCAACTAATTCATTTGGCAGCGAGTTCCATATGTTAGCGGTTCTGTTGAAAAAAAAGTTATCTCTATGTTGGAGCCTCGATATTTCTTTGTGATATTTGAGGCAGTGACCTCTTCCTTGGTTTTTTGTGACATTAAAATTGTTGCTTTTTTCAACCGATTCTATTCCATGCATGAACTTGTATAATTGAATTAGATCACCTCTTTTTCTTCTTTCCACCAGATTTGGAATGTTCAAAGCCTTCAATCTGCTTTCATACGGTTTGTTTCTAATTGACGAAACAAATTTCGTAGCTCTGCGTTGAATCCTTTCAACATTCTCACAGTCAGACTTAAGAATTGGAGACCATACAGGCACCGCAAATTCCAAAAGAGGACGAACAAAAGTTAAATACAAAGATCTTAATAACTTACAATCAAAACGAGCGAATGACTTCCTGATGCGACCTAACATTTGATTTGCTTTGTTTGTAGCCTCTATCACTTGATTTTTCCATTTAAGATTTGTATTGAAAATAACTCCAAGATCTCTTTCGGTTTCTGACGTTGCTAATAGCTTACCATTAATAAAATAAGGAAATTTTTTGTTTTTATGACCATAATGCATAACCACACATTTTGATGTGTTGAAGAGAAGTAGCCAATCTTGAGTCCACTTGAGAATTAAATCTAAATCTGATTGTAGTTTCGTGGCGCTTATTTCTAATACCGTTTGCGAGAAAATTTTAGTATCATCTGCATACAACTTCACAACATTCTCTATTCCTTTAGGTAGATCATTGATATACAAAACGAACAATAGTGGACCAATCACTGACCCTTGTGGTACACCGCTAAAAATCTCAACCCAATCAGACAAAATTTCACCTTGAATAACTCGTTGTCTTCTATTTTTCAAGAAAGCTTCAATCCATTTTAATGTCAGACCATCAAAGCCATACGCTTTCAATTTAGCTATTAGTCGTCTGTGCGGAACAATATCAAATGCTTTCGCAAAATCTAGCAGAATCACATCAACAGGAATACTTTTGTCTAGACTCATTGAGATGAAATCTAGCGTTTCCAGAAGATTAGATGTACATGACTTTTTCTTAACAAATCCATGCTGTTCTTTAGATATAATATTATTCTTATAAAGATAGTCTTCCATTTTGGTTCTTATTATGCTTTCCATAATTTTGCAAGGAATTGAAGTTAAAGACACAGGACGATAATTGCTTGCCGTTGATTTATCACCTTTTTTATACAATGGAGTAATATTTGCTGATCTGAATTGAATTGGAAGCTGACTATTCGATAATGATTCTCTGAAAATCAAAGTTAAAGGAACAGTAAAGGCTTCCGCACAGTTTTTTAGCAATAACGAATGAAGCTTGTCTACACCACATGATTTATTTTGATTCAGGTCTTGTAATTTTTTGAAAACCATTTCATAACTAATGTCATTTGGCTCAATGTCAATATATTCTGACCAGTTTTCATTAAATTCAACTTCAAAAGGAGGAAGCTCACCATCTTGTTCAATAACAAAAACATCTTGAAAACATTTATTAAGAAGATTTGATATCTCTTTCGGTTCTTGCGTTAATTCATTGTTTGACTTTTTTAATGCTTTGATAGATTCTTTGATAACTTGTTGATCATTTAGGTATTTGTACAATATTTTTGGATTCTTCTTAGCTTTTTCAACTAAATTCTGCTCATAAGTTAGTCTGGCTCTTTTTATTTCTGATGAGACTAATTTACAGATACGCTTGTAATCACTATATAGATTCATATCCTTCCATTTAGATGCACAGTTCCTATATCTAAGATTCTTTTTATCTCTAATTAAGACCTTGAGTTCATTTTTTATCCAAGGTTTTGAGATACTTTTCTTTTTAGAGCCATCCGTCACTGGAATGAATCGATTACTAGCTTCGCTGACATAGAAAATTAACTCATTGTACATTTCCTGAATATTTAAATTCTCAAATAGGTGCACCCAATCAATATTTGATAGAAAATGAGAAATTTTTCCAAAGTCAGATTTATTATAAATAAATTTTTTACAGGTATATGATTCCTTACTAACCTTGTTTTTGAGAACAAAATTGAAAAAGATAACCAGATGTCCTTTATTAATGTTGCCAAGAACAAATTTTGTATCGATTGCATACACACTGCCAGAATGAGTCGTGAAAATCAAATCCAAAGTGTTGACAGCTTTTTCGTTTGACATTTGAAAAGTTGGGATATTTACATGCTGATATAGAAAAGTATCGCTTAGTGTCTCTCTGAATTTATGTTCGAGTCCATTTTCGTTTAAGATTTCTGACACACAGCCATTTGACCAGATGATTGATGGAAAGTTAAAGTCACCCATTATTAGAAGATCCTTATAACCTCTCTCGTCCACATAGTCTTTAGCTTGTTTGAAGACTAGATCGAAATCGTTCATATCAACAAAATCGTTTGGCCTATAAAGACAGCCAACTAAATATTTTTCACAGTTAAAATTAACTACTACCCAAATTTGTTCTATTTTACTTAAATTAAAACCTGCATCATTTAATTCAAATGAGTCGATTTTTTCATCAATGTAGAGACATACACCACCGCCTCTGCGTCCATCACTTCTGTCCTTTCTGTACAAATTGTATCCTTTAACGTTCGTAATTGAGATGCTCTTGAACCAAGTCTCACTAACTGCTACAATTTGTGGGCTATATGTTTCAATAACAACACTGAATTCATCTAGTTTATTGTCCAAAGAAGTAGCATTTAAATACATACATTTTAAAGATTCGAGACTATCTACACGTGATGGCGTGAAATTGTTCATAAAAAACGGCGTCAATGTGATAATTTTTGTCTTTTAAGCCTAATTAAGTTAAATATTTTATT
Source organism: Brachionus asplanchnoidis (assembly GCA_025491095.1). NCBI lineage: Eukaryota > Metazoa > Rotifera > Eurotatoria > Ploima > Brachionidae > Brachionus > Brachionus asplanchnoidis. Next base: position 3,933,308 of record JAILYF010000006.1, read on the forward strand.
TTTAGGGGTAAATGGGTGAGATTTTTGGGTATTGAGGTGATACCTCATTAACCTCTTAATCCATAAAAAATAACAAAATTAGACAACGGACCCATCGGCTATCTTAAAATTCTAGTAAAATTATTTTCTACAAATTAAGACCCGCTGAAAACGATAAGCAAATAAGGTCAGTTCAAACTTGTTCCGTCATCGGATCAAAAATTGTCAAATATAATTAAAAAAAAAGGTTTAAAAATTTTTTAAAAATATTTCATATATATATATATTTGGATTCCTCTCTTCAAGATCTACAAGAATATGTGAGTTGTTTAAAAAAAAAATAAATCGACTGATATATTTCGGTTTTTCAAATTACGTCACCGAATTTACATTACATTTACATACATTTAGGCTGTGTTACCATCATCAATTTTATTTTTTGTCTTTATATTCATTTTCATTTTATGTAAAAAAGGTGCATAAAATTATGTTGTACAGTGTTGCAGTATTTTTTAAAATTTGTTTTATATAGAAAATCTTCTTTTATTTCTTACAAATAATTTTCAAAATTCTTAAATTAAAATTATTTAATTATTTTCAGAATACGGATTATTAAAATTCTAGCGTTTTTAATTTTAATTTTAATTTTATTAATTTTTTGCCATTTTTTTAATAAAATTCAGTAAAAAATTGCAAAATTATTTTTAAAAGTAGTAAAAAAGTCAATTTTATTTTTTGTAAAAATAATTATTCTTTGAGATTATAAAATTTTATCAATTTTTAAGTAAATGATTAAATCAGTACTGAATATAAAAAAAGGGATGACATTTTTGGTAATTTAAACCAAAATATGCTAGTTTTTATAAACATATTTAATCATTTGATTTTGAAATACGCTTTTAAAAGAATTTAATGCATGTTTATTTAAATCTAGATTCATGTTTCAAGTAAAAACTTAAATTTCAAAAATTTGAGGGGTAACCCAAGTTATCAATTTTACCTTTTTTATTTATAATTGGGTGTTTTTATTTTATTTATTTATGATTATTTTTTTAATAGCATACATGATCCTGTAATAAACCTAATAAAAAATTTGAAATTTCCAATAAAATCTTACTTTTTCATGTTCAGAACTTCGATAAGGATTTGATACTGAACTTGATCTATTTATTTTTCTATCCTAGATAGAATTTTAGTAAAGATTTATAAAGGATATTTTTAAGATCTTGTTAACAATTTTTATTTGGATCGCTTTACAAAGCATTAACTTGGTGTATCAATCGTTCAAAATCAACAAAAAGAGAAGGCCATATTATTAGATTAGGTGTTTTTATTTTAATCGTAAAAACTCTTATCAAACTCTTTAAAAAAAATGTGACTATTCTCAAATTCATTTAATTATTTAAGAGTGCTCACAGTTTTCAAATAATGCTATTTTAGTAATTATTTTTTTTTATTATTTTTATCTAACTTAAAACTAGATAAAATGTCGATTGGTCATAAAAGAAAATAAATAAAAAATTATTTAGTTGCTTTATCAATTAATTAATTCTCCTTATTATGAGAGAAAAAAATATTATCTATGTGACAGTGAACCCGAGAGAAAAAAATTAGAAAACAGTTAAAAAACGTGATTTTTTACCGGCTTAATACGGTAAAATACGGACTATAAACGCACAAAAACGAAAAATTTTAAAAATGGGTAAATTAAGCAATCACATTTTTTACTGTTTAATGATTGTTTTTTTTTCTTTCGGGAATTTATAAATTTTTACCCTTTATCCTTTTACATTAAATTTTTTAGTTTATTTTAATGTAAAATTTTTTTATTTTATATTTCTATCTATTAGTCTTGAAACTAATAAATAATAATAATTTATTCTTTTCTTATTTTTTATAAACGTTAAAAAATTAAAAAAATTTTTTTTCCATTTCTTTGTTTTAAATATTAAGATAAGTAGCTTTTTTGCTTTATTCATAAATTATTTTTTACTTATGCTCTCAATACATTGTCAAAAGAAAATTGCAAAGTAATCAGAATGTTCAACATAATTTTATTCCTTAGTGGTTCTAGGTGAATCACTGTGATGATCACATATTCTGAAATAACTAAGAATATTCATATAATTAAAAGCAGATTGAGATACGATATTTTCATTATTTCTGAAATGACAGATTTCTTTGAAGCCAACACCAAAAAAGCCAAAAAAATGATTTATTTGAATTTTTTGCAAAAATTTCTCTTTAAATATAATAAATAATGAAAATAATAATTTTCAAAGTAGTTAAACTATTTTTTGAGAATAAAAAAAGATAATATTAATATTTGTTAAAAAAGTATTTACAAAAAGTCAAAATCAGCCCATTTTTAAAAAGAAATTTAATAAAATGTTCTTCTCAAATTTTAGACAATTATTTAACTTTGAATAAATTCAGGAAAAATACTCATTATAAAAAATAAAAAAACAACAACAACAAAAAATATGGTACAGAATTATCTATGCATATCATATGTATCTATAAAAAAATGAAGATTCGGATATGACGGTATGGTTGTTGTGTTTGTTTCGTAGTTGTCATCAGGGTCCAAATTGTTCATTAGCCGGTTGAACAAATTCACGGTCGCAAAAACAGCGGCATTATTTGGAAAAGCTCTTGAAAAAAAATCAAAATTAAATTTCTACCAAACATTTTATTTTTTAAACTTTTTAATTTTAAAAAAATTTTTTAAAATTTAAAAATTACCTTAGAAGAGTAGGTGCCAATCCTCTGAACAATACCTTATTTCCTTCGGTACTGAGTGCTTTTTTCAGACATTCTTTCACATTTGAATAGCTTTCATCTGCTTGAAATCTAGTTTTGATCACATCGATTGGATATGTAATCAGCCACGAAAAGCATCCGGCGATTCCACCAGCCATTAATAAATGCAAAACAGGCAGGTTATCCCGAGATATCCTGTAAGAATTACAAATGTACTCAAACGAAACAAAGTAGGAGCTAACTGCCGGAACATCTCTGAGCACTGTCAGCCATGTTCCTCTAAACAAATGCTTTGGATTGTGATTTTTAAGGATGTCTTTGACACAGCACCAGGTCGATTGGTAGTGACAACCTGGAATTTGCATCCTAATTTTGACCAGCTCCACCGGGGACAGAAGAAAAGATTGAGTTAGGCCGGCTATTGCGCCAGAAACCGCGTACAATTCATAAAACTCGCGGGTTTTGTCACTGGTACGGTACTTTGGATCATTCAAGTGAAGCATTTTGCGCACATTTTCCTCCACGCCGAACAATACTGCATTTATGAACATTGAACCAACCAGCGGACTGCTCATTCCCTTGTACAAAGCTGATGCCTTAGAAAAAAATTTTTTCTCTTTTTTTCACTCAAAATTAGAAATTGTTTTGGTTAACTAACCGATTCTTTGCGCAAAATTAGGGACAAGCAGTCCATTGAACCGCTGTATTTTAGCTCATGTCTGTGCTGATTTTGAATTCTGACCTTGGAAGCAAATTGATTTGGAACAAAAAAAAAAGAAATTTTTTTGAAAATTTTTATTTTACTTTTATGGTGTCGAATGGGTATGATGATACAATGCCGGCAAAGCCGCCCAGGCAGCCGCCAATAAAGCTTTTCAAGTCCATGTCCATTTTTTGAGCGCCTAATTTAAAATGTTTGCTTTTTTTGGACAATTTTAGAACTTTTAAAATTCAAAAATCGTCTTACTTTGCAAAATAAAGTTTCGAAGCGATTAAGTGATTAATGCGCTCTAGTTTTCCAAAGTTAACAAATTAAATTAGTCAGATTTAAATTCTCGTAATAGAATGTGGAAGAAGAGGATTATTGTTAATAAAATGACCAAATAATTAGCAAGAGAATGCTTTTAATAATTTGGCATTTTAATATCATCGAGCTAAAATGGCTATTTATAGAAACTTCGAGTCTATCTTTAGTCATGAGTTTATCACTAAGAAAATTATGAAAGTGATACACTTGAGTGATTTTTGTAGTAATAAAATTTATCACCGAGCTATCCGAGAGATACTTTTTTTTGTTTCTAGAAAAGTTTGGAAAAATAAAATTAAATCTGAGCAGATTGTTTTAATGTGATCACGCTTGTTTCATTAAAATAAGACATTTGAGGATTCTATGAGGCTGCATGCTTTTTTACATGGTTCAAATTCAAAAATTAATAAAATCATGTAATCCAAGGTCTTGAGATTGCATTAGCCTTTTGATTAATCTTCTAATGAGAGAATATAGAGAATGCTTCTATTTTGCATGTAGACTTTTTTGACAAAAATTTACTCAAAAAATTTCTCTTTATTAAAAAATTATGATTTTTGAACATCAAGGTTTTGGAAGAACCTAGAACGCATAATCTAAAATACATAAAAAATAAAATCGAAAATTTAACTTCACTTAATTTTCTGAAGCTGCTAGAAGGTATCTTCTTTTGCTCAAAAAAACATTAATACTTATTTTGAAATCATGCTTTTGAAAAATAATCACAAATTCCGCATTTGATTTTTTAAGTTCTTCTGACTTTTTGTTCCTAATACTGTTGACTAATGCGACATTAAAAATCAGCGATCAAAATTACATTTTTCCATTAAATTTCTAAAAATAACATTTAAGCTTCAATTTTTACAGCTGAACATTGTTGGTGTAATTGAATAAAGTATCAATTTTGGATTTTATGGTCGAAGATAACTCATTCTCAAGCTGTAATTTGTTCCAAAGCTGATTATTATTTTTTTTTCAAATAAATATTTTCAAATCAATTTATATTTAAATTAATTAGAATAAAACAAATCGCTAAATTTAATTATGTTCATTTTATTAGGCGTATTTATGATTTTTTCATATAAGCTTCCTACTAGATTTTTTTTCTTCGAAATAATGTATCTCTTTAGCTTTAATAATAAAAATTTTATTTCAAAATTTAACTTTTATTTTTCAAGAATAATGAAGCTTGTGATCGAATTAAAATTATCATGAATTATCAGTTAAAAAATTTTATAATATATAAAAAAAAATAAATGGAGAAATCTTTTTTTTTGCATGCCACGCTTAAATTTAATCAAAATCCATATATATGTGTGGGTATATAAAAATTTTGCAGGCATTAGCAGAATAATAATGCTCAGGGTAAAATGCTGAATATACTAAAATTGTTTCTGTATTAATTTAATGCAAAACAATATTTTAAATTATTTTAAATGAATTTTTTATAATCAACATCATTTAGAATTCACTCATAAAATTCGCTTTACATTTTTTTAAAAGCATGTAAATCAAATCAATCAAAATTTATAATTTTAAATTCTTTCGTAACCAGATTTTTTTAATTTAAAAAAATCTGGTTACGAAATAAAAAGAATAAAAAATATTCTATCATCAATTTATTGTTTTACTTGAATGTTTGTTCTTCATATCTAAAAAAGAGCTGATAAAAATAAGTCATAGCTTTATATTACCAAAATAGCTAAGAATTGAAATATTCAAAATTTAAAATTTTAAAATGTTTTATTTAATGTTAATAAAAAAATTATTTTAAAATAAATAATTTTTTTCCTAAAATCCATATTAACTATTTTGATTAATCAAATGAGCATTTTTTCAATTAAAGAATGAACTAAACGCTCATAATGAAAGTTTCCTCGCAAATCAGGATCGAATTCAGACATGATCAGATACATTTGATCCGGTGACGGCTTTAAACCAAGATTGTCAAGTAGACTTTTAAATTCCTTGTCAGTTAAGAAGCCTTTTTTAGCTAAGTCATATTTTTTGAAAATTAGCAGTAAATTGCTTATATCGTTTTCGTTGGGTCGTTTGATTTTATTATGCTCTAAATGCTTCATTAATTGAATTAGTATAAATTTAAATAAATTTCTTTAGACTAAAATTTTTACTTTTTCTCTCAACTTTGTGATCAAATTTATCAAAAGTGGATTGAATTCCGACAAACCATTAGCATCAATTTTTTCATTTTTGAAATATTTCAAAAATTTAACATAGCTAAAATCGATTCCATTGGTATGAAATTTATGGCAAAGTTCATGTAAATCTGTCTCGTTTGACAAGATCTGATTGCTCTTCAGAATTGCGTAGGCTTTGGCAAGAGTAATTGATGTTTTTCCGAGTTTGTCTTCTCGTCTAAACTGCTGTTTTAATTCCTCCCAATGCTGAATAATCAATGGTCGTGCTTTTTGAATAATTGCCCGGTTTTTTCTTTTTTTGTTCTCAGTCTCCTTTGGCTTAGGATTACTAAAACTATTATTCAATGATCCCACAGCAAATCCATTAACACTTTGTTCTTCATTAATTTGTTTTTCTACCATTTAAAAAAAAATTAAAAAAAAAATTAAAAAAATTAAAAAAAAAAAATTTAAAAATTAAAAAAAAAAAAATTAAAAAATAAAAAAAAAATTTAAAAAATTAAAAAAAAAATTTAAAAAATTTAAAAAAAAATTTAAAAATTTATTTTTTTTTAGTCATACCTAGATTTATTTTGTGGCGAATGTGTCTAAAATTGTCAAACTCTTCAGGCACAAAGAATCTGCGTACAAATAATGAAAATGGTACAGATTCCGAGTCAAAATCTTTCCAAAGCAAGTCTATTTCATTTTGAGTGAAATTTGAGCCACACCTTTAGGGGAACTCTTTAAAAAATATTTTATTAATGAAGCTCGAATTTTACTTTTTCATCAAATTTTGAAATTTTTCTCTATCAATCATTTCCGTGTGAGTTTTATCCAAAACTGAAAAGTGTTTATTAATGCTATGAAATTGAACACGCATATAGGACTCGACTTTTTTCTCCAAAGCCTTGGTTAAATTTAAGAATTAATAGAAAAAAATTAAATATTTTTAAAATTTTAAATTACTCTAATCAATTTAACTTCTTCTTGAAAATTTTTCGATATCTTTGAATATTTTGATTTTTTGAAACTCTTTTTTTTATGGAAAGTTAGCATGCTTGATAAAGTTTCATCATCAGAAGTGAACTCCAGATCTGAATTTTTTTCAGAATTATGCTCCAAAATTGGTTTTTCATTTATTTCGACAATTGGTTCTGGCTTAGGATTAAAATTCAACAGTGATTTGGACCGATTAAAGCTCGATCGACTTGAAGCACTGGTTGATTTTCTCGATTTGCATTCGGATCTATCATATGATTCTTTGAAAAGTTTCCAAGCGCTTTTAAAAATTTCATTTATTTCTACTTATTTAATAATTTCATATATTACTCTATTTCACAAAATTTTCTAAACATCATTTCCCACTGTATCCTTTGGCTATCACCGTCAACATTCAAAAAGTCCAGTAGATTTTCAAATTGGTTATCATCAATGATTATAGAAAATTTTTGCTCAATTAGCCTTCGAAGTTGTTCCAACGAACAAGTTGAGTCTTCAAGCGATTTTCTTAAACCAAACTCAATTATTTATATTAATTCAGAATATTTTCTTTACTTAAAAAAGCTGAACAAAGTCTCATAGTTTTCATGCAAAAAATGTAATATTTGCACTTCAAGTTGGTCCTCAATTCTAAATAAATTGATTAAAAAATAATTTTTTTAAATATTGACCCTTAAATTTCAGAAAATGGTCAATATTTAATTCAAAAAAATTAAAATTCTTAAAAACCCAAAATTTGGTGGTTGCTTGAAAAGACTGTGCGGACTACGGTCATTAAAAACATTTAAAAATTTCACATAATCAACTATTTGATCATTCTTTAGCAAATAATGCCTTTGAAAAAATATTAAAACCTATCAATTTATAAAAAATATTTTTTCTTAAATTTACTTTTTCAAAAATGAAGTCATCAATTTTGTATCGGTAAAAAATTTGAACTCTTCAAGAACACTTCGAAATTCAAAAACTAGCAAGTGTCCCAATCGATCTTGATCAATGTATTCAAATGCAGTTCTCAACACAATTAGACCTTCATTTAATTTATTATTTAAGAATGAGACAAGATCATTTTTGGGGCCAAAATCATTAATTTTTTTCAAACTGTTAACCATTGATTTTATTTTAGCCTCAGATAAACTAGTGTCAGTTCGATTGACTGATTTAAAGTTATTTTTTGAACATTCTTCATTTTTTTCCTCTTTGGCCTCTTGAACATGCTGAATCTCTTCTTCATTCATTTCATCAATTTCATCTAAAGCCTCATTTTGAAACTCTGACATCGAATTTACCAACTTAGTCTCCTCAACTTGTTGATTATTTTCCTCTGCTTGGAAACTCTTACTCGATCTGAATGTATTTAATGGTACTGTGGGGTAATTACCAGAAAATGCATTATTTAACTCAAGTTTGTCCACAATGAATGACTTTGACTTGTGCAGTTGAAATCTATTTTGATCTTCGTCTGTTGATTTATAATTTAAAAGTCGTAAAAATATATTGGTCCGGCAACATCCAGTGTCATTGATGTCAAATTTATTCCACAGCTTTTGGAATTCTTTTTTTGAAAGCTTTAATTCCAAGTTGGTCAATAATTGTTGCAAATGATGAGGTAAAACTAAGCTCTTTAAAAAACACTCTTCAGGCAAATATTTTTTCGGATCGAAATCCCTTCTCAAAATATCAATTTTTTTCAAAAATAATTAAAAAAAAAGGTACTTTTTAACAGCTTTTGATCTGATAATTGACAAACAATAGGTTGCCGAGAGCTCCGGTAATGGGATCTTCTTTGTTAAATCTCTTTGGGAAAGCAGGGTTGACATGGATGAGGATTTGAAATCAAGCAATTCTAGATTCTTATTCAGCATTTCTTTCTTTACCTTCTTTTACATTTTGTGGAATCTATTAGAATTTTTAAATAAAAACAAATGATTTTTTAAAAAAAAAGACCTACCTGGTTCGAGTCAAAATAGCTGATGAACTCTTCGAATGAAATTGTTTCGTTTTCATCAAGCTTGAACCTTATTGAATGGCTTTTTTTTAATTTTTTCGAAATAAACTAAATTCAATTACTTTTGGAGGATTTTGTTCCAGGTTTCATTAGAGATAAAACCACATAATTGATTCAAAATCCATTTGAAGCTTTCTCTGAAATTTATTCAATTTTATTTTCATAGTTTAAAAATTTATTCAGTTGATATAGTTCACTACGAAAATTTTAAAAATCAACTCAGGAAATTTTGTAGTCTGCAAAATTCAAAGTAAAGTCTGCAAAATTCATTTGTTTTGGGAGATTTCAGATAATTTGCAGAGTAATGATTATGGGTTAGTAAAATTTCTTCTTCATGTGACATTTACGGATTTTGGCTCATGAAAGAATATTCTTTATCAGGAATCATGAGAAATCTTTAGGAAAATGCTCCGTCTAAGATTCTTATAATTTTCATTAGTATCATTGGCAAAAGTTTCAGATCAAATTTTAAGATCAAAACATTCATTTAAAATTTTAAAACTTAATTAATCTATTGATTTTGATAATTTTTTGAGAAAATAATACTTAACATTACTGGACATGTTATGTCTAATAATGGTTCATTATCAAATTAACATCAAAATGATTGATATTTAATTTAATTAACAAAAACAATCAATAGTTTAAATAATTCAGGTTAAGTTAATTCAAAAATTCAAATTTAAAACTTTTATATCAACTCATTCAAACAAAATTTATTTCCTTTTTCCACTTAAACAAATTATAAATTTTAAAACTTAAAATTTTTTTGTTTTTAAAAGTAATTTTTCATTAAAATCAATTAAAAAAATTTAATTTATTAGAGTTCAATAAAAAAGGACATTTTAAAATTTTAAATATGAAAATTAACTTTACATGACATATCAAGTAAATGCTTTGGAAAAAATTTATTTTTTCTCTATTATTAAAAACAATATTGCAATTTATATTTTGATCTTTTGATCTTGATCTCAAACTTAATATTATAAATATAAATAAATAATCTGCTAAAATTATTTTTTGAAATCGTAAATGAAAATCTTGAAGAATTTTAAATGAATTTATCAGATCTTAGATAATAAACCTTTGGGAAATTTTTGTAAGATATTGTATAAGAAATCGTAAAGAATTTTTAAGAAATTATTTAAGGATTAGAAGAAAGTTTTCAAAAATCCTAAAAATACATTCTTAGTAAGATCTTAACTACTTAGCTTATAATACAAAACAGCTAAGAAAAATTAAGATTAATAAGGAAAACTCAGAAATTAAAAGGTGAAGTTAGAAATTAAAGACAATTATTTTTTAAAGTTCATTTAAAAATATTATTTAAAAGTTGTAGAGAACCTAATCATTTTCATTTTCAATTTATGAATTCGCTTATTTTATATTGTTATATCTTGTTTTATTTTTTAGCAATGTTAAAGAATTTTATATGTTTTTTTCACAGGAAAAAAAAATTACAAAGTTTAAAACAATTTCATTTGAAAATCTAAATAATTTAATAAGGATAAATTGTAACATTAAAAAGCTTTTCTATTTTTTTCTTAGTGACGTCTTAAAAAGAAATAATAGAAAAAAATTAAATAATAATTACTGCCTTAATTTAAATGGAAACCACACGCTACTTTTACTAGCGTTTTAAAGGAAAAGAAATACTGTAAATTCCTTTTTTTTTAATTTTTATGGGAAATAATGTAGAAATTCTTAAAAAAATTAATCCTTCTTTTCATTTTTACAATTTAAATAATTTAAAACTTCTGAATGAATTTTAAATGATAGATTTTCTTTATATTTTAAAAATAAATTTCAAACTACTTTTTGTAGATTTTGTTATTTTAAATATCTGATTCGAAAAAATAATATAAAAATATTAATTTAAATAAAATTTTTAAAAAATAAACATATTATCGAAATTAAAACCCGTGCTTCTATCTTAACCAACATCTCTTATTATTTTCTTTAATTTCTTTTTATTATTTTTTTAGAATATAATTTAGCTTAGATCTTTTTTTAATCCCATAATCTTTTTAAAATCATTGTATATTTATAATTAATTTTTCTAAGGTCATAAATGATCCTGTTAGAAAATAATTAGAAAATCCTACTTTTTCCAATTAAAGACTTGCAAGATGCGATACTGAACCTGATCAAGAAATTATCCTGAACTAAATAGTATTTAAGTTAAGATTTGGTAAGAATTCTTTTGGGGATTTTTTAATTAAGAATTTTAATATGGGAGTTTTTATCTTTTTAAAATTTTGGAATTGAACTGATTTAATTGAACAATATCATTTTATTGATATTTTAGAATATTTTTATTTGTTTACCTGCTTAATCTTCCATTTTTATGGACATCGTTTGATACAAATAAATGTCTGACTCCATAATAGCCGGTATTTAACTTTTGATTAATTAAATCAAGTACCTTGATTATATTTGAATAAAACTAATTTTTATTTCAAAAGTTTGACAAAAACTAACTTGATCACTTGTTGTATTTATCTTATTATTATTGACCGAATTTCTGGAACGAATTTCATCTTTGTCTTTTTAAATTTTTTAAATTAATTTAAACTCAAGATTTAAATATTCAAAAAATTTGTATGCTCAAATAGCTGAACATTAATGTTTACCTAAAAGACTAGCAATATAGCTCTTACGGTCAAAACTAAATGAGCCAAAATTGCTGGACTCATTTGGATTTTTGCCTTGGACATTCAAGTTGCATTTGACCGAAAACCTGGTCATTGGGTGCTGAATAGCTACCAAGTTTGGAAGCTTAACTGATTCTGCGAACGATTTAGCCATCTCTAATTTTTAAGTTTCTTAAAATTAAATTTAAATAACTTGTTGAAAAGAAAATTTATACTAGTTTGTTTCTGAAATAAAAACATTAATGAAATATAAATAAAGCAATCTAAACATTTTATGGCAAAATTTTCCAATAAGTAACAAAGCTAACTTTTTGTGAAAAAGTGTAAACAATTTTGAGTTACCGCTTTCTTAGCTAAATAATGCTTTTTATTTTTTTTTGTTAGGAAAAAGAAAATATCGCTAAAAAAGTTCTTTGTAATTATTTAAAAAATAATAAATTTCTAAAATTTCCTTTGTTTTTGAATTCTATTTATTTCTTCATTTAACAAATTCTCACTACTCAAAAGAAAACAAAAATCAGTTACCAGGTTTCAAAATTGTTAAATTAATGACAAACGAAAAATGTTGCAGTTTATTTTAGAGATTTTTTTTTGAGTTAAAATAATTTTTAGTCATTTACAATTTCAAAAAATTATTTAAAAATATATAAGAGAGCAATCTCGGACAATTTGCATTAGAAAAAAAATAATTAATTGAAAGCCACTTGATTAAAAGCATTTATTTAAAAAAATCACTTGAATTCATTTTATTAAAATTTTTAAAATCTGAAGCAAATTAAAAAGTAATTAAATTTTGAAATACAAAATATTCATTTGAAGTTACTCTATGCTTATATAATCTATAAAATTAGAAATTAATAAAAATTTAAATTTGATATGAAAATTACGGATAGGATTAAAAAGGCAAATCTTGTAAGTTTGACCAAACAATCGTACACCCAAATGTTTTAAGATTAATTTTTTAGATCGAAAATCCTCTTGATTTGGTTCCAAATTTCAAATCTTACATTTCAAACAAGTAAACAAAGGATTTTGAATTTAAACAATTTTTTATTTAGAATTTTAAGTAATGAATTTGAAATAGTTTCGCTGAGAAGTTCAAAATTGGACGAATGTACAAAAAAATGGATTTTTGAATTGCTTGAAAAAAATATGAAAAAAATGTAAAAATAAGAATTTCTGAGTTTTTATTTACTTTAAATAAGGAAATTATTATGATTGAAATTTTTGATTATTTAAATTCAATTTTTAATATTTTAGTATTAATTTTAGCTATGAAAAATCAATTTCTGGTTGGAATGAAAAATTCAAGCTTGAGGAACTTTTTGACATTAATGCATGCTATTTAATTGCATATAATAATAATAAGCCGGTTGGTTATAGCCATTTTCGTTTTGATATGGATTTTGAAAATGAAGTTGTTTATTGGTATTAATCATCAACAAAAATGAAATAAAAATTATTTTTTTTTTGGTCATAGTTATGAGCTTCAGATCGAAAAAGATTTTCGAAGATTTGGTCTTGGCAAATACTTAATGGAAATATTAGAGAATATATGTGAAAAGTAAAGAGTATTTCAATTGATGATTAATTAAACATTTTATTTAGTTTAGAGCTTGAAAAAGTAATGCTAACAGTGTCTAAGTATAATGAAATTGGACAAAGTTTTTTTAAGAAAAAAATGAAGTAATATTCAAAATTTTTAATTTGAATTATTTTTATTTTTTTTTAAAGATATCAGCGTGATGAGACTGACATTAATGATGAAGATCCTACAACTGAATATGAAATTTTAAGCAAAGTATTTTGGGAAGAAGATGAAATTTAGACTCGATAACCTCAGATTTCGTAATGATGAAGTTAATGATCAAATTTTATTGATTATTATCAAAAATTATTATTTCAATTAATTTTTATTATTTTTTATTTATAAAATTAAATGAAAGCATATATTTTCATTTTTAAAAAATACATGAAGCTTTTTTTTTAATATTTAATATTTATTAGCATCTTCATTTCGTATAGATTTGGACATTTAGAATCAAATTTATTTTAAACAAAAAATATAAATGATTTTTTTCAGAAAATCTTCATTAAATTTTTAGAGGATAAGCCTAATTTATTCTTATAGATTTTCAACAATTAATAAATTTTAATTCTAGGTAAAATCACATAATGAATTAATGAAAAAAATTTGTAGTCAAAGTTTCTATGTTTCGTTTGTAGTTTAGGTTTCTAAGAAAATTTTCAAATAAACCTCGAGGACGAGAAAATTTCCTAAAATATGAACGAAATTAAATAAATGATTTTGTTGAATTAAATTAAATAGCTTTTGATTACTGTTTTTTTAACTTTTATTTCATTCGATCTGAGTGCTAAGAAAAAAAATTGCATAAAAGAAAAATAATTTACAGTTTTTATTTGATATAAATTAGAGTTTTCAAAAATAAATATGAAATCTTTGCAAAATAAAAATTTAATTCCTAAAAATAGATGGATATTGTATGCATTTAAAAGTTTTCCAATTATTTCAAAAAAAAAATTAATTTTAAAAGTTCCACATCATGGTGATTGATTTTCCTAACTAAATTCACTTACATTAAATGCTAATTTTTTTGTGAAGAAAATACACTAATTTTCAATTGATCATATATCGAAAATAGTGCAAATTCTCTTGTGATGATACAATGGTCCACATAGACGTTCTTTAGCCACATGGCCAGTGATTTTGAACTTAAATTCTTAAGGCAAACAAAATTCCAAATAAATAAAAAACGGCCAGTATATCTTTACAAGAACTAGAATGGTCACTTTTTGAAATTTACATCCATTTATGTATTAAATTAATTAAAAAAATTATATCTAAAAAAAAAACACATTTTGCACATTTGACTAAAATTAACAAACTGCCGAAGGATTAAGCGAATATGTAAGTTCTTCGTTTATAGATGTTGCCAACTCTTTTGCCTAAAAAACAAAAAATATTAATTAGAAATGTTGCTTTTGGAAATCGGGATTTTTAGTCTGTTAGAAGCAAAATTAAAATTATTTAAAAAAAAAATAAGATCCTTGTATTTAATTGGAACAACATCATTATTTTGTCTATAGGCAAATTAATGATCGGTTCAAATCTAAACACGATTTTCTTTTGAATGAGTTCCATAAAAAATTTATGAGAACAAAAATTGAGTTTACCATTATTTTTTTGGCTTATCCTTAAGTAAATGTTAGAGGAACAATGATTTTAGGCCTTTGCATGCTTAAGGCAATTATTAGCGTGTTTATTTATATACATAAAAAAGATTATAAAATTACGTTTCATATGCAAAAATATTTTTTAGGATGCTTCTCAAAAGATTTTTCATTTACTTCCACTTTTTCTAGCCTCAACTGCATGCTCACACAATTAGTAGATATTTTTTACTAATTTAAATATTCTTACTTTTCCATTATCTTCTTTAAGTATTTCCTCCTCTTCTTTGGTAATGTTTTCCAGCATTTCATTCTCTTGTTTATGCTTGCTTGCTAAACGTTTTCTCTCGTCTATAAATCGTTTCATATTATTGGAATTTAGTTCTCTCAGGCGTCGGTCTCGATCTTGTTTGTTGCGGAAGTTCTTATCAGAAAGCAATCGTTTACTGTCTTCAACACTTTGTCTTGCTTGGTTTGCTTTTAATTGTTCGGTTTCTCTGGACAAAAAGAAATATTTTACAAATTTGGTTATCTGATATTTTTTTAGATATATTTTATTCCTAAAAAAAGAATCTTAAATGAACAAAATACTCGAATTTAGGCACTTTTATTTTAAGTTATTTTTATGATATTAACAATTAAAATGATTAATTAATATAAAATCTAATAAACGAGTATTAGTAAGCTGAATTCTAACAAATTTATTTTAAAAATTTAAATTAGGCTATTTCAGCTAGTTAATTATTTCATTTTTTCAACTAAAATAAGCTATATATTAGAGGTCATATTTGTTTAAATCAGTATTACGAGGTTATTTATTTATTTATTAATTTCAAAAATTACACTAGATTTGGCGATGGTTACAAAAAAATTAAGCATAAAAGAAAAATATTAAAAAAGAGAAATTCTTATAAAAATAAAGACTTTTTTTTTGTTTCCTTTTAGATTTCAAGTTGACATGCTTAATAAAAAAAAACAAAATTTACATAATTTCTATTTTTGCAATTAAAAAAAATTTCATTTTCAACTTATTATATTTGTTTGTTTTTTTTCTTTATTTTTTTCTTTTTCCTTCTTTTAGACACATCGAATTTCAGAAAACTATAATTAGCTTAATTATGTTATATATTAGGGGTCATATTTGTTTTAATCAGTATTCCGAGGTTATATCTTTGGTTAAACTTATGGTTAAGATTTTTTTGGAATGTTGGAGTTAATTACAATTAACAAGTGAGAAAAAATGAAAAAACTAATAAAATTTTAAAATAAAATCAAATTTTAAAATTTTATGTAAATAAAATGATTTAAAAGGATAAAAAATATTGATTTTAAGAAAAAAAGGAAGTGAAACAGCCATAGGCCGCATTAAAAGTTCAAATTTAAAATTTCTATAATTATCAGAATTAAAGAAGAAAAAGCTCTCGTGTGATATTAATTAAAATGCTTGAATATTTAAATAAATAAAGACAAAAATTTAATTTTTTTTTAAATTGAAGACAAAGACGAGACTTAAGATCAAAAAAAATTTGACTAAATCAATAATTTTTTTTCTTTATACTTTTTATTTTATTTTAAAAATTTTCAACATAAACTAACTACTTTATAAATAAACTAATTGAATTATTATTTTTATAAAAGGTTTAATTTTATTAGTTTATTTTTATTTAAAAATAAATTTAAAAGGGCTTCGAGCTAACATTCAAAAAGAGCGCATACTGCACATACGAAGTGAAGCTCCTTTTGCCCAATAAAAGTAATAAAAAAAAAAATAAACATTTTTAAATTACATCATTTAAAATAAAAATGTTTTTTTTTCTTAGTTCTTTTTTTATTCCATTAATATGTATTGTTATTTAAAATCTAGAAAATTAGAAAATAAAAGACAAATAATAAAGAAGACAAAAAAATAGATAAAAATAAACACTATGAAATAATTTAAGTAAATTCAGTCAAATAAATAAATACTTCTTTTTTTATTTTTACCAACGACATTAGTTTTTGAATCCTGTCCTCATTAGTCTTTGAAAATCTTTTGAATCCTGAATTAAACAAAAGCTACTTATATACAAAGATTTATTTTCATCAAATTGATCTCGACAGTAAAATAATTATTTTCAGCAAAAAGTAATTATGTACAACATAAAAATTAGCGTAAAATAATTAATCCCAATAAATAGGTAATATTTTATGATTTTATTTTATGAAATAAATGAGCTTCCGATACTGAATTTGAAGAACATTTTTTTTTTATTAATGTGGTTTTAGACTCCTTTATTTTTTAAAATTCTGAGTATCACTTCAGTACAAAAAGAGCTGAAAATTTCTTCTTTAAGGGAAAAAAGGTGAAAAAAACATTAAATCTTAAATACAAGTCCAAAGTCTCTACAAAATGAACAAAAATTCGGAATTAAAATTTCTGATTAGATTGCACAATTTCTACAGGTAATTCCTGTTCATGCAACATGAATATTGTATTTTGTTGTAATTCAATTGATTTTTTCTTCAAAAATCATTTTCGTGTTTTCTATTTTTTTCATCCTACTCTATGTACCAAATTGCAGAAGACTAAGATTCTCAATAATTTCTATTTACATAAAATTCGGTATTTTGATATAGAAGAAAACACCAAAAATATATGATAATCTAAAATTTTTGATCAGATTTTATCAAAAAATTCTAAATACATAATTTAGTTGTCCTGCTGATATCAGATTTCCGAAAATTTTCTCAACTTCAATTAAATTTAAATACACCAAAATTTGAATTCAATCTTAGAAAATTTAGCAATATATAAGTTCTAATATATTCTTAGATAGTTTAAAAAAATTAAAAAACTAAAAAATTCTGGCATTGTGAAAGCTTTTACTTAAAAAAAAATTAAACATTTTTAAATTTTCTCTGCTAACTGGAACACTGGCTAAATATTCAATGAAAAATTAAAAAATCCTTACTTTTTTTGCTTGGATTCTAAGTCTTTTTTTCGTTGCTTTTGGGTCTCTATCAACAACTGAATCAATTGATTACATTGTTGTTCGACATGTTCATTATTCAATTGCTTATCTTCATTTTGCTGCTTTTCAATTAAGTTTGCCCAAAGGCGACTTTGCTCTTGAACAATTTCCTTCATCTAAATAAAATTAAAATTGATTCTTATTGACAAAAAGACATTTTTTTTATTTTACTTTAGTTTTAAAGGTATTCTCAGACTCATTTTTATTTTTGTTTATTAGCTTTCCATTCGAACTGGCAACAATATTGGAACCCAATGTATTCTGGTTTGATTTATCATAGTTGGCAGTCATCTTGTCAATCACACCACTGTGCTGCTTTTGCATCAATGCTCGGTCTTTATTATGCTTTTTTTTCAAATTCTCTTTATCTTTAGCTTGCTTTTTTAGCAGCTTTTGAAAGCCTTTTAAACTTTTAAGAGATTCACGAGTTATTTTTTCAATTAGATTCTCCTCTTTTTCGTTTCCATTAGTTGGCTTTTTGCCTCCTTCGGCTCCTAATTGAATAGAACTGGGAACAGAATTGCCTAGTTTGGAAGATTTCTTTTCGATTGGAACATCGCTGATATCTTTTTCTTCAATTCCCAATTTTTCTCTCAATTGTTTGAGTCTTTTTTCTTCTTTGGTCAGAAACTCTTTCGGATTGTTCAATGCATCCACAAAATCGCCCAAGCCATCAGGCACGTATGTCTTTAGCACAATGTGACAAAACAATGTCGGAAGTGATAGTGGAAAATTTCCTTCTGTTCTTAGTGAAATGTGTCTGTAGCCAGCCTGGAGACCATCAAGTGGCAAAACTCGTTGACCGATCAATTTGCCAGTCTCTTCAAAAACCCCAATTCGAATGCAGGCCAAATCGGGCAGAATTATTTTGCGAAAAACAAAAGGATCTTCATTATAGTACGGGTTTAGGCCATTATTAGGAACTGTCTTAGTTCTGAATTCACGCCTGATTGTATCAGTTGGCAAACCATACATGTCGACTTCCACATAGGTCCCAATGCGTTTTTCGGATAAAAATTGACCGGATATTATCTAGATAAAATTTATTTTTGATTTTTTATTTTATTTATTTAAATTAAAAAAAATTGTACTCGGATTGAGCAAAAGGCAGCAATGACTCCGTCTACAGGTGATTCCGAAAACGGATCAAAGTAACGATCAGATCTACGTAGAAAGTCTGGTTTTAGCAAAAATCCACTGTTACCATTGTACTCGAATTTTCCCATGTTCAACTGCATACCAAGATCTGGTGTCTGAAAATTCAATGATACCATTTGACAGCCAGTATTCCAAAAGATCTAAATTAAAATTATTTCTTTAATAATATCCCTTTGGTTGACAATTAAAAATTAAAATTTTAGGGCAGATAAATTATTCCAAATTAGATTCCTTACGGAAATTCAATAAATCTTGTGGCAATTTTATAATTCCAATTAAAAAATTATGGTTTATAATTAAATACATTCACCAAATTGTTTATAAATGGATCCAACTTTTTAATTTGTAATGATAACTGAATGAACATTTCCAGAAACTAAAAAAGATTCTAAATTTAAAAATTGAGCAATTAATATTAATTAAATATTTTCATAAAATTTTTGATAAAAAACAATTTAATAAAAATTTTTAATTTTATTTTATTTTTTTTGACTGTATCGAGCCTCCTTCATTCAAAAATTTATAGGTTTTTACTATTCTATTTTTCTAATGGCAAATAAAAATTCACAAAACAATACCAATGCTGGTAAAATTGATAAAATTTCTAATAATAGATTAAATATAGCAAAAAGTTAAAGATTTTTT
Source organism: Brachionus asplanchnoidis (assembly GCA_025491095.1). Taxonomy (NCBI): domain Eukaryota; kingdom Metazoa; phylum Rotifera; class Eurotatoria; order Ploima; family Brachionidae; genus Brachionus; species Brachionus asplanchnoidis. The sequence goes on from JAILYF010000006.1 coordinate 3,952,885, forward strand.
TATATTGAAATTTTTAGCCAAGATATAAAGTAAAATTAAAAAAAAAAAATTGGTTAATATTTTTAATCTTAACCAAGGTTAAATGCATCAAAATTTCATCATATCTTTTTGGAATTAAAAAAATTGGGAAAAGACTTTTTGAATGCCTTTAAACCAGTATTAGAGTATCTCAATGTTCAGTGATTTGCATTTGGTTTTTTATTATTTTTATGAATGATTTACGATCATTTTCAATGATACAAAGATCCTATCGAAAATAACCTGGGATGAATTAGTTTTAGGTGTTCATAGAATTTAAGATTGGAATGGTTGCTAAAAGTGATTTAAAGTGGTTTTTTATGCATTTGGAAATGGAAACATTAAGTCAATTCAAAAAAAAAGCTTCCAGAAATTTTTCTAAAAAATGTAAAATTTTTTATTGAATAATAGAAAAACGGATTGGGAAATTTAATTTTTTCCATTATTTTGCTTCCATTTTCACCAAAACAATTTTAACTGATTTTCCTAAAATTTTTAATCAAGTCCTGACAATGGAATCTGGTTTTTATTTTGAAATTCAATGGTTAAAATATTAAATTGCAAAATCTATTGAAATATTTTCTAATGTTTTGAATCAATTATTTAAAATATCAATCAAATATATAAATTGATTCAAAACATAAAGAAGTACTTCAAAGAATAGTAATTTAAAAGAAATGTAAATTCAAGTTATTTTTAAAGTCAAATTTTGTTTAAAAAAAGATTTCAATCCAAAAAATTTAGATTGTTTAAAAGTAGAAAGTATCTAAAGAAGATAATTTTTAAAAAAAGTTAAATATTTTAGTATGATCTCAAACAAAAAAATATTAAAAGTTTTATTTTTTGTAAAAATGCGTAAAATACAGTACATTTCAGAACAAAGTTAACGATGTTTCGAAGCAATGCTTAAGCAGTGTTTATGAGCGGTTTAAGCAGCGTTTATGAGCGGTTTAAGTAATGTTTAAGTTAGTTTAAGCTTTTTAATAAAAAATGATAGGGCAATGTTTAAAACAGTTTAAGCAGTGTTTATGAGCGGTTTAAGCAGCGTTTATGAGCAGCTTTTAAACTGCTTAAGCAGCCTGTTAACTTTGTTTAGAAATGTACTGTAAAAGCCTTTAAATCATTTTCTTAGTGTTAAATTAAAAATCAAATATGTCGCAATCTAAATGAAATCTTTCATTGATGAGCTTTTGTTGTCAGAAAGTGTAATTGGATTTAACAATTTGTTATAGAAACCACGAAGGAGAAAAAAAATTTTGGATCATTTTAAAGAAGGCAAACACTCAAATTAATAAATATGGCTTTATCAAGATTTCATTTGGCAAATTATTTTAGCGCTTTAGCTAAAATTCGACATTCGATTTCTAAGAGCGACAAAATCAACTAAATCAATTAGAAATAAACAAAATGAACAAAAAACTTATATTAACTTAGTTCGAATGACTAGAAATAATTAAATTCATTTATAACATAAACAAAGAAAATTTTGATCATATGTCTATTCTAATAACTTGATTTGTTAAAAATCTAAATAAACAATATTTTTTACTGAGTTGTTAATATGGTCAGAAAATTTGCCCTCAATTAAAAATTAAATAAATTAAAAAAATTAATTTTACAATTTTTTTTAATTTTATTAATTTAGAATAAAAAAAATCCAGTCTTTTCTTGAGATAATTCATTTAAAATATAAATTGCCCACATTTTATCATGAATGAAAAATTTCACTTATAGCTTTCTCAACTAAAAAAAAAGCATTAATCTTGATAAAAAACATTATTAAAATTAGGACTTGAAAACAAATTTTTTACCAAATTTTAATTTTATGATCAAAAATAAAATATCAGATGAATATTGTTCATAGCATTTACCTTCAAAAACAAAAATATCCCACTTTTAAGAAAAATCAAGAAACTTTAGCTTTAATTAAAGTTTTTATTTTTTTTTCTGTTAATCTCAATATTTAATATTTAATCTAAAATTAAAACTTTTGTGGTATTTATATAAAAAAAAAATTATTTTAATATTTTAATTTCTCAAACATAATTGTAAATTAAAAAAAGGAAAACAAACAGTACAAAACTTCCTTGCCTTGTATTCAATTTTATTTTATTTTTAACATCGCCGAGTCTGGCGTAATTTTATGAATAAATAATAATAATAATAATTAAATAAAAAATTCAAAATAAGCATTGACAAAAAAATTTCTGAAACAAAGGCTATCATTGGTGGTGCCACTAAGATTGCTGTAAAAAAAAGGAATCTTTTTGCTTACCTGAGGCATATAATTGCTGGAATCAACTCGACCACCTCTCGGATAAATCCGACTCAATTGCCGAGTATTGTAACTTTAAAGAGAAAATAAAAAATTACATTTTTTCCAGCAATTCGAGTGTTACTTGACAAATTCGATGGCATCGGATCTCAAATGACCCAGAGCTACATTTTCATTAAACGACGACATGTGATATTGTATGCTTTTCTTTTTTGAGTGTTCGAATCCTTGAAATTTAACCGGCTGAGTGTAATTAACAAAACTGGACAAAAGTGGATGTATGTTGGTGGTGGCTCCAGTGTACTGGTATTGGTTTAGAAGAGCTCTCTCTTCTTCTTCGCTAAGTTGGCCATTCGTTGTTCCTTTTTTAATAAGTAAATTGAAAGGAGTTTTTTTGGTCTCTTCTACATCAGCATTGAGCTCTGGATGAGCCTCTTCGATCATTGGTCTCACTGCCTTGGAATTGTCATCGATTTCTTCGCCCTCCACCGCGTTCTGGTCTTCATTCACCTCGTTTATGTCAATTAATTTTCCAGCATTCAACAGCTCAAGTTGTCCTGGATTAACAATGTGTTAAATTAAATTTCTTTTTAAATTAATTAAATTACTTTTTTCCACTTCTGGTTTTAGTCTCTTATTTTTAATAAGTATTTTTCGCTTGAACAAATTCGGAGATGGCAGCGGATAGCCTGGCTCTACCGGAAATCCTTCCAGAGTCTTGGTTAAGAGAAGTGTGCCAAGAATTTTTTCACAATGACGGGCAAGTCGTTCTTGCTGCTTTTTGCTGCAATGGTTTTCAAATGAGAGTATCACCGGAAAGTCGCTAGTAACGAAAGCTGTTTCAGCAATCGCTTCTATGACGTCTTTGAAAAGAATGTCTGTACACAGAGCCATCCCATGGGTTATGATGGGCTCTTGGTCTTCTTGGCCGTCCCAGCAATCCAGCTCAATGCATCGACAGCCCGCTAGCAGAACGCGTCGATACATTTCGACGGAAGACTTGCCGCCAAATTGACGACCGGTCAAGTAAGTGTTGTGAGAAGAGTTGATGAAGTAATGGCACAGTGGCTGGTCCATGTCTTGGTACACATCCAATCTGTCCAAAAATACTGGCGCATTATCATCGGACATTAGAAAATTATAAAAGCCTGTTATAGTCAGGCGTTCTTTTTCCCTATTTTCTTCGTTTGGTTCATACAATTTGATCAATCGTAGAATACTGTTCCGATCGTAATAGGGAAATATTATCTCGTTTAAGCGAGGATCCCGTTGAAACTTAGAAAAAATTTATTTTTTATTTAAAATAATCTTTTTTTGTTGGCTCAATGAATACCTCATTTGCAAAGTCAATTAGTTGAGGTACGGTCAAATGTGATTGTCCTTTGGAACTTTAAAAAAATTGAATAAAATATTTATAAAAAATTTTAAAAAATCCATTTTTTAGTGACATTAAATGTAATTATTTGAATAACCTTAAATTCAACTTGAAGAATGGGAATAAAAAATTTTATTGTACTTCAAAACAAAACCAAAAAAATAACATTTATGAGTTTTTTCACCAAATTTATCAATAACTTTTTTGACAGTTTTTAGCTTTTAACCTTTTTAAAGTTTTGGAAAATTTTTTTAAATAAAATTTTTCTTAAGTCTCAATAATTCTTGAAAAATTTAATCGAGTTCAAACGCCATTAATCAGTTGCTTAACAATTAATTTTATTCATGCTTAAAATTTGAAAAAAAATGTAAAAGAAAACAATTTTTTTTACTAAAAATTAATAAATGAAGTTTTATTAAGTCTTTTAAAAGGATAGGGTATACATTTTTTGATTAATATTAAAATTAAGTTTAAATTTAATTTTTTAATGACCTGTAATAAAATTTTTTAATTAAATTGCTATAAAAAAAATACTGAAATCAAGTATAATTTTTTCTTTATTTACAAAATTGACTAAGTTAATACATTTTTATTTAAATAAAATCTTAAAACCAATTATATGAAATCAAAAATTAATATCTTTTTAGTTTTTTTAAAGAATAGAAGAACAATTTTTTCAGCTAAAATGAATTTAAATTAAAAATAAAAAAAAAACTTTTTTGATAACTTATTATATTTAAAATTTTTCGCACTAATTAATTTAAGTTCAAATTACTAATTATTATTTTTTTTTTGTGTATTGGATATTTCATTAAAATTCCTTTAAGAACTGAGGCGGTGATAGAATTGAACAGTCATTAATTAAAATTAGTAACAATAATTTCAACAACAATTTAATCATGAATAAAAATTCTATGAATAATTTATAAATATTTTGACCAATACTTGAAGCCTTTTTACATTCATGTCGCTTTTATCTTAATCTTTTTTGGTATTTACTCTTATCTTTTATTCTTTCTAATTTTTTATTTTAATTTTATGTCAACTTTTGTTTTTAAATCTGAAACAGCTATTTTTTGATATAAATATACAAATTAATTAAAAAAAATAAAAAAAAAACTTTTTTCTTCTAAGATATCAAAAAAAAATTAATTTTCTCTTTTTTTCTTAAACTGACTGACTAATCACAAATAAAATAAACTAAACTACTATTTACTATATACTATTTTTTTTGTTTATTTTAAAAAAATTTAAACAAAACATTCAAAATTACATTTCTCTAAAAAGATCTTCAATATCGGTTCTTGGACATATTTTATGGTAGAGTTCAATAAATTTTTCGAACGTAAAATCATCAGCATTAATAGCATCATTCTTGAAAAAATAGAAATTATAGAACTAAAATTTTTTTTCTGTCAATCACACTTTTCCGGATTGAAAGCCGAGTTCTTTTAAGCATTGAAAAATAATCCGCTCATTTTTGCCAGAGGCAAACGTTCGGGTTATGCTTCGCACTGGTATTTTTCTTTCACCATTCAGCTGAAGTCGAATTTTCATCCAACTTGAAAAAAAAAAATTTTTTTTAAATATTTAAAATAGAAATTATCAATTTTTATTTTTAAATTAAAAAAAAAACCTAAACTTACTGTTTGATCAGACTTGACATCGGACAAAGGTTCTTCGATTTATGATTAAAGCAGATTTTTTGCAAAACCTCAATCCATTCCTGAAAAAAAATATTATTTTTGTTCTGTTTATTAATTAAATGTATGTTCGATTTGTACTCTTGTTCCTTTATCACTGGAGCCAGTAATCACCAAATTGGATATGTTGACTAGATCTAGACCACTTGATATTATTATGGTCCGTTGGTCTATATTACCCCAACCGTTGGTCAAAGCTTTATCGGAAAGTTTATTTAACAAATTTTGGTCCTGTTTAAAATAAAAATTTTGAATTGAAAAAAAAAAAAATGGTCATAAGTTACATTTGGTTGCCGGCCAGTTCTAATGTCGCATACATGTGTCAATTCGAGAACTTGGACATCCTAAAATAGTTCAAAAATTAAATCATAATTTTTGAAAAAAAATATTTAAAATAAATAAAAAAAATTAAATAATTAAATGAGCTCTTAATTTTAGATAGTAGGAAGTAAAATAAATTGATTAATGAAAAATTATATGTAAATTTAATGATTATTTTTTTAAAAGATGAAAAAGGACAGTGTTAGCTTGGTCAAGCAAATTTGGCTCCAAGTGTCTTGTGCTTACTTTTCCGTCTGGCTGCCAGTAGAGAAAGAATCCGTATTCATCCACGCGAAAGAGAACATTTTCCTCAAGCAGCCCGGTTTCCTTAAATAACAAAAAAAGTGCAACTGCTGTGCATTTGTCTGGTCAAATTTTTGGTTACTTCTTCCCAACGATCATACAATTCACCTTTGAGCAGTCGATTAGGCACGTTCGGGCGCCAATTGAACTCATATGGTTTTGACATTGTCTAATTTATACAATCAAAACTAGCTGATTAGTTGACTTGCAGCATCTAGTCGTTTGCTCAGCTTTTGTCTTTGAAGCAAATTGTTTGAAATGTTTTAAACAAGAACAACACAAAAATAATTATTCAGTCGAAGAGTGCTTGCGTTGCAAATTATGCTGATTGCAATTAATCATTAAAACTAGATAGAATAGTAGAGAAGTCTTCACTTTTTTTTGAATTTATTTACAAATAAAAATTATTCTAATTTGATTAATCTCTATTCTAAACAAAACAAAAAATAAAAAAAAAAAACAATTGAACAAATATTTTATTAAACCAAGTGAAAATGGACAAATATTGATCTAGCTTAAAGAGCTTGCCTTCAAACTGTTTTCTAATTTGACTGCATTTTTTTTCAAACTAAATAAGAATAATAAATTTCAATTAATTAGTAAACATTTCAATGGAAAAATCTATGAAAAATAATAATATTATTATGAAGCTTGATATTGATTTTTGGTGAACAAAAATAGTATAACACAAGGTTTCTCTAGATTGAAATTATCATCACCATACACTAAAATGCACATAACTGACAAGTTATTTAGCGATTTTCGATAGTTGAATGCAACTTGCATTTAGAAATTGGCTTATCATTGTTTTGCCATAAATCATAATTCTCATATCGTATCGATTAACATACAAACAAATGAGAAAAAAAAACTTGAGCATTGATATTTATTGATTATTATTATTACTATTATTATAAGATAGATAAGATAAGTCTTGGATAAAAAGCGTACTTAATTTGCAAGAATTTATAATTTTCTATGGAATTTCAATAAAACAAGCCACTTTGATTTCTTAAACTTATTTTATTAATAATCTAAATTAATTATTTCTTGAAATTTTCTCTCTCTCTCTCTTTCTCTCAATTTTTCTCGTTCTGTTGCAATTATTTGATCATAATTTATTTCGCTGTGAGCCTTGCGTTCCATTAAATCAGTATGAGGAAGAATTAAGCAAATTGCTACCTTTCGCCACACATCATCCTGCAGATTGCACACTAGGAGCGAAAAGTTGATTTCTAAATCCTAAACAAAATATTTTTCTCAGATGGCAAATGATTTTTTTTCTAGTTTAACTATCATTTAGCATGCTGATTTAGTTTGGTTCAGTCTTGCTTAAACTAATCCGGCACCTGGGATTAATGTGCTTTTTAGCTTTTTGGAACTTTGATAATTTTTGCTTACTATAAAAAATAGATCTATTATTTGCTGACTAATATTATTATATGATTAATTAATTTTTATTTTCAAAACTCTAATCAATCTACTCGCCAAAATAAATTTTTATTATTTAAATTCCCTTATTTGTGTCTGTATTTTTTAATTTAATTTTTGAGTTAATTTTAAAAGCTGAAAAAAAAAACTCTTAACAAAAAGTGTCTATCAATAATGTGATCAACACATCTGCATTTGATTTATCAAATTTAAATAAGATGCCAATATTGAACTTAATGAATTTTTTATAAATTTCTAACTTATTTTCTTTCTGATTTACTGGCAGATTAAACAGCTGAATTTTGAGAATTACTTTAGTGAAAAGAATAAGCAAAATTCGATTAGATTATTCGAACCATTTTTAATCATCTAAAATGAAAATATTTTATGAAATTTTTAAAGGTTTTGTCGACAAATGTTTATTCTTTTTAGCGGAAATTAATTTCTCTTAAACATTTTATTTGATAAATATTATTCAGTTACTAATTAAAAACTTAATTAACTTGATTATTAAAAAAGAAGTGATACCAAGTCGCTTGTTTGAATACTGCACCCTTGAAATAACAAAATAAGCCACTTATTTTGCATTATATTTTTAAATCTTCATAGCATTTATTTTTTATTAATTTGTGAGATTCTTGTTTGATTTACACGACTCATAAAATATTTTTTTTTCTAAAATATTTTCCAATAACTTACTTCCAGGCAACGAAATATCAACAATTCTCAAAACGGAATTAAATCTTCAATTAAGCCTTTAATGTATATACAAAACATTCAGCCTTTTTATTTTTTTAATTTTGGCAACAACCTTTCATTTTGAAATTGAAAATTGCTAAAAGTATCAAATAGAAAATAAAATTATTTTTACTCAATAAAAGCTTCAGCTTTGTTAACTAAAAATATAATATTCTTTTCAAATATAGTATTTTAATTGCTATTGGAGAATATTAAAATAAGTGATTAATGATGATAAAATTTTTAAGGTTGACATATAAATATTTCAAAGCAAGTATGAATGATCGGTCCTATTTTAATTTTGCCTTGCTAATAAACACTTTTTTGTTTTAAATAAATAAAATTCTAATTTGGATAAATTCCTTAAAAACTGATTTAAATTTAATAATAAATCATTGTTCTGTTTACTTTAAAAGAGAACAATGATTTCATCATTTGCTTTGGACTAATGATGTTTAAATATTTAAATTAGGAACAATTTAATTATTTCATATGAATTAATACTTGTTACAAAAAAATAATTAAATTAATTAAATCTCCAGAAAAGAGCATGATTTTTCCAGAATATACTAATAGGCTAAAGAATAAAAGAATCAAACATTTTTTCATCATTTTATTCTTTTAAAAACTTTGATTAATAAAATTTGCTCCTTTATTTAAACAAATATAGAAAAATCTAAAATAAAATCACTTTCATTTATCAAATAATTAAATCCAAAAGACATTTTGTTCCATTTAAGACTTAAATAATTAAGGCTACTTTAGATGCATGAAAGTATCATCGTGCATGGCAATCGTTTCATGAGATTCTTGATGAAAAAAAAGATTTTTGTGGCTTGAAAAACTTTGCTTTATTCAACGATTCGATTAAAGCTTATGGAAATTCATTCATTTAAAAAAATAATCAATCATACTCAATAGAAGATTTATCGACTTTAATTTATATATATTATATAAAGTTATGTATAAAAATAAACAGTGGTGATTTGAAAACATTATTTTACGAAAATTTACGTAAAATATCGTGAATTAATCAAATTTTACCACATTTTACGTAAATTAACATAAAATCCGAAAAGTGAATATAAATATTTAAGAAAGTTTTTTTTATAAAGATTTTAAAAATTACTATTTTTTTAACCAATTTATGAAAAAAAAAACTTTCTTAAATATTCGATTTTTGGAAAAAACAGACATTTTTTCAAAAATTTTGAATTTTGAATTGGCCGTTTTGAATTTTACCAAATTTTACCAAAATTATCTCAAAATCCTGAAAATTTACGTTAATTTACGTAAAATGTGGCAAAATTTGATTAATTCTCGATATTTTACGTAAATTTTCGTAAAATACTGTTTTCAAATCACCACTGTGTATATATTTATCAGAATGCTTAATTTATTTCGCTTAGTTCTTTTTTTATTCTATACTCTCTATTAATATTATTTTTAAATCAAACTAATAATTTTTCATGGCTTTAAATTGCTGTAGATTTAAGATTATGATGCATACTATATTCTATTAGGTGGAATTACTGACATTCTATTAGCTTAAGACTTATTAAAGCTTTTACTGAATTTTTGAAAGATCTATTAATCTTCTAAAATTTCAATTTTTTTAAGATAGTATCAAGACAAAAAGCGATTAAAAATTAAATATTATTTTGCTTGAATTGCGTCAATATTCAGTTATTTTATAGAACTTTTCGTTTCTAGACAGAAAATTAAAAAGGAGCTGTAGGATAATTTTTGTTATTTATGAAATCTGTCAAAAAGAACTCACATCATCTTATAAAAACAAAAGCTTCCTAATGTCCAAAAAAATGAATATCTGTTAAATGCTTTTTGTTTCTATATTCAGCAAAAAAAATTGAAAAATATTAAAAATATTGATTTATCTCCAACAAATGGTAGGTGAATGTTTGCATCGATAAATTTTAAAAATTTTGATTAAAAAAAATTGATTGAAAAGAAAATTCAAAAAAAATGCTACGAATAAAGCTAGCTTAGGATAATGAAAAACGAGTTTTTACAATATTTTATTTTGTTTAGTAAAAATTTATTCCACTTATGTTGAAAATTTTTTGAAATACACTCGGAACTAATGTTCGTAATTTAGGATGTAATTCTATATTTTTCTAAGTCATTTTAGATTATATTTCAAGAATGATGTTTTTCCAAAATGGTATTATGGATTTTATTTAAATAAAAAATAAGCACGAAATAATCAATCTTGTTAAAAATAATTTCCCAGAGGAATCTTTTAAATTGAAACTATCCAAGTATAAAAATAATGGTGTTTTTTTTTTAAGTTTTTTAACCGAATTTTCTCGAATAAAAGCAGTTAAAATTTTTTTGTCTAAATTTTTCAGTTCATGTAAGATTGACATATTTTATATTTTTGGAAAAACAAAAATTAATATTTCAAGAACTAAAATTGAATATTCTCTCTCTAATGACTAAAAGATTTCTAAAGATCCGAAGGGAATACTCCAAGTTCCATTAAAAACAAACTAATTGCGTCATTTTTTTATTTAAAATTGCTTTTATAATTTATCTAAATTTTTCGCAAAATGATCTTAGAAAATTTAAAAAAATTTTAACAGCAACAAATTTTAAAAATAAAAATATTTATTTATTTTTTCCGCTAGAAAGTCTAAAAGACTATTTGCTAAATTTGTATTCTAAATAAATCTAATTTTTCGATTTTTAAAAATTATAGCATGATTTTTTTTAATAATCTTACCATAATTTGGTTTCATTAGATGCAATTTTTTTTAATTAAACAGATTTTAATAGTCTTAGCTTCTATAATTTTAATAATTTTAACAATAATGCTAATAAAAATAATAAATATTAGATGGTGTTTACTCTTGGATAATCGATATTTTTTTCTTTTTTCTAAATCTAACTCTCTTTTTCTAAAATTCTAAAAAAAATAAACTATCTAATTCAGAAATATTAGATTATAAATAAAATAAAACTATTATCAGATATTCGGGAATATTTTTCCTTCTAAAAAACTAAAATTTTTGAAAATAAACTGTAGAATTTTTCATAAAATTTAAATTTTATGAAAATGATTTAGACACCGTTAAAGTTAATAAAAACAATCAGAATCGACTGTCAAAATTTTTAAAATAAATGAATTATTCAATTAATTATATTTAAAGATTTGAATATTTGTTATCTAATATTTGTTTGCTCCCAAACTAAAACCAAAAATTTGCTTTGTGCTAAAAATTCAATAGATTTTTAGCACAAAGCAATGGCACGAAAAAGCTATGGATATTAGGATGGGAAAGTACTGAAATTTACTAAAAAAAAATGATCTATTAGTTTGACAATGAAGTAATTTTTTTATGTATTTAGGTATAATTTATTGAGTTTTTAATTAATTTTATTTTAAATAACTGCTTAAAAATTATTTATGCTTGATTTTTTTATAAAATGCGAACCTTTCTTCATTTGTCGTCAGTTTTTCAAAGTTTAACTTAATCATTTATCCAAAACTAATTAGCTTTAAATTAAAAAAAGATAAACGCTTAAGTCAATAGACATTTGTGAATAATTTATTCAATATGAGTTAAAATTTAATTTAGAAAAATGCAAATTATATGGCTTTAAGGATTACTAATCCGATTAAAAACGAGCATTCGAATACATTATTAATAATTAATTTGCATGAAATATTATTTAACTGTGTTTCACTCAAATGATTTTTTTGGTAAAAAAATCTTGAATTAAGCTTATTTCTGATGAAATGATGTATAAAAAATTATTTTTCTGCTGCATAAAAATCGAATAATGATTGAATCCATCAAATTTAAAAAAAAATATATATCATAATGTATATCATAAACAAATCAAAGGTATAATTTCAAATCAATGAAAACAAGATTTGAAAAAAATATTTAATCAACATTTTGCGCTAAGATATTTTTTGAGTTAATATTTTTCGAATTTTTCTATTGATCTTTTAGTAAAAAGGTTAATTGGAATAATAAATTTGGATTTTTGAAAAATAATGCCATTATCAATTGAAAAAATGTCAAATTTTCAAATAAAAAGATTTGAGCCATCAAAAACTCTAAAAAGTGATTAATAAACATGACGCTATTTCTGTATTTTTTAATTAAGCTTATTTCGAGGCCTCAAGAATTAAGCTTTTGAATCATAGCGCTTTTTTAGTTTTTTTAAATAAATTTTAAGACTTGTTTTTCAATTAAAATTTTTCGCTTGAATGCAAATATTCAGAAATATAAAAATTAAAGCATTTATTGCTGATGTAAACAAACTGTTTATAAATAAATAATTTGCTTACTATTAAAAATAATCTTTCCAATTTTTTTTAAAGAAAATAATAAACAACAAGAAATATTATTCAAATTAAGGATGATCATTGCTAAATTTAACTAAACTTAATTTTCTTTCGATTCATTGTTTTATAACTTATATTATTCCTTTTAAGCGCCAAAATATAAATTGCAATTCATTAAGCTATAATCAACATATCATAGTTTAAATAATCAATTTAAAAATAGATAAATCAGTAAATTAATTGTTTGAAATGGAATTAAAAAACAATTTTAATGATTACTAAAGATTTATATTTATTTAAACTTTTATTCATAAAACTTTAGAATCTAAAGGCATTTTTAAGACATTGACTTTTTTACCAACAAAGTATGATGCATAAGCCAACAAACTATATATAAATGAATTTAAGCACAAACAAAAAAAAGATTTATATAAAGAAAATAAATGTAAATTTAAAAAAATGTTCAAAATTCCGGTAAAATAATTTGAAATCATGAAAACTATCAAACCAGTAAATCTTGAATCGGTAATAATTGAAAGAGAATTGAATTGATCGATTAAGCCTTCTAAGCAATCAAAACTTCTCCAATTTCTTTTTCTTAACCATTTTTTAAGCACGTTCACAAAGACAACATTCATAAGGAGGAACATAGACCAAATAAATGTGCCTTGTAGGAGCTTTAAAAAAATATTTAATTTTTGATAACTTAAAAATAAAATTTTATAAATCATAATAATTTTTTTTAGCTATTTAGGAAACAATTAGCATGAATAAAACTGTTGGAATTTTAGAAATAAGAAAATTTTATTGTGTATCGATTTTTGAAAAAAAAATAAATTTTTAAAAGCATATTCCCTAAAAAACTAAAAAATCTGCTTCAAATTTCATTATGATAGATATATAAGTAAATTATAGAAGGTACGTTTTTGACTGATTAATAAAAGTATTTAAATAAACATTTATACATTTATAAAATTTCTAATGAAATGTTTTAATCTGAGCAGAAGAAATTTTTGAATTCTTCGTTTTTTGAAATAATTATTTTCACCAGGATCATTAAACAAATTGCTGCATTTTTATTTTTCTTAAAAGCTTCCTCTTTTTATTTAGTTTAAGCTTATTAAAACGAATTGAGTTTGGTAATTAAACATCTCTATTAAAGCTATGTTCAATAATTTAAAATTTGAATTAAAAAAACTCAAGGAAAATTAAACTTTACTCAATTGACAAAAAAATCGATTTTTAATTATGTTTAGCTTACTTTTTCAGAACAATTTATTTACGAAATAGTAGTGTTTAAATAATTCTTCCAATTATTTTTTTGATTTTTTTCAAAAACAGAAACAGTAATTAAATTGACTAAATTATTTCAAGATTATTTATACTAAATTTTAAATGTGTACCTTGAAAATAAACGTAAAATCCAAAGGTTTAATTATTTGGGAAATAATTTACTAAATGTCTAAAATATTTTAAAAAAAAAGGATTAATCGATAAATCATTTGATGAAGAGATTCATATAAAAATTTTCATAATGATTAAAATAAATTTTTCATTTAAAATCTATAAATATAAAATTTTTAAAGTAAACTTAAAATGATAGAATCTTTATTTTATTTTTAATGATTAAAAATCATAATCCTTTTAAAATTAACTATTAATTGATAATATAATACTAAAATAAAAACCAAAATCTGGAACCGATCAAAAAATGAATCTTATGCAATAGATTAGCATTTTGAGTGGATATTCAAAAGACTGTGAATGGTTTAAAAAACTATTCTTAATTTTTTGAGGATGAAATTAACAAAAATAATTCAAGTGATATTGAAGAAATGTGCCAATATTGATTAAAAAGTATAAGTATGGAGAATGATTACATTATTTAAAATTTAAATAATCAATTAAACTTACTATAAACAAAATAAAAGCAAGATTACAAATTCTTCTTGATGAATTCTGTACATAATTTCGTGTAATTTCAAATGCCAAGTAGTAAAATAAACAGTTTATTAGCAGAAACTTTACACACTTGATGGATCTTTTCACTTCAACATTACTAGAAGAATAAATTTATTTAAAAAGACAAATACTACTAAATATTAAATATTAAACATTAAAAGGTACTTTTTTTCTTTAAGAATTGAATTTATTCTGTGACATAATCCATTTCCGCCAATATAAATTGCCAAATATCCAAATGTACTAAACAGACCCTCTTTATTCAATTCAATTAAATTCTGTCTTTTTATTGATACATTTAACAAATACATCCAAAACTCGTTTCTCATCAAAAAAAGCTGATAGACTATGCCAATAACCATCGAAAGCACATAACATTTAAAAGGACTTTTTTGGGTTATTGATTCACAAACTGTACCTAAAACCTTGAGAAATAAAGTATTTTATTTTTTAATAAAAATAAATATTTAAAAAAATGACAAAATTTACTTTTACAACAAATATTGTAAAAAAAAAATTCCAATGAAGTCCATATTCTGCAATGTCAACATGATATCCCGTAACAAAAACCAAAAATACTCTAACTAGTCCAAGAATTAGCAAAATACTTGATTTTTTGATTGTTCCTTTTATTTTTAGCAAAAGACTGCGATTAGTTTGCTCGGAATCGCTTGAATTTCGAATGAAGCGCATGGAATGACTCAAAATAAAATACCCCACGCCAATGTCCATCAACGAAAACCCAAAATAAACTGTTTTGGCATATTGAGGCTTGAAAATGCCAAAATCCACAGCAAGAATAGCCACACTTGTAATAATTATGAGTGAACTTCGAAAATTGGTCACACTGTTTTTAATTATTTTAGAATCAAGATCAGAAATTGAATCATTGTCATCAGTTATTGCAATAGGCTCAAGTCTTGTTATCAAGTACCAACAACACAAAGCTGCACATAAACCCAAAACAATTGTGTTCAAATAAAGATAATGACTCAATAGAGTAATCGAAAGTATAATTGGTATTTGATAGCTAACATAATCGATCCAAAATGAAAGCCTTAAAATATTTTTTTTTAATTTCAATTTTTCTTTTTTTACTAAATTTAGAAATTAAAATTTTTTTTTTATAAATTATAAATTACCAAAAATTTCTCCTCTTTGACTTGATAATATAACTGAATAAGATAATTTTTATTAAACCATTAAAAAAATGAATTAGCACAAATAAAGTTAAAATAATGAAAAACTCTACTAATGAATGGCAAACTTTTTCGCTGTCTTTTATTACCTTTTCATGGAGTCTTACTATTTCTTCATATTTATAGATTATTAAGGATTCTTTTGCGAACATATTTCAAAAAAGATTTTTGAAACAAAAATAAATTATACTTAATCTTAATATTTTTGCAAAATTAAATATTTGTTTTTATTAATTACTAATATAATTATGATGAATAAACGAAAATAAAAGAAAAATAATTTTTAATAAATTTTTATTTTAAATCTATTAATCAAATAAGATTTTAATCATAATATGTTACAAATATTATATTTTATTTATTTTCAGCTTTGAATATTTTAATTAAAATTTATTTATTAAAGATAAATTAATTTATTTTAATGTAAATTTTTTAAATCAAAAAACTATTTGAATATTGATCTTCAAAATAAAACACTAATCCTTTATTATTTTAAACGGTAAAAATAACATAAAATAATAAATAAAAATAATAATAAAGTTTATGGCTATAAACTTTGGCTTAATCCAGAGAAAGCAGTTATCTGCATTATAATAACGGTTTTCAAAATCGTTTAATTTAAAATATTTGTCTATTCGATTTTTGAATTTGTTAATTGTCGGAACTTCAATTACATTTTGACTAAAATGGTTCCAATTGTTGACTACTCGATTTGTAAATAAATTTTATTTTACCGCATGGTTTATAACCAATTATTTCGCCTTTGAATAAGGATGGCTCATTTTATCGTATAATTTCTGGCAAGGCATAGTGAAATTCTGTTTATATCAGTAAAAATCTAGCTCAAAATTTGAATGTAAAATCCATGTGTGGGATGGTTTCTCGTATAACGGAGCCAGCGAATTTGCAGTAAATTTTTATTCTTTAGCAAATTAAAAAAAAATATTTTCTAAGCTTTTTAAGTGCACCATGAATTCTGAATTGCAATGAGGATATTTTAGCTGTATATTTACTACCATTTGTATCTGAAAATAATTCAATTAATTTTAAATCGCATCAAGACAATGACCCAAGGCACAAATCAAATCTTTGCTGTGATTTTTTGAAAAGAAACAGCATAAACTTGCTGTGTTTTTTATAAAAAAAATAATAATATAAAATAGCTGAGGAATATTTTTAAAAGATAAGGTCTCATCCAAAGTCCCCAAACCTACACCTAAACCTAAACCTACTAAATTGGTTTGGAATGAGTTGAAGGATTAACTTAGAACAAAGGGAATCAAAAATGACCAAAAAGTAGTTGAGGCAATTTTTGATTTCCAAAAAGTCTATTTTAGTGACGAGAAAGTGTTTAACAATTAAAAAAATTTTAATTTTATTTAACGAATTTTATGCAAGAATAAAAAATCAGAAATTGAACTATTAAAGTAAAAAAGTTATTGTCTAAAGATCTTAAAACATTTTAAAGTTATTTACAGTTTGGACAATAAAATGAATCATTTTGTTTAAAACTCTTTGGCAAACAATTTCAATTTTTATACTTTGAAATATCTAATAAGTATGGGAATAAAGTAAAGGATAAAAAACTAAAGTACGTGGAGATAAAGTACCGTTTACCCTTGCAAAGAGATGCATGCACCAAAAACCAAAACTCAGGTTTTAGCCCAAGCATCCCGTTACATCTCGCCCATGTTAAACTTTCCCCCCTTTTGATGCGTGCATTAAAATGCAGATTTTTGGTGTTTAACGCCGCGTTAAAACCCAAAACTCGGTGGAAAACGCCGCGCTATTTCCTGAAAATCGAATTTAGATGCGGCATCAATAATACATGTTGGTCATTAACTTATTTTTGAAATTCAAATTTAGATGCCGGGTTAAAAATTGAAAAAAAATCAATCCATAAATGATTAAAAATTATTTTTTTTTATTGAAAATACATTTTCTAGTTTTAAGTGCGGGGCTAATATTTAGATTTTAAAGTAAAAATTAGTAAAAGATTGGAAAAAAAATTGAAATTAAAAATTTTGATATTAAAAAAATTAAAATGAAAGAAAGATAAAATCTTCTTTTTTAAAAGTTTACAAATTAAGTTCTTCTCCTTGATTTTTTGGCTTTTTCTTTCAAAGCTTTTGAATTTGGACTATCTGGCGGACGACCTTAAACTTAAATTTAACTTAAATTCTTACGTGTATCTAATACGACTTGGTGAAATTCCGACTGGTGCTTCACCGGTATCTGAATTTTAAGTTGAACCATTATTCCCAGTAACAAATTTACTTTGACTAGAATCGCTCATATTTTATATCTTAAAAACTTTTGCGAATATGAGCCAAGAAAAATGGATAAAGAAAAATGCTTAGAAAAAGAGAAGACGTGTATATTTCTTTTGAGTTTTAGCTTTATTACAACTGCATTGGCAATGTGAAATTTTAGTACAAAAATAACAGTAAAAAAATCCTGTAATTTATTGCATCTTTTAATCAAATATATTTTGATGGTGTGCATTTTACAGAAAATTGCAGAGTTTTTGCAGAGTTTGGAATTCGGTTGTACAAATTTGTACAATATTGTACTTTTTATAGAACCATTTTTGCACAATTTAAAATAAATTATAGCGTTTTTACTTTTTGTACTGTAATTTTTCGTACTAAAATTTCACATTGCCACTGTATTTTATTTTAAAAGCATTCTAGTTTGAATAATCTAATAATAACATATTCTTTTCTACTATTTCATCAAATTTTAACTTTAAAATCTAAATATTAACCCCGCACTTAAAACTAGAAAATATATTTTTTATAAAAAAAAATAATTTTTAATCATTTATGGATTGATTTTTTTTCAATTTTTAACCCGGCATCTAAATTTGAATTTCAAAAATAAGTTAATGACCAACATGTATTATTGATGCCGCATCTAAATTCGATTTTCAGGAAATAGCGCGGCGTTTTCCACCTAGTTTTGGGTTTTAACGCGGCGTTAAACACCAAAAATCTGCATTTTAATGCACGCATCAAAAGGGGGGAAAGTTTAACATGGGCGAGATGTAACGTGATGCTTGGGCTAAAACCTGAGTTTTGGTTTTTGGTGCATGCATCTCTTTGCAAGGGTAAACGGTATTTAATTTTGACTAAATAAAGTTCAATATTAATATTATTCTGAATCAGCAGATAAAAATCTATTTGAATATTAATTTTTGAATAAAATTATAGAAAAAAAAAATTTTGGTATATATAATCCATCCTTTTAATAGACCAAACAATTTAATAACCTTTTACAATGTTTTTGTGTCCGTTTTTGCATATTAAAAGGATGAATTATTATCCAAATATAATAAAATATGTTTTTATATGTATTAAAAAAAAAATTTATCAAAATAAAACTTTTTTAATCATAATTTACAATTTTTAATCGATATGTAAATTTTTTTTGACAATAGTGACATGTCGCATTAGTCAAAAAGGTGAAAATGAAAAACAGTGTTCGATACATAACAACATGTCACTATAGCCGAATACCCAACTATAGTGACATGTCACTAAAATCGAGCAATTACGTTATTTGAAATTTTCAATAAAATTATGAATTCGACCGATTTGTCTTTCACTTCATTTTTATCGAAAAAAAGGGAGTAAAAATCAAAAAACAAAAATTAAAAATTATTAGTAAAAATCTGATGAAATTTCTGATGAAAACTGAGTTTTTTAAGTCAACTATTAACATGACTTGACTTTTTGGTCCAAATACTTGAAAAATAGTGACTTGATGAATAACTCTGGTTGTAATGCTGTTTTTTTTTACATTTTCAAATCAAAATTATTTCAAAATTTTAGAAAAAAATCAATTTTTATTTTTTTTTACTATAAACCTAATTTTTTATGGCTGTAATTTTGAAACGGTTTTACTAAAAATTACAATTTTAATATAAGCTTATGTAATTTTTGTAAAATAATTTATCCTTACCGATTAATATTCACGTAAGATTACATGAGCTCACTAAAATTGGACTCTTTATTGAAAATTTATTTTCCAATTTTTATTGAAAAATATTAAAAACTAATTTTAGTGAGCTAACGATTTACATGGTCTCATTGATCTTCTTTTGATATCTTTTATTTTGACCAAGAAGAATGTAATGAATATCAGAAATTAAGTTTTACAATGATGATTAATCAATTTCAAAAATAATTTAGAGATGAATAATTTTCATATTGTCAATAATAATATAAAAAATCATATTAAAAAGACGATTATTAGAAGATTTAACATTTTCTTAAATCTTACGGTTAGATCATTTTTTATTTTTTTATGGTTTGTAGCCTTAAATGATTAATTTTTGTTTATAAAATCTTAAAGAAACTTTAATAAATCTTAGACTAAAAACTAAAAATTTTTTTGGAAGTCAAAAAATTACAAAACTTTACAAAAAATCAGTTAATACATTTAAATAAAAAAATCGATTACCAATGTATATATGATTACCAAAAATTTTTTTTTCATTTGTTAATTCTAAATTAGATGTAAAGCATGTTATATTAAAATTATTTAAATTAAAAGAAGAGTTTTTGGTAAATTAATAATAACTAAAAATCTTTATTAAAAATTAAAAAATCCTTAATATTAGAAAATTAAAAATATTGTCCAGTTTAAAAAAAAGCAACCCTTTATTCATTGAATACTTTTTTTTTCTAAAAAATACCTCATATATAAATAATAAGCCAAATAACTAAAAATAAATGAATTCAAACATAGAGTAAATAAAGCGTTAATGCTAGAAAATAAATTCAGATCAAAAATTAGATTCAAAATTCCAGTTATGTAATTTGAAACCATAAAAATTGTCAATCCAATTAATTTTGAATCAATGATATTTGAACTTGAATTGAATAAATCAATCAGACCTTCAAAACAATTAAAACTTTGCCATTTGGATTTTGTCAGCCATTTTTTGCAAACTCTTGCAAATATTACATTTGCCAATAAAGTAAACAGGCAGCTTGATGATCCCTGAAGGAGCTAAAATTAAAATTTTATTTTATCTTTTTTTAATTTATTATTTAGATTAAGTAAAAAGCATTTGATAAAATAACTTGAATCGGCAAATTGAATTTCATCATCAAATGTTAATTAATATAAAATGTTAACATTTAAATTTAAAAAAAAATATTTATTAATTATCTTATGGTAAAACAGTCTAAATATTTATAATGTGAATTCGGTGACGAAATTCGAAAAAACCTCACCTAATAAATCAAAAAATCATCCTGTTTAACATTATTAGACTAAAGGACAAAAATGATCAAATTGACGCCGTTTTTATGAAAAATTTAAAATTTTGTTTCTCAAAAAAGTTTGTTTTTTTTTTACAAAAATTTTATTTTATTTGATAAAAATTATTTGATAAATATTCGTTCTGTATTATCAAAAATAGTTAATATATTATACAAATGAATCAGAATAAACAAAAAGAAGTTTAAAAAAAAGTATTGGGTTTGTTTTGAATGTTTACCGAAAAAGTTTAGAAATAACAAAGAGTTAGAGTTTCACTGTGATGAATGTCTCGACTAATTTTTTAAACTAAAAAAAAATCAAACATAAAATTTATTTTAAATTCGTTAATAGTTCGTTTAAATTTTTTTCTAAATAGTTATGTTGCAGCGTGTATTTAAGAGATTAATAATAAAGAATATTTAAAATATTTACATTATTAAAAAAAAACAAAAAATCCTTTTTTTAATTCTTATTGAGCTAATTGGGTGAATTCGGTAAATATCCTGAAAAAGAGGTTAGTTCTCGGGCTAAATATTTACAAAATCAGGGGTAACTAGGTTAACCTAATTCACCCAATAAGGCTTCACCCAATTAACCACAGGAGGTAAAGGGGTGACTAGAAAAAATTGGTCTAATTCGGTGAGTATTCTTGGAGTTTTTGAATAAAATGAGTGCGAAATATGAAATAAAAAAGAAATAGGCCACCCGGTTAGGCTCATTTACCATATTATTTAAAAATATAAATGTGTGAAAAATCCCATTGAAAAAAAATACCTAAGTTTCAAATAATTTTTCCGTCTTTTGAATTCAAATAACTTAATTTTAAAGAATTCTTTTGAAGAATATTCAGGGTCAATATTAAAAGAAATAGTTAACTCTGGAAATCAAAATTTAAATTTTTTTTATTTAGTTTTTTACATTTTATCCTGATAAGAGGGTTTAAATGAGGGCTAAAGCTTTATTCGAATAAACCCTGGGGATTATTCGAATTATAATAATAATAACAATGATAACTCTGAAAATTGACCATTAAAAAATAAAGCATTAACTAATGCAAAAATGCAAAGGTAAACATTAAATTTAAGAATACAAAAATATTTTTCCTTTTCATAATTGCTTTCTATACTTTCTCTCTTTAATTGTCCAGCTTTTAAAACTTTAGAATCAGAGATGACTTATTTCAATTTATTTTAAATGTTTATTTATTAATTAATTTTTCTTTTTCTTTCAACTTTAAGCTTTCAACAGAGAATTTCGGAAAGTTAAATTAAGAAAAAGAAAAAAATAAATAATAATATTTTATTAAGAAAAAAATAAACATTTTTTAATTAAAAAATACATTTTATAATTTTAAGTCAATAGAGGTCTGACAATCGATATTCCTTGACTTTAAAAAAGCCTTTGATATAAATCAAAAAAAAAATTCATTAAAATTCATTTTCATTAAACCATGTCTCCGTTAGCGCTACTAAATGTGGAAACCTTAAGCTCACCAACAACGAATTAAACTCACCCCATTTATATCATATTGAAGTTGGATTTGCATAAAAACATCGTAGTTCCTCCATTTCATAAGGTGCATCAGATTTTTGTTCGTCTGATGCACTATCACTTTCCCCAACAGTAGTAGAATCATTCGAACTGCTCGAAACATTCAATAGAGTAGGTCCACTTTGTTCAAGCAGACACATTAATTCACTTTGACTTTCATCGCAGTTATCAAATGATTCAACAAATTTACTTTATCTTATTATTTCTTATGTTTTTATTTTTTAATCTAACTATATTATCACATTTTTTTGATATCCACATGTGCAATTGAATTATTTTTCTAATACATTTCAAGTTATTCTTGTTAATTCACTATTCAAAAATTTGATATAAGTTTTTTAATTAATTCAAAGCCGATTGAACATATATTCACAATGGTAATCCGTGACTTAGTAGGATGCTTAATTATTAGAATTAAACTTTATCATCTTCTGGTCTTCTACTTTTATCAATATTGGCACATTAATGTTAATCTTCTTTTCTTCAAAAAAATTAAAATTGTTTAAAACATTAAAATTATGCTTGGTCGTCACTTACAATGGCGACCAGTTTTAGGGTGGAAAATCGAATGATTCGATTCAGAATATAAAATTGATACAATGCCATTGTATCGTCGTGATAAAAATGATCCTTACTTGCAAACAGGGGGTGGAGTTGCTATTTATGTTAGAGATGATGTGATGTCTTATGAAGTTAGTTGCCTTTCAAATAAATCAGAACAAATTTGGTGTCAGGTAGATTCAGGTAAATATAAACTAATCGCAGGTTGTGTTTATCGTCCACCATTAAGACAAGATCATAGCATTCAAGAACAAACACTCGATATCAATAATTCAATCAAGTTGGCAAAATTATTGGTTGAGCGTAAGATGTTCTCAAATATGCTATTGTTTGTAGATTTTAATTATCCTGCAATCAAATGGGAAGTAGAAGGCGGAACTGTGGCGGGGCGTGGATGCAAGGCAAGTGAAGAATTTCTAGAAATACTAAATGATTTTTTTTGCATCAGTATTTGAACCAACTTTTGGCGATAATGTTCTCGATCTAGTCATTGCTGATGATCCAGATATTATTTACAATGTTGAAATAAATCCACCAATTGGGTGCACCGAAAAAATGAGACTTCATTCTAGTTTGATATTCGGAGTATTTATAAGCGAAGGAGTCAAAACTAACTCAAAAAAGATTAAGAGACTTAACTATAGGAAAGGCAACTATGTGGAGATCAGAAAAGATTTTAGCTCAGTGGACTGGTATGATCTACTAAACGAAAAAAATGTTGATAAATGTTGTGAGCTGTTTAAAAACAAATACAATGAGATAATACTAAAGAGCATACCTGAGAAGAGAGTGTTGGTAGACCCCGTGAACAAAAAACCAGAATGGAATTAACTCAGATATTAAGTTAGCCTGTCAACTCAAGTTCAGTGCTTATGCCAAATACAGCTGAGCATCTAAAACAAACAAGCAAGAGCTGAAATCGAAATTCAACAAGCAGGCTAGGAAAGTTAAAGCCTGCTTGTTAGTTAAGTCAGCTCATAAACTCTATGAAAAATCGATAGTTGATAAGTGTAAATCAATTCCAAAGCTGTTATTTTCTTATGTAAATAGCAAGAAAAACGTAAAATGTAAAATCAGATCATTGACTGATAAGTTTGGAAATCAATTGGTAAAAGGAAATGATATCTCTAGATGTCTAAATGATCATTTTTTAGTTCATTTAAAGCAGATGATATGATAGATATGGAGCCAGAGCTCCCTTTGAGAGCCAAAATTGACTGTTTTTTAAATCCCGAGATTGTTTCAGTCCAGGATCTATTAAAAAGAAGCTTGATGAACTTGACAAAAAAAAATAAATAGGTCCTGATGGGATTCATCCATACGTGCCTAGAGAGTGCAGTGATGAACTATATGAACCGTAGTCATTATTTTTCAAAACATCATATGAAAATAGTATGGTTCCAACTTATTGGAAAAATGCAAATGTTACTCCAGTCTACAAGAAGAAAGATAGTAAAATTAATCCTGAAAACTACCGTCTAATATCATTGCTGTCGATACTAATGAAACTAATGGAGAAGCAAATAAGAGATGAAATGGTTAGGCATTTAATGGTACACAATCTTCTATCAGCCCATCAACATGGATTCATGCAAGCTAAATCCTGTGTTATCAACTTACTGGAAACTTTAGATTTGGTCACTGAGGCTTTGAGTAGTTCAGTGATTGTATTTTTAGATTTC
Organism: Brachionus asplanchnoidis; assembly: GCA_025491095.1. Taxonomy (NCBI): domain Eukaryota; kingdom Metazoa; phylum Rotifera; class Eurotatoria; order Ploima; family Brachionidae; genus Brachionus; species Brachionus asplanchnoidis. The sequence goes on from JAILYF010000006.1 coordinate 3,977,593, forward strand.
TCAAAAGCATTTGACCGCGTTTCACATAAGTTTTTAAAAACTAAACTAAAGAGTTATGAGTTTACTGGTAATCTTTTGGCATGGCTCGAAAACTTTCTACATGATAGGAAGCAGAGAGTAGTAATTGGTCAGTACGAATCTGATTGGGTTGATGTGCTAAGTGGGGTCTCACAGGGTTCAGTTCTTGGTCCGCTTCTATTCTTGATCTTCATAAACGACTTGCCGGAATTTGTAAGTCAATTTTGTAAGCTGTTTGCGGATGACAGCAAATTGATCAGTGTCATTAGAAATACAAGAGATCAAATGCTTATACAAGAGGACATTGACAAGATGGTTAAGTGGTCGAAGCGCTGGAAAATGGAGTTCAATGAGTCCAAATGTAAAGTAATGTATATTGGCAACTCGAATTTCGGTAATTAAGGAATATCAATGGTAAATGCGAATGATATCAGAGTTGAATTAGCTGAGACTACTACTGAGCGCGACCTTTGTGTAATGGTGAACAACAAACTCAAATGGAATGATCAAATTGATAGCTGTGTTAAAAAAGCCAACAACATGCTTGTAATGCTAAAGAAAACATTTGTGTATTTGGATGCCCAATCATTATGCAACTTTACAAAACATATGTTAGACCACATCTAGAATACTGTGTCTGCCTGGAATCCTTACTTAAAAAAGGATATATTTAAACTAGAGCAAGTTCAAAGACGAGCTACGAAATTAGTTCCACAAATAAGAAATTTGAATTATGAGTCTCTGCTAGCTAATATGGGATTAGAAACTCTACAAGTAAGGCGGCTGCGTGGAGATCTGTGAATTTTATAAAATTCAAAACAAATTCAATCATGTCAACTGGCATTATGATGCAGAATTAAGTGCTTCAGTAAATAATGATAGTCGAAGTGGAGGTGTTAGGCGAGCTAAGCTAAGAATCGAATCGCTCGCAGCTAACAAAATGTGAAGTAAGGCGAAATTTCCTATCTAACAGAAAAGTTAAAAAATGGAATGCGTTACCAACGTCGGTTGTAACAGCAAGATCGATCAACCAGTTCAAAAACAGACTAGACAATGTCGGTAGACACGGAAAAAAGAAGAAAAAAAGTGAAAAGTCTATGATCTATACATTAAAAAAAAAATAAAAAGAACAAAAATCGTGTTACCTTTTGGAGATTTTTCCTGCTGACTGTTTGTCTGTTAAAAGAGATCCGAGGGGCTGAAAGGAGATGAAAGGAACATTAACAGGAGCAAAAAAAAAGAAAAACAAACAAACAAACAAGTTTGTTGAAATATTCAAAATTGAAATATTCAAAATTAAAATTGGATTTTTCTAAATTAATATATGCAAAAAAAAAAATAAGCATAATTATTAATTTTGTGAAAAAGACGCATATTATTGTGTAACGGTAACATCCAATAAAGAAGGTCAACCAAATCACACAAATATACGTCGGTAGAAATGAACTAAAAGAATTAAAAGTTTACTATAGCGGGACTACGTTAGTCGTTCTGCTTTGTTAATTTAGTTAAACTAAATTGACCGTAGAATATTAACTATTATTATTATTATTATTATTATAAATTTAAATAATCAATTAAACTTACTATAAACAAAATAAAAGCAAGATTACAAATTCTTCTTGATGAATTCTGTACATAATTGCGTGTAATTTCAAATGCCAAGTAGAAAAATAAACAGTTTATTAGCAGAAACTTTACACACTTGATGGATCTTTTCATTTCAACATTACTAGAAGAATAAATTTTTTTAAAAAGACAAATACTACTAAATATTAAATATTAAACATTAAAAGGTACTTTTTTTCTTTAAGAATTGAATTTATTCGGTGACATAATCCATTTCCGCCAATATAAATTGCCAAATATCCAAATGTACTAAACAGACCCTCTTTATTCAATTCAATTAAATTCTGTCTTTTTATTGATACATTTAAAAAATACATCCAAAACTCGTTTCTCATCAAAAAAAGCTGATAGACTATGCCAATAACCATCGAAAGCACATAACATTTAAAAGGACTTTTTTGGGTTATTGATTCACAAACTGTACCTAAAACCTTGAGAAATAAAGTATTTTATTTTTTAATAAAAATAAATATTTAAAAAAATGACAAAATTTACTTTTACAACAAATATTGTAAAAAAAAAATTCCAATGAAGTCCATATTCTGCAATGTCAACATGATATCCCGTAACAAAAACCAAAAATACTCTAACTAGTCCAAGAATTAGCAAAATACTTGATTTTTTGATTGTTTCTTTTATTTTTAGCAAAAGACTGCGATTAGTTTGCTCGGAATCGCTTGAATTTCGAATGAAGCGCATGGAATGACTCAAAATAAAATACCCCACGCCAATGTCCATCAACGAAAACCCAAAATAAACTGTTTTGGCATATTGAGGCTTGAAAATGCCAAAATCGACAGCAAGAATAGCCACACTTGTAATAATTATGAGTGAACTTCGAAAATTGGTCACACTGTTTTTAATTATTTTTGAATCAAGATCAGAAATTGAATCATTGTCATCAGTTATTGCAATAGGCTCAAGTCTTGTTATCAAGTACCAACAACACAAAGCTGCACATAAACCCAAAACAATTGTGTTCAAATAAAGATAATGACTTAATAGAGTAATCGAAAGTATAATTGGTATTTGATAGCTAACATAATCGATCCAAAATGAAAGCCTTAAAATATTTTTTTTTAATTTCAATTTTTCTTCTTTTACTAAATTTAAAAATTAAAATTTTTTTTTTATAAATAATAAATTACCAAAAATTTCTCCTCTTTGACTTGATAATAGAGCTGAATAGGATAATTTTTATTAAACCATTCAAAAAATAAATCAAAGTAAAAACTATTAGAACAAGAGAAAAATCTATCACTGATTTGTGTAATTTTTCGTTGTTTCTTATCATTTCTTCATATTTTCTGATCGTTTTTTCATTCATTATCCACTGATTTTTTTATTTCTATTTTTTCATTAATTATTGATTAATAATTTGTTAATTTTAACCTTTAAAAAGAATTTAATTTTTAATTGTTATCTCACAAATGATAAATTTATTTATAGAATATATTGTCATTGAAGAAGTTTCACTTTTAATTTCATAAAAATTATAGATTAGAAAAAAAGAAAGCAGAAATAAGAGGATATTTCGAAATTGAAAAGGTAATAAAATATTTTTTAAAACAAAAACTATTTTTGTAATCAAGTTTAATTTTTTTTTATTAAAGACTTAATTCTTTTCTGAACTGCCTGAAGAAAATCTTAAACAATTTAATTTAATTGAAATTTTTTTCAATAAATTTTGTTGTTTTATTTTATAGTCGTATTATCATGGATTTAAAAATGGATAAAATTGACCAATTCAAATGAAAAAAAAATTAACTGCTCTATTTATGGTTGAGTTTTTAAGATGGCATTATTTAAATAAATAACTTTAATTTACAATGGTCGTTAAATGAATACAACCACAAAGATAAAAAGAAACAGCATAATTTCGCCAAGAGGTATAATAAATTTTTTTGCGTTTGCTATTACAGCTTTGAATTTTTATGCTTAAAACTTATTTAAGCTTATTTGTTTTGTTTTAGGTGGTTTTAAAGTAGTTTTTGCTGTAAGAAAATTTGTTTTACGAGATTTCATCACTGATGAAATTTACCTTAATTAATCTTAACTTAAGTTTTTTATTCCAAAAAAATTAAATAAAAGCTTCATTTAATCATAATAATTGATTTTTAATCAAGGTTATTTACTCTTCTTTTTAAAATATAACATTGATCATAAATTAAAATGATAATGATATATCTTTTTAATTTATATAAAATACTGCCATTATGAGCAAGTTTATACAGCATTTTGCTAAAGTTTTAAAATATTATTATTTAAGAAAAGAATATATTTTAATTTTGTAAAAAGGAAGGGTAAAAAAAATATTTTTTTAGATTTAATTAATAGATAAATCAAGAAATAAAAACAAAAACTTAAAAAAACAGCGCAAAAGTTTGAATTTTCTTTTTATTTTAATTTAAAGCTTTATAACATTTTAAAACTCTTTTTGGTAAAAATTGAATTTTTAGCTGCACCAATTCATTTGAAATTTCAAGTCATTCGGTGTGAATAACTTCATTGAAGCGTGCAATTTAGATTTCCTGGTTTTGATCAATTTAGAATCCAAAATTAACCATTTTCTATTTGATTGGCACCCGATGATCTGTAGTTTCATAGTAGAATCTTTATCTTGTGTCCATCAAATCAGTCGTTAATAGAATTAGATCCAAGTTAACTGAACCGCTGCAATTCGTATCAAAAGTAGTTTAACTGATGGCAGAGATTGTTGACTAGTATTTGGACTAAAATTTAAATTTAAAAATTCCATTTTAAAAAACTGATTTTTCGGTTTTTAGTGCAGGATTAACAATCTAAAATCATATTTTATTAAAATATAATTTTTGATGCAACCTCAATAATTAAGTTTTCAACAAAAAAAGACTAACTTAATTTCATTCAAATAGAAGTAACTTGCCAGTGCTTGAATCAAAAATTTACTTTTATTTGATTTGTTTTTCTCAAATAAATCTTTCTCGTTTTAAAGAAAATTCGCCAGTCGTTTTTCATGTCAAAAATGTAGTTTCTTGTTAAATAGAAAAAAAATGGACAAAGTTCTTTTTCACTTTTAGTGTGAAAAAAATACTAATAAAGAGTCCCTTTGATTAATAAACTTTCTTATATCTGAAGAAATATGAAAGTTATCTTTTTTTATTCGAATTTTTTAAGCTAAATACAGTTTTTTTAGAATTTTTTCTCTGGTAACTTTTGTTCTTATAATTTTTGTTATATTTTTATTTTTATTGTTGTTTAATTTGACGCCTGTTCTCAAATATATTTAAATATAAATATTGATTTAAAAATTTTATTCTTAAAACTTTGATCCTAAAATAAATCTTATAAGTGAATCTTGATATTTTTTCTCTATGCTTAGGTACTTCATCTGAAAAAGAACTATTATAGATGAACAATTCGATTATAATGATTTAAAAAGCAATGGCTATACACATATTTCAAAGTTGGATTAATTATTAAAGACTAAATCTGCTCATTCATCGATTGACCAATTTAATCTTTCTTTACACCATCATGTCTTTAAGTCAGATGGTGTAAAGAAAAATTAAAAAAAATAAGCAAAAGTTTAACTAATTATTTATATTAATATTGCTTGAAAATAATATGAAAAATATAGCGTTAATATTATCAAACCACAAAAAAAGTAAGAAATACCATAAAAAAAGTAAATTATACCACTAATTTAATAAATCAACCACAAATTAAATTTCCAATCACAATTTCAGTTTTTTCCACTAATTTAGTTATAGTACCAATAATTTTTATTTTAAACAATATTTTAATAACCATAAATTTGATAAAAATCATCAAAAGAATTTTTAAAAATCACTAAATAAAAAAATTATTGCTTTTATTTTTCCAAAAAAAATATTTATTTTTTTAATTGCGTGTCACGTGTTTTGCAATTCTTGATATATCCGAATCTGTTATTATTATTATCAATTTATAATCCTCTAAAATAATAAATTGTTTATTTTATCATCTTTCAAAAATAAGTCAACCCTTGTCAAAAAAAAGCATTTTAGAGGATCGATCTTGATCAAGCTTAGTCCAATATACTCGATTCTCTATATAAAATAAAAAGCGGGGTAAGATAACATATGATCTACACAAGTCATTCGAATACTTAAATAAATTAGTCAAAAAAATCAAGGAAAAGATTCGGAAATATCAAGAAATGCAAAGCACGTGACACGCAATTAAAAAAATAAATATTTTTTTATTTGAATAAATGTAAGCAATAATTTTTTTATTTAGTAATTTTTAAAAATTCTTTTGATGATTCTTATTAAATTTATGGTTATTGTAATCAAAATATTGTTTGAAATAAAAATTATTGGTAATAATAATAATATAATAATTATAATAATATAATAATAATATATATAACTAGATAAGTGAAAAAAAAACTGAAATTGTGATTGAAAATTTAATTTCGGCTGTTAATTACCTGTACTTCGAAAATAATTACTTTCTGTTGAGATTAATTACTTTTTGTTGTAAAAATAAAAATTCTATTTTGGACAAAAAAAATTTACTTAACAAGTTGAAATTAATTAGTTTTTGTTTATTTTAATTTGTTTTTGTTCATAATAATTTATTTTATTATATAATGTTTAGTTTGGAGTCTAAAAAAATTTGAAATAAAATTGAGTAAAAATGTTTGATATGTCGTGGAAAGTTGTTAATTTGCAAACTGAGTGCAAGAAGCTAAAATTGTCGTACGCTGGAAAGATATCAACAAAATAGCTGGAAACTAGCTGGGAATTATTTAAGTGGTGGCAATGCTTTAATAAAGAAAATAGGCAATTCTGAAAATTTTGTTTTATTAGAAAAAACCAATTCAAATTTAATGAATCTCGATTACATTAACAACAGATACAATAAACTAGAATTAGATAAAAAACTTAATTTTGATAAATTTATTTCATTTCAATCCGCTTTAAAAAAATAGAATTAAATAGTACAGATTGGTCAAGTAGTAGATGCACTTGTAGTTATTTTTTCAAAAAATTATTATTGCTCTTATATTATTTCTTTAGCAGTAAACCAAAAGCTTTTAGCAATGCCATTAAAGTTTATTCAGACAGCTGTTGCTCGAAAAGCAAAAGCCGGAAGACCAGCTAAAGCAAAAGAATGCCTAGCTTGGAAATAATCAATTTAGTTTTTTGTTTTATTATTAAGATATTTTTATATTTTATTTTTGAAATATTGTTTAATAAAATAATTTTTATGAACAAAAACAAATTAAAATAAACAAAAACTAATTAATTTCAATTTATTAAGTAAATTTTTTTTTGTGCAAAATAGAATTTTTTTTTTCAACAAATATAAATGAATCTCAACAGAAAGTAATTATTTTCTAAATAAATTAATTAAATTAAACAAAAAGTAATCATTTTCAACAATAAATTTACAACTAATTAATTTCGACAGTAAAATAATTATTTTCAACTAAAAGTAATAATATACAGCAGAAAAATAAACGTAAACTAATTAATTTCAACATGGAGGTAATATTTTCTCTTTAATTTCTGGTTGTTTTATTAAATAAATGGTATAATTTACTATTTTTGTGTTAATAGTTTACTATGGTCCTTGAAAATATCTTTGAAAAAAAAAATTATGTTATAAAATTAGCAAATTATAATTTGTTTGATAAAAAATATAAAAAATTAAACAGTTTATGTAATAAATATTTTGTTTGAAAAAAAACAGTTTATGTTTAAGAAAATAGAATAAGATAAATAATCAGTCTTTAATAGATTTTAATTATAAAATAATCAATTTAATCTGATTATTTTAATCAAAGGAATAAAATAATAGACTGTATTGTGTTACTCTAATAAAAATCTATACAAAAAATCTCGATTTTTATTATTTAAATGGATCAATCGTAGTTACTTATTCATTTTATAAAAAATTAAAAACATTTTTATATTAATGATATAGGGGATACATTTATTCGTTCTCTAAATGATTTCACTCATACCGAAATAATTAATAAACGTGCTCTTAAAAAAAATTAAAGTCGAGCTCCGAAGTATATTAAATAATAACTCAAATTTTTATTTTTAATATTTTTTTAATACATAATTTTTAAATAATAGCCAAAGACAAGCTATTGTTTCCATTTGTTGCTTTTCTCTTTGCCAAGTAATTTTTTAGCTGAATCTTCTTTGGATTTACCAATTCTGGATAAGTGGTATTTTTAAGCTTTTGTATGGGTTGGATAAAAACTTTCGGGATCCATGTAACGCCAGTCATTTTGAGCAGATCTTCTATGACTTGCTTTGGGTCCTTGTTGATGCCGTACTACTTTACATTTTAATTTATGAGGTTGTGATTCTGTACGTCTATGGTCTTGAACAGGCTAACGTTGGTGCTGATACTGGTTTTGTGATAGTGCAACAGGATTACTGTTGACCACAACGCTTTACTAGATTACAGTAAAACTCTGAACGTAAGGCGTTGTCATAAGCAAAAGCCAAGTTCTCGGTTGAATTTTGCTTATGCTTCGACCAGATTTTTTCAGATTCGAGAAAAGGTTGAACTTCCTCGAAGACTCAAGCCAAAACTAACGAAAACTCAAGACTTGAAATTTCTCTGTGTTGGCTCGTTTTCTTGATCTTCATCCATGGCTGACAACTGTGAGTTGTGAGCAGGAAAAAATTCTAATTTATTTTCTTGATTGTTCATTTTTATAATATAAAATACAAGAATATTGTTAAGAAAAATTTATTTATAAGAAAAAAAAGGCGATGGATTATTATTTACTTTATTTTTTTATCTGTGCCGAGCTAAACTTTCTTCATTCAGATTAAAAAAAAATCAAGAAAAAATAAAATAATATTAAATAAAAATTTAAAGAACAATAAAGTAAAAGTTAAATAAGCTAAATATATTTTAAAAGAAAATTAAACGTAGTAATTTATTTATTTGTTTAGTAAAAGCTCGAAATAAATGTTATTTGGCTCATAATCAATAAAACAGAGCTCTTTGAATTTAGTTTAGAGATCGGGGTTCATCATTTTTAGAAGATCAAATCGATGCTTTAAATACTTGAATACTTTTCTGCTTTAAAATAATATTAAATATATACATTTATTTTCTGATTTAAAAAAAAATTAAAAAATTTCAATCAAAAAAATGAGTGAATATATTTTCAATCAAATTTTTTTATTGCCTTACCTATAAATTTTTTTTTATTCTTACTCAAATGTCAATAAATTGAAAAAAAACTTTTAAATTTAAATTAAGAGAAATAAAAAGAGAGAAGAACATTAAAGGTATTACCAATGATGTTTTTTTTGAAAATGATTGTAAATTGTTCCATAAATACTCAAAGGCACTTTACTAATATGCTATCTTATATTAAAAACTAGATAGTGGTTTTGTTGATTCTAGTGTCTTAAAAAAGGAGCCACTACTTAAATATTTTACTTCTGATGGTTTTTTAATGTTAGAGACTGTATTAGGCAATATTTTGAAGTCGCTGAAATCTAGTAAAATTTGCAATCTTTCTTGTGAAAATAAATGGATTACATGCGGTGATTATAAAAATGATTTCCACTTAAAATGTGTAAATAGAACTTTTGTTCCTATTAAGAAAGTCTGGAAATATAACAATTTTTCTAAATAATATTGTGTTAATCCTTTTTTTTGAGTATAAATAAATAAATTTTTTTACAATAAAGTTATCTTGAGTATACATTTTTTTAGTTATTCTCAGATAACTTGAGTGAGAATAAACGTTTTACCATTTCCAAAAAAAATAAACTAAAAATATCTCAGCACCAATTTTTAAAATTTCATGAAAAAAAAGGTCGGTGATTAGACAAACACAAAAAATGTAATAATTAATAACAATCCAGAAAAAAATGAATATACCTAGTCACCACAAATAATTAAAGTGAAAATATTTTCAGCACAAAACTAACTCTACTAAAACAAAAACTGATTTTCACAAATTATTAACTTCTAACCATATTTTTATTTATAAAGGATATGGGGCAACCATAAATAAAAAATCAAAAATTAAACTTAATATATTTTCTGGTAGATCTCGACGAGCTGAATCATAATCTATTAGAATTATAAAAATCTGACCCTCCACTCAAAAGTAACAGCGCTCAAAAGTTCTTGAATTTTTTAATTACTGTTTTAAGTTAGACAACCGTATCTCGGTAAATTTTGAAGCTAATTAGACTTTTTGTATAACAAAATGTTCAGAATTGAGCACGGAATCCGAAATGGCAGTAAAAATAACTATAACACTACTCGTTGATCCATTAGCACTTCAAAAACTAAAATTTCCACTTTATTTACTTTCTAGGTCTAAAGATACCCCATAGCCAAAGGACCATCGATAAAATTTTTTTTTTATTTTTTTGTTCTACTTAGTGACTAAAACATATAAAAAAAACAGTTCCTAGAAAATTTTGCTTCCTTAACTAAATATGCATACAAAAAATGTCAATTTTATTTTTATTTTAAAAATTACAATTTTAGAAAAATTAAATGACATTTTCTAATAAAAAAGGCGTAGGCATTAGATTTTTATTCTCTTATTCAGTATCAGAAATTTAGTCCTCGTTTTCATTTTGGATTAATGATTAATCATTCTCTACGAGATCCTTTTTATCACAATCCAGACAAAAATTTTACAAATTTTCGCTTTTTTAGAAACTAGCATATCTTTTCTATTTTGTCTTATACCTAAATACCAGATAATACTTGTAACATGAGAACATGCCCCAAATACCGTTGCATCAGCTTTACAATCGCAGTACCATTCTTGAACTGGATCCATTGAAGAAACAGTTGAATATTTTATCCAGGTATTATGAATAACTTGGAAAGAAAATCTTGATTTTATTTTGACCCGGACAAGTTCTTCATTTCACCATAGAATTCGCATACATAATCAGCATTTTGTTCCAAATGCGAGATGGTATAAGGAACACATTGTTTAAGCTGGTAAACTCCATAAGTTATCGATTTTATATATGCCTCGGTTAATTTTGGAAATTCAAGCTCATCAACTTGAGCAACTTTAGAACTTTTTCTTCGTTTGGAATAGTTTTCAACTTGATATTTTAATTTGTTATCTTCATTTGCCTTTGCAGCCATTTCTTTGTATAATTCAGTATTTTCTGAATCTTTTGCTATGACAAGTTGAGGTCTTAACTTATTTATTAATGCACAACTGAATTTAAAATCTTTTTCTATTGTTCCAATCTCTCTATTTGATACTACATTGTTAAAATATTTCCTTCTTTTTATGCGACCACTTGCTGATTCAACCACCCATCTTATTTTTGTAATTAATCTTGAGTTATTTGCTTCAATTGCTGAATGTTGAGCTTTCCCTTTCAAGTAGCATGGCATTTTTGTCTGATAATTTTTTTTATTTTCGAAAAATTCCAATAAGTCGCGAAAACCTTGGTCAAATACAAACAAATCATCGGGCAAAAACCAGTTTTCTATATTTTAAGTCTTATTGAATGTATCGGTGTAAACATTTCTCATACTTTATTATTAATCTGACGAACTGATCTCTTTATTTGGTCATAAGAAGCAATTAATGTAAAAGCCGAAAGCTCTTTCAATGTCACACCAATACGTAGCTTTGTGAGGTAAAATCCTAGAGCATTAATTAAAGAGACATTTCCTGTTATATTTGCATGAGATATGAAATTATACAATTCCAAAAAGTTTTCTTTTGAAATTCCTGTTAGAATTTGACATTTCTTATCTTCAATAGAAGCATAATCGAGACAAAACGATCCTGTGGTAACTTCAGGTACATTCTCAATTTCAGGGTCGATTTGAAATAAGGCTTCCTGAAAACCATCACTTTCAGTTTAATAAGGCTTTCAAGCTTCAATTTTTTTAATAAATTCGTCTTTATTGATGCATGAATTTGAAAGATACCGATGACAATCAAAACAAACATATTTGTAGTGTTTCCACTCTATTCCCAATGTCCGAAGTGTAATTTTCCACCAACTGAATGAAATTCCAATCTTATTTCTATTGAGTTTTGGTTTAGAATCAAACCGGATTTTGCAAAGGGCACATAAACGATAAAGATTGCTCATATTGAATTTTTTAAAAAGTTAAAATAACATGAAAAAATCTGATTCTAATTAACTTAAGCTTGAAAAACCGAGTAGACTTTTATGAATTAAATCTAAAGTAGGAGAGAGATAAATTTAGAAATTAAACTTATTAAATGCAAAAAATACTTTCCTAAATTTTAATTTTTTAAAATTCTAATGCCTACGCCTTTTTTATTAGAAAATGTCATTTAATTTTTCTAAAATTGTAATTTTTAAAATAAAAATAAAATTGACATTTTTTGTATGCATATTTAGTTAAGGAAGCAAAATTTTCTAGGAACTGTTTTTTTTATATGTTTTAGTCACTAAGTAGAACAAAAAAATAAAAAAAAAATTTTATCGATGGTCCTTTGGCTATGGGGTATCTTTAGACCTAGAAAGTAAATAAAGTGGAAATTTTAGTTTTTGAAGTGCTAATGGATCAACGAGTAGTGTTATAGTTATTTTTACTGCCATTTCGGATTCCGTGCTCAATTCTGAACATTTTGTTATACAAAAAGTCTAATTAGCTTCAAAATTTACCGAGATACGGTTGTCTAACTTAAAACAGTAATTAAAAAATTCAAGAACTTTTGAGCGCTGTTACTTTTGAGTGGAGGGTCAGATTTTTATAATTCTAATAGATTATGATTCAGCTCGTCGAGATCTACCAGAAAATATATTAAGTTTAATTTTTGATTTTTTATTTATGGTTGCCCCATATCCTTTATAAATAAAAATATGGTTAGAAGTTAATAATTTGTGAAAATCAGTTTTTGTTTTAGTAGAGTTAGTTTTGTGCTGAAAATATTTTCACTTTAATTATTTGTGGTGACTAGGTATATTCATTTTTTTCTGGATTGTTATTAATTATTACATTTTTTGTGTTTGTCTAATCACCGACCTTTTTTTTCATGAAATTTTAAAAATTGGTGCTGAGATATTTTTAGTTTATTTTTTTTGGAAATGGTAAAACGTTTATTCTCACTCAAGTTATCTGAGAATAACTAAAAAAATGTATACTCAAGATAACTTTATTGTAAAAAAATTTATTTATTTATACTCAAAAAAAAGGATTAACACAATATTATTTAGAAAAATTGTTATATTTCCAGACTTTCTTAATAGGAACAAAAGTTCTATTTACACATTTTAAGTGGAAATCATTTTTATAATCACCGCATGTAATCCATTTATTTTCACAAGAAAGATTGCAAATTTTACTAGATTTCAGCGACTTCAAAATATATTAAGTTTAATTTTTGATTTTTTATTTATGGTTGACCCATATCCTTTCAAAAACTGTTCAACACAAATCTTAAAACCCTAGGCACATTTGTTTATGTCCATTAAAAACTGCTCGCCACAATTTTTTTATTGTTGATAAAATGCCGATGATTTGGCGTAATCAAAAATCCTCGAAACTTTTTGAGACAAAACAATCCAAAAAATAATTTTTTAAAAGTGAGTGGCTCAAAAGTACTCGTAAATTCTAACTAAAAAATCTTTTGTAAACATGTCATAGCCTTGTCCAGTAGGCTTACTCTCTGCCAAGTACCTTTACAAGCAAAATGTTTACTAATAGGTCAAAAACTATGCCCGCATTACAATGTCAGCCAAGTGAAAATAGTGAAGATTTTGAAGTGAATCAAAATACAATTTTACCAAATCGAACACCAGCAACTCTTGAACCTATTTATCAGAATTAAAATGAAATGAACACAAATAAACCTTAGCTTGATTTTTTCGGTAAAAAAAAATTCGAATTTTTTGTTAGTTACTTATAAAATATTTTGTATTAAAAAAATTAGCCTTTAGCCAAAAAATACTTAAAGGTTTAGGTATATTTTTTAAATGAAATTTTTTTTGATTTAGGTTTGACTTAAATGTAATTTATGAATCAAAATGTTTTATTTTGCATGTTTAAATGACTTTTTTTTTAGTTTATATTATGTGATTTTCTTTTTTATATTACTTGTATGTTTTATCTTTTTTAATTTTTTTATGTTTATCTAGATTCTAAATTCTGGAGAAAATAATGGCACTTAAGAAAAAATCCTAGCTTAGTTTTCGTAAATTAATAATAACTAAAAATATTTATTAAGAATTAAAAAATATTGGTTAATTAAAAAAAAAAGAAATCCTATATTCATTGATTACTTTTTTTTCTTAAAAAATACCTCATATATAAATAACAAGCCAAATAACTAAAAATAAATGAATTCAAACATAGAGTAAATAAAGCGTTAATGTTAGAAAATAAATTCAGATCAAAAATTAGATTCAAAATTCCAGTTATGTAATTTGAAATCATAAAAATTGTCAATCCAATTAATTTTGAATCAATGATATTTGAACTTGAATTGAATAAATCAATCAGACCTTCAATACAATTAAAACTTTGCCATTTGGATTTTGTTAGCCATTTCTTGCAAACTCTTGCAAATATTACATTTGCCAATAAAAAAACCAGCCAAAAAATGATCCCTGAAGAAGCTAAAATTAAAGTTTTAAAATTCTGAAATTTTTTTAAATTAAAGGACGTCGCCGGATCTCCATTGAAACTTGGCATAAAATTTTAAAAATGAAGACAAATCAAAAAAAATAAAAAAGGGGTGTCATTTTAAAGCATTTTTTCCTAGCTTTTTCCGAGGATTTTTTTTTAATATTTTTCAATATTTTGGAATGTCCAACTTATTATGCGAAAGCATAAAATTATAAACTATTGAAATCAAAATTTGAAACAAAATTTTTAAAAATATTCTATTAACTTATCAATTCTAATTTGAAACATGCTTGAGAATCTCAGGGAACGCTTCTGTCCTATTCCTGAAGGATGTAGAAGAAGAGGAGATATTATTGGGAAAAATAATCTCAAAGAAATAAAAAATTTCGAGCTGGCAAATAATTTGACGGTTTATTTTAATCAAAAAATTGCTGTTGGTGATATAAAGTGTAAGAAGCATTTTATGCTTTTTTACAAAAGACGGACCCAAAACAATGTAAATGAAATGTCAAATTCAGAAGTAAAACAACTCATCGTCGGTAATTCAAGATGAGAACAATTATGATATTTACGAAAATGTACAACCTACAACATCAGCAAATATAGAAGATTACACAAATAAATCTATTGATCAAGCTGAGTGTAATTTTTAAACAATAGACCAAACCGAGCAAGAAGATCAAAATTCAAATTATAATATGATTCAAAATACGATGAAAACAGTGTTAAATATAAGCATTAATTGATATCTATATGAAGCGTAATATTTTAATAAACAGAGGAGCCAGGTCGTGCAGTGATCATCTAACCGAAATTAATTATATTAAAGACGATTGCATCGATAAAATACAGGTCGTTAGTGAAACTATTAGTCTAACAAACGAAAAAGTTCAAGAACTAATCGAAGGTTTTAAAGAACATGAACAAAAAAGGTCGAGTTTATTTAAAAAATTCGGTGATTCTTCAACCTTAGACGAAGAGCTTTGTTATAAAATAACCGGTTTCACTAGAGAAGAACTTTCTTTTATTTTTCATAGTTTGAAATCATTAATTATATTGCAAAATCGTACAAAGTTGCAAGCGATCGTTATTTACTTATTTTTGCTAAAAACAGGTTTTAATCAAAACATGATCGCCAATTTATTTGATATTGAATTTAGACAAACTGTTAGTAACATATGCGCCAAAGTTCGTAATGCTATGTTAAAGGATTTCGTTCCTCAATATCTTGGAGCAAAACGATTTTCAAGAGATGAATGGCTCGGTCAAAACACTGAAATGGTATAATCGTTATTCGATTTAAATGATAATCAATTTGCTATAATTGCTGATGGTACGTATTGCTATTGCCAGAAAAGTTCAAACAATATGGTTCAACGAAAAATGTATAGAGGTCACAAAAAGCGACCTTTGGTTAAACCGTTCGTAATTACAGCAACAAATGGCAAAATAATTGATGTATATGGGAATTATGCTGCCGTTGATAATGATGCTACAACAATGGAGAGTGAAATGAAAAAAGATTTGGATTTAAGAGAACTCCTAAAGAAAGGCGACCTAGCAATTTTTGACCGCGGATTAAAAGAGTGTATAGCTAGATTAAGGTCAATTTAGGGTTTGAATTGCAAAATTCCAAATTGTAAGAATATTTTATTTTAAATAAATCATTATTTAATTATTTTTTTTAGTCATTAAAGATGGTAATAAGCAATTGACATGGAGTGCCCAGTCAGACATTTTATAGAGATTTTTTGTAGTATCTTTAAAGATTCTTTATAAAATCTCTAAAATTTGGCCTATTTTGAAGAAAAAATAGAGATATTCTAGAGATAAAAAAAAATCAGTAATGTGAATAAAAAATTCTTTATTTTCTCTCTAAATTCTCTGTAAAATACTTTTTGTGTTTTTTTACGGATATATTTCTAAAAAAATTTTAGATATTTTTTGAAGTATCTTTAAAGATTCTTTAAAAAATCCCATAATCAGAAAAATTTTGAAGACAATATAAAGATTTTTTAGCGATTTATAATAAAAGGATTATAAAGAATAATTTATTTCGTTTAATATACTTTAAATCCTTTATAATTTCTCTAAATTTTCTTTAAAAATTTAATTTTTTTACAAAAAAATAATATATTCTCAATCAAATTACAAGGTTTAAATTTTTTAATAATTTCATCAAAATTTCTTAAATAATAAAATTTGGTAGGTAGGTAGTTTGCCTTGACAAAATGAGAGATTTTTGATAAAATAAAGCATTCTTTTTGGTTCATTTGTCCATTTTAAACAAAATGTCGATCACCACACTCGATCTCAGGCGCTTAAGAGGTGATTTAGTTCAATTTTTAAGTCTTTGAATGAGCTCGAGCGTATTGACTGGTATCAAAGACCGTATCAAGATGTTCCTGCGGCCTAAACAAGAGGAAATAAAAGGAGAGTCAGGTCACAAAGTTTCACTTTACGTGTAATCAACGGTTTTCACTCGTCGGCCAGTGCAAGAATGCACTTTTTCACCTACATGCAGGTGAAAAAGTCTAACATACTAATTCTTAATTCTTATGAGACTTTTAGATTTGAGCATTAGACTCAACTACAAAGTCTCATCAATCAAGCATGAGAATAAAGTCGTGAGAAAAAAGTTTTTTAAACGAAGAATAATATTCGAGTTAAAAACTTGAAAGGTCGGAAAGATAAAACTATTAGCGGTGCATCAAAAAACATCTGATTTTTAGTTTTTTCAAAAGAACCATTCCTAATTAAATCAAAAATCTTTTTAATTTTTAATTAATTGATAAATGTTTTAATTGAATAATGCTGTACGCTAATTTGTTTACGGGATAGATAGTGGTTACTTTAATTTAATTGATAGGGGCCACAGTTCACCTAATTATCCGATCTTTAATTTTCAAGATATACATTTAAATTATTGACAAGCAAGCTCTCTTATTTAGAAGACAATAATTAAATCATTATACGTACTCTTAAAAGGTCATAAGTTCAAAATCAAAAGATATAATCTGCTATTACATTTTAGCAACTCAAATATATAGCATTCAATTTAAGTTTTATTTTTTATTTACTTCAAAATTTTTATTAAAGTAATAAGGAAATTATTTCCTTTTTTATAAAATTGTTAAAAACTCAAAAGTTTTAAGTCAAGTCAAAGTCCGGGCTAATAACTTAAAATGCGGACTTTGACTTTAATTTTAGATCTGTCTTAAACTTAACCACCAAAATAACACCCTGAAACGGCAAAAAATTTATGAGACCGTGATCATGAGTGATGAATGAT
The DNA here is from genome assembly GCA_025491095.1 of Brachionus asplanchnoidis. Classification (NCBI taxonomy): domain Eukaryota; kingdom Metazoa; phylum Rotifera; class Eurotatoria; order Ploima; family Brachionidae; genus Brachionus; species Brachionus asplanchnoidis. The sequence goes on from JAILYF010000006.1 coordinate 3,995,144, forward strand.
CGTTCTTGTTAAATATTTTGCCGCCCTATTTTAAGTCATAGTCACTGAAATTAATGTCCAAGTCAGTCATTGAGTTGACTTAGGACTTGTGAATTTTAAACAGCTCTTCTTTTTAATGTTTTCTTTAAAAATTTTTAACTTTTTGATCATTTATTGTTTTTTAGATTTTTAAAGGAAAAAAAATAAATTTAACGTTTAGACGTCAAAACTCTTAATTTAGCCCGAACCACAATAAAATTATTGCTAATTACTTTATGGTCATACAAAAAACCATTGTGCGTATATCAACTGTTTTTAATTTTTAAAGATTTAGCAAGTGATAGGCAAAAGATTTTATTGCTTTATTTGAATTGCCAATTATACATTTTCTTTATATTATAAACAATGGAATAATACAATTTTTTACTGGATATTTAGCTTTATGGCAGCTTTAGTGATCATGGTTTTGATCTTTACTATCTTGCTTCTTGAAAATTTTTTGAGGCACAAAATCATGAATGACCTTAATTATAAATATATACCGCTTACTTATCTTAATTGAAAAAAATTTGAAGATTTTTTAGAGAAAAATAAAAGAAACTTTGAAAGATATTTTAGAGAAATCTAAAAGAAAATTTTAAAGATATTTTAGAGAAATCTGAAAGAAATTTTTAAAGATATTTTAGAGAAAATGTACGAAAACCTCTAAAAAAACTCTAAGAATTTCTCTAAAATTTCTTTAAAGATCCTTTAAAATAAAGTTGACTGGGTGAAGCCAATGAAAATCGATTGGTAACTAAATGCCGTTATGTTGTTGAAGTGATTAACGGATTTTTTTAGCAACAGTTTAAAGCTTTAGAGGAAACACAAAACACGATGCTTTCACATATTGCTGATGATTATCGAATAGCATTAACGTTTTTTTCTGTGAAAGAATATCCGACAAAGGAGATGTTAAAGAAATCACCGATGCTATGAAAACTAAGCTTAAATTAAAAAATTTTTTGGAAAAATTGTTGATGTTGAAGACACGTTGCATCTTTCATATATTTTATGAGTTATGGTAGGTACAATCTATCAAAAATACCAAGACCAGGTTTAAAAATAAAGAATTTTTTAATACCTATCGCTAATGAATCAGATCAAGAAGAAGAAGTTTCAACTTCGAATGAATCAATGAAAAGGTCTTTATCGATTAATTCGGAAATAGAAAATAATCCTCAGTCTACAAAAAACTAGTTTTTTATAATTTTTTAATTTTCAAAAAAAATTTTTCCAAACTCCTAATTTTTTTGAATAAAATTTGTTTAAATCTTAATGTTAATTTTTTAACTTAATTTATTTAACTTCCTGTCCTCAAAAATATATGATGCCATAAAAGTTATGTTTAGATTTTTTGAATAATTGATTTTTAGCATAAACGGAAGAAGTGTACAAATTTTCTAAACATAATTTTTATGGCATGGACCTGGTCGAAAACTCTGAAGGTTCCTGCATACCTCTTTAAACTTTTAATCACAAAATGAGAGAAAAAAATTTAATATCTTACAAATACGACAATTCAATTTCAGCATTTGCGTTGTATTATTTTAGTATTTTGTCCTATGTAAATATTTTTATTATAAGCCCTGAAACTTGTAAATAAATCTTCAGGATAAAGTGTTGCTGTAAATCCTGTTATTTGGGTAAAAAACGGTTCAAAATCAAAAAAAAGAAGTTATTTTTTGTGAAATTTATATTTTTTAAAATGTTCTCAGTTCTTAAAATTTTTCTTAAAACTTTTCTTAAAATTAAAGCAAAGTAAAATTTTAACTTCCTTTCCTCGATAGATTTTTTACAAAAATAAGCTTAAATATAGCAAATAAACAAAATTGTAATCAATGTAGTGTAGCTTTTATTATTATTATAAATGTTTTGCTTTCTTTTAAATAAATAAATGCTATTAATTCAAGCTTAAAATATTCAATAATATTAATATCCTTAAAATAAATATTAAAAAAAAAAATTTATCTTTTTTTTCAAATTTTAAAGTTTAAAATAAATAAATGCTATTTTAGGACAGCTTGTCTTCAAATCATTTTAGCCTAGCTTTTTACACACATTGCTTAATTGATCATGCTATTATGATAATTGCTTTTTTTAAAAGGATTACGCTGATAGATTATAATTATTAAAAAAAATAATATTAAATTAAATTAGTCACTTTCTTGTATAATTTTTTCTTCTAAATTATAAAGGATGAATGATTTTTTCAAATAAATTTTACATATAGTCATGATTCGAAATAAAATCTTTTTGAATATAAAATATAATAAAAAAAAAGAATAAAATTTGAAGCCAAGTTAAATTTTAAAACTGCGAAAATTAAATAAACTTACTATGAAAAAAACAAATGCTAGATTACAAATTCTTCTTGATGAATTTTGCACATAATTTCGCGTAAATTCCAATGCCAAGTAATAAAATAAACAATTGATGAGCAGAAACTTTAAAGATTTTGTGGATCTTTTCATTTCAGTTGAGCTAAAAAGAAAATTATATTAAAAATGAAATTAAAACTTTAAGTGCTGATTCGGTTATATGATTTACGTAAAATAAATGACTGAATTTTCATTTTTTTTTACAAAAACTCGTCTTACCAAGCTTCAAAAAAATTTTCTGTAAATTAAAAAAAGTTTTTTTTATCAAATAAACAATATCATATTTTAAATCGATTATTTAATTACTAAAAAAAAACAATTTAAAAAATAATTTAACAAAAAGCATTTTACAGTTATTGATATCAAAGACCGAAAATTAAAACTTAATCTTACTTTTTTTTTTCAAATTTTTTTTATAAAATATTGTTAATTTTAGTATATTAGTTTATTTACTTATTTATGAGTTTTTTGAAATTTTGCTCAAAAAATTACGAAATTTTGTCATATTTAAATCTTAGTAAAAAATCAGCACTGTAAATACTTTATTAACTTTTTTTCTTTGCGAATCGAATTTATTCTGTGACATAATCCATTTCCACCAATATAAATTGCCAAATATCCAAATGTACTAAACAGGCCTTCTTTATTCAACTCAATTAAATTCTGTCTTTTTATTGATACATTTAACAAATACATCCAAAACTCGTTTCTCATCAAAAAAAGCTGATAGACTATGCCAATAACCATCGAAAGCACATAACATTTAAAAGGACTTTTTTGAGTTATTGATTCACAAACTGTACCTAAAACCTTGAGAAAAAAAGTGTTTTATTTTTTAATAAAAATAAATATTAAAAAAATGACAAAATTTACTTTTACAACAAATATTGTGAAAAAAAAATTCCAATGAAGTCCATATTCTGCAATGTCAACATGATATCCCGTAACAAAAACCAAAAATACTCTAACTAGTCCAAGAATTAGCAAAATACTTGATTTCTTGATTGTTCCTTTTATTTTTAGCAAAAGACTGCGATTAGTTTGCTCGGAATCGCTTGAATTTCGAATGAAACGCATGGAATGACTCAAAATAAAATACCCCACGCCAATGTCCATCAACGAAAACCCAAAATAAACTGTTTTGGCATATTGAGGCTTGAAAATGCCAAAATCCACAGCAAGAATAGCCACACTTGTAATAATTATGAGTGAACTTCGAAAATTGGTCACACTGTTTTTAATTATTTTTGAATCAAGATCAGAAATTGAACCATTGTCATCAGTTATTGCAATAGGCTCAAGTCTTGTTATCAAGTACCAACAACACAAAGCTGCACATAAACCCAAAACAATTGTGTTCAAATAAAGATAATGACTTAATAGAGTAATCGAAAGTATAATTGGTATTTGATAGCTAACATAATCGATCCAAAATGAAAGCCTTAAAATATTTTTTTTTAATTTCAATTTTTCTTCTTTTACTAAATTTAAAAATTAAAATTTTTTTTTTATAAATAATAAATTACCAAAAATTTCTCCTCTTTGACTTGATAATAGAACTGAATAGGATAATTTTTATTAAACCATTGAGAAGATGAATGAATGTAAAAATAGTTTGAATAAAAAAAAATTCTGGTACTGAACTGTGAAATTTTTCGTTTTCTATTATTGCTTCTTTATATTGTTTAACAGTTTCTTCGTAATCATCCATTATTTTAATGAATGGATTTTTATAATATTCTAGAATTAATTAATTAATCATCTTAAAAATTTTTCTGTATATTTTTTAATGCTTTTTAATGAAATTATTTTGAAATTTTACACAAATCTCATAATTTAATTTTTTTTCTGTTGTAGAAGTTAATATTTATTAGAAAAAGCATTAAATATATGCTATTTAATTGTTATTTACTAAGTTAATTATACTTTTTTAAAAAAATTGTTTCTTTCACCACTTTTATTTATGAAATTTGAAAACCACAAAAAAGAATATTTAATTTGAGCATGAATTCCTTGCCTTGGAAGCTATATAAAATTTTTCGATAATTGTCTATCGAATCTCACTTTATTATCCTATTTTCATTTACCTGTGCTGTGTGTATTCCTAATTCAAATCGATCCATACGAACGATTGCGTAATAAAACTCCAAAATTTAATCAGGGAATAAATAAATTAATCTAATACTTTTTGTAACAAAAAAAAAGTGTCTACGGGATTGAATGCTATTTTAGAAATAAAATAAAATTTTATAATGACTGTTATTTAAATCTTTTGAATTTATATACCGAATCTTAAACAGATTTTTTTAAGAAAAGACTAGGCAAATAATTATTAAAATTAATAAAACTAAACATTATGACATTTTACATTATACTGTTGCTATTTAATATTTAAAATATTTCTACAAAATTCTAGTAAAACAATTTAAAAATAATTTTGTTAATGATTTTTAAAATTTAGAAATAAATTCATGCCACACACGCTCAAATTTGATTTAATGATTCATTAAATTTTTTCTGATTGAAATAAAATCATAAACTTGACTTTAAATTTTGTTGAAAATAATAAATTAAAAAATTTGTGAAAAGAGAGTTTATATACAATTTATTTTGATAATATTACAATAAAAATTACAAAATCTTTTTTGAAAAAAATTCAAAATAAAAAAAAAAAAATTATTTTGTTCAGCTAAGGTCCATTGAATTGCTAGCATTTTCGTTCTCAACTAGAGTTCGATTATCTTTTTCATTATTTTCTTCATTTTCCGCTTCATTCACTCTCATTTCGTTCTCTTTGGCTTTACTTTTATTTGGTCGCTTTTTTTCCTCCGATTCCAAATACTCCGGCGCTATAAAAGTAGCTGAGGTACAATTTCTTACTTTATAAATACCAAACAAACGATCGCACAGCTCAAACATGTTATTCCTCAAAGAAATAATAATAAATTGAGCGTTTCTAGTTTTTTCCTTTATGTAATGAGCAATGATAGACACGTTTTTAAAATCTAAGGCAGCGTCTATTTCATCCATGACGTAAATTGGCGTCGCTCTAAATTCATGCAGAGCAAACACCAAGGATAGAGAGCTTAGAGTTTTTTCGCCACCAGACAAATTGGAAACATTTTTCCATGACTTTTTCGGCGGTCTCACACTCAAAACAATTCCCTCGGTAAATGGATCCAGTGTGTCGACCAATTCAAGCTCAGCGTCACCTTCAATGGTGACTGTGCGATAGATTTCTTTTAGTTTGAGACGAATTTGGGTAAAGCCAGCCATGAATTCATCCAATCTTTTCTTCCTGAGCTCTTCAAAATTATTACAAAGCTTATCACGCTCTGCATTCAGCTCGTCCAGTTCATTTACTCTTTCCATAAATTTTTTCATCTATTAAATAGAATATTAAGTGATTTTTTTTTAGATTTTTTTTCATTCCAAATTTTACCAATTCTTTATAATTTTGGATTGCAGATAAATTTGGAGCATGAGATTTTAGATTTTCTTCAAGTTTACGAATGGTTCTAGTGGCCCCCTCAATATTATAGCCTGTGAAATATTCTTGGTCAAATTTTTCCAATTCTGGTCCATCATGTAAAGTTGATTCGTCGTCTGTGAAGACATTTTTTTCCAAATCCTTGGTGTTATGAAGCTTCAGAGAGGAAATGGCATGCTCATAGTGCTTGCACTCTTTTTCTTCTGATTTAAGCTCTTCGTTTGATTTGTCCATTTTGTGCTTCAAATCAATTCTGTCCGCTTCCAATTTTTGAATTTTGTTCTCGTTTTGTTTGACTACTTTGGACACTTGTTTTATTTCTGACTCAAGCTCTTCGATTTCTTTCTTGATTGACTCGTGCTGTTCGACCAATTCTTTGCCATTTTCGTCCATGTTTTCCAGACGATTTTTAAATTTTTCCAAATTTGTCTCATTTAGCTCCAAATCTTCTTTTAATGAAACCAATTTTTTTTCACTATTTACCAAATTTCGCTGCGAAGTTTTAATTTCCAATGTCAAATTAGAGATTTGAGCATTTTTTTCACCAATTTTAGTTTGCAAATTTTTCAAACTGGCCTTTGGTTCGTCCAATATTTTTTGACTTATCTCAACTATCATCCTATGTAACTCGTCATTTTCATCTCTTAATTTTGCAGCTGATTGATCAGCTTTTTCAAATTCTTTTTTGAACTTTTCCAAATTTTGTTCCAAATTTTTTTGCTTGGCTTCATCTCGATTTATCTCGTTTAGCTTTTGGACACAGCTGGCCTCAATTTTTTTGTACTCACAAACCTGATCTTTTAGAGACGAAACTTCGTTCTTAAGCTTGATCAAATCATTTTTTGCTTTGTCAATTTTGTGCTTTAGATCATTGGCAGAAGGCTCAAGCTCTTGCTTTCGATCTTGCATTTTTCTTAATGCCTCTTGGTCAATTTTTAAAGTATCTTCCATCTTTTTTAGCTGTTCACTCGAGAATTCCTCGGTTATTTTAGAGCCCATTCTTCCTTTTGATGGCTGACCACCGCCACTCATTGTTCCAGTCACTTCAATTATTTCTCCTTTTAATGTAACCACTCTGTTTCTGGTCTGACCATATGCGATTCTGGTGGCTTGATCCAAGTCATTAGCAACCAAAGTGTTGCGCAGTGCAAAGTAAAAAGCTGTGAGGAATTTTTGGTCGTTCACTCTAATCAAATCAACTAGTCGAGGAACATCTTCTGGCCTTGAAAAGATGATTAGAAAAAATAATGTCAATCATTAAAACTCTCACGTTGTTATCTTTCGGTTGACATAATCTCTCCATTTTTCTTGTTTGTCCAAAGCGATAAAATGAGCTGAGCCTACATTGTTTGTCTTTAGGTATTCAACACATTTTTGAGCTGTATCAATATTGTCTACCACTATGCTATCAAGGGCTCCACAAGCAGTTGATACAGCAATATCATATTTTTGATCAATAGCGCCCAAGTCACCCTAAATATTTTTTTAAATTTTTGAATTTTTTTTTCAATAAATTATTTAAATGAATCTAAAATTCGAAAAATATTTTCAACATTGTATATTTTTTAGATGTAAAGGAACTATATTTTTTAAAATTACCGTAAACTCGTGTAAAAGACAGAAACAGTACCAAAGAAAAGAGGAAGAAAAAAGCTTCCACGTGATGAAAATGGAAAAAATATCTGACCGAATTAAAGTTAACATTTCATATTTTGATCATTCATTTAAATAAAACTCAAATCCAATTATTGTATCGAATAGAATAAATTTTTTTATAAACTATTTAATTTTACCTTTAATTTCTTGCAAAAATGCTATTAGAGTTAAGTTCAAAATAGAAAAAAGCTTAAATTTAACTTATTTTCTACTTTTTAATTAACTCTAAAATTTTTTTAAATTTTAATTAATTTTAGAGCAAAAGGCAAAGTAGAATTTTAGATCAAATTTCATTTTTCAAATTTGATCAAAACATTTTAAATTCACAGTTAAATTTCAATGCATTTTTTTTCAAATTACAATCCGTTTTCAAAAATTTTAAAATTAAGCTTTGAAATGTTATAAAAATAAAAAAATCTGTGGTGTCATTTAATTACGCATTTAAAAATGTTCAAATAAAATTTGAAAAATGAAATTTGATCAAAAATTTTACTTTGCCGAGCAAAGACCATTTTTTTGTGAGAGTAAAAGTTAAATTTGGGCTTTATTATGGGAAAAAATCCCATATTCAGGGTATTTTCTAGCTAATTAAATTTTAATTGTTATTACATAGAAACGATGTAATTAAGTCTAAAAGAAAAAAGGTCGGATTTGGACTTTACTCTTAGAGTAGTAAACACGAGTTTACGGTAAATAACTTAAAAAAATGTTAAAATTTAATTTTATTTTATTCATCCGAATAAAATTAATAAGAAAATTGAAGCTTGAGATTCTATTTAGAGGGTCAAATAAATTTTAAATTATTAAATTAATAATTTAGCAAATAATCAAGTTTTTTAAGAAAACATAAGTAAAGCTTGATTATTTTTTTCAATTTTTACCAGATATAAAGTTTATCTAACCCAAAAAAAAAAAAAAAATAAAATTTGTTAAACTTAAGTTAATATTAAGTAAATTTATAATAAATAAATATTTGATTATTTATAAGCTATTTTTAAAAACAATGTTCAAACAAACAAAAATTGAAATCTAAGTTTTATTTTATATTTAAAAATCCAATATTTTAAATAATTGAAATTGATTTCATTTTAAGTTTCAAGAAAAAAGTAAGCCCTGGAATGATTAATAATAATAGATAATTTATTTTTTCTCTTTAAAAAAAAATTGGTACTTATTAGAATCGTTATGGATGAGGTGTTTTTAGCGTCATTAAAAACTTAATTTAAAAATAAAATTAAAACAAAATAGAAAGAAAGACTCAATTTAGTTTTTACTTTTTTTACTTTTGAAGCATAATAAACATGGTATAATCAAATATTAAAAAATTTAAATTGAAAATAGCTTTTATGGCAATGAAATAAATTTTTGAAATTTGGTGTTCAATTAACATGTTATCCTGATTTAAATTATACTGTTAAATGATAAAATATTGAGTGGTAGAAATTAGAAAAATTTAAAAATTAAATTTAAAGCAGTTCAAATATTCAGCTACTTAAGTAAAAAAAATTCTAAAAATTTTCCAAGATTTGATATCGAAAATTTTTATATGAACAAAAATAAATACCAATCTTCCATGAATGCCCGGAATTTTTCCTTCCGACTTCAATCTCATTAAAAATGACAAAACTCTACTTTGATTACGATTCGAAGAAAAAGAGCTTTGTGCTTCGGTAAATTTAATTCTATTTTTATTCACAGTCTCTGCTAGGTGTCTTTCTTTTAAAGATATTTGATTTAATTCTTCAGTAATCGATTTTAATTCCTGTTCAAAATTAGGAATAGTTCTTTTATCTAACTCAATCGAAACTCTAAAAATGAAATTTAATAATTTGAAAAAAAAATCCCTCCTTACTTTTCTTTTTCGCCTGACTGAATCATTAATTCTTCTAGTTTTTTTCTGACATCTTCCAATTTATTATGTTCATAATTTTCATTTTTCAAATAAACATCAAGTTCCGATTGAGCAATGTCCATTTTTGACTTGGCCTCATTTGCTTTTGTTTGTAATTCAGTTAATTTATCTTGTAGCGAGTTCTTTTTCTCTTGATATTTCTTAGTCTCTTTATTAACAAGATCCATTTTAGACTCTAGGAGTCTATTAGCTGGCTCGAGCTTTTCTTCCAAATCAGCAACCTCTTCTTTAAGTTTATCTATTTTTTTTTCATTATTATCAGGTATTTCTCTAAAATTCTCAATCTAAAGAATTCATTTTTATTTTAAATCTTTAAAAATTTGAACAATTTACTTTTTCCTCTTCTTTTGTTAAATTGTTTTGTATTTTTTTAATATTTTCTTTGGCATGCTTTATGCCCTCTCTTATTTCAACATCTTCCTTTTCAAAATCTTCAAAATTTTTCTTCAATTTTTCGCTTAGTTTTGATTTTTTATCGAATTCTCTAATTTAAAATTAAGATTAAAACATAAAGAATTCAAATAGGAATTGATGTTAAAAGGGTAAAAAGAATCAAAAATTCAAACAAAATTAATTTAATCTAATTATAATATTAAAAAAATATTTTACTCTAAAAATAGGAGTTTACACTAGAATAATCTGTGGGTTTTTTAACAACATTACTGTATTTAATTTTTTAGAATGAACTTTATTGAGAATTAATTATTTTTTCCATTAATAATATTAAATGGGCATTATTTATAAAAAAAAGGAATTAAAGGCAAATTGAAGTTCATTATCAAATGTAAATTTCAAATCAATATTTTTATTTTTTGATTTAAATTTAAAAGTGTTTTTTATCAATTTTTTAATTTTAAATGACTTAAGTTAATTAAAAATGATTTGTTTAATCTTTAATTAGAAAGAAAATTACATGAATTTTTATCTGAAGTAAAAATAAAATCTTAATCAATATTTTGAAATTTTGCAATACAAAATTTTACTTTGCTTCGCCGTAATGTAAATTAATTGATATTAAAATATCATTTAAAGTCATAATTTGGATACCTTAATATGAATTTTAAATGTGTCTTTAAGGTTTTCAAATAAAGATTTAAAAAGAATCAATTTAAAACTAATTAGAAAAATAAAGATTATTTTTTTTAAATTAAAACAATAAGCATCTTATGTTTAATTTTAGAAATAATAAAGGAAAGCTAATTTCATTATTTTTATTAAGATTTTAATCAATTAAATTTTGATCTTTTGATCATGATCATGAACTTCAAGTTGCCGAATTAAATATTAAAAAATTTGATTAATTGTGGAATTTTCTAACAATTAAAAATTTACTTCTGCTATAAATAATCGATGTGATTTTTTATTAATTAAATAAGGAATTAAATAAAAACTTCTATATCTGAAAATAAGATAATTGAAAAAACTAAATTAAGGCTTTCTTTCTTAAAGAAATCTGAATTTTTTTATTTTAAATACTTTAAATACTTTTAAATACTAATCAGTGTTTAAACTTTAAAAGAAACTTTTAAAATAATTGTCTTTTTATTGATCGAAATTTAACTAGCAACAATTTCTCTTTTAATAAATTTGATTCTTAACAAAATCTTAAGATTCAAAAATAAAGTATTAAATTTGTAGTAAAAAATTGTTATCAGTTTGCCTTTTTTTTTTAATTTTCCAAAACATTTGAAAATAAAGTTTTGTGCTTTAACACTAAATATCACAAAACCAATTTTTTTTTGGTGAAAAAAAAGAAACTGGTCTTGTTTGAAAGTGATTTACTTTGTGTTAATCAGAATTTGGTTATGCTGAAATAATATTCTCTTAGAAAATACAATATCAAAAAATTTTATTTTTCAATACAACATAATCAAAAATAAGGAAATTGATTTACTGAAAAAGTCAAAAATTTAAGAAATATTAATTATCAAGAAGCAAAAAAAGAATTAGAACTTTTTCTAACCCTTTTAAGCTTACTTAAAAAAATTCAATAAATTTTACTTTTTTTTTAAATTGCACTCTGTAACATGGGTTTCATTTTCCAAACTTAGCTGCTTTAATTTCTCATTAAGTTCTTGGAATTCGTTTGACATTTCTTCCCATACTTTTATATGTTCATTGATTTCTTCTTTCTTATTGTATCTTAATAAGATTAAGACTCAATTTTTTTAAATTGGATCAATATTTAAAAATATCTACATGATTGCTTGATAACATTTATTTTTAGCTTCTATGAGTTCATTTTCAAGCTTAAGATAGTTGACTGCGTCGTTCTTAGGTCCCTCTAAGTCATTTTTATCTTTTTGCAAATTTTGAACTCGATTGGATTTTTCGGTACGAATTTCGTTGACTTTTTCAATTTCCTGATTTACTTCTTCTAGCATGGGCTTATATTTTATAGTGCCAATGATATCTTCCAGATATTCCAGCAGACCTTCATCGTGTTCATTGGTAGCCTTCGGTTTCAGAAGCGATATCTGCTCCACTTCTCCTTGTAATATCAAAAATCTATTATGATCAAGATCGACGTTATTGTCTCTTAGTAAACTAGACACTTCTTTATATTGAACCTTTCTTTCATTTATGTAATACTCCGAGCTATTATCTTTGTATGCTGTTCTTTTAATTGTAAAATCTGAATTGGCAACCACTTCAAACTTGCTCGGAGCCTTGTTCACATGAAATACATTTGAATTTAAGATTAAAAAAAATTACCGTTTCTTTAATTTTTCGGAAAAATATTGTCACACTGCATGAATTTACATTTGAGTGCTGATCACTGTTGTGGATCAGAACACTTAATTTTTTTGTTCTTATTTTCTGGGCCCGGAAACCAAAAACAAAAAGAAGAGAATCAATGACGTTTGACTTTCCGCTGCCATTAGGTCCGATTACAGCGTTAAAACTCTTAATTTTATTTTATTTAATCAATTGATTAAGACTGAAGATGGAAATTACTTGATGAAATGGACCCAGTATATTTTTTCCGTAATATGATTTGAAATTTTCTATCTCAATATAGTTGATTACCAATGTCATTTTTGCTTTATTGAAAGTTTCAATCAGAAAACTTGTTGCTTTTACAATTTTGAATTAAATTTAAAAAAAATAACCTTCAACTTAATAAATTTTTGTGCAAAATGTAGCTCTAATTTGTCTTAAGCAAAAAAATTTGATTTTAAAATTAGAATTTAACATTAATTATTGTTAATTACAAATTTATTTTAATACAAAAATCCCAGATCAAAATTTTAATTCTTTTTAAAAATATAGATTTGGACTGTTTATTTTTCAATTAATTGATAAAAATTGAGGCAAGCAATGTTTCATTTAGCTGTCAATTTAGAATAAAAAAATTAAAGACCAAGTCCCAATAAAATGATTATTTTTTATCAAATTGTATGCTAATTTAGAATTTAAATTTTTTCTTACTAAAAAATAAAAATATTCAAACTTATTTTAACATTTAAATTAATTTAATTTAAAAAATTGCATAATAAATTTCAAATTTAAATAAATTAAAGAGACCACAATAAAGAATAGATTTAATATCATTGATAATAAATCATCAATAATTTCTTGATTTTTTTAATCCAGTGTAACAAATTTTGTTTCCTATTGCTTCACAGTTAAAGTTAAATTTATGCATTGAAAAAAAATAAAAAGATAAAGTCAAAAAAAAAAACAAAATGAAAAATTTTAAAAAATAATTTTTGAAAAAGAAAATAAAAACAAAAAATTAAGTAATGTGAGTTTTTTAGAGACAAAATATCACAAAAGTATGATATCAAATTTTTTTTTTTTAGAAAAAACTAGAAGCTCGGCCTATACTAATAGTACATGCTGTTTTTTCCTAGATTAGGCTTTTTTTAGCATATGTGGCCTGTTGTATACTTGATGATATTGATTATCTTGGATTAAAGGTTAAATATTTATAAAAGAAAGAAAGGCTGGTAAATTGTATGAGATGGATTAGATTTATGAAATTATCTCTTTGTAGACTTATGTTTTTCTCTTTTTTTGATCAATGTAAGACTGATTAAATAAAATTAAAAAAAATAGAAAGATGTTTTGTTCTCATTATTACTTATGTTTATTTATCTTTAAAATAATTAAAATTTTGATTTATGTGACCTTCTGTTTTTATTGTTTAGTATCTTCTTAATATGTTTTTTTTCTACCTCGTCCCCAATTAATTATTTATGTATAGAATGTAATCATAATAAATAAAAATTTAATTTTTTAAATTTTTTATAAATTCATTCTTGAAAATTTCAAATATTTTTTAATATTTAAAATTAAAATATTTTTTACGATTTTAAAATATTTTTTACCTCAAAATTTGAAATTAATAGAAATTTATTCTCGAATAAAGTTTTAAAATAATTAAAAAGAACTCAAAAATAAAATTTTAATTAAAATTACGACTTTTTGAAATGATTAATATTTTTTTCAATTAATTAAAAAATTTTAAAGCATTATAAAAAATTATTTATTTCTCATTAAACCGCATTTTCTTACTCCAATATCCTCCAAAAGCATAAATGGCCCAATAATTTCCTCTATGTCCTTTCTCCAATCACTGCTATTCTCAATTTGTTCATCAATCTGCTTGAGTGCAAGGGTATCTTTGTCAAGTCTCTTCTCTAGAAATTTTGGTGCCTCATAACAGTCTTCTGCCAAAGTACTAAAATAGATTTTCTTCAAATAATCTCTGTAAGCCAAAATATAAATTTTCAATCCTTCAGTGCTAAAATATCGTTCAACTCCAATTCCTAAATATAAAATATTATTAAGTTTTCTGATATCCAACTAAATCTCTTACCAATGCATTCAGATTCTTTTGTCCACTCTGTATTCGGTTGAACCAAAAGGCGTACAATTCCACCAAATAATTTGATTTCTAAAAAATCTCCAGCTTCAACAAAATCAGACGGTGAATTCAGAATTCCTTTCCATCTCAAAACTAAATGAGCTATTTCATGAATCAGTAGTATTCCCATGTAAATTATCAGAAATTGTTGCTCTTTTGAATCAAATTGATTAGTTTTTTTCAAAAAATCTAATCTTTGTCTGAATACATCATTAATATAAATATTTTTAGCATCCTTTGTTCGCTCACTCCAAGCCATTGTATGGCCTTTTTTAGCCTCATCATTAGGAACGCTATAAGTTATTCTAACCAGTTTGATATTTTCAGTACATTGATCGAAATCAATTCGAAAAATTCTCTCAAATACATATTTAACAATAATTGTATTCAAAAATTTATTTGCTACTTTAATCGATTTTTTGATATTTTCATCCTGACTTGATTCAAACAAAAATTGTAGTTCCATAATGACTTGATATTTTTTAAATTAAATTTTTTAAATTTTAAAAAAGTTTTCACTCTCCTAATTTGAAAACAAAACTAACATACATATTTAGAATATTAAGTTTTATTTTGAGATTGGAATTAATTACCGAGTGTGCTTGCCTTGAATAGATGACAGATTAAGTTTTAATACAAATTTTTGTCATGAAGGTCCTAAACTTTAAAAGAATTTTGGTAGTTTAGGACTCTTTGATTTCATTTTTAATATTTTTTTAGATAAAAAATTTATCTAGAGCAAAAAAGTTTATTTTAAAATTAAATTCTTGTTAAAAAAATGAAATTAATTTTATCGAAAGGATTACTAATTTTAGATTTAAACCAAAAATGACAGAAATTATATACAATATACAAAATTTTTTTCCTTTAAAAAAAACAAACTAAACAATGTTATTTAAAAAAGGAGGAGGTCACTTCTTCAAATATCTCAAAGAAATTTCGAGGCTCCAACAAAAGATAGCTTTTTTTTCAACAGAACCGCTAGAATATGGAACTCGCTGCCAAAATAAATTAGTAAACAAAATTAGAATAAATGCTTAAAATATCTAAATAATAGATACAGGGCTTCCCAGTATTGAAATTATTTTTTGAATGACCTTTTTTAGCTTAGGAACATTATAACCAGTTTGATATTTTCAGTACATTGATCGAAAACAATTCGAAAAATTCTCTCAAATACATATTTGACAATATTTGTGTTCAAAAATTTATTTGCTTCTTTAATCGATTGCTTGATATTTTCATCCTGACTTGATTCAAAAAAAAATTGTAGCTTGCAAATATAATTGTAAATTGCCATAATGACTTGATATTTTTTAAATTAAATTTTTTAAATATTAAAAAAGTTCTGACTTTCCTAATTTAACACCAAAATTAGAATATTTGCTTAAAATATCTAAATAATAAAAACCATATCCGCACCTTCCAGAGATCAATGCTTTCGACATAGTCCAATTTTATATGTATTCAAATTACAGTATTGCCACAATTTTTTGATTTTTATCAAAACTTACGTTAAAGCATAAAGACCACCACAAAATTCATTTTTTTTAATGGAATATAGCAAAACAGATATCATAGAATAAAAATAGACCTAAAAATACATAAGACCACCAAGTTTCATAATTTTTGAAATTTCTTTCCTTTGAAAAATAACAGGCAAATTTAGACACTTTTAAAAGTATGATGTACTTGAAGCCCCATATCTCAGGGTCGGAATAACTTTATGATATCGCATACTCCTCAATAGTACAACATGCCTTAAAAAGTGTCTAACTTTCGCAATTTTTCTTATTATCAGTAAATGGTTTTATAAAGTAAATTAATGTTAAAAAGGGCAAATAAATAAAAGTAAATCTTTTTTTTTATATTTTTTTTTACAAATATCAAATCATTTTACCTCTTTAACGCTTCGAATGACCCAATAAGATATATGTTTCAAGAAACCATATTCTGAAATAATATTTTAAAATTATATTCTTTAATTCATTTATAATTAGAGAGCAAAAAGAGATTAGTCGATTGTTTAAAATTAGAATTATTTTTTATTTAGATTTTTCAGCCTTTTACACATTAAAGCTTTTACCCATTTTTCTTTATTAAATAAATATCTTTAAATCAACTAGAATTATCTTAACACCGAATTTTAAGATTTATGAATAAAAACATAAAATCCAGTCTAAAGTGATGAAATTTTGGTTAACAGGACATAGTTGGTAAAATATGGAGTAATGGGTTAACCATTTTAACCCTCACCTCATTAACGCATCGTACTAAACGGGAGTTAAATTCTTGCGAAAAAAAGAGTGATAAATTTTAATTTTTTCACCTTAATAATTTTAAATTTAAAATACCAAAAAATAGGTAACCCAGTTAAGCCATATTATATTATGCTATTTAAAGTATGTTTCTTTAATAGTTTTTGTAAGTTTTTAAAAAGTTATATATAATAATATCTGAGAAAATCAATGTCTAAATAATAAGATAATTTAAATCAGGTTTTAATTTAATTGAAATAATTTTTAATTTTAATTTTAGTTTTGAAGCTTTCGAACAAAATGGGTGTAAAATATTCAATAAAAAAATAGAAGATCCTTGAGTTAGACTTGGTTGCCATATATTTACTTAAATTTTTCGATTCAAAATTTAGACTCCAACTAATCTCGTATGCAAATCTTTTAATAATGCAAAGATTTTAACTCCATTAAAACCATTTTTAAACTGAAAAGCGTTTAATTTATAAATGTAAATAAAAGTAGATTATTTGGAATGTTATGTTCTCAATTTAAAAACTTGATATTGAGTATAATTTTTTTGAGAAAATTTTCTTGGCAATCTTTACTTAACCAAAATCTGGTTATCCAAAAAATTTAAACACTTAAATTTAATTTTATTAC
Source organism: Brachionus asplanchnoidis (assembly GCA_025491095.1). Classification (NCBI taxonomy): domain Eukaryota; kingdom Metazoa; phylum Rotifera; class Eurotatoria; order Ploima; family Brachionidae; genus Brachionus; species Brachionus asplanchnoidis. Next base: position 4,012,371 of record JAILYF010000006.1, read on the forward strand.
TCTAATATCTCTAATCTACAGTGGTGATTTTAAAACAGTATTTTATGAAAAATTACGTAAAATATCGTGAATTAAACAAATTTCACCACATTTTACGTAAATTAACTTAAAATCCGAAAAGTGAAAAAGAGGTATTTTACGAAAAATTACGTAAATTTTCAGGATTCAGATTCAAAATTTTTGAAAAAATGTCTGTTTTTTCCAAAAATCGAAAATTTAAGAAAGTTTTTTTTTATAACGATTTTAAAAATAACGTAATATTTACGTAATTTTTCGTAAAATACCTCTTTTTCACTTTTCGGATTTTACGTTAATTTACGTAAAATGTGGTAAAATTTGGATAATTCACGATATTTTACGTAATTTTTCATAAAATACTGTTATCAAATCACCACTGTAAATGTAAAGTTAGTTACTCAGTTTTAAAAAAAGATATAATCTTTTTATGATCTAGACATTTGTTTTGATTTAAATTCAGAAATTGAGCAATAATGTACGAATCATTTAAATAATCATCGTTATATCAAAGATCATCATAATTTAAATCATTTTGAAATTTTTTAATTATTAGACCAGGTCTCGTACCTTCGTCCTATCGCGTGAATTGATTCAACTTAAACCACTGAGCTAAATTCATTTTATTTTTAATTTAGGTTAAATTTTATTTTAAATAAATCCAATTTTAAATAAATTTTCTAAAGAGCATATTTCTATTTTTTGCTTCTATTTCCCCAAAATTCCATAATGACTCGAACAAATTCATTCGAAGACCACCTTCCAACTAAAACATCCACTTCTTTTTTATTAGTCTGTATCAAGAGCTCTTTGTCACCATCTCTCATTAATTTTCTCGATTCCAATAAACTCTTTTTTTTAAAGAAAAATTATTTACTCAAATTAATATTTAAAAAGCTTACTTCACGAGGTAGTTTAGAGAATTCTTCAATTTTTTTCCAAACTTTAGACTGAAATTCGTCATGAGCTACTACTTCAGTGACCAAATTTCTTTCAAATGCTTCGTGAGCAGTCAATTTTCGATTGAACAAGAGAAATTCCGATGCCTTTACTGGACCCATTAGCCTAGGAAAAGTGTATGATGAACAAGCTTCTGGGGATTGTGCAATTTTAGTAAAAGGTGCATTGAATGTTGCTTTATCAGATGCAAAAACGTAATCAAAAAGACCCATTAATGTAACAGAAATTCCAACAGCAGGACCATTAACCACAGCAACAAGAGGTTTCGAAAAATTTATAAACGAATTCACAAAATTTCTTTCAAAAATTAAAATTTAACAAAAAAATTTAAAAATTTTTTTCATTTTGATTTACTCTAATAAAATCCCACCTTCTTTGGCAGCCTTTTTGATATCATTCATTGCAGAAGGAGAACTGAAGTTTGTCAGGTCATTACCAGAGCAATAATAATCACCAGCTCCAGTAATGCAAACCATTAGAATATTTGGATTGTTCTCAGCTTCTGACAACGCTTCAATTAATTCATTATACATCTTTAATAAAAAATTTAATAAAAAAATTATGTCTCATTTTAATTTGAAAAATAATTTACTTTAAAAGTAATGGCATTTAATTTTGTTGGTCTATTCAAAACTATTTTATAAACATTATTAAATTCAATAGATGTTTGAATATCTTGAAATTTTTTTAAGTCAGGCAAAGCTTCATTTGTTTCACCTTGTTCTGATTTAACAAGTTCATTTATCAATTTAATGTATTCCTTCTCTGCATCTGACTAAATCCATGTTAATTTTTTTAAATGTTTATCATAGATACTTACATTGGACAATGATTTTAGTTCAGACCAAGCATTCCATTTTGCTCGATTGACAAAATCTACCATACTTGGTTTTGGAGTATCACAAGCTCCTACAGTTGCCTTTAATAAATTAATATATTGAAGAGTATGACATATCTTTATAATTTACTTGTTTAAACAAAGCGTAAATTTTTAGCTTTACATCACTTCCAGGATCTTCTTTTAGTAAAGATAATTTGGTTTTGGCATCTTCAAATTCTTTGGTAACAAGCGCAGATTTTGATAAATGTAAATTTCTACTCAGAAATGGTTTGAGCAGTGATTTCTTTTCAATTTAGAAAGGAACCTACTTTTCGAAGAAGCCAAGAGTTCTAGGAATCTTTTGAAATAATGAGACAGTATTTTTTTGTAAAAACATTTTTATGCGTTTAAAATTAGAATTTAGTCTTTGATTGGAAAAAAAATTTAATATATGATTCAAATTAAACTAGAAGAAAAAAATAATTTTGACAAAATAAATTTTTATAAGAAATATCTTAACTTTTTTATTCATTTTGTTTTATAAAAAATATTATTACGGGAACGATACCACCATAAAAATCACAAAATTTCATTTCTTAGAAAAAAAATGAAATTTTGTAATTCTATTTCATTTTCAAAATTTTTTTTTGGTTTAAGTTTAAAATTTATATTTATTAAATCAAAATTTTATAGTTGTTGTATTTTTTTGGTATTTTTTTTACTTAATTTTTATTATTTTTATTGGTTTTATATTTTTGGATTGATGACAAATAAAAATTTTTTAAAAAGCCTGATCAGATAAACGATCCCAAGGGTACAAATAATAATAATAACTGCAACAGGAACCGAAGTATCCTGCGGAGAATTATAACAAAAGATACCACTCTATGGCAGATGTGCTATAAATTTCATTTATTATGCTTCTTAAATTTGTCGTAGTTGTTCTTGAATAGGTTAACATTGGTCACGTTTGTAGTTTCAATTGGTAAGTTATTCCAAATTGGTACTATTCTGTTCGAGAAAAAGAACTCTCTTTGGTCACAATTTTTTGTAATTTGTCTCCTGTATGTAAACAAATGTAAACATTACATGCATACTTCAATTAAAAGTCGTTTTATCTTCAAACCTTACAAAAATACATTTAATTATAATTTCTGCTGATGTTAAAATTCAAAAAAAAGTTTTAAATTCTTTAAAAATTTTCTAAATTGAAGCACAGTCAACTCTCGTTAATCCGGCCAACCTTTTTTTCTTAAATTTTGTCGGAATTAGCGAATATCCGAGATATCGTTATATCGGATGATAAGAATTTTAACTAAAAATTCCGGATTGAAGAATAAACATGTACAAAAATAAAACTAGGCCTAATTCTAATTAATGGAAAAATTGTATTTAATTATTTCGAAATAAAATTGTCTACGGTTAATTGTTTTTTTTCTAATTTACTAAACTTGAGCTTATAAGTTAATTGATTTAATTTTTTAACGTCTTCTTCACTCAGACAATTTCTATTTTGCTCAACATAACTTGTTACGCTATTTAACGATTCAATTAAGTTTTTATATGAAACAATATTATCTTCGATTGTAATTACATATTCATCGACAAGAACTTCACCTATCGGATCTGTTTGATTAGTCACCAATTTAACAGTATCATCGTCAGACAAAACTTCAACAGTCTGAACGCCATTTTCATAGTCCATAATTTATTTATTTATTTGTATATCTGTATCGAGCATTATCTCCTTCAGATAAAAAAAAAGAAGAAAAAAAGAAAGGCAAATAAAATAAAATTAAAAGTTCTGTTAAAATAAGTATTGAAATAAATAAATAAAAAAAATGATGGAAAAGGAAAGTTTAAATGTATAAATTAACATGAAGTAGTTTAAGGATTTTAAAAATTGGACAGTTAAAGAACAAAAGAAGAAATTACAAGATAGCAACTACACAAAGGAGTAGGGTATTCGATGAAACGAGATTCGAAACCTTCTCGGTATTCATTTACCAGTCTGATTACCAATGGGACAGAATGACTCAGTCCAGCCCTAACATACCTCTCACTCAACTCAAAAGTCGATTCGAGAATGTTAGAAGTCTTAATTTGTTAAAAGCCTCGTGATGTAAAATTTTAGAGGGAGTATCAAATTTAAGTTTAAGAATGGATCGAACAGCTGAGTTTTGAATTACTTGTAGTCTTTTAATGTTTGTTCCAGAAAAAGAATTTAGGCAAGGGAAAGAATAGTCTAGAATAGACCCAATTAAGGATTTATAGAGGTTATCGAGTGTTTTAGAATTAAGACCTCATTTTTTATTTGAAAGGATTTTTATTAAGTTGAGCCTTGACCTACAACGTTCTTTTATTTCCTCCACCATTGGAGAAAAGGTTAAACCTGAGTCAAACTTAACGCTGAGAAATTTAACTTCTTTCTGATTATCGAGTTTATTCCCATGAATTTCGAGGTTTAGGTGATTTTTTTTTGTATATTTTGAAAATACCATATAACAAGACTTTTCAACTGAAATTTTCATTTTCCATCTGTATAGCCATTCTTCTAATTCTTTGAGGTATTTATTAATCTTGTCTTCAATGTTGCCCTTCTTATTAAAAATAAAAAATGTAACCAGATCGTCTGCAAAAAGTAAAGAATAGGCGTTATTTGTTTTGTTCCGTTTTGGTACATCATTTATAAAAATACCGAACAGAAGAGGACTAATTACTGAACCTTGAAGGACTCCCGCAGTTATCTGGTATTCTTCACTAACAAGACCATTAACGTTTACTTTGAATACCCTAGATTCAAAAAATGACCTTATCCAATGAATCAGACAATTTGGTAAATTCATTTTAATTAGGTTGTAGATTTACCCCTCGTGCCATACCCTGTCGAAGGCTTTTGAGATGTCAAAAAATAGGCAGCAGACTTTTTGCTTTCTATTGTAAGTTTCAACAATTTTTTGGATAAGAAACATAAGGTTGTCAGCTGTTCGTCGGTGTTTTCGGAACCCCGATTGTTCTTGAATTATTAGAGAGTTTCTTTCAAGGAAATTGTAAATTCGAGTATTAATCACTCGTTCAAGTAACTTCTCAAGGCAGCTTGTGATACTGATAGGTCGATAATTAGATGGGTCTTGTTTTGGAGATGATTTCTTTGGAGTCATTGTTATGTATGCAGTTTTCCAAGCACTAGGAACTCTACCTTATTCTAGACTTGTGTTAAAAAGGAACGTAATTTCGTTCAAAGTATTTTGAGGCAGATTTTTTAGCATTATGTTATGGATTTGGTCAGGACTTGCAGCAGCTTCTTCGCGAAGTTTTTTTAGTGCTAATATTACTTCTATCATCTTTATTGGTTCGAAAGATTGGTTTCGGTCATTTTTAAAAAAGAAATCTTAATTAAATCATTTACTTCAAGGTCTTTATTCGGGTCAATTAAGTCAGCGTTAGGACTAAAGGTAGAGGCCAAGAAATCTCCGAAAATTTTCCCTTTTTCTCTATTGGTTTTTTATTCTGTGTTATTCAAGATTAAAGTAGGTATTAATCTTGACTCTTTTTTATTTCTAAATTTAATTATTATTAATTTTCTTCCAAAAAGGCCTGCTTGACAGTGGATTTTTGCCCATTTTATTAATGAACTGGAGCCAATTTTGGTTCCAAAATTCCTTGAGTCTAATACGAAGCTCTGAAGTCAGCTGATTAAATTTTATTTTCAGTATTTTGCAGTGAGTTTTTTGGAAATTTCTCCTAGTTTTTCTTCGTTCTTTAATCAATATTACTATGTTCTTTGGCAAACTTGATTTGAAAATTTTTTGTGATTGAAAAGGGACACTTTTGTGGGCTGCATTTAGAATCTTTTGAGTAATATGTTCATTGAGCTCGTCTATGTCTTGTGCTAGAAATCTAAGATGGTAATTAGGTAAACTAAGAATTCGCGGAATAACCCCCAATTGGCTTTTTTATAGTCCAATTTTCGTGCAGATGACTTGTTAGTAATAAAGTGAGCTGCCGAGATACATGTTTGTATAGGGAAATGATCACTTGTCATGTCCTGTTCTTTAAGGACTTTAAAGTCAACTATTATATCTAAAAGGGAAGATGAAATTAGAAAAAGGTCTAGTAGTTCAAAATATCATAAAACCATCAAATGAAATAAATTTAGAGTCTACTTCACGAGGTTTATAAGAAAATCTAGACAAATTAATCCTTTTATAAAGGCTTTCCACGCTACTACGAACTTCATTATCTTCACTAGAAATCAGCTGATTATAATTTTTAATATTTTTTTCAATATTTACTATGTCAACATGATTGAAACAATTATTGATTGTTTCAAAAGTCACATTATTCCATGCATCTTTGATCATAACAGCATCTTTAACACTCGGAGGTATCATTTTGTTGTGAGCTTCTAAACCAGATTGTCCGGATAAGAGAATTGGACTTAGTCGAATTAAAGAAAAAAAATTCCATGTATTTTACATAAAACATCTTTTTTCGGTCGATTTCCTCCGAATTACCGAATTTTCCGAAATATCCAAGGCCGGATTAATGAGAGTTGACTGTAATTTATCTTTATCTTTAGTACATTCCATTGAAAAAAATGGCGTTTTTGGGCCATTTTCGACAATATCTAAAATATTCATATATTCGAACATGAGTATTTAGTCAAATGTCTTTATTTGTTTTTATTAGAAACGAAAACCAGTGTTCGATAAGAGACGACATGTCGTTATTACCAAATACCCATATATAACGACATGTCGTAAAAATCGAGCAAATACGTTATCTGGAATCTGTGTTTTTTTAAAATGAAACCGATATTAAAACAAGAATATGCCGAGCATGAGGAGCAATTTGAAAACTCAAGAACATCTTTAAGTCCAAAACATTTACCAAAGAATTAAAGATCAGCATCCTTAGAACAGCAATAGGAGTAGCGAGAAAGAGTGTGAAGGTTGCTCTGCAAAAACTAAGCCCCTTATGCAATTATTAATAGGGACTAAGCAATCTTTTAGAAAGTTATTTTTATCAAAAATATAATAAAAAAATAGAAAATTAAGATTTTTTAAAATTATTTACTCTTACTGTTTTTTTTAGATAATTATACAAGAACTCAAAAATAAAATTTTAATTAAAATTACGACTTTTTGAAATGATTAATATTTTTTTCAATTAATTAAAAAATTTTAAAGCATTATAAAAAATTATTTATTTCTCATTAAACCGCATTTTCTTACTCCAATATCCTCCAAAAGCATAAATGGCCCAATAATTTCCTCTATGTCCTTTCTCCAATCACTGCTATTCTCAATTTGTTCATCTATCTGCTTGAGAGCAAGTGTATCTTTGTCAAGTCTCTTCTCTAGAAATTTTGGTGCCTCATAACAGTCTTCTGCCAAAGTACTAAAATAGATTTTCTTCAAATAATCTCTGTAAGCCAAAATATAAATTTTCAATCCTTCAGTGCTAAAATATCGTTCAACTCCAATTCCTAAATATAAAATATTATTAAGTTTTCTGATATCCAACTAAATCTCTTACCAATGCATTCAGATTCTTTTGTCCACTCTGTATTCGGTTGAACCAAAAGGCGTACAATTCCACCAAATAATTTGTTTTCTAGAAAATCTCCAGCTTCAACAAAATCAGACGGTGAATTCAGAATTCCTTTCCATCTCAAAACTAAATGAGCTATTTCATGAATCAGTAGTATTCCCATGTAAATTATCAGAAATTGTTGCTCTTTTGAATCAAATTGATTAGTTTTTTTCAAAAAATCTAATCTTTGTCTGAATACATCATTAATATAAATATTTTTAGCATCCTTTGTTCGCTCACTCCAAGCCATTGTATGGCCTTTTTTAGCCTCATCATTAGGAACGCTATAAGTTATTCTAACCAGTTTGATATTTTCAGTACATTGATCGAAATCAATTCGAAAAATTCTCTCAAATACTAATTTAACAATAATTGTATTCAAAAATTTATTTGCTACTTTAATCGATTTTTTGATATTTTCATCCTGACTTGATTCAAACAAAAATTGTAGTTCCATAATGACTTGATATTTTTAAAATTAAGTTTTTTAAATTTTAAAAAAGTTTTGACTTTCCTAATAATTTGAAAACAAAACTAACATACATATTTAAAATATTTAGTTTTTTTTTGAGATTGGAATTAATTACCGAGGGTGCTTGCCTTGAATAGATGACAGATTAAGTTTTAATATAAATTTTTGTCATGAAGGTCCAAAACTTTAAACGAATTTTGGTAGTTTAGGACTCTTTGATTTTATTTCTAATATTTTTTTTGATAAAAAATTTATCTAGAGCAAAAAAGTTTATTTTAAAATTAAATTCTTGTTAAAAAAATGAAATTAATTTTATCTAAAGGAGTTAATCACTAATTTTAGATTTAAACCAAAAATGAAAAAAATTATATACAATATACAAAATTTTTTTCCTTTAAAAAAAAAACAAACTAAACAATGCTATTTAACAAAGGAGGAAGTCACTTTTTCAAATATTTCAAAGAAATTTCGAGGCTCCAACAAAGAGATAACTTTTTTTTCAACAGAACCGCTAGAATATGCAACTCGCTGCCAAAATCAATTAGTCAACAAAATTAGAATAAATGTTTGAAATATCTAAATAATAGATACAGGGCTTCCCTGTATTGAAATTATTTTTTGAAATCTATGCTAGTATTTCTTAATTTTTTAATTTAAAATAAAGAATAACAATTTTTTCATAAATTTATTTGAATTTAACTCACAAATAGAACTTTGTGTTAAATTTCTTCAATCAGTAATGTTAAAAAAATATTCTAAATAATCTGAAAAATTTTTTTGGATTATTTTTCAATGATTTTTACGCTAGCTAGAGCAATATTCTCAAATATTAATTTCTTATTTAATTTATGGATAATTGATTAATTTTTTTTTTCGCTATTTAAATATAATTTATTTTTATATCTGCTTTTATTAAAAGTGATAAGTTTAATCATGCTCTCAGTGTTTTCACTTGTGCTCTGAAAGTTAATGTGCTATGAGATTATTTGGCAAGATATTAATAATTAATTATAAATTAAAAATTAATCTAAACCTCTTAAAATAAAAAAATATAAAATATCTAAAACTTTTATAAACTTTAGTCTCTGATTACTATTAGTCTTATTTTCGATTCATTGCTGTACAAGGCTTTTAAAATATTAAAACGATTAGATTCTTGATATCATCGGCTGCAAAATTTGTAATCCTGTATTAAGGAACTCAATAGATAAAAAATCAGTGCTCTATTTTCATTTTTTAATTCTTCTTCTCTCAATGCAAAAATTAGGACTAATTTTTATGCACTTTCCAAAACTTATGCTAGTAATTTAAGCTTCAAAAAAAAATTAAGTGAAAATTTTAAATATTTCTAAATCAAAAAATTATTAATCAAATATGTCCACTGAATTTGAAAATGCAAAAAATTTGGTGAATAAGCTAAAGAATGAGCCCGACAATGATACCAAGCTTAAGCTATATGCTTTTTTTAAACAAGTTTTGATTTAAATTCTATTAAAAAATACTAAAATAAAAATTTCAAAAGGCTACCAAAGGTAAATGCAATACCTCAAAACCTGGTATGTTAGACATTGTTGCTAGGTCAAAATGGAATGCTTGGAATGAACTAAAAAATATGTCACAAGTAACCATAAATTTTTATTTTTGTAATTTTCAAATTTTTTAAAAAGGAAGATGCCAAAAATTCTTATATTACTTTGGCAAATCAACTTTATACTTCAGAAAACCCTGATGATGAAAGTTCAAAAAAAAAAGATTCAAAATTTGAAAATATATTAGCTTCGATCGAATTTGGTAATGTCTATAAAATTGTTTTCAATAGACCAACAAAAAAGAATGCATTTTTGGATAAAGTAATTTTTTTCTTCTTGAAATATACTGATTTCATAATTTTCATAGATGTATTTGGAAATAATTTCGGCATTAAAGGAAGCAGAAACCAATCCTGATGTTAAAATTTGTGTTATTACTGGCGCTGGTGATTTCTATAGTTCTGGAAATGATCTTTCGAATTATTTAAAAGAAACCAAAGAACCAGAAAAAACTATTCGACAAGGTTGCAAATTGGTCGAAGATTATGTTAACGCATTCATCAATTTTCCAAAGCCATTAGTTGCATTGGTAAATGGTCCAGCAATTGGGATAAGTTTCACTGTTCTTGGCTTGTTTGATTTAGTATTTTGTAGTGATAAAGCATTTTTTTATGCTCCATTTACTCGTTCAGCTCTTGTACCTGAAGGTTGTTCTTCATTTACTTTTCCTCGACTGATGGGACATGCAAAGGTATTTGAAAAAATGAAGAATTATTTTAAAAATGAGATAAATGGTTCCCCACAATTAAAAAACTGTTCCCCACAAAACAAAAACTTTTCACCACAAACCAAAAGCTTTTTAACACAAATCACTATAAAACACAATTTTTTTGTGCCGAATTCAAAAAAAAATATTTTTTACATATTTAACCAAATAACTGGCTAACAAAAATTTTTTGTGGTGATAAAAAATTTATTAAATATGTTATATAATTTATTAAAATAGTGTTTATAAAATTATATAAAAAAAAAAATTAAATATTAAACTAATAATTAAATTAATATTTCCAGTAACTAATTTAGGGCTAATTGGTGACTACAATATCCCAATTTGATAAATTATTTGCATTTATTTTTTGGATTTTTTAATCTCCAAAAATTCGGAAATTTTTTTTATTACGTAAAATCAAAGGCATTTTATTATCTAAAATATTTAGTGACAGTTTTTAATAAATATTAAAAAAATTTTTTCTTAGAACTTTTTTTTTTCTTTTTTGTGTTTAACAGTTGTGAAAATTTATAAAAAAATTTGTGCTTAGAAGTTTTTTATTTGTTGATAGCAGCTTTTGCCTTAGTCAAGTTATTTTTGTGATGAAAATTTTTTCGTTGTGGGTAAAAGTTTTTGATTTGTGGGTGACAGTTTTTCGTTTGTCGGGACTAGGCAGATCCTTTTAAAAATTATTTTCTCTAGGCTTGTGAAATACTTTTGTTTAATAGAAAATTAAATGCTCAGGAAGCTCATGAGCAGAATTTGGTGAACCATGTTTTTCCTCATGCTCAAATTGATGAGCTTTTCAAGAAGAAAATGGAAGAGTTTTCAAAATTGAACCTTGATGTAATTGACTTTATTTCATGATTAATCAAATACAATTTATTTAATTTTTTTTTAAAGTCATTAATTGAATCAAAAAATTGCTTGAGAGCTCTAAATCGAGATGAATTAATGAAAACGAACCATAATGAAATGAAAATGCTAGAAAAAAGGCTCTTATCAGGAGATTTTATGGAATCAGTGATGTCTTTTATGACAAAAAAGCCAAAACTATAATAGGATTAAAATATTTTAATTTATTGATTTATCTAATAAAAAATTATTATTTATTTGAAACTAATTCCTTTTTTCACTTGTTCAGATTTGTGAGTTCCATCACAAAAAGGTCTGTCATTTGATTGTTTACAATTGCAGAACCAAACATCCTTGGTATCATCAGCTACATACTTTATAGGTCTGTATTTAGGTTGCTTTTTGACAAGATGAGTTGTCCAAAGCATTTTATGAGTTGAATCACAAAATGGCTAAATATTACAATTTTAAGTTTTGAAAATAAAGCTTAAAAATTTCATACTTGATTATTACTGTATCCACATGTACAGAAAGAGTACACTTTTCCTTTTTCAACTTTGAATTTAAAAGGCATTTTTTCGTAGATTCTTCCCTTTGGAGGACCGTCTAAAGAGTATTCATCGGGAAATAGGGGTGCTTCTGGATGCGACCTTATGTTGAGAATTTTTTTGATATAGTCATTTTCTTCATTTTTAGCACTTATTGCATAATCTTCAGTACCATCTAATGTGGGCGGATAACTTAAATTTTTAATCACTATTCTGGATTGATATCTGTAACGATTGGCGATTGATTGCTTTTATTTTTTTACAAAATAAGTTGAGATTATTTTTCTTTAAAAGTTTTGTTACTTTTTGGTAATAATTTTTCAAGCTGTGGGCAGCATCTTGAATTACTGCATTCTTACGAATCAAAATATTCATTTTTAAAAAAAATTATTTAAAAAAATTAAACAAAGCTTAAGTCGTTTTTTTAATATCACATATATTCACTTATATTTTTAAGTTTTACGAATAAGTTCAGAACTATATTTACAAAATTTGATTAAATCGCAAAAATATTTAATAGAATTTTATTTGATTTAATTAATTAATAAATTTATCAAACTCGATCAAATACAGGTTATAAATCCTCTTCAAATTTTCTTAGCTTTACTTTACTTTACTAATTACTTTATTACAACAAATTAACTTAACAAATTAAATCTATCCATGTTGAAATAACATTGAAAAAATGTTTTTTTTTTTAAATTTTGACTTTGGGTTTGTGCTATGACGATTTTTAAGATAATATTTGTAGTTTAAAAAACTATCTACGCTCTGTTTACCATTTTTTATAAATTGAGTATTTGTAAGTGTTATGTTACAAAATTTATTATTTTTTAGATTCGATTTTTTTTACCATATTTTACAAAAATTTGCTTGTAAGATTTAGGATTTTACCAATTTTACGTAAAAAATTAAATTAAAAAAAATTTAAGAAGTCAAAATCGTATTTTTTAACAAAATTTTATGAAAAACAGCAAAATTTGAGATTTTTTTTAGCATTTTTGGAGTTTACATAATTTAACGTAAAAAATGATAATTTTACTTCTATTTACGTAAAATTTAGTTAATTTACCATTTTTTACAATTCTTCTTTAACGTAAAAAATAGTAAAATTAAAATTTTTTACGTAAATAAAGGCATTTTTACGTAAAATTACGTAAATTTACCATGGATCCTTATATCAAATCACTACTGTATTTTATTTTGAAGGTTGGTAAAGGTACAGTTAAACAAATAAATAAATAATTTAAAAGTTAAAAGAAGAAATTTCAATATTTTTTTCAAATTTCTAAATAAAAATTAAATTCATTCTATTTCACTAAAGAGTTTAATTTTAAATATGAAAATGCTGGCAATATTAAATTGAAATTTTATTTTTATTTGAAACTGAAAAAATATTTGAAGCATCGCAACTTTTCAATGTTATTTCAACATTTAATTATTTTGTGATTCAAACACTATTAAAAATTGAATACTAAAAATTAAAACATATTTATAAAAAATTAATTTAATAATTAAGCTATATGCGTCAAAAATTAAGCTAGTTTTATTAAACTTATTCAACTTATTCATTTACTAGATAATAAATTTAGCACCTAGATAAAATTATTAACTAGTAGAATTAAAAGACACATTCATAGAGAAAAAAATTAAAATTCTAGATAATTTTATTAATTTGATTTAATTAATTAATAAATTTATCAAACTCGATCAAATATAGGTTATAAATCCTCTTTTCTTAGCTTTACTTTACTTTACTAATTACTTTATTACAACAAATTAACTTTACTAAAAAAAATTGAAAAATGATGTTTCCAGACACAATACACTAAAATTAAACTAAAAATATTACAGATTATTGTTTTTTTCAATTAAAAAAAATCTTTTTTAATATGTAATTACATTAATTTTTTCCGGCAAATTATTTCCCAAGATAATTTTATTATTTAGTTGAAGACATTGAAGTTAACAATGAAAAAAAAAAAGCGAGTTTGGAGAAGTTGAATAAAAATCATATTAAACATAAGAAGTAAGGGGTCTCCCTCAATATGTGACCAAGTTCACTTCGCTCATTAGGTGACATCACTGGTCACATACATATGACCGGTTCATTATGAGACCATGATTTTATAAAAGCATAAAATGTAAAAAATTTTGTGACCAATTTAAAAAATATGTGAACAGAGTTTTTAATTATGTGACCAGTAATTTTAGTAGTAGTAGTAGTAGTAGTAGTAGTAGTAGTAGTAGTAGTAGTAGTAATTTTAGATATGTGACCAATTATTTTTTAACATTAAAAAATAAATATAAAAAAATTATTTTAAATTTTTATTCCGAAAAATAAAATTCGAATTTACTTAATAGTCATTTGTTTGAAGTAATAATAATACTTAAATGATAAAATAAAATAACCTACTTATGTTTTCTGCTTTTATGAATTTTAATTCTCAACTCACCCTCCATGTACTCACCACATAAATCGCACAGGATTGGATTTTTTTTCCACTTAAATTCTTCTTAACTAATTCCGTTGTAGATTTTGAGCATTTGAATGAAACGTTTGTCAATTTTTCATAAATTTTATTTTTTTCTTTTGCTGTAGCGATATTTAAGTCATCAAACTTGTCTTGCATAAACGAAGAAACATCACAATCTGATTCATCGTCAGTGAAATCTTTTTCAAGGGTTTTTCTAGATGAACCACATGAAGCCTCGATTGTAATTTCATCTTCACACAATTGATTGAATTCACATACATGACTAATCTCACTGACTTGTACTGAAGTAAGGAAGTGATTCAATAATAATTTAATGTTGTATAATCTATTGTGTTATCAATCAATTAAAATTAAATATTTTAATTAATTAAAATCAATTAAAATAAAATATAATAAAAAAGAAAATGTTTATGAAATAAATTGAAATGAGTAATCATTGTTGCTGCATGTTTAGGTAGTGAACGTTTCAGGAATGAAAGAAGAAATGTTTGGACAGTAATTGCACAATAAAGTCGGGTATTCGATAAATTTGGATTCGAAACCGGCTTTATTCTAGTGACAGTAAGTTTTTATTAAATAATTTACATTACGTTTATTTAAGATACTCGCATAGTAAATTTGTTTTTTTAATTCAATTTGTTGTAACTTTTATTCAATTTTTACTCAATATTTCTAACAAAAGAAAAGAAATAAACAAATTTGTTTCTCAAAACAGCTTATTTATACAGCAACTCAATTGAACAGTTACCATGTGAAAAAACTTTGTTTAATTCAGCTTTTAAAATAGAAAATCGAATTGAAAATTAACTTGGTCCGACATTTAAGACATAATATTTATCAATTAAATCTCCTGGAGACGGGAAAATCCTTTATCATATGGTTTCTTTATGTATATTTGGCCATACAAAATATTCAACATTATAGGCGAAGTCCCCTTCTCTCCTTATTAAAAAATTTCTTTTTGAAAAAAAAACATAGAGAAACTTCTTCAAAATGCATTAAGTGATTTTATTTGTTAAAGATTTTTTCAAATAACAATAAACTAAGTCTAAAACTATTTGGAAACCAAATACCCTACACTGACTCCCCAGTCTTCCTTGGAATAAAATTTGACCAAAGTCTTTGTTTCAACTCCCATGAGGAATTCATTCGTTCTAGATGTCATGATCGTGTAAATTTTATTAAAATTTTGTCACACAGATCGTGGAAATTAAATAAAAAAACCTTAATTGGAGTCTATAATGCACTTATAGGTTCCATAATAGACTATAGTTTTTTCATCCTACCCCGTGTCTCCCAGACAAACATTCAAAAACTGCAAGTAGTTCAAAATACATGTTTTAAATCAATCTATCACTTACCTTATGACACACTTTCTATTCAACTTTCTGACCTTCTCAAGGACCAAAAGATTGATAGAATTGAGTCTAGACTCAGAATTCTGCTCGAAAAGTACATACTTTTATAATAAAAAAGATAACATATATACACTCATTACTTCACTCATACAGGATTATTTTGATGTTTTTGTTGAAAGCTCAAGAAGTTCTGAACTTAAAACCCTCCTTTGTAAAGTCTCAAATGAGCTACTACAATGTACAACTGTTTTTCAGTAACATTTCCGATTTCTTTTTCAACTTCTAATGTCATTTTATTAATTTAATTAATTCAACACAACTTTTTATATGGACACTTTATTGAAATATTAAATACCAATGGCGAAAAGAGTTTTATTACTCAGAGAATTTTATTATTATTATAAATAAACTATTAAAAAAAAAAAGATTTTTTCAAAATCAAATAAATTAAAATTTTACTTTTCTTTTAAATCATTTAATTTTTAGTATAAAAATGCACTGGTTGGGAATAGAATTAACCAACGGTTATCTTTCCAACTTACCCGTTGTTTCAGGTGATCCAGACAAAGCTGTCTGGTCACCCGAGTTTTAGGTGATCCAGACAAAGCTGTCTGGTCACCAGAGTTTTAGGTGATCCAGACAAAGCTGTCTGGTCACCAGAGTTTTAGGTGATCCAGACAAAGCTGTCTGGTCACCCGAGTTTTAGGTGATCCAGACAAAGCTGTCTGGTCACCCGAGTTTTAGGTGATCCAGACAAAGCTGTCTGGTCACCCGAGTTTTAGGTGATCCAGACAAATCTGTCTGGTCACCCGAGTTTTAGGTGGTCCAGACGAAATATCTGGTCACCCGTGTTTCAGCTGATCCAGACTAATTGTCTGGCCACGTGTTTCAGCTGATCCAGACTTAATGTCTGGTCACCCGTGTTTTAGGTGATCCAGACTAATTGTCTGGCCACGTGTTTCAGCTGATCCAGACTTAATGTCTGGTCACCCGTGTTTCAGCTGATCCAGACTAATTGTCTGGCCACGTGTTTCAGCTGATCCAGACTTAATGTCTGGTCACCCGTGTTTCAGCTGATCCAGACTAATTGTCTGGCCACGTGTTTCAGCTGATCCAGACTTAATGTCTGGTCACCCGTGTTTCAGCTGATCCAGACTAATTGTCTGGCTACGTGGTTCAGGTGATCTAGACTACTGTCTAGCCACCCGTGTTTCAGCTGATCCAGACTAAATGTCTGGACACATGTTTCAGGTGGTCCAGGACTTGATCCCAGGCCACACGTTTAACAGGCAAGTGTTCTACCACTGAACCACCAGTGCTTGTCATAATTTTAATACTTATTTTAAACTTATAATTTATATTTCAATTCAAGGAGCGAGCATTGTAATCAAATATACACATAAGAGAAAAAAAACTTAATCGAAGAAAATTTGTTGTATTTAAGATAATTTTTTGAATTGTCTTCTTTAAAAATTAATTATTTTAATTTATTTTACATAGATTACTTATCATTTACTTCAGCATTTTTGTAAAAGCTTTTGCAATATTTGAAAATTTTAGAGAACGATTGCATGATACTATCTCAAATTGTCAATCAGTAATTAGCTTATTCATTGAGTTACCTTCAGAGATGGTGACTCAATGAATAATAATCTTCTAATTGATTCATTTTTATAATCATATTTTTAAGGCATGTATTTATTGTAGTTATTTTTTTAGATTAATCTGAAAATGTCAGACTTAGCTATTTTAAGCGAAAATGAAAGAGTTAGTTCTTCAAAGAGCCCTCAATTAAATACATCTGGTAAAATTTCTCTCTTATTCACTTTAAATATACTGGCGTCAAAGTCTCAAGCAGAAATCGATTCATTAACATTCCCAATTATTTTAAATTGTTATCATTTTGATTCAAACACTTTAAATTCAATTAACAATTCAGTAACATGCAAGGGATGTGACAAAAAAATTGTCTTCAAGCTGGGTGATCCTACATCTAACTTATATCGTCACATAACAAAATCTAATTCACTTTTAGTCAAGCATGAAGCATTAATGAAAGAAAACAAACTTTTAAATTCTCCAAATCGTGGTATCAAGCGTAAATTGAAAGAAAATGATTCTAAACTAATATTTACCCCGATAAATAACTTGAAAAATTTTAAAGAATACAAAAAAAATGAGCAAAAAAAAATCAAATTAGATTTTAATTTTTGCCGTCTTATCAATTCATTGTTTAAGAAAATGAAACCTTATTATCAAAATTATATAACTAAGATTCACAAAATAGCAAAGATATTCAATTAATTAATCTAAAAATCAATTATAATAATTTAACAAAATCAGACATTAAACTGTTTTTGAACGCTATTTAAAAAAATAAAATAAATCTTCAATAATTCTTAACGTTTTCCTTTTCGTGAGTAAAATGACTTAAAATGAGTCCGAGTCTTACTCCCGAGTCTGACTCGGACTCGTAAGTCATCTTTAGATCATCATTTGATTCTGACTCGAGTCGAGTCATTAGAAACTGAATGATTCTGACTCAGACTCAAAAATGTCATCATAAAAATTATTAATCATTTTTTTTGGATTAAAATCAAGAATCATATTTGTTTTTTAGTTTTAAATCAGAAAATTATTTTTCTTAACTAAACTTGACTTAAAAAAAAAAAAAAATAATTTCAAGTCATGACTTTGACTTAAAAAAAAAAATTCAAGTAAACTTATTGACTTGACTTGATTTAAGACTTGTGGCTTAAAAACAACTCTGAATTAAAATGATCACCTTTTGCATCATAACAAGCACGAATATGTTTAGGCATAGATTCAATTAATTTTTTCACATAATCATCAGGTACATTTAGCCATTCCTTCAGAAGAGTCTATTTTAAGTGCTCGATTGAGGTCAACTTTATTTCTACCAATTTTGCATCAATTTATGACCATAAGTTCTCGATAGGATTAAGATCAGGTGATCTGGCACACCATGGTAAGAGGGCAATATTATTCTCATCAAATCACTCTTTAATTAGCTTTGCTCTATGTGCTGGAGCCCCATCCTGTTGAAAAAACCAGGGATCATCTCTTTGGTATAAAATATCGACAGATGCCAAAAGTTCATTTTCTAACGTTTCCTTGTAGGCGTGTTGATTAATTCGCCCCTCATATATAAGACATCATTATGTACCTTTACTACTAATGCAATCCCATATTCCTGCGAAACCACCACCGCCTTGTAGAGTTGGTATTATAAATCTCTTGCCGTATATTTCTTTTTTTAATCTTTTTACTAAAACCCTTGGTTTCCTATAAAACACCTCAAAATTGGATTCATCGCTAAAAACGTTCCCCAACGTTCAATTGTCCAATTCAATCTTTCTTTACACCATTTTAATCTTTTGATTCTGTTTAGTGTTGGTAACCGTACAAACGGCCATTGATGCGGCAAAAATTTTTTTTGACCGGGAACAAGACCGCCTAGACGGACGGTTATATTGGCGTCAAAACTCAAAACGGACGGCTACTCTGGCGGCCAGGCGGGCGGCCAAAAAATTTGACCGCGATATTGGCCGGCCAAATATTAGACGGACGGCCAAATGTACGGCCAAACTCAAAACGGACGGCTACTCTGGCAGCCAGGCGGGCGGCCAAAAAATTTGACCACAAAATTGGCCGGCCAAATCTTAGACGGACGGCCAAATGTACGGCCAAACTCAAAACGGACGGCCACTCTGGCGGCCAGGCTGGCGGCAAAAAAAATTGGACCTCGAAGTTGGACGGCCAAAAAATTAATCAAATTAATTTGGCACTTTTTTAATTAATTAACTATTAAGAAATAAATTAATTTTGAATAATTCGACTAAAGAACACAGAAACTCATCTCAACCTCGTATACAAATCTTATAGCATGGCGAAGATTTTTGCTCCAATACAACCATTAAAAAACAGAAAAGTATTTTTTATATATAGTTGTGAAAAAATCTTTTTTAATATGTTTTTTTTTTCTAGTAATTTTGAAAAATAATGGTTAAGTTTTTTTCAAGTGAATTTAAAATTTAAAATTTTTATTCGATTTCTTTTATTTTGGGGATTTTTCTTTTAAAAGGAATTATTTTGGCATTTGTAAATTATTTTTTAAATTAAAAAAAGCAAAGAAGATTGCTCAAAAGAAAGGTCGTATGGAATATTAAATCAAATTAGGAAAAAAAAAATTTTAAATATTTATTTAAAAATTATGAATAAAATTTGATTTGAGCTTTAAATAGGAATGTATTCATTCTTCAATAAATGTATAGATATAAGATGCTAATTTAATATTTTATCAAGAATCATTTTCTTCAATATCATTATTTAAAATATTATCACTTAAACTTAAAATAGAAATATCCGAAGGCTCTGCATTTGGATCAACCTTTTCTTTATTCAATCTTGAAAAATGTTTTTTGAATCCGAATCCAAGTGATGATTTGCTTTTAGAAATCATGCTCTTTTTCTTTATGCTTACCGGACTTGTTTGTTCCGAGTTGATGTTGGTATCATTCTCTGGCTTCTTTGTAATGAGATTTGAAGGAGTACTTGGTAAGGATTTTTTTTCTATAAACTTTGTTCCAAACAATTTCAAAAAATTCATTTTTTCTTGTTCTTCAATCTGCGAGTCGGTCAACTGCTGTTGTGAGTTAGATCGTCTGTTACGGTTAATAAGATTATTAACTGGTTGTATTGGGATTTTGATCAATTTATGCTTTATTGCTTGGGATAAAAGAGCTTTTTTAACATGAGATTTCAAAGCATTAATCAGATCAAGCCAAGTCAAAGTTTGGTCATGCACTTCAAATAGTGGAAATAAAAGACCAACATTGTTCAGGTCTTTAATGTTCTTCTTATCTAAACTTGATCCTTTGTAAGTCACCAATAGCTGTATTTCAGGTATTTTGATGCATAAGAACGTATTATTATTAGCCGAGCGTTGCTTCATTATTTCAATGTCATCATCATGAAGGTGGATATTGGAATTATTGTCTTGGTTTTTATTTCTATTAGGGTTGATCAAATTGCTTGAGTTTGATATTAGTATATTTGGAGAAGACACTATTATGTTGTTTCCTTTTAAAGACGATTGACTTGGTCGTTTGTGATGACCAAGAATGTTTTTTAAACCTGCCGGACTGTGAACTTTGGGAAGCATGCTATTTTCTGTCACCTGATTGCCACTCACACGTAAATGATTCACGTTCTGGTTGTTCTGTGGTAGATTAGTGCTTTGATAGGATTCTGATAAAAAAATTTAGATAATAATTTAATTTAATTTTTAATTTGGAATATTTCATTATGGTGTATCAACCCGTGCATACAATGTATCAATCCTGTAAAATGAATGATTAAAAATATAAACCATAAATTTGAAATTTGATAATACTGATACTTAAAATTTAGTTTATATTGAAATTATTTTTGAAACTTTTTATTTTATTTTGTTTAAATGATTTAAGTATAGATTTTCAAAAATTATTGTGAATTTTTTAAGCTCAAATTCTTTATTTCCGAATAGCTTCAATGGTCTAGAAAATAAGAGTTTTTTAATCTATGTTTATTCTTCTTTAGAATAAATACATTTTATTAGAATGAAATATGATAAAATCAATAAATTAAAAATCAAAAAGCTTAGTGATTAGAAATAATATATTAATTTCAATCAGGTAAGGTAGTGTTAAATAAATATAATACGAAAATCAAATGAAAAAAAAACCTTTAAATTTTTTTTTTATTTTTTTTTTTTGACAAAATGGATTTATTTTTTCACTATTATTGTTATTATTAATTATTATCTCTCGTCTTATTGAATTAAAAAGTAAGGGGAATATTTTTAACAAAATAATAAAAAATACTATTAGTGCATATAAAATTAAACAAGAAAATGATGACTATCTGCTATTGATAAAATAATTTACCCAAATGTTTTGCCTAGTTAACACTTGATCCAGGTTTATCCTGGAAGGGAACAGTCCATTGTTCGTTTACTTCATTGACTTCAAGAAAAACTATTGAAGCATACACAGATAAACCTCGTGGGAAATATTAAGATTGTATGGTCGATGACAGAAGATAGTGAAATTGATAAAACTATTCTGCAATAAATTTGAGTTTAGCGTAATTCTGAAAAAAGTATTTACTTTAACTAAATCAAGTAATTTTTAAGTCAAAATTGATATATGAATTTTTATAGTTCCATGCAGTCGTGATCACAGCCACAGGACTTTATTGCCGCTTCACGTAGTTATTGTGGCTGCCAGAAGAATTTTTGATCGAAAGGAAGTGAAAAAAAAATATAATTGAGATAGAAAAAAAAATTTAAGCCTAAAAACTTTGACTTTCACTTTACTTAAGACTTGTGACTAAAAAACAACTCTAAAATGAAGCCTTTTATTAGGATTTAATTTCAAAAAAAGAGACTTCAAGCTAAAAGCAAATTTAATTTGGGAATTGGAAAATGGTGAGTAAAATTTTCGACGACAATTTTATTTTTGATTTTTTTTTTGAATATTTTATAGAATTATTATCACTTTCAAATTTGCTCATGTTTAAGGAGGCTAAAAATTGAGGTAAATCTCCACAACGAATAAATAAAATGCTCAAAAAATTAATTATCTAATTATGATACAAAATTAAAATATTTAAAACTAGCAATATATAGCCTTTAATCCATTTTAATTTTTAAGTAAAAATTTAATTAATTGTAAATTAAATCAGTTTTCATTATTGATTTTTATTAATCTAAAGAGAATAATATATTTATTTTTTTAAAAACTTCTTTGAAAAATGAATATCTCATTTTTTTAAATGATAGAATCAATTTATGGCAAATTGAAGTTTGAGATCAAGATCAAAAGATTTTTTTCCTAAGCAATTTCTTGACATATTAAGTCATGTTGAAGTTCATGATAATGATCAAATGATTAAAGTTTTATTGAATAGAATCTTTAAAAAATGATGAAATTAGCTTTTTTTATTTTTTTTAAATTAAACACGAGATGTTTACTATTTTGATTTAAAAAAAAGCTCTTTTTTTCTAATTGATCTTTAATGGCATTGTGAAACAGGAACAAAGATTTTAAAATAAAACAACTTTTTTACTTTGGGTCTAAATATTGTTCTGCAAAATGTATCAACTGATACAAACTTTGAACTACCCAAATTTAGTATCTGCAATAATTCTGAAATTTAATTTTAATGATTTTCTAGTACATTTAGTGTTTTGCAGACTTGGAGAGTTTTTGCAGGGACTAAATTTGGCTGGTACAAAGTTTGTATCAGTTGATACATTTTGCAGAACAATATTTAGACCCATAGTAAAAAAGTTGTTTCATTTTAAAATCTGTGTTCTTGTTCCTTGTTCCAAAATTCACAATACCATCTTTAATTGATTCTTCTAAAATTTTTATTTTGAAAACTTTAAAGATAATTTAAAATCCACATTAAGGCATCAAAAGTATGACTTTAAATGATATTTAAAAATTAATTGAAATATATAACGGCGAAACAAAGTTAAAATTTGTATTGGAAAATTTCAAAATATTGATTTAGATTTTAATTTTAGTTCAGTAAAAATTCATATAATTTTCTATCTAATTAAAGATTAAACAAATCATTTTTAATAAGCTTAAGTAATTTATTGTTAAAAAAATTGATTAATAAAACCTTTTTATTCAACTCAAAAACTTAGAATTTCTGATTTGAAATTTACATTTGATCATGAACTTCAATTTGCCAGTTTTAAAAGCTCTTCCGGAATTTTTTTCCCCAATTCTTCTAAAACTTTTTAATAGTGGCAAGATGTAAATAATTTTACATTTTAACATTTTAAGATTTTCATATTTTTATAATTTTTGTTTTGTGCAAAAAGAAAATTTTTATTTTTCATTTTGATAAATAAATAATTTGGTTAATTTTTTTTTAATTAATTTTGTTTTGAATCTTCTGAAATATTGCTCAAAAAGCAAAAAAAAAAACGCAAAAATATGTGAATATGTAAAAATGTAAAATTATTTACATGTTGCCTAAATAGTTGCTTGGATTCAAAAAAAATACAGAGGATTGTAAAATAGCTATTGTCACCCCACTAATTTTTGTAAATAACAATTTCCATTATGATTTAATAAATTTTTTAACTTAGCTATTTTAAGAGTTTTTTTTCATAGATTTACTTTTTTGATGAATTTTAAATTATTTTTAAATTTTAAATTTTTTTAAATTAGTAATAAAAAATTAATCACCTGTCTCTTCACTATTTTGTATTCTTGTTCCATTGTTTGAACTATTTACTTCATTTTCAAAAAAATATTTTATCATTGTCTTAAAAAACCTGTTAGTCAAATTAATTTTCAGTGGCGAAACATTTAATTCCAGGTGTTCAATGACAGGTATGCCAACTGGAGGCCGTTCTTTACAATAAATTCTCACCATGGTCGAGTTTTGAACAGTGTTCAAGCTATTTTCATAGAACGAAAGAGAAGAAACCGAAGATGAGACTGAATTAGACATGGACACTGATCCAGAAGTCGAACTCGAATTGTTCAAATTCGAGTCACTAAAATTACAAGAAGTCTCAGCGTGGGAAAAGTCGAACAAACTTGACAAAACATCTTCACACACTTTTCCTACTTTGTTCTTGGTCTGACCAGGATCCAAGTCCTGGAGCTTGCACGACTCTATCTCAAGGCTATGCTCGACACAGTCCAACTCTTGTTGGTTCATAACTTTGGTGTACAAAAAATTTTTCATCAAAAATTTAGCTAAGCCACTTTGACCAAGGTCATCATTCAACTTCCACTTGGTGTTTTTGAACCAAATTTCGTAGCGCTTTGGAATTTCGCTATTTAAAATGGACTTTTGTGCCAACTGATCCAAATCAATCAAGTCAGAAAATTTGCTGCCAGACGGAAAGAGCAACCAGGGACTATTGCTTTGCTTCTCATTGTCCATCACATATTGCACAAACATTGGCGTTTGAGCCAAATTAAAAGCTCGCTTCTCCACCATCATTTCTTTGTAGCAACTGATCAGAACATTCAATTCATCGCTGAGCTCATTCAAAAACTTTTTGCACTCTTTGTACTTTTTTTCCAAGTTTTTGTTCTCCAACTTGAGCTCTTGAATGACATAAAATGGACCCTGAGGCGTCTGCAAGTGTCCAAACTTTGCATTGTACTCATCTACTTCATTCTCAATTTTTTCCTTCAAGTAAAAAACCTGTCTTTCCAGCGATCTTAGATTGCAGAGCAAATTTTTGGTCTCAATTTGTTTCATTTGAATGTAGCTTTTGAGCGAGTCCAAGTTGCCCATCGAAAGCTCCAAATTGAACTTGACTGCTTTTTGACGCTCAATTATTTGCTTGCGTCGCGGCCGAAAGTACAAGACCAAATTGTTGACCAGGTCCATGAACAGCTTGTACTGGGCCGAGTTGCACGCCAAGCTAATGTCATGGTGAATTAGAGTGAAGCAGTCGATGGGCTCGTTGAAGCTGGGATTCAAGTCGAGCAAGTATTGGTGGCAGTTTTGCGAGGCCTTGGCCTCCGAATGCTGTGGAGAGAAAAGACTTGATAGGTTGAATGTGGAGGCTGTATTTTGAATGTAGGAATTGTCGTCGGGAATTTTGTCATAGAAACCAATGAGGTAGAACTCACAATGGCACTTGGGCACTATCAATTGAAGTCGATTCTCTTTTGTTCGGTCTTCTATTAGGTAATTTTGTGGCAAGTCTTTGGGCGGATCGATCAGCTCTTGACTCAGCCAGAACTCGGAGTCCGTGTTGGTGTTGTTCAAAGTGGCAAAGTACTGCATGTTTTCCAAATGACCGCTCCACGATATTTTTTCCAAAAAGCGCTGCGACTTCCAGACTGGCTTGTGCAAATGTTGTACTACATTGGCTCTGGCTGCTGATATGATCACGTACTCTTGCTGCTTGTCGGCGCTGGGCACTCGCTTAGGCTTGGGTATAAAGCTCAAAAAGGACTCGTCACTGTGCCAAGAGTCGTCCAAGCTCAGCTTAATTTGACTGTTTATCAATTGAATGGACACATTTTGGCTGACAATGTCGCCCATTCGATTCGTTGAATGAAAACCATAGATCAAGTTGTCAAAGTGAAGATTGGATTGATTGGGCGGCATGTCGCCGCAGAACACATGTGAGTTGAGGTTTTTTTCGCTGTCCAATTTGTTGAGCAGTTCTTCGAACTGGTGTTCGCCACTTTGGCCAACTTGACTCTGTTCATATGATTGTCCAGTGCTCATTTCACTTGATTTTCTGCTCAATTTTTGCCGATTTTTGTACTGAGACAAAATGTGGTTTTGCAAAAGTTGATCGGTGAACAAATCGTACTGTTTGAGAATGTGTGCCGACAAATTTTGTCTCAGCCTATTTGACTTGTTGTATATTTCAAACAAAATGTACACAACATCCCTATTGACCGTGTTCCACTTTGCTTTTAGATTTCGAATGGACAAATTGTGTTTTGGACAATTGGTGATCTGAATGGGCACTAGACTCGACATGGACATGTTGGTGAGTGTGTCATTGGCAGACTCGTTGCCAAGTCTTGGATAAAAACTGCACTGGCACGACTTTTCGCGCTCATACTCTATGCAGTCAATTTTCATGAAAAAATTCCTTACCGCCGGCTTTGAGTCCAAAAATTTAATGGACCTTTCGTTCATCTCGAGCATGAACGGGTCTGTTTCACTTTGGTTGGCAACTTTTTCACAATTGGCGCCTCCTGGCGACATCAAATCCATGCTAGTCTGCTTGACACTGAATTTCATCAGCTCTATGGACCAATTTGGCCTGGCTCTCCGCTTCAGCTTGTCCCCAAACGGCACCAAGTCAAGCTTGAGACACGAGTTCATCAAAAAGTCCTCGCTGTCCATCTGAATGCCGTACTGTTCGCTTGCCGAAGACCAATAGATCACATTTATCCTTGGCAAATCGAACTTGAAGCTGACTCGCTTGAAATGTCGACTCAGAATGGTTTTTCTTGGTCGAACATTGGCGAACAAACTGCCTCGTTTGGTGGGACGAGTTGTGGCGCTGAGTAAATTTTTGATTTTCTGCAAAAAACGTGATGTACTAGCGTAAAATTTGCATGTGGGCACATCTTTTGAGCTCAGATGGCATTGGAATGAAAAAAATAAATTGAGACCCTCGGACCTAAAGTGAGAGTAAGAGTCGTGTTCAAAAGAGTTGACAATTTGTGGCAATTTGTCTGGCGCATGCAAAATGACCAAGTTGTGTCCATTGTTGTTGGTTCTTGGTTCGCTGGCCTTGTTAAAAATGTGAGTCTTGCACAGCCATTCGATGTTGATGTTGGCGCTGAGGCTGGGCAGGTGAAGCAGCAAGCAGTCGTCGTATTTGGACTCGGTATTCAGGTAGATGTCAAGTCCACCATCCAGAGACAGCTGCATGTTTTTCCAGTCAAAATGCAGCGGACTCCAAACCAGCTTCATTTCCTCGGTTCTGTTGTACGGGTCCATGCTCACATGGTAAATGATGTGACACTGTTGGACACAGGCAGAAAGGCGTCCGTGCAGGTAGAGGCGCGATTTGTCCCACCAGGGCAGCGGCTTGCTGGGATCGCGCGCCCGGTGCACAATTTTTTCCAAGCTCAAATTCAGCTGTGCCATGCAGCCTTCCCAACAAGGTCCGTATGCGTACTGCAGCACTGCCATCTTGGATGACAAGTCATGGTAGAATTTAAATGGTGACATGCAACGCTCTATTTCAAAGCAACAATAGTCCAGTTCGCTTAGTTCGCTGGCCACACAGATGCTTACTTGTCGCCTAGACCTAAACGGCACTTGGTACTCTGAGCCCAGAAATTTGCCGAAAAAATTGGCGCCATTTATTTTCAAAAATGGCTGAGTGTAATCACGAAACAAAAATTTTAAGTCTTTTATGCATAGATTTATGTGTCGACACCAAAGAATCAAATAGTTAAGAGCTGGATTGGGATTGTTTTGGTCATGATCGAGCTGGCTAGGTGGCGGACTGACATGGTCGATTTTACGCAAAATTTCGTAGCAATTTTGTCTGCCATGCCACTTCCAATCGCTCAATGCATTTAGCTCCAAATTTTCACCACTAATACAAAACAGTTCTGTCCTTGGCAAAGATGAATAGACCATTTTTGAGCGCTGAATGTAAATTTTGGACTCTCGCTGCATCAATATTTCCAAAGCTTGACTTTCCAGGTTATTTTCTCGTATTGAGCGTCTTTGATCCAAAGACTGTCGCCGCTTCAGCGACTCCATGTATTCGTCAGCTATTAGTGAATAATTGTAAGAGAGCTTCACCTCAAATGGATCGTCTTCAATTACCAGTCTTAGTTGCTTTACACTCAGAACATAGTCCATGGACAAAGGCCCCTCGGGACCCAGCACTATGTGTTTAGGCGCTACTTGGTGAATTTTGTGCAAAACTTTTCTCACATTTAAAATGTGGTCAATCATTTTGGCAAAATCGTAGTCAAACAAAAATACCATGTGAATAAGTTGAAATTTTGAGAAAAGAATTTTATTTTTTAAAAGTTGAGTGTGCACATTTTGGCGCTCATTGACCAAATGGTCACTTTGGTCATCGGTGTAAATGTTGATCTTGTTTGCTTGCAAAAATGTTCGACCATGGCTCTCCTGGTTTGCTGATGAATACAAAAGCGTGTGGTCATTGGTGTTGACAAATGCGCACACTTTATCAATGTTTACAATAAATTTTTTTTTTGTATAAAAATAATAAAAATTGTTCAAAGTTAAAGAAAGGGTGTCGATTAGTTTTGTGTTGGAGTTAAAGTAGCGGTAGCTTTCGCTGTCTTTGTCTTTAATTTTTTGAGATGATCTTTTTGAAGAATCTTGACCATAGTCGAACAAAAAATTGACCAAAATGTTTGTTTCGACCAGAACTTTGAGACTAAAATGCGCTTTGTCATGGTCCGGGCGCGCTTTTAGCAAATGTGAACACTTCTGAATAGGCTTGAGGACAATTTGGTCGAGTATGAAGTGACATTTCAAGGACCATGTGATCAAAACATCAGCCATGCTAATCGAGTAATTTGCATTCGAACCATTTAAATTTATTGACTTGAACAAAAAAATTAAATCAGTCTTTTCATTTTCTTTTAGGTGGTTGATGGTGTTCTGATTCATTGAATACTGGGACTCGTTTTGGCCAAGCTGCGCTAGTTTATTGTGAAAACAGAAAAACGATTTGGCAAATGCGTCCCATTGACCATGTTTTTTTACTGCCAAATCTTCCATATTAAAATGTAAGAAAATTTTTTTCTCAAACAAATAAATTAAATTCGCCTGATTTAGTCTCAGATTAAAAATTGTTTGTCTCTTGGACTCGTTGGTCTTGTCCAAGCTGGACACAAATGAAATAATTTGGTCCAAAAGTTGGCTTGAGTGCTCAATGTAGAGTTGATCGGCAAATGTGTTGATTATTTTTCTTTTCGAATTGGTTAGTTTGAGTCTAAATTTGACAAAATTACAATTTATTATATTTCCCCATACGTGTTCATACTGACGTTTGGCACCGGCATACTTGAATTTTTTATAGTTTATCCATTGGAACAACTTTATCAAGTCATTCGATTGACAAAATAAATTATTCGAATATTTATCTATGGGCTTTTTACTTGATTTGAACAAAACAAAATTTTCACACTCAAATTTAAAAAAATTTTTTAAATTTGTATTTAGATCAACAAATAGACAGCCCAGAACATAAATGTCAGTTTGTATTCGATCAATTAGGCTTATGTAGAAATTATTCAGTTTGAATTCAAGGCGAAAATTTTTGGAAATTTTCTGTCCATTTCGGCTTTGGAAAACTTTTTGAATTTTTGCCAAAAAATGCTCTATTTCATCTAGATAATAATAGATATTTGTCTGGTCACATTTGAACACCAGGTCGTGCGTGGAGCCCGAATTGAATACTTCGATCAGCAAATTATCCACCAAACGAGTGTTTTTACTCAACATGAGATCATTAAGACAGGTCAGATTGATTTTCAGGTAGTCTAAATTGGTGCTGTACACTTCTAGATGGTTGAGCACATGCCGGTTGTTCACAGTCAATTTGTTGACTCTGATCGACTTGATGCACTCGAGCCACTTGGTACTGGAATTGGCTGACTTTAGTCCATCTAATTCACTGATATGTTTTTCTAAGCTAAAATTTGCATTTGCCCTGTCTGCTTCGAACTCAATGGACCTAAAGTCTTGACTTGTGGTGACCAAAATTTTGTTTCCAACAAGCTCATTTTGACCACTTTGACAGTCAAAATCTTGGATGACCAAGCGAAAAAAGCTTTTGCTTTTTCGTTCTACTTTCAGCTGTTTGATGGAAAAATGCTGGTCCGATTGGACAATTTTGATGTTGTCTAGGCTCAAGCTACCGAAAAAGTTGAGATAAAGCGTAACAAACCATGGAATTTTGGGTCGAGCAAGAGTGGATTTTTTTACAGAATTGCGCCATTTTACGCTTATGTTACTGGAGCAAATTATTAAACGCTCGCTTACATTTCTATTAACAAAACAACTGGATATCCAAATTTTTCCTATCTTCAGCTCAAAGACGGTGTCGATCGGGTCTTGGCAAAGTTTGGATATGCTCACATTTTTAAGGTGATTTCGATTAAAAGTAAAATTAATGCTTAGTTTAAATTTAAGAGATAAAATAAAAAGACAAAATTTTGTGATCAACCAGGCGATTGTAAACAAAATGACTAAAAACACTAGGTCCATTGTTGTTGGCTTAATGTGGCTTCATTTTACATTTTTTTTTGTCTAAGAAGAAAAATTTTTTTATTTAAATAAATAGTTGAAAATTTATGATAAAAATAAAAAATAATTGAAGAGAGGAACAAGAAATTAATTGAAATTAGAAGTTTCATAGCTTTCAAAATTTGACTTTTCTGTCTGACAAGAAAAAAATATTTTTCTAATTAATTTAATTTGTTGTCAAAAAATTTAGGCTTATTTCGTATCCTGGAAAAACTTTTAAATTATTGATTAAAAATTTTGTTCATGCACTTTTATTGAGCTAGTGCCATGCACGGCAACAATTGTTGTCAAAATTTAGTGAAAAAATTGCTAGTCAAATTCCTAAATAAAAAATCGAGCAAATTCTTTTGAGTTTTTTTGACAAACCGATGCTTTTAAGATTGAATTTGCGTAATTAGATTTAGATTTATCTAAAGCTTTCTAGGCAAAACATAATCGAACACCTAAAATAACATTCTTCAATAAACAAAAGTTAAAATTTAAATATAATGCAATTAAATCTTAGACTAGAAAATAATAATTCTAAAAAAACTCTATTTGTATGAATTAGAACTGGATAAATGAATAATCAATTTATCTAAAAATAGAGATGTTTTAAATTTGCTTTTTAAATGTATCACAATCAATGATCCGATCTGAACAAAAATAATAAAATGAAACCAATTTTGTTCAATATTCTGCTCAAAACTGGAAATTTTAATCAATAATTTATAAAATTTTTGAACTCTTAATTTATCATGACAAAAATAGAGTTAAAATTTGAATAAAATTACCTTTAATTAGCAAAAAATAATTGACTTTCTTAAACAAAACAAGGAGAACTGATAAAAATTAGTGTCAACTACAATGTCTTGATCTATGCATCAAAATTAGATTTTGTAAAGAAATTGAAATAATTTTAGAAAAAATTAATTCATTATTCAAATATTATCATTTTAAAGTTTATTTCAAAACATTTTCGAAAGCAAAAATAAAGAAACAATTTCACCAATAGCAAAGACAAAAACGTAAGAGTGAATCTTTGTTAATTTTTTTGTGGGCGAATTTTGCTTCAAATTATGAGCATTATGGGTTCCCATCATCAATGTGTTTTGCATAAATTAGCATAGAATTTTCAATTTAAGAAAAAAAAATTAAATCAGGAATTTAATTCAAATTTTTTCTAAGTTTAAAAATGTCCGCCTTACCTCTTCTCTTGGAAGTGACAAGCTTGTTCATTATTGTATTCGTTCTATTCCAGCGATATGCTAATTTTCAACAGCAGAACAAATTCATTCTCATTGCCACTTTTATAGCATGGTATTTTTCATTCATGATTGTGATACTTTTACCAATGGACATTTCAATGGTAAATTGGATTATTAAAATAAAAATATTCAAAATAAATAATTATTTTTTTTAAGACAACTTATAGACAATGCTTAAGAGACACTCCGATCGTATTAGATAACCAAACAGCTAATCAGGTATGAATTATTGATATTTTCGTTTAATAAAAATATCTGATCTTTGTTCAAAAATTTATGAAAACTTTCTAAATACTTAATGTAAGATCTTATTTTTGAGAAAATTATAAGTTAGATAATTATGTGGGTTTTTTGATATTGAGTGTAAATATGGTTGGGATTTGATTTAGTTTTTTGACCTATTCGATTTTATTTAGATATGTTTATCTAAGAAAATAAATTTTTTTAAATTTAAAAAATTTACTGCCTATTTAGAGATAAACTAAAATTTTTAGAAAAAATTATTATGGTAATCTAAATAATTTTTATTTTCAAGAAATCTTGTAGGATGTAATGATTTTTTTTAAATTTAATAATCACTCTTCAAATATTTATAATTGAAACATGATTTAAAAATTGAATATTATTTAATCGAAAAATTGATCATAATTAATTTAAATTTTAATTTAAATCGTTGACAATAGAGTATTAATAATAAAATTTTCTAATAATTTTCACAATTCAAAAATTCATAATTTTCCTTTTTAAATTAAAAAGCTTTTGAAAATCCATTAAAATTAATACCAATAAATTTCTACTTTTACTTGGTAAAGTTTTGCTAAAAATTATTTAGTATATGAGGAAATCGATTTTTTACAATAATACAATTATTTAATAATCTAGAAAATTAAGTAAAAAATATCAAATGTTAAGTTGATTTAAATTTTTTATATATTTATTGAAGCCTATTTTCAACTCTCGACCATCTCTTTATTTATTATTATTTACATAAATTATTAAATAGTATTAAAAAATTGAAAAATAAACCTAAATCCAGACTTATTTTAATTAATAATTTGCTTCAATCTTAGGAATAAATATTTAATCTTCATTTAAAATGAAATAAACAATCAATACAGTAAATCTAAAATCTAAAATCTGTATTTAATGGTAAAGTGTTGGTGTAATTTATTCCTAAGCTATATATTTAAAATTTCCATAAGGGATTTAAACAATTAAAACCTTAGTCTGTATTCTTAATTAACTGCACAATGATGCGTAATTGGTCTCGAACTTTCGTAAAAATTTTTTTCTTCTAAATTTTAAATTCAAAGAAATAAAAATGAAAATCAATCAAACAATACAAATAAAAATATTAATAATTATAATAACAATAATTTTTATGTGATTCTATCAAATGACAAATCGTTTGAATCATTTTGAAACTTCTTTGAAATGAAGCTTAATTTTTTCGTCAAAAGTTTATCCTAAACTATGTCACAAAGTTTTCTAAAAGAAACAATTTTTTCCTTCTCTTTTTTGATCTATAAGAATCGTAAGCAAAAGAAAATTGAAATACTCGTTAGTGCTTCTAGTAAGCTCAAAGAATAAGGTTTAATATTATCTATAATAATTAATTTAGTCCTTTAAAAAAATAAAAATTTTATATGACATGTTAAAATGATATTTAGCTTTTTCTACCAGGTATGTTGAATTGCGTTTTGGTTCATTACTTTTTATTTAAATGAAGAAGTCATTTTTTTCAATTTTTCCCAAAAGCTAAAAGCAGAAGATAGACTCGATATTTGTCATTCACTGAATGACAAACATCGAGTATCGAATGAAAACCATAAAAAATTTTATGATAAAATTTTTTATTGTTTTCTTAATTTCGGAAGAAGATCTTAAAGCCAATTTTTGGCAACTGATTCTTTTCAAAAAATTAAATTTTGAAAAAATTAAATAATTCCATTCAAATATTTTTGAAAATGCATAGCAAAAAGTCTTTATTATATCAATTAAAGTATATAAAAAGTAACTTTTTACACAATTATTTTCACTAGATAGAGAAACCATTTTTCTGTTTCAAAATCCAATTAAAAGTGTAAAAATAAGCTAAGATTAAAACTTCAATCTTTAACAAAAAAGAATAAACAAAATATAAAAGTGTTTTCAAATCATAAATTTTAATACCAATTTAAGAAAAATTAGAGATTAATTTTTATTTTATTTTGATTTAATTCCATAAACATTCATTCGAGAATAATTTGTTTAGTTAATTTAATAAATGAGTAAAATATAATTTATTTTTCGTACTTTAAATTTTCAAATAAAAAATTTTTAAAATCGAAAATTCTATGACAAAAATTTAAATCAATCAAAATAAATTTATGGTGTAAGTTTTAGTATTCATTTTTATTTTAATCCTAATTTTAGCATATTGTTTATATCTATTTTATTCTTCAATTACCTGAGACAATGGTTTAATTTTCTTAAAAACTGATAATGTTTAAAAAAGACTTTGAAATGAAACAAAAATATCAAATTATTTCAAATTTCCTCTTTAACATAAGTTAATAACACGATAATTTTGATTTAAAAGTTTTTTTTTATAATTGATAGAGCTTCTAATCCCAGTTGTTCCTTTTCTCGGGCTTAAAAAAAAATTCTTATACCGTATTACCTTGTTTAAGAATGACCCCCTTAATGCACGAAATTACATGTGTGGTGCATGCATCTACTTAGACTTCACAATGTTAAAAAAAAAAGTTTATAAGAGCGACGAACTTAATTTGTAATTTTGAGTAATAGACGGCGTTTAAAATAAGAAATTCATTTAAAAACGCTTAGTTTATATTCAAAAAATTTAGTTAGGAGCAACACATTTATTTGGACAACAAAAAAATTTTAAAATTTATTTTTTTTTATTTTGGCTATAAGGGCAGTGTTAATAAAAAAATTCTAAATATTAAAAAATATTAAAAAAAATTATATTTCGGATATAAAAGCGGCATTTAAATTTGAAAATTCAATAAATATATTTAAGTTTTAATATTATTTGGCTTATTTTTTGACCCTGGTTTCCTACCTAATGGTTTTCGAATACTCCCATCTTTATTTAAAACTGCCACCGGTGTTGTTGGTTTATTAGTATTTAAAGAAAGAGTTTGAAGTGGTAAACGTTCATGTATTTCATCTGGTTCTTGTACTTGTAGTTGTGCAGAACTAATTGAATCCGATTGGGTCCTTTCTTGATTCCTAATCCATCTACTTAAATAATTAATAAAATAATTAATATTAGTATTAATATAATTATTAATAGTTGTAGCTAAATAATTATTTTTTTTTAAGAGTATTCCAATAACAAGATGCAAGGAACCATATAGCATAATATCACCAAGATACTTGCCTATTCTATGGCGGATTATCTACTGGACATCACAAGCTCTTACTTGGTTAATTCTGCCTTTTATGCAGTCTTTCTGTCAATCAGGAGAATTTAATTTGACTGGCAAGATTCGAGGCGCACTGATTTCAAATGCTATCTACTATGGTTCATACTTGGCTATATTTGGATTTTTGCTCATTTACGTGGCCATTGAGCACAACATTGATGGGTACAGTCAAAAATAATTCATTTTTTACTTAGATTTTTATTTATGTTTAAGTCCTAAACTTAAAGTAATTGGTATTACGGCCAGCAATACATGGGGTCTGTTCCTGCTTGTTTTGCTACTTGGATACGCCCTTGTTGCTGTTCCTCGGTCATTGTGGCTTAAGTCAAATACACCTTTAAGACTTAAGCTAATTTATTTTAAATTAGCAAAGCTCCACGCTGAAAAGTGTGAAGCTGAAGAACAACTTGAAGATATTTTGAGTGAGATAAGAACTATTGCGGAGAAAATAAGATACAATCATCCGTATAGAAACTTTGTAGACATAATTGTATCTAAAGTAAAATTTTTTGTTGAAACTTTAAAATAAAAAAATATTAATTTATTTTGTAAGTGCCCTGAAAGTTTTAGAAATACGCTGAGAAGAAATGTGGAAGATTATAATGACTACAATCAAAGTAGTTTTGACCGGGATATTCCTAGTGAGAAAGCATTGGTCAAGCTGCATTACGCATTAATCAAAGCCTTACAAATAAAGGACCGGTAAAGAATAAATCAACTTGAGTTTTATTAAAACTAAAAATAATATTAAATTTAAATTTAAAGTACTTCAAATGAATGGTTTTTGATGGTTGAGGAGGCTTTTCAAATGGAGGACATTTTACTTAATGAGTCAAATTCTAATTTTAAATTCATGAAGACAGCTTCGTTTAGGCAAAATGCCTTCTTGGACAAATTTTGCAATTCAACTTTGGGTATTTTAAATATAGCTTTTTTATCCTTATTTTGTCAATTTTAATATTATTTTTCATAGAATGGCTTTATTATTGTGTTTTCCTCAAATATTTTATGAGATTTGTGTCAGTTTTATTGACCATTTTAACTATTATGGTCATTTGGTCCGAGATGACTTTTTTCAACAAGCGTCCAGTTCTTTCGCTCTTTGCTATTTTTCTGAACGCTTCTAGAACTACTTACAACTACTTAAGCATTGAAGTAATTAATCAAAAAATTTTTTACTTTCACTTAAATTTTTCTTTTTTAGATTATAGTTTTTATGACCATAGCATACCTTAGCTTTTGTGCCTATTTTGCCATATTTAAAATAAGAATATTTAATTATTATTACCTTGCTCCAAATCACCATACAAGCGAAAATAGTCTAATTTTCAGTGGAATGTAAGTATTCGGCTTTCTTTACTTAAAATGAAATAGATATTTTATTTTGAAATTAATTTAAAAATGATCATTAAAATTTTGTTGAAATTTTTAAAAAAAAATCAGGGTTATTATTCTTCTAATAGCTTTAAGATAAATACCCTTCTGGAAAAATGAAAATTTTGGTAAATTTTTTTATATTTTGAAAAATTTTAAGTTTAATATTTTTTGAAAAAATAACAAATATTTTATTAAAAAGTCTCTATCAAATTTTAAAAGCTTTTAAATATTTTTTTTATTAATTGAAAAAAACAAAAATCTTTAATATTAGAATGAAATGAAATTTGGGTTAAAAAAAATATGCATTTTAATCTCTTTTTTATTCTTTTCAATTTTCACCCATCAAATTTTAGATTTAAAATATTTTTGAGAAAATTTGACAATTGAAGTCTTTTAAGTTACATTTGTTTGCTAATCGCTTGAGTTTGTAGGATTATGGATTAATAAATAAGTTGATCCTTTAAATCAGCAAGATTATTAGATAAATTTTCAAAAGATTATTCAATTAAAAATCCTGATGAAATCCAAAATATTTTTTAACTCCGTTATTAGATTTTTATTGGGAAATTCGCTTAACTTTTTTTTGATGTCAACAAAAAAAATCTACTTTGATCTTTCTTTTTAATCATTATTTTCTAAACTTTGAATTTGAATTAAAATATTTATTTATTTATTTTAGCGCCAATTCTGGCGATGTCGTAGAAAATAAAGAACAAAAAAGAAAAATTGTATAATGTCAAAATATATATTTAAGGATTCATTCGTGATAAAAAAAAATTAAAAAATTTACAAGATTTTCACGACTTATTATTTCGATTTTTGTATTACCTTATATTTATTCATCTTGTTTAATAATTTTTAGTCTTTCTATAATTTCCGATACTAGTTTTAGACTTTCAAAAAAAAATAATAAAAATTTAATGATAAAAAATTAAAATTAAAATTTTTAGACAAATTTGTCGCTTAACTTCACCATTATGTTACAATTTTTTGGGTTTGGTACATCTTGACAGCCACATTACAAAAGATGACAACATAGTTGAGACCCAATTTACAAGCGTAGGTTCAGCATGATTTTTAAAATTTTTTAACTTTTTTATTAACAAAGATAATGGGACACATGGACGTTATTTCAGTGATTAGCGATGGTTTTAATATTTACTTTCCAATGTTAATATTGATCTTATGCTTGGCAAATTTTTTTAATCTTGGTGGACACATTTTGAATTTTTTTGGATTCGAGCAGTTTATAGGAGATGAGGAGGTGACCCAAGATTTGATCGAAGATGGAAAAAATTTGGTCAAAAGAGGTAAAAAGATAATTAAAAATTTAGAAAAAAACATTAAAATTTTATAAAGAGAAACGACTTTTGCAGCGTAATGATCCTGAATCACAAAGCCGTCATAGAGAAGTTGTTGAACGATTGAGAAATAACTATTCAACAGCTTCAGTTCGATCAACTACTAATTTATTAACAAATTCTGACTCAAGAGAAATTAATTTCGATTCCCAACCAACAGACCAAACAAGCTATAGTTTTAAAAACATCATTCCTTCATATGTCTCATCAAAATTTAAAGGTAAATTTTTGAACATTGGCTCTTAGCTTTCTGATTGTGAATTAAAATTTGATGTCGTAATTGATCTCGAAAGAATGAGCTTAATTTTGCTATTTAGTTAAAGAATACCGAGACATTCCGCCTTATAAAGATATTCCAAACAATGATGAAACAGGAGCAATAAATTCAAACCGAATAGGAAATGACGATTTTGTAGATTATCAATCTGGTTCAAGATTTAATGGTAATTTAATTTAAAAAAAAGAATCTATATATATTTATTTTTTTAAAAGACACAATTCAAGATAGAACCAGAAAGAATAAGTCTGAAAATATAAGAGGAATATTTGATGATGTCTAGCTTTAGAATCGAAATTTTGAGTTTTTGTAAATAGCACTTACTTCGTTGCTTGTGATTTACCATTTTAGAAAATTTTTATTTAAACCATTCTTTAAATATATGAATATTTATTGTAATTGATCTTTTATGCTTCTCAATAAATATTTAAAATAAAGTTTGTGAATTTTAAAAGCTTACACTTTTTTATCACTAATTTAACTTCACCTGTGTAAATTTACTTATATCATTAAAAAATAAATTTTAGCGTTTAAAATTTATAACTATAAAAATACTTTTTTTTTATGTCCATTATTTTATTAAAACTACTATCGGATTCACTTTTCAAATCAATGGTTTTAGAATATGGTGAAACAAATTAAAGAAATAATAAAGAAAAAAAATTCTTATACCAAAAATGTTTTTTAAATGAAAATTATTTTAAATTAGGAATAATTTCTTTTTCCAACTGTTGTATTTTTTTCATTGAAAAAAATTTGATTAATTTTTCTAGAATATATTTACATGCATAAAAAAAAATTGTTTAACCTGTGAAAAATTTTCCAATATTAAAAATATTTTTAAATTTAAAAAGTCACTAATGCTCCAGCATTTATAAAATTATGGAATTCGAAAGCGATAAAGAATTTCAAATTTGATTTTGATCATGTAAAAATTATTTTAAAATATTTGAAAAATTTGATAAAAGTAAAATTTATTTGGAAAATTTTGCAAATTTAATGAAGCTGTCTGCAGTTAAGAGTCTTAACTTAAGACTAAACTGATACAAATGTAATTTAGCTTCAAAAATATTGGCTTCGAAAAGAAGCGTGTCAGGGAACCAAAGACATTTAATAGTGTTGGTAATCGACTCCAATCGATTGACAAATTTAATAAATCGATTAGTTTTTCTTAATCGATTATTAAATCGATTAATTTTTTTTAGTCGACTATTTAATCGATTAATTTTTTTTAGCCGATTATTTAATCGATTAGCTTTTCTTAATCGATTATTAAATCGATTAAATTTTTTCAGTCGATTATTATTTTAGTCGACTATTAAATCGTATAATTTTTTCTAGATGACTATAATACTTCTAATTTATCTCGAAATTAAAATTTAGGAAGACAAAAAATATTATTTTTTAATATAATAGGTTTTTAATTGCTATAATTTCGAGATAAATTAGAAGTATTATAGTCATCTAGAAAAAATTATACGATTTAATAGTCGACTAAAATAATAATCGACCAAAAAAATTTAATCGATTTAATAATCGACTAAAAAAAATTAGTCGATTTAATAGTCGACCAAAAAAATTTAATCGATTTAATGGTCGACTGAAAAAATTTAGTCGATTTAATAGTCGACTAAAAAAATTAATCGATTTAATAATCGACTAAATAAAGTTAATCGATTAAATAATCGACTAAAAAAAAAATAATCGATTTAATAATCGACTAAATAAAGTTAATCGATTAAATAATCGACAAAAAAAATTAGTCGATTTAAAGTTAGTCGATTATTGAATCGATTATTGATAATCGATTGCCAACTCATTATAGCATTTAAAAAGTTTACTAATTTTTAGTTGAAAAAAATTATAAAGCCATTTAAATTCATAAAGCATTTATGTAGCAAATTTATTTTAGTGGAAATAAAGCAATTTTAGTTACATTAAAAAATTCTAGACAATTTTTATGCCTGGCTATTTTATTAAGTTGAAAAACGGTATTTTACTTTTTCGAAAAATTAAATTGTAAAATACTTTTGAAAACTTAAATTTTGATAAAAACTCAAATCAAATAAGATTTTTTATTACACTAAGAACCAAAATTTTGATAGTTAAAACTAATAAAAAAAATTGAATATTTTTAAATCCATTGACGTTATTTTGTGGAAAAAATTTTTGGTAAATTTATGCAATGTTTAAGTTTATAACTTAAAATTCTAATTTAAAAATCTTTTAATTTTGTTTTAAATATTTTTAAAAACATTTTTGATATTGTTGTATCGATTAGTTGATAACAGGAATAGATTACCACCTGACGTATTAGCAGCAACATCAATAGACAAGTTTAAAAATAAACTGGGTGATTTTTTAGCGTCAGATAAACTACAATTAAACAAAACTTATTCTTTTTAGTTTATTTTTCTTTTTTTTGTAATTCGTTTTAGCTACCATAGTGAGACTTGTTTTGTCTTGCTCTACAGGCTAATACCTGTTGGAGCTCATATTATTATTATTATTATTATTATTATTATTATTATTATTATTATTATTATTATTATTATTATTATTATTATTATTATTATTATTATTATTATTATTATTATTATTATTATTATTATTATTATTATATCCGTTTAAGGCGTTTACTTAATTTGCCTGAAAAAAAAAAATTAAATTTGCCAAAAAGACATCTAAAATCATCGGATTTGATTATTGATTTGATTTATAAAGAGGATATTTACTCAGTCTTTTACTGAATTTAACAATAAAAATTTAAAAATTCATATCAGAAATATTTTAAATTAGAAATTAAAATTTGAAATTTTTTTTTAAATTAAATTAATCAAAATATAATATAATTGATACATTTTTCAAACAAATTAAATAAAATTTTTATTTTCTCAAAATTTCGAATAAAACATTTTTAAACTTTAATTTGATTTTATTTAGATAGAATTCCCAAATAGAGTATGATTCAAATTCATACACGTTTAAAATCCAACTTTAGTTGCAATCTTGAATTATTTTTCTAAAATAAATTTTATTCAACTCTGGTCCCTTCATTACCATTTCTAACCTTGACATAGATTATGAAAAAATATTAATTTTTTTTGTAAACAAAAGTTATGCAAAGTATTCCACAAAACGAATCGCAGTTTTACGACGAATATAATCGTTTATCCTCATTTGAATTGTGTATTACATCCCAAGAACTTGTGCAGGAACTTATTGCTAAAACATCCGATTTGGACAGTTTGTTCCGACCATTAATCATATCCTTGCTTTACGGTGATCAAAATAATTATCTTTTTCGTAAAAACAAGACCGAAGAAACGCTAAGAAATTTTGATCTTATTTTCACACGACTGAGAACCATCGGTAGAATTTTGCACCAGCGAAAAATCAATCCTAGCTTTAAGCAACAAAACGGAAGTGATCCCAATAGATTGGAACTTTACCAAGCTGAAAAAGAAAATTTAATAGCCCAAATAAAAACAAAAAATACCTTCATTAAAGAAGCTATTGATCGTGTATCAGATATTATATGGCAAATTAATTCAGTACAAACTTTAAAACAATAAAAATGCTTTTTGCTCTCAAAAATCTAAACAGTACAAATTTAATTATTAAATTATGCTATAGAAAAAACTTCAATACATTTTACTCGAATTTAAAAGCCCTACACTCTCGGCCAATTATTAAACCGAACAAAAATAATCTAAATTTTTTGACATCTTTTATCAGAAGTGCAAAATCTTCGATCAAAAATGAAAATGTCAAACAGATCAAAAAAACTGAAATAAGACGTCTTTTGTCTTTGGCTAAACCTGAAAAAAAATATTTAGCAAGTATTAATTTAATAAAGATTATTTAAAAAAAATTATTTTATTTTATTTCTTAGTGGCAGTTTTACTTTTGGCAGTTTCCAGCGGCGTGACCATGGCAGTTCCATTTTGCATTGGAAAATTAATTGATTTTATTCAATCGGGAAATAAAGAAGAAATGAAGGAGAATTTAAAAAAAATGACTTTAATAATGGGAGTTATATTTCTGGTTGGAGCTTTTGCCAATTTTGGTAGAGTCTATGTAATCCGTGCATCAGGACAAAGAATAGTGACCCGTTTGAGACAAAAACTTTTTCAATCGATATTGTGTCAA
Organism: Brachionus asplanchnoidis; assembly: GCA_025491095.1. Taxonomy (NCBI): domain Eukaryota; kingdom Metazoa; phylum Rotifera; class Eurotatoria; order Ploima; family Brachionidae; genus Brachionus; species Brachionus asplanchnoidis. Next base: position 4,054,470 of record JAILYF010000006.1, read on the forward strand.
GACATGGCATTTTTTGACAAGACCAAGACCGGAGAACTTGTCAACAGACTGTCGACTGATGCCGAAGTAGTCGGATTGAGTATTTCTCAGAATTTGAGTGATGGTTTGCGGTCAGCCATTCAAGTCTCTGCTGGTATCGGAATGATGCTCTATATGTCCCCTCAGCTCTCGGCCTATGGCCTCAGCATCATTCCGGCAGTCACTGTTTTTGCCATTATTTTCGGCAGATACATCAAAAAAATATCCAAACAAGTTCAAGATGTTCTTGCATCTGCTACTGATGTAATTAAAATTTAATAAATTAAAATTTTTTAAATTGCGAATTTCAAATACAAATTGAACAAATATTTTGTTTCTTTGTTGCACCTTTTTTACCAAAAATAATATTTCTCATGTATAAAAAGACAAAAAATAAAGAATTAATAAGATTTAAATAGATTATTTATTTGATTTATTAAACAAAAATAAAATAAAAATATTATTTCAGGCGAAAAGGTGCAAAGAGTTATTGCAGTATTTTTCTAATATTTTTTATTTAACTTTAATTTTAATTTATCAAAGAATGGAGCAAAAAACTTAAAGCAAAGCAAAATTTTTTTTTTAAATTTAAAAATTAAATGATAATTTTGAAAAATCTAAAAATTTTAGCATGGAATTAAAGTAAAAAGTTAAAAAAACTTAACAATAAATACTTTTTCTATCGATATCAGATATATCCTTTTAAATTTAAAGAACTTTAAAATTTTTTGATTGAATTTACGTTTAACAAATTATGTTTAAAAATGTTTATCATTTATTTTTAAAATGATTGCTAAAATTTGAAACAAAACTTTTGTTTAATTTAATAAAACATTTTTTCCTACAGTTTTTGCTCCAAACTTCACCACCTCTCAAAAAATAAAGAATTTTTGTTCAACTTATATTTTAAATTCACTCTACCAAATTTTTTCTTTTAATTTAATTTGAATCTTTAAGGTTGCCGAAGAAAAGTTAAGTAACATTCGAACAGTGCGCGCATTCGCCCAAGAAGATAAAGAGATCAGCTCTTACATGAAAAGCATCCATGATGTTTTGACCATGAAATACAAAGAAGCTTTTGCAAATGGAATTTTTTTTGGAACAACTGGTCTTTCTGGAAATTTGATCATTCTTTCTGTCTTGTACTATGGTGGAGTTTGTATTACCGAACAAGCTATGACTGTTGGAGACCTGTCAGCTTTTATGATATATTCAGCTTGGGTGGGCATATCCATGGCCGGTTTGAGCTCATTTTACACAGAACTAATGAGGGGTATTGGCGCCAGCACTCGCATTTGGGAAATAATTGACCGCGAACCAGCAATTCCGATTGTGACCAAAAATAAATTGAATTTAAGTAGTGACATATTTAAAAATGACATAAAATTTGAAAATGTTTCGTTCACCTATCCGACAAGAAAAGAGCAGCCAATCTTTAAAAATTTAGACTTGGTCATTCCAGGGGGTAAAGTGTGCGCAGTAGTTGGTCAAAGTGGAAGTGGAAAGAGCACATTGGCTTCTTTGCTATTAAGACTATATGATCCTGATGAGGGCTCAATAAAAATTGATAATCATGATATTCGGCTCATGTCTCAAACATGGTTAAGAAATCAAATAGGAACTGTGCCCCAAGAGCCGGCACTTTTTTCCATGTCAATTAAAGAAAACATAGCTTACGGTGTGCCAAATCCAGAAAACATCACTTTAGAACAAATTTACCAAGCAGCTGAGCAAGCAAATGCATTTTCATTTATTCAGCAGTTTCCGGACAAATTTGACACTTTGGTTGGTGAGCGAGGTTTAAACATTAGTGGTGGTCAAAAACAAAGAATTGCTTTGGCAAGAGCCATTTTGAAAGATCCTAAAATTTTACTTTTAGACGAAGCAACTAGTGCTCTGGACTCGACTTCGGAGTTTTTGGTGCAAGAAGCCTTGGAAAGAATAATGGTAAATCGAACTGTGATTGTAATAGCTCATAGATTGTCAACAATTAAAAATGCTGATTTAATTGCGGTCATTGACAAAGGCCGCATCGCCGAATTAGGAACTTATAGAAATTTGACCCAAAGCAACAATGGTCTGTTTAAAGAACTGGTCTCTCGGCAAACAATAAGAACAAATTCTGATTGAAAAGATATATTTTTTAAAGTTTATTAGCTAAATAAATTTTTAATGCGATAAGGTTTTTTTATTATTTTTTGAGATAAATTTCCTGGATGTTAATTTCCCGGAAGTGACAAAAAAAATTTCATTAAATTTATTAAATTTTTAAAGAAAAATGTCTTCTAAACGTAAATCAGCATTTTCAATTTATTCGGATAATCCGGAGGAATTAATGTCAAAAGAGTCAAAAAGTATGGACGCCAATGGTCATTCAAAGGCTAATTTGGAAGGAATTTCAAAAAGAACAAAGCAAATAAAGGATGCAAAAAAAATGAAGAAAAAGTTGTCAAACGTTTCTTCTTCTAAATTGACTGAAAGCATTGGTTTGTTCACTAATGGCAAAGAAGCTGCATCAAAAGAGTTCAAGACTGTAGGCAAAGATTTTGGAAAAAAGATAAAAAACAAGGATAAGAAAAAAATTAAGAAGGATTCAAAAAAGCTTAAAAAAGAAAAACCAGCTTTGGAGAAACCATTTAAAGTGAGAAAAATTGCCTGAAATTTCCAATTTTTAAATAATTTCTTAAGAATATAAAAAAAAAAAAATCGAATAAAACTTATGAAATAATCGATTTTGAAGACGATCAAGCTGAATATGAGCCAGTAATGTTCGACAGCAGACAAGAGGCAACTAATTTATTCAAGAGAATAATAGCCCCGGTTAAAATAAAGGATTTTTTTAGGTAACTTTTTATTTTTTCTTGATTAAAAATTGGAAACTTATTTTAATTTTTCTACGTAAATTAAATATCTATTTTATTATCTAATTATTTTTAATGATTTAATTAACTACTTTAATTTTTTATTAAAGTTTTTAGATTTTGATTTCATTATCATTATCAGACCAAATATAAGATTAATTTAAGAGTTCATCAGAGATAAGAAATTAACTAGGTGGAAAATTTTTATTTTTTAAATTATTTTTTTTAAGACCATGTAACGATTTTGACTAGTCTATGAATTAAATTTTTTAATTTTTTTTTCACTAATTCGTAGTTTTATCTAATTATTCTTTATTTCAGGCCAAAATTTGAATTGCTAAAATATTAGGAAACTTTTGTGGTGAGTTAAAATTGTAAAATTTAAGTTTAAATTAATTTGCAATATTATCTAAAATTTTTTAAATGTTTAAAATAGAATGAAAGACTCATTTCCTTAAATTAAAAATTATGCTTTTCAACGATTTTATTGACTTTTTGGTGTTAAATTTCATTTAATGGCCAATAAAGTACAACAAATTAGGCATCTATTCAATATTATGTTTAATATCATCTTTTAAAAAAAATTCCGACAAATTAATTTATTTTTTATTAATTTTTTATTGACCTAAAATCCCAAAAATCTCAATAATTTTTAATTTTAATTTTAATACCTGAAAAATAAAATTTAAAAAGAGATACAAGCTACGAGATTATTGTAAAAAAAATTAAAAAATTTATTGAAAGACCATAGTGTTTAAAAAAAATGATTGTAATATTAAAAAAAGGCTGCCAGATGTAGATTATTAATAAATTTTTTTTCCTGATTAATACTAAGTTAATTAGTTGATTGAATTTAGAAAAATTTGAAATAAAAATATCTTAGTTTTTTTAAAAAAGCTCTTTGTCAAAATAAAATAAAATTAAATACATGAATAATACAAATTAATGAAATACTAAAAATAAAGATTTCTGAACTTAGATGTTATATTTCATGCTATTTTTAAACTAAAAGAAGAAGGTTCATCTTGATTTAGAAATTTTGTAGAGTGTTCACAGGTAGTGTGATCATACCCAGGATATGATTTTTGTTTCAACATAGTAAAGTGAAAACACTTTTATTTGTAAACTTAAAAAAAAAAGTGTTAAAATGTCTAATCCATTTGGATTAAGGAACATTATTATGTAATTAAATATCAAATTAAATTAAATTTAAAAATAAAATTAATATATTAAATTAATCCAATAATTAAGAAAATTGATGAATAAAAATAATCGTAATTTAAAATTTTATATTTTTCTAATCTGTGTTTTTTTAAGTGATTATTGGGAAAAAAAGCCCATGCTAATTAAAAGAAACAAAGAAAGCTATTACAAAAGTTGGTTCAGTTGCGAAGAGTTCGATTGGATTCTACGAAATGTAACAATTCGTTTAATTAACTTCATTATCTAATTCCATTTTTATTTAGCATAGCCTTGAATTTACCACCAATATTGATGTGGTCACATATATTAACCATGAAAAAAAAAAACATAACCCTGATGGACGAGCATACGCACCATTGTATTTTTTTTTACATCATTCTTATTTTTTTTCAATAACCATTTATAAACATAAGAGTTTGGGACTTTTTTCAGCAAGGCTGCTCTATTCGGTTACTAAATCCCGCCACTTATTCTCGTAATGTTTGGAAATATTTATCTGTACTACAAGAATTATTTGGTTGTTGTGTTGGATCAAATGTGTAAGAAAAAAATTAAAGACCGAAGCATTTATATTTTTATTCTAAAATTAGATACTTGACTCCAGCTGGAACTCAAGGCTTTGCACCTCATTACGATGACATTGAGGCTTTTGTTCTTCAGCTTGAAGGCAAAAAAAGATGGAAAGTATACAAGCCATTGAATGAAAATGAAGTTTTGCCTCGTCTTTCTAGCCCTAATTACTCCCAATCTGATCTTTCTGATCCCATTATTGACGTTACTTTGGAAGCCGGAGATCTGATGTATTTTCCACGAGGATACATTCACCAAGCCTATGCCAATGATGACACTCATTCACTGCACATTACAGTATCAACTTATCAAAAAAATACTTGGGGAGATTTTTTGTCAAAAGTTGGCATTTTTATTTTATTTTTAAATTTTTTTTTTAAACAAAATTTCAAAGCTTTTGCCAGGTGCCATTGAAATTGCAATGCAAGAAAATGTAGAATTCCGTAAAGGACTACCAATTGATTATCTAATGAATAATGGAGTAGCTTTTGAGGATCTTGTAAAAAATGACAGCTTTATATTTTAAATTCTAATTAAATTTTATTCAGGATAATGAAAACCAAAAAAAATTTAAAACCAAAACTTCCATATTAGTTAAAGAACTAGTCAAGTATTTGCCAATTGACGCCGCTGTTGATCAGATGGCCAAAGATTTTATTCATCAATCGCTTCCGCCGTGCCTAACTGAAGACGAAAAATCTCGCAGCATCCACAACCATGGCGAACGATGGAACACCACAAAAAGCAGAGTTGAAAATATATCTGAGATCGAGCCTGATACGTCCATTAAGTTAATTCGCAGAAATTGTTTAAGACTTGTAGTGGAAGAAAATTCATGTTTTGTCTACCATAGTTTGGACAATGGTAAAGTTTGGTGTGAAAAAGAGGCTCAATATCTGGAAGTTGAGAGTGAGGTTGCGCCAGCCATTGAACATTTGATCAAATTTTATCCAAAATATGTCACTGTTGAAGAACTTCCATTGGATACAATTGAAGAAAAAGTAAAGAGAAATAAAAGTGTAAAATTTTTTTATTAAATTTTTGTTTAGATATCTGTTGTTCAGTGTTTGTATGACAAAGGTCTTATAGTAACTGGCGAGCCTTTGCACTGTGATCACGAAGAAACTTCAGAGACCGAAGAGTCGGAAGAAGAGAAAGAAATATCGTTTTCTAAAAATTATTTCCAAGAAGAGGAATCTATTGATGAAGAAGAGGACGAAGTTGATGAAGATGGATTTAATTCGGAAGAATTTGACCATGAGGCGAAAAAGGGAGAAAATGGAAATAATGAAAGTGATTTAGATTCCGAAGAGTCTCAAGATTTAGAATAGAAATTAATAAATTTTTTCCCGAAATTCCAAGACTAAATTAAATATATTAATTGTTCTCAATTATTCTCGGGAATGTATTTACATTTACTTATTCTTAAATAAATTTTGTTTAATTTTTTGAAATTAGAAAAAAAAAATTTTTTTTAAACATTTTTATTAATTTAAGTTTAAGAAATAAATTCTTTTGGTTTAGATCAGACTTGTGCGTAAGTCAAAAATTTAAGTCATTTTTAAGTCAATGACTTATATATTTTTTTAAGATATATTTTTTTAAGGTTAAGTTACTTGACTAGACTTAAGAATTTTTTTTCGAATTATGAACAGTGCTTTAAAAATAAGAAAAAAATTTCTAGATCATAATAAATAGTTGAAATTTACTCTACTTGAAAATTTTAAGTTTTTAGTGTTTATTTTTTTAAATAAAATTTCTCTTAACTTCAAATTTTAAAAATTCATGTAAAAATTTAAAAGTCAACTCAGATGACTTAACTTTTAAAAAAAAATTCTTAGGTTAATTCTGGTTTAGATTATTACACCTTGGATCTTTTAATTCTTTCTTTTTCATCTTCGATTTCGTCTCTTCTTCTCGCTAGTGAATACTCAATATAGGATAAATAACCATCGTTATTAAAATCATCTTCCTTAAGTATCTCATCAATAATGTCTTCGAAATTTATCAATTAATAAAATTTAGTAAAATTAATTTTACAAATGTATACCAGTATAATACTTTATTTCCATGTCAAATGCCTCTCTCATTTTATCCCTATTCATGCTTTGGGAATCAATTTTTAGATCCTTTGCAAAATCCGAGTGTTTTATTGCTGAAAGAATTTCCAATCCGTCCAAACGCGAATCATTATTAAAATCATGTTCCCTTTTTTTAATTAAAATTTTTTCAATTAAAAAAAAAACTTACATAAAATAAAAAAATTCAATTTCTTCTGGAGAGAGTTCTTTTTTAAGGTCAATTTTTTCTTTTAAATGCTCCGCTACATGACTTGGTCAAAAAATTTTCTTAAAGATTTTAAAATTGATTCAATTTTACTTAATATCCTGAGCCATTTTGGAATTATGCATTTGTGGTCTTTGATTAGAATGAACATGTTCGTGTCCTTCATTTAATGACACAAAGTAACTCAGCAAAATAACCAAAATAAAATTCATCATGGTCGAAGCGTATTCAAAATAATTTTTAAATTATAGTTACTGATTTTTCATATTCTATGACACATAATTTATGTAAGAAGAATATTGATTTTGTTTGGTACTTCTCTAATTAAAATTATTAAAATAAACGTGATTTTTAGTTTATTAATTAAAAAAAATAATAATTAAGTTATTTTCAGTAAGTCGGAGAGTTCATCAAAAAATGTTTATCAAACAGTTACATAAAATGATTCCAAAATAAAGGTTGGATAATGCTTCGGAAATCGATTTAAAATTAAATATTCTCAAAAATTATTTAAATCTAAATTATCCTCTCAAGTGAATGATTTTTTCGGAAAAATTTTTCAATTAAAAACACATTTAGAAAAAATGATGAAAATTGTCAAATAATATTTTTCAAAAATTTTGTTTTTAATAAATCATCTTTAAATAATTTTAAAATTTTTTGATTTCCGCTTTTTAGTTTTTATAAAAGGATGCATGTTTTTAAAAGCCATTATTAAGTAAACTGACTAAACAATCTAAGTAATAGAAAAACTGATTTAAAAATCATTTTGATTAACTATTTCAAATCACTAACAATGACTCAAAAACCAAAAGCTATTCCAAAAGTTTCGGATTTAGGTGAATTCGAAGAGATTACATCGAATGGTTTGGCAGTTGTTATAATTTCGGCTAGCTGGTGTGGAGTTTGCCGCTATTTTGAGCCGACTACGGCCAAATTGGCCAAAGAGTATACGAATATTAAATTTTTAAAAATTGATCTGGATGAAGCAGAGGAAGCAATGCCAGACGCAGTCGAGCATGTCTGTACAGTACCACATTTTGATTTCTACCAAAATGGCGAAATAGTTGGTGAGTATTCAGGATCCAAAGCAGATCAACTAAAAATTGCCATTGAGAAATTCAGATTACAATCAAAAGACGATAACCAAATCTAAGATCAAGTACAGACAAGAACTATTGACAACAAAATATGAAAAATATGTTTTTATAAATATATATTTTACCCCATATTTTTTTTAATTAAAACATCAGTTTCGTATTTTTTTTAATGGCTTGACCAGTTATCTTTTTGTATGTAACAGAATTTTTTAGACACATTCGTATTTTGTGTTTTTTATTGAATATTGTTTTAAAATTTTTAAAAATAAGAAAAAACAATAAAATTTAATATGGAAATATTTTTCTTTAATGAATTAACTTTCATTAGTTTTTTAATTGGCTTTCAAGAAAATTTTAATTAAATAAAAAATTGAAATTTCAGATAAATTAAGATCATTCACCGTTTCTTTACTGAACTGTGGTTGTTTCGTAAAAATTATATTTTGGTCGGTTAGAGAAGGTGGATTTTTGTCTGATGTTCAAGAATTTATACAGTTTTAAAGGAACATTATAAGAGAAAAATTTATATTTCAAAAATCTAATTTACATTTTTTTTTTTAAGATGAAGAATAAATTTAAATTTAAATGTTTATTTTTAGATTGCAGCATTTTCAGAAAAATTTTTATAATTAAATTTTTTTTTAAAATAAATATTAAGATTTCCTTTAATCTTTCTTTGAGAGAAAATTTATTGTAAAAAATTTCAATATATTTAGAAAATTGACAATTTGTGATCTTATCAAAATAAGCGAAAATGGCAAAATAACAGATCAAAATTTTTATTGTAAAATAATTAGATAGAATCATGCAATTTTATCAAGCTTCCGGGTAAAAGACTACTATAAGAGTATTTTTGATGCATTTAATTATTATTTAACAAATTTCGTCAACACATTATCAACTATTGTGCATCAATATGTAAATCATAGAATAAACCACAAATAAATTCCATTTTTAATTTTTCAAAAGAAGGATTTAAATATATTAAATAAATTAAATTAATATGCTACATAGAAAATTTCTAAATAAAGCTTGAACAAATTTTAATCAAGAAAGAGAAAAAAAAACTTCTTTTTAATTCGAGACTAATATACATACGAAAAATTTATCAACTAAGAATGCTTTTGAACAAATATGAAAACTGCTGAAATAATTTATGTTATCAATATCTAATTGATTGATTCTTGCTCTAAAAGCTAAAAAATTTAAATTCTATAAGTTAATATGTAATCAAATAAAAACAGTGAAAAATTTACTAAACCATAAAAATATTTCCGCTCTGTTATTTCCTACTTTATAAATAAAATTTTAATAAGTCTCACCCAAAATTCTCTGACATTTAAATTTTTATATTTATTATTTCTAAAGAATAGGAGTAATGAAAAATAAAAGAATGAATGATGCCCTGGTTTATATTAAATATGCATTAACCCTTAAATGTAAAATAAATAAAAAAATCAGTTTTTATTTAATTATCCTTTAAAAAACATGTTAAATCAGATACTCATTAAGCGCAATTAGAGTTTGTTTTGTCATTTTTATCCATTTAATATCTAAAAGCTAAAAAATTCTTTAAAAATTTAACAATTATCTTGTCACGCGGCATTTAATTAGGACTTAAATTTAAAATTTTTTTTGATTTTATTATTTAATTTTCTTCCTCATATAAGAGTATTTTTTTGTTTGTTTTTACTTTCTAAATAAATCAATAGCTAATTTAAATTTTACTTACTTGAAACTATTTCCGAAAATTTCATCCTTTCGAGGATATCCTTAATTTAATTTACAAAAGGATGAATCCATTAAAAAAACATTTATTTTTAGGTAAATTATTTACACACATTTTGATACCAAAATAAGCTAATTTAGCCATATAAAGCAGAATATTTTTTGAAAAATTAACAAAAATGAGTCGAAATTCAAAAAGTCTGGTCAAAGTTTCAAATTTGGATGAGTTCGAAAATATGATACTAGAAGGATCAGTCATAGTGAACATTTCAGCTTCATGGTGCGGAGCATGTCGTTTTTTTGAGTCAATTTTGACCAAAATAGCTAAAGAATATTCGAATATAAAGTTTTTAAAAGTTGATCTTGACGAAGCCGAGGAAACTATGCCTGATGTAATAGAACATGTTTGTAACATACCTCATTTTGATCTATACCATGATGGCATAAAAGTTGCTGAGTATTCTGGTTCCAAGGCAGATCAGCTAAAAATTGTCATTGAACAATTAAAATCAAAGACAATCAACGAAAATGAGGTTGATCCCAGCAGCCCAAGTTTGGATAATTCTAATGGATCAGCAAAAGATGAAAAAATACATCAAACAAATTTAAGTCAAAACAATAATGAAGAATTTAAGAATTATCAAATTTTGGAAGAAATAAAAAGCCCAGAAGCTGAAGATATAAAAAATGATGAATTTTTAAATGATCAAGCAAATAACAAACTAAATGGAAGTGATTTTGAAAAATTGGACTCGGATTCAGAGCAAAAAAATGAATCTTCAAACGCCCTAAATAAGGAAATAAGCCTAAAGCCTTTAATATATAAGCCTTTGGAAATCATACCAGATAGTAAGTTTGTTGTTGATATATCGGACACAGAACAATACAAAAAACTTATTTCGGATGGTGTTTCTTTGGTAAATATTCACGATCCATCTTGCCCTCTTTCAGTTTACATAAGCACTCATTTTAATCAATTAGCAGACCAAAATCCGGAAATAAAATTTTTAAAAATTCATGTAAAACATGTTGAGGAAAAAATGTTTCCTGAACTTGAGCATATTTGTGCTACACCTCATTTTGATCTGTACAAGAGTGGAAAAAAAATAGAGCAGTATTGTGGTTCCGATGAGTTCAAATTAAACGAAGCTGTTATCTTATTAAAATCATTGCTTCTTAATAAGTCTGATGATGGGGAAAAAATTGTGGAAATTCCGTCCGATGATTCAGTTACTAATGGGAAAGAACAAAAAAGTGAAAATATGAAACTAATTAATTCTTATGAACCATTCAAAGAAACTACTTTAGTTGGAGCATCGCTGGTTCACTATTCGGCAGACTGGTGCAGACCTTCTCTCTCTATTCAACCAATTTTGGAAAATTTAGCCATCCAAAATACAAATATAAAATTTGTTCAAGTAAATTTGGATAAAGCAAAGTTATTGATGCCAGATTATATTACTCATATAACTACCATTCCTTATTTTGAGCTTTATTATAGTGGAGAAAAAATTGGAGAATTCTTAGGAGATAATATAGTTAAAATTAAAAAAAGCATAAAATTGTTAAACTCCAAAATAAGTACCGATTAATAAAATTTTATTTTTTTTTGTTTGTTTTTAATTAATGTTTTATTTTTAATTTAAATATAATAAAGTCGATATCATAAAATTATTTTAAACTGAGAAGACCGAACTCGAAATTGAAATTTTTTAGAAGATTAATTTAAAAAAAAAAACTTTGGTTAAATTTTGAAAAATTATTAGATTTTATTTTAATGATCAGAATATATTTAATTTTTCAAAAGTGAAATAAAATTCAAAGATATTTGTTTATTTTAAAGATTCCTTAGGAATACTTTGGTAGTATTTGTAGAAAAAAATTATGCATGAATATTTTACTAAGTCTTACTTAAACTAATAAAATTTAATAAATTTTGTTTGTAAAAAAATTTGAATTTTGGTGGAAAATAAACTTAAACTATTATAATCGTGTAATAATGTAAACGGTGGTTTAAAAAAAATTGTTAGCATTTTGCTAGCCGTCCTGAAGGCAAAAAAATTCAAAAATTCAAATTTTCCTCTGAAATTGATCTCAGTCCAAGTGGCTCTTACTTGAGATTTTTTTTTTAAATGAAATGTTTTTACAAATAGTGACAGAAGGGTTAAGAATTTGAAAAAATGCGTTATCTCACCATTCCATCACATCACCATGCCAAACCGTCTCACACCATTCCAAATCATTCCATACCATCTAATACCATGCCATAATATTCCAATGAACAGTTATACTTATTAAATATTTTCTTTTTTAGGTCATTTACCCATTTATTCTTGTTTTCAGTTATTTTCTCAAATTTTAAACACTTAGTTATTAAATATTATTAATTTAATTTTTATTTTTTTAAATGATAAAAGTGTTTTTTCTTTATTCTTTATTATTATCTTTAGTTAAAGTTTATATTGTGAAACTAAAAATAATTGGTTCAAAAAAACTATTTCAAATGACAAATACATATATTTATTGATATGACTTTTTAAAAATTTTGTACTTAAAAAAGATATTAATTATTTATTCTCCTTTTTAATTGTGATTTTCTATATAAATTAATTGTTCTCTTAAAAGTGTCCTTTATTCAAATTGTTTGGCTTGGTAGGATATTGTATTTGAAGTTATAAAAGGGTATGGTATGACAAGACAGTTTCTTTTTTTGTACGAAACATTTTATTTTAGCAAGAATTACTTAAATTGATTTAAAATATTGTTTTCAAATAGCCAGAGATTATTAAGGAAAGGATTCAAATTTTATTTGAAAAAAAATCATTTGAAAAAAATTCGATCACAGAAAATTATTAATTGACAAATTTAATGAAATTATACAAATAAATTTTTAATTATTCTATTCAGCATATTTATTAAGTTTATTTTACTATTGATGTATGAATAGAAACCTGGGGGCATTGATAATTTTGGAACAAAGGACAAAAACAAAAATTTTAAATTCAAATAATTATTTTTTCAGGTCTAAAACTAGTTTTTCAAAATGTATCAGCTAAAACAAAATTTCTAACATTTAAATTGATGCCCATTTTAATTTAGTTCTTCAATAGAGATAAAAAAGTCAAAAGCGAATTTTGAATCAAACAAAAGCTAATAAAAGATAACTCTTGAAAAAAAAATTTTTTTAATTTTAATTTCAATTTTGTTTTAAAAAGAGTGTTAATGAAAAATAAATGTTAAAATAATTTTAGTTGTTTTATACAATCAAATTTTATTGACAAATATACACAATAATGGTATTTTTCATTTTTATGAAGCGTTTCGTCCTCTCAATCTTTTCATTAAATTGTTTTGGTTAACAGCTGCTTTTCTTCTTCTCTCCTTTTAAAAAATATGTAAAGGTAAATATTAATAAAAATCATTTTAATATAAAAATACCATTGGAGCTGTTCCTGGTGTTATGGAAACATCAAATATTTCTGAAATTCTTTTTTGAGGAGTATTGGCAGAATTCAATGTATTAAGCAAAACTGAATTTATTTCGGTCGTATCAAATAGACTAATATCGACATTCTTTTTATTAAACAATATAAAATAATATATATAAAACAATTTTTTTTGAACTATTAAATGAAACGACTAATTTGAATTTTTTATTGTATTTACAGTTTTAGAAATATTGAACTTCCTGATTTCATATCTTTTATTGTCATTAAATTATAATGGATCTATTTTTGAATAGAATATTTAAAAATAATTTTCTAAAAAAATTGCCACCCATTTTTTTTTATTAGAAATTTTGATCAAAGGCTTTTAAAGTTCTATTAATGCATTTCCAAAATATTGTTAGACTAGAAATTATTATTAAGGTGTATTTTAAAAGCTAAGTAAAACCGATAATAATATCTTTAATTTAATTTTTTTTAGTAAAAACATATTCTTTAGATCCTTGTTGTAGAAAATTTGGTGAATCAAAGATAAAATTCTGTAAAGAATCTCAATTAAAATCATTCAAGAGTTTTACAATTATATTTTCTAAAAAGGAAAACAATTTGACAAATCAAAATAAAACATCAATTCCAACTTTTTATAAAAATGCTTTAATTTATTTAATTAAATTGATTCAAAGCAAAATCAGCATTGTACAATTCGACTTGAATTATATGGCTTGAACTTGTTAACATGTAAATAATAAAGTTCTCATTATTATTTTGTTCGAGAAATTTTTTTGAAATCTAAAATTTTCTTTTGGTCTAATTTGTATCACTAAGAAAAAATCTTTTTTATAAAATATTATTCTTCAACAAAAAATTAAAATTTAGCAGAATAAGTTTTTTTTAAACAAACAAAAACACAAAATTAAACAGAAAATTTTTAAATATTAAACGCATGAACTTTCTTTAATTTTTAATAAAAAAAATTAAAACTCAAAACGTTCTGGTACTAAAAATTAAACAAAACACAGTCCCATCAGTAGCTTAGAACATTAAATAAGAAAATAAAACCTAAAAACAATTTTGATTAACTTAAATTTAATAATAAAGTTTTTAAAAAACAATCATCAGTCTGATCAGATGTGTCAATTTGATGAAAAATAGAAAGCCAATTCAGCTTAAAATAAAATTTTATGAGATGTTTCACAAAAAATATTAGAAAATACAAAAATGTAAAATTATTTGAATTTTGCCAATTTTACGTAATCTACCTAAAAATACGTTTATAAGAATACGATATTATTTTTGGGGAAATTTTTTCGAAATTTTTATTTAACTTTATTCACGAAAAAAAAGAGTTTTTACAATCTAACTTTTTTTTCAAAATATTTCCTATAAAATATTTTGCTTATATGCAAAGTAAGTAAATTTACGTAAATTTATGTGAATTTAATTTAGGTGTTTGTGATAAATAGTAAATTTAAAGGTAAACTGAAGTTTTGTACGGTTGTTAGATTCATCATTTATAATTAATTTACAAAGATACATTCGGTATATCCTACTACATTCGGTAACACCAAAATAAATTTTAAGTTATTAATAGTTGTAAAAAAATAATCGAAAAATCGAATAGTACAATCTTACAAGGCTTTAGATTGCCAAATTTGATCTAAAAAAATTTATTAAAAAAATTTTCGTAAAAATTTAAAAAAAAAGCCGAAATTTTTAGATGTAAGTGGCAATCAATTTGATTAAAAATATTTTTTTGAATATTTTGGAATGATGAAGAAAATGTTTTTTTAACATTTTTATTTCTTATTGCCAAAATTTTGCAAAATTTTTCCAGAATTATTATTTCAATGAGTTAAACAATTTATTTGATTTTTTGCTACCAAATTTTCACTAAGTGAATTTAAAAAAGTTAAGTATTTCATTTTCGCATTGATTTTTTAAGTTATGATTTACCTAAAATCCAAAAGAAATCAATGATTTTTATTTTGGCCTGAAAAATGTAATAATTAGGCAAATGAAGTACCAGAAGATGGAAAAATATTTAGAAAAAATCATTCTAAAGTTAAAAAAAAATAAATTTCAATAGAAAAAAGTGTCTAACTTTCAAGTACCGTCTTTAAGAAATTGTCACTTTATTAATAAAAGGGTTATGACGACTTTGTGTTCAGTTGATCACCAAAAAATGTGATCAGTGGTATCATGACGACTTTATGATCATTTTGATCACAAAATTTTTGATCACCAAAGTTGTGATCAAAAAAAAATTAAAAGTTATTTAAAAAATTTTTTTATATCAAATTTATTTTTTTGTGATCAGTATGTAAACAAAAAAATATTTTAGGCGACTTCTTAAACAAAGAAAAAAATGACCCCTCATAAACGGATTTAAATGTCCCACGGGTTGTGCAACGCCACGCTAAAAGAATATTTTTTGCATCTTTACTCCGTTTACGAGTGTCCAACTTCATACTTTGGCCAAATTTTTTACAAGATTGTTTGGTACAAAATTGTTCACCAAGAATGAGTCCATATTCTAAAATTTTATGAAAAATTTTTTTTCCTTCTTCACCGTCCATTTTAATTTTTTCGAATTGAAATAAATTTATTATATTCTCAAAACTTAAATATCAGAGCTTTTTTTTCAATTTTGCTTATTTGTAAGTTTAAAACTATATGTAAAAAAATTCTATTTTTGAAATTAATTTTAATTTTTTGTGAAGATTATTTTTGGTGATCAAAAAATATTTTTTGTGATCGTTTTTCATAATTTTTTGATCACAAAGAACCTTACCGCACAATCATGTTAATTCTGCCCCCGTTTTTTATGGTCAAATTTTATTTTCTCGATAAAGAAAAGATGTTTTTCATAAAATTCAACATTTTTTTAGGTGAATAAATAGTTTTCAACCGATCTAATTTTTATCCTATCCTATGTTTTTTAATGAAAAAGCTTTGTCTCGAGAATCTATGAATATTTTTTTTATCTATTAATATACCTTGCATAGCTTAATGTGATGTATATCATAAAAAAATCAAAACTAAATTTTAATTTAATTCTGAACTTTGAAGTTACACAGAAAACGTTTTTTAACAGCGACCAACCTATTGAAAGTTGGAATTTGTTCACCAGACTCTAAGCTTCAAAACAAGCCCACGTTTAGGTTGGTCGCGATTGAAAAACGGCTGGGGCAAAAAATGAATGGATGTGTGGTATGGTTCTTTGGTGATCAAAAATTTTGGGATCAAAATGATCATAAAGTCGTCATGATACCACTGATCTCATTTTTTGGTGATCAACTGATCACAAAGTCGTCATGACCCAGACTTGTTTTTAAGTCACAGTTTTAAGTCTAAGTCACAAAAATTTAAGTCAAAGTAATGACTTGACTTAAATTTTTTTTCTTTTTTAAGTCAAAGTCTTGACTTGACTTTAAATTTTTTTTTTTCAAGTCAAAGTAATGACTTGACTTAAATTTTTTTTTTAAGTCAAAGTAATGACTAAATTTTTTTTTTTTTAAAAGTCAAAGTCATGACTTAAATTTTTTTTTTTTTTAAGTCAATAAACATATTTAATTATCTTAAATTTTTATTTTTTTATGATCTTTTAACCTCTTTTTTTTCAGCGTGGCAGTCCAAAATTCTGGCTGCCAAGCTGAACTGCTAAATTACCACCCGCCACAATGTTGACCCTATATTTGACTTCCCGCTTTTTTACCAATATTTTAAACTGTCCAAAATTTTGACCGGCTTTACTAAGCCTTTTTCTAAAAATAAAATTTTAAGTCATTGACTTGACTTAAAAAAAAAAAAAAATTTTAGGTCATTGATTTGACTTAAAAAAAAAAAATTTTAAGCCATTGACTTGACTTAAAAAAAAAAAAAATTTTAAAAACGACTTTGACTTAAAAACAACTCTGTCATGACCCTAATAAAATTTAATTAGATTACCTTGCTTATTAAAATAGGCATGTATCGATGTTTTAGCGTTTGTAATTCATACTCGCAGCTAGTCAAAGCCTGCTGTAGCTCGTACAGGAGCACAATATCAGATCTTAAATCATTAAAATTATCGCAAACAGTTTCAGTAGCTATGGGTTTATGTTCGATCTGTAATTCATCCAGCAATTGTTCAATAGCTTTTATTTTCTTCAGACCGACTGATTGTGGAAGCTTAGTCCTTGAGCTTCGTAGAGATACACCAGAAACTTTGGTATCTGGAAACTTAATTCCGGTTGACTCCGAAATTGGCTTAAATTTTTTGTTTTATTTTTTCAAGTGTAAAAATAAAAAATTTACTTTAAAAACAATTGGCTTTTTGGATGATTTAGACTCTGGGACACTTGATGTCACAGATGAAGGTGAGACTAGACCTTCGGATTGACTGGATTTAGATGGTCTATTGCCAATTACAACACTAATCGAACCATCATTTGAATTGACTGAATTTTTTCTTTGCTTTAGCTTGGATGGCTTAGGCAAAGCATTGGCAGTTTTGTTTTCAATTTGCTTTACTTTTAAATTGCTATTTGAAATTTTTGAATTTTCCAAATCTCCCGCGGCTGTCAGAAGCTTTGACACTTCTTGCTGCTTTTTTTCTCTTTCTTTTTTGCGCACTTCAATTTTTTTGAGCTCTTCAATCAAATAAATTTCCTCTTCGACTTGTTCTTTGGTCCTATTGAATAGCTTTTCCAATTGTTCCCGTCGTTTTTTCTCATGTTCCGGGTCAAATGCATAAATTTTTGATTCGTCTGTCCCACGTATTTTCTGCATCATTCCGGTTACTTTATAGAACCTGTCTTTGAGCTCATCAATAGTTCGATTTTTGGCTTGAAATTTTTCGGCGTCCCACCGATCATGCACCACGAAAAATCTTAAATCATACACTTGACAAAGTTCAAATAGATAATCGGTTTCCTCTTTGGTCCAGTTGTCATCTTTAAGATACGAAGCATACTCTGAATCTGTGTAGGTGGACAATTGAGCTTTTTTGTTGTATTTAGCGAATGGGTATTCTTTGTCAGGATCATCGTTTGCACATCGCCAATGGCAAAAAGTTGCTGAATCAGTCCTTGCCGGATTTTTGAATTCCATCCATCTCCACTTGCGAACGCCGTATCTCAACTTGGCTTTGGGATGCTTGTAAAGTTGTGGCTCTTCGGCTGGGATCAGCGGTGGTTGGTCGGGGTCATCTTTACTCATCAGACCCCATACTTCTCGATGTACGCCCTGGGGCCTTTTGATAGATTCGGCTGAGCGCTTTGATTTTTTCTTTTTTTTTTTTATTTTATTTAAGAATAATTTTCGATGAAAATTATTTATAGAATTTTACTTTTTTGATTTGTTTAGGCTGACTTTGTTCGCCAATTTCGAGAATATCTCTTACATCACTATTCATTTTGACAGAATTTGAATTTATTTTAAAGTATGAATTTATTTAAATGATCTTTGACAAAAAAAATCAAAAAATTAATAAATTTATTTTAGTTTTTTCTTTTCATGTACTTTTTTTTGCAAAAATTATATTAACTTTATTTCAGAATTTATTTTTCTAAAATAGAAGCGAAAATATTTTGATATTTCTTCAATTTTAATTTTTTTTCAATATAATAATGATAAAAATACAAAATAAAGGTAAATTCTAAATTTTAGCTTTTATAAGAATTTACTAAATTATCAATTCGTCATTCCCCTAAAAATTAAAAACAATACATCTTTTTTAGATGGTCCAAAAAATATTAATGTAGAAAAAAATATTTTAGTGAAATTATATTATTAATTTTTCTAGTGTAATGAAAAAATTAAAAAAATTATATCTTACTAATTTTAATAAGGATTTTGATATTTTAAATATCTTTTCATCTAAAGAGTTTTTATCAGTGTTGTGAATTTAAAATACAAACTGAACAAAAATTCTTCATTTTTTGAAAAATTAAAATTAAAGTTAAAAAAAATTATTGTAAAAAATACTGCAACATAGTGTAAAATACTTTGTTGCACCTTTATTACCTAAAATCAAATTTTTCTTTTTTCTTTTTTTTTGGTAATCAAATCAATAATCCTTTTAAATATTATTGATTCGTTATATTTTGTCATTTTTTAGACAATGAAAAATATTTTAGGTAAAAATGGGGCAACAAAGTATGTTGTAGTATTTTTTCCAATAATTTTCATTAACTCTAATTTTAATTTATCAAAAAAAGAAGAATTTTTGTTCAATTTGTATTTTAAATTCACAATACCTTTTTTATCCTTATTATTTAATAATTATGGACAAAAAATAAACGCAAACATTTGCTCATTGATCTTAAAAGTAAAAAATATTATAATATTCCATAATATTTTCTTATATTGTAATTTAATTTATTCAAGGCTATAGAAAACCAGTAATTTTTTGCAAATATTTTTTTTATTTGTAGATTTTCCGTGAGTGTTCCACTTAATAGTTACAAGAAAAAAAAGATCATTTCTTTGGAGCTAATACCACCAAAAATATTTAAAAAATTTTTTAAAATTTGATTTTATTAATAAATAAGCTCATCTTCCAATAATGCCATTGTCGATCTTCATGCTAGCCAAAAATTGAAAAATCAGCTTTATCATAAACATTATTTTTCTAACACCGCTTTAAAAGCCTAAAAACTTGGTTTTGGTGCTTTAAAAATATTTAATTTCCAAGACTTCAAAACGCAAAGATAAATGATGCATGATTCTTAATCTTGGAAGCCAACTAAATGCCGATATTTTCAATTTTGATTTTTAGAAAATCGACATAAAACTTTATTTTTAAGGTAACAATACTGAATTCCTGGGCTTCTTAAGCGATTTAAAAAAAACAAATATTTACGGTATTAATTCTAGTTTATAAATATTTGCCTAAAATTATTGAACATCTCGAAAAATTCAACATTTTATCAAGTGTAATTGCAAGCTGAAGTTTTAATTTTCTTTCCCGCCCTCTGTGGTGAACTTGGTCGGGTTAGAGGACCTATTTCCAAGTGTATACTTGGACGAAAAGTTAAAAAAAAAGGAAGTACAGCAAGTGAGGCGAAGGGAATTCGCAAGGAGGAGACAGAGTAAGATACAGAGTAGGAGACGATAGTGACGAAGAGGAAATGACGTCTAAAATAATAATTAAAAAAATCGGGTAGGAAAAGGAAAATGCACGGACGTCAAAGGCACAGAGTCGATCACGGAAGTGGATGGAATAAGCGAAAAAATGAAGTCACTGGGTGATGATATCCTCCTCCCTAAGAGAAAAAAATTTATTACGCGCTTTGGGCAAATTGAAGTTTGAGATCTAACGATCAAAATATAAAATGTTATAATTTTTTTAACAATAGAGAAAAGTTTGATTTTTTTCCATTATTTGACATGTAATGTCAAATTTATTTTCATATAAAAATATTTAAAATATCCTTTTTATTGAACTTTACAAAATATAAATTTTTTAATTTATTTTAATAAAAAAGACAAAAATTTTATGCATCTAAATTTATAATTTTTTTAAGTGGAAAAATAAAATTTTTTAGTTTAAATAAATGGATATAATTGTTATGAATTTGAATTTGCTTAATTAACTTATACTGAATTGTTTGAATTATTGATTGCTTTTGTTAAATAATTTATAGATCAATCATTTTGATATTAATTTAAAAAATGAACCGTCATTAGACATAACATGTCAAGTAATGGTTAGTATTTATTTTTTATAAATTATCAAAATTATTTGATTATTTAAGTTTTAAAATTTTAAGTGATTGTTTTGATATTAAAATTTGATTAGAAACTTCAATTTGCGGCGCTTTGAGGCAGCATATACCATTAAACATAAAAATAGTGAGGTCGTAGGATTGTCGAAAGTTTGCCTCAGACGAGTGGATGAAAACACTTTGGATCTAGTCCAAATAGCATTACTTAAGATATTGGACGTCGTGAAGGACCAGCGCTCAGAGGCGGTATTTAAAAAAATAATTCAAATGAATCATCCATCTCATCATCACTTTTTTCTGATTTTTGAAGTTCAGAAGGTTGAAACACTAGTGCTCTCTTAATTTTTCCAGGTCTACCTTTCTTTCTATTTGCTCATAAAGGCACATTATTAGCGTTAAAATGCCACTAGGGTTGGTCGACCGGTTAAGAGTAACCGGTTTTGAACCTGTTAGAATATAAACCGGTAGAAATGTATAACCGGTTATAAAAACCGATTTAAGTGTATAACCAGTTTTTGAAACCGGTTAAAATAGATAACCAGCTACAAAAAACAGTTAAAATGTAAAACCGTTTATCGAAACTGGTTAAAATGTATAATCGGTTTTTGAAATCGGTTATTAAGTAAAACTGGTTAACATAATTTTTGTTTAAAATCGATTTGATTTTTTTAAATTTTAAAGATTAAAACCTTTTTTAGGTAAAAGGGAATTTTTTTTATTTCTATTAGTTAAATCATTTAAAAAAAATTATTTTAACTTGAAAAAAAAATTTTAATCTCTAAAATATAAAAAAATAAACTCGATTTTATACAAAAATTATATTTACCGGTTTTCTAGACCAGTTATGTATTTAAACCGGTTTTACATTCTAACTGTTTTTTAAAAACCGTTGAAAGAGAATCAAGGAGAGGAAGAGTTGAGGAAGAGTCGAGGAAGGTTCGAGGAACAATCTGCGTACAAGTTAGTTTTTATTCGTACTGTATGTAATTTTCTTTCCAAAATGGGCATGTACAGGTACTATTTTTCTATTCTCGCAAATCGATTTTGATTATTTGTATATACTTTTAGATCATTATTAACACCTTAAAAAGAAGAATTAATTTCTATTTTTCTAGAATTTTTTAATAGATTTGATTTTCCATTTTAACCTTAAATATCATTTGTTGTTTAATAATCTCTTTTGATATTATCGATAAACCCCATTATTTCATTGAAAAAATAGATAATTTTTACTTATCATGTTATTTTGAAACTAATCACTGATATCAGTTTTTATAAATGGATGCTTAAAATCTTTAAGTTTTTTTATATTAGAATCATATCTTGAATAGAATACATTTTCATTTTACGAACAAATAAGGCTATTTTTACGCTCTTTATCAACTCAAAATTCTTTCTGAAAAAGTTTTTTTTTTTGTTCTTCTTTTTCCACCTTAAAAATTTATTTAAGACCCTTTTCAATTTTTATCTCTAATGATTGCAACAAAACTTGAAGCTTGAATTGTTAAAAACACTTTTAAAATTCAGAATGTATAGCTTTATCATCATCGGTGATAAAACATTTAATTTTCTCTAGCTTTTTTCCATTTATTAAGTCACACTTTTTGTAATTTAAAAAACATATTATGTAATTTAAAAAATTTAAAGTTCTATTTATGTTTAAAATTTAAAATAACAAATGAAGTAATTTTCTTCAACTCCCAAACAATAAAATTAAAATAAATTATAACAAATAAAATGTCGGGGAACATTTTGGTTACATCTCCCCCCTTAAAAAATAAATTTTCCTAAAATTTAAAAAACTTAATTTTCTTTTGACATCTCCATTTTCATCATTACCCATCAAAACTCACTATCTGAGCCAAATATAAAAAGCATTTCCTCTTGGAACTTCCTCTTAGCCCCCCTTGGGTGCTGCAAGTTTATTGCAATGTCCATAGAAAATAGAGGAATTTCTTTTGTATTCGATATATCACATTTTTATAATTTTTTTTAATCGTACAAACCCCTCTCGGAGTTTTAAATATTTATGATAAATAGTCATAATTTTAATTTTATTTCTTTAATAAAGTATTTAGTTTATGAATATATAATCTTTATTTCAAATACCATATTGTGTAATTTAGACAAATATATATGTATTTATATATATTATATTTATAAATATATATATTTATAACAAATATATATATAAGAAATCTAGCAAGGCCCCAGAAGACCGGGGTCTGCTGGAGGGGTGTTACATTACTCCTTCGCCGTGGGAGAACGGCTCCCGACGTTCGTGGATTAAAAAAAATAAAAAAAACAAAACAAAATAAAAAACAAAAAAATAAAAAAACAACAATAAAAAAAACAAAAAATACTTTATTTGTGTTGCTTGTCAGTGACGTCCAGGATCCGAGCTGTGGCTGAAGGCGGCCGGAGACCAAGGTCTCTGCCCCGACCTATAACAGCCCCAAGCAGTGTGTCCAGGCGGATACTAAGCCTGGGGTCGGGGATCAGGTCGGTGGCGCTAGCAGGTGCCGAGAGGGATGCATCCGCTGTTTTATGTTGCTTGTTGGTTCCTTCCGTAGACGGAGCTCCCTACGAGCTCCGATCCACTGAGTTGAGATCTTTCGGTACTCAGCACGTTATATAGCTTTCCGGACCACGAACCATCAGTCTTCCATCGAACGAAGTGGACCGGATCATCTGTAGCAGCCACTGATTTTCTTGAATTTTATTCATGGTCAAGAACAGGAGGGGTGCGGGCCGCCTCTCAACCATGCGACATCTCAGCAGTCCTCCCCGTTCTCGACCACCATTCTCCCAGATCCACTCCTCAATTGCGCTACGGGTGACATTTCTCAAAGTAGATTTGGATTCTGCTCGGACCTCGGATGGGACTTTTCTTTCTTCGCACTGGCATCTCATTTTTTTTATTTATTGTAAACTTCTTTTTTATAAAACATGAAAATTTTTTTTTTTTTTCAACGTGGTATTGAGAGCACAACTTTCCTACAAAAAGTTTTTTTTTTTTTTTTCAATTATAAATATTTTAAAATTCCTTCCCTGATAATTAGATATATTGCAACCGATCTGGTGGTCTCCTAGATATTTTTGGACGCACTGTGTCTTCTGGTCAACCCCTGTTCAACCCCTTTTTGAGCAACATCCAATTTCGGTTCAAAAACGGAGGTATCCGTATCCGATTCGGGACGGTTTTCTGGCTGATTGTTGTCTCCATTCAGATCTAGAAAATCTCGATCCATTCAGTAACTGTCTTGGTTAATTTCTGCAGCGCTGCTATGCTCCTCGTTGGTTTCGGTAACTTGACTAATCGCGTCTGGCGACTATTCGGCTTGGGCGTCACCTGAACTATTCACTGATTCCTCGATCATTGTTTTATAGCAGGTGTTACTGGGGGGTTTAAAACACCTCTTTAACCTATTAGCGTGGACCAACTGTTTCTTCTGGCTGGCGTCTGCCCGCATCAGGTAATTATTCTCACTTATGACTTCGACAACGGTTAAAGGCCCTTTCCATTTAAGGCTCAGTTTCTTTGACACACCCTTTTTGTTCGCTTGTTTTAGCAAGTATACCCGGTCCCCGAGGGCGTAGCCAAAAGGCCTTACATTTCGCGTAGAATTTAAATTTACTCACTTCGACGTCTGCATTTTGGGCTACGGTCTCATAACATCTGAGCAAAAAATCGAGAACATCGAAATTAATGGCGGCTGGAAATGGAAACTACTGACAAGATGTTACTTAAATGAAAATTTACATTTGTAAAGACGTTGAATTCAAACCCTTATACAAGAACACTTATTAATGTATTACTCGAAGAGACCAAAGGAAATGAAGAAAAAATTAGCAAAAATTCAATTCAAAGTGAGCTAGAAGGAATCGTTACAAGTGAAATTGGAAGCAGCCAAGAACTGAACAAACTCTGTGATAGAGAAGTAAAAGAAATGTATCGAGGGAGAAAGGAATTAGAGGAATTATTGAATCATTAAGATACTGCTAAACACAAACTTATCTGATAGAAAAAAAAACAAATTCTTGAGCGACGGTTGCAGTCTTGAGAGCTATACTAGAACCTTGGAGATAAGTTCGTTGATTATGAATTTCTCTTATATTCATTTTCCTTTATGTAATCCTATTTAAAGGATATAAATCAAAGACATGTGATTTTAAAATAATTCTTATTAAAAAATGCAAGCTTATTCATTATAGACACATAAACTGTCCCTTTATTTTTTATTTCAATTTACAATTTATTCATTTTTTTCTTATTTTTGATTTTTTTTCATCACCCAAGAGCTGTTTTTTGAAATAAATAAAAATAATAATAATACTCCTAAACAAGCAGTTACCATCACCCAAAATTTTAGCTGGTTTATTCTCATTTAATTCGACACTTGTAAATTTTGACAATATTTCAAAACAAGTGTGGTCAATCAAATCAGATTTTGAAAGAACATTACATCTTCTCTGAATAATTGAAAATTTGTATCTATCTTTCAATTGATCATTTATTGGGTCTAGTGGAAAATGTGAACAATTGTTCACAAAAAAATGTGACCATGAGTATCAAGTCCAAAATGTGAACATGTTGCTCACATAATCTCTGGTCACATACTTGGTGACCATAAGCTGGTCACATAAAAGAAAAAGTTCACCAAATTTTAGATTAAAAAATAAAAATTAAATAATTTAAAAAAGAAAAAAATTTAAAAACACTATTTTATAATACTTAGATAAATTTTAACTCTTATTCGTTTACACTATGATTAAGCTAAAAATTACAATTTAGTTTTCATCATTCTATTCAAAATTCAAAAAAAAATTATTTAGTTGAAAAGTTAAAATTTAGGATGAAGATATTGATTTAAAAATTCTTAGACAAGTCTCTGCAATTGGTTTGGTACGGGCTAGTCGTAAATGTGAAAATAAAAAGTGCAAAATACATCTGCAAACAATGGAATTTAAATTGCGGAAAAGGAGTAAAGATGCTACTAATACAATAAAAAGGAATTGGAATTTATTTTTTTTTTTTAATTTGCATTTAAAATTAAACTTTAATTCTAAAATTAATGTTCACAAAAAATAAAAACTGGACTCGAAAATTTTTTTTATTTATCTATTTTGGTCACCAAATATGTGACCAGAGATTATGTGAACAAAATTTTCACATTTTGGACAAAATGTTCACATTTTAAAAATGTGATACTCATGGTCACATTTTTTTGCGAACAATTGTTCACATTTTCCACTAGACCCCATTTATTTTCTCTTTTATTTCTTCATACTCAAATAAATTATCAAAATGTCTTAAACATTCCTCAAAAGTAGCTTTCTAGTCTTTAAAATGAGAATCCAATTATAAAATAAATTAAAAAAAAGATACTTAGAAAATATAAAAAGATTTGCAACAATGGTTTTAAAATTGGCGAAGTAATCACAAAAAGCCATTAAAATTGATTATTAAATACAAAAAAAAAACAAACATCATGCATTAAGAGGCTTTTAATAAACTTAAATTACTAACAGTTTCGAATATACTTTTTGAGTTGAGTGAGAGATATGGATTGAGTATGGACAGGACTGAGTAATTCCATTCCTTTGGTTGTCGGACTGGTGAATACAAAGCGGGTTTCGAATCAAGATATTTAGAATTCCCGACTCAATTGTGTAATTGCTTCCTTACTATTTCTTCTTTTTTTCCTGAAGCCTCAACTACAGTACTGGTACGAAAAATTGATTTTACGTAATTTTACGTAAAAGTACGTAAAATTACCAAAGTAAAAAAAAGTAAATTTACCGGATTTTATAGAATTGTTTTATTGTTTAAAATTTACTTTTTTTACTAAAAATTACCACTATTAATTAAAATTTCACGTAAAATTACGTGAAAAAAAGTAATTTTTTTTTCCCAATCCAGGACCAAAAAATTTCAAAAAAAAAAATTTACTTTTTTTTATTTTGGTAATCTTACGTAAATTTACGTAATTTCACGTAAAATTACGTAAAAACAGTTTTTCGTAGCAGTACTGTATGTAAACACATGTGTAATGTCACTATAAAAATTAATTTTTTTTAAATTATCTCTTTTTAATTTCAGTTTACTTTACGCCATTTTACTTTATTTTTATTTTTTTAAATTTATTCTGAAGGAGCTTAAGCTCGGTACAGTAAACAAATAAATAAATAGTCTTGCTTTCCCGAAGTTTCAATTTTGTAAACACGTGTCGCAAGCTTCATCATGTTTTAATATATCTCTTTTTAATTTCAGTTTATTGTACCCTTTTAAACTTATTTAGATTTTGATTTTTTGATTTTATTTTACTTAACTTTTTTTTTAATTTTTCGATTTTACTTTATTTAATTTTTATTTTTTTTTGAAAGAGCTTAAGCTCGGTACAGCAAACAAATAAATAAAATAATTTTTTTTTATCATTGTGTTTTGAATTGATTTTGTTTTTATTTTTATTAAATTTGTGGGTAACTTTAATGAGGGCCTTTAAATTTTACTTAAATCAATTGAAAAAAATTAATAGATGCTTATTTTAATTTTTTAACTAAAAAATACTTGAGGCTAAAACAAAAAAAAAATACGGATAAAAACATTCCAAAGTATATTTTATTTTTATTCTTCATTCACTTTTGGAGCAAGATAGTATCTCAAATATCCTGCTTCTTCGTTCATCGAATTTAAAGTTTTATATTCAACCACTAAAATTTATCAATTTTAAAAATAAAAAATAAATTGAGTTGACAATTATCTTACTAAGAGGCACTTCTTCGCCCATGTTAAGAATCACTGTGTTCGATAGAGTTGATGCTTTTGTAAAGTAAATTAAATATCTGAGAGAAAAAGTCAAGCTCAAAGATTTGGTGATGTCTATTTTAATAGCAAATGCATCTTCATCATTATCACTCACTGTTGTTACCAATTTTAAGCGAACATTACCAGTCCCAAGATCGCCAGAAGTAATAAAATTGACACCTTTCTTTCCGCATTTAATTGTAATCGAATCGCCAATTGTAAATAGATCATGGCAAACTTTGCTAAATTCTGCACAAGCCATTTCAATTATACACGAGTATTCAGTATCGGGAATGAAAAGTCGCTCGATGTCCAAATTCATTAGTCTCAGTTCAAAACTGCCAACTTTGTGACCACGTCGCGATTCAAAACGAAAATTTAATAAATCTCCAGGATCACTGGCCTCCAAAATTAGAGTATCGTCATTCATACCACATTTAAGAATTTTAGCCATTGATACAATGTTTATGCCAAGAGATAAATTTTTTTCACATTTATATTGTTCAAATATATTTGATTTGAGATAAAAAGTGACCAACGAAACATGAGAAGAGTCCATTGCTTGTAGATGCATTCCGTTTTCATCACAGTCTAAAGTCGCCTCTGATATCAAGTCCTTTATTGCTTCTATGATTTTTTTCAATAGTCCAGCTTGCTTTATCACAGCATTCATATCTTTAAATTTTTTATTTATAAAAATGGAATTTGTATAATTTTTTTTAGAATTATTTAAATAACTTATTTTTAAAAAAATTTCATTAGCCTCGATTTTTACATACATTTAAAATCGAGAATTTTAAGTTTTTTTTTTATTTTATTTGTTGAAGAGATACGAGTTTTTTTTTTGTTGAAATTTTAATTCCAGAATTGTTCATGATTTTATTTATTCAAGTCTATTTTTTTCATATTTTTTTTAATATATTTCATAATAGATTATCCGACCGAAATTTAATAGAAATTTTGAGATTATTTTAGAAAATGTATGAAATCTAATTTTAATAAAAAAATGGGAAAGAGAATGAAAAAAGGAATTGACACAAAAAATGAAGATAAAATAAATTTTTCTATTTAAAAATAAAATTATTATAATTTAAAATATGTGCAATTTAAATTCAAAATGTTACAGAAAGAAAATAAAATATAATTTAGACTTTTCAAAATTTAGGGAAAATCCTAAAAAGTTAAATCGAACAAATTGCAAATTTCTTTTAGATTTTATAAATCATTTTTTTATAAAAATCCTGAGCCGCAATCTTTAATAAGCATTATCCGCAATGACTGCCATTTTAGCTTTGTTCAGTTTTTTGAGTTTTTCGATTCAAAAGAATTTGCCGATATAACTTTTTGAGCTGTTCATTTCTATCATTATAACAACCTTAATTGAAAGCTAAAAATTTCAACCAAATTTTAATTTATTTTAAAATTTACCGAGAAAACTGTTTAGTCTTGACTGTTCAGTGTTACAGTCCTCAATCATCACTGGGCCGTCATTCCATATTAAATCAAAACCTCCGATTCTCTTTTCTTTTCCATTCAACCTTAAAAAATTAATTTAACAAAAAATCTTTAAATCAAGATCCTTTTGCTACCTATTTTCCATATCAACTATAGTAAGGGTGTCATCTAATAAGCGAAATTTTAACTCATAATCTTCCTGACTACTGGCCGTCAAAGCAGGAGAAGCATTTATTTCAATTAACCACCTTTAAAAAAAAATATCAAAAAGCTGATAAAAAAGATTTTAAAGCTTTACGGCTTTAGATCTGAATCTAAAAGAATGTCGTATCCGTAAAGCTCAAAGCAATGCTTATCATTTATTATGGTTTTTTGAACGCTTTGTAAACTTTTTATAAATATTTCATCCATGAGTCTAAACATTGTTTCAACTTCTCCGAGTCCATGTTTAGCAATTAGGTATTGTCTCAAATTCTGCATTGACCACTTGGCACCTTTATCAGGATCATAATTTGGAGCTTGCTTTTGAATTGCATTATTTGTTATATGAACATCTAAAGCATTTAAAAAAGTTATTTAACTCATAAAAAAATATCTTTGAAAAAATGTACAAGTATCTCCAATGCTATTTAATGAAAATCTAGTTCCAGATAACCGAGCAAACCCTTCTCTATAAAGATATGCTTTTAGCGGGTTAAACTTAAAAAATAAATTATTTTTTATTTTAGTTTTTTTTTCTAATTTACCGTAGTCACAAGTACATAAATTCTCATGTCAAATTTTTTGCCTCCTATTAAATATGGATTTGACAGATAGCGCTGCACAACATAAATTTCCGGAGGATCTTTAGATAGATCATTTAACTTTTCAGCATTCTTATTTTCACCCTTGAAAAATGTACTTAAATAAAATTAAGCAACAAAAAGAGTTGGATCAATCTCGTTTTGTGATCATACATGATCACTGATCTGATCTTGACCTGATCACAGTCAAAGCTTTCACAGTTTTGGTGTTCAATCTTATGTAATCAAACAAATAAAAATAAAAAATAAGAAGTGTGATCGTTAATTAGATAATATGATCATTTTTTAAATTATGTAATTTCTACTATTAAATTAATAAAATTTTAATTATTTTAATATTTTAAAAACGATTGACACTTTGTATATTAGTTTTTTATCACTAATAAATTCCCGATGATCTATATATCAATTTGTAAAGGAAAAAAACTGTATCATTCTATGTATAGATAATTCTTTCTATCAAAGAGTCTTTATGAAGTTGACGAAGATTCCTTGATTAAAATTTGGGATGTAACATATGTTTATAAGGAATAAAGGACTTTTAATTTCAAAAAAAATTCTTACTTCATACCTATAAAGGTAGCATGAATATTTAAACTTCAATATTTAATAAAATTTTGAGTTATTTATTCGTCATTTAGTCAAAATATTTATATTGGCTTCTGCAAATGACTGTCTAAAATCCATTATTGTAAAGCATTCTTTTTTAAAAAATAAATAATTCTAAATTTATTTTTGAGTAATTTTTGTTTATTTTTTTGTTTAAGCACACTTTTTAGTAATCAAAAAAGCTAAATAAATTAATTATAGCTCTGATAAGGTTACCGGAAGTGTCTTTTGCTTATATCAGAAGTATGGGTTGGTGATAATGGTTGAATTTAGGATCCGCTATAGAAGTAAAAAATAATGAGTAAAATAAATAAATTAAAGAGAGAGGGTTAAAAATGTCAAAAAAATAAAAGCTTGATGAGCGTTTTAGCTTAAAATTTAAACATTATGTTTTAAATTTTCTTTTCGATATTTTTTATAAATGATTACTTGTATTGTCTTTAAAAGTTTAGTAATTTTTAAAATCAAAATTTAAATCATGTAAAATAGCTTAAAAATATATTTCGGTACATTTTTTGTATGCCTTATTACGTTACTTTAAGTTCTATAAGGATGATCCTAAAAGCATTATCTATAAATAAAATGATTCAATTTTTCTCTCCTAAAAATTAAAATAAAGATCATTAGGAATTTATAAGAAATATAAAACTAAATACAAAGTGTCAATTATCCTTTGAGATATTTTTCATAAAACTAGGATATTTTTAATTTATTCCAGCAAAATTTATTAAAGCAATAAAATTTTTTAATAGTACTTAAGTCAATTTTTATAAATTTTTAAAAAATTTCTTAATACTTGAGAAATTGAAACCTTTAACGCGCTTATTTTTTATCATCTATTTATAAAATAAATGTGGAATCGAATTTCATTTTTAGTTGTCAAGTTTTTGTGATTAAACATTTAAATATGTGATTAAAAATTTATTCATCATCATTTATATATGTCCATGTCAATTTTTAAATAAAAAAAAACCAAAATAAATTTAAATTTTTACAAAATTTATACAAAACAATTCACTAATAATTTAATTTATAAAATTTTTTTAATTAAAAAATCCTCCCAAATTTTTCAAGCCAAACTTAAACTGGGCTTTTCGAAAAAAGCATCTCAATGTGCACGCTCGACAGCAAAAGAGTATTTTACAAATCCCTAAATTTTTCCAAAAGAAAGCACTCGGACTGGCCCTTATGAATAAATTGGAATGAGTCAAAACATAGAAAAATAAAATCGTAGAATTTAATTAAATTTACGTGTAAACATAGAAAAGAAAAACATGGAAAAATTTAAGTGATTAAGTGTAAATGATTTGTAAGAGGCTGGCTAATTAAAATAAAGTCTTTTTATTTTTCAATATAGCAAAACAATTTTTTTCTAAAGTTATATTTACCTAAAAAAAGTAAAAGCTTTTTACTTTAAAATTAAACTTTTTTCTCTAAAACGAATGCATGCAAAAATAAATCGTTTAATTTTTTACTATAGTAAATTTAAATATTTGAACAGTAGTTTTCTTCTTTCCCAAAATCATTTCATTGTATTTTATAAAAAATGGAAAAAGAAGATAAGCCTATTTGGAAGATGCTAGAAGATGACTTATCTGAACTTGAGCTCAAAGAATACACGCGAGTTCAACTTCCAAAATCAGACGCTTATCAGACTAATCGAGACTATTATTGTAAATTGTGCTTTGAAACCACTAGACACCGAGCCAAACAACAATTGAGAAGATGTGACATTGAAGGCTGTTCAGTCAAATATATATTATATTCTTGAATTTGGTTTTTCTTTTACTTTACAAAAAAGCATTTTTACTATAGTATTAATTAATTTACTTTATATTACAATACTTTTACTTGAATTGCGAATAAATAGATTTAATTTAAAATAAAAAGCTTTATTTTCGTTATAAATTACTTTAAAAAACAAAAAATTTACTTTTAGTTAAATATTATTCCTTTGTAAGAATTTGAGTTTAATTTAGTAAATTTTTTTAAAAAAGATTAAAATAAGGGTTAATAAAAAATAAATTATTAAAAAATCAATAAGCTTATCAATTTACAGCCATCAATTTTCTTTATCTTAGTATATTTTTTCTACGTTTTTCCGTGTAAGATAATTTCTATGTTTTGATACACAGCCTAATAAATACTTTATTTTACATGGACTTTATCATTTTCCAAGTCATTTTACAAAAAGACACATTTTACAAATTGACAGTGATATATATTTTAAAGTTTGAACACCAAAACGGTAACAGTTTTGAATGTGATCACCAACCAAATGATCAATGCTTGATCACAAAATGAGGTTGTGCCAAAAATTTTACCTTTTTCCAATCAGTTATATCCTTTAGATCAGTAAACAAAAAAATTCCTTTTCCTTGTGCACGGCCAGCTGGTTTCATAATCCAAATGGTTCCTGGTTTTCGCTTGAATTCTTCAACAAACATATGATATTCAGACTTAGCAAAAAAATAGACTGGTGTTCCAAAATAAAAATAGGGTCAATACCGGAAGGACAAAAGTTGTCGGAAAAAAATCCCATTTTATTGATTCAACTTTGTTCTGATCTCTTTCGTATTGTCTTTTAAATCTTTTTAAATTTTTTACCATCAAGTCTTTTCGAGTTAATTCATAGTGGTTGCGAAAATGGTTTATTCTCATGTGTTCTTCAAAGTAGCCTTGATCAAACAGCTCTTTCATTGAGCCCACATCTACCCAAAAAAAATCCCATTCATCATTTGGACTAAAATAAAAATTAAGTATTTGAGTTGGTATTTTTTGTTTACTTACTCTGTCACTTCCATCCAACCACGACTTTTTAGAACATCTAGCATTGTGTTTTGAAGAAAACATCGGAATTTAATAGGGCGATCTGTAATGCCACGGCGCAAAGGTTTAGAAAAAGGAATAATAATATTTGAATTATTAGCTATCATTTGTTGATAGAAAGAGCTAAATGAGGACCCTGAGCTGGTAGTTGATGTTTGACTAGTTGTGGTTGTCGAAGACTGATTTCCTGTCCCCTACGAAATTTTCCAATTTATTTTTACAAATCAATATTAATCAAATTACTTTATTAGGCAGATTCTGCTGCTTTTGATTCATTATTAATCAATTTTTGATTTAGATTTTATTTGATCCTTAATAAAAATTTATTTAAAAATTAAAAATTTGAATTTATCACTGATTTATTTCCATGGTGATAAATAAAAAAGTGCTTTACTTTGTCTTAAAACAAATTTTAAACAGTTTTTTTTTGAGTGGTTTGATTATTAGGAAATTATTAAATTTAAAATAGAAGCAAAAACAAGCAAATTTAACCTTTTCAATAAAAAGATTAAAAAAATTATTTATTTAATATTCTCAATATTTAGAAATTAAAAAACTACAGATACTTTTCAAAGTTTCAAGTATACTTTTTTTTCTACCTCCATTTCTCTATTATTTTACACATACTCTGCCAATCCTCTTTATTTTCATAAATTTTTCTACTATCGATTATTTTTTCAAGATTTTGTCAGAATTTAACAGTTTATATCCATCTTTTATTTAGTTGACAGCTTCCATGATCAATCTTTAAACAAATTTTTCGTTGGGTACATTCCGAAGATTTTCTACCAATACCTTTGTTTGAAAGTGATGCCAGAGTAAAATTTTTGATCAAATTTCAAGCGCTCAATCTTGCTCAAATATTTTTAAATGCCAATTAAATTTCATTGCATTTTTAGAAATTAAAATCCTTTTTCAAAAATTTACAAATAAAGCTTTGAAATGTTAAAAAAATTAAAACTCTGCGATGAAATTTAATTGCGCATCTAAAAATTTTTGATCAAAAATTTTACTTTGCTCAGAGCTCGGACTTTTTAATAATCATGAAAATACTTGATTTGGCTACTTTTTTATCTTCAATGAGATAGGAATTCTTGAAAGAAGATTAATTTAGTACCTAAAAGAAATTGAAAATGAAAATTTCTATTGAAAAGCTATGTTACATGATCGTTGAGAAAAAAACAAAAGTTAAAACCAATCTTGACCCTAAAATTAATGATAAAAATTTAAATAATGAGCAAATAGTCAAATTTTTAGGCATCACATTCTTTTCCTTATTTAAATTCATTCTCAGAAAATACAAGTTATTCAAAATTCAGCAGTTCGATCTTTTTTGAAGCTAATATTTTGGTAAAATAAAATTTTAAATATTATTAACCAAGAGTCCTTCAATAAATTAAACTAATAAGAGTCTCAAATCCATTTTTTGAGTTGAGTGAGAGATGCAGTCTTGGCCTTTCACACTGTATTTTCCTGATCATTCAAGAACATTCATGATAGATCACGTTCATTTTCTTTCACAGGCTTTCATATTTTTTCAAAAATTTTCACTATTTTTTCTAGTCAAAAATTGAATATTTATTAAAAAATATTTAATTTGACTTAAGATATGATAAAATACGGTTATTAAAGTATGTTTCTCAGTTTTGAAAAATAAATACTTTTAAAATTAAAATTTAAAATTTTTAACTTTTTAAATTTTTAAGAATATAGTCGTTGAATTTAATTTTTTGAAGGACTTACTCGCCTTGGTCACGCACTCATGAATACTTTTCCCCTATTTTCTACAGAACCCATAGTTTACTTCAATGTTTTTGACATTAGCTTTTTTCCTGCAAATTATTTTATAAGATAAATAAAAAATAAAAAAATTAAAATTAAAAAATAAGTATAAATAAAAAATTTGATTAAATTCTAACTCAAATTAAAAAATAGATTCAATTATTCAATTATTAAATTGGCATCTTAAAGCTGATGATCTATTCAAAATATCATTTTATTTCAAAGAGTTAATCTTAATCTATCAATATTAGTCTCTAAATTTTTTTAAAAAAATTTTAATGTTAAATGGTTCACATGGAGATTTAAAAAATAAAATAATTAAAAAATAATATTTTCTCAACCCATTGATAAAATCGATTTTTAGATTAAAATTTATAAACTGTTATTCTTGTAGATTTTAT
Organism: Brachionus asplanchnoidis; assembly: GCA_025491095.1. NCBI lineage: Eukaryota > Metazoa > Rotifera > Eurotatoria > Ploima > Brachionidae > Brachionus > Brachionus asplanchnoidis. Next base: position 4,090,078 of record JAILYF010000006.1, read on the forward strand.
TTTGAAATTTTTAATTTGAAAATAATTCAAAAATTCAAAAAAATAAATTCAAGCTCGAAATTATATCGTTTTATGTTTAATATGTGTCTTACAATGAAAAGAATTTTTTATAATCATTTATGTAAAATATATTAATAAAATTTACGAGGCATAGTCTTTGATATTGAGATTAACAAAGTGTTATTTTATTTTTATTAAAAAATGAGAAAAATTGGAATGGTTTACTTTGTTTGTGAGTTGAAAATGAAATCTGAGGTTCTTTAAAAATAGCATAGTTTATTGTAATGGGGAATTTTAGACGCTCGCTTGACGATATCAAAAAGCTGTCTTCCATTAAAACATTTTCAGTATTTGCTCATCGAGAAAAATTCAAAAATATCCCCAATGGGCATATGAAATTTTTAAAATTTGACCAAAAGAGCTTTTCAGAAACAAAGATGGTTTTAGCAAGATTTAAATAAAAAGCATACTTAAGGTATGCTCATTTCAACTGTGCAATCCTCTTTAGAATCGTAAAATTTTATAAAAATTTAAAATTATTTTTGTTAAACTTTTTTTTTATAAATAGATTATTTTAAAGTTTTAAACCTTTTTCACCACGAGTATAAAAGTATAAATTAACTTAATTATCAAACTTTTTTTTTAAATTACTTGTTGTGATATTTAGGGCCAATGGTCACCAGGTTTTTGAGACCCATATTTTCTTTAATATTTTCGATTTAAAAACATTTGAATAACTAACCTTTGCTTGAATGATGATAAAAAAAAGAGTTTCGAAAGTTTAACTCCTGAAGTTATTTTTTTCAAAACAAAACCTGCACAACTACCAAATTATGTTAAATTTGTATTCAGCACTGAAAAAATTAAGATTCGATTTAAATATTTAATTCAAATTTGAACCCTTAGACCTTTTGTTGTCATCTTTTGCTTAAGAGAGATGCTTTCTGGGAAATTTTGCGAAAGAATTAAACACGTCAAATAATGTAAGACATAGATCAAGTGCCACTTTGAGCAAAAATTATCTTTTTGAAATTGTTTAATAAAAGCTTTTAGGAAATATTTTCCATTTTTTTTCTATATTTAGATTACGCAATAATTTGATGAAAAAAGCCCAAATTCTTTACAAAATGTCAAATTAAAAAAGAAATTTTATTCAATTTTTAAATACGCTTTGATTAAGGTTACTTATAGTCAAAAATGTTGGAAGTACATTTTTCAGCTATCTTAAACATTTGTGACCAATTTTTCAAACATTATGAAGATCTAAATTTTTTTAACCGCTATGACTCGAGAAGTAAAAAACTTCGTTTTTAAATGACAATGAAAAAAGGAGGTTTTTAGGCTGAGATTTTCTTCTGGACATTTTAATTATGTAGAATATATGTAATTAAATTAAAATTCAGAATTAGTTCAAATTGTTTCAAAATTGCTGACTCAAAAGAAAAATTTACTGCAAAAGAATACAAACTGTTTGACAAGTCAAAAAAACTTCTTGGGTATTTATACTATTTTTTTATGGCTTTTTATTAGTGATAAAATTGATTCTTTGACAAATTTAATAATATTTTTGAAAATAAATTAGGGTCATTTTTATTTGGTTTACTAATGTCAAATTTTCAATAGTCAAAAGAAGTCAAAAAACTTCTCGGGTCCTTTAGTGTTATATTAAAATAAATAATATTTTCAGTTTCCTTTCCTCAAATGACTCTGAAAAAAACTCTTGTGATGCTAAAAGAAAATTTTTTGGCCAATTCAAATAAATGAACTTTTATGCTCAAATTGTTGTTAATTCCAATCTTACCCAAAAGGTCTGAAAAAACTAAGAACAGAGTTGTTTAAAATTCCCGAGTCTAAGATCAAATCCAAGTGCGGACATTCATCAGTCATGATGACGGGCAAATGAATTTTTTGCCGTTCCAGGTAATTTTTTTGGCGGCCTAGTTTAAGTCAAAGTTACTAAAATTAAATTCCAAGTCGGGACTTTAGAAAAAAATTTGGCAAAATGTTATTTATTGTACATTTTTATATTTTTACATTTTTACATTTTTGAGAGAAGAAAAAAAAATCTCAAAATCAAAAAATCTAAAAAAATTTTCATTCAAGAAAAGTAATAATAAATTTGCAATTACTTCTCTCAAAAATGTAAAAATGTAAAAATATAAAAATGTACAATAAATAACATTTTGCCAAAAAATTTAAAAACCGGACTTAACTTAAGACTTTTAAACAACTCTGACTAAAAAAAATTAAAACTAGGCTTTCTTCAATGATAAATATTTAATTTCAATAATTAAATGAAAAAAATTAATTAAAAGTTATATTAATTAATGAAAAATTGATTTAGCATAGAACAGGTTAAGAGATAAAGTCCAATTATAAAATTAACCATATATCGAAATGATATATCTGAAAAAATTTAGTATTTTTTTAAAAGCTAAAAACAACTGTTTCTTTTAGAAATTAAATCCTTGAAATTAAATCATTTCATTTAGAATTTTTAAATCAAATTCGCAATTTTTTTTAAATTGCGTATCCAGACATAATGTGACTTAAAGACAGTTAAAATTTAAAATCGATTATTCAAAATTTTATTATAAAGTTTTAAAAATAAATTCACTCATTTTACCAAATTTAAATTATTCCAAATAATTTTTTTTTAATTTCCAAGTTTTGAAATTAAATGAAATTTATTTAAAAACAAAAAAATAATTTATGTTAAAAAAGGAACATTTTTAAAAAATTTATTCAAAAGATGATAAAAATCTTGACTTTTATAAAATTTTATAAAAGGTACAACAATTGGCAAAAAATGTGAGGTAAATTAAGAAATTTATAAGTTGGTTGTAGAGAAAATAATGGGCTACATTTGAGACTAATTCTCTAGTCCATTCGGGCAATAATCGGCATAAAAATTATAATTAAAAAATCCGTAATGAATTTAGTTAGTAAAAAAATTAACATAAATTGGTATAGCGTTTATTTTTGAGATTTTAGCTTGCTCAATTATACAAAATGGTCATAAAGCTTCAAGAACTAGTAGAAAAAAACTTAAATTGAGCAAAAAAATAAAAAATAAAACCTCAAAAAGACTTCTAATTCATTTACACACTCGATTTTAAAAATTTAAAACGTCATCACTTTAATTCTAAATTAATGACATTTAAAACCATATGCAAAAAACCGAACCAGCTCTAAAGTTTTTATGAACTCCCCTGAAAGATAAGATAAGAATTTTCCAATTTATTTAAAGCTACACTCACTAATTTAGTTCGAAAAAAGAAAAAAAAAAGAAAATTTCGTCATCAATTGTGATATATTTTTGGTCAAGGATAATGTTTGCGTTTACATTTTATTAATAAAATATTTGAACAAATTTAATTTTTATTTAGAAAAAAAAATGAGTTCTCTCTTTCAATCTGAGTATTTTATAGCTGTTGTTTTTACGTCCATTTTAGGCATAATCGCCCTTTTTACTTACCAACTCGGATTTAGGAAAGCTGAGCCTGAAAACAATGAAGAGGAATCGGCACCCAAGAGGACCAAAACTAAACAAAAAGAGACAAAGACAAAAAAAAGGTCCGAGCCCCAAATAGTCCAAACATCGGAGCCGTCCAAGCCTCAAAAAAAGCTCCCAGATTCGCCTAAGAAAGCCGCAGAGGTAAAATCTGCCAAGAAACAGACTAAAAAAGAGTCCAAAAAAGAAGTGGAAGAGGAAAATGTTGCCAGAGCTGACGAAGTTGTTGACAGTTCTGAATGGACTACTGTTATGGATAAGCGTGCTCAGAAAAAGCAAAAGACAGTGGAGCGACATGAGCGCGAAATGAGCGATAATGAGGTGGTGACCAGAGAAAAGTCCAATGCCGAAGATCTCAATAGTAAACAGTTGGTTATTGGATCAAAGCAGCCTAGCGAGTTGTTGACCGAGTCAATTATACAGCGCACTGAGACCAAAGACAAAGAGGACGACTGGGTGACTGCTAACCAAAAGGGAAAAAAGGACAAAAAGAAAGATAAAAAAGAAATTGCCACAGTGGTCGAAGTTGTTCCTCAAACTGTGCCTGTTGTTCCGGAAGTCAAGCCTGTTGAAAAAGCAAAGAGCAAAAAGAGCAAGCCTGGCCAGAATTTGTCCAGTGCTATCCGCGAAGCTATTGTTGACACTTTGGAGGCCAAAAATCCCAAGCTAACACTCAAGCAGACTTCGCTCACTGATTCAATTATTTTAGTCGAAAAAGAAAATAAGAGAACCGAGTCGAATCAGTCGTCGAATGAGTCGCTGCAAGATGTGGATGGGGATGATGGATTTATAACTATTACTAATAAAAAGAGTAAGCGAAATGTTAGGAGAGAACAATAAATATTCGGGTATCAACGCAGTACATTTTTTATGTCTTCTTTATTAAAATAAAATTATTTTAAAATTTTTTTTAAGCTTTTTTTTTTTAACAAAATCCGTTCAAAAAACGAAATTGGTCCTTGATAGGCTCATGGTTTCTTTTTTGAATATTTATTTCTAAGCCAAAGACTTTTTTTGTGAAAGTCAGTTCGATCTCTTTTTATAATTTGTTAAAAGATTTTTTTTTTGTTAAATTTTTTATTGAACTATTTAAAATAAAATTTTGAAAATAGAATTGTGTTTTTTAATCAAAATTAGAATTACTTGCAAAAATTAAATAAAAAATGTAGATTTGATGCTTTTAATAAATTTTTAACTACAATTAATGGTTAGATTTGAATAAGAGTTATAATGAATTATAATGAATTTTATAAATCGAATTTTTTATCAATTATAACTTGACTTTTTCTTGTATGTAGTAGGTTTATACAAATTTTCAATACAAAAATTATTTGGTTATTTTTTTTAATAATTTACACTCAAGGCTTAGGGGCAGGTTATTTTGGCTTAAAAAAAATTACAAAAAAGCTTTATTGACAAGAAAATTAGATCTTAGTTATTTAAATATTAATAATTTTTTTTAATTTTATAAAAAACTTACTATTTAATACAATTAGTGATTGTTTTTTATCAGCAATATTTATTAAAGAATTCAAAATTATCTTTTTATAGGATTTTTTTCAAAATTTAAATTTTGAATTCGAAAGTATGCTTCTTCAGATTAAAAATAAAAATCCAAAATGAAAAAAAAATAAATATAGAATAAATATTAAAATAAATTAAAATAAAATGTAAGTAATAACAATAATAAAGAAAAAAAGAATTTAAATTTATCAATTGACCAAAATTTTAGCAAAAATGTTACGAAAACTGGAAAAAAATTCTGAACAAAATATTTGAACCATTTTTTTAATTGTTAGATTATAAAGCCAAAAAAAATTGAATAAAATGAGTTTTAAACTAATTTTTGAAAAAATCATAATATTTGGTTTTGCAATTATATAATATATATGCTGATTTAATATTTTTAAAATTTATTTCGGATAAAAATTTTAGTAGTAGTAGTAGTAGTAGTTTTGACTGTAGCTGGCTAGCCAGCGAGTGTGCTGATAAGGCACACTAAGACAGCTGATGTGATTGATTGCTGCTCATCCAGCAATCAATGCCTGCTTTAAAGCTGTTAACATTGGGGGCTTCAACTAATTCATTTGGCAGCGAGTTCCATAAGTTAGCGGTTCTGTTGAAAAAAAAGTTATCTCTATGTTGGAGCCTCGATATTTCTTTGTGATATTTGAGGCAGTGACCTCTTCCTTGGTTTTTTGTGACATTAAAATTGTTGCTTTTTTCAACCGATTCTATTCCATGCATGAACTTGTATAATTGAATTAGATCACCTCTTTTTCTTCTTTCCACCAGATTTGGAATGTTCAAAGCCTTCAATCTGCTTTCATACGGTTTGTTTCTAATTGACGAAACAAATTTCGTAGCTCTGCGTTGAATCCTTTAAACATTCTCACAGTCAGACTTAAGAATTGGAGACCATACAGGAACCGCAAATTCCAAAAGAGGACGAACAAAAGTTAAATACAAAGATCTTAATAACTTACAATCAAAACGAGTGAATGACTTCCTGATGCGATCTAACATTTGATTTGCTTTGATTGTAGCCTCTATCACTTGATTTTTCCATTTAAGATTTGTATTGAAAATAACTCCAAGATCTCTTTTGGTATCTGACGTTGCTAACTGCTTACCATTAATAAGATAAGGAAATTTTTTGTTTTTATGACCATAATGCATAACCACACATTTTGATGTGTTGAAGAGAAGTACCCAATCTTGAGTCCATTTGAGAATTAAATCTAAATCTGATTGTAGTTTCGCGGCGCTTATTTCTAATACCGTTTGCGAGAAAATTTTAGTATCATCTGCATACAATTTCACAACATTCTCTATTCCTTTTGGTAGATCATTGATACACAAAACGAACAATAGTGGACCAATCACTGACCCTTGTGGTACACCGCTAAAAATCTCAACCCAATCCGACAAAATTTCACCTTGAATAACTCGTTGTCTTCTTTTTTTTAAGAAAGCTTCAATCCATTTTAGTGTCAGACCATCAAAGCCATACGCTTTCAATTTAGCTATTAGTCCTCTGTGCGGAACAGTATCAAATGCTTTCGCAAAATCTAGCAGAATCACATCAACAGGAATACTTTTGTCTAGACTCATTGAGATGAAATCTAGTGTTTCCAGAAGATTAGATGTACATGACTTTTTCTTAACAAATCCATGCTGTTCTTTAGATATAATATTATTCTTATAAAGACAGTCTTCCATTTTGGTTCTTATTATGCTTTCCATAATTTTGCAAGGAATTGAAGTTAAAGACACAGGACGATAATTGCTTGCCGTTGATTTATCACCTTTTTTATACAATGGAGTAATATTTGCTGATCTGAATTGAATTGGAAGGTGACTATTCGATAATGATTCTCTGAAAATCAAATTTAAAGAAACAGTAAAGGCTTCTGCACAGTTTTTGAGCAATAACGGATGAAGCTTATCTACACCACATGATTTATTTTGATTCAGGTCTTGTAATTTTTTGAATACCATTTCATAACTAATGTCATTTGGCTCAATGTCAATATATTCTGACCAGTTTTCATTAAATTCAACTTCAAAAGGAGGAAGCTCACCATCTTGTTAAATAACAAAAACATCTTGAAAACATTTATTAAGAAGATTTGATATCTCTTTCGGTTCTTGCGTTAATTCATTGTTTGACTTTTTTAATGCTTTGATAGATTCTTTGACTACTTGTTGATCATTTAGGTATTTGTACAATATTTTTGGATTCTTCTTAGCTTTTTCAACTAAATTCTGTTCATAAGTTAGTCTGGCTCTTTTTATTTCTGATGAGACTAATTTACAGATACGCTTGTAATCACTATATAGATTCATATCCTTCCAGTTAGATGAACAATTCCTATATCTAAGATTCTTTTTATCTCTAATTAAGACCTTGAGTTCATTTTTTATCCAAGGTTTTGAGATACTTTTCTTTTTAGAGTCATCCGTCACTGGAATGAATCGATTACTAGCTTTTCTGACATAGAAAATTAACTCATTGTACATTTCCTGAATATTTAAATTCTCAAATAGACGCACCCAATCAATATTTGATAGAAAATGAGAAATTTTTCCAAAGTCAGATTTATTATAAATAAATTTTTTACAGGTATATGATTCCTTACTAACCTTGTTTTTGAGAACAAAATTGAAAAAGATAACCAGATGTCCTTTATTAATGTTGCCAAGAACAAATTTTGTATCGATTGCATACACACTGCCCGGCTGAGTCGTGAAAATCAAATCCAAAGTGTTGACAGCTTTTTCGTTTGACATTTGAAAAGTTGGGATATTTACATGCTGATATAGAAAAGTATCGCTTAGTGTCTCTCTGAATTTATGTTCGAGTCCATTTTCGTTTAAGATTTCTGACACACAGCCATTTGACCAGATGATTGATGGAAAGTTAAAGTCACCCATTATTAGAAGATCCTTATAACCTCTCTCGTCCACATAATCTTTAGCTTGTTTGAAGACTAAATCGAAATCGTTCATATCAACAAAATCGTTTGGCCTATAAAGACAGCCAACTAAATATTTTTTACAGTTAAAATTAACTACTACCCAAATTTGTTCTATTTTACTTAGATTAAAACCTGCATCATTTAATTCAAATGAGTCGATTTTTTCATCAATGTAGAGACATACACCACCGCTTCTGCGTCCATCAATTCTGTCCTTTCTGTACAAATTGTATCCTTTAACGTTCGTAATTGAGATGCTCTTGAACCAAGTCTCACTATCTGCTACAATTTGTGGGCTATATGTTTCAATAACAACACTGAATTCATCTAGTTTATTGTCCAAAGAAGTAGCATTTAAATACATACATTTTAAAGATTCGAGACTATCTACACGTGATGGCGCTTCTGATGAACGATTATTGCTTCTTGAATTTGACGATCTGATTTCCACGGATGCCATATCGAAAGGGCGAGTCTTGTGAAAGACCATTATTTGCTTCATTTCTTTGCTTCAATTCATAGTCTAAAGCTCTTTCGGTTTCAGTCAAATCTGGACTAAGATAAACAGATTTGAAAATATGTGAATCTCTCAACTGTGAATCATTTTAAGCATATCTATAATTGAAACCAAGTTGATAAATTTTTTTAAATGAATTTTAGCATTTGGGTTTTTTTAATATCTAGCGATATATTTTTTGACAGTCAATAATCACAAATATTCTTTTTAATTTTGAAACCATGGGATAACAGTTTAAAAAAGTTCCCAGAATAAGGCCGTTTTAGATTTTTTTACACCCAAAATTTATTTAAAGACCCTCTATTTTTTTTACACATTCATACTTGATTCTTTGACTCAGAAAAGTTCATTGACTTACTTTTTTAAAAATGAAAATGAACCAACCTCCTCTCACTGTTTCATTTGTAAAATAAAAAATTAAAATTAAAAATAAAAAAATTTTCAAAAATATTACTCCATGTTGAAACTAAGAACAAGTTATATACTCTGAGAAATTTTGCAAATTAATTACATATTTATTTTAAATAATTATAAGTAACATGCAATTCGAAGAATCTTGCTAAGTTTTAGCAAATTTTGGCACTTTTATAAAATAAGATTAAGACAAAAAAGACAAAAAAACGATTCCTTTTGTTTAGAGCAAATATTTTATCCAAATTTTTCCAAAAGAATCTCTAATTTAACAGTTTCAATTTTTTAATTTCAAACTTTGTATCATTGTTCCGTAATATTTTTTTTTCAATTCATACAAGCAATCATCTAATTGTACCTAAAATAAATAATTTTCGAAAAATGCTTGAGAGCATTTTAAAGAGTCACATAGGTTTTTGTATACAAATTTCTTGAGGACTCTTTTATCCAAAAATGGTATTAGACTCGATCATTAATGTATCCTAATCCAGAAAAAAGACGGATTCAAAAGACTTTTTAAACAATTTATAAGTCAAATTAGCAGTTCATTTAAAAAGAATATTAAATTTTTTAGGTATTAATAATAATAATAAAAAATAAGCTACGGCAAGCATGCTTGCCGAGACGTCTTACTAGGAAGACATCTATGGTAGCTAGATGCATTGAAATATAGTTGCATAAACAAAGTTATTAATAGTTTCTATTTAAAAATAAACAGATCTATAAAAAGAAAGGGAGAAAAAAAAATAAAAAAAAACAAAAAAAAAAAACAACACAACGAGATCGAGAACAAAACAATCCGTCACACAATCATCCAAAAAAATAAATATCATAAAGTAATAAAGTATTCTTCAAATAGAATTGATAAATTAGAATCAATTGATTTGAAAAATTAAATTTTTGATGTTTAATGTTTGCAACTTAATAATATAAAAAATTGCTTTTTGATTTCATTGTTTTATTCAGATATATCAATAAAAATATTCAATATTGTAGAACTCTTTTTTTGAATAGAAATTTTTATGAAATTAATTAAAGATACATTTTCAATTGATGTTGGTTGCATATTGTTGTCATTTAATGAATTTTCCTCAGGTCTCTTCTTTTCATCGATTAGTGATACGTATTCTTCAGGTTTTGAAACGCCATCAAACTTTTTATTGTAGCCAAATAGCTTAATCGAAATGGATAATTGAACCAATAAAGCCAAGAAAATAAGGATTAAAAAAGTCTTCATTTTGGTTATTAATTATTTTTTCTTTAGTTTAAATACCCTTTTAACTTTTATAAATAACAATTGAATTCAAATTATTTCATCTCGACTTAATTTTAACTAGTATTTTTAATCTATTAAAATTAAAAATAAATTTCTAATTGATTTTCCCAATTTAGAATAAAATTACTAAATTAAAATATTGTTTCTTTTCAATTTTTTTTAACAAGGAATCATCAATAAAATTAATTTCCTGACATTGTTTTAACGCTAATAAAAAGAACCAAACTAGCAATAAATTAAACATTTTTTTTGAAAGTTAATTAAACTTTAGGAATTTTTGATATATTTAAAATTAAATTTTTTGATTTTTTTCTCGAAGAACTAAAAAGCTTAAAAAGTTCGAAATAAGCGAATGAAAATCTAAAAAACACTTCATCGAACTAGAAAATGAATTGAGTAAAATTGAAACAAAATAATCCAAGTTAAATGATTTTTATTTTTTCAATTAATTTTTTTAAGAATTTCCATCAAGTTCGAGTTTCTGTTTTATAAAAAAAATAAGCGACAAAAAACCGTCTCTTATTAGGATTTTTTTGAATAACAGTTAGAATAAATAAAAGTGAGTGCACAATTTACGAAATTGAGATAAATCCTAATTTAACAAAAAATATTTAATGTAAGCCCAAAACTTCTAAGTTTTTTTTTTAAATTAAAACCAAAAACAAGAAAATTTTATTAATTTTTTATAGCTAAACTTTAACTTAAAATCAAAGATTTCATTTTATTTAATATTTAAATAACAAAAGATTAGTAAAAAGTTGAAAAAAAAATCAAATTCAAACTTTTTTTCATTAGAAGATTAAAGTTTTAAAATATGTTGAACTACTAAATCAAATTTCATGTTTTATGTTCTAGAATTTAGGTAAAATGCTTTATAATTTTAATATTATTCATTCTAAATACTTAGAAAAATAAAAATTTTCGATTTAAAATATGGTATTTATTGCTTTTTAATAAATAACCAAATAACTTGTCTGGTTCATGTTCTTTTCAATCTTTTTTGCACATATACTTAAGATTTTAAATTCTCATATTATCATTAAATTGATTGGAATGAAATTCTAAAATTATTTATCAATAATGGGTGCTTGTTCGTTTTCAAAATATTTAGCTCAATGCAATGGGAATCATTTTGAAAAAATGAATTCTTCTTTTTCACCGGAGTCTAGTCCGTCAAGTAGCCGTTCATTAGTGAACAGCGCGGACTCAAATACATGTTCTCCAGATAGTTCCAAAACAAAACGATCATTAAATCATGTTTACCCAAAAATAGAAAACAAGAACAATACAAAGCAGCTGGATAATTTTATAAAGGAAATGCTTCCCGTTGTAAAATCTATCCTAATGAAAGAGTAAACCAAAAGTTAACTGATTGATTTTAAACATTTTAAAATATTTACTCTAAAGTAATAATCAAAATCCGGAAGATATACTTCGTCTTCAAGAGGTTTCCAAAGACGAAACTATTTGGATTAGTATCATGATTAGATTAATTGATAAAATTAGTCTTGCTGATCAAATGGGTCCTTCTGTAATTTCAATTTTTGTTGAAGAAACACCTTTACCATCAAAAGTAATTATTCAAAAGTCTAATATAAATTAGTTAAGTTTTTTGTTTAAGGAACAAGTAATGATGCTACTGAATATACTAAAACTAAATGAAGTTAAGTATAGTGACAAAATAAATCGAAATATTTTAGTTGTTTTCAGCTGCTTGAGTGAAAAAATAGCAGGTTTTCTATTACAAATTAATCTAAAAGTTAAACAAATTTAATTTATTTTTAAATCAAAGGAACCAATGTTGCATATTTGCTCGCCAAAGAAAGCATTAATTTCATTCTAATTTGTCTTGTGAGATTTTTTTGATTATTTTACGAAATAATTTTAAAACTTTTATTTTTTAGTGTCAGGGTAAATATCTCCAAAATGTGTCAGAGTTATCTGCAAGAGATAAAGTAACTAGAAAAATGAGTAAAATTGTTGAATTAATTTTATTTTTGAAGAAAAAGCTTGATGTAATTATATTTTCATTGATTGCTTTGGAAAATTTCTCAAAATCCAGTAAAATATTTAATTAAATAAAATACTTTGAATTGATTTTTTTTAGCAAAAAGCAAATTTACCATAATGGAAAAGTTATCCAAAGGAGACAACCCATTAAAATTACTTTCCTCCTGGTCTAATAGTAAAGATTGTTATAAGCATCAAATTGGTTTTATAGCTCAATATTTGCTAGACAATTTCTGTAATTTATTTATTAATTTAATTGATTGAATTTTTAAACCTTTCCAAAGTCACTTCTGAAGAGCATATTTATGGTTTCACCAAATTTGATTGCTCAAATTTAAATGTAAGACTAAATGATGATGATACAAGTGAAAATTTGAAAATTTCACCCGATGGATTGGAAGTCAAAAAAATTTTAATTTTTTTTATAAATTTTCTTAATTATTTCAAAAATTCGGTATTGTGAAATTTCATATAAAACCTCCAGTACAAAAATTAAAAAAATTATTATTTTATTTCTAAATGTCAAAAACTTGTTCTGCAAATGAAACACAGTCAAACAAATGCTGTTTCACCTCCTGCGGAAGTCTGCAAAATATGTGCGAATTCTGCAAAATTGCACCCTATTTAGGCGTAATGAATTTCAAACGCAAATTGAACAAAAATTATTCATTTTTTGATAAATTAAAATTGAATATTATAAAATATCCGAAAAAAAATTCTGCAACATAGCGCAACATACTTTGTTGCACCAATTTTATCCAGTTTATGAATTTTATCTAAAATAAAATTTTTATTTTCTTTTTATTAGTAAAACAAATCAATAATCAATTTAAATTTTATTGTTTTTTATATTTTGTATTTGTATACTTTAGAAAAAATATTTTAGGTAAAAAAGGTACAACAAAGTATGTTGTACTATTTTACAGTATTTTTGTAAATATATCTTATTAAAGTTCATTTTAATTTATCAAAAAAGGAATTATTTCTGTTCAATTTGTATTTGAATTTCACAATACCCCCTATTCAAATGTATTGAAAATAAGAAAATGGCAAAAAATAAAGAATCAATACGATTTAAAAAGATTATTAATTTTATTTACTAAAATATAAAGAAAATAAAAATTTCATTTTAGGTAAAAAAGGTGCAACAAAATATATTGCACTATGGTGCAGTACTTTTTCTAATATTTTTTATTAAATTTAATTTAAATAAATCAGAAAATAAAGAATTATTGTTCAATTTGTATTTGAAATTCAAAAAACCTAAGTTTTTATCATTTAGAACAAAAATTACAAATTTTTTAATTTTTTTATTGGAAGTTTTGCATGAAATTTCTCAATGTGAAAAAAATTCAAAAGAAAGAAAGAGTTTGCTTATTGCTGTTTTAAAATTTATGATTATTTTAAGGCAAGAAACGATGCTTTGTCTTTTGAGTCTGTGCGAAGCACAATTCAAGTTGACGATTCATGCTGGTACTATGAAGTAACTTTGTTAACAAATGGCATAATGCAATTAGGCTTTGCCACCAAATCTGCTACTTTTTTAAATGATGTAAAGTTTATTTGTTTTTTTTTAAATTAAAATTAGTCTTGAATACAGCAAGGATTTGGAATTGGTGATGACCAGTTTTCAGTTGGCTTTGATGGATGTAGAAATTTTATTTGGTACAATGCAGACCCTTACCCAATAGATTTGGACCATCAATGGAAACAAGGGGACGTTGTTGGATTACTTTTAAACATAGATGAAAAAGAAATTGTTTTTTTTATAAATGGTGTACAGATCAGTCCTTCTCATACGGACATGTTCCGTAAAGTTTCGTAAGTAATTTTTTTTTAAAATAAATTATATTCAAATTTGGTCCATTTTAAGAAAAGGTATTTTTCCTTCGGCTAGTCTAATGTCATTCCAACATATTGTATTCAACTTCGGTACCGAGCCATTTAAATTTGCTCCAAATAGAACCTTTAAATGTTTTAATGATTTTGGACATCTTGATGAATCAAATAAATTCGTATTACCAAAGTAATACTAGAAGATTAAAATTTAATTTTTTGTTATGAATTTTTTTGAATAGGCGTCTTAAACTGGAAAGATTGCGTTCGACTAGAATAGATGAAAATGCTTGTTCTATTTGTTGTGAGAATCCGTCCAATGTTATTATTCAACCATGTCAACACAAAATGTTCTGCGAAGCATGCACCAAACGCTTATCAAACTGTCCAATTTGCAGATGTTCTATTGAGAAATATGATATTGAATAAACAATTTTGTATCAATTTTATTGAAAATTTTTATTTATATTAATTAATGAGTATCTTATTAAATGCGAGTTTTTTTAATAAAAATTGAACATTTTTTATAAATATTTTTTTTTTGATATCAAATACCTTGACTATAGTGAATTTTTGTTTTTTTTTTGAATATTCATAAAATAATTTTAAGCTTTTATGAAATATAATTAAAATCAAGTAAATAAAGATAAATTAACATTTAAATTATGTAAGCTTTTCGATTTGAAAATATTTTTAATAGAAAGCAAAAATTTAATTTTATTCATAAACAAAAGTTCAAAAAAATCTTAATTGTAACTATATTTATAGCAAGAGACCTAGAAAAAACAAAAAAGCATTTTGTTTAGTTTTTATTACGAATAATAAAATTTCGTATTTTATTTTTTAAACAGAATTATGAAAAAAATTCTAAATATTTAAAGAGAAGAATAGCAAATAACCTTTCTTTAAAAAAAATTATCTTAAATATTTTAAAATTGAAAGCATAATGTTTAAATTTTTGGGTTTGCTAAAAATATTTTTATATTTAAAACAAATTTAATATTTTAATTGTTTTAGTTAATCCATTAAACGTTAAAAATAAAATTTATTTCTCTAACCAATATTTTTTTTTCATAAAACGGATCTAAAATCAATTATTTAATTTGTTGCCACGTTAGGAACACAAAAGATTAAACGAGTTTGTTCATTTTTAAATCATTAAATATAATTTTGAGTTTAAAAATAGAATAATCTAAATTTATGATTTATTATTACCTTATTCAAAAATTTATAATTCATTAGGAAAATAAAAATTTTTCGATATAAAATGAAAATTTTTGTGTTAATATTACCCGAAATAGGACATATAAACCCTGTGACTGGAATTGTCAGAGAGCTAGTACACAATAGAAACTGTGAAGTCATTTTTTATGGTCGATTTAAGCACAAAGACTTGATAGAAAAAACTGGTGCTAAATTCAGAGAATATAAATTTTATCAAGATGACAATGCAAGTTTAAAACCTCTCAAAGAAGATCCTTATACAAATGATATTTCTTTGTTCACAAACTTTATTAATCTGTCATATAATGAGATTCCAAAATTAATAGACGACATTGAAACTGATCGTCCGGAATTGATAATATTCGATCAATTATCTATACCAGCAAAATATTTACTTAAAGTAATGGAACAAAATTTTTTAAATAAAAAAAGTTCTGTTCCAGTTCCAGCATCAGTTCAAATTTTCACCACTTTTCCGAATGTAGTTCGATTTTTTTGTGATAAACAGGGCTATAAAGAATTAATGATTGAACCAAGTGGATTATTATATAATTTTCAAAAATTAGTTCTCAATGTCAAACAAAGAATTTTTAGCTATTATTTTGGAATTGATTGCTCAGATCCTTCTGATATATGTGAAAATTTCTATTCCAAATTAAATATTGTCACTTTTATTCCAGAAATTCAGCCTTTTAAAGAGCTATTTGATTCTTCTTTTGAATTTGTAGGAAATTGTGTCTCTGAAAACGCTCCAAAAGAGGCTGTAATAGATGATAGACTCAAAAAAATTTTAGATCTAATCGATCCAATTAATCCAAACTATGAAAACAAAAAAACCGAAAGGAAATTGGTTTATGTATCTTTGGGCACAGTTTTTAACAATAACATATTTATTTTTGATTGTGTAATTGACACCTTTAAGGAATTGAATAAAATAGATAAAAATTTCATAGCAGTTGTTGCTGTTGGTAGTGACAATTTAGATATTTATCAAAAAAGAATAAACCAAGGATATCAAGTTCCGGAAAACGTACTTATTTTGGATTTTGCACCACAAATTGAACTATTAAAAAGAGCCAAATTGTTTATTACGCACTGCGGAATGAATAGTTCAAGTGAAGCAATACACTATGCTGTGCCGGTAATTGGAATACCTATTAAGGCAGATCAACCGCTGGTAGCTCACAGGATTTGTGATGAATTAAAAATTGGAGTTCGTCTTCATCCTTTTGAAATCAATTCAAATAATTTACAAAATGCTATTTTTAAAATTTTAAACGATGATTCTTATTCAAAAAATATTATTGAAATGTCAAAAATTTCGCAAAATTCCCATGGAAGCTCTAAAGCTGCTGAATTAATTTTTAATTTTATGAATTCTAATTAGTTACAATTTTATTTATTATGATTTTATATAGAATTGAAAAAAAAATATTATTTATATTTTAATTAAAATAAAATGTTTTTGATGTTTCTTGATTAATATTTTTATAAAAGATGCTGTTGTTCAGTCAAAAACGCTCGAGCATAAATCAAATCTGGCTATTCTTTCTTTCAGATTCTTGATGTAAGCTCTTTTCTGTTGAAAAAATTAAATAAATATTTTTGCTGCTAATTTTAATTACTTCTATTAAGTTTTTTTGTGCAGTTTCTATTTTTTTGCTTAATTCCAAGTCTTCCTCTTGGGAATAGTTGTCAATTGAACTTTGAAGTTCGGCATCTTCAGTTAGAATAATTTCTCTAGGAATTCGAAATATCGATAGAGTAAGATATTTCTAAAATATTTAATAATAAAAAATTCAAGTAAAATTTGTTGTAAACAATATTTTTTTACATTATACCTGTAGACAATCAGCCTCGGTTGTTACTGCGTCTGCAAAACTTTCAAAAAAAATCTCAAACAAGTGATTTCGTTCTTTATTTGTCAGATGGGGAAATTTTTCGATCAAAATTGATTCTAGTTTGAGAATATTGTCAGCATACGTATCCTTATAAATATTCTCAACTAAAGCAAGAAAAATTAGCATTAAAAAATTTATATTAAAAATAATTTACATTTCATAAGATATTCATCACAAGTGACCCCGAAGTGGGTACAAGCAGTGAGTGTTTCTTTTATAAAATATTTAATATCCTTTAAATGATTAATAAAATTTAGACAAATTTTGAATATAATATTTTACTTACTTCAGTGCTTTCAGAATTTTCCATTTTTAAATTAATTTTTTTAAATTAAATGAAAGAAGTCCAAAATATTAAATTATAATTTTTTGATTGCAAAATTTTTTTCAAAGATTTGCAAAAAATTGTGTCTTTTTTAAAATAAAATAAAAACTTTATTATAAGATTTATTTGGTTTAATTTTTTGTGTTTGAATTACAAAATGTATCCAATGTTAAAATAACATTAAAAAAGTGCGATGTTTCAAATAATTTTTTCAGTTTCAAATAAAAAAATAATTTTAAGTTAATATTGCAAGCATTTTTATATTTGAAATTAAACTCTATAGTGAAATAGAATAAGTTTAGTTTTTATTTGGAAATTTGAAAAAAATGTTGGAATTTTTTTTTTAATCTTTAAATAATTTATTTATTTGTTTATTTATACTGAACTAATGTTCCTTTAGAATCAAAATATATGAAAAAAAAATAAAAAAAAATAAAATGAAATAAAAAGATAAATAATTCATTTCGATTTTAATTAATATTCAATCGTTTAAAAACTCGATCTTGTGAACCACAGTTCACCTAATATGCGAACAATTTTTGTTCTCGAGTTTTGTGAACTATAACTTCACCTAATTTTTTGGTTCATGTAAGGGTGAACCAAAATATAATTAGGTGATCAAATTTTGAATTAGGTGAAAAAATTTTAGACTATTTGAATAAACTGAATTGAATATATATTTACTTGAATGCCTAATTCTTAAAAACTGATATAAAAATAAACAATTGAAGTTTAAAAAATTTTTTTAATTTGAAATAGTTTTAGAAATAGCATTTGCTTTGATCTAGTTGGCCAGTTATCACCCTTTCACAATCCAAAATACCCAAATGCCCTCTCTACTTGAATCTTTTCCTTTAAACATAATTAATAAAAAAAAGAAAATTTTTATTAACCTTCAGGTGTTTGACTTTGGGAAATTTTTTATCTAATTTTTTTTTTCTTTCTTATTTTTTAATTTTTATTTATCAATTGAATTATAATTTTTTTAAAATTACATAAAGTTTTTTTCTAAATTGATGAAAAAATATCAAAATAGGTGAAAAAAAGTTCACATAATCTCTGAAAACTAGAATTTTTCCAGTGATAGATGAGCCTTAGTTCTACTAACCGACTAGAACCGAAAAACTTTGTTTTTTTCTCTAAAAATTTTGACATTAGTGATAATTGACGTTCATATGATGCATTTTAACAAAAACTCAATTTTTAAAAAATTTAAAACAGAGCGTTTATAGTTTTTTAAACTACAAATATTATCTTAAGGATCATCATAGCACAAACCCAATGTCAAAATTTATAGAAAAAAACAAAGTTTTTAATGTTTACAATATTAACTTAAAATTATTTTCTTATTTGAAATTGAAAAAATTATTTGAAACATCACACTTTTTCAATGTTATTTCAACATTGGATACATTTTGTAATTCAAACACAAAAAATTAAACCATTTTGATTTCTAAATATCTCATATTTGCTGATTTCTCGATAAGAAGATTAAAGAGAATTTTTTTAAATGAATCAATCAACCAAAAATTAAGCCATGTTTATCTGTCATAGTCTATAAAAGAATAACAGTTTAGATTTATCATTTGAAAATGTTTCTAATATAAGATTTTTAGCTAAATCAAAAGGCAAAGGGTTTTTAAGACAGATTTTATTTCTACTCTGGTCAAAACAATTAGTGGAGTAACTCAAGGTTCAGTGATTTAACCTTTTCTTTTTACAATTTATCTAAATGATCTTCAAGCTACTTTGATAAATGTCTCAAAATTTTATGCAGGCTATACAAAAATTCTATCAAAAATATATTCGACATGTGTTTTGAATTTTTAAAAAGATTTTTAGTAAATAAAGTCAATAAAGGCTTTTGAAATTTAATATCGATAAATTCATTAGAAAAAACTGGTGAAGCCTAAATTTACTCATAATTCTAATAAGATATTACAATGTCATGTATTCGAAGTCCAAACTTTATGTTGTGACTTGTATTTTATTTTTATATTTGCTAATTTAATACTACTACTACTACATCTAAATTAGTAGAAGTACAAGTGGGGACTTCACAAAGAGTTTTATATCTTTGACAAGCTCAATAATAGGAGCTCGTGCTTGAATTGCTTTTTGACTTCATAGGTCTCGTTCTCATTAATATCTTATAATAGATCTAACTCAGTTACAATGTGGATTACAAAAAAACTTAATTTTAAGACAAAAAATAAAAAGATTTTTTTTATTATGCAATTGGTGCAGAACAATTAATTAAGAAAAAAAATCAAACAAAAATAACTGTTTAATTATTCATTTTATCAATTCTAAATATCGAAAAATCGATTTTTTAACCTTAAAATTTTTTTTCAATATTTTATTAAAATTTTACGATAAAAATGCCAATTAATAAATGAAAATTAATTTTTCTAATATTTTTTTTCTTAATTCTTGGCAATAAAAACTAATAAATAAAATATGTTGATAAATAAAAAATAAATAAAATAAAAAATATAATAATAAATAAAAAAATTAATCTTTTTATTTTTTCTCTTAAAATCAAGTCTTGATGATGTATTAAATTAAGAATTTCAGAGTTTTGTGTGGACCTTAACCCTTGATTACGCTATTAGACCTTGCGTTCTTAGTTAAAAATGTTTAAGCATGGGTGAGATGTACTTTGGTGTATGTTCCAAAAGCGTGTCTTAGCTTGTGGTGGAGCATAATTGAACTAGGAAATATGATAGATTTAGATATTTAGATAATCAAATATCGACCCATCAAATATATTTGAATTAATTCAGTGCTAATAATTTCAGTTAAACAAATAAATAGATAATGAGTACAATTTTTATCAGTTGCCAACAAATTTAGTCAATTCTTAAAAAAAATAAAAAAATTTCACAATAACACTATCATTAATTGATGATATTTTTGAAATATAATATTTTAACATAAAATAAAATTAATTTAAATATTAAAGCTTTAGGTATAAAAAATTTCAAAATAAAATAAAATTTAAAAATAATGAAATGACCGGAAAATTTTCTCATTACGATCTCTCTTGTTCCTAAGCGAGAAAGTAATGAGTATTTTTTTGAGAAATTCCCAAATTTTCAAAATTATATCGCGGAAAATAAAATGAAATGAACAGGAAATTTTTGAATTATTATCACGAAGAGATCTTATTTCAAAAAAAAATTGGAAAATTTCTCACATTTTCTAAGTTAGATCTAGTGAGAATGATACATGGATTGTGCCATTTGTCTAACTCTCGAAGCTATTTGTTTCGAGTTGATTAATGAGTATTTAAAAAAACTTTAACCAATGTTTTTAAAAAGTTTTTCAGATAAAATTAACTAAAAATAAATTTCACATTTTTATCCATGGTGGTGTCTCATTTTGAAATTTGGAAGGTTAATATTTAAATTATGAATATTTTTCAATTCTTAAATATATTTATTAATTGTTTTTATTTTTGTATTTAAGTTTTTTTTCAAATACCTTACACTAACAAAAAAAGTTTTGTACTATCTAAATTAATTTTTTCCAGACTTGTTTTTAAGTCACAAATCAAGTCAATGACTTAAAATTTTTATTTTTTTTTGGCAAAATTATTAAGAAATTAGATTAAATTTTTATTTTAATTTGCTAAATCAGGCTTTATATCATAAAATATATACATTTTGGTTGTCCATTGCATATAGATTTGCCATATTTCGTTTCTATTGAAATTTTAGCATTATAGTCTTCAAATTACATAAATTGAAATACAGGATAATTTATTTTATTAATTTACAAAACTGGAGAAAACATTCTGTCTGGGATCTCGAAATGTCGAGGAATCAAGATTAGGACAATTATTATTTTAACTTAATTTAAGAATTTTCTAGTCATGATATTCATCGCAAAAAAAAAATTGTTAAGATTTTAGATTTTTGGAAAAAAATTAAAAAAAAAATTCAAAGTCCGGGCATCCGGACATAACTTTGACATAAATTTATGTGACTTAGACTTAAAACCCTGACTTAAAAACAAGTCTGTTTTTTTAAATGTAAAAACACTTGTTAGAAAATTTTAAATTTTTTTACCAAGCACTATTTTTAAAATACTCACCTTGCTTTCTTATTTATAGAGACTATTGCTGGTATAAGGAAAACGCTAAACAGTACATTCATGTCATCATATATTTATCGCATTCAATCCCTGATTTACTCTTCAAATAATATATTTTTATTCATCAAAAATTATTTTCCAAATTAAAAACAATTAATTTGATTTTAAAGAAGTAATTTTAGAAAGTAAATTAAAAAAAAAATCAGTTAATATTTCAGGTGATTTCATATTTAAAAAATTTTAAAAAAATATTGAAAAATCTTTTATTTATTTTTTAAATAATATATTTAGATATAAATTTGAATTCAATCATTGAAAAACTTTTTTTTTATAAATTTTGAATTTAGTGATGATTGTCCTTTGTTTGATTTTTTTAACAAAAACTCTAATATAAAAAAATCTAAAACATAGCGCAGATAGTTTTTTAAACAAAATATATTATTCAAAGGCTCATCATATCACAAACCCAAAGGCAAAATTTATAAAAAAAACAAATTTTTGGTTTTGTGAAATTGAGAACAAAATAATAAAAAGAACAGAAAAAAATATAAAAAAATTGAATAACTTTTTTTCTAAAGGTTTAAACTTAATTCTGTAAATGTAACATAGTGCAACATTCAAAGTTGCATCAAATATCAAGGTCTGCTAAATTTGCAGAGTAAGGCAGAAATTAAATTTCAATATAATCGAGCGTAGTGCATTTTGCACAGATTTGCACAACATTAGCAGACTTTTACAGTTGATGCAACTTTGAATGTTGCACCATGCTGTATTCACAGAATTAATTTTAAACTTTTATAAAAAAAGTTGTTTAATTTTTTTACACTTTGTTCTGTTCTTTTGTACTGAACTTCACAAAACCAAATTTTTTCAATGATTGAATTCAAAATTTAATGAGTTACAGCAAAAAACTTAAAAGTAAACCATATGGTTTTGCATTTTTCAATGTAATTGTTAATGTTTTATATTTGATTTAAGAAGTTTATTTTTCTTTGATTTAATCTTTTACTTGTATTTAATTCCAATCTTTTATTAATAAATATAAGAATATTCTAAATTATTTTATTTTGTCATTTTTACATAAAATCTAATTTAAATATAATTTTTTGTTTCTCTCGATCATTGTGAATCGTCACAGAAGGCATTTTGGTTTAATTTAAAAAAATAAAAAAACTCTAAACATTTAGTTCATTATATTAGTTATAAAATAATTCCTAAGCCACGCTAGTCTGCTATGTTACATGATGCCCTCCTCGAGCTTATCAAGGTATTCAAATGCATTTCAAGAACTTCTTTTTGTTTATTTTGCGTGACAGTTCTGGTTTCCATTAGAGCTCGAATCGACTCACGCTTTGTGGGTAAAGCCGACGCATTATCAATGACTATTTTAGCTTTTTTTGATTTAACATTAGGCTCAAATTTTTCTTTATCTTTGGCCTTGGTAATTTGCCTATTTTGCGCTGAGGTCTTGTGCAAGATGTCTTTTCCATCTTTCTCAAAATGTAATCTTCCCGCACAATTTCTAAATGAATTTCTAGCATTACAAGAATGAGAATGACATGGACACACACATCCAGAATTGGAACTGACACTATTTTTCTTACTCAGCTTGGTATTCAATTCATTTTGCCAACTTTGGATTCGTTTTTCCAGCGCACTCAATGAAACAGTGGGACTTATTTCTTTGTCATTTTTGTCAGCAATTTTCGGATTGAATTTGTCACTTTTGCTCTCCATCATGAGTCTTCGTTCTTTTAATTTTTTTTCCAGTTCTTGTGTTATCTTGGTACTTTTGGATATCAGCTCATTGTTGTTCATGCACATTAGATTAAAATCCCTTATTTTATTTGACGGATTGCTGAATGCCGGATAATTCAAATCATTTTGCCTTTCACTCAAGCATTCGGAAAAAGTGGTTGCCGGACTAAGAGCTTCAGATTCACTTATGGGGTTGATCTCTAGAGCTTCATATTCATCAACTAAACCTGGTAATTTCCAAGGCTGCATGTATGTTTCATGCTCGTTTATTTTGTCATTTTTTTCCGCGTTTTCTGTCTGACAGGATTTGGCAGTGTTTATTTTTTTATTTTCAGTGAATGGCTTGAATGAAGAGGGAACATTTTGACTCCGAAAAGAAGCAATCTTTTCACATTTAGCTGTTTTGTCCATATCATCTTCGAAAGCTTTATTGGTAATTCCGTAGATGTAACTTTGTTGCCTATTGGAATGTGGTGGTGCAAGAGGATTTTTTATGTAGCTATTGAGTAAATTTTGGGATGAATAGATTGTTGAATCACTCGAATTTTCAGATTTAAGATTGATTCTCGCTGAACTTGCCGACGATGGAGAAGAAAATGAGCGCTTTTGCTTTTTTCTGCTTGGTAAGGTCACGGCGTAGTTGGATGCTAGTTCGGCATCAAAATCCAACAATGATATTGATGATACCTTACGTGATTTTTTTGATGCGCTGATTTTTTTTTGCTTGTAATCAGACTTTTTGTTAAAACGATTCCTAGAAAAAAGTTTTTAAATTAAATTTTGAATAATTTAAGTATAAAATAATTTAAGTGTCTAATTAAAAATTATAATTTAGCTATTTTTTTTTAAATAGACACTTTAAAAAATACATGAAGTAAAAAATATGAACTTCCTAGTCACACCTTTAATAGAGAACTACATTGTCTAGGCTGTGTGAAATTAAGACAAAAAATAAAAATAAAAAATTTGATAACTCTTATTTCTAGGAGATTAGAATTGGTCCTGTAATTTTTATCTGTTAATAAATTCAATGTATCACCTAAATTCATCTTATCAAAAACATTTCATAAAATATTCACATATCATAAAGTATGGTTATTACAGTGTAGAATATTTGGATAATCTGTGTTAAGGCGCAAAATTCAATGTATCATCTGATGCATTTTATAACATTAAAATATTATGTCTCTTAGAAAAATTAATTATTGCGTTAATTTTTTTTTAAATTCCATTAAATTTATAAATATTTAATATTTTGGAATAATAGTCAAATGGATCTTTTAGCGTTTCCAATATAAATATAGAGACAATATTTTAAAAAATTGAATCAATTTTTTTGACTACCTATTTTGAAGCGTTTTTTAATCACATTTTTTTGTTAAAAAATTTTTAAGTTATTTTTACATACAAAATTATTTTAAAAATGAAAATTTTTAAATTTAAAATTAATCAATTTATTAATTTTATTCTTTCATTTTCTTTAGAAAGTGAAAAAATCATTTTTTTAGCGTTTAAGTATAGATTAAAACAGAATTTCCAAGTCTAAAAATTAATCTGTGAGTAAAATACGAAATTATTAGAGAGATAATCAGAAGAAGGTGGATTTTAAAATGAGACTAATTATTTGTGAATTTTATTATATTATTTTTATCAGTAAACCTAGGAATTAAGAATAAGCACATCATCTTTAAATTTTCTAACAAAGTTTTTTGGATAGATAAATTAAAAAAATTTTCAAATTCCGATTTAGTTTTAAGTATTCGTGTCTTTTTAAATTAAGAACATTGAGCGAGAACAGAAAAAAATGATAAAAATTAAAGCATTTCATAATTTTAGTAAAGATTGGACTCTAATGTATTCAAGACTATCTTTCGACAAATACTCATCAGAACAACTTTGTATCAGTAAATTTAAAAGTAAAAATAAGAATTGACTATTTGATTATCTTCAGTCTTTAAATTCTTCTAAAAAGTTTCCATCTAAAAAGCTCCATCTAAATTTTAAATCTTTTAGACATATTAACAAAATTTAAAAAACTTCATTCTTGGTTGTGAATTAAATGCTGAATCCAAAAAGAGGATGCATTGGTGAAAATTATATTCTAAATATTTTCAGTCTCTTCTTCATTTTAAGACAAAATTGCTCAGTTATAAGTATAATATAATTAAGATATGAGTAACCATTACTCTACTGATACATGCCTATCAATAGAGCATGACGATTGAATGGACATACAGTGGTGATTTGATAATAGTATTTTACGAAAAATTACGTAAATTTTCAGAATTTTGAGATAAATTTGGTAAAATTTGGTAAAATTCAATTCAAAATAAAAAATTTATGAAAAAATGTCTTTTTTTTCCAAAAATCGAAAATTAAAGAGAGTTTTTTTTTCATAAATTTTTAATTTTGAATTGTCCGTTTCAATTTATAATAGAAAAATTGGTTCGTGAGATTTTTAGTGTCTTCAATTTTAATCCTTGCTTAGATAACATATAAAAGTATCCCTTTTCAGAAAGGAAAAAAATAAAATACCACACTGTCATAAAATTTCATTAATTAAATAAAAGAACGAAGGAAGTATTTACAGATAATCCGTTCTCAATCAAACAAACAAAGATTTAGCTGTTTTAGGCTCAGTAGTCCTCTATTAGCCATTTACAATAAAATGAATTAATAAAATATGTATAATAGCTACGGTTAACATAACTGTCTAACTTAACATCTAAGAATACCTTGAAAAATATTTTGGAGCAAAATTTTTTTTTTTTTTTTTGAGAAAATTGGCAAAAATCCTTTATCGAGCCAAAAATTAAAATTTTCAGGAAAAAAATAAAAAAATTCAAATCGATAACAATGAAAAAACTCTGCAAGTCTTAAAAGTGTTAAATGTATTAGAAAATCATTAAAATTAAATTGCAGAAATGTTACAGAGACTTAATGTGGGTGATTTTAAGTTTTTTTAAGCTGATCCAGAATGCAAAATGAGTTATTGACCCTTAATTTTTTTTTTAATTTTAAATGTTTGTTTTTGCTCTCTTTTTCAAAATTTACAATGTACAATGCAAATATTAAAATTTGAATCTCTTATTTTTTAATTGAATTATTGATTTTAAAATTTTTTAAATTTTTTAAAAACCTTTTTATTTTTAAATGCAATAAAATTATAAAATAAAAATGATTAAATGTACTTACAAAAGAATCTTCGTAGAAAATGTGAGAATAAGCATCATGGAAACAAGTCCAACAATGAAAGCTAGCGCAAAAAATGCCAATTTCCAAATGTTCTCATTTTGAGCGTAGATTTTGTTTGAAAATGACAGCGAACGTTCACAATTGCACAACTGCTTCAAATTGTGTCTAAAACCAGGAGTAAATGATGTTGACTGATTAAATGATTCTGAAGAATTGGTCAGTCTTAGCCGTGTCAATAAATTTAAGCTAGTTGTACGAGCATTGTTTGGCAAATAAACCAGTGGCTTGGAACTGATCTTGCTTCCGAATTGAGCGGTTGAGTTGGCTACAACTGTGGTCCAAGTAGCATTGTTTGCATCTGCAGTGCTACCATTTGTGCTATTTACCAAAGTGGCATTCATTTTTTGCTATTCAATCATAGATAAAATATAGATCGATTAATTATCAATTGGGGACAAAAAAAAATTCTAATTAAGATATAGAAAAACTTATCAGAAAATGGTATACAACCAAAGCCTAGAAAAAAAACATTTTTTTACGGCCGGAAAATATTTATTTGATTAGTTTAAAAATAAAATATCAAATGGTTGAATACAAAATGCCTCGCCTCACTTCAATATTTACATTAATTTTTGCTAAATTTGTTATAATTATTCGATAGAGTTAAAATCTTGGTAGAAAAAACATAATTCAAATTAAATTTTTGTTTAGTTTAGGATATTTTTAGCTTAGACTTGAGTTGCTATTTGTTCTTTCGGGCCTTAGATTATTTACATTAATGTTTTCTTAATCCGGGACAATTAAATAATCGCATCCAATGCTTAGGTTAGATAGCCAAAACAATAAATAACAAAATATTGACAATATTTATTCTAGAGAGCTTTTTTTGGGTTATTGGTTAATAAGTTTTGTAAACAGTGGACGCTTGTGTTACACGCGCGTCCAAATAGCCCATATTTTGAATTTGGTCTTACAATTGAGTCTTGAAGAGTTGATTTAAATTTTTAGTGTTTTTCTTAAATTAAATTATTTGTGTAAAAATAATAATAGAATGTTTTTTTTAAGCTAGGGCAAATTACCGGCCTATTAATATTCAAGGTCAGTTGAAATATATCGAATTTATTTCTCATGTTTTTATTTTTTTTTATTGTTTCATGATTTGGACTATCATAAAAGAATAAAGATCCGGTTTCATTTAGTTTTGATTAAGCTTTAGAAAAAAGAAATTATCAGATTTGTAAACTTATAAAAAAATATTTCGATTTGTTCATTAATTTTTTTTTAAAGTTGAATGTTTTTATCCAAAATATTTATTAGATTATAAAGAAAAATAAAATACATCTTGAAAAATATCAATCCTTTTTAATCATTTAGTAAGTTTTCACATAATTTTGAAAAATATTATCTAAATAATTTTTAACTTAAAATCTAAATTTGTAATTAAACTCTCAGAAATAAAAAAAATTTGACATTTTTTTATTTAAATTCCGCAGAGAATATAAATGAAGAATAAAGGCAAAAAGTTGCATCCTAAATTCACACTGTAATTGAGTACCAATACAATTAAAACAGAGTCATCATCAAATATAGATAATGTTTATTGTTGAAGAAAATTGGAAGGAGACAACCACTATTGACTAAATATGCAAATATTCAAAAACACTTGGTTAAACTGGCGTTGTAAAAATTCCAAATAAACTTGTTTTGAAAATTTTTTTTGTTATAAAATCAAATATTCAGAAGAAAATTTCAAATAAAAATTTAGAAATTTTTTTTTTTTTATTTTTTTTTATTTTTTCAGATTGTTTCCAAACTCTGAATTTCTTTTGAAGGTATTTTAAAAGAACACTATTTGATAGATACAAATTTAGAAAAGAACATAAGATAATTTGAAAAAGTCTTATATTAAAAAAAAACAATTTTTTGTTAAAAAATAGTAGTAGTAGTAGTAGTAGTATAAACTGCTGCATTGAGATGCGGTACAGTAAGTACCTAGCCCATAAATGAGCTTTAGCAGTTTCCATTCATCCATTTGTCCAATTGCGCTTTGAAACTATTCAAACTTTTCGCTGTAACTATTTCATTAGGCAATTTATTCCATATTGGTACAATTCGATTTATTAAAAACGCATGTCTGTTCTGACCGGCTTTAGCCAATTCCCGATTTAACCTGAACTGATTTCCCCAGATCATATGGTTGTTATTCGCATAATTGATTCCATTAACAAGATTCACTCTCTCATAACCATGGATAATCTTAAAGAACTGGATTAAGTCACCACGAACACGTCTCTTACTTAAAGAGTCTAGTGATAGTTGTTTGAGTCTTTCTTCATAATCAATACCGTGAAAGTCATCAACCAATTTTGTAGCCCTTTCTTGTACTTTTTCCAACATGTTTATGCCACGTTTTTGAACTGGGCTCCAAACACAAATCGCATATTCAAATTGAGGTCTAACAAGAGACTGGTATAAAAGCTTGAATGCATTTTTACTAAGTCTAGAGAAACCATTTCTTAAAATACCAAGGACTTCATTAGCTTTGATTACTGATAAATTCACTTGATTTTGCCATTTTAAATCACTAGAAACAATCACTCCCAAATCTTTTTCACCATTGCTTGTTAAAAAATGCTGTTGTATTTTTTTTTATTTAATTTCTTCAAAGTTTGGAGAAATTAAATAAAATAAACTGAAAAATTTGGAAATCATTTCCACTTTTGACGGACAGCAAATTGTCAACCGCCTAAGCGAACATTTTTCTTCAGAATTTTGCGATGATAGTGATTGTGTACCGTACCCGTTATTTGCCAAGCATTGCTACAATCGATGTGTATTCGACGCCGACTCGATCACATTGGATAGCGTACAAAACGAGCTTCTAAAACTTAACATCTCTAAGTCCACTGGGGCTGATAAAGTTCATCTGCTGTCACTAAAAGAATACGCTCATTATTTAGCAAAAGCTCTGAAGCCGATTTTTATTGAGTCACTTAGATCAGGATCCATACCATCGTACTGGAAAGAATCTAATCTAAGCCCAATACATAAAAAAGGTTCAAAGCTTAAGCCAGCTAACCACCGGCCGATTTCTCTCACTTCGGTCCCTTGTAAGGTGCTGGAAAGGATCATAAAGCAAGCTATGATGTGTCACTTACTAGAAAACGACCTTAAAACGAAAGCACAGCAAGGTTTCATCGCTAAAAAATCCTGCGAGACCAATCTACTTGAAACAATAGACATAATCAATGTAAAGAGTATTTTTTTTTTTCCAAAAAAAAAACCCAAGTCAAGAATTTTATTTTTAATTTGCTAGATCAGGCTTAATATCAAAAAATTTACATACTTTTGGGCTATCTAGTTCAATAGATTTGCCATTCACAGAAATTTTCTTGCAATTTTAGCATAAATTTCTTCTACAGTATTCAAAATTTTTAAGTCCCGACTTGGACTTTGAAAAAAAAAATTTCAAGTCTTTGGTCGGACTTTTAAAAAAAAAATAGTCGTGACTTGGACTTGACTTGAGACTTGTGACTTTTAAAAAACTCTGGTCAATTCTTTAACAAAGGACACTTTCAAATCGAACTACGATAAGTATACAAAAATAGTGGAAAGCGTAATTCAGCAGCCGCCATAATGTGTCTAAGCACACTTGCAGTCGTCATGGTGTCATGATTATTGTGACAGCTTAATATTACTATTATTATTATATTATATTATTAGATATTTGTAAGGGTTGACGGTGGTTAAATTAAGATTAGTCTCATTTAGGTTCAATGAGCTAATTTAATGATTTTAAAGCATTGCAAATGTTCAAACAAAAATTTCAATGCAAAATTTAAATTAATAAATAAATTTATTTAATTAAAATATTTGCCAGTAAATTGATTATTTTTTAATCGAATCGTATGTTAATTAAGAATTGAAAACAACTTAAATTAAAAACTAAAAATTATTTAAATAGCGATGACATAGTTTTAACATTTTAATAAAATAAATTTGAAAATTGAAAAAAAAAATTAAATTAGACTAGATGATAGATACCAAAAAAAGAAATCTCAAAATATTGATATTTATTTGATCAATTTATATTTTCTGTAAAATTAAATTTAAAACAGAGTTGTTTTTAAGTCAAGTCAATGACTTAAAATTTTTTTTTTTTTTTTAAGTCAAGTCAATGACTTGACTTGACTTAAGACTTGTGACTTTTTTTTTTAGAAACCGGCTAAATAAAGCCGGTCAGCTTGACGGTCAAAAAGTACCAACGGCCAAAAATTACCAACGACTATAAATACCAACTACATACAACTAATTTCTATTTATTTTTTTTTTATTTTTTAAATAAAATTATTTTCTTTTGTTTTTTTTTAATTTTTTAAATAAAGTTTTTTTTTTTGTTTTTTTTTAATTTTTTAAATAAAATTTTTTTCTTTTGTTTTTTTAATTTTTAAAATAAAATTTTTTCTTTCTATTTTTTTAATTCTTAAATAAATTTTTTTTTCTTTTTTTTTATTTTCTAAGTAAAATTTTTTTTTTTTTTAATTAAAAAACAACTTTTTTAAATAATAAATATATTTTAAATTATATTAATTTTTTATTTTATTCCCGTTTTTTTTTGCCGCCCGTATATTTTTGGCCGTTTATTTTGGCGGTATAAAAATTAGGCCGCCAAGTGGCCGCAAAAAACCGTCCGTGTATTGGACCGGTTTGTCTTAGCCGCATCCATCACTAACTTTAGCTTTAAAAAAAAAAAAATTTAAGTCTTGACTTTGACTTAAATAAAAAAAAAAAAATTTAAGTCATAATTTTGACTTAAATTTTTGTGACTTAGACTTAAAACTGTGACTTAAAAACAAGTCTGATTTAAAAAATATTTTATTTTTTGAATTTAATGAAACATTTTTTGTTTCATGTTGTTTCATCATCAAATTATAAAAAGCTAAATTATTTCAATTTATATTAATGAGTTTTTTTTAAATTAATATTTTAAATTTTTAAAATTAAGAAGAACATGTATAGCGGAATGTATCTTACTGGCAAGAACAAATTTTTTTTTTAATAATTTGATTACAATTCAATGCAACTAGATATTAATAATAATAATAGGTTACGACAGGACAGCTAAAAAAATTAGTGGCATTTTAAAAAAATTTAAGCAAGATTTTTTCATAAATTCTTTTAACAAATTTCTCAAATTTGTTTAATCTTTGTTTTCTTAAAATAAACCATTTAGAATAGTCATTATTTTATTATTTATTTTAATACAAAATTCAGTCAAATTATTTGATGCTATTAAAGAAATTAAAGTGTACTAAAAATTTTTGATAATAAATAAAGTAAATGAAATCTTTTTTTTTTATTTGAATTTTTTTAATTAAAAAATTTCACTCATATTCTTCTTCTTCTTCTGTGGCCAATTCAACTAATTTTTTTATTTCCTCTGAAGCTTTTAAAAAGTTTGTTCTTCCTTGCATACTTTCGGATGATATCTCTTGATGTAAAGATACTAAATTTTGACTGAAATGTTGCATTGATACTTGTAAATCATCAGTTATCGTAATCATGCCCATATTTTCATGATTTAAACTGTCTATTAATGTAAATATAGTGCCTTGTTTCTCCTATGAAAAAAGAAAATATTTTAAAATTAAGTCAATTTAAAATCGAATTATTTCTTACTTTTATGTCATACCCGATTCCGAGCGCTCGGCAAGTTTGAAAAAAAACACTGTAATGAATTACCGACAAGTTTGAATGATGTAGCTTATTGCTCATGCAAGCATACCTTAAGTTGTTATCCTTAAAAAAGTAATAAATAGTTTAAATTTTAAAGATTTTGTACGGTAGATGTTTGACAATAATTTAAAAAAAAAAGAACTTTGAACTGAACTGAAAAATTTTAATAAATTTTAAATGAAAAAAAAATTTTCCTATTTTATTACAGTGGTTTTTTGATAACAATATTTTAAGAAAAATTACGTAAAATACCGTAAGATTAACCAAATTTTACTAAATTTTACGTAAATTAACGTAAAATTAAAATCCGAAAATTTAAAAAGAGGTATTTTACGAAAAATTACGTAAATTTTCAGAATTTTGATATAATTTTGGTAAATTTGGTAAAATTAAAAACGGCCAATTCAAAATTCAAAATTTTTGAAAAAATGTCTTTTTTTTTCCAAAAATCGAAAATATAAGAAAGTTTTTTTTTTCATATATTGGTTAAAAAAATAGGAATTTTTAAAATCGTTATAAAAAAACTTTCTTAAATTTTCGATTTTTGGAAAAAAAATACATTTTTTCAAAAATTTTGAATTTGAATTGGCCGTTTTTAATTTTACCAAAGTTTACCAAAATTATATCAAAATCATGAAAATTTACGTAATTTTTCGTAAAATACCTCTTTTTCACTTTTCGGATTTTACGTTAATTTACGTAAAATTTAGTAAAATTTGGTTAATTTACGGTATTTTACGGTATTTTACGTAATTTTTCGTAAAATATTGTTATCAAATCACCACTTTAAAAAATTTTGAATATTTATTTTTTTTCTAAAAAATTACCTCTCTTTTCCGATTTCGTTTTTGGTTAGGGTCATTACTGGGCAACACTTCAAAAGTATGATATTCTGGATCGAATTTTCCATTTGTCAAATAAACAATCAATGAACTTAGTGAAATAATATTTGAATAGTTCAAATTAAGATCGACAGCCCAGAGAACTTGTTCATCATTTTTGACATTAATATAAGTTAAAAAGTCCACATTTATAAAGCCCATTATATTTCGTTGTCTGCAAGCTTTGGCTATTTTAAGGCAAGCTTCGTTTATCAAGCTAGGCTCAGCTGAAGTTTGTGGAAAAGTGTAGCCCCAGCAAGAATACTGGGACTCCGCATGCAAATGGTCACCACTGGCAATTATTTTGACTGTGGAGTCAGGCTCAATTAACATGCTAACTGTCAACGAAGTTATACTATCACTTGGCGGATGAGCTTCCAAGACACCACCTTGAGCCAAAAAACTTTTTAAAAAATCGTCCCAATTGGCATAAGCTTGAGGGTTGACTGGACGGGCGAACTTTTCTAATAACTCAGGAATTTCCTCTAATATCTTTACATAAGTTGATTCCTTTTGATTGAATTGAATAAAAAAAATTTAATAATAAATAAAATTTTACTTGAGCCCATCTCTTGCTCCATTTATCACCAAATTTTACCATTTCTTTCAAAGCTGATTGATAGCAAGATAAGTGAGTAATATCACAATATGCTGATCCTCGTCCATCTACTTCGTCATCTAGTTTAAAAAGCCACCTTTGAACTGTCAAATTATTGGTAATGGCTTGGGCCAGGGTTTCATATAATTGCTCTTTGTTATAAATATCGTATTCGCCGAATGGAATTGAAATTTCAGCACTTTGAAATATTCTTTTTGAGCCTGATTTTGTCGAGTACAAATTAGATATTTGAGGCTCAGACCCTTTTTTGAATAATTAAAAAAAATATATTTTTTTTTCTTAAATACCTAATATTGGGATATTTAGAACATCTGCTACGTGAAGATCGTCATGGTTCATTATACCGGGTACAATGTATGCATCTCTGCCAGCTATTAGATTTTTAATCCTTGAAAAAAGCTATTTAGATAAAAAAGTCTAAAATTTTATCACAACTCACCTCTCCAAGGCCTTGGGACTGTATTTTAA
The DNA here is from genome assembly GCA_025491095.1 of Brachionus asplanchnoidis. NCBI lineage: Eukaryota > Metazoa > Rotifera > Eurotatoria > Ploima > Brachionidae > Brachionus > Brachionus asplanchnoidis. The sequence goes on from JAILYF010000006.1 coordinate 4,124,328, forward strand.
AATTGTGGACAGTGCCATATTGTGTGTCTAGTAAATAAAAAAAATACTTTAATAATGTTTAAAAAATTAAATAAATAGATAAAAACACATTTAAATTTTCAATTATTTTAAATAAGAGTCAAAAATGATTTATAATTTATTTTCTGTTTTTTTTTATTAAGTCATAATACTGAACACTCATTTAAAAAAAAGTATGATTGAAATAGCAAAAATTAACCTAACAGACCCTGAATAAACAAGCAATAGGCTTTCAAAATTCAAATGAACTGCGATACTAATGTTAACTTTAATTAAAAATTTTAAAAATTAAAAGGAACTGAAAAGAAGGAAGATTATTTTATTAGTCGTTTTGGTTATATTTAAAAAAAACTCAAACTTTTGATTTTTAGAAAAAAATTTGCAGTTGATTATTGAAATTAATAAAAATAACATTTTCTTCTCAATGTGATATTCCGATATTATGATATTTTTGAGTTATAAGGTGTAAATTGATTTGTTTATGGTCATTTAAAATTATAAAAAAAAATAGCAAAAGAAAGTATTTATTGGGTATACATGAAACTCCCAAATGGGACTTAAATATAAATAAAAATAAAAAAGATAAAACACATAAACCAAAATCAAAAATTTTATAAAAGAAAAATAGATACATCCAATTGAATAAAAAGGATAAAACACATAAACCTAAACCAAAAATTTTTTAATTCTTAAATTTATTTTAAGAGAGAAACACATAAAATCAATTGAAAAAAAAGATAAACAGCATTAATTTAATTTTAATTCATTCATTAATCATATTGTAAACAAGGACCAGCTTTTCGCTTCTGACCTGCTTTAGGTCTATTTTGAAAATATTTTGTAGTTAATAAGCCGGGATAATTAATTTTATTTTTGAATAAACAAGAGATTAGATGTACACACATTCCTTTGTCCATAAAATATGAACACGAACAATAGCAGCAATCAACGCAAAAGCATTCATCGCTTACAGCAACTTGATAACGATTGTCATAAGTAAAAATAATATTACCATTATCATCAAAATCTGTCCCTGATTCAGTGATTTTATTGATGCAGTCATACCCTTTAAGGTCTATTTGGTTGCTAAATTCTTGAACCAAGACCCAGTCTAATTTTCGCCTCATTTTAATTAATTCAATTTTTTTTAATTATTTTTTTTAATTTTATGTTTTTTCTCTTTTTGAATTTTATAATTTTATGTTTTTTCTCTTTTTGATTTTTATAATTTATGTTTTTTTTCTCTCATTATATAAGATAAATTTGTTAAATTAGTTATATGTTTTTTCCTCTTTTTTAATGTTTTTTTCTCTTTTTTTATGTTTTTTTCTCTTTTTTTATGTTTTTTTCTCTTTTTTTATGTTTTTTTCTCTTTTTTTATGTTTTTTTCTACCTCACCCAATTTTTGAGCCAAATTTTTGTACAATTAAACGATAAATTTTGAATTGGAACAACATTTAGATAATTTAGAATAATTAATTTGATTAAATTTTAATCAATTAAATTTAGAATATTATGGTATGAATGTTGATGAAAAATCAGTGTTTTGTAATCTGGTTTCTAATTAAAAAGCCTTGGAAGGCAAAAAATATTTTTTTTAATTTAATTTAAAAATTGGAAAAACTAGTACCAAATTGATTTTTATATTAATCAAGTAATTTTATGAAAAGAAAGGTTTTTTTATGTTCATCTATTAAAATTGGTCAAAAATCAGTAATTTTAGTTAATGAACTAGCACGTCATTTAAAAATATTTCAATTTAAAGAAAGGTGAAGGGAATTTTATAAACATTACAAAAATTTATAAATAACATCATAGAGATGTTATTTTAATAAAAGTATTCACACGATAAGATAAACCCTGTTTTGAAATAAAATTAGTGCGAACCATATTCTTAGTCGGTTTAGCGAAGTATTAATAGCGTTAAACAGATTTTACATGGTTTAATTTTACAATTTTTTAAATTTAATATTTATTATTAATTTTTCTTAAATTGACAAAATTTTTTAACCAATTTTTATTTTCTAACTAATTTATATTTTGATCAGATATATTAAAATCGGTCACCTTTACCAGTCTTTACCAGTCGACCAACCCTATCTGAATGCAAATAATTCGAATCAAACTCTAAAAAATATAAAAAAAATATTTCATGCATTTACCGGGAAACTATTCAGAGCTTCGGGAATGACAATTTTATATCTCGAAGTCAAATCAACCACGTCTTTGGAATCACCAGTTTGAATAGCTTTTTTAAGTCCGAACAACTTCAAATAATATTGAAGAGTTTCTTCAGTTATAGCGATTGGGGAAACGTAAATAACATCAACATTTTCATCTATAGAGATTCAAATTAGCCAAAAATAAATTCAATCTTTAATAAAAATACCAGATATGTCACATATTCGGGGCATTTGGAAATTTTCTCTGACCTGTAAATCGCGCATTTTGGCCCGTATGGCTTCGTGGAATCCAAGCGAGGGAATATGTACGATAACTCGCTTCGAATTTTTAATCCTTGGCCAACTTCTGGTAAAATCTTGTTGACGCTTTTTAAAATTTTCCAAATGCTTTAGCCGCGTAGTTCTTAGTTTTTCTCTAGCTTTACTCATTTTGACATAGGTTAACCATGTAAGTGCGATCACACCAGCTGCCCATTTTCTTTTTCTGTATGCTAGGTAAGCTCTCCTGTCCCGAGACCGTCTCCAAGCACACTGAATTCGTATAGCTGCCAAATTGGTTCCACCTTTTCGCTTAAAAATTTGGCCTGGAGATCGCACTACACTCTCTACTTCTTCTTTATTTATAAACATATCTAACAATTCATCCAAACTTGGCTTCAAATCCATCTCTACACATTTGGACAATTCAGATACCCTAATTGGAAAAAAATATATAATGAAATTCCATACTAAAATTCTTGATAGGATCCTGAACAGAATCTTTTCGAGATTACCCAAAAAAATCTTATCTAAATCATAACTTAAATCCTAATAAGTTCAAGATAATTTATTGATCAAGTTCAGTATCGAATCATCCAAGTCCTAAAAAGGAAAAAGTGAGATTTTCTGGGAAGGTTTAGATAAGTTTCTTATAAGATCCTTTATGTTCTTTAAATTAATTAATGAAAAGTATACAAAGATTTAAATAAGATTATGGAATCATCAAAATATCGAATTTAAAATGTATTTAAGAAAGATAATATGACGAAATTAGAGTTAGAATTGTAGAATTATCTTAAAATAGAATTGTCGATTTAAATTTAGGGTTCAATAAAATTATTTTAGTTTAACATTTTTATTTACAGTGGGTATTTCAAAAACGACATGCCCCCTAAGGTCGCGACCTAAAACCGAACCATTAGCGGCGCCGAACCGTACCAAACAAACCGTACTAACCGAACCAACCGAACCACCGTACCGAACCGAACCATGTTAATCGATTGAACTGCACCTTTTTTTTTAATTTTTATTTATGAAATTTTATATTTTTTTAGTAAAAAGAGAAAATTTTTTAAAATTTTGTTATTTTTGTTTTTTATATAATTTATTTTTTTGAAATTTAATTTAATGTTAAATTTTTTTTTTACTTTTTTCTAAAATATCATAAAATAAAAATTTTCTCTTTTTACTAAAAAAATTTAAAATTTCAAAAATAAAAATTAAAAAAAATAGGTGCAGCTCAATCGATTCACATGGTTCGGTTCGGTCTGTGGTACGGTTCGGTACGGTGGTTCGGTACGGTGGTTCGGTACGGTGGTTCGGTACGGTCGGTGGTTCGGTTGGTTCGGTTAGTACGGTTTGTTTGGTACGGTACGGCGCCGTTTATGATACGGTTCGGCGCCGCTAATAGTTCGGTTTTAGGTCGCGACCTTAGGGGGCATGTCGTTTTTGAAATACCCACTGTAAATTAATATTTATTATATTTCAGATCCAATTCAAATGAACAAAATCTACAAACAGTTTTTTATATTTGTGAACACTACTGATCACCAAATCGTTGATCACATAACTTGTGATCCAAAATTCGACAAAAATTAAAAAAAAAATTTTTTTTTGATCAAGAAAAAAGTTTTTGTGATAATATTTTATTTTTTGTAATCAAATCCGTATAATTGAAAAATTAAAAAATAAAATGACATTTTACTTAAATTTTTTAAAAGTTTTTGAAAAATTTCATTTATTTTTAAGTTTCTTTGAAATATGTAACTTTACACCCTTTTCATACTTCATAAATTCATTACAAATCGGACAAGGCATAGATTGATCGTGTTTACTCAAAGTTTTTTTCACAAGATAATTAACTTCTTCTGTAACTTTTGAAATCTCCATAGCTGCATGAAGTTATAGAAAGTTAAATTTTTTTCTTTTTTATGTGATCATTCTTGATCACAAGTTATTTGATCAACGATTTGGTGATCAATAATGTTCACAAAGTCCACATGATACCACTGATCACAAAAAATGCGAACATCTGATCACATTTTACGCAAGACCCAGGGGTTGTGAAGTTCGTTTCAATTCGATCTTTTCAATACAGAAAAACTTGAATAGCTTTATTACTAAAAGAGATAATTTAGTTCAGTAAAATGCTTAATGTTTAAGCACTTTAGCTTAATCCGAAAACATATGTCTGCAAAAACCTTGCAAAGTAATTGCACAGTTGATTAGAATACTTTTTAATGGCGTGAAAATGCAGAAATTTGCAGAGTTATTGCAGGCTTATATTACTCCATTAAACAAAATTGCTCAAAATTAAGCATTTTACAGAACTAAATTATCTCTTTTAGTAAAAAAATTATTCAAGTTTTTCTGAATTGAAAAGATCGAATTGAAATGAACTTCACAACCCCCATGACCCATGTTTTTGAATGTTAATATCTTATAAATGAAAAGAACAATCACTTTTTTTTAAAGAATTTCCAAATTATTTTGCATAAAATTTAATAAATTTAATTAAAAAATGAATTTTAAATTATTTAAGAAATTGTTGTAATTTGTGTTAAATTTGCCAATTTTTCTACAAATAATAGTAATTTTTTCAATCAATATTAACTTTTCTTTCCCGTTAAATAGTTTGTTCAAAAGTGACGATACAGCCCTAACAAAATAATTTATATTGGACAAAGACTGAGAAATCAAAAGTGATGTTTTTCATTTAAAAAAAAATTAAAATATGAAATTAATACATTAGCTTTTTAGTAAAATATAAAAAATATTTTGAAAAATAGAATGTTTTACAAAAAAGAAGGGTTCTGTTAAAAGATTTTGAATTTTATTTATAGAAAAATTCTTTTATCCAAATTTATTTTTTTTAGATTTTCTTAAAAGATAATAAAAAGCACATAATATTAATGTATACTATATAAAAAGATGAACTAACTAGATAAAATGTATTAAATGTACTATATAAAAAATTATTTACTAGATAATAAATTAAACACCTAGATAAAATTAACTAATATAATAAATAGACACATTCATAGAAAAAAAATTAAAATTCTAGATAATTTTATTAATTAAGTAGATATAATTGAATAGTTACTCAATATTTTATTTGATTAATTAATTTATTTATTAAACTCGATCAAATATATGTTATAAATCCTCCTCCAATTCTCACAGATGTACTTTACTTTTTTAATTACAGTACAAATTAAAACTAACTTGTACGCATTTTGTTCCTCGACTCTTCCTCAACTCTTCCTCGCTTCTTCCTTTCCTCGACTCTTCTTCAACTATTCCAGTGGGGAAAGAAAAATGCTGATCATTTTCATGAGTCGTGTAATAAAAGAAGAAAAAATAAAGTACTTATTTATTTTATATAGTTTTTTTACTTTTCTTGTCTATCAAATAATTTTTTTATACAGTAAAAAATATTTTTGAATAGTGTTTTGTCTTTTTTTCTATAAGTTAATAAAAATATCTAGTTGATTTCATCTTTTTATATATTATAATTAATCTTATGTCAAAAAAAAGTCTTATTAATAACATATATTTATAAATTATAAAAATGTATAAAAAAAAATTTTTTCTTTGAAATTTAACTTCACTTATTAATTTCTTATTTTTCCTTAATAATCTTATGTTTTCTTATCTGTTTTGTTTTACAAGTGAAATAAGGTAACAAGATTATGTATTTTTAAGATTTTTTTAAAGCCTCCAAATAATTCGAAAACGAATTCTTTAAGTTCTTAACGATTCATGATACAAGATTGTGCTTAAATTTCCTATAGGTTTATCATCAAAGATCTAATAAATTCTTAAAAAAATTTTAAAATCAAATTCTATACGATTTTCATTTTAGATTACTAAATTAAATTTTAGATTTTCCGAAAAAATCTTAGCAGTTTAAGAATTTCTAAGATAATATTTTAAGATCTTAAGAGAAAATTTAATTATTTAAATGCTGCATTTTCCCAGAGATTCCTGATAGAATTTTCTCATGGGAGCAACGAAAAAAAATAATTACTTTTGGCCATCTAAATATCCAAGCGGAATTGTGTAAGTTTGACAGAGCTCTTCTAAATATTTAATAATTGTCACAATACTTCCCCATCTTAGTATAAAACTAGATTTAAATTGAGAATATTCGGGCATGTCCATCCGAACTCGACCATTCTGAATGAGAAATTTATGAGCGTATTTAACAGAATCAAAAGCTTGTATTTGTAAATTGTTCATTGGGGTCGTTGGTGGACGCTTTTGAAATTAAATTTTTTTACAATAATTAATAACTTATTTAAAAATTACTAAAATTCGATGGTCAATTTCTTTATGAGATTTATTGGCGGTTGAATTTCTATTTGAAGCTGAGCTTGACTTCGACTTGGCTGATTTTAGTTGCTTTAACTCATTGAACTCGGTACTCTCTCGTGAGCCCAAATAATTTAGCTTGGTCCTGCTTAGAGTATAGCTGGGATCAAGTTTGTAAATGTGTTCTGAAAATTTTGAATCTTAAATTTGACAAATAAATTTTTTTTTACCTGTAGGTGGCCTTCTGTCTTTATAGTTTGGCACTTTTTGTCTTTGTTTTGGCTTTGGCTGAATTGATCTAGTGGCAACTGGAAATTGTTCGAATGAAATTGTTGCATGTTCAGGGATCAGACCTCTTTGAACAAGACTTAAAAGACCACGAGTGGCTTCTATTTCAGTGACAGGTGGTGGCACTAACTAAAAAAGTAAAATTTAAAAAACGAAGTGACTATTGACACAGTTTTCTATTGGAACAATATGTGTCAATATTCCAATTTTATTGACACAATGAATATCACATTTGTTAAAAATTGTTCCCATTGTTCTTTTTTGAATAAAAATAAATTTTGAACCATCAATTTTGAATCATCAAAAATTTTATATTTGATTATTCAAATTCAACTTTTTAAAAAATTTGATTTAAGAATTTTACTCGTCGCTTATTGCTATAAAGCCCGATCACTATCCAAAGCCAACTAAAGTTAGTATATTTTATAAATGGCAACTTTTTTTCCTTTTAGATTTAAATTTCTCATTGTTTTAATTAAAATGCAAAGAAATAAACTATTAAAAAAATAAAATAATTAGAAAAATAGAATTTGTAATACTACTGATTAATTTTTAATTTTTGATTTGTAGACTTTCGTTTACTTAAATGCACCAAATTTGGAAAAATTTCATTTTTTAATTAAAAAATTTTAAAAATAAATTAGAACCTCTCTTTGGACTTAATGAGACGAAAATAAAAAAAAAATCAAAATGAAAAAAAGCTACCACATTTTTTTGCCATATTAGACTTTTATAAACTTCTTATATTTTTTGTTAATAATTTTTATTAAAATTATTTTTTTGTAATAGAATTCAACATTTTCTATTCATTGTGTCAATATAAATCTTTTTACTGGAACATAATGTGTCAACACATTTTATTGACATATTAAGTGTCAATAGAGCTACTCTTTAAAAAATTATTAAATTTTTTATTTTTGTATTTTACAGTAGGATTTCTTCTATAATTGAGCGGTAGAGTTGCCAAATGCTCTACTGTACTCCCGGTAATTACATGAGTTTGCACCTTTTAATTTAAAAATATTAAAATAAAAAAGTCAAATTTGCATTTTATAAAAAATAATGACTTTGATCGGTTTTTTTCTCTCGATTAGTGGTAATTGAATACTGTAATTTTCATTCAAGGTTTCTCGATTTTTAGAATTTTCGGGATTAAACAAAAATTTTGTATCGCGTGCAGCTTTAACCTTTTATTAAATGAAATTAAAATTAAACTTAAAATATTTTATTTTTTTAAATTTAAAATTAAACAAAAATTCAAAATAATTCACTTGTTGTCCTGGAGAAAGACTAAATGGAGTAAATTTTGGCCCTCTCAATTCTTGAACTTCTTCGATTACATGGCCATCTTCGTAACTTTTTTTTGGAACCACTGCCATCTCAGAAAACTCCTTACTTTTTCAATAAAATTTAGATATTTAAAAAAATTTTTTAGAGAAATCTTACTTAGAGTTCATATTCGAGAGTGAACGTGACTCTAGCTGCCTTCGAATGGCACTCTCAGTTTTTCTTTTTTGTCTTGAAATGTCCCATATGTTTTCAATTGTGGCTCCAAAATTAGCCGTCGGCATAGGTTCATCTTTATCTCTTGAGTTTTGAATAATTTTAACTTGGCTGTTTAGTTGATTTATGTAAAAGTCTGATTTTTGCTTTAAACAAAAGATTAAATTTATCAAGCTTTATTAATTTGATTACTTTTATTTCATGTTCGGCTTTCGCTAGACTTGTTTGAAGAGTAGTAATGTCAATTTTTGATCCGTCCTGGGATACCATGTTTTTCAAGTGTTTTATTTCATCTTGAACCTAGGGAAAAAATTTTGATAAAAAAATTCATCTTCAATATTGATCTAGCTCTACTCGTAATAATAGATCACCAATTTCTTCGTTTTTAAATTCAGCGAGTGTACCCATTATGTAATTTGATGATTAAATCTTAATTGGAAATTTCGTTTCAAATAAAAAAGTTTAAATTAAAAATGCATTTACAGAATAAAGTCAAATATGTTTAAAAATAAATAAAAGTGGTAATTGTTTTTTTCAATCTGGCAATTATTATGGAATAAAAAACAGCTAAATAAATTTTAAATTCAAATAATTTTTTATTTTATTAATAGTTTAATATTTTTTTTTAAATTTAAATCAAAGGTAGACTAAAATGCTATTATAATAATTATATCGTTAGCAACTCAAATGCCTGGCCTCCTTGTGTGTAAACTCTTTATTTTTCATAATTTTAATTACAGGATTTTCAGATTGATTTGGTGGATTTAAATAATGAGATCAAATATTTTTATTTTTATTTTTTTTTGACGAATTTAATTTGAGAATCTTATAAATAAGTGTTTCTAAAAATGTGTCTATTTAGAGACTTATTATTGTTTAATTAAATTAAAACTTTTTGAATTTCTAGAAAAAAAAATAATTGTTTACAAAATATCTTATTACAAAAAATTGGTAATATAATTTAAATTAGAAAAAAACGCCCAAAAAATAAATTTTTTGAATTTAAAATTACTACCTAAAAATAATATGTAACAATTCTCCATTTAGTTTTTTTTAAATCTTCAGATAATTATTCAAGCTAAATAATGATAAAATTATTATTTATCAACAAATAAATTTTTATTTTTTTTGTTGATCATTAAATATTAAGCCATATATAAGTAGTAAACACCAAATTTTTCTTTTTCAGAATATATTTTATAAAAATGGAAGCTCTAGTAATTTTTTTAAATGACTAAATTCAATCCAGTTTATGAAAACATATATTTTTCTGATTTTTAGATTTACTAGCCAAATTTTGGATCAAATTAAATTAAATTTAATAACTATTCAAAATTTTACTTGGATTTTCTTCTGGTAAAATGCTTTAAATAAATAAACGTTTTGCACAAAAATTGATCTTTATAACTCAAAATTATATATTCAGTAAAGTTTCAGAATATGTTAAACAAAATTTTATTATTATTTTCATTTTATCTAATTTTGGAATATTATTTTGCTGATCATTAAACTTATCTTTACTGATTAATTATTTATTGAATAATACAATGACATAATTGAATAAGAAATTTCAATTTATTCTAAATTTTTCTTACTCATTTTACAAAAAAAGGACTTGATAAATTTTCATTAGGTCGATAAATCAGAAAAATTTAAAATAATTGAAAAATTTAATATCGAATCTTTAGCTTCATTAATATTAAAACAAGCTTTTTTTTTTAAATTTTGTTACTTGTAATTAACATTTTATTAGTATGAAAAAATTTATCTTAAATTTAAGAATTAAATAATTCTGAATTAATACTTTTTGTAATTTTAAAAAGTCAGAAAAAAAAAATAAGTGCGGCGTCGATTTTTTGAGCAAAAATTGTTGCATAATATATTTTATTAAATTGAAAAGCAGTTTATTTTAATTATTTTAAAGATAAATATTCAAAATTTTTAAACATATTCTTTCAAATGTAAATAAAAGAAAAAAAATTATATTTGTAAGGATGTATCGAATATTGATATTAAGAAACTATTGACTTTTTAAACTTTTTTTGAATTTTATGCAAAATATTTTAAAAAAAATCAATTTGTTTTTTAATTTTTTAAATATTTTGTTTTGCTTTAATTTTGTTTGCTCCAAATTTTACAGCCGCGGAAAACGGTCTTAATTTTTTAAAACCGAAAATCAAAAAAAAATAATGGTAACGACTAATTTACTTTAATAAATGTATAAACAATTGATGAAGACCTTTTCTTTAGAAAAAAATTAACTGCTCATTAATTTTCTGTGTTCATTTTGAATAATGAATAAAGTTTATAGACTTTTATTGAGTTTAATAAATTTTTTAATTTTTGAATGTCTCTATCTAGATTTGTTTGGTCTTGGTTTAAAAGAGTGTCTCACTTTTATTAGATTCATTTTTTTTGATAGTTGTATGAGTTAGACCCTTTGTACCTTTACTTTCTCAATTGCTTTTCCAGCTTTTCCATTAAAGAATGGTTTCAAATTCAGCTTCTCTCTTAATATTATATTCTTTTTTTCCTCAATATTCGAATATTTCGAAATTTTTAGAACATAGTTAAAGTTATTTTTTCAATTATCAACTCATTTATTTTGTAATCGATTAATTTATTTAAGCTCAAATAATTAGTTTTCAGTTTTTTAAGTGCTAAAAATTAAATAAATTAAAATATAATAAGATTAGCCAACATTTTTGAATTTCTTAATCATCTTTGGGAAAAATTAAAATTATCGATAATTTCAATAAAAATTTATATTTTTTTAAATAAAATTCTTAATGCAGTATTTGAATATTTGTTTAAAATGGTTTAAAGAGTTGAAAAAGTGTCTAACTTAAAAAAAATTACCATACAAATCCAATTATCGATTTATCTCAGAATATTTATTTTAATAAAAAAATTTATTTATTCGAAAAAAAGTTTTCGACTTATTCTAGAGCTGCATTAAATTGTAGATATTAAAAAAAAATAAAAAGATCATGTGTTATCATAACCAGTAAACAAATTTGATAAGATATAAAAAGCAGGTGATTTCATAATATGTGACTTTATTCATTTTTTTTCTTTTTTTTTCTTTTTTTTTCAAGTTTAAAGAAGTCAATTAAAAAAAAAAAGAAACAGAATAAATGGATACCGTATCGTTATATCAAGTAGTGGCATTTATGCTCTTGTTTGTTGTTCAATCATCTCAAGCTTTTGATGGCGGTGATGCAATAGCTCTGATATTAGGTCTGGTGCTTGGAATCCTTGGAATTTTTGCCTGCATAGGCTGTTATGCTCGACGACGTAGTGGCTAAATTTTTGCAAAAATATTTTTCTATTTTTCAAAGATTTTATCATCAATTTTAAAATAAATAAAATTCCAATTTAAATTTTTGAATTATTCAATTCGATCAAATGCAATCAAAGTATTCAAGTAAAAAAGCAAACATTTTAAACAATGTGATTAAGAACACTAATGATTAATGTTCAATTGTTATTTTCAATTAAAACTTTAGGTCCTACGACCTAGCCAAAGAGTATCTTACTATATTGTAAAATTTTTTAAATATCAGCTGAATGTTAATCATTTTGTACTCTAATCCGAAATAATTAAAGATTTTGAAATAATGCTTCAAGAGTATTTTGAAATTCATTTCAAATGAAAATCATTAATCCTAATCAATCAAAATTCCTAGAAAAACCTCTCGAGTAATCGATATTCCGAGTTTTTATTTTTCTTTTCACAAATAGGTTTTTTTCAGAAAAAAACCGCTCGACTACATAAAATAAATCTTCGACTATTCAGCACCAAATTCAAGTCATAAAAATTGCATTAGGGAAATTGATTATTTCTAATTTAAAACGCAATCTAATTTTTTCTGCTTGTAATTAAGTCTGAGTGGGTAGAAGAGTTATTATTTTAATTTAATTTAATTTTTTTGCTAGTTTGGAATATTTTTTTCAAAACATTTAAATTTAATGCAGTAAGCAATTTTGGAATTAAAATTATTCATATCAGTGAATTAGTTGCATAAAAATAGAAACTTTTCTTCTAACTCTCTTCTTTCTGTACCAAATAAAGTAGTAAATGAATGTATTTAAAAATGATCACCATTTTGATTAAGTTTTATTGCTAGATCTGAATATGAAGACTAAGGACTTGGCAAGTTGTTTAGTAGAGCCTCTGTCCGAATTAATTGAACAAAATAATTTGAATGACACATACAAAAATCCAGCTGAACAATCGGCAAATTCCGGCAAAGTGAAAAATATTGTTCAGAACGAGTGCTTGGCAAATTTGGACAATTTTACAAGCGCCAGTCAAATTCAAGTCAACCTAATACCTGAGCTGAAAGATCAAGAGAAAAAGTCAGATAGCACAAATTGTAAATACAAGCACAAGATTCGTGATCCAGAGCGGTTGGTAAGTATTTAAAAATTCGCGTACCTTTTGAGAATGGCGCAAATATCTTGTTAGTGGTATTTATTTTTGGCATACACTTGCCAATTAAAGTAACCCAAATGAATGAGTGAATGAGATAGAATTCAAAAAAATTATTTTAGTATTAGATTATTAGAATTTATGCAAATTATTTATTTGTGAAATGCTTTTGTTATAAATAACCAGTTGATTAGGGCACGTTTTTGTGGCATCTGAATTTAATTATCTGTATTCTTTTATTAGCTTTATGAAAATTAATTTTTTAAAAAAACATTTATTCTACGATTTCTTGAAAAAGGTAATTTTTAGCGGATTTTTTTGTTCTCTCGAAACAAAAGCAATCTTTCGAACATTTGTCTAAAATTAAATTTTTAGAAATTTTATTTATTATTTTTGTTTTGAAACAAAAATCTCATGTGCGATGTTACCTAAAAATAGTATAAAAATAAAAATAGCATTTTTTCAAGGATATAAATAAATTTCAAAAATTTTAGATTTATTTAAAATTTCAATTGATTGAATTAAAATAATAATTGTTCGCCCAAATTTGATGCCAAGACTCTAAATTGAATAGTGAGCAAATTTTTTTATCCGAATTTAAATTCTTCTAAGTGTATGAAATAACAATTTTTAAATTGACCTATGTAAAATTATTTCACTACGAATAATTTAAATATGTACTTCTGGCTCTAGATTTGAGCTTTTTTGCGCAACCTATCCGAATAAGCTTATTTAGATAACCTAGTTAAATATATTACCTTTTTTTTATTTTAAATTTAAAAAAAAATTTAATTTTCTTCGTTTGTTTAATACTTTAATAAGTTCTGAATTTCGCATTTTAAATTTTCTTGAAAAAAAAAAGTCTCAAATAAATTTTAATTTGAATTTAACAAGCAAATAATTTTAATTTTAACACGTTTTGGTCTGTGAAGTTATCTCATCTGTTAACATTCAGATAGCTAAATTTGTTGATTTTTTTGCCAGCCCCCTTGGCAATTTCTATATTTTAAACAAATTTATTTTTCATGTCTACTGTTCCATAAGATCGAGTATTCAGGTAAGAAAAAATACACTCTTGGCCAAATTTTCATACAAACAAAAAAAAAACACTAAATTTAATAATAAATCTAGACGTATTGAGTCTCAAAAATTTTAAAATTTTCTATTGAACTCAATTACATTTAAAAATTTTTTAGAACTTGATGATGAACAAGTTTTAGATTCATTCAAAACATGGAGCTAATTTTAAGACATTTTTTACAAAATTAAAACCATAACTGATGAAAGCATAAGTAAAAGGTAATTATCCCGCTCCAGTGTTGAGCTTTGGGTTGTAGCACTCAGACCGATCATTAATCATAATTAGATTTTTTAGCTAAATTAGAGTAATTAGAGCTTGAATCATATTGGGTTATATTCAATAGATAGCTAAGGTTGCTGAAACTCAACAAGGGCCTTTGAGAGAATGGTCCCATCTTCAATTAATTGCGATACCTTAAAAATTAGGCCTTTAATAAAGGAGCCTCTAAAAGGTCTATTTTGATTACTTTGGCCTTAATTTAAAATCGAGTCTTGTTTACGCATAGTACATTTAACAAAAGCGAGCAAATGTGACCAACCTAGGCAAATATTTACCGAATTAATCAATGGAAAGTCGGTAGCGAAAATTGACTCGACTTTAGGCCTTAGATTTTTAATCCAAAATAGACTCACCAAAGCACACACATTTTCAAGAGAATTCAAAATACAAGTCACGCCAATGGATTTAGCGATAAGTCCCGAAAACTTCCGATATATGTTTAACATTTTTTTTAAATAGGATCAGAATTTCCGGTCTCCTTAAAGGATCATTCTCTCAATATCTATTGATTTTTTTTAGTTGAATTTAAATTTAGAACCATATGATATTTTGTCTTTTGTAAAATAGAGTCACTGAATTTCGTTTTCCACTGAGAGTACAAAAATGATGGCATTTAAAGTTAGTCTTTGAGTTTTAATTAGATCGAATTTTGCCCATGGATATATTTATAATTTAAAATTTGAATATGGACTTGATTAACTTCTTTATTTTATTTGAAGGCGGTTGATGAATTTTTGAAAAAACAAAGTTGGTCGAATAGTGATGCTAGAAATTGGAATATTGCTGTTAAATTTCTAATGGCGAGAAAATTTGATGTTGACCGTGCAATAAAACTGTACAAAGATCATGAAGTAAGT
Source organism: Brachionus asplanchnoidis (assembly GCA_025491095.1). Classification (NCBI taxonomy): domain Eukaryota; kingdom Metazoa; phylum Rotifera; class Eurotatoria; order Ploima; family Brachionidae; genus Brachionus; species Brachionus asplanchnoidis. The sequence continues at coordinate 4,139,544 of JAILYF010000006.1, forward strand.
CAATTTGGACTTTTTTTTTATTTTAATAGATAACTTAAATCAGGATTAAAATTTCAATTAAAAGATTTTTTCTGATCATTTTGTACTTTAACATCGATTTTAATTGTTAAACAAACTTTTTTGCTGACTAGACTTGAAATTAGAGATGAATTAAAGAAATTTTTTTTCATTTATTTAAAATTGGTTATTGAAATTTTTTTCGCATAGTTCAATAGAAAAACATTTATTAATTTCATTGTGTATAACCTATTTTCTTATTTTTATCCAAAAAATGTAGACCCGAAAAATATAGCAATTTTTTATTTAATTTAAATTTCATTTTTTTACTTTTTTTTCACGAGGCTTGAAACCAAATAAATAATATTAAAATTTTGTTATTCCTTATTTAAGTAAGAATATGAAAATAATAGCTAACAATGTAAGGAATTAGTAAAAGAAGAAATACAAAATTTTCTTAAATCTACAGTGGAAGTACCAAAATTCGAATGTTATTTAGGCAAAAAATCACTTAGCCAGTGACCATGTCACTAAACTGAATAACTTAAACATTCTTTTTAATCAAAATTAGATTTTTTAAAATAAAAAAGCAAAAATTTCAATAAGAAGATAATATATTTTTATTTTTACTTTAAAATAATTGAAGAATTTTTTTAGGATCAAAACCCAATCAACTTTAAAATTATGATAAAAGTAATTTAATTGAGACTCAAGCTTGAAAACACTTCAAGTATCATTTATTTATAATTTATTTTATTTCATTTATAATTTTTTCAAGAAAAGAGAACTTCTTTTCTTTTCAAGTTATTTTGTTTAATGTGAGTAGCTTTTAAAAAGAAAAAGACTATTTTAGAAATGCTAAATACTCTAAAAAATAAAATCACTTACTTTTTATTTTTTTATTCAATAAAATTAAATTGAATAAAAGAAATTGAACAAAGGAAAAAATTGCAACTGTTTGTTTTAGGAGCAAATATCAATGCAATTTTTTTAATATCAATCAATTAAAATTTTAAAAGACTTTATCTAAATTTTTTTGATTTTAATTTTTAAAAAAAATATCACATTTATGTAGCATAATTTTTTCTTAAATTCTATGATTCAAAGAGTGCTTTTTAAGTGTATCAAAGAAGCTTTTCAAGTTTTTAAAAAGGCGTCTACAAACAAATCTTTCCATTTGATATTTTTAACTTTAAATAAAAATTGACATCTTAATAACTAATTTCAAAAATTTGCTGAAGCCTTGAAAAACATAAGTAAATCTTATTTAAATTCCAATAAATTAAATAATTTAAGTGTTTAAAAAAGAAGAAAATACTGATATGCGAAATTAAAAAAATGCAACTTTTTTACAGATTTTTATTGTATAATAATGTGTCTATAAGCTTTCAAGATAATTAAGCATTGAATTTAAACAAATTTCTTTTAATGAGAGTATATTTTTTTAAGAATTTGAGGCGAAAAGAACGCCTTGACTTTATTGACATTGATGATGACGATTTTATAAGTGAACTCCACAGTGGAAAGTTTACAATTTTGGTATTTTTTTTTTATATTTAAAAACAATTAAAAAGATTTTGAATTTATGCTAATTTTTTTAAAATTTCAAGCCATTTTTGAAAAATTATCCAGTTTGTGCACTTTTTACAGTCCGTCTCAACAATGGATGTTCTAATCCATCATATGAACTAACAACACTAAAAACCCTTATTTATCAACTAGACGCAGCTTTGGAAAAGTAATTGATAATTCAAATTTTTGTTGCCAGATCAATCAATACCATTTTTTTAGCCCTGAAGCACAAAGAAACGGCATTAATTTTATTTATGACATGAACGACTGTAAACGATCTAATTACGATTTGAGTTTGAGTCAAAAAATTCTCACTCTTGTTCGTGTAAGTTGAATCTTTTTTTTTTTTTTAAATCTTATCTTTTTTAAAATTCATATTGCATCTTGTGACAAAAAAAGGGGTCCTATCCGGCAAGATTGAACAAGCTGTTTGTTGTAGCTGCTCCATTTTGGTTCAAGTGCATTGTCAAAGTGCTGAGCATTCTTATGAGAGAAAAATTAAGAGAAAGAGTAAGAATTTTTTTGTTGGTTTTATTTCTTAAAAAAATTCTAAATTTTTGAATAAATATTTAAATTTGCAAATTTGAACATAATTTAAAATTTCAAAATTTCAAAAAAACAATTAAATTTAACTTAATTGGTCTAATCAAAGGTTTTGTTTGTTTCGAACGAAGAACTCAGAAATCAAATACCTCCGGAAATACTACCTGAATACTTGGGTGGCACAGCTGTTCTAAATCACTCAAATTGGCTAATTGAATGTAATAAATTAGTCACCAACAAGGCTTCAACTTGCAGTTTTTATTACATTTTTGACAGTGTGAAAAAGAATAAAAAAATCAAGATGAGTAATTCAGATAAAACTCAAAAGAGAGAAGACGACGAAGACGAACTCAACATCAATCGCAAGCGACAATCAAAAGACATTTTGGATATTGAGGAAAAAAGCAAGGCAAAAAAACAACTCTCATCCGATTCACCACCACCTTTATATCCCAATAAAATCGCTGAAAAAATTGAGCCCATTCCTTTTGTAGACTAGTAATTTATGAAAGAAAAAAATAATTTTTTATTTAAATTTTATTTTAGCTACCAAAGTGTACAAAATGTGCATCCTACTGACAAAGAAGTGTTTACCATTGATGAACTGGTGAATCATGTGATCAGCGCTGGTGCTTATGGTCTAAGTGATGAATTTAGAATAATCCGTAATCAACTGATTAATTCTTCAATTGATGCATTTAAGTAATTTTTAAAATAAAGAAAAAAAATTTTTTTTTTTAAACAATTTATTAAAGAGACAGAGAAAATGCTAATAAAAATCGCTACCGAGATGTTCTATGTTTAGATGAATCTCGAATTAAATTGGTGTCTGAAAAGAACAAAATTGATGATCAATGTGCAAAAAATGATTACATCCATGGCAACTATGTGGACGGATACAAGCAAAAGAATGCTTATATCAGCACACAGGGTCCTTTGGACGAGACTGTAGAGGATTTTTGGAGAATGATATGGCAAGAGTTTGTTTTGGTAATAGCTATGACAACTAAAGTTTATGAGCAGCGAAAATTAAAATGTGCCCAGTATTGGCCTTTGGAAAAAGACGCAACCACAGTTGTAGACAATTTGTTTGAGATAAAAAACGAGTGTGTCGAAGATTTGGATGACTATAAAGTGACCAGATTGAGCATAAAATACCTGCCTACTGGCAAAACAAGAAAAATTGTCCACTGTCAATTTTTGTCGTGGCCAGATCACGGGGTGCCTAAAACTGCCAGCCAAATTTTGGACTTTATTCAACTTGTCAGAAAGCATCAATCAGAGTGTTTGGATGAGTTGCTAGAGAATACAAAATGGACAGGTCATCCACTTGGACCACCTATTTGTGTGCACTGTAGCGCCGGTATAGGTCGTACAGGAACATTTTGCGCCATTGATATCAGCATCAATCGGCTAATTGACTGCCAAACAGTTAACATCTTCGACACAGTGAACAAGATTCGCCTGCAAAGGGCTCAGAGTGTACAAATGAGGGACCAATATGTTTTTTGTTATTTGGCTGTGTTGGAGTATGCCCAAAAAGAGAATTTGTTTGTTGAGCATGAGAGTTTAGATCTGGCTAAAATTTTTGATGATATGTTCTAGAAATTGTAAAAATCAAGCCAAAGTTATTTTTAAATAGATTAAATACTATATAGGCTTTTGAATGTTTTTTTTTTAAAGCTGATGTGCAATGTGTTATCATTTTATTAAATTGATGTAAAAGAAATTTATCTAATTTTATGAAATAAATGAATATTTAATTTTTTATTGTTTTTTCAAAAGAAAAAAAATTCAAGGAATTTGGAAATATATACAAAAACGAAGAGATAATTGCGAATATTAATCTTTAATTGAGTTTGTCAATAATTCAAATTTTTTTTTTAATATTTGGCTTTTTTTTTGTAATTTAATTTTGATTTATTTTTCTTCAAATTGTCGATTAATAAAAATTTTTAATATATTTTGGAAGTTAATTAACAAAAAACTGCATCATAAAACTCTTTTAACACTATAGAAGCACCAAAAAGTGATTTAACTTTTTCTTTGATTCTAAAGCGCCAAAATACAATTCCTTTTTAAAAATTAATATTTTTGGCCAATTTTCTAAAAAAATTCTAATAGATAATTTAAAATCAAATATGCACCAAAATTGTTTAAAAGTCACAAGCCTCAAAACAAGTCCAAATCAAAGACTTTAATTTTTTTTTGTTTAAAGTTTAATTCCGGACTAAAAAGAAAAAAATCATACTTGGATTAGAGTCTTTGACTTAGACTTTAATTTGGGACTTTAAACAACTCTCGTATGCACAATAAATACCAAAGCATTAGACTTTTGTTTAGTTTTTAGTTTCCATAGAGTTTCTATATAAAAAACCACAAAAATTTCCTGAAAATTAGCTCTTAGTGCTAAAATAGTTATTATAAAATTAAAAATACATTTCAAAGAATCAAAAAATATGTATTTCGATTTAAAGAAATTGTCAATCATGTGTCAATTTTTTCAAGGACTTAAAATTAAGTAATTTATTATTTTTGCTTGATTGAAATTCAATTTTGAATAAATTAATTTAAAAAAAATTATTCTGATGATCTTCATCAAAACGAGGGACAATAGCTCTTAGAATATGGTGTTTACTTAAAAAATTATCAGACAGATTAAAAAAAAATAATCTAATGAATTAAAGATTGCTGAATTTAAGAGATTAAAGAAGTCATCAAGGATTGATCTTGTATAACTCTTAAATTAAAAGCAATCAATTATTTTTTTGAAAGTATGCTATTAAATTGATGTTTTAAATTTTCTAAGGTTGCTAAATATTCAAATGATATCATTATTACTAATCAATAAATTTTTAATTAATTTAAGTAAAATTACGTGTTTCTAGGTTATGAAAAATATAAAACATAGGTAAAAATTTAATTATATTTAAAGAAAATAATGAAAATATCACAATTTTTAATGAAAAATAAATTTCAAAATACGCAATAATCGTTTTTTAAAAGATCATTTTATTAACCAAAAAAGCTTTATTTTATTGAAAATTAAAAAATTTAAATAAATAAAATAATGTAATTACAAGAATTTGACATATATCTATGGATACCTTAAGACTGATCCTAATATTATGAAAATTTAAATCTAATTGAAATTTGACAACTTGAGTAAATGCGTCACTCGAATTGGATTATTTTTAAAAATAAAACAGCACTCAAAATTGAATAGTAAAGAATAAAAATAATAAAAATCACCTAAAGATTTTCTAATGCTAAATGAAAAAAAAAATTCAAAGCTAAGTTTGATGGCTGTCGTTACAAATGCTATTAAAAAAACAATTTAAAACGAAAACATAATTGTATCTTAATATTGAAACAATTTTTGAATGTTAGAACATTTAATAGCTTGGCTTATGTAAGCTAAAACAGAATGGTCGCACTATTTGTTACTAACAATACTTTTTTTTTAAATTATGTATTTTTTTCAGCATTTTTAAAGATTAAATTTGATATTTTATCATGATATTTAAAAAATATTTTTTTACAAAAACTTCAAATGATAAATAATTTTATTAACTTGGTTTTGATGAAGACTTAAACCCATGATTATTTAGATGGAGCATGCTTCACAAGTTAAGAATTATAAATTTTGATTAAGATGGTATTAAGTGATCCACCAGAGCATTGCCTTAATTGAATGAGATGAGTGCGATATTTTGAAATACAAGTCAATGAAATTCATTCCCAAAGCGACCTTACCAAGCATGAATTATTATCATTTAAAACAAGATTGCTAAAGAAAATAAAATTTGTATTTAAAATTTTTAAATTTTTTCTCCCTCTTCATTAAAATAAAATAAAATAGAAAAATAATTGCATCGATGGTTTTAGAATTTATTATTTGTTTATTTATTTATCTTTATCAAGCTATAGTTCTTTCAGATAAAAGAAATTAAAAATAAAAAAGAACAAAAATAAAAAAATAGAAAATAATATTTTTTTAAAATAATTTTAAACTGAAAGCAAAATATTTGTAGCATCAGTTTTAGTTAATATAATTCTCATACTTAAAAGTAGTAATTAAATCAACGAAGCAATTAAAAATTCTAGGATCAATAAAATATTTATCGATCAAAAAATTAATTTCTTTAATTGAAAATTTAGTTAAAGTTGCTAAAATTAGATTAAATTCCTGTTTTTTGTTTGTTGATTTGATAAAAATTTAGAAATCAATTCCTTTAGTTATTGAATTCAAGCAAATATTTATAAAATTCAATTTCGGAATAAAACAATTTCAAAGCATCATTTTTATTTAAAGGTAAAAAATTGAATTTTCAATCATACTTTAGCAAATATATCTAAAAAAAAATAATTATTTCTTGATACTTTTTTAGCTGTGATTTAAAAATTACTTTAATATCTAAAATAATATAAAAGATTTTATTATGCAATTTTAATGAAAAATGTTATAGTAATATTTTTAATTTCCGTAAAAAAATTGCATCATATTCAAATATAAAATGATGACAATGATTCTAAATTTTTTTTCATAAATTTCTTTTCTATTAAACTTAGGGTTAAAAGGAAAAAATTTAGCAAAATCAAGTAAAAGCCAAATTATGCTAAAAAAAATTATTAAGAATTTTTTAACTCTTAACAAGAAAAAAATAAATTTTCTAACTTTTCATCAATGCTTAAACTAGCATCATAATTTATAAAATTATTTCGAAGTAAGGTAGTAAATAAGCTTCAATTTTTTTTTATGTTTATTGCATAATCTGACACCACTTTTTTTTATATTTTTTGTGCTTTTGACTTTTTGTTAATAGACTTATTAATAAAGATTGGACAACCAAATTTGGCAATGAAATAAAAAAAAAAAAAAAAATGCAACTGTGTACTTTGCAGCTAGAAGTAAATCTTTCCAGATTAGGGCTTCTTTAAAAGGATTAATTTGGACGATTTTTTGAAATAAATTTCAAAGCATCAAATCGCGCGCACAAATTTCTCGCTAGAAAATTTGTGTACTCAGGCAGCAAACAAAGGATGCTTAAAATATTATAAACCAAAAAGAAAAAAAAAGATTGTAATATAAATATTTAATCGTAAAATTTATGTCGAAAAAAAAAAGCTAGCTCCTAAACCAAAATGCAAAAGCGAAATAGCATTTGAATTATTTTTCGCATTTATTTAGTTTCAATGCAACTAATTTATGAGCAAAATTTTTCATAATTTTTTTTTTTTTTAATATTGCAAATAATTGAAATTTCTAGCTTAAACCATCGCCGACTATAACAACAACCAAAAAAAAAAAAAACTTTAAATCTCAAAATTTTAGTTTTATTTTTTTCAAAAAAAATTTTAATTTTCTCAAAGCAAAGCCCTGACAACCAGAGCAAATTATTTTTGCAAGACACTTTAGATAAAGCAGATTAAGTTTGAGGAAATACTTGGGTTTGGAAGAATGGCCAAAACTGCGACCAGTGCAGCAACAAGGGCATTGCAACAAGAGCTGAAATCAATTCAAAAAGAGCCCCTAGAAGGCTTCACAGTTAGCCTAGTGAACGACAACCTGTTCGAGTGGGAAGTGGCAATATTCGGACCTCCGAACACACTGTACCAGGGCGGCTACTTCAAGTCGCACATAAAATTTCCCTCCGACTACCCGTACTCACCTCCGTCAGTCAGATTTGCCACCAAGATGTGGCATCCAAACATATATGAAAATGGTGACGTGTGCATTTCAATACTTCATCCGCCAGTGGACGACCCCACAAACACCGAGTTGCCTTCGGAGAAGTGGAACCCGGCGCAAAATGTGCGCACAGTAATGATGAGCATAATTTCGCTGCTAAATGAGCCCAACACGTTCTCGCCTGCCAATGTGGACGCCTCAGTCATGTACAGAAGATACATAGAGTCCAAGGGAGCTGACAAAGAGTACGAGAACATTATCCGCAAACAAGTGATTGCAACTCGTCCCGATGCCGACAAAGACGGAGTTTATGTACCTCAGACTTTGGAAGAATACTGTGTCAAGGCGTCGGGCTCAAAAGAGTACGACCATGCCAACGATGATTGTATATTGGATGATTTGGACGATTTGGACCCGTATGACAACAATGACGATTCCGATTGTAACTACGACGAATCAAATACTGACTCTGGAAATGAAGAATCATGAAAGCTCTCATCTATATCTATAAATAAATCATTTTTTTAGCTTTTTAAAATTTTTTTTTTTTTTTTCTATAAATTTTTGTATGAAGTTGGATTTTTTTTTCATTAATTGTCTTTCATCGTACTTTAATTTGGGCGGATTGGTTGTGTATTATCTGATTGACTTTTGAGTGCAAGATCTTTCTCGATTAGTCTGGTTTTTATCTAAGGTCTCAATTTTGTATTTAATGGCATCTACCGCTGTGAATCATTATTATCCAAAAAAAGATTTATTTTTCGACATTTTTTACAAAAATAAAATGTGATTTAAATTTTCTATTTGACTTTTTTTCGTCCCGTTCTCACATTGAGAATTTTTAAAGCAAGCTTAGTTTAAATTGGAAAATCTGAAAGATTTTTGTTGATCTGAAATCCAAATTTATATTTTATTCTTGTAAAATTGAACTACTATAAACACATTGTTAAATAAAGCAGTGCACCTAAGGAAAAAAAGAGAGTTAGGATTCTTTTACTCTAACCTAAATATTCTAGATAGAATAAAAGTAACCTTTTCAGACCCAAAAAAATATTGGGTCTATAAAAGTTACTTTTATTCTACCTAGAATATTATTCCCTAAAAAAATGCTAAAAAAAGGGAAAATCACTCGGAGTAATTTTACATTACAAAAATAAAACTGAATAAATCTAAACATTTTACTAAGAATTGGAACAACTTTATAGATAGTTGAAATTGATAATGTTGTAACACAAAAAGGTAAATAGGAAACATGTAAAATATGCAATAAAGAGTTTGTTAGATTAAAGACACATATGGCTGGAATTCATAAAAATAATGTATAAAAACTGATGAAATAACAACAATTAATTGATATAATTAAACAATTGATATAATTGATAATTTGAATAAAATATTTTCTATTAAATTACTTTGTTAGCATTTTTTTAGGGAATAATATTCTAGGTAGAATAAAAGTAACTTTTATAAACCCAATATTTTTTTGGGTCTGAAAAGGTTACTTTTATTCTAACTAGAATATTTAAGGTAGAGTAAAAAGGACGGCACCCAAAAAAGAAGTATAAAACATGAAAATTGAAAATTTTAAACAATAATTGATTCTTTTCAAAAGAATTTTGATGATTTTTGATTTGACTTTTATTTTTTGATTTGAATTTAAAAAGAAAAGCTTTATTTTCGCTAATTGTTTTATTCTAAAGAAGCAATTTTTAGTTTTTAAATTAAAAAAAAAGTAAATTGTTCGTGGAAAATATTAGAATTTTTATTAGATTTAATTTTGGCATAGTTTTTCGTTAGTAGATAATTGTTTTTTTCAGAAGATAATTTTATTTTAAAAAAAAGATAATTTAATGAAAAGATAAATGTTTTTGTTAGTAGATTTTCACCTTTTTCGGTAGATAATTATTTTGTTACGAAGATAATTGTTTTGTTAAGTAGATAATTTTTTTTATGTGTTAGATTAACTAATTATACTTAATTAGCACTTAATAAGTGTTTCTTATTAATTAAAAAGTTTCGTTCATTAATAAAAATAAGTTTTCTTAATTAATTGTACTCTAAAACAAGTATAAAAATTGATATCTATAAACAAAAAACTTATCATTTAACTAAAAAAAAAAGTTTTATAACTAAATTAACAACCTCAAAATTTTATATAAAAAGAAATTGTATTTGATATTAATAACTAATAATAATATATCATAATATATTTTGAAATAAATTATTTTGAAATAAATTATCAAAATTTGGGAAAAAAAAAATCTCTTGGTAATATCACAGGTTTTAGCATGTCAAACGGTCGGGGTGGCGGTAGAGGTGGAGGAGGAGGACCAAAAGGTTCCTCTTCATCAAACCGTTCAAATGAATTGTCAAAATCAACCTTTGTTAACCATCATAATCTTTATAACCTTCCAAATAGTCATTCAGATCTTGAAGAGATGGAAACACAAACAACAAACTCGTATCAAACACAATCGTCTTCGCATCAAAAATGCTACTCGTCACAATTAAATTCCCCAAAAACTTCTGTTCAACTCCAATCAAATGGTAAATATTCTGTCGCGTCAAAAAATAGAAGAGAATCGCCAAATAACTCACCTAACTACAACGAACAAAAAAGACAAAAGCAAGCATCTAAAAGCTCCTTGGCCCCGATTATCTTCTTCCAAATAGACGAAAAATTCATAAACCAAAAACGCGATCTAGAGAATGAATTTTTTAAGCATTTTAACCGTGATCAACTAAAAACTATTAACTTGAAAATTACTGCAAATAACAATTTATTGGTTTTCATTGATAATGAAGACGACAAAAGACTTGTGCTGAATAATCAAACCTTATTCCCTGAACTTCGAAAAGTAGATTTAGGTGAAGACCAAACAAAGAAATTCATTTTAGTTGTTAGAGGTGCAAGCTCCGATGACTTGAGTGAATACAGTGAATTATTTGAAGAAAATGGAATTATAAACGTTTTAAGCATTAAAGATAAAAACGGTCGATTGTCTAAAATCTGTAAAATTGAATTAGAATCAGCTGATGACTACAAACACTTACTAGACTCTGGTGTCTTACTTCTCGGTAGCTTCAGCTATCAGATAGAAAAGGTCGCTAAACAACCGCTTCGTTGTATAAAATGCAAAAAATTTGGACATAAAAATTGTGACCAACCAAAAACTTGTGGCAAATGTTGTAGTGTAGATCATATAGATTCAAATTGTCCTCAAAACAACCTAGAAACGAAAAATTTGAAATGTGCAAACTGTGGCCAAAATCACTCTTCATATTATAGAGGTTGTCAAGAATATAAAGCTCACTACAAATTGATGGTACAAAAATTAAAAGAAAGACCCCAAAAAGGTATTGAGACACCTGCCGCAAGCATAGCCTCTCAAGGATTCTATCGTAACTATAGCGCAGCCACAACAAACACAAATGATCAAATCCTACTAAAGCTCAACGAAATTCAAAATGACTTTCAAAATAAACATATTGACCTCGTAAACAAATTTGATGACGTTTGTAAAACTAATAATGAACTTAAACACGAAATAGAAAAGTTAAACGCAAGAGTTGATGATATCACAAAAGTAGTAGTAGATAATAATTTAAAAATAGTTTACTTTATACTAGATTTTTTCAGATATTTTACACCCGCTAGTAAACCAAACTCAGATGCAGCTCAATTAATTAATTCCATTTTTAAAACTCACAAGCTTGGAACCAATTTAAACGTTACTGAATTAAAGAACTACATTGATAAATTATGGAAGTAATTAGTAATAATGAATCCAATTCTCAAGTTTTGATTTACTCCCTAAAAATTATTCACTGGAATGCAAATTCACTTAGAAATAAAAAAGTTAGTTTTGATCATTTTTTATCTCAATTTAATCCTGATATTGTATCTATAAATGAAACAAAATGTAACGATAAAACGGCAAATGATGAACTTATTTTTAATAATTATGTAACTATTCATAGAGGACGATCAAATGAAAAAAATGGCGGTGGTGGTGTTTGTCTCCTTGTCAAAAACTCAATAAAATTTACTCAAATTAGCGATTTCGATGATTTAAATCTTGAATTAGTCGCAATAAGAATTAAATTGGACTCGAAAGAGCTGCTGGTACTTAGTTATTATAATCCTCCCCAATCAACATTAAACTATGAATTATTTGTGAGACTTAATCGAACAAATTTTGTCCTTTGTGGCGATTTAAATAGCAAAGACACTAGTTTTGGTTGTAACTCAAACAACAAAAATGGTCAAAATCTTATAGCCCTAAATCAACTAAGCAATATTATAAGCTTAAACAAAGACAAATTTACTTACAAATCCTTCTCAACTGAAAAAGAAGAAATGTTAGATTTTGTTTTTTGCTCTACTGAGATGTTTAGCTACTTTGAAAACCTTGAAGTGTTAAATGACTCAGACATGGGAAGTAACCATTTTCCTATTTTTTCTCAATTTAAAACCAAATTCATTCTAGAAAATTCAAAAGAAATAACTGATCAACTTAATTTTAAAAAAGCAAAATGGACTATGTATCAAAATCTACTCCCAAAAGTTTGTTCAGCCTTAGTGACAAATGATATAAACGAATTAAATGAATTTGTAATCAACTCAATGCTTATTGCAGCCGAAAAATCAATACCAAAAAAAAGAATTTTCAAACCAAACAAGCTTCCTGAGTACATTTTAGACATAATAAAACTAAAAAATAAACAAAAAAGAAGAACAATATTAGAGAAACAAAAATTTAACCTATTGAAGAAACTAATCGATGACGAAATTAAAGCTGTTAAAAATAAACACTGGCTAGATTTAGTAAAATCGCTCGGGAAAAATGTTATTTCATCTAAGCCTTTTTGGAGAAAAATAAATCAAACGAAAAACCAAGAAAAAGAAAACAAAAAAAATCAAATCCCTACACTTATTATGAACGATATCCGATATACATATGACAACGAAAAAGCTTTAATTTTTGGTAATATACTTGAAAGCACTTTTAGCGACTCAAACGATCAATATTTCGATGAAATTTTTAAAGAAAGTGTAGAAAACTCATTGAAAGACAAGATCTTTAAAATTGATGGCTTTAAACCATTTAGTATTTCTGAATTGAATATTCAGCTTAAGACACTAAACAGAAATTCAGCAGTTGGTCATGACAAAATTCATAATTTGTTACTACTGAATTCTAGTAATGAGTTCAAAAACATCATTCTCTCATTGATAAATAAAACGATTGAAAATAATATTCTACCACATGGTTGGAAATTGGCAACAATTACTATGATTCCAAAAAAAAACCGCAAAAAGTTCGGATCCAAAAGATTATAGACCTATTAGTCTGACAAGTTGTCTAGCAAAGCTTGCTGAAAAATTAGTCTACTCAAGAATATCAGTCTTTTTAAAAGAAAACAACATAATTATCGACCAACAGTCTGGTTTCCGTCAAAAGCGCCAAACCAAAGACAATTTAGTTTATCTTTTACAAAAGAGTATCGAACAATTCAATAGAAAAAAAAAAGTTTGTGCAATATTTTTTGATATTGCTTCAGCATTTGATAAAGTATGGCACAAAGGTATAATTTTCAAACTTATTAAGCTAAACTTGCCTGACTATTTAGTTTCGTGGTGTAAAAATTTTCTAGACCAGAGGAAATTTAAAATTAAAATGAATGACTTTTTAACTAGTGCGTTCAGTATTACAGCAGGGGTGCCTCAAGGATCAGTCCTAAGTCCCTTGTTATTTTCCATCTACATAAACGATATTCCTAAAAATTTTAAAAAAAATCGAAAATACTATTTGTTATTTGCAGACGATCTTTGTTCCTATTTTTTGTTTAAAAAATTCGGAAATATCTCAAATACAATAAACAAATACTTAAAAGAGCTAGAAAATTGGCTTAATCGTTGGCGTTTAAAAATGGCCCCACAAAAGTGTAACTACGTCATTTTTTCAAACTGTAAACAAAATCTAGAGAAAAAAATTAACTTAGTCATGTACAAGCGTAAGTTAAAATACAATCCAAACCCAACGTTTCTAGGTATTACCTTTGATCAACGTTTAACTTTTCAAAAGCATGTCGACAATGTCAAGAAAAAATGTACTAATCGCTTGAATTGTATTAAAATTATTTCAAATAAATCTTGGGCACTAAAAAAAAGTACACTAACAGCTATTTACACATCTTTAATTAGATCTATTATGGACTACTCATCATTAATTCTAACTCGGTTATCAAAGAAAAGGTTGAAACAACTACAGTCGATCCAAAACGCAGCAGTTAGAGCAATCTACAAACTACCTTATAATTTCTCTTCGGCAGACTTAAATGACAAAGCTAAACTTCCGAGCTTAGCAGAGAGAATGAGACAACTAAACGTTACATATTGTCAAAACGCAATCTTGAATGAAAACCTGCTTTTTGAAGAATTATTGGACGACTATGAAAACATAAATTTGACTCATCTTAAAAAATTAAAAACTTTTTTGTGCGATATGAAAAATGATTTAAACTAACTACTTTTTTTTTATAATTTTTAGATGACTATTTATGATGAAAATTAACTATATTTAGAAAAAAATTGTGAACTTAATTTTATTTAACTAAATTACTTTTTTTTTTGTATCTTCTATCTTAAACTATTATACTATGTAAAAATATAAACAATTTCCATATAAGCTGACTAAAACAGCCTCGGCTGGGGTCATTTAAATAAACTTTTAAAAAAAAACAAAAAACTTATCATTAATTAACAAATTAAAAATATGGAAATATCTGAATCATCTACTACTTCAATTCTCGCGGTAAATAACTCGCAAGAAAATAATGGTGACGATACAGATAATGACGTTGAAGAAATTGTACGGTTGTGTAATTGTTGTGAAATAAACGGAATTAATTTTTTTTATTTTTTTCTTAATTAATTTTTTTTTCTTAATCAATTTTTTTTTTTTTATCTATTATAAAAAATTAATTTTTTTTTCTTAATCAATTTTTTTTTTATCTATTATAAAAAAATTATTATATATGATAAAAAACATTTATCTTTTTCTTTGTATTTTTTTATCTTTTAAAAAAAAATAAAATATCTTCTGGAAAAAATAAATATCTACTGACTAAAAATAGTCTCTTTAATTTTTTCATTGTTTTTTTCTTCCTTAAATAGTTTTAAAGTAAAATTGTTCATTATCAATTATTTTTCCAAATTTCCGGTCTGTCAGACTCTTGTTTTCTAATGGTGAACTTGGGACCGGCTGTCAGATTTATGGCAATTTTCTAAATACATATAAATTAAATCTCAATAAAAAAGATTAATCGTTTAATCATTGTAATAATAAAAATTTTTTTCTTTATTAATAAAAATAAGAACTAACTAATTGAAGTCTTTAAAATTCTGATTAGAACTAATTTTACATTTTTTATCACAAAAAAATCTCACTTTTATAAAATTACTTTTTGAATACAAAATTAAAAAAATGATTGATCTCGAAGAGACATTGAGAGAATGAATCATTATAAAAAAAGATTAATTGCTTAATCATTGTAATATTTTCCATTTTATTCCTTATTAATAAAATTAAGAACCAATTGATTTTTTTAAATAACAGCATAAAAAAAATAAAGATTTTTAAAATTGGTCTAATGATATCATCTTTTGTAAAAATGTGCGGCAACATTGAAAATGATTGATGACTTCAATACTAAGGTTTATTAGACATATTTTAAAAGACCAGAAATATTTTTCATCCATAATTTTACATACATATATAATGAGAAAAGAACCAAAGGGTTTTTACAGGTTCGTAAAAAAAAAATCTTTATGATTATTTTTGATCCCCTCTTTGGTTCTTTCTTGTTTTTTTTTCGGTTCTTCAGGTTCTTTTGGTACTTTTTGGTTCGTTTTAGTTATTTTTAGTTCTTAGTGGCTTATGTTAAAGGATTCCGGGGTAAAGCCCTGGTTTAGGGTTTCGGGTAAGCAGAAGGTTAGGTTCTTTTTATTAAATTAGTCTAAACGTTAATTAAGGTGTTTTTACTAAAATTGAAACGAATCAAAAAGAACCAGAAAGAACCATAAAGAACCTAAAAAGAACTTAAAACTTTTAAGTTTTTTTTAGGTTCTTTGAACCTTAAATGAATCATAAAGATTCATTAAAAAAAAAGAAAAAGAACCAAAGATTCTAAGTAATTAGGAAAGTCTATATATCGGAATTAGGAATATACAATTAGGAAAGTCTTTCTTGATTGTAAATAATCAAGAATCAAAAATATCCAAAATAGATTATTCAAATAGATTCAAACTGAAGTTTAATTCTCTTTCTTAAGAGCACCATTACAATTAGATTTTTATTTAATTAATTTGAAATATCAAAATACATATTAAAATTAATAATAAAAAAATATTTTATTTATTAGACCAAAATCGACAATTATTTCACTAAAAATATAATCTTGAGTACATATTTTGTCACAATAAAACTTAGAACGTTTATTCGTGAGCCTATTTTAAAAAGATATATCAAAATCAAGATTTAGCCGAATGCCTTAAAAAAGTTTTAGAGAAAAAATTTATATATTTAAATTTAAGAAAATGAAATTACATTTTTCAGAAATGAAAATTGAATTAAAATTTTTAAGGTAAATTTCAAAAATCATAAAAGTAAGACAATATATCTAATGCAATTGTGAAAAAACTATTTTTTGAATAAATTTTTTAAATTTGTTAATAAATATTTTTTTCGCTATAAAATTAATTTTTTTTCTTTTTTATTTAATTTAATTCTTAGCTTGACATTAAAAAAAAGCCAAACTTTTTAACATTATTCAACTTGCATTGCATAAACAAAATTTTTCAAAATAAATTGAAATATCTAATTTTCAAATAAAATAAATAATTTTAATTTTAAATCAATTGTTCAAAATAATTTTATAATAATGAGTGATGAAGAGGAAATGGAAGAATTTGAGTTCAATAAAGGCGATCTCCAAAGAGCTTTCAATCCTGGCTTCAAACGGCATAAAATGACCAAGGAAGAAGCAATGTTGGGTATTTGGGCGTCCAGGGAGTTTTCGGATAGTGAGGATGAAGATCAATTTAGTTATCGCAAACAAAAAAAGTATTCCAATTCGAACATTGACTTTGTTTCGTCGAAAAAAAAACAAAAAGATGGATCCGAAAGCGAAGCAGGTGAAAAAGTTGATGAAAAACTCAGCGAAGACGATGAGATCAGGGATTTAATCCGCAAAGAAGAGCTTTTAGTGGAAAGTGACAGTGATAATGACAACATGGAGGAATTAAACACAAAAAATTATTATCAAGTAAAACAGCCTGTACCAAGTTTTAAACCAACTGCTCAAAAGCAAGAACCAAAGATCACAAGGTAAAATTATATTTTCCAAATTGGAAAAAAATCCCATATTTTTCAAAGGGCAGATGTAAAAGAAATAGGTAATTGGGAAAGACACACTAAGGGTATTGGAATGAAATTGATGCAAAAAATGGGTTGGGAAAAAGGAAAAGGTTTGGGAAAAGATTTGGCTGGACGAGCAATTCCTGTAGAAGCTTCGGTACGCAAAGGAAAAGGTGCCATTGGAGCTCATGGACCAGAGAACAAGGAAAAAAGACATAAAGAAGTTGAGGATGATGAGCCTGTTCATGTGTCTCAGTGGAAAAAAGATGTAAATTAAAAAATAAATTTTGAGATAAATGGTTCCCCACAATTAAAAAACTGTTCCCCACAAACTAAAAACTTTTTAACACAAATCACAACTACACACAATTTTTTTGTGCCGAATTCAAAAAAATATAATTTTTACATATTTGACCAAATAATTGGTTAACACAACTTTTTTGTGGTGATAAAAAATTTGATAAATTTGTTATATAATTCATTCAAATAGTGTTTATAAAATGGACATTCTTCTGCCAGTAAATTTTTTTTTCTGATAACACATTTTTATGCTAGCTAATATAATGATAGTAATTATTTTCTTCTGCTAGCAATTTTTTTTCACCTGATTGTAAAATTATGTTTATGATAGCAAAATTGTTTCTTTTGATAGCAAAAATAAAAATATAAAAAAATAACCAAAAATGTAATAAAATAAATAAAATTTTATTCATATTAAGTTTGAAAAGAAAAAAAAGGAATTAAGCTAAGTACCGACAAAAAAAATAAAAATTTCATATGTAAATATCAAATTTAGTTTTTTCGCTGTCTTTGTGATTTTCTGACAGAACTATTTTCTGTATTTCTTTTTTTAGTTGTAGAACCACGAGGTCTGCCACGGCATTTTGGATCATTTGAAGATTTTTGTGCATCAGCTTGATAATTTTAATCAAAATTTAAATTATCTAGCTGCACCTTTTCTCCATTTCTGCTCATCGAAAATACCTTTGCATATTTTATCAGCAAATTCAATACTAGTTGAGTTAACCATTTTTGTAAGAATTTAAGTTTTAGTTTTAATAAATTTTTATTTATTTGTTTTCTGTACCGAGCTAGAGCTCCTTCAGAATAAGTTAAAAATTAAAAAAATAAAATAAAAATGAAATAAAATAAAATAAAAATAAAATAAAATTAAAGTTAATAAAATAAGATAAAAAAAAAAAAAAAAAGATTTAAAAAAAAGTAAATAAGCTAAATAAATGAAAATTAAGAATATATAAAATTGGAAAAGATTGTTACATGTGGCTCATGTTTAAATAGTTCAAGTTTCAGGAAAAAAAGAAGAAATAGTAAGGTAGCAATTACACAATGGAGTTGGGTAGTCAATATATCTTGATTCGAAACCTTCTTTGTATTCCTTCACCAGTCTTACAACCAATGGAATAGAATGAATTTAAGAATTTAAGTTTTAGTTTTAATAAATCAATTTAGAGTTAATTTTAAAATATGGTCTGAAGGTATAAATTATTTGTTTATATATCATTTTTCAAGAAAATTAATTAAGTAATTCAATTTGTCGATTAATATTAACTGGTTTTTCCTCTTTTATTTAGTGTCAAAATTAGCTAGCAGGTATTAATTTTTAAGGAAGCATAAAAAAAATTTAGCTATCATTAATTAATTATTTTTACTAGCAGTTAAAAAAAATTGCTAGCAGTTGAAAAATATTTACTAGCAGAAAGAAATAGATCTCTTATAAAATTATACACAAAATAATTAAATTAAAATTGTGTTGAACAGTTTTGAAAATTTATAACAAAAAAATGTGCTTAGAAAATTTTTATTTGTGGAGAGCAGCTTTTGTCTTAGTCAAAAATATTTTTGTGCTGAAAATTTTTTTCACTGTGGGTAAAAGTTTTTGATTTGTGGGTGACAGTTTTTTGTTTGTGGGGACTAGGTAGACCCAAAAATTTTTAACAATCATTTAAAAAAAAATTGAATTAAATTTTAATTAAAAAGAAAAAACATAAAAAACCACAATATGCCTTAAAGACGCCGGAAGAGTTGATTAAATTGGCATCTAAACAGCCCGAAAAATTAAGAAAAATCGAAAAATTGATGGAAATTGGTGAATTGGAGCAGTTGGAGCGCAAAAAAGAAAAGACAGGAAAAATAAAAATCATAGACATGACTGGCAGGGAGCAGCGTGTCACTCATGGCTACGAATCTTTAAGTCAAATTACAAAATTATCTAAAATGGAGAGCGAATATGAAGAAAAGAAGAGAGAAAATTTCGACGTACCAGAACTAACCCACAATTTGGATCTAATTTTGAACATGACCGAAGACAAGTTGATTCACTATGACAAAAAAATGAAACATTATGAAGATATGATTGTTGGTTTAAGTTATGAAGAAAAGCGAACTAGAGAAAAAATGACATCTGAATCTGATCAAATGGGAAAAATAAAAAATTTAATCAAATCCATTGAAATTTGTGAGAGTAAGGTAAGTGAAGAAAATATGACACTCGATGATCTCATTGATTCTTTTGATGACCTACGGCAAACTTATCCAGATGAATTTATAATTTTCAATTTGTCCCAAGTGTCCATACCATTAATGGCACCGTTGATAAAGCGAAAACTTAAATTATGGACTCCATTTACCCAACATGTCACACATGATGACCAAAATCCGCAATCAATTATTTTTTCTCATGATATATACACCAAATTAAAGTCTCTTTTGAACGAAACTGATTTTGAAAATGTGAATTTGTACCACAGATTTGTGTGGGAGACTTGGATGCCTGCTTTTAGAAAAATCCTCTCTGAAATAAGCATCAAGGAACATTCTGTTGATTGTAGTCTTTTGATGGATAAATGGAAGCCACTTTTGTCCAACTGGATTATTCAAAATATTCTCGACCAGATTATTTTACCAAAATTGATTGATGAAGTTGAACTGTGGAACCCGTTGACAGATGTAATTCCAATACATGAATGGATTCATCCGTGGCTAGCACTCATGAAAGATCGACTGGACTCTACTTTATTTCCCACTATAAGATTTAAATTGGCTTCTGCTCTGCAAAGTTGGCATCCGTCTGATCAATCTGCCAAGGCTGTGTTAAATCCATGGAAACCGCCGGTATTTTCTGCACAAAATTGGGAGCAATTTTTGCTTAGAAATATTTTGCCAAAATTAGAGTTGGTTCTCGAACAAGAGTTCGAAATAAATCCGAGTAAACAGAATTTAGAACCATGGAATTGGGTGATTTCCTGGGCCAATTTGGTCCCCATTTCAAATTTTGTTGCGCTTCTAGAAAAAAGTTTTTTCCCAAAGTGGCTTCAAGTTTTGAGTGTATGGCTAAATTCGTCGCCTAATTATGAAGAAGTTTCTAAATGGTACATTGGTTGGAAATCTTTGTTTAGTGAAAAATTACTACAGCATCCAAGTATAAAAGAAAAATTGTCCCAAGGTTTGATGATGATGAACCGTAGTGTCAGTGGTGCTCAGGTTTCATATACTCCACACGAGCCAAGTCCGCCAGCGAGTCAAACACTGAAAGAGATTTCTCCGTCGGTGAGAGAAAAAGGGGCACAATTGAGCTCTACACCGGTGGTTTCATCATTCAAGGATATTATTGAGAAAAAGGCAGCTGAAAAAAATATTATGTTCATGCCTATAGTGAACAAATTTAAAGAAGGCAAACAAGTTTATCGACTTGGCAACTTGAATTTGTATTTGGATAGAAATGTTATTTTTATTTTACAAAATGGAAATTGGATTCCGGCTTCGTTGAACGAAATTTTTCAAAAAGCTCTTTAAAATTAATTTTTAATTTAAAATTTTTGTAAATTCTTTTTTTCTTCATCAATTAAAACTATCTAAAGCTATTAATTTTTTATTTTCTCAAAAAAAAGTTGACGATTTATTAATTTTTTATCAAAAAATTTATTGCGAATTTTGCATAGCTGATATTATTCGTAATAATTTTTCAAAATCGTATTAAAATTGTAAGTTAAACATTAAGGTTCAGGCAATGCAAAACGTCCACACTATCTAAGGATTCGATTTTCGACCTCAAATTCGTAATCTGCATATGTAAAAAACCCAGAATGCAAATTTTTAGGGGGCATTAAAAAAAATTTTTTTCCGCTACAGGGGCTCAAAGAGTTTTTTAATTATCAAAAGTATGCTTCGGTCAGATATGAATATCTTTTGCAAACATAAACAAAAGATATAAAAATCACATATCATCTTGTAGAGCAAAAAATTCTCTACTAGAAAATGATTTTTTTTTCTTCCAAAAAAAAATTTGGTCTCGAGATTTTTTCAAAAAAAGCCGAAATTTTACTCATTTTTTTGTTTTTGGTATCTAGTCCCAGGGGACCCCCTGACCTCAAATGAGATTTACAAATTCTGAAACTAGAGAAAATTCTTAACAAATTTTAGGTTTTACTTTTTCAAAATTTTTATTTTTAAGCCAAATAAATTAGTTGAAAAAGAGGGTATTTTCTCAATTTTTATTGAAATCATTAATTTTTTTTAAACATATTTTTTTTTGTAATTATTCATTACATTTTATTTTTATGTTCAAAAATAGTAAAGAAATTTTATAAAAGAATCTAAATAAAAATATAAGTTAAAAAATAAGAATTAATCATTATTTAATCAAATTAAGAAAAGTATTTAGATTCGGTTAATGTTTGCAAACCAAGACCAGGAAGAAAGAAAAAAGTCTTGTATTATAAGGCAAAAATTTGATTTTTTTATTTAGTTAAAAATTGTAAAAATAGCATCAAATATAATTTTTATAGTAAATTAGTATTTTAATATTTATTAATTAATTTAATGAAAAGAGAAGTATTTTTAAATTCATCTTTCTTAAAATAAAATTTCTTAAAATTCAGTAATCTTAGTTAGCCGATTAGTACACGCCAAAAAAATTTTGTTCAGCTAAGAATGGTTCTATTCAATTTTTTTTTCTTAAAAATTTAAAACGCTGCTTGCCAAAATACTTGAAATTGATTTATTATCAAACAATATCCTAAAAAATAATCCTAAAAATTGAAGAGAATTTTAGGATATCTATACTGAGCACTTCTTTTAGGATACCTGTACTGAAACTAATTTATGGAACTGCTAGACATATTCTGTGCTACCATCTTAATTTTCGTAAAATGTTATCACGCTGGAACCACAATAAACTAATTGTAAGTCAAAAGAAAAAATGTTCTAAATTTTTCGTATACATTTGGAGTTTTTAGAGTGCTAAAAGTGGTAAAGGAGACAAGCCATGGATATACAGCTGAAAAATTAGGAATAAGTCCTTTATTTTTGGTTAGTAGTAATATGTCCCGAAAATATTGCTGAGCTCAATCAATTTGAGCCATAATCTATAATTTTCATATTCATCAAGACAACAAGATCTGTATAGGTGCATCTAGCTACTAAAGGACCTTCTATAAATAGCACTTTCTAAGGTGAAACAGTTGAGGTCTTTTTATTCAAGAAATCAAACCTTTAGACCAACATTAAGTACCAATAATTAGAATTTTTCATTACAATAACTTGCCAAGTTAGACGCATATAAATCGATCGGTGTGGATGGGATTCACCCCCTCATTCTTAAGGAATGTGCCACAGAGTTCGCTCGGCCACTTTGTCATATCTTTAATTTGTCCCTCATCACCTCAGCTCTTCCTGCGATATAGAATTTGGCAAACGTCACCGCAGTTTTTAAAAGAGGAAGTCGTGTCGATGCGTTCAATTATCGTCCGATTTCATTGACATCAGTGGTCTGCAGAATAATTGAATCCCTTGCCCGTGACTCATTAATGTCGCATTTATGAGAAAATAGATTACTTGCTCCGCAACAGCATGGGTTTGTTCCAAAGAAAGCATGTAGCACTAACCTTCTCGAGATTGTTGACGTCGTCACATCGTCGATGAAGAATAAGAAGCCAGTCGACATTATATTCTTCGACTTTGCAAAAGCCTTCGACAAGGTACCTCATGGCAGGCTGATAAATAAGCTAAGAAGTGTTGGCATCCACGGACAACTTCTCGAATGGATTAAACTTTTTCTGAAGGGTAGGAAGCAGCGTGTGGTTCTAGGTCCACACGTTTCAAATTGGAAAGATGTCACATCGGGAGTACCTCAGGGCAGTGTGTTAGACCCAATTCTCTTCGCAATCTTCATCAATGACCTACCATGTCACTTGATACACACAAGCAAGCTCTTTGCCGATGATCTAAAAATAATAGCACAGGTGGAATCCGAGGCGGATATGATTAGTCTTCAAGCTGATTTGGACGCAGTGGCTGAATTGTGTTTGACATGGCTGATGGATACAAACGAGAGCAAGATTAAGGTAATGAATATCGGTAGCAACGAGCATATAACAAGAACCAGGTCATATACGCTAAAAAAGAAGGATGACTCACGAATTAAGCTTCAAAACACCTCCGAAGAACGTGACTTGGGCATCATTCTTACGTCTGATTTTAAGTTCAGCTCACAGTCGGCTCATGCCGCATCAAAAGCTAACCAAGTTCTAGGAATGCTAAAAAATACATTCGTGTCTAGGGATGTGGAAATATGGGCATCAACGACAACGTGGTGACTTAATCCAACTTTTCAAAGTCAACAAGAGCAAAGACGAGATAACGTGGTACAAAAACCCTAGTTGGTCAGCTCCGAGAGACACGAAGAAAAGTCAACTAAGGCGTGAGATCGTGACATCTTGTCAGCAAAGACACAACTTCTTCATCAACCGGATAGTAAATGTATGGAACGGACTACCAGACGAAGTAGTCGCAACTGAGACCGTACTACTACTACTACAACTACTACAATAAAAGATTCATTAAAACGTTTATTAAAACACTTATAACTTATTTAAATCAAAATTGCATTATCACCACCCTGCTGAATCACCAGAATTATCTCCATGAAATTTTTTGTTATTGGATCAACTAAAAAATCACTATCCAATCCAACAACCGAAGAACACTTAGAACTCCTAATTAAAGCGATACTTGATTCTATTCCTAAAGACCCTTCAAAAGTGCATTAAATGAATAAACTTTGCATTAAAAATCAAATTTTTAAAATTTTTTGAAAGTTAACTTTTTTTATTACAGGACCAAAGTTTTTGGATACCCTGGAGTAAAATTAAAATATTTACTGAAAGTAAAAAATCTAAAATAATTTTATAAAGATTTTGTGTTTTTTCAATTTTTTTTATAAGATAAACAGACAAAACTAAATCACTTTCTATAAATCTCCAATCTTCAAAAATAATCGAGAAACATGTTTACCCCGAATTATGAGATTTCATGTTTTTAAACAATAGGTAAAACACTGTGATCAAAGATATAATTTTGTCAGAACCGAGTTGTAAATGCATGAAACAACCGTAGGAAGGAAAAAGTCAATTCAAAAACTTTAAATGATTTGAAAAATAAAATAGACAAATTAAATTTAGATAAGCTATCGCAGTGATGATAAGATTTCATTTCAGCTACTTTGGACTTTATAGCTTTTTAACAATTAATATTTTATTATTATTAAAAAATTCAAAATTGTTTAAATTTAGAGTTATAATTAAAGAAATTGATCATAAAATTTTTTTATTAATTATTGAATACAATATTTTTTTCTCAAAATTATAAGTTAAAAAATAAATACAAAAATTCTTTTAAATATTTTTTGTTCATTTACATTCACCAAAATTTACTTAAAATAAAGCAATTTCATGTAAAATTACGTCAATTCGATTCGGGAAAAATATCGAATCCTAACATTCTATTGAGAAACAATAAGCTTTGACAGATGAGAAAGAAAAATGTTTTTAATTAATTATTTAAATAAATTTGGTTTGAATTTCATTAGCAATTTGAATTTTTCAAGAAAAATAAACAATCATTTAGTTAGTTAAATTGGCACATTTCAACAAAGCATTTTGTTTACATTAAAAAAATGAAAATTTACCAGGTCATCTATTTCGTTTTTGATAATTGTTTGTAAAAACCAGTTTTTTTTAATAATTTAATAAAATAAAATAATTAATGTTCGTCTAAAATTGGTTTTTAATTTTTAAAATTCCTATTATCATTTTGATTTTATTCATTTAAATTGATATTTTTTTAGCAATATAGCAAGGCATTTTAAATGGAATTTTGTTCTGAATCGAAAATGAGTCCTTTTCAGTCTAATATTGTATATTTTTTTCTTTACTAGAATTTATAAACTAAAAAAATTTAAATTCTTGTTTTACCATTAAAATGTCAATAAAGATAAAAATTAAGTATTTTAAAGTAAACAGTCGTCTTTAAAGAAAATGATGATTAATTTTGATGAAAAAAAATTTTTGACTTGCAATTGTAAAATAGGTAAACTACAAATAAATTTCTAAACTATCTTTAAATTTATTCTGACATTCATAAAATCACATGAATAATTTAATTTTAAAATTAATCATAAAAATAAATCGCACTTTTTTTTTAAACATGGAAGATTTTACTCAAAGTTTAAATCAATTCGGAATTGATTTGTTCAAAACAGTTTATTCCCAGTCTCCAGATGGTAAATTTTAATTTTATTTTTTTTTAAATTAATTTAATTTCAATTATCTAAAAGGACCTGAAAGCTGTGTTATTTCAAGCGTTTCAGTATTCATCGCTCTCATGATGACTTTAGCTGGTTCAAGGGGCGAAACCAAGAGTGAAATCTTAAAAGCTCTCAAAATTCACAGTTTATCTATAGACGAAAATGGGTCTAAATTACATGAATCAATCAGTTTTTTATCTAAGCTTATTTCATCAAATGAATCTTCGAATAAAGTGGTATTAGCAAACAGAATGATAATCAATAATCTGAATGTTAAAGGTGCCTTTGAAGTCGTGATAAAAACTATATATGAATCTGAAATCGAAAAAGTATCAGCTGATAGACCATTAAATGTGGTCATTAGGGACACCAATAAATGGATTAGCAATTTGACAAATGATAAAATTACCAATATTTTAGATGAGAGTTTTAAATCAGTGGCATTAACATTGGTAAATGCAGTTTATTTTAAATGCGAATGGCTGAATGAGTTTGATCCAAATAGAACCCAAAAAATGGACTTCCATGTGACCAAATCATCCAAAGAAACGGTGGAAATGATGCAGCTGAACAAAAAAAAATTGCTCTACCATTTTTCTACTGATCTTAATTGTCATTTACTAAGTCTTCCTTACAAACAAGAAAAATATTTTTTCAATATTGTTTTTCCATCGAGTGAAGATGACTTTTTGATGAGCACAGATCAGCAAAGCCTGGTAAATCGCTTGGATTTTAACCAAATTAAAATTGATCTGCAAAATTTAGAGCATAAATCAATTAATTTAATGATGCCAAAATTTACAATTAAAAATAAAATAAATTTAAATGAGGTTCTGAAAAAATTAGGTATTTTGGCGGCTTTTGACCGGCAAAAAGCTGACTTTCACGACATTTCGGAAACAGATATTTTTGTTCAAGAAGTATTGAATCAATGATTTTTTTTTTATTTTACATTTAATTAAGGTTCTTCAATATTCATATATTGAAGTGAATGAACAAGGAACAGAAGCGGCTGCTGCAACAGTTGTTAAAATGGTTAAGAGATCTATTTCACAAAGCACCACAATCAACTTGAATCGACCATTTCTGTATTTTATTACTGAAAAATCAAGCGGAGCTTTCATTTTTGTCGGAAGTTTTAATGGAAATGTAGAACAGCGCAAAAATTTAGTAGAGAAAACTGAGTTATGAGATTAATTAAATTTTAATTAAAATTAATGAACGCAACTAATTATTATTACTATTAATTAAAAAAACAACTAACCCAATTAACCCATTTATTTAGAAAATATAAATTATTTATATTTTTTAGTATTAAAACTGAAAGATACATGATAAATAATCGCATTTAGCTTTATTTTTTTTATTTAATAAATAAATTTGGGTTTCCCCGGAGTTTGTACCAATGGCATTAGCCTTCGTTTAAACCCTCATGCTACGAGAAAAATATTAGAATTTTGATTAAAAATTCGAAAGAAAGATTCATAGCTTTATTTTAATTGAATAAAAAATTAGAATTTTTAACAAAAAAAAAACAGGAAATTAAAAATTTGAAAAATAAATTTATTATATAAGTTTATTCATTTTTTTTTGTTAATTTTTAAGCTTTAAAAATGAAATAAAAAATTTCCTCAGGTAAAAAACTTGACATTTTATAAATGCTTTTATAAATGAAAACAATAAATATCAAAATGAATGAAGTATCAAAATTGATCAGATTTTTGGGAATTAAATTGTATTTTTAATCAGTAAAAATTATTTTTGATTTTATAAGCTTAGTCCTCGTCGTTAGTATTAAATCTTGTCTATGTGCTTTTTTATAATGTTTTTCTTCGCAAAAAAAAACTTTCTTAACCGAATCGTTCCAAATCAGTACGAGCTTTCCGAGTTTAAATGAATTTAAGAATTTAATGTTCTCTATATTTTTTGTATTAAAAATGTTTTTGTATTATTTTACCTAAATTGATTTAAAATAAATTTTAATTTAAACTTTGCTACTGAGTTTTCATGAAATAAAAATATCCCTAAATTATTTAATATTGATTATTGATCAAATAAAATAAATGCCTTATTTAAAACTATTTAGAAAAAAAAATTACAATAAAAAACTAGTTGATCAACTTGTTTGACAATGGTGGAAAAAATTTAAATTAAATTTTTAAAGATAAATGATGCGCCTTAAAAAAAAACTATAGTTCACCTTAATTCATTTATTTTAAATAAAAATATTTTCAATTGTGATTAGTGATTGAAATAATTGTTATGAAGTCTCTAAAAAAATTGGACTATGAAAATAAATGCTTGACTAATAATTTTTGTTTTTTTTTCACCTTGTTTAATGGGTATTAAATAAAAAAATATAAAGCTAAATTTTTTCTCATTGATTTTATCCTTTAGTCTTAAAAATTTATAAACATTTTAAAGCTCTATTAAATTTAAATTGTTTTTTTACAAGCATGTTTTTTTATCATTTTTTTTATTCTCAAAACATTTAATACAGACATAATTACATTTATTAGATATTTGTGTCACTCCAAGACTAGACTAAACGCTTCAATTGGTAGCCAATCTGTTGGTTTACAATTTATTTTTAAAAATACTTCTTCTTTTTTTTTTTTCAATTCAATTGAAAATAATTTTGAGGAATATTTAAAAGATTGTTTTTAAAACAAACCATGGACACTCTATTGTTAGCTTACCACATGGCAAAGAAAATTTCTACTGCGCTAGCAATTCTCAGCTCCATTCTAGCTCTACTGCTATGTTGGATAGGATTTTCGGTGCCAGATTGGCTCTTTTATGAAGACGAATACATGCTCAAAAAAAAATTTGGTCTGTGGACATTTTGTTACCAGAATCGTGAATCACCTTACATTTACAATTGCAAATCATGGCGTAATGTTCCAGACCAAATTCCAGATTTTTTAAGAACGACCCAAGTCCTAATTACTATGGCATGTGTATTAAGCACATTTTCAGTCATTATTGGAGTTTTGTCTTTATTTTTTCGCAAGGGATATACGAAAATTCTGCCACTTGTAGCTGGCTTGCTTTGCCTTTTAACTCGTAAAATTCTTTATTTTGATAATTAATAGCAATTTAATCTAAATTTAAGTCATTTTGGTTCTTATTGCTTTGTCGGTATTTGGAAGTGATCATGCGCTGTATGCCCAAAATTTGGCAGGTAAAAAGTACAACAGAAGATATGGATATTGGATTTATGTTCTTGTTATAATCTTTCTTTTGGTGTCCACATTCGCTTATCCTTTCAGTTTCATTAGCAATTCATCTAAAAATAATGAATCGTAATTTACTTTTAAGAAATTTAAGATTAGGGTTTATTTAAACAAAAAAAAATTCAAGAATAAAACCTGAATCTTAAGTAACATTTGATATAAAAAATAAATTTTAATATTTTTTTCAAGAATTTTTCAGCAAAAACCAGTCCAAAATAATGTAATTAAGCATTAAAAAATAAAAAAAAAATTAAATTTTTTTCAGTTTCAGGGACCATATCCTTCGCTAGCAGTTGGTGGAAATCAACCAGTAAATAAATCAATGGATTTTGTAGACAAAAATAGCATTCAAATAAATCAGAATAATTTTTCGAATAAATTTAATGTTCCACCTTTGATAGACAACTCAAATTTTAAAAATAATGTATTAATTCCTCAATTTTAAAATTCTTTTTTTTCATCAATTTTAATTAGAATCCGTATACAAGTAGTGAAGCCACAAATAGTGGATTTGGTGGATCGGTGTTTCCAAATACGCAAAAATATAGTCAAAATTTTTATTACTAGAACGATTTGCAAAGAAAATTAAGAAAAAAAAGTTTTTGTTGATTTAAGATCTCATTTTGTTGTTTATTTTTTTCGAATAAATATTTTTTGATATTCTTAATCTAGAAAATGTTTACGGACGAACAAAAAAAGAGATTAATTTTGAAAGATAAGATAAAATAAAACTAAAAGATAAATTAGAATTAAAATAAAAACAATGGATACTTAGTCATAAAACTATCAAAGATAATTTTAAAAAAGCACTTTTTAAAATCAAAATGACATTTTTATCTAAAATTAAACAAAAAAAAATCATTTAAATAGCATTCAAATTTTTGTGAATTTCCAAAAAAATGATTGGTATATACTTGAGTTTTTTGTTTGCTGCTAATTTAATTCAAACAAAAGCTTTCAGCCATAAATACCACAGTCATGAGGAAATAACCAGTTTACTTAAAGATTTAAGTGCAAAAAATCCTAACAATACCTATCTGTACTCAATTGGTAAATCAAGTAAAGGAAAAGATTTATGGGTTTTGGCACTAGCCGATTCACAGCCCGATAGTCATGTCCTATTGAGACCAGAAGTAAAATATGTTGCCAACATCCATGGAAATGAGGCTGTTGGAAAAGAGATTTTGCTTAAGTTAATTGATTATATGCTAAATAATCAAAAAAGTGATCCTGACGTTGATTTAATTATGAAGACAATGAGGGTTCATATTCTGCCTCTAATGAATCCGGATGGATATGAGCAATCAGTAATGGGAGATTGTGATTCAGTGCAAGGAAGAGCTAATTTTGCTGGTTTTGATTTGAACCGAAATTTTCCGGAGCTGTTTCGCAAGAATGGAAATAAAATTCAGCCTGAGACAAAATCAGTTTTAAAGTGGATGGCAAACAATAGGTTTATTTTGTCAGGCTCTTTTCATGGCGGAGCTCTAGTGGCTAATTATCCGTATGACAATTATTTCAATTCAAAATGGTTTTTTCCAAAAGAAAGTAAAACAAATGACGATGATGTGTTCAGAAATTTGGCTTTGACTTATTCAACTAATCATTCCAAAATGAAAAAAGGATGTGATGGTCAAGCTTTTACTGATGGTATTACTAATGGAGGTATCTAAAAATAAAAGTAAAAATTGTCTATAAAGCTAATAAAATTTTAAAGCCGAGTGGTATCCTTTAGTAGGAGGAATGCAGGATGTTAATTATTGGAGATACGGCTGCATGGAGATAACCTTAGAGGTGAGCTGTTGTAAATATCCGCCAGCTAATGAGCTGGAAATGATGTGGAATGACAACAAGAAACCAATGATCGAATTTCTTAAAATGGCAAATACAGGGCTAAAAGGAATAGTCAAATTTAAAAATGGACATATTGGCAAATATTTGTCAATAAAAATTGACTCGAGAGAACCAATCTTCAAAACGAGTGCTGATGGAGAGTATTTTAAAATTTTGCTGCCAGGAGATTATACCATCTCAGTATTAATTAATTGCAAAGTTAT
Source organism: Brachionus asplanchnoidis (assembly GCA_025491095.1). Taxonomy (NCBI): domain Eukaryota; kingdom Metazoa; phylum Rotifera; class Eurotatoria; order Ploima; family Brachionidae; genus Brachionus; species Brachionus asplanchnoidis. The sequence continues at coordinate 4,170,665 of JAILYF010000006.1, forward strand.
ATACAGGATTCGAGTCGCTATTGGTAAAGAAAATCAATTGAAAATTTTGAATATAACATTACCTAATCGAGCATTTTTAATCTATAAAAAGGCTTTGTTAGATAATGAAGCTGAATTTTGTAGGAAAATGAAAGTTACTAAATCAATAAGAAATTAAATAAAATTTAACAACGAATAAAATTTTTTTATCAAATTTTTTTTATTTTAGTCTGAGAATAAAAAGGCCCGATCAGTACCTCCCCAGCTTTTTAAGTACGTTTGCTATTTTTTTTTATTAAGTTTACCTTTTTAAAGATATTTCAAGGTTGTATCGTTGATTATTTCATTTTTTGTTATTTTTCTTTTTAATGGTTTTATATTTAGGCTTTTTTTTTTATTTCTTTTTTTTCAGCTTTTTTTTTTAAACAAAATAAAACAAGCTAACTATATTAAAATGCGAATAAATTTGAGGTAACGAGAGCCTTAAACAATGAAAAAATTTAACTCAATCGGTTTTAACCCAAAAACATTTTTCATCTATAAAAAATAAAATGATTTTTAGATGAAACATCCACTGGATAAAAAGTAGCCTTTAATAAGTTGACAATTTTTATGATTAAAATAATTTTGTGACATTGTTACTCTCATATTGTTATTTGAGCAAAAGCTTCAATGTTAAGCTACAATACGCCAAATAAATATTTTGTATTTTACAAATAATTTACTTCTTTTTTGATGAAAATTCATTAACTTTGCAAAGGATCTAAATCATTATTAAAAAATATTTTAAATATAAATCAATTTATTCAAAATTTTACTTAAAAGTTCTTAAAATAAAATCTTTAAAAGCCTTCTAAATATCGGCCATAGTTTTAAATCCGTCCAAGCTTCCCGCCAAAGTTTGGCTGATAATCTATTATTTGCAAAATGAAATTTAAAGTTAAATTTTTTTCTAAATTATATCCTACTTCCTTTTCATTAAATAAAATTTCTTACTATCAAATTAAAAACAATTTTATTTTTATCTTTTATTGTTGGATTTTGAGTGCATAATAAGCTTAGATTCGAGATAAAAAGAGGAAAAAATATCTTTGAGAACTTGGAATAATGCTAGTTATTATTAAGGGGCAAGTACTTTTTTTTAAAATTTATCTTGCTAATTTAAATGTTCAATTTCAATTTTATTTAATTATTAATTCATTTAAAAAATTACATTTTTTTATTAAATTCGCCTTATTTTCATAAATTAAAAATCAGAATTTTTTTAAATTTTTGAAACATTTGCCTTATTGAAACCATTATTTTTGTATACACAACTGAATAAACAAAAATGGAAAAACACTTAAAGCTTCTATTTCTATTGTCTAATATCTAGAGGATTTTTGATTTTGTAAAATATTTCTAGGAATAAAAAGCCTATATTTAATTGAAATTGTTCATTTATATAAATAAAAATTGTTTATCATATTCTATTATATCAATCATATCAGTCGTTTTCATTTAAAATGTATATTATTCAAGGATTTTAAAATCATTTCAAAATTTTTGGAAAATTTTCAATTTTTGGAAAATTTTCAATTTTTGGAAAATTTTCAATTTTTGGAAAATTTTCAATTTTTGGGTACTTTTAAAATATCAGTTGGATCAATAATTTAAAATTATAAATTCAATTTTTTAATTTAAAATTTCACATTTTTCGAAAGTATGATTTTTAAAATTTTTTATTTAATTTAATAGCTTTTTGTGTTGTCTATTTAGAAAAATAGCATCCAAAAATGCACTGACAATTTTAGCTGTTTCAAATCGATTTAAAATCTAATAATTTAAAATTATAAATTCAATTTTTTAATTAAAAATTTCACATTTTTCGAAAGTATGATTTTTAAAATTTTTTATTTAATTTAATAGCTTTTTGTGTTGTCTATTTAGAAAAATAGCATCCAAAAATGCACTGACAATTTTAGCTGTTTCAAATCGATTTAAAATCTAAAAATTTAAGCTAATTAGTACCATCTATCAAAATAAAATGCTCTCAATTTTCTATTTAGTTTTAATAATTCCTAAATTAAAAGCTCAATTAATTATTAAAACAGACGAAAGCAATAAATTTATAGAAACTGTTACTTTTCTTTCCGAAATTTGTCAACAACACCAAGAAAAATGTCATCTTTATTCAATAGGAAAATCAATTTTGGGCAATGATTTAATTGCTTTATCAATTGCCCACAAGAACCCAGACGTTCATATTCCTCTGAGACCCGAGGTAAAATATGTTGGCTGCATTCACGGTAATGAATTTGTGGCCCAAGATCTATTAGTGCGCCTAATCGAGTATTTACTCACCCAAGATTCTGATCCTGATGTTAAAAATATATTACAAAAAATGAGAGTGCACATTTTGCCCATAATGAATCCTGATGGCTTTATAATTAGTGACAGAAATATTTTTCCATCAAGTCTTGGTCGTAGTAATCACGCAGGCTTTGATTTAAATCGAAATTTTCCAGATCTTTTCAGAAAACTTTCAAGTACAGTTCAGCCTGAAACTAATTCTGTTTTGAACTGGTTGGAAGAAAATGATTTTGTTCTCTCTGCTAATTTCAATGGAGGATCTCTTGTCGCTAGTTACCCATTTGACAATTTCCCTAATTCCGAATCATATCAACAACCCAAGAGCCTGACAAATGACAATGATGTATTTGTCAGTCTAGCTAAGACTTATTCGTTCAATCATCCAAGAATGAGTCATCATTCATGCTCAGAATTTGAAAAATTTGAAGATGGAATTATTAATGGAGGTTTGTTTTTCAATTTAATTTTTAAAATAACTAAATAACTTATTAACTTAAATCAGATAATCCAAGAATTCAGATAATATTATTATTATGATTTTTTTTCATAGTAGATAATAATTGCGATTTTATTTATTTGAAATTTTTCTTAGTTTTTTATAGCAAAAAAATGTTCATTTTTCATCAACTAAAAAATCAAAATTAAAAAAATAATTTTTTTGTATTTTTTGAAAAATATCAAAAGAATAATTTATTTTTGAATTTAATTATAAAAATCTTTGACGATTTTGAATTTAAATAAAAATTAATTATAAAAAAATTTGATAACAGGAGAAAGTCCGATGTGTCAAAATAGCATGTTATGGTTCCTTTAAAAGTAAATAATTGAGTATTTACTTATATTTAAGTATTGTATTAAATATTTAAATATTTGAGAAATGTTCATTAACCTATTTTTCATAACAAGAAAAATTGATTATCTAATTTTTACATTTTAAATTCTTTCAATTTTGTTGTAATTCAATTATTAAAAAATGATTGTCGTGTAAAATTGACATTAACGGGCTCATTCTGTTTAATTATTCGCATGATCAGCTTTTGTAACCAGCAATTAACTCAATTTACTGAATAATCATGGCTTAAAATTTCAAATTTTTTTTAAAAATAATTAAGTAAAGAATATAAAAGATTTGAATTTGGATGGACTTCTAGTTTTTTTTTTAATCTTTTTCAGGTAATTAAATTTTCTTCAAATAATAATTTAACTCTTTTTAATTTTTTTTGAATTTGCCATCACATTAATATATAAATTTAAATTTTTTTATTTAAATAGCCGAATGGTATCCCATAGCTGGTGGGATGCAGGATGTAAATTATTGGAAATACGGATGCATGGAAATAACACTAGAAGTCAGCTGTGAAAAGTATCCAGATAACTCCTCATTGCCAGAAATATGGATTGAAAATAAATCTTCAATGCTCGAATTTTTAAAAAAAGCCAATACCGGTGTGAAAGGTATTGTGAAATTTGAAAATGGTTTTCCTGCTAGTAACATTACAATCATGATCGATTCTAGAGAGCCTTATTTTAAAACAAATGCCAATGGAGAGTACTATAGATTGCTTTTGCCTGGAACATATAATTTAAGTGTTGGTATTGAATGTTTATCAATATATCAATCAATATTTACTATTTTAAATACTACCAAAATCTTAGTACTAAATATAAGTATCTCTAATAATTTTTATAGTCTATATTCAAATGCATCATTAGACAGATATGCGATATTTTGTTCAAATAAAACCTCAAAAGCGAACAAAAATTCATCAATCGAACCACATTTATTTAATTCATCGTTTAAATATAAATTTTGTATTTTCTTAATGTTATTTCTAATTTTAACAAAATTCCTAAATTTGATGATCTATGACTAACGATTTTTTTATATTGATTGAGGACTCTAATTTTCCCAAATAAATGTCTTAATTAATTTTAAAAATTATGTTTTTATTTTTCCTTTAAATGATGGTATCAAGAAAAAATAAAAGATATATGGTAATTTTTCTTTTTTTTGTCTTAAATCTTATATTTCATTGTTCAAAGCAACTACATATTAGTATAATTAATAAATCATTTTTGACTGAAAATAAAGAAAAAAAATTATAATACTATTTGTACCTAAATTTTAAGTAAAATATTTTTTGTATAGTTTTGAAGGGGCTTCAGTCAAAAAAACGAATCGCCCTATGGCGGGAAAATTTCAATTTCATTAATATTAGGTTTTCATAGTTTGACCCAAATTTTCTTTTAGTTTTATATTTTTTCTAATGTATTGACGATAAATTAAATATTAATAGATCTGATTTCAGAATTCTTTGGTATTCAATTTGAAAAATTCTAAATGAGTGCTGATCTTTTCAATTTTGTGAACCATTATCCTTAAAAAAAAACTTTTGTAATTTTACAAAAAAATTGTATTTTAAAAATTTGTCCTAAAAAATATTTCCATATTTATTAATGGATTCATATTTTTTCTAAATTTTTTTTTCAATTAAAATAGGAAAAAAATTGAAAATTATTTGAATATTCTATAACAAAGCAATTATGAAAAATAATTATTTTTTTCAAATTTTAAAAAATATTTATTTAAAAAGTAATTAAGTTTAAGAATATTATGCACAACTTTACCTAAGAAAAACTTTTCCTGTGGTTTTCTTTATCAAACTTTATGGATGAGTTTTTTTTGTTTAATACTCTTAGACCTTAAATTATTTTAAATTGCATTGAAAAAGCATTTTCTTATACAGTACTGCTACGAAAAACTGTTTTTACGTGAAATTACGTGAAATTTCGTAATTTTACGTAATTTCCGGTAATTTCACGTAAAATTACGTAAAATCCGGTAAATTTACTTTTTTTTACTTTGGTAATTTTACGTAATTTTACGTGAAATTACCGGAAATTACGTAAAATTACGAAATTTCACGTAATTTCACGTAAAAACAGTTTTTCGTAGCAGTACTGTAATTCAAATTTTAATTTAATGAGTTGTTGACAAAAAAAATCTCTTGAATTTTTTTATTTTTAAAACGTTTGATAATAAATGTTGAAAATTTTATTTTTTTTAGAGCACAGAGTGTGTTTTAGTAATTTATTAATTATTTAAAATAGTATATTTTTTAAATTTTAATTATTTAATTAAATGTGCACAGACTAGATGTAATTTTAAGATATTATATTAAGTCCCTTTGAAAGCTTGCTTTTATCAATAAATATGCTAATAAATTAAAATTTGAAATAAAAGAATTTTTTTTCCAAAAATTTTATATTTTAGCAAGATTAGAAAAATAATAGTCAATAGTCTTTGATTGTTAAAAAATGATTGAATTTTAAAATTTACCTGGGCTTGATTGTAGTTTGATCATAATGCTGATGCGATCTTAGAAACACATACATTATTACACGAGAATTCAATAAAAATAAATTATAACCAAATTTTGCTTAAATTTATTTTATTTAAAATTTCTTTTCTCTTTAAAAGAAAATAAACTCAATATTTTATTATTTATTTTAAATTTATTTAGAAAAATGATTATATCTTCAATTTTATTTTTGTACTTAGTTGGCCTAAGTGACCTGTACAAATTCAAGTATCACAATCATACCGAAGTGTATGAATTGTTGTCTGAATATGCCAAGAATTTTCCGGACAAAACTCACCTTTACTCAATAGGAAAATCAATCCTTGGCAAGGACTTATGGGTGCTGGCAATTGCAGATAATGATCCATCGACTCATGTTCCACTCAGACCTGAGGTAAAACTAATTGCTAACATCCATGGCAATGAGGTGATCGGAAAAGAAATTCTCCTCAAATTTATTCATGACATCCTTTACAATCAAACAAAGGACCCAGATCTAGATTCAATAATGAAAAATATGCGGGTTCATTATTTCCCTTTAATGAACCCTGACGGTCTTTTAAAAAGCCGTGAAAATGATTGCCATAGTGTCACAGGACGATTTAACAATGCTGGCATCGATTTGAACAGAAACTTTCCTGATTTATTTGATAAAACTGCTGAGAACACTCAACCGGAATCGGCTGCTGTTCTAGATTGGCTTGAGAGAAATGATTTCATGCTATCAGCAAGTTTTCATGGAGGTTCCCTTGTGGCCAATTATCCATTTGACAATTATCCCAATTCAAATGGTTACACAGCAAAAGAGAGCCTTACTAAGGACAATGATGTTTTTGTGAGCTTGTCAAAAGTGTATTCTTTTAATCATTTAAATATGCGAACTCAAAGATGTTCTTCATTTGAGTCGTTTGACGATGGCATTACTAATGGAGGTAAAAATTGTTTGAAAAAATTTGAAAAAAAATAATTATTTTATTAAATTCATAAAGCTCAGTGGTATCCGATTGTTGGTGGCATGCAGGATGTAAACTATTGGAGATACGGATGCATGGAATTGACCTTAGAGGTTAGCTGCTGTAAATACCCTTTAAGTTCTACTATTGAGAAGTTCTGGGAAGAGAATAAAAATGCGGTTATTGAATTTTTGAACCAAGCAAACACTGGTGTTAAAGGAATTGTCAAATTTGAAAATGGAATGCCGGCAGGAAATGCCACAATTAGGATTGATTCCAGAGAGCCCTATTTTAAAACAAACAAAAATGGAGAGTATTACAGAATTCTTTTACCTGGTGTGTACAATTTGAGTGTTTTATTTGACTGCGGATATGTTTATGATACTCAGATAACAATTCCTAGTGATTCAAAATTTTTAGTTTATAATATTACTCTATCAGATGCATTTTTGCCAAGCTATCATAGTGTAAGTTTGAATAGACATGCAGTCTTTTGCTCAAAATCTTCGTCAGCAAATTTTATTGATAATTTATTAAATAGAAGCAATAAAAGTAGATTTAAATGGATAGCATTTATTTTTTCATTTTTTTATTTGGTTTTGATTTAGTAAAAATTTTAGTCTAATTGTATTTTTTTTTGTATTTTCAGTTGTCAAAAATTCTAAGTAATTGATAAAAAGGCAATTAGAAAAAAAATTTTTATTATTAATAATGTATTTTTTTAAATAATTTTTGAATTAAAGGATTTTTTTTTAAAATTAAAAATTTTAATCATTTTACCCTGATCTCAAAGGATGCTTGAAAATCATTCTCTCAAGTGATAATTTCACAACACATTAAAAAATATTAAATATTTCTTTTAGGATTTGTCTTTAAAAAAATCAATAAAAATATTTTAGATAATTTGTTGAAGACTATTTTAGAAATATTACGTTTTTCGAAATGCGTCAAAAGTCCTTGTGGTATCAAAATCAAATTTAAAGAATTTCTTCTATACTTATTTAACTAACAATCTTAAATTATCGCTTATTAATTTTGTAGCACTGTTTTGTTTTAGAAGGACAAGAGTGGCATCAAAATTTTTTTCTAAGTTAAAAAAAATTACTTCAATAACATCAATTTAATTTGTTCGTAAGTTTTTAACATTTTCGATTCTTGGACAACATTGCTTGATATAGATTTAGAGCTAAATAAAAATAATGAATATTTTTTTAATGACAAAAATAATAGAAAATTAATAAAATTAATAAATTTCATATCGAACATTTAATTTTTTTGCTTTGTCTAATTTTGAAAAAAAAATGTATTAGTTCTATTTGATTTTTATAAATACGTAAAATTTATTTATTTTAATTTCTTAAAACAATAGTCAATATTAATAAATTTAATAAACGCTTTTGATGCAATATTCAGATTGAAGGGAAAAAATAAAAACTTGTTTGATTTTATATTTTATACTGAAGAATTTGACTATTTGACTATTCTATAAGAATTTTACCTGCGCTGAAATTAATTAATCTTCATTTAAAATTGTCAAAATGATTTAAAATAGCTTTTTTGCATAAATTTTATGTTCTAAAATTTTTCACAGTTTTTTACCCCAAGAATTCGTCTTTCTACCTAAAATTTCATTAAAATACTATTATTTGTTTTTTATTAAATATAGAAAAAAATTAATTCTTAAAATTTCATTTTTTCCAGGATAAAAATGCACATTTTTGCGTAAATTCCTAATAAAAAAGTAAGATAAAAGTACTACTGTATTTATTATCTTTAAGACCTAAAATACTAATTGTTTGAAAAAAAAACACATAGGTAGGTTTACAAGGTATTGGGTAGAAATATAAGATAAATTAATAAACTTAATGCAAAATAGCTTATGAAAAGTTTCTTTTAAATGCAATTATCTGTATAAATTTTTTTCGAAGAGAAAATTTAACCGGAACCAGATAAAAATATTAATTTATCTTATTATATTGTAGGTATTTAAATGGAAGTCGGGACCATTGAAAACATTCCGAAATCCAAATTTACCGAATACAGAGCTCCCAATTATGCCGAGTCTTCTAACTTTTATTATATTTTTCGAATACTTTAATAAAAACAAAACAAACAAAACAATAATGTCCAAGCAAAGTGTTAAAACGAAGACTTAAGGCTTTCAAACATATCCTAGGGTACCCCAAAATTATTTTTCATTTAAAAAATAAGAACTAAATTTTAAGACTATTAAACTATTACTTTATGAATTTACATATAAAGTATTTAATGCATTTATAAAAAATCTACATCTTGTGAAAAATGTCACCATAATTAATAAAATATAATGGAGCAGGCAACGAAAATAAGATTACCAATGCAAATTATGTTCGGTCTTATTAATTAGGTTGACTGTGATGATAGATTTTCTAAATTCGTCATGATTTTATTTTTATTTGTAGCTAGTCCTTTAAAATTTTATAAAAAAGGTTTTCGTTTTTGATTGAATAAAACTTTAATAATTTTTAACATTGAAATGAATCTTTTGTCAATTTTTTTTTAATTTGATGTCAATTTACTAAGCTTATTTATTACCTGACACCTAAAACCTGATTCTGATTTATGTGATCACAAAAAAGGTTATTTTACAAAATAAAATTATTAAAATAATAAAATAACGTCCATCACTAAAAAATAAATTAACAGATAAAAATAAAATTTTCAAAATATATTGTAGTACATTACAGTACAGTACTACATATATACTATTGGTGGCAGCGGTTTAGCTATTAGATTGATTTCTAAAATAAAAATAAAACCTGGTATCAAGTGTGTTGAATAGTTGATTTTAGTGGTAACCCAGTCAAAACCTCAATAATGTTTCATCGAGGAAAAATTGAGGATCATCGAAGAATCATCAAATTAACCAATGAATTTAAGATGAGATGATCAAAACTTACAAGTATTTTTTTTTAGCAACAAAAATAGGAGGAGTCACTATTTGAACTTTTCATGAACTTTGATTCTGTGCTTGAGTAATATTAAGAAGGCATATATGCATTAAAAAACAGTCTTTAATTTTTCTATGTCGTTAAAATGCAATTAGAAAAGATCTTGATCGAAAAGACTTTTAAATAATGTTTGAAATTTTTTGAAACAGGTCGACTAAATTATTTCTTAAATATACTTATTTTTGAGCCTGTATGCTTAGGTGTATGTTTTTAAGTATTTGATCCTTAAAATCAAGTCTTGTTTGTTAACTGCCTTAATTATTTAATGACAAAACCAGATATTTCTCAGTCGACTAAAAAAATAATTAAGTCGTGAATCAGTAGTAAAATAAATTTAATCTTTGATCATAACAAGGTTTGTTTATTTAATTCATTAAAAAAATTTAAAATTAAGCTAATAATGAGGTGACTTTTTTTTTTAGATTAATCTGGATTAATATGGAATGAGCTTTTAAGAATCGGTATCGCACCTTGTAGCATTAGCAAGATGATAATTATTTCGGTTTTGTGAAATTTATTACAATAGAACAGAACAAAGAGTAAAATAAAACTATTCCTTTTTTTCTAGATGTTAGAAATTAATTCTGAAAATTCAACATAGTGCAACATTCAAAGTTGCATAATAGACAACATTCTATTAAAACTCTTCAATATTAGCATAATTATATTTCAATGTATTTGAACGTATTGCATTCTGTAAAGAGTTTGCGCATCATTAAGAGACATTGAAATGTAATACCACAATGAATGTTGCACTATTTTGCATTTACAGAATTAATTTTTTACGTCTAGAAAAAAAGCAATAGTTTTCTTTACTTTTTATTCTGTTTTATTGTACTAAATCTCACAAAACTATAATTTCTCAAATAAAAAAATAAAAAATAATTTTAAATAAATGAAAATCCGATGAAATTTTTATTTTTCATCGATGAAACATTATGAATCTGCTCACTCCTCATCGACGAAACATCGATGTAAATATTTTTTTTCCATTGATGCTACATCGAATTCTAATTAACTGGGAAGCCAAAAGTTTAGTGTTTTAGATGGTTGGAAAAGCTAAATTGTTTACTGGAATAAAAGAATAGCTTCTAGTTATTCATTGTTTCAGTCGATTTTGAACAAAAATGAAGAAAATAATATAGCTTGAGATGTTTTAGTGAAGTCAGTGAATAATACTTTGTTCCAATCTAGAAAAGAGATTCAGTTGTTATTTCTTAAGTTATTTTAAACAAAATGTTTAACTAAATACTAAGCTTAATATTCACTCACTCGGCCTGTACTACAATATGTTTCGCTTCAGTAATTAACTAAACTGGTTTCAGTCAATTACTGAAATAAATAAAAAATCAGTAAAATTATTATATTTAGAATGTTTTACATTTTTACTGATAGACCAGTAGATTTAAAAATGTTCGTGTTTTAGAAATTTACGGTAACATATAAACACATTTATTTGAAAACTTGTATTTAAACTATTAAAATATAAAATATTATATTTTTTTGTAAATGTATTAATTGTTTCTTAAAATGACTTAAATAATCTTTACTTTTTTCAACTAATAAATGAAAAACTTAAGAAAAATTTTTTAAACAAAAAAATACTACTAAAGTATTAAGCGCTAAAGAAGCTAATTATATATTGATAAATTTTGATCATTAATTACACATACACACTGATGTGTAAATAAAACCAAATGGTGGAGAACTTTACATTTTTTTTCCAGTAATAATAAATATTTGGGTATTTTAAAGATAAAAATAAATTAATAAATGTTAATTATGAAACCAAAAGATTTATCACATGGTGTTTTGAACGAAGATTTTAGTAAATTTAGTTCATTTTTCGATCCGAATGCTTCAAAAGCTTTGAAATATGTTTTTAGCCGTAATAAGTTCTATTGTTTCTAAGAGAATATCCAATTTAAAATTTTCATTAAAATTCAATTTAATTTATTATAAGCAAATTTTCTGAATTTCGTTTTGTGTCTATAATGTAAATAAAAATTGAAAAAAAAAACATATTTTTTTAATCCGGGTTATAAGGACAACCTGCTTCTTTTTTATATCTTGTTTGAATAAAAATAGAAAATTACAGATTAATCAATGATCTTTTATTTTTGATTAAAGGATCGTAAAAAATTCTAATAAAAATATTCTTAATTTTGATTAAGCAATAATAAAAAAAAAACCCAATAAACTAAATAAAATACAAATTGATTTTATCATTCAGAAAAATTAAATTTAAAAAAAATTAATTTAAATTGGTACACAGAAGGTGAACGGAACATCTTTGCCAAAGACTTAATCATTGATTGAATAGCTTTCAACATTAGGAGTTTTTAAAAAATTGACTGTTTTTTTTTTCTTACTGATGAACCAAACTCACCAATTTGATAGTTTATTTAAAGTCATAAAATATATTTGACATGAGGCGCCCGATTTCACAGACGAAAAGAAAACCTTGTCGTTTCGTTCACACAAAAATTTTAGCTTTTGCACCCGTTTATGCATGAAAACTCCGTCCAGCTGTCCTGTTTCGACATTACGGATCTCAATGGCTTTACTACCCCAGCCCATTAGCTGACCATTTGAGCAACATGTCACCGACGAGGGCAATTCACCCCATTGTAAAACAATGTTCTTAATCATTTTACCATTTGTATCAACATAAACTCCTTCGTTGTTGTAGCACAGCAGCAAATGCATTCCTCGACTATTTGGCAAAACCACGATTGTGTGAGGCTGAATGAACATGTCTGTTGGCGAAACTCTAGGTATATAAATGTCAAAGACATTTCCTGAGTCCAGATCGATTGCATGAAAGCCTATGTTCGATCCATAAAGAACTTTCATGCGAGTTTCTTCTTCTATTGACAAATCAACTAGTAATGGCTTGTGCTGAAGATTTGGAAATGACTTGAATGCCATGAATTTACAGTATGGCTTTTGAGCCCATGCATAAACTTCAATGCTGTCTTTTAGACCAACAACCAAAAATTTTATCTTATCAAACTGAACAATTTTAAAGTGGACACAGCCTTCTAGTTCGCCAACATTTACATAGCCAGGCTTTTTCTCGCTCTAAATTGGAGTAAAATTATCTTAAATTTTTAATTAAATTTTCAAAATAAAATATTTATCTTACAGTGTTTGTTTTAACTATTTTATTTTTCAGCCAGCTTAGATAGTAGACTCGAATTTTGTTCTTTTTGCCAGAAATGGTCACTAAAATATTAATACTTTCAATTACGTCCAATTGTTGGAATCTACGTCTGTTTATTAGTGGATAAACTTTGCCTTGTCCACTGCGGTCGAGAAGCATTAAAGAGTTTTCTGTACCAATCAATAAGTTAACACCTTAAATGGTTTTAATAATTAATTAAAATATTAGGAAAACATTTAAGATCGTGAGTTGTAGTTGATGATTTGAATAAATTAAAAAAAATCTAATTATTAATTTTAGATTATACTAAATCAAGATTCATTTATTTTATTTAGTGATTATTAAGGATAAATATATTTATTTATTATTTATGAAGATACCTAAAATTGAAATACTTTATACACTGTTAAACCATGCAATTCTGAAAGATTATTTATATATTTTTTTTTTTGAAAAGCTAAAAGATAAAAATTTGTTCAGCGATCAATTATTTTAAGTTAAAAAAAATTAAAATTTTATAATAAAATGTTCCAAATTTGATTAAAAATACCAATAAAATATTTTCAAATTGTTATTTTAATCAGAAAATATTCTAAAATTTGTTGTTAGCTTCATAAACATTGTATTGTGGTCTACGATGTACCAAAAAAGCAATAGACCAATTTTTGAATCATCGTGGATTTAATTTTTTTTTCCTATGTAATAGTTTTGTTTATTTTGCTAAATTATTTTTAATTAAATTATTAAATTATTTTAAAAATTCATTATTTGTGACATGAAATTAAATGTGAAAAAACTTAAAAATTATTAAAAAATTTTTCAGCTTTTATGAAATTATTTTAAAAATGGAAATTTAATTATATTTTAAATCCGAATATATTTAAAACCGGATGTATTTAAAAAAAAAAAGTTTACTTATTCATTTTTTAAGACATGTCATATAAATAGAACATTGCTTTTTTTAAAATCAATGCTCATTTTTTACTGACATGTCATTATTTCAAATAGTGACATGTCACTAAATTCGAATAATTACGTTATATTTAAAAAATAATATTTAGTAGCAACATTTAACTGAAAGTTTATGGATTATTTAAATTTTGATGAATTTATTTTGGGATTCGAAAAAAGGGAAGTTTTAGTAAAACTTATTTAAATAGGACAATAAATTGTTTTAAAGCTAAAAAGTTAATTGTAAAAAAATTTTATAGATTCAGATATAAAATTTTCTTAAACGCTTAAGATGATTATATAAATTGTAATTTTGTCTTTTATGGAACTTGGCCACTTTTTAATGGATTTTTTTGCTCAAAAGCCGAAACAAAAAAAGAAAAACACCATTGCTTGGAATGCAATTAAATTAGCCTTTTTTGATTTTTTTTAAGATATTTTTAATTGATAGAATTAAGCTTAGTCTGAAATTTTGGTAATAATTAATATTATTATAAATAATAAGAATTTTTAACTTGTTGCTAATAAAAATAAAATCATTAAGTAAAATTAGTGATAAGATCAGAAATAAGAGTAATTAACAATTAACCATATATATTTTTTTGTTTACATAAAAAAATTATTGGTCCAATCTCAAGTTAATTCAAGAAAAAAACAGATTTATTTAAAAAATTCTAAATTTAAATTTATCTAAAACTTAAATTCAATGTTACGTATAGTCACAAAACTTAAAAAAAATATCAAATAATGTGTCAAAAGAGTAGCTCAAATAAAAAAATCCAAATTTTCTTAAAATTAATAAATTTTTAAATTAAAATAATTAAGAAGATATTTTTAATCTCATAAATACGATTTTGAATTAATTTTACTCTTTTTTGAGTCTTCATAAAATAGTGAAAAAAAGATCTCACCAATTTTTTTTTTAAACTACTTGAATTTACTTGAGATAGGAATAGATAATACTTTTTTTAAAGAAATAAAAACAACAAGGTTTTACCCGTTGCTTCGCTGTCGGAATATTAAAAAAATTAAAAATTATAAAAAAAGAGGAATTCAATTTTATTATTTGGATACCTGAAAAACGCACATGCCCCCCAAAATCCAAAAATGCACATATGGGTGTATCTGGGATAAAAGATTAGGCTTTATTTTGGTTCCATCAACGTTTAGTTTTAATTTTTTTAAACTTGATTTTTTTTTTCAAAAAACATGAGTATATACATGTACATCCCAACTTATTACTTAAGAATAAAGGTTTGAATCCATAACTGATCGTCTCTCTGATCTAAATGAAAAATATATTTATATAAGTCTTAACTTATGCGGTTGCTTCTAAGTTATTTACAATTTTTTCAATACTTAAAATTGATTTTTTTTTCCTTTATTTTAATTTTAGTATCAATTTAAGAGTTTAATTTACTTATATTTTATTATTCTTTATATGTTTATTTAGTCATAGTTTTACTAAGAAAAAGAGATTAAAATCATATAACTTTCTGAAGGAGCTCTGCTCGTAGCCTTTCTTTTAAAAAAGAAATAAACTATTAAACAAACAAACATTAATTAACAATGATTAATTACTTTATTTTAACTTTATGTCATTTTTTCATTATGAAAAATATTCTTTATCATCTTAAATTTTAAATACTCTATTTTGATACTTTCTATTTTAATTGTTGCTTTTCTAATACAGTCCCTGTTGTTTTGACTTTACCATGCGTTTATTTAAAAGGGACTTATTCATTTTATAGAAAAATTTTTTGTAGAAAAGTTTTATAGAAAAGAAAAATCATTTTATTGAAAAATATTATCGAAATTTACCTGTATTAATTATAGAAAAAAGTCATAATTATAGAAAAAAAATTAAACAATTAGTTATTTTAATACAAGAATTAATCTAAAAAAAAAAATTTCTTATTTTTCTTTATTGTAAACACTGAACAAAAACATAATTTCATTATCTTTTTTAATTTCTGATTTTTCACGTGGATTGATAATTTGTATTAACATATAAATTTTTAGGATTTTTATCCATTGTATCAATTGTAAAATAATGCTAAAAAATTGA
The DNA here is from genome assembly GCA_025491095.1 of Brachionus asplanchnoidis. NCBI lineage: Eukaryota > Metazoa > Rotifera > Eurotatoria > Ploima > Brachionidae > Brachionus > Brachionus asplanchnoidis. The sequence continues at coordinate 4,186,486 of JAILYF010000006.1, forward strand.
AATTTAATATCATCATTAATACTATCTTTCAAAATAGCTTACGAAATTATTATTCAGAATAATTTGTAAGAAATTTTCTACAATAATTTTCGATGAAAATTTATTATAAAAAAATTGTCTTTTTCTATAAAAAAATTTTCTTTAATATGATATAGTGCCATTTAAAATTCTTAAAAAAAAGAAAACGCACAACGCCACATTTCTTTATGATATTTAAAAGGCTCATTATCATGTTTCTAGATAAATTGAGGCTCATAAAATTCTAATCCACAGTCTATTTTTTCATATACGAAAAATCGAGCTTACATTGTTTTATTTTACTTGAAAAATGATTATCAAAAAAAACTTTAAAAAAATATGATTTTAAGTTGATTTGGCTACAAAAAATTTAATTATGGGGCCTTTTTGGTTCTAGAATATTAAAAAAAAACAAAAAAATTAAAAAAGTTGCTTTCAAACTATATTTAATTTAAAGAATTAACTCTAAAATTTAATTTTGTTTTTTCTCCTTTTTAAACTCCGTTTCTTTTTATTATTGTAGATAATTTTATTTGAAAAATTTTTCTTTTGTTAATAGAATTTACAACAATCCAATTTTTTGCTCTACTGATATTCAAAATATTTATTATACACTCATATTTATTTTAAAAATTTATTTTTTTTAATATTAAGATTCATTAAGTTTATGAATATTTTTTTTTCGTATTAATTTTTTTTATTAATATCTTTTAATGATGTTTTTTATATTAATTTTATTCTATGAATATGGATTAAGACAATTATAAGAACACTTTATTTAAAAGTTAGTTATCGTAAGTATTTGTGTGAACATTTTACTGTTTATCACTCATTTGGGTTTTAAATATTAAGATAGAAACAGGTTGTAACTTTGAAGTACTTCATATTTAATGGTTTTAAAAAATTAAAATATTTGTAAAGAGAAAATTTTCCAAAAAAATTCATTACCCCATAAATTAGCACATAAAATATCGGAATTGAATTTTTTTCTGTATTTTCGAATTTCGGGCGCATCATTTTGACTATCCGCCGGATTTGGCGTAACATTTACATTAATCTGAAAAAAAAAAATACATAAAAACTAAATAAAAATCTGAAAAAAAAAATGCATAAAAATAAAAAAAAATTTGACAAAAAAATACCTGGTTGCTTTTTCTAATTTGAGGTTCATTAATTGGTTGAACCATAGCTGCCCCAACACCTGAGCCAACACCAAAGCTTCCATTCGGATTTGCTTGATTAGCCTCAATTGCCGACTTGGAATTCATCGGGTTATAGGACACAAATGACGGTGGCACTTGTGAATTATGAGTAGGAGATATGTTTGGCAATGGAATATTCGATTTGCCAGAATTTTCTCTGCGTATAATCAAAGTGCCACTTTTGTTTGACAAAGAGACAAAATTGTTAGCCTGGGTGTTTATTTCGTTGAGCTTGCACTGAACCTGCTGGTCAGCATTGGTGACCAAGTCCTCATCATCCAAATCCTCTTCTATGTTGTTCAAAACATCTTCGGTATTTTCTTTCTCACTTCCAGTCGAAGACGAAGAGGACGATGAACGAGAGCGAGACGACTCTGAGGAAGAAGAGGACAAGGGAGACAAAGAAATGGCCGGTGCTTGGACCGCATTGGCCACTGATCCATTACCACTTGCCATTTGCGCCTGCTGCGGCTCCACCTTCTTCAGAACAAACTCGCTCAACAGCTCATTGGCAACTGCATCCAACTCTTCTGGTTTGCGGTCCATGTTTGCACTTCTGCCTATGAAACTTGTCCTATTGCTTGGCTCAGGCTTGAACTGGGACGAAAATGATTGACTAGAAGTAATGGGATGCTGATTGATGGCAATGGCCGACATGCCAGCTGACGGCTGGCAAATCGGAGCTGATATTTGGCTGAAAACAACTGGCTGGTGGTGGCGCACTGCAACATTTGATGATCTAAGTTGACGTGGTTGAAATTCAGACAGATTGGCGTTGCCAATCGGCTGAAATGCCGAAATTGGATTTTGAAAGTGTTGATGGTGATGATGATGTTGCTGCTGTGCATTGTTCATAAAGGATGGTCTATGCTGGACAGGTAAATTGTTCTTTTGATTTCTAGCTTCAATAAAAGCTGAGCTATTTTTGCTATTTGCGGCAGCGGCAGAACCAATTTGTAGCTTGTGGAAGTTGTTGCGCAAGGTGTCATCATCGCGGGCATTCTTTTGGGTCAAAAGTTCACTCTCGTTTTTAAAGCTGTCCTCTTCATCATCTTCATCGCTCTCTTCTGGCTTGGCAGGTGGAGGCTTGGGTGGCGCCTGGTGACCATGAGCCTGGGCAGCTATTGCGGCAGCCATGGCCGCCGAAGCCGCCGCCTCACTTTCTTTTTCTTGTCGGCGCGTTTTCTTCATCCGGTCAATGTAGTCCTTGATTTGAATTCTGACTTGTCTCTCTTGGGGCTGGTCTCTTATGAATGGATGCTTTAGGAGTTGTTCTGTGCTGGGCCTCAGATGGTAGTCTTTGACCAAGCATTGCTCGACAAACGAGTGGAATTTTTTCGACCATTTTTTGGACTTTAATCTGGGTGCTGAATTTCGTGGTATCAAAAAAAGAGCTCTCATTGGATGCATGTCGCACAGCGGTGGCTGACCCTCCGCCATCTCAATGGCCGTAATGCCCAGAGACCACAGGTCGCTACGGTTGTCATAGGTGGCGTCCGGATTCTCGTCACATGCAATCACCTCCGGTGCCATCCAATATGGTGTCTGAGATAGAAAAAATTTTAATTAAATTTTGTTTAATTTTATTTAAAAAAAAAAATTTTTTTTTTTCAATTACTCCAATAAATGTGTTCCTTCTTCCAATGGTTCGATCCAGTTGAGCAGAGACGCCAAAGTCGACCAATTTGACATCGGCATTGTCGGTGAGAAGCACATTTTGGCCCTTGATGTCCCTGTGAATGACCTTGTTGGTGTGCAAATGGGCGAGACCGCGCAAAATGTCCCTACAAATGTAAGCGATCCATTCTTCCTTGAGAAAATTGTTCTTTGAAGATTTGACCAGATCGGTCACTGAGCCAGCACCGCAAAACTCCATCACCAGCCACAATTGGTCGTTTTCGTTGCGACCGGCCGCTTTTTTGATAAAAGCGCCATAATACGTGGCTATGTTTCTGTGATGGGAAAATTTTTTGAGCACATTTATTTCTAGCTTTATTTCTTCTTCCTCTTCTTCGGTCACGTCCATGACTTTGATGGCGGCCATTTGACCGGTCTTTGTGTGTCTGCCCTTGTACACTTGGCCATATGTGCCGTTGCCCACCACTTCTAGCAGGTCGAAAATGCCCGCCGGGTCTTTTAGCGAGGCCAGGTCGATGTCGTCCAGCGCTGAGTTCGCATTCAAGTTCATTCTGTCTGTTTCAGACAATTTCTATGGAGGAATCCTTCACAATTTGAGCTATGTTTTAAAATTGTAATTTTTTATTTTAAACAAACATTTTACAATGATTATTTTATTTAAACTTTTTGCTAAACAATAAATTTTTTTATGCTTTTTGGATGCTTGAATTTTGATTAAAAAAATCACTTCTAAAAATGTGACAAAAAGTTAGAAATTTAAAAAATTAAAATAATATTAGAATGCACACCGACACAGTCTCCGTATTTATTTGGGGCCATAATTTTTTTTCTAAATTTTTCAACATTTTTGAATTTAATTGCCAAGAAAAGTCTAATTAATAGAAACAAAAGAGTGCACTTGAGACTTGAGGCGGTCAGAATCGCTCAAGCATCTAAAACCTTTCTTAGTGATTCGAAGTTATGGTGTCGAGTGTTTATTTTCAAGAATAATTACAAGTTTTTAAAAAAAAAAAATTTTTAAAAAAAATCTACTTTAATTTATAGTTAAAGCAAATTCGCCAACTTTAGGCGCTTGGAAACAAATCCTTGATTATTATTTTTTGGTTTTAAAACAAAATTTACTTGTGAGCAAAAGTTGAAAAAAGTATAAGCAACTAGTGGTGCCATGATCTGCTCTGGTTAAAAAGAAAACTTTGCCCAAAACTCACTAATTCGGGCGTTATCTTTAAATTAATTTAAAATAATACGACCCATTTTTTAATTTAAGCTTTTTTTTAATATTTAAATTTTTTTTTGAAATTAAAAACGCAATGGCTTAATTACAGGCGAAAAAGGCGTTTGTGTGCTAGAGAAAAATAAGTAAACTTTACCTTAGATATTTTCTAGCCGATTTTTTCTATCAATTAAATGAGTTTATCAGACTAGTTGTTGCGAATAAGTTCCTTGTTAAAAAATACTTGCAAGTTTAAATTAAAAGTTAAAGGCTTTGGATTTTATCGGAGATTACATAAGATTTAGGCTTTTTAAATACTTTGTTCTTATTCAGCTCATGAGTTTTATTTTAATTAAAATACAAAAAAAAAAAAAACAATACAAAAAAAGGCAATTCTTTGAAATACATAAGCTTGATTAAGAGTTGTTATGCAACATATTTTAGTTTTAATTAGAATTTGAACGACAAATTTTTTGCCAAAAAAAACTTCAATTCACTACTTGAATTTTTAACGCAAAAATACAACTTTTTTTGCGTAAACTTGTTTCGAGACAATTTGAGTCGAAACTGGGTGCAATTCAGGTCATATTGATTTATCCGAATAATTGATTTGTTCTTATTATCTTTTTTTCTAATAAATACTTAATAAAAAAAAACTGTTATTTTTTTCATCCTGTCTGAGACTTGGCAAATGTTGTTTAAAAATAGTTTTTAAATTATGCTTTGCTCTAGAAGTTAGTTGATAAAATAAAGTTGATTGATAATCAACATAAAATTTTATAAAAATTATATAAACGAACTAATTATTTTTGATTTAAATAATTTTGAAATCGAAATTTTGCTAGTCTAAATTTAAATTGTGCGTCTAGTCTCCATAGAGCTTTAAAATATAGACTCTCACAAAATTAAAAAAATAATTTTAATTTGTTTCAAAAAAATTTAATCTTAAAAAAAAATAATTTTAAATAAGTGTCTTAATTAAAAATTTAAATGAAAAAATTTAATTTTTTAATTTGAAACATGGCCGATCTTAATTTTGCAATAAATGAAGTTTATGAGTTCATTTTTTAATAATAAAAAAAAAAGTTTTAGTTAAATTTTTAATTTTGAGATATTCTAGGTTAAAAAAACTTAATCTTAAAATAAAAAATTCGCCTAAAATATTTTCTAATTTATTAAAAAACTAAACTATGTCTTCTTCAAATTTGAGCTTAAAAATATTAAAAATTACCTGAGATATTTAATCTATTAAAAATATTAATTAACTGAAAAAAATTTGTATCATTTAATGAAAATCAAAACACCATATTTAATTTTTTTTTCAAGAAAAAGGTCATATTTGCCCATGTGAAAAAGGGAAAAATTTAAATTTGTAACAAAAATTTTTTAAAATTTACTATTTCTCCTTCAAAGTTGAGTTAAAATAAATTTAAAATTTTGCTATAGATGTTTTATATGTTAATATTAAAAATTAACTAAATTTTTTTTCCAAATTTAATCAAAATTAACTCTTTTAAAACACCTTTTATATTTTTTTCAAGAAAAAGGTCATATTTGCCCATGTGAAAAGGGAAAAATTTAAATTTTTAACAAAAATTTTTTAAAATTTACTATTTCTCCTTCAAAGTTGAGTTAAAATAAATTTAAAATTTTGCTATAGATGTTTTATATGTTAATATTAAAAATTAACTAATTTTTTTTTCCAAATTTAATCAAAATTAACTCTTTTAAAACACCTTTTATATTTTTTTCAAGAAAAAGGTCATATTTGCCCATGTGAAAAGGGAAAAATTTAAATTTGTAACAAAAATTTTTTAAAATTTACTATTTCTCCTTCAAAGTTGAGTTAAAATAAATTTAAAATTTTGCTATAGATGTTTTATATGTTAATATTAAAAATTAACTAAATTTTTTTTCCAAATTTAATCAAAATTAACTCTTTTAAAACACCTTTTATATTTTTTTCAAGAAAAAGGTCATTTTTGCCCATGTGAAAAGGGAAAAATTTAAATTTGTAACAAAAATTTTTTAAAATTTACTATTTCTCCTTCAAAGTTGAGTTAAAATAAATTTAAAATTTTGCTATAGATGTTTTATATGTTAATATTAAAAATTAACTAATTTTTTTTTCCAAATTTAATCAAAATTAACTCTTTTAAAACACCTTTTATATTTTTTTCAAGAAAAAGGTCATATTTGCCCATGTGAAAAGGGAAAAATTTAAATTTGTAACAAAAATTTTTTAAAATTTATTATTTCTCCTTCAAAGTTGAGTTAAAATAAATTTAAAATTTTGCTATAGATGTTTTATATGTTAATATTAAAAATTAACTAAATTTTTTTTCCAAATTTAATCAAAATTAACTCTTTTAAAACACCTTTTATATTTTTTTCAAAAAAAATAATTAATTTGCCAATGTGAATAATGAAAAATTCAAATTTATAATTTTTTTTTAAAAAAAATATATCTACTTCAAATTAGATCTAACAATTTTCAAATAATTTAAAAATTTTGCCTTACATAATCAACAATTTTTTATTATCTATTTTAAACATAAATTTTTTTTTTAATTATCTAAATATTTACAATTTCACTTACTTTAAATTAATTTTTAAAAACTAAACATTGACAGAAATCTAACGCCCGAAAAATAACTCCTACTTTAAAGCTCGCCTTTAAATTGATCTTGGTAAACTGTAGGTTCCGCCATTTAGCACACAGCTTGAGCTTAAGCCCTGAATAAACTTTGATATCAAAAATATACACTGATCTGTTTTATTAGGCTATTTAATAGAAATGATATCGAACAAATGGGCAAAAGTTGAGAATAGAAACATATTATAATGTTTTTCTAAATATTCGTAGACAACTCCAATCGCTAGTGCTTGTGTTCTTATCGCCTAAATCATAGTTCATGCTCGTAAATACGAATATATTTATATTTTAATGAAAATATATGATTTTTATGTATACATAAAAAATCCCATCGCCGCTTAGCTTCGATTATTATAATTAGAATTATGATGATGGCTTTTAATACAATGTTAATAAGGTTGAAAATGTTCATTTTTTTTTAGATTTTTTTCCGAGCCACTTAGTTTGAGTGATTGTTTTGGTTTGTGTGTATACAAGCTCTAAGCCAAATAGAATACTAATGTAAACTTTTTGGCTTAGCTCAACAATTAGAATATTTATCACCTAATGGTCCTAATTAATCCAAAGACTTTATTTGATGTTTACTCAAGCTGCAATTTGATTTTGGTGATTATACTTTTAATTTTGTTGAGCCAAACTTATCTCCAATGTTTTATTTTGAAAAAATTTTAGAAAATATTTTGGACAAAAATGACGACTTCATCTCAAATTTTGGTTTTTGCTTGTTTAAAGTACTTTTTTTTCAGGTATTTTCATATTAAAAAAAATAAATAAAATGCAAATTTACTTAATTTTTTGAAACATGTTTTAAAAATACAAATTTTTTCATAAAAAATAAAGTAATCGATCAATTTAAGATTATATAAGATTCATCAGTGAATAATGATTTTTGGTGAAGACAAAGTTTCTGGAATTTTTTCAAAAGGTAAAAACTCATTTTTTAAAAGAATGAAGATCAAGATCAAGTTATTTTTAAGGAGAATTTAAAGCTTAACAAAGTTTAAACATTACTTTTTTTCAATTATACAATTTCTTCGAATTTCGTCAATCAGACTTTTTTGTAAATCAGTCTAACACCAATACAGACCTGATGGTATAAAAAGCCGGATTGACGAAATTCGAAGAAATTGTATAATAGAAAATACTTATAAACTTTTTAAAGCATTAAATTCTCCTTCTAAATCTTTCTAAAATTTCTTTAAAAATTAGCCATGACCTTTTGATAAAATTCCGGAAATTTTGTCTGCAACCGTCATGAGTCTCTTTATTGACACTGTTAATCGTCAAAAAAATTTAGCAAATTTAGAAAATAATTATATTGAAAATTTTTTTTAAAATTTTTTTTACAAAATTTAAAATTAGTAAAATTCGACTAAATATATTTTTGTTTAATTTTCATAATATTGAATAAAATTTGTAACAAAAATTACTCATGTTTAAAATATTTTTCCTAAAGAGCTAACGAGATTAATCTTAAAAATATTGAATTCGACGAATTATGCATCGAGTTTTCTCTTTCATTTAAATAATACCCTTTCACGGCCGCTTTTTTTGTTGGCCTCAATTTTCCGAAACTTTTCGGATGAAATAATAATAATAATAATAATAATAATAATAATAATAATAATAATAATAATAATAATAATAATAATAATAATAATAATAATACTAATAATAATAATAATAAAATAATAATAAAACTAATAATAATAATAATAATAATAATAATAATAATAAAAATAATAATACTAATAATAATAATAATAAAAATAATAATAAAACTAATAATAATAATAATAATAATAATAATAATAATAATAATAATAATAATAATAATAATAATAATAATAATAATAATAATAATAACAATAAAAATAATAATAAAACTAATAATAATAATAATAATAATAATAATAATAATAATAATAAAAATATTGAATTCGACGAATTATGCATCGAGTTTTCTCTTTCATTTAAATAATACCCTTTCACGGCCGCTTTTTTTGTTGGCCTCAATTTTCCAAAACTTTTCGGATGAAATAATAATAATAATAATAATAATCTAAGACATAAAAGTTTGCGAAGAAGAAGCTTGTCGCTCAGAAATCAATTTAAATGTACAAGGACAACAATAAGTTTTACTAAAACTATAACAAAAATAGATCAAAAAATTAAAATATATTAGATAATAAATTAGAAAGCTTGATTACACTGTAGTGAACGATGAAGTCCTTTTATAACTTGACTTGAAATTATTCATACCTTTTTTTGAATTGATTTTATTTTTGATGTTTTAATGAACATTTAACTTTTCCAAAGAAGTTCTTAAATTGTTCGTTCTTGAAGGTTCTTAAATGCAAATAATTCACTATTATACAAACATTTTTGGCCATATAATTTTTTTGACAAACAAAACAAATGAAAATCATATAATTATATAAATCATTTGTCTTCTAAAGTATAATAATTTAATCCCAGCGATTCTGCCGTACCAATTGTCTTTTTTTCAGTTTATTAAGAGCATAGTCTTGAAAATCTCTACTTATTATTTAATCTTGGATTAACTGCAGCTGGAACACACGTTCTAGCTTCTATAAAAATCACTAACTATTTGTTATATCTTCAGATTCCAATAAAGCATTTACAATCAAACTACTTGTTTTTATCATAAAAACATTTAGTTTACCTCATTTTAGTAAAAGTCTTCTGAGGTTTTTCAAAAGTTGATTAATCACATAATTTAATAAAATGTTCTTTTGAAGACAAAAAATTTTTAAACTTCTCTTTCCCTAATTCAAATCCAAATTTTTTTGTGGAAGATGAAGTTCAGCCTCTACATTGCAAAATCTAAGTTTTCCATCAGTTAGATAAGATCTCTTTCTGCTCTAAATTACTTTTTAAAGATATGTTATCTTTTTTAATTCAAAATTTAAAAAAAATATTTTTAGTGGAACTGAATTTATAAATTCTTTTAAGAGATGGAAATATCAAATAGCTTGATTAGGGACATGCACTTCTTAGGCTTCAAACGAATCTGGATAAGAGCTAAGTATTTATGCTAAATTTAAGAAAAAAACGAGATCTTTAGCAAAAATTGCTCGTATTTTTCACCTAATAAATCACAACTTTATCAAAAACTTGATTATGATGGATTAGAAAAAAGAAATGATCATACATCGAGTATAATCAACAATTGAAATGGATAAGATTAAAACTCAACAATATAAAATAACACTCTATACGGAAGTTTAATCAATTTATCGAATGAGTGAGTCGCATGTCAGATCCATTTTTTAGGGCTTTTATTGATTTATGAATTTTTTATATTTTTCTTTATTGTGGCCATAAAATTTGCATGAATTTAATGATCATTCACGCCTGAGTACCAAAGAAATTTGATTCAAAATCGATTTTTGACTTAACACAGCACTTTTCAAGGGTAGTTTCATACTAATGAGCTAAAGAGAAACTTAAATTATTAAAATTTTAAAATATAATTTGAAACTTAAGAATGAGAAGAATTAAAACAATTTTATTGATTAAGAGGTATAAAATTTCATATAAAATAAATTATTGGATTAAGTTCTTTATTAGTAGGAATTATTTTAGATAATTTGAGTATGGCTGGAATTAGCTATAAATTGAATGGAATTTTTATTAATCGAAATTTAATCAAATGCTTTGAATCAGCTTTTCATCGGTTTTTCTGTTAAAATGGTTTTAAATCTGAACTTAGAGAATTTTGTATTTGAAAATTTTGCTTAAATTTGTTTAAAGAATTCAAATGATTAATTCTACGAGATTATTCGTAAAAGTTTTTAGTAGATTATATTTTGTGTTAATGCATCAAATTATTTTTATATGATTTTGCTATTTATAAACCTATATCCATTTATGTACACGAACTCTAAAAATTTTAAAGCCAATTGGATTTTTAAATGTGTTGAAATGCTTTGTTGTTCAGTGTTAAATATACTATTATTATTAATTTAATTTTATTAATAATAATAATAATAATAATAATATATATAAGCTACAGCAAGACTAGCTTGCGGAGATGGCCTACTAGGAGGTCACCTATGGTAGCTCCTTGCACATAACACATTATTATGTCATATTTTTTAAAAATAAATATATGCCAATAACTTTTGTTATTACTTTTTATTTTTTTGTAAAGCAAAATCATGAATTAGTTACAAAATATTAGAAATTTTATCTTCAATTAAAATAAATAAAAATAAAACTTGAAGGTGAAATTACCTTTCAATGTCGAATTTTATTGAATTCAAATTTTTTATATAATAGTACAGAAAAAAATAGGAGAATATGCTACAAACATTAATTAGATAAACATTCAAGTTTATAAATTTTCAAAAAATTTATTTAAAAAAATTCCACTTTAAAAAAAAAGAGCTTTCGATTTATTTTGTTTAGGATGTCGAATTTATGTTAAAATGTTTTAAATATTCGAAAAATTACTTTAAAAAAAAGTAAGTCATTATTTTCATTTTTAATGCAGGAGCATGTTTAAAAAAATAGCGCAAAAAAATTGTTTATAGAGAGATGAAAATATCAAATAGTTAACTAACATAAACAAAAACTTTTAAGAATTAAAAATATAAAATTTAATAAATTAATCTGAATATAATTTCAATGGAAAAAGTTTTTTAACAAATTTTTTTATATTCACAAATAAAATAATTAAAAAAACTCTTAAACTATTAAATTCTCCATTTTTTTGGCATTGTGAATTTTCATACCAAAATTACATTACAGAATTTAAACGGTTAATGAAAATTAGAATATTTGAAAAGATTTTTCTTTAAGTCTTAAAAGGTGAAACAAAAATTTTTTTATTTATTTATTTGTTATTGCATTTAATAGTATAATTTAAAGGAATATTTGCTAATTAATTGATTATTTTTGATCAAATTGAATGTTGATTTAAAATTGAAAATATTATTTTTTTTTAAATCTTAATTATCAATTTCTTATAAAATGCAAGTTGTATTTCTTTTCAATTATTGATTTTACTTTATTTTCTACCTAATTTAAAAATAATTGAAGTAACGATGACAGAATTTTAGCATTTGAATAAAATAAATTTACAAATTGCAAAAAAAAATTCCAATTTGAATAGATCAGGCTTAATATCAAAAAATTTATATACTTATGGGTTGTCTAATGCAATAGATTCGCCATTCACAGTATTTTCTTGCAAATTTAGCATAAATTTCTTCTTCAGTATTCAAAATTTTAAAGCCTGAACTTGGACTTATGAATGAAAATTTAAAAAAAAGACCGGACTTGGACTTTTTTTTTGAAAAAAAAAAATTTAAAGTCTTTGGTCGGACTTTTGAAAAAAAAAAAAAGTCGTGACTTGGACTTGACTTGAGACATGTGACTTTTAAACAACTCTGGAATATATCACAAAGTCAATAAAAAACAGCTATCAAAATATTGATATTTTATTTGATCATTGATGTTTGCTGTGTTTATTAAAATTAATTTTTATTTTTTGAATTTAGTGAAACATAATTGTTAAATATTGTTTCATCATCAAAATTTAAAAAGCTCAATTTTGTCAATTTAAATTTATGAAAAAAAATCGTTTCTATAATTTTTGGAAAGTTTGTACGAAAATTCACAATGCATTTATATGTTAAATTAAAAAATTTATAAATTTAACAGAATTTTATTTTCGGAAATAAAAATTTTTTATTGTTTAAACTATATTTAATAACTAAAATAATAAATAGCAGTAATTGACAATTAGTAGGACCATTTTACAGTTAAAATAAATAAATAAAAAAAAAATTATAATTCGTCAAGATCACAAAAATCAGAAATATTACTCAACACTGATTCTAATGAATTCGATCGAAAATATTTGCGGTGAATTTTCGACTCGTAAAATTCACTGTCTAGTTTAACTGGAAGAATGCTTCTGAAATTGGAACAAAATGTTATCAATTCATCAATATTTTTAAATTCTTTCTCATCATAGCCTTTAAGTTTAATCCGGTTTTTGTTTTGAACAATAATGTAATGACACACTCGATTTTGGCTAAAATAAACTGGAACTTTGACAGACAACACAAAGGCGTTCTTTACTGATTCACTTTTGCGCACCACAAACCCTCCAATCTCAAAATGAATCAAAAATTCTTCAGCTTCAACTCTGCTAAACTTTTCTTTGTACCACTCGTATTGATCTTCTGATGATTCCAATTTTTCAAAAGACACTTTGCTCAATTTAGATTTTATTTGTTTCAAAATGTTCATTTTTTGACAAATTTACTATTCTATCAAATTATTTTCTGTCATTTATAGACATTGATTTGTAACTCAAGTCTGATAATTAGAAAAACATTTTTTCACAATTAAGTGGGTAACATTTCAGATTAGGCAATTCAAATTAGTCAAGTAATATTTGTTGTTCACAAATTTGGTTACGCACTTAATTGAAAATCACTTGATACATGCAAAAAAAAATTATAAAAAAAAATTGTATAATAGCTGTTTTTTTGATGATAAAAACAAAGCGATAAATACTCAGAAATTAACACTTTTAAAAGATGGCTCATAGAGGACTGTTGATAGTTTTTGAAGGTCTAGATCGTTCTGGCAAGTCAACACAAGTCAAATTATTAGCAGATGCCTTAAATTTAAAAAATTTAAAGTCTGAAATTTGGCGCTATCCGAACCGTGGCACGTCAATAGGAGGACTGATAAATGATTATTTGGGGAAAAAAATAGAACTCGAAGACCATGCGGTTCATTTACTGTTTTCGGCAAATCGCTGGGAAACTGTGTCCGAAATGAAGACAAAATTAAATTCTGGCATAAATTTAATAGTTGATAGATACGCGTATTCTGGCGTAGCGTACACATCGGCCAAGGAAGGATTTGAGCTAGAATGGTGTAAGCAGTGTGACACAGGCTTGCCAAAACCCGATTTGGTATTTTTTATGGACACAAAAATTGATGAATTGGAGAAAAGACAACATTTTGGTGAAGAAAGATATGAAAATATTGAGTTTCAAAAAAAAGTTTATTATAATTTTAAAAAATTATTCAACTTTGAAAATCTGGACGATTGTTTAGTTCTTAACGCTAGAGACACTATTGATAATTTACATCAAATTATTTTAAAAAAAACTTTTGAAATGATTAAAAATGAAAATTTTTTTACTAATAAGTTCTCTTTTTTGTGGTAGAATGATTACACTAGAAAAAATTTTTGTAAGTGCTAATATTAATTTTTTTTTAAATCAAACTTTGTCTTCATTTAAATAAATTTTATTTTTAATAAAATTTTTTAATATCTTAAAATCTCACTTCAATCGGCAAGTTGAAATTTGAGATCAAGATTAAAAGAAAAATATAAAATGTAATATTGTTTTTTCAATAAAAGAGAAAACAAAAATTTTCTAAGAAATCAAGCAATTCTATTCATATATTAAATTGTAAAATATCCTTTTTTATTGAACTTTAATATTTAATATTTAAATTGATACAATTTTTTTTATAAAAACACTATTAAATTTACCGTGATTATCTCAACTTCAAAGAGACAATTTAAGCTTCTCTGATTCCATTTCAACTAAATTAAGATAATTGAAAATCTTTGAATATTTTTTTATTTCATTAATCTTTTGAAAATTTTTTTGGGAATAAAAGTACAAGTCTTAATTTATTCACAAAATATATAGTAAAATGGGGTAAATTCGATATTTCTTTTGTTCAAAGAAGTCTAGGGGGTGGAAATTTAATTGGATTGGTTTTATTTGATAGGATTTAAAAAATTTAAACATTTTCGGTCAATTTTGAAAAATAATTTTATCAAGATAAAAAAACATAAAAAAATATATACATTAAAAAAGAATGAGGTTTGATAACGATTTAACCCCAACGGTTGGGGTAAAAGTGATAAAATACAAAAAACAAAGGCTTATATTTTCTATAGGAGCAAATTTATTATTTTTTATATCAAATATTTTTTTTTCGTTTATCAAATCAGAAATTATCTAATTTATTTTTTATAGCAGCTTTTTTTATTGTAAACAGAAGCAGAATTTATTCATGAGAATCAAAGATAAATTTTTAAGTTTTTGCTCATTAAGTCTCTAATTAATTAATTTTCCAGTTTTATTTGCTGGAACTACAGACAAAGATAAACATTTTCACCCATTTGGGCTTCTCCTCTCCAAAACCGAAACTGGAGAAGATTATGCGTTTCTTTTTCAAACAATCAGAAATTTATCATTCAATCTTTATGGTCATGTCTTACAAATTGAGAATCTTTTAGGCGATACAGCAACTGCAATCACAAATGGTTTTATGAAGGTTTTTGGTAACGTTAAAAGGAGAATTTTATGTTGGTCTCATGTCGAAAGACAAATTGAAGAGAACATCAAAGGTATTGCTCAATATTTAAAGCAGAAAATTGTAAATGATACTCATTCAATTCTGATGTGTTCTGTGTTCTGATGCAGTAGATCATTTCAGACTCATTCAATCTACTGCATCAGAACAAAATTTCCATCAAGCATTTAGACTTTAGTCATGAAAATGGAATCAACTCAACAATCAAAATATTCAAGCGTTTTTTGATTATTTTGAGTAGTACAGACTAGCACGATTTTAGTTACACAATCGACTACTGACACTAATTTATCTCAAAAAAGAATCCGAGGTCGTCCAAGAAAAACCGTCTCAATTAAATAAGACGGTATGAAATCAAAAATCAAAATAAATACACTAAATTAGTTAATTGTTTAAATGAAAAAATTGGTCTTTTTTTATATTTTTTTTTATTTTATTTTTTAATTTTGCTTCTAAAAAATAATAATTTGCTCCTCTAAAATATAAAAATTGCTTCTACAATAATTATTTTCCAAAAACAAATAAAAGATGAATATAAAAAGAAACGAAATAAAATTAATTTAAATTCTATTATTTACATTTTTTCGAACAAGAATAGTATGGTAGTACTCATAATTTTACGTAAAATTTGGTAAACTATTTTTTGATGCTTTTAAAAGTCAAAATAATTTCGAATATTCCCTAAATATCGTAAAAAATTTTTGCAATCAGGGGTTTTGACTAAAATGAAAAAGAGCATGAGGCCAAAACGGGGAAATTGGTGACCAAGGACAGGAAGCGCCACAGGACTCAGGTCTGGTAGAGACCCCTGCCAAGGAACCGTCAAACACACAACTAAACCTTATCCCTTCATCTTTCCCTCACTTTTCACTATCGATTCCCCTTCAGAAAACCTTTGCCTTCGATTTAACCAGAAATATAACCCCTTATATTAATATAATATAAAAATGTTACTAATTTAAATTATTATTAATTTTTGTGGCATGCGATTACCTTTGTTTTTTATACATTTAGGAAGTAACTTTCCTAAACAAAAATAATAAATTAAAAAATTAAATTAATAAAAAGTTAATTTTAACAAAAATCAAATTTTACAAATTAACTTTTCATTTTAATTATGTAATTTTTTCCTTATTAGAAAAAATTATTCTTAAAAAATTGGAAAGTTTTATTCAACCCCTTAGTTCCTTGGATGAGCCATCAAATACTCAACTTTTAAACGTGAATAAGCGTAAAAGTTATTCAAAATCTTCTTTTATTTGGGAACATTGCTACAAGAAGCTAATAAATGGAAAGGAATATTGGCAATGCTCACACTGCAGTTCATTTTATCTATGGCTTGGTTCAACATCAAATATTAAGAATCACCTTAGAAATAATCATAATCTTACTGAAGACTCGATTACTGAGAAAATAAAGAAGAATATTCTGAAAACGAAGCTGAACCGAATACCAAAATAATGAAGTGTAATACAAAAACAGACAATAAGCTTTTAAAATTTGTTTTAAGTGCAAGTCTTCCCTTTCGTATAGTTGAAAATAGAGAGTTTATTGATTTTGTCCATGAATTGGACAATAATTACTCAATTCCGAAGCGAAAAAATTTATACGGCAATATCTTAAATAAGGAATTCGATAGAACAGTGATCAAGATTAAAACTTGTTTGGCAAAAGCTTCGTCAATTTCAATAACTTTAGATCTTTGGACTTCAATCCAGGACTATCGTTATATGGGGGTTACTTGTCATAGTTTAGATGAAAGAATGATTTTATCATCATACAGCTTGCTGTTCGGCATCTTCCAGGAACTCATTCAAGCGAAGCCATTAAAGAAAATCCATTAATAATCCATTAATAGAAAATCTTATAATGGTTTTAAACTAATATTACATATTTGATAAAATAGTAGGAATTGTAACTGACAACTGATCAAACATGATCAATTTATCATCGCTTCTTAATTCGGATGTATATCCAGAACAAAGAAAAACTTTATCACAGATGCGAAAAAAAGTTAACCAATTTAGCTGTTGTGAGCATGTTTTGAATTTGATACTACAGAGAATGTCAAAATATTCAAACGAATGGGTAAAATTTTTTCTTATGTATTTTTTAATTTTGAATATTTTTTATTTTTCTTGTTAATTTGAGAGAGCAAATTTAGTGGCTAAATTAATACCGATATTTAATTTCCCAAAATTAATTTATTAATAATAAATATCGTTGCATTTATTTTTATTAAATCTGTTTTATCATTAAGTCAACTGAACAAAAAATCATTTTTAACTTTACACTAAGTTATATAATGAAAATCTTTTAAGGAGTTTGAGACTGAAAATAGGGGAGATGAAAATTTTTTATCTGATATCGAAGCCGAATGTATACAAAATTATGCAAGTCTCATTGAAAAATGTAGAAAAATAGTCAGTGTTTTTCATCAATCAACTAAGTTAAGTGAATACCTGTCTGAAGCTTAGACATTACTTAATATCGAGCAGCATAAATTGATACAAGATGTTAAAACAAGATGGAACTCAACTTATATGATGATTGAACGCTTATATGAACAATTAGATGCAATTAATCAAGCTTTAACTCAACCTGACATTCGTCGTAAATATGAAGATCTTTCGATCAGTGAATTTGATAAAGACAACATTATGGAAATTATCTAGGAATTTGAGCCTTTTTATAATGTAACTCTTGAGTTATCTGGATGTAAATAAGTGACAATTTCTATTGTAATTCCTTCTTTTGGCTGTTTGCAGGCTAGTTTATTAGTAGATCCAAATGACTCTTTAATTGTTAGAGTCCTAAAGAAAGTTTTAAACTATTGGACAAATATGTATACTGACAAATACGGAATGTTGACTAATAAAATCTTGATAGCAGCAACTTTTCTTGATGTTCGAACTAAACTATTCGAGAGATTTCCAGACGAGATTCGAAAAGAGTTTTTAACTGAAGCAATGAACATCATAAAAACCATCATCTCCGAATTTAAAACTGAACAAAAACAAGTATTAAAGATTGTAAATTTTAGCAATATACCTGATTCCTTAAATACATTAGAAGCATCTCAACAAAAAGGTTCCCACTCTAAAAGAAAATCTACACTCGAATTATTTGATTTTAATAAAAATATAAATAATAGCAAAACAGCTGCGAGACTAAATATAATCGATAGAAGAATTTATAAATATAATTCAGAGTCTTCCAAAAATAAAGAACCATTATCTTTTTGGAATATGAACCAAGAAACCTATCCAATTCTTTTTAACGTTGTTTAAACTATTTTCTGCATTTCAGCTACTTCAGTACCCTCCGAACAACTTTTTTCTGCCACAGGCTATACAGTCTGGGAAAGAAGAAATAAATTAATGTCTTGCTAATTCCTAATTTTTCGGTACAGTCAAACCTCGTTATAACGAACTACTTAGGCGGAAAATTCGGTATTCGTTATATCGAAATTCCCATATAAAATGATAGGGACAAAAAAAATTTTAAACCAAATTTTATTGATTTAAAAAATTAAATTAAAAATGCGAAAATAAACAGAAAAGTAATTTTTTTGAAAAAAATCGGTAATAGATGGTTAAAGCTACTTTCAATTATAAAATTTTCAATATTAAATAATAAATTAATTACATTAGTATTATCATCTTTTTTGGTTTAAAAAAAATGTTTAATTTCATTTAATCTATCGATTACTTCTTTTGAGGTAATTACTTGTTTATATGAATCTTGTTGCTCTTCAATTTCTGTGTCACTGTCTTGCTCTACTGGATTGTTTGCTGCAATTGAATCGACGATTTCTGCCTCTTTTCCAGCTTTGAAGTGATTATTTTTTGCTCGATATGTTTTTTTATAATTTCAATAACTCTATTCAATTTTTATATTTTTTTTTTTATATTTTTAATATATGCATTTTTTTTTTAATAATCAATTAAAAAAATGAAGTGTTAATCAGTATCATGAGGCATAGGCACTAGCCTGTTAATTAACCTTGAATATTGAATTTAATCCAAAAATAACTTTTTAAAAGATGGAAGCAGCTGAATACTTCAACTAGAATGATTGTGGATTGTTCGTGATAGCTTACGCTAAAATGTTGACAAATGATACGGATCCATTTAATATTAGATTTGTCAAAAACTTATGCAATTAACTTATAATAGTTTTATTAACTTTGGTAGTTTATTTAACTTTTATGGTGAAATTTTATCTGAAAAAAAAAGAACTTGTTCCATTTACCATTAAGTGGTAAATTTTTTTAATTGTTTCTTCTTATTTTTTCTATTACTTACATTTAATTTTAATTTCTAATTGACTGATTATTTCTAATATTTTAAAATAAAATTAAATTTTTTGGCTTTGCTTTTTTATTTTTTTTAACACCTCCCAAATTAAGGGGAAAATGTTCAGAGGGAAAATGTTTCGAAAGGGAAAAAGTTTAACAGGGAAAAAAAAAGGGGGAAAATTTTAAGAGTGAAACATACTAAGAGGGAAAAATGAAAGAGGGAAAAAGTTACGATGACCAATTAACGGATGTCATTATTTTAAATTCGTTATTTAATTTAATTTATTCATAAAAATTACGCCAGACTTGGCGATGTTATACATAGAAATATAATAAATATAAGAAATAGTTTAATTCACAAAAGTTAAGTTTTTTTTTCTTTAAAACTGAAAAATAAAAATTCGTTATATAGAGGTTTTTTTCTTAAGAAAAGTATTACTCGTTTTTGTTATTAGTTCGTTATATCGGGATTTCGTTATAAAGAGCTTCGTTGTATCAAAGAAAATTAATAATCTTTTTCCTTTATAAAAAATCGGTTCCTGGATTCTTATTCGTAATATAGAGGATTTCGTTATATGGGGGTTCGTTATACGGAGGATCGACTGTAAGAGATTTATTAGAAACTTTACAGTCAACTAGAAAAAATCAATCGATTTTTAAATCGATTTAGAAGTTGATTATAAAAATTAGTCGATTAAATAATCGACTAAAAAAAATAAATCGATTTAATAATCGACCAAAAAAATTTAACCGATAAAAAAATCGAATATAAAAAATTTATTGATTTAAAGTTAGTCGATTATTGAATTTATTATTGATAATCGATCGCCAACACTATTTATTGGTAGCAGGTTTATTTTTAAAGTTTGTTCTTGGTATTTAAAAAAAAGGTCATTATAAAAATGAAACTTTCAATAATCAATTTATTTTTATATAGAAATTCAAAACAAAAAAAATAAAAGTACAACCCTAAAGTGAATTCGTTGTTTTTAATAAAAAGAGAACGGTTATCTCTTTGAAAATAATCGATTGAAATATGAAATCAGGGTCAAAAATTACTTAAGACAAAAAGTCATTGTTTAAAAAAAAAATTTTTCAAGTTTTTTTTCGCAAGCAGTATCTTTTTTATTTATGG
This sequence comes from Brachionus asplanchnoidis, assembly GCA_025491095.1. Lineage (NCBI taxonomy): Eukaryota > Metazoa > Rotifera > Eurotatoria > Ploima > Brachionidae > Brachionus > Brachionus asplanchnoidis. Next base: position 4,207,036 of record JAILYF010000006.1, read on the forward strand.
GGTTATTTTTACAATCAATTTAAAAAAATATATAATGGGATAGGTCTTATATCAATTGATTAATTTGTAGAAAATAAAATAGAACGATAGCCATTTTTTATTTGCGCAAAAAAAAAAACTTTTCAAAAAAAAGTTATGTGAGATCAAAAAACACTTATCGTTATTACCCTTTGTTCTTTTCAAGCCGTATATACTATATAAATATAATAAAGTTTTTTAGTTTTTATTTAAAAATAATTAAATTTGACTATTTAAAAAATTTACAAAAATTTAGAAAGGGTCGGACGGCGTCGGACAATATTGAATGTAAGTTTCATATCTTCCAGATATAGGTTCAATCAAAAATGAATTAACAATAATAGTAAGCTTTAAAAATAATTTTTTTAATTTTTGCCAAGAAATACCTTATTTAGAAGAGGTTTGGATAAAAGAACATTAAATAAGTCCCTAAAATGATATCTTCTAAAATATTGTCTAAAAGAAATAATTTTTAAAATTTAAAAAACGGAATTTTGAAGTTTGTGTTAAAATTTAACTTTTAATTACAATAAATGTTAAAAATTAACCCGTTTTTTTATCCCGAAAAAATTATCCCTTTTTCTTTTTTAAGAAAATTGTCCTGTTTTTAAAAAAATAAAAAACATGCTGTTTTCATTTTTTAGAAAGCTATCCCGTTTTGATAAATTAAAAAATCATCCTATTTTCTTAGCTAGATTTTTACATAAAACTCTTGCTTTGATTTGAAAGACAAGAGATCGCCTCATTTGTTGAAATTGATGGAGAAGAGGAAGATTTTGAAATACCATTTTTTGAAATAATATTTGATTTTGATTATAAACTTATTATTTAACAACCAGAACAAAATTAACGGGAATCAGCAAAAGCAAATTTGATCAGCAAAATAGAACTAAGGAAAATCAAAGAAAAGACCTGGATTTTTTGGACAGATTTTCAATTAATCCTAACTATTAGGAGTGGTAAATCTTTTCAAATGAATTTAAATTTTTATTTTATTAAATTTTTTTTTCAATTAAATAAATTATAATTGTCTTACTGATTTCTAATTTTATGTTTCTTAAAAAAGGGGACGATATCGTCACGTCAAAATCATTTTTTTTCAACATCTATTAAGACAAGCCCGGTATCTTCTTTTTGCCATATTCACCTAATGCCTCTTCCTATCGTAAATAAAATATAAGAACGATGCAATTCTAGATTTAAATTAATAAAATATCTGTAAAATAGGGTGTTGTGAATTTCAAATACAAAATGAAATAAAAATTCTTCATTTTTTGATAAATTTAAATTAAAGTTAATAAAAAGTATTTTAAAAGATACTTTATTATTTTATTTTATATAAAATATAGTTCAACATAGTGCAACATACTTTGTTGTATTTTTTTGCAGTATTTTTTCTAATATTTTTTATTAACTTTAATTTTAAATTAGCAAAAAACGAAGAATTTTTGTTCAATTTGCATTTGAAATTCACAAAACCGTAAAATAAAAAATGAGATCTTATTGTCAATAAATTAAGAAACCTCTTTAAAATCCTTACTGTATGTATTTTCTATAAATTTTTTTTTTTTACTATTTTTACAATTTTTACTAAGATTGTAACTATTTGTAGAGGACTTGGTCAGTCTTTCAATTTTCAAATCCTGTGTATGATTTTTACCATACCATGTCTTCTTTCTTTCCAGATCCAATTTAAACTTTTAAATTTTAAGTAAAATTTAAGTCTTTTATGAATGATTTATATATTAGAATAATTTTTCTATTCTCAGTAAATTTTTTTTTAATCTGAAGGAGTTAAATCTTGATACAGTCTCTGTAATTAAAGCTGAAATGATTGAATTTTACCAAAATTATTTAACTTTACGTAAGATTAACTATCAATTCACGATGAAAACACATAAAACAAAATTTATTTTTGAATACAATTTTTCTTTTAAGATTGTTTTAATAACTTATTTTATAGAATATAAAATCTGATGAGTGGACTCTAGTAGATCATTCTAATATTCGTAATTATCTTTTGATTATCAAGAAATTTTTATTAAATACGATGTCTTAATATTTGTAGGCAACAAAATATAATTAATGAATATTGATAGATTGATTTTTTTAATTATCAATTTTGAAGTACTCTAGCTTTAATATCTAACTATTTTAGTAAACTATATTTGTTTGATTTAAAAAAAAAAACTGATTTTTTATTTAAAAAAAAAATAAAATAAAGAAAGTAAAAATATTCTGATAAAAAGAAATAAATTTTTGTTCGTCAAATTGATTTCTATTTCAATACTAAATTAAATTTAGATATGGTACAATTTCTTTTGTTCAAAATATTTTGCATATTTTTGGCTTTAAAATTTTCCCATAAATAAGACATGAATTCAGACACCAAAAAATAATTCGAATTGGACTCAAGTAGTCGGATCAAAAAAAACCCATTTGAATAAACGTAATATTGAATGAATAACTGCAGCAAGAATCCGTCTTTTTTAGGATTAAAATTTTCACAAAATTCCAAACGTTTGACCGAAAATTCATAATTTGATTTTATTTCTTTGTACAAAAATAATTTGCTCCATTTAAACAATTCAAAAATACTCATTGGTATCAGCACGAGAGTTACCCAAAGATAAAGTATCAAATATATTTTTTCATTAAAAAGATTGTATGGCAAAACACATTCAAATGTGTACAAATGATTTGTGGCAATTGCATCACTTTCTTTAATCCTTACTTCACAAACAGCTACTTTTGGAAATACCTTGGAATGATAGGCATTTATTTCAGGATCTCCTGAAAAAAAATGACTTATTGCTTCTTTTAAATAAAGAAACTCATTTTCTTGGGTTATCATTAGCGAATTCATTGCTGAAAATATTCCAATTGTTATTCCGCAAATTAAAAGCTTCAAAAAAATGTAGCTTAAAATAAGTGTTGAATTTTTCATTCTGTTCAAAAAACTACTCAGATGAGAATCTGTGTCCGATGTCAAATAAATTGCATTTGAATAGTCCTTTAATTCACTTTTTAAATTTAAATGACGGAATTTTCTATTTAAATGAACTGCTATCTCTATATTTTCGAGTCTGTTGGGCAAAATCATTGAACTTAGATAATGAAAGCTCTGAGCTTTGTTTGGCAATAAATGGATGGGTATTTGGACTGGCATCACCAAGTTGTATAAATCATAATCGAATAAGTATTGAGTAAGAAAATGCCATACGGCTTTTGGAAAATAAAAACAAAAGGCAATGAAAATTAAGTATAAACTAACCCATTGATAATAAAATAATAAATTTTCTTGTTTGTAAGTGATACTCAGAACATCTAGCTCATACTTTGAGTCTGCATAATAGGTGCCATTTATCCAGCAATATTTGTTGATAAATTTTTCGTATCTTTTTAATTCAGCTGGTACCCAACAGTTAATTGGAGACGAATAAAAAAGACCAAAGGTTGAAATACTGATTAAAAAACCCAAAAGAATAGTCGTATACCTGCTGAGTAATCTGTCATTGGAAAAATCATTATAACTTTTTTGTGGCGATTCAGACAACTTTTCTAGTAAAAATTCCATGTAAAATTATTGTTTACTATTTTTTCAAAACTAGTCAAATCAAGGATTGAAATTAATTATATTTTAATAAGAAAATTATTCAGCCATAGCGAAAATATCAAAAAAATAAATTAATTTTCAATTATTTTTCATTTTCCAACCAAGTGTTTTTATCGTAAAATCTCGAAAAAAATATCTTTACCTTGGTTCTTAATTTATCGGTTTTAGTGTTTGCAAAAATGACTAAATCTTTAAATTGACTAAATGTCAATTGAGGAAATAATAATTATTATAATAAAATAGTTTCATTATAGAAGTTTCAAAAAGCCTAGTTAAATAATTATTAAAATCACATTATTTTTTAATTATAAATTTAATTTTTAAAAATGGAAAATTCTAATTTATCTAATCAGAATATATTTAAATCAACTGATAAACCAAAGATATTCTGAAGGAATTTGGTCACATAAAATTTTATGCCATTTTAATCTGGTAATTTTAATACAGGCTATTTTGAACGTACCAATTAATTAACTTTATTTTTTGCTATTTTAATTTCTTTTATTTTAATAAAAAATAATACACTAATCTTTCGAATAAATATTTAGGAAACAAATGATTAAGTTTATGGTTTTGTTCGGACTTGTATAGGTAATAATTTTTTGTTTAAAAAAATCCATAATTAAAAAATTTAAAAAAAATTCATGATTCAATTTACAGACAAGCCATTATTATTCCAATTAAATGCGATGAAAAAAATAAAGAGTAAAAAAATAATTACAATTAGTAAAAAGTATATTTAAAAGTTAAAAAAATACAGTTAAATACAATGTGATCTCGATTTTGTGAAACGTCTCAGTAGACCAAAAAAATTTCATAAAATTAAAATTTCACAAATTCGAACACATTTTGTGTGTATTATGATTTTGTGCATTTCGAAGATTTTTTTCACAAAATTAAGATTTCACAAAATAAGGGGTAACAAAATCGAAGTCAGACTGTACAGTATGTCTAGATACTTTAGAATAATAATTCGACGTGTTATATTTCGACAAAATTAATTTCGACTTGAATTCTTTTTTTATGCTATTTTTTTTATTCTTTCAATTAGATTAATTAGTCATGGAAAATTTATCAAATATAATCAAATTTAATAATTAATCAAGCAATTTTTGACTATAACACAGAAGAAGTCATTAAATTTTGCAAATATTTATCTTTTTTAATAGAATTCATGTAAAACAAACAATTTTTTTATTACAAAACTATATAACCAATAAGAAAACAATATATTAGAAATTGATTAACGAATAAAATTTTTTTAATTTTTAAGAGACAAAAAATAAGTAAAAAAAAGTATCTTTGAAAATTTTTGAGTTGGGGATATTTTACTCCAGAGACTCTAAAAGACAAACAACTTTTATTTTGTTTAATTTAGTTTATTTTGATAAAACTATAAAAGTTACCAAAATATAAATTTAATTTTCAGATTCCTTAAAGAAATTTGTTCAAGAAAAATTTTTACCAGAGAAAAATAAGTATCCATATCACCTTTATACAACTAAAAAGAAAGATTTCCGGCTAAAATGTGCCAAAACTTTGATTCATTATAAAGCATGAAAAATTCAATCATATTGAACTAAATTACATAAATTCTAAATCAGCACATTCAAATTTATAAGAATATTTGAAAAAAAAATTGTCTGAGGCATATTTCATTTCTTCAACAAGTTTTGCCCCAAAATATTTAACCACAGGTGCCCTTAAAAGCTCATTAATTAGTCCATTATTTAGTTTTATTATTAATGATATACAAATAAAATAAAAACAATCTCTTCTTTTTGATTATGACTTGGATGTATTCTACATTTTTAGCAAGAAAGGAAATCACTAAGCACCATTCGTTGATTAGTAATTTGATGCGGATTTCCTGAGAAAAAGAAGAAGTCAAAAGAAGTAAATTCAAATCAAATAAATCATTTTCAATTTTTTAATTAATTTTTATTATAGTCAGTAAATCCTTTTAAAACCCTTTTTGTACGCAAAATTTAATAAAAGAGAATTTTTTTTTCTGGATCTTTCGAACTCTCAACAAAAAAATCCTCAAAGTCCTTAATAAGTGATAAAATTAAGTCATGTCTATAGAGAAAACATAGAAAGATAGATAGAAATTGAAAAAAATTCTAAATCCAAAAAAAATATTTTTTTATTTTCCATGAAAATCGATTTTTTCTATTGATTACTCTAGAGAAAACAATTTTTAACATTTAAACTATTATTATAAAATGTTGAAAGGATGACTCTCTTTTATATGGTGTTTTTAATTAGTCTAGCAAAATAATCATCCCTTCTTTTTAGAATGAAAACATGCAGGACATGACAGCGTGAAATTTCTTATTTAACTTTTAAGAAAAAAAAAATTATTTAAATAAAATAAGCAATAATAATTAGTTTATTTCAAAGCAGAATTTCATTATTTAATTTGGATAAATTTTTTTAAATCTAAAAAAAAATCTATTTTTTTATTTTCTATGAAAATCGATTGTTTCTATTGATTAATTTCTAATTAAAATTTGAAAATCCATAAAAAAGTTAAACTCATTATAATCCACACCAACTCTGATTTAATCTTTGAAATAGAACTGCCAACACCATAATTGTCCAAATTAATTGTTAAATTTTCTTCCAAAAGGACGGAAAATTTTGTTGCATGGGTACAGCTACATTCAACTTTATTATTATCAAAATCAATTTGTGACAATAAGCATCCCGAACCATTCCACTCTAGTAAATCTTCGTCATAATATTTACAAACTAGCTTATATTTAGACGATTCAGACCTAACTGTACTAATTGCATTTTCATCAATATCAAAATTTAATTTAATAGGGTTAGTTAAATTTTGTACTCGATTGCTTGTACCATTTACAAAAAACTTGATATCAATTTGTCTGGCAACCATTGGCAAAGAGCTGTCTTTTGGATAGTCTATCAAGGACACTTTTGCCAATTTATTTGATGCAAATATTTCTAAAGCATCGATTTGAATACTTGAATAGTTGACCAAATTAGCAGTGTCTGTATCAATGCTGATTACGGTCAAATTCAAATTTCTTGATCTAAAGTTAGAAGCAGAAATGCCGGCAATTCCTGTTGGACTCTTCAAATTATCCATATTTGTCAAAATCTTGGCAAAACTAGACATCAACTTTTCCAACTTGGACGGAACAGTTGGTTCATAAAGATTCGACAGGATATTCAATAAGCCTGATGTTTGATCTGATGAAATAGATGAAAAAGTTCCATTTTCTATGTTTTCCTCCATTTTGGTGAAATAATCATCAAATTTATTGGCAATGTTGTCTCTGGCCACTGGTTCTTTATCAAATTTTGAAGAATAGTACTCTAAATCTGATATTGTTTGGTCCAAATCACCATCATTTAGGTCAAACGGCCCTAGAATGCTGTCAGCTAATTGACTTGTATTAAAAGAGTTATCATACATGGCTATAGAATTTTGTAGCTGGGTAAAATTTTTGCTATGCTCGATAAACTTGGCAAAGTCTCCATCAAACCGACTAGTGGTCACTTTGTCTGCTGAAAAGTCAAAAAAAACACTTCCTTTTGGATCAGATACAAACAGAACTATTCGAAATGAGTTGACTAAATAAGGCAAAAATGTGGCCGCAGTAGGCACTTCTATGTAATCGGTCAATCTGACGCTTCCATACTCTGAATGCTCAATGCCGTAGGCATATTTTAGAGGCAAATCTGAATCCCAATTGTCAGTGGATAGATAAAAATTATCCATTAGTCCTACTCCGCTTAGACTGGATATTTTTATGTCCGATTTTCGAACAGGTCTTTTAAATGGTTGACAAACATCTTTGCTTACACAAATGCCAAGTCCATCACACACTTCACTTGAATTGAACAAAATTCCATTGCAGGTTATCTCTTCTAAATTGTGCACAGGCAATCTTGTCTCATCAATAATTTCCATGATCGCTCTGTAGCGATGAGCGTCTTGAATACTCTGATTTTGATGTTCCAACAGGTGCCACGAACCATACTTTGAAGCAAGTCCAACATAGGCATAGTGGCAATTTTCAGTCAAATTCAATTTATCAAACATGTTGTAGTAATTTTTGTAGACCTGATACATTCTGGGATCTCGGTTCCATTCGATGTATTTATCGGTGGCACCTGGAGTTTCTGATCCACCCATAATGACAGACAATTCGCTCAGACCACTGCCAGATTCGTAAAAGCCAAAGCCAACATTAAAACTGTTAGCAATGATCAAATGTTTTACAATTGTCTCGTTCATTCTTTCCAGATCTGAATCACACATTTCGAACAAAGTGGACAAATCTGTATTGGCTACATAAGCTGCTGAAGGACGTTCACAATCAATATAGCCAGTAATGGCCAACATAATCCTAGTGTGAGACAAGTAGACACTTTGGTATTCCAAAATTCTGGTCGACATAATTGGCATTAGAGTAAAAGAGCCAATAACAAGAACAATTCTGTCTTTTTCAGATCCAAATATTGACTTCCAAATCTCAATTATTTCCTTTGATCTTTTTGAATAGTAGAGATTTCTGGCCACTACTGGGTCAGAAGAAAGGCCAAGTTGTATTCCTTGTTCGATACAGTGTTTGCCACTGTCAAAAAAGTCATTCCATGCCTTGATTGTTTTTTATTGATTTTAATCAATTTAATAATGGACTAGAAAAGGATCAGTTAGCAGAATATTTTACATTAGATGGACTACTGATGTTGGAAAACACCATTAAAAGTTTGTTTTAATTTTGTAAAATCTTGTAAATTTAATTATTATTATTTATTTGTAAATCTGTATCGAGTGTTAGCTCCTTCAGAGAAAGATAAAAATAAAATTAAATAAAAAAAAATGATTAAAATAAAAGTTACAGGATAAAATAAGAATAAAATTTAGTAAAATAATTGAAATTTGAAAAGGAAATGGCAAGTTTTTTTTTCTATTTAACTATTTTAAAATTTTGAAATTACGTTATTTAATTTAAACTCAATACTTAGGCATGTTAAAATTTGAAATTTAATGACGCAATTATTTCTAAAAATGTAAAAAAACTTGCCAAATCGAAAAAAAAAAGGAAAGAAGAAAAGAAAAAAAATCGTTTTTGAAAGGCAGAAAATAGACACAAAAGTTATATCGGTTTAGTTTTCAGAGAAAAAAGAGTCTATGACATGGTAGCTATTACACTCATGAAGTTTTCGATACGTGTTAACAAAATTGAAACTTTAGGAAAGCAAGACAAAAAAAAAGAAATGATAAATGATGATGATGACAATAAACGTCTTTATTTAAATAAATAAATATTGGCTCAAGCTTTCGCTCCTTTGCCAAGCTTATATAAAATGTTCCAAAAAACAAAAAAAAAAACAAAAAAAAAAAACGGAATATTTACAAAAAAAAAGAAAAAAATATAACACAAATTAGGCAATGTTTCTTTTAGTTATTTTTTCTTTTACTGAAATGATAAAGTAAAATTTGTTCTTTTACTTTTAAATCAAAATTTATTTCATGTGGTAATTGTCAATCAGCTTTTCATCTAAAATGTATTAATAAAAAGTATGTACCAATTAAGAAAATCTGGAAATGTATTGACTTTTCCAATTAGTAGTTAATCCTTATTTTATTTTTTCCTTTTTTTTAATTTTTAGTATTTTAAGTGTAGTGTACTCTAGATAAATGGTCACATCTTTTCTCAGCTGAGCCAGCACCAATTTTGCCATTTCAGTCACATAATTGTCATCAGCTGCATACGGAACAATGAACCATGGATTTATTTTGAGCAAGTTGGCAAGTAACACTTGATGCTCGAATGAGACACCATTTCCTTCGCTGTAAGATGTCGGAGTGATTCTCTGTGACCATTTGACTATGCCTTTTTCTTCGGTCCAAGGCATAAAACGAATTGTTTTGAATTGTTTGAGTCTTTCCATGAAAAGGGGATGAAATGGAATTTTTTCATGAATGTCTTCAAAGCCGTCCATTACCACTCTCAAATTGCGGATGGGGTTTGAGGCATTTATTTTGTGAATTTTCAAAAAGACGCCATTGTCCCTGATAGAGCTCATTTTTACACTTATTTTCATTTTGTTCTTGTCAACATGCTCAATAAGCTGGGCGTCATAGTCAAATTCAATGTCGCCCTCGCCATCATATTCCACATGGTACACTGAATCTGGCCATTTTCCATACATGTCCCTCAAAAGAAAAGTAACAAATTTTCTCTCAAACGGAACACTGCTCGGAAATCTTTGCGCAGTTAGATCAAATTTTTCGTTCAAACTCCAAATGTACAAGTCATTTAATTTGTCCATGTGTTGAATGATCCACTCGCGGCCCATTCTGCCAATGTCAACAAACGCCCACTGCGGCGAATAGTCCACAACTCCGTTCAGGTTGACGCCAATTTTGGAGCCATCATTGGCAGATCGAGTTGGAATTGTGCAAGAATTGCGAATGTCGTGCGTGTAGCCTGCCCAGCAAAGACAAGAACCTCGAATGCATGTGCCAAAGCCACAGTCCAAACAACTCAAGCATTCTGTGCGCTCTGGGTCCACTGTACAGTCCAATTCGCATCTATTGTTCACAAATGAGTAGCCTCTGTGGCAAATACAACTATTGGAATCTGACGAGCACACACCATGGTTGTTACAACCGCAGTCAACTTCACAATTTTTGCTTTTTTTATTGGTTAATTTTATTATAGAAATATATTAAATGATAAAAAAAAAATCACAAAAATAATTAGTTAAAAAAATCAGAAATAAAACATTAATTTAAGTCGAGAGTAATTTAATTTTTTGTAAATACATAATTATCAATTAATGTATTTGATAAATAAAGTAAGAGATTTTATGTTGAATTATAAAATTGAACTCATCTCTAATTTTTTTTTTTTGATCAAAAATTAATTTACCAGGATCAATATCCATTGCTAGAGCCAATGCATAACCAAGCGCAAACAAGCCACAGTCAATCGATCCATTTTGTTTAGAGACTGGAATAGGATTAATTTTGATAAATCTAGACCCACCATTTATTCTTTTTAGTACATTTTTAATAGTGTTTAAATAGTAACCGGGATTATTTAAGCTATCGTAAATGTACCAATTATTTGACAATCAACTTCACATTGGGACATCTGTGAATGATAGTGCTCAATTTGGTTCCTTTTCATGGTTTTGCAATTAAATGAGGCACCACATTTTCGATTGACACATCTATACGAATCTGATTTATTTTCGTTTTTTTGGTAACGATGGTTATTTAAAATGATTTGTTTGCCTTCTTGGTCAAGTTTGATTATTTCTTCATTTTCAAATTTGGTTACTTTTTTTAATAACAATTTATTATTTATTCATTTGTATATCTGATGATGATGATGATAAACGTCTTTATTTAAATAAAATAAATAAATATTGGCTCGAGCTTTCGCTCCTTTGCCAAGCTTAAATAAAATGTTTCAAAAAAAACAAAAATAAGAAATATAAAATAAAATTATTATCTCATAAGTTTTTTTTTTTTTAAATACGAAAAAAAAGAAGAATAGAACATAAAAAAAAACAAAAAAAAAACGGAATATTTACAAAAAAATAAAAAAGTAAGATTTTTTTTTTTCTTTTTTTTTTTAATTACAAAACAAGAAAAGAACTGAAAAAATAAAATAGAAGAGAAAAAAAAAATAAAAAATATAAGACAGATTAGGCAATTATTTATTTATTTATTTGTTTTCTGTACCAATGGTTATTTGTTTTCAGGCAATGTTTCTTTTAGTTATTTGTATATCTGTAATATTCATTTACTTAAATAACCTCACATTTTATCTATATCAATATGAAACGCTTTGCGGAGACATCAATGCTTTCAATTTAGAAGGATTAAACAAATTAAAAGATCAAATGACGAATTATTTTTTAAAAGCGACAGGCTAAAGATAAAATTATTTTATTTATTTATTTTAAAGATAATAGACAATGGAACAAACAATATTAAGAAAATTAAGGATTGATCAATTAAATTAATATCTTAAAATCATTAATAATATAGTCAATTAGATTAAATTTCCCACGTTTAACTTTGATTATTGAACAAACTCTTCTCTTTTACATGTCCAATAAAATTTAGTTTGAATAATGTTTCAATTTACACATGAATAAATTATAATAAATCAAAAACATTTTGATGTCTTTTTTTTCCTGGGTTCGCCTTTACCCGCGGAAACATGAACAAGTATCATTGTCCACACACTTTCCATTGAAATTACAATTGTCTGTGCAGCTAAAAATTTCACATCCATAGCCAGAATAACCAGCATGACAATGGCAAATGTGGACAATATAAAATCCTTCTGTATGATTATAATCACACACTCCATGGCCACTGCACTCATAAGTGCACCGTCTGCTCACCACATACTTAGGCTGTTCACAAAACTCACCCTGGCTTCCGAATGTACATGAACAAAATTCCTTCTTTCCTGTTAATGGATCAGGTGCACAAACACCACTCAAACTACAGTTCATTTCGCAATTGTACTCTCTTTCCTGCCAGTCACACACAGCTTCTGAGTCAATGTGTTCCATGTAAGCTTTGTATTTTGGAGAAGTATTCCAATTGTCATCCGATGATTCAATCATGCCCCAGCATCCAAACTTTGAACAACGTCCAGCTGAAATAAAGTAGGCAAACGTGTCAATGTGTACATCTGGCATTTTGGTCAAGTTGGTCAAGTAGAGTTTTAAGGCATGGTACATTCGCGGATCGCGATGAATTTTAAATGACAAATCAGTTAGTTCAGTGTTGGAGGTGTCTCTGAAGGAAGAAAAGTCTGGTCCGGCCTCGTATAGACCAAATTTCATTTTTCCCTCAGTTTTATTTTTGACCAAAATACCGATTATTTGGGTAATTTTGACCGCGTTGTCTATTGCCTCATAAACAGTTGTGTTGTAAAATTCCTCCAGAGAAACAAGAGACTCGTCTTCTTTGTTAAGTGAAGCAGACATGTATGGAGCCACTGTGAGCATGTCATATGACTTGTAAAAGTCACCATTGCACAGGAAAAACACTTCCGTAGGTCCAGTCCAAGCGGCTTGTGAACCAAATACTAAGTTAATTCGCTCTGTATTTTGATTAGTTTCATTGAAGACTTCAATTATGAGATCTTTGTACTTTTGGCCTGTCATTGCATGGTAGCAAATTTGTCCCTGGTAGTTCAGAGAGTAGTAATTTTGCATGGCTTTGATGGTATAGTTTTGGATAAAGCCCATTTTTTGCGCATAATTGCCACAAGCATGGCTACCACCTGTTCCCCAGCACTCGTTTCCCACTTCAAGATAAATTTTAACATCTGGTCTCAAGTTGTCACGAACATAAGCTGCCCATTTTCTTATATAGTTGTCGGAGGCTCTGTGCGGCAAGTTGAACCATGGATTGACGCCAAGAGTGTTGCATAGAAGAACTTGTTTTTCCAAGCTTACTCCAGTGCGCAGTGTGTAAGTGTAGAATGAGTCCGTGGTTCGATTGGACCAGTCTACGTCCACGTCTTCGAACACACTTGACCATGGCATGAAGCGAAGGGTTTTGAACTTTCTCAAAAATTCCAGATATGTTGGATAGAATGGAAAATCTTGGTAAGTTCTTTCAAATTTAGCTTCTATTATTCTCACATTTCGGATCGGATTTGACGGATTTGTCCGGATTATGTTGTAATAAATGCCATTGTTAAACTCTGTTTTGTGTGTGACTGTGAATTCGATTCGGCCAGCGCCTCGATAAGTTATTTCAACGTCCTCAAACAAAAAGTTAAGATACCCGTCACCATCATACAAACACACGTAATTTCCATTTGGATAATGAGCTTTAAGGTCTCGAGTCACAAAGGTTCCAATCTGTTTGTCGATTTCTAAATAAATTGGATAGCCATCTTCCGACAATTGAACATCCTCTGGGTCAAGTTCACCCCAAAGGCTTGCATAAACCATCTTGTGTGCAATCCATTTTCGTGCACGACGGTGTAAATCAACAAAAGTTAATTCAGTTGACCAGTCTGGTATGTCTGCCAAGTTCATTGCGTATTCTGTCTTATTTGAAGCACAGTCAAGAAATTTTTTCGAGAGAACTTCACAGCTTGAGCCGGAATATCCGTCAAAACATATACAATTGCCCTATGAATTAATAAAAATTATTGTATTTCTAATTAAATTTAAGAATTTGTCTTTTTTGGCATTTTTTTTGAATTTTCACCAATTTTACTAGATGAAATTTTTACTAGAAATTTTTTAATTTCTTATTTAATTTAAAAATGTGAATTTATTTAAAAAATCAAGTTTGATGCTAATTTTACTTATATTTAATTAAAAATTAATTTTTAAATTTAACTTTTTTTAGAATTTTTTGCTTATCCTTTTGAAACGAATTGTAAAAAACCAAGTATTATTGAGATCAAAACTAGAAACCAGATTACAGAACTCACATTTTTCATCAAAATTCATATCATAATATTCTAAATCATCCAAATATTGTTCTAATTAAAAAAAATATAATTGAATTAAACATCCTTCTCTGGCTCAAAAAATTTCTCAAAATGGACTTAAACGTCTATCTGTTGATAATATTATGTTTAATTTATAATTTTAATACAATTAAGAAAAATTAATACGAATAATATCAGTTATGCAAATTTAGTAAAAAACTTTTTTTTTAGTAATTTTGGTTCAAATTTCAAAAATATTATTTAAAATTATAAATCGCGGTTTTTTTCTCAGATTTAAAAAAAAAAATTTAAGGTGCATTTAAGGCAAAACTACGTCACTACTCTGGGATTCTAAATTTTTTTACATATTCGTGTTCCCCATGTATGATAACCCATGTTTGGTGGTTTTTTTATGTTTTTACCTATTTCAGGTAAAAAGTTATTTAACTTTGAAAAAAGGCGTTTTTTGATGCATAGCAACATTAAAAACCCTTTTTTCTCCCAAAAATACTCCGATTTTTATATTTTTTTTTTAATTTCTGATTTTAAATGCTTTAAATTTTATTATTCTTGATTTAAAAATTAAAAAATATTCTTAATTTACCTGTTTTTTTTATACTTTTATACCTTTTTTTTCACAAAAAAGAGAGCCGAGCTTCGTTGGCAGGTGAATATATCTAATATTGTATATCAGTAGATAGATCTACTCAATACGCACAAACTAATGAAGAGCTTTTTTTCATATGATCCCTACTTGCCAAGATATTTACCTTTTACTAGCAGCTGTTTTTGAGAAAAAATTTATTTTTAAACATTAAATTAAGAAAATAGTTTTTTAGTCCCTTTCATTCAAGTTTCCAGCTATGTCTTCAATAATCGTAGGCATAGTTTGTTCATGTTGATCCGATTCAGTTATTGCACTATTCGATATTTTTGTGTGGGATACATTTGTTGCTTTTGATTTACCACTAAAATAGGTTTTTAATATAACTTCAAATTTTATATTGTTATTGTAGGCTATTATAACCCTCCAAAAGCGTCTCCATAATTTTACATGAACAAATTTCTTCACAAATTCATCTCTACCATTATCTATTAATTCTAACATTAAATTGAAATTTGTATTGGTCCGTTTCTTTTTTAATTTTCTTAAATGCTGTTTTTGCTTTTTCATTTTCAACTTTAAATTCTAATTAATTCAGTTATTAAGATTAAAAGAAAATGATTTTTAATGACATAAGTCAAAAATTTAGTTATAAAAGACTGAAAAATTAAAAATTTGAATTTTTTCTCAAAAACAGCTGCTAGTAAAAGGTAAATATCTTGGCAAGTAGGGATCATATGAAAAAAAGCTCTTCATTAGTTTGTGCGTATTGAGTAGATCTATCTACTGATATACAATATTAGATATATTCACCTGCCAACGAAGCTCGGCTCTCTTTTTTGTGAAAAAAAAGGTATAAAAGTATAAAAAAAACAGGTAAATTAAGAATATTTTTTAATTTTTAAATCAAGAATAATAAAATTTAAAGCATTTAAAATCAGAAATTAAAAAAAAAATATAAAAATCGGAGTATTTTTGGGAGAAAAAAGGGTTTTTAATGTTGCTATGCATCAAAAAACGCCTTTTTTCAAAGTTAAATAACTTTTTACCTGAAATAGGTAAAAACATAAAAAAACCACCAAACATGGGTTATCATACATGGGGAACACGAATATGTAAAAAAATTTAGAATCCCAGAGTAGTGACGTAGTTTTGCCTTAAATGCACCTTACCTTAACTATACAAGTAAAATCATTAAAATTCAAGGTTTTTTTCATAATTGCTTAAAAGTCACAAGTCAAGTACTGGTCAAAAACTTTTATTTTTTTTAAGTCCGTGCTGGGACTTAAATATGGAACTTTTGAAAAACTTTGTTTTTTTTTTCGTTCCATCAAAGTCTTAAAATCTATAGATGAACTTCATTTTCATGTTCGAATGATTGGTCACAGGAATGATTATTCTCAAAAAAAAAATTTAAAATATTGAACTTCTAAAGGAATTTGGGCTAAGTAAAAGAAAGAGCTCCAACTATTACTCCAATTTCCATAATTTTAATTTCTCTTTTTTATGATAAATTGTTTTTATGATTAATCAATCCGTAAATCTGCCTTTTTTTGTGCATAGAACTTAATAATTTACAAATGGTTCAAATATTTTGGTAACCAAAAAAAAACATTTTGAACTTAATTCCGTACCGAAAAAGAAGGAAATTAATTTTTCTCAATATTTTGGTACCTCAAACTATTTATTTAAATTGCAGGTTCTAAATCTAGATTAATCCTCAAATTATTTTTTATTTTACAAAACATACAAAATTAGAGTACAAAAAATTAAAAAACGAGATTTTTTTGATTGAATAATTAAAATCAGTAAACGAAAAATAATTATTAATAGTTATTTTTTAGAAGTTTTTATCTTTATTAATTGTTTAGCCTAGTTTGCTTTTCGATTTTTCTTGAAGTTCAGTTTACTTTGCCTCCGATCTACCCGGAAAAGAAAATTATATAGTACCCCAAGTCATAATTTGTGGTAAGCCACTTTAACAGTGATTTTTTTCTAAAATGCTTATCTCTACAAATCTCAGCTTGATAATTACGTTTATGGATTGGGACACAGTACAATTTTTTTACATCAAAGCTTATAGAATCAATATAAGCTATAATGTTTTACATTTTATAAACTTTTTTTTCCGATAGACAAAATTATTCTTGATCTGAAATATACTCATAAAAAATTTAAGTCTAGTAATTTAAATGTTAAGAATTAAAGTTCTTCAATTTAAACCACTATATTAAACTATTTCTTTTGAATAAAAAATAAATAAAATATATATTTTTATAAAAAATAAAGAAAGATTGCTGCTGCAAATTTGAAAAAAAAAGAAAAATCCTCAATGTATCTAATAAGTGATAAGATTCATTAATTAATACTTTAATTTTTTATTTAAAAATCAAAAAACAAAATCGAACAAGTCAAACATATAATATTTTTTATTTTTATTTAAACTTTATTAAGTTAAAATTGTTCCCAAAATTCCGACAAAAAATAAAAAGTGTTTTATTTTTTTTTTAAGATAACCGGAAAACTATCGAGTGATTTAAATTTTTTAAAAGAGCTATATTGAATTTTATTTTCTTTGATTCTTTTTTAATAAAACCAATTATTTTTTGGACTCGTTTTACTTTTTGGTTTATTAAAAATTGTTTAACAGAAAAAAATACTTTCCATATTCAGATAGAGTGAACTTTTTTGAAATCAAATCCCGTTTTTAATTTATACTTTGGACAAAAATTATTTGAGGCTTATTTCTTTAGATTAACAAAAGAATATTAAGTGGTATGAAAGTCTAACTTTTTGGTAAAATTTGAAGAAGTTTCTAATTAACTAGTGTTCTTTGTTTTAGTAACAATTAAATTTTTATTACCTGATGGCATGTACCCCATTTGCAATCGGTGCAGTTAATTTTCACTGGTTTTGGAACATCATCTGAAGTAAATGGAAACCGAGATCGTTCGCCATTTAACCATTTTACAGCTGCTCTGTACATAGGAACACTCATGGGATCTTGATTTAAATTTTCCATAACTGATTGATATCCGCACAGTCCACCACCATTTGGACATCGGTCTGCTTTTCTAACAATGCTTTTTAAAAACATCAAACCTCCACCTGCTTTCCACCATCTCTCAAAAAAGTCCAACATAAGATCTTCAACGACTGGTTGGCGCAGTGCCTCAATAATCAAATCTTCCAGATCCTGTTCCAAGTAGGAATTATTTTCTTGGCGCCAGCGCAATGCAAAACCAGGCGCATGCACCAAAAATCCAACATTGTACCCAACAGTGGATATGTTCAATTTTATTTTGCTTCGCTGCACCTGAAAAATTGCACTTGCTTCATCTTGATATATTTTTTGCTTAAGAATATCTGCCATTATATCTGTGGTAAAATTTTCAGCTTTTTTAATATCATAACCATTTCCATTGAAATCAACACCGTAGGCTACATCGCCAGCAATTGAGTACAAATCAAATTGTTCCAAATCCTCTGGTGTATAGAACGACAGAGTATTGTCAAAGTAGGCGTATTGCCATGTTGACAAAACATAATTAACTCGCGTGTCATTGCCAAATACTTTCTTCCAGGCACTAATTAAATTCATTTGCAAAGTTCTGTTATTATTATTAAACCCTTTGTTGGATGATTGTTCAACGTAGATTATTTTAGTTCCATTGTTCAAATTTTCATAAACATATTCAGCAATTTTAACTATGTTATCAAAGCTTGCTTGGGATGGAATTGACAGCCAAATATCTTTTTCCAATAAATTAGCTAGTTCAATAATGTACTCAATTGATACCATTTTGCGACCACACTGAGTGTAAAAAGTCACTGGTCGTCTTGTTGACCATTCTATATTTGCATCTGGTAAATTATTGCCTTGACGACCAACCATCCATTCCGAAAATCTTAAAGCCTCAAAAATGCTGATGACTTTGGTGTAATTTTTGTCAAAAGTTTCTGTAGAAAACTGGTCTTCCTTCAAGCGGACATCAATATTGGTCACATTGGGTACTGTTACTATCAGAATAATTCCACTTGTGGTTGATGCATTTACATAGAACTCAATTTTGTTGCTTTCTTTGAAAATTAGATCAATGGCATCGCCAAGTAAAGTAATGTTTCCTGTTCCTTCAAATGATGCAATGTATTCTCCAGTGGGATAGTTTCCATCATTACCAAATGAAGTCAAATAACCATTATAAGTGGTAATATACGGATTGTGGTTGAACTCAATGGGATATCCATCGTCTGACCATGTGGTCTCAATATATCCTGCTCGACGGTAATTTTTCCAGTCAGTTTCTGCAGAAACTGTTATCCATTCGCTAGCATGCTTGAATTTGTTGGTGAACACCCATTGAGACATTCCATAGTCGATTGGACCAAGATTGATTCCCAAACCAGGCTTTGGCTGATCATTTCCAGTGAAAGTAAGTTCAGGAATAGAAATTACTGAACTTGAAAGCAAAATTAATAAAAATTTAATAATATTCAACATTTTTTTTTTTTATGAAAATTTCTCTGATTTAAAGCAATAGAAAACGCTCCAGGGCACTGTGTTCCACGCATTAGCAATGTGCCTGAACAATTTTAAAAAAAATTATACGTTTTTTATTTCTTAAAAAAGCAAAGTTTTTCAAGTAAAAAATTGAATTTAATTAGCTTGGAATGCGAATTTTTTATTTCTTTTAAAAAGTGAGTTAATTAAATTTTACCGTGTGCAGTCAATATTATTTTTTAAATTGGTTATTACATTTATTGAAAGAAAATTAAAATTCACTAGGGAGTCGTCTTTTTTCGAAATATTCAAACCTTTTAAATTATTTAGAAATTTAAAATTTAAAATTGATTTTTTTTGTTTTATTGAATTTTAATTAAATGTTTATTTTGAATAAATTTATTGAAATAACAAAGAATGATTTTTAGAAAATAAAACAAGCATTGGTGTTATGAAAGAAAATAAAGCAGAAAAAATAGAAAGTACATTTTTAAGAATCATTTTAGCGAGATCGAATCAACTTAGCAAAGTAAAATTTTTGATCAAATTTCAAGCGCTCAATCTTGCTCAAACATTTTTAAATGCGCAATTAAATTTCATTGCATTTTTAGAAAATAAAAACCTTTTTCAAAAGTTTCAAAAAAAAGCTTTGAAATGTTAAAAAAATTAAAAATCTGCGATGAAATTTAATTGCGCATCTAAAAATTTTTGAGCAAGATTGAGCGCTTGAAATTTGATCAAAAATTTTACTTTGCTATCAACTTGACAATTTCTACTGACTTTGAAATGAATTTTTTTCTTTAAAAGTCGAATTCAGTATCTAAAGCTTGTAACATTTCCAAAATAATTTTTTCAGCCCAAGACAAACAAAAAAAAATTAAAATATAGTATTAATTTTTTGTAAAAAGTTTTTTCCAAAATTTTTCAATATTTAGATAAAAAAACACTATTCAATAAATTAATCTAAGTAAATTTTTGTCTTTATATATTTTTAGTTTAATAAAAGCTTGTATATATATTCAAATTTTTATTCAAAAAAGTCTGATAAAAGAATTTCGATTATTTTAAAAGTTTTAATTTAATAAGATTTATGTTAAAATTTACTTTAAAGATGTTCAAAGATTTTATATTAAATATTGTAAATTCTTTTAAATTCTTTAAAAATATTATTTCATAATGAAACAATTAAGCAAAGAAGCATCTGAAAATTCCTTATCATCATTAACACAACGATTTTTAATAAAGCTTAGGGTGTTTTGATATTTAAAATAAAATAAATTGTTTAGATTAAATTTTCTTTTGTTAAATTTATTTAAAAACCTTGAAAAACAAAAAAAAACACTTAAAATACTTTTATGTTAAAAATTTTTAAGAATTGATTTTTCTTTTTTAAATTTTAAATAATTTGACTAACTAAATGCGAATATTTAAATAAAATAAAAAAAAGAATTAGATTTCATCACTATGGTTAACATAATTCAATACGATACAACAAATTTTGTAACAATATTTCGAATTTTTTGCAAAAACACTGCGAATTAAGCTTCAATTCATTTTCTATTATTATTATATTATTATTTATTGACAAAAAAATTTGTTTAGACTTCATAGGTCAAAAAGTTATATATAAAAGAATAATTTCAAAATTAAATAAAATAAATATAAAAGTAATTAAATTTGACAAAGTTAATTACATATTTTACAAAAGTTTGTTTAGCAGAGATTTTGGACGTGATTATCGCACTTTTACAAATAAAAGATCATTGATTGTTGAAACTTATTTAATTCGCATATTAAAATTTTGTTCTCTATTAAAGTAATTAGACTTAAACTGTTTAGTTGTATTCTTTTTTATTACGAATATAATTAAGAAAAAATATGTTTTTTTGTCCAAATTGTTATTCTAAAAATGAAAACAAATTTTTGTTTCTATTAACAAAAAATTTAAATAAATAAGTTTTTTCTATATTCAAATTTGAATAAAAATTGAAAATTATTATTTTTTGGGGATTTTTATTAATTCTGCGTAATTTTTACTAAAAATAGGCCCAAACCAGTCAAAATTGAGTGAATCAGATGCTCAGAGAAATTTCTTTTTTTTTTCAAAATAGAACCCTGGTTGACCAGTGTCTTGTTTATGATCTTTCATTTTTATACAATACAAAAATTATTCTCCAAGACTAGATCAGAATTTGAAAACTACTAATTTTCATAAAGAAACATGTCCATTGAAGAAATCAATTATCTGGTAGGTAAAAAAAGCTGATTTTGAAAGTTTAAATGACATTCGAGGGACCATTTTTTGAAAAATATAACTAAAATCTCACTAAAAATTAAAAATATTTAAAATTTTTGAAAGACTAAATAAAATTTTAATTTTAAAAATTACTCTAATAACTAGTCAAAAAAAAATTCAAGAGAAAGCTGTGCTTTTTAGAATATTCTTTGAATATTTTTGATAAAAGGAATCCGAAAAATTTATACAAACGTTATTTGAATTAAAATCCGGATATTGAGGATAATAAGAAATAAGATGGATTCCTTGCTCTCAAATCAATCTATTTATGGAGGTGTTTCCTGATCGCAAATCCAATAATGGTCATTTTAATAAACTTTGTTTCATAAAAAAATTAGATTGAAGGCAAAAGCTGGTTTTCTGGTGTTTTTTTTTTATTTTTTTGATAAGCAAGATCATGTTGAAAACTCATTTTACCAATAATTTAATTTTCCTAAAACCCATTAAATTTTAGTTTGTTTGACTTTTTCGAATGATTTAGCAATTTAGCACCAACAAAAGCATCAACTGAGTAGCCACTTTAAGCGTCATTTTTATTGAAATTTTACCGATAATCCTTATGGTTTTTTGTATCTCTTATTTTTGACAAGATTTTCCATCATTTTGACCAAATGTAATTTCAATCAGCAGACAAAAGAAATCTCAAGTTGTATTTTTTTGGACAACTATAGAGAAAAGGAATGCAGGAAGACCAAAAATGACATAATGGCGGAGGGTAATTGAAAAAGATTAAGTTAAGATGAGCTCAAAGATAAATAGGCGCCACGGACAAATAAATATACAGTTAAGTAAATATATACACTTATTTATAAAAAGTAGTATTCAAATAGATCATTTTTTTATTGCTTAAAAAATTTTTTTCAATATTTTTAGTATAAATTAATTAAAATATTAAATTTGATTTTGAATGGTTATCTATAAAAATAATTTTTTTAAATACAAATTTCAGATGAATGACCATAAAATTTAAACTTAAAGTTAAAATTAGACTTAATAATTTTCTCAAAATCTTGGAAAAATATTCAGAAGTTTTCTATTAGTCAAAGAATTAAAAAGTGATTCGAAAAATTAATTTTATACAAAATCCAGTTAACTTAAAGAACTCATAAAAACATATTTAACAATTAAAGCAAACGCTGCCACTGCCAACATTACACACACGTTGCTCATCAAGCTAAAAAACCAATTTTCGCTATTTAATGAATGGTTCGACGAATTGGGCGATTGAGCTTGGTCATTTAAATTTCGACCAAGTTTATTCTTCTGCTCATTTTCTTCTTGTTCTTTTTTAATGGCATTTATTTCTTCCACTAGTTCCGGAAACAGCTCACAAAAAATTTTATCATTTAAACTGTAATCTAGAGATTCCAGAGCCAACCTTTTTTTCTGATTAGATCAATTTTAGACAATTTTAAACTTTAAATATTTTTTTTAAATTATTTAATTTACAGTGGCATCACTTGACTCCATTGAGCCTGAAGTCGGTGTGTTCTCTAGCATAAAACTCAACAGTCCTGTTAAGATACTTGAGACACCCCATGCAGGATTCCACGTATCTGGATGAAAATCAGAAATAGAAAGGCACAATCTTAATGATTTGGTTTAAAATAAACTTTTTTTGGACAAAAAAAAAATACTTTTGATTTGTTTTAAATCTTCCATTTGGTGTAATCATATAAATTGCTGGCGGTCTGAAAGGGTAATCGTTTGGAAACTCTAGCTTGCCAAGATAATAGCCTCCATAAAATGGAGAATCCTTAGGACCAGTTACCACATAATACCATGTTAAAATATTGCTTGGTAAAGGAGCTGCTCTGACATAAGGAACTGGATCTTTAATTAATCTAACAAAGTCTTGTTTTAATCGAGCTGTTGCTGTTCTAGAAACTGTTCTCGACATCTTAGTGAATCAGTAAAAATTATGGCTAATGATTAAAACAACACCTCATAAATAAATGATGATATGTTCTTGAGGAAAAATAAATTTAAATTATTTTATTCATAATTTAAAATTTTTAAACGCAGCTTAAAGTCAAATTAAGTGTCTTTGTGTTTAAAAGCAAATTAACTTTTTGTTTTTCTCAATCGCCATGGTTTCTCGATTGTTCGAGAAGTTGGAAAAAAGTTTTTAAATTTTGAAAATTCAAATTTTTTTTTGACATTAGTATAAAAATGGATATTCCATCTAGCCAAGAATTGGATGATTTTTTAAAAAAAGTGGATCAAGTGGAATCGATTGTCAAGGCTTCGAATTCAGACAATCAAAATTTAGTCAAAGAAAATTTAGATAGGGCTGATGAACTTATTCAAGAACAGGTTATTGAAGTTGATGGAATAAAAACTAAAACAGGCTGTAGCCGTTCGGTGATCAATAAGTATTCGGAAAATGAAGAAAAGGCGCCAGCTTCACCACAACCAAACATCAACCAAGAAACTTTTATGACTGCGCTTGAGAAAGACGCCCAAGAAAGATACGAGCGCAAGAAAAAAATGACTATTTTGGCTAATGAGCTCAAAGAGATGGGTAACAAGGAATTTAAGGGAAAAAATTATGAAAAAGCTATCGAATTTTATACCGAGGTAGAAAAAATTAAATTAATTTTTTTAGTTTAAATTAAATTATCGATCCACAAGGCTCTTCAGAAAGTACGCGACATACCAGTTATTTATACCAATAGGGCTCAGGCACTCAATGCAATTGGAAAATATGAACAGGCAATTTGTGACTGTGACTGGGCTCTTAGAGTAAAATAAAAAAGATTAGTTTTTATTTTTTTTTTAATTTTATTTGATCTCAGATTGATGATAAATGCATTAAAGCTTTGATTCATAAAGGAAAAGCTTTTGGTTTTATGAAAAAATTTGATCAGGCACTTACAGAATTTGAAAATGCTAAAATAATTGACAGCAAACAAAATGATTTAATTGATGGTAATTTTTTATTTAAAAAAATAAAATATATAATTTTAATTTTTGTTCGAAGAGTATATTAAAGAATTGGAAAGAAGTCGAATTGCTTTCAATCAGGAAAAATCAGCTGAAATGTTTTTGGACCAAAATAATGATAAAAATAGTCCAGCTAGCAATATTTTGGATATTTTGAATAAAAAAATAAATCTTGCTAATCAAAATAATTGGTATTACAGTGGAGGTCTAAGATGTTTAGCTTCGTTGTGTAATGATGGTAAGAGATTGAAAATTTTTTCTACATAAAAATTAATTTTGGATTAAGAGACAACTAGAACTCTTTTCAGAACACAAAATGGTTTTGGCCTGTTCGAAAAGCATTCAGTTTTTTCAAAATATTTTAATTCTGAAATCAAATTATTGAAGCTTAATGGCAGTGAAATCGATATTTTGAACAGTTTATTTGAATTTTTGACTGCTATTACTAAAGAATGTGGTATTTTTTCTCTATATTATATTTATATAAATATTTAAATTTTTAAAAGATGAAAACATCCGAGCAATTTTTAAAATGGAAAATTTCTCCGAAATTATTGAGAATCTTTTGAAACAGCTGAAAGATAGCTCGTTTTCATTCAAATCACAGCTTGTTGACTTTTTGCTTAGTCTGAGCGAAAAGGAATTCGGAATAATTCAAATAATCAACAATTTTAACCAATTTAAGTAAGATTTTTAATTCTTTAGAATGAAATAATTAATTAAAAAAATAAAAAGCATCCTTGGTTTACTTATTGATTTGGTGGAGAATAAAAATGGCTCGATGGTAGATCAAAAAACTGTCAATATTGTCCAAAATTTACTCTTGGAAGAAAAGTAATTTAAAAAAATTAATGACTGTCAGACCGAGATAATTGAAATTTGGGATAATTTTTTGTAAAACAAATCTTGCCTTTATTTAACTTATTAAACCAAGGAAATTAATTTTTTTTCTAAACCCAAAAATCAATTTAAATACTGAAAAAAATAACAATTATCTAATGCTTTTTTTTTCAAAAAAATCTATAGATAATTATGAGTTTTTTTCTGAGGAAGAGTGAACTTAAGAGACATGAATAATTCGCTGAATGATAAAAAGGACTTGCTAAATTTGAATTGTTTAACTTAAATAGCTTGTTGTTAAATTTTTTCAAATAACTATTAAATCAATAACTCTATTCAATTTTTGTAAATTTTTTTAAGATTTTTAATATATGCATTTTTTTTAATAATCAATTAAATCAATCAGTCTCATGAGGCATGGGCACTAGCCTGTTGATTAACCTTGAATATATATAAGAACTGTGTTCAGGAAGTTTTCCTAGTCTAATTTTCAAAAAATTTCCTCAAGACCATTTATTTATTTGATCGAAAAGAAAAGAAAAGAAAAAAATTTTATTATTATAAAATAAATGAATATAAGCAAGTGAATGAATTTTGGCTGGACCAAAACTGTATTAATTATTAATTTCTTTTATATTATTGTAAATTGATAGCTACCATAATGGAATAAATTTAGTCTCGCTCCGCATGTCTATTGCTGTAGCTTATATTATAATTATTATTCAAAGAGAATTTATAACAAATTATAAAAAAAAACTAAGATAATAATTTTTGCTTTTCTATTTCCTTCTAATTATTTAAATAAATTAGTAAAAGGAATATTTAAAAATGTAATTTAATTTTAAATTTTAATTTAGGTTTAATATTTTTGACTCACAATTGCTAGTTAATTTTCTCTTAACTTTATTTTAATTTTATTAAAATAAAAGTCCATTCAAACTTTTTCATTAATCAGTCAGCAATAATGAATATCTATTTTAAACTTTTAATTTTTTTTCACATTTAGACTTCAAAATAAACTTACATGTGAAAATGTGAATTCATTAACACAAAAATTTATCACTATTCTTAAAGTAATAATTTCAAAACTCATAAAGATAATTTTATAAATAATTTTTTTTTCGAAATAGGAACAATCTAATCTAACGACTAAGAATATTAACTTAATTTGCCAAATTTTTACATCCATTTATGCATTAACAAGTCAAAAAAGGTTTTTAATTTCAATCAAAGACATAAATGACCTTTGGAACGAATCAACCAGATTTTTGGTAAAAAAACTAAAAAAGAGCATCTGAGAAGTGACTTATTTATATTTTTGAATTTAGATCCTGGCTTCAGATCAATCTAAAGATAAAGAAATTTTATTCAATGTTCTTATATGTTTGTTGAATAATGTATGTGCATTCAAATCAAAACAATTAGAGAGCAATATTCAAAAAGTTTATTTTTTTAATTCTATGATAACTTTTTTAAACAATTTTACTTGTAGATTGTAGATAATATAACTAAAGGATCACAGTGCCAGAATCAAAAAGTCTTGAGTCTTGTCTCAAATGTAATTCAAAATATGGGTTCAAAAGAGATGATAGTTGATTTATTCAATAAAAATTTTGTTGAGAATTTGATAAAAAACGTGAAAGTAAAAAAAATAATTTTGATTTTGATTCCTTGAAAAAATAGCTTAATTTTTATATAGACAAAAACTGCAATAAATCAAAGTGTCAAAATTTTGGTATTATTTACTCAAAATAATTCTAAAAATTTTCGCAAACTGATTATTCAAATAGACAATAGTAAAATTGTTTTAATTATTAAACTTTTGGCCATTAATACTGGTTAATTATTTTAGATCTTGAATTTTTGTATCAAATATTTAAAGATGTGTCTCAAACACCTGATCAACCGACTACTGGAAATAAAATTTTGAATCTTAAAAAGCTAAATGAGGTCGCGATTAGTAATGCAGTATTGTGCATGTCTAACTGTGTGGAAAGTGATGACAAACTGGTCGAGCGCTTGCTCAAAACGAACATCATTATGGATTTACTTTATCTTACAAGAGATGGGTATAATATTGATTTACAGAAAAACTGTGGAATTCTAATTGCTAAACTCGCTAAAAAAGATCAAAGGTATGATTAGAAAAAATTATCAAAATTTTATTGAAATTTAAAATTCTAGGCATCTTTTACGTCTAAGGGAGTTAAATGGTGTTGAAATTTTGTATGCTGCTTTAAAAAATACTAATATTTAGTTTTAATTTTTAAAAAATATTTCAAATTCCTAATAAAATTTTTTTTATCTATTTTTATTTGAAATCATTAAGATTATAATTTATTTATTTTAAAGTCGAAGAAATTGTGACAATTAAAAGTTATATTGAATTCTTACTGATTTTTTATTCAATTTTTTGAAGCTATTAACCCTTTTGTCTAAAATTCGATCACCAGGACTTATGCAATGCATTACATTATTTAAACATTTTGTGTCAATAATTTTTTAATTAAGTTATTTTTGGATCAAAATATAGTTAAAGTCTGTTTTGTTTGTAACTCTCAAATATAAAGCCACATATGATTGACTATTTGTGGCTAGTATACTCAATTCTTCAACATCTGTTAAATCACAAAGGCTGGTTTTTAAGAAAATTTCGAATCTTATAAATTCGAAGGGGAGACTAAATAACAAAATGGAAATTTTGGTAAATTGAAAAAATTGGACTAAATTTTTATTGTAAAAATTAATAAAAATTTATACAGTACCAAAGCAAAGCAGTAGGATTTTAAATTTTTTTCATTTTTTTATTTTGTTGTTCAATGTGCGTTACTTTATATGTTTATGATAATTTGACTTTCTTAAGGCTTTAAATCTTTGAAAATTTAATTTATTCCATGAAAATATCACTGAAATTAATATTTCAATTTTTGAAATGTCTTGAAGCTCAAGTATATAATTTTTTGAAAACTCATTTTAAGCAAAATATGATAGTGTCAGTGAGTCTGGAGTCTATTAATGAATTTATCACATTTTAATACAATAATAAGCTTCTTAAAAAATTCTAAAACTCTATTAAAATAAACTTTTTATAATTTTTTTTTTTATTAGATTTATTTATTGAAAATTTGCATAGTTAATTTTAAAATGTTTACATGCAAAATTATTTCAAATAAATTAAAATATGCATAAAAAAGATTTTGTAAAGTGTTTAATAAAAAAGAAATTAGCATTTAAAGAATTAAAGTGAATTTAAGCGATTTCTTCTCATTATTATATACAATAAACAATAACTGAAAAACTTTTTATTAATACCTATTTCAAACTTGATCCGTGTTTATTTTTAAAATCAAGTTTTTTATTTTAATAACAATCAACTTTAATACGTTTTTAAATTAAAATTTTAAATTTATTATTAAATAAATTAAAATAGTTAAATTAGCATAAGATTTTAATAAACATAGAATTTGAATGCTTTTATAATGATATTCAAAGGAATTTTAATGTAATTATAGAACGGGTCCTAGATCTTTAGTGTGGTATTATTTTGGATGGGGAATAAATTATATTAAACATTTGATTAAACTTTAAAACAAAAATCTGTTTAATATACAAAAATAAAATGCTTAGTTAGTGTTTAAAAATGAATGTTTTCCAATTTATAATTTTAACCGAAAAAAGTATTTTTTCCATGTTCAAATATTTTTATGTTTAAATCTTTTGAAAAAATAAAAATGGAAATTTATAAGATTGCCAAAAATTGAATTTTTGGGATTTCTATTCTAATACCGAAAGCATCTCCTTTATCATGATATGTAAAAGAGTTAATTATTTAGTATAAAAAATAAAAAACTTTTAAATTTCTGTGTTAATTATTCAAACTTTAATAGTGTGATTTGCCATAGACTTAAGCAATTTCGCCCATAAGTTTTTTTCTCTTCTGACAAAAGTTTGCTTGTGCACACCAACTTTTTACTTGATAATTTAACCCAGAGTTGTTTAAAAGTCACAAGTCTCAAATCAAGTCCAAGTCAAGACTTTTTTTTTTAATTTTTTTTTCAAAAGTCCGACCAAAGACTTGACTTGGCCTTTTATTTGAAAAAAAAATCATTTAAAGTCCTGACTTGGTTTTTGAAAAAAAAACAATGGCTAGGATTTAAAAAAAAGATTATCAAGGAAATTAATTAAGTTTTTGATTTTTACTTAATACTTCAGTTATTTCAAAATAATTTTTTTTTAGAATTTTGAGCTCAATTTTTTAATTATAAGAAATAAAATTTCCTACTTTTTATTTAAAAAAGAAAGTATTTAATGTATTTTATTTATGTATTTCTAATAACTAAATTATGTACTAATAAAACCAATTTATATATTCAATAAACATTATTCAAGGACTAAATTTATCTAGTTAATTTACCACTTTTTTAATCAACATTCCGAATTCGAGACCTTGAAAATGGGCAATTTCTAATTCTAATTCACTTGGTTGGCGAGAACCGTCAGAGTTGGTAATTGTTCCTGCTCCCCACGGTGAACCACCATGAATGGTAGAGTTATCTGCAAGATTTTTATTCTTATATCCTATTGGAATAAATCTCATTCCTTGATGTACAAAAAATGGCAGACATGACAAAGCAGTTGTTTCTTGTCCGCTTGCTTGAGATGCAGTTGAAAAAAAAGTTCCTACAAATTTTCCATACAAAGCTCCAGTAAACCATAATTGACCACATGAATCGAAAAAAGTTTTCATTTGAGCCGGCACTGAGCCGAAACGAGTCGGAAGGCCAAACAAATAGCCGTCTGCTTCTGGCAATTGGCTTGCATTGATCACTGGCACATTGCTTGCTTTTGGTGGAGCATGCATTTTTTCCAGTATTTCTTGAGACAAGGTTTCCTGAACTTGAAACAATTTTGCGTTTACTCCTGATTCTTCTAGGCCTTTCATGACAGATCTAGCTAGTTTTTCAATGTGACCATAAGTCGAATAATAGATTACAAACACAACTGGTACTCGGCTCATTTTGATTTTTCTTTTCTATATTATTTTTTTAATTTTTCGGTTAAATCGTAACTTATTTATAAGATAATTTTTCTATCTATTTTCACCAAAAGCA
Source organism: Brachionus asplanchnoidis (assembly GCA_025491095.1). Taxonomy (NCBI): domain Eukaryota; kingdom Metazoa; phylum Rotifera; class Eurotatoria; order Ploima; family Brachionidae; genus Brachionus; species Brachionus asplanchnoidis. The sequence continues at coordinate 4,237,440 of JAILYF010000006.1, forward strand.
TCTCGAAATAAATTTAAATGACTAATCAACTTTAACAAAATGATGAAGCTCTTTACTCTTCATTTTCAAATAAAAAAAAAAGATATTCACGTGTTAAAACACAAAATTAACAAATTATATTGATCAGAAATTATATAATTTAGGAAAACTTAAAAATTCTAGAAGAAATAATTAAAGCTTGCATTTTTTTCAAAAATTAATTAAAAAAATTTAATTGAATGCTAAAATCAAAAAAAGTAAAATGGGCAAATTTAAACTTCATTTCAAAATCTCTTTTTAATTTTGTAGCTTTTCAGAATGAATACGACATTTTTAGGTAATTAAACAAGCTTGTCAAAAACAATATCAAAACCCTGCAAAGTTCAATTGACAGTCGAAATTATATTGCAGAAATAACAAATAATAATAAACAACGCCATTGGCACCTCTAGTATAAATAATGAAGAAAAAAAAATATCACAGTCTCAAATCGTACACCTTTGTACCAATTCAATTTTTAATACTCATGATAAAATTTAAAACTATCATTAAAATTCAAATTTCTTTTTACAATTGAAAAATAAAATTCTTAAAACATAATATAAAAATTACAAATTTTGATGACACCTGAATTACTATGTAGAGAATAAATTAATTTGTTATCTAAATAAATTACATCACTATCTAAATGAATTAAAGTGTTATCTAAATTTTTCTCTATGAATGTAATATTATTGGCGATTTTTTACTTTTATTTCTAAGGTTCGCGCGTAACAAAACTACCGCACTATCTGAATTTGCATAAACCGACTTTAAAATATTAATCTGCATAGTTGAAAACCTAGAAAAAATGATTTTTAGGTATTGTCAAAAAAAAAATTTTGATCCCACCCCCCTCAAAGATAAAAAAAAAAAAAAAATTTAGTTACCTTTGAGCTAAAATATCTCATGTTTTAATAGACATAACCTTATTTATATGAATATATTCTGAAAGCACACAGTCTCATCTACAAATTGGTGTATTAATTTTATCAATTATTTTACTAATAGATCGATATTTTGGCAAAAAATGGTAAAAAAATGATATTTTTTCACTATTTTTGTATCTAGTCCGCAGTTTCCACTCCGACCCCTACTTTTTTATACAGATTCTGAAACTAGAGAAAATTCTAAACAAAATGTTGGGACCTTTTTTTTTTTGTTTTCTCTTAAAAAATGTGTTCAAAATGAGGCATTTTAAAAAAATTGAAAAAAATAAAGTTTATTGAAGTTTTTAATCAAAATTTGTATCAAAATCTTTTTCTTTTTGAATTTTTAGCGGGTATTCGACCATGCTGATCACGAATATGAACTTTGTTTTGGTCAAAAAATGGTAAGTGGGCGTGGCACTCGATTTTTGGGATTTTTTACGAGTTTTTGGGCGTTTTTAAGAGAAATACACAGTTAAGGCAAATTTTAACTTTAGAATTGGATATATTAGCTATTTTTTTCATTTTTTTTTGAAAATGCCTCATTTTGAACACATTTTTTAAGAGAAATAAAAAAATTTATAAAAAATTAATTAGATAATACTTTAATTCCTTAGATAATGAGTTAATCAATGCTCATTATACCATTATATAAAAAATACAGAAAACGAAGTTAAAAAGATAAAATTTTATGCTAGATTGTCAAGTTTTCGGACTAAATAAAAAAATTTGATTTGGTTGATTCCCTATATTTGCTTTTAACTAGAGTTGTTTAAGAGTCCGAAATTTATTAAATTATTTTTAATCGATTATTAAATCGAATAATTTTTTCTAGATGACTATAAAACTTCTAATTTATCTCAAAATGAAAAGTTAGGAATTAGCAGAAAATATTTTTTTTTAAATAAAAAAGGCTTTTAAATTGATTAAAAATTTCAGATTTAAAAGCAAAAATTAATTAATTTATTTTAATTTAGACGGGCAAAACTGAGTTTTTATATATTAAATTTATGGTATTTTTTATTTTAATAGGAATCTAAAACTTTAGAAAAATATTATATGAAGATGTTGTCCAAAACTTTGTTTAGCTTTTTAACTTGATTCACCTTTTTTAAAAATCGATTTAATAGTCAACTAAAAAAAATGAATCGATTTAATAATTGACTAAAAAAAATTAATCGATTTAATTATAAACTAAAAAAAATTAATCGATTTATTAATCGACTAAAAAAAATCAATCGATTTAATTATCAACTCAAAAAATCAATCGATTTAATAGTCGACTAAAAAAAATTAGTCGATTTATGAATTTTGTCAATAGATTGGATTTTGTCGATTACCAGCACTAGATATAAGTGTTAACACTGAAATTAATAGTCAATTTTGTTTGTTCTACACAAAATTTATAAATTTTGGAATATTTAAATTAAATTAAAAGTTCAACTTGGTTAATAAATAGTTTATTCAATTAAATTTTAAGTCATTGATAAAATAATTAAAAAAAAAAGCTTGATTAAAATAAAAATAATCTGGATTTCAATACAAAAAAAATTAGTATCGTTATGTGGTTTAATTAATTATTTATTTATTCGATTGAATTCTAGCCTTAGAATTATTTGCCAGACTTGCCTTGAGTATGAAAAAAAATTATTTTTAATTATCTTTATATAAGAATAAAAGAAAAATCTCTACCTGAACATTAGTTGTTTTGTAATTATTTCGTTTTTTAATTTGAGTTAACACCAATTTTGGTGTATTTGGTTTACTTTTAGCCAGCGTTTCCTCAAATTTTCCAATAGAAATCTCACCCTTTCTACTCGTTTGCAAATGCTCACCACTTTTGGTAATTTCTGACTTTTCTTTTTCCTGCGAACTATCATCACGATTAAACCAATGATGATTCAAAATTTCACTTGCTCTAATTCGATTCTCAGGATTTCTGTCGAGCATTTTTCGAATCAAGTCTAAAGCTGGCCCCGAAATATTCAGCCAGTCTTCCTCTAAAAATTTTAACTCTTGATTTTTGATCAAGTCAAAGGTCTCTTCATCGCTTTGTCCCTCAAATGGCGCATAGCCACACAAAAGAATATAAGCCACGATTCCAAGGCTCCAAACATCCACCTCTAAGCCATATCTACACATTCAAAGGAAATTTAAAAGCAAATATCAAATCTTAAAATATATACGATTTGTCTGAGAGAATTTCAGGAGCAACATAAACAGGACTACCACACTTTTCACTCAGTCCTTCTTGAGCATAAACAGCTGAACCAAAATCTCCTAGTTTAAGACTTTTACTTCCATCTGGGTACACTTGGACCATAATATTGTCCAATTTAATGTCTCTGTGAATTATGGAAAGCGAATGCAAAAAATCAATTGTCGATGCCATGGTGTAAATGATAGCAGCAGCGTCTTTTTCAAGGAATTTTTTGCGTTTGGTAATCGTTTCTAATAAATCTCCGGCCTTTAGATAAATAATTTAAAAAAAATTAAATTTTTTATTTCTTAAATTTTTTATTTCTTAAATTTTTTATTTCTTAAATTTTTTACTTTATAATATTCAAACACAAGATAGACATAATTGTTAAATTTATAATCTTCGATCAGTTTTACTATATTTGGATGTTTGACTCTTCTTAAAATATTTATTTCGTTGTCCACCACTTCTTCCTTACAAAAAAAATGGTTTACTTTAACTTTTTTTTTCCTCATAAATATCTTACTCTTCCAGGGTTCTTTTTTAAGTCAATAATTTTTAATGCAAATTGAATGCCTGTATTTATGTCCTTGCATTCTCTTACTATTGAATAGTTTCCTTCTCCTATAACTCGTCCTATCTCGTAATTTTCCAGCAATTCTTCTGGCATAAATTCTATTTGATTCTAAGCAGATTTTTATATGATAAAATTTAAATTTAATTTTTACAAAATTACTTGAGAATTTATCATTAAATTTTCAGTTTGATGGGATTTTTTTCGATTAAAATCAGCTTTTTGAGCTAAAAAAACAAATGAATACTACAATATAAATAAAATATTGTTTTTTATCGGTTTATTTTTGCATCAAAGAAAAAATAATTTAATTGGGAAAATATTGCAGGATGTAAAAATCAGTAGTGAAAAAAATAAAAAAAATAAAAACAATAAATGTTTTATATGAATCGAATTTTTTAAAATATAAAATGGAGTGAATGAAGGGAATTAAAGAGTTAATTATTAGGTTATCCCAAAAACATGGATCCGGATCGTCGGATTAGGTACCTAAAACACGGATTTTCCCCCGGATTTTTAATGCCTAAAACATGGATCAGGGTTTAAAAATGTGAGGTTTCAAAATAAAAATTTATTTAAATTACACAATTTTTATAACAATTGGAAAGAAAAAATTAAAAGAAATAATAAAAAAAAATTAAATTTTGTAAATTTGAGTACGTTTTGAGTTTAGCAATTTTTTTCTTTTTGGCAATAAAACATTTAAATTTTCAAAACATTCTTCTTCAATATATTTTTTTATATTTTACAAAATCAACATTTAAAGCACCATATGGAACATCTTCAGTCATTGTAAGAAACATATAGTAATAGTTACAATCTCATCTGAATTATCGGGCAATTTGAGGTTTATGATCAATTTTTGATGCTCAAAATGTTCAAATCAAACTACTACTATTAAATAAATTGTAATTTCAATAGATATAATTCAGATATACATTTTTGGATTTAACATACTATGTTAAAAAAAAGATAAACTCTGCAATATCAAAATGCAAATTGCAGAGTTCACATCATAGAAATGATGCTATTTTAAATGGATACTTTTTTGCAGACTTTTGCAGATTTTACCTTTGGATTTAACTTAGTATGCTAAAACCAAAAATTTATCTCTGCACTAATTCTATTAAAAAAATACAATTTATTTAATTTTTTTAGTATAATTTGATTATTTTGAGCATCAGAAATTGATCATAAACTTCAACTTGCCGAATTATATATACTACTTTCGCGATACTTTCTTCTTGATTTAGTTTTCTTTTTTCCCTGCTACTTTTACAAAGATAATTTCTTTTTTTTAGGTTTCAATAAGTCATAAACACCAAGGCTCATTTGAACAGAAAGTATATGTACACAATCAATTTTTTCATCACACGTACAAATCGTTTTATGATTCATTAAAATCATAAATACATTGTTATCTTTAATATTAAAAGTACCAGTCTGATAACAAAAGTGAATAAGTCCCTGTGAGCTAAACTACTTAGCTCGCATCAATTTTGAGATAACCTGGATTGAATTAGATTCCGGTGTTGTTTCTGGTGTTGTATTTTTTTGTGGTAAATTTTCAATTGAAAGTTAAAGTTCAATTTTTTCAATCAGGATCCGTGTTTTAGAATCATAGTCTTGTCCGGAAAAAAATCCGTGTTTTAAGTACCTAATCCGGCGATCCGGATCCGTGTTTTAGGGATAACCTAATTATTAAATTTTCTGGACACTGTACTCTCATGGTAATACCCCCAATAAGAAAAAACAGCAAAGATATGAAGAAAAAAAAAAGCAGGCTTAAAAGCCTCGGAAAAAAAGTGCAAAAGCATCATTTAGAGGTATGCTGGACCTAATGAGACAAGGGTGAATGATACTGACCAAAATAAGTGAAATATGAAAAAGAGGAGATTTAATTGAGATGTAAAAATTAGAAAATGGATTTTGAATCAAGATGAAAACAGTCAACTTGGTTAATTGAATGGAATTTATGAAAATAAATATTTTTTAAGCAAATGAATGAAAATTTCTAAAATCTAAAAAATTAAAAAAATATTAGGCTTGTTAAAATTATTTTACTAATTAGTAAAGTAATATAAATATTCAGAAAAAATTTTTCTTCATTGTTTATCTGTTCATTTAAAAATGAAATTATCATTAGCTTCATATGAGGCATCAAGATTACACTTAAAAAAATCTTTTTTTTATCATGCCTCAAATTAACTTCTGGTGAATTTCACTTAAGTTCTAATAGAGAATTTTATTTAAATATTTAAGAAGAGTTTAAAATTTTAAAATATTGGAATTAGCTAAAAATAAAATATAAGATTTATTTCCTTTCAAATATGGTCGAATCGTCGGCAGTGTCTTTATTTATATGTTTATATGGTAAAGGACTTATTTTTCATAAATAAATCAAATTTAAAAACTAACAGATGAAATAAATTTTACCGCAATTGATCTTACACAAAATAATGTAGCTTATTATTTTGATTAGTTGAAACTATTCAGAGCTATTTTGCCGCTAATTTTATACTAAATGACATTTCAATATAAATCAGAAAGAATTAATGCATAAAAATGTCGAAATTTTTTTAATTTAACAAATTATTTCCTAGACTTTGATGCAAAAGAGTCATCGACTATATTGACGATGATTTTGAAGTTGAAAAAATTAAATTTTTTTAAATAAAATAACAAATTTTACCGTTTCTTTGGATTATCGAAGTTGGATCTAATTTTGAATTACCTTTCATAAATTCATTTATGTAAAGCACTTTTATTTCTAAAACAAAAATTATTAAAATTTGAAACATCTTTGCAATAATTACCTTCTGGATCCAAATCAAAGTCTTTATTGTTAATTTTTTCATTAGTAACAGCAATAAAAATATCGTCTTGATAATACATATCAATAGGATCATTAATCTAAAAAAAAATATCACAAAAAATATTTTAGCAAGGATCCGATTCGCGTCCAGATCCTAATTAGGACTAAACCAACATACTCGTTAAGAATCCACTACTTTTTCTGCAAAATTTTCTTTCCTGAGAATTATTTTTCTTAACCAGAGCAGATTTCTTGATTTTTAAAGCTCAATTTAAATCAAAAAAGACTTCAATGGTATTTTTATAAAAAAAAATAAAATAAAGCACCAAAAAAAATTTTTACCATTAAATCCTATTTTTGTTAATAAAAATAATAACTCTAACATCAGCTAAAATATTAATTTGAATTGTTTTTTTTTTTTTTGAAAAATTTTAAAATAAATTTTCTTTAAATTTAATTAAGAAAATAACGATTAAAAAAATTCATTTGGATAGAATCTTGATAAATATTGATAACAAGAAACTTCCATATATAACCATAAAAATCTAGCATGTATCTTTTTCATACTTCATTTAATATTAGGATTGCTTAATGTATACTTCATAAAGAATCATAGAATTTAAAAGATATGGTGACCAAACGTAACTTTGATGTACTTTATGTAATTTTTTGAAATTCATAATAGTTAAGGGGTACAATCAGATTTAATATATTAGAGTCATAAAAGATATCATACCAAGAACGTAGAAACATTGGAACCTCTGGAAAAGTGTTTAAAATACCTAAAAGTCACGGGGAATTGTCAGGTTTTTTATAAAGATTCATTATATTACTACTTACATATTTATACAAGGAAATCAATTACATTGTATTATAGGATAAAATGCAAATAGTACATTAAAATCAAAATAAATCATCTGATTCAATTGAAATATGAAATCAAAGACTTACATAAAGTATAACTTTTATCTTTGAGACTTTTTCTATTTTTTGGCATTGAAAAGGATAAAGATATTAAAATTTTACCCATACTAGTTTTAACTGGATTGATTATAAATAGGTCGAAATTCCAATATTATTTCCTTGGAAAACTTATGCAATAATCTTAGATACTTTTAAAAAGATAGAGTCAAATTTTAAAATGGAATTTCGTGAAATAAGTGATTTAAATTTTTTTGTTACACAGTATTGCTTTGACACAAGGATTTATGATAAATAAAATAAAAAAATTTAATTTACAAGAATTTACATTAAATTACCTTTGTACAAAAAAATTATATTTTACGAAAATTACCGTAAATTTCAAAAATTACGCAAATTAAAAGAGGGCCAAAAAAAAATGGGGATTTAAAATTTTTGACCCAAACCAATCTAATATAATCCTTTATTCCCAATAACTAATTTTAATCCTATTCTTGATAAACAATAATTTTTTGGCTAGGAATGATAAAAACAAAATTTTTTGTAAGTATATTAGATAAAATTGACATTATTAGTTACAAATAAATTTATTAAAAATAAACTAAATATTTTTGAATATAATTAAGCAAAATTGATTTTTTTTCTAACAAACAACTAAGTATTTTTGAAAAAAAGGTAATATTATCTCGTTCGGAATATTAGGCAAGAATTGGTTTAAAAAAATGTAAAGGAAGTAAAATTTTATTTAGATCAAGTATCCATCTTTTTTTTTAATATTAAGGTTAAAATTTTAGCATTTAAAGTAAAATTACATACTTTTTTTAAGGTTTATTATATTGAAGATTTAAAAAAAAATTAAAAATTTTTTTTGTCTCTTTTTTAATTTACGGCAAGTTTGGTAAGCTTACGTAATTTTTGTAAAATAAAAAATTTTTACAAAAGTAACTTTGTGTAAATTCTTGTAAAATTACTTTTTTTTGGCGGTGGTGAAGTTTGGAGCAAAAACTGTAGCAAAATATGTTTTATTAAATTAAAATTTTAGAATGATAGATCGAATATTGATAGAAACAGTACTTAATGTTAGGTTTTTTTAACTTTTTTTTGAATTAAAGGAACTTTTTTTTTTATTTTAATATTGAAAATTTCCAAATTTTTCAAAATAATCATTTTATTTTAAAATTAAAAAAAAATTTGCTTTGCTTTAAGTTTTTTGCTCCAAACTTTACCGACGCTCTTTTTTGCTGAAATTTACCATAAACCTTTGTGTCAAAGCTATACTTTAGTAACAGATAGAATCAAGCTTATTCTAAAAACTTTATTTAAATTTTTAAAAGATTCCTAAATTTTTTATTAAAAAACGATTTCTTAAAGAAATTCTTAGCAGAATCTGAGTTAAAATTCTTATAAAATCTAACGGGATGATGATTAAGACCCTAATTAAAAATTGACTTCTGGGCCACTGTGATAATGAAAAAATTACCATTAAGCCGGATAAATTGAATATTTTTTTAATACTGTCCACTTTAAAAATATTTTCGATCTCATTTATAATGCTGTCCAAGCTGTTGGTATTTCTTTTTGTGAGCAAAACCCTGCAAGCGCGTCTAGGCCTTAATGGTTCATTTAGCATTATGGTCACCAATTTTGCCTTGAAATAAAGATTTTGTGTTCTTTCTTCATCTAAACTAGCATTATCCGTATCTGAATTTGAAGAGTTCAGTCCATTTCGAGCATTGACTTTTTTAACTTGAACATGGTTTGCCGAGTTTATTTCTAGTTTATGGCTCAAAACTTCCATGTTGGGTACAAATTTGGAATTTGTAATGTCAATTTTTTCCAACTTTGGCGCTTTTTTGACCTGTTCGTCCTCGACTTTGTACGAACTAGTGGTAAAGCCAACCAAATCAAAGAGCATTGATTCAAATTGAGCAAATTTTTGAGCCGAAATTGGATACATAACTTTGTTGCTTTTGTTTGATTTTATTGATTTTATGTTCACAAATTCAGTAATTATATCCGAGTTACTGTATTTTGAATTGCTTGATTTTAAATTTCGTTTCTTGTCTTCTGTTTGAGTTTTATTTTTTTCACTTTCGGTAAATTTTTTAAGAATGTCTTTTTGTTGTAAATCTCGACTTTCATCTTGATTGAGACTCTCTTGGCTCAAGCTTCCTGCCAACGCGTGGGATAATGGTGATGAATTTTCGTGAGTGTGTTTTATGTTTTCTACTAGTTTTTTTTTATGAGACAGCTCCTCGGCGTCCAGTAACTCGTCCTCTCCGTCCAAATTAGCTGTTTCATTCAACAAATTTGGCCTATCTGCTCGATAAATTTTTTGGTAATTTTTCAGTCAAATTTTTAAATTATTCCCTTAAAATACCTGTGTCCAAATTTTCATTCATCTTCAATTGATCACGATCAAATGGTTAATTTTAAAATAAATTATTTTTAATTCTGTTCTGAGTTTTATTTTCTATTAAAAAAAATTAAAACTTAATTCTATTGCTATGGAAACACTGCTTTTTACAACATTTACAATAATGATTTTAAAAATTTATAAAAATCTTGCATGACCAAAGTAGAAAAAAATTTTTTAAGCAAATTGTATTTATTTTAAAGCTTTAGTTTAATTTTTTTTATTTAGCATTATTATTTTTTTTTTAAATGATTAAAATGGCGAAATTTTTAATTGATTTATGTCCTGACAAAATTTGAGACAACGTAGGACGAAAAATATAGAAGGATAAGAAAAAATAAATAAAGACAAAAAAAAATGTGAAAAAATATTGAATTAATTAATGAGAAAAAAATATAAAATCAATTTTAGAATAAAGATAAAAACATAGATTCAAAATCCAATTTTTTAATATTTTTTTGTTTGTTTGATAAAATAGTTAAATTCAGAGTTGTTTAAAAATCCCAAAAAAAATTCCAAGTCATTAAAAAAAAAGTCCAAGTCAGAATTTTTTTTTTCAAAAGTCGGAGTCAAAGACTTTTTTTCTAAAAAAAAAGTCCAACACTTGCTTGGCCTCCATAATTACCACTTGGAACGGAAAAATCCAGAACTAAAATATTAATTTTGACTTTAAAAATAAATTTAAGTCATGACTTTGAATTAAACTTGTTACTTAAAAACAAGTCTGATTCTTAAAAAAATTTCGGATTTTTATTTTTATTTAAGTATAAGTAGCAGAGCTGGTCAAAAGTCAAAGTATAAAGTCAAAATAGTGATAATTCAGAGTCAAAGTAACTTAATAAAAAACTTAACTTTAAAAAAAAATTAAAAAAATAAGTCCGGACTTAGTCTTGACTTGGGACTTGTAACTTTTAAACAACTCTGGTTAAATTAATAATATAATCAATAGTTATAATATAATCAATTTTATATTATAGATAAAAAGCATAATTTCTTAAAAAAATGTCTAAAAAATAATAAGTTATACTGTTATAAAATGAAGTAGAGATTATCAGTATGCACGCTTCATGCTCCAAGTAGAGCGAAATTTAGAAAAAAAAACATTTTTGCTAATTTAATTTAGAGAGAAAAAAAAATTATTTTTTAATTTTATTTATTCAAATTTCAAAAAAGAGTTACACTAAACCCAAAAAAAAATTTTAAAAAATTTAAAAAATGATCCCCAAAATCAATTTATTTATCTTACTAAATTGATCAATATTTTTTAATACTATCTTTTTTGAATGTTTTTAGAAAATTTAAAAGGAACCAAAAATTTTATTTATGACTACGAAAATTGGCTTTAAAGTTACTTTGGAATCAAATGGGAAAATAAAATAAATATTACATAAATGTGATCTATTTTTTGTAATTATCACTTAGCACTATTTAAAATAAATTCAGTATTTTTTTGTATATTCTTCCATGCAAAATCAATATGACGTTGCTCAGAGCTTGATGCACAAACTGCGAACCTGATAAAATAAACATCATTTATCTTGCTCGGAACCATGTAAATTTTTGCATCCTGGGTTATTTGTTTAAGCAAATTTTCATTTAGCTCATTTGAACCTTTTAGTCTGAAACAAACAAGACCCATTGTGACTTCACCAATAATTTCAAAGCGGTCATCTTTGGCAACCAACGATTCAAAATATTTTGCCAAAGCAACATGCTAAAATTGTCAAATTTAAAAAATTTTCCTTTTACCAAAATACAAGTTACTTTTCTGATATAACTTTGCAGTCCTTTAACACCAAAAAGACGCATTACAAACCATAATTTTAAAGATCTGAACCGTCTTCCCAAAGGTATTTGCCAATGCTTGATTTAAATTTGAATTTAATTTAAAAATAAAATTTTTTTAAATACCCTAAAATCTGGTGCTACATTCTGATTTTCGTGTTTTAGATAAATCGGATCGACATTAAATGAATCGACCAGATAAGACCGATTTTTGACCCTAATTTTTTTGGAATAAAAAAATGTTTCTTTTCATTCTTTAGTTCTAAATTACCAAAGGGCAGAACAGTCAAAATTAACTAAGAGCCATTTATGTGGATTAAAGTTAAACGAGTCAGAGAACTCGACTCCATCTAAATATGGTCTTAATTCTGGGCAAATGAACGCACTTCCTGCATAAGCTGCATCAATGTGAAGCCATAAATTTTCATCACGACCTGTTAATTAATAATTAAATTTTAAAAAATGTAATCAAAAATATTTTACAAATAGGACCGGTTTCTTGCACATTATCATATGAACAAATGCTTGTAGTTCCTAAAGTAGCACAAACAAAAAATGGTATCAAACCATTTTTTTTATCATCTTCGATAGCTTCAATAAGTTTCAGCCCTCTTAAGCTGTATTTTTCATCCACTGCAACTTTATGGCATCTAACCGGAGCTAATAATGTTGCCCTCTCAAAACAGCTATGTGCCTTAAAATACAAAGCATTTAATGATTGCTCAAAAAATGTTTCTTTTTTTAATCTTTAGAAATTTAAAAATCTTCTGTATCTCATGTTTATGCAGCAGTAAGCATCCAAATAATTTGATGCAATATTTCCATAAAAAACATCCAAAATCAACCACTTCCTAATTTCGTTGGTGTCCTCCTGAATTTTGGGGCTAATTTCATAAGTTTTACCATGTAAATAGAAGATTAAGATTTAATAAACAAAAAAAGATGAACGGTGAAAACAATACATATAAAAATAATCTCAAAATTAACTCCCTAAAAGTGAAAATAATATAAATTATAAAATAAAATTTCAAAAAAGATAATTAAACATGGCTTATATTTTTCATTTTATCTAATTTTTATTTTATTGCTATCTAATTTTGATATCTATTGCTTTTTAGTTGATTCCAAAAAAAATTTAATTAATTAAACCCTAAACCATAAATATGATAGCAATATTTTTGATAGCAAACAAAAAGATTAGATATCAACAAAAAATATAGGCGATTAGACATAAGGCATTTAATTATTTGATTAAAAAAAATCTTGAAGAGCTAAAAATCACACAAGTCGATCAAAATTTATCTTTAAAAGATAAAACCACATAAAAATTTTTTTGTTTAGACTAAATAAGCATAAAAAACATCGAAAAACAAAAAGAATTTTCATGACGAAAAATTTTCTTTTAATTTTCTTTTAAACTTAAAGCAGGAACATGGAATAAATTTAACTAAATTAAATGTGTTTTCTCATTTTTTATGAATAATTTTTATGTTTTTATATTTATGTGTAATTCACGGTTTAAAATTTTTTTAAATTTATGTTTAAATATATTTAATTTAATTTTATGTTTATCTAATCTCCGTCCGTAATTTGAGGAGTATTATAAGTTTGTATTTATCATTGTTTCATGACATTAAGTTTAAAAGATGTATCGTTTTCCCTATTTAAAAAAAAGTCGGGTACCTGATCGAATCCATAATTTTTTTTAATTACAGTAATAGTATTTTTAAGGTCAAGATTAAATAAAATATACTAAAAAATAAATTTTTTTTAAACTATTTGTTCCTTCTTTTTATTTTACAAATAATATGAGATCTTTTAAATTTTGAGACAATTTCTGACATCATGCTTAAAAATTCTTTTGATCTAAAACTATAAAATTAAACTTTGAAATAAAAATTTGCATAAAAAATTTTAGTAATCAGAGTTTTCCTCAAGATTAAAAAAACAATGGCTCTGCTCTTAGTTCAAATTATGTCGCCAACTACCAAAATAAAATAAATAGAAAATATGCATGCAAATATGTCAATTTAGTATCAATTGAAATTATTGGCACCAAAATTTTAGAACCTTCCTGAACACATCTTTTGATCCAGGTATCAGAAGCAAAAAAGATCTAAATAACATTTGAAATTAAGGTTGGATGATTTTTTGAAACATTTAAATAAATCATAAAAAATTTAAATAAAAAAATTTCATTAGTTTTGGAAATACAGAAGATGCTTGATTCCTGATTATAAAAAATAACCTAAACATATTTTAAAACTTTAAAAAAAAATAATTGCAATTTTTTAATTTTACTTGTTCTGAACAGTATGCCACTAATTTTGCACGAATTTCATGGTCACTCCAATCTGGATGCTTGGTTTTAACTTCTTGAATTGTTTTATTCCTTGCCGATAGAAGAGTAACCAAAACAGATTCACTTGCTGTTCCTTGTATTACGCCTCCTCCTAAACCTTGGGACGATGCTAAATAAAAGTCAGGCAGCTTGAGTATTTTTGCCAGCCAATCCATCATCAAAACCTCCAATTCAGTGCAAGCTGGAGTAGCAATCTTTGGAAAAAAAAATAAAAAAAATATAATTTTCTTTTCCTTCAGTTACCCATGAAAATCCGATACAAGCGATAGCATCTGATAGAATATCAGCACAAATCGCCGGATAGGAATTAGCAGTGGGAAAATAGGCATGAAAATGGGGACTGTGCCAATGTGTTACTCCAGGCATAATCACTCGTTCAATATCGCCCACCAAATCTTCCCATTTGTCTGGCTCTTCAGGGGCTGCAGATGGTATCAAATTTTTCAAGTAACCAGGTTTCACATTTGGCAAAACTTGCCGATTCTCAATATTTTCCAAGTAATCAGCGACTAGATCGATCATTTCTTTGCCTCTAATTCGAAACTCTTTAGAATCCATGTTAAATCTAAATTAATTTAAAAAAACAACTTTTGAAATTATAAATTAAAATTTTTTACCTAGAGATTTTAAGAGATTTGGTTAGATAAGATAAGAATATTTTATTCAGTCTTGGTTAGATAAATAGCTTGTTATGTCTCGTGCAAAAGTATGACTTTTGAAAATGTTTTTAAAAATGGGTATTATTAAAAGGAAAAATTTTTTTCTCTTGAGAATCATTTAATTTAAGTACCGAAAAAAATCATCAATTATGTCATTTTGCTTTTAAATATCAACCAATTTATAAAACAAAGATTAAGTTTAATTTATTTATAATGATTCTTAGAGATGATTTATTGTATTTATTTGAAATTATTTTTTTGTCATGATTTTACTTAAGCTTCGTTGACGTTTCCGACAAAAATCACAAAAAGTCAGAGAATTTCTCATTTGTTTAATGATTTAATTAATATGAAAATAAGTTTTATAAAAAGAAGCCGTAAAGTTAATTAAAACTTTTTCTGCAGCATGTTCAAAAACCATCAAGTTATTTATCTGAAATATGATCACTCAATAAATGCATATATATTGACAATATGATGTCTAGATTTGATATGATAGCAAGAAAGTTATTTTGTTTAAATAAATAGATTTATTCATATTCTGAGGAGATTTTCTTTAACAAAAAAATAATTACTTTGTCTTAAATTATTGCAAACTTAAGACATACATTAATATTTTTGAATCATTTAAATAAAAAAAAAACACTGACGAGTTTAGAGGATTTTTAATAATGAAAATTCTAATAAATAATAAAAGCAAACATTTTACAGTGATTTTAATTATAGAAAGATCGTTTAATTTTTCTCTTGAATAAGTTAGATCTTTTATAAATAACTATAAATTATTTTTATTTAAAAAAAACCTAAAATTTATAAAAAAAATTGTGAATAAAATTTGAAGTTTTAATTGACTTTCTCATTTTAAATCTACAATTTTTCTTATTTAAAAATGAAAATTGAATTCTTTTTTGAAACACTTTTTATATTTTTTAGAATATTTTTAAACATGGTCAAAAAAAATGTATTTTCAATTAAAATTTTATATTTAATTTATTAACTCCAGCAGACTAACAATCAATAAAGTTGAGTCTTAACTAAAATATTATTAGCAATTTTTCTTCTGATTCAAATACTAATAAAATTCCTAAAATTTTTTAATGGTAACTAAACTGATATGTAATAAAGCTCTGAATCAATTTTGAGTATTTTTTTATCATTATTATTATTTTAAAAATTTTCAAGTCCCATGGACAAGAGTAAAAAATATTCAAAAATAAAAAAAAATAAAAAAAAATCATAATAAAGTTTGAATTTAAATAAAAAAATTAGATTTAATTTAAATTTATTGTGTAAAGGCAATCATTTGCTCTAAGAAGTTAACTAAAAGTTCGTATAGCAAAAAAAACTACCAACTGTCAGACTAAAAATTAATAGTCAGAAAATTTAAAAAGAGATTAACCATTTCATTAGATAAACACTTCATCGCAATCGTAAAATGAATTATATATGAAAACACAAAGCATAACCTGTTTATCGAGTTGAACAGCAAGTTACTTAAGAAAACATGGTCAAATAATCAAACTAAATTTTCAGCTAAATAAAACCATGGTTGTTGCAGATTTTTTATCATTATTATTATTTACTTAAAATAATATTGTTACCTATGAGGCTTAGATAATAAAATTATTATTATTATCAGCTAATCATGTTATTTTATTATCTAAGCCTCATAGGCAATAACATTGTATAAAATTTTTAAATAAAAATGTTATAAGTAAAACCAAGCAATTTAATAATATAATTCAGATTAAATAATAAAGAGAAAAATGTTCAACCGGGTTAAAGTATCTGTGACCAGAATAATTAAGATGCTGTTTTTATTCCAGTTTTACTAAACGATAGATGATATTGAGATTTACGTCGTAATTGTTTAAATTGTGAGTAAAAGTTGGTTTTATTTATTTTAAATAAAAATTTTATTTAAAATATAGATTTCTTTTAAAAATATATTTTACATTATTTGTCGATCCAATATAAAAAAAATTAAAAACAAATTTTTAATTATTTATTTATTTATTTCAATGAACGCCTTTAAGGCGATGTAAAAAAATTAAAAATTAAAAATAAGTATAAAGATAAAATAAGACAAAAATAAGTATAGTATTATCTTGGAATACTTCAATATCTGGCCTAAATCAAAAAAAGTTAATAAATTTTTGCATATTAAAGGGTCATGTATAAGGAAAAGGCATATGTTCTTGATTTACCTCTAAATTATTATAAATCACCTCTAAAATATAACAATTTACCTCTAATTTATTAAAACATAAGCTAATTTGTTATTTATAAGCTATTTTAATAAAAAAACTCTATTCTAATAAAAAAAGTATCTAAATTTGTAAACTAGCAGATATTTTATTTAAAAAAAATCTAATTAAAGAAAAAAAAAGTTAATTAAAGAAAAAATAAAAAGCTAATTAGAGAAAAAAAAGAAAGTAATATTTAACTTTGTTTGCATTTGTTTGGACAATACAAATAACGTTTCATACGCATTTCTGAGTTACAAACTCGACATTGCTTTTTCGTTTCATCAACACGAATTCTTTTCGACGGTTGAGGAGCTATTTCAGACTCATCGTCCTCATTATCTGATTCAATGCCTTTTGCAGGTTCATTTGATGCATTTGTTTCATTTTTCTGACGTTGTAAACACGATGCAATTTTCTTCGGTGCTCCCCTTTTTCTGTTCGATTCAATTGGTAAATCCATTGCTACTAAGTCAAAGCTACATTTTTTCAATCTTGCACAAGTAGCTATTTGATGATCACAATGATAGTCTTTAAGACCAAACCAGCAAGTACACGATGATTCTCTCCAATTTAGGTCGACTTCGATACGGTTAATTGAAAAGATACATTTGATCATTGCATCGAAAGAAGTCCAATTTTTTTCAGTTAACGCTTTTTCGAAAGCTTTGCACTCTTCTTTTGTGATATCATTTTTTTTGGTATTCATAACGTAATAATATTTTGAATTAAGATGACGAATTGTTTGGTTAAAACTATTCCACTTATAGGCCGAAACCATATCCGCGTCAGTAAAAACCAATGGGTAAATGTCAATTAAATGAAACATTTGAATTTTTTAATTAACAGAGTTTAATTAATAAAATAGATGTTTTTTTAATTGATTAGCTTTTTTTTTTAATAATTAGCTGCAGTTTTCATTTATTAGCGGGTTTTTTAATATTTAGATCAGTTGTTTTAGATTTAGAAGTCTCTTTAATTTATTAAAGGTGAACTTTTAATATTAGAGGTAAGTTTTTATATTTTAGAGGTATTTTTTAATAATTTAGAGGTAAGCAAAGAATTTATGCGTAAGGAAAAAGGAATAAAGAAAATAAGAAAAGATAAAAACAAGGTGCTTCGCTTATTCAATATAAGTTCAAATAGAATTATTTAATAATCTTCAAACTTAATATTGTTCATATAGAGTTCAATTGAATCAGAAATACCATCGATTAATGCTATTTTAAAATACTTTTTAAATTCAAAAGAATTTTTTAATATGCTTAAAAAACTTGCTTTGAAGTGTTTTGAGAGTAAAGATAGGTCACAACAATGAGTATTTTTTTTATATAGGTTCATTAGTCTATTAGTTTACGATTTAAACTGAGAGATAGCTGGAACAGAGCGTTAATTATTATTTTAAAAAATCCGAAAAGTTTGAAACCAATAAATTTTAGCGTGTTGATAAAATATAATTTTTAAATCAGATAGAGTTCATCAAATTAATTTTTTTTTAAATCTTGAGGATTCTAGGGATGTGACAAGTTGGTCTTAGTTTAAAGATTTACCCAATTAGATTACTTTGCAGGATATTAACACTAGAAGCACCAAAACGAGTCATTTTGACTCGTTTTAATGGAATCTAATGGATAAAAATTTATTATTTGGATAAATCTATTCAATACTTAATTTTAATTGAGCGAAAATACAAATTTGGCTAAAAAAAGTATCTATTTTACAATTTTATCTTCTAATGAATTCATTTCTTTTTGAGCCAATTCTTCGTCTTTCATGTAAAATACGCAAACTATAATTTTTGCATTTTTTAAAATTGCTTATCTTCGTTCAAGTATTAGGATTTGAGTCAATTTTTTAAAGATTTGTATACTTTTTATAAATATTTTATGACTCTTCCATTGATTTTGTAGATAAAGTCAAAATTTTAATTAAAAAGCGAGTCAAAATGACTCGTTTTGGTGCTACTAGTAGTATATACTTGATTTTGTACAAAGGATTTTTTTTTTATTTAAATTTAGTTAATTTAGAAAGTTATTCTAATTATTATGCTGAAAAAAAAAAATTTGCTCAAATAGCAAAAATTGACTTAGATTTTAGCGGCCAAAAATCGAAAAAGAGTCATTTTGACTCGTTGGTGCTTCTAGTGTTAAGGAAATTTTTTGGTTCCAGAGTTTACTGTAAGTTTTTCAAAACCATAAGTAAATTGAGAAAGACAGTATGTTTTGTAAAGGAAGGATTCAAATTTTGGGGAGATTAAATTTCTCTGTTGCAAAGGAGTTAAATTCCAGGTTTGAGTTGATAGTCACGCCAAGATAATCGATAGATTTAACCCCAATGAGTTTGGTTTTCTTGAGGAAAAGTCAGAATTGAATAAAAGGGGACCAACTTCAATAATATGAGATTTAGTGGGGCTAAATTTTTTTTCTCCATTTAGAAATATTACAGATATTTAAAAGTTTATCGAAATGAGAATCATTAGGACTAAAGGGAATGATATAACTTTTATTAAACTTTTATAACACACTGTTTTTTTATTTGTTTATCTTTACCCGATCTAATGCTAGTTTATCTCTCTGGATTTCTTCAAATAGTGCCATGTCTTCAATACCAAACCAACATTCAGACAGATAATGAATAAAATAACACTATCTAAATTAAAATTATTTTAATTAATTTGAGTATCTGAGCTAAATCTCATTGAATTCAAATTGGTGATTCTTTTTTAGTAAAGATCTGATTGCTTGATAAGTATAATTTTTTAGATGTCCTTAATAGGCGGAAAATGGAAATTCCGCATCAATTTTCCGGAAAATAACAAAATCCGAAATACAAAATCCTTTAGAGCGAAATTTTAGCATTTTCTTTGATTAGTGTTTGTTAGGAAAACGTAAAAGTACGAAAAACATTTAAATTAAAAATTTAAAAACTTTTTTTTAAATATTTATACAAATTATTTTTACAAAAATTTATTTTATCTTGGTAGATTATTTTACTTCTTTGGACCAAAAAATATAAATTTTAAAGATTATAATGATCAAGCTTGAACAAGTTGAAAATTTGAAAAAATGCAGTTGAATTTCTCAATTTAAAATAAATTCTTCGTTAATTTTAATAAATTTGAATTTTAGCATTTTCTTTGATTAGTGTTTGTTAGGAAAACGTAAAAGTACGAAAAACATTTAAATTAAAAATTTAAAAACTTTATTTTAAATATTAATACAAATTATTTTCACAAAAATTTATTTTATCTTGGTAGATTATTTTACTTCCTTTGACCAAAAAAATAAATTTTAAAGATTATAATGATCTAGCTTGAACAAGTTGAAAATTTGAAAAAATGCAGTTGAATTTCTCAATTTAAAATAAATTCTTCGTTAATTTTAATAAATTTGAATTTTAGCATTTTCTTTGATTAGTGTTTGTTAGGAAAACGTAAAAGTACGAAAAACATTTAAATTAAAAATTTAAAAACTTTTTTTTAAATATTAATACAAATTATTTTCACAAAAATTTATTTTATCTCGGTAGATTATTTTACTTCCTTTGACCAAAAAATATAAATTTTAAAGATTATAATGATCTAGCTTGAACAAGTTGAAAATTTGAAAAAATACAGTTGAATTTCTCAATTTAAAATAAATTCTTCGTTAATTTTAATAAATTTGAATTTTAGCATTTTCTTTGATTAGTGTTTGTTAGGAAAACGTAAAAGTACGAAAAACATTTAAATTAAAAATTTAAAAACTTTTTTTTAAATATTAATACAAATTATTTTCACAAAAATTTATTTTATCTTGGTAGATTATTTTACTTCCTTTGACCAAAAAAATAAATTTTAAAGATTATAATGATCTAGCTTGAACAAGTTGAAAATTTGAAAAAATGCAGTTGAATTTCTCAATTTAAAATAAATTCTTCGTTAATTTTAATAAATTTGAATTTTAGCATTTTCTTTGATTAGTGTTTGTTAGGAAAACGTAAAAGTACGAAAAACATTTAAATTAAAAATTTAAAAACTTTTTTTTAAATATTAATACAAATTATTTTCACAAAAATTTATTTTATCTCGGTAGATTATTTTACTTCCTTTGACCAAAAAATATAAATTTTAAAGATTATAATGATCTAGCTTGAACAAGTTGAAAATTTGAAAAAATGCAGTTGAATTTCTCAATTTAAAATAGATTCTTCGTTAATTTTAATAAATTTAAATGTTTGCATATTTCTTAATTAATTTTAAAATTCTATCATACAAGCATTCTTTTGCATTGGTAGCAAGCAAAAAATCCAAATGGTCCCAATCCATGATCTCATAATCATCCACTATGTTCGGAAGAGTATTTCTGATAAATTCAACATCAAGCGGATCAGCCAGCCAGTCATTTTTGGCCCAATAGAGGGCTGTAGGAACGTGCATTTTTGTAATATCATATAAAGGTGGGCTACTTTGGTTATACCTCAGTTTGTTTAGTGCCGGACCATAATCATACATTTGAAATTTCCCTGAGATAACAGCCTGACCAAAATGTGCCAAATTTTTAACACTTGTTCCAGCTGGCTCGTGAGTAAAGTAAACTGCAATTCTCGATTGGTTCATGTATTTCGAAGGTCCACATAACATAAACAAAAGATTGGCACAAAAAACTCTGTCTGTCAGCTTTAAATTGCACAATTTGTCAGCAAGCCAGTTCATTTTAGTTGACGAAGGCAAAAAGTCTCGCCTTCCGAAAAGTTTGAACCAAACATTCTGATTTGAATAGGTGCCCATGTTGGCTATATATCGGATGGGACTTTTGATATGCTTTACTGTGCTCACAGGTCCCAGAGCCACGAATAATTTAATCTTTTCTGCTAGTGCCAAGTTAGCTCCGAATTCTGCCAGGCCTATCAATGTACCTTGGCTATGACCCACGTAGATTAAGTCTTTTTGAGATGTTCTTTCCAGAACGTAATATATTAAAGCTGCCAAGTCATATTTGGCCATGTCACTCCAAGAAAAATCCCAAAATTCGCTCTGGTTACTCTTTAGATGGCTGTGCCTAAGACCATATTTGTTGCCTCTCATGTTTCCAAGCCATACGTCATATCCTGCGTCGGATAAAATAAATCCTAGGCTCTGTTCTGGAAAATTTATAACCCAAGCTGATGAAGCATCCAATAAACCATGCTGAAGAAGCACGACTTTTTTTTGGGTGAGTTTTTTTACTTGATTACGCGAATATGGTATCCGATTAATTGATAGTATGTACCCATCTTTGGTCAACACATCATGTTCTTCGCATGGGTAGCCTTTACTTTTTATAAGAGTTGTTGTGTTTATGTATTCATCAATATCAGATTTAGGAAATTTTTGTGCATTTGGTTCATTTGAGTTTGAAAAAAGAAATAAAATTAATATTTTTAGGATGTTTTTAAACATGGCCAAATATTTTGTATTTTTTTTATTTTATTCAAATAAGTATGTAATAACATTTTAGCAATTCTAATTTTAGCTACACAATTGTTAAATGACAGTCTGGTCTTTTAATACTATTTCTAAATAAAATTGCTTTGTTCCTAATTTTTGATTAGAATTTTATAAAAAAAAAATCATAAAATTTATTCCATTTTAATTAAAATTAAAGAATTTATTTCGATATTTGCATTAAATATGAATTTAATTTGTATTTTGTTGAAGCACAAATTGAATGCATCTGAAAAATTCGTAGATTTGCTTTGATCCAATCGAAATTAGATTGTTGACTAGCTGGGAACTGGCAGCCAAGTTAGAGCCAATGGCAGAAGTGGTAGGTGACTTGGTTACTTGAGAACCGGATGCAGAATGCTTTTTCAAACTTCGGCCAATTCCTTGAATAATTGAATTCTAGCATACAAAAATTAAATATTTTTAATAAAAAAAAATTAAAAAATAATTTTTTACAAATATAATATCTATCTGAATGTAACACAAGTACACAATTAATATTAACTAATTTACTTAAGCTGGTGAGATTTTACTTCAACTTTTCAGATTCAATTAAAATTGGCTCGAATTTAGATTCACAATAGAATCGAAATAAATGATTATTTTATTTATTTATTAATTTTTTTTTTATAATTCAAATCTACTTATGTATTTTTCTTTATTATAATATTTCTATGGGAGGAAGACAAAATATAGAAAGACAAAATGTAGAATTTTCTCCAAAATATAGAAAGACAAAATATAGACATGACAAAATATAGAAAGACAAAATATAGACATGACATAATATAGAAAGACAAAATATAGACAAGACAAAATATAGAAAGACAAAATGTAGAATAGTACTATATGTAAAAAAATATAGAAAATTTTAATTATATTATTATAATAATATATTTGAGACTTTTACTTTGTATTAATTAGTGACAGATTATAAAAGTGAGAATATTGAAGCATTTTTAGAAGGTTTAGGAAATAATTTACTAATTTACAAAGAAAAAAATTGAAATAAAAATTAATTAGACTATTTTTTTTTCCAGGTAAATTCTACATTTTTTTTTTCTACATTTTTTTTCCAGGTAAATTCTACATTTTTTTTTCCAGGTAAATTCTACATTTTTTTTTCTACATTTTTTTTTACAGTTAAATTCTATATTATCCAATAAAAAATCGTTTTCTACATTTTGTCTTTCTATATTTTGTCACACTGCCATTTCTATTTTTAATCGCTGAATTTGATACAATTGTAATTATATGAATTAACTAATTAAAACGAAACAATAAAATCTAGTTGGTCTTAACTTATAAACGATAACCCTATGGGTTGAATTATCGAAGTAAAGGCTGCTGCTTCTACATATTTAAAAATTCATTTAATTTTTTTTTTTAATCTTGTCATCAATTAAACATCGCCAGTAGGCGTTCTATGAAATTATAAATAAAAAATAAAAAAAAATAGAATCGAAACATTAAAATTTTTTTTTAAAATATTTTATTTTGACATTAAAATTAGTATAAGAACTATAAGAAGCAATAGATTATTTATCAGATTCTTTTATGAAATTTTTTAACATTAATTAATTTTTTTAGGGTTAAGTTAATTTCTATTTTTTTTAATTTTCTCCTCAATATAGAACTTAGTATTTGATGGAATAAAGAAATTTAGAATAGTTTGATAGTGGTGCAAGTTAAATTTTAAAATCTTTTTTTGATTATTCTAGGATTTAAAAAATTAACAAAAAGATTCCTTTCTTAAAGAAGAGCTAAAAAGGAACTTAACTTGTTACATTTTTGTATTTGATCAAAAAGTTATTTTTACAGATACTGTGCATTTTTTATGTACATGATTGATATGAAATATTACGTAAAAGGGTAATTTTCCGTAAATTTTATAAATTTTACTTCTTTTTTGTAATTGTAAAAGAGACATAAAATAATTTCTTTTTAGCACTTTAATTTAGATTTGGTGAATTTAATTAATTTCTAAGCTTTTTTATGTAAAAAAATTACGTAAATGTTCATAAATTCAAACTTTTATTTTAAAAAATGGGGTAAAAAGTATTTTTTAAGTAACTTTTTAAATTTGAGATGATCATAATAATCTGACCATTCATTTTTTCTTTCTAAAATCTATAGAAATCTCTTTTTATAAAATTTTTTACAAAACCTAAAAAATTTTATAAAATTTCACCTTTTTAAGTCGGGTAATATTTGATTGACAATTTAAAGTAGTTATAAGTTTCTGAAATTCAAAAATTGTTTTGTAAGCATCTTCTTAACTTTTAATCTTTTTATCCCACAAATTCTTTCAACTTATTTCATACTATCTCAATTGGGTTTAAATCAAAAGATTTTGTCGAAGAATAAATCTTTTAGTTTTCTTTTAAGATAATCTAAAAATAATTATTTATTTGGTTAATTTAATGTACTTTTATTTTTTCATTTTATCAAAAATTCTAAGGTCACCACAGTTGAGTGCTTGGAATCATTTGGTGAATTTTAAAATTCTTTTGTTTTTTAACTATTATTTTCTTTTTCTTTCATTTTTTATGTAAAAACTGTGAATTTACGAAATACTTGGTAAATTGTAAAACCTACACCCATCAATATTATGAAAAAACAACACCGGGTGTAGATTACAAAGAATATTACAAAGGTCCAAATTTTTATTGATATATTAATCTCTAATCTCCTGAATTTTTCTAATCACCCTTTTCATCTAAAAAAAATTGTCATCATACTTAAATTTTGAATAAAAAAACAATATAAAACACCTAGAAACACTCATAATTTTCCAGATACAACCAAAAGCAGATGAAAAGATCATAAAAATATCAACTGGATATTGTAGTTTTTATAAATTAAATAATTTATTTTTGCCATTAATAATCGAAAAAAAAAACTTTTAAGACTCTGCGACATTAAACCAAAAATTACTCTTTTTTAATTTCTATAAAATGAACTTTAAGCTTTAAATAAGTTTCAATTCCTAAAAAAATGTCGATTTTGTTGATAAAAATTGATTAATTAAATATTGGAAAGATCTTTTTTTTTTTTAATTCTTTTTTAATTTCGATAAACGATAATCAGACGACACAATTTAAAAAGAAAGAGTGTTTTTGGAATATTCGTGTATATTTTAGACCTATTTTTGCTGAATATCCAATATTATGGCAAAGATATTTACGATAGTTAATCTATCTCTTCATGATCAATTAATGAAATAAATTTGATTCGTAAAAAATTTTTAGTCTCCCAATTTCGGCAATTTTGATCACCTAAATCAATATTTTTTTAAGAATTTTAAGAATTAAGAATTAAAATTTATTTAAAGGATAAAGTTCATTTTTTAGAAATAAAAATAAAATTTAATTAATTTTTTTCTTACATATTTTAAAAGTCTGAAACAAAAATCTCATCAAACAAAAAATTTTTATAAATAGACAAAAAAATATTTATAAATAGAATTTTCCTAGATAAAAAAAAATAAAATAGCTTACAATTTCCGAATTCAATTCTCTCTTTAGCATTTTTCTATCTCTTGGCAAAATTGTGCCTTGTCTTTCGCAGAGGTATATTTGTGAGAGCAAAAAGTTTAGACTTTTCTCAAGAACACAAACGATCAATGGTCTTCGTTAAAAAAATTAAAAAAAATTCCTTTACATTTCAAAAAATACAAACTTGCTTGGCAATTTGGTCTCAATACTGGTTTCTTCACCTAAAATTGAGACACTTTTTTTCGGAGAAGTATTCACAGATGGAGTCCCTGAGTTTATTAAGTCCTGTAATCTCTTATTGGGAGTAAGATTAGATGATAAAATGCTTGTATTTTTTAGATTTGTAGTGCTGAGCACCGAAGTATTGCTTAAGATGTCATGTTTATGCAAAAGTTTTAGCAAATAATCCACAAGCCAGAGAATACTTCCAAAAGACAGAGGAGTATGAGCGTCGAATGCAGATGGTGGTGATATTTGGGAAGTCAACAATATTTTGTATTCGTCCAGTTTTAAGGAATAATTTTGGTCCGCAAAATTTGGCGAAAAGTTTACCAATCCATCAAAATTTAAAGATATAATTGTGAAAAGCATGTTCTGAATATTGACCAAGTCATCTGAGTTTAATTTTGTCAAAGAGTTTTGATGCCATCCAACTGTTGAATGATGATGCATGTGTTTCATGGACACTATTCTAACATGAGATAATTTCATGATGCATAATTGTACAATTGAAGTAAACATGCGCTTTAAAATAAAAATTTAAAAAAAAAATTTAACTTTTAAATTTTATTTAATATTTACTTGAAGACAATTTGTCGAATTTTGAATGTTAAGAATTAGTTCTTTTGAATAAAAACTGATCTGGGAAAAATATCGTGAGAAAGCTCGGATAATATTAAGTAAATCAGTATCTAATGAATGATCCAGTTTTGAGACAATTTCGCCTATTGTTTCAAAATAAGAACCAAAAAACAAAATGGAGTCCTTCAAGTATTTGTATTTTAGCTTCTCGAGCAGAACGGTTTGAATGCTTATGTACAACTTTAAAATGCTCTTCCAATTTGATGAATATTTGTTAGATTCATCATGCTAAATAAAAAATAAACAATATTTAAAAAATTTTTTTCAATTTATTCTTAATTTTAGATCCTACATAAAAAAAATTTATAAAATGAGAGCTAAAAACCGGAAAAGTTAATAATGACAAGAAAAAAAGTTTCTTTTTTCGTTCTGAAAAGTAAACAGTTTCTTTTGGATGAATGGGACCGAAATTCTAAAATAGAGGGTATAACTTGACACATTCAATGAATCATTTAAATCAAGCCATTACCAAATAATTTTACACATAATTTTAGGATCCTAGAAAAAAAATTTATTCATTTTTTTAACCTAAACCCTGAATTTTTCAGTATTTTGGTGCAAAAATATTTTAATTCTGGAAAAAAATAATAGTTCTGCGACAACTTTGTTCTTATATGCTGAATTTACAAATCCCCGATAGCTAAAAATTTGTTTGGTTAAGAAAAATAATTAAAGAAAAGGTTTTAATTTATTGGTGCCATAGATTGGTGGATTCAGATTAACAAAGTTGATCTTGTTCGATAAATCATAAATTTTTTAAGAATTTCAGGTTTAATCAATCAAATAATCTGGCCTTTTATTTAAGTGCGTGAAGTAAAAAAAAGTGGAATATAAAATTTAAAACAAAAGGCTCTTTCCTGTTATTTATTTATTTATTTATTTTAATGAACGCCTTAAATTCGATGTAAAAAAATATCAAAAACAAAGTTTTTCAAAAGTTGAATAAAATATTTTATTTGAAATTATATTTATGTAACCAGAAAAAAAATAGTGTAATTAGGAAAAAAAAAGTTTAAAAAAAAACAGACTTGTTTTTAAGTCACAATTCTTAAGTCAAGTCAAGTCAATGACTTAAAAATTTTATTTTTTTTTTGACAAAATTATGAAGAAATTAGATTAAATTTTAATTTTAATTTGATAGATCAGGCTTTATATCATAAAATTTAAATACTCTGTGGTTGTCTAATGCATATAGATTTGCCATATTTCATTTCTTTTCTTGCAATCTTAGCTTTAAAGTCTTCACATCCATTGAATGGAAAAAAATCTCACGACCATGTTAAGTAATGATAAATGACTGGAAAAAATATTTTTACAATAGTTGATAATTAGGTAGAAATTTTTGTGTTCTTCCATTAAATATAATTTTCCTAGAACAATTACTGTACATAAATGTGAATATAGGATAATTTATCTGATTAATTTATAAAACTGGAGAAAATATTCTGTCTGGGATCTCGAAATGTTGATGAATCAAGATTAGGGCAATTATTATTTTAACACAATTTTAGAATTTTCAAGTCATGATATTCATCAAAAAAATAAATTGTTAAAATTTTGGACTCTTGGAAAAAAACAATAAAGATTTTAAAAGTCCAGACTAAGACTTTTTAAAAAAAAAATTCAAAATCCGGATATAACTTTGACTTGTAAATTTTATGATATCGCAAATCCTGATCTAGTAATTTAAAATAAAGATTTAATCTAATTTCTTCATAATTTTGTCAAAAAAAAATAAAAATTTTAAGTCACTGAATTGAATTAAAAAAATATTTAAGTCATGTTATAACTTTGACTTAAATTGTTGTGACTTAGACTTAAAACTGTGACTTAAAAACAAGCCTGAGAAAAATGAATAATTTTTTAATAAATAAATTAAACCAAAATGAAAAAAAAATCTTTCATTTTTTATGTGATCTTGAGTGATGTAATTTCAAAATTTTCTGACCCTTAATAAAATTCGCAGCATCTTTAAAATTTTATATATAAAATATAAAATTTTATTTTATAAATTTTAAAATTTTATAGTTTTTTTGACACTTACTACTTTATAAGTGTATCTCTTCGGGTCCCCCTAGAAGCTCTTGTGGTATTTATTGATAATAACTCAACTTTGATTTTGCATTATAAAGAGTAATATTTATGATTTAATATTGACAGAATTATTGATGTGACCAGAGTTGGTCAAAAGTCAATGTCAAAAAAAAAAAATAAATTTGACTCTGAAACTTGCTTTTTTTTAAAAAAAATATTAATGAGCAACACAATTCAAGTCATTTAAGATATTTCGCTCACTCGGTACAGTTAGTTGTTAAAAATAGTTTGAAAAAATGTCAAAATGTTACACAAGAAATTTCATAAAAATTCATAAAAACTATTTTTAAAAGTAAAATTTTAAAAGTCAACTTTAACTTTTAGGATTTTTTGATTAATTTATGACTTTTGACCAACTCTGGATGTGAACTAGTCTTCTGATCACAAAACCAATACTGATCGGTTTGGTCACAAGAAAACTGGGAAGACCACTAAATAAATAAAACAATATGTAGAAACATATTTAATAAGAAAAATTTTAAGATCGGAATTTTTTCTAAATAAAATTTTAAATTTACCGAAATTAGAGATGAATATTCAAAAATTTTGGACGTGAGCAGACAAGTTCTTGTATTAAAGTCTGATTTTGCCAATGACTCAGCTTGTTTGTCCGAAAATGTAAAAAACAAATCGAAAATTGAGTAAACAACATCATAATTTTTTTGATCATAGACACATTTTTCTAATACAACATACAAACATTGAATAAAACAGTACTCATTGAGCTCATTTTGCCAATAATTTTGCGAAAAATTGTTCACAATAAACTTCAATAGATTGTTATTTACAACAAATGTTAAGTTAGTGTCCCGAGTCAATTTGGGATAAGAGCTATCCTCGAGATTATTTATAGTTTTGGAAAAAATCCTGCAGCAACTGTGAACCATTTTCTTCAGCAGACTCTCATTGTGTTCCATAAAGCCAACAGTTTCAGTGCTGTCCAAGCCAATTAAATGTGACAAACAAGTCTGAATTGAGTTTATAATTGCTGGAAAATAGTTGAATTCATCTACTATTAAATTTTCGAGCATAAAAATGAGATCTTTTATCAATTGTTTTGAATTTTTTAAATTATTTAAATCACTGATTGATATAATCAATATCATCAAGGTGTTTGTGATCGAGTGAAACTCTTTAACCACTTGGTTCGATTGTTTAAGAGTTATAAATTTTGATTCAGCTGCCAAATTGACATTTATTTTTTTGCAAGTATTCAGAAAAAAGTCTGTTTTGCTGTGAGATAGAAGCTCTTGAAAACTTTGTTGATCTTGTTCGAGCTGAATTAAATTCTTATTCAAATCAGACAAATGACTTATTATTTGCTGCAATGACTGCACTAAATGGCTCAATATCATATCAAGATTAAAATTTTGAATACCTAAATTTTGGTGAAAAAAATTCACTTTTTGGTCGTCACATTTTTTGTTTTCGCTTAAAAATTTATTAACTATTCTGGATGATTTGTTCAAGAGCAATAGGAGCATGGTGATCGAGTCTAGTATTGATTTGGATTTGAGTTTTTTTTTTGAATTGGCCAACTCGGAGTCTCTTGTGGTCTTGGGCTCATTTGAATTCATTATTGACATGTTTGGCTGTATTTTTCTATTCTCAGTATAGACCAACACTTCCGCGTTTCTGATCATCATTTCTGACTGCATCAAAAGCTCTTGTTTTAACTGTACAACAAAAAAATCTAGCCACTTTTCCACCAAACTTTTTTCAACCACTTCTTCTCTAAATTTTTTTGCCAACTCAGACGAGTTAAAATCAAAACTTCTTTATAAAAGATAGTAATAGAAATTTAAATTTAAAATTTTCTAAATTCTTACTTTTGGTAAATAAGCTCATATAGTTCGTAAGAAAATATCTTGAAAGCAAATGATATAGTCTGAATATTTTTGTCCAAGAAAAATTCTTCGAATTCAGAGAAATTGTGTGAAGAATTCAAAAATTTTGTGTTAAAATATTTCCGGTAGTCTACGGAATAAAAAAATTCCGTGTTTTCATCTGATTTTAAGCCTGTGCTACTTTTGATGATATTTAGAGAGGAAATTAACGCTGACCAAAACTCTTTCTTTTGTCGACAATAATTCATGTAATTCAGCCTTTTGACAGACCATATTGTGCAGAAAACACTAAATACCGAAGCCATGGTCTCATGCAACTCGTTATTTTCAGTATCTGAATTTTTTGTCTTTGAAATTAAACAGAATAATTCGCGTAATACACTTTGGTTTCCCTCGACAAATTTTTCCTCTTTATCTTTTGGGTCAAATTTTATGTCAGCCAAAGTCTGGAAAAATCCGGGTTGATACTCGATCAGAGAGCAAAGAAATTCACACAAACTGCTTATTCCACTCTCTTGGCTCTTAAATTTTTTGATTATGTTGCCATGCATCTGATTTGTGTGGGGTCCTATCAAAGAGCCAAATAGACGTGGCGTCAATTGAGATATTTTCTTAAAAACAGAGAACAAGAGACAATCTAGAATTTGGTTAGATTTATAGATGAAAATTTTGGTCAATAAATGGAACCAATTGGTGTCGTTTTTGTTGTCTGTAATTGTCGAATTGATCAGATTTGTGTTCAAATAAGGATTTGACTGAGACATTAAGAGATTTAGTTGAAGCAAAAATTGGTTATTTTTGCTGATAACTTCATTAGATTGTGCATCTTCCCTGTTTAAAAGAGAAAAGTTGGATGAACCAGATTGACTTTGCTGGCAAATTGCTCTTATAATCAGAAAGTACAAAAGTGACTGGTTGATTGAGTTTTTTTTTTTTTCTTGTTCATCTTTAGCACCTTCTGGTATGACAATTAGTCGATTTATTAGAGATATACTTTGTATTAAAATATCGTCTATTTTCTTAATATCGCTCATGAAGTTTATATCTTGGCTACATTCGTAAGCTGTGTAAATCAAGTTAAGTAATGATTCGCTACATTCCGTATTCAAAAGAACAACTTCACAAAATTGGTCTAAATTCACCGAGCTTTAAAAAAAGGAAACATATTTTATTAATTTTTACTTTGAAAATTAAATTTGCTCAAAATTTTCAAATTTTAAATCGAAATCTTTGAAAAAAATTAGGCTTAAATTAAAGTTTATATTTTACAAATAAGAGATTGCTTTTTCTTAATTCTAAAATAACAATTGCGTTCATAAACGTTTATTTTTTTTTTATTTATCCTTAAAAAAATTGATATTTCAAATATTATTTAGATAATTTGATGATAATAAAAGTCAATTTCAAAAAATTTAAATTTTTAAATTGAATCAACTTTAATTTTGGTTTTAAAAATATAAAGCTAGACTTAGAAAACTAATAACAAATTTAGTTGGAAAAAACTTTTTCAAAAAAAAAATTGAATTTTTTGACCAATTCAATTTAGAAAAAAATTATTTAAAAATTTGATCGTTCTTTCAAAATTCAACTTATCAAATAAAAATCTCCAATTGTTTTTAACACAAGAAAGGCCAAATTTTTTTATACCGTAAAAGCCCAAAGTGGGTTTAAAAAACTCTCTTTTAAATTCTGCTATAATCAAGTTAAATTTAAGTTTTTTTTTTACCAATAAAGTTTTATTTTATGTTAAATATATCATATTACATATTTAAAAATAAAAATTGTAGGTAATTATTATTTTAGATGTGTCAAATAAACCAAAAATGTTTGTGGGTTGAAAAACCCACTTTGGGCTTTTATGTATATTTTTTTTGGCACTAAATTATAGCAATTTTTAAACATAAACAATAAAATTACAAATTTTATGCAATTTCAGATTGAAGAATAAAAAAATTCTTAAGTTAAGTTTGAAAGTCCAAGTCTTACAATCAAAAAAATCTTTTTCAAGGCAAAGTACGACTCGGGCTTTCTTTAAGACTTTGAAATTTTTAAAGAATTTTTCTAATATTATAATTGTATCATTTTTAAATACCAAAAAATACTATTAAAAATTAAATGTAAGTTAAATTAATAATTTTGAAGAGAAAAGGCTTATTAATATTAATGGTAATTTTTATCATGTTGAATTTTTTGGTCCAGCTTTAAATAGATTTTTCAAAATCCATCTATGAGTAATTCGTTTTATTACTTTTCTTTAATAATAATAATTAGAAATTTATTTTTTGTTTTATTCTTTTTGATTTCATATTGTTATATTTATTTAATTCCTTTCAAATTTAATAGAACTGAACTACCATAGCCATGGATAGACAATGAGATTTAAATAATTAAAAAAACGTTTTCCTTTCTGTACTTTTTGTACTTTTTCTAATTATTTTATTTGACCCCGGTCCTTTTTGTACTTTCTGTACTTTTTGTACTTTTTCTAATTATTTTATTTGGCCCTGTTACTTTCTGTACTTTTTGTACTTTTTGTACTTTTTCTAATTTATTTATTTGGCCCTGTTACTTTTTGTACTTTCTGTACTTTTTGTACTTTTTCTAATTTATTTTATTTGGCCCTGGTCCTTTTTGTACTTTCTTTACTTTTTGTACTTTTTCTAATTTATTTATTTATCAGTATTTTAATTATCAAAATAAATTTAACGGGGTCCGGGGCGGAGCCCTGGTTTAGGGATTCGGGTATGTAAAAGATAAGAGAAATTTTAGTTAAAATAAAATTAATAATTAAAATTTTAATTTTTTTTAATGTTTATTTTTAATTGGATAAAGTACAGAAAGTACAAAAAGTAACAGGGCCAAATAAAATAAATTAGAAAAAGTACAAAAAGAACAAAAAGGACCAGGACCAAATAAATAAATTAGAAAAAGTACAAAAAGTACAAAAAGTACAGAAAGTACAAAAAGGACCAGGGCCAAATAAATAAATTAGAAAAAGTACAAAAAGTACAGAAAGTACAAAAAGTAACAGGGCCAAATAAAATAAATTAGAAAAAGTACAAAAAGAACAAAAAGGACCAGGACCAAATAAATAAATTAGAAAAAGTACAAAAAGTTCAAAAAGTACAGAAAGTAACAGGGCAAAATAAAAAAATTAGAAAAAGTACAAAAAGGACCGGGGTCAAATAAAATAATTAGAAAAAGTACAAAAAGTACAGAAAGTACAAAAAGTAACAGGGCCAAATAAAATAAATTAGAAAAAGAACAAAAAGTACAAAAAGGACCAGGACCAAATAAATAAATTAGAAAAAGTACAAAAAGTACAAAAAGTACAGAAAGTACAAAAAGGACCAGGGCCAAATAAATAAATTAGAAAAAGTACAAAAAGTACAGAAAGTACAAAAAGTAACAGGGCCAAATAAAATAAATTAGAAAAAGTACAAAAAGAACAAAAAGGACCAGGACCAAATAAATAAATTAGAAAAAGTACAAAAAGTACAAAAAGTACAGAAAGTACAAAAAGGACCAGGGCCAAATAAATAAATTAGAAAAAGTACAAAAAGTACAGAAAGTACAAAAAGTAACAGAGCCAAATAAAATAAATTAGGAAAAGTACAAAAAGAACAAAAAGGACCAGGACCAAATAAATAAATTAGAAAAAGTACAAAAAGTTCAAAAAGTACAGAAAGTAACAGGGCAAAATAAGAAAATTAGAAAAAGTACAAAAAGGACCGGGGTCAAATAAAATAATTAGAAAAAGTACAAAAAGTACAGAAAGTACAAAAAGTAACAGGGCCAAATAAAATAAATTAGAAAAAGAACAAAAAGTACAAAAAGGACCAGGACCAAATAAATAAATTAGAAAAAGTACAAAAAGTACCAGGGCCAAATAAAATAATTAGAAAAAGTACAAAAAGTACAGAAAGTACAGAAAGTAACAGGGCCAAATAAATAAATTAGAAAAAGTACAAAAAGTACAAAAAGTACAGAAAGTACAAAAAGGACCAGGGCCAAATAAATAAATTAGAAAAAGTACAAAAAGTACAGAAAGTACAAAAAGTAACAGGGCCAAATAAAATAAATTAGAAAAAGAACAAAAAGTACAAAAAGGACCAGGACCAAATAAATAAATTAGAAAAAGTACAAAAAGTACCAGGGCCAAATAAAATAATTAGAAAAAGTACAAAAAGTACAGAAAGTACAGAAAGTAACAGGGCCAAATAAATAAATTAGAAAAAGTACAAAAAGTACAAAAAGTACAGAAAGTACAAAAAGGACCAGGGCCAAATAAATAAATTAGAAAAAGTACAAAAAGTACAGAAAGTACAAAAAGGACCAGGACCAAATAAATAAATTAGAAAAAGTACAAAAAGTACCAGGGCCAAATAAAATAATTAGAAAAAGTACAAAAAGTACAGAAAGTACAGAAAGTACAAAAAGGACCAGGGCCAAATAAAATAATTAGAAAAAGTACAAAAAGTACAGAAAGTACAGAAAGTAACAGGATCAAATAAATAAATTAGAAAAAGTACAAAAAGTACAAAAAGTACAGAAAGTACAAAAAGGACCAGGGCCAAATAAATAAATTAGAAAAAGAACAAAAAGTACAGAAAGTACAAAAAGAAACAGGGCCAAATAAAATAAATTAGAAAAAGTACAAAAAGAACAAAAAGGACCAGGACCAAATAAATAAATTAGAAAAAGTACAAAAAGTTCAAAAAGTACAGAAAGTAACAGGGCAAAATAAAAAAATTAGAAAAAGTACAAAAAGGACCGGGGTCAAATAAAATAATTAGAAAAAGTACAAAAAGTACAGAAAGTACAAAAAGTAACAGGGCCAAATAAAATAAATTAGAAAAAGAACAAAAAGTACAAAAAGGACCAGGACCAAATAAATAAATTAGAAAAAGTACAAAAAGTACCAGGGCCAAATAAAATAATTAGAAAAAGTACAAAAAGTACAGAAAGTACAGAAAGTAACAGGGCCAAATAAATAAATTAGAAAAAGTACAAAAAGTACAAAAAGTACAGAAAGTACAAAAAGGACCAGGGCCAAATAAATAAATTAGAAAAAGTACAAAAAGTACAGAAAGTACAAAAAGTAACAGGGCCAAATAAAATAAATTAGAAAAAGAACAAAAAGTACAAAAAGACCAGGACCAAATAAATAAATTAGAAAAAGTACAAAAAGTACCAGGGCTAAATAAAATAATTAGAAAAAGTACAAAAAGTACAGAAAGTACAGAAAGTAACAGGGCCAAATAAATAAATTAGAAAAAGTACAAAAAGTACAAAAAGTACAGAAAGTACAAAAAGGACCAGGGCCAAATAAATAAATTAGAAAAAGTACAAAAAGTACAGAAAGTACAAAAAGGACCAGGACCAAATAAATAAATTAGAAAAAGTACAAAAAGTACCAGGGCCAAATAAAATAATTAGAAAAAGTACAAAAAGTACAGAAAGTACAGAAAGTACAAAAAGGACCAGGGCCAAATAAAATAATTAGAAAAAGTACAAAAAGTACAGAAAGTACAGAAAGTAACAGGACCAAATAAATAAATTAGAAAAAGTACAAAAAGTACAAAAAGTACAGAAAGTACAAAAAGGACCAGGGCCAAATAAATAAATTAGAAAAAGTACAAAAAGTACAGAAAGTACAAAAAGTAACAGGGCCAAATAAAATAAATTAGAAAAAGTACAAAAAGAACAAAAAGGACCAGGACCAAATAAATAAATTAGAAAAAGTACAAAAAGTTCAGAAAGTACAGAAAGTAACAGGGCCAAATAAATAAATTAGAAAAAAAGTACAAAAAGTACAAAAAGTACAGAAAGTACAAAAAGGACCAGGGCCAAATAAATAAATTAGAAAAAGTACAAAAAGTACAGAAAGTACAAAAAGGACCAGGACCAAATAAATAAATTAGAAAAAGTACAAAAAGTACCAGGGCCAAATAAAATAATTAGAAAAAGTACAAAAAGTACAGAAAGTACAAAAAGTAACAGGGCCAAATAAAATAAATTAGAAAAAGAACAAAAAGTACAAAAAGACCAGGACCAAATAAATAAATTAGAAAAAGTACAAAAAGTACCAGGGCTAAATAAAATAATTAGAAAAAGTACAAAAAGTACAGAAAGTACAAAAAGTACAGAAAGTACAAAAAGGACCAGGGCCAAATAAATAAATTAGAAAAAGTACAAAAAGTACAGAAAGTACAAAAAGGACCAGGACCAAATAAATAAATTAGAAAAAGTACAAAAAGTACCAGGGCCAAATAAAATAATTAGAAAAAGTACAAAAAGTACAGAAAGTACAAAAAGTAACAGGGCCAAATAAAATAAATTAGAAAAAGAACAAAAAGTACAAAAAGACCAGGACCAAATAAATAAATTAGAAAAAGTACAAAAAGTACCAGGGCTAAATAAAATAATTAGAAAAAGTACAAAAAGTACAGAAAGTACAAAAAGTAACAGGGCCAAATAAAATAAATTAGAAAAAGAACAAAAAGTACAAAAAGACCAGGACCAAATAAATAAATTAGAAAAAGTACAAAAAGTACAGAAAGTACAAAAAGTAACAGGGCCAAATAAAATAAATTAGAAAAAGTACAAAAAGAACAAAAAGGACCAGGACCAAATAAATAAATTAGAAAAAGTACAAAAAGTTCAGAAAGTACAGAAAGTAACAGGGCCAAATAAATAAATTAGAAAAAGTACAAAAAGTACAAAAAGTACAGAAAGTACAAAAAGGACCAGGGCCAAATAAATAAATTAGAAAAAGTACAAAAAGTACAGAAAGTACAAAAAGGACCAGGACCAAATAAATAAATTAGAAAAAGTACAAAAAGTACCAGGGCCAAATAAAATAATTAGAAAAAGTACAAAAAGTACAGAAAGTACAGAAAGTACAAAAAGGACCAGGGCCAAATAAAATAATTAGAAAAAGTACAAAAAGTACAGAAAGTACAGAAAGTAACAGGACCAAATAAATAAATTAGAAAAAGTACAAAAAGTACAAAAAGTACAGAAAGTACAAAAAGGACCAGGGCCAAATAAATAAATTAGAAAAAGTACAAAAAGTACAGAAAGTACAAAAAGTAACAGGGCCAAATAAAATAAATTAGAAAAAGTACAAAAAGAACAAAAAGGACCAGGACCAAATAAATAAATTAGAAAAAGTACAAAAAGTTCAGAAAGTACAGAAAGTAACAGGGCCAAATAAATAAATTAGAAAAAGTACAAAAAGTACAAAAAGTACAGAAAGTACAAAAAGGACCAGGGCCAAATAAATAAATTAGAAAAAGTACAAAAAGTACAGAAAGTACAAAAAGGACCAGGACCAAATAAATAAATTAGAAAAAGTACAAAAAGTACCAGGGCCAAATAAAATAATTAGAAAAAGTACAAAAAGTACAGAAAGTACAGAAAGTACAAAAAGGACCAGGGCCAAATAAAATAATTAGAAAAAGTACAAAAAGTACAGAAAGTACAGAAAGTAACAGGACCAAATAAATAAATTAGAAAAAGTACAAAAAGTACAAAAAGTACAGAAAGTACAAAAAGGACCAGGGCCAAATAAATAAATTAGAAAAAGTACAAAAAGTACAGAAAGTACAAAAAGTAACAGGGCCAAATAAAATAAATTAGAAAAAGTACAAAAAGAACAAAAAGGACCAGGACCAAATAAATAAATTAGAAAAAGTACAAAAAGTTCAAAAAGTACAGAAAGTAACAGGGCAAAATAAGAAAATTAGAAAAAGTACAAAAAGGACCGGGGTCAAATAAAATAATTAGAAAAAGTACAAAAAGTACAGAAAGTACAAAAAGTAACAGGGCCAAATAAAATAAATTAGAAAAAGAACAAAAAGTACAAAAAGGACCAGGACCAAATAAATAAATTAGAAAAAGTACAAAAAGTACCGGGGCCAAATAAAATAATTAGAAAAAGTACAAAAAGTACAGAAAGTACAGAAAGTAACAGGGCCAAATAAATAAATTAGAAAAAGTACAAAAAGTACAAAAAGTACAGAAAGTAACAGGGCCAAATAAATAAATTAGAAAAAGTACAAAAAGTACAAAAAGTACAGAAAGTAACAGGGCCAAATAAAAAAATTAGAAAAAGTACAAAAAGTAAAAAAAGGATTTACTTTTAAATATTTTCATTGTCTATACCTCACCATAGCAAAAAAAATTAGATATTATTTTTTTTTGAAACTAATTTTTTTAATTCTACCATGAGTTGAAGAAAAATCATAAGAAAAAAAAAATTTTTTTAGTGCTTTTAGTATTTAAAAAGATCAAAAATTAATTTCGTGTAAACATTACCTTTCTGAATGAAGTGAGGCAAAGCTGCGCGTAAAATCCGAATGCATTAATGGCGGTTCAGCTTTTCCATTAAGCACTGCATGCAGAAGATTCAAACAAACAATAGACAAATTAATATTTAAATTTATATGAGCATTATTCCATTTGTTTATTTGGGGAAAAACGTGGACCAAAACAGCACATATCGGACTCATAAATTCCAAATTTATACAACTTTCTTTTATCAAACATTCTATTAATTTAAAATAGTTAATAATCAAGCCGTAGTCTTCAGATTTGAACAAATAAACTATTTTAGAAGACGATTTGACCAAATTTACTCTATCGTTAAACAAATCTTCCAAACTTAACTTGTCATTTTTTAGACCAATTAAGCCATTTGTTTGCATTAATCGAATTAATTTATCAAAAACCGTGGGTCCAATGTTGGTAAAAAGCTCAAACAACTTGGATATAATTCGATACGAATCAGCCACTTCTAAATTCATCAAATTTGTAAATAGAACAAAACATGAGCCCACATACGCTTCCATGTAATTAGTATATATGCCAAAGGCATACCCAGTTACCATGTCCTCTATGTCAAAAAAATGCTTAGACAAAGAATCGACAAACTGAATTATTGATAGAATGTAGTTTTCAGCAATTACATTATTTTGACTTATTTCATGATTTATTTTATTCAGATAGGCCTGAATTAATTCAAAACAGTTATAGTTGGTTGACCAGTTTACTGCTTGGTTCTGAAGGATCATTCTGTGTGCGATGTTTGAGTTATGGCTTGATAAATGGCTTATTAGAGACCCCTTGAGTCCAGATGGAAGTTGAATGCAATCAAAAATGCGCCTTGGTTTTACCAGCTGTATCTGCTCGACCCCTGGGACAAATTCATTTGGATTCAAGTTTTCCAAATATTCACAATACTGGTCCATTCGGCTCATGTATTCAAAGACCTGCTGGCACAATTCGCGGTTTGTTTTGGCAATTAAAGAGAAGAATGTCAATGATAAATCAAAGCTGATCGGAAATGTTTCCAAAGCATAGAAAATAAGAATGGTAATGTTGTCCCGATCTGGCTGATTGCACAATTTCCACATGTGTTCACAAACTATATCGTTTTTGTGCATACAATAAAAGGTAATTTCATACAAAGATTTGAAGTTTTCACCCAACGAATTCTCATCAAATGAATGAAACAAGCCATTGAAAAGTTCGTACACAGCTTGTTTTACAAACCAAACAACATCCTTGTTCTTGAAGACTTCTGATGCTAGCAGATCGAGAATGACGGCGAACACGCTCTCTTTCATTGCCAGAGAAAACATCCGACTTGTTAATGATTTTAATTCGGCAGTGAATATCTTGGTCAAGTCTGGATCGATGGAAAGGTTGTAGAGCAAAGTAGACCATGTTAAAATTAATGGAGAAACTTTCTGACTTGAGCCGCAGGATTGAATGAACTCATTTAGATCATTTTTGAGTTGTAATATTTTGGTCTTTTCATCAAATGGAACATTGTCAGGTTGATTTGCCAAAGTTAAACCAGTTATCTTGTCCAATTGCATTAATTTTATTAGAATAAATGAGTGGAGGTTGACAATTTGATCGATTAGTGGTGCAAAATGTGCAACTGTTTGAATAGCAGAATTGGTTAAATACTTTACAATTGAACTTATGTTGAATTCTTTCAAAATTTCTTGAAATTTAGCAAAGTTAAGATTGATTGTATTTGTCAAAATAAAAATTGTTTCTAGAACAAGTTCTAATTCTTTGAGCAGTTGTAAAATCTTTTTTTCCTGAAATGATTCAGTCTAAAAAATAGAAAAAAAAACTAATTTAGTTTTGGAAATTTTTTTGGAAATACAAGAAAAAGTCCTATATTTCGATAAAAATTTTATTTTTATTTTTATTTTATTATTTATTTATTTCAATGAACGCCTTAAATGCTATGTTAATAAAAATTAAAAAAATAAAATGTAATAATTAAGACAAAGTTTAAGTGTTTTCTAAAAAATTTAAATAAAAATTG
Source organism: Brachionus asplanchnoidis (assembly GCA_025491095.1). Taxonomy (NCBI): domain Eukaryota; kingdom Metazoa; phylum Rotifera; class Eurotatoria; order Ploima; family Brachionidae; genus Brachionus; species Brachionus asplanchnoidis. The sequence goes on from JAILYF010000006.1 coordinate 4,278,479, forward strand.
AATAAAATATTTAATTTAAATGTTAATTTTGTTTGTTTTTTTTCTCCTTTTTTAATTTCAATAATTATTATTCATTTTGTACTCTCTTCTTTATATCTCTTTTATATGTATCCTTAATACAAAAATGTGTTTACACACTAAATTATTCAAATATACCAGAATAGTGAATAAAATCTATTTTCCGATCTATGAAATAAAGAATATAGTTTGATTTCATTTAATTCAATCTTTAAAAAATAAATCTTTTAGAAACATAGTCATATTTTTTTGCTAATTGGCTTGATGTAAACAGGAAAAATAATCATTAAAGCCATTAAATCATCTATAAATATTCTTTTTGAGACTTTGATTCTAATTTTAGTGATCATATGTTTTTAAATAAAAGTCAGAAATAATTCTTCATTTTTTGAAGTGATGGTCAAATTTTCAACATATTTTATAATAGTGATTTTTTTATTTATTATTTACCAATATTACTGAATAAAAATCTTTATTACAGAATTTGATTATAACTTCCATTATTTAAAACTAATAATCAAAATTAAATTTTTCATTTACCATAACATTTGTTCTTCATTCTATTACAAAATAAAAAATTATTAATTTATTTTAACTAATCGATTTGAAATCCATCATATATTAGATTCAAATAGACACCTTAAAGATAATCATGAATTAACAAATACTCCACTGAAGATTTGGCTTTAACTTTTAGAATTTATTTAGAATTTTTCTTTTAGAATTTAGTCAAAGTTGACTTCAATAATTTTTTTTTCAAAAATAAGAGTCAACTTTGACTTTGCCAATTCCAAATTTCAAAGCCATTGTCGAAGCCTGGTTAAATTAATTGAATTTTTAGTCGGCGTTTTTTTGTTTTTAACTAATATTCAATTTACTATATAAAAAAATGATTTATTAAAATAACATAGATTTTAATAATGGCTCACTTCACTAATTACACTAAATGTTCAAGTAAGGCGTAAACATAAAATTCTTTCTAAGAATTTTATCTGATCAATAAAATTTGTAAAGACATTTAAACATTAAAAAGAGTAAAAAGGAGATTTACTTTTCATTTGAAAATATTTAAAGATATTCTACATTAATAAAGACTCCTCACATATATGCACTTAGAAAAGAATTGAATATTACCAAAATTTGCAACAGAGAACATTTATTAGAATTAAGTTGTGAAAAATTAAAATAAATACTGAAAAGTTTGTTTTTTAAATATTTAAGAATTTAAAAAAATTGAAATTAATTATGATTCATTAAATTTAAGGTAAAAAACCGACTTACGTTCGTAAAATCAAAATTTGCGGTAAAGAAACTTTTAATTTCTTTACAAACCGACCCATAATCTGATAAATTCTAAAAATGATATTTTTGATTAATATAATTAAATTTTTAAAACACAGTGAATCTTGGAACAATAAAACAGAACAAATAATGAGGAATATTAACGATTGATTCAATTGACAGAAACTTTTAATTCGGAATTTTTATTCTGTTTTTTGCTCCGAAATTCACAAAACCATTTTTTAACTTTTTATTTTATTTACCGATCTATAAATCGTCTCTAGATCATCTTTGCAAAATAAATCCATCAAAATTGGCTTGAAGAAATTTTTTTAAATTTAAATTTTAAACTAAAAAAAAAAAAGTTTTTTACCATGTTTGGCAATTCATTTCTATTATCACCATACTTCAAGTAACTATTTTCAGCAATACTGTTAACTATCATTTTGATGATATTTTGAAACGAGTACCGTTCACGGAAATAAAAATTCACAAACTAGAATAAAAAATAAAATAAAATTGATTTATATTTTAGATAATGTATTTTGTGGATTACTTGCAAAAAATGAGCACTAAAAAGCTCTTCAACATGCAATTTCTATTAATAAACAGAATAAATCAATTTAGAATTTAAACTTTTTTAAAATGTACTTCCAGTAGGTCACTTGAAATATGAAACTGATTAAAGCTAGACTCCAGATACAAGAGATAATTATTCGCACATGATTCTTCATTAAGGTTCTAAATAAATTTTGAATAATTTTATTTAAAGAGAAATTTTTAAATTAATACTAAATAGCTCGACATTTTTTTTACAAGCTCAATCTCATTTTTGTTTAATTTTGGATTATCTTTTCTGGCACCTTGATTAACTTTGTAATATTGGTTGAGCGGCAACAAGAATGCTTCCTTTAGCTCCTCCACTTTGTCGCTTACTTGACCCTTTATAAAAAAAATAAAAATTTTTTCGTTTTTAATCCAAAAATTTTACCGAGTCGAAAACTCTAAAGCTCAAGTTTGACCAAATAGAAAACATTTTAGCTTTAAGAATATGCTTTAAAAATTTCACTTTAAATTCTAAATCGAAATTTTTTTTTTTTAAATTTCATTAAAATTATTTTATCATGCTTTATAAAATGTCTTAAATTCATTTTTATGCATTTATTTAGAATTTTTTTATATTATAGCAAAAAATGAATAATCAGATAAACTCACCAGCAGGCTACTATCAACAAGGTGGTATGCATCCAGGACAGCCACCACAACAAGTAATGGTCCAATCTCAAAGTATTCCACCTCAAAATCCGATTGCGACTTCGACCATGATACCCGGTCAGTCCAATGATCAGTTTTATCCAGATCCAGAAATGAAAAATGATGGATTGATCGATCCTATTCAAAAATCAAAAGATATGATGAATCAATTAAAAAATTCTTTACAAGTTTAATTTTTCTATTCAAATATTCAATTTTTATTTTCACCTTAAGGCATTGATGGGACAACTTGTTATTGCTCTGAATCCGCCAAGTGAAACCAAGTATTTTTAGATTATTTAAATATGTTTGACTTGGTTTTAATTAAAAATTTAGCCCGTTTCAGACAGAGAACCATTATCAACTTTTGGGAAAGCAAATTGAAAATTTTAATCGAGCTTGCGATCTTTTGACCGTAAACTTGAAGGTGGCATGTGAGTCGCAAGAAATTTCTAATGAATTAAAAAATTTTAGTAGATATTACGCTCATATTAGTCAAATTGATGCCAATAGACTCGAAAATCCATTTATCAATTCAATTAATATTCACATGCAAAGAATTGGAGAGTTCCAAAATTTGATTTTGCAGTACTTGGCACCAAAAAACTCGAATCAAACAGAAAACTAATTTTTCTAATATCAATCAAATTAAAATAATCAAAATATGCTAAAATTCAATTTGGATTATTGTTACGAAAAAAATAAAAATTGGTTATTAATAAATTTAATATTTTTTTATTTAATTTCAGAAATTGTATTAATGTATTACCCTTTTAATTGCCTTTATTTTTAATCCAAGCAAATATAATTGAAAAATTTCCACTTTTTATTAAATAAATGACTAAATGGTCACACTTTTATTTACTCTCATCATAAATTTTGATTCAATGTTTTTTCCTTATTTTTAATTTAGCATCAATTTATCTTTTTTGAGGCATGTACGTGTAATAAACGATTATGTTACCACATACTAAACAAAAAATTCCAAGATATAAAATCTAAAAAAGCATATTTCAACGATTTTAGAGATAAAATTTTTTTTCAAGATATTTAAATCAATCAAACACGAAGAAAATAAGCAAAAAAATAGTTTAATTTTTAATTAATTTTGATTAAGTTTTACGATTTTTAATTTTGTTTTTGTATTTTTTTCAAAAATTGTTTGATTTAAAATTATTAGTGATTTTAATCTATCTGATTGTCAAATTTAAATTATTAGACCAAAAAAATAAACAAAAATCAGTACTTTTTAATCTTATTTTTTAAGTTAATCTGAATGAGCATAGAAAATGTCTTAAAATGATGCATCGGAATAAATAGGATTTTTTTTTAGATTTTTTGAAATCTTAAATTTGCATTTTTAAGCATTTTTATGCTTTTTGGTCACAGCATTTACATTAAAAACAAAACTTAAGTTAGATTTAGGCCACAATATTGACAACGACCCAAATTTTTATTTAGTTTATTTAATTATTCTATGAAATGTTGAACTTTCGTATCATTTTTAACTTTATCGATTTATATTACATTTTGATTGAAATTTAGTTTTTTAGACAAAATTTTTTATTAATCTACGAGTATTCCCATTCCTTAAATATTCAATAAATAAATTTTTATTTGATCATTATTATTTACTATTTTTTCAGTACATTTGCGTTTCCGATGTTTAAATTAAATTTTCGACAATCGACTATATATCTACGTAAATATAAGTAAAAATGGTATAATATTAAAGCCAAAAAAGAACGAGTTTTTTTTTAAATAAATTTTTCTATTCTTTATTTTTTTTCTTAAAAAATTATTTAATTTTAAATTTAAGCTCAAATAAAAATTGGCAAATATTCATCAAAAAACGTTAAAAAAAATTAAAATCAGACCAAATGGAATTTTATTAATCAATTTGATTATTGTTTGTTGAAATATAAATTGTGTATAAAAACTTTTTTTTGGAAAACTAAAATGTGCATCAAAAGGAAAACAAGACTTCAGATTTTCAGAATTTCATTAGTCATTTGGCCTTGGAAAATTTTCCAAATGTCATCACTGACATAAAAAAGGGAAAATGTTTTAAAAAATTCAATTGAAACTATGAATTTTTTAAAAATTAAAAATACAAATTTTAATTGCAAGAGATGGTGGTTTCCTAACCCCCTAGTGTAAAAATGATTTTTTTTCTCTTAACTTTTTTTATGAGCCCTATTATATAAAAAAATAAAGGATTTTTAAATAAAATTTTTAAATAAAGGTTTTTTCCAATATTTAAACAAGATGATTAAAGGAAAAAAAAATAAAATCATTTCGTTACTCTGGATGGTTGTTACCATTCATCTAAAAAATGGAAGCTGGCATTAGAACAGCGATTATCTTCCCATGGGAACGTGTCTGGACTCGCGAGTCAAGGGGACTATAAATAATGGCGTTGAAAGACGTAAGTAGCGAGTATAAAAAAACTCTGCTATAAGCAGCAATGCTTCCGCCAGCTAACCAAATATAACTTGTGTTGTTCTACAATAGGTTAGACTTGTCGCAGAAAAATTACTACTACTACTACTACTAGTTATCGAAATATTGCAAATTTTAGGGTCAGTTTAGAAGATTTTCAATTTTTTTCTATTTTTAGCTTAGATTATTAAGAAAATATTTTTTTTTAAATAAAATTCGTAAAATTAGTTTAAACGTCATTTTTAAAAGCGTAAAAAAAATCTAAATACAATAAACTTTAAATTTTAAATAAGTAAAAAGAAAATGAGGTAAAAAAAAACGTCATATTAAAAAAGAACAAAAAGATACCGCATAAAAAAAGGAAGTCAATTTTTTGTTTACATTATTCAAAAGTCTCTTTACATTTTTTTGAAGTGTATCGTCGCCATCCTTTCTTCGCTTCGGCAAACAACTCGGACATAACCATTTTGAACACAATGGCCATTCACAAGTTAGCCACTTTCATTCATTCTTTCTTCATCTCTTCGTTTTCTTTTGGTCTGTTTGCTTATTCTTTCATTTTCGGCTTCTTTTAATCGACACAAAACTTCTTCTTTAGTAAGGCATTCTCTTTCGACCTTTCTTAAATTCGTTTTTTTATTTTTTTTTTTAAGAACAACACTTAATTTCAGATGGTATTTTAAAGCCACTTCGAGGCTAGATTTCAAAGGTAAAAAGGAATGAATAGAGTGATCAATTTTTTCTTCATAAAATAGTTTTTATTGAAAAAAATTCGCTGGGAAAAAAAGTGGTTTTCATATTAATTCGTTTAATATTTCTTTTGGTTGGTTTTATCCCTACTTTTATAAAAAAACTCTTTATAAAAATTCTCATGAAGTATTCAATCAATCTTAATTCTTTAAAATGAATAATATATTTTTGGTGTATTTTTAAAAATTAGTATAGATAACTTTAAAAAAAAAATTTTTTTCAGTGTTTTGTAAGAAGTTAATTATTACAAAATCAATTTTTTTTTAAAATTTAAAAAATCGCATAACCTCGGCGATTTTTTGGTCAAACTTTACTGAAAAAAAATTATCCGATTTTTCACTTTTAGTAGTAGTAGTAGTAATAAGAACTGCAGTATAGAATAAATCTACACTAACACCAAACGGCGTTTAGCTCAAGTTGAGCTGTGGTAGTCTTTTTTCGCTTTCTCTGCACCATACCAAACACTTCTTTATCAATACCCGATTTGAAGCTATTGACTGTTTCAGCATTCACCACACTTTGTGGTAAATCATTCCACCTTGACACAATTCTGTTCGATAAAAAATTGTACCTAAATGAGCCGCGTTTACTAATTTCTCTAACAAGCTTCATGTTATGCTCTTTTCTAAGATTCATTTTCAAACTTTTTGCAAAGTTCACTCCATTCACCAAGTTGATTTTCTCATGGCCGTTGACTATTTTAAACATTTGAATTTAATCACCTCTTGTTTTGCGCTCTTCCAAGTTCATTAGTTCTAGCGATTTAAGCCTATCTTCGTATTATTTTTGACCAATTGGTTGCACGTATCTGAACTTTCTTAATAATATTTATACTTGCTATGAAGGATTCCACATACTAACGGCATATTCGAGATAAGGTCTGACAAGTCCGGTGTATAAAAGTCTAAGAGACTCACTATCCAAATACACGAATGAATTCCTAATTTGACCTAAAATTCTGTTAGCTTTTGCTGCCGCTGCTGAACATTGTTTGCTCGACTTAAGATCATTCGACACCAAAACGCCGAGATCTTTTTCTTCATTGGTTTCTTTCAAAATGACTTCACCATCAGCGTTTGAAACCGTGTAGGCCATTTTGTCTCTTTTTTTTCCTATATACATTGCCTTGCATTTCGATACATTCAGTTTGGTAGACAACGTTTTTGTCCAGCTGTCTACAACATTCAAATCGTCTTGTAACTGAATAGATCCCGTTTAAACTTTACTTGAAATCCCTAGAATCGTTAAATCGTCTGCGTAAGAGAGACTCGGACTTTGAATCAACTCTAATAGGTCGTTTATGTACAAAACGAACAAAATGGGACCTAAGACCGATCCCTTTTGTAGCAGATTTTCCCTAGTTTTAAAAAACTATAATTTAGCTAGTTTCTAATAATATAAAGATAGTTTAATTGAAGAAAATCTCGAACTATCAATAACTGATATGTTTTACCCGCTGATTGGTTAAACCCGTTCTACGATATTTTATTTAATATTTCCATATTTTGACGAAAACTTGCGATTTTTTACGTAAAATTCAGTTAAAAAACTATATAATCATTTTTTGAATCAAGATATCTTGAGAACCCAACTTCATTGTGTAATTGCTGTCATACTATTTCTTCTTTCTTTCCTGAGCTGTTCAGTACTTAAACATTTTGAACATGTGACCTCTTACAATTTATAAATTTTAATTGTCTTTTATATTTAAAATATAATAGTATTATATTTTAACTTATTTTAAATTTTATCTTATTTTTTCTTTACATTATTATTTTATTTTGGCTTGATTTTTTTTTTCATTTTTTTTTAATCTGAAGGAGCTTTAGCTCGGCACAGATAAAACAAAAAATAAATAAATAAATTAATTAAAAGAATAATTTTTGGTCTTTTAATGTTTAAATAAAAATTAAATTTATTTCACTTATTTAAAATGCTAAATGAATAATTTTCAGTTTTATTTCTGGAATTAAATATGTTTTATTAAGCTAGTGAAAGAATAAAGTGCAAGTAATTGACTTTATTTGACTCCAACTCCTTCAGAAAATAAAAATATTTAAAAAAAAAAGAAATATATAATTTATCCAAACAAAAATATTTAAAAGGGTTATTTATAGCTAGGGTTGTTAATCGAAAATCGAAGATCGATTGAAACTCGTTTTTTTAATCGATTAAAAAAATCGTGATTTTTTTCTTTTTTTTCTAAAAAGAAAAGAAAAAATAAATCATTTATTTTTTTCTTTTATTTTTTTTTCTTTTATTTTTTTCTTTTTTTTAGAATCATAGCAAAAAAAACAATCTCTAAAATTTTTTTCAAATTAAACTTTATCACTAAAAACTTTTTATTTTTTTTTTGTTTATTACCATACAAAAAAGAATCTTCGAATAAACAAAAATTTTATTCGATAGAATCAAAAAATAAAAATTCAATTTTCAAAAAGATATTTTATTGAGATCATTTTTTTAATAGTCGATTTTTTTATCTTAATCATTAAAAAAAAATAATCGATTAACAGTCCTACATATAGCAAAAGGTTGTGATTGAAAAAAAAAACTATTTATCTACATTTTACGATTACAATTGCAACATTTTTGAATGTTGTCAAAATAATAGTCTCAATTTTAATTGAACACATGTACTCGATCTCTAAACACCGCCCAGTTCATAAATTAAAATTCAACTACTAAACCGAATTGAGAAATCTTAACAAAACAAAGAGAGAGAAAAGGAGAGGAGGGAGCACGCTAATTTACTAGCTATTTTTCTATTTTTTTCATTAAATCCAAGAACAGTGCGTGAAGACTAATTTGTTAAGTATTGGCAAGTTTTTGCATAGGAACCATCCTAGAAGAGCAAAGTATATTATGTAGAAAAGAAAAATTTTGCAACTAAATAAACATCACTGCTAAATTAATAATTCCTTAATGCATGCTAATTTATTATAAAAAAATTCATGCTTGTAAATTAGAAGCGTGAGTCGACTTTATGTGTTCAAGTATTTCTCAACAGAGCTTGTTTCTAAAAAAAATCCAATTTCTCAATCTGTGTTAAAAATCAAGGAATAATAATTAAAAAGTATACGAAACGTTTTGTTATTATGCCTCTTCTACTGTACTACTATATGTTCTCGTTACCCGAAAAAGTCTTTTCTAATCAGTGTGAGTGAATGAGAGAGTTAAATTAGAATGTGACTAGACTAGAGTATTGGGTTAGACAATTATTGTCAATACACTCTCCTCCATGTCAAGTCAAAGGTCTTATCATAATTTGCAATCATTTGATCACTCACTCGCTACTGGCTTCAGACGGAGCTAGGAGGGTGGCCTTGACTCGTGAGTTCGATTCAATTGAGCCACCTCTCGATTTAATTTTTTTGTTGCTCTTAAATTTCACAGTCGACGAGGAGAGGGGAGGCAGCACTCTCAGGACCCAATAGTTTAGGACTCCATGACTCTAATTTCTTCTAATTAACTTTTTGATTTATTTTTTAGAGCTCACTTCCGATTCTAATCTTGAATGATACGTAGTTCAACCACTTGCTACAAAAAGTAAGTCTTATTTTAAATTTAATCTAATAAAAAATGAAATATTTTTTTACCCCATTTTTATTTTATACACCTGATTTTTTTCTGCTTTTTATCAAGTTACTGGATATGAGTACTTTCTTTACTATTGTTTAAAAATAAGAATGTTATGTTTTGTCAATTTAAAGACAATTTTAGTGGCTTTGATTTTTACTTGGAAAATTAGATAAATTGGTATTTTATTTGTTTATTTAACTTAAGATATAGTTAAGTGTAGTTATTTAGTTAAAAAAAAGAAGTACTCGGTGATGGCAAAATTTGACTACTGATTTTTTAATTATTTAACAATTGAAGTAAAAAAAATAAATTTAAAAAAAATATTTTTTTATGGTTTTCTTTTAGGCCCCAAATTTTTTCCTTCTAATTTCTAATTCTTGAGAAATGTGCTTTTTTCTATTTGTTCGTTCAGAGTTTTTATTTCCAAATTTTTTTATTCATTAATTAAAGAAAGGAAAATATTTAATTAAAAGAAGCAGGAAAAATTTAAATAATGCTTTTTTTTTAAGAAAATTTATTTTTAAAAATTTTTTAGTATATTTGTAAGTTTAAAAAAATTAGAAAAAGTGCTTTTTACCATTTTTTAAATTTTTGAATATTTTTTTCTTATATTTATTAAATAAGTAAAAATGAATTAAAGAAATAAATTTTTTTAAATAAATATTAGCGAAAATGCAAACAAGGAACCTCTGTTCACTTAATTCTCATTATATTTTTCTTAATTTGGGACACTGGTGTCCCACTAGAACTGAAATGACTAATTATAAATATGTTGAAATACATTTTTTAAAGAGGTACCTCAGATCTTAAACCTAAATGTCTTTAATTATTAATAAGTAATAGAGAAAAAAAATAAACAATTTATTTTTGAAAAAAAAATTAAATTAAATTTAATATTGAACTTAGAATAAAATGTTGGGAAAATTTTACCCTCCACAAATCAAGCACTGTGACTTAATTTGATGATAAAGAAATTTAAGAAATTTTTTACCTAACTTTTGACACTATTTTCGATGCTGCCATTTATTCAAAACATATTTTAAAATTTAAATAGTTTTTAGTTCAATTTTTTTGAATAGAAAAGAAAGTTTTTTTATTTTTAAATCAATTTGAAATAAATTTAATATTTGGAGGAATTAGAGATTTAAAACATTTTAAAATTTTAGTTTTATATTAGATCCTTACATTTTTCTCACTATGCTTAAAAACTAAATAAGCTAGATACATTATATACAAAAAATAAACATAATTAGTTATAATCATAAAATATAATAATTTCGAAGTTTTAAATTAGATGAATTTATCAATTTTTGATTTAAAACATTTTAAAGTTGTTGAATCTGTTGTATACTCAGGTAGTTTGTTCAAATTATTGACTATGCGTTTAGTAAAAAGTTGAATCGTTGCACACTATTTTTTACATTAAAGATATATTTTTTTTACATTTTTAGTTTCAATTTGATGTTTATTTTTTGATACTAATTTCGATGATTCGATTTATCCACATATAATTTTGGCTATTTTTAAGTTTTAATTTTTTAAATAGGAAAAAATGTGTTTTTTTTAAAAATCAATTGAAAAGCAGCAAAATTTAATATTAAAAGGACTAAAAGATACTAAATTTAATACATTTTTCGTGTCTATTCGAAGTTTAATTTTTATTCTTTTTACGATGATGTTTTTTTATTAATAATTGAAATTTAAATTATTTCTGTTTTTTTTTAATTAATAAAAAAAATGTTTATTTTTCAAAATTAATTGAAAAAAATTAAATTTAATATTCAAAAAAATAAAAGATACTAAATTAAATACAGTTTTCCTTTGTATTCTATGTTTAATTTTTTACTCTTTTTTCGATGCTGTGATTTATTAATACTAAAAATTTAAATCATAAATTTAAAATTTTTTGTATTTTTAGTTAATTTTTGTTTATTATAAAAAAATATTTGAAGAAATTAAAGATAAAAAACTTTTTATATTTTAAGTTTTCAATTTAAGTTGAATTTTTGTCACTATTTTCTATGCTCCGATTTATCACATAAAAAAGCTATAATTTAGATATTTTTTTAGTTTAATTTTTTGAATAGTTAAAAATTTTAAATATATTTAAGTTAATTAAAAAAATAAACATTTGAATAAATTAAATTTATAAAATTTTTTCATTTTTAGTTTTCTATTAGATGTTTACTTTTTTCTCATTTTTTTTCGATGCTGCGATTTACTCAAAAAAATTTTCGAAAAAAAATTGAAAAAATAGAGTTGAAAAAAATTTTAAAATATTTTTTAGTGGAATTTTTTTTAATAGGTACATTTTTTTTTACAATAAAAGTCACTTAAAAAAAATTAACATTTGAAGGAATACAAGATACTAAATTTAATACATTTTTCGTGTCTATTCAAAGTTAAATATTAGTCACTAGTTTCAGTGCTGGCATTTATTGAACAAAAAAAAATATTTCACAAAGAATTGAAAAAATAAAATTAAAAAAATTTTTTAACTTTAACTATTTTTCAATGTAATTTTTTGAAAAAAAAAATTCAATCTATTAAAAAAAGAAGGAATTAAATTAAAACAACAAAAAAACTTCTTCAACCCTTAACACTTTTGTCTCCACACATTTCTCAATTCAAAAATTCATTTAGATTTCAAAAAATATGATTTGAAAAAATTATACCATTTGGTAAAAAATAAAAACTATCCTTCAAAAAAAAAAACAAAAAAAAAAGAGCTAATTATTAAAAAAAAATGAATGTTCAACAATCAACCCAACAGTCCGTTCAAACCGGTCAACAACCAATCTACCTATCTTCAGACAGCTCTCAAAAATCCCACATAATCCAAATGAGCAATCAGAGCCAAAACACACTATACCCAAGCAGCCCACAGCTAGTACAATCGACCTCGAACGGCTACTACCTAATCCAGCCGCAGCAATCATCGAGCCAGTCGCCCGCATCCAACACGCCGCAGCCAAAGCCGCTCAGCGCCAACCCACAGCCACAAATAATCATCCAAAACCAAAAAAGCCAGCAAAGCTCTCCGCGCATCATCATCCAGCAGCCGTCCTCGGGCCAAGTGATCCTGCCCCAGCAGGCCAGCCACAGCGGCCCCATATTCCTCAACATAAACAACCGGATCGTGCCTGTCCAATCCATGAACATCAAACAAAACACGCCGGCTGCCGGCCACAGCCAGTCGAGTCCTCAGTATGTCATCTTGCCGAATCCGAGCGCAAACAGCGGCCAAAGTGCCGGTCTGGCCGGCGACATCACTCACAAAATGAAGCAACTGGAACAAATTCAGACACAGCTGAAACAGTATCAGCAAAAAATTATCCACTACACCAGCCAAGGCCAGCAGCAGCAGCAGCAGACAACAGTGGTGACACAGGCGCAGATCCAAGCGGTGCTGAGCAATGACGAGCAGCTACAACTGCAAAAATTGATCGCCACCAAAAAGAGTGTAGAGGCCGAAATTCAGCAGCTGAAGCAGAAATTGATGAGTCAGGAGACTGGCGGCCAAGCACAGGCCCAGTCCAAGCTCCAGCTGTTGCAGCAAGTGAGTCAAAAATTGAGCGCGTTGCGCGCCAGCAAGTCTGTGACAGTGGACGCGGGCACCGGCCAGCAGCAGCTGGTGCTCACCCACGAAGAATTTGACCAGATGAAAAAGTTAATCGACCTGCAGAGCTCGCTGCAAAACGAGCTCAAAAGCGAGGCCAAGCCGATCAGTCAGTCGCCCCAGCCTCAAATAACCACCACCATCAACCTGAACGAGCTGAATCTAAACGAAAAGCTCAAGCTAAACGACCTGATCAAAAATCAAATTGAACAAGTGAAGCAAAACATGTGCTCGCAGATTAACAAGGACGCGCTGCCTCAGCTCAAGGAGAAATATATTTTGTTGATGAAAAAACAGGCCGAGCTGCAGTCGCTGATCGACAAGGAGAAGGAGGCGGGCGTCAGACAAACGCCGCTCAAAATACGCAATGTGATCGGCCAAGGCCAAGTGGTCAAGAGTCAAGTGGCAACTCCGCTGCGCACTCTGGTCATCAACAACAAGGACAACACGGCCACTAGTTCGGTGAGCGCGTCGCCTAGTTTGGCCACGGGTCCTGTGATCAGTTTGCAGCAGGCGATCGCTTTGAAAAAGCAGAGCTTTGCTCATCTTGAGCTAAAGTGTCTTAATTTTGAGGAGTTGGCCCAGAATGGAGTGATTGGTAGAGAAAGTGGCGAGTTGACTGTCAATTTGTTGAGACAGCTCGATGAGAGGATTAGTCAGGTGATTAACAGGGAACAGTTGGAGTCGTTTCAAAAGAATCAAGTTAAATTGGTGAGGAAGTATTTGGAGCAGCAGCATTTGGCCAAACAGAATATTAAAAATTGTATCAATGAACAATTGGTCAAAGATCAAAAGCTTGCCACTGAGCCGGACTTTAAGAGTCCGTTCAATGACAGGACTGATGCTATCAAACGATTGTCGAGGTACCATGTCTTTCAAAAGACTTATTTTGAGCCAAGTCAAGAAGACTCGAACAAGTGTAAGTTGAATTTTTGTCCTGTGAAAATTATTTGTTTGAAAATTTTTTCGAATTTTTTTGCTCTAAAAAAATCACGGTCTACGTTCTAAAGATAGAATTTTGGCATTGTGAATTTTCATACAAAAATTACAATACAAAAAGTAAAAAAGGTTATACCTTTTGTTCTAAACATGTTCTGCAAATGTAACAAAGTGTAACAACTTTTGTTACACCTATTGTGAAAGTCTGCAAAAACTCTGCAAAATTATTGCGCATTTAGTTTCAATACGTTTCAATGGCGTGAAATTTTGCATCACACATTTAGCAGACTTTCACAAAACAAAAGTTGTTACATTTGCAGAACATGTTTAGGACCGTTAGAACAAAAGTTGTAAACTTTTTTACTTTTTGTATTGTAATTTTTGTATGAAAATTCACAATGCCTAGAATTTTTTTAATATAGATAAAAAAATAAATAGAAAAAAAATATGGAAAATTTTGATTTGATTAAATTTTTTTATCGAAAAAAAAATATAGAAATAAATTAATTGTTTAAAATGTTTTTTTTTAATAAATAGTTATTCTTAAAATTTATTATCCAATAAATTAATGATACCAATTAAAAACAAATCCAAATTTAATACATTGTATTCATCAATCAGAGTTGTTTAACAGTCCCAAAAAAAAGTCCAAGTCCAGACTTTTTTTTTTAATTTGCTAGATGAGGCTTAATATCAAAAAATTTATATACTTTTGGATTGTCTAATGCAATAGATTTACCATTCACAGAATTTTCTTGCAATTTTAGCATAATTTTCTTCTTCAGTATTCAAAATTTTAAAGCCTGGATTTGGACTTTTTTAAGTCTTTGCTCGGACTTTTGAAAAAAAATGTCCCGACTTGGACTTGACTTGGGACTAGTGACTTTTAAACAACTCTGTCATCAATCAATGCAATTGCAATTCTATTTATATTTTTTTAAAATTTTAGATTCTTTATTTTTTTTTCTATTATTTGATAGTTCGACAAAAATCACATATTCTTAAGTGATTTTTGGATCACAATCAAAATCACATATTCTTAGTCTATAAGTCACAATTCCTTCAATTTTTTATTTTAAAGTTCAGACTTTGTCTTTAATTTTAGAGATTTTTAATTTAACTAAATTGCCAAAATAACTAGCTGGAATGGCACAAAAATCATTAATCAGTCATGATCATGGCTACATGAATTTTTTGCCGTTTCAGGTAGCTTTTTGACGGCCTAGTTAAATTCAAAATCACTAAAATAAAAGATTAAGATTAAAAAAATAAAAATTTGAGTTCGGACTTGGACATGATTTAAGACTTGAGACTTGGTGATTTTACATGAGGATTTGACCAAATTTTACGTTAATTTCCGTAATTTGACTAAATTTTACCATAATCTACGTAAAATACCTTAAAATCTTAAAAGTAAAAAATCAGCATTAAAACAAAAAATAAACATTTTTTGAAAAAATTCATATTTTTTAATTTTTTTCTTACCAAATTACGCTTGAAAAAAGTTGCAAATTTTTAAGTAAATTTCATATAATATAGTTATTATTGAGTAAAAAGTGTAAAAATTGATAAATTTTTGTCAAAATTTATTTATACAAAAAACACCACAAAAAAAAATACATTCCGAACTATATATACAATCTTTTATTATTTTCTTAAATATAATTTGATATTTTCATATTTTTTTTGTGGTGTTTTTTGTATGAATAAATTTTGACAAAAATTTACCAATTTTTACACATTTTACCCAATAATAACTATTCTAATATAATAATAACTATTTTTACGTAAATTTACGTAAAAAAATCTAATTTTATTTGAACAAATATTATCCTGATAAATATTAAGCTCTTTTTCCAAATATTTTAGATTATGATACCCTATTTCGATTTATTTCTGTGATAATTACTATAATTTACTTTGAATTTTAAACAAGAATAGTATAAAATAAATTGAAAAAAAATTTAAAAACTATATTAAAATAGATTATAAAAGAAATTTTTTTTGGTATCTTAAATTAGGTTTAAAATTTTTTTTTTCTAAAAATTTTAAATTTCGACACCAGATCTTTTATGTTGCTTTTTCAAATATTATTTAAACAAATCTGGTGATGATTAAAAATTAAAAATAAAAATGTAAATAAGTCAAAAAAAATTATAACAGTATAAGAGTTCGTTTTGTTAATTTTACTTTGATACTATCAAAATTTGGAGTTGACTTCTTTTCTCATTATTTTTAAGATAACATCTTGAGTTAAGTGGTAATTTACAGAAGCATGATTTTTGTTGGATGAAAGTGTTTTTTTTAATTCTAAAGAAAATCCTCGATTACTTGTGTGATAGCTATTTTTTCTCCAATCATTAATTCTATTCTGAAAAAAATTAATAATTTTTACTAATCTTAAACAATTATTTTAATTATATTAGACAATTTTTGTTAATATTGAACATGCTCTTTTTCAAAACTTTATTTTTTATTTTTTATTTTTTTTATTATATATTTTCAATTTAAGTCAATTTTAAGTTAATTTTAGATCATTATTTGAATTTATTTCGATTTTTAGATCATTATTCGAAATTCAAATTGCTTTTTAAATTTAAAATTAAGTTTGAATTTTAATTTAAAACTAGACAGTTTTCAAATTTAATCTCAAAAATAAAAATATATCAAATCGAAATTCAAATTTGTTTTGAATTCAATATTTTATTCAAAAAAACTTATTTTTCAATAGCCTTTTCAAATTTTGTATTTATGGAAGTTTCAATTTTGTGTCCAAAATTCAAATTCGATTTCATTTCTAATTAAACTTTTCAGAAATTTCAAATAGAACAATCAACCTAATAAAATGAATTTAATTAATTCAAATTTTCGAGATAAATTAGAAAAATCAATTTCCATAATATTTTAATTAAAAAAATTTTTCATTTTTCAAATTTTATTTTGTTAAATTGACCGTGTTTTTTATTTCGAATAATTTTTATATAAAAAAATACCTGAGAAAAATTAAATTTAATTCTTGAAAAATCTAATATATGGCTCATTTTCAGTTTTAAAAAATGATTTTTTACTAATTCAAACAATTAAAATTTAGATAATTTCTAGAATAATTTAAAGTTTTTTAAAGCTATTTTAGTCGATTCTTTATTCTTTCAACTTTTTAATTTTTTAATAATAAAAAATTAGCTAAAAGACCAAATATTTTATTTATTTATTTAAAAAATAATTTGGGACAAAATCCCCTGTTTGGAATGAATATTAATTCTCCCTTTCAGCCACGTTAGCGTTAATTTTGGATTTGTACAAGTTATTTTTGATTTTTTAAAAAATTGAAAAAACACATAAATTAGAGCAAAAAGTAAATGTCATACAAAAAATTGAATAATTTTGAGTTAATTAAATTGAATAAAAAGACCAAATGAGAAAGATGATTTTTTATTTAAATTTTAGCAATTAAAACATTTTAATTTATATTTAAAATTTAAATTTTATTTTAGTTGACGAATGCTTTGAACAAGTGTCAGATAGACTGCTGCGAATAGCAGACGCTATGAAAAAGCGCTTCAACTTGCTTCAATTGAGATCGATGCAAAAGGAAGTGTCATCTTCGGAAGAAACTCTATTGCTAAAGTTGTACGTGGACGACTTGAAACAAGACCTGGACAATGCAAAACAAGAGATTAAAGACAAAAATCAGGAGCAAAAACCCCAAACTCAATCGAAACCTTTGGTCCAGGTGTTCAAGAGCGACTCGCCGCAGACAATTAGAAATTTGATCAAGATGAATCAGACTTGTTCGGAGTCGAACTCATTTAGTCTAAAAAGAGTGCTGAAGAGCGAAGATGAGGAAAAATCGCCCAAACTTCTAAAAACCGACTCAGTTTCTTTCATTGGCACTGAAAAATCCGAATCAAACACATCCCTAAATCCACTTTCATCCTCGGCCTATCCGTCATCATCGTCCAGCTCATTCAACACAAAACTAGAGCCAAAACAGATGAATGGAGACTTTGATGAGACTTTCACTAATACCAACTTTGATGATTTTGACAATGAGGATTCAGATGAGGACTCTAGCGACTACGATCAATACGAAACTTTTCGTCCTCTCAATTCAAATCAAAATGCGCTTGACATCAACGAAGAAAATTCCTCTTCGGGTTTGAACACTTTGGCAAATTTTGACGACTTTATCATCAACGAAGACGATTTGCCAATGTCAAGCATTTTGGATTTTTGATAGGTCTTTTCCTGGTTTTGCCAATGCCGTCTAGCCATTCCTTTACCAAGGGTAGGATTGTTTGTACAAACGAATGTACACTAAACTATTTTAGAATAGGGTTGGTGTTCTGTTTGAGAAGAGTTTTTTTTTGATTGTTTGTTTTATTTTTGTTTCGATCGGATTTTAAAATTTTATAATTATTCACTAAGAGAAATAAATTTTTAAGTTTTTTTTTTTTTTTCAAATTCGGGATTTTGTATATATTTTTAATAGATTTGGTTTCTGGCTTGTTGGATTTTTTTAAAGTTATGAATCGATTTTGATTATGCACTCTGTATGATATTATATACATATATATATATATATACATTTATTTTTACTTTAAAAGATAAAGCATAAATTTTTATTTATGAATAAACTATTGATACCATAATATTTTTTTTAATTTAAAAAAAATTGAAATTTTCTCAAATCTTAATTTATTTTTGTTTAATAATTAAAAAGAGGCAGTAAATTAAAGCGTCATTTATTTTGATTAAAAAAGATTCCAAAATTTTTCGGAAAAATTGTATTTGCATAAAAGTAACATATTTGAATTTTATCTACTTTTTTGACCTAAATTGACGTAAATTTCGGTAAATTTATGCAAAAAATCAAAAAAAAATTTGTATATTTATTTATTTTATTTATTTGTTTATTTATAATTTATACTGCACCTCATAGGCGATTTAGAAAAATAATGGGGTTGTGAAGTTCGTTTCAATTTGATCTTTTCAATTCAGAAAAATATGAATAACTTATTTACTAAAAGAGATAATTTAGTTCTATAAAATGCTTAATTTTAAGCAAATTTGCTTAATTCAGTAAAATAAGTCTGCAAAATACTCTGCAATTTTATGCATTTTGCACACCATTAAAAAGTATTCCAATCAATTGTGCAAGTACATTGCAGAGTTTTTGCAGGCATATATTTTCGGATTAAGCAAAATTGCTTAAACATTAAGCATTTTACAGAACTAAATTATTCCTTATAGTTAAAAAGTTATTCAAATTTTTCTGAATTGAAACGATCGAATTGAAATGAACTTCACAACCCCAAAAATAATAAAAAGGAAATAGAAAGTTAAGATTAAATTATTTAAGCTGCTGATTTATTCAGCACATAGTATAAAATATCTATAAAGTATTTACAATATACTTGATCTTTACAGAAAAAGTCACATGAATGTTCAATTTTTCTATAAAGTTGAGCTTTGTCTATTTGAGTAATTTTTGACACATAAAATAGATCTAGTACATCTATACAAACTTTACCATATTCAGTGAAATTCACTTTTTTGACCGAAATTGACGAAAATTTCGGTATATTTATGTAAAAAATCAAAATAAAAGGTTTATATTCTAATATTAAGAATCAAAAGAAAAAAATGTTAATTAAATAATCGTCTTCTAAAAGATTTTAGGCATTGTGAATTTCAAATACAAATTGAATTCATTTTTTGATAAAATAAAAATTAAAGTTAATAAAAAATACTTATAAAAATGCTGCAACAAAGTGCAATATACTTTGTTGCACCTTTTTTACCTCAAATATTTTTTCTCGTGTAAAATAGAAAAAAAAATAAAGAATCAATAAGATTTAAATTGATTATTGGTTTGATTTACCTAAAAAAAAAGGAATAAAAAATTTAATTTGGATACAAAGGTGCAACAAAGTATGTTGCACTTTGTGGTTGTATTTTTTTAAATTTTTTACTAACTTTAATTTTAATTTATCAAAAACTGAAGAATTTTTGTTCAATTTGTATTTTAAATTCACAATTATAAGCTTTTACAATTATTATAGTTTGAATGAACGACTACAAAATTTAAGAAATTTGAATCTTTGAATTAACTAAACCTGAGTTATTTAAATCACTGATTTTGTTTGGTCAATCATTTTGATGTTAATTTGATAATGAACCATTTTATTATCAAAATCATAAAATTAATTAAGTTTAAAAATTTTACATAATCGTTTTGATCTTAAAATTTGGTCTTAAACTTCAATTTGCCACACATAACTATTAATTTTCAATAAGAATAATTAATAGGGATAAATTTTTATTTAATTGTATCGTAAAACAATTAGTAATCAAAAATTTTCCTAAACTACTTTTTAATTATCTCCTATTAGTTTGGGAGGAAGTACATGTATTGTTAAAGTAATCTGTAACATTTAACAATTTAAATTTCAAATTTAAATTTAGAGAATATTTAAGTACGATTTTTTAGTTTGATTTAAATTTAAAGTTTAGCTAACATTTAATTATTTTTGAATTTCTTATAATTGATTTTGTTGCTAACTTATAAGCATACAAAACAATTTTTTTGTCGCAGGAAAATTTTTACTCATTTTCAAGGAAAATTTCTATGGTAACTAAATACGCATGAAATTTTTACATGAGTAGCCTCATATTTCTATTTTTAGTTTTTAAAGTTTATATATTAATAGTTTTAAATTAACAGTTTTTAAAAGCTTGTTGCATATTAATTAAAATTTTTCTTTATTCCATTCATAAATATTTACTTTATTTCATTTAAATTTGAATTTATTAAAATTTGAATATCAAATTTGTGTCATTTTTTGTGTTTGAATTACAAAATGTATCCAATGTTGAAATAACATTGAAAAAGTTCGATTTTTCAAATATTTTTTTCAATTTTAATAGAATAATTAAAAAAATAATTTTAAGTTAATATTGCAAACATTTTCATATTTAAAATTAAACTCTCTAGCTAAATCGAATGAGTTTAATTTTTATTTAGAAATTTGAAAAAAATAATAAAAATTCTTTTTCAACTTTTAAATAATTTATTTATTTATTTGTTTATCTGTAACGAGCTAATGCTCCTTCAGAATAAAAATATATAAAAATTAAATTAATTAATTTATTTTTGACACGTCGAGCCTTAGAGTGATATGCCTTGAGTCCGCTTTAAAATAAAGTTTTTTAAGGTCAATGCGGCATTAAACCCTGAGATTTTTGTGAAAAAAAAAATTAATTTTTTGAATTTTACATTTACTGTGAAAATTGAATTCAAAGAAAAATTGGAAAAATATTTATTTTAATTTTAATTTCTTTAAAAAATCTATAGCTAAATGCCGCATTTACCTTAAAGAAATTGATTCTAATGCAGACTCAAGGTTTAAAACAATTTTTTAGAGCATGTGGTGTAAGTTAAGAATGTTCTTATCATGGAAAAGCTGTTTTTCTGTTTATGAGGCTGCAAAATCGAACAAGGCAATACGGTTTTATGTTTTTCAGAAAAAATAGAATAATTGAGATATTTTTGATATTAGCTAGATTTAAACTTAAAAATTAATTAAAAAAATGATTTGAATTCTTATAAAAATTATAAAATCACTTAGTCAAAATTAAGGAATAATATTGCATTACACTCTTTCTAAATGATATTAATGTTGAGTCTAAAAAAAAATTGTTCAAGAAAAAAAACAAATTAAAAAATACAATTTTTTCAAATTATTCAAATTTTAAACATTTTGACTATTTTTTAGTTCAAAAAAATTCTTTTGATCAAAATTTTTTTAAAAGAGGCTAAAATTTGCACAAAAATTGCACAATTTTAAAAATTTTGCTTTTTAATTTTTTTTCCGGTAAATTTACTTTATAACAGATAAATTGTTTGTATTTTGTGCATAGTATTAGTTTTCTTTTGAATGACAAGCAAATACTAAGACTCAACTTTTTAAAGCTAGCAAAGAAAAATGACTTATTAAAAATATTTAGAATTAAGTCAAATTTACTGCCACAGCTTCAATGAGCTTAACCTCAAAAGGACCGCAGTATTTAATTCTACTCCAACTTTTAAACCACTTCATGAACTAATCGTTAACATGTTCATTTATTTTTTTCAAAAAAGATTAAATCAATCGTTTTAACTTAAAAAATTCTAATTAAAAACCCTTTTGTTCAAAATAAAGTGTTAGTAACCTAGAAATTTTTATTTTTTTTAATTCTAAACAAAAAAAAAGATTCAATTTTAAGTTTGATTTGAACTCATACAGAAAAATTAAATTAATCGGAATGTCAAAATTTCAATCTAGGTCAAGATCATAAATCGAAAAGTAAAAATTCAAATTCTGTTTTTGAAAAGGATTCACAAAATGAAAATTAGCTTTAAATTAATTTCAAGAATTTTTTTTATATCCATTTTTTTAATCAATGGTAAATTAAAAATAAATAAAGATTAAAGAAAAATTTGATATATTTTCAAGGTTTATCATGTAGAAGAAACTCACGGAGAAGACACAGACGAATTGGCAGCTACAGAAAAATCGGAGCATATGGAACTTTCTTTGGTCTAAGTAGTTTTATCGGCTACGGATATTACAATCCTTTTGTTAGAACCAGTCAAATTAATCGCATCGTATATGGCAACACCACTGATGAGGAACATTTTACAGATGTTCCCAATGAGATTAAAATTAGTGAAAAATTATCAAAAAATAGTAAAATATTTAAAAAAAAATTAAAAAAAATTTAATCATTTTTAAAGAAACAAATGAAGCCGATAGAAATTATTTTTGTAAACGCTTAGACACCAATATCACGGTTCAGACTTGTTTGGAGCCAGAGGAAAACGATTCATTTTTTAGCTACTTTAGTGATACATGGGACGGACTTTGTTGTGAAAACACAAATTCAAATGAGTTTATGTGTTGTTACGCATCTTTGGTTCTTAGTAATGCTTTTTCTTTGTCCAAAGCTCAACTTTCCAATTGGTCTCTCATACTAATCTCAAGAGTGATTATTTTTTTGTGCAAAAATTAAACAAATAAATCTAAGTGTTTTTTTCTTAAATAATTTTTATAAAAAAATAAAAAAATGTATTTAAATTGTTTTGGCTTTGTAAAGGCACTGGAAAATTATGCTAAGCTTATCGACAGCATCTTCGTATTAAAAGCAAAGAAGTGAAAACCAAACACAACAAAGAGCCCAATATATGCCTAAAAAAATTATCATATATAAAATTGAAATAACACAATAAAATATTTGGAAAAATTCTTACGTCAAAATTTTAGCTTTTGACCCATCGTCATTAATTCCTATAACACAGCACTGAGCTGCTCCATTTGATAAATTTTCACAGCATCCACCATCAAGTAACTCAAGATCAGGATCCTTTTCCATATCAACTTCATTCTGGTTTTCGGGGGGCTCAAAACATGTAATTGTTTGTTTACCTGGCGCAACACAATCATAAGAAAAGCCCGTTTCATTTGTTTCTAAGAAATTAATTTAAAAAAAATTTAATAAATTCTTATTTTCTTTTAATTACTTATTTTTGTATAAGTATCACTAATCACTATATTGTTGGGCACATTTGAGTTTGAATATGGAGGAACTCTGTTATTGTGGTTGCGATAAAAAACTGTGCCATAAACAACTCGTCTGACAGGCCAGAAAACAGTCCTTCTAATTGAAGTACCAAAACGAGTTCCCGAATATGAGCCATACCGATAAATGCCTGATGAAGATGAGCCTGATCTTACAAATCTAAATATTGTGTTCGATGTACTTCCTACTCTGGATGTATATCTTGATCCAATGTTTACACGACTGGTCGATCTACTAGTACTTCTAGAGCCTGTCGACCTACTACCAGATCTAAAGCCAGATCGGATACCGGACGTTCGAAGACAATTACATACTAAAAATAGAAAATAAATTTTTTATTTTTTTTTTCTATATTATGATTTTATACCTGTTAAAATTATACAAACTATGATAATTTTTAAAATATTATTTTTTAAATTCATTAGATTTTATTTAACCGAAAATGAAAAAAAAAATTCATTTAAAAAAAAAATTCTACTTTTATAAAATATAATAAACACCTTAATTATGAAATTTTAATGTCGTACGTCATTGACGAGTGCTTTTAGGAATTTCTACATTAATTTTGCGTCACTTTTAATTATTTTGGTTAGATTTTTTAATATTCAGACTCATTTTTTTGGCAAGAAATTAAATTAAGTTAGTAACTAGGTACATTATTAAGTTCTTATATTATCTTTAAAGATAAACAGCTGAATAAATATGCTGAATTGGCAGCAACATTTTGCAACAATCTAAAATTATGATTTAAGTTGCTTCGCAACAATTTTTCAAATAATATTAGCAAATTTAAATTAATTTACCAATTTAAATTGACCAAATATCTATTAAAGACAAAAAAGTTAAATAATAAAATAATTAAATAAATAAATACCATATTTCCTCACTTAATGTTCCCTAGAAACTAAAGGAAACACGTTTTAATATCCTATGGGGTATTCTATAAAACTCAATATTATTTTAATTTCTAATTTCCTTGAGAAATTACCTGAAATATGGTTAAGGTATTAATGTAAAATGTTTGCAAAAAATCAAAAATTTCGCATAATTTCTCAGGGAAATTAAAAGGTGATTCATTTAATTGCCCATAGGACATTAAGTGAGGAAATACGGTAGGCATTATTTTTATCAAACAACAATAAAAATATTCAAAGAATTATATTCAAAAATTAAAAATATTCTGTCACCGAGTTCAAAAAAATTAAAAAATAACAACAATTCACACCATTTGAGGACAAAATTGATAAAAAGGACAAAGAACAATACACTGTTTTCATTAAAATTTTGCCCTTTTACAATTTATTAAAGAAAAAAGTATTCACATAGAATTATATATAAAATGAAAGGTCTTAAACTCATCTTTCGGCGAAATTATTTTATCTTTTTAAATTTGCTAATAAAAATGTCAATTTTTCCAGAATGAAAATATCATTTTTTCAAAATAAACTTAACATTTGAATTTGCAACGAATATTTTAAGATTAAAAATAAATATTGCTTTTTTTTTCTTACAATAGCTGTTCTATCCATTTAAATATTTTTATTTTATTTATATTTTTTTTCAAGGAGTCTAAGACCAATCAATCGGTAACTTGATAAATTAATGTTTTTATTTAATTTTTAGTAAAAAATTTAAAAATTTTTTTCTTAAGGAGCATTAGCTCAGTACAGATTTAATAAATAAATAAATATATAAAATAAAAAAATATTCGACTTTATGCGAACATTATTACATTATTTATCTCTTGCCATTAATAATTTTTAATTATTTAAATTAATTTCAAAATTTTAAAATTTTTAAATATTATTCTCAAATTAAAAAAGTTATAATTTGAATTTAAGCCCAATTAATATAAATTTTTTTTGATGATATTAACAGCAATTGAATAAATTAGGATATAGAATAAACCCAAATATATTATAATATATTAGAATAAACCCAATATAAATTGTTAAAAAGATTTATTATTATATTTAATGACCGCCCTTTCATCAAAAGATTATTATGAGAATTTTAGCTTTAATTTGAAAAATGATTATTTTTTTAAATTCAGAATAATATTTTCAAATTGATATCTTTTATTAACCGGTTGCAGAAAAAAGCCTGCAAATTGTCGTTTGAGACAAATTGTAAATTGTAAATTTCAAGTTAAATATAATTGAAATAAAATTCAAATTGCAAATTAACATAAAAAGCTAAATGAGTACCAACGAACTCTTTAAGGAATGGCCCGGGCTTGGTCAGGGAAATTTCGGAGTGGGACCCGGCAAGATAACCGAATACCTAACTGAACTGATCTCGGCCTTTAGATCACTGCAAGCTCGAGTTAGCAGTCTCGAATCTAAAAACCAAAATTTAGAACTTACTATCACCGAACAGCAAAAAAAAATCCACGAATTAGAAAAAGAACCCCAATCAACAACCAACACACGAACAGCTGGTACACTTGCCAACTTGGTCGAAAACAGCAAAAGCAACAACGAATCTGACTTTGTCATTTTTTCAAAAGTGGCACAAGAATTCATAAACAGGAACAAAATCGAAAACAACATCATAATTAGCGGTGTAGGTGAATGTGATATCGAAGTACCAGACGAAAAAGAAAAACACGACAAAGAAAAAGAACATCAAATCCTTAACCAAATTGGCATCACCGAAAACAAATGCAAACGCATCACCACAATAAAACCGGTGACTGTCAAGGAAAGTGTCGAAAACTCTCCAGCTAAAGAAGCGATTCTTATAGTTGAGCTGCAGGACTGCGAAAGTAAGAATACGGCTCTCTCTCGTACCCGTGAACTATCCAGGACTACACAATTCAAAGGTAACTTCTTAAACAAAGACAGAACTCTTGCCGAACGCAAACTTGACAAGGTTCTCAGAGACAAAAAAAAAGAAAGAAACAGTAAGCTACCTCACATCGAAACGAATGTAGACGTCAGAACACTCAGATATAAACGCGATGAGGTTGGCAAAAGATGGTTCTGGGGAATCAGAAACGACACGCTTGCCTGGGTCCTGCACCCAGACGACCGGAAATAACAACTAAACAACCTCTCCTCACAACTCTTCTCCAAAATTACTCACCAAAGCATAGATCGAATTTCAACTCAGCCCTTACCTTCAAGCAGCAAAAGCGACACAACTACCTTATCTATTAGTAACAAAAAAACAAAACAGCAAAACATCTATGTGCCACTCACAGCTACCGCTCGGCCTCCACAGCTCGCAATTCAAACACAAAATAAATCACCTAACATAATCGATCATCTTAAGTGTCTATACACTAACGCCACATCACTGAATACATCAAAGATCAATGAACTCGAGGCCCGAATCGTTCAAGAGCGTCCTCACGTTATTCTAATCACAGAAACTTGGTTTACTAACGTCTCTAACTCATCATTAGCTGACTACTACGTGTACAGAAATGACAGGCCTACTCACGGAGGCGGAGTAGCAATATACATCAGGAACGATCTCAATCACACAAACACAACTATCAAAGTTCTTTGAACATAAACAACAGCTCAATATCAGAACAACTCTGGTGTCAAATCAACTTCAAAAAGGAAACTGTAATCGTAGGCTGCATATACCGTCCACCACCAGGAAATAACTTCGCTGCTAACTCCCTAATCGACAACGAAATAAACTTAGCCTTGAGAGCCGCCAAATCAGCCGTACACTACAAGAAAAACACAGGATTACTTATCGCTGGGGATTTCAACTTCCCTTACGTAAAGTGGCTCAACGACGGGACCGTGTCTGTGTTTGGGAACGAGGACAGTCCAGGAAGCAAATTTATTGACTTGCTAAACGACGAATCACTCTACCAGCACGTAAACAAACCTACATTTCGCAAAGCCAACGGAAGTCTGTCTAACACTCTCGACTACATTATCACTGACTCACCCTATCGAATACACGATGTATACGACTCTGCTCCACTCGGAGCGCGAGAACAAGCACACATTACGCTAACATGGGAGTACCAACTTGCTACTTGCACATCAGAAATATCTACAAGCTGTAGGTACAAGTACAACCAGGGCGAGTATGACAAACTGAACAGAGCCTTTGAAACTGCAAACTGGGACAAAATTTTCACTGAACAGGACGTTAACTGCTGCTACAACTCATTCATCAGTATATATAACTCAGCATGCGACACTTTTATTCCGAAGATAAAGCACCACAAAATCATTAGAAAAACAGCTCCGTGGATGAACCAAGAACTAAAACAACTAATAATGAAAAAAAAGTATAACTGGAACAAAGTTCGAGTCTCAAGTGGAAAAAATCGTCAGCCGCAACTTGAATATACTAAGGCAAAACTTGAAGTAGAAAAAAAAACTCGCGAGGCCACTAGAAACTACGAATACAAGCTAGCATCAGACAAAAGCAACCCGAAACGACTGTATGCATACGTTAACAGCAAGCAAAAGGTAAAACCTCATATCAATTTAATGAAAGATGAACAAGGAATAGCTCAACAAGACAAAACCACGATCGCGAACATTTTAAACCAACACTTTAGCTCCGTTTTCGTTCAAGAGGACACAATCGATGGAATGCCAGTTTTCGCCTCGAGAACGCCCAACTCAACCTCCACAATTAAAGTAAGTGCCTCTGACGTTAAACTGATTCTTAGCCAACTAAACCCCCATAAATCAATCGGTACGGACGGTATCCATCCTCACGTTCTCAAAGAATGCGCTAACACGCTCGCCCTTCTCTTAACACGCATTTTTCAGCTATCGTTAGAAACTGGAAGTGTCCCAGACAAATGGAGAGAAGCCTTAATAACTCCAATCCTTAAGAAAGGCAACAACACCGACCCGTCGAACTACAGGCCTATTTCACTGACATCAGTTGTGTGCAAAGTACTGGAAAAAATTGTTAAAAGAGAAATCATGTCGTTCCTGTCACAAAATAAGCTTATATCCGAAAATCAACATGGCTTCGTCAATAAAAAAGCATGCGTAACTAATCTTTTAGAAACAATGGACTACGCAACAAAAGCATCAGCCTCGAATCACCCGCTGGACATCCTGTTTCTCGATTTCGCCAAAGCTTTCGACACCGTACCACACGCTCGCCTCATACACAAGCTTCAACAATATGGCATCAAATCGAAACTCTCATGCTGGATACGCTCATTCCTACAAAACAGGAAGCAAAAAGTAATTTTAGGCGAACACGAATCAGATTGGTTACCG
This sequence comes from Brachionus asplanchnoidis, assembly GCA_025491095.1. Lineage (NCBI taxonomy): Eukaryota > Metazoa > Rotifera > Eurotatoria > Ploima > Brachionidae > Brachionus > Brachionus asplanchnoidis. Next base: position 4,307,207 of record JAILYF010000006.1, read on the forward strand.
GTACTAAGCGGTGTACCACAAGGATCTCTACTCGGCCCTACACTTTTCGTCATCTATATCAACGACATTAGTGATGGAATTACCAATCAAGCGAAAATGTACGCCGATGACACGAAATTTCTAGCCAAAATAGACCCGAGCTACTCTGAAAACAGCACCACCAGTTTACAAAATGACATAAACACAATCAACGACTGGTCAAACAAGTGGCTGATGAGATTAAACATATCGAAATGCAAAGTAATGCATATAGGCAAAAACAACCCAAAAGAAACCTACACAATGTCAGATCACAGCTCAAATACAAACATCAGAATAACTGAAACTACAAGCGAAAGAGACCTCGGTATTTTTATCTCTAATGATCTTAAGCCATCACACCAAGTCAGTAAAGCCGCTGCTATCGCAAACTTTATACTCAGCTCACTAAAGAACGCCTTTACGTTAAGAGACGCAAAACTCTGGAAAAAGCTTTACACATGTTATATTAGACCGCACTTGGAATTTGCAAGCTCGGCCTGGAGTCCATAAACCCAAAAAGACATAAAACTGCTAAAAAAAGTACAACACAGAGCCACGAAAATCATACATGAATTCAAAAGCCTAAACTACGAAGATCGATGCAGTAAACTAGGGCTAACTACACTAACAATAAGGCGTATCCGCGGAGATTTAATTCAGAAATTTAAGCTTGAATCAAATTTAGAGCACATAAACTGGTACGCAAAACCGCTATGCTCCGAGCCACGAAGGGGTCAAAGAGGACTTTTCAGGCGTGAAATAGTAAGATGTTGTAATCCAAGGCACAATTTTTTCAATAATAGAATTGCTAACTTTTGGAACGGCCTACCAGACGAAGTCATCAACTCAACTACAGTCAACTTATTCAAGAACAACCTCGACAAGCATCTCGCCACCGCTACAGGGCGTCATCTACTGTTGACGTACTCCGCATGATCAATTTCATGCCGCGGTTTTTTACTACTACTACTATACTTATTGTAAACATTAAAAGAGGAAGTTTGATGTCGTCAAAGGTGATGAAATATTGTTGATTGTAGTCTGCAACAAAGAATTTTCAAGAAATGTTAAAGTGTTTTAATGTGTGAATATAAAATATCTTAAAGGAAATAAATTTTTAAAAATTGCCGCACTAATAAAAGTGATCGAAAAAAATATATTTTGAATAAATATATTTCTACACAAAAAATACTAGACTCGTTAAAAAAAACCTAGAATAAAATGTTAAGAACAATTAAGTTTTTCCCAATTAAAACAAGGATCAGCTACATTCATGAAATTTTAAGCATTTCAAAATATAGGATAAATAATATAAAATAAAATAAAAATAATATAATTTAATAGACTAAAACAATTAATAAAATTAAAAAATCTAGTTATTTCATGGCTAACTAAAAGAAAATACCTTTATCTGTAATTAGTCCTAAACAATTTAATATTATTATCAATGATATTTAATTGAAATTTGTATATGAAATAATTTAATTCATTTTTTTTTTATAACAAACTGAATTTTTTAATAATTTTTTTGTGTTTGAACTACAAAATGTATCCGATGTTGAAATAAAATTGAAATAAGACTTTGTTTCAAATATTTTTTTCAGTTTCAAATAGAAAAATAATTTTAAGTTATTTAATAAAACGACTTTAACTTTCTGCTAACCCGGAACCCTAAATCAGGACTTGGCCCAGGACCCCTTTGACCTAAGCCTCTATTCTTTAAACCAGGGCACTGCACCCGATTCTAATTTAAATAAGTTTCTATTAAAATTGCAGTACTAAAACATTATCTGACTTTATTTAATTAAAATGAAAAAAATTTAATATTTAAAATCAGAGTTGTTTAAAAGTCCCAAAAAAAGTCCAAGTCAAGACTTTTTTTTTTTTTTTTTCAAAGTCCAAGTCGGGACTTTAGTAGTAGTAGTAGTGTGAGCTGAAAAATCAATAGATTTGCCATTCACAGAATTTTCTTGCAATTTTAGCATAAATTTCTGCTTCAGTATTCAAAATTTTAAAGCCTGGGCTTGGACTTTTGAATGAAAATTTAAAAAAAAAGTCCGGACTAGTTAGAGTCTTTGGCCGGACTTTTGAAAAAAAAAAAGTCTTGACTTGGACTTGACTTGAGACTTGTTAAACAACTCTGTTTAAAATTATTAATTTTTATAAAAAAATTTAACAATTTAGTATTTTGAAAAAATTAAGCATTTATAAATCATTGTGTCAATTTAATAATTTTACAATTCAATATTATTATAATTATTATATTTTCAATAAAAATAGCAAGAACACCAATTAAAAATTATATTTTAATCTTAATTTTTTTAAATGATTTTAATTTAAAGCAAATTTTTGTAAAAATTTTCACTAATTTTAAAAAGGGTTAAAGAAAAAATTTATTTTTTGACGTTGAAGATTAAGTTCTGAGTAGAAATTCTAATTACTGGACAGTATTTTTTATCTGTCAATTTTTGATTATTGTTCGAATATGATTAAATATGATTTGTCCCTATTTAGATTATTTAATCTTTAATTTTAAAAATAAAATGTTGACTGATAACTCAATCTGTAAGTGAAGGCAAAAATATTTTAAAGATTAAGGATTTTTAATTTATAGAATAAAACTATTCCATAATTTTTAGAATTTAATTTTCAATCTAATTTTTAAACATAATTTCAGCATAAAGAAACAATACACTGTTTCCATTGAATTTTGCTCTTAGTCACTTTTAGTTATATTTGCCATCTTAAAAAAATTTAATTTGTCATCCCAAAAATATATAAGCCATTTTTTTTTAGTTTTCGGTTAAAAATAAAATCTAATGAATTTAAAAAAAATTACAATCGTCAATGACGTACGACATTAAAATTTCATAATTAAGGCGTTTATTATATTCTATATAAAAGTAGATTTTTTTAAAATGAATTTTTTTTCATTTTCGGTTCAAAATAAAATCCAATGAATTTAAAAAATAAAATTTTAAAAATTATCATAGTTTGTATAATTTTAACAGGTATAAAATTTATACAAAAAAAAAACAAAAAAATTTATTTTCTATTTATAGCATGCAATTGTTTTCGATCGTCCGTTATCCGATCTGGTTTTAGATATGGAAGTAGGTCGACTGGCTTTAGATCTGGAAGTAGGTTGTCTGGCTCTGGAAGTTTTAGTAGATCGACCAGTCCTAAAATTTTGACGTAAAAATTTTTCCAAATATTTTATTGTGTTATTTCAATTATATATAATAATTTTTTTAGACACATATTGGGCTCTTTGGTGTGTTTGGTTTTCACTTCGTTGCCTTTAATACGAAGATGCTTTCGATGAGCTTAGCATAATTTTCAGTGCCTTTACAAAGCCAAAACATTCTAAATTTTTAAAAATAATTTCAGCATATAGAACAATAATCTGTTTCCATTGAATTTTGCTCTTAAACGATTTATTAATAAAAAAAATTCACTAAGTATTATATTATAAAATTAAGGGTCTTAAAATCATTTTTCGGTAAAATTATTTTATTTTTTAAATTTCCTAATAAAAATGTGAATTTTTCCATAATGAAAATTCCTTAGTTTTGAAAATAAGCTCAACATTTTAATTTGCAATGAATATTTTTAGCTAAAAAATAATATTGCTTTTTTTTTCTTACAATAACTGTTATATTAATTGGTTATATTTTTTCGAGTATCTAAAATATTTTTTTTTGGTAGATTAAGTATTTTTTTAAGAGCTAATTCCGAAATTGGAAAATTATTTTTTTAGTAATTAATTTATTTTTAATTGGTAGCTTAAGTTGTTTTGTAGAAGCTAATTAAAAAAAATCTTAATTGAATATTATTGGCATTTAATTGACATCAAAAAGTGATAAATAAAGGAGTCTTTTCATCCTTTTGGAATATTACTATCTTATTATGTTTCGATCAATAAAGGAACTTGCATTTCAATTATATAATTTTATTAGCGGCTAAATGAACTTGTTAGTTCGTAGCTAACTTTACACTTCTTAGTTATGATTCCCTAGTTATTATTTATATTAACTACTGTAATTGGTTGCTTAGAGATATAATACCAAAGTATGTATATAAAAAGAAGATTTTATTTGGTATATTTGGTGCGGAGCTTTGCAGTTATAATAAAGAGCTTTAAACACAAACTTTTGTTTTCTTTATTTAAAAATGAATTCTGATAGGCAAGTAAGCCTACAACATAATGGCGCTGCGACTTAAAGAACTGCGGAGAAAAGCCTACAACATTAAGATAGAAATAAAATCAAATGAAAAAGTGAGGAAGAGACAAGGTACTAATTCTGATTAGAATTAGAAAGAAAAGAGTCCAATGCTATTCTTTATGTTCAACCTCCAAGATTATGTCACTAATAAGATAAAAATGAATGCTGATGATTCATTGTTAAGATTAGGAAAGAAAGATGCTTCAGAAAGATTTGGAAATATTTTGTTAGCTTGATTTTTCATCGATTTTACAAGCAAGACCATATCACGGTGAAAACACCGGTTCTCGTCCTTGCATACATTTTGGGAGCAGAAAATTTACAATTAAATGCACTCTAGACTCTAATTTTTGTCTTAAAATTGTACCAAAATCAAGAAACATCTATTCGAATAAGTTCGTCACACTCTGATTTACTTGAGTTACAGAGCCCACTAGTTATTGGCGGAATTCACCCAAACAAAAGGTCATTCTACGGACACCATCCGTCGACCAGAAATACACCAACTTACTTTCAATCAGTCATGCTTGGCAATGGCTATGAGTGCTGAATTTTAGATCTAGATTGAAATGGTTAGAGTGATAATTTGATATCTTACTGCCTTGGAGGGCGTTAGCGGATAAAATACAAATGTACCCAAGATGTAGGTTCGCCAATGACAAATCAGTGTGACATTGGATAGTGCTCGAATGAAGGAATATGCATCGAAGGTTGGAATAGATTTGAGTGTGACTGGTCGTCTACTGGATTCACTGGTCTGAAATCAACATGCTACAATCTCAAATTTTGAAAATGATCTAAATATTCTGATAATTTTTGAGCCTGAATGGGCCAGTAAAGCTAAGTATATTTTGTTAAGATTTAATTCGTAACGACATGCAGTCAGTGCCTTTTTTTTTTAGCATTTTTCAAAATATTCTAAAGATCGAATTGAATAAGCTTTAGAAAATACTCACATAAAACTTTACATGAAAATAGGAGATTTTGAATGCATTTAAAAAAAGTATTAAACATGGCCTGTGTGACAATCAGTGGCATACTATGAAAATTAGCCGAGAAGGCAATCAAGAAATGAGCCCGCAACACAAAATGATAGAATTTGCTTAGATTCATCAAGAACCATTTGAACCTCAAAAATAAAATAATGCATACCTATATTTAAGAAAGTGTTTGACCGTATTAATAATATGATGAATTATTGAAAGCAATTTGGTAAGATACTTGGATGCGTGTGAGACCATGAGTAATGCAACTTCTATTTGTTCCGACAAATTGAAAACAATATTACGATAAAAAAAAATTCTGGTCAGACCTGAAGTACCTGAGGCTATACCAAAATGCCAAAATATTGTTTTTCATATGGTAAAGAAAAAGAATTCAATAAAAGAGTCATAGATGCACACGGTGAATTGAATTTAAAATGTTTTATAATATGGAATAACATTCCATTTTCTTTATCATATTTTTATCTTTTCAGTCTTTTTATTTGGCAATCTTATAATTGATTAGAGACTGGGGGAAGTCTCAGAATAGACTTAGAGTTGTGACGCAATAAGAGAATGGTAATTCGATTGCTTCAGCAGTAGACACTAGTTTCTGCTTAGCATGAGGCCCTCCACATAGAAGCCGAAGTATATATCGAAAGCATCTTCGTATTAAAGGCAACGAAGTGAAAACCAAACACACCAAAGAGCCCAATATGTGTCTAAAAAAATTATTATATATAATTGAAATAACACAATAAAATATTTGGAAAAATTTTTACGTCAAAATTTTAGGACTGGTCGATCTACTAAAACTTCCAGAGCCAGACAACCTACTTCCAGATCTAAAGCCAGTCGACCTACTTCCATATCTAAAACCAGATCGGATAACGGACGATCGAAAACAATTGCATGCTATAAATAGAAAATAAATTTTTTTGTTTTTTTTTTGTATAAATTTTATACCTGTTAAAATTATACAAACTATGATAATTTTTAAAATTTTATTTTTTAAATTCATTGGATTTTATTTTGAACCGAAAATGAAAAAAAATTCATTTTAAAAAAATCTACTTTTATATAGAATATAATAAACGCCTTAATTATGAAATTTTAATGTCGTACGTCATTGACGATTGTAATTTTTTTTAAATTCATTAGATTTTATTTTTAACCGAAAACTAAAAAAAAATGGCTTATATATTTTTGGGATGACAAATTAAATTTTTTTAAGATGGCAAATATAACTAAAAGTGACTAAGAGCAAAATTCAATGGAAACAGTGTATTGTTTCTTTATGCTGAAATTATGTTTAAAAATTAGATTGAAAATTAAATTCTAAAAATTATGGAATAGTTTTATTCTATAAATTAAAAATCCTTAATCTTTAAAATATTTTTGCCTTCACTTACAGATTGAGTTATCAGTCAACATTTTATTTTTAAAATTAAAGATTAAATAATCTAAATAGGGACAAATCATATTTAATCATATTCGAACAATAATCAAAAATTGACAGATAAAAAATACTGTCCAGTAATTAGAATTTCTACTCAGAACTTAATCTTCAACGTCAAAAAATAAATTTTTTCTTTAACCCTTTTTAAAATTAGTGAAAATTTTTACAAAAATTTGCTTTAAATTAAAATCATTTAAAAAAATTAAGATTAAAATATAATTTTTAATTGGTGTTCTTGCTATTTTTATTGAAAATATAATAATTATAATAATATTGAATTGTAAAATTATTAAATTGACACAATGATTTATAAATGCTTAATTTTTTCAAAATACTAAATTGTTAAATTTTTTTATAAAAATTAATAATTTTAAACAGAGTTGTTTAACAAGTCTCAAGTCAAGTCCAAGTCAAGACTTTTTTTTTTTCAAAAGTCCGGCCAAAGACTCTAACTAGTCCGGACTTTTTTTTTAAATTTTCATTCAAAAGTCCAAGCCCAGGCTTTAAAATTTTGAATACTGAAGCAGAAATTTATGCTAAAATTGCAAGAAAATTCTGTGAATGGCAAATCTATTGATTTTTCAGCTCACACTACTACTACTACTAAAGTCCCGACTTGGACTTTGAAAAAAAAAAAAAAAAGTCTTGACTTGGACTTTTTTTGGGACTTTTAAACAACTCTGATTTTAAATATTAAATTTTTTTCATTTTAATTAAATAAAGTCAGATAATGTTTTAGTACTGCAATTTTAATAGAAACTTATTTAAATTAGAATCGGGTGCAGTGCCCTGGTTTAAAGAATAGAGGCTTAGGTCAAAGGGGTCCTGGGCCAAGTCCTGATTTAGGGTTCCGGGTTAGCAGAAAGTTAAAGTCGTTTTATTAAATAACTTAAAATTATTTTTCTATTTGAAACTGAAAAAAATATTTGAAACAAAGTCTTATTTCAATTTTATTTCAACATCGGATACATTTTGTAGTTCAAACACAAAAAAATTATTAAAAAATTCAGTTTGTTATAAAAAAAAAATGAATTAAATTATTTTATATACAAATTTCAATTAAATATCATTGATAATAATATTAAATTGTTTAGGACTAATTACAGATAAAGGTATTTTCTTTTAGTTAGCCATGAAATAACTAGATTTTTTAATTTTATTAATTGTTTTAGTCTATTAAATTATATTATTTTTATTTTATTTTATATTATTTATCCTATATTTTGAATTATTTTTTCAATTTATTACTTTTATTTAATTTCAATCACTTTCTATTTTTAAAAAACTAAAAACTTTATTTTATTTTAATCATTTTTTTGCAATAATTGGGTTTAAACGAAGGCGTAAGCTATTCGGAAGAACCTGGAGATGAACTCCTTATTATATTTTTAATAAAAAAAAATAAATAAAAAGAATATATCTATTTTACTTGTCAAAATTTTGAATATTCTTTTTTTTGAACGTCTTCTAGTAAAACAATTTGAATCGAAATCACGTAAAAAAGTATCTTTTGACTGTTATACAACCTAATTTATCTAGATAAAGAATGACTTTTTTTACTTATCTTTTTATATAAATTTACTTTAGACTTTAATTCAACAAGCTTGCAAGATCAAGACAATACCTTGATTAATTTTCAGAATAAGTTTTATCACTTTGTATTTGAAAAATCAAATATCAATTAAAAAGTTAAACGATATATTAATTAAGATAAAATATTTTAGATAAAAAATACTCTTTGGATCCTACTAAATTTAGAATGCCAATACCAAGACAATACCTTGATAGTAATTTAGTGTTGGTAATTTAGGTATTGTGAAATTTAAATACAAATTGAACAAATACACTTATTATTTTGAGGAAATAAAATTAAAGCTAATATTTAATACTTTAAAAAATACTGCAGCATACTTTGTTATAAAAAAGATTATTTTATGTAAAAAAGGTGCAGCAAAGTATGTTGCAGTATTCTTTAAGTATTTTTTATCAAATTTAATTTTAATTCATCAAAAAAGTAAGATTTTTTGATCAATTTATATTTGAATTTCACAACGCCATACTTTTCTGCCGTTGTAATTCATTTTAATAAAGTACATTTATACTTTGAATTGTGCAGTTACCAAATGGCGCTTCAAAATGGAAAGTCATTCTTGTCTAGTATGATGTAAAAAATATATGTGCAAAAACATAATTGATTTTCAATTCTAATGATGAGACTAAACAAGTTCCAATTGGAGAAAAAAATAAATTTTGACAAACCAACTAAATAAAAAAAAAGTATTATTGAGGAATTGAGATTGAGATACTGACCAAATATTTGTTTTTAAATGTATTTTTAAAGGTCAAAATAATTTTTTTAAAGCATTTTTTTTAACTGATGTATAATGCAATTAATTCTGATCAGTAATACATAAAATACTGACCATTAAAATTGAATTGAAATTTTTTTGATTATTTTATTCATATTTTTAAGAAATAAAAAATATTTCGACATGAATAAATTTAAAATGTTCAAATTAAAAATTTAAAGTAAGTTTAAATTAAAAAAAAAAATAATGAATTAATAATTGAAATCATGAATAAATTAAAACTGATTGAACTGGCTTTAGAGGATGTTGTAGTTGTTTTTACTTGTGATGTGGTCGTAGTTGTTTGTACTTGTGATGTGGTCACATCTTTATCCACCATTAAACTAAATGAATCACTTAAGCTTCCTACAAAAAGACTAAATTTTCCTTGTTCAACAACACGTTGATTATTTGTGTTTATAAATGACAAATCATCAGAGTTAATATTAAACTTAACATCAACACTTTCACCTATTTTCAGTGAAACTTTCTCAAATCCTTTCAATTGCCTTACTGGCCTAGTCACACTAGCGTATTCATCATTTAAAAACAGCAAAACACTCTCTTTACCATCCATTTGACCACTATTCTTTACATTTACACTAATTGTCAACGACTCTTGAAGTCCAATTGATTTTGTACTCAATCTCAAATTCGAATACTCAAACTTGGTATAACTTAGACCATGACCAAAAGTATATAATTTGTTTGCATCATAAACTTCCATAGGCTTATAGTCATATGTTGTGATACCATTAACATTTAATGGATAAGAAACCGAGAGTCTGGCATTTGGATTGTATTTTCCAAATAAAATTTCGGCAATTGCTATACTGCCTTTTTCTCCTGGCAAAAATCCAATCAGAACTGCACTTGATCTTTGAGCAATTGTTGTGATTATTCTTGGTCTACCACCAATGTAAACCAAAACAACTGGTTTGTTCAATTCCAACAAACGATCGGCCAATACTTGCTGTGACTCGCTCAACATTAGATTATCTATATTTCCGAAGCCTTCACAATAGCTGTCTTCTCCAATTGTGAGTATTATTATATCAGCATTTTTGGCTTTTGCCACTGTTTCATCTAAATTGGTCAATTGATCAAAATTAGCTCCTTGTGAGTACTCACTATTATTCGGAGTTAGTTTGTTGACTTCTTCAAAAATAGTCGTCTTTTTTTGTGTACCAAAATTGACAAAAAGCTCTTCGACACTTCCTTGCCAAACATAGGACCATCCACCATTCAACACTCTCAAAACATTTCCTGTAGGGCCAGCAACTAGTATTTTTTTGTTCTCATCTGCATTTAGAGGCAGTGTTCCATCATTTTTAGTTAGAACAATTGTTTCACGAGCTGCCTCAACATTTGTGTTGTGCGATTCCATTGTTCCTATTTTATTTAAATCTTCTGCAAATGGTTGCGAATTTTCAAAAAGTCCCAGATCATTTTTTACCTTTAGAATGCGTCTTGTTGCATCGTCAACTCGTGCAGAGAATTTTGCATCTTTTTTTGCCAAGTTAACACAATAATCAGCAAAGCTGTAGTCATATGGAACCATGCTCATGTCCAAACCTGCCATCACTGCAATTCGCACAGCTTCCTCATCGTTTTCTGCCAATTTGTCTCTGTAGTGCAGTCTTTTGATGTCTTCCCAGTCCGAAACAACAAAGCCAGAGAAATTAAGTTCACCCTTGAGTATTTCTGTTAAATAGTGATAATTAGCATGTCCAGGTATTCCGTTAACTTCTCCTGAATTGACCATAACAGTTGGTGATCCAGCAGCAATAGCTTTTTCAAAAGGAGGCAGAAAGACTTCTCTAAGCATATTTTCCGGAATATAAGCCGGTGTGCGGTCTTTTCCATTAAATGGAAGACTATAGCCGATGTAATGTTTGAGACAGGTGGCAACTTTGGTGCGATTTTTTATATCATTTCCTTGACTGCCCTGAATGAAAGCTTCGCCCATTTTTCCAACTAAATAGGGATCTTCTCCATAAGTTTCAAAAAGCCTAGGCCAAATAGGCTGTCTGCCCACATCAAGAACAGGATTAAAGTTCCATGGAATTCCCACAGCACGAGTTTCAATGGATACAATTTCGGCAATTTTTTTTGCCACTTCTGAATTGAAACTGCCAGCCAAAGAAATGGCATGAGGGAAAAGAATTGATTCTTGAATGTAATGAGCACCGTGTATCGAGTCTATTCCGTAAATTATTGGAATTTTGTTTTTGGTTTGTTGGGCCACATTTTGAACAGTTTTGATTGCTTTTTGCCAAGTTGAGCTCTTCTGGGCTATATTATAAGGCGCATTCAAAATAGAGCCAATATGTTTTTGTTTAATTGCATACTCCAATTTGGTTATGTCTATAGGATTTTCATCATAGTCTGTTTGGTCACCACTTTTTTGAATCACATCAAAATTGATTTGAGTCATTTGGCCACATTTTTCCTCAATGGTCATTGATTTCAATAGTTTGTCTATGTCAACAGCTCCATTAGCAAGTGTACATGATAGAATTAGTGCTACAAGAACAAAATACATTTTTCAATTTCTTAATTTTATTTGACAATTTTTTTTTCCTTTAATAGGCAATTTTATCTCTATTAATTTTAATATCTCATTTAATATAATCTCTGATATTTGTTTTTTAAAATACAAAGTAATAAAACTAATTCTGAAAATTAATCAAGGTATTGTCTTGGTATTGGCATTCTAAATTTAGAAGAGTCCAAAGAGCATTTTTTATCTAATATATTTTATCTTAATTAATATATCGTTTAATTATGTTTTAATTGATATTGGATTTTTAAAATACAAAGTGATAAAACTTATTCTGAAAATTAATCAAGGTATTGTCTTGATCTTGCAAGCTTGTTAAATTAAAGTCTAAAGTAAATTTTCTAAATTGATGAATTAAAAAAATCATACTTTATCTAAATAAATTAGGTTGTATAACAGTTAAAAGATACTTTTTTACGTAATTTTTATTCAAATTGTTATACTAGAAGACACTCAAATAAGAATTTTCAAAATTTTGACAATAAAAAAAATTCTAATTGAATAAATAAAATAAATTCTAATTGACCGAATTTGTCCAAATTTTGTACAAACCTTTAATAGACTTAAAAAATTAATAAAATTAAAAAATTCAGTTATTTCATGGCTTACTAAAAGAAAAGACCACCTAGAAAAAAATTACCTATAATTAGTGCTAAACAATTTAGTATTATTATCAATGATACACCTAAAAGAGATAAATCAAAAATTTTATCAATTTAGTAGTAGTATTAGTAGTTTTGACTGTAGCTGGCTTGCCAGCGAGTGTGCTGATAAGGCACACTAAGACAGCTGATGTGATTGATTGCTGCTCATCCAGCAATCAATGCCTGCTTTAAAGCTGTTAACATTGGGGGCTTCAACTAATTCATTTAGCAGCGAGTTCCATATATTAGCGGTTGAAAAAAAAGTTATCTCTATGTTGGAGCCTCGAAATTTCTTTGTGATATTTGAGGCAGTGACCTCTTCCTTGGTTTTTTGTGACATTAAAATTGTTGCTTTTTTCAACCAATTCCATTCCATGCATTTACTTGTATAATTGAATTAGATCACCTCTTTTTCTTCTTTCCACCAGATTTGGAATGTTCAAAGCCTTCAATCTGCTTTCATACAGTTTGTTTCTAATTGAAGATACAAATTTCGAAGCTCTGCGTTGAATCCTTTCAACATTCTCACAGTCAGACTTAAGAATTGGAGACCATACAGGCACCGCAAATTCCAAAAGGAGACGAACAAAAGTTAAATACAAAGATCTTAATAACTTACAATCAACATATGATGCGACCTAACATTTGATTTGCTTTGTTTGTAGCCTCTATCACTTGATTTTTCCATTTAAGATTTGTATTGAAAATAACTCCAAGATCTCTTTCGGTTTCTGACGTTGCTAACTGCTTACCATTAATAAAATAAGGAAATTCTTTGTTTTTATGACCATAATGCATAACCACACATTTTGATGTGTTGAAGAGATGTAGCCAATCTTGAGTCCACTTGAAAATTAAATCTAAGTCTGATTGTATTTTCGCGGCGCTTATTTCTAATACCGTCTGCGAGGAAATTTTAGTATCATCTGCATACAATTCTCTATTCCTTTAGGTAGATCATTGATATACAAAACGAACAATAGTGGACCAATCACTGACCCTTGTGGTACACCGCTAAAAATCTCAACCCAATCCGACAAAATTTCACCTTGAATAACTCGTTGTCTTCTATTTTTCAAGAAAGCTTCAATCCATTTTAGTGTCAGACCATCAAAGCCATACCCTTTCAATTAAGCTATTAGTCTTCTGTACGGAACAGTATCAAATGCTTTTGCAAAATTTGGCAGAATCACAACAACAGAAATACTTTTATCTAGACTCATTGAGATGAAATCTAGAGTTTCCAGAAGATTAGATGTACATGACTTTTTCATGACAAATCCATGGTGTTCTTAAGATATAATATTATTCTTATAAAGAAAGTCTTTCATTTTGGTTCTTATTAGGCTTTCCATAATTTTGCAAGGAATTGAAGTTAAAGACACAGGACGATAATTGCTTGCCGTTGATTTATCACCTTTTTTTATACAGTGGAGTAATATTTGCTGATCTGAATTGTATTGGAAGCTGATTTTTCGATAAAGATACGCTGAAAATCAAAGTAAAGGGATCAGTAAAGGCTTCTGCACAGTTTTTAAGCAATAACGATGAAGCTTGTCTGCACCACATGATTTATTTTGATTCAGGTCTTGTAATTTATTTTAAACCATTTCATAACTAATGTCATTTGGCTCAATGTCAATATATTCTGACCAGTTTTCATTAAATTCAACTTCAAAAGAGGAAGCTCACCATCTTGTTCCAAAACAAAAAAAAAAAACGTTAAAGGATACAATTTGTACAGAAAGGACAGAAGTGATGGACGCAGAGGCGGTGGTGTATGTCTATACATTGATGAAAAAATCGACTCATTTGAATTAAATTATACAGGTTTTAATTTAAGTAAAATAGAACAAATTTGGGTAGTAGTTGATTTTAACTGTGAAAAGTATTTAGTTAGCTGTCTTTATAGGCCAAACGATTTTGTTGATATGGACGATTTCGATTTAGTCTTCAAACAAGCTAAAGACTTTTTGGATGAAAGAGGTTTTAAAGATCTTCTAATAATGGGTGACTTTAACTTTCTATCAATCATCTGGTCAAATGGCTGTGTATCAGAAATCTTAAACGAAAATGGACTCGAACATAAATTCAGAGAGACGCTAAGCGACACTTTTCTATATCAGCATGTAAATATCCCAACTTTTCAAATGTCAAACGAAAAAGCTGTCAACACTTTAGATTTGATTTTCACGACTCAGCCGGGCAGTGTGTATGCAATCGATACAAAATTTGTTCTTGGCAACATTAATAAAGGACATCTGGTTATCTTTTTCAATTTTGTTCTCAAAAACAAGGTTAGTAAGGAATCATATACCTGTAAAAAATTTATTTATAATAAATCTGACTTTGAAAGAATTTCTCATTTTCTATCAAATATTGATTGGGTGCACTTATTTGAGAATTTAAATATTCAGGAAATGTACAATGAGTTAATTTTCTATGTCAGCGAATCAAGTAATCGATTTATCCCAGTGACGGATGGCTCCAATTCTGAAATGAGAGAATTGAATTCTGAAATGAGACCATAAATTATCATAAAAATAAAATAAAATAAATTTTTTATTAAAAATTAGTTAAATTAATTCTTTAAGAAAAATTTAAAAATAAAAAATTTATTTTATTTTATTTTTATGATAATTTATGGTCTCATTTATGTATCTTTATCGAAAAATCAGCTTCCAATACAATTCAGATCAGCAAATATTACTCCACTGTATAAAAAAAGGTGATAAATCAACGGCAAGCAATTATCGTCCTGTGTCTTTAACTTCAATTCCTTGCAAAATTATGGAAAGCCTAATAAGAACCAAAATGAAAGACTTTCTTTATAAGAATAATATTATATCTTAAGAACACCATGGATTTGTCATGAAAAAGTCATGTACATCTAATCTTCTGGAAACTCTAGATTTCATCTCAATGAGTCTAGATAAAAGTATTTCTGTTGTTGTGATTCTGCCAAATTTTGCAAAAGCATTTGATACTGTTCCGTACAGAAGACTAATAGCTTAATTGAAAGGGTATGGCTTTGATGGTCTGACACTAAAATGGATTGAAGCTTTCTTGAAAAATAGAAGACAACGAGTTATTCAAGGTGAAATTTTGTCGGATTGGGTTGAGATTTTTAGCGGTGTACCACAAGGGTCAGTGATTGGTCCACTATTGTTCGTTTTGTATATCAATGATCTACCTAAAGGAATAGAGAATTGTATGCAGATGATACTAAAATTTCCTCGCAGACGGTATTAGAAATAAGCGCCGCGAAAATACAATCAGACTTAGATTTAATTTTCAAGTGGACTCAAGATTGGCTACATCTCTTCAACACATCAAAATGTGTGGTTATGCATTATGGTCATAAAAACAAAGAATTTCCTTATTTTATTAATGGTAAGCAGTTAGCAACGTCAGAAACCGAAAGAGATCTTGGAGTTATTTTCAATACAAATCTTAAATGGAAAAATCAAGTGATAGAGGCTACAAACAAAGCAAATCAAATGTTAGGTCGCATCATATGTTGATTGTAAGTTATTAAGATCTTTGTATTTAACTTTTGTTCGTCTCCTTTTGGAATTTGCGGTGCCTGTATGGTCTCCAATTCTTAAGTCTGACTGTGAGAATGTTGAAAGGATTCAACGCAGAGCTTCGAAATTTGTATCTTCAATTAGAAACAAACTGTATGAAAGCAGATTGAAGGCTTTGAACATTCCAAATCTGGTGGAAAGAAGAAAAAGAGGTGATCTAATTCAATTATACAAGTAAATGCATGGAATGGAATTGGTTGAAAAAAGCAACAATTTTAATGTCACAAAAAACCAAGGAAGAGGTCACTGCCTCAAATATCACAAAGAAATTTCGAGGCTCCAACATAGAGATAACTTTTTTTTCAACCGCTAATATATGGAACTCGCTGCTAAATGAATTAGTTGAAGCCCCCAATGTTAACAGCTTTAAAGCAGGCATTGATTGCTGGATGAGCAGCAATCAATCACATCAGCTGTCTTAGTGTGCCTTATCAGCACACTCGCTGGCAAGCCAGCTACAGTCAAAACTACTAATACTACTACTAAATTGATAAAATTTTTGATTTATCTCTTTTAGGTGTATCATTGATAATAATACTAAATTGTTTAGCACTAATTATAGGTAATTTTTTTCTAGGTGGTCTTTTCTTTTAGTAAGCCATGAAATAACTGAATTTTTTAATTTTATTAATTTTTTAAGTCTATTAAAGGTTTGTACAAAATTTGGACAAATTCGGTCAATTAGAATTTATTTTATTTATTCAATTAGAATTTTTTTTATTGTCAAAATTTTGAAAATTCTTATTTGAGTGTCTTCTAGTATAACAATTTGAATAAAAATTACGTAAAAAAGTATCTTTTAACTGTTATACAACCTAATTTATTTAGATAAAGTATGATTTTTTTAATTCATCAATTTAGAAAATTTACTTTAGACTTTAATTTAACAAGCTTGCAAGATCAAGACAATACCTTGATTAATTTTCAGAATAAGTTTTATCACTTTGTATTTTAAAAATCCAATATCAATTAAAACATAATTAAACGATATATTAATTAAGATAAAATATATTAGATAAAAAATGCTCTTTGGACTCTTCTAAATTTAGAATGCCAATACCAAGACAATACCTTGATTAATTTTCAGAATTAGTTTTATTACTTTGTATTTTAAAAAACAAATATCAGAGATTATATTAAATGAGATATTAAAATTAATAGAGATAAAATTGCCTATTAAAGGAAAAAAAAATTGTCAAATAAAATTAAGAAATTGAAAAATGTATTTTGTTCTTGTAGCACTAATTCTATCATGTACACTTGCTAATGGAGCTGTTGACATAGACAAACTATTGAAATCAATGACCATTGAGGAAAAATGTGGCCAAATGACTCAAATCAATTTTGATGTGATTCAAAAAAGTGGTGACCAAACAGACTATGATGAAAATCCTATAGACATAACCAAATTGGAGTATGCAATTAAACAAAAACATATTGGCTCTATTTTGAATGCGCCTTATAATATAGCCCAGAAGAGCTCAACTTGGCAAAAAGCAATCAAAACTGTTCAAAATGTGGCCCAACAAACCAAAAACAAAATTCCAATAATTTACGGAATAGACTCGATACACGGTGCTCATTACATTCAAGAATCAATTCTTTTCCCTCATGCCATTTCTTTGGCTGGCAGTTTCAATTCAGAAGTGGCAAAAAAAATTGCCGAAATTGTATCCATTGAAACTCGTGCTGTGGGAATTCCATGGAACTTTAATCCTGTTCTTGATGTGGGCAGACAGCCTATTTGGCCTAGGCTTTTTGAAACTTATGGAGAAGATCCCTATTTAGTTGGAAAAATGGGCGAAGCTTTCATTCAGGGCAGTCAAGGAAATGATATAAAAAATCGCACCAAAGTTGCCACCTGTCTCAAACATTACATCGGCTATAGTCTTCCATTTAATGGAAAAGACCGCACACCGGCTTATATTCCGGAAAATATGCTTAGAGAAGTCTTTCTGCCTCCTTTTGAAAAAGCTATTGCTGCTGGATCACCAACTGTTATGGTCAATTCAGGAGAAGTTAACGGAATACCTGGACATGCTAATTATCACTATTTAACAGAAATACTCAAGGGTGAACTTAATTTCTCTGGCTTTGTTGTTTCGGACTGGGAAGACATCAAAAGACTGCACTACAGAGACAAATTGGCAGAAAACGATGAGGATAATAGAACAAATTTGGGTAGTAGTTGATTTTAACTGTGAAAAGTATTTAGTTAGCTGTCTTTATAGGCCAAACGATTTTGTTGATATGGACGATTTCGATTTAGTCTTCAAACAAGCTAAAGACTTTTTGGATGAAAGAGGTTTTAAAGATCTTCTAATAATGGGTGACTTTAACTTTCTATCAATCATCTGGTCAAATGGCTGTGTATCAGAAATCTTAAACGAAAATGGACTCGAACATAAATTCAGAGAGACGCTAAGCGACACTTTTCTATATCAGCATGTAAATATCCCAACTTTTCAAATGTCAAACGAAAAAGCTGTCAACACTTTAGATTTGATTTTCACGACTCAGCCGGGCAGTGTGTATGCAATCGATACAAAATTTGTTCTTGGCAACATTAATAAAGGACATCTGGTTATCTTTTTCAATTTTGTTCTCAAAAACAAGGTTAGTAAGGAATCATATACCTGTAAAAAATTTATTTATAATAAATCTGACTTTGAAAGAATTTCTCATTTTCTATCAAATATTGATTGGGTGCACTTATTTGAGAATTTAAATATTCAGGAAATGTACAATGAGTTAATTTTCTATGTCAGCGAATCAAGTAATCGATTTATCCCAGTGACGGATGGCTCCAATTCTGAAATGAGAGAATTGAATTCTGAAATGAGACCATAAATTATCATAAAAATAAAATAAAATAAATTTTTTATTTTTAAATTTTTCTTAAAGAATTAATTTAACTAATTTTTAATAAAAAATTTATTTTATTTTATTTTTATGATAATTTATGGTCTCATTTCAGAATTCAATTCTCTCATTTCAGAATTGGAGCCATCCGTCACTGGGATAAATCGATTACTTGATTCGCTGACATAGAAAATTAACTCATTGTACATTTCCTGAATATTTAAATTCTCAAATAAGTGCACCCAATCAATATTTGATAGAAAATGAGAAATTCTTTCAAAGTCAGATTTATTATAAATAAATTTTTTACAGGTATATGATTCCTTACTAACCTTGTTTTTGAGAACAAAATTGAAAAAGATAACCAGATGTCCTTTATTAATGTTGCCAAGAACAAATTTTGTATCGATTGCATACACACTGCCCGGCTGAGTCGTGAAAATCAAATCTAAAGTGTTGACAGCTTTTTCGTTTGACATTTGAAAAGTTGGGATATTTACATGCTGATATAGAAAAGTGTCGCTTAGCGTCTCTCTGAATTTATGTTCGAGTCCATTTTCGTTTAAGATTTCTGATACACAGCCATTTGACCAGATGATTGATAGAAAGTTAAAGTCACCCATTATTAGAAGATCTTTAAAACCTCTTTCATCCAAAAAGTCTTTAGCTTGTTTGAAGACTAAATCGAAATCGTCCATATCAACAAAATCGTTCGGCCTATAAAGACAGCTAACTAAATACTTTTCACAGTTAAAATCAACTACTACCCAAATTTGTTCTATTTTACTTAAATTAAAACCTGTATAATTTAATTCAAATGAGTCGATTTTTTCATCAATGTATAGACATACACCACCGCCTCTGCGTCCATCACTCCTGTCCTTTCTGTTCAAATTGTATCCTTTAACGTTTTTTTGATTGTAATTGAGATGCTCCTGAACCAAGTCTCACTTACTGCTTCAATTTGTGGGCTAATGTTTCAATAACAACACTGAATTCATCTAGTTTATTGTCCAAAGAAGTAGCATTCAAATACATGCCTTTTAAAGATTCGAGACTATCTACACATGATGACGCTTCTGATGAACGATAATTGCTTCTTGAATTTGACGATCTGATTTCCACGGATGCCATATCGAAAGGGCGAGTCTTGTGAAAGACCATTATTTGCTTCGTTTCTTTGTTTCTCAATTCATAGTCTAAAGCTCTTTCGGTTTCAGTCAAATCTGGACTTAGATAAACATATTTGAAAATATTTGAATCTCTCAACTTTTTCGCTGCTTGGAGTAGTGGATTTCTGTTTGCTTCTTCTTTGAGTTCTACTAGAATTGGTCCTGGTTTACTTTGGTCTTTAGATCTCAAACGTCTCGAATACGCTGGCTTGACATCACTTTTTCCAATAGTGGATAGAATTTCATTGATTTTGCTTCATCTTCTGCTCTCTTGTCTGCTAAAATCTCTTTCTTTGATTCTGGCACACCGTTAGTAGTCACATTTTTTTTTCTTCTATTTCTTTCATTCATTTCGCTAATGGTTGCATTTTCTACAGCTATCTGATCCGCTGATTTTTTTGCATTTTTTGTTCCTTGTTTTACCATTTGAATCAGCTGACAACTGTTGTTGGATGAGTTTGCTGTTTTATTTGCTGCTGTCAATTCAGATTTCAGTTTATTTATTTCAATGTCTTTCTCCTTTTCTCTTTCTTCTAGAAGTTTCACATGATTTGAAAGCTCGAAGACGAATTTCGAAATATTGCCACACCATTCATGCAAAGTTTTCGAGTGCCCAGATACAGCACCCTGTATCAAGAACAACAAAAAAAAAAGTTTCAAGCAAAAAATTGGAGTCCATTTGACATAACTGCGTGCTTTTTATTTTGACTCACTTGTGCTTTTCTTTTCCTGACTTTTGGCTTACGTGTGCTTATTTTCTAGTAAAGTTTTTTTTTCTTTTTGATATTTTGAAATTTCAATTCAACATGGTTAATGAAAACCAAGATCCTCTAGATCTCGTCGGAATCTGGCCAACACTTGGACAGGGATCTCACTCGGAAATTACAAAAACTATGTTCTACTGGATAAAGAATCTTTGTACATCGGTAAAATCGCTTAAAAACAAAGTGGAAACACTCGAAACGAAAGTTGTTGAACTTGAAAACGAAAACAAAGAATTAACTGACAAACTAACTAATTCTCAAACCACTCGGCCGGCTCTAGACTGGAGCAAAGTGTTCGAGAAAAACGCTAAAAACACATGTGAAGACGTAATGATTATTGCTAAAGTGGCACGTGAAATAAAATCGAAAGAGAGCAAAGGAAACAACATAATCATTAGCGGTCTAAACGAACTTGAAGAAGGCACTGAGGACGAAAAAAGTAAGCATGACGAAGGCGAAGTTGGTAAAGTGTTAAACATACTTGGGATAGCTAGAAGTAGAGTGAAAAGAAGGATAAGAATTAAGAAAGCAAAGAAAGATAACAAACCTGAACTAGTACTGTTAGAGTTTGAGGATATGTCGTACCAAGAACAAGCGTTAAGAAGTGCTAAACTTCTAAAAGATAGTGCTGACTTTAAAAACATCTATATAAACAGAGACTTAACAAGAAATGAACTGGAAGAAGCGAAGGAACGAAGAAACATAATCAAAGAAAGAAATGATAAACTTGAGAATGGTGAAGGAAAGTTAAAATATGGGATTCATGGTGCGAAAGAGTTTTATTGGGGCGACAGGTTCAGTAACATTGTACGGATCGATAGACATACAAAAAGAATAATATAGCAACAAAAATATCTCAAGCCAACAAACCTTTGACAAAGGCAACAACCTTACTCACAGCCACACATGCATTCACTACCACAACCAAATCCAAGTTCGAAAAAACAAACAAACTTCAAAGAAAACACAAACGCACTACAATTTGCCGAATCAGCCTCTAATCTGAATAATCAAGACTCAACTGTCCCAAGAAGACCTCCTAGTGAGTCGTTGATCAGCCTGAACCCTACCAAAAAATCTGAGCACACAATCCCAAATGCCCGCAATGTCAGTGGTATTTGTATAATTGATCAGAGTGATAATTTGGAACCAAAAGCAAATTGGGAGCATGACTATGGTTTGGCAGTGACAGGATTCGACACTATTTTGACGTTCCACGATTTGTCATCGCTTAATGAAACAAAATGGGTAAACGACAACATAATTGATTTTTATTTTAATCTTATTATTTCTCTTTCTACTTCTGAAAAATTTTTTTTCTCATTCTCAGCATCTCTTTTCTCTTTATATGTCAAAAATGGAAATAACAGACTAAAGCTCAATAAAGTAAGTAAATACAATTTTATTATAATTCCAACTTGTTTTATGAATCACTGGCGACTAATAATTCTGGATTTCTCAAAATCAACAATAATCTTATATGACTCTCTAGGAATAAACAGCAACACTTATTATCAGGAGGTAAACAAATTTTTAACATTAATACTTAAGGATCTTAACCTGATCATAGATAACTGGTGTTACTCTAATGTTTCTTTTCCAATTCAGACAAACCTCTATGACTGTGGTATTTTCATTTGTCTTTTTTTTCGATATTTTATCCATAGTGCCCAATTGACCTTTAAACAGGATCAAGTAGATGCCTTTCGTAAGCTAATTTTTCATGAAATTATCTCTAAAAGTCTTCTCTCTATTAAAGGAATCGATAATTTATTTACTACCCCATGTTCTTAATGACTAGATACAGAAAAATTAAATCTATCATCAAGATTAATTAGTTCCGACTTTGTTAACGATCTTATAGAAGTAACTAAAGCGACAGGTAATTTTTCTATTCTCCATTTCAATTTTAACAGATTTTTTAATAAAAAAGACCAAATATTCTCAGTCCTTAACTTAAGAATTTTTGATATAGTGATGCTCAATGAAACATTTCTTAATGATTTTATCCATCCTTTATCCTCTCTTAAACATTCTTTCTACAATATCATACGTTTCGATAGAGAAAATGAAGAAGGTGGAGGTGTTCTCGTCTATGTTCGATACGAATACTCTATAAGGAAAACAAAAATTTTACCATCAATTGAAGGTATTTATCTGCAAATTTACTTAAAAAAAACATGCTTTAATTTTCTCTCATGCTATAAAGCTCCAAACAGATATATTAATGATAGTGATTATCTAGATAAAATTGGAAATTTCCTCTTAACCATAAACATCGAAGATCCCCTTTTTCTTGTTGGAGATTTTAATATAGATTCTTTAAAGAAAAATGAAATCTTAAAAAGTTTTCTTTCAAGTTATGGACTTAAAAACTTCGTTTTAGGTCCAACTAGAGTCACAACCAAATTTTTTCAGAAAGAAAATAAATTCATAACAAGTGTTTCTCAAATAGATCTCGTACTGCATAACCAAAATCTAATAAAATCGACTTCATCCATTGATAATTCTATAAGTGATCATAGAATGTTAGTTATCACACTAAATATTTCCTCAATAAAAAGCAACTCCGTTTACAGATCTGTTAGAAGTCTTTCTGAGAATAATCTTTATAAAATCTCAGAGAAAATCTCTCATCATGACTTCAAATCTCAATCTTTTATTTCTTTATCTTCATTTGATCTACCTAATGATAAATGGAACTTCCTAAAGAACTCAATTTTAAGTATAGTAGATTCAATAGCACCAATTAAAAAAGTTAAAATAGATAATAAAAATTCTTTTAGCCCATGGTCAGATAATGAAATTAATTCTCTTTCTAAAACACGGGATGGTTTTTATAAGTATTGGAAAAACACACATATTTATCATATGTAGAAGCAAAGAAACGAATAAAAACTTTGACTGAACAAAAATTAATCCTTTATTTCAAAGATAAAAAATTAAATGATTTTCAAAATTCCAAAAAATTTTATGAATTCTATAGATCAACAATAAAATTAAAGTCTGACAAGCAAAACAGTATCATTCCGAACTTCATTATAAATGGTAATAACTCCGCATCTGAGACCTCAGAAATTAGCAAGCTATTAAATCATTTTTTCACCGATATTAAATCAAATTCAGTATCTGATTTATTGACCTGTACAACTTCCATAAATGAAACATTTAATGAACTTTCTCACATGTGTCCCTTTAGTAAATTAAAAAAAAAAACTTTTGATTTTCATTTAATATCGGTCGATTCTGTTGTTAAATTGATTAGCAATTTGAACCCCAACAATGGTCCTGGAATATCAGACATTTCTGTCAAAATATTTAAAAATTCAGCAGTAATTCTTGGTCCAGTGTTAACTGAACTTATCAATGATTGTATCACTAATTGCAGAGTGCCTGATGAATGGAAATGCGCAATAGTAACAGCTATATACAAAAATAAAGGTCCAATTGAAATCATCAACAACTACAGAGGTATTTCCGTTCTACCTGTAATATCAAAAATTTTTGAAAAGATTATAGCATCACAAATATCTCTATACTTGAACACAAATAAAATTCTTTTTCCATGCCAGTATGGATTCCGCGAAGATCACTCCTGTGAAACGGCCTTGCATGAACTTATTTCAGAAATAAACGCATCACGTAACAAAAGATATATTACACTGCTCTTGTTTATTGACTTTCGCAAGGCTTTTGACTTGGTAGACCCAAATCTCTTACTTTGCAAATTAAAGAGAATTGGTTTTAGTGAAAACGCTCTTGATCTTATCAAAAATTATTTCTCTGGAAGAAAACAAGCGGTTTCCTTCGGTGGCACTCTTTCTGAATTTTCAAAAATAGACCTTGGAGTTCCACAGGGCAGTGTGTTAGGTCCTCTTTTCTTTTTAATTTTCATAAATGACCTAGCTTTCTTTATTAAAAATCACGGCATAAATTGTAAAATATTTGCTGATGATACCACTATCAATTTCTGTAGTTCAAATTTAAAGGATTTAATAGACAAATTCAAAAATTGCTTAGAACTAGTGTACAAATGGTGCTCGTTTAATCGTCTCGATATCAACTGGGATAAAACTAAAATAATGATTATCCATAACAAAAAAAACATAGTAATACCATCATATTTTTCTTTTAGATCATTCGAAATCGAGGTTGTACCTGAATTCAAGCTTTTAGGTGTTATAATAGATAATAAATTAAACTTTACTAGTCACGTTAACACTCTAAAAGCTACTATTAATAAAAAGCTAAACTCTATTAAGCAATTATTCTTTCTTTCAAAACCTGTAAAAATACAATTTTTTAAAACGTTCATCTTGCCCCACTTTGATTATTGTTTATCACTTACCATCTATTTCTCCAAACCAGCTATTCAATCTCTATCCAATTCATATTATATTTCGCTATTCAAATTGATTCACTTCAAAGCCCAAGTTAATTATCCTAATGATTTCAATACAATAAATAATAATCTTGAAATTCTAGGTCTTTACGGATTTCAACATAGGCTGATAATTAAGCTTTGCTGTTTTTCTTATAAGATTTTAAAGAACCCAGAATCGCCTCTTCCACTTAAAACTCAACTTATTGTGAACGAATCACTTAACAAACCATATAATTTAAGAAACAGCAGTAAATTGTATACTCCAGGAAGTCTAGGGTTTAATTCTTTTGGTGAATTAACATTTTCCTTCTTTTTTTCTAAATTCATTAACTCTTTCACACTGAAAGATCTAGATTTAAATCTATCTCTTTTTAGACAAAGGAAAATTAATAATGTAAATCTACACTTTATTGAGTTCATTAAAATGTTTCCCAAATTTGACATAGATTACATCTATAATTTTCTTAATTATGTAAAATACAAAAAAAATAATAGCCTAAAATAATGTCAAATCACCTTTATCTCTCCTTTTCTTTCTTCTTATTCTATTTGTACTATTTATTTATATTTAAATTTATAAATTAAAACAGTTTGATTTATACTTACAATTTATTTAATTTTTAATTTTTGTTTTTAATAAATGAGTGTGTTCACCATGTTCGCATGAAAGACTAATGTCTGCTTTGAACACATTGAAAAAAAAAAAAAAAAAAAAAAAATAATTTTTTCTTAGTTTATATAATAAAATTTAATAGTAATTAATAGTAATTAATTTAATTAAAGTTTAAGTCCCATGGACAAATTTAAATAAGAATTTAATAAATAATTAAAAATCTATTTTAAAATTAAGTAAAAAATTCAGCTTGTTATATACAAAAAAATGATTTAGATTATTTTTAATACAAAATTCAATTAAATAAAAATAGTACTTTATCGAGTCAGTTAGCCCAGAATTGCTAAATTCAAAGCACCATTCAATCAAAAGAACACTGAATGCTAAATCGTTTTCAGTGCAACTTATACGAGTCAAATCTTCCATTATTGATAGCTGTTTAATGAAAGAAGTATTTTCGCTATCAAATGTCTTATAATCTTTCCTTAAGTATTCAAATACATTTTTACATAATTGGTTATTGAAAATTTGTTTTAACAAAGAATATTTTATGTTTGTAATAAATCTGTTTAGTAGACTCCAATTTTAGTGTTTTGTTCAAAGGTTTAGTTTTTAGTGAGTCCAATAAATCGTTTTATTAAAATATCTTGCGGTATATCAAATTCTTTCAAATTCTTTTCATTAATGAAGATATTATCTAAAGATATCTAAAGATTGATTCTAAAGCAATAGTTTCCGTCCTCATTAGTTTTAGATTGCATCCAACACTATTTAGAGTGTAAAAACTCTTTTTAACTTTTTCATCTTATTTTCCACAGAATCATTTATTGATTTTTGACTTTCCAATAGGTAGGGAATTTAGCGGTGGTGAAGTTTGGAGCAAAAACTGTTGCAAAATATTTTTTATTAAATTAAACACTAGTTTTGTTTCAATTTTTAGCAATTATTTTAAAAATAAATTTTAAACATTTTTAAACATAATTTGTTAAACGTAAACAAAACCAAAAAATTTTAAAATTCTTTATATTTAAAAGGATAGATCGAATATTGATAAAAACAGTACTAAATGTTAAGTTTTTTTAACTTTTTTTTTTAAATTTTCAAAATTTTCAAAATTATCATTTAATTTTTTAATTTAAAAAAAAATTGCTTTGCTTTAAGTTTTTTTGCTCCAAACTTCACCGCTGCGGGAATTTAATAATATCTGTATAATATTCTCCACAGATAATTATTCATTTTTTCAATTAGTTTGTAGAAAAGTCCAGCACGCCATAGTTTATCAAATGTTTTACTGACATCAAGACTTATTAGATTTAATTAAGATCCTCCTTGGCGATAATGATTGACGACTTCATTTGCTAAAAAATAGCATTGTTTATATGAAATTTTTTTTTTCGAATCCAAATTGATTGCTATGTATGCCATCAAAAACATTTTATAATGAATATTCTCTTCTTTTTGCTGACGACTTGATCACATTCTACATTATTTGGTAAATAGGGAAACTTAAAAATAAGATAAACAATTGTTTAAATTAACTAATTTGAAAATGAGTAACAATATTTTGAAACCACAAAAGGAGTAAAATTCACCACAAATTCATATAAAATCATCACTAATTTATTAATATCGGATTGAAATAGACTGGTTTTGTAAATATAATGTGTTTGATATGGAATTTGAAAATAAACCCTTTAAATATGTAAAAGGTTAATTATTAATTAATATGAAGTTACGCTAGTTAATTGTACTTTTTTAAATAATTCGCTTTCATTTTCTCAAAGCCATTTTTCGAATTCGTTTAAGCATCTCATTTTTTAGATTTCCTTTTTACTCAATAATGTAGAATGTGATCAAGTAGTCAGCAAAAAGAAGAGAGTGTTCACTATTAAAATAAAAAAAATACAAACACATTGTTAAAAACAATTTTTATACAAATTCATTTAAAATAAATAAAAAATTGAAATATTTGTATTAGATTATTTTATTTTTTTCAAAATTTGTTCGCCTAAGCATTCCAAGTCGTGTTTGCCTTAGCACACGAATTTTTTTCTTGATCAGTCAACTTTAAAGCTGATGATGCCATCACACCTAAATCTCTCTCGCAATTAGTAACCTATGGTGTTACATTCCCATTCTCTCTTTTACAATGAGCTACAAACTTATGTCTTTCATTCATTCATTCTTCCAGTATCTGTCGATAGGTTCCATTCGGCTTCCTTTCCTGAAAATTGGTTTTATGTTGGCCCTTTTCCACTCCACTTTTGTTTATTCCTAAAAGACAGATGCGGATTGGCGGATCCGCATTTCGGTACCTAAAAGACGGATTTTTTGAATTGATATAGAGAGGGTATTTAAAATTTAAAATTTGATCTTCAGTTATTTTATTTTCTCAAATACAATTTGGATACAAATTCTAAATGAAAAAGATAATTTTTTTTAAACACTTGATAACAGTTCCTGTAAAGTAAGAAAACCTAAATTTTTGAGTATAGTCACTTTAAGACCCTGGGAACCTTATTGATATATTGCCAAATGAGATAAACATTTTTAGAGTGAAGTATACAAAAATATGTAATGAAATGTTTGTAAGAACTCAACTCAAAATCGAGTAAACTAGAAATGGAACAATTTTTAACCAAAGAAGACAAAAAGAAAATTTGGTGAGTTGAAAATTAAAAAAAGGGACAGATTATCAAAAATCAGAGGAAGAAAAGGAAAGAAGATAAAAAGGGCAATTCAGAGTCAAGAAGCAGCGTTTTTAATTTTTTTTAAATATAGTTAATTAAATAATTTTAAGTCAATTTAAAAATTGTTATCCTTTTATTTAAAAATTCAATATCAAACTAATAATCAAATTTAAATTGAATTAAAAATAATTATTTTTTTTTAATAAAAAACTTAATTTATAGATTTAGAAAATAATCATTTTCATTAACTCATCCAAATTTAAAATATTCAAGCTAGCTTTTTTCTACAATCTTCATTCAGATTTTTTCTTAATTTCAAAATAATTTTCCAAAATTTATTAAGTAAAAAAAAAAAAATTTCGTTGAAAAAAAAAATTAAATCTAATTTTAAAAATAATCTTTAAGTTTAGAAAGAAATATTAATTTTTAATTTTCAACTTTTAAACAAATATCTGAAAATTATCAAGCTGTTTAAATGTTTAAAAAAACCTATAATCAATATTTTTATTTCAAATATTTATTTAAATAACCACAAATAAATTAGAAGCATATTAATAAGTTTTTTTTTTCTTAAAAAATCAAAAGAAAAGTTACAAGTTGAAATTTAGTTAATTTCGTTGAAGGAAAATATGCGTATTTTTTTATTCATTTTTATTTTTTATAAAATTATTATTAATTCCAATACCATGATCTCCAATAGTAAGTTCATTGTGCTAAAAGGAAAATCACTTCGAAGTATTCCACTTCAAAATTTTAAAATCGTAGATATCAAAAACAAAAATAACCATATTTTATGTGCATCAAAATGCATGAAAGAACAAGAATGTAAAATGGCCTTCATTTATGAACTAAAATGCGTTTTGATAGATACTTGCTTGTCGGACTCATTTCTTTTAGAAGACAAAAAAAGCCAAATTTATCTGAAAGAAGATGCTTGTGTAAAAAATTACAGCAGTTTAAGAGGTATTTTCTTCCTGATTTTGATATTTAGTTATTCTAAAAATATTTAGAATACATGACAATTAGAAATAGTAACTATGCAGTTAATTCACTATTTGTTCTACCAACTGATACTTTGGCAATTGGTTTTGGTGATAACACAATTGAAATACTAACCAAGAATGGTATTCAATTATCGATTCAATTGTTGAGAAATCATTTAGATACAGTGAATACTTTTGCTGTTTTACCAAATGGTGATTTGGTAAGTGGTTCAAAAGATAAAACAATTAAAATATGGAATATTAATGACGGATCAGTTAAGAAGACACTAGAGAATCATTCAAATTGTGTCAGCTCGCTGGCTGTTCTAGAAAATGGTGATCTAGTAAGTGGTTCATGGGACAGAACAATTAAAATATGGAATGTTGTCGATGGTTCAGTAAAGAAAACACTGGAGGGCCATTCAGATTCAGTAAGTTCTCTAGTTGTTTTAAAAAGTGGTTTTTTGGCAAGTGGTTCATTTGATAACACAATTAAAATTTGGAATGTAACTGATGGTTTGGCTGTAAAAACACTTTTAAGCCATTCAAGTTATGTAAATGCGCTTGTGGTTCTGCTGAATGGTGATTTAGTAAGCAGCTCATCAGACAGTACCATTAAAATATGGAATCTAGATGATGAATCGGTTAAAAAAACATTGAATGGTCATTTATCTTCAGTGAATGCACTTGTTGCTTTGCCTAATGGCTATTTGGCAAGTGGTTCAGATGATAATACAGTAAAAATTTGGAAAGTCGAAGATGGATCGATTATAAAAACATTAAATGGTCATTCAAATAATATAAATGCGCTTGCTGTCTATTCAAATGGTGAATTAGTAAGTGGTTCAAGTGATTATGCAATTAAATTTTGGATTTAATTTTTTTTTGATAATTACAAAATTTTTTTATAAAATAATCATAATAAAACTTTAAATTATCCTTTGATAATTTTTTTTCTCTCAGTTTCATCTTACATTTTTAAAATTGAAGTTAATTTCAGTTTAAAGAAAATATTTATTCAGAAAATTAAAATTAAATATTTTCCAATTAATTATTTAACTAGGGTGTAGATCTTGCGACCTAAATAATAAGTTAGACTGATTTATTAAGTTTTTTTGTCAATCAATTGTTATTGAGTTCAATTCAATTAAAATATGAAATAAAAATGAAGCTGAAAAAAGACTCCAAGATTTAATTCAAGATAAATTTTTATCACAAATGGTATAAAAAATTATTATTAAACTGAAAAAAAAATGTCTAAATATAATTTAGTCTTCCTGTTAACTGCATAATCTCTGTGAAGTAAACCAAGTTTATTAATTAAAAAATATTAAAGATAAAAATTTGCTCCACGCTATTCAAAGGATAATAGGTAATCTCTTTTTCGATACCTTGAGCGACGGCTACGATCTGAAACTCACTACTCTGACGAATTGATATCCTTTACCGCAATTATCAATAACTCAAAAATTTTATCCGAATTTTATGATTAAAAGGGTCTAAACATGCTACCAATAACAGAATGTTCGAAAAATTGAAACACCAAACTAATTTTTGACTTAAATAGAAATTAAAATTTTTCATGGTTCTGTTCATTTTTTTAAATCATAAAATTTTATTATTTTTTTTTATTTTAAAACTTTGAAATTTAAAAATGGAATAAATGCAAATTAAATAAACTGGTTAAATTTTAAAATTAAACCAGTTTATAAAAATAATTAAAATTAAATTAAATACTCTTTTGGCTTTGACGAACCTTTGAAACGTGAAAACAATTTAAAAAAAATTTCTGGTTGATTTCACCAAAAATTTTTTGTTTGAAATGCTACTGCAAAGTTCACAAAAAGAAATAAAAAAAATTTTCTTTTAATTTATTCTGCTTATCAATTAATTGTATCTTTGGGATAATTTGGTATTTGAAAAATTTATCTTTTAAAATTTTAAGTTGTAAAGATTTATTTTTATTTAGGACTCATTTTGAATTTCAGCAAAATTTTAATTCTTTTTTCTTTGTATTTAATTATATAAATAAATCATATTTTTTTAATTATATAATACCATATGCGGCGTGAATTTCAAATGCAAATTGAACAAAAATTCGTAATATTTTGATAAATTAAAATTAAATTTAGTAAAAAATATTTAATAAAATACAACTTCAAAGTGTAGCATACTTTATTGCACCTTTATATCCAAAATAAAATACATAATTTTTGTTTTTTTAAAAAGAAGTTAAATATTCAATATTTTGTTCAATTTGTATTTGAATTTCACAATACCCTGCAAGCTCCCTTAATTTTTATTTATATGGTTCGCATTGAGCAAAAACAATGTTAGGTATTTCTAATAGAGATATATCAATTATTGAGTGTCAATTTAAAATTTGATATTCTTAATAAATTTATTCTGGTTGAAAACCATAAAAAGCGATTTAAAGATAAATTAATAATCTCTAAATAATTAAAATTTAATTAAAAAAAATCATTTTATTGTGAACCAGCAGTGGCACTTTTTTGGGCTTGAAGCTGAATTTGATACTTTTGAGTAAAAACATCCATGACGTCTTCTCTCACGAGCACTTTTTGCTGTAAAATCGGCTGCAATTGTTCCATCTGTTTTGCCAAAAACTGTATCTTTTTCTCAAAGTATTTTTTGGCATCTTCGACCGATTTTTTAACATAGTATCCTGTGCCAATATCAACCGTAACCTTTGAGTTTGAGATCAATTTACCTGGCACATAAAGCGATCCGGTCAACGGAACAAGCATATATTTTTTCTCCTCTACTTTCTTCAATTGTTCCAACGAGATGTCTGAGCTGACAAAGCTCTGCTGCACCATTTTTAGCCTTGACAACGATTCTTGCAGCACATTTACCTCTTGAGTCAGTTGGTTTTTTAGCTGGTCCAACTGCTGCAATGAAAGCTTTGTCAAATTAATTGCTTCGCCTTGGGCCTCTGGCTGTGAAGACATTTTTTTCTAAATTACAAATATTTTCTCAAGTTCAAAGGACCACTTCGGAAAATTAAGAATTTTTTTTAAATAAATATTTTTCAAACATTTTCTATAGCAATAAGTCTAATGAAAGCAGCATGTATTTTAGCCCAGCAAAAATTTTAAAAAAATAATATTCATATTTTATAGTCTCAAAATAAAGTTGGCAGAATTTTTGTAACAGTTTGACTAAGACTCAAAACTTGGTAGCACAAAAATGGAAGTTAGCTAAACGCTTTTGGGGCCTGTGTGTGAATTATGTAAAAAAAAAAGAAAAAAAAACATGATAAATATTAAAAATGATAAAATTTTAATTGTCATATGATTCTAATTTTAAGTCTAAAACTTAATTTTAAAGTTAGGATGCAAAAAAAATAAATAAGAATTGCTAATTCAGCGATAAAATCTGCTAATTTTTGCACTTTGATCCAAGTAGAGCTAAAATTGTTGTAGAACTTTAGATTTAAACAATTTAAAACAAAATAAAACACCTTTGAAGAGACATGGTACTTTTTTTTTCTTGCCGGAAATAAAAAAAATAAAAAAATTCTCCCTAAGAGCTTGTTTGGTTTTGGATCCAGTTGTGACATCGAATTTGAGCTGGACAGATCTGGAAAGAGAAAACAAATCGAGCTGAATGAAGACGGAAAAAAAACCAAGCAATACATTTACTATGATGGCGAAGACGTTGGCGGAACAGTCCACATCAAGCTAAAAAAGCCCGGCACCAAGATAGAGCACCAGGGCATCCGACTAGAGCTGATCGGCCAAGTAGAACTCTACTACGATCGCAGCAACCACCACATTTTCACCACACTGAGCAAATTTTTGTGCTACCCGGGCGAAATCAGCGAAAACCTTTCGGTGGACTTTAACTTTGCCGCGGTCGATAAACCGCACGAGTCCTACCACGGTGTCAATGTCAAACTGAGATACTTTCTCCGATTGACCATAATCAAGCGATTCTCAAACACAACCAAAGAAGAGGACATTTATGTGCACACATTGTCTGCTTATCCCGAGTCCAATAACAGCATCAAAATGGAAGTTGGCATCGAAGAGTGTCTGCACATTGAGTTTGAATACAACAAGTCAAAGTACCATCTAAAAGACGCCATCATTGGAAAGATTTACTTTTTGCTTGTGAGAATTAAAGTGAAGTATATGGAACTGGCCATAATAAAGCGGGAAATTATTGGCGACAATGCTCAGAATGAGACTGACACGGTGGTCAAATATGAGATAATGGATGGTGCGCCAGTCAAGGGCGAATCTATTCCAATTCGCCTGTTTTTGGGCGCCTATGACCTAACGCCGAGCATGAGAGATGTGCAGAAAAAGTTTTCGGTCAAGTACTACCTAAACTTGGTGCTGGTCGATGAGGAAGAGAGGCGCTATTTCAAACAGCAAGAGATTGTTTTGTGGAGAAAGGCGGACAAGTA
Source organism: Brachionus asplanchnoidis (assembly GCA_025491095.1). Taxonomy (NCBI): domain Eukaryota; kingdom Metazoa; phylum Rotifera; class Eurotatoria; order Ploima; family Brachionidae; genus Brachionus; species Brachionus asplanchnoidis. Next base: position 4,340,941 of record JAILYF010000006.1, read on the forward strand.
TAAATCGAAGCAGGAGAGAAGCGACCAAATGCAGGTGTACGAATCAGCTCAAGATCAGCTAAGAAACAAGCTTGAAAATCAGCACATTTCGGACAGGAAGAGAGACATTAAGGTTCGACATGATGAGAATGGAGACTTGTTGAACAATAGTGATGAGACAGACAATGAGGCGGACAGTGATGATAATAGAAATTCGCGCAAAAGTACCAGAAATGATTCCGATTAGCTTTGGTTAGAAGCGAACAAATTTTAAGCAAAGAATTTTAATTTTTTCTATCTCCAAAAGGATTTTGTGTAAAATTTTTGTTTGTTTTTTCTTTTTTTTTAAATAAAAATTAGACCAAGACTTTAGTTACACATGATTAGACTAGTCATTAACTAAAGATCAAATAAATTATTTATTCCATATTTTAAAGAGCTAATTTGAAAGCTGTTTTCCAAGTCTAGTTCTAGTTCATTTGCCCATTTTTTGTAGGATATTTTACTGAAATTATGTTTTTATTTTTTTTATCCTAACAAACTAAAAAGCTTTTTAAAAGAAGATGTGTTTTTTTTTCTGGCGAATTTTTTTTCCAAATAAAATTTTATTCGATTTGATTTTTTAATATTTATTATTTTTTTTAAATACCGTATTTCCTCAAATAAAAGAAAGTTCGGTCATCAAAGTGTTTCTTCTATTCGAACATTTTTTACTCTAAAAAAAGTAAAAGAAATTTATATATTGACTAAAATAAAAAAAAATTTATCCATTTTTTTCTTCTATTAGAGACAATAAAATACATGTTTTAGATGACAAATGACTGGCAAATTATCTTCTAAAGGAGACACAATTTCTTGAGAAAAACAACTCAAATAAAGGGAAATTTTAGACTCAAATACTAGCAAGTTTCTTCCATTTGTAGTTACTTCTATTTGATGATATACGGTGAATTTAGATAATAAACATCTCTTATTTAATAGAAAAATTCAAACAAATTGCATTATTTATTAGACTGTAAACTTTATTGAGCTTTAGTTTATTTTATTTTAATATAATAAAATGAAAATAGTTTAAATCAAATAAGTAAACTATAAAAAAAAATTTTAAATTTAAAAATTTTTTTTTTTTTTTTTTTATTATTGTTATTATTACATACCACAGTTACCATAGATGGGATCCTATTGTTTCCCATCTTAGCAAGTCTAGCTTGTTAGCTTGTTGTTACTTATATTTTTATTATTTATTAATATTTGACCTAAAAATTTAAATAGTTTTTTCTTATAGCAGTAATTTTTTATGTGTAAAGTGCAAGGAGCTACCATAGGTGACCTCCTAGTAGGCCACCTCCGCAAGCTAGTCTTGATGTAGCTTATATTTATTATTTATTATTAAATGAAGATGTTTTTTTTTTAATTTTATTCGATTTGATTTTTTAATTTTTTTTTTTAAATCGATTATTTATTGATTTGTAAATTTTATGAGCTTTAGTTTCTTTTAATAAAATTAAATGAGAATACTTAAAATTACTTTTACTTTTAAATTGTAAATTTTCTAAATAGGCTGTTTAAAAAATTAATAATGAAATATAATTAGAAAGTACATTATGGTTACATAATTTTTTTCTGTAAATTCAACTTATCAAAAAGCGATCATTAAAAAAGCTATTTTAAAATAAATGTGCCAACAATTTTTGTAATAATTTCATCCAGATTAATTATTAATTAAAAAATATTTTAATATAAAAATATTTAAGCTGTTATAAAACTAATTGATTAAACCTTAAAAAAAATCTTAAAATTACAAACTTGTCTAGTTTATAGGAGGACTGATGCTATCAGATGAAAAAATCAGTGACATTTTTTGCTACTTAAAAAATTCAAATGTTGAGCAAACATTAAACATTATTAGTCTTTGTTTATTTAATTTAATCCCTATAGATAAAAATAAAAAAAACTAAGATTTTAAGTAAAGAGCCAAGATTATATTATATAAATCAACTTTGAAGAATGCTTTAAAGAATTGAAGAATTCTAGGCAATTTAGAAATTAAAGGCTTAATCAATGAATTCTTTTACAAACAATAAGATTTAGATGACAAATGACTGGAAAATTTTATTTGAATTAGAGAAAATTTTTTTTCAAACTTTTTTTCACACACAATTTCAATTGTTGAAAATACACCAAAAAATATTATTTATTTTACAGAATCAAAATTGATTAAATACTCCATGATAATATAAAGAAAAACTTTTTTAGTAAAAGTAGGGGTTTAAAAGCTCCCTTTTTTTCGAGTGAACTTTTACAATGAAAACTATCCATCGTAAACAGTTAATTTGTCATTACCTTTTTGTTTATCCTTTTCTTCAAAATAAAATTTTTAAGTTTATTGATATTGTTATTTGTGTAATGTTTACGTTAGTACCCTTGAGCCCGTCTATCCGATCTCCCTCGTTAGGCGTATTGGAACATGTATTTATTAGTGTTGGACGCGGACAGAGCTAACCGGTCCAAAAACGGGCGGTTCATCGCGGTTGTTGGCCCGTTTATTTTGGCGGGCTAATTTTTAGCCCGTTTAATAACCGTTTAAAAATAAACGGGCGGTCCATGAAACCGTTCCAAATTTGGCGGGCGGACTCTGGCCCGTTTATTTTGGCGGTCTAATTTTTGGCCCGTTTAATAACCGTTTAAAAATAAATGGGCGTTGGTACTTTTTGGTCATAGTACTTTTTGGCCGTTGGAAGTTGTTGGTAATTGGTTGTTTGTCAACGTCCAATCAGCAATTACCAACAACCCCAAACTCCAAATACCAACTACCTACAACTTGTTTCAATTTATTTCTTATTTATTTATAAAATAAATAAGTTTTTTAAATAGAATTTTTTCCTAAATAAAATTTTTTTTTTAAATAAAATTTTTTTATTTTTTATTTTTTAAATGAAATTTTTTTTTTTTTTTTTTTAAATAAAATTTTTTCTTTTGTTTTTTTTTAAATAAAACTTTTTCTTTTGTTTTTTTTATTTTTTAAATAAAATTTTTTTTTTTTTTTTCTTTTTTTTAAATAAATTTTTTTTTTTTTATTTATTTAAATAAAATTTTTTTTTTATTTTTTTAAATAAAATTTTTTTCTTTTTTATTTTTTAAATGAAATTTTTTTTTTTTTATTTTTTAAATAAAATTTTTTCTTATGTTTTTTTTTTAAATAAAATTTTTTTCTTTTGTTTTCTTTTTAAAAAAAATTTTTTCCTTTTGAATTTTTTTTTTAAGATAAATTTTTTTAATTTTGTTTTTTTTTTTTTTAAATTTTTTTTTCTGTTTTTTTTATTTTTTAAATAATATTTTTTTTTTGTAGATTTTTTTTTCAATTCATAAAACAACTTTTTTTTTAAAAAATAAATATTTTAAAATAGCTTAATTTTTTATTTATTTCCTGTTTTTTGGCCGCCCGTTTATTTTGGCGGTCCAAAAATTAGACCGCCAAGTTGACCGGCAAAATTACCGCCCGCCAAAAAGCTGGCCGGTTTTTTGACCGCCCGTTTATTTTTAAACGGTTATTAAACGGGCTAAAAATTAGCCTGCCAAAATAAACGTGGCAGAGTCCGCCCGCCAAATTTGGAACGGTTTCATGGACCGCCCGTTTATTTTTAAACGGTTATTAAACGGGCCAAAAATTAGCCCGCCAAAATAAACGGGCCAGAGTCCGCCCGCCAAAATTGGGACGGTTAATACGGTCACGGTTTTTAAAATTTTTGGCCCGTTTACTGTCCGCTTGCACGCACACCAACACTAGTATTTATGCTCCATCTTAACTTTAACGCTCATGGTTAAGTTAATTAACTCCAGTGATATCGACAAAGATGTCGCCATATCACAATTTGAGTCTATGGCGACGAATATTATTGATCTAAAAAATTTAGAGATACTTCAGAATTATAATGAAAAAAGAAGTTTTCTTTTTTTTTCTTTTTTTTAACTTTGTCTATTTTTTTCAACCTTATTTTAAAATTTATTTTTTAAAACTAAAATTTTTTGTACAGTGCCGATTTGACAAGTAGATTTCTGGTAATTTTACATAAATTTACGTAAAATTCCTTTGTAAAAAAAGTGAACTTACATAATTTTACGTAAAAATTGGTAATAATGAAAAGGCCAAAAAAAGCTCAATTTTTTTAATTTTTCGTAATCTCCTAATAAATTTAAAAAAAAGTAGTTTCTATTTATTTGTTTATATTTTTACCAAAAGTTACATTATTTACTATTTTTTACTTATTTTTACGTAAATTTAGGCAAATAGAATTAAAATATAGTAAAAAAAGTATTTTTTGAAAAAAAATTAAGAAATTTTTATTTTTCCTAATAAACTTGCAGTCCGACCATTTTTATCCAACACTTTACCAATTACCTATAAAACAAAATAACATAAATTTTATCTATATAATTTTAAGAATTATTTACTGTCCTTAATCGACTTATATAATTATTAAATTTTTTTAAAATTAAAAAGTATGTAATATAATTTTATGCCCGAATAGAGTCAATTTTTTAAAACTTATTTATTGGATTTAAGGAAAATTAACGAAATATGTGCCAAAAGATTCAGCGTTTGATCTGGCCTTGGATAATTAACGTAAAATCCGAAAAATGCAAAAGAGGTATTTTACGAAAAATTACTTAAATTATAAGGATTTTACGATAATTTTGGTAAAATTCAAAAGGGCCAAAAATTTTTGAAAAAAATGTCTTTTTGTTCCAAAAATCGAAAATTTTTTTATAACGATTTTAAGAATAACTATTTTTAACTATAAATAACATTTTAAACTTTCTTAAATTTTAGATTTTTGGAAAAAAAAGACATTTTTTCAAAAATTTCTGGCCCTTTTGAATTTTACCAAATTTTACCAAAATTATCGTAAAATCCTTATAATTTAAGTAATTTTTCGTAAAATACCTCTTTTGCATTTTTCGGATTTTACGTTAATTTACGTAAAATTTGGTAAATTTACGGTATTTCGTAAAAAACTGCTATCGAATCACCACTTTATAAATAAAAATACGTAAATAAAATAAAAAATAAGGTTCAAGAAATTTTGAATTGATCATCAACTTCAAGATGCCATAGAAACAGATCTATGTAACTAAAATATATGTTTAACTGCCTTTTAAATCTTGTTTTTTTAATTTTTTTATTTTTTTTTAATTATATAATAACTAAAAAAATAATTTACCTTAAAACACTATCTATTTAATAATCATTTTCAAAAACAATAATTTTTTTCTTTCAACTACTCCAAGGTGATTAGTGCGAGAACGCATAAATTTAGACTTTGGTGGCCTTATAATAATACTTAATGGGATTGGTTTCAACATTTACTTAAAATATTAAAAAAAAATTGTCAATATAATTAAAATATTCAAAATTTAAATCAAATCTCATGATTTTGATACTTAATTTAAATTAAAAAAAAACATAAATTCAAAAAAGTAAAACCATAGATTTGTTCAGAATTTTGTCTAGTTTTAAAAAAAAAAGTGGTTTATTAAGCAATCCCTTGGACTACATACGATTAAACTGAAAAAAAATATTCTTTTTGGCCTTTTTTCAATAAAAAAAATGGCACACCCTTTTTTTCAAATAAAACTATATAACAGGTTGTATAAAATTTTATGCTCTTTCATAATATATATAATTTTAACAAAGATTTTAATTTATTTTGAGTAATTAAGTCTGAAAGACCTACAACTTTTTAGAGGGTTAGCTCTTTTAAGACACCTGGATATAGTTTTTTTTTCTTTAGCCCCCCCCCCCCCCCAAAAATTATAATTTAGGAAATTTAGAAAATTCATAATGAAATTTAGGGTTTCAAAGGACGTAGTTTACGAATTTAAAGTCAAAAAGTAGAAATTCAGATAGCACTTAAGTTTTGAATTTCTTGAACCTTAAAATAGAATTTTTTGATGATTAAATATAATTAAAGAATAGATCAAACCACCAACAAATAATTGAAGACCTAAAAAACTATATCCCATTCCATGCCGGCAAAAAATATCAAACTCCATTTGAATCTTTTCTAATTTCAAAGCAAAAATCTAATTTCAACTAATAATTTTAACAAATAGGTAATATTGTATTTTACAGTTGACTAATATGCTATTTTTTTTCACATGATTTATCTTTTTATTGTATTATACTATTATTTCTTTTTTTTTTAATTTTAATAGTCATATAATTATTCAAACGTTTCAAAACATGTCTAACATTAAATCTATTTTTTTATCTAAATTATTAACTCTTCTTCAAATTATATCTTTCAATATTATTAACTTATTTTATATTATCGTATTTCGATCATTAGGCTGAAAGGAAGGACTAAGTTCCATTCCAACCTGCCTGGGTATTTCCCTAACTATATTTTTAATAAATAAATATTTGATGATTAAAAATATTTTCTAGCAATCGTTCATCTATTGCCAATGACTTCATAAATATCTAGTATCTAACTTTAAAGTGCTGTATATATTATGTTACTTTTATGTACTGCATGTGTCTTTTTTTTATATTTTTAATTTGAAAAATCTTATATTTATTAAATATAATAAAATCTTTTAACCAACGAAAATTTTTATGTACTTTATGCACTTTATAGCATGTGAACCCATGTAATTATTTCCTAGTAATTATCTTTTATGTAACTTTTATCTTATTATTCCTGACTACCTTAAGCTTTTATGTACTTTATGCACTTTATTCCATATTATTTTGTTAAGAAAACATTCTTTTATATATACTTTAAAGAAATTTAGTGAATATAGTAAAATCTTGTAACCAACCAAGACTTTTTTTGATTTTATTTAAAAATTGATAAATGAAAAAACAAGTTAAATAAAGCTAACCATTAAATTAACCATAGTTTGACTAAGCGAAATACGTCGCTAGACGTATTGAGCGCTAGATATGTTTTTGGAGATTTAATTACCGCGTTTCATTAAAATTTTTATGAACAGCGATTAAAATTTTTTTAAAATTAAAAAATTAAAAAACAAGTTAAATAAAGCTAAGTATTGAGCTTTGTCAAATTAGGATTTATTTAATGGTTAGCTTTCTTTTAACAAAATTGGATTCAATTGGAGTTTAGGGTTTGAAATAACATGTGTACATATGGTATAAAGTGCATAAAGTACATAAAAGTCTAAGGTAGCCAGGAATAATCTGATAAAAGTAAAATAAAAGATAACATACTTGGAACTAATTACATGGGTTTATATGGTATAAGGTGCATAAAGTACATAAAAGTTTAAGGGAGCCAGGTCTGTTCATGGCTTCAATTTTCAAACAAAACTATGAGCCGACATAAAGTATATACTGTATCTTCGAGCCAAGTTTTTTTTTTTTTTTAATTTTCCATTAAAAAGGATTGACGCTGGTATTAAAAATAAAACCATACTAGTTTAACTAGCGTCATTGACTATACCTCCAATCGTTTAATTTAATTAAGTGATCATTACTGTTTGATAATTACCTATAAAATTCCCTAGAAATATTTTAAAACCAAAAAAAAAAACAAAAGTGCAGCATCACAATTCTCAAAAAAAAATCTGCAATTGTCAAAAAAAAATTTCCCCAAAAACAAAAACCTACATTGTTTAAGACAAATTTGGTGCGTGCTCAAAAAAATTTCTGCACACATGCATCCAAAAAATTCAAAATGGTTTCGAAATTCTACAATATTCGATTCTTATTTTTTTATTTTAGTAACAACTATTTTGCGCTTTAAAATCCCAATATAAAGCAAATAATTTCGTCAAACAATCAAAATAAAAAAAAGAGAAAATAGCTTAAAAAAAAGCCGAGAGAAAAAAAAGAGAAGAAAAAATGGCAATGAGAAAGACTTCGCGATCTCGCTCCAGAAGCGCCAGCTCAGATCGTTCGTCCAGGTCTCGCTCGAAAAGCCAGAGCAGGTCCAGGTCGAGGTCAGTGCACAAAAGCTCGAGGTCGCGCTCGCCTGGCAACCGCGCAGAGCATGCCCAAAAACCACAGGTCAAGGACGAAAACGAGATGCCAATTGAGCACAAAAGGGAAGATAGCGTGGAGACAAAAGCGGTGCCAAACGGCAACCATTCACAAGGACAAGTGAAGACGCTGGAAGAAAATGGCAAAAAAGAGTCCAAGTCTCGATCTGGCTCGCCTCGCTCCAAGTCCCGTTCCAGGAGCCGAAGCGTCAGGTCGAGGTCAAGGTCGAGATCGAGGCGCTCTGGCCGAAAGGGCCGCAAGCGACGACACTCGTCCTCCTCCCGCTCCAGATCATATTCTCGGTCAAGGTCAAGGTCGTACCGGCGATCGCGGTCCAACGGGCGTCGAAGCCGCAGAGGACACCGCGCCAATCGACGATCCTATTCCAGGAGTCGATCGCGATCGCCCTACTATAGAAGACAAAATCCGAGTCCATGTCGTGTACTAGGAGTGTTCGGCCTCAACTTTAAGACGGAGGACCGCGATCTCAGAAGAGTGTTCGAAAAGTATGGACGCTTGGACAAAATTAAGCTGGTCACTGATCCGCGCACTAGCCGCTCTAGGGGCTTTGCATTTATCTACTTTGATAGTGTGGATGACGCCGAAGAGGCCAAGGAAAAAGTGCATGGACAGGAAATTGACGGCAATAGGGTCAGGGTCGAGTACTCGATATCCAACCGAGAGCATCATCCCACGCCCGGTGTCTACATGGGCAGGAGAGCGCCGCCTAAATATGACGAACACAAAAGGCGAAGTCGGTACTCCGACTCCAGGTCAAGGTCAAGGACACGAAGCAGGAGCCGATCAAGGTCATATGACAGAAGTATGCATTTTTTTTTTTAATTAATAAATAAAATTTTTATTTTTTTATTTTTTTTTTTAAGGAAGAAGAAGCTATTCCAGGGACTATTGAGTAAGAATTTTTTGCATGCTTTTTTTTTTTGTAGTGCTTTAGGAGATTGGAAAACGTGAGTGTGACATGGAGCTTTTTTTTTTTTGAATTTGATTCTTGCTTGATTCTTAGCTAGATCTTGTGAGATAAAATTTGAAAAATAGACTAGATTCTTTTTACTATGAGAACACTTTTTTTTCGGTGATGTATCATTCATGAAAAAATTAAATCGTAGAAAATTAATAATACAAAATTTAAAGAATTCATTTTGATTGATAAATATTTATAAATTAAATTTATTTAAGTTTTTTTTTTTTTTTACCCGTCACTTAAATTTTATTCGATTTTAATTTTCGTTTTGTAGACTTAATAGAAAATTTTTTTTCTAAATTCAAAAATTAAAAAAGATACAAAAAATTTTATGAATATCTTTTTCTATATTTTTTTGTTATGAAAAAAATACCATTAAATAATGATTCTCTGAACGAAATTCTATGAATTGAAATTTTAAATTGTTTGACATTTTAAGAAGAATTTATAAAAAAAAAGCATTAAATACAGCTTTTTTCTTTATTTTCAGATAATCAATTGATCGATTAAAAATATTTTTTGACTCTAAAATATTTTAACACTACGAGACCCGACAAGTTTTTAAAATTTATATTGACTTTTAAAATATTAAATTTCCTGATCAGATGAACCGCACTTTTATTTGCAAAATTGTAACATCAATTGTTGTTGTGAATTTTGGATCAAAAAAACACAAAAAAAATCAAAATACTTTGTGTTGTTTTTGTGTGAAAGCCTCTAATTTGTACTAGTAAATTGGATCATCTAATATACGGCACTTAACTCAAAGATAAGAAATAAAATTACATTGGGAAAGTTTCTTTGTTATCAGCTTTTTTTAAATTTTAATTTTTTTTTTAATTTATTGCAGCAGAGAATTGAACTTTTTTATTTATTCGTTTGCCTGTGGCGAGCTAAAGCTCTTTCAGATTTAGAAAAAAATCAAAAGTCAAAATTATTAAATTTAAATATAAAGTAAAATATATAAAAATTTTAAAAGAATAAAATATGCAAGAAAATTATATTAGGTAAATGGGAATAAGTTCAGAGTAAAGGAAAGCAAGAGGAGATTGTAAAGTAGCAATTTTACAATGGAGTTTATATGCATATATTTAATTAAAACCAATTGTATCAATTTTTGACTTTTTTTGATTAGAAATAATGTTTTATATGTTCCAAAATTCGCAATTACTTAAAAAGTATTAAAACCACAATATTAAAGCTTCCAATAATTTTTTAACAATTTGAATGCATTGAATAACAAGCAATTTTACTTAAATAAAAATAAAATTAATCAAAAACATCCTCTTTTTCATAAGATGTCAATAAACTTAGACTTTTCGGGTCTAAATAATTTTAAAAAAAAGTCTCTTCTAATTTTCAGTATTTTTTCAATATAAAATTTCGCATTGTATTAAAAAAATCATCTTAGCAAATCATTTAAAAAAATTAAAAATATTTTCGGTATTTAATTGATATTAAAAAAATAAATATTTAACAACCACCAAAAAATTTCAAAATTTTGATTGCATCAAAAAAAATTAAATTTTATATACTTTTTTAAATATCAATTTAATACGGGCAACAATTTTTTAATTATTTTTAAATGCTTTACTAAGATCAAAAAAATATTCTTGTTCTTTAATTTCTTTTTCATTTTTAATTTATTCGGATTCAAAAGTTCTAATGTTTACTGATTTAACAGATTTATCCAATTCACAAATCAATTGAATAAATGAATGATCATTTAGGTGAAAAGTGTTCTCATAATAAAGAAATCTAGCCATAATGGAAATTTTTTTGGTGAGTAATGCTGACAGTGATTGAGAAAAGCCTGTTATTGCAGCAGTCATTCGAAAACGTTTTCCAAATTTTTTTCATCCTTGATTAAATTCTAATTTTTGCATAATTTTAAAGTCTAAATATAAGAAATGAAGCCAACTGTTCCAAGAGAATTAGAAAAAAAAAGAAAAAAAGAAAAAAAGTTACATTGTAGAATTAATTATCTGTGCCTTTTTATTTTTTAATTATGTTCTAAATATTTTTTTAAAAAATCGCTAAGAAAGAATTAGAAGAGGAAAGAAACAGAAAAAGAAGAGAATAGAAAAAGAACCACGTCCGTGTGATGAATCGATCGATCATCGAACTTTATTTTTGGTCGACCTGATAAAGTTATTATTTTTGACTAATTAATTTTTTCCATTTTTTATTTAAGGTTGCTGGCCAATTTTCAGAAGCAATCAAATTAATTCATTTAGAGCTCGTCTTTACATGTAGTAACTACTACCTGCTCTATTTTTTTAAAATTTATTTGTTTTTTTTTCAATCAAACTTAAATTTTAAGTTTAGTTGGTTTTTTTGCATCAAGATAGAATTATATCTTGATTTAATTATTAAAGTTTAAACAACATTTTGTAAATAAAGTATTTAAATTGACTTTTATCTTTTAATTACAAAAATTATTTTATAGAAAATTATTGGAATATTAATTTGATTAAAGTAATATCACGAATGGCATCAGGTCAAATTCAGCCATGATAACCATGAGAATTTAAGTCATTGTATCACAACGCCTGAGAAAATTGAGTTCAATCAAGACCAAGATGATTAAATTAATTATATTATTCAGTATAAAATATTAATTTATTAAATAAATTTTTTAATATAGTTAATATAAATTTTTATACAATGCTAATTTTTTCATAAGAAATTTTTTAGGGAGCTATTAGTCAAAGTTTTGACATTAAAGATAAAAAAATTAAACAACAAAAAAAGGTATTCCTAGATGACATCCCAAGATTCGCCTATTGGCTTTCACGGTACGTCTTATAGGCTTTTCATAATAATTCAAAAAATCAATGATTTGATCATCAGACAATCGCATAAAATCACTATAAGTCGGTGCATCATGTGGTAGTTGCTCATCATGCCTCTTTATAAACATTCAAAATTGAATTAATTAAAGTTTTTAAAAGAATAAAAGCTTACAACAATCCATTGAATGCTGAAGTTAGGTTTGACACAATTAGCATTTACAGCTCTTGCTGAGACAACGCTAATTTGATCAAGTCTTGTGTCAAACCGATCAAGTCTCGTTTCAAAATGTTGTTCTAATCGGTCAAAACGTTGTTCTAATCGGTCAAAACGTTGTTCTAATCGGTCAAAACGTTGTTCTGATCGGTCAAAACGTTGTTCTGATCGGTCAAAACGTTGTTCTGATCGGTCAAAACGATCAAATAATTCATCAAATCGATCAATAATTAGACGCTGCTGGTTCTGAAAATCAACAATATTACGATTTGCATGAGCAATTTGATTGATATTTTCTAAATCTTCTGCCGAATCTAATAAAACACGATTTGCTTCAATGCCTCGATTTGCGTAGTCCCTTATTTTTTGGGCATTCATCTAAAAATTTATAGTTCATAGAAATTAATAAATCTTAGATTTTACAATTGAAAGCGTTGTAAAAATAATGAAAAAAATTTGAAAATTTGAAATATTTTAAGCTAAGAAAATAATGGTTTATCAAACAGCAAAATTGATGCGTTGTCGCATCCACACACAACACAATTAACATCTTTTTTATTAAAACTAGAAGTCAATCAAGTTTTTTTATGCCTTGTGCATTTTTGTCTTATAAATTCTATTATTTCTTTTTTTATTAGTGTCCCAAATATGACCCAAACCGTAAATATTATTATTTATTAGGAACAAATATTAGTACTTTAACTAATTAATAAATTGTTTTTTAAAGTTTGAACAAAATTAAAAAAATATTTTTAAAAAATTAGCTGCTGCTGTTTAATCTTTGAAAAACTAATTTTAGAATCATATTTAAAATTCATTTTTCAAATCAATTTTGAACAATTAAAGAACATTTTTATTAATTTATATTTAAAAATTATTTTTAATTTACAACTTTTTTATTTTTTTATTCTTTATTGCTAAATTAAGTCATCTTAGGACGGCAAATTGAAGTTTGAGATCAAAAGATCAAAAGAAAAAATGCAATATTTTTTTTATAAAAGAGAAAAAATAATTTTTTTTCAAAGAAATTACTTGATATTTAATGTCAAGCTTATTTTCATTTATGAAAATTTAAAGTGTCACTTATTATTGAACTTTAATAGATTAAAATTTTTTTAACTGATTTTTAAAAAAAATTTTAAAGACATAAAGGATTTAATGTTTTAAATTTTTAATTTTTTAAAGTGGTGAAATAAATTATTTTGGCTTGAATAAAGAATATAAAAGTTATTAATTTGAATTTCTGAATTAACTTAACCTGAATGTTTGTTTCATAATTTTGATGTTAATTTGATAATGAACCGTTATTAGACATAGCATGTCAAGTAAAGTTTAGTATTTATTTTTTTAAAAATTATCTAAATTATTTAATATATTTGTTTAGTATGGTTTAAACTCGGAGTCAGAATATATTTTTCTCATTTATCATTTATAAAGCTGAGAATTAACTCAAGCCTTTAATAGAATATATCAATTTTTTTTAAATTTTAGACCTAAATTTATAATGCGTGATGATAGAAATATGATATACGATAAAATTTTAATTTAAATTTTTGATAAAAACTGATAAAGAAATAATGATTTATTTCTGAACTTAATGTTAAATACTATAAGAAATTAATAATTTTTATTTTTACTAATTTTTTATTTTAAAATTTTTTGAGAATTTTGAAATAAATTTAATTATAAACTAATTTTAATTATATATTTTATCTTCTTTAAAGTTTTGTTAGATTTTTTCTTTTTAATGAGAAAAAAAACATTCAAAAATCATCATGTTCTTTGAATGCACTAAAGTTTCTTAAAGTTCATAATGCTAAAATAATAAACTAGAGAATAGGGTTAAACAAAATAATATCTAAATAAAATCGAGTAGGATTTACTGAAAAATTTAGACATTAAAATTCTCAAAAAGCTTTAAAAATTCCAAAAAAAAAATAAATTTTGTTTAAAGTTTCAAGTTTATTTTTTAAGCTAATTTACTATTTAATGACCATTTTTGATAGAAATTTTCTCATTAATGTTTTACCAAATGTGAATTGGCCTAGTCTTATTCTTTTCAAAAAAAAATTTTCTAATTTAATAAAAAAATTTCTAAAAATAATTCAATTTATCAAATTAATTTTTTTATAAATCTTACCATAGCATTTCAAACAAGACTTTAAATCATCTTTTAGAGTATTAAATGGTTGCACACTCATCAGTAAAAAAGAATTTTATAAATCTCCAACTGTGTCCAACAGAAATCACTCGGACTGCTTTTTGCGTATCTTTACTTTATTTTTCCAGAAAATTTTATTCTGACCTTGTCATTTTACAAATTTATACATTTTTTAAATTGGCAGCAACAAATAGTGCTGCTACGATACCATGATTTCACCAGAGTATTTTAAAAGTCACAAGTCACACATCAAGACTTTTTTTAAGCCCAGACTTTAACTTGGCCACCCACAATAACGGCATACAATTATCTTATACTTATTTATACTTCACCAGTTCAATTTTTTATTCCCCAAAAGTATTATAAATATTTAATTTTCTATTAATTTTTATTTCAATTTGTCCATGGGATTTAAACTTTAATTAAATAAATAAAAATAAATAGTATTTTTCATAAAGTTATTTTACCGCAGATCCTTAAAAAATCAATTGAAACTCAATCGATACGATGGCAACATCAGTAATTCAAGATAACACAGTATCGTCTTCAAGTGAAAACGTACTTGTTGTTACAATGGTTACAAAGAAAACAACCGGTCATTAAACATAAAATAAACAATAGCCTAAAATTATATTTTGTCGGTAATAAAAATAATCAACAAATCGATCTAACATATATTGACAACTGGATGACTGTTCACCTTAATTGTGATTGAGATGAATTCGAGGAAAAAAAAAACCTGGAAGACCTGCAAAGACAAAACATGCCTTGATAGTTCAGTAATTATTTTTGGTTTGATTTGTATTATTATTGGTGATAATAACTATTATTTAGTTGAAAATAATATTTTTTTGGTTTAAAATAATTAATAAATTTGGTGAAAGAATAAAATTTTTTTTTGGTGAAATAAAAATTGTTTTGATGTAAAATATATTTTTATTAGATTCATTTTTTATTATTTTTTTGGTGATTTATTTCGGTGAAGTATTTAATAATTATTTGGTGAAGTAGAAATTTAGTGCCCACAATAATTACCTGGAACGGCAAAAAATTTATGTTGTTCGGACTTTTTTTAATGAGTTGGACTTAAATCTAGGATTTTTAAACAAATCTTGATTTTGCCATATTTTACACGAATTATGGTAAATTCATGATATTTTAGCTTATTTAACGTAAAATATGGTAATCTAAAAAACAGTTTTTATCGTAAAACAACGATAATTATCTATATTAATTATAAAAAATCCAAAATTTGAACAAAATTAGCGAATTTTCTAGAAAAAAATTTTTTTCAATTTTTTAAATAAGTAATAAAAATAATTTGATTGACTTTTTTAAACAAAATTAGCGTATATTTCGGTAATTTTTTGTAGAAAATGATGAAAAATGGATTTTTTTATTATATCAAATTTTTTTACACTTCAAGATATTTATATTTTAATTGTTTATCTGAACCGAGATGTCGTGAATTTCTATCCTAGCATCACTATATATACCTGGTGAAGTACCAGGCGTTTGGTTGATAGAAAGAATAATAAAGGATTGTGTTTTAGAGTATTAATTTTTTATTATTAATGGACTAGTATGTCAACATGGTTTTATTCCTAATAAGCTGGTGCATGACTAGTCTTCTAGCCCAGTCAAGCTAAAAACGATGACTAAAAAAACACCATGAAAAGATAATTATAAAAAAAATTAATAAGAAAAAAAATTTTCAAACTCAAAGAATTTAATATTTTAAATTTTTAAAATAATTAAATTTTTAAAATAACTATTTACTATAATAAATATTTTAATTATTCGTAAAGTAAAAAATTGGATTGTTGTTTATTCAATTAAATTTGATTTTTTTAAAAAAATTTTTTATTTTATTATAAAAAATAATAAAAATATAATAAAAATATTAAATAATTTAAATTTTTATATTTAATCGACGCGTTTCGCCTTGATTAAGGCTTCTTCAGGATCTAAATGACCGAAAATTTTTTATTTTTTTACAAATTAATATCAAAAGAAAAAGAGAAAGAAAAAAGCAAAATATAATAATAAAAAATTTTTTTAGAAATTACAAAATTATTTGTAAAAATTATACACAAATTATAACAAAAAGAAAAATTTTTTTAAAATAAAATTGTAAATAATTTCTTGATACAGCAAAATTGAAAAAAGAACAAGAGAAAAATTTTTTAGAATAATTTATACAAAAATTTTAAGTAAAAGTTATGAAACATTTACTAATAAAAAGTGTTTGTCTTTTATGCTAGACTATTTCTTAAAGCTAAATTTTTTTATATAATTAATTTTTGGCAATTTTTTATTTAGAATTGGTATATTAAAATTTAAAAATAAATTTATTAAATCAGTTTCTGTAGATTTTCTTAGAGTCACTTCATTTAAATTAGAATCGAAAATGAAATATTGAAAGTCATTCAAAGAATGATCCTTTAAAGAGAATGAATGCCTATTTCACTATAGTTGTTGAAATCAGATAAAATTTTGCTAACGTTTCATTTAAAATAATTGATTTTATAAATGTGTTCTTGAATCCTAAATCTTACTTCTTTTTTTGTCTCTCCAATATAATATACACAACATTTTTTACATTTAATAATATACACTGCACCTATAGATTTACAATTTGAATTATTTTGAATTGGAAGACTAAAGTTATCCAAATCTATGATATTAAATCTATCAATATATTTACAAGTTTTACAACTTTCATCAAAACATTTATTACAAAAGTTAGATTTAAATTGAGAAAACTTAAAATTAAAAATTAAATAATCACCTATATTTTTATTTATGCGATTTACAAAGAGTATTTTAGTTTTGTCTAAAAATTCAGTATTTCTTTTAGTTTTATTAAACGAATCGTAAATTAATTTTTGAAGAAAACTTGAATTGATGTCAAAATTATGAAAATATTTTAAACCTAAATTATTATTATCATTTTTTGATTTATAAGGAATTAATTCCAATCTATCTTTATTAACTATTGACCTACAGATTCCTAGAATCTTATTAAAATTATATCCTTGTCTTAAAAGTTGTAATATTAGATTTCTAGAATTACTTAAATAATCTATATAAGAAGAACAAATACGTCTAATTCTAATAAATAAGGACATAGGAATATTATCAAAGATGTGTGTCGGATGATTTGAAAAAGGTATTAAGTAGTTACAAGGATTAGTTTGCTTAATGAATAAATCAAAGAAAATTCTTTGTAAAATCGAGTCAAAGCTTATTTAAGATCTAGAAAATTTACTATATCACCTAATTCAATATTTAATTTTAAATATAAAAATTGAGCTCTTAAATTTTCTAATTCTAATTCAAAAATTGAAATAATTAAAATATCATCAATAAATCTTTTATAAAGAACTACAGAGTTTAAAGAAGACCAATTTTTCTCGAGAATGAAAAGATAAAGATTAGCAACAGTTGGGCCACATTTAACTCCCATAGGAAAACCAGAAACTTGAATATAAAACGAATTTTCAAATTGGAAAATCCCTGAAATTAAAATTAATTCGAAAATTTTCCTAAGACTAATTAAATCATAATCTAAATTATTAACAAAAATAATTGAGCTTTTTAAAAAATCACAAATAATGTCTATTGCATGATCTGGGTTTATATTAGTATAAAGTGACTCGAAGTCACATGAATAAATATAAACTTTATCCGAATTAATTCTTATCTTTTCACTAATTTGAAGGAGTTCTTGAGAGTCTTTGAGTATAGTAGGACAGTTAGTAATTAAAGGCTTACATAACATATCTATAAATTCACAAAATTTTGAAGTAGGATGATTTGAACAGTTAATTATGGGTCTAATGTCGAATTTATTTTTATGTATTTTAGGAAGTATTCTAAAATTTCCACATTTGCAATCTTTGTTTAATAAAAGTTTTTTAAAAAATCTACTAGATATCCTTTTACTATTGTACAGCATATTAAGCTCAGAATTAATATTATTAATTACAAATTTCAAAGGATTAGAGTCTAATTTTAGATAAAATTTTAAATTACTTAAATGTAAGCTTCCTAATTTACTTTTATCTTCATTAGAAATAATCAAGGTTCCAATATTTTTATCGCATTGAAGTACCGAAAATGGTTTTTCTTTTAGAAATTTATTTAAAAAATAAAATTGATTTTCACTTAAATTAGCTACAATCTCATTATTTATCTTAATTTTTAACTTTTGAAAAACGTTTGTTCTAATTTGTTTTGTCACGTTTAATAAAGGAATATGATCTGTATTAGAATTTCTATAAGAATCTTTTTTACAAAATTTATGCACTAAATCACTAACCAAATCCGATTCTATTTCAAATTCAGAGTCCTCCTCAGAATCTGAAGATGATTCCATAAGAATATTAGTATCCAAATTTTCATTTAATTTCCTATTTCTAAATTTATTTTTTTCAAAAAATAGTCAAGCATTAAAGGCTGTTAAAGAATTATCTATATCATTTAAAAGATATTGGAAATAATCATAAGTGTGATTAAAAAAAGAAGGTACAAATTTAAGTCAAAAAGAATACTTTTTCAAAACAAATTATCTACAAAAATAAAAAGAAACGGAGTTTAAAAAGGAGAAAATACAAAATTAATTTTTAGAGTTACTTTTTTTAAATTAAATATATTTTGAAAGCAACTTTTTAATTTTTTTGTATTAATATCTTATTACCAAAAAGAATAGAATAAAGAACATATAAAGAACATTAAAATATAAATAAATTAAACACTTAAATGATACTAAAATTAAAATTAAGGAAAAAAAATCAATTTTAAGTATTGAAAAAATTGTAAATAACTAAGAAGCAACCGCATAAGTTAAGACTTATATAAATATATTTTTCATTTAGATCAGAGAGATGATCAGTTATAGATTCTCTAAGAAATAAATTTAGCTATTCCAAATAATTTTTTACTTAATTAAAAAATCAAGATAATTTGACATTTTTTTATCTGTACGAAATTTAGCTATTTTGAATAAGCTAATTTAATACTTGCTATTTTAATCCGCTCCAAATACATCAGTCTTTAAGAGCGTCAAATTCTCTATAATTTGAATTATACAAGTAAAAGAAATAATTTTGGATGTACATGTATATACTCATGTTTTTTGAAAAAATTCAAGTTTAAAAAAATTAAAACCAAACGTTGATGGAAATAAAATAAAGTCTATTAGCCTAATAGGCCGTCCTTTATCCCAGATAACCCCATGTGCCTTTTTGGATTTTGAGGGGCATGTGCGTTTTTCAGTTATCCAAATAACTAAATTGAATTCCTCTTTTGTTTTTAATTTTTAAATATTCCGACAGCAAAGCAACGGGTAAAACCTTGTTTTATTTTAAAAATCAATTTTGATTTATTTTAAGGAAATTTTTAATTTAAGGGAATAAATCATAGAAAACTGTAAAGATGAGGAAACCAGTAAGAAAATTATAAATACAGTCAGTTAAGAAGAATTACATAATCTACTAGCCGAAAGATATGAAGCTGAAATATCTAATACTTCTGGAAATTAAACTACACATAAAGCCGATAATTAAGGTAAATTTTTAATCAATTGAGTATCTAGTGGATCTCCTCTTAACAAAGGATTTTATATCTAATTGGACTGCTAGCAATGTTCTTTGATTCAAAAATTTACTTAAGCTTCCTTTAGTCAAGTTATTATTTATTTATTTGCTAATTGTACCGAGCTTAAGCTCCTTCAGAATAAAACCAAAAATAAAAAAAATAAATAAATAAAATAAAACAAAAATAGAGTTCAAAAAATTAAAAAAAGAAAAAATCAAAAATTAAATTTAAAATTAAAGTAAATAAAGTAAAATAGGGAAGACAAGAAATTATGCTTTTGTATTTATATAATAGGGGATCTAAGTTTTGTAATGTTAATTTTTAATTTTGATAATTATTATTAGTTGAAAGAAGAGTTGTTTAAAAGTCACAAGTCTAAAGTCAAGTCCAAGTCCGGACTTTTTTTTTTAAATTTTCATTCATAAGTCCAAGTCCATGCTTTAAAATTCTGAATACTGAAAGAGAAATTTATGCTAAATTTGCAAGAAAATTCTGTAAATGGCAAATCTATTGCATTAGACAACCCAAAAGTACATAAATTTTTTGATATTAAGCCTCATCTAGAAAATTAAAAAATAAGTCTGGACTTGGACTTTTTTTTGGGACTTTTAAACAACTCTGGTTAAAAGTAATAAACCAATTCTAAAGCTTTTAATTTACTAAAAAGTAAAAAATTTAATTTTTTTATTGAGAAAAATTGATGTTTTTCATGAATCAAAAGTGTAAATAAACTTTGAAAAAATTTGAAAAAAAAGTATGTTTTTAAAGTAACTTTTGTCATCCTTGATTAAATTCTAATTTTTGCATAATTTTAAAGTCTAAATATAAGAATGATGCCAACTGTTCCAAGGGAATTAGAAAAAAAAAGAAAAAAAGAAAAAAACTTACATTGTAGAATTAATTATCTGTATTTTTTCAATCAAACTTAAATTTTAAGTTTAGTTGGTTTTTTTGCATCAAGATAGAATTATATCTTGATTTAATTATTAAAGTTAAAATAACATTTTGTAAATAAAGTATTTAAATTGACTTTTATCTTTTAATTACAAAAATTATTTTATAGAAAATTATTGGAATATTAATTTGATTAAAGTAATATCACGAATGGCATCAGGTCAAATTCAGCCATGATAACCATGAGAATTTTAGTGATTGTATCACAACGCCTGAGAAAATTGAGTTCAATCAAGACCAAGATGATTAAATTAATTATATTATTCAGTATAAAATATTAATTTATTAAATAAATTTTTTAATATAGTTAAATATAAATTTTTATACAATGCTAATTTTTTCATAAGAAATTTTTTAGGGAGCTATTAGTCAAAGTTTTGACATTAAAGATAAAAAAATTAAACAACAAAAAAAGGTATTCCTAGATGACATCCCAAGATTCGCCTATTGGCTTTCACGGTACGTCTTATAGGCTTTTCATAATAATTCAAAAAATCAATGATTTGATCACCAGACAATCGCATAAAATCACTATAAGTCGGTGCATCATGTGGTAGTTGATAATAAATCATCATCATTCATTCTACCCTTATTTTCACGATTTAAAAGAGTAAAGAGAGTTGTTTTATTTGACAACTTGCAAAACTAACTTCTCGTTTCACTTGCTTGGCTGTCAACAATACCATTACCACATAACCACCACTACCATCTGTATCCTTATTAATCAACATCAATTCCAACTACAAATCGAACAACTCGACATCCAGCCTACATGTTCACTATAGGTGGTCAAATTGAGGTCGCGCCGACGTCTTCTAGAAAAAAAAAGAAGATAAAATATAAGGAAAAAATAAAAGCACTAGAAGAACAAGTAGCTCAACTATTGAACTGCATAACTAACCTACAAGAAATAAATTCACCAGAAAAACGTAGGAAAAAAGCCAAAGTAACAAATGAACTATTGCATCTCCCACTCAAACAAATTAAAACAAACCACTTAGATATCTACCCTAATAAAAGAATCAACACAGCTTCAACAACAGAACATTCATCCTCATAATCGGACTCTTCTGACGAAGAATATTCCTCAGACTCATCAGACCTTGAAAAAGATCAGGACGAACGAATGGATTATCAACCAATGTCAGATCTGTTCGAAAATCAACTTCAAGTCGTAGATCAACCCACAATCACCAAAGAAATCATCCGATTTAAACACATAATAAAACTCAAAGGAGTTGATAAATACAAATTCGCCCACCCAGATAAACTAAATAAAGAAATAATAAGAAATAAAGGCAACTTAAATGTAAGCAAAGCATTCTTCAACAATCACAACAATCTTCTCTATTTATTCACCAACGATGACGAAAGCTATAAAGCACTATCACAAGAGTGAGCAGCGGACGCCTTTGACAGTCCAAACGGAATTGAAGTCCTCAAACTAGAAACGAAAAAAAATCACATCCATTTATAATTTTGACACATCCATAGACATAGAAAATGACGAATTTATCAAGAAAAAGCTCATTGAAAACAATATTGTTAGCCCCAAAAGAGTAATAACAAAAAAGGAAAATAGAGCTATGCCAGTAATCAAAGCACAAACTTACAATACGCAAGCATTCAATGAACTAATCAAAAATGGACTATTCATAAAACCGTTACACTACAGAGTAGAGGAATGGAAATTTGAATACAGACCATTACAATGTTTCGACTGTTTAGAATTTGGACATGTAAAAAAAGACTGCAAAAAAACTCGCAAATGTCTAATATGTTCTGGGTTAGACCATGGTCATGAAAACTTCCCAAACAAAGATTACCTAAAATGTGCAAACTGTCAAGGTAGACATGCAGCATGTAGTAAAGAGTGTCCCGTATCGAAGAAAGCTCTGGAAGCTCAGCTAAATAGGAGAAAAGAAAAAATGGGTAGAGCATATAGTAATGTGATTCCGTCTAGAAACCAAAATTTAAATTCCCAACAACCTAATGATACAGTATATCTAATTGCAAACATTCTCGCAACACTACTCACCAACCAAAATCCTCACACTCTAACACAAATCAACAAAATACTCACCCAATCAAAAACCTAATGTCTCACACGATAAAAATAGCACACATAAACATTCAATCATTAAAAAACAAAACCTTCTCAATATACGATTATCTAAACATAATAAAATTGACATATTAAGCCTAAACGAAACATTTCTCACACCAAACCAAGATCTTCATCTCAACCTATTTACCAACTACAAATTCATTCGTAACGACCGACTCACTCACGGTGGAAGCTCGGGTATAATAATTAAAAATGATATCGATTTTGTTATCCGTAAAGTAGAGAACAATCTCAACTTCGAAATCACTATAGTCGATATTATCCTAAGTGACCAAAAGATACAGGTACTAAATGTTTACACCCCCCAAACAGTAAACCGAACTATAGCTTCCTAGAAGAACATATAAACAATAATAAAAAAACAATCTTACTCAGCGATTTCAACGCTTTAAGCAAAACCTGGCACTGTAACAGTCAAAAAAAAAAAGGTGCTGACTTAGATGAAATTACGAACCAACACAACCTGGCTATTTTAAACAACGACCATCCAACATCTAAAAAAAGTTCAAATATCATTGATCTTGTTTTTATCTCAGCCAATATATTGAACCTTACAAATAACTTCCATGTTGACTCAACGTTTACTCCATCTGACCACTTCCCAATATTATTTGACCTAAATATAAATAAAAATAAAAAAATGTTTAGTAAAACAAACTGGGTCGAATATAAGAAAAAAATGAACGATATATATAAAAATAAACCAACACTAGAGATAAGAACAATAAACGAACTAACCAGCGAACAACTAACCGAATCAAAAAACAAAATATAATTATTCTACCAAAAAGTCTTAGAGCAATGATTAGAGATAAAAAAAGACTACAACGGCTGTACGCAAAAACACATAATAATGAGATAAAAAACCTACTCAATAATACCTCAAATAAAGTAAAAAAGAAAGTTAAAATATTATCAAACCAAAAAATGGAATGATCTTTGCCAAACTGCATGTAAAACTAAACCATCGGAAGCAAAGTTCTGGCATGTGATCAAGAAAATCGAAAATAACAACTCTCCCGACTCAAATTGTATACTACCGAATCTAAACCTTAACGATTCAATGAAAGCCGACTTACTATCAGACCACTTCTCAAATGTTTTCAAAAATGAATCTGCGCATAAGGTAGCAAAAAATTTCTTTAAATACAAACGATCCATTCGTTTCAATCAATCGATTGCAATTGAAGAATTAGAACAAGCTTTAAAAGAGATTAAACCCACTCAATCTGTTGGACTAAGAAAATATCTTTTAAAAAGCTAAAAAACTTACCTATCACAGCCTTAAGCTTTCTATGTGAGTTTTACAATGCATCATTTAATCTAGGTCATGTTCCAAAATACTGGAAAATTGCCAAAATTAAAGTGCTAAAAAAGAAAAATAACGAGCCAGATCTTCTACCTTCTTCGTATCGCCCGATCTCACTGCTCAATACAATCAGCAGACTCTTAGAAAAAATAATCAATACTCGACTTAAAAATTGGGCCGAAAAAAGAAAACTCATTCATCCACATCAGTCTGGCTTCAGACAGCACCACTCAACACAAGACAACCTATTCAAGATTATTGAAAATAGTAAAAAAGGCTTTCAAAGAAAAGAACACACTGGAATTGTCTTATTCGACATTGAAAAGGCATTCGATAAAGCTCCACACAAAGGGATACTAAACAGTTTGAGCAAACTAAGATGTCCACAAAAAATTGGTGTATGGATTAAATCCTTCTTAGATGAGAGGAAATTCTGTGTGGAAATAAATCAAACTCTCTCAAACATTCAGGAAATTACAAATGGAGTCCCACAAGGCAGCCTACTCTCACCGCTTCTATTCTCCCTCTTCATCAATGACGTATGCAATATCTTAAGCACAACTAACGTAAAATTTTGCATGTTTGCTGACGATCTTACAATCTGGATCACACACAAACGTTTAAGATATATAAAAAAAGAGTTTCAAAAAGGTATAAACAAAATCGTTGGGTTCTTCAACAAAATTGGACTAAAAATAAATGAAAAGAAATGTCAACAATCACTCTTTACAAACAAACACTCATCAATTCTAAACAATTTAAAGCTCAGAATCAATAATCAATCTATAGAATATAGTACAAATCCAACTATTCTAGGTATAGAATTTGACACAAGATGCTCTTTCGCACAACATTTTGAAAACCTTATTAAAAAATGTACTAGTCGAATAAACCTTCTTAGAATTCTGGCCTATAAGACAAATCACCTAAATACGAACTACCTTATAACTATGTACAAATCGTTAGTCTTATCATTATTTCAATACAGTTCCCTCCCATATATAGTCACGACAACAAAAGTCAAATCAAAACTCTAGGTTATTCAAAAAAAATGCATAAAAATTATTCTAGACTTACCTATGAGAACGAGTACTGCACTCATACACCAACATAAGAAATTACAGATGGTCGACGCTCGACTCAAATCGCTCGCTTCGAAGTACTTAAACAAATCCATCATTTTCAATCCAACGACTCGGGGTCTGATGGAAGCACATTCGCCAACGGAAAACAATCCAACATCAATTTTCGACAAATTGTCCTTTTAAGAATAAAAATACAGTATCAAAAATAAAACAAAAAAATATTATTTAAAAGAAATAAGAGCAAAAAAAAAAAGAAAAAAAAAATCCAAATTTATGTTATTTTTGTTTTTGTTTAGATCACGTTACAAAATTAATTTAAAAAAAAAGCTTACAGTTCTTCTTTTTTCAAATTCATTCAAAAAATAATCAACATTTAAAAAAATTATTCTACTTGTATTATTTTTTTTTATTAAATAAAAGATCAAGCACGAACAGCGCTGAAAGGAAGCAATGAGCTCCCAAGCAGTCCGTCTAAACCCCCCTCGCTTAAAAAAAAAAATGTGGTAGTGGTTCATTATGTCTCTTTAAAACATGCAAAATAAAAAAGTATTTAATTTATGAAAAGAATGAAGGCTTAATACGATCCATTGAATGTAAAAGTTAAGTTTGACACAACTAGCGTTTACAGCTCTTCCTGGGACAACGCTTATTTGATCAAGTCTTGTGACAAACCGATCAAGTCTCGTTTCAAAACGTTGTTCTAATCGGTCATAACGTTGTTCTAATCGGTCAAAACGAACAAATAATTCATCAAATCGATCAATAATTAGACTCTGCTGGTTCTGAAAATCAATCATATTACGACTTGTCTGAGCAATTTGATTGATATTTTCTAAATCTTTTGCCGAATCTATTAAAACACTATTTGCTTCAATGCCTCGATTAGCGTAGTCCCTATTTTTTTGGGCATTCATCTAAAAATTTATAGTTAATAGAAATTAATAAATCTTAGATTTTACGATTGAAAGCGTTGTAAAAATAATGAAAAAAATTTGAAAATTTGAAATATTTTAAGCTAAGAAAATAATGGTTTATCCAACAGCAAAATTGATGCGTTGTCGCATCCACACACAACACAATTAACATCTTTTTTATTAAAACTAGAAGTCAATCAAGTTTTTTTATGCCTTGTGCATTTTTGTCTTATAAATTCTAATATTTCTTTTTTTATTAGTGTCCCAAATATGACCCAAACCGTAAATATTATTATTTATTAGGAACAAATATTAGTACTTTAACTAATTAATAAATTGTTTTTTAAAGTTTGAACAAAATTAAAAAAATATTTTTAAAAAATTAGCTGCTGCTGTTTAATCTTTGAAAAACTAATTTTAGAATCATATTCAAAATTCATTTTTCAAATCAATTTTGAACAATTAAAGATAATTTTTATTTTTATTAATATTTCAATAAATAATTAGTTTAATTTTTTGTGTTAGAATTACAAAATGTATCCAATGTTGAAATAACATTGAAAAAGTGCGATGTTTAAAATATTTTTTTCAGTTTATAAATAAAAAAAATAATTTTAAGTTAATATTGCAAGCATTTTCATATTTGAAATTAAACTCTTTAGTGAAATTGAATGGGTTTAATTTTTATTTGAAAATTTTAAAAAAGATATTGAAAATTCTTTTTTTAACTTTTAAAAAATATTTTTACTTATTTTTTTTTCTGTACTGAGCTAATTCTTCTTCAGAATAAAAATATATGAAAATAAAAAATAAATAAAAAGAACAAAAAAGATAAATAATTCATTTAATTTTATTTTATAATATTACATTTAATTTTTTTCCCAATTAAATGAAAAAATTTCTTCTCTGTATTCTTGTTCTCCAAAAAAATGTAAGCGCACGGAAAACTACGACTGTCTACGACGAAATGTACGGTGAGTATTTGGTAAAACATTTAAGGAGCATTCTCGAACGTATCATTCTACACGAACCGGACATAATTTGGCACACTTCGGTTCCACCTTTGTGTTATTTATGCTTTAAAAGCTTATAACCATTTTAAAGCAACAGTGTGTTCACAGGGTCCAAGAAATCAACTGTTTCAGTTGGTCTCTCCATTTAACAAATTTTGTTTTTTTTTTTCAATTTTTTTTTTTAAATTTAAATTTATTTAGCAGTAATGGGTTAAGAGGATTCATATTAGTATATCAAATTGAAAACTTACTCAATATTATCGTTTTGATTTGATAATATTTTTAAAATTCAAACTAAACTTATAGTCAAGATCGGGTTAATTTAAATAAGGAAGTCGTTGAATGTAAAAGAAGAAAAATTGTTGAAAAAAGTGGGGAAAATAAAAAAGAAAAATTTTTGTTTATGAAGGTTTTTGAAAAATAGGGATTTTAAATATGGGCAAAATGTAAGTGGGAAAAATATTTATAGGGAAATTGAATTTTAATCGTCAATACGTGGATCCAAGCACAACTGTGGAATAGTCAATCAAAAGATGAGAAAATATGTGAAATTATGTCAAAGTTTGAATTCTATTAAAAAATGGCTGTTAAATTCAGAAAAATTAACACTACTTCCTTAAGTTACAACTTATGGTCATTTTATCTTATTATCTGGCGATAAAATCCTTGAATCTTCATATTGCTCCGGAAAGCCGGTAAGTCAAATTGCTTCTTGTCTACTTTTGCAACACAAGAATATGTATTAAAACATTTGAATTTTAAAAGACTCTCTTAAAATAATTAAAAATGAATCTACTATAAAGAAACAAAGCCCGTAAAACCGAATGGTTTGTGTGTTAGACATGCAAGCAGAGGAACGAGATTTCAAAAACCGCTAACTTCACAAAATGAGTTCAAGACCGAGATGCTTAAATTAAAAATATTATTCATTATTAAATATTAATTTATTAAATAAATATTTTCAAATAAATAAAAAAAATATTTTTTTTACAATGCTAATTTATTCTTAAAAAATATTTAAAAGATACTTTTAGTCCAAATTTTAATATTAAAAATAAAAAAAATTACCGTAAACATTTACCTATAATTGCACAATAATATCTGAGGTTATAAATACAATTTCATGTAATTTTAGCTGAGATTATGCGAATTCATTGCAAAAAAACACATATTAATTTCCTAAAAATATTTAAATAAAATATTCATTGAATAAAGATAAAAATTTAAATCAAATTAAATTCAAATGGTTAGTCCAAGACAACAAACGCCTTGTTTCAAAGCTAAAAGGATGTCTTACTCATTAAAGTCAAAAAATAACAACAATTGTCAAAAAACAGCCAAATGTCTCAGAATAACTAGGCAGTCTCTTATGAATTGGGCAAAACAAAGAAACGAATTGTTAGATGCAAAACGAAGAGGTGTGAGGCATCGTTTGATTTAAGCAAGAAAAGCATTTTATCCAGAAATTAAAAATATTTTTAACGAATGGATTAGAACGAATAGAGAAAGAGGTGTTTGTGTATCCGGATTTGCAATTAAAGTCAAAGCTGTCGAACTTTTAAGAAAAGAAAATTATGAAGTAAATAATTCTTCTTTCAAGGCGAGTGATGGATAGCTGTTTAAATTCTTAAAAAGAAAAAAACTAACGTTACGACATATCACAACTACTGGCCGGGATAATTGTCAAATTCTAGACAGAGTTATTCGAAAATTTATAAACGATTGCTCAAATAAATTTCCAAACGTTAACCGTGCTAAAATTCTCGAGTTTTTCATTCTTAAAATAAAATCTTAAAATAAATTATTAGAATATTAATTTAATTAAAGTAATATCACGAATGGCATCAGGTCAAATTCAGCCATGATAACCATGAGAATTTAAGTGATTGTATCACAACGCCTGAGAAAATTGAGTTCAATCAAGACCAAGATGATTAAATTAATTATATTATTCAGTATAAAATATTAATTTATTAAATAAATTTTTTAATATAGTTAAATATAAATTTTTATACAATGCTAATTTTTCATAAGAAATTTTTTAGGGAGCTTTTAGTCAAAGTTTTGACATTAAAGATAAAAAAATTAAACAACAAAAAAAGGTATTCCTAGATGACATCCCATAATGCGCCTATTGGCTTTCACAGAGCGTATTACCGGCTTTTCATAATAATTCAAAAAATCAATGATTTTATCTCCAGACAATCGCATAAAATCACTATAAGTCGGTGCATCATGTGGTAGTGGTTCATTATGTCTCTTTAAAACATGCAAAATAAAAATGTATTTAATTTTAGATAAGAATGAAGGCTTATAACGATCCATTGAATGTAAAAGTTAAGTTTGACACAATTAGCGTTTACAGCTCTTCCTGGGACAACGCTTATTTGATCAAGTTGTTTGTCAAACCGATCGAATCGTTGGTTTAATCGGTCAAAACTTTATCCTAATTTGTCAATACGTTGTTCTTATCAGTCAAAACGATCAATTAGTTCATTAAATCGATCAAGGAATTAGACAACTAACCAACCAACCCTAACCCTAATCCTAACCCTAACTCCAACCTTACCTTACCCTACGCTGCTGGCACTGAAAATCACCCATATTTCGATTTACCTGAACAATTCTATTGATATTTTCCAAATCTTCTGTCGACTCTAATAAAACACGATTAGTTTCTATTCCTCGATTAGTGTAATCCCCTGTATTTTGTGCATTCACCTTAAAATTTTAGTTAAGATAGAAAATAAAAATAAATAAAATGAGATTTTAAAATTGAAAGCGTGATTTTAATAATTAAAAATATTTTAAGATTTGAAATATTTTAAGCTAAGAAAATAATGCATCAAATCAAACGGCAAAATTGATGCGTTGATACATTTACATACAACAAATTAAACATCTTTTTTTCAGAACAAGAAGTCAATCAAGTTTTTTTATGCCTAATGCATTTTTGTCTTAGTGGGGGAATGCTCAAAAAGACTCACCTCCCCTATTTTCCACCAAAATAGAAAAAGGGACAAATTGTTATTTTTATTAAGTAAAAAATTAATTTTGAAAAATAAGAACCAATATTAAAAAGGAAACTTTTTGTAATTAAAACTTATTCTTATTTGTAAATTGCTCACCACAGTCCATTGAATGCAAAATTTAGGTTTAACACAACCTGCGTTGTTGAAACAAGGCTTAATTTATTAAGTCAAACAGATCGAATTGTTGCTCCAATTTTTTAAAAAGATAAAAAACACGAAGATCAAATCGATTAAGACTAAGAAAATGTTCGTTTTGAAAATCAGCTATATTTCAAATCTTCTGAGCAATTTTGGATTAATGTTTTTCAAATCTTCGGTTGATTCGAACAATACACGATTTACTTCTAAGCGAATAGTTTCTAATATTTTGAGAATTCGTATAACCTGTTAATCGTGTGCTTATAATTTAATAAGTCTTAAATTTCAAAATTAAAAGTGAGATTGAAATAATGAGAAACATTTAAATTTGAAGCAACTATGCAAACATGGATATAATTAACAGCTTAATCGTTATGTAGGAGAAGAAGTTTTGACTGAAACTGGCTAGCCAGCGAAGGCACACTAAGACAGCTGATGTGATTGATTGATGCTTATCCAGCAATCAGTGCCTGCTTTAAAATTTTAAACATTAGAAACTTCAACTAATTAATTTGGCAGCGAGTTCCATATGCTAGCGGTTTTATTGAAAAAAAAGTTATCTCTATGCTAGAGCCTCGTAATTGCTTTGTTATTTGGAATAGTGACCTCTTTTTTAGTGACATTAAAATTGTTGCTTTTTTCAACCAATTCTATTTCAAGCATGAACTTGCATAACTGAATTAGATGAAATCTTTTTCTTTTTTCCACCAAATTTAGAATGTTCAAGGCCTTTCAATCTGCTTTCATACGGTTTGTTTCTAATTGAAGAAACAAATTTCGTAGCTCTGCGCTGAATTCTTTCAACATTCTCACAGTCACACTTTAGATTTGGAGACTATACAGGCACCGCACGTCTTCACAACAACACAACAAAATTAACGTCTTAGCTTTCGATCCAGTTTTTTTGCCTTGTTAATTTTTGTCTTTAAAATTTTCTTATTTTCCCGTATTTCATCATTGAAACATGTCAATTACTGAGATTTTTATTTAGAAATCTATCACTGATAGATTTCTGATTATCATGGCATGCTAATTCAATTAGCATGCCATGATGGATTTTAGTCATATCAACTATCTTTTGATTTTACCTTTTGCATGGTAATGCGATTAAATGATCACCCGATTTCAATTATAGTTAACTGAAATTCCCGAGGCTAGTTTCTATCGGTGAGTAAAATATAAATCCGTGTTTGACAAAAGGAATAATTAATTTAATAATGAAGAATAAGCTGCTTGTTGAACGCCCAGTGATTGACCAATTTATTTCTAAACTTAAGTAAATGGTGATTTTGAAAATCTGACTAGTTAAAGTTTATTCAAAATCTTGATGTCCATCTTTATTCAACTAAAATCCTATTTTGTTTTTCTAAGTAAATTAACGTAAAAATTGAGGAATGGACCAAAGTTTCTTTTATGAAGTTTATTTTATTTTATGTTTCGTTTAATTTCTTTTGTGATCAGACCAATCTCCATATTTTTCAATTTCTATTTTGATTACCTTTATTTTGAAAATTTAAATGAGGAATGGTATTTTATAAAACCCTTTTTAAAGGCACATTGAAGTTTCAGATCAAATTTTCAGATCAAAACGATCATTTTAAATTTTAAAACTTAATTAATCTAATGATTTTGTTAATTTTTGAAATATAAATTCTAAACATTTCTAGACATGTAATGTCAAATAAGGGTTCAATATCAAATATGCAACAAAATCATTGATCTCTTAATTATTTAATAAAAACATCAATAATTTAAAAAATTCAGGTTAAGTAAATTCACAAATTCAAATTCATAGCTTTATATTCATTGATTCAGACAAAAATAATTTTAATTTTCCATTTAAACAAATTTTAAAACAGTATATTTTTTGACCCAATGGAATTTTTCTTTAAAATCAATTAAATAAAGTGATATTTTAAAATTTTAAATAAGAAAATAAACTTGACATAAAAATTCAAGTTGTTAAAATATTAAAAAAAACATTTTTTTAATGGTAAAATTTTGTATAAAATTTCAAATTTTTTTATTTCTCAATCTAAACACAAGCTAATTATGTTGCACGATTCTATAATAAAAGAATTTAAATTAAAATCAGCTAAACTAATTGATCACTTTCACTCTTGAAAATTTAGAAATTTTATTGCTTAAAATTAAAGCATCAACAAACACGTATTGCTCTTTTTCCTCTAACAAAATACTAATTCTTCTCTTTAAGCAGCTTTCTTTTAAAAAATAATTTTAATGTTTTTTTTTATTTTTAAATTTAAATTCGATTTAAAGTTAACTAAAATTTTTACTAAGTTTATTCGAAATTTTTCATTATTTTAGACTTAATTGAATTAATTCAAAAATATATATATTCCTAAAATACTTAAAATTTCAGTAAGCAATTAGACCTTTTTTTAATTCAGATGTTTTTAGAATAGAAATAATTTTACTGGAAATGTCTATTAAATAGATATCGTTTTCCCTTGTTCAATATTGCAGCCTCATAATCTGAAAAAATTTTTGAGGCATGAAGCGAACACCAGCTCGCTCAAGTTAAAACATTCTTAAATTAAACTGCGCCCTCTAAAGATGTGTTTTATACTCGAGTCCGCTTTAAAATCGAGATTTTAAGGCTTATGTGGATATTAAAGCTTGAAATTTTTGTGAAAAATAAAAATTGATTTTTTGAATATTACATTTGGTTTTGCACTATAAATAAAATTCAAAGATAAATTGGAAAAATTAATTTTATTTTTAATTTTTGGAAAAATTATCAAGCTTGAACGCCGCATTAAACGCATATGTAATTCAATTATTTGCTTTTATTTTCCTTTTTCTACTAAATTTTATTATTAAACAATGTTATTTTAGTTAAATTTACTTAATTTTTAGTTAATTTGACCAAAAAAAAAATCTCAAAAATCTAATTTTTTATCAAAATTTTCCAAAAAAGTAAGTATTCGGTATTTTTTTGTTTTTTTTTCAAACAGTATAAAATTACGTAACATTTTGATATTTTACGAAAGATAACGTAATTTTTTAAGTTACAAAAGTAATTTATCACAAATAAATTTTTGTAAAATCCTAATGTCAAAATATAAATAAAAGTAGAAAATGAAATATCAATGTATGAAATAGAAATCAGTAAACTAGTAAATCAAAAAATTTTAATTTTATAATTAATAATACAGTTCTGATTTGACACGTGGATTTTGCGTAAATTTACGTAAAATCCACTTTTCAAATCAATACTGTACATTTTTAAATGAAAATGTCAAATTATATTATTAGCCTTTTTATTGAATATATTTGCTCAATCATTATTTCCATTATCCAATTTTTGAAAGCCAGATTTTCAATAGACAATACAATTGTCCAATTTTTATAATGTTTTCTGAGAATGCTGAGAATATGAAGCTTAGTTGATATTTTCAGCCAATAATGTTTAATTTTATATTTGGACGAGTACCATAAATTTGATTTTTATTTAGAAAATTTGTTATAGAATTTTATTAGGCTTGAATTTAGAAAATATAAGATTTACTAAAGAGTTTTAGATTTTTAACTTTTGTGTATCATTTTATTTTTAATTTAATTTTTTTAATTGCGACAAAAATCATTGAAAAAATAAAAGAAAAATTGAGTATATTTTTGAGCTTTGCATTTAATTTAATTTAATTTAATTTAATGTTTAAGTTTTATTTTGAGAGCCAAACTTCTGAGATCATTTCGACGTTGTTATCGGGTGTTGACAAAAAAATATGTTCACAGATATTATGTCCAGAATGTGGTCATTTTTGTCAAAATAATAATTATTCCCTTTTATGACAACAAAATTGATCACTAAATAATTTATTCTATATAAGCAATTTTAAAATATTGAATTTATTTTGAATTAAAAAAATATTATAATATATCTTTAGCAAAATATAATTTAAAAAAAAAAAAATTAAATTCACACCAAAATAATTGCACCGATTGAATCAACCTAATAAGCCTAATTAGCTTCAAAATGATCCTTAAGCAAGCACTCAAATCAGGTTTTCTGTACGTTGTGTGGCTAATTTATGAAAATTGAAAAGGGTTAGGGTAATTATACATATGTGAAAGAAACATTAATAAAATATATTTTTGTTAGACTTTATTTTATAAATTGAGGTTGAAAAAAATTTTCTAAAGACTTTAATAAACTTTAAATATTACTATATTTTGCCATTATTTTGATCACATAAAATCTTAATTTAATTTGTATGTATTTTTGGCTTTTTTTATCACAGAAAAATTTGATAATGATTATATAATGGACATGATACCTATGATCACATTTTTTTGATCACATAATCGATGACTCGACTTTCGACTGTCAAAAACTTAGAACCATTAATTTTATAGTCTTCTTAATTTTTAGAATACAAAAATATTTGTATGAATAAAATATCTAAAAAAACATGTTTTTTTTAATTCCTTAAGATTAATAAATTAAAATTATTATTGAATAAAAATTCAATTTAATGCCATAAATCTTTGCTTTTCACTAAAATAAAATTTTTTTAAAACGATAAAAGAATCAAAGGTCAATTGCTCAGCAGATAATTGATGATTAAAAAATTCTGAGGAAAATTTTCAAAAAATGTTTATTTATTTTCAAAAGAAAAATAAATTGTTTAGCCTCTAAAAATCAGATATGTTTACGCAACTATTCTCGAATATGAGATTAGAAACAAACACTAGGAAAGTGAAGCTTGATCCCGAAAGACCGATAATTAAAAAAAGCGCTTATTTACAAGCGAAAATAAACCTAGAGACATAGAGATCGATGCGAAAACGGAACATAACAACATGATAAACATGTTTCCAATTTTAATCAAAATATTTATTTTTTTTTGAACTAAATGCTTTTAATTTTTGAATTCGCTACAAATAAAACACATATGCAGAGAGACTTGCTGCTGAGTCTATCTATTGATTATTATTTAATAAAGCGAATTCCCATGGTGCTTTATGATTTTGCGCAAGTTCTCACTTACCAAAATTCGATCCATCATTAATCTTGATTTTCATGAACCCACATTTTAAAGAAAGGCACTTAAAAAAACATTCAATTTTATAAACTTTCTCAGCTCGTTTCAAACCAATTACTGGAACTTGCTGAACTATTTTTTAAAATGCTTTTTAATGAGTTAATTAATTAGCCTATTAAAAATCTCATATATATTTGCAATATTGATGAAATTAGCTTATTTTATTTATTTATTAATTTTGATTATCATTCAAACATATCTGTTTAAATTTGAAAAATTCAAAAACTTGAGCTACCAAAACACCTCAGCATTAATTATTGAAATATCAATAAGATACTCACATATGATATCAATTATACATTTTATTGAAGCGATTTGTTTGTGTTCTTGCTGCAATCGTGTTCCTTGCCTAAATATATATCTCCCAAATTCCTTAAACTATATTTTCGCACGATCCATATCTATTGTTTATTCTGATGCCAAAATGTCATGTAAACTATTACTCTAACATTCTAGTTCTAAAATTGATCATATCTAAAAATAAATAAATAATAATGGAAGTTGTTTGTGGATCTTTTTTTTTTAATCAGAGCTAATTACAAATCTTTGACGATTTGAAGCAAAATAAAATCTTTTCACAGTTAAAAAAGCTATTTGAAATTTTCAATTGTTGTAGAAAAAAATTTTCATAAGAATAAGTGTCTTATAATTTTTTGTAAATTGTTAAATACTCTTTAATTTATCACTTAAAATTTTTAATTTTTTGAAAAAAACATTAAGAACTAAGAGTTTTTTAAGACTTTAAAATTTAATTTTTTCATAGAATTTGTCAAAGTCGTAGTTGTGAAATCTATAATTAAATTTAAAGACTATTAGACATTATTTATAATATTTTTTTAAATAGACATTACTTTAATCCTTAAGCTTTAAAAAATTATTAAACATTTATATTTTTTTATTGAATGATAAATTGTGTTGATGTTGATTTTTGAAATTTTATTGGATTTGGAAAATGAGTTTAAATCGAATATTTAAATGTTTTTTATGATTTAATCGATATATTAGATTATATTTCATTTTTATTAACAAAATAATTTATATCAAATAAAACTAAGAATTTAACTAAGAGAAGTATAATTTTAAATAAACAAAGTTTTATTCAACTATATTTTTATAATTATTAATCTCCTTTTTAAATTCCATTTTTACTTTATGATTCTTTTTTAATTTTCATCCCATTCATGGCACTTCTATTGAATTAAATAATTATAATAATTTTAAAAATTAACTTATTTTTTTAACTTTTATTTTTGTAATTTTAAGTAAAATTTTAACGTGTTTAAATGATATTTTTTATTACAATAATGCAGAATATTAAAAAAATACGTGTCGATATAAAAGATATTAATGATTTAAAAAATGATTTAAAAAAATATTAAAAAATTTTCACAAGTAAAAAATCCATTTTTATTTGTGAAAATTTAAAAATTTCATCACTTAAATTCAGTGAGCGAAAAAACTTGGACAAAAGGAGTCATGATTTTTGGTTGATTTGGTTTCAATTATTAAAATAAATAATAAGTCACCCAGTTAGACCATTTTACATTATACATTATACTTTATATTTTTTAAATACTCAAATAAAAATGTTTAGTTGAATATTTCTCAGAATTTTTCCGATTCTTTTTATATAAATTTTAGCATCTATTTAAGTAGATTTAATTTGAGAATAATTTTTTAGGATAATCAAAAGACTAGTCTTGATAAGTTTTATTGTCATCTTTCCAATTTTTTATTTTATCAATTAAGGATTTTTTTTGTAATTTAAAAAAAAAACTTCGAAATTTATCGGTAGATAAATTAAATTTTATTTTTGAACTTATTTATCTTAGACTTGAGTTTATTTTTTAGAAACGCAAATTTCTAAAGCAATAGCTTTCAAATTTGATGATCTGTCTTTTTAAATTGTCTGTCTTAATTGAATTTTCTTCAACTATAGAGAAAGATATATATTTTAAAAAAATTAGTATTTCAAATTTAAATTTTTGAAGTAAACGATTTATTTATTCATTTCAGGCAGATTTAATATTTGATTGGCGTTTTTCTAAGATCACCCAAAATTTCAAAGTAAACAACTTTCTCTCATCTGAATTTCAATTTTTTAGATAAGATAACAAGCTTTACTTAGCTAAGCTTTCTGAGATGAACAACAATTTCAATGAATTTTAGTATTTTTTTTTCTTTTTTTTTTTAATTCAAAACACACTCAGAGCCAAGTCTGCTAAAATATTATCTTATCTTTTTGTTTTTTTGACAATTTTTATGATATATCCAAGAATGAATATTCTCAGAAAAGTTGAAACAAACAACCGAAAAACGTAAGACTTTTCTAAATAAGTATTTATTTTTTCTCATTTGCTCATTGCTCATCCAATAGATCAATTTTTGCTCAATAGATAAAAATAGATAAAACTAATTATACATTTTCTATTGGTTTATTTTCTTGATTGGATAGTAAAAAACAATAATTTATCTTTTTCTAGCAGGAAGTAAATATATAACTAAAATTAGTTTACAAATTTGTACAAAAATACGAAACAACTAATTAGATTTAAAGTCACACTTATCACACAATTTACATTTTGTAAAAATTTACCTAATTTCTTATCTCAATAGCAAATAGGCTAACTCAATTTGTGTTCTTCTACTTCCGTTTAAATAACAATTTAAATAGCCAACTTTAACTTAGTTAAAATTCATCAATTTCAGATTATTGAATAACTAAAAAAAAAGAAACAAATAGTAAAAAATAATTTTTTATCTAATCAGCTTGATAAAATGGAATACGTCAACCATCACCACGATTTGTACTACAACCAATTTCAGTGCCAAGAGCCCTCTGGCCAGGCATTCAGCTTCAATTCACCATACTATGGTCAAAACTACTCAAACTTCTATGGACAACAGCAGTTTTTCACTCAGCCAATTGAGACCTATAGCAGCCAGGCGACGCCAGGCCAGTTCTATGACCAAGCGATGGGCCAAGCTTTGGTGAACAAAAAAAGAAAGAGTGAAAGTGAGACCAAAGTTCACAGGACAAAATCAGTCAAGCGGGCCAGCAAATCTGCGGCAGAGGACGAGGACAGTCTGGACCAAAACTCGACAAAGCGATGCTGTTTTTCACCCAACTCACAGACATCCAACTCATCCGGCTCCTTTAAATACGCCAGAAACTCAAAGTCTCCGCTGAACAATGGTATTTTTCCTGATGAGGAAATGCACCAGCAGCGAGTGATGGCAAATGTTCGCGAGCGACAACGAACCCAATCTCTAAACGAAGCCTTTGCTTCGCTCAGACACATTATTCCAACTTTGCCTTCTGATAAATTGAGCAAGATTCAGACCCTAAAATTGGCCACCAGTTACATTGATTTTTTGTATCAGTTGCTGAGCGAAACTGGCGGCGAAAGTGGCAACACCAGTGGCAGTACGTCCGGAATAGAGAGTCAAAATAATAGTCAGAGCTGGCAATTTGACAAAAGTCCAAATGATTCGACTGGAAACTCGCCCAGCTCATCGTCCTCGTCCGAGTCTTCGAATTCGACCGGATCTGGCGCATTGGCAAAGAGAGGCCGTAATCTAAAACAAAAAACATTCGTCTACTAAATTTTTTGTTTTTTTTTTATTTAATTTTTTAAAGATTATTCATATTAAATTTCAAAGAATTAGTTATGAAGAACAAATTCCGATTCCTAGTTGGTTTCGTGTTGACCATAGGAGTTTTGTTTTTCTAACTGTTTTCAACTCTTCTTTTTTTTTTTGTTGTTTTTTTTTTAAAGTCAGTATTTTTCTAATGTAAAAATTATTTTACTTTGTTCGATAAATTGTATTCTTAAAATTTAATTTTTGTTACAAAAAGTCCAATTCAAAAATAAAATTTAGAAAAAAAATCTTTTTTTTTTTTCAAAGTCCTCAAATTAAAATATTTTAGTTTTTTGTCCATTTTAAAAATAGAATAAAATATTTTTCTCCTAGAAAGAAAAAAGAAAAACTAATGAATTTGTAATATTGGGTTAGCAAAGTCAAATAAGAAATAATTTAAAATTTCTAGTTTATAAACCAAAAATGGCCGATCACTTTTATTTTTTTCAATTGAAATTAAGATTATGTTTTAGACTGAAGAAATTTTATTTCGTTTCAAGATAAATAAAATAAATTTTATGATTTTTTTTTAAAATAAATATATAATATTTCTCAATTGAACAAATACTTACCGAAAAAGAAGTCGTTTTCGATTTATAAATAAAATAACTTGGTTTTAAAAATTTTATTTTAAAATTAAATTTGCCAAAAAATTCATCAACGAATATTTTTTTTCTATTTTTCAGATTTTTGATAATTATTATCGATATCAAAAAACAATTTAAAAAATAGATAGTGAAAATTCAACTTTTTGGATAATCCCTTAGTTCCTCTTTAATTTTTTTCAGTCAGTATTTTAAAATTTTTACTAATAAAAAAAATATATAATAAAATTTAAAAGTAAATTTATTTAAATCCCTCAAGTTTCAAACTAAAGATTCAGAAATAAATTATTAGATAAGATTTAAGTGATTGATATAAATCATTTGCATAAGTATTTTAGATTTTGGAGATCGAATTTTATTTGAGTTTTTTATTATCCGAGAGAATTGCTGGAAAATGATCCGGCTCATTCTGTTCAGATGTTTTTTCGGAATTAAATTATTAATTGAGACAATTTTTTTTTATAAAAGATAAGTTTAAAGATAAGCCAAATAAATGAATTTTTAATCGAACATTGTTCTAACTTAACGACAAAAATTGATAAGCTTTGAAATTTTTGTTTATAAAGTTATAAACAATTTCAACACTTTTTATTTGAAATATTCGGAACTTATGAATCAAGAAACGATAAAAACCGATGATTTATTGTATGTTTATAGATTTGATTATTAAGCGCTTTTTAAAAAATAAAACTTGGAATTAAAACATGAAATATTATCTATTAACGGCTAGAAGATAAACATTTCCGAAAAATGAATTGATAAAGATTTCACCAAGCTTTTTTACTTATCGTGTACTTTTATTCATATTTACCTTCACTCAAATCATCTAAAATTATTCAAGTAAATATTTGAAAAAAAATTGAAAATTTAAAACAAAACTTAAAAAATCAATGTCTTTGTTAAATGATAGAAATTAAAATTAAAAAATGCTTGTATTTTAAAAAATTTTTATTATTAATATTATTTTATTTTAGAATTTTACAAAGTAATCCCAAAATAAAAAAAAAAGAAGTTACGGATCAATAACTGTTCATAATATTAGTAGCATAACTCGTGATGAGAATTTAATTTTTTTATAATTTA
Source organism: Brachionus asplanchnoidis (assembly GCA_025491095.1). Lineage (NCBI taxonomy): Eukaryota > Metazoa > Rotifera > Eurotatoria > Ploima > Brachionidae > Brachionus > Brachionus asplanchnoidis. The sequence goes on from JAILYF010000006.1 coordinate 4,381,650, forward strand.
TGCTTTGTAATCTAAAATATTTGACTTTCGTTATTTGTGTGTTTTAGGCTTTATTATTTGAGAAATTTACTCGAATTTGCGTAAATCCAATTAAATTTTTTGATTAAATTGTTAAGGAAATCTGAAGAAAATTAAAAAAGCCATAAAAATTAAAAAATTTAGTTTTAATTTTATTCAATCTGTTTTTTGTGAAAATTTAAGCAAATTCCCGTAAGATTATGCTGATCCTTTTTTTAGACTTAAAAGAAAAATTAGCGGAATTCACGTAAATGGAAGACCCAGTACCCTTTTTTGTTAGATTACTTATATTATAACCTGCATTATAATGACATCATTTTTTAGATGATTAAATCCTCGAAATAAATTTTTGATTTATTTGAAGGTATTTGGTCTATTTAAAAAGATTACTTTTCACACAACAACTAAAAGTATAAATATCCCGTGATTTTGTCTCACAACACTTAAATAGAGAATTTTTTAGGCTTAATATTTTATATACTTTGATGACTAAATTTAACAATAAAAATAATAAACAAAAAATGAATCTTTAGTTGAAAAATCATTTGCAAATATAAATTACTTAGAAATTTCTTAAATTATTGTAAATTGTTACAAAAATTTTAAAGAATTAGTAATTTTAAATGACTTATTTTTGAAATCTGTTCATAACTTAAAAATTAATTTTTCATTATTTGTTGCTGATTGAAATATTTTTTATCCAAATTAGATAACAAAAAAATATAGATTTTTTTATAAATTTAGATACCTAAATATGTGACTATTCAGATGTTATTTAATTAAATTTTAATTAAGAATTTCTTAATTTATGATAAAATTTTTAATATTTAGAATGTATTTCAAACTTTAAAAAGTATATCATAATTAAGAATCCAAAAAGAAAGATTGCATTTAATTAAGATATATTCTCTCGTATTGTTGTTGAATGGAGTCTTATTTTGATGATTTGAAATTAAAATTTCATATAGTATTATGAAAATAATAAAATATCTCTTAGAATTTTTTTTTAAATAAAAACATTAAACAAATTGAATTTTTTTCAATTACTTTTTAATCTAAATTGAAACAATGAACCTCAAAAAACATTTCGTAAAATTTTACGATTGAAAACACAAGCCAAAAAAATAACTGAATAATCATTTTAGAAACCAAAAATTGCCCTCTTAAAGCAATTAGAAACATGATAATAATCAAATCAAACAATTAAATTTAATCAATTGCTTAAATGAAATATTAATTTACTGTAATCGAAAAATAAAATTTAAAGTGCCTATTTTTTAAATTTTTTTATTTGAAAATTATTCAACTAAACACTTAATAGAATAATTTTTGAATTTTGAATTTTAACATCTCTAAACCTTAGTTGATATTTTATTTTCATTATAACTATTTTTAGGATCTTTTTTCATTTCAAAGTTTTTACATAAATGACAAAAATAAAATTTTACAACAAACAAATATTTATTTTTTAGATTTCGAAATTGGATAATGTAGCTTCTTAAAGCTGAAATTTAACAAAATTATTTTATTTTTAAATATTGCTTTTAAATATAAAGAAATAATAAATTAACTTTGTAGAGTTATTAAATTACTTTAATTAAGACAGATTATTATCTACCTAAGAGACGTAAATTAAATAGCGAAAATTACATTTATCTTTAACTACTTGAGCAAATTAGGGTTTTCGCTTCAAAAAAATCATTAATATTAAGACATATTTTTGAAATTAATATCCAAATGGACCAAAATAATTTTTAAAGGCTTTAAAAGCCGATTAAAAATTGAGATTATGCATAAAGGTAAAACAATTTGTAAGCATGAAATCGTACAAAAATAATAAAACTAAATTAAAATGCAAATTTAGAAAATTTAAATGAGAATAAAATATTACTCAATTGTAACAGGTTATACGAGTTTATGTATGTTGTGATTTTTTGAAGAAAATTTTTTCTTTTTTTTTAAAATGAAACCGTAAAAATTTTCCTAGTCCGAAGTTCTTACGTAATTAGCAGGAAATACTCCGAGCTAATTTTGAATTTTTTATTTCGAAAAAGCAGCACTTTTCTTATTTTTAATTAATTTCTCAAATAAAATTAATTTTATTGATTTTCAAATTTGTGGACACAAAACTAATTTTGGAAGAATTTTTGTATATTTCCAATTCAAAAAACTAATATAGAAAAAATTCAATCCAGGTTACTTTTCAAGTTATATAATTTTTTAGAAATACTCGTAACATAATTGAAACTAATTGTAACTAAACAAATAAATCAACAACACAATACAATTTAAAATTTTAAACTTTATTCGTAGCTGTTTTTCGCAATTCTATTTTTAATATCTTAAACCATTAGTCCGAGGAAAGATTTGTCTAAATGAGCGTCTGTATTTACTTTTGGTTCTATTTTATAATATGGCTTTTTCTTTGTACAAGCTCACCTTTAAATTTATTTTTTAAAGCTTTTAAAAAACGATTAATTAAATTTTTTGATTATCTGGTTTTATTTTTGAAGAATTTAGCTCACAAAATATTTTTTCAAATATTTATTAATTAGATTTTAATTTCAACATTAAATAAAAAAACACATATTAGATATTTTGAAGCATGAAAAAATATGGAATCAACTGCTAATTGTAACCCATGTCTCGAGTCATACAGTTCAAGTCTAAAAAAATCGCTTAAATGCCAAGTGAGTTAATCAATTTATTAAAAAAACTCTTGTCAAATATTTAGTTGAAATTTTTATTTTAAAATTAATCATTTCACGAATAACATTATTTGATTTATGTCCATTTATTAAATAGCTAGACTAAAATAGTATTCACAAAAATTAAAGTTTTGGCCGATATACTTAACCCAAGTAGATTTAGAAAATTACAATCTAACTAAATCTTTATAATAATATGTTATAATTGCAAATATTGATCAGGAATTGGATCAGTTCAAGCTCAAAAACTAGAGCAATAAAAAATTTAATGTTTTAAAATTTAAACTTGTATAATTAAAATAATATTTCAATAATTCTTAAAAAATATTTAGTAAAATTTAAATTTAGAACTATTTAATTCTAAAATTTATTTAGAGATTACAATTTGAGTACTTGAATCGTCAACTTGAGGAAAATACAAAGGCAAACCATCACGAAATGGTAAAATAAATTCTAAAAAATAATTTTTTTTTTAATTTAAATTTGAACAGCTTGGAATAAGTGATCTCCGCTATGTAAATTTTGAAGATGAACTAGAGAACTTGGAAAGTGTGCAAAAGTCATCGAGCAAAACCTATGACTTAAAAGACGATTCTAATGAAGAGCTCAGTGACATAATTTCGTTGCAGTCAATAACTTTGACTAATGATAGCACAAAGTTGAACAAAAGCGAGCCATTTTCAAGCATGGTCGAAGAATCAAGGATTTTGTCAAGTTCTTCATCAAAATCGACCAAAAGCCAAGAGTCTGATCATTTCAGTGAGTCGAAATCATCGGATCAAAATTGTCAAGAGACAATTGAAGTAAATAAAAATTACGCAAACGAAAAAATAAATCTTCTAAAAGTGACAGTCGAAAATGTGACCGAATCATCCGAGGATGAATTCGAAAAATTCAAGAGACCACCAAATAAAAAAGATACTATACCAATGTAAGTGTTGGTTAAAATTAAAATTTTATTTTTCTCTAATTTTTTTATTATCTTAAAAAATTTAAATCTTATTAAGATTGATAAACTTTTGAAGCATTTATTTATATTTATGTTATCAAGAAGTGATAATATTTTCAGATAAGATTAAGGGTCAAGCCTAATCGTTGACGGCAAAGAAAAATTATTTTTTGACCTAAGAAATCAATTAATTTTTATTTTATTTGCATTAATCGCAAAATAAAAAAAAAATTTAATTCCAAAATTCTGCAGATTGTATTTAACTTTTTTTTTGATATTAGTTTTAATTTCCTTTCTCATATTTGACTTGTCTCGACTTAGCGAAAACAAAATCATCCAAAAAATTGTTTCTACGCTTGTAACTAACTAGTGTTTGGCATTTTCGAATATTTATTTAAAAAATAGCTCTCAGTCTTAATTTATAATCAATATGAGAAAGCCAATAGTTAATAGAAAATCAATCAAATTTGTAAAAAAAAATTTCTTAGGTCCAATATTGTTTTGTACAAAAACAGCCAGATGATATTTAAGCAAAATAAACAAAATATTTATTAGTTTTTCTTTAAATAACTTGAAGCTATGCTGATTTTTACAGAAACTGGCACGAAATTGTCTGTTTATGGTCAAGTCGGTCAGCTAGAAAGGATGTGAATGTTGGCATTAGTTGAAAATGTTTTCAAATAAAACAAAGGTTAGACTTAGAAAGGCTTTTAAGTAAACTAAATTTGATTTGGAGCCAATCTAGCTTTATGAGAGTATGTAAAAAAATAGAATTAAATTTTAAAATTGCTTGGTTTTATTAAGCTTCATTTTGGAATAAGAAAGCTTAGCATTTAAATTATAAGGTACATGAATTTTGGATTTTGTTCTACTCTTAGTATTCATAGAAATTGATTTTTGTTGTTTTACTCTTTGTTATTTTAAAAAATAATTGATTGAAATTCGAGGAATTTTTCTTAATTTGCTAGAAATATAAATTTTTTCTATTTTTTTTTTGTTTTAATTGACTTAAATCATTTACTTCTGATCTTCTAAGATCAAATCGATTTAAACTAAATCAGCTAGATTCCAAGATCAAGCTCGTTTTCAATCTAATAAATATTTATTTTAGGCCGCTGATGATCAAAAATCTAATCTTCAAGTTTATATAAAATTTTTGGCCATTCTTTAACAAATTAATTTTAGACACTTTGATTATTTATTTTTTAGACTTATTTAAATCAACTTGGCTTGTAAAATAGTGTTAAATAAATATTTTCCAAATCACTTTTTGATTATAGAAGTTAATTAGATTTTGTCAAATTTTCAAGTCTCAGTAATTTAAATAACAAACTTTTTGCTTTAATAATTATTTAGAGATGCAAAAAATTTGGAAAAAAATCACGACTCAAATGCATAGGGTAAATTGGACACTAGAGGGCTTTTGAAAAATTTCAGCATGAATGCTCTGTATAATTATTTAAGCACGTATTTAATGAAGAAAATAAAAATTTATTACTTCGAATAGTTAATGAATTAATTTTCGGTGTATTTAAAATACTTTTTTTAAGGTACTCAGGCTAAAATATGCTAAATAGCAGTCGATTTCTTAATTTCAAAATTAGTTTTTTATGAAGCAAAATCAATAAGAGAAATTGTGTTTCTGTAGCAAGCTATTTGTATTCTCTCACATGAGGAATTGGGTAAAAAAATAACATTAAATGAATTATGATAAAATTTATTAAATAAATTTATTTAGACAGAAATTATATCATTTACTACTTTATATCTTAAGTAACTGCGGAAATTTTGTTAGCTAAGTAGTAAAGCTAAAAGCTTAATTGCTAAGAACGATCTCGACGCTAACTTGAGAGCTTTAAAACTAATTTAAATTCAAAAATTGGTCAACTTTAATTTCATAAAAATGATCATTCAAATAACTGAAATATGAGCAAGAACAAATAGAGGCACGATTTAAGTGATTTTGATCCAAAGAAACTTTTTAGGCATAATATTCTTTAATATGCATTAAAATTTTCAGATATTATAAGTCTTGAGGGCATTTGAAATTTTATTCACTATACTTTCGTGAACCAGGCCCGAGAGTAGCATTGTTCAATCGACAGGTTGATAATTTTTTTTTATTGTTTTTTGCTTTGGAAAGCTTAGCAATCGTTAAGCAAAAAGAAAAAAGTGGTTTAAATTTTTTATTGCTAGAATAAAATATGAATATTTTGAAATTTTTCATTTGTAAAAGTAAGCAGATTAATAAAATATTTTATTTGCTTTTCTCGAAAATTTTATTATTTTAATTAAATTTTTAGACAATTTTTCTAATAAAGTAAATTTTTTTTTTGTCGACTATCTTTTTACTAAAACTGGCTTCATTGCCTCAAATACAATCAAAAACAAGCCATTTAGTATTTAATTTGTATCCTTGAATTGAACTCAAAATTACTTAAAGGCTTAATTATCGTTTAGCTAGAATCATTTTATCAATTTTTTTATGTGATTAAATTGCCATTTTTTTAATTATACAATTTAATTGAAATTTTTAATATTTTTTCAAAGTATAGGAAATTACAAACTAATGACAATTATGAGCTAGCACATTAAAAATTTACTCAATTTTACATTGCTCGAGGATAGCAATAATTTATTTGTGAATAAATAAATTTTAAGTAAATAATTAAATTTGAAGAATACATAAAACATGTTTTTTAGCTGAGTTTGAGTCGTAGACATGAAAATGAAGTCTCAAAAATTGATGTTTTGTTTTTTTTTAATTAATTTATTATTTTAATAAAGGTATGCTTATTACGCAATACTGTTAAAATTATTTGCTTAAAGTATCCTAAAAAGACAAGTGAATGCCAATTTAGTTTACTTGGAAGAAAACTGCTTGAGATTATACTGCTGATTTAGTTTAAATTAATTCTTGTCATTTGCCTTAGAAGCAATTACTAATTCTCTCAAGTTCACTCACTCTCTTTCTACTCTCTTTTCTCTTGTTTCTTAGATTCAATTCTGTTTTTATTAATTTCAACAACTGAATTTCAAATAAATAAAATTAGCATTTATTATTTTTTTTTTTATTTCGAAATATTTGAAATATTTAATATCATACCCAAGGCTCGATTAGTATTTGACATAAAAACATGCTATGAATTGACAAAAATTATTCACATATCTTATTTTATTACTTTTTTTTTGTTTTAACCTCCTTGAGGCGTTTGGCCAAATAGCACAAATAAATATCATGTGTATTATTTATCTATCTTATTCAGAGAGCATGTTTGATCAAATAAAGTTATTTATCTATTCAACTAAGAGAAAAAATTAAAAAAACATAATCTAAATTTTTTAAAAGGAAGCAAACTTGGTTCAATACATTATTAAAATAAATGGGATTTAGTCAAAGAGGAAAAAATGGTCTAGAAATTTATCAATAATCTAAAATTTATTTCAATATAATAAAGTATGTTTTTCTAATTTAATCTTCATTTTTCATTTGTGTGCTTAAGTTAATCATGTTTAAGAATGATACTAATTTAATGAATTGTTTGATTGATAAATATCAGAATAATAATTTATCGTTTAAACTGACATGGAGGGAAAAAATACTTCAAACTTAGTTGGAATAAAAATATTCTGTTTTGAACGATCTTAATTAAGGGATGCGAAAATTAAAAAAAAAATTAAAGCTATAAATCAATCATCCATTTATTTTTATCAACCAATTTTTTTGTAATTTTCAATTTTAGTGAATAAAAAGGGTCAGTTTTTTTACATATTTTTACATTTGATCCTTCATTCAAATCAAGTTTCGTAGAGGTTTTTTGGATCTAATTTTTCAAGCAAGACTGATTTTATAACTTTAAAAATTATATAATTTTTAATTATTCGAAATTAAAATCAAATCAAAAGTTAAAGACTATCGCTTAAGACAAAAGAGCTTATAGAAAATTTTTTTTGATTTTTTTTATAATTGCTTGCCCTTGGAATATTTGAAATGAACCTTTAATGGTTTTTTTTTAAACAATTATTTCCGGCAATTTGCTAAAATATTTTTGTCCAATTTAAACTAGACTAGAAATATTATCCTCTTTTTATTTTGCATAGATAATCGTTTAATCTTTTAAAAAAATTAATCCTGTCTATCAATTTTAGAACATTTTTGTGAATTTTTTTTATATTTTTAAAAAATAAAATTTTAATTTAATTTGATCTAAAAGCCTAATTGCACGCTGTTCACTGCAAGAGGTTTACTCTACTTAACTAGATTAATTTTTTTCTTTATTCGTAATTAGGATCATTGTTTTGTATGAATTATAAAAATTATTAATTTTTTTTTGCTGCAATCAAATAGTCTCTGAGGCTTCAAAGCCTTTTTTATTTCAAATTAAAGATCACAAATATATTTATTTTATAAAAAAAATTATATTCAAGCATTCTGTCAAACATTAGCCTTTGTTTTAGAATTTTTTTTTCTAATTTTTTATCATAATTTTAAACACTTTGTCCTTAAACAAAAAAATAACTATACACTTTTTATATATTTTTTTTTTTCAAAAAATAAATTTGTTATCTTTTTGTTTATTCTAATTTTATAAAAAAAAAAAAATTCAGAAAAAAAATTTTTGACAGAATCACATGACATGATGCTATTTAGGCTGGAATTTAAATTATGTGATCAATGTTTGGAAACGATTCAGAGAAGACAAAGATTAGCGCTTTCCCCTCCAATTCAATTTGTACAGCTAGGATTTATTCATAAATGAAAAAGAAAAAATTTTCTTTTCGATTGTTCATTTTATTTACTCAAAACTCGGTCATTTTGTTTTTCAAACACATATTTCTAATATTTTTCTCTTCGATTGAATCTAAAAGAGTACATTTTTTTCTTAAGACAAATCGAACTAGTTAATACAAAGCTGACCGAGCCGAGCCACGCACATTCAACACAACAAGGCGGCACAATGGCTGAACTAAACCGACCCAGCTCTCAGACAGATTTTGGCAACCCGCGCAAAGACCACTATTCCTACTCGTACTCGTACAAAACGGGAGGCGACCCCGACAACAGCCAGCCCAACATGAACACAGTCGAAGTGAACGAAAGTGTCACTGAGGAAATTGGACCGGACGGATCCAAAATTATTCGCCGACACCAACAAGAAAAACAAATAAACAAAATAACCCAAGTGGTGACCCAGCGGGTGATCAAACGCCAGTACATAGACCCCAGCACGGGCCAGATAATTGAGTATGATCCCAATAATGAACTTTTTGCCAACTTGCCTCCCGAGACAGTTTTCGAGGAGCAGACAATTATTTCAGATGACAATCTGCCCATAATCAGCACCACCACTCTTTCAAAAACTAATAATAATTCGGCTAAGAATTTAACTAACCAACTGGCTTCGGTAAACCTAAATGATTGTGTAGATAATGTAGAGAGGAAAAATGAATTGCCCAATATTGAGAATACAATGGCTGCTGCTGTCAACTTAAAGATAAAGTCACATCCAGAAGACAATCAAGGTATTTTTATTTTTTTTATTTGTTTTTTTACACAAAATATTTCATAAATTATTAGTAGAATATGTAATTAATGTAATTCCCTAGTTATTAAGATTGGCAACTTGAATTTCATGATCAAATGATCAAAATTTAACAGATTAAAATGTTAATGAAAATGTTCAAATTAGCTTTTTGTAATATTTTTTAAATTAAACATAAGATGTTTATTATTTTTAATTGAAAAAAATTAAATCTTTTTTGTCTCTGATTGATGGTTAAATGATTTTTCTAAAATCTTTATTTGAAAATTCTAAAGACAAATTTAAAATGCATATTTAGGCATCCAAATTATGGCTGTAAATTGGTTAAACAGTGGTGTTCCGGATTTAGTAATTTACGATAATTTACGTAAAAACTGGTAAATTTACCAAATTTTACGTAAAATATTGTAAATTTACAAAAGTAAATAAACGCAAATTTATCAGATTTTACGTAAAATTATGTAAAAAAAAAGTGTCCAAAAAATTTAAATGAAATTGAACGCCAAAAATGCAATTTCATTTCAATGTCATTTCATTTGTAGTGTCAATTTATTTCAATTTTTTGGACATTTTTTTTACACAAATTAAAATAATTTGACCCTACGAATGAAATGAAATTGCATTTTTTGCGTTCAATTTCTTTTAAATTTTTTGGATATTTTTTTTTACACAAATTTACGTAAAATTTGGTAAATTTACCAATTTTTACGTAAAATATCGTAAATTACTAAATCCGGAACACCACTGTATCTTTTACAGCGATACAAAATTAAATTTTGCCTTGCAAAATTTCAAAATATTGATTAAGATTTTAATTTACTTTACATAAAAAATCATATAATTTTCTATCTAAGCGTAGATTAAACAAATCATGTTTGATTAAGTTAAGCCATTTCTAATTGAAAAATTGAAAAAAATGCCATTTTATTTAATCGAATGTATCTGATGATGAAAAGTAAATTTCAAATCAAAATTTTTAGATTTTGATTTGAAATTTACATTTGATCATAAACTTTAATTTTAGATTAATACTATACTTTGAAAAATCGATTAATCTTCTTTATTTAATTCACTGACATTTATCCCCTAGAAATGACACTGTTTTGCGAATTTCAAATACAAATTGAGCAAAAATTCTTCATTTTTAGATATATTAAAATTAAATTTAATAAAAAATACTGCAACATACTTGCAAAAAAATTTCTTTTCTTTTTTTATTTAGTAAATCAAATTAATAATCTATTTTAATATTGTTGCCGATAATATTAAAAAAGATTGTTTATTTTTTGTAATTTTTTATAAGCGAAAAATTATTTTAGGTTAAAAATGTGCAATAAAGAATGTTGCAGTATTTTTTTTAATATTTTTTTATTAACTTTACTTTTAATTTGTAATAAAATGAAGAATAACTTGTTTTTTAAATTCACAATACCAAATGACACTTGTTATTTAAAAAATGAAAATAAATTGAATACAAAGTACTTCAATTATTTTGTGAATTGAAAATGGAATTTTTTTTTAATTTTTTTTTTTTAATTTTTTTTAATTTTTAATCTTAATAAACATTGGTTGGGTGTAGATAATTAATAAATAATCAAATAAAAAATATGATAAATTTAATTATGTTATACTTCAATGATAGATCAAATTAAGGAACGTTGTAATTATAGGATAAATTTAAGATACAATTTTGTCAAACAAAAAATGGAGTGTAAATTTCAATATTTTTAGGAAACCTTTTAAAAACTTTAGTTGGTTCTTTTAAGGATTATCCTTTCCTCTGTCTCATCAATTAATATTAAAAGAATACAAATGATTCAAGCTTTAATTTTTTATTCATTAGTTATTCATGACGAACAATAACTTCTTCAAATTAATCGTTAAATATTTTTATAAAAGTTTTTTAATTAATATTAAAAAAATTAAAAATTTGGGTTTTCTATTTAAATTTTGAGATACTGATTTTAATGACCCGATATTAAATTATAGAATAAATTATAAAATTTGAGTGATGACACAAAGTATTTTAAAAAGAACAAATATTAATTTATTTTAAAATTCCATATAGTTCTTCGTTTTGTTATTTTCTCTAATATTTTTTTTCATTAAAATCCTGATAAAATAGAATATCTGATTTTTTTAAACTTTGATCTACCATTGAAAAATTTATGAATAATTTAAAATCAAATTGGAGAGTAATTTTTTCAAAATTTAATAACTTTGTTATATTTAATTAAAACTTAAAAATGTATTTTTTTTTTAATCAATAAAAATTAACGTCAATCAGTGCCAATAATGATGGTGTAATCATACAAAAAACTAGTTTAAACGATAAAGTAGAAAAAATCAGAAAATAAATAAATATGGAAAGATAAAATTACACAAATCCTTCTTAAAAATTAATCAGCTTTACATTTTAATTAGAAAATTACCCATATGGTAGAATTTTTTATTAATATGACATATTTGGCGATGTTAAAAAAATTAAAATTATAGAGTAAAAATAAAGGGAAGATCATTCAAGGTTTTTGTGTCTCTAGTTTTCACTATTAATTTAAAATTATTAAAATTTATTTAGAAACTCTTTTTAAAAAATAGGTTTTAGATTTTTTTAATCTCATGATCAGTCAAGTTCATGAAAACAAGATTAATTTTAATAGTTATTAGTTTCTTATTTACTTGATCACAATTTAGGCATACTCAAAAAGTTATATTTTTTAGTATCCTTTTTCCTTAGTGTTATGGCAATTTAAAAGCATGATATTGAAACCAAGAAATACGAATGTAAGTTTTGCATATGGAGGTCATTTTTTTAAATTTAAAAAATAGATTCAAATAAAAACTTGTACAAGCTAGATAATTTTTTTATAATACCACGAGTTAACAAGCGAATATTTTTTCTTTCATTTTTTTATGTTGAAAAATTATTTTAGCCAAAGATTTATTGCTAATATTAAAAGTGAAAAAATCAAAAATAGATATACAACGCGAATTTCAATTTGCATAAATTCTAGCTTAAAGAATATTTAAATTAAAAATATAATTGTGTTGTCAATTTAAATAATATACTCATTTTAAATTGAATTTCAAAATCATATTTTATATTAATTAAAATTCTTTTTTAAAATATCAAACGAATTAAAAAGGTATTATTCAAATTTAAAATTAATCTAGCAATTTAATAAATCTCAAGTAAAATTTTGAAAAATTTAATTTCTTGTTTTAATTATGCCAAAATAATTCATATTCAATTTTATCACTTTAATAAGAACTTTTAAAATTTTAACTTTATGAAAAGACTGTTTGGTGAGATAAATAACTTGAAACGGTGAATTTAACAGAAAATTAAATTAAAAATTTTAAACTTTGGTATAATAACCAATTTTTTTTATTTTCTTTTTTTCGAAAAAAAAGAAAAAAAATTCGAAATTAACATCAATAAATATTTTATGCTAGTAATCCTTACTTTTCTTTCTCAATACTCTTTCACTTTTACAAGCTTAAAATTACATTACTATATTTTTTTACTTGAAAGAACAATCAACATCTTATTTTTATTTAAAGAAAATTATATACAATCTATTTTAAGATCGATTCTAAAATTAATAGCAGGTCCAAATTTAGATTTCATTCTTGTATTTTAACTTTTTCTTTTAATTTAATATTAATTTATTGTTTGTGTTTGAAAAAAAATATGATAACATAAATAACCAACTAGATCTTTTTCATTAGTTTATTAATTAATTAGACCACGATTCAGCGTAAATTTTTTTATTACTGTTTATTTGCTTATTTTTTTGACTAATTTAATGAAATTTTAGATAGTATTTTTTAATAAAAATAAACTCCTTTTTACTTAAAAAATAACTTATTTAATTATTTATCCAGAAAAGCTTTTTTGAAATAGGCAATTGATTCGCTTCTTTAAAAATAAAAAAGGCAAAAAATTGAAATCTTGAAAATTTTTGCTAAACTAAAAAGTTATTAATCATAAATAGGATACCTTAATTTCTTTTGGTGTCATATGTTCTCTAAAATCATATAAATAATTCAAATTTTAAATAAATATGTGAAAAAGCTACTTATATTTAAGCAAGTCTTTTTATACAAACCTTTATCTTTCTCTTAAGCTGTTTATTTAGTATATCGAAATTTTTGTTGATAAAAAGGTTTTAATGACCAAAAAAAAAAATTATTCTTTTAAAATTTCCACTTTTAAATCTAAGTTGTCCAAAAATATCAAATTTATTTAAAAAGTTTAAGCTGAAAAATCAAGTCACAATATGATTTAAGTTTGTGAATAAATTCGATAACCTTAACAAAAATATTAAGATGATCCAAAATTAAGTTCTAAATAAAATAAATTTTAATATTCGTTTAAACATTTCCATTCTCAAACTAAAATGTGTACTTAATAAATTAAAAATAAATTTACGACCACATTCTAAGTAAAAATATGAATAAAACAATTTTTTCTAAGCACTAGCTTTTATAATTTTTTTTAACCTCACCCATACAAATTTTTTTTATTTGTAAACAATTAACTTTTTTTATTTAGATCTATCCAAATTTGAATAGACTTTAATTAAGAATATTTTTTTAAGATTCGTCATTACAAAATCATCAACTCCCTCTTAAATACATAGTTTTATTGAAAAAAAGAATTATTTAATAAGTTCATCTCAATCAAACTTATTTTTTGATATCTCATCAATTTTTATTCAGCAACAAAAAATATAATTTCCGCTAATTAAGTTGCATATTTTTATTTCTAAATCCACACCACATTGTTAGCACTAAATCTGCAACCAAATGCTTATTACTTTTTCTTATTAATTCTCGACTAGAAAAACACTCTTCAATAACTATCTAAAAACAAATAAAATTAACAAAACGCAACAATAATTTAATAGAAAATATAATTAATTTTTATTCACGTGAGATTCACAATTGATAAAAATAATCAAAGTATCTACTAAAAACTCAGTGAAACGTACTAAATACAAAATCTGTCAGAGAACTTTTCTAAATAAAATCAGGCCTAAAAAATCGAAGAGACCAATTATGAGTTTTTATTGTAAAATTTCTTTTTTAAAAGGCTACCCAGAAGAAAAAAACATGGACTATGACCCGGATGACTCGTACCAGGACGACGACTCGCCCTACGAGGGCCTCATTCAGAGCCCCAACCAGTACGAGGACGAACTCAATCACAAAAAAAGAAAGTCCAAAAAAAAAGGTGTCCTAAATGAATTGATAGACACCGAAGCGGTGAATAGCGGCCTGTCCTCAAGCGGATCATCATCATCACCACTTTTATTCGAAAATAACATGGACCTTCCTTACGTGTCCAATCACCAACAGTATTCCAAGAGCGTTTACGCTCACACCACCAAATATTCACGACAACCTGATCCAAATGGACAGCAGACCTACTCAGTTTTGCCAAGCTCCAACATCAACGCCAATCGGTCCAATCACGGCTCCAATCACTATCAATCAATTGGCAAGACCAACAGTCAACAGCTGACCATAGATCCCTATGCAATCAACCAGGTTCATTTGCAGGCGCCTCACTCGCATCGCTCACAGCATTCAATCACCCAAAAGTACCAGCAATCGTCTCCAAATTTAAACAATCAGGACTACGGTATGTGCATTTTACTTTGTTTACTAATTTTTTTTGTTTCCCGAGCTTAAGACCCTGGTTGCCATGGCAACGGAAAATTGAAAAAATTTTTTTGATAAAAAATAAACTTGACTAGATTATTCCTGTTCAGTGCTTAGAACCGAGCCGATTGCGCAACAATATTTAAGTAGACTTGGGCCAGATGAGAATAAAAGTGAGAATAGCTGTAGTTCATCGAACACGTCAATAGTGACGTCTAATTCGAACCCGATAGCACTGCCGATACACGCCACTGGACAAAGTTTGTCGAGTGTGTCGGCCAATCGGAACAGCATTTACTTGATGGACAATAAGTCGTCCATAATAATTCACCATCACCACTTTGACTCGGCGGCCATGAGAACTCAATTTGAAATGAGGAAGAGAGAATCGCTGGGCAGTGTTTGCTCGCGCCAGAAGTCCATGTCGCCGGTGCCCCGCAAAGGTGTCCACTTTGACCAGAACACATACGAGTACTCGATATCCGAGCAAGACAATTTGCATTTGGACTCGGACCACTTGTCACGGCCAATGTATCGATCGGCACACAATTTAAATGCTACCAACCAACGAACGACATCTAACTTGAACAATTTTGACTTTAAAAACTTAAATTATTATCACAGGTCCCTTTCGTCCATTGACAGTGGCATTAATGTATACAACCCTTACTCTTATTTAGGTATTGTTAAGCTTGGCAACAATCAGCCAACAAAAAAATAAACCAATTTGCATGATTAATTATTTATTGTTTGCTATAAATTACAAAAAAACTTTTGAGCTTAAAGAAAAAAAATTTTTTTTTCTTCTGGATTTTGTCCTTTAACTAAGTGCAACTCCAAGTTTCTGGTAATGGCTCGGTGTAACAAAAAAATTTGTACGCAATTTCATTTAATGATGTTTTTTTTGGTGCGAACAATTTTGACTTTAAAAAGGCTGCTATTTAAATGGAATATAATTAATTGAACTAGCTAAAATGATGAATTTTACTAGATAACAAAAAATTAGATAAAACAGATGAATTTTACTAGATATTTTATTAAAACACTAGATAAAAAGATAAACGACTATTTATTTAGATATTTCATTAGATAAAAAATAAAAATACAAGATAAAAAAAATGAAAAAAATAGCAAATAAAATTAAATTAATTAATTCTTCTTCTTTTACTTTTGCTTTTAATTATTTAATTATTTAATAATTTAATTATTTATACGATTTAGAGCTCATAATCTTTGTTTTTCCCTCGTTTTTATCTTTGCACATTTTGTTTTTCAATTTGAGCTTGATTTGAAGTACAAGGCAGCGTTGCTTGTAGATTTTCCCTTGGTACTATCTCGTAAGTCTCGGTGGTAGTAGCCTCGGTGCTTGAATCTGAATCCTCGCTACTATAAGATGAAAAAGATTCATTTTGGGTCATTTTTAGTTAAATATAGATTCCGCGTAATGCAAGAAAACTATGTATATCATCAATTTAATTAAATGTCAATTGATTATTTAAATAGAAACTCGAGTTCAAAATTGTATTATCTAGTGTCAATTTTATCTGATGAATTAATATAAATTTATATCAATTTATTATTTTATATAGTAAATTCTCTTTATTGCTATTGATTAACTTTTTTTTATAGGAGTTAATTTTTTTATCTAGTGGATAAATTGATTATATAGTAAAAATAATCTTTTTTATCTAGTAGATTCGTCATTTTAACTAGTATCAATTAATATTTTGCGCTATTTAAATGATCCGTTTTTTATTGAAATTTATTATTTTATTTATTTGCTTACTTATAAAGCGTTGGCTCCCTCAGAATAAAATAAAATAATGCAAATAAATTGAAATGATCCGTATTTAAAATAGGGTTGTTTAGTAAAAAAAAAAATTTATCAGTAAATTTTATTTATTTATTTATTTAATTAAAGTTTAACTCCCATGGACAAATTGAAATAAGAATTTAAAATACAATTAAATATATATTTTACAATTAAGTAAAAATTCAGTTTTTTATATACAAAAAAATGATTAAGATTATTTAACAAATAATTCCATTTGTAAATAGTTCAATTTTTATTATTGGTAATAATTGAACAAATTCTATATTGTTTTCCTTTTTAATCATTAATTTAGAAACCATAGTTGTTTAACATTGCAAGTCCAGACTTTATTTAAAAAGTTCAAAGTTATTTATTTTATTTTTCTTGGGACTTTTTAGCAATCTTGATAGAGACATAATAAAAATACAATCTATGACACATAATTTTATTTCTAAAAATCAAAGAAATGCTAAGTGATATTTTGGTTTGTAATAAAATGTAAAAGAGGATATTGTGAATTAAAAATACAAATTGAACAAAAATTCTTCATTTTTTGCAAAATTAAAGTTAATATAAAATATTTGAAAAAATACTGCAACATAGTGCAACACACTTTGTTGCACCATTTAAACCTAAAAAAAATTTTCACATTCAAAGAAATTAAACATCAATGAGATTTAATTATTGATTTTAGATTATTGATTTGATTTTCTGAAAAAATTAAAATGAAATTTTTTTTAGGTAAAAAAGTTGCAACAAAGCAAGTTGTAAGTTGCAGTATTTTTACTAATATGTTTATTAACTTTAATTTTAGTTTATCAAAAAATGAAAATTTTTGTTCCATTTTTTTTTTTGAAATTCACAACACCTAAAAGAGGCAGACCAAGTAAATCAAGAAAAGCTCTTATTGTTGAGTAAATGATTTTTTCATGCTTTTCTAATTTTGTTTGATAAAAAAATAAAGAGAATATATATTAAAAATTATTTTTTTTAATCATTTGTATACTTTTCTATTTTTTTGCATGCATAAAATTTTAAATAAATCTAAATAAATAAAAATTATTATTACTGATCATTTATTTATTTTTTAACTGGAGTTTTATCTGTAATTTACTAATCGTTTATTATTTATTTACTGTTCATTTTTATTTTTATGTACTGATTATATAAATTAAAAAAAAATGATCATTTAATTTATTCTCTTTAAGAAACTAAATTGTTATTATTCATTGACAGTGGCATTAATTCATAAAACCCTTACTCTTATTTAGGTATTGTTAAGTTTGGCAAAAATCAACCAACAAAATAAATCCAAATTGCATGATTAATTATTTATTTTTCGATATAAATTTAAAAACTTTTCAGCTAAAAAAATCATGTTTTTTTTCCTGGATCTTGTCCTATAACTAAAAGCAGCGCCTCCTCATTGACATCAACTTCAAGTTTCTGGTAATGGTTAGGTGTTACTAAAATAGAATCGCTTGTAAACAATTTTATACTTTGTTGTTTGTTGTTGTTCGAACAATTTAGATTTAATTGAGCTGAGCCTTTGAGCAACCAGAGCCACAAATCCAAGCCATTTTGATAGAAGTGTTCAAATTCATGCTGGCCTTTTTTTAGAACCATGACACTAAACTGTAAATCATGAAGGGCCAAATTGGCAGAGTCTGATTCAATTGATTCCACTCTGGCCTCTAAATTAAAAGGTCCATATCCTTGGCGATCTAGAGTGACATTGTTTAGAGAGTAAGGATGTTCACTTTGCACATTTTGTCCCGGAATTTTAGTCCTGTACTCTTCTGAGGCAAAGAAGGTTTTGATTAACGGGATCAGCTCGGTGCCCAAATCTTTGCAGTGAAACCATTTTTCGTAAAGAACTTGGGTGGAATTTAGCACAAACCATCTGACAGCATCTGTTTCGTCCAAAGACCGCTTTCTTTCGATGACCAGGCCAATTGAGCCTGCAGAACGCTGAGGCGAGTGCGGAATTCGAGCTGGCAGCAAAAAAAACTCGCCTTCCTTTATGTGCACGTCCTTGTGCTGGCCATTTTCGATTATTTTTACACACATGTCTCCCTTAAGTTGATAGAACAACTCCTCACCTTGCTCGATATGGTAGTCTTCACGTTGATTTGGACCACCTACGAACATAACAACCAATTGTTCATTGTGCATTAGTTTATTACACACTGGCGGATTGAACGAGCTCTTGTTTTCCTCGATCCATTTGGAAACATTTATAACTTGAGCCATTTTAGAATTTATTTTGTTGGTGTTTTTGTTTGAATTGCGTTTTTTTTATCTTGAGTATAAGTTTGATCACGTGATTCTTTAATTTGATCAAATTATAATAAGCTGATAAAATTTTTAAATTTAAATAAAGTCTTTTTCAAAATGTTAAAAATATTGTGATGTAATTTAAGGAAAAAATGGTTGAAAACTGGTTTTGTTTTCAAATGTTAAACGATCAAAAAGATAAGAAATTTTTTCAAGGGTTGTATTTATTGGGTTAAATTAAAAAAATAATTAAATTAAATTTTTTTTTAAATGTATTTATTAAATTTTAAACAATTTTAGCCAGAATCTTTAGATAAAAAAATGTTAAAAATTTATGTTAAAAAAATTGAATTAAGAATTTTTTATGTATTTAATCAGATTTATTTTAAAATAGTTAGGAATCTAACACTATAGTACTAATTTTTAAAAATGATGTTACTGAAATTGTGGAGAATTTTTCTTAGTTCAAGTAAGCTTACTAGAATCTCGGTAATTTTAGATAAAATCTTAAAAACGGAAAAAGTAAATTAACTGCCATTAAGAAAATTTATGAAAAACAGAAAAAAGACAACAAAGAGCCCTCTATACTAAAAAATGGCGATTTTCATGGATTTAATTTTCATTTTTTCGTTTGTACGTAAAATTACCGAAATTTCTGTAAATTTTAGTAATTATGAAAAAAAGATTAAAAAAAAGTATTTTAGAACGTTCAGTGAAAAAATATAAACATCTTTAAACTAAATTTTAAATAACTGGACTAAAAATATTATTTATTATTTAAATTATTCAATTTATTCTCAAAAAATTTCCAAAATAAAATACTTTGAATTATATTTAGTAAAATTAATTCGATAGTTTTATATATAAATAAATTTTGATTAATTTTTTCATAAAAGTGATGAATATTTTCTCAAAAAAGTTTCTTTTTTTAAAATGTTTCAAATTAATCAGGTAAAAAATATGAAATTCTATCTATTTTGCAAGTCGTTAGAAAGCATTCTAAACAATTCTGATTTTACATTGAAAATTC
Organism: Brachionus asplanchnoidis; assembly: GCA_025491095.1. Classification (NCBI taxonomy): domain Eukaryota; kingdom Metazoa; phylum Rotifera; class Eurotatoria; order Ploima; family Brachionidae; genus Brachionus; species Brachionus asplanchnoidis. The sequence continues at coordinate 4,401,658 of JAILYF010000006.1, forward strand.
GCGTACTAAAAAAACTATTAACTGTTATTAAATTTTAAATCATTTTTTTTTCTTAATTAAGATTTTTTAAACAGCTGAATAAATAAATAATTAACATTTTTAATTATCTGGAGCAAGTTTAATCAGTTCAATTAGTAGTTAATTCCATTTTGAGGAGAAGGGTAGTCTAAATCCATATAAAAATAAGTTAAAATAAAATCTTGACATTTTTAATTATTTCTTTTTAATTTAAAGCTCTTTCAAAACTTTCCGATCATAAAATCGATCCGGAAATTTAAATGAAAAAAAAATAAAGTAATTATACCAAAAAAAAGTATTGTAATATTACTTTAATTCAATAAAAAAAAATTATCTTCCAAAATTTTTTTACTCTCTTGCCAAATTACCACAGTGGGGTTTAATTAAAAAAATAAAAACAACGAAGCTATTAATTCCAATTCTCTCTCTCATTTCATTCTATTTTTTAATTTCTCTCATTAAGCTCAAAAGAACTAAAAAAAGTGAAAATTTTTTAAAAAAATAAAAAATTCATCTACAATAAAATATTTTTAAATTAGCACTTTAAAAATGTATTTGTTCATAAAAGTTTTCACAATTTTTAAACAAAAATTAAAAAATCTAAAAATTAAAAAATTAAAAATTAAAAAATTAAAAATTAAAAAATGAAAAAATTAAAAAATTAAAAAATCTAAAAATCTAATTCCTTAACCAACGACCTAACCAAATTAAAAAAAAAAAAACAACCAATTAACCAAACACCACTTTTGGCCCAAGACTAAAGTCACTTTTATTTCAGAACAAAACGGAATTACAGTTGGCGGATGGCGCAACCCGACCCTGCCCGAAGTAATTGACTACCTGGGCCATCAAAGCAATGAAATAAGAGCAAATGCAGCCGCTTATCTCCAGCACCTTTGCTACCAGGACGATCACATCAAAGCCGAGACCCGGCACCTAGACGGCATTGCCAAACTGGTCAACTTGCTAAACAGCGATTGTCACGAGGTCCACAAGAACTCGTGTGGCGCACTCCGCAATCTTTCCTACGGCAAGACCAATGACGAGAACAAAATCGAAATAAAAGAAAAAGGCGGCATTCCAGCTCTGGTACGGCTGCTGAAGCGAAGCCAAGACGAATCAGTCAAAGAGACCATCACTGCCGTCTTGTGGAACCTCTCTTCTTGCGAAGAAATCAAAGAGCAAATTTTATACGAAGGCCTAAACGCCTTGGTCAAGTACATAATTGTTCCCTATGCCAAACTGGACACTCTAAACACCCAGAACAACCGGGCCATCTACTCAAACCCGACCAAAAGCAGCCAGCGTCTCTTGACCAACGACTACTCCAACTATCCAATTGTGCTGACCAATGCCACTGGCGTGCTGCGCAATTGCAGCTCCAACCTTCAATTTTCCAATTGTTACGAGGCCAGAAAAAAGCTGCGCGACTCAGAGGGCCTCATTGAGTCACTGTTGCGCATTGTTGACCAAGCAGTTGAGCCATACGCCAACGAAAGCTACTACAAAAAACAAAAAATAGTCAACTTGGACCTGATTGTAAAAGACAACATGAACTCAAAGTGTGTAGAGAACTGCATGTGCATTTTGCGCAATCTGTCCTTTCGCCTGCAGGAAATAGTGGACCCGAACTATGACCGGGACGTGAAGCCGTTCCCGGGCGACGAAAAAACAGTGAAGTGCGTGGGCACATCGTCGGGCAAGAAGCGCAAAAACCTCGAAGAAGAATTCCTCAACACGGTCTACCCGTACAACATGGCAGTGCCCAACGAAGGCAAGGCCCAAGAGCTCCTCTGGTCACTCAACACGCTCAACAAGTACTTGATGATCATCAAAGAGAGCACGGTGCGCGACACCATCGAGGCGGCCGTGGGCTGCTTGCAAAATTTGACCGCGTGCTACTGGCGGCCCTCGGTGGTCATGCGCCAAGAGATACGCAGGCTCAAGGGCCTGCCCACTCTGGTCCACTTGCTCAAGTCCGACGAGTACGAGGACGAGCCCATTGTGAGCGTGACAGCGATTGCGCTGAGAAATTTGGCCATAGACGCCAAAAATAGGGAGCTGATTGGAAAGTATGCCATGAAAGATTTGGTGGCCAAGTTGCCCGACCCGCACAGACCGCTGCCGTTCAGACTCAGCGTTCTCAACGAGGACACCATCACTGCCTCTCTCGCCTGCATCAACGAGTGCATCAAAAGCAATGACGACTTTGTCAAGTCGTGCTACAATGAGGGCGGTGTCAAGCGCATGATTTATATGACCCGGAATGGGCAGCATTTTCCCATAAAAATTGTCAAGTATGCGGCCCATGTGCTCGCGTCCATGTGGAAGCACAAAAATCTGCACGATTTGCTGAAAAAAGACGGCTACAAAGAGACAGACTTTACCAATGTGGCAAAGCAGATGGGTCTGAAGTCGCAGAGCACCAGTCCGGCGAACACGCTGCACAGACCGAGGGGCGATGTGAATGTGAAGCCGAGCATGTCGGGCGGAACTAGCAAGAAAACAAAGAGCAAGGCGAAAAATCAGTCGAAGGGAAGTGACGATGTGAATGAGATGCCTATTTACAGCCAAGTGCAGAGGACGCAGACAAATGGATCGAACAAAAATTTGATTGTCACTAATGGATCGACGAATGCCGATTCGTGGGTCTAAACAGTTTTTTTTTTTTTAAGTTTAAATATTTTGCTAATTTTAGAAATTTTTCGAATTTTAATTAATAAATTTTGGCACTTAATTAAAGGGTTTTGAGACTGAGGCTAATTTCAAATGTTTTGATTTGATGATTAGAATAGTTTTTTGTTTTTTTTTGTTTTTTTTTTTTGGTTGACTATTTGGTCGGTTTTTAAGGATATTAATTGAATATTTTAAATTTTCGTTTTTCTTTTTTCGACAAATTTGGACAATTGTTCGATTTCATGCTTTTTTTTTTTCTTTTTTTTTTATATTAATTTTTTTTTTTCACTTACTTTGTAAATTTTAAAAGCTTTTTTTTTTAAAATAAGAAATAATAAATTTAAATTAAATTGATTTTTTTTTTGATTTTTTATTGCAATTTTCATCACTTGAAAATATTTTTATATACCCTAAAATTTTTATTTTTTTAATTTAAATTTTAAAATTTTTTTCAAAAAGTTTACATCTCAAAATGATGTTTATACTCATTTTCAAATTCGACTGAATTTTATCATGATTTTAAAAGCTTTTTGTTACTAAATGCCTAGTGTTGGGAATCGACTAGGTCCACTATTGATATTCAACTATTCAACTATCTATTAAGCTATCGAATTCTAATATTAATTATTTAACTTAATTGTTTTTCAAAATTTACATTGATCTTGTTTCGAGAAAAATTCCGAGAAAAATTAAACAACGACTAAGCTTAATCAACTATATGCAGTTTATTTGTTATTTATGTAAAAATACAACTTAAAACTTTTCTTTTTAATTTATTTTAAAAAAAAAATATTTTCGAATCGACTCGACTCGACTTAAAAATCAATCAAGTCGACTCCAGTCGACTCGTGACGAGATATTCCCAACACTACTAAATGCTTTAGTCTCTTGATTTTCTTTTCAAAATTTGATAGTTAGAGTGAACATTTAAAGCTTCGGTTAATTTTAATAACTTAACATGTTTGAATTACATTTTAGCAGAATTATTGGAAAAAAAATAGATTACATTTTAGTATCTTTAAATATGTTATCTATTTATTTCACAGATTTTATTTAAACTTTTAAAAATCATTTTAGAAAAAAGAATTTTTGTTTGATTTAAAGTTTAAAATGATTTATTAGTTAAATTTTCCAGTGAATTCAACCAAAAATTTATTCGAACTCTATTGTGTAACAAAAAAAAAAGTTTAATCACTCTTCTAAAATTCAAATTCCTAATGTTTAACTCGAAAAATGAATAAGGAAAGACCAATAAAGAACAATTTATCTTTGAAAATAATACTTTTTCAGCTAAATATATAACAGATATTTGTGGTCAAAATATTTAGATTGTATAATGTAATAGTAATGGCATTTTTAAAATAAATATTTACTTTAAATTATTATTTTATTTATTTTAAATCATGAAAATTATTTTAATTTTAATTTTAGATCATAAATCGTAGCCAATTAGGAAACAAAAATTAAAAAACTTTTAAGTTGTCGTTGTACCAATAAATTTTTCTCTGCATCATCATGCGCTTCTTGAATATTCAATTGTTTAAAAACGGATTGGAATTGTAGTGCTTTCATTTTCACCACGGCTTCTCTTTTAAATATATCAGATTTATATAAAACATGCTAAGAGATTTAAAAAAAATAAGAGATTTAGTCATTATTAATGGAAACCAAGTAAATTTATCTCAAAATAGTTACCAAACTTCACGCTTTCTTATGAGAAACTTTAAAAATTTAAGCAAATTTTATAAAAAATATAAAAGGATTAGTAATTTTTTGTAAAGTGTATCATACACAAAAAAGTTTTTTGTTAAAAAAAAATTAAAAAGATTTCTTAAAAATGAATAAAAAAACTAAAAATCCAAAAAAGGTCTTGATTTTGCCCAGGGATTTTTTGTCTTTCACATAATCTTACTACAATTTTAGTTATTCTAAGAGAAATGGTAAAATAGTAAAATAAAATTTTTTCTACATACAGAAAATAATGTAAATTTATTTTCTATTTTTTAAGATCATTAATCCTCCTGATAATGTAAAAAAGCTATATATTCCTTATTCTGCAAGTGAGTTAAAGCATGGAAAATTATAAACTAGAATTGAGCTAATAAGCTCTTTATAGAGCAAATCATTCATTAAAGTCAAGCACGAAGAGCCTTTTAATATTTTTAAAAAGTTAAAATCTAATGATGAATTCAAATATGAGATATTCAAACATAATTCAAATAAATTTATATTTGAAAATTAGAATATTAAAACCAAAATTTAAAAAAAAATATACTTACATTCAAGTTTAATCTAAAATCAATAAAAATATCTATATATATAAGTAAAATTTAAAAAATTTCATTAAATTTTTTAATTTCAATTATTTGAATGATCTTCTTCTTATTATTATTAAAAAATAATCTGCAGCGAGTGGAGCTGGGGTTCTATGGTACCCAACTTTGACAGATGCGATACATTTTCCTCTAAATAAGACGAGAATAAAATATAAAATATAAATAAAATTTAAAATTTTTAAGTTAATAGAGTATATAAAGATTATTGCTAAAACACGGATCACCTGTTTTTTACTAAAACACGGAGCACCGCTTAGAAACCGAAGGAAAAATTAAATAAACTCAGGTAAATTGATTTCTAGGACAAAATTTAATGCTCTTTCACGCACAATCCAAACCTAAGCCCTAGGAATTTTAGTTTTTGCTGCACAGATCTATGAAATAAGAATGAACCCAAAAATATTTACGGGTTACTTTTTTTAGCCAGGACCAAAGGTCCGCCTTTCGGCGCCTATCACTTTACTGGTCCAACTTTTTGTGCTCTTTCAAGCGAAATTTAGAGATTAGCTCCAGAATCTTTTCTTCGGACTGCACAACCGTTTAAATGCCAAAAATCCGCAATTTTGGCTACAGATTATAACAGAATACGTAAGAAACTTGAACCAAAGTTCCTCTCTGAAAGTTTTCTCATGCTTTGCTGATTCGAAAAATATGTAAGGGCGTTCGTGGATCAAATTCAAATCAAGAATATTAAAAGAATTGATCTCCATCAAAGTCCTCTGATCAATATTTCATTGTAATGCTTCCGAACTAGTCTAGAAATACCATCAGAAAATAATTCTGTAAGATAAAAAGATCTTTTAGAAAAATAAAAGTTTGGTAATTTTTACTATATTTTGATTTTTAATAAATTTTTTTATTTCTTATTATTTAAACTAAAAATTTTTTGAATTTTTTATTACGAAACCTTTAAAATAGTAAAATGGGGTAAATTCGATATTTCTTTTATTCAAAGAGGCCCTCTTTGAATAAAAGAAATATTCCAATTAAATCTAAATTTAATTGGATTGGTATTAATTGATAGGATTTAAACATTTTGGGTCAGTTTTGAAAAAAAAATTTAATTAATATAAAAATACAAAAAAACATAAAAAATATATATACATTTAAAAAGAATGAGGTTTGTTAACAGTTTAACTCCAACGGTTGGGGTAAAAGTGATAAAATACAAAAAACAAATAAAAGATGAGTATAAAAAAAAGAAATAAAATTAATTTAAATTGTATTATTTACATTTTTTTGAACAATAAAATTCACTTTTCGGATCAAACTTTTTAGATAGACATTTAGCACATGACCAGTTAGAGTCAGCATCTAACATCTAAAGCAATCTAATTTTTAATTTCGTTTATGGCTTTATTCAGTGACTCGTCAGTGTATTTTTTATTGGTAACAGGTTTATTTTTATGTATTTTTTAAAATTTTATGTTTTTTGTTTGATTTAAAAATTTTTTTAAAAATTTATTAAAAAAACACAAAAAAAATAGCAAAAATTACCAACCTTTTAATTTCTAAAAGATCTTTTTTTCTTACAGAATTATTTTCTGATAGTATTTACATTGTAAAACAGGTGATTCGTGTTTTAGCAATAACCTTTATAAAAAAAAAAAACAATTTTTTAATTTTGGTATTTCTTTATTTGATTTTTTGTTTTTTTTTTTTTGATTTTATCTAAAATAATTTCTTTCAAAGAAAAAAAATTCAATATAAGATTTCTGTATTCTTCTAATTAAAATGAATTAAATATATTTTTAATTTTGAACTTTTTTTTTTATTTTTATCTTTTTTTATTAAGTTCACGAAATTCAAAACTTTAATGTTTTTTTTTTTTTAATCTAGTCAAAATTCAGAACAAATCTATGGTTTTACTTTTTTATTTTATTACTTTATTTTTCTTAAAAAATCTCTTCAAAACATGTGATTTTTAACAAATTTGTATATTAATATTCTATTGATATTTTTTTTCTAAATTTTACTAAAAAATTACCTAAGTATAAATAAAATTTCGTGAAAAATGCCTAAAAAATCAAAATAAAATCAATTATGTGAAAAATAAAGTAATAAAGTAAAAAAGTAAAACCATAGATTGTTAGGAATTTTGACTAGATTAAAAAAAAAAAAAAGTGGGATCATAATTGATCTCTCGGAGTAGATACGATTTAAACCAGAAAAAACACATTTTTTTCCTTTTTTTAGTCATAAAAAACCGCCACACCCTTTTTTTATTTTTCTAAGTTACATTAGCATGTAGAGAATTTTATGTTCTTTCAGAATATATATACTTTTATAGTATATTTAAGGTTTATCTTTGAGATTTTGAGTCTTAAAGAACAACAACTTTTGAAAGGGTTTGCTATTTTTGGAACTCTGGGTGTAAAAATTTTTTTTTTAGCCCCCCCCCCCCCAAAAAAAAATTTTTTATGGGGTTTTTGAGGGCGTAGATTACGAATTTTGAGTCAAAAATGTGGAATTCAGATAGCACTAAAGTTAAGAATTTCGTGGACTTTATATTGCTAATAAATTTTATTGATGGCTAGCTATATTTTTAAATCGATTTATATGGGTTCAGAATTTAATTTCAATTTTAAAAATCAGGTTTCATTACAATCTAAAGATCAAAGTGAGTAAAAAAGTCTTTCAATATTGTTTATTTAAAAATAAACTTGCACAAATTAAGTTAATAAAGTTTAAGCAAATATTTTTAATTAAAGTAATGAACTATTAGCTTTATTCTAAATCAGAATCAGTGGAACAATAACAACTTCTTTATTTATATATATATATAGACATATTTAAACCATTAAAAAGGTTTGCTTTGCATTCGTACAAAACAATTGACTCGTTATTTTGCAAATGTTCAGATTTTAAAATGTCTTTAAAATCGTTCTATCTAAATCTCATTTGACTCAAATAAGTCTTAAAAAAAAATGATCACTCATAAATGATGGCATATTTTATTCAGTTTAGCTTCTGAATTTTACCCTAATATTTTCCTAGATCTAAAGAATTTCTTTTACATAATTTGGCAACAAAAAAATTAACACTTCATTTCATCACAAATTGACTTATTGAAAATGCAAGTTAACAACTAAAAAAATTTTTTGTCTAAGATTAAAAAGCTTGTCTGAAACTAAAATTTAATACATTTGCTTGGCCTGGGTCTTGAACGAGACCTGCAGGATGCGGTTGTTTAAGTTGAATCCATTCAGACAGTTGATAGCTGTGACTGCTTCTTCATAGTTGGTCATGGTCACAAAGCCGAAGCCTTTGCATTTTAAAGTCTGTTGATCTCGGATTATTTTGACATTTTGAACGGCACCAAAAGGACCAAACAGCTGCCAGAGCAAACTTTCGTCAGTGTCCGGACCAACATTGTACACAAATATGCACCATCCGGAATAGTTGATCGAGCTGAGACTGGTATTGCTGATGCTGGTTGGAGGTGTGCTCAAAATGGCTGATGTCTGCCCATTTACCATAGTGGGCACCGGGGCAACTGGTGTGTTTGGAAGAGAAGTGGCCAATGAAGGTGTTTGTGGGGAAGGTGTCGCAGGCATCATGCCTGCGAGAGGTGTAGGCAAAATCGGAGTGTTCAGACTGGTTTGGTCTGGCGAGCAGTACGGAGTCATTGGCGAATACCGGTAGCTGTTGCTGGTGGAAGGCCGGTAAGGTTGGTAAAATCCTCGGTTTATGGGAATAAATGGAGCCAATGGTAAACCCATGACAGACTTGACACTGGTTGGTGAGTTGGCAAATTTTACAATCAATGGTTCCTGCATGTTATCGTAGCATTTTCCATTAAGTTCTGAAATGGCGATTTCGGCCTCGTAGCGCTGATCGAACCTTACGAATCCGACTCCCTTGGAGGCTCCTTGAATTAGAATTTTTTAAGTGAAAAAATTGAATTTTTTTGTCCATTCATTCAGTTCGTTCAATTAAGATAAAAGAAACTATAAATTATTTGTTTAACTTACAAATGTGATCCATTAGTTGATATTTTATCACTCGTGGAAACAAAATTTATGAGGCATTTTTATAACCCATTTTAGCTTAACTAAAATGTTTTTTTAATTTAGTTTAAAAATTCATTCAAAACATAAACAAAACGAACTAATATATAACTCAACCAAAAATTAATAAAGAACCAAACTAATAAATAAATAAGGAAAATATAACTTATATTAAACGAACTGATAAAAAAAACAACTTATAAACAAAAAATTTGTGACCATACTTTTTATCCATACTTTTTTTTTCTAATTTTAAAAATTAATCGAAAAAAATTCTTATCAAAATAATTAGTGTTAGTTAACTTTGAATTTTAAAGTGTTTTAAATCATTTTAAATTCATATCTTGGGTTTAAAATGAGCAATTGTATTTGTTCATTTTAAATTAAATATTAGTTATTTTAAAAAATTTAAAAGCAATTTATTTTATTAATTTTTCAACAAAATATGTAAGTAAATCTTTTTTAATCAAATTGTTTACAATATTTTCTAAGATCAAGAATTAACTAGGATTAAAATTATTGAAATAAAATTTTCTAATGTTTCTTTTTAATTAATTAATTTTAAAAAAATAATATGTCAAGTCTAATATGGTTCTTTTAGAAGGAAATAATCAAAAACAAGTTAGCTATGTACAAATAAGAAAAAATTGTTACATTAAATATCACATAGAACTCAAAATAGTGATTCAAAAAACTCAAATAATAACTCATTTGACTAGTAGGATGATACAATGGCTGCCAAACTGAATTTGTCAAAGGGTAAAGCAATAAGCATGGGAAGAAGTTAAGTAAAAGTAAAATTTGAATGCGATGCTTGACACAAATGGTGCTAAATTTACACTTAAAATGAAACTTAAATTGAAAAGGACCTAAGAATTCAAATGATTTGAGTTGGAACAGGTAAAGTACAGTAGCAGCAAAACAAAAAGTGCTCTAGATCAGATTAAAAACTTTTTTAGATATCTTGAGAGAATACAGTTAATATACCTTCTTTAGTAAGACTTCATATTGAAATATATGGTTAACATATAATGCCATTTTTTTTAAAGGCTGATAACGATCAAGCCTCTAGCAAAAAAAATGGTATAATCTTTTATTCTAAGCTATGATTCCAACTAGGATTAAAGGGACAAGAAGATGCAAGATAAAGAGCCAAATTGATTCTAGTGTTTCAAATTATCTATGATTTTATTAAATAATTTTTTTAGAATTTGAAAATTAAAATATTATTAAATAATTTTGACAGTTCAAAATTTCAACTGCTTCAAAGATTATTTTTAACATTTCCAAAAATAAATAAATACGCCCTTGGAACGTAAAATAACCTCTTTTATTCATATATTTTTTTTATTTAACACATCTAAAAGAGTTTTTGAATTAATTTTTTTATTTATATTCAAATTTAATATTAAATCAGTCTACTGATAAATTTCAAAAAAAATTATGAAAATAATCCCAATAAATTATCAAGCTGAAAGTTGAAAGCAAAAGATAACTCAAAGGTCCAAATAAAATAATATTGAGAATAAAAAAAATTTAAAAAAATCTGTTTTAAGACGCGCAAATTCTTGATTTAAATACAATTAAAACAAATTCAAAATTTAAAATATTAATCAAGTAAAACTGTTATTTAGTTGAGTAGATAAGTTAATCTAATTAACACTATGTTTTTTCTAAAATTTTTAAAACAGGGGTAAAAAATTTAACATAAAAAATTGCTCATTTTTTAAATAACCAAAAAAAAAATAGAATAATTTGTCTTTGATTTACAAGCAAAAAAAAAATTAATCATATTAAAAGTTTGAAAATTGAGTATGGATAACAAATATAGCCTTAGTTATAAATTAACTTATAATTAAATACCTGTTTTTGGGTCTGAAAGAATTTTAGAAGAAATTATTGTGCCAAAGCTGCTGAACATTTTTTCCAAAGCAGCCTGGCTAAAATCTTTATCCAAGCCGCACACATACAAATTAGCTCCTTTGATCGACTCAGAGCTAGGTCTAGCATGAGAAACCTGAAAAATCAAGTAAAATAGTCAACAAAAAAAAAACGAAAAAAATTAAAAACTGACTTTAATAGTTTTATTCTGCAATCTCATTCCATTAAGGGTGCCAACTGCCTTTTCTGCGTCACCCTGAATCTGGTAATTGACAAAGGCATAGCCCAAACTCTGTCCCGTTAGTTTGTCTTTTATTAATTTGCAGCTTTCGACCGGTCCTATGCTCGAAAAAAGAGCCTTTATTTCATCCTGGGTCATGTTCTGAGGTAAATAGTTGACAATTAAATTTGTTTTTGGCTCGTTGATGTCGTGTTCGCCATTCATGGACTCATCCTGATTGAAGCTCTGATTGAACAATTGGGAATTTGACTGAGCAATGCAATTGTTGTTGGCATCGAGCATGCTGGCATCGTTCGCTGGCTGGTAACAAGAACTCATTTGGGCGTTTTTTACCGAAATCATGTTCGAAGATGGTTCGATTAAAATAAAAGTAAAGAAATTTGAATCTAGAAGAAAAAATGAGAAAATTTTGGGTGAATCAATGTTACAAAATAAAGCACACTCTTCTAAAATTCAATGATGATAAAATTAAAATGAAACATGTGTTTCTTTATGGAAAATCTTCTACGTTTGTTTTTTTTTTTTTTTTTTTTAAATATTTCAAGTCTTGTACATACGGATTTGCAATTTTGGTTGAAATTGTTGCAACAAAAAAAGAATGGTAAACGATGCACGATGCGTTTTGTTCATCGAAACGCTTATTTATATCATAAATTTGATTTAGACTCTTATACATTCGCTGAAATATTTGATTTCCTTTTTTTATTTTTTTTTTACTTGCTTTGGTTTATTCAGCTTGTTTAAATTCAAAATTAAATAAACTTGATTTTAATTTCTTTTACTCATTTGGCTTAGCTTTGATTTGAAAAATTATCCAGCCCCTTGTTAATTTTTTATGTTCCATTTTCCAAAAGTTGATTATTGATTAACGAAATGTTATCTGATATTTGGGCGCTGGGAATTAATCTTTAAAATGATACTTTAAAAGATTTATGATTATTTGGAAAATTTTTTAAATTTGCCAAAAACAAAAAAAAAGATTTCAAATCAATAGTGTATTTAGATGATTTGTTATTTATGATCCTCTTTAGGCTATCAAGTCAAAATAATAAGCTTTCTTTTTGGATTTATTTTAGCTAATTAAAAAAAAAACGGTATTTACGAGCAGTGCGGTTATGAACTAATTAAAAATAGACTATTTAAAATAATATTTTTTTTTATTGATAAAGATAACAATCTATTCATCTAGCAGAAAATAAATTTTTCCCATAAATTAATATTTTAAATTCTAAAATGACTATTTTTTCAGTCTTAATTGAGAGGTAGAAGAAAAATTTTAAAAAAGTTAAAAAAGACTAAAAAACCTGAAATTTTGATTTATGTAGTTAAAAATTTTTAAAATTCTAGCTTTTTCTTTAACTTTAAATTTTAAAGTCTAAAATGACTTTTTTTCTTCAGTCATAATTGAAAAAAGGAAAAATTTTTTAAATTTAAAAAATTTTGATTCCTTTAGTTATAAATTTAAAATTTCTAGAATAATTAGCATCAATATTATTAGATAAGTTAATTTTTAAGTACTTTGAGTAATAATTAAAAATTACGTGATCTTAATGGGCTGACTTTTAAAACCCATTATTTGTCATTTTACAAATTACATCATGAAATATTTTACTTCTTCTTCTTTGAAAATAAGCCTTTTCGATTCAAAAAAATTCTTTACGATCAATTTTTTATTTTCAATCTATATAAATTATGATTTTTAAATGAAAGCATTAAGCTTTATTTTTTTATCAAAAATTGAATCTTATCTTTCAAATTTCTAAAGAGTCTGTGCTATTCTCTTAAACGGAACCTAATTGAACTTCAAGCATCATTCTAATTCAAAAATGGCACCAAACGCTTTCATCAGGTACACTCAGCTTAAAAAGACAATTGTTAAAATTTGCACCAAGAAAGCCAAAACATAATTAGTAATTTGAATCATCTAAAATTTAGAATTTCGAACAGCTTCACAAATCTAAAAATAAATGTAAGGAAATTTGTTCAAAAAATTTGCTTCTTCTTTTCACAACTCATTTAGCAAAAATTAGTAAAAAAAATAAAAAACAATTTAAAATAATTCTCTATTCCTGTGAATAATATATACTAATTAGAGTTTCAAGAATGATGAATAGTAAATAATAAAGCTCTAGAAGAGAAAAAATTAATGTTCCGATGGATCTTAATTTTTGTTTGAACTAATTTTTACAAAATAAAAAAAATGATATTTTTAATATTGAGTTTAAGCGGAAGGAAGCGAACACAAACCATTTTATAAAAGCAAAGAAAATTCACCTATAATGCCTCGTTATAGATGCTCTTAATAAATAGACCAGCTTTAATGTCGAAACGCTTAATGTACCAAATTGCTCATTAAAAGGTCTTGTGTACTCTTCAATATTTTGTCGATATGATGCCCCGTTTTTTGTTTGACAATTGTTTTTATTTAGCGACAAGTTTCACCTAAAACGAGAACATATTTATGGACTTAATTTTAAAATATAGAAGATTAGTCAGTTTGAAGCTAAAGCAACATATTGTTCTAGCGGATAAACTAAATCACAAAATCTATTTTTTTTTATTTATTTTCTCTTTGCTAAAAGAGGTCCTATGAAATTTTTACACAAATAATCTTAAATTATGACAACTTTGATTTTAAATTTGCGTCAGCACAGCAATGATTTATATGCAGGTAGCAATACTTTTGGAATATTATATATCTAAAAATTTATCTTGTTTTTGGTTTTTTCATTTAATGCCCTCTATTGATCTAATTTTAAAAAAGTCACTTTATTTTCAATACTCAAAAATAAGTAAATGTTAGACATTGATTGATGACATGGTGCGAATTTTAAACTGAGTGTATTATTACAAAAAATTAAAATTTTCATTATTTATTATTTTTTAAAAAAGACCATGTCACGTTTTGATATTGATTCACACAAAAACTTAGTCAAAAATTTAGGAAAAATCTATATTTGGCCTAATCCTTTGAATTTTTGTGTCTAAACCCTTAAAGTGTCAACAATGAAAAAAATTGTAGATAATTCGATTATTTCAGATGATGAGTATTGTTTTATTTTGTCATCGATTTAAAATAATGCCGGATATTTTTAATTCAAATTGCTTTGAAATAAAGAAAAAACATTTTAAAAATATTTTTAATATATTTTTTTCATTTTAAGAAATTTAATTCATTTTATTGTGTTTGTTTAATCTAAATAAACGACAATTCCTTGGAAATTTGATAGCTAAAGAGAAAAAAAAACATAGAAAAGATTAATTCATCTCTAGTTTGAGTTAAAAATCCCAACACAAAAAATAAATTAAATTAGCCAACTTTAGGAGCAAAGCCAATTCAAATGGAAACAAGAATCACAATCTATTACTTTAGAGACAAAATAGAATTATTGACAAAATTCCCTCCGAACGCATTTTATCTGAATTATTTACATTTATTAATAAAATTTTAAATTATCTACTAGCAAAATTAATTAATTCTAAAATTTTGTAATTAAAATCAATTACTCTAAATCAAGCTTTGCTCGACTGTAAATCTAATTCAAAAGAGAAAATAATTGCTGTTAAATTTAAGGACCTGGAAATTAAAAAATTAGGATCATTATTTGCTCAAAAATTGATGGTTTTGAATTGTGAACATAATGCCTTTCAACAATAATAGTCTATCGGGAATGATGTTAAAAAAAAGCATGCAATAAATTATTGTCACCAAAATTTAAATTAAATTCAAAGAAGAAAATAAGATTTTTTCAAATCGCTTCGGTTTTTTTAAGGATAAATTTTTTAATTTACTTTTTTACTCTTATCTGTTTTTTTAATAAATCGATTATTGAGTGCTAAAAAATTATATTTTCAATTTTTTAAATTAATATTTCTTTTAAATTAATAAAATTTTTAAGTTTTTACTCTTTACAATAAATTAAATGCATACATTTAATGATTTGTGTATGGCAATGAATAAAGTGATCATTTGTTAAAAATATTTAATAATAAAATAAAAATGTAGCTTTTTTCCTTTTGATCTTAAATTTTTTATTGAGATAAAAAAATTGCCATATGTTGATTTTTAAAATTTGAAAAAGAAATAAAATTCAATTGTTTTTTTAAAATTTAATCAATTTAAAATCTAGATTTTAAAACTATTTTTTTTTCAATCTTTAAAGCTTCGTATTATTGAAATTTCAAATACGATTATGCTTAAATAAAATTATGTTTTTTATTTATTAAAAAATCTAACTAGTTTTGCAAACATATTCAAGAAAAAAGGAAATTCAACCATAGATAAAAAAAATTCAAATTTTGAATAAAAATAGCAATTTCATTTAATTATTCCAGTCCTCGGATAAGATTTTTAGAAAAATATTTTTTTTTAAACTTGATTGCACCTTCAAATTCGCTTTATATTTGAAATTTATTTGAAATTGTTTCGGAAGAAATGCAATGCAAATGCATATAATTTTAAAAAAATGCCTTTTTTCAATTTATTTTTCAACTCCCCTTTAATTAATTTTCTTTCAAATTTTTTTTTAGTTTAATATTTATATCAAAATAAAACAATAAATAATCTAGCTTGAGCTGTCTTTATTTTGTAATCTCTTTACTGATAATGACAAACTGATGCATTTTATGAAATAAATATTTTTTAATAAAGTATTTGATAATGAAGTTGATTTAATTTGTTTAAAAATCAAAATGGACTAAATAAAAATTTTTGTAAGTAAAATTATGTCAAAATTTGAAAAACGGTGAAATAAAATTAAGAATTAGAACCGAAAGAAATTTTTTCATAATATTTGTTATTTAAAATTATGCTTTCAGAGTCGGAATAGTAAATTTAATTTGATTGTTTTATCTTAAAAATTCTAAAACTGACTTATTTTTTTTGTAAACAATACTTAATTCATCAATTATTTTAGTTATGAATTTATCATCGTAATCTATAAAAGAAATTTTGCTTATATTGATAGAAAAAAAATAGAGAACCATAAATTGAAGTAAATAGAGTAAGTTAAAAATCAAGCATCGATTTTCATATTTTAATAAATTATTTTTAGAATTTAAAAAATACCAAGAACAAAAAAAGAAAAATTATGTCGGATAATTTTTTTTGAATAATTTTTATGACAAAAAACATCCGAAAGATTTTCTTAAAATTTTATGTTTTTTTTTACTACTGAAGAATGTAGATTTTTTCAGTACTTTTTTAGATAAAAGTTTTAATTTTTAAAAATACTTAAATGTATAAAAAATCAAGATCCTTTTTTGAGTTCAATCAATATATAATTATATTAATTATCTTTTTCAATTTAAAATGTTCTCTATGATTTTAATTTTGATTGTCAATCATAAAAAATGTTTAAAATAAATTTAGGTTACATGAATAATTTTCTGAAATTTTTTAAATTAAAATCAAAAAAAACAATTAAGAAATATTTTTGAAAACTAAAATTATGACTTAAATTTAAAGAAAATTTTGATGGTATTTTTATTATTTCAAATTATTTTACAGCAATTAGACTTTTAGCTTGTTTTCCGATTCATTTGTTAAATAATTGCCATCATTTTGTTCATTTGGAGGACAAAATATTTGTTTTATTAAATTTATTGTTTATAAACAAAAAAAATTGTAATCTCAATCTAAAAGTAATTAACTAAATAAAATTTTATTCCATATAAAAATATGAGTCTTAAAGAGCTCTTAATGTTTTAATTCACAGTAGTTAAACTCTACAATAATTAAAGCCTAATAATTAATTTTAAAAAAAGAAAAACTAATTATAAAAATTACTTAACGAAGCTCTTTGAACAATTCTAGTTAAAATTAAAAATTATATTTCATTATATTAAATCTACGGATTATTTAAATTGAGAAAAGCCCGCTTAAATTCCCTCAGATCCAAAGTTCCATCGTTGTTTATGTCCAAAGCATTGAAAAACGCTCTGACATCATCCTCGCCGTACTTTCTATCCAAACGACTGTTCAATCTGAGCAAAATTTTTTCAGCATCCTCAACTGTAATTCTTCCACTATTATTTCTGTCAATCGATCTGAAAATGTATTCAATCAGAGTCTCAATGCTGTCTGACTGTGAATAAGTATTGCTAAGCCGATAGGAATCATCATAGCTTACAACCGGGGCCGAAAAAGCACCGGCACTGGCCGAATACAATTTTGAACCCGAATTTCTGCTCAAAGTCTGCTGCAAATAATTTCTGTATTCGCTCAGACCTTCTTTGTCCAAGTCGATCAAGCTCAATGCTTGAACATCTCCTTCCAGTTCGTACACAGACCTTTGCTTGGTCTGAGCAGCCAATGCCAGACCGTCTGGTGTCTTTATATCAGTCACAAATTGTGGCAAATTGTGTGACAAAGTCAAATTGTTTCCAAATCTTTGCACATAATCAACTGGATTAGCCCTAATTACGCCTAAGTATTTAAACTCGCGCTTAATTTGTACCTGAGGCACTTCCCACTGTATTATGACATTTTTTGGCTTCACAATTACTGGATCAATTTGGCTCGATTTGTGGAAGATGACTTTTCTTTTGACCTGGTCATAGGGCAGCCACCTTTCTATGATGACAGACTGTGGCTTAGATGGCAGAGGGGGCAAGCGTTCAATGATCACTTTTCTAGGTGGTGGAGGAATGCGTTTTCCCGAAATGGTGATTACTTTTCTACCAAGCGGCACTGGTGCTGATGGAGGAGCCTCGCGAATGACCAAGGGCTCAGGCGTGTCAGGCCGTGCAGGCTGCTGGCGTATGATGAGCGGAGGCGCAGGGGCAGTCACAGTGTTCGGAAGTTGGCTGATTATGATTTCGCCAGGGTTAGGAGGGGTTGGTGGTCTCAAATACCTAATGGCCAGCTCTTGGACATACTCTAAATTATGAAGACTCTTTTTGGTCACTATTTCCGGATTGGTGTCCTCATTGATCGGATATTGGTTGATTGGCAAAAGACCTTTCCAATGCACAGCCTCAAATCTGTTCATCCATAACCCGCGCTGACCATTCACTGATATTTCCTCGGTCTCATCCGTTTCCAAAGGAACATTTGATTTTAGGATGGCAGCTTCTATATTACTCATGTAATTGTATTCATTGTGGCTTGAAGTTGCAAAATTTTGGCCATGGCTAAAACTTTGGTTGAAGCTTTGGTTCAAAGAGCCAAAGTCTAGATTGTAGTTGAAGTTTTTGCGGCTTGCTCGCTGCAGCTCGAGCAAGTCCTGGGCGATCCGGCTCACTGAGTTGTTGTTGTCGGTGGCAGAGGCCGACTTGGTCAACACTGCGCCTCCGTTACCAAGTGAGGCACTCGAGTTGTTGAACGAAAGCGGATATCCGCTGTATAGACTTCGAATAGATCTAGTCACTGATGACTCTACTTGATCTCTATTCAACTCGGATTGATCTGTGTAGCTATAGCTCATTTTGATTGAGTTTTTCAAAACTTCTAAATTGGAACTTGTGCAAGCCAATTTATATGAAATTTTTTTAGATTACTTTTTCTTGTTTTAAGTTTTTATTTTCCTTTTGAATTTGTCTTCTATACAATTTTCATCCACTGGTTTTGTTTTAAAATTTAAAATTGCTCGAAAAAATTTTCTTATAAACAAAAAATTTTAGATTTTTGAATTCGTCATTAAAAATCAAATAGCAATCAATTCTTTTTTTTTTTTTTGTTGTTTATGTCAAATTAATTTCGGTCTTTAGCCATGAAAATGAGCTAAAAAACTTTATTTTGCTCTTGGAAAAAAAAAACAAAATAAACGCTTTTAAGTGTTTATGAAATTCCTGGATATTTTTATTTGCGCAGTTGCCGAGCTATTTGGAACATTTTTTTCCAAGAATTCAATTATCTTTGTATATACCACTTTTTTAATTATTATGATACAAATAAAAAACAACTCAAAAAATGCAAAAATTAATTACAATCATTCATGTAATTGAATAGATGGTTATTTTTTTTTCAGCCAAATGGACTTTCTATACCCACTGTCACCTTATGCCCAATTAAAGTGATTGCTCAAATTTTATTCAAATTAACCTGGAGAAAATTAAATTTTTTATTTTTTAGACCTATTTTAAAAACAAAATAATTACCAATAAGAATCTTCTTATTTTTCTCATTATCATTGGTTATGACTGAATTAGTTATAACTGAACTTGAAAATTTTTTAGTCAAATATTTTTGCCTAATTTAAAAAAAATATTTTCAATTTGGATTTTGATTTATCTATCTATCTTAAAAGCTTTTTGGATGAGACAAAAGAAAAAAAATTGCAAATATTTTCAACCTATAAATTAAGAAAACAATTTATATTTAAATTAAATGATATCTTAATAAGAAATATAGCTGTGAGTATAAAAAAATAAAATAAAATTAATTTTATCAAAAATTGAAAGATATTTTCAGGGAGATATTTTAAAAAAATTAATACTTTTAAGTGTCAATATGATTACTTAATCTCTTTGGCTTTATTTAATGCCAATGAATCAGAATCTGTTATTAAGATTTAAAAATGATCAATAATCTTAAATTGAGAATATACAATTTTTTAAAAATATAATTTAGATTGTCTCAAATCTGAAACACTAATCATTAGGAGTAAAAATAGGAATTTTTGGAAGAATTTATAAAAAAAATATTAATACTTGATTTTTAAGCTCAGCAAACTATCTCTAATTCAAATTTTGCTTTTAATTTTGTGATCAAAATTTAGTCTTTTTTTTTGGTAAAAACGTGCTTTTTGGACAAGAAAATTTAAAACTAAAAGTTTATTTTTCTGTAATCACTTAGCGACTTTTAATAATAATATTTTCTAATAGTTAAATATATATGATTCAAAAAGTCAGATGATTCAAAAAATTTGATAAAGAAAATTTATTTAAAATAAATAGCAAGACTGGAATTGGTGCTCTGAAAAAAATATTTGAGCCGATTTTTATGCTGTTTCAGTCGATTAGTTTTCCAACTATCTAAAAAAATATCAAAATTTGAAAAACAAAATCAATTTTTTTTTTGTACATAGCTTTTTTGAAAATATCGGATACGCGAACTTGATATTATCTGTATTAGATAAAAATTGTTGCATTTAGATTTTTTTTTATTCAAAATATATATAATAAAATTTATAAGATTATCAAATTTTTTGCATCTTGGTTCAAATGAATTTTTAGCACATTTTGTTAAAAAGTTTTCTTTTTTTTTTTAAAAATAATTAATAAAACTTCCATGATTACATGCACGTGTTGATAAAAATTAAACTTAAAAAAAATTATTATATAAAGCGCAACTTTTCATGGTATAAAAATTTATAAGCTTGATTTAAAATAAAAAAATGAGTGAATTGAAGTGTTGCGCATGTGGACCAGGATACAAAAGTCCTGAGGAGGCCATAAAGGCAGAAAAAGAAAAAATTGTGTACACGGTGTTAGTTTATTGTGGTGAAGACAAAAACCAACCAGACTGTTTGGCAACAATAGATGTTGACCCTGCATCTCCAACATACTCAAAAGTGATACACACATTAAATATGAAATATGTGGGAGATGAGTTGCATCATTTTGGTTGGAATGCTTGCTCATCATGTTTTGATGATTCAACAAAATCAAGAAGGTTCATTGTCCTGCCAGGTTTTAAATCATCCCGTATTTACATTATTGATACCTTGAATGAACGAAAACCTTCGATTCACAAAATTCTAGAGCCCGAAGAAATAAAGGAAAAGGCAAATTTTTCATCACCACACACTGTTCACTGTTTGGCAAATGGTAAAATAATGATTTCTTTTTTAGGAGATAAAAATGGTGATGCGCCAGGTGGATATTTATTGTTGAATAGTGATTTTGAAATTGATGGAAAATGGGGAGAAAATGAGTACAAATCAATTGGGTTCAACTACGATTTTTGGTACCAGCCATATCATAACATCATGGTAAGCAGTGAGTGGAGTGCGCCTAGAACATTCGAGCCAGGATTTGACTTGGAAGATGTTCAAAAAGGAAAATATGGACAAAAATTATATTTTTGGGATTGGAAAAATGAAAAATTGGTCAAAACTTTTGATTTAGGTCAAGATGGTTTGATACCATTGGAGTTAAGATTCATGCATAATCCAAAAAGCAGCCATGGATATGTCGGTGCCGCATTGAGCAGCGCAGTGTGGCATTGGTGGAAAGAGGGTGATGAATGGAAAATTGAAAAAGTGGTTCAAGTAGACCCGGTTAATTTGGGTTCGTGGCCCTTTCCAGTTCCTGCTCTCATTACTGATTTGCTTTTGTCCATGGACGATAGATTTATGTACTTTTCCAACTGGTTACATGGCGAAATTCATCAATACAATATAGAAGACCCGCACAAGCCAAAATTGGTTGGCAAAATAAAAATTGGAGGAATACTTGGTGACAGTTGCTGCACAAAGAATAAAAAATTATCTGGTGGACCTCAAATGATTCAGCTAAGTTTAGATGGCAAAAGACTTTATGTGACTAATTCTCTTTTTAGTTCATGGGATGACCAATTTTACCCGGACATAAAAAAGGATGGATCGTATATGATTCAAATAAATTGTGATACAAATAATGGTGGTCTAAGTTTGGAAGAAAGTTTTTTAGTTGATTTTGGAAAATTAGATGATGGTCCCTTCAGAGCTCATGAAACGCGATACCCTGGAGGTGACTGTACTTCAGATATTTGGATAGCGTAGATATTACTAATTAATTATTCTATTTCTAATAAAAATTTAATTAAAAACTAGTATTGATAAAACCTTTATCGTCTCTTGTCTTTTGTGTGCAAAGATATTTTATTATTTTTAAAGTATAGAAATATTTTCCGACCGCTTTAAAAAGAATAGGTAAAATTAATAATTAAATTTAAAAAAAATTAAAATTAATCAAAGTTTGAATTTTAATATATTTAAATTAAAATTTTTATCTTATTTTTGCAATTTGGAGCATATTTGCTCATTAAACATTTAGCCTAATGTTTCAAGTTAACTAAAATTTTTTTCAATATTAAAATAAATATTACCTTAAGAAAAATGGTCTTATTAGAAATTTTTGTTACCAGGCTAAAAAGCATTAAAATATTTCAACTGGTCACATAGAAGACCTGCTTTATTTTATTAAGCTATTTATGGTATTTTGATTGTGTTTTTGCATAGGCTTTATTTAATTAATATTAATTTAGGAATCATCGATCAAATAAATCTTTTTATTTTTTTTACTTCTTAAATACTATATATAATTACAGTCTTATTTTACCACAAGGATTTTTGGTAAATTTACGCAAATTTATGAAATTCTACATAAATTACTTTTGTATAATTGTATTATTTTACGAAAATTAGAGTAAATTTTATAAAAAATGAAAATGTAACAAAATTTCCGTAAATTGCAAAAAAGGGACAAGAAAAGTATATTATTAGCCAATTTTGTAATATTTCGGAAAATTTTTTTATTTATTTTCTATTTTTTGGTGATCTAAAAATGAGAACACTTAGCTGACCGGTCAAATGACCGCTCGGTAAAGAGTTGACTGATTAATGCGGACACGGCAACGATTTCAAAAATTTTGGCCGGTTTAGTATTCGCTTATACAGATCTCAGAAATATTAAATATAGTGTTTTTTTTTAAATAAAATGATAAATCAGCATGTTTATTGCATTATTTAGCATTTTGTAGAGAGATTTAATCAAACACTATTCAAAAGTTATTAAAAAACTACTTTTTGATCTTTAACTTCAAGATGACAAAATTTAGACAAATTGATTAATTTTTGAAATATAAAAATTTACAAAAAAAAATTTTCCATTTAAAAAATAATCAATTTACCGCTTTTATTATTAATAAATATTTTATTTTAACAATTTTAATATATTTTGAATGTTTTTTTGAAAATTTCGACTAAATGGATTATTTTATATATTGAGGGTTAATCATTTTAAAGTTTAAATAGTTTTTTAGAAGAAAACTTCTATGGGATCCAAAAACAGAAGAATTTTAGGAAACAAAGATGAATTGCCAAAATTTTTTATATTTTTTTAATAGAAATAAAAAGGTAAACAAACGCTTTGTTTTTGATATTTCACAAGCATTTAACAAGATCTTGCATGAGAGTCTAATATCTATGCGTATTTTTATTAAAATGAATCTACCATACTACTAAGTTCACTGGATAAATCTTTTTTCTGACTCTCTGAAATTAAAAGAAAACTTATATGGTCATTTTATTAAGGAATTTTCAATAACTGCAGGTGTGCCTCAAGGCTCAGCGGTAAATTATCAAAATAGCAGTGATTAAAATAGAATGTTCAAAATGACATAACCTGTAAAATGTCAAGTTCAAAATAAAAATGTTCATAATGACGTAAAAATAAAATAAAGCAATCAAAATTACATAATCATAATAGCAACATAGCTAGTACAATTTACGATGGCGGACAGCCTTTCATCGACCACATCAACAACATCTTCGGACCACAATATGCATCTTACGCCCAGAACGAATTATCTACGAAAATAATAACGCAAGATCAAATGAACTTAGACGAAAATCACAATGAATAATTCAAATTTCAGAATGCTCCATATCAACTGTCGGTCAATTGTTCCAACTCAAACACAAACCCAAATAGAAAACTTAATTAATAAACACAAAATAGACTTAGTCAGTATCAACGAAACTTTTCTAAAACCAAAATCAAATTTAAACCTAAAAAATTACGAAATCGTGAGGGACGATAGGTTAGTAAAACGTGGAGGTGGGGTTTGTCTCTGTATTAAAAACAACATAAATTACGATCCAATCGACTTCTCAAAACTTCAAAATTTAAAAATGAACAACAACATTACAGGGGTCGAGATTAAACTAAATAACGAAAAAATTGCAATATTTACTATTTACTGTCCGCCAGATAGTAAATCAAATAAATTCAATACAGAAATACTCGAAGCAATCTCGAAAAAATTCAACAAATACGTTATCATGGGAGACTTTAACGCTAAGCACACACGTTGGCACTGCAACGCTGACGAAGCACGAGGTAAAAGGCTTTTAGAATTCATCGATAATGAACGTGTTACCATCCTCAATAACAAAACACCAACCTATAAAAAAAGCAAAAGTATTTTAGACCTAACCTTATGCTCCAATAACATATACAAGTTTTTTTCGCTACTTTATGGTCCTCAATGATTCAATTAGTGATCACCAACCTACGATAACTGTACTAAAAAATTCCAAAGTTGAAACGAAGCCTATGGAGTTCACCAAATTAAACTGGGAAAAATTTGCAACCAACATGAATGCAATGCCAATTTGTGTAAATGGCGAGCTTAAAAGTGAGTCAGAACTTGAAATCGCCGCAAAAAAAATAGCCGAAAGAATTGATCAAGCAGCAAGCGAAGCAAAAGTTACTTTTAAAGTTGACCTCAAGCACAAACCGTTCATTGCACTTCCAAAAACCACAATCGACCTGATCAAGCTTAAAAACAAAATAAGAAGATTATTCAACAAAACTCAAAAAGCGTATCATAAAAAAATGCTCAACATGCTAACACACAGGGTTAAAAAAGCAACCCAAGATTTTAAGCAACAAAAGCTTGAAAGCGAGTTCAACGAGTTGAAGAAGTTCAATGCATCTGACTCAAAACACTGGAAGCTATTGAATAAACTTGAAAACTATGAAAGCAATATGAACACTCGTCAATCGAACTACAAAATTAACAACAATAACTACGAAACTGATGAAATCGTTATCGCAGACGCTTTTGCCACTAGTCTTAAAGAAACCTTTACCGAAAAAAATCACACTGTTTTTCCACAAAACCCAATCAATAGTCAAGCAAACATCTCGTGCGACACAAGTTTGAACTTTGAAACCTTTACAAGCACTCTCAAATCGATCAGAGATAAAGCCGCCCCGGGTGAAGATAATGTCACAAACAAGCTTCTCAAAAATTGCACTGAACCAACTCTTATAGAAATATTTACAATTTTCAAATTTTCATTGAAACTCGGCTACGTGCCTCAAGCGTGGAAAACATCCAAAATCATTATGATCCCTAAAAAAGGCAAACCAAAAGACGAAATATCGTCATACCGACCTATTTCGCTTCTTAATACAATTGGGAAATGGTGTGAAAAGATAGTTACTATCAAGCTTCAAAAATGGCTAGAAACAAACAACATTTTACCTGAAACTCAATCTGGTTTCAGGAAAAATCGAAGCACCCAAGATCAGATTCTTCGGCTCACTCAGGACATTGCCGATGGTTTTAATAAAAAACTTCTTGTAGCGGCTATTCTTTTCGACCTCGAAAAAGCTTTCGATAAAACACCTCACAAAGGCATAATTCAATGTCTCAGGACAAAAGGCCTCGACAAAAATATGATCAAATGGATTGAAAGCTTTCTCAAAGATCGAAAATTCTTTGTATACTACGGCAACTCAAAATCAAAACTGCACCAAATTTCATGTGGAGTTCCGCAAGGCAGCTGTCTTTCACCAACTCTTTTCATAGCATATTTCAGCGACGTTGTCAAGCAATTAGATAAAGATGTAAACGTAGCGCTCTTTGCCGATGATTTATGTATCTGGGCAAAAAAAAAAACCAATAAAAAACTAGAAGTCACTCTTCAAAAAGCCATAAACAAAATAAACCAATTTTGCAACGATTGGAGCTTTAAAATAAACAAAAGCAAAACTTGCTACACGGTTTTCACCCCAGCTGGCCAGAGAAAAGAATATGAGCAAAAATACAGCCTAAATCTAACTATTGA
Source organism: Brachionus asplanchnoidis (assembly GCA_025491095.1). Lineage (NCBI taxonomy): Eukaryota > Metazoa > Rotifera > Eurotatoria > Ploima > Brachionidae > Brachionus > Brachionus asplanchnoidis. Next base: position 4,427,606 of record JAILYF010000006.1, read on the forward strand.
CAATACACTTTTACCACTAGAACCAAAACCAATCTTTTTAGGAATAAAATTCGACCCGAAAATCAGTTTCAAAGATCACCTTGAGTTCATTAAATCAAAAATGGAATCCAAAATCAACCTAATCAAACGAATCAAAGGATTCAAATGGATTACATCGACAAACACCTCGATCACACTTTATAAATCCTTCATACGCTCTATTTTCGACTATTGTCACGTCATCACATCCTCCTCAACACAAAAAATCATCCCTGAACTACAAAAACTTCATAACAAAATATTAAGAATAATAAAATACTTTCCTATTAAAACATCAATAGTGAACATGCACAAATGTCTAAACATAGAAATGCTCGAACAGCGTCTCAAAAACCTCTTCCTTAACTTCACGCAAAAAAAAAAATCAAATAATATTCTAATCGACGAAGTAAAACAATTTCTAAATCATAATCCACCAACCTCAAGATTTAGCAATCGCTTCACCACACCTTTCGAAAAATGGAACAAAATCCAAATGCTTGAGCCCGTAATCGCCTAAACAAACACACAAAATCTACAATTTCTTCTTCTTTCCTTATATTTTTAGCTTTTATTTTTTCTAAAAAATTCTAATTCTATTTTATAACAATTATTTATTTTTTATTTTATTTTTTTATTCAAATATTCACTGTAACTAGATTAAACTTTAATTTAAAATTCTATGTAAAAATATTCATAATTATTGTATTCGTTTTTAAAATTATGCTCAATTAAAATTAATTTTTTTTAATTTCTTATTCGTATTATAAATTATAAAACAAAATATTATTTACATTGGGCTGAAAAGAAGGACTTGGATCCATTCTGAGCTGACCCGAATCTGTTTTTAAAAAAATTTTTCTTTAAAAATTTTTTTTTACATTTTCAAATAATAAAGAATTATTATTATTATTATAATAGCTTTATTGAAGAAAAAAAAAAATATTAAATTGTCAATTAGTCAATTATTTTTTTGTTTATAGTAAACTTAAATCTTTAATCGTCTCCAATTTCTTGTTTCGATCATAACTTGACAATATTTTCTTCACTGAAATTATTTCACTTTTAACACACTTTGATTGTAATTTACCGGTTCTTAATTTTAGTATATTGTTTTCCATTTTATTTTGTTCGTTTCTAAGTGAATCCACTAACTGATTTATTAAAGGCTAAAATTTTTTTAGTACCTAATTTATTTTAATCTATATCTAATAAAAAAAAAAAAATTTCTAATAAAATTTCATAGTATCTAATAAAATAATATTTGTATCAAATAAAAAATAAAATATCACACTCAAGTAAAAAAAAAATAATAAAAATGTGAGAAAAAAATTCAACGGCTCTATAAAAGAGCTTAATTAATTTTTTTTTTGTTTTTCGAAATTTTTCTTCGTTTGCTTGGATACTCAACGGTTTGTTCATTAACTTGATTGCGATTTTTAGGTGGTCTTCCTCTTGGTTTTTTATTAGTATTCACATTTGACAATGGAATAATAACAACTAACACTAGACTAACAGTTTTAGCAAATTAATAAACATTCTACCGGAAATTGCTAGGATAGTTAAAAGTATATTTACTGCTCACTATAGCAATGCTACAGAAATTAATAAAAAAGAAACCAAAAAAAGATTATTTTGTTTAAGAGATCAACTTTTTGATTTCTACTTGAACAAATGCAATTATAACAGAGATAATATTACTCTGAGAGAGAGAACATCCTGTGAAATGCTAAATGATATACAAAATTTATAATGCATGATGAAATGAATCTAAGTGATCACAATCCAATATTTACTGTTTTATAATTTCAAAGCAGCTTGGAAAATGAACAAACAACTCAATCAGAAAATTATTTTCATAGATTTGATTTGAAAAACTCTGATTTTATAAATGAATTTCGTAATGAAATGAAAAATAATTAAGAAAATAATGAAAATAAATTCGATTTAAAAGCAGTTGAAACGGCCGATGAATTCAAGGCTTTAGCAAAAGAAAATATTACTAAATTAAATAAAATATTTTTAAAAAGTGCTAGAAACGCAGAGAATAATAATTAATTAAATCTCGAAAAAATAAAATAGCACCGAGACCAAATAAATATTTAAATAAATTATGGCATGACATCAAAATTAGCAATGTAAAAAGTCAATTCAAAAAAATACAATTTAATAGAATACGTAAAAACATGCGTAGACATCAGAGAAATAATCATCACAAAAAGAATGAAAAAAAATGTATTCAAATTGACAAAATGTTGAATTGTGATTAGCAAGATTTCTGGAATATAGTTAAAAAATACAAAAACAATCTCAAAAATAATCAAAAAGAAAACAAACTTGAGTGTGATGATTTTGCTAAATACTACTCTAAACTGTTTTCACATCATGATCGAACTTCTAATGCTGAACAACAACTTGTAGAAGAAAAAGTTAAACAGTTGTATGACACAGCAATGCTAATCGAAAATAAAAATGATATTTTCACGAAAATGGAGCTACTGACATGTATAAGTAATTTGGAGCTTGGTAAAGCTATTGGTAATGATGGTATCAGTAATGAAATGTATAGTTATGGTATTGGCTGTCAAATCACTAACATGTTAATTCAGCTATTCAACGGTATGATGAGACACGGTGTAGTACCGGAAGACCTAAACATATCACTAGTCACGCCTATACCAAAAAAAGGTACAATAAAAAGCATTGGAGACTATAGACCAATATCAGTGTCCACATCATTAGCTCTTCTGATGGAGGCATTAATTTTACAAAAAATTGATTTCAAATCAATGATAAGCAAAAATCAATTTGGTTACCAGCCAAAAACATCTTGCAAGCATGCTTACTTCACAGTGAATGAAACCATCAATTACTATGTAAATGGCAAATCCGAAATTAAGCTGGTAAGTCTTGATGCTTCAAAAGCTTTTGATAAATTATGGCGTAAAGGCCTTTTTTTAAAACTGTACAACAAAATTGACTTATTTATATGGCGTCTTTTGATATCATATTATAATATGTCAAAAATAATAGTAAAAGTTGGAAATGGAAAGTCTGAGCTGTACCATACAACACAAGGCGTAAAGCAGGGTGGGATTTTATCACCGTTTCTTCTTAATTACTTCATTAATGGCCTTTTGGAGGAATGCCAGAATTTGAACATTGGAGCTAAAATTGGAGAGCAAAATATTTCTATTATTGGATACTGTGATGATATAATGCTAAAGGCCACAAATAGTACCGATATGAATTAGTTATTGCAAGTTTGTCATGATTATGCTATTAAATGGAAAATGGAATTTAATCAAAGCAAATCGAACTTTGTCAATTTCGGAAATCCTTTCCATAACACCAAAATAATGATGAATGGTGTTGAAATACCATTCACTTCAAATTTTGAATATTTAGGTTTGCCTATAGGAGACAGAGAGTATAAGTTAAAATTTATTGAGAAAAAATTTCACAAATGCGAATGGTCATTTTACTCATTATATGGTTTTGGTTGCAAGCCTGGTGGGTTGAATCCAAAAACTATTGGTTTCATTTACAAACAATTTTGTCAATAAATATTCAAGTATGGACTTGAGATGCTTCACATCAGCAAAACACAATTGAATAAATTTAACATTCGTCAAAATATATTAATAAAAAAATCAATAGGAGTTTCAAAATTTGCCAAAACGTCTCCACTTTTTAAGGTACTTAATATTGATTCTATACAAACTGTTTATAAAAAACACAAATTATTTATGTTCAATCAAATCCACACCAATGAATTAACGAAACAAATTTACGAGGAGCTATTATCGTTATATGACAAGAAGCTGCTGAGTCAAAGAAAAGAATCATTTTACAAGCAGTATGCGGAGGTAGCTGATGAATACCAAGTCGATGGTCCATTAGCTAGCAAATTAATATCAAAGCTAATTGGAAATGGACACAAATGTGAAAATTTGGGTCTATTAGACTCAATCAAATTTATTTTCAATAGTCTCTATAATAGAGAAGTCTCAAATTATCAGCAAAACATTACTCTATTAAGACACTTGTTGGACTATAATAATTACAATGAAAACAATATAAATATTGTAGATTTAAATAAAATAAATTTATATGAGCATATAGGTTGAATATATGAATTCGTCCTAAAAAAGGAAAATTAACTTTGTCAAATTTAATTACTTTTATATTTATTTTATTTTGAAATTATTTTTTTTTATAACTTTTTGACCTATGAGGTCTATACAAATTTTTTTGTCAATAAATAATAATAAAAATAATAATAATAATAATAATAACAATTCTAGAAGTGCCAGGAGGTATATTCGATTCTTCTTCATGTGAAGTTGAGACTTGGTTGGATTGATTGACCGTGGTATTTGAACTTGATGAATCGATGAGTTCGATATTTTCTTGAGTAATCATTAATGGATTAATTGGTCCAGTCGAAACTCTTGGAACTAGAGCGGCTGTAGCTTGTTTATGTCGTCCACGTTTTGCATTCGCTTCGATAGATTTAATTAGATTTAATCCAGGAAAAGTATTTAAATCGAGTTTGTTGGCTATACCGACTGTATGCTTGCACACATAGTTTTTGTTCCAATAAGGACATGAACACACTCAATTGCCAATTTGAATTGTCGATTGATACTGATCTAATCGAATTAATAGACTTGACATATAAATTGAATGAAGTCCATTGATTTTCTTCCAAAAACGAACTACATACATTTTTACTAGCTTGCTGTTCTACTTCGCTTGATGTAAACATATACAGTAATTGACCCATTGAATTGATTTTGACTATACGTTTGTCCAATTTAACCCAATTAAAAGCTAGAAACCATTGATATCTTAATCTTGGATTATCTTTAATGCTTCTTGATAAGAAGCATAGCGTTGAAACTCATCGTAAACTTTTGATTCGCCCCGCTTAGGTTTTAGATCGAATTCGATGCTGTCTATTTCGTCGTCAGTATCCAAACCTGACTGATTTTGTGTAGCAGGTCGAAGAATTGAAGTTGAAGAAGATTCTGAATCACTCATTTTAATATTTTGTAATGTTTTTTCAAAAATTTTAGTTTTAGAGTGACAAATTTATATAAAAAATCGATCATATTAATTGATTAATTTATCAAAATTACATATGCTGATTTGATACTCAATGTTTTAAATTAGATACTTATCAATTAGTTTAGATATTGATTAAATAAATTAGGTGCCAATAAAATAAAATAGAAATTATCAAAATTAGATACTAAATTAATTAAAATTAGGTACTAAATAATTATTATTAGATACTGAATTAAATAGTAGCCTTTATTAAAGGGTGGTTGTTTAAGATACCTGAAAATGAGTTATGCCAAGACTCACAAAAATTGTTATTTCCTGGTAAATCGTCTAACAAACGACTATTTATGTTCCACAATCCGATTGGAAACATAGGATCAATTTTTGTTTAATGAGTTTAAATTGCTAGCAAGTTCATCCATTACAAAAATGTGTAAGAAATAATAAATTTTGTTTACTGTTATGTTAATTTGATCATTTAAAAGTGATTCATGTCATTTTGAAACATTCAAATCAATTATGTTTTTTTTTCTATTTTTTTTTTATTTTGATTATGTTATTTTGATTGTCTTATTTTGATCATTGCTATTTTAATACACAGTCGGCTCAGCAATTATTACACTATTATTCAGTCTATTTATTAACGATATCAAACAAATAAAAATAAAATGAACAATTTATACTTCCTTCTTTTTTGCTGACGACTTTGTCACTTTTTTATTGTTAAGAAACCGAGTAATCTAGAAAATAATGTCAATAAATATTTAGATGAGCTAGAACACTGGCTTTGCAAGTAGAAAATAAAAATTTCACCTGAAAATTAATAAATTGAAAATAATGATATATTTTAAAAACATTTATTCAAGCTTCATAAAAAATATCCGACTTATCAAAAAAAAATAAATTTTATTTTAAAATCTTTTAAGAATACAAGATTTTTATTCCTTAATGTAATTTGAAATAAAATTGATACAAATTGAAAGAATTCAAATTGTTGATCGCCACCTTTCTTTTGAATTTTTTACTTAAAATTTTGTCCCTTTTTAATTTCCTCTGAAAAACCTACACTTTTTAAATTAACATTTTTTAAGTGAAAAATACAAATAAACCTGAATTTATAAATTATATTGTTTATTTTATTTATTTGTTTATCTGTACCGAGCCGAAACTCCTTCAGAATAAATTTAAAAATAAAAATCAAAAATAAGTTAATGAATTATATAGAAATAAAACAAATTAAAAAATAGAAGAAAATTATAAAAATAAAAAATTTCATTTTTAAAATTTGATTTAAACATTTTGAATATACAATTAAATTTAAATGCATTTTATAAATTACTATTCTTTTTCAGAATTTTAAAAATAAAGCTTTGAAATGATTATAAGGTTTAGCTTTTCGGCATAAATTATTCTTTGAAAAAGCTTTAAAGATCTTGAATTTGGATTGCCGTTTCCATGTTTCCATTAAAATTATGGAAAAAATTACTGTTTATTTAAAATATTTTCTTTGAAAAAAAAACTTCCTCTTTTAGATATTTTATTTTTGCTTAAATTTTACCTTTAAATAAAAATTTTCAGATAATTTTTGATTATTCTTTTGATTTCAACAAAAAATTTTATTAGAGAATGATGAATTCTAGATCCCATTCCAGACCAAGTAAAAATCTTAATCATAATTTTTGAAAAATTATATTTAAAATGTTTCCCAAGCTAAAAATACCATTTTTAAACCAAAAGAATATGTAATTAATTCACCCGAAAACATCCAAAATGAAAATATACAAAAAAGTTCGCCACCAATTTTCGATTTTAAATTGGAAACAGATAACTTTTCTTTTAAAACTTCAGATGAGAACAAGTTTGGAAGTTCAAGTGCTGCATTTTTTGATTCAACTTCATCAAATGATGTTTTAAAATCAAATGAGACCGAAAATTCTGATTATCTGGATTCATTAGAAAAAAATTCAGATCTAGTGAACATTTTTTTATTTATTTGTGTTATATTTTGTATTTGCTTAAGTTTACTTTAAGATTAGAAAATGGCAATAATATCCAAACAAAAATGAATTTTAAAATTAATCTAGAAAATGTTTAATTTTTTTAAATTTTATCTCTTTACGTTTTTTTTGCTTGGTTTGTTTAAATAATTTATTCTAAATCATGTATCAATATTATTATCTTAATTTAATTTAATAATTGAAAACTGCAAGTTTTAAATTATAGTAAACATTGAATGCTTAACTAAATTCGTAATGTCTGCAAATATCTGAAAAAATGTAACTGAAGTAGAATTTTTATTATACATGATAATGATTAAATATTTAACATAAAAAGTATCTCTGCATTATTTTTTAATAATAAAAGATAATAAAAGAATATTAAAAACCTTTTTTAGATAAAATCTTTTGAGCATGATAATTAAATTTTCACTTCAATTAGCCCTATGTACGAAACAAAAAAAAATACGAAATGACTTTTTTAAGATATAAAAATGCTCTTAGACATCAAAATAATTAATTTCATTTAATTTATTTATTATATTGAGATAAAATGCTTACAATGTTTGATTTGGAGGAGATGTGTTTTTAATCCGGCAACTCGCAGTCATCCAACTACTACTACTACTAATAAACCAAAAATTTGTCGTAAGAATCTCGAATTGCATAACTCAGTTAATTTTCGAATCTTAAACTACACAATTAAGTCATAATTCAATGAAACAAATAGAAAATCTAGCATAAAAATAAAAATTTTAAATATTTTTCTAAATTTTACTAAATTTAAATCTTGTGCCAAAATTTTTTTAAGATAATGTTAGTAAGTATTAAACAAAATCGGCGTTGTGAATTTCAAATACAAATTGAACAAAATTTCTCAATTTTTTGATAAATTAAATTAGAGCTAATAAAAATTATTAGAAGGAATACTGAAACATGGTGCAGCATACTTTGTTGCATCTTTTTAACTTAAAATAAATTTTCTATTTAATTTTTTTTGTAAATCAAATCAAGTGTCTATTTAAATCTAATTAATTCTTTATTTGTTGTCTTTTTTATATGAGAAAATTTTTTTAGGTAAAATAGATGCAAAAAAGTATGTTGCACTAATTTTCAGTATTTTTTCTAATATATTTTATTAGCTTCAATTTTAATTTATCAAAAATTGAAGAATCTATCTCAATTTGTATTTTAAATTCACAATACCTACAAAATCTCGATAAAAATGTATAATCGTGTTAAAAAACGCTTTTTTAAATGAAATTTTTGTTTTTTTGAATAATTTATTTTGTATAATGTGAGTAAAAAAATTTCAACTTTGAATAAACAAAAAAAAGAATGTTAAATTTATTTTTCTTTGAAGTTCAAAAAATAAATTAAAAAAATTAGCTGTATCTCTTGAGTTCAGTTGATTAATTTTATCCCAACTTCACAAAAAATTCTTGAAATCTTGAATTCCATATCAATCCTATGGAATAAAATAATTAAATAAAAATAGAAAATTTGAATTCTATTTTTAGATATTTAAAGTGAAGATTAAATTTAAAAATTAAGTTTATTATTAAATATTATTCCATTCAAAATTTTCAAAAATGAGCGCAGGATACAAAAGTCCTAAAACAGCCATGAATGGCCCAAAGGAAAAAATTATGTACACTATGCTTATTTATTGTGGAGAGGACAAAAATCAACAAGACCGTTTGGCAACAATAGACGTGGATCCTTCGTCTCCGACATATTCTCAAGTCATTCATACCCTAAAAATGAAATATCCTGGAGACGAACTGCACCATTCGGGCTGGAATGCTTGTTCATCATGTTCTGGTTCAGCAACTAGACAATATTTGATTCTACCAGGTCTTATGTCATCTAGAATTTATATAATTGATACTATTAATGAAAAAAGTCCAACCATTCATAAAGTAATTGAGCCTGAGGAAATAAAAGAAAAATGGAACTTAAGCTGTCCTCATACTGTCCATTGTTTACCTGATACCAATATTATGATTTCTTTTTTGGGTGATAAAAATGGAAATCCACCCGGAGGTTTTTTGGTTCTTAATTCTAATTTTGAGCCTATAAAAAAGTGGGGTGAAGGCGATATAAATGACATGGGCTATAATTATGATTTTTGGTATCAGCCACATCACAATATATTGGTAAATAGTGAATGGTCAGGTCCGAATACATTTGTGCAAGGATTTTCGCCAGCTCATTTATTAATGGGAAAATATGGACAAAAAGTTCATTTTTGGGACTGGAAAAGCGAAAAGCTGATTAAGTCATTTGATCTTGGAAAAGAAGGCCTTATGCCGTATGAACTACGCTTTTTACATAATCCTCTGAGCTCACACGGTTTCGTTGTTTGTCCTTTAAGCAGCTCAATTTGGCACTTTTGTAAAAGTGAAAATGATTGGAACATGGAAAAGGTAATTCAAATAGAACCGATACATTCCAAAGCATGCCCATCACCAATTCCTTCATTCACAGTAGATCTACTCATATCTATGGATGATCGATTTATGTACACTTCGAATTGGATGCATGGCGAAGTACATCAGTATTGTATCAATGATCCTCACAACCCCGTATTGACAGCCAAAATCAGACTTGGAGGAATTGGTCAAGATGTGTATCTATTGAACCACAAATTGGCGGGAGGACCCCAAATGCTTCAATTGAGCTTAGATGGAAAACGACTCTATGTCACTAACTCATTGTTTAGTTCCTGGGATGACCAATTTTATCCTGAATTGAAAAAAACGGGGTCGTACATGATCAAAATAGAATGTGACACTGAAAAAGGTGGAATGCATTTGGATGAAAATTTCCACATTGATTTTGGAAATATTGAAAAAGGTCCTTTTAGAGCCCACGAAATGAGATACCCTGGAGGTGACTGTACATCCGATATTTGGGTTTCATAACTGATTGTTTTCAACATTAAATTTAAAAATAAAAAAATAAATATTTACTCTTTTATTTTCAAAACTTTTTGAAAAGCAAATTATTTTAAAGCTTTATATGATGAAGCTTAATCAAAGTTGATTTAAAGTTTTCAACTATTCAAATAGCTGTTTAAATCAAGAAATAGACTAGTTTATATTTCCTATTTGAATATTATTTGGATAAAAGTATCTTCCATTGTTAAATATTTTAAAATATTTTGCTTAATTTGGCAGCGATTAAAAATTATTGTTAAATTACGTATGATATGGTTTAAATTCTTAAAAGTCATTTTAAAATAAAGCTAAAAAGCTCATTGGAATTAAAAAAGTATGTAAGTATTATTATAATTATTATCATCATATATAAAACATTTCTTTTTTTATTATTATATTAAAAAAAAAAGACATTGTTGAATTTTTATTTAAAAGTTAATAAAAATTATAATTGAACGATTTCATAATCAGTTTTAAAATTGAAAATATTTTTTCACCTTTACAGCTTTCATAAAAATATCAGGTGAGATTCGAAAGTTTCTTTGTCTCCTCCGCCACTTTGTTTTCCAAAATTTAAATCAATAAAATATTGGACATTTTAGGAAGAATTTTTTAGATTTAGATTTTTTTTGACAAAGGAAGAAATTGCGGCGATGAAGTTTGAAGCAGAAAAACTTAAAGCAAAGCAAATTTTTTTTAATTCAAAAATTAAATGATAATTTTGAAAAATCTTAAAAATTTTAACATGAAATTTAAAAAAAAACTCAAGTCCAAGTCAAGACTTTAAAATTTTGAATACTGAAGAAGAAGTTTATTGCAAGAAAATTCTGGGAATGGCAAATCTATTGCATTAGACAACCCAAAAGTATATAAATTTTTTGATATTAAGCCTGATCTAGCAAATTTTAAAATCTTGACTTGAACTTTTTTTTTGGGACTTTTAAACAACTCTGCTTTTAACGTTTAACAAATTTAGTTAAAAAATGTTTAACATTTATTTTTAAAATAATTACTAAAAATTGAAATAAAACTAGTGTTAAATTTAATAAAATATATTTTGCTCCAAACTTCACCACCGTGAAGAAATTTCCCTAAAAAATTCTTTGATATCAAAAAATTTTGAATCATCTTTTTAAATAACACCTTAGCTAAAGCTCCAGTTCATAATTATAATAAAGCATTAAAGCTTAGGCGCTTGAAAAAAGGCTCCAGGCACTAAAAATAATGTAATAACCCTAATGTTTTGGATTTAGATATTTAAGTGTATCTTGTTTAAATATGTTACGAAGTTTTTGAACATCATTTATTGATTTTTACAAAAAATAAATAGCTTAAGAGACTGAAAATAATAAAATTTTTTTCAAACTATTTTCTCAATTATGCTATGATAATATTTTCTGGTATATAATTGTTAGCAGGAAGCATTTTTTTAGATGCGCAAAAATTTCATATTTTTTCTGTTCAAAAAGTTTATTATTCAAAATATGTAAGGCATTAATTAAATGCTTTTATTAAATTGAAATCAATTATTTAGATTGTCATGTAGCAACAACAACAAAATCAAGGAATCTGTACACACGCCTCATCTATTTACTGTTCAAGTTGATAGTTGTTTCAAAACCTGCTGCTTTTAGATGATTGTGCACATGTTTTTAATAAAATTAAAAAAAAACTTATACTTGCAATATAAGATTTGAAATTTTATTTCAACAACAAAAAAAATGAGGATCAACTATTGCGCACTAAAAAATCATCCAAATCAGTGTCATAACTGCTTATAACTAATTAAAATTATAATTCTAAAATTATATGCCTCGGCTTCAAGCACCTCAATTTAAATTAAAAAAAATGAATAATAGCTTTTTTATCAGCTAAAATAGTCCTACACCACTTGTGATTAAATATTGCTATTTCTAGGTTATCAATATAAAATGGTGTTTTCTACTAAACTATTATTTCGAATAAAATCCTATGAGCTGGTACTTAATTTGGAAAAAAAATCCTCACATAACCATCATTTATTGTTTCCTTTCAGGGCAAGCATTTGAAAAGACAGTTCATTGATCGGCTGAGAATATATGTAAAAAGTGGATCAGGTGGAAAAGGTTTGCCCAAATTGGGCGGAATCGGTGGAGATGGTAGAGTTTATTTTTAGCCTAAACCTTTTAAAATAAATTAAATTTTTCAAGGTGGAAGCATAATTATCCAAGGCAAGGGTAATATTACCTTAAAAAATGTGTATTCGAATAATCTGCGCAAAAGATACATAGCAGATGATGGCGAACCAAGTAAGTATGTATAAATATCAATAGTGTGCTTAATTATTTGATAACATTTTGCCAGAAAAATAAAGCCGTATGGCTCAAGTGGTCAAGACGTGGTCATTGATGTGCCGTGTGGAGTCACTGCAGAGACAGATTCAGGCATTGTGATTGGCGAAGTGAATGCTGAAGATGAAAAATTGGTCATTGCCAAAGGTGGTAAGGGCGGCTCACCATTAAACGACTACCAATCTCAGTCTGGACAAGCTTTTTCGCTCAATCTGGATCTTAAACTTATTGCAGACATTGGTCTCATTGGGTAAATGAAATAAATTTTTTCTTATATTTTCTAATTGTTTCCAAGATTTCCAAATTCTGGAAAAAGTACTTTTTTAAGTCTTGTTTCAAGAGCTAGGCCGAAAATTGCCAATTACCCTTGTAAGCTTGTTAACCATCTTTTGGACCAACAAAAAAATATTTAATTTTTAATTAGTCACCACGTTGCAACCACAACTAGGTACAATTGAATTTGACGATAAAAGAGTAGTAGGTTTTTTAATTTTATTCAAACAAAAAAAATTAAATAAATTTTATTTTAATAGATAACCCTGGCTGATTTGCCTGGTTTGATCGAGGGAGCTCACTATAACCGAGGAATGGGTCACAAATTTCTCAAGCACATTTCTAGAACTAAAATAAATGTGTTTCTAGTTGACATAAATGGGTTTCAATTGAATCCCAAATTTGAAGCTCGTGACGCTTTTGAAAATGTTGTCTTTCTAAATAAAGAATTGGAAATGTATGACAGCAGTTTGGTTCAGAAGCCGTCCATTTTGGTGCTCAACAAAATGGACACAGAGAATGCTAGAGAAAAATATGAAAAATTTATGCACCAATTTGAAAATTATGAAAGTAAAATTTTTAAAATTTTGAGAGAATTTTTTTTATTTTTTTCCAAAGCTTTCTTGCAGCAAATCGAGGACTATTGGCGACCCTTGGAAAGAGTCGATTTTAGAAGTATTTTTAAAATATCAGCAAAAACCAACATGAACGTTGAAGAGCTTTGCTTAGAACTTAGAGAACTCATCGATGAATTAGAACAAACACCTAAACCAAATAAAACTAATTCAAACAATTCAAATAAGCAAATAATGTAAATTATTGTGCAAATTTCTTAATAAATAATTGGTCTTAAGGCCTCAGCCAAGTTTGTTTTTAACTTTAATTCTGACTGAAGGTCTTCAATCAGATTGGAACGCATTTTAGACTTAAGCGCTTCAACTGCTTAAGAACAGTTGTTTTTATTTTTATTCTTTTTTTATTTTTTTGTGTTGTTTGATATTAGGGACATTAAGCCCAAAATTAAAAACAAATGAGCTATAATTTTTATTACATTTATCTTTTGATATCCATCAAGCAATTTTTTGCTTTTAGAATTTTATTTCATTGAAAAAAAATCAAAGAAAATGCGTCATTTTTTGAATCATATTCTAAATATTATAAAAATTAATTTAACCAACAAAAAAAAATTAAAATAAAAATGCTTAAATAAGATGTGAATTAATTCAACTGATATTTCAAGTATTTGTTTAACCTTGAAATATGGATTTACTTTCCTTTTGGTTTTTTATTTTTTTTAATCGCTCTAAAAATGGTCGATTTGCCAAAAAATTAAACAAAAAATTTCTTAAAATTTAGATTTAATTTAAATTCAAATTGAAAAAAGGAGAAAAAATTGAAGACAACGATGCCTGAAACCAAAGTAAGCTATTTTAATATAACCTCATCCAAAACACACACACATACACACCTTAATCAAATCAAATAGCTTAGAATTAATGCTAAATTATAAAGTTCTTGTTAAAATATGCTCTTAATAATTGAAATATTTTTAAAATTGCGCATTAAATTTAAAATTTTATGCTCGCATTTATGTGTTCAAATGATGCTTATTAAAATTTTTTTAGATTAAAATTTCATCTTTATTTCAATTAGACTAATGAATTATCTAAAATTAAAAAAAAAAAGTCTAATTTTTGGCACACTCTTTATTTATTTTTTTTAAGCCTTTCTTTTTTTTGCAAAAATTTCTCCAAATAAAATGTTAAATAAATATGATAATTGATACCTTTAGATGGGATCCCAGTTTGCATACATTCGACTGTACATTGATGTCGAGCCGAATAATCACTCAAATAATATTTTACAAATATACAGATTAATTTTATATTCTATATTGAGGTGAAAGCTCTAGAAAAAAAGCATAGCTAAGCTTGTGTTGGCAAAGATTAATTTTTTTACGACTTAAGTTCAAAGCATTTTCATGGATCCTTATCGAATAGAGAATTAAAAATAATAAAACCACAATCTTATCTTAATTTTTCTAGAATAATAAAAAAATCATTTCCGTAATTTAATTTTAATAATCGCAACTTAGCAACCTTTTTTTGTGTTATTTAAGAGTCCTCGGCTTGCTCGGAAATTTTTTTAATTAACTTTTCAAAAATGCTTTAGCACGTTTTTTTTAAATTTAAGCTGCCAAATAGATAATTTTTGTTTGCCTAAAATGCTTTAATAAAAACTTGAGAAAATTTCTTACTTAATCATTACTAGATTAAATAAAAATTATGTCGAGTATATTCAAAAATTTGTTCTCGATTCAGGCTGATAAGCGCACAAGGCGAAAATCGGAGCTTGCACAGGCCACAGGTAGCGAGGATAGAAGCCAAAAAACTCGTCGACACAGTGTGCCAGAGCCCTCATCGCACAAAAATGACCAAGCTTACCTCGAGCCCATTCACGAGGTACATCCACAATTAACTTTCTAAATTACTTCTTAGCTTTAAATGTGCTAGATTGTATCAAAAATGAGCATAAATCAAAATTTCAATCCATTTTAAAATTGATAGCTAGAATATTTTCAAAGTTAAGATACTATTTATTTTTTCTTTATATCTTGGAGATATATAATGGATGTGAATGTGCCAAGATGGAAAACATTTTCCACTAAAACAATTTTATAGATTTAGAAGAGGCGTTATATCAATATGTTTCGAGGAAATTTAGCATAATTCTTTTTTTTTTACTCTACAAAAAAAATGATCGGCATTAAATACACATTTTTTTAATTAAAATTATTATAATATTTAAAATAATTTTGTTTGCTAAATTTTAGTCTTTAATTTTAAAAGTTACTATTTTTTTCTATTCTAATGGAGAATTTATTTTTAATAGTTATTAATGACTTCTAATGTTTAATTGCGCATAATAATTTTGATAAAAAAAATAATGACGATAGATTTGATTTTATTAGAAAAAAATCTAGTTGCGTATTTATTTAAATTGTGCGAGCAATTAGAAGAAAAAGTCGATTAAATTTCTGAAAATTTTATTTGAACACATATATGATGCCGATATCTGGAAGGCTAATTATTAATCTTTAAAATACTTTTTTTGATTAAAGGTAAAACTAGATAGAAAAAAATACATGTCATTCCATCAAATTTGATAAGCAATCTTAAAAAAATTCAAAGAAGCTTTATTTTCAGATCAGAAATCTAAGATCTTGATACTAAAAAACATTTCTACTTAATTAATTTTTTGAATGTAAATTTTTTATTTAAAGAATGAACATTTGGCATTCAAGACACCAAGTATAAACATGAATTTACCACCGAACAAAAATTCTCCTAAAGAAAAGCGTTCATTTACGTTTTTCCGCTCACGAACTCTCTCGAGCAGTTCAGCTGATTCAACTAATGGTTTGTCGACTAGTCCGCGCATTTCACCCAGGTCACTCTTGGACAAAGTGAGAAAAAGGTCTCAAAGTGATGCCAAATCGCAGCAGCCAACTGTCGAAACAATATCTGACAAGCCGCAACAGCAGCAGTTGTTGGTCAAGAAATTGAACGGTGCCTCGCCATTAAGTGCCGGCCCAAGCTCCACACGAAGACAAGTCACTCTGAGCATAAGTGAGGAAAGCGAGTACCAGTTCGATGCTTCCATGTCACCAACGACACGCTTAAAAGTAAGGGATTTAATTTTTTTGAGTAATTTTATTAATAAAAAAATTCTTAATTTCAATTAAGCTTTGATTTTTTTTAAAATTTAAAAATTTTGAAAAATCGATTATTTTTAGATTTTTTAATTAGTAATACAAGGAGAAATTTTTCATTAAAAAAAAAACAGATTTCTTTTTTTAACATTAGTTTGAGATGGTTTAGTCAGATTTTTTTTCTTCCCAGCAATCAACGAAATAATATCTCCGTAAAAAAATTTTAAATTAAATTTGAATTATAATTAGATGAAAAGTTAAAGAAAGTTAAGCAAATTGATAATAACATTAGATATTTGAGCAATTTATGTATCGGAATCATTTTTTTTTTATAATGATTTATGGAAAAATATAAATTTCAAGCCAATTATTTCGATTTACGTTGTTATCAGATCAATCATCAGTCAATAAACAGATAGAAAAATTATTTTTCTTTAATTTTGGTAAAATGAAAAAAATTCTCATAAATAGAATTTAATTTATTCTTGCAAAGGTTTTTTATTTTCAAATTCGAAAAAAACCGCATTGATCAATTCCTAGATTTTTTTTTTTATTAATTTTCAATTTAAATTTTATTTTCATAATTAGCGGTTGAAATAATTTAAAGGAAAAAAATTTAAATTTACATTTTTGATTAATTTATTTTTTAGATGAGTTTGTTTCAGAAGACACCGAGGTCTGAACGTGGCTCCATTGGTAAGTAAAAGATAAATGTACCATTTGAAATGGAAGTAACAAGATTGATTTTTAATTAAATAGGTGCATCTAGGCAAAAATCATAATTTGCCAGAAAAAATCTTTGCTTATTTTATCATAAATAAAAACTTTAACTTGATAACAAGGTAGACGCATTTATATCAAATTTTTAGAAGTTTTAAGAACTTTGCACCTTTTAAAAAAGACTAGTA
Source organism: Brachionus asplanchnoidis (assembly GCA_025491095.1). Lineage (NCBI taxonomy): Eukaryota > Metazoa > Rotifera > Eurotatoria > Ploima > Brachionidae > Brachionus > Brachionus asplanchnoidis. The sequence goes on from JAILYF010000006.1 coordinate 4,444,856, forward strand.
TATGCTTTGACAATATTATTTTTATAAAAATCAAGCTAAGGGTTAGCTAGAACCAAATTTTAAATGCAGCAAAGCACTGAACAAGTAACACAATAGCAACAATAAGATTTTAGAAAAAAAATATTATAATTTTGCTTGCTTGCAATGGTTGCAACCATTTGAAATTATGATGCGAAAACTGAATTAACTAAAGCCAAAATTTTAAATGTTTAGCATAATTCTTCTTATAAATATTTGATGTTTCGTTATTAGAGATTGTTTGAAAAATGAAGCAAAAACTCTCATTCAGTTTAATTTAATAAAATTTTAAAATTTTCACATGTACTCATTTTTATTAGATAACTTTATCTTGAGAATTTATAAGTGCGCTTGAATTTCAATCTATTGCCAAGAAAATATTCAATTAGAAGCTGAAAGTACCATTGGAATTTGCGTTTTAAAAATGTCAGGAGGCCAACGAATCAAGTCATCAAGCAGCTCCAAAGCTCAATCGACCAACTCGCTCAGCAGCACTTTGAGCAATACCACCCTGCACCAAATAGGTCGACATACCAGCCGCCAATCCACCCATTCCCCTGTTGGTTTCTACCAATTTACCATTCTTTTTACCATTTTTCATTCTTCTATTTAGCATAGTATTTGCTTCGACTTCGATCACGGGTTCGAGGCTATAGGTAATTATCAACTAATTATCAGTGATCTTCCACTTCCATTTCTCTGTTTAATTTTTTTCAATCTAAATTTTTACAACTAAAGAAAACAACCAGATTTTCAGCTATTTTATGAAGCATAAATACTGCTACGACATCATGCCCAAAAGTGCTAAAATAGTCGTCTTTGACACTCAATTACTTGTAAGTATTTTTTTATCTTTTTTAATTCCTATTAGATATTTTGGCCAGGGACTCCAACAAAAATTTCAAGTTAGCACCCGTACTTGGTTATGTAAAAATTCTGAAATTTTAGCCTTGAAAAACAAGAAAACAAAATTAGTCTCAGGTAAATCGGCATACTGAGACAGTTTTTGAAAGGTTTTGTCAACAAAATTTATTTTTTAGTTTAAATTTAGAAAAATTTTGTTTAAGATTACTGAGTCTGAACAAAAGGCATAGAGATAAAAGAAAAAATTAGTTTTTGTCATCAAATTGATTTTTTCAAGTAGATAAATTAGTAATTCTTGACAAAATTTTAGACGAAATGCCGGAAAAAATTAAAATAAATTATTGTCATAAAATGGAAGAACGCTATTTTTGTTATCAATGTTTTTGATAAAAAAATAAGGTTTTTTAAAATTCGATTTGAAAAAAAAACAATAACAAATTTATGAAAGAAACAAAAATTTTTAATAAATAGATTTTTAAATAGAATAAACAGTTTAAAGTAATTTTGAAAAAATAAAACGATACTAAAAAATTGTCAATTCTTGAACATTTCCTTTAAATTGCTAAATTAAAGGCTTTAAAATAAAAACTTAAACAATTTTTTTAAAATTTTATTTTATTCAAAGGTTAAAAAAGCTTTTTTTGCCTTGATCTATAATGGTGTTCGTGCAGCGCCACTATGGGACAGCAAAAATCAAAAATTTGTCGGAATGCTTACCATCACAGATTTCATTCTAATTCTGCAAAAATATTACCGCGAAGCCAATGTAAATTTAAAAATCTTGAAAAATTCTTAATCCTAATTTGTGACCAGGCCAAGATAGAGGAGCTAGAGGAGCATAAGATTGAGACATGGCGCGAAGTGCTCAAGGAGTACAGACGACCATTTATTTACTTACGTCCTGACGACAGTTTGTACGATGCTGTAAAAATTTTGACCCAAAATCGAGTGCACAGATTACCAATCATAGATCCTCATACTGGAAATGTAACCTGCATTGTCACTCATAAACGTATACTTAGATATTTGTATTTATTTGTAAGATAGAGCAAAATTTACACTCAACTTGTTTAATTGATTAAAATTTTTCAAGATTTACGACATGCCACAACCTCAGCTTCTTAGCCAATCTATTGAAGAGCTCAAAATTGGATCTTACGAGACCATAAAAACCATAAATACCAATGCGCGCATAGTAGAAGCGCTTAACATGTTTGTGGCCACTCGGGTGTCAGCACTTCCGGTCGTAGACCAAAATCAAAAACTTGTCAACATATACTCCAAATTTGATGTCATAGTGAGTTGACAAATTTGATTTTTTTTGGCATCTTGAAGTTTAGGATCCAAAAAATTAGAGGCATTGTGAATTTTGGGACAAAAATAAAAAACAAAATATTAAAAGTGCAATAGCTTAAGTTCTGATGGACCAAAACATGTTATGTAAATTGAAGCAACTGATACATCCTTTGTACCACCAATAGACTGAGTCTGCAAAACTCTGCAAAATTAATAACATTGTGAATTTAGTAGTACAAAAAACAAAATTTAAAAAACGCCAGAACTTGAATCTGGAACGACTAAAACATGTTCTGTAAATTGTAGCAACTGATACATCATCTGTACCACCACTTAAAGTTGAGTTGAATTTTTAGTATAATATAATATCCCAAATTTACAATTTTCTGAGTTTTGCAGATTTTTTGCAGAGTTTTGCAGAATCAGTATATTGGTAGCACAAAGGATGTATCAGCTGCTACAATTCACAGATTATGTTTTGGTCCATCATAACTTAAGCTATTGCACTTTTAATTATTATTATTTATTTGTTTTCTGTTCGAGCATACGCTCCTTCAGATAAAAAAAAAATAAATTAAAATAAGATAAAATAAAATAATTAAAACAATTTAAAAAATATAAAATTTAAAGTAAATAATTTTATATTTATCAATGAAATGATGAGATACAAAAATAATAATTAAAGAGCTGTTTAGTTAATAAAAGATGGAGTTGGGAGAAAAAATAAAAAAAAACAAAAAATATTGATAAGATCTTAAGAGTCAGAAAATTTTTGTATAATTAGATAGCAGTTGCATAGAGGAGTGGGATTCGTAATAAATCTTGAATCGAAGCCTCTTTGATACTTCGAAACAAGTCATTTAGTCAATGGAACTGAATAATCAAGAGCAGAATGTGTCCCCTTCCTAATCCTCTCTCCCATTTTTAAATTTTTTTTAATGATTTTCATTCATTTTGGTAGGTCCTAATACCCCCTTATATCCTTTTGGAAAATTAAAAAAATTAAAACCAAAATTTTTTTTAGAGTTTTATAAAGTTTTTTAAAATATATATCAAATCATTTAAATTTTTTAAATTTTTTTTTAAATTAATTAAAATTTGATTAAAATAATGAATAAAATTTTGATTTCGAGCTTTTCAATCCTTAATTGGGCCATTGAAATGGAAAGTGTATTTCTCAGCTCTCTGTATGTTTTTAAGTTATCTTGTATATTGATCAGTTTTTTGTTTGTTTATTAGGTAAAGTATGTTGTGATTAAACGAATGTATGCTAAAAAGATTTAAAGTATGCTAAGAATATTTTTAAGTATGTTGAAACAACAATTCCATCAAGAGCATTACGAAGGTAGCTTTCTAATAGATTGCTTAATCTGTGGTCAATTTTACTAATATTCAGTTTATTTTCTGCTTCATAGAATAATGATTCAGAGGAGGTTCTGATAGGAAGTTTTAGAATGCATCTAACAGCAGTATTTTGAATAACTTGTAACTTTTGTAAGCCTGATTCGGAGAATGAGTTAAGACATGGAAAATTATAATCCAGAATTGACCCAATAAGTGCCTTGTAGAGACTAGATAGTGTATTGTGGTTGAGCTTCCAATTTTTTGAAGACAAATATTTTATTATATTGAGTCTATTCATGAATTTAGTCTTCACTTCTTTAATTTGTTTGTCAAAGCAAAGACTTTCATCAAAGTACAGACCAAGAAATTTATTAGTTTTAGAATAGGGAATAGTTTTGGTGAATAGCTGAAGTCTAAAGGTATTATTAAATTTCTTATTTTTTAATACTTTGTTTTTGACTTTTGAACCAAAATTCACAATGCCAAAATTAGATAAAATAGTATTTTGTTTATAACTTTTGAATGGTATTTGATTAAATCTCTCTGCAAAATACATGCTGAATATTATATGAGGCTCTGCAAAAACTCTGCAATTTTAAATTTCGCAGTTAAATTCAATACTTTTTAATGACGTGCATTTTACTGCAAAATGCAGAGTTTTTGCAGAGCCTCGTATAATATTCAGCATGTATTTTGCAGAGAGATTTAATCAAATACCATTCAAAAACAAAAACAAAAAAGTTATAAACAAAATACTATTTGATCTGATTTTTTTGATCCTAAACTTCAAGATGCCTTTTTTATGTAAGTGTACAATTAAATTTTTCCAAGGATTTAGCCGCGGAAAAGACTTACAACAATTTGGATATAACTGTGACCCAGGCCTTGCAGTATAGACAGAAAAGATTTGATGGAGTGGCGAGCTGCACTAAAAAAGAAACTCTGGGTACCATAATGGAAAGAATAGTTAATAAAGAAGTTCATCGTTTGGTAATTGTTGATGAAGAAAATCGAGTCAAGGGAATAATATCGTTATCAGACATTTTGACATTTATTGTTTTGAAGCAAGGAGAAATTTTTTCTCAGGAACACACTCTTGGCAAAGCATCTTCCCTTACAACTTCGTTTGGGTCTACTCGTTTGTCGCCGAGCACAGAGCATGTAAATGTAAGCAACATTCAGTCAAAATTGAGTCCTGGTGCCAACACGGTAAACATGAATGATTCGAATTCTTCTTCGAATTCTCGAACTTCGTCTCCCTTTGCCGTGGCTAATCAGCATCAATCAACGGAAAATGCTATATTTGAGGACGATCCAATGGAAGCAGAACCTGTAAAATAAAAAAAATTGTTATTGTATCATTTCTTTATTATTCAACTTAAAAATTACCATTTATGCTAGTAGAATTGAGGCATAACAATCGTTCAAATGTAAGAAACTTTCTTATATTTTCTCATGAAAAAAATGCTTGAACTTAACAAAAAAATTATAATTGAAATTTTTTTATTATTTCTTTTACAAATCGACCAGCTTATTTAAATTTTATATATTTACGAAATAATAAAATATTTTACAAAAATGATTATTTTGTTCATTCTAATTCTAATTTAGATTTCGACTGTAAAAAGTGGGTTGCAAATTTTTTATCAAAATTCATTAGAATTATTTTTAATTTATTTTTCAAATTTAAAAATTTGAATATTTATTTATAGATTGCAATAGTTTTTTTTTTTTAGAATGCAATAATAATAGGCTTATCTAGTCCCCACAATCAAAAAACTGACACCCACAAATAAAAAAATGTTCCTTAAAAAATAAATAATTTCTAGCACAAAAATAACTTGAATGCAAGATTGTTTTCATAAATTTTCAAAACTGTTCACTTTAAGTCAAAAAACAACTTGACACAATTTTTTTTAGATTTGATTTTGCGGATTCAAAAAAAAAACTCTGAATTATTCGAGATTCAAAAATATCACCTCCCTGTACAAGAGCCCTAAAAGGTGTCAAATAATTGAAAGAAAAAAAATTGAATCTATAGAAATTATTTTATTCTAAATATTTACGAAAGTCAAATAAGAATTTTAAGCTCTTTAGTGTACCTATTATAGAACTAAAGTATAATAATTTATTTAAAAAACAAAGGTTTTGTTGTGAAAATGTAACATGAATAGAAAATTTAGATTTGAAATTATCACTAAAATTAAAGTCCAGACTTGGACTAGAATGTGTCTTTTTAGGCCCAAGCAAAAATTTCAAACTTTTATATAGATTAAAAACATGATATTATTAAAAAGGTAGCATCATAAACATTTCATGTTAAAATATGAATGTCAACTGCTGGTCATTCGAGAATCTTGTTCAATTTTTGAAAGAGAATAAAATAAAGAAGAAAGCTACTGGATTAAAAAAGGCGTGAATAAATGAAACTATATCATACAGTAGTGATTTGATACTTGTGTTTTTACGTAAATTTGCGTAAAATTGCGTAATTTTACGTAAAATTAAACAAAAACACAAGTATCAAATCACTAATGTATATTGAATTAACTAAAATTAATTAATTACCAAAATAAATTAGAGATCTTTTTGAAAAAAAATTTTAGGAATTCATAGTTTACTTGTAAAAACTATCTGTAAAATAATTTAAATTCAACATTAATAATCAAAATACTCAAAAACAATTGTACAAAAGCATTTTATTTTTAATAAAATTTAATTGTCTATATGATTATGAATACATTTAATTTTTTAATAAAAATTTCTAATAACAACAAATTACATTCAATCTAAAATATTGATAAGAGAAAAATTTTATTATAAACATTAAATTTAAGAAAAATAAACTTGATAAAGAAATAATAAAAAAAGAAGCTTTATTTTACAAAAATTAGAAACTTTACCGTTCTGATTTGGTAAACCCAAAGGAGCAACATTTGTGTTAACAATATTTCTTATAGATGATTCTTTGAAAATTGGGTTAATGAGACTTTTGAATTGTTCAAAAGAGCGAGATAAAGCGCGTAATTATGTCAGGACTTGATGATTAACGCTAATTAGATCAGCACGCAATTCAGTTAATTGTTGAAGGGTACTTGTTTGGAGCATATTCATTTGCGTCTGAATGTCAGTGATTATTCTACCATCAATGTTTGGAGGAATATTATGCTGTGGAATATGCTGGTTTTGTGTATTTGAACGTGGCATTTGTCCATTAGAATTATTGTGCTGATTTTGGTAACCAATTTGTTCCCTCATTTGATGTTGAATAGATCCAGGTGAACTCGGTTAATTTTGTCTACCTAGCATTATTTCCCGCAATTCACTAAATTGTTGATGGTATTTTCAATTGTGACAGCATGTCGGCAATTATTCTGTGGTCATTGTTTTGAGGTAGATAGAGCCCAGGTAAATTCCGGCTTTGTGTGTTTGAGCTAGGCATTTGACCATTTGTCAAATAATTGGGCTGTGTTTGAAAGCCGAATTGTTGCCTCATTTTCTGTTCAATAATTCAGGGTCAAGTTAGAATATTATGGCTAAAATTTTCTTACGAAATTATAAAATATTTTTTATTTAACTTCTATAATTTTAGTCTCTATGTTTTTATAGTTTTTATAGTCAATTTCTTAAATTGATTTTCGAATTATATATTTAGTGACCTTTGCTTTTATTTTTAAGATACACGAAGCACAGCTTTATATGCTAGTAACGAGACGTTAATTTATTTTAAAAAAATAAACATTTTCAGTTACTTTTGATACAAATCTCTTCTAAAGTCTATTTATCTACAAGAAGATAAGTGAGATTTTTTTGAAGAAGAAAATGAAAATGTATAAAAAAATTAACCTCCGTACCTCCCCAGCTTTATAAGTACAATTTTAGAAAAACTTATTCAATATTTATGTTACCGTAAATTTCTCAAACACGTAAAGGATATGGGGCAATCATAAATAAAAAATCGAAAAATTAAACTTAATATATATTTTCTGGTAGATCTCGACGAGCTGAATCATAATCTGTTAGAATTATAAAAATCTGACCTTCCTTTCAAAAGTTACAGCGCTCCAAAGTTCTAGATTTTTTAAATTACTGTTTTAAGCTAGACAACCGTATCTCGGTTAATTTTGAAGCTAATTATACTTTTTGTATAACAAAATGCTCAGAATTGAGCAAGGAATCCGAAAATGGCAGAAAAAATAACTATAACAATACTCGTTGATCCATTAGCCCTTCAAAAACTAAAATTTCCACTTTATTTACTTTTGAGGTCTAAAGATACCTCATAGCCAAAGGACCATCGATAAAATTTTTTTTTTATTTTTTTGTTCTACTTAATGACTAAAACATATAAAAAAAACAGAAAATTTTGATCCGTTTTCAAATATTGTAATTATGCATACAAAAAATGTCAATTTTATTTTTATTTTAAAAATTACAATTTTAGAAAAAATTAATAACATTTTCTAATAAAAAAGGCGTAGGCATTAGATTTTTATTCTTTTATTCAGTATCAGAAATTTTTTCTTCGCTTTCAATTTGTATTAATGATAAATCATTCTCTACGAGATCCTTTTTATCACAATCCAGACAAAAATTATACAAATTTTCTCTTGTTTTAGAAACTAACATATCTTTTATATTTTGTCCTATACCTAAATACCAGATAATACTTGTAACATAAGAACATGCCCCAAATACCCTTGCACCAGCTTTACAATCGCAGTACCATTCTTGAATTGGATCCATTGTTGAAACAGTTGAATATTTTATCCATGTATTATGAATAACTTGGGAAGAAAATCTTGACTTTATTTTGACCCGGAAAAGTTATTCATTTTCACCATAGAATTCGCATACATAATCAGCATTTTGTTCCAAATGCGAGATGGTATAAGGAACACATTGTTTAAGCTGGTAAACTCCATAAGTTATCGATTTTATATATGCCTCGGTTAATTTTGGAAATTCAAGCTCCTCAACTTGAACAACTTTAGAACTTTTTCTTCGTTTGGAATAGTTTTCAACTTGATATTTTAATTTGTTGTCTTCATTTGCCTTTGCAGCCATTTCTTTGTATAATTTAGTATTTTCTGAATCTTTTGCTGTGACAAGTTGAGGTCTAAACTTATTTATTAATGCACAAATGAATTTAAAATCTTTTTCTATTGTTCCAATATCTCTATTTGATACTACATTGTTAAAATATTTCCTTCTTTTATGCGACCCTTTGCTGATTCAATCACCCATTTTTTCTTTAGTAATTAATCTTGAGTCATATTGAATTTTTTAAAAAGTTAAAATAACAAAAAAATATCTGATTCAAATTAACTAAAGCTTGTACAAACCGAGTAGACTTTTATGAATTAAATCTAAAGTAGGAGAGAGTAAAAATTTTGAAATTAAACTTATTAAATGCAAAAAATACTTTTCTAGATTTTAATTTTTTAATATTCTAATGCCTACGCTTTTTTTTTTTAGAAAATGTTATTAATTTTTTCTAAAATTGTAATTTTTAAAATAAAAATAAAATTGACATTTTTTGTTTACATGACGAAGAATAGTGTTACATAATTACTGACTGAAGAGAAAGTTTACAAAATTACTATTTAAAAAACAAAACATACTTTTTTCCTATTTGTTTTACATTTTTACTGGAAGACCAGTAAATTTACAAAATTACGTGTTATCGAAATTTAATGTTACATTTATTTTGTTTAGTTTAACATTAATTTTAAACCATTCTGAAAACCAATGGAAAAGAGTAATAAACATTTAAATCGAGGTTTAGACTAGTGTTGTGAGTCGACTTTAAATTTGAAAAGTCAACCATATTACTTGCAAGAAGAGTTGCTTAAAAGTCACTTGGACTTTTTTAGGGGATTTTAAACTACTCTGTTTCTAAGTTGACTAAAAATCGACTAAATTAAAATTTTAATTGAATGAAAAACGCTCGCTTTTATAAAGTCCTGATAATTTTAAAAGTCACAAGTCTGAAGACAGGTTCAAGTCCGGACTTTATTTTTTGAAAAATTTCGACTAAGTCGAGTTTAGTCGATTTTCTCAAAATTGTAGTCGATTAGTCAAAAAAAAAATATACTTTGGTTGAGTCGATTCACAACATTAGTTTAGACTAAATGTTGTTGAAATGTGTTCATCAAAAAATCTTCCATTTTTTTTTTAAGATCCATTTCATTTGAGATCAGAGTTATACTAAATTTTAAAATTATTCATTATCATTATTATTATAATTTATATTCATTATTTTTATTCCAAGAAGGACTGCTTGAGAATAAAAAGTTATAATTAATTTATTAACAATCATTTTGAAAGCAAAGATAAGCTTTTCGCTTTCAATATTTTAAATAAAAAATATTTAAAAAAAGCTAAATCAATCAATTAATTCGTCAATTACACTATAATAATTTTTTTTTCAATAAACGCTTCATGAACGATTAAATAAATAAGTAATGTCACGGTAACTTACTTTTATCATAGAAAAACTTTGGTGACTTAAGAAACCGAAATTCCAGAATTTTGATTTCGACCAAAAAAAATAAAAATTTATTTACTTTGATTCTGATAAAATTGAAGAAATATTACCTAGAATAAGTTTATAAATAAGGTTTTAATTGAATATCTTACATTTCTTTAATTTAGACATTTACAATAAAATAATTGTTTTTATCTGATATTCATACGCTTAGCTCTAATAAAACTTATTATTTTTACCTGTACGAATTTTAGCTATTTTATTGATACTTGCTTCCAAGTTCAGTACACTGTGATGAGGACATCACTGTGTTTGTACTCGGTTCGCTGTGCAGTTGCATGCGCTCGTCTAAATCAGTAGACGATGTGCATGTTGAGCGCAGGCGAGACCGTGCATACACTATATTAAGCAACTCTTTTTTATTTTGGGGAAGAAATCTTATTTATTAAATAAAATATTATTTTAGTTTTTTACTTTATTTCATCTGGCGACGAGGAAAATGTCAGCGACATACGGTCAACTTGAGACCTTCAAGTACGCGGCGGGCGAAGCAGGCACGCTAGGACCGAGCTGGGAGGCGTGGCTGGAGGGCTTCAAGCTCTATCTGGGAGCCAACGAGATTAGCGACGGCAAGGGCAAAGTCCTCTTCAAGCTCCAGATGGGCGAGCAGGCGAGGAAAATTTTCCACACGCTTGCGAAGCCGGAGGGCAAGATGAAGCCGGATCCGACCTCAACCCCGGCCGACACCAAGCAGTACATCCCCAAAAAGGATACGCTGCCCGAGTGCTACGCGCTCATGTCCAATTATTTTCGGACGAAGAGGTCGAAATGGACGGAGCTGTGTGTGTTCCATCGAGCGTCAAAGCGCCAGGACGAGACGGTTGACCAGTACGTCATGCGCCTTCGCGAACTCACCGCTGACTGCAAGTTCGGCGCTTCGAAGGCAAGTGCTGCGAGGAGGACGACGACTTGACACTCGTAAAGGCTCTCAATATTGCCCGCAACTGCGAGACCAACAGCAACAGCGTCGATGGCCTGACGAAGCCAACCCCGAGAGAGCTCGAAGGGCGCGGACAAGCCCTGTTCCGCACGTACCGCGGCCAACCCACGCGCAACGAAAAGCTCGACAGGAGCGCAGGAGGCAACCAGCGTCAGAGTGCACCATTCTATGGAGCGCAGGAGAAGCAAAGCTAGGACAAGTGCAACTGCAACGGTTCGCCGCACGCATTAAGTGTGTTCGTGTGCCCGGCTCGGGGTAAGCTTTGTGCGAATTTTGGAATCGAGAACCACTTTGCGGCAGCCTTCCGCGCAGGACGTCAAGGTAAGCCGAAGGCCGGACAAGGCCGCGCGTCGAGGAGTGGCATCGGTTACGGGTCGAGCGGCAGCAACGCTACCCAGAGTAAAAGCCGGTACGGACTCGGTCAGGGCCAGCGCGACCGCGTCATCCGCCAGATCGACGGCGATGTCCAGCATCCGAGCGCACACTTGGCACGGTATGCGAGTCAGGACGCGCGTGTGAGTGCGCAAGCTCCGCAGTCACAGTCGGAGTACGAGGAGTTTGCCGAATTCCTCTGATACAAGAATGCCAGCAAGTACACGCTGATGAGCCTGGACGAAGACGCGATCGGCGAGGCAGACCGAGTAGAGGTCGGTCAACACGATCAGCCAGTACGCCTACGAGAGGCTGGAACGAGCGACGCCCTTGACACCGTTCACGACGCAGTACAAGTCGAGACTGCCGATCCCATTCCTTGGTAAGTTCTAAGCGGACGTGTCGTTCCGTGGGACGTGGGCAAGAGCCACATTCGTCGTTGTTGAGGGCGAGGCTGAGAACCTGCTAAGCAAGCGCACTTGTGTCGATCTGGGAGTGGTAAGCATCGCAAAGTCGATCGCCTCTCTCAACTGTTGACGCTCCCCGGAGGCCGAATCCTCCACAATCGAGCAGCACACCGTAGAATGGCTCGTAGCCAGATTCCCTGAACTTTTCAGTGGAAAGCTGGGCTGCGCGAAGGACATCAGCGTCAAACTGGATGTCGAACCGAACGTCAGCCCCGTGAGACAGCCGCAACGCCCGGTTGCGTTCCACCTGCGCGAGGCAGTAGGAAGAGAGCTGGACAAATAGGTCGAGCAGGGCATTCTCGAGCCCGTCGACAGCAGCAGCGGACCGACCCCATGTGTCTCAAACCTAGTTGTGGTGCCCAAGGACACGTTGCTAAAGATAAACGCCACGACGAGCGGTATCCTCCTCCGAGATTAGCGCATCGTCGTGCCCGCAAGCACTGCGAGACCGAGTCGCAGCACTGGCACACACCGGACACCAGGGCATCGAGAAGACGAAGGCTCTAGTCCGAGCACGCGACTGGTTTCCGGGCATCGACGAGATGGTCCACGACAGAGTGAAGAGGTGCCAAGCGTGCCAGGCGAACACCGATCGGCGTTCATACGAGCCGATGGTAGCGTCACCGATGCCCCAAGGACCGTGGCAAGTCGTCGGTGGCGATTTTTTCGGTCCGATGGCGGACGGCTCGTACTTGTAAGTCAACCATTGCGAGTACTCGCGCTGGGCGATGGTCCACCACATCCGGTCTGTGTCTGCCGACACTGTGATCCCGGTTCTGGACGAGCTGTTCAGTATGTTCGGCACGCCACTGGTCTACAAGACTGACAACGGATCGCCGTTCCAGTTGCACTCGTTCGCGGAATTCGCCGAGCGGCTAGGCTTTCGGCATCGCCGGATCACGCCACTCTGGCCCAGGGCGAACGCCGAGATGGAGAGCTTCATGAAGAAGCTCGGGAAAGTGCTGAGGACAGCCACCATTGAGGGAGTAGACAAGAACGTCGCTCTACGACAGTTTCTGAGGGCGTAACGTGAGACGCCTTATACCATCACGAAGGTAGCCCCCGCTCAGCTCATGATGGGCTACAGCCGGAGGTCGGGCATCCCGCAGCTCAGCGCTCCCGCCTGCGATCAGAGCGGCAACCAGGCCGCGCATCGTTTCGCGCAGGAGAACGATCGCAAGGCCAAGGAGGTGATGACGCGCGAGTACAACGCTCGCATGCGTGTGCAGCAGTCCGAGTTGAAAGTGGGCGATCTTGTACTCCTGAAGTTTCAGCGAGTATGCAAATCGACGCCTGAGTGGGACCCGGAGCCGCACGTCATCACGGAGCGGAAAGGCAGTATGGTGAGTGTGTACCGGCACAACCACATCTTGACGGCACGCAACGTGTCATTCTTTAAGTTGTTCCGGAGAAGCAACAACGACGATGAAGAACTCGCCAGCCTTCAATCGTACGCGGAGGTCGTGTGCCCGTCGGTTCCGAGGCCATCCGGCTTATTACCGTTTGACCTGAACGTGCCGGCAACGCAGGCAGTAGGAGACGGGACACCGGCAGTCCAGCAGGTTCCTGCCGCGACGGTCGACAGCTCGAAGCCGAGGACGTCCCAAGACGAGGCCCAGGCGCAGCAGCGCAAAGCAGGGCGGCCCACGGCAGCGTAGGCGGCAGCCAACAGAGCAGCAGCGGCTGCAGCAGAGGCAGCGCGCACGGCAGCAAACCCGCCCACGCACCAGATGCAGACACGGAGGCAGGCCAAGCCTTCGGCTCAAGCGGGGGGGAAGATGTGATGAGGACATCACTGTGTATGTACTCGGTTCGCTGTGCAGTTGCATGCACTCGTCTAAATCAGTAGACGATGTGCATGTTGAGCGCTGGCGATACCGTGCATACACTATATTAAGCAACTCTTTTTTATTTTGGGGAAGAAATCTTATTTATTAAATAAAGTATTATTTTAGTTTTTTACTTTATTTCATACACTAATGACTTTTTTAAGAGATGTACTACCAAGGTTTTCGGAACAAGACTTTTAATTATTTTTTTTTGTTCTTTTTCCTTTTATTGGTGTTTTTATTCGGTTTTTTTTCTTTTTTATTGAACTTTTTTTAACAAAATCAAAAAAGTTAATTAAATCAAATTGCGAATAAAGTTGAGGTTGTGAGAAAATGGAGTAATTAATCTTTAATTAAATGGTTGATAGAATATGGAAAATTTTTTAATAGGAGAACTTTAAAGGGTAACATTCGGAGAAGTCAAGTAATTCCGCCGAATTTCATAAATAAATATTTGAACATGGCAAAGATTTTTCATCGAGTACAATCATTTAAAAAAAGAGTATTTTTTAAATATATTTGTGAATAAAAAGTTCAGATTTAATAAAATAATAATTATTTATAAATTGAATAATTATATGATATTATATTAGATATTTTATATTGAAGCACGAATAATTATTAGCTTGTTAATTTTTTTTTTTTTTTTATTTTTGTTATTACATGAATACTTGCTACCATAGCAAGAAATAGCTTGCTCTCCAGTTAACCTGTTGTGGCTTATTATAATTATTATTTTTTTTAATTAAAAAAATATGAGTTATCAATCAAGAAAAATTTTCTTTTTTTTATATAAATTTTTTTTTAATTCTTAATTTCAAAAAAAAAAAACATATTAAAAAAGGTTTATTCATGTTAAAACCAAATAAAGACCCAAAAATAAAAAAGAGCATTATTTTCGAATATTCATATGAATAGCCGCTATTTCCAGAAAAAGATGCTTCTTTTTTTTTCTCAGTTGTTAAATTTGTCATGAAAATCTCTGAAAAAGTTATGTTATTCTTTTCTTTTGAACTAATTTTAAAATTGATAGTGGATTGAGTGGACATTTTCAATTCGTTGATTTTAGTAGAACTGGCACCATTCATTATTGCATCTGTGGAAGAATCAATATCAATTTTAATATTAAAATCTTTATCTCCTGTGCTCAAACTAGCTATCAATTTAGTATTTAGATCTGAAGAAGCTAGAATATTTGTTTGACTTAGTGTTGAGTCTTTGGATCTTTCAAAATTGGTAGTTTTATTAGCAGCATTGGTACTAGCTATTGGCCGTGTATTCAATGAATTAGAATACATAATAGAAAAAATTGTTTCACTAGTGTTCTCTGTGGTGCCAACAACAAGCCAGCTTGCTGTTGTATTTTCAAAATTTGATATATTTCTAAAATTTTTTATTTGTTTATATTAGGTTGTTTAATAAGTTTTTTCGTTTTTTTCTATTTTTTTCTATTTTTTTCTTTTAATCTATTCCAAACGGTGCCATTTGTTACAGACATCTCTTTAGCGAGCTGTCTAGTCGACCGCCTCGGGTCTTCCTCAAGCAGCTCTTGCAAATACGCGTCATCAGCTTCGACGGTTCTCCCAACGCGTTCTTTGTCATTGAGGTCGAAATCTCCAGCTTTGAATCGAGCAAACAAATCGATTTGGTAGCCTCTGTCGCATTTTTTCCTTCGTTAAACTTGAATAACATGCAATGGCGGATATGCATTTTTTTGTCAAACATTTTTATTTAGTTAATTATTTAGAAATTTAAAAAGCAAACATATAATCTTATATATCATTTGAAAGAACAAGAGTTGCTCTTTCAAATGATGTACAACATTGCATAAAAAAGTTTAATCTTTGATGAGATTTTTTCATTTAAAAATCGACGAAAAAACTTATTAAACAACCTAATAAGACTCGGCCACATTGCTCAAATCTAAATTTAAAATCCCAACTTCAGAATCACCAGTTATACTGATATCAAACAAGCAATCACTGTTGTTTCCGCCTTTTTCTCTAGCTACTGTCTCTAAATTGGAATCATTAAATACAATTCCGTCTTGAATAAATTTTGGAATAAAAGCCATGTCCAAATGACTGTGATACCCAAAGCCGAGCTCATAGTAAAAAATACTTTCATTTTCACTTATCATCCACTTTTGTCCAAAGTTCTCAAAAATATCTCTATCATTTTTTGCATTGAGATTTAAAAGCGTTCCATTTGGTTGAATAAAATCGTCAGAAGGATCACCATTAAAATTTCCGAGTTCTGCCCCTGTAATTCTGAGAAATTGAAGTAAAAAGCATGAGAGCGTTTCTACTTGATGTAACCAATATTTCGACATTGATTCCAACATTGTAAACCAGCTCTATTCTAGATTGGTCTGTGACTATTAACTGGAGTCCATTAAAAGAAAAAATCTCATTTTCGACACAGAAAAACTCTCCGTTTATACGGATAAAAAGGTTGTTATTAAAATCGAGCTCTATTTGAACATGATCTCTGTTATTATTTCCTTTGACAGAAATAGCCATATAAACTGTTCCTTGAGAGGTTGTTTCGCTTTTTGAAGTTATTGGAGCTATCCGAACTTGAACAGTAAAGTTTATGTCCTTAATTTGGAACAAAGTGTATTAACCATATCCATTAAAAGTGTATGCCAGCTCATCAAATGTTAAAAAGTGAGGATCTCCCATCACAAAAGCTACTCCATCATCAATCCATCGAGTACTGTCATCCGAAGGCCTTTTTTCATAGTACAAATCACAATTATCAGACAAAACACAGCATCTTAAGTATGGAGCATAAATTGCTAGCTCTGATTTTAAGCTATTGTAGGAATTGTAAATCAAAGTTCCCCCTCCTGGAGGCCCGACCAGTAATAAACCCTGACTGTCATAGCAGCATTTTTGGTAAACAGTTCCAGTTGTGTGCCATCTTTCAAATGATCTAAAGCATGTTCGAGCTTTTGGATGGAACATGTTACATTTAGCTCTGTTCCAAGCATTACATAAGTTGTCCGAATAATAAAGAGTAAAAAAAATTAGAACTTGAATTAGATGGATTCATGGGTGGACATGGCGGCAGCATGTCCATAAAAATGTGTGGATTCGGTTGTGACCGATGCCATAATTTACAATTAAACTAAGCTGTAATAAACTCAAAAATTATATGAATCGGCATGACTAATAAAAAAATAAATGAAGGATTTAAAATAAATCTAGCAGTTTGAGAAGGCGCTAAAGCAAAGTAAGCTTCTTCAATATCAACCATGGATGTTTGGTTAAAAATGTCAGAAGAATTTACACATGAAGCTTTGGATACACCAGGTCTAGCCAAACTTATTTCTGAGCCATTATTGTTTATTCTTATAAGATATAAATCAAATACAGAATCACTGTCTATCGATTCTAATCTTATTTCTTCATTGACACTAGCATTATAGACCTCCTTGATTTCTTCAATTTTGTTATAACTAGACTCTTTTGTAAATAGGTAACCATAATAGGTTGTGATATTTTCTATTAGATAGACATGAATACAGTCAATTTTTTTCATGAACGGAGTTTTAAACTGACAAGAAAATGGGCTTTTAATTTTACACTCAACTTCAATTGAATCAAGATAAATTTTTGTCGAATCCTGATCCAAATTAAAACAAGGGCCACTTACTGTAACAGCTTCTCCTCCAAAAAAATAAACACTATATGGATTCAAGCTCATAAATGTACGAGAATCACATTCAGTTTCAATTAGTTCACCTTCATCCACCTTAAAAATCCACTTGCCCAAAATATCAACATTAGATTTTTGAGTTAATTCAATCACATTTTGGGTAAGCGATCCAGAGATTGAGTCAAATTTGATTCCGTCTCCGGCATTAATGCCAGCATGAGCATGCACAGGTAGATTGTTGGACAAAGACCATTCTAATTTTTTATAGTTTAATACTGCATAGGAATTTAAGCCATTTGTGGTGATCAATACCTGAAAAGTATTTCTGTGAGTGGATTTATCAGAGAGAAATGGTGCTACTTCATGCCAAGTGACCAAATATGCCCATATAGCTACAAATCGAGCGAATGATCCTGAAATATCATGACTGATTTGATCCAATGTTGTTTGATCTGTTATTTCTCTGTGGTATATTTCGCCACCTTTGGTGATGTCGATATCAGTCCAAAATGGAGCTATGATAAAGTTTTTCAATGTTGGAAATGAGAGGGGCATATAGCTGCGAACACCATTTGTACCAATGAACAATTTTGAGAATCTGTTACCATTAAAAGTAAAATTATATTACCAATTTGAAGTGGGCCCTCAAATGAATCGTCGGCTTTTAGCATAACATGGTCGTTGTGCTCGGTTCCAAAAAGATACATAATATTGTCAAGGCATTGGATCTTTATGACCAGAGAAAATAAAAAAATGATAAAAATTCTTTGATCCATTTTTTATTTTTAAGTATTTTTTTATTAAATGTTTTTTCTATTTTATACTAGACATAGAAAGTTTCTCATTGTTTCACTTGAGATAATTTGATTTAATTTAATAGAAAACTGATTTTTTGACGACTGAGCATTTTAATATTCGAATTAAAATAACTCTAAGATCTAGAAAATGCTATTGACTATTTGGAAATTTTTGAACAATAGAAATTAGTTTTAATTTCGTCCCTTGAATTTTATTTTGCTTATTTTTCATTTTTTATTTTGCTATATAAAAATTTATTTATTTAAAAAATTGTTTGGAAAATAATTTAAAGGAAAAATAAATATTCCAGTAATTTCAGTAAACGAACAAAAAGATTTTGCGGAAATAGACTTATATTATAATCAAAACATCTATCTCTGTACTAAAAATAAAATTTGAACAAACTTTTTTCTAAAAAATTATCTTAATTATTGACAAAAATATTTATTTTACCTCAAATTGGCATTTTTAGTGTCAACTTTTTATTTTAAAAATATTTAGTGCTCTTCTTTGCTTTTATCCTCGATTACCCTAATTGCTCGAAAATGGTACCAAAATGTTCCTCCTGAAAAACTGAACTATTGGTTTTTACAGATCGAAAAAATTTTGTTTCCTCGCAAAGTTATATGTGTTCAAACCCTAATTTATTTACTGAATCAATGATTTTAATAATTAAATAAGTATGTTGCTAAAGTTTTGAAATTTTATTTTTCGTTTACTAAATAATTATATGAACGTAATTAACCGGTAAATAAAAGAGAATTTTTTTTGAATTTTTATCAATTCAAAATTATAAAATTAAAATATTAGGTTTAAATTTTTTTCCAAAGATTTTACCAGCAAAATAATTGACTTTTGCTTAATTATAATATATTATCAAAGGAGCAACATTTTGCTAACAGTATTTCTTATAGAAGATTCTGTTTCTGATTAATGAAACTTAAGAAATGTTTAAAAGAGATTGATAAAACGCGTAATTCTGTCAGGATTTGATGATTAACGCCAATTAGATCGGCCCGCAATTCAGTGAATTGTTGATGGGTACTTTGGGTACTTGTATGAAGCCCATTCAATTGTGACTGTTTGTCAACAAGTTTTCTGATGTCATTTTTTTAGGAATATTATGCTGTGAAAAATGCTTGTTTTGTGTATTTGAGCGTGGAATGTGTCCTATTGAATTATTGTGCTGATTTTGAGAGACAATTTGTTCCCTCATTCGATTCTGAATATTTGAAATAAAAAGATAAAAGTGATAAATATACATATTTATCTTTGAGTTTAATAAAAAGTATTTTTATACTGTTTTTATTTTTTTTTCAATTAATTTTTTAATTTAAAGTGTAGCTTCCAAGGTTTCTTTGAATAAATTCTTACTTAAGGTTAAATTAATTTTTTTTTCAAATTAATAGGTTTAGCTTTTTATTATTCAAAATAATTTATTAATTTTAATAGATCAGAATTTATAGGTTTTATTTTCTACATTTTTTCTTTTGTTGTAATTTTTTTACATAATGACGCCTTCCGGTCTTGTACGCAAACTACCGCTCCATAGACACCACAAACAATTTTATTATTTTTTCGTTCTTTTTTTTTTTTTTTTGATATCGAACACTAATATCACAACCCTTTGATATTTACTTTTTAATACTATATATCAATTGTATACTAAATATAATTCTTTCTTTTTCTTATTAGAATGTATTTCCAGTTTTTTTATTCTTGTAAAAATTACTTAACTTTGTTAACCCTAAAATTTTTATTGTATATTTCTATCAGTGTTTTATCTCATTATGTGCAACGAGCTACCATAGGCGACCTCTCATGTAGGCTGCATCCGCAAGCTAGTCTTGCTGTAGCTTTTTTATAATAATAATAATAATAATAATAATGCTACTGTTACCAAAATTAAGAATTCAACTTTGAATTAAAATTTGTTATTCTAGAGCTACTTAATCGTAATTCTTATTCTTGCCTTTTGTTTCTTGACTTTAAATTTGGTGTAAAATTTAGTCAATTTCTAGCTTCCATGTCTGGAAATTAAATGAATTTAAAATTCTAAAAAATTAAAATTTTAAATTTAAAAAAATATTCTGCTTTAAAACTAAAAACATTGACATTCAAAAATTTGCTTATAATTAAAAAAAAAGACGATTACAGATGCAGAATTTAATAAAGATGGATCATTAGGCACAATGAACGAAACTTCTTATCTTTCTTTGAAAAATATTCTCATTTTTTTTTCTATTTCAGCATTTTTTTTTATTTCTTTTTCAACTTTTATTTTAGCGACTCCATTAACTTAGTTCTTTTGGTCTTAAACCCTCATTTGAATCAAATTATTTTATCAATATCTTTTTAAAACGAAAAGTTCCAATTTCATTTGACTTTGTTTTTTTAACTTGAAATTCTATGTCTGAAATTTTTTTACCAAGTTTTAAAACTGCATTTTACATGGTATATAAATCGAATTTAAAAACTCAGTTTGATGGCGATAACATAATATAATATATAATAAATTGCACATTTCTTCGACAGAAGAATTTTTTCGCTGACACTGTGACAATTATAGAAATTGACATTGTTCTTCGAAGATAAGATAAAAATTTATTAAAAAAAATTAAAAAATTTTCAAAGTGTCAAGTTAATTTTGAAATTAATGTCTTTTGAACAAACATTTAGGTTTAAAAAACGCAACGACTTAAAATTTAATATTTTTAGCTTAAATTTATTTTAAAATTAATCAACCTGTTAAGCTAATTTTGAAAAAAAATGGACAATATTAATCAATTTAATTTATTTTAATTAAAATTTTATTTAAATTATATTAAAATTTTATTTAAATTTTTAGCAGTAAATCAAAGACTATTTTACATGCTTTATTGTAGAAAAAAACTTTAATTTTTACTTGGTAACTAAGTCATTAAGAAAATTTTTTTTCAACTATTCATTTAAAAAATTTTCACTCGTATATTTAAAATGAACCTAAATTTGAACGATTCAGATCGTAAAGAAATAATAAACGAATTTAATCAAAATTATCGTTTGTATTTGGAAAATAATTTAATTCTAAGTCTGATTAAGGATATTGTTTTTAACACCCAGGCTAGACTCACTCATTCGTCGTCTTCGGCAACCTTCGAATCGGAAAAAAATGAACCCAAACAAATGCTTGATGAAAAGATCCGTGACACATTTTTAAAAAGCTATTTCATAGCAAACAATTCGGACAATAATTTCAAGCTACCTGATGAAATAAAGATAGATCCGCTGAGTTTTGATGCCAAAAATCATCTCGTAGAAACAATTGAACACAAATTGGATGAATTTTTAGATTTAGTAGACGAATTTACGTCGTATGGTTGTTCAAATGGAGAAAATGAATGCTGTCCAAAGTTAGACCAAGAACTATCAGGCTCAAAACAAGATAATATTATTTTCAAATTTAATCAAATGCTCAAAAATATTGATGATATCGAATTGGAGAGCAAAAGACTTGATGAGGGAATGAATATTAAACTAGAACATTGTATGAATACTTCAATGGAAGTTATTAATTTGATTAGTAAAATTTTAAAAGATTTTAAACTTGATTTTTATGCGCACATGAGCGAAATTGAATGTCAAAAGGCAGTTTTGTCTTGTGACTTGCTATTGACCAGAATAGAGATGATCAAGAATGATATGTTGCATGATCTTTATAGTCCTGACAAACTCAAAGCCTTAGGAATAATTAAAAATCACATTCAAATGGAAACAGTACTTGCCAAGGATAAGTTGGATCAAATGAAATCTACACTAAATACATTCAATTCGTTTGGCTCTGAATTCGATTCGATTGTAAAGACTTACTTAGACCTTAAAACAAAACACGAAAGTAAGAAATGGACTTTGAACAAATTAAAAGAACAATCTCATTTTTTAAATTAGATAAATTTAGCGTTTAATTTTTGTAAACTTAGAATATAATTCAAATTGACTTATAAAAAAATTAAAAATTTTCTAATATAGTTTCTCAATTTAAAATAGCAGGTGTAATGATCTGCGTTGTCAAAATTTTATATTTGAATTGAATTTAATTGACCAGTACTTTAAAAGAATGATCACAATGGAATCTTTAATTTTCTTTTATTTTTTGATAAACAATTTTTTAAAGAATGTAATTGATATTTTTCTGTTAATAATTGTTTCATTTAAATAATTCCTTTATAAATCGAAAAAGTTTTACAAATCTTCGAAGAACAATGTCCATCTATATAATTGTCACAGTCTAAGTGAAAATATTCTTCTGTTGAGGAAATGAGCAGTATGTTATTAATTATGCTATGGCCATCAAGTATTCTATTAGTATTTTTAATGTTTAATTTTGTTAGTT
Source organism: Brachionus asplanchnoidis (assembly GCA_025491095.1). Taxonomy (NCBI): domain Eukaryota; kingdom Metazoa; phylum Rotifera; class Eurotatoria; order Ploima; family Brachionidae; genus Brachionus; species Brachionus asplanchnoidis. Next base: position 4,467,369 of record JAILYF010000006.1, read on the forward strand.
TTTTTAAATCTGTTACAAAATAACAAAACAGAACAGAACAGAAATTATTAAATATATCTAATAATTTAATTATTCATTAAATATTCCGGATCTATTTAAAAAAAATATTCCCTTTAAAGATATAAAAAATTAGACTCTAATTTTATTTATATTATTTTATTTAAATATATTTATATTTAAATTTATAGATATTGAATATCTATAAATTTAAATATAAATATGGTTTGGTTATTAAAATGCAAAAAAATATTAAAAATTAAAAAAAAAAGGCTTTAAATAATTTGTTTCAATTAAATTACTTTTGAAATAAATCAACTTCATATACTTTATTTACTTAACCTCTCATTCACGCTCGTTTAATTCTCATATTTTTTTAAAGTTACCAATTTTTTTATCAATCGAAAAAAAATTTCAGCATATTTTGTGATCCTAAATGGGTTGAGTTACCAACAGATTTGTTACCAAATAAAAATTTTACAAAAGATAGGTACAAACTTCGGTTAAAAAAATTGAAAATAAATTTTTTTAAATAAATATCGAAGCAAAAAATTTTGTATTAAAACATTTTATTAAATCAAAAATACCAAAAAAATTCTTTTTTATTTTTCAATTTAAGCATTTCTCTTATTTTTTATTTGCTTATATTTTTTATCAAGATTTTTTATTTAGAACATTTTTTGTCAAACAATTCCAGATTAAAAATGAATTAATTTTGTTTAAATTATGAGATAATCACATTTTTTAAAATGGTTAAACAAACAATTCAAATATTCTGCCGAATTAAGCCGACCAAAGCTAAAAAAAGCGTAAATCTTATTTTTTAATCGATGTCTTAAAGAAATTTTTTCCTCATTTAGTTGTATGAAATTGATTGCAAAGATTCGAGTGACATAATAACTTTTTCGGTTCCAAAAGATGTTTCCGAAGGTTTCATTAACAACAAAAAAGAAGAATACAAATTCAAGTAGAATAAAATAACTTTTTTACTTTAGTAAAATTTACATTTTATTTATAGATTCGAACGAATATTTAATCAGGACACAATTCAAGATGATGTATTTAAACAAGTCGCCGAACCTGTAATTGAAAAGTAAATCTCTACAAAATTATAGAACATAATTAAATTAAAATTTTTAAAGTGTTTTATCTGGCTATAACGGAACAATTTTCGCCTATGGTCAAACTGGTAGTGGAAAAACATTTACAATTACAGGCGGTCCTGAAAAATACACTGACCGTGGTATAATACCGCGATCTATTTCATATTTTTTCGAAATGTTCTCTAAAGTAATTAAATTTTTAGCAATTTTTTTAAAAAATTTAAATTTTTTCCAGAAACCAGAATATTCATTTACAATGCACATTTCATATTTGGAAATTTACAATGAAAATGGTTATGACCTACTTGATCCCCAACATCAAGTTTCCAAACTTGAAGACTTACCGTAAACAATAAATTAATAAAATTAGTTTAAATTGTTTATTTTCACAAAATTTTAATTAGAAAAGTGTCTTTGATGGAAGATGAAGACAATAATATTCACTTGAAAAATTTGTCCATTCATCCGGCAAATAATGAAGAAGAAGCTTTAAATTTGTTATTTTTAGGCGATACTAATCGAATGATTGCTGAAGTAATTTGAAAAAAAAAATTAAATTTTTTAAAATTTTAAATATTTTTAAGACTCCTATGAATCAAGCTTCGACCCGGTCACATTGCATCTTTACCCTACACATTACTGCTAGGGAAACAGGGTCAGCTACAATAAGAAAAGCAAAACTTCATTTAGTTGACTTGGCTGGGTATTTTTTCTTATAAAACCATACTATTACTAATTTTTTACCAAGATCCGAGAGAATCGGTAAGACAAATGCAAATGGAATTTTGCTTACCGAAGCAAAATACATCAATTTATCTCTGCATTATTTGGAACAAGTAATTGTGGCTTTGGCCGAAAAAAATCGGACACACGTACCTTACCGGAATTCGATGATGACCTCGGTGCTACGTGACAGCTTAGGAGGAAATTGTATGACTACTATGATTGCCACATGTTCCATTGAAAAAAAAAATTTAGATGTAAAAAAAATTCAAAATTTTATAAGTTTTTAATCAAATTAAAAGGAATCTATATCAACATGTCGCTTTGCACAAAGAGTGGCCATGATCAAAAATGAAGCGATTGTCAATGAAGAACTGGATCCTAGATTGGTTATAAACAGGCTAAAGCGAGAGGTTGAGGAACTGAAAAATCAGCTATCTATAGCAAATAATGGTGAAGCTTTTGATGGAGATTTAAGTCAAGATGAGATAGAAAAATTGAAAATTTTGACACTAAGATATCTCGAAGACAGAGATAACGATTCTAGTCTAAATGTTGGAGCTGACATGAGAAAAATAAATTTTTGCTTTAAATTGTTAAAGGACATGTACATTCAAATGTTGGCAACGAGTAAAATAGCTCCTGTGCCGGGACCGAGTAATCAGCCGGCAAATGTTACAATAGTTGATGCTTCACATTATGACTCTAAAGAGCTCAAAGATTTAAAAGATACTTTAAGACAAAGAGATAATGAAATAAGTATTTTGGTTAACATGTTAAAAAAAGAGAAGAAAAAATTTGAAGATTTGATGCAAGGGTTGATGTCTTTTTTTTAATTTTTTTTTTAATTTAATTTTAAACAAATCGAATTTATAGGAAACCTCCTGTGCACACACTTTCCAACAGTGCGTCAAGCGATGATCTGCCGAAAGAGTTTAATAAAAACCATCCTAAGAGACAAATTTGTAATTTTAATTTTTTTTATCTATTAAGTTATCTATTAATTTATTGATTTCAAATAGTGCAAAATATGTCTCTTGGTCGTCAGGAAGCGTTTGAAATATTCAAGAGAGACTATGTGGGAAATCAAGAGATTGAGGAACAAAAAAAATTTTTGAAAAAAAGCTATGCAGAGGCTAAAATGCTTGGCGAATTGATTAATACAGCTCGGACCAAACTTCGTAATTTGATTTTTTGGTTTTTTTAATCAATTTTTTTGATCTAGACAAAGAAAATTGTTTATCATTGAAAAAAATTTGAAGTTCACTCGAATTCTTTTCTAGCTTTTCTAGTTTTTGAGTACTGATGTTTTCTTGGTTAATGTGACGTTATCATAGGCATTTTAATAAATTTTGTTCTAATGGTCAAAAGCTTGTTCAGCATTAAAGAACAAATGAAACAAATTTTGTTTGACAAAATATGTAAAAATAAATTGCATTTTATTCTTTATACTTTTAAATAAATGACTTTATTTCATCATTAGAGCTAGTTTTTGACTATTTGAACAAAAGTTATAAAATTTTTTTCTTTGTATAATCTTCATTTATCTTTCATTTAAAGCTTTGTTTGAAATTTCACAATGACTTATTTTCTAAAAAAGTTAAGTTATATTTTATGGATTATTTGATTTAAAAAAAAATTGATGTGGTGTTCAGAGATTCACTAAAAAAAACTTTCTTTTGAAAAAACAATTTTATTCTTTTATTAATTTGCTCTTTTTTTTCTTTTCTCAAAATTAAATCTTCTTTAAATACTGTGTTCTTTTGAAACAAACTTGGAACATCATAGTTGTTTGAAGTTTTCAATTTCAAATAACTATGATCTAAGCAAAAGCTTAACAAGCGTCAAGTGAATGTGAGACTAAGCTCAGACGCGTGTAATGTAAGACATCACAATTGATCAAATGAGAAAAATACAAATATTTGAAGATCAAGAAGATTAATTAATTCTCAAATTAAAATCCATTGTAATTTTCAATCAAAAGTTAAAAATTTGATTAATTTTCGCAGAAAAGCTTTTATTCCAAATTTAGAAGTAAACATTTACCCTTTTTTAATTAGATTTAATTGAATGAAGCGTCGTCCTCATGATGAGGAACGAATGATATGTTGCTTTTATTTTTAAGAAAATTTTTTAATGTTTGATTTAATTTAAAAAAAAAAATTGTTACAATTTGTACTGAATTTGATATACGAATTCGCAATTCAAAAATTTTTGGAAAAATTTTGTGATTAAAGATTAAAAATAAAATTAAAAAAAATTGATTGCAGAGTATGGTGAATTGTCATGACGAGTATATGCTTGTAATTAAATAGAACCAAACTTCTATTATCTCATTTATTATTATATCCAGAAAATTGATTGATTTTTTATTCTAAATTAAATTTTTAAATTAAATTTTTTTCATATTATTTAGAACATTTGAAATCCAAAAGTGAACAAATTTATTTAAAATTAGAAGCCACAAATTCCTTAAATGACCCAAGACAGAATTCTGAATACGAATCAATTCGTAAAACAATGGAATTTGAAAAAGAGAAGTAAATTCCTTTTTTTAAACTTTATAATCAGCTTTTCAATTTATTTTTAGTTATCGAGAAAATTTCGAAAAGCTAAAAAATCTCAAGACTCAAATTGAGCATGCCCAGTATTTAATTGAAAAATCTCAAGTAAAACTTCAGAAAGATTTTGAAATTTGGTGGACTGAACAATGCGAAATTAATGTAAAAATTTTATATTTTTTTATTAATAATTATTTTAAATATTAAAGGAACAAAAGCAACAAAGACTCCTAGGAAATGATCAAAGCCGAGTTGAATCAATTTCTTCTATTCCAAGCACAGCTAATAGTTTATCGACTAGTTCAAGAATAAATTCTAGCACAAATACTACTATGACTAATTCTTATCAAGTAAGATAAATTAAATTTTAAACTACTGATTGAGTTAAATTACTCTATAGAATGAAAAGTCGGTGTTTGATTACGGTGATAGTCATCGAAAATTGCCTCAAATAGAAAGTGAAGGGTAATTAACTTTTTTGTTGATTTTTGCTTTGATTTGGTTTGGTTTTAGTAAAACTAGTGCTGCATCTAACCAAAAAATAAATTTGACAGGTGATAGTGAAATCGATGCAGATATAACAGCCTTTATAAATGCTCGTAAAAGAATAATAAATCAAATGAAGCGTAAGTATATCATTTTAAAAAATAAGATATTTTAACATTTAATTAACTTTTTTTTAGCCAAAAATTAATTCAATTGACAAAATTTTTAGTGTAAATTTTCAATTTTACTTTTAAACGTTGATATTTTTTATTCTTAAAATAAAGTTTTTAAAAATTGATTAAATTTAAATTTTTGTTTTAAATCAATTTGAAAATTAATGATTTTAATAGTTTCAAAACTTTTATAGCTTTTTAATTTTAGGTCTGGTTATTCTCTATATTTATTGAATGAAATTTTATCTTGACATTAATAAGTCAAAAGGTAAAGATTGAAAGCTTTTTTTTTTGTGTTATTACATAAGTATTTTTGAAAGGCATTCGAAAAATAAAATTCATAATACATTGAATTTTGGAAAGATAAAAAAATAATATCGATTTTTTCAAAAAAAAATTGCACTTACTTTTAAATTTTACAAATTATTTTATTAACTCTTGGAATTTAGATTTTGGGGTCTACCCGGTTTTGTTATCAAGGCTGATAGCAAAAACGTTATCATTACAAAATGTTATCAATAATGATAACATAATTTTATTTTTGATAACATAATTCAATTTTTGATAACATAAAACAAGTTAACAAAATTATATTTTAAAAGACAAAACAAAAACTTTATTAGCTATTTAAATAAGCTTTTGTAATTCTAATGACTTTGCAAAAAATTGGGAAACTTAAGAAAATTTATTGAAAAAAAAATTCAATTTATAAAATGGAAAAAATTGACATTAAAGAGAGTTTAGAATTCAAAACTTTCCAAAAAATTATTAAATTTGGACTTGTTTTGCCTCCTAGCTCTTGTGTGAACCCTAAATGTTAAAAGATTAATCAAGTGATGGATCCCTATTTACAAAAATGATTATAATTTTATATTTGATAACATAATTAACTTTTTGATAACATTTTTTCATAAAATTTTATATTTTATTTTTTTTGATAACGTTTTGTAATGATAACGTTTTTGTTATCAACTGATAACAAAACCGGGTAGACCCAGATTTTGACCCATGATATTTAGACGAAAATAAAAATATTGTCCCAAAGGATTAATATAGGATCCTAAGATTGCCAGTATAGTAACTACAACGAGTTACATCAAAAGTCTTAAAAATCAAGAAAAAAATACAATTTTAAAAATTATTTCATGGTTTTTTCCACTATGAAGCCATGAGTTTTTTTTTTAATTCAGGTTTATTAAACCGAAGGGAATAATTTTTTAATAAAACATATTAAGAAAAATTTTAAATAGTAAAGTATAGTACAGTTATTAATAACAACGCAGAATGAGAAAATATAATTACAAACTATGCTCAAATAGAAATTAAATAATCGAATAATTTTATAAATAGATAAGTTAATAAAAAAATATATGTACAATTTAAAATTTTTTGTCAATTAATGTTTCAAATCATCAATTGATGGGGCTTCGACTGTTTCGACTTCAAATTTGCTCCATTCATTTACGATTCGGTTTGTAAAGAAGTGGTATAAAAATAAGTTGATATAAAATTGGTATATTTATTTGTATAATATAAAATATTTTGATAATGTCGCATTTTCAAAATAGATTACAATGGTTTTCTCTAATTATTAAATTATTAGTGTTAATTCAACAAAATAAATATTTGTTTTCAAATCAGAAATTTTAATTTCTCATTCATTTTAAATTTAAAAACATTTAACATGCCGAGAAACATTTTGAAGAAGTTAATGCGCTGATTTTCAAGGTGCAGACTCGATTTTAAAATGAAATACCATTTGTTATTTAAAGTTTGAATCATCTTTTCGCAATAAGTGTCATGTTTTTAAGAATCAATCAACCATTTTAAAACTTTAGATATTATTTTAGCAAGAAAATTTTTTTTAGTATTTTAAATATGAAAACTTTTGAAAATTTTTCTGGTATAGTTCAATTTTTTATTAATTTTTTTCTCATTAATTTAATTTAATTTTTTTAGTTTTTTTTGTAAATATTTCTGTCCGACTAGTGTCGTTAGCAAAGAAACCTAAAGAACTACACAAGAAGAAAACTCATATTTTCGTTTAAATTTCAAAATATTTCAATGAAATTTCAAATTTTGACAAGATGATGGTAAAAAACATTAATTTCTGTCTATAATCTCTAAATATATATTTTATTTTAATAAATGAAATCCTATTTTTCATTTTTAATCTTAAATTATTTGTCAAAATTTTTTTTGATTTTAAACTATTGATAGAAAAAATTTATTAAAATTTTAATAAATGCTTAAATTAAAAATATACTAATGAACACCAATAAATTAAAATTAAAATTAAGTTTTCTTTTTTAAAAAAAATGTTTCCACTTATCCAAAAATAATAAGTCTCAAAAATTCTTTTTTTTAAATTCAATCCGGAATAATTAATTATTGAAAGTTATTTTATTAATATTAGGCCATTGATCATCTGAATCGAGTTCTTTTTGTATACGCTTATATTTATTTTTTGGTTCTTTTTTTCGAATTATCTTTTTGCCAAAATTTTTAAACCATTCAGTATCGACAATAGTATCTTCGATTGCATACGAAAAAACCAAAAAAATAAAACCCAAAGCAACTAAAGTAAACCTAAATGGTGAAAATTCTTTTTTTGGATCCAATTTTTTCATCTAAAATATTTAATAAGTTAACTTTTTGATAAATGAAATCACATAAAATCTTACGCTAAGTAAATGCATGATCCATTCGACAGGACTTAATGTAATCCATATGTTTAATGCTGTTAAAATTATTAGCGAAAAAACAAAGTAAAAATTTTTAATTATCGGTTGACGAAATGGTGGACCTTTGGAAAAAACAAATGCCATAATTACGTATTGGAATGTTGATATCAAAAAAACACATGTTCCTTCCATCGATTTATTATTTTTCTTAAAGTGATCTGGATCACCTTTATTCTTCACATACCATGGTTGTTGACTCACGTAAAACAAAGCACCAACTTGAAACAAACCGACCAATATTATTTGGAAAATAATTGAGCAAATGTTCACAAATCCAACCAAGCTACCCAAAGGTCGCTTAACAGCTATCTTTTCATAAGCTTTATTTGCGCTCACTTTTAATTAAATAAAAAGATATACTTCAATTTATTGGGAAAAATAGTTCATTTTCTTACTGAAAACAGCAACTGGAGTTATCAAAAAAAGATCAACATACAAAAATTGAGGATCAGCTAAATTTGTCATAAACTTTTTTTTTTAAATAAAATTATTAACTTTAAATCAAATAACTAAGATTAAAATTTTTACAGCATAAAGAATTAGTACGCTGGTGAATTGGATCATTGAATATAGAGCCATATATTTGAATACTCCAAATGAAGTAACCAGTGCAGCTCGGCCTTCTTTAATAACTTCAGGAACACAACTTATATTTTGAATTTTTGATGTGAAAGGCGATGCCACAGACGCTTCTGCTTCAGATAATGATATACCAACATGGGCTTCATAATTTTTTATTTATTCCTATTTCAAAACTCACGAATATTTTCTTTTACCTGCTTTTAATGCTGAACAATCATTAGCACCATCTCCACACATACTTACTCCATATCCTAGTGAAATCAGATGTTCGACTAATTGAGCTTTTTGATCTGGACTCATTCGGGCATAAATGACACCATTAAGAAGCACTTTTTCAAAAATTTGTGGAAAATAGCGTCTTAAGGCGCCAAATGAATAGCCCGTCATGGCAAAACTGTAATTTTTTCCATCCAAATCAAGACATGTCTGAATGTCCTTAAAAAAATATTTGATTTATAATTTGAATTTTTAAAATTAAAAAGTGAATTGATAAGCAGTGAAAATTAATTAAGCCTAAAAAATATTTGGGTCTTATCGAATATGTGACTCCATAGTTATAATCACATCTCTAAATAAAAACTCATTATTTTAAATATGTAAAATTTATTTAAGTATTTAGTAAAATAATTTGGATCTTTTCCCAAGCTGTTAAATGACCTTAGGTCTACCTTTCAGCCGCATGAAAGTAAGTTGGTTGAAAAAAAAGAATTTTTATGAGATTAAAAAAATAACAAATAAAAATATTCTTTCGAAGTTTTAGCATTCTAAAATTATGCAACAAAAAAAATCAGTTTTATTTATTTAATAATAATAAAATTTAATTGACTCGAACCCACTAGTACTGAAAATCAAATATAAATGGATTTTGGATTCATTTTAAGATCAGCTTTGTCCAATATCCAAAAGATTATAAATTTTCTGAAAAATTAAGCATAAATTAAATTAAAAATAATATTACAAAAATTTATCTTCTTTTTTTAATAAAACAGAATATCTAGTGAATATTTATTAGTAAATAAGTAAAAAATAAGAATATTATTTTAATTTTCAATCTGTCCTCTAAAAATCTAACATATAAAAATACTCAATATTTGTATATATTTTGTTACTACATTTAAAAGCTTTTAAATTAAAATAACTGGGTCTAAAAATTAACTGTGCGATCTAGTCTTAATCAATTAATTTTATTCCAGTATCATAAGAAAATAAATCAAATTCATGTCAAATTCCTTGGCTTAAAATTATTTTTTAGAAGTCAAGTCTTTTGACTCAAAAAATAGAACAAAATACAAAAACTTAATAAGTTTTTTTTTAGGGATCGAAAGTGGTTCGTCATACTGAGTCAGCTTATTAATTCATTGTATTATTCAGTTTATCACCATATATCAGCTAAATTCTAAAAATACACACATATTTAAAAGTATGATGAGATGATTGTATCTGCTGATACAATTTATAGAACCTTTATTTTTATGTTTTCATTTATTCTCCTTAATTTTATCCTGAATGACTGAGATCAATAAAATAAATTCGAAGAAATTACATAGTTATTCACAGTGACAAATTAAAATTAATATTTGACTTAAACTTTAAATTCTAAGGTATCAAGCAATGATTTGAAAAATCGATTACATGAACATGTCATAAAACTAATTATATAAAAACTTTTTTTAATTTAAATTTTCAAAAGATAACCTTTTAATAAAAAGCAGCCAAAAATAATTTTATATTTTACTCTGGTAAAATTGAAAGCTTCCATAATTCCACCTTTTTAAAAACCTAAACTCATGTTTCATTGAAAATTAATTAAAGTTAGATAAATTGGCATCTTGAAGTTGATGATCAATTCAAAATATCATTTCAATTCAAAAAGTTAATCTTTAGTTATTAAAATAAATCTATGATTTAATTTAAATAATTTTAATGTAATATGCTTTACATGCAATGTAGATTTAGAAAATAAAAAAAAATTGCAAAAACATTTTCTCAATCCAATGATAAAATCGATTTTCAATTTAGCTAAATGATTTTTTGTAAAGTTTTGTCTTCATTTTATATCTTATTTTGAGTTTTTTTTTATATTTAGTTGTGAATGCTAAACACAAATACTTTTGGAATAAAAAATCTCAAATGAACTTTACAGAAAATCGGTTAATATATTTAAATATTAAAATCGATTATCAATGCACTGAGAAAAAGTTTTTTCAATTTTTTTTTAATTTTCTAAATCTACATTTCATGTAAAGCATGTTACATTACAATTATTTAAATTAAATTAAAGATTATGTTTAATATCTAAGGATAAACTTTTTGAATTGAAATGATATTTTGAATTGATCATCAACTTCAAGATGCCGATAAATTTTGAATTAAAATTTATTTTAAATTTTTATCTGCAGCCAACTTTGACTTTTAAAAATTTTAAAATGAAAAATTTTCGTCAAAGTTTATGTCAAATATCAATTTTAATCATTTTAAGCTGACTCAGTATGACGAACCACTTTCGATCCCTAAAAAAAAACATAAAGTTTTTGTATTTTGTTCTTGAGTCAAAATACTTGACTTCTAAAAAATAATCGTTTGGCAATGTCTGAAATATTATTCTAAACATTAAAAGCTCTTTTATCTTTTTTTTTTTCTCATTAATATTTCTAAGCAACATTTTCACCACTTAGGTGAGATGGTCATTAAATTATATTTTAAGTTAAATAAAATAGTCGACAAGACCCAAAAATTAAATTAGTAGATAAAAATTAAAGAGAAAAAACTGATACCAAAGAATCTGTTCGATTAAATCTAACTTGCTTTAAAATTATTTAATTATTATCTTAAATAAAACAAAAAATGAAAATTTTTTTCTAATTACCGAATAAGTATTTGGATTATTTGAATTGGTGACATGAATATCCACATCCATTTGATCCAAGTTCACAGATTCTTCAGCCAACTTCCATTCAATTCTAGCAGGAACACTTGTCAAATTGATATCTTGCTGATCCAGTTGTTCTTGAGGTGGATGAGCTTCGACAAAAATTACTCTATTCTTTCTAGGTACCATGCCGCATTTTCTGGCCACACATAAAGCTGTTAATAAATTGTCGCCTGTGACCATAACTGTTGAAATAGCTGCACTCTTCAATTCATTTATAACAGGCGTTGTCTCAGGCTTAATCTTGTTCTGCATTATTAAAAGACCATAGAATTCCAAGTCTTTTTCAACAACATCTCTGGTCAATTTTAATGAATTAGCCCATGAAACACTTTCGTCCAATTTCTTACCAGCCAAAGCTATAACCCGATAGCCATTCGCTGTATATATCTTTAACATGTCAAAATAATTATGTGGCAGGGTGTCTTTATTACACAAGTCTGCTATTTTTTCCGGAGCACCTTTGCTATACACATGCATACAATTTTCGTCCAGTGCCTTGCACAGAACACTCATTCGCAGCAATGAAGAACTAAATGTATATTGTTTGACAATGGCAATCTCTTCCGATCCATTTGACTTAACAATGGGTGTTATTTGTTCAAATTTTGAGTTAACAGGCGTCAGGTGTTCATCAACAAAGCTCCATCCGGTAGACTCAAACATTTTAATGTCCAATGGGTCGCCTGTTAAATCACCATTAAAGCGAGTTAAAGAATGACAACTGGCCAAGCATCGAAGTAAATTTCCATCAGCCAAATAATTTACAATGTCATGGACTGGATGCTTAAAGTGTTTGTCTTGGTCAGTGTCAACAACGCCCCACAGATCAAGACCATCTTCGGTCAGTGTGCCTGTTTTGTCGAAGCAAACAAGTTTTAGTTTGCCTCCGACATTTATCCGAGGAGGACTTATGCAAAAAATGGATTTTTTTTTCAGTCTACTTTGGGCATAAACAGTTCCGACTGTCATTGCTGCAGGAAGTGCTGGTGGAACCACTATGGTAACTATGTCCAAGGCTCTTATTATTAAATCCTCTAGTCTAACGCCTTGCTCGGCTAACACAACTATGCCATAAGTCATTCCAATCACAGCTACACAAAACAGAAACAATATAAACTTCAACGAGTCCTGATAGAACTTGAATCCCATGGGTTTTGGATACAGAATGCTTTTGACCAGCTCTCCTTTGGAAGTGCTGAATCCAGTTCGGACAACAACTGCAAGAACTCGCGAGTTTTCATAGTTTCGTGTCTGAACTACCTTGGTTCCATTGAACAAAGTCGATCGTTTGTGTGTTTCTACATTGAAAAGTTCGCTCTCATCGTCAGAATGAGCTAATGGTGTCTTTATAACTGGCACACTTTCGCCTGTCAGCATACTTTCATTCAGGATACAATTACCATTTAATAAGACTGCATCACATGTCATGGTAATTTCATGACTAGATGGAATTTCGATAACGTCACCAGGCACCAAATCTTCGCTTGCTACTTCTTCAAAAATGTCATCTCCTCTGCAAACATTAATTGTTGTATTTATTCTGACCATGTCATGTAAAGTTTGTGCTTGCTTGTTTGAAATAAATTATTTAATAAAAAAAAATTTATATATTTTTTTAATAATTACTCGTTTTGTCTCAACCAGAGATAAAATCATTGATATTAAAGATATAACTATGATGCAAAAGGCATATAAATAATATTCGTCAATTATCCAGAGGGTGCATGCTAATATTTGAAATATATAAAATGGTGTTAAGATCTCCTCAAAAAATAGCCTAAAATATGATTTGACTTCAACTTCTATTGAATTGCGACCATATACTTCTAATCTGTTTAGAAAAAAAATCAATTAAGCAATTTGTTTGCGACTAAAAGCCGGAAACTTTTATCAGGAAAATTATTATCTTATTTTAGCTTTTCTAAAAAACGATTTTTGTTATTTTTGCCTTTATGAACTTCTTGACATTTTTCATTTCATGCAATGTTTTTATAAGTCATTATGTTAAATGACTTAATATTAAAAATATACGATTTTAATCATTTTCTTATTAATTCTTACCCACTTGAGTTATCTAGTATAAAATTAGACGTCCTTAGCTTATTCTATTCTAAAGTTATGATCAAACATGTGAAAATACTTGAATTTCAAGCATAAAAAAGAAACGTCAAAATTTACTGTTTTTTTATCATAACTTTTGAATGGATCATTGTATCAAAAAAATATACATATTTAGAATCCTTGAAGAATTATCTATAAGATGATTAATAAAAAAAAAATTCAAAAAGGCATTGTGCCGGGGACATTTTTGTATAAAGGTCACAGACAATGTAATTGGCCTTTTTCAGAAAATAAGTTTTATTCAAGTTAGCTAATAGTCACATCTGTATAAAATTTCATAGCTCTTTGATAAGAGGAACAAGATATTTTTTAAAATTTTAAAAAAAGGCCATTACTTTTTGAATACCCGTTAAAAAAAAATTTAATTTAAAATTGACAAGAAAAAAAGACCGTTTTGTTCCAAAATCTTAAAATATTTTTTAATTTTTCATTTTTTTAATTTAATTTAATAATTTATATAAAAATTTCACCAATAACTTCATAAGTTATCATGCAATTTACATGAAAATTTTATTAAGCAACATATTAAAAAAAGTTAAAAAATAAAAAACTGTATAAAATAAAAAAAAACTAAGATAAAATAGAAGTTATTGCAATAATTTCAAGATTTCACTCATATTTCACAATTCTTTGATTTTAAGACAAAATTGAACTTAATTGAAATAAATCTATTTAAAGATAATTAAAAGTCAGAATATTTTGGTCATACACAATCTGCTCTATGATATTATTTCTTCATATTTTCCTAAAAAATTTTAATAAAATATCTAATCATTACTTATCAGATAACTTTTTAACATTAATATGGAATGCTTAAAATCTAAATTAATAATTTCATTTATATTTTTTTTTGGATTCTTTTTATATAATAGCCAAAAATAAGACTGAAAATTTTGAAACATAATTATGTAGATACAATTCTTTGAATGATTGATTCATTTTTGAAAAATAAACTTAATCATAATTTTTTTTATATTTTTGTTGAGCGAAAAAATAATTTTTCTTTCAAGTTTTAAATAAATTAGACATTTTTTCTTCTATTATCTTAAAAGTTGAAATACTTAAATTAAAATTCAATATTGCATCGTGTTGGTATGAACATACTAATATTTCAAAAAATATTTTTCTTTAAACAAAAAAATTTAGAATATATTTAAAATTATTAAAATTAAAAATGTTTATGATATTTTGTCAAATAAATAAAGTTTTAATTTTGTTGATTTTTTTCAATATTGCTAATTTTAAAATGGAGCTTAATAATAAAGAAAATTTTTTAAATGAATATTTAATAGCTTTTAATTTTAATCAATATTTAAAGAGAATAATAAGCAAGAGATATAAAATTTCCGATATTCCAGTATATTTTCATATTTTAGTTGTTTTTTACAACTATATATTTTTTTTTAAATTAAAAGTTACTTTGATTTTTGAATTAAAGATGAAAGGCCTTTGTACTCTTTTAGCAGGCTGTTACATGCGATTGTATTATCAAGTGACAAAAGTTTTTCGAATTGGTTCGTTTTACTGTTCCAATAGTATCTAAGTGCATGATGAATGAAATATTTTGCTTCATTTGTCTGCTGATTAGGTGCTATAGATGAATCAGCTAAAGATTGGTATGAATGGGCATTCAAATTTTGTTCAATCGATAAATTACTTTAGAAAATGTTAAAAAATATTTTTTTCATAAAAACTTAATTGTACATTGAACTTTCAGGTATTATACGAATTGTTGCTACTTGAATTTGGTTATAACAATCCTTAAAACAAAAATAATTTTAGTTTTTTTTTCCCATTTTTTTTAATTGAGTAAAATTTACTTGAATTATTGCATAATCAGCTTTATCTAAGCTGGATTTTTTGCATGTTATGTATACTTTCCATTCTGGTTTCCAATAGAAAACAATAATCAACAAACCAAGTGATATGAAAATTAGCAGATAAAATAAAAGCTTTCGAAATATGCTTGTTTTATAACCAAAACAAAACTTGGTAGCAAAAAAATTAAAATAAAACTTAAATCATAGTCATAAAGCTAATTAACTTACCGCTTCGTCTTCCTGTGCTCGGTTTATTACCTGAATATTTTTTTTATCCGAGCTAAGCAAAACGTAATTCTCGTTCATATCTATCTAACTTTGGTGGTATAGTATAAATAAAAAAAAAGTAAAATCCAACAAAAGAAATATTTGCATAATTATTTAACTAAATTTAGCCAAAATTTATTTTAAAAAAAAATTAAAATTTATTACGATTTACTTTTTTATTCAACACAAGTTTACATATTTTGCATATTAGCTAGTCTTCTGAAATTTAATTACAGCTAATTATACATTCTTTTGCTATTAAAAAGAAATTATTTAACAAGCAATAATTTTCTAAATTTCATTACCAATTTTATCATCTAGTCAACGATAGACACAAATAGTTGATATTCTCTGAAGGCACATGAACACATCTAGATATAACTTTTCTCATCAAAATCAAAATACTTCAATATTTATTTGTAGATCTCTATCGAGTAATAGGTCATTCGGATAAAAAATTAGTTAAATTAATTCTTTAAGAAAAATTTAAAAATAAAAAATTTATTTTATTTTATTTTTATGATAATTTATGGTCTCATGTCATCACCCAATTCAGAATGGTTTTCAAATTTTTTTAAACCCATTTATAAATATTTAAGAATAAAAAAAATCAATAAAAATTAAAACAAAAAATACTGATAAAGATTTAAAATAAACATTTTAATTGAGAGAATTCCCACTAATTTTTGCTAATTTTAGAATTCTTTTTATTCCACTCAAAAAATTATTTTGCAAAAAATAAAAATTATCTTGGATATTATTGTCTTGGGAAAAGGAAAAATAAATTAAGCCTCCAGAGAAAATATAATGAGTTGATAAAACAAAGGCTTATTAAGAAAATTTATTAATTTTAGCACAGAATTTGTTTCTTATCTTTTGAGAATATTTTCAAGGCAAAACATTTTATTTTTATTTATAAATATTTTATTATTAGTTATTTAGAATTTTAGTGCTAATAAGTACAAAAATGAAAAACAAAATTAATTTCTTTCAAACAAATCTAGAATTGGTAATTGAAAACTTTTGAAACACATTTAATTTGAAACATTTAATAATAATAATAAGAAAATTCTACGACAGATTTAAAGTATCTTTTTTAGGGCTTATAGTAGTATTTTTTTATTTTCTTTAAAATTTCGTCCTTCTAGAATTTTTCGATTTCAGTAGTCAAGCATTAAGAGATAGTTTAATGTTTAATTTACGGTATTTCCTTGCTTAGAAATGTATGCACTATTAAATAAAGTTATATAAATAG
Source organism: Brachionus asplanchnoidis (assembly GCA_025491095.1). Lineage (NCBI taxonomy): Eukaryota > Metazoa > Rotifera > Eurotatoria > Ploima > Brachionidae > Brachionus > Brachionus asplanchnoidis. The sequence continues at coordinate 4,484,133 of JAILYF010000006.1, forward strand.
TGTATGCAATGACACTGACTCTTCCGAAGTTAAAAAAATATATTTAATTGTGAAAAACATCAGATCCGTAATTTCGGGTAAAAGCATCCGTTTTATCAAAAAACTCATTTAATGACAATGTGTTATTATCCCAATATTTTTCATTATAACTCATAATTTCTTGAATTCGATTCTATAATTCAATTGAAAAATTTTAATTATATAAATAAAAATTGAAATTGAAATTTAAATTTTTTTACAATTAAAATTTACAATTTATTTAATTGTGAATCAAAGAAAAAAAAAATAAACTGAACAAAAACGATAATACTATTAATTATTACTAAATGCATTGGTTATGTAAATTGTATCAGTTGGGTTAAATTAAAATTTTGTCAGTCTCAAAATTGAATTTAAATTTGATAAATTTTTGAATTAGCTTTTACAATTCTAAATTAGGGATAAACTTTTTTAAATTAGTAAAATACAATCAAAATATATAGAATTTGATTCTTTACACTTTTATATGCTTAATGAATAGTATTGAAAGTATTTTCCATTAAATTTAGTCTTTAATAAAATTAAATTGAAAAAACACAAAAATTAGAAAAAAAAAGTTTTAAATTAAATAAGCACACGTAAGCCAAAAGTCAGGAAAGGAAAAGCACAAGTGAACCAAAATAAAAAGCACGCAGTTTTGTCAAATGGACTCAAATTTTTTGCTTGAAACAAACTGGCCAACGTTTGGACAAGGTGTCGTATCTGGGCACTCGAAAACTTTGCATGAATGGTGTGGTAATATTTCGAAATTCGTCCTGGAGCTTTCAAATCATGTGAAAGTTCTAGAAGAAAGAGAAAAGGAGAAAGACATTGAAATAAATAAATTGTAATCTGAACTGTCAGCAGCAAATAAAACAGCAAACTCATCCAAAAACAGTAGCAAGTGGATTCAAACGGTAAACAAGGAACAAAAAATGCTAAAAACTAGCGGATCAGATAGCTGTAGAAAATGCAACCATTAGCGAAATGAATGAAAGAAATAGAAGAAAAAAAAATGTGATTATTTATGGTGCCAGAATCAAAGAAAAAGATTTTAGCAGACAAGAAAGCAGAAGATGAAGCAAAAATCAATGAAATTCTATCCACTATTGGAAAAAGTGATATCAAGCCAGCGTATTCGAGACGTTTGAGATCTAAAGACCAAAGTAAACCAGGATCAATCCTAGTAGAACTCAAAGAAGAAGCAAACAGAAATCCAATACTACAAAAAAGTTGAGAGATTCAAATAATTTCAAATCTGTTTATCTTAGTCCAGATTTGACTGAAACCGAAAGAGCTTTAAACTATGAATTGAGAAAACAAAGAAATGAAGCAAATAATGGTCTTTCACAAGACTCGCCCTTTCGATATGGCATCCGTGGAAAGCAGATCGTCAAATTCAAGAAGCAATAATCGTTCATCAGAAGTGCCATCACGTGTAGATAGTCTCGAATCTTTAAAATGTATGTATTTAATTGCTTCTTTGGACAATAAACTAGATGAATTCAGTGTTGTTATTGAAACATAAAGCCCACAAATTGTAGCAGTTAGTGAGACTTGGTTCAAGAGCATCTCAATTACGAGCGTTAAAGGATACAATTTGTACAGAAAGGAAAGAAGTGATGGACACAGAGGCGGTGGTGTATGACTCTACATTGATGAAAAAATCGACTCATTTGAATTAAATGATGCAGGTTTTAATTTAATTAAAATAGAACAAATTTGGGTAGTAGTTAATTTTAACTGTGAAAAATATTTAGTTGGCTGTCTTTATAGGCCAAACGATTTTGTTGATATGAACGATTTCGATTTTTTCTTCAAACAAGCTAAAGACTATGTGGACGAGAGAGGTTTTAAGGATCTTCTAATAATGGGTGACTTTAACTTTCCATCAATCATCTGATCAAATGGCTGTGTGTCAGAAATCTTAAACGAAAATGGACTCGAACATAAATTCAGAGAGACAATAAGCGATACTTTTCTATATCAGCATGTAAATATCCCAACTTTTCAAATGTCAAACGAAAAAGCTGTCAAAACTTTGGATTTGATTTTCACGACTCAGCCTGGCAGTGTGTATGCAATCGATACAAAATTTTTTTTTGGCAACATTAATAAAGGACATCTGGTTATCTTTTTCAATTTTGTTCTCAAAAACAAGATTAGTAAGGAATCATATACCTGTAAAAAATTTATTAATAATAAATCTGACTTTGAAAGAATTTCTCATTTTCTATCAAATATTGATTGGGTGCACTTATTTGAGAATTTAAATATTCAGGAAATGTACAATGAGTTAATTTTCTATGTCAGCGAATCAAGTAATCGATTTATCCCAGTGACGGATGGCTCCAAAAAGAAAAGTATCTCAAAATCTTGGATAAAAAACGATCTCAAGGTCTTAATAAGAAATAAGAAGAATCTAAGATATAGGAACAGTTCATATAACTAAGGGATATAAATCTATATAATGATTACAAACGTATCTGTAAATTAGTTTCATCACAAAAAAAAAGAGCCAGACTAACTTATGAACATAATTAAGTTGAAAAAGCTAAGAAGAATCCAAAAATATTGCACAAATACCTAAATAATCAACAAGTAATCAAAGAATCAATCAAAGTATTAAGAAAGTCAAACAATGAATTGACGCAAGAACCGAAAGAAACATCAAATCTTCTTAATAAATGTTTTCAAGATGTTTTTGTTATTGAACAAGATGGTGAGCTTCCTCCTTTTGAAGTTGAATTTAATGAAAACTGGTCAGAATATATTGACATTGAGCCAAATGACATTAGTTATGAAATGGTTTAAAATAAATTACAAGACCTGAATCAAAATAAATCATGTGGTGTAGACAAGCTTCATCCGTTATTACTTAAAAAAATGTGCAGAAGCCTTAACTGTTCCTTTAACTTTGATTTTCAGAGAATCATTATCGAATAGTCAGCTTCCAATACAATTCAGATCAGCAATACTACTCCACTGTATAAAAAAAGGTGATAAATCAACGGCAAGCAATTATCGTCCTGTGTCTTTAACTTCGATTCCTTGCAAAATTATGGAAAGCATAATAAGAACCAAAATGGAAGACTATCTTTATAAGAATAATATTATATCTAAAGAACAGCATGGATTTGTTAAGAAAAAGTCATGTACATCTTATCTTCTGGAAACTCTAGATTTCATCTCAATGAGTCTAGACAAAATTATTCCTGTTGATGTGATTCTGCTAGATTTTGCGAAAGCATTTGATACTGTTCCGCACAGACGACTAATAGCTAAATTGAAAGCGTATGGCTTTGATGGTCTGACACTAAAATGGATTGAAGCTTTCTTGAAAAATAGAATACAACGAGTTATTCAAGGTGAAATTTTGTCGGATTGGGTTTAGATTTTTAGCGGTGTACCACAAGGGTCAGTGATTGGTCCACTATTGTTCGTTTTGTATATCAATGATCTACCTAAAGGAATAGAGAATGTTGTGAAATTGTATGCCGATGATACTAAAATTTTCTCGCAACGGTATTAGAAATAAGCGCCGCGAAACTACAATCAGATTTAGATTTAATTTTCAAGTGGACTCAAGATTGGCTACTTCTCTTCAACACATCAAAATGTGTGGTTATGCATTATGGTCATAAAAACAAAGAATTTCCTTATTTTATTAATGGTAAGCAGTTAGCAACGTCAGAAACCGAAAGAGATCTTGGAGTTATTTTCAATACAAATCTTAAATGGAAAAATCAAGTGATAGAGGCTACAAACAAAGCAAATCAAATGTTAGGTCGCATCAGGAAGTCATTCGCTCGTTTTGATTGTAAGTTATTAAGATCTTTGTATTTAACTTTTGTTCGTCCTCTTTTGGAATTTGCGGTGCCTGTATGGTCTCCAATTCTTAAGTCTGACTGTGAGAATGTTGAAAGGATTCAACGCAGAGCTACGAAATTTGTTTCGTCAATTAGAAACAAACCGTATGAAAGCAGATTGAAGGCTTTGAACATTCCAAATCTGGAGGAAAAAAGAAAAAGAGGTGATCTAATTCAATTATACAAGTTCATGCATGGAAAAGAATCGGTTGAAAAAAGCAACAATTTTAATGTCACAAAAAACCAAGGAAGAGGTCACTGCCTCAAATATCACAAAGAAATATCGAGGCTCCAACATAGAGATAACTTTTTTTTCAACCGCTAATATATGGAACTCGCTGCTAAATGAATTAGTTGAAGCCCCCAATGTTTACAGCTTTAAAGCAGGCATTGATTGCTGGATGAGCAGCAATCAATCACATCAGCTGTCTTAGTGTGCCTTATCAGCACACTCGCTGGCAAGCCAGCTACAGTCAAAACTACTACTACTAATACTAAATTGAACAAATTTAGTCTTCAATAAAATTAAATTTGCAATATTTATATTTAGTGCATGCAAATTTCTAGAATTTAAAAGCAGTTAAATTTTTAAGTTATTTTTATTTTATAAAAATCATGCCTTTTTTATTGATTTTAAAGAGGAAAATAATTATTATGGTGTTGACTTAGAAAATACCGATGAAACAAAAAAGTAAACAATTTTATTATAATTCAATTTTTTATTTTTCTTTAAAATTCAGAAAATTTAATTTATTAATAAAAGATCTATGCAAGCTTAAAAAATTTGAATCATTATCTTTAATTTTTAATTTCGATTTTTTCTTACACATCACAGAATATGGCGTAATTTTTTTTCAAATAAAAAATAATAATTGATACAAAAATTGTTGTAAAAAAAAATTATTTAATAGTGTTTTAATTTTAAGTTCATTAATTACTTACGTGACAATAAAATATCAAAAAATACATTAGTGTTGACTTATTTTTTACGAAAAAGAGTTGAACTGAGAAAAATAAAACAAAATTGATATCATAAAAAAGATATATAAAAATGATAGAAATAATAAAAAATTATTTTAATTCATGAACTTGTCTACTTTGTCAGATGTCTTTTCAAATACCATTTTTTAAACTCTTACTTTATAGGACTGAAATAAATAATAAAAAATCATAAAATTTGAGGTTTAAATAATAATATTAGTAATTGATCACTAAAAACTTTATTCTAATGCATCAGTAAAATTCAATTACGATAAAACTCGTATACATATTCACAATATACCGTTTGACGACATAAATAAAAAGACGAATTCTAAAACAAAGACAACTAAATACAATAATAAATTTTAAACATTTTTTTTATTTCAAAAATAAAAATAATTTACTAAATTTTTTTTTTACATTTAAAATACAAATAATTATTTATTAATTTTTTTAAACCTATTTTGGCATTTTTGATTATTATTTTGGCTCAAGTTTCCATTTTTGTAGCTTCCTAGGAGCATATTATTTCTTAATGAATCATTCCTAAAATTATTGCCAAGCTTACTTCCAGTACAAAAGCTCCACAGTCGCTTCATGAAAAGAATTCGAACCGACCGTCTTAAATTTCCAAGTTCTAATTAAAAATGAGAGAAAAAAAATTCTAAACTTGCCTGATATTCTTGTTGCTGTAGACGTATAAAAATGGATTTATTGTAGAGTTAATGTAGCCCATCCACCACACAATCGAAACGAACCAGTTTGGAAAGAATGTCTTGTAAAATTGGCAAAATGGATAAATAATTGTGTAAGGTAGCCAACATATTGAGAATGAAGCCACTAGCAAACCGAGCATTCTGGCAGCTTTGCGATTTCGCTTTAGTCTTAAATTTTGGTAGTTTGAGGTTTCGTAGAAGGAGCTTTTTTTCAATGAGGCGTTCGAGCATCTTTTTATTAGAACTTCGGGCTCTTTTTTGTTATTTATTTCTTGGTACTCAATAAAGTTGTTCATGCTATTGTTCTGTACTTTACATCGGACCATTGTTGAATTGGTGCTGTCCTGCTCAAATTTTAAATTGTAGCTACTCTTTCTGGAATTTTGGCAATCGGATTCTTGTCCGCTTTGCTCTTTTGATTTGCGTGGACTGGTCAAGATTAGGTTTTGTTTAGCTTGAAGAGGTGCATTCTTGTCATTTTTAGGCAGATATTTGACAAATTTAGAAGAATTTTTTGGGCAATTTTTTTGTGGCCTATTTTTGTCTCTGTTGCAGCAACAGGAGGAAAAAAAGTCTGTGAATCTAGTCAAAAAAATTGAGAGGAAGGATCTGTTTGATGTTTGAGCTTCGGAATCGAAGCTGTTTACGCCAACAAAATTGCTTGAGTTCGACTTTTTAATACTAAACTCAGGAAGCTTAATCTGATCATAGTTCGTTGAATAGTTAAAATTCTTCGAGTTTTCGTTAGCACGCGAAAAAAGGGAATCATTTAAATTTTTGTTCCTCTTGGTCGTATTGGAACTCTCGCATTCTAGGTTGCTGAGAGAAGATTTTTTGATGTGAATGATCAGTTTGGTATAGAAAACCACCATACAAATCAACGGTATGTGATAGATAATTACACAAAGAAACAAAATTAAATATTTGTCATCCGGCATTGAACATAAATTTTGTTTATTCATTTTTTCCGTAATGCGGTAGACCAGAATTACCGGAACCCATGTGACAAACGGCATAAGCCACGACAAACAGATGAAAATAATCACTCGGACTTTAGAGCTGTGCTTTATGTGCAGATAAGATGATGTTATCATTTTGTATCGTTCTATGGACATGGCTGTTAGGGTCAAAAAAGATGCTGAACTGCACAAAAAGTCAAACGCCATCCATGAGTCACACAACCATTGGTCTGAAAATTTTCAAAATGACAAATTTGTTTAAAAGTTTATTAGAAAAAAAAAAGAAAACAAAAAACTAACTAAATTCCCATTTTTGTTCATTTGCAGTGTAAACGATCATTACTGGCATTATGGCAATGCCAACAAAAAAATCTGCCAGAGCCAAACTGAGTATGAAGTAATTGGATGTAGACGATAGCAGTCTTGCCTGGTATTTTATAGTTACTAAAATTACACCATTGCCTAATATAAAGAGTTATTAAGTAATTAAATTGTCATTTATGGGCAAAAACTAAATAAGATTTTTTATTCGGATATTTTTATTTTTTATGAAATTTATTTTTAAAAGATCTATTCAATTAAAGGTTGTGAACGTGACTTAGGAGTCTATTTCACAAATGATTTAAAGAGTCGTGAACATGTCGCTAGGGCTATCAAGAAAGCAAACACAACGCTAGGCTTAATTAAAAGAACTTTTAGATATAGAGACACATTGGTAATTAAAAAGCTTTACACATCGTTGGTCAGACCACATCTTGAGTATGCGGTTCAAGTCTGGAATCCATATTTCAAAAAGGATGTTGCCAGTATTGAGAGTGTTCAAAGAAGAGCAACTAAACTAATCAAAGAGTTTAAGAATTATGAATATAGCAATCGTCTTGAAATGCTCAATTTATCAACTTTAGAGGAAAGAAGAATAAGGGGTGATTTAATACAGCAGTTTAAAATCGCAAAAGGACATGAAATGGTTAACTGGCATTATCCATTGCATCAGACCAATGATCAATACAATAAGAGAAGTCATGATTTTACAATTCACAGAGAACTAATAAGAAACTGCAGTGTGCGAGAAAACTTTTTTACAAATAGAATAGCCACGTTATGGAACAGATTACCAAGTGAATTAGTCAATCAATCAACTGTTAACAACTTTAAAAGAGATATAGACATTCATTTAAAAAAACTAAAAAAACAAGGCTACGATAGCATAATTAATCCTTATGCTCCGTAAATCCTTATGCAGCTTTTTTTCAATAGCCTAGGTATTTTAGACAGTGGTATTTTAGAAATGGAAAATTGTGACAGGTTTGTAAAAATTCTGTCACTGATTACCGTAATAGTGAGTTTTTAATTTTTAATTCAAAATACTTAAAGTAACTAAATTATGAAAATTAATCAAAAAAATTATTTAAATCGTTTATATTTTAGAGAAAAAAAATTAAAAAAAAATTTTTTTCATCAAATTTCATAAAATGATATCCGAATATTTGAAAAAGAAAAAAATTTTTGCCCATAATTCAAACATTTTTTATAAGATGAGTTGAAACCTGCGGCAGTAATGAAAAAAATTGGAACAGTGAGACTATAAACCAGTGATTTATACAAAATACTGGACCCAGAGTCGGCAATATGCGAAAAGTTTGATTGAGATAACATAATGTAGTTTTACGATGTTTGTTTATAAGCCACAATAAAAATCTCCATTATACATCTTAAAAAAAGGAGGCAAAAATGTTAATAAACTAGGAAGTTCACAAGAGGCACTTTTCTATATCCTTTTAAGTTTATATTCATAATTAATAAAGCGAAAAAAAGATTAAAAGTACTTGAACTATTCCACAAAGCCTGGAATCTACGTTTCTAATCTATGAATTTAAATAATAAATTTTCGAGAACTTTTAATTCCTTGAAGATTAACTTTAAAGATTTCCGAATTATTTTTTTATTATAAATTAGCAGCCATGACTATTTATTAATAAAGTTTGGTTTAAATTGAAAAAATATTTTGCTGTGAAGAAAACATACAATTTTGCTTTAAAATTATTTTATTTACAGTATAATTGATTGTTTTTCTAGATATTGATCTATGTAAATATTTGAATTTGGACCCTAGTGTTTGAGGAATAAATACGGACAGCTAAGTTATTTAAGAATTTTGCAATAAAAAAGCCAATTTCGGAAATCAATCTTGAACAAACAATTAAATTTGAGTATGTGATTTTGGAGGAAATTTATAAATCGTACGAGACGAAAAAGAGATAAACAAGATCGATTCTGTTTTACACTTAATTTCCTCTTTATTTGCTAAAAAGTAAAACATTGATTTACATAAAAAATAATTAAAATTTAGAAAAAAAATAATAAAAACTGAAAAAAATTCTGTGACTCGATGCCAAAGTTGACACTTTCTCTAGCGCTAATTAAAATTTTGGTCAAAAAAGCAATAATCTGATACACAATGGTGCTACAGAGTAATAGAATGCGTTGATAAATAAAATAGAGTCTTTTGGAATAAAATTTCTCAACTGAGCACTAGAAAATTGATTTCTTTTCTTCTATTTAATTGAAATTAGATTTTATATGTTCGTGATGAAATTAAGCGGGCGTTGTGGGATTAGATGTCACTAGCGGAATTTGAATCAATCAAATAGAATTAAAAAAAAATTTAAATCGAAAGCATTTCGAACGGAAAAAGAAAAAATGTTTAAACAGCATTTTATAAAATTTTATTATTAACTTTTGATAAATTTAGATGATGCTTGAAATTAAATTATAAATTTTGCAATAGGAAATTTTATTATTTGGGTGCGTTCTAATAATTTAGAGTTATAGGCGCAAAATAATAATACGTTGTTTGGTCTATCAAGTTATGTTTGAATATCTTTCGTTATTAAAATTATTTATTAATTCATTAAAATTTTGCCCAAAATAAAAATTTGATTTAGAATTTAAAAAAAAACTTTTATTTTATATATTAAAATATGTATCAATTTTAGTCTTTTGTTCTTTTTTGTTCTACTTATTTAAAATCGAAAATGTTTTTAACAATAAAGATAACTATATTTTTCAAAACAAAATATTTGCATAAGATATTGTTAATAGAAGTGATGAAATAAAAGAACATTATAAATGCATTAGTTATTCATATTTAAATAGAAATTAAATTTCTTTTAAAAAAATGAAATTTTATCTTTCGAAATAAAACGCATCCTTGAGATGTCTTTCATCCAAGGATCGATTTCTGATGATTAACATGGAATATGAAAATCGCTAAGGAAATACTAAAATGAATTAGAAAGGTAATTTAAAATTGACAAATGAAAAATGTGTTGTGATTTTAAATGGAATTTAAGTTTTTTTTTCCAGGCATTATTTTAACTTGGCTGATATTTAAAAACTATGGCTTTAGATACTATAAATATTTACAATATGTAGCAACAGTATTGAGTGCTTCATTGAATCTAAAATCTAATAAAAAAATATTTATAAAGCATTGGTCCGCAAGAAGAAATTTCAATCTAAGACTAAAAAGACAATTCTCGATTAAAATTTTTAAAATTATTCACAATTTCTTTTAAATAAAAATTGCTTTATTTAATCACTCTTTTGGCTATTGGAAATATTAATTGTTGATAGTATCCAATTTAACATTAAACATAATTTATTAATTGAAAACAAATGATATAAATAATAATATAAATAATTTAAGAGTAGCTTCGGAATAGTGATCCCTTAGAGTCCAGAATTTTTTCATTTAAAATACTATTTAATAAGATGATATGTTTTTAACTTGGCCAAATACCCTTGGTATATTTTTTAAGATTAACCAAAATACTTCCTTTATAAAAAAATAAAAATTTATTTAAATTTCGTTTTCAATTTATTTAAATTAGAAAAAATTAAACATTGAAATTTTTCATAATTATCTTCTTTAATTTTAACACCTATCATATTTTATTAAATAATTGACTTTCAGTTCAAATGTGCAATTATTTTCAAATTAATCATGAATATTTATTATAAAATATAGGATTTCAAAAATTAATTCTAAGAACATTGGTTAATTTTTTAATAGAATATTATAAAAAAAAGAATTCTATATTGATATCCCGAAAAAATTTAAATAAATTGAAGAAAATCTTGGCTAATTAATAAAATTTTGTTGAATGCCAAAATAGTCTCTCAATAAAAAAAAATTAATTAAAACAAACTTTATCTGGATTAAAAAAAATAAGAAGAAAAATCAAACAATTGAATCGAAAACTTAAGATTTTAAGTTTTGTTTTGAGTTTTATGGTGTGACTAATGAAATTACGTAGTTATTTCGATCGCATATAATCAATCTTAAAGAAAATAAATTTGAACGATATTAGACCAAAAAAATTATGCTGCCATTTTTATAAACAAATCGACAATTTTTGAATAAATTCTATGAAAAATACTGCAAATAAAATAAATAATTTCAAAAGTAATAAACTCGCTATAAATCGAATACATTAAATCAATTGAAGGATCTTGACTCAATATGCAATATTGGATTATGCAACATTGGTAAATTAAACTGATATAATTAAATGTTTGGCAGCAAAAAAAATATTTTTAATTATGATTTATTGATCTCTTAAATGAACCCAAATTGGTAAATTAAGATATTTGAAATGGCAATATTTTCTAATAGTCCCTAAAAATAAGCTCTAGGGTCTTAAAAATACTTTTTTGATTAATATTTTTCTATTTCTATGATATCTTTATTTCTTTTTTTTTAAATTCTAAACAAAAAATCCTAGGATGTTATTATAAGAAAAAATATACAAGGTTTGATGCAATGCTACCATCAAAAAAATCCGTTTAGCATCAAAAAAATCTGAAAAATCATTAAATGATAAAAAAAAATTTCGTTTTTCATACAAATCAATAATAATGCGTCACTCTGATTTTATACTTGGTGATAATTTTCACCAAGGCTGTCCTCGATCTCTATCCAAAATCAATGCTAAAATACTGATTTTCCAATGACAACGTATTTGTTAAATTTTTTATTATGCATTTTATTGCTTTGATTTTCATGATGAAAAAGTGTTTTTGATAACAAATCTAACAATTTTTTTTTAAACAAATAGTTAGAAAATTTTACAATGTTTGATGACAACTATTGAATTTCGATTCAATTCAAACATTCAAAAGAATAAATAAAAAAGTTAATTTAATTAATATTGTTTAAATTTTATTCTATATACCTTTTCTAACGTGATATTTTAATTATTGGAGTAAAAAAATACTTCCCTCTTAATAAATCTTAATATTTGTTTAAAAAAAGCAAGTTTAAACATAAAGTTTTTTAATTAAGAATTTAAAGTCAATTTATTTAAGCTGTGAAAGCGAGTTTTGAAATGCTTTGATTTTGATTATTTAAATCATCCCCTGTTTAAACATATTCTTTATATTGTATGCTTTAAATGTTAGTTTTTTCTCATAACTTGAAAAATTTATACACTTCAATTTTTTAAGATGACAAAGTTAGAAACATATTTCAATGAGCGAATTAATTTTGAAAAAATTATTTTTTCTGTTTATTTAAAATTCTTAGCTTGAAAAAAAATTAAAAATTTTACAAAAATGATTAAATTTTATAAAATTTAAATCTTAATATTTTTAGCGATAAAAAGGCATCTAAAAATAACCAAAAGATCAATTTAAAAAATTCGCTTAGTCTCATAAAAAAATCGCTCTCAAATTCACCGTCTCTGAAATAAGTGTAAAAGTAAAAAAGGAATTTTTAATTTTTTAAGAAAAACTAATTAAAAAAATATCCAATTAAATTAATTAAAATCAGATTTTCTATTATTGGTTTAAAAAGCACGGTTTATATAGTATAACTCTTCAGTTATTGTGTCGAAAATTAAATTGAATTGGTTTAAAATTAATGATATTTCTTAACATTATCGGAAGTATCGTTTCACCTAGTGTGGAAATTAGATTGTACCAAATATTATCTTTTAAAAATTGAGAAAATTAAAATTAAAACTAAATTTTCATTAATTTGTAAGCTAACGATTATCTCTAAAATAAGAAATAATTTTTTGTTTTGACAAAATTTAGAATTAGCATTTGTAAATTAAAAATATAAATGCTTATTTGAAAAAAGAATTAAAATATTTCACTTAATTTTTTAAATTAAAAATTTAAATTTATCAAGGATCTTGAGCACTATCATATTGAATATCTTAAAAGCCTTTTTAAAAATCAATACTAAAATCTTTGATTTAAAAAATTTAAATAAAAAAAATTATTTTAATATTTTAAAACTGATGAGTTTTCATCAATTATTAAATGAGCTTTTTTATTCTTTCAATTTAGAATAGTAATAAATAATCGGAATCAACTAATCCAAAGTAAGATAGAAACTGCAATAATCAATCGAATTTTGGATCAAAATGAAAATTTTTGAAATTTAAGACATTTATAACGCGTTCAATAATAACAAAGATTGCGTTACATCTTTCGATTAATCCATGAATAATCTTTTTTTATTTAAAAAAGATTTACTGAAAAATTTATGAGAAAAAATCAAAAAAATGTACATAATAAAAGTTTGCTTTTTCTTTTTTATTAATAAAATTTATTTTTAAATTAATTGAAAATTTTTACATTTCATTTTTCCAGTCTTATAGATGATTAAACTTACTTAATTCAAATAAAAAACTTAGAGGTTTTTTTTTCTTGTACACACCTAGCTTCATAATCATCAGTCAAATGCAAACACTAGCGATTTACAAGCGTTCAAGATACTAAAATCTTTAAAAATAAATTCTATAAAATTCTTAATAAAAATCAATTTGAAGACCGAATTTAATTTAATTCAAATTAATTCCCTGTCAAATTTTTAATTTTTTAAATTTAAGAAATCTTGTCAATAACCACATGATAGTAAATTATCTATTTATTGATTTATCCTGTTAATTATTCAGATTTAATTAAATTTATCTTAAATTTGATTTTAAAATTTTTATTTAATGAAGCTTCAATTTATAATTAAATTAGACATTTAGCAATTGAATAAAGGAATATTCAAGTCCAAGTAAAATTTTTACTTTATATACCTGAGTGCCATTCAGAATTAATAACCGTTCTTTTCATAAGACGATGTTTAAGTAAAATTTTTAATTTATTAAAATTTGATGGTTGATGATTTAAAGGTAGATTTTTAATCATGCATCTTTTGTGTTTGATTTCCAGCTTGCCTACATTAACATTATATACTCAATGATTTTCTTAAATTCAATTTTTTTTGAAATTAATTAAAAAAATTCGATTGATATCTTTGAAATTTATTTAATCAAGAATATATGTGATTAAGGATAATTAATTTTAACTCCTGATTCTGCTATTTAGTACATTGGAAAAGCAAGGGGATGTAGCTCAGTGGTAGAGCGTTCGTTTCGCATACGAAAGGCCCCGGGTTCAATCCCCGGCATCTCCAAATTTTTTTTTTAATAATTGACAAATTTAGTCTTATACTTGCTACAACAAAATAATTTTTAAGCATTTTTTATTCGAATTTTAATTTAAGATGCATTTTTGAATTTAAAAAAAAAATTAGGTAAATATTGTTCAATCAAGCTGAGACGAAAATGTGAGTTTCGGTGCAAAAAAACTGATATTGATAATATTTTGGCAAGTGATATTTTATTCTCAAATCCATAAATCTAAGACAAACAATTATTGAAAGCAACGAAAATACAAAAATGAAGATCCTATGTTTAGACTATGTTTTAGTTGATTTAAATATAAATTCATCTTAGCCATTCATTTTGACACTTTGATTCAAAACTAAATCTTAAAATATATATAAATTTTACATATATTTGCAATTTGAAAGCAACAAAATAATTATAATTATATTAAGATATTTAAATAGAATATTTTATTATATTCCAAAAAAAATTTAAATATATATATTTTATTTAGATATAATTGAAATAAATAAAAATAGCAAGCATACACATATATATGTTATATTTATAAATTCTACTAATATAATTATTATATTTTAGAGTGAACGAAAGAGAGGAATTTTATTTTATATAATTAGAATTTTTTATAAAAGTTATATATTTATATATTAGTTTGTTTTTTATTTCAATTTTTGCTTAAAATTTTATGTTAAACATAGAGATTTGAAGCTATTTTTTCTCTTTTTTGGATAGAAATAAACATAAAATTATATTTTTTTTTGTTGGCTTTTTCAGTTTATGATGCTATTATCTGACGATATGAATACCGTATTCGACAATGAGTTAAACGATATGTTCAGCTATTGGAAAAATTTCCGGATCAAGGACCTCAAAGTGAGTCGCCCGAGCGGGCCATTTAGTCCCCATTTTTTTGTTGAATAAACATTCTCCTCAAAGGATGACTTGGTTATCTACACAAAACAAATGGACAGCCAAAAAAACATTCAAAATGAACTGAACAATCAGCTTAAGTTTCTTCAAAAAACTCTCGCCTCCACAAACCCTGTAAGCTTCTCTTATTTATTTGATTAACTATTATTTCTTATTTTTGCATTTTTCCTCAAGCAAATATTTGACAAAACTTCTTACAACATCATCCTAGAGTCCTTTACCAATCAATTGATAAACTTATCCAACCGAATAAAAATAACTGAGAATCTTGTATATAATCTGGTTAAGTTTTTCTCAAACACCATCAGCGAGACAGGTTGATTATTAAAGAAAAAATAAAATAATTTTAAATTTATTTATTTGTTTCCATTAGATACCCAAAAAGTGTCAGAGTCAGAAAACACGGACAAAGAGGAAAAAGAGGAAAAAGAGGAAACAAATTTAAATGAAGATTACATTTTTGAAGATAATGGTAAGTTGGAACTTATCGGTCTTTGGTAAAATTTTGTTTAGAAATTTTATTAGATGATGAAAATTCGCAAGAAAATTTAGACATTGAGTCTAATTCAAAGCATGAAGAGTTTATGTCGAGTTATTCGGACCAGAATGGTCCAATCTATGACATATCTGAAACTCAGATACCAGGTAGGCTTTTTTTTTCTCAAATAAAATCATTTAATAAACTTTTGAAGATATGTCAACCGAGGATATAGCCAAAAAGGTGAAAGAGTATTTGCAGTTGTCAAAAATTGGACAAAGAACTTTTGCTGAGGGTCTTTTGAGCATGAGACAGGCGAATTTTAGTTCGCTGTTATCTCATCCCTTGCCCTGGTCTGAGCTGAGTAAAACCTACCGAGACAGATTTCTGATCATGTACCATTGGTTAAATGACCCGGACAGACTAAGCAAATTGACAGGCATGCCCCATTGCAGAAGAACTATACAAAACAGTAAAATTAAAATTTTTTTTAAATTTATTTTTAAAATTATTTTATTTTGTTTAAAGTATCTCACAGCTCTAGCAAGTACTCGCTGTCTAGCACGATGCAGTCGGGCAAAATTTCTAAGTTGTCTCAACAAAAACGAAAAAGAGTTAAACTAAAATCAGTTCAAAAAGATAAGTTGATGGATTACTTTAACAAAAACCAGTATCCATCTAATGCTGAGATAAATAGGCTTTCGACTGAAATTAATTTGCCGTCTAAAAAAATCTACACTTGGTTTTCCAATCAGCGGCATTTGGCCAAAGCAAATTATCCATGAAAATACTGAAAATAAAATTTTAATTTAGTTTTTTGAGTCCAGTTATTTTTTAAGTGTTTATGTTTCTCAACTTTTTTTTTCACTTAAATAAAATTTTCAAAAGAATTCGAGCTTTTTTTTGTTACTTTATTTTAATTCAAAAATGTAATTTGGTCCAAAATTTTGTCATCTAATTGTAGAAAATTTCTATGCCATCTATCAAAAAATTGGTCAAAATCTTCCAAATTAGGAAACAAACAAGAAGAGTAATTTGTAATCAGCCAAAAAAGTTTGAAAACAATAACCCCGGGCCAGACAATCAGTAAAAGAATCGAGAGTAAAATGGTATTCTTGCTTATGTTGAAAAAAAACTCAATGTAACCATCACAATTAATATCTTTGACATTGTTGGGCCTAGCATTATTAAGCTCAAAATTTTCATTACTTTTCAAATAGTTATCAAACACTTCTCGGTCAACATAAGGTGTTGATGATGAATCACAAATTGTTTTCAAGTAGAGATCACTGTAATCTTGTCTTAGCAGAAATTCATCAGATTTGTACAAATTTTCCGATTTGAAAACTTTGTTGGAGCTAAGTCTTTTAATTGGAATCCTAAAAGCTGAATAGTCGCGTCTAGCATTCAAAATGTCGGAGTTAATCCGCAAATTTTTTGAATATCTCTGACTATTGTACAAGCTATCTTCAGAATTTGTATTCCCAGAGCTAATTGCATTTTCAGTCTCTTTACTTTTTGATTTTTCTGCGATAGACCGCATCAGCTTAAGCAAATAAGAAGGACTATTTTTTACATTTTGATCATTAGAGGAGACCTTTTTGTTCACAGGCTTTTTTTTTTTGGTTCTTTTATCAACTAGTACAACTGGGACTTGGGTCAATTTTGAGGATAGATCATTTAATTGCTCATTCATTTGTTTGGCAATGTCCGGATTTTTTTTTTCCTTAGTGTCATTATCTCGGTGATAAAACAAAAACTCACGGTTTAAGTTTTTTTCAAACGAGCTATAAGCCATTTAAGCAAATATTTTCTTTGATTGTTATGATACTATGATTAGATAGTTTTTATTTTATTAATAGCTTAGAAACTTGAATTTATTTAAATCGTTTTAAAAATAGAGAGAATATTTGGTTCGAGACTAATTAATTATGTATTCAGTTTAATGTATGCTAAATATATGAATTTAAACATAAAATATGATTAGAATTTTGGAAAAAATTTAGCTATCAATATTTTAACAACTGCAAACATAATTAAATTTTGAAATATATTATTATTTTCCTAATTAATTAAACCCTAAATTTCTCTTGTTGTGATTAAAATACAATTTTAATCCGTTTTTGTTGGTACAAAAATTGAGCTTTTTTTTTAAATCAAACTTTACAAATTTACTATCAGATTTCACTGACACCAAAAAATATTTTGAAAACCAAAATAAAAAAATTCTTGCTTTTGAAAAATGCTTATTTGATCAAAATTAATTAAAATTGAAGCAAAAAACCAAAAGAAAACTTTAAATACTTTCATACTACCCCATGTAATAATTTATTGCTTACTGATTGAAAATATGTGATGAAATAATTTTTTTTTTTTTTTAAATTTATAAAAGATCTGGAGTGACATCAAAATTATATATTTTATTTATTGGAATAAATAAAGAAAAAAAATTTATTTTTAGAAAAAGTTTCTAAAAGTGGAATATTTAAGAAAAAAATTGAATATATCTGAAAACTACCCGAAAAAATTCCTAATTATAAAAATAAAATTAATGTGTTTAATATTTTCTGATAAATGGAAAAGAGAATATTGTAAAATGTAAAATAATAAAAAATTTGGAAATTTTTTAATTTTTTTAATAGAATTTAATCTTTCATATTTTAAATTTTCCTTACGTCTCTTTAGATGATTTTGTGTAAATCATTTACACAAAATCATTTAGCGAACATTTTACGAATTCAGCAAAAATTTTGCAAAAGTTTTGCTAAATTCGTCAAATTTTGTGGATGAATGGTTTTAACCTTTAAGGCTATAAAATAAAAAAATTATTGAGAATTATTTTTTCCTTAAAAAAAATCCAAAAACTAATGTATAAATTCTTTAAAATTCTGCATCAATAAAATAATAAGTTAAACACTAATATTAATTTTTTAAAGTATTTTATAGCAAAATAAGAAACAGGAAAAAACTATTAAAATTGATACTGGATCGACCTTTTAATTGAAAATGAATAAATTCCCCTAGAACCCAATGCAATCTTTCTATGATTAATTTAAGTACACCAATTAATTAAGAAAATCTCATCTAAAGAAGCATCTTCACGAAAATCAAAGGATTCAAATTAAGTAACTCTTTAATATTGAAAAAAAACTCAATACGAGTCGTTAATTTGTTCGACTAATCTAGTAGCTTGAGACTCATAAAATAAAATAAATGGCTGAAGTTATTTGGAAATTTTCAAAAAACTAAACATCTGAAACAGTTAAAATAAATTTTAAACTTTATTAAACAATGTACAAAAAACTACAATCAGATTTAGATTTAATTCTCAAGTGGACTCAAGATTGGCTACTTCTCTTCAACACATCAAAATGTGTGGTTATGCATTATGGTCATAAAAACAAAAAATTTCCTTATTTTATTAATAGTAAGCTATTAGCAACGTCAGAAACCGAAAGAGATCTTGGAGTTATTTTCAATACAAATCTTAAATGGAAAAATCAAGTGATAGAGGCTACAAACAAAGCAAATCAAATGTTAGGTCGCATCAGGAAGTCATTCGCTCGTTTTGATTGTAAGTTATTAAGATCTTTGTATTTAACTTTTGTTCGTCCTCTTCTGGAATTTGCGGTGCCTGTATGGTCTCCAATTCTTAAGTCTGACTGTGAGAATGTTGAAAGGATTCAACGCAGAGCTACGAAATTTGTTTCGTCAATTAGAAACAAACCGTATGAAAGCAGATTGAAGGCTTTGAACATTCCAAATCTGGTGGAAAGAAGAAAAAGAGGTGATCTAATTCAATTATACAAGTTCATGCATGGAAAAGAATCGGTTGAAAAAAGCAACAATTTCAATGTCACAAAAAACCAAGGAAGAGGTCACTGCCTCAAATATCACAAAGAAATATCGAGGCTCCAACATAGAGATAACTTTTTTTTCAACAGAACCGCTAACATATGGAACTCGCTGCCAAATGAATTAGTTGAAGCCCCCAATGTTAACAGCTTTAAAGCAGGCATTGATTGCTGGATGAGCAGCAATCAATCACATCAGCTGTCTTAGTGTGCCTTATCAGCACACTCGCTGGCTAGCCAGCTACAGTCAAAACTACTAATACTACTAATGTACTCTAATCAAAAAACAATCGAGATTAATTTTTGATTTTATAAAAAATTCTAAACACTAGGAATTTCTGGTCCTCGAAACTGCTCATGATTCTTATTCCAAAATTATTTTTAATATGTGAATTTAAACTAGGGATCACTCGGTAATATCTATCCAAGTTCAAAAAAATTTACGATTTTTTTTTCTCGAAAAGATTCTTTAGACTTTTATTTTAGTCTAAAAATAACTTTTCCCTTGAATCTTGGAATATTTTCATAATTATGTCTCTTGAAAAAGGAAGAGTTCCCATCCGATTCTAAAAATCATCATCC
Organism: Brachionus asplanchnoidis; assembly: GCA_025491095.1. Taxonomy (NCBI): domain Eukaryota; kingdom Metazoa; phylum Rotifera; class Eurotatoria; order Ploima; family Brachionidae; genus Brachionus; species Brachionus asplanchnoidis. The sequence goes on from JAILYF010000006.1 coordinate 4,503,995, forward strand.
AATAATTGCCAATGTTTGTTTTAGAAAATTACTTGAAAAGGATGTCAAAAGCAAACTTTAGTCTTTCATTGAAGAGAATAAAATCTTGACAAGATAAAAGATCTTAATTTTGGAAAACTATGAACAATCTTGTATTCCTAATTCATCAAATAAAAATATCTTTTAGTGTGTCTTAAAAAATTCCAAGTCTATTTTGTCACAAACCTAATTGGTAAAAAGCCGTTGATTGGATTTGGAATGAAGGACTCTTATACAAATTTATTGAAGCTTGATTATCAGATTATCTTATTTTTGTATAAAAAAGCTTCCTAAGTCAAAATAAATGTAGGATAAACAAATAAATAATAAAAATTAATGTCTTGATTACAATATTTTTCCAGTAAAAGGAAATGTTCCGAAAGGTTCAGTTATTTATTTATTTATTGAATTGAATTAACCTCCTTTAAGGAGAAGTAAAAAAATAAAAATAAAATAAAGATAAAAAAAAATTTTTTGTGTTTTTGTGTTTTTTTAAAAATGAAAAATTATTACCTAAAAATAAAATTACAAAAATAAAAAAGGAACATTAGTTCGAAAATAGAAAAAAGCATGAAAGTTAGAAAGCAAGATAATTTGGACCAAAATTCATGAATTTCTTTTATTTTGAATTAGCTCATTTAGGAGAATTCTGTAATGTTTTAATTTTAAATTGCAAAGACATAACCAAATTGAATCAGATAAACCAATATTACAAATCAGATTAATCTTAAGATTTTCTTTAAGTTGGTTTATATTTACTGTAATTTTTGAGGTTTCAATTTTAAAGTACTTGGAAATAAGTACCAAGTCAGAGGAAAAATATTTATTAGAGGGGGGGTCATTTAGCATATATTTTAAAAATTGTGATGATAGATAATTATATTTAATTGTATCAATAAAAGTTAGTTTTGAAAATAGATAAAGTTCATCAAAGTTGAATACTTTCAGTACTTTTAAGACCCTAAAGGTTCAGTTATCAGTCTACTCTTTAGCATCTTTACAGATTGTGTTCTCGGAGCTGATCTAACAAAAAATGATCACTATCTTTTTCTGGCCACTTTATAATTTTTTTATTTATAAAATAAAGTAAGAATTAAGAATTAATTAATTAATTCAAACCAACATTAACAAATACCGAATAGAACCGTGGATCTCCTACTTCTCAAATAGGCGCAATTTACAATTGTTTTAGAAAAATTAAATAATATATAGCAACTTTATCTTTTCATTAAAATTTTTTCAATGTTTTTTCTGGGTATCTTCTTTGACTAAAGACCTTTGAGAATCTTTGCAAAATAAATCGACTTAGTAAAGAGTAAATGCATGAGTAGACAAAATTGTATCAGCTTAAAAAGCTTCATTTTCGAAATCAGTATAAAAATTTAAAATAAATTCAAAAAAGAGTTATATTTAAATGGAAATTAATTTTTTTGAATGAGAATTGTTTTTAAGACTAACGCTAAATTAAAATTGAACTGACATAGATCAAATGCTAAAATTATTGTGAATTGATAATTAAAAAAGTGAATTATATATTAAAACAATTTAATATAATTTACTGTAAATAATTAATGTCAAACCGACTTCTTAGTTCTAAAATCAGGAAATCAACAAACTTCTACATTTGAAATTGAGAGGCGTTGGAATATAATTGAGATATGTTGAAAAAAAATTTTTTTATGAAGACATCTCAAATTAGGATAATTCAAGGATCGAAACTATTAAAAAGTGTTGACAAACGGAGTGACAATGGCATTGACGATGTCATTTTCAAAATCTTTAGATTTACTTGAATGAATAATTTTGAAAAAATTAATTTTTATTAAATTGTAACTAATCTTGTAAGCATTTAATCAAATAAATTAGATTCGTTCTTACTTAAACATCTTAAAGAAATAACTCAGTGTCACCGTCACTCAGTTTCCCAACTCTTCTATTCATGTTTCAAAAAATCCTTAATCATTTTAACTGACAATTCAATGATCTGCGAAGAAGTGTAAAGAAAAAGCAATCTTCCTCAATTATTATAAATATGCTTAATTATCAACAAATAATAGATGAAAATAGTCAAGTACTTGAAAGAGTTTTAAATGAGCTCAATGTTTCAGTAATCAATGATAAGTCACCAACTTTCAATATTTTTAACAGACAATACTTTGAAATTCTAGACCTTTTTCTTACACTTTCTTCACTCTTAGAAAAAATTACTGACTTGAAAGTCCTTGACAACGAAGACATGACAAGTGATCACTATCCGACTCGGACATGCTTCTCAGTGGAACACTTTATAATGGACATACAAGCACAAGACAAACTTGACTTTAAAAAAGCCGATTGGAATAGATTTAGAGCAATTTTGAGCTCTAATCAAAAACAACCACCTTCAAATATCAATGAACTAAATGAATTCAGTACTAAAAATATCCTTGAAGCAGCTGAAAAAAGCATCCCAAAACAATCAAACAAATCGTATAAATCAACACTACCACATTATCGGCGTAATAAAATTACGTAGGAAAGTAAGGAGAAAATTTAAAAAAACTCAAAGTCCATTTTTAAAAACAGCATTCAATCAACTTACAAGTAAATTACGAAAAAAGCTATGCGAGTATAGAAATCAAAATTGGCTCAATTTCATCGAAAAAATGGGTAAAAATCCTTCAATCAACTAAGCCCTTCTGACGCAAGATTAATAAGTTTCGAACAAAAAAAAATTCAAACATGAAACCAACTTTAGTTTTAAACAATATTTTTTAAAAATCAGATGAAGTAAAGGGACAGCTTTTTGGTGAGCTACTGGATTCAACGTTTAATCCAAATCCTGACTTAACTGACTAAGTCGACTATGAAATTTCAAATTTTTTTTCTGAAAAAAACAAGAAAAATCTTTTCGAATCAATTAAGGTGCATTTAAGGCAAAACTACGTCACTACTCTGGGATTCTAAATTTTTTTACATATTCGTGTTCCCCATGTATGATAACCCATGTTTGGTGGTTTTTTTATGTTTTTACCTATTTCAGGGAAAAAGTTATTTAACTTTGAAAAAAGGCGTTTTTTGATGCATAGCAACATTAAAAACCCTTTTTTCTCCCAAAAATACTCCGATTTTTATATTTTTTTTTTATTTTCTGATTTTAAATGCTTTAAATTTTATTATTCTTGATTTAAAAATAAAAAATATTCTTAATTTACCTGTTTTTTTTATACTTTTATACCTTTTTTTTCACAAAAAAGAGAGCCGAGCTTCGTTGGCAGGTGAATATATCTAATATTGTATATCAGTAGATAGATCTACTCAATACGCACAAACTAATGAAGAGCTTTTTTTCATATGATCCCTACTTGCCAAGATATTTACCTTTTACTAGCAGCTGTTTTTGAGAAAAAATTCAAATTTTTAATTTTTCATGCTTTTATAACTAAATTTTTGACTTATGTCATTAAAAATCATTTTCTTTTAATCTTAATAACTGAATTAATTAGAATTTAAAGTTGAAAATGAAAAAGCAAAAACAGTATTTAAGAAAATTAAAAAAGAAACGGACCAATACAAATTTCAATTTAATGTTAGAATTAATAGATAATGGTAGAGATGAATTTGTGAAGAAATTTGTTCATGTAAAATTATGGAGACGCTTTTGGAGGGTTATAATAGCCTACAATAACAATATAAAATTTGAAGTTATATTAAAAACCTATTTTAGTGGTAAATCAAAAGCAACAAATGTATCCCACACAAAAATATCGAATAGTGCAATAACTGAATCGGATCAACATGAACAAACTATGCCTACGATTATTGAAGACATAGCTGGAAACTTGAATGAAAGGGACTAAAAAACTATTTTCTTAATTTAATGTTTAAAAATAAATTTTTTCTCAAAAACAGCTGCTAGTAAAAGGTAAATATCTTGGCAAGTAGGGATCATATGAAAAAAAGCTCTTCATTAGTTTGTGCGTATTGAGTAGATCTATCTACTGATATACAATATTAGATATATTCACCTGCCAACGAAGCTCGGCTCTCTTTTTTGTGAAAAAAAAGGTATAAAAGTATAAAAAAAAACAGGTAAATTAAGAATATTTTTTATTTTTAAATCAAGAATAATAAAATTTAAAGCATTTAAAATCAGAAAATAAAAAAAAAATATAAAAATCGGAGTATTTTTGGGAGAAAAAAGGGTTTTTAATGTTGCTATGCATCAAAAAACGCCTTTTTTCAAAGTTAAATAACTTTTTCCCTGAAATAGGTAAAAACATAAAAAAACCACCAAACATGGGTTATCATACATGGGGAACACGAATATGTAAAAAAATTTAGAATCCCAGAGTAGTGACGTAGTTTTGCCTTAAATGCACCTAACCATAACTGAAATAACACTTGCAATTAATAAAATTAAAGAAAATTCAGCATCTGGTCCTGACTTAATTCATAATTTAATGCTCAAAAATCTGCCTGAGTCAACTCTTTATGACATTTTAAAACCTCTTCAATCGAAGTTTAACAACTAGCCAAATACCAAATAACTGGAAAAAAACACAAGTTACAATGATACCAAAAAAAGTTCCACCAACATAGGATCCGTCGAACTATCGCCCCATAATGTTGACCAGTTGTCTTGGCAAATTACTTGAACGCATTATTTATACAAGGCTTTACAATTACATTTAGAGAAATTTTTTACTCATTCGAGAGCGATCAGGATTCCGAAAACATCGCACAGCGGACAATCTCTTTTTTCTTACTCAAAAAATAACTGAATCGTTTAACAGGAAAAAAAAATGTGTTGTCTTTTTTTTGATATATCAATAGCATTTGACAGAGTCTGGTATGAGGGGCTTGTATACAAAATGATCAAAATGAAATTGCCAAAGAACATAATTTCTAGGACCAGATCTTTTATAAACACAAGATCGTTTTGTGTAAATGTGAATGGACAAAAAAGCAATATTTTCCCAATCAAAGCTGGAGTACCACAAGGCTCAGTATTTAGCCACCTCCTATTTAGTATTTTTATTAACGATATACCAAGAAATGACAAAACAAATAATGAATACTCTCTTCTTTTCGCTGATGACTTAGTTACCTTTTTTATCTAAAAAAAACATTGAACTTTATAAAAACTAATAAAAATTAACATACCCTTTTTTTAAACAAACTTATATACCAGGATGTAGAAAATGTTATGCTCTTTCAGAATATATTGATTTTAAAAAAAAATTTTATTTTATCTTCGAGTAATCGAGCCTGAAAGATCTACAACTTTTTAAAGGGTTAGTTCTTTTTAGACCCTTAGATATAATTTTTTTTTTAGGTCCTCCAAAAAAGAATGAATTTCAGGGTTAAGGACGTAGTTTACGAATTTAAAGTCAAAAATTAGATATTCAGATAGCACTTAAGTTTTGAATTTCTGGAACCTTAAAATGGTGTATTTAATATATAAGATAATTTATATCAATTCAGCATATGGCGCGCATCTTTACCAAAAAAAGGTGACAAATCATAAAAAGGAACTTGTATCTCTCCATTATTTCTTAAACAGTATGCAAGAATACCATTATCATGGCTATCCGACTCAAATACTGCAAACCATCACAAGAAGCAAAAAATTCAGAGATAGTTGTAAAGTGCAAATAAAAAAAGAAAACGAAAACTTAATCAAATAATGGTTTCCACACATTATTGCAGCTTTTTATTAGTTTTTATTTTCTTATAATATTAAAAGATAAATAAAGTTACAGAAATTCATTTATGAAGGAGCTTAAGCTCGGTACAGCAAACAAATAAAATAAATAATTCATAACTTAATCTGAATTTCTAATTTTTGACTTAATGACAGACAAATAAAAATTAAAATTATAAAGTTTGAAAATAATTAAGCTTGACTAGATTAATTTTTTTAATTTGAAATTTATTTGTTAAAAATATTATCTTTGTTAACCGAAACCTATTTTTTTTAGCCACTAAAACAGTGAAAAACATACCTTTTATTATATTCATTCTTATAACTTTTCTGCTATTTTGACAGCAATCTTCTTCTTGCTTAATAACATTATTTTTCTCAGCAAAAATTTAATTTAATAATTTTTAAATAATAAAATCGAAAAAAAAAATCAATATTTTTTTTAATTAATTTGAAAAAAATTTTCTATTTTTATCTTAATTTTTTCTTTCGAAATTCAAGTCGATTTTTAAAAGCAAAATAAGCAAAACTTTTCAATTATCAGGATTATTAGCATCGTAAACATGTGAAGACTTCTAGATAAAAAACTAAAAAATAAGGTATGATTCAGATGAAGCTTTAACTGTTTCAATCAATTGAACCGATAAACTCTTGAATAACTAGCTGTATGACAAAAAAAATATTTTTTTGCTCACTTCAAAAATAAATTAAGTAAAAAATCAAAAACAAATAATTTAAATTAATAAAAAATTTAATTTTTTTTATAAAATAAAAAACACAAATTTTATGATGAGTGATCACTTAACAAAACAGGTTCATTGTATCTAAAATTTTATTTATCTAAAATATTCAAATAAAAATTAAACAAAAACGAAAATTAAAAGAAAAACTTTTTATATTTTAATAATTTTTGATTGTCAAACAAATCATTATCCAGTGAGTTGTTTGTTAAAAATCTTAATCAAAAATCAATAGCACAAAAATCGAATAAGTCAATAATCTGGACATGACCTCACATTTAGCATAATGTCATGGCCAATAAGTTTGAATAATTTTTAATCAGTAACGACTCATCATTTTCTTAATCCTGCTCAAACATTCAAATGCAATTATTTTCTAATGGACTTGAATATTGACCTAAGCTTATTCGAAGCAGTTCTAAACGAAGACTACAAGTAATTTTTTTATTTAAAATTTAATATTTTACCAAACAAATATTTTTGTAACTCTTTTCTCTAAGAGAAACTCTTTTCTTGCTGAGCATTGGCGCTGATCCGAACCGCTTATTCAAAGAACACAACGGAATATCTTCGTTCCACATAGCGGTCGGTCTAGAGAACGATTTAAAATTCACCCGGCTATTTATAAAAAACAATGCCAATGTCAACATAAAAAGTTCTAAAGACAACTGGACTCCGCTTCACGTTTGCTCCTACTGGAACAAATACGACTCTTTACAACTTCTTTTGCTCAACCAAGCAGACCCTTTTATTCGCTCCAAAGTAAACAAAATTTAAAATTACTTCTGACAAAATGTCACTACTGTCAAATTCTTCCATTTAGCTAGTTTAAAATAAATCAACTTAAAATTGTCTCAAAAAATTTTTTTTATTTCAAATAGAAAAAAGTAATGGGGTGAAGTTTTGACATGAGTTAAAAAAAATGAGTTAATTAAAAAATATCTCATGTTTTTTTTTGACTCATTTTTTTAAACTCATTTTTTTTTTCAATTTTTGGTTTCAAAAAAAGGTGATTTTCAAATGGTGTTTTTAAAAATAGAATAATTGATCAATTAAAGTTTTTATTAAAAAGAAAAGGATTTAAGCAACATTTACAAAAACAAAAAAGTTAATTAATTATTTGAATATTTTTGATTTAAACTCATTAAGCATGTCATTTCTGACATTGTCGAGTCGAGCCAAACTAGTTTTTGAAACAAAACATAAGTTAAAATTATCATCAATTAAATGCTTTGAGTATTGACAAATATAAACGCCGCAGTTGTAACCATCTAAGTCTTTTTGACGTGTGATATTCGAAATCCGTTGGAAAAAATATATTATTTCAGTTTGAAATCCGTTTGATACTCGAAATTCGTAATGTGGTGTTTATCTTTGTTTGATGGTTCTTCCATTTTTTTTCCAATATCTTAAATAAGTCAATATTTAAAATAGGAATAAAATAAGTATTCATTTTTGGCAGTGTGTAATTTTAACAGCAATGGGCTTCCAAGGTTTAAATATGTTTTTGAGTTATTTAATTAATTTTTTTCAATTTTTGTTTTTTAGTTAAGTTTGGGTTTCATTTGGGATCTTTTGTTGCAATTATAGAAGTTTTAAAGAGAATTAGTCATTTTTCAATTAATTAACACTTTTTATTTTTACTGTCCCATTTTCTCCTTTCATCAAAATATTGAAGCAGAAAAAAATGAGTTACTAAACAAAAATGAGTTAACAAAATAACTAATTCATTCAATTAATTAACTCATGTCAAAACTTCATCCCAGTGAAAAAAGTGAACTATGAAAATTAAAAAATTATAACAAATTTTAATTTAATAGAAAAGAGTCCCAAATAATAAACTTTAATAATTTTTTATTAAATTAAAACTGGTAAATTTCTATACAATACTCGGGGAAAATGGTAATGTGAATTTCAAATACAAATCGAACAAAAATTCTTCATTTTTTAATAAATTAAATTTAATAAAAAAAATTTGAAAAAAATACCCTGTTGCACCTTTTTTATCTAAAATAATTTTTCTCAAGTAATAGATGACGAAAAATAACGAATCAATGAGATTTAAATAAATTGTTGATTTGATTTACTAAAAAAAAGAAAATAAAAATTTTATTTTAGGTAAAAAGGGTGCAACAAAGTATGTTGCACTATGATTCAGAATTTTTTCTAGTATTTTATTAAATTAAATTTTAATAAATCAGAAAAATTAAGAATTTTTGTTCATTTTGTATTCGAAATTCACAAAACCAGAAAAATTTCGTAAAAAAATTTATGTTATCTAAGTTTTAAATTTCAAAAATATTAAAAATTAGAATGTTGGAGGCTGCAGTTTATGATTTGGGGTACTTAAACATATTAGAAGAATTTATAAGATTGGTTATGATGGTTTTCTCAACATACAAGGAACTGCGGGACAATCGTTCCATTATTGAATTAATAATCTGTTTATTGAAAAAAAAGAACAATTTATTGCTTTTTTTATTAATTAGAAGACCAAGTATAATGATATGTGCAATAGCCTTATAGATTTTCCATCTTTTTTTTTTTAATTTTCAGGGCTATATTTGATGCCTCGACAAATATATCAATCGGATAGTGCTTTGGGTGAAACTGTTTTGTATATTAAATAACCTCCACTTTTTTTCACTCATGAATCTTGGCCAAGTCGATTTGTAGCATAATTCCATGGCAATCTATGTTTTTTGAGATGACCCATTGAGATCAGTAAACAGAGTTTACCCACTGTTCTAAGCATATGAATAATGATATTTTTTAAAGCTAATAATTTTTACTTTAAAATAAGTGCTAACTAAATTTTTGGCATCTTTCGGTTCTTTTACTAAAAGAATGATCTTTATTTACTTTTTTTCTTTTACCTAAATATTTGAATGTCTATTTAATGTTCATGAATTCTGATAGTTTTTAATTTCCTCAAATTAATAGTAATTAATGTAATATCGAAAATTATCGTTAAATCGTGAAACATGTCTTTTAGAATATTAAGTGAATTTTAGTAAAAATTTTGTAAAATCCTCGTGTAAAATTATCGCTAAGATAAGAATTGATTTGAGGAATTTCAAAAAAATTTTACAATTTCTAAATGTAATAATTACATAAATCGATTAAAAAAAGTAAATAATTCTTAAAATGGAAAAGATTAAATATGTGTTATTTTTTGTTTTATAGGTAATTGATATAATGTTAGACAAAAATGGTGGATGGTTGGACTCCTAGTTTATTAGAAAAATTAAAATTTACTAATTTTCTTTCAAAAGTTACTTTTTTTTACCATATTTTACCTTTTTTTACATAAATTTACGTAAAAATTAGTAAAAAAAAGTCACTTTTGGTAAAATTTGATTTAATAAATAGAAACTAATTTTTTCAAAATTTATTAGAAAATAATAAAAAATTCAAAAAATCGAGCTTTTTTTTGGCATTTTCATTTTTATCAATTTTTACACGTAGAAATAATGTAAAAATACGTAAATTTACATTTTGTTACAAAGTAATTTCACGTAAATTTACGTAGATTTATGTAGATTTACGTAATTTTACGTAAAATTACCAGAAATCCACTTGTCAAATCGGTACTGTACTTTATTGCACCTTTTTTGCCTAAAATAAAATTTTTATTTTCTTTTTTTTAGTAAATCAAATAGGAGTTGTTAAAAAGTCACAAGTCCAAGTCCGGCCTTTAAAATTTTGAATACTGAAGAAGAAGTTTATTGCAAGAAAATTCAGATATTTGGCAAATCTATTGCATTAGACAACCCAAAAGTACATAAATTTTTTGATATTAAGCCTCATCTAGAAAATTAAAAAAAAAGTCCAGACTTGGACTTTGAATCAAATCAATAATTTATTTAAATCATATTGATTCGTAATTTTTCGTCATTTTTTATATGAGAAAAATTATTTTAGCTAAAATAATTTTGATGAAAAAATAAATATTAATGTTGCAGAATTTTTTCCAATACTTTTTATTAAATTTAGTTGTTTTAAAAATTAAGAAAATTTCGTTCAATTTGCATTTACAATTCTCAATTTGTAATTTATCATTTCAGATCTTTACTCAAACCCTTATTTTTGTCTTATTGTATCTTATATTTATCTTCTTACTTATTTTAAACTTTTAATTTTTTTTAAATTGCCTTAACACTAGAAGCACCAAACGGGGTCAAATGACATTTTTTAAAATTAAAGATGTTTTAATGCCTCCGAGTCATCAGTTTCAATGTCAGCTAATCTTATACTAATTTCTTTAGCACATAGAGCCTAAATTCTAGTATTATTCATTTTATTTTAAAGAAAAAACCAAATCAAATTGAATAAAATTTCAATAGGAGTCATTTGACCCTTTTGGTGCTTCTAGTAGTATAAAGTCAATTTAAAAAAATGAAGCATCATGTGAATATGTTAATATAAAATTTTCAAAATTTAACTTTATTTGATGTTAACTTTACAATTTCAAATTTTAATCTTTTCAGACTATTGAATTATAACTTAGTAAAAATCAAAAAGAGTCATTTTGACACCTTGGTGCTTCTAGTGTTAAAGGCGTTCATTGAAATTAAAATTAAAAATTTTTTAAATAAAAAAAAATTAAATATTGATAATTTATTTTAAAAACACTTTTCGTTATTACCCCTTGTTCGTTTCAAGCCGTATTGGCTATAAATCAAAAAAATAAAGAATTTTTGTTCAATTTGCATTTAATATTCACAATGCCAACAATTTTTAAATTAAAAAAAATTAAATATTGATAATTTATTTTATGCTAGGATGGAAAGACAGTGTTGGACATTGCCACGGAACACGAGAGCAAAGAATGCATCAAAATCCTAACAGAGCATATAAAAAAAATAAGCGAAAAAAACTCAAAAACCAACCGTACTTTGTACGAGAACCGGATATCGCTGTCCAGCGACGAGTCCATGCTATCACTAGACTACGACCAGTCCTATTCCAACATAAAAACGTCAACCTTTGACGAGTCCCATTTGGAATTTCAGCTAAAAGACGCCAATCTGAACAGAAAAAAATCCCTGCTGAAAAATATCGAAAATCGCCAAGACTTGGAACAGCTCATTTCCAATATAATCGATCTCAAACTCGAGAACAAACAGCTAAGCTCTTCGCCAACCATGGACACTACGATTAGGTCGTCGCCATTTGTGAATCAGAGCCGCGGTCGCACCCCAAAATCCAGCAGCTCCACTCAAACCAAAATAACTGGCAAGCGATTTTTGTCACCAGACAAACTTCCCGCCTATCTGACACCAAAAAAAGAAACAAAAAGCACTCTAATTGCCAGCGGTCCACCGCCGCCTCCTCTGCCGCCAGTGCCCACCATCGCCCAATACAAACCCTCGATCACCAAAGAAACCCAGACAAACGGCAAAATGCTAAGACTAAAAGCAGTGCAGGTCGCGCCACCAGACCTTATCCAAGAACTTCAAACAAAACTGAGTCAAAAATTTTGCTCTTCCAACTCGCCGAACAAATTCAAAAATTTTTTGACCAAATTTTCCAACGAGCCTTCCTCAAGTGTGAAGCCCAGTGACTTTAAATTTAAAAAAAATGGCAAAAATTCACCAGATTTAAAGTCAAATTCGGCGACCAATTTAGCCAAGGAGAAAAGCCCTGCGGCCAAAAAAGACGCCAAACTAAGACAACGTTCGTCAAGTCTGGTCCATGGCCAAAAAATCTACTCCAATGATGACGTGAAGGAGAAAGTGATGCGGCACAAAATGCAGCCCCAAGTGACCGCCCGAGTGTTTCACCGGGCTGAAGAAAATTACCTGGTGGGCCAAGGCAACAAAAGTGACACTAGCCTGATCACAAATGACTTGACAAACAAAAATTCAACTTGTTCGTTTAGAACGGCCGAGTATGCTGTGGACAATGATTTTTCTCTGTGCAAAGAAATTCAGCTAGAAATGGACAAGAGCCAGCGCGAACACTACTCGGCACTGGGCTACTCGGCCGAGCTAATTGAGGAATTGGTGAGCAAAATGAACTTGACAAGTGGGTCCGATGTGATCGAGGCAAACATGTTCACTTGTTTCCAGACTAAATTTGACCAAAACAATGAGCTCATTGAGCCCAGGTGTGAGTGGCGCGAGGGCAATGTAAAGTCAGCGTTCAACTACTTGCTCATTGATCCGCGCTTGAGTCAAAATTTGCCCAAAAGAGCCAAGTATTTGAGCGACAAAGAAACGTTCAGAGCGTTTGTGTCGTCCATATTTTATATTGGAAAAGGCAGCAGGGCTCGTCCATACGCCCATTTGTACGACACTTTAAAACATTGGAAAAAGTTGAACAATTTGAGGCTGGAGGGCGATGAGGTGAGCAATGTGAAGATGTCGAAAAAAATGAGCAGAATTATTGAGATATGGGACGACAACAAGGGAATTGTGTCGCTGCATTGCTTTCAAAGTGTTATTGGCAGCGAGGCGTATACCAGAGAAGCGGCCATGATTGACGCTGTTGGCCTGCAGCAACTAAGCAACATGAAAAAAGGAAACTACTATGGACAGGCCAAAGATTGGACTCAAGTGAAAAAAAATCAACTGGGTGTTGTGCTGCTGAAGCGGGCATGTGCCATTTTTATGGCCGAAGGTGAACGCCAGATAACTCCTATTGATATATAGTTATTTATGTTTTAGGGATTTTTGAGATTTTTTTTTTTGATGTTGTTACAGAGCTTATTGTAAAAGTTAGACTTGAATGTGCATTCTAATGGCAAATCGATTTTATTTTCAATTTTGTATTTCTTCTGACCACTTTATTGGTCATTGCCTTTAATGATGATTTTTTTTTAAAATCTTTCCAATTAATAAAATGTCTCAAATTTTACTGCCCATTTAAATTATGGAATTTTTTTTGCTATCAAAAATAAATTTGATTTTGTCTTAAAAAATGTTGGTTCGTTTGATGGATGGTGCCAAGAAGTCAGCTATTTACTGTCAGGTTCAAGTAATTATCAAGTCGTTTTATTACAGCATCGAATTTTTTGATCATTGGCTTTATAAATTTTTATTGAGTTTATATTAAGGCGTCATTTATTTTGATAAAATTTCATTTAAAAAAATTTTAAATCGTCAAATAAAATAAAAGTCGACAAAGATGACAAACTAAAAGTAGACAAAGTATTAGTTAGAGCTAATAAATTATTCGACAAATTTGTTGAAAGCAAATTAACCCACACACTTATCGTAAAAGAAACAGAAGAGTATCAAAAAAGCACAAATCAAAAATGAAAAACCCCTTTCGACCTATTTAAAGAAAAAATTCAAATAAAATAAACAATCTTTTATGTTTTTACAATTTTTATTTTTCAAGCAATTTTTCAAGAATATTTAATTTAATTAACTCAAAATTATTCAATTTTTTGTATAACATTTACTATTTGCTCTAATTTATGTGTTTTTTCAATTTTTTAAAAACCAAAAATAACTTTTACAAATCTCAAAATTAATGCTAACGTGGCAGAAAGGGAGAATTAATATTCATTCCAAACAGTCAGGGGATTTAAATCTTCAAATTATTTTTTTTAAATAAATAAATAAAAAATAAAATAAATGTCAATTTAATGTATTATTCGTATATTTGAAGTATTAATTTTCACAAATTTAGATAAAAGTCATTTAATACATCGCAAAAAATCAAGTTACAAAAAGGATTTTCAATAAATAAATTTTATTAGTTAAAAAAATTGGGAAATCAATTATTTAGATAAATTTAAAAATAAAAAATTAATTAATTTTGTGTAAATTTTTTACTGCTTTTCTAGTTCCTCTTATATTTCCTTGATTGATGTGGGTCTGCTAAAAAGTGTAGATTAAAAGCAAAATATGATAGCCAAGCTGTTAGGTGTAACTCCAAAATATGTCTACTCAACTAAAAAACGAAATTCTCCCAGGTGAAACTTTAAGCCTAAAAATTAAGAATTACCTGTTTAGAAATATTTTCAAGGAAAAGTGTCCCTAATAAATTATTTTTCGTATAAATTTTGGAGACCCTTGTCAATTTTATTATTATTATGTTTAATTATTTTAATTATTAATTAATTGCATCAATTTTTTAATGATTCATATAATATAGAATAATATATAATTTAAGGAATCAAAAAACAATAAGTCTAGTTAAAAATTAACGAAATTTTTTTAAAAGACCGCTAAAAATATAAATAATTTTTACAACAATTTTTAGCCAGAATCCTAAAGGGTATTTTGTAAAGACTTAATGTACAAACTTTTCTATTAAATATACTAAGATAAAATCAAAATTTAAAATTAAAAAAAAAACAATTTAGTTTATATAAATTAAATTTTGCCGCAAAAGAATAATGTTTTAGGTTCTAGAACCATATAATCTGATTTTTTTGATAATTCTCACTTTTTCGCTGTTAGAGGTTTTCAATCCTGATAAATATAAGGATATTTCAAATATTTTCGTTTTTAATAATCCAATTAAGTCCAGTAAATAAAACAATTAAATCAAAAATATAATATAATTCTTACATAAAATTTTGAGGAGCTTTGGCACGGAAAAAAGATATTGAAGTTAAAATTAATTTTTTAAAAATAACAAAAAAATGACTGATAATTTATTGTAAGAAGAAAACACTTAAAAATTCAACAATGAAAACTAAAAAAAAATTTATTGACAAGCAAAATCCATTTATCATCATCTAAAAAATGGAACCTGCCATTAGAACAGCGATTTTCTTCCTATGGTAATGTGCCAGGACTCGCGAGTCAAGGGGACTTTTATCCATTCCAACTGTGTGCTTGCTTGAATTGAAACAAATTTTAATAAAAATGATGATTCGTGGTCTTCCACCGGTCAGCTAACATTTTCAGGATCCTTGTACCAGCATTGTATGAATTATGGAAGTTGTTGATTTCAAATAATTAAATTAATAGTTAATTTATATAATTAATTTGTTTTTAGTAATTTTACTCTAAGAAATGCATAATTCTTAATGCTATAAGATTGGGTACATAATGTATTTTCTCAAAATCAATTTTTTTAATGATTTTCTAAAAGTATAAAAAAGTGAAAGTTTATAATTAAAATTAGGAATAAAAAATTTTTAATCAACTCATATTAAAAAAATAAATAATATTTAAATGGTCCAGTACTTTTATTTTATCTTGAAATTTAAAAAAACATGATTAATTAAGATATTTTAAAAGTATTCTGAGATTTTTAAATAAATTAAATTTCAAATTTTAAGAGATTTACAAAAGTGAATTAGTCATAAATCCTGAGTTGTGCTTTACAATAAAACTATTCATATATAACATGATTCTAGATTTATAAAATTGAACATTATTAGACTTTTAAAATGAAATGTTTATTATATAATTAAAAAATTAACAAGAAAAATAAGATTGTAAGATATGATAAGCAAAAAGCTATTTGTTTTTATTACTTGTAATTAATAAGATAATCTTTTAATCAAATATAAATAAATACCTTTGAAAAAAAATGATTTGAATAATTTTCAAAATTTAAAAACATCAAACAAGTGCGATTTTAAAAAATGAAAGTTTTGGTCTTAATTTGTATAGTTTTACATAGCTCGAGTAAGAAAAAACATCTAAATCCATGATTATTAATTTGTTTTCTGTAAGACTTCGCTGAATTGAGTGGATTCGACGAAAATTATATCAATTTGATTATGGAAAATGCTTGGAAAACAAATGAAAAAATGATCAATTTCACAGCAGAGCCACGAAGTTTGAAAGACGTTTTTTATTGTAACACATTTGTCAGCACAAGTCCAAGACCAACTAATGTTCATGCCTTAAGACCAAATGACATCGAATATATCGGCGCCATTGGGGATTCTTTGACTGTAGTTTTTAAATAAACTTTAATCTTAAATTTATTATATTTTTTTAAAAAAATAGGCTGCTAATGGAGCCAAAGCAAGCACTATTTTGGGTTTAATTGAAGAGTGCCGGGGGGTTTCTTGGAGCATGGGTGGTGAAAAGCCAAATTTGAGTGAATCAATTACTTTACCGAGTTAATTTAATTTAATTTTTTAAATTTGAATTTAAAATTAAATGCAAAAAATAAATTTTTTATTTTAAAATCAAAAACTTAAATCATAATACATTCAATAACATTTTTTAAAGACATTATTAGAAAATTTAATCCAAATTTGTACGGAGCATCGACTGGTTCTGGAGGTTCCACGTCGGTCAACGCTGTATTCAATATGGCTAGACCAGGAGAAACTTCATTGTACTTTTTAAATATAAATGAGGCTAAGCATTAAAGTTGGTTTAATTGTTTAAGTGAGATGTTGACTCAGGCAAAAAGTTTGGTAAATAAAATGAAGCAAACAAGTGGCATCAACTTTAAGCAAGGTTGGAAATTGGTCACATTGTTTGTAGGTGGAAATGATTTATGCAAGGCCTGTAGAGATGTAAATCAAATTATTTTTGATTATTTTTATCTAAAATTTTTAAAAGTCAAAATACACCGCGGCTAACTATATGAAAAATATTCGAGCTGCATTGGACTATTTGAAAGCAAATTTGCCACGAACATTGGTTAATTTGGTAGTTTCTCTTGACGTTACTGGTATAGAAATTTTAACTGGATTGACTTGTCGAAACATGCAAAAGTAAATTTTATTTATAAAGCTTATTTTACATTCAGAATTAAAACAAACATATTCAAGAACATTCTGTGATTGTGGTCTATCATCTTCGTTCCGTCCATCTCTCTTGTCATTTACCCAAGAAATTCAGCAACAAACTGAGGATCTTATTTACTCAGGGGTTTATGATACAACAGAAGATTTTACTGTTGTTGCGCATCCATTTATGAAAAATATGAGACCACCTACAAAAGTATTAAAAACTCTTTATTTTGTCTAAACTATAAAAATATTTTCGATTCATTCAGTTTTTTAATTCAACTTTAGTAAAAAAAAAATAAATGAATCGAAAATATATAAAATAATATTAAAATAATATTTAAAGCCTGATGGATCGAGTGATTACAGCTATTTTGCTCCAGATTGTTTCCATTTTAGCATTAAGGGTCATGAAGCGGCTGCTGTTGAATTGTGGAACAGCATGGTAATTAATTTAAAATTTAAAATCGATTAAAAAAAATAAATGGAAATGTTCAAAGTTAACTCCAGTGGGAAAAAAAAGTGACAAGTGGTCTAGTCTTAATCAGGCAATAATGTGCCCATCATCGGTTAATTTTTTGAAATAATTTTTTATTACAAATTATATTTTTTCATATTTAGAATTCACCATTTATTTTTACAAACAAGAATAGTCGAAATAATTTAAAGATCTTGTTGAAAAATTACTAAAAATTCAATTTTTCTTTTTATTTAATCTAATCAGTATTGTAATTTATCAAAAATTTTATTTCAGCTTGATTAATTTTTATTAGTTTTAAAATTTTAGTTTATTAATAAAATATCTTTTTTGAATTTTAAATTTTTAATTTCACACAAATATAACTGGATAAACAGAGAAAAAAAATATGGATTTTTTAAAAAATTAAGGATGAATTCCAGTATTTTGAACACCTGAATAAGCTAGATTAGATTTATTCAGGTATTGAAACGAGTTCTTAAAAGATAATATAGATTTTCTTGAATCTTAAAGATCAATTAAAATTAGTTGTGTTTAAAAAAAGAATATCACAATTTTTTTTAATTTTCGTAATTAAAATTAATAATCATAACAAAACATAAGCTTCTTTTGTTAATCGAAGATAAGAGGGAGATCTGAAAAGAAGGCTTTGTCATTATAAATATAGAAATAAATTTAAATATTAAATGGTTTATCAACAAAAAAATGAAAACATAATTTTTTCTCTGAATATTTTTTTTTAATTGTATATAGAAATAAAAAAAAACTTGAATTAAAAGTAAAAACATTTATCTTCTGAGTTAAGAAAAAATATTGAATCTTAAAGATAAAATAAGATAAAATAAGCTTAGGAATTATAGTTGTTGCTTTTTTATCGAAAACTTATGCTGCATTGTTAATTGAAATATTCATCGTTCATGTAACTCACTTGGAGCTAATACTTTTTATTTATTCATTTATTGATGAAAGTATTTAGTTATAATTAAACTGGCTCAAAAACAAATTTTTAAATTTAAATATCAAGTTTTTTTTTTTTATTTTTTTTATTTCTATTGAATTTTAGAATTACTTGAGCTTTCAAAACTTTATTAGATTATTCTAAAATATTTTTTAAAGATGTTGTCATCCTAAATTTCAATTATCTAGGTGGTTGCTTGCCTACATTATTTCATCCTTATTTAATTACTTAAATTAATTCTCTTCTATAATTCCATTTAAAAATTAAAAAAAAAACTAAAATACCTTGATCTAGTAAACAAATGTCGGCTGTACATTCAAGGAAATGTCAAGATTTAGTTTTAAAAAAGTCATTAAATGTAAGAACATCTAGGATTTTCAATAATTTTTTTCTTTTGGTAAAATTTTTTAGCTTCTAGTTATTTCAAACTTGATAAACCGTACCAAAAATTTGGCAATCCATTTTTTAATTATTCTTTGTTTAAAATTGTTTTTCTAAGAAATTTTCAAATATTTTGAGAACTGATACTTACAAAATATGAGCTCTAGACCCCTCAGGATTAATAACTTATGTTATTAAAATATTAATCATTTTTCTTTTTCATAAAAACTTAATTTTTAATAATATCATAAGCTAACACGGTAATAGATAGCTAGAGTCTTAAATTATCATTTTATAAGTAAAATATTATAATTTGAAATTGAGTAATAAAATTTTTTTAGAATTTAAAAACAATATTCCAGGAGAAAAATTATTTTCTGGTTGAAATAGAAATCAAAAATAAAACTAAACTTAAAATTTTTTTTTAAAAAAAATTCCTTGGGTACTTGGGTCACTATTGATCTGATAACGTTTTTGTAATAATCTTTTTTTTTACAATGAAAACCGTAATTAAACGTAAAAGATTCGAATACATCTTATCAGCGAAGAGACAAAGTGAAATCATATGAAAAAGACAATTCCCATCTCCTGGGGTTTTTATTGGTGTATATTCTTGAAGAAATATTCGATTTAACTTTGATTTACATTCATTATCAATATCAAAACGATTTGTAAAATTTTGCTTTTTTAAAGTGCTTCACAAACTTTTTATTACATTTTCAATGAGTTAGGGTTATGAAAAGCTTCATGAAAAGTTAAGTTAAGTTAAGAAAAGTTCTTATGAAAAGTTAGGGTAATAAAATAGCTTCAACAATCCTTAATTGTTGAAGCTTCATTTAGTTTCGGAACTGAATTTAAATCCATTTGGCTTAAAATCATGTCATCCTCATAATCTTGTACAAATTGATAAAACTCTGTAAATGGAATTTTAAATTTATTGAAAACATAATCTTTCAAATATTTAGTCTTTTTTTCATTTGCCTTATGCATTCTTTCAACACGCAGCGGATCTACCCTTTTCAGCAGCTCATTGTAATGACTCAGAAAATTTAGATAGTTTCTGAATTTTCGAGTGTCCAAACTAATAAGCTCATCCAACTGTAAATGAAAATAGAGTTTAATAATAAAAAAAACATGTAAAAGTGAATACCCTTCTGTTTTGAAAATTTTCAAAGGCATAATCAGCTAACTTGGACCTCGTTTCGTTAATTCTAGATCGCTCTTCTGAGAAGTTTTTTAAAATTTTTTCTTCGGTTTCGAAAAAGCTTTTAGTACGCATCATAAATTCATGAAGTTTATTGTTGTTAATGAGTGTATATCCTGTTTGGGGCATTTTTATTAAATTTTCCGAAATTATTATTTGTTTTTTCAGATGTAGCAATTTATTTAAATAAAAACAATCAAGTCAAATAAAAATGGTGCGCAAATGATCAAATTTTTTAGAAAGTAGAAACGTCTTTTTAAATTGAGCGCATTTAAAAAAAAAAAGAACAATTATAAAAAAAAATGTTAATGGAATCTAAACTTCTCGTATACCCATCTTTTAACATTGCCAAAAAATTTTCAATTCAAGTTAATAGGAAAACGAAATATTAATTTTATATTGTTGTAGTGAAAAAAAAAAACTTGAATTAAAAGTAAAAACATTTATCTTCTGAGTTAAGAAAAAATATTGAATCTTAAAGATAAAAAAATTGTTAATATTTTTTCTGATAATAAATTACGTCAATCTTGAAGTTCATACAAATGTCACTCTTTTGTGAATTATAAGTCTATCATATAGATTTAACTAGTGATTTTGACCTGATTATTTGATAAAGATATCCGAATTTTAAAAATTTGAAATTTATTTTTTAATTTAAATTTAACTTTTATTGATTATCGTATTTGATAAAATCTGAATAATAATTAAAATTTTGAAGCAAAGTCTGAAAGCTAACATTTTAAAAGGCTTCAAAATACAAAATATTGATGATGTCAAAATTTTTTTAATTTCTATGTTTAAGTTTTTTGAGTTCTATTTCAAAAATTAATTAAATAAATCTATACAGCATTATATAAAAATATTTTTTAGACCTAAATAATCTAAATAATCAAACAAAAATTATAAATAAACCTAATAATAAAATAAAATAATAAATAATGAGACAAAATCGATCAAAAACAGATGCAATTATCAACCAATCCTTCTTGTTCTGTTCTCTAGATTCTTTTTCCTTGATCCTTGATCTAAACATGGCTAATTGATTACTTATCAAAATGAGCAAAGTTTTTGTCTGAAATGAGTCTGTGTGCTCGCTTGACGACTGCGCTGATTCAGTTTGATAATTCTGCATCAATTCATTCGAATCCATTACTTCAATCTCTTCATCTTGGCTAAGCAAAAATTTAAAAAAAATTCCTAATAAATTTATTTACTTTAAAGGATTTGTATTTAAAATACGATCTAAAGTTCCATATTTAAAAGTCATCTTTCCAACATATTTTAAGAGAATATCTCTGAGCCATGTTGGAACTTTTCGGTAAATAAATGTGTCTTTGTCAAGACTAATTATGATTGTACTTACAAATGTCGACCATGTTACCATAAACATCGAAAATCCGATCAACTGGTCAATAACTGTAAAACTTACCGAATTTTTAGGCGTATAAGTGTCAAGCATTAATGACATGATAACTTGAGCTAGAAGTAACAGGACTCCCATGGAAGCTCTTTCTACACATGTACATGGAAGGATAAAAACACAGCTACCAATTATTAAAATAAAAATAGTGGGCCAGATGAACAAATTCAGGTAAAATTTGGACGAACGCTTTATCTCTTAAAAGCATTAAATATTAAAAAAAATACCAATAAAAAAAGGAAAAATATTTTTCCAATTACCAAGAGTAAACATGGATACACTCCAGTCATTGCTGAACCAGTCATTTTGATCCAAAGTACCCGGAACACTTAGCTCAAAATCAGGTCTGTCTTTTAAACTTATAAAATTCCATTCATAATTCGGAATTAAAAAGTCCTTTTTGACTGAACTTGCTAGCCAAATTTTAACTTTACTTTTTTGAACCACATTTCCTATCATGAAGTCACATGTTTGAGTGTCAAATGGAAAATGGTCAAAATCAAAAGCACAATGAGCATAAAGTTGGTTTATTGGGTAGGCTTTGACAGTTCCATTGGAAAACACCTGAACAATCGAAGGATAAATTCTGTCATTTTCAGCTGCGCTGTTAAATAAATGAAGATCAGGTATCCAAATTTTGTCTACTGGTAGCATAATAGAATTTATGCTGCCATACGATGACGGATCCCATGTCAAATAAACATCGTTCCATGTCTAAATTTTTAATGTTTATGTAAAAAAAAAACATTAAAATTATTCCAATTACCATCTCTAATTGGACATAAATTAGAATAGATTGATGATACTCAGCCTCAAATAGAATTGTTAAATTTTAGGCTTTAAAAAAAATATTTCTGAACTTACCACATTGGCAATTTTTTTAAGCTCAACATTTATAAATACGTCAAGTGTGTCATTCCAGTTTTTAACTGGTCGTACATTTTTTGAGTGATTTTTTGTCAGATTATCAAATAATTTATACTCCAGCGAGTCAATTTCTAGAAAAATTAATTTAAAATAATGTTTTTTTAAAAGCGTCATTCGATAATTTACCGCTTAGAGAACTAACAAAGTTGAAATAAGTTGTCAAATGTAAGAATAGGTAAAACCAAAAATGTTTCAGTATCTTTTTCATTATTAATCAATATTTGAAAGCAGTTTTAACTATTTTTGTTTTACTAATTTTTAATTTCAAAATAAATTTAAGTTATGTATTTTCATTTTTTATATTATAATTTTTTAGTGAAATAAATAATTTAATTAATCATGTGATGTACATGAAATAATAAATAAATAAATAATTTACTAATTTTTACTTTTTGCTGTTTAAATATTAATTCTCAAAAATAAAAAAATTAATTCAAAATTTAAGTGTCATTTTTGGTTCTGATAAAACAACAAAAACAATTTTAATTTTAATTATTCTTTTTTCAAAATAAAGTTAATTAGAAAGAAATGATTTTTTCTTTTTCTTCATCGAAAAATATGAAAAAATGAGAACAAAATAAAAAATTCGTTTTATTTTATATTCTAGTGATATAATGTACAAATAAAGAGTTCAAATGGATCGATGTCTCGCATCCTCTTGTGCATGAAACATTAAATTAATTAATTTTACTCTTTTTTAATTGATAAATGAAAGGATTAGCTGTCAAATAAAGCATATTATTAGTTAACCGACTGGTGGCCTTAACTCAAGGCAATAAATAAAGAAAAAAAAAATTATACTTCCTTCATTTTCAAATCAAATTTTCCCAAAAGACTATTAATTTCTTCTGTATCATCCATTTCATAAATTTATGAAATAACTCAATACTGATTTAACTTAACTTCTTTAAAGATGTAATTCTATTAAGTATGATAGATCTACTCGTGGAATTGAGCTTTGAACTAATATCTAGTTTAGACACGGTTTCCTGGATAACTTAAATTTTAAATTGAAAAAAAAATTTAAGAAAAAATTCGAAAATTAAAAAATCAATACAAAATTTGAATTGAAAATTCTAGAAAAATTTATAAGATAAAAATTGGCATATAAATAAAAGAAATCATTAAGTTATAATGTAAGATTTTTATAATTTCCACTTTAAAGAATGATTTGAATCTATTTAAATAATTTCTTTCCAGAAATAAACATACAACAAGTACAGAGATCCTTAAAAAGTAAATTTTCTTAGAGAAGGAAATTTCGAAAACTAAACATTCGATAGAAAATATTATATTTTATTATGAAAGAAAATAAAGAAAATTTTTTAAAGCAATATCAAAATATACTCAAAGTTGTTTTATGAGTGTGATAAACTTGTTTAAGGGTTTGTTTTTTGTATTTACTTTTTTTATACTTCAAACTTTTTTAAAGAGTATCTCTAACAAAAATTCAAATTTTCATTTAACAGATTAAAATTAACTAGAATAAAAATTTCATAATTTTTTGGAAAAAAAATGTTTTTTTTTACCTTTGTTATTATTATTTTTTATGTTTGAGCTTGGGGCAATTAAATTAAATTTAATAATATTTAAAAACGATTTAAAAATTGAGTTTAATTCTTATACTGAAGCGAAAAAGCTTAATGTACCATAGTGTACTACAGACTTCTATAAAAAAGCGCATGATTGCTAAAATAGCGTTATTTTACGTAATTTTAATTGGTAGAGATATATCATTTTACATATAATAAGGTTAAACTTTACAAAATGTTTACGGGCAAAAATAATGAGTTTTTGGCAAAAAACATCATTTTCTAAATTTGAATAAATTTAATTTTGAAAAAAAATATCGTACCATATCTATAATATCATATAAAATTAATTTAATATTTAGACAAAAATATTATTTATTAATTAATTTAATATGTAAATATTTTTTTTACAAAATTTTTTAATTTTTACTAATTTTTCTTTTTTTTGTCAAAAACCCATTATTTTTTACCGTAAGCAATTTGAAACGATTTAACTCCAAGTTACTTAATTCAATGTAAGATTTCAAAATTTTAGCAATTCTGCGCATTTAATAGAAACACTGTAGTTAAGTAAGTGCACTATTTTTAATATCTATTATAATTTTTTTTTTACTTATTTACACTGTTAGCAACAAATAAATATGTAATCTAAAATTCTGCTTATAATTCATTGAGCATCTATTCCAATAGACTTAATTACTTTTGAATTAATATTAACAAAAACGACTGGATGACTGAAACTAAAGTTAACTACGACTGAAACTGGATTAAATCTGCTCTAAAATTGATTTAAATCTGTTTTAGGGCTGAATCTTGATTTAAAGCCGTTCTTTACCTTTATTTTAGACATCTTTTAATGAAGTGATTTAATAAAGTTTCTCAGAAAATGCTTTTAGCATTTCAGCTTTCTTTTTTTTTTTTAATTTTACTGTTCAATATATATAAAGAGTGCTAGTTTATATCAGATCTTTTTTCAAAAGTATGTTTTTGAATTTTCAAAACAATTTTAAACTTATGTTTTTTTTATCATTTTTCGCGTTTATACTTTTACAAATTAAACCAAGTTGAATTTTTTTAAAAATTTGTTAAAAACAAAGATTGAATTAATGAATTTTTGCTTAAATACCAAAATTTAGGATAACACGATTAACTGGAAAAATTAATAGTAATAAAAATTAACATAAAGCAAAAATACAAGTTTTAAGAATTAAGAAAAGAGGGATTTTTTTTTTTAATTTTTAACAGCTTTTAAGTGTCTTAAAGAAATAAAATTCATTTATTATGATTGATTGTATGATGAATGATAATTTTTTTATATTGAATGAAATGTTTTATTAATAAATGATTTAAAATAATATGAGACACTGGGGCTTTTTTAATTCAAATGGAAAAATATTCCATAAAAGCTACTTATAACTTTTTTAAATATTAAATCTCAAATCTATTAAAAACTAGATTCTTCATGTTCATAAAGCTGAAAAATTCAAGTCTATTGAATTTAATACTGCTTAAGAAAAAGTTTTCTTTAAATGAGGCAGAAAATAAAAAAAGCGAACACCAGTTTTTAAGTAAATCAGCAGACTGATTAGCACTGTGTTTATTAAATTCAGTAGTAAAACTTAAGTATTAAAATGTTTTAATAAACGAAAAAAATTGAGATAATTTAATGGTATTAGAATTTGATGGCTTAAAGTTTTGAAGTTTTTATAATTGATCTTTCAATCAAAAAGCAATGTATGGTTTTTGAATAGAAAAAATTTAAATTCAAAATTGATAAAAATAAAACAAAGGAGTCGCTTTATGTTAAACGGTTTATGGATTTTCAATTTCTTCTTTTTCTAAATTGAGACATTTCAGCTGATCAACGTGTCTTTTTAATCAAAAAAGTAAATTTTTTACCATTCTTCATTTTAACGATAAAATATTTGAAATATTTTATCGCTCAGTTTAACCTGTTCTTTTAAATTTCTCTACCTTTTATTAAGATCTGATAAGGAGATATTGATAGAAACTCTAATTTACTTTAGTTGTAAATTTACCGTATGACCACGTTCGATTATGGTGCACACAAACTAAGGCATGCTTTTGGAAAATATACCAAAGCACACCACGTCCAAGCTATAACATTTTTAATTATGAACGCATGGTCTAATAGCTTAACCACGGTTTTAA
The DNA here is from genome assembly GCA_025491095.1 of Brachionus asplanchnoidis. Taxonomy (NCBI): domain Eukaryota; kingdom Metazoa; phylum Rotifera; class Eurotatoria; order Ploima; family Brachionidae; genus Brachionus; species Brachionus asplanchnoidis. The sequence continues at coordinate 4,530,174 of JAILYF010000006.1, forward strand.
GTCCACATCAAACTCAGAAACTCTTAAATTAATGCGTTATCAAAGAAACAAAAAATAAAATTTAAACATCTTTTTTAAATGTTTTTATTAGTTAAATAAATAAAAGTTTTGTAAAATATTTTTATTTAAATTGTATCAAGTAAATGAAATTATTTGTAAGTAAATTTTTTGAATCATTAAGCCTTTTTCAAGCATTATTTAAACTACAGACGGCTGATATTAATAAAATTTATCATTTTCAAAGATTTTAAATTAAAATTTTCAACAAGTTCAAGAACCGATACGATACCTTCAAGTCCAGTCAACAATCATGAACAAGAACATTCATTTATAAAAAATCGGATTAAAAAGGAAAAGAATTTTGAGTTACCTTAATTGTGGTCTTTGTGAAGCTTGATTGGTCTGGATGATTTGCTTGATTGGACTGGTTGATTTGCTCGATTGGTCTGGTTGATTTGCTTGATTGGATCGGTCTAAAAGTCGAACGTAGAAAAAAAAAAAAGAGAAGAAAGAAAAAAAAAAGAAAAAGATTAATTTAAAATTCAAAATGCAATGGTGATGTAGTATATGTAGTATATGAAAGTACGAAGTAGTATATGAATGTTTTTTTTTTTTTTTTTTTTTTTTATTATTGTTATTATTAAATACCACAGTTACCATAGATGGGATCCTATTGTTTCCCATCTTAGCAAGTCTAGCTTGTTAGCTTGTTGTAACTTATATTTTTATTATTTATTAATATTTGACCTAAAAATTTAAATAGTTTTTTCTTATAGCAGTAATTTTTTATGTGTAAAGTGCAAGGAGCTACCATAGGTGACCTCCTAGTAGGCCACCTCCGCAAGCTAGTCTTGCTGTAGCTTATATTTATTATTATTATTTTATTAACAAAAAGCATAATTATATTTTATATTTATTTTCTAACACTAGAAGATCCTATTTTTGACCATTAAGACCTAAGAAGTCTAAACAAAAATTTTCATGATATTTAATAAGTATATTTTATTTGTTTTTTTTTATTGTATATTTATAATTCATGTTATTATCAAAATAAAATTTATAAATTAATTCAAACAGCTTTAAAATTGCTGAATCTTAGGAAAAAAATGAGTACAAAATAGACACAAATGTTAGCATGATGTAAGAGCCAAAAATTTGTCCCGTATATTATATTAGCTGATGTTTAATGTACCAACTTAAGCCAGCTTTTGCAGAAAATTCCAAAATTCGATAACGTTAAATGTACGAAAATTACTTTACAAAAACTAACTTAAGTTAGAACATTAAATGTTCCAATTGATAAAATTAAGAAACAAATTGGAGCCTCTTAGAAAAAGTAATAACGCATTTTGATTTTTGTTCCTTTTTTTGTTTCTAAAACTTTCAACGCCAATAAATTTCACCGAGATATCGATAATAAATTTTTCAATAAAAATCAAATTAATTCCTGCAGTGAAATTTTTTTTATTTTTTTATTTAAAGTTAAAAAAATTAAAAAGCTACGAAGGTAAAATAAACCCTCAAGATTAAATTTTCGATTTAATCGTATTATTTTTAAATTTAAGAGCAAAATTTTTGTTCATTCAAATAAAAGTATTAAACAATTATTCTGGAGAAAATTTTTTTTTTTTTAATTTTGAATAACAAATAAATTCGTTTCTATTTAAAAAAAAAAACAAAATAAGTTGTCATGGAATTGCAGGGCACTTAAACGTCAGATTCTAAAAATTCCCAAAAATATGGCAATTCGAGTAAAATATAATGTATACAGATTTTCTTTTTTTCTCCTATTGATAACAAGTGTTTTTCAATTATTTCTAATACTCAAATACAGAGGGATAATTGAAGAAAAAAATGGGCATCTAGACATGAACAGGCGATTTTTGAAAAAACTGAAAATACAGCAATTTGAACTAGATACCAATCACTTTTACAATTTGTCCCATGTTATAATACCTTTTCATATAAAACAATACAATATCCTGGTCAGCAATATTAAAAAATGGTCCCAATATGCACCATGTTTTAAAAAAGATTTCTTCAATCAAAAATCTCCAAAATTAATATTTTTCGTAGGCTACTCAAATGAAACAAGTGTAAAGCACCTTCACTATAAATTAAGCGATTTGATCCCATATTTTCGCTGCTTTTCAAACAGATATACATTAGACATTGTAAAATTTAAACTTGGCGAAAAGCAAGATAAACATGTTCTTGGTGCCAGACTGATGTTCGAGCATATGCTAAGTAGAAATAATTATTTATTTAAAGATTGTGCTTATGTGTTCTATATGGAGCCAGATTGTAGACCCATAAGATCAGGATGGATTGATGCCTTGCAGAGAGAGATTGGATGGAGCGCTTTTTGGATGAAGGGAGCCATGTTTCGTGGAAAGTTCGAAAATAAAATAAATAAATACCTGCCTAATAAATATCACATAAATGGAAACGCAATTTACAATATTGGTGACAAAAAATTTGTAAATTTTTATTTCAAAACTTTAAGACCTTACATAAAACGACATGGAGATAGCATTACTGCTTATGATACCGACTTTTCTGAGTTTTTGTTTGACGTGAATAACTTTGATTACGTTAAAATGATTATTCACAAATTTGCATTTACGGAAGCTATTCAAAATTTATGGTTGTTAAATTACAGTATGGCAGAGGTGCGTAAAAAATTTCCTCAGACGTACATTATTCATGGTGGAAATCCGATAGGATTTTGATAATATGCTAACAGTGTTTTTGTTGTGATGATTTTATAAAATAAAAAACAAAATAGGCCCAAAAGATTTATTAGTTCGCAGTTTTTTTGATTAAATTGGATTTTCTTTTTACCTAATGACTTTTAATTATTAGATAAAAAAAATTAGAAAAATTTTTAGATTTTTTGATTATTTATTTTTAATCAAGTTATTCTATTTTGACTTGTAGAGAATATTTTTATTAGTAATAAAAATTTAGTTATTAGTTAAGTAAGTGATAAAAAATAAAATTAATTAATTTTAAAATAATGACATATTAAAATGGTTCAAATTTCTTCGCTGAAAAATCACATGTGACAATAGCATATGGAACATAAACATAGAACCATAAGAATATGCTTAAAAATGGTCTTAAAATGTATTATTTGCTTTTCTATTTGGATAACAATTTCAGCTTTGGAAAAATTCATACTCTTAGCGCTAGTGCTATTATATAATTTTGGATCTATCTAATTTTAACACTATTTTTTTCATAAATTTTCAAAACTGTTCAAAACAAAAAAAAAACTTCAAAAATCAAAAAGCAAAAAATTTTTTTATATCCACTGCCACTAAATATTTTAGATAATTAAATAAATTTTTTTTATATATAATTATATAAAAACTATTTAGTAGTAGTAGTAGTTTTGACTGTAGTTTTGACTATAAAATTTGAATAAATTATTTTACAAATTAATTAAATTTTTTATCACCTCAAAAAATTTTCTCTTTTAATTAATTAATCTTTTTTTATTTTAAAATTTTTTCTTTGTGGGTAAAAGTTTTTGATTTATGGGTGACAGTTTTTTTTTTGTGGGCACTAGGTAGACCCAAAATAATGTCATATCAGTCTTTGGAGAGCAAATTATTTTATAGTTATTTTATGAAATTTTATTTCAAAGAAACATAAGTGAATAAAAAAATAGATTTAATGATTCAATTGGCAATATTGATTATCAGTACATAGAGCAGTTTTCCAATTTTATTATTTTTCAGCTTATCGTTTATTTTCTAGAAAATTTTCATTTTTTAATATCAAATTCAGATATATTTCAGAGATCAGAAAATAATTCTAATATTATGGTTTCCAATTGCTGGTCTAGATTTTAGATCATTAAATCATTTTTTTACTTATTCATTCAGTTTCTTTTAGCATGATAATATCACCTGAGAAAAATAAAATAAAACAGTGTTTTATTATTGTTATCATGCAGCACAATAATTATGTATGTAAGTGTTCTCGGACCATGAAGAATTGTACACCTTGCACCAATAACTTCAATCTGTACTTAGTTTCAACTTTCTATTTCAAAGTTTTGCTAATTCTGTAAAAAAAAAAGAAAAAAAATACAATAAGTCCTTTAAATTTTTTACTTAGAAGCGTTGTTGCATTCTGAAAAAATTCTGCAAATTTAACAGAAATTTAATTTCTGCATACTTAAGCATATAAAATTTTACAAAATTTGATTAGCAGACTTTTAAAATTGAAGAAGAATTGTTTTTTTGCATTATGTTACATTCGCAGGACCAACTTTTTACTCAAAGAAAAGACAAATAAAATTTTTAGCATTTTGTTCTGTTTTTTGTACTGAATTTTATAAAATTCTGCTCCTAAATGTTCTTTTGTTTGTATTTGATTTGGAATTTCTGGTTCTATGGTGTTATTTTTTATTTTATTTATATTATAACAAGGAATAATCTTTTCAGCTTTGATTGAAAGCCACATTATTTATTTTTAAGCTGATAAATTTGGTCCATAAATTAAATAAGACAGTAAAGGCTTTAGAGATGGTCAAGGAGAAAGAATTTATTGGTATTTATTTATTTATTATTAATTAAATAAAAAATAAAATATTAAAAATTATATTATATTAAATATTAACTTTAAATTTTATGACAGAAAAATCATTGATCAAAAGGGAATTGATATAAAAAATCAGAAATTATCAAGCTATTGTATTCCCCTCTTTAAGGATATTTAGCTTTTAATTTGTTATTCTTTAGTTTTTACATACAATAAATAAAATTTTTAAAATTTTCTATACCTTTCATTATCTATCTATTGCTTAAAATTTTTAATGCTAAAATTATTAGTCTTAATTTAATTTTGGCCAATTTTTTAATTAATTTTTATTAGTAAATCTTTTTAAAATGATTAATACATGACAAAATTTTATTTGAAATACAAATGATGCATTTATTGTCTTTCAGAAAGAAACAAAAGAAAAATAAATTCATTATTATGATAACCAATCTCAAATCCAATAAAAATGTCTTGGTTTAAATAAGTGAATAAGCGAAAGGATCTGAAATTAAAGAAGAGGTAGTAGAAAGTTATTTATTTTTCAAATTAAATTTAGTCTTGAAAAATAAAGATCAAATTCATTTAAAATATTTGATTGACAAAAAATATTTAATATAAATTTAATTAATTACGTAAAATTGGAAACCATTTTAAATAGGCAACAATTATCTAATTATTAATTTATTTTATTTAAGTGGCATAATCATTATTTGATTTAAAGGAATAATTTCCGAAATATTACAATTATTACAATTTAACTTCACTTAAATTTAGGTAATTTTATAGAAAATCCCTGTATGAAAGGAATTTAATATTTTTGTTAGGATATTAATTTGTTTTATTTTTTTTTATTGAATAAATAGATAAATAAAAAAATACGAAAATTTTATTACTAATAATAAATTTTAATTTAAATTGATTATCATCTTGTTTTTTAGATTAAATTTACTCATCAAAATTCCTAAATAAAATTTCATTTTTTGTTTTCAATAATTCAAAAATAATGAACCTATTTTCAGATAATGCCTTTAAATATTTTTGTAACAGGAACCTATCTTCAGCAAAAAAAGAAATATTTTTGAAAATACAATTTTAATTTAAGATATTTTCTGATTTTCTTTCAGTTAGAGTGCTATTCATTTTGACTAAATATTGATTTTAGATATTATTAGCCATTAAATAAGCTGGTCTTTTTTTATAAAAACGTCATTTCTCTTAAAAAGGGATTCTTGAGGAAATGAAAATGAAAACATAAACCAGAAGCATAACAGAACACAAGAATTCTTACAAATTTCATATCCTAATGAGCTAATAAATTAGCTTTTCTATCGAAAAATCTTGAATCTTGACTTCCGCAATCAAGAAAAGTTGTTTTGATAATTGTTGAAAAAATTCGAAATAATTTAATTTTAATGAATAAAATAATTTCTTGTTTCTTTGATCATTTAAGAAAATAACTCAGTCTAACTAAAACAGAATTTTTTTTAATATGGAACGCAATTTAAAAAAAAATAATTATTCAACATATGTTTTATTGATATTTAGTCTGAGATCTTATCTTTAAGCCATTTTTTTAAATTCAAGCAAGTTTTAGTTCTAACTAGACGATCTTTTTTATCACTTTGATATTTTATGTTTATTCAAGTGCTTTTGACTTAATTTACAAAAAATTAAATATCTAGTATAGGTAGAAGCTTAATAATGATTAAATTTTTTCTAAGTGAACATAAATTCTAATGGCTTTTAAAAATTTAATAAAACAAAAATAACAATTTTCTAATTAATTAAATTATTAAATAGCTGAAAAGGCTCTCAAGGTATTAAATAAGCTTTGTTAAGTGCTCAGTCTTTTGAGAAATTTTCGACAAAAAAAAGCAGCTCTATTGAGATTTTTCTAATTATTTGTTTGGCTGAAGAAGTCTGTTCCTTTTAAAATTTTATTAGTAGACATTATTAGAGATAAGAGAGGAAAAATCATGGGAAGGCTACCAAGCAAAAGAAGATTTAAAAAAAAATATCTTGATAAGCAAAAATAATTTAAATAAATAAAATCTAGTGTATTTTCTAAACCCCGATTTGACCGAAATACAAAGTCTATCTTTGGCAAAAGTTAATTTATTTTTTGCTCTAGATGAGTTGGGAAAATTGGATTAAAATTCACGTTAAATATTAACGTAAGGATATGCTCTGTTAAATTCAAAAGGCGGAAATAATTTTTTTTTAATCAAGTAATTAGGAAAATGTGTATAGCAAGTTCGATTTTTAATCTTTGAATGAAATGGTTTTGCCAAGTAAAAATTGTAATTGCTTGCCAAATATTTGGTTTATCGATTTTTGTTTAGAAATTCGATTAAAATAACTTCAGAGCTAAACAAAAAAAATCATTAAAAAAGATAATTTATTTTTTTTTTTATTTAATGTGATTTAAAAAAAGAAAAAGTAATGAATAATTTGCTAATTATTTCAAAGTTACTTATTTAAATTGAAAATCGTTTGTTCAGCTCAATTGATGTGAATCCATAAATCGTGCTTTGATCATATATTTTTTTTTTATTTCAACACAATAGAAATCATTTCTCCTAATGATGGCTGATCATTTTTTAAATTAAACTCATATTTAAAAGCGAGTTTTTCTCATATATATTTGAATTTTTTTTCAATTTTTAATTTATGGAAAAATGTCAAAATGATTAGTGATCTTATTTTGGCTCAAAATCACTCTAAACTTGAATTCAGCTTGAAAAAGTGGATTGGAGTTGTATTGTGGCACATATTGAAGTTGAACAGTTTTAAATGAGCAAGATTTAGCTTTAATAATTTTTATTTGAATATCTATTTTGAAAAAATTTTAAAGGTGAATTTAATCTCAAAGAAAATATTAAGAGACTTTTCATGACGAAAGATTTTTTTTTCTCAAATTTTACCACGAATCTTAATTTTCTTTAATAATTCTAAATTATCAAGCGGATAGATATTCTTTCCTTGGTAACAGTTAATTCAAATTTGTTTTTATTTTTTTTTTTCAATGCTAGCCAAAATTTTATTGTACCATGGAAACTCCAAAGTCAAATTTTTTTTATTCAAGTTTATTTTTAAGATAAAATTTACAATTTTTCAAATTTTATCACAATGCTAAGTGAATAGACTCTTAAATTTTTGAAATATTTTTCTCGTTGAAAATTTTTCAAATTATCAAAAAAGCTTACTAGAGTTTAATTTAGGCTCATTTTTTGAACAAAATCTATTCAGCTAAGACTTAAAAGAATTCTTTTTTGTTAAGTTCTTAAATTATCAAATTTTTATAATTGCTTTTAATATTTACTCGGAGAAATCCAGGTTCTTAAGAATTCGATCAATATTGAATAAACATTTTTTGGTGACGGCTCACATTTAAAGCAAAAGCAAATTTATTTTGAATGTTGTGCTCGTTTCTAGACAAAAAATATCATTCAGAATTTCAGAATATTAAATTAGAAAAAAAATAGATATTTTTTTTTCGAAATCATTCAAATTGTCTTGAGTTCAATTAACTGGAGGCGAGTTGGTTACAATTATTTAGAATTTTTGACAATTATTATCAGGTGTCAACAAAAAAATATTCAAAAATAAGTCTCGTAAGAATGACGTATATATGGATTTTTAGATATTGTATATGACGTATTACTCATTCCTACACAGCTTCCTTCTAGATTAAATGAAATTAGTTCGCAATTGTCTTTTTTTAATAATTTCTCTTTTGAGATTCATGACAAAAATGATGAAAAATAAATAAATTCTTTTAATAGAATGATTTTTTTTAAATAAAAAAAGGGTCAATTAAATAATGAAATTTTAAAATTAATTAGGATTTAAATAAAAAATGCAATACAAAAAGAAGAGATTTTTAATCGAATGAAGGTAAATGCTGCCAGTCAACTGCCTAGTAGATGAAATAGATATGCTAATAACATTTTAATTGGGGAAATATTCCAAGGATCAATTTTAGCTCTTTATCATAAAATATTTTAAAACTAGCTGTTAAATATTTCATAATTTTACATTACGGCGAAGCATGCTTATAATTAAAATGTTCTTTTTCCAAAAATCAATCATTTTTTTAGTATTGAATATTCTTAGGCCTGTAAAATTAATTTTAGATCAAAAGAACGCCAAAAAACTTTTACGATTTAGTTTATTTTTCGTTCAAAAGAAATACCATTGCTTTATCCAGGTTTTTTATTTGAGTTCTAAGAGTAAAATTTTTTTGGTTTTGTTTAAGTAAAGCTTTTTCATAATTTCCAAATTTTATAATTTTAAAACTTTGGTTACCTTAATAACCATCTTTTTTTAAATCAAAAAGGTACAGTTAAACAAATAACTCTTATGGTATATTTTTTTTATTTTTAAGCTAAATTGGAAGCGAAAAAATTAATTTTTTTTTTTATAAAATTTATTTTAAATGGAAATCAAAATAAAAAAAACAGGTGCAAATGATTCCGGATTATTTTTTAGTACCAAAATAAAATGCATAGACCAAGTATCAAGTGTTTTACATGCAATGCTTAGGGTAGCATTTATTTATCTATTAATTAATTTTTTTTTAATTTATATTTTTAAAAAAAGGTGTGATAGATTCAGAAAGAAATTTTCTTATTTTAAGCTTGAGTCTCTATATCAATTTCAGAAAAACATAACCGGAAGGATATTTCCAGAGTAGAGACCAAATTAAGCTAGGTTTAAATTTAAATTCTAAAAAGAATTATAATTTATTGACGCAACATTAACAAAATATGCCAATGAAAAAATTATTTATGAATTTTTCAAAACTTCAATGTCGTCAAATCCTGCTATTTCAAATGTGTAGGTGTTAGTATAAATGAAAAAAAAAAAAGAGAACTAATTATAAATGCTTTAAGTTAAATGGGGATTTATTTCTTCAATTTTTACTTGCTAAGTTTGGATGAACAAAATTTTAATATACTTAACTAATAATTAAATTTCGACATGACGCAAACAAAATCTGAGAAAAAATCTTTTTTTTTTTTAAACTAAAAAAAAAGGCGTTTATCAGAAATATTGAATATCCTATTGGAATAAAATAAATTATCTTCATAGGTTTATGTCGCATTCAACATGTTCATGAGAATCCAAAAAATTCAATTTTTTTTTCTCATTTAACATTTTAGTTACTTTGGCGGAAATGCATGTTTCAGGTAATTGGAATTTTGACTTAAGAGGCGACTTTTGCCAAATTAGACAAAGTTTGTTTAGATTTTAATTATTTTTAAGAATTTTTTGGAAAAGACTCGAATCCTTAAGTCACTGTTTTTCGCTTCAGGTAGCACATCTTTAATTATAAACATGAACATGCCTTTCTTCAAAGCTTCTAGCTCTCACTCAATTATTGGATATAGTGATTACTCATTAAATATACATCTACAATTTAATGTGCCAAAGGTTTTTAATGAAATTAATGATAGATTAGGTGAATGCTTAATTAGAAAGATAAGGTGAAGCAAAAAGCATCTAAAAGGAATTTTTCTATAAATATGCATGGATTCATAATCGATCGAAATTTCGTTTCTAGATATGACATTTTTTAACTAATAATTAAATCATTAATTCCCCAATGCAAAATTCTCTATAGATTACTCAATCACTCATTTTTTATTTTACATCTTCCGAATTCTAGCATGATTTTTTAATTCTTTCATACTCAAACAAAACTTTAAATTTATTCTAATATTTTTTTTTACCTGAAATCGAATCAACAGTATTTTAATGAGTAATATTCAGACTAGACTGAAGTTAGTTTAAAAATTTAATTACTTTTTAAAATTTTAAAACTAGATGTAATTTTATTTAGTGTTGTTTTTTTTAGTTTATTTTTGGACAAACTGGAGTTAATGACCAAAATTTGATGATAATGAACTTTATTTTTGAAAAAAAAAATGTTTTTAATTATTTTTTATTTTAAAATTTATTGCTAAATTTAATTTTTTTGTTTGTATAATACTTGAAAAATGTGTGCATGCAGAATTAGGCATAACACTTGGTTTGCTCAATATGAAAAATTGTGTCTGCATTAAAATTAATTTAAATCTTTATTTTCAATAATTTTTTGATATGATCATATACTTCAAATTGCCTGATTTTTTTTTTAATTTTGGCAAAATTTTAATTTGATTTTGAAAAAAAAAAGATTTTTTTTCTTGAAAAAAATTTACATCAATTGATTTTTTTCGTATTTCGTAATTCGAATGCATTCAAATAAATTATGATTATTCTTGCAATTGAGAGAAATGTCAAAAAAATTTCTTTTCAAAGATTAGAAAAAGAATACTTTTGATTATTTTAAAATATTGTTTCAACAACAAAAAAAAAGAAAAAAGTTTCTGTCAGTTCATAGAGAAAATAAATTCAATTGAGCCTAGGATTCAAAATGGTTATCTTCCAATTAAGAAAAAAAAGTCTTAACACATTTTTTTCTCATACGAGATTATTTATTTTTAGAAATACAAACTATTTTAAAAACAGGTTTTATTTTCAAGTCAACATTGCGGGGCGAACACGGACTACACAGGTATTTACATGCGGATTTTTTGGCAACTAAGCCAGAGACCTGGATGGATCTAGGTGCGCCGATATAAATTAATCCTCCAAAAAATAAAAATTATCTTTTCAAAAAAAAAATCAGCACCAGGAGTTCATCATTTTTATCTATGCATAATTTTAATTAAACATTTAAAATCAAATTTTTTTACGAAACAATATTCTTAGCCACATTAAACTTTTCTCGTAATCATGTGTTCAAATTCAGAGCCAACAATTAGAAACTTGATATTAAGAGAAAGAGAGAGAGAAAGTGTGTGTGTGTGTGAGTGTGTGCCTGTGGAAAAAGCAAGAGACTTAAAAGTCTAGTTTATTCGCCCATGTGCATGTATACCCAGGACATATTAAATTTGGTTTATATTGGCTTAAAAGTGACTATCAAAAGCATGATAGAGAAATAAACACCATCAAAACGCCTTATTTGTTTCATCTAAACTTAGTGCAATTTTCTTATTTTTTTTCTTTTTCATATTTACTTTAAACTTATTGCGTATTAATTTTCAATGCAAAAATTTAACAAATTTCTTCAAAAAATTTTTAACTAAGACTAATGTTAAACCAATTTAAGATGATGATCACATTTATGCATGAAGTCGACAGATTTTAAAATTTGAAAAAAAATTTTTTTTTCTTAATTTAAATTTTGAGAAAAATTTTTTTTTACTTAATTTAAATTTTGAAAGAAATTTTTTTTTTCTTAATTTAAATTTTAAGAAAAATTTTTTTTTCCCTATTTAAATTTTGAGGAAAAAAATTTTTTTACCTATTTAAATTTTGAAAGAAAATTTTTTTTTTATCTAAATTTTGAGAAAAAAAATTTTTTTTCCCTATTTAAATTTTTAGAAAAAGATTTTTTTTTTCTTTTTTCCATGAGTGATTTTTCATTCAGAGCCCATCGGATTCGGGGTTCGAAGAGTTAAATATTTTTTAATTTAAAAAAAATGGTGAACATTACAGAGAGAAAAAATAGAAAATTTATCTAAAGTTGGTCAAATATTTTACTGTCATCTATTTTATCTAATCTTTAATTTCAAAATTTTCTAGTTGCATAACGATGTTACATGAAAAATTCGCTAGCTAACCTGTTTTAGGCCTGACATTGGAAAATGTGCAAGATCTTTGGATAATGTGTGGCAAATATTTGCTCAGCAGTAATTCAATATTTATTGACTAGGCTCTAGAATCAAATAGATTAGAATTTAAACCCGTCCTATTGAGAGTGATACCTACGAGTTCAAAATTCGCTGCACACCTTTAACCAAACGCCGCTCTCCAAGTCCTTGGCTTATGCAATCTTTGCCAATCTTTCCTAATTTCTCAATGACATGCAATTTAAAAACTTAATAAAAATCGAAACAAAAAAATAATTTTTTTTTTTATTTTTCAAAAAAAAATAAGTTATTTTCAATTTAGATAAAATGATCAAAAACAATGATGATCAAGAGTCTAGCGTGATCGAGAGCGTGTCAAGTGAGAGTGGAGTTGAGCCGCGCTACGGTGTGCTCAATTGGGACCAAGTGAACAAACTGGACACATTGCTGAGTGAAACCATACCGATTCACGGTAGAGGAAACTATCCGACCCTCCAAGTCAAACTAAAGGACTTCATTCGCACACTCAACAAAAATTTGCTGGACAAAAGAATCAACCTTAAGGACATGCGGATAAATGGTGGCGTGGCCAGCTTTGTTCTTGCCCAAGACAATCTGTTCGAGTATTCGGACATAGACATCATATTCAGTTGCGATCTGCTGAATTTGGTCGGCGACACCGACACCCAGCTAAGTCCGGACCTGAGGTTCTCCAACATCTGTGATCTGATCAAGGAAACTGTTTTTGACTGTCTCAACGAGTACATACCTGCGGGCGACTGTTCGGCCTACAAAGAAAAGCTCACTTGGATGAATCTGAAAGAGGCGTATGTGAAAAAAATGGTCAAAGTGTATGAGCCGAATTCGGCGTGTGTGCCCAGTCAAAATTGTGCGGAGTCACGCGAATCTTGCCAATCGCTGTCCCGCTGGTCCCTAATCTCCCTGTTCAACCACCAAGGCCAGAACATTGAGCTCAAGTTTGTGGACAAGATGAAGCGTCAATTCCAGTTCAGTGTGGACGCATTTCAGATCCACTTGAACTCGCTGCTGAAGTACTACGATTGCCAAGAGTGCTCGGGCGCGTCCATGAGCCAAAATGTGTTTCCGAGTGTGCGCGCCGAGTCCCTGTACGGCAATTTTGGCCAGGCCAAGCACCATCTGGACCACAAGTTGATAGCCACCAGGCGGCCTGAGGAAATAGTTGGCGGTGGCCTTCTCAAGTACTGCAATTTGCTCATACGCGGCTTCAAGCCAGAGTGCGAAGCAAGCAAGATGAACTCGCTGGAAAAGTACATGTGCTCAAGGTTTTTCATTGACTTCAGTGACATCAAGGAACAGGAGCACAAATTGAGCTCCTATCTTGACTCCCACTTTCAAAACGATTCCAAAATGTGCATTGTCTATCTGAAGCAACTCTTCCAAGTGGTCAACACGAGCACTGTTTGTCTGATGGGCCACGAACGAAAGCAAACTCTGAATCTCATCGAGCAGCTGGAAAGGAAATTTAGCAGCGCCGAGTTCTATCTGAATGACGAAGATGATGGCAAGATGTTCAGCAGCAGTAGCTCAGAAGTGGACTCGACAGAGGGCTGTGCCAGGCGACCAAACAAGGCCAGAAACAAGGGCCCCAATGACAACAATCAGAGCAAAAAGAGTTTCAATCAAAATAGGAAAAATTACCAACAAGCTCAGGACAACAGACGCCTTTATTCCCACGAGAGCCAAAATTTTTTCTACAACCCATACGGATTTTACCCGGGACACTTTTCTTTCAGCTACATGCCCGATGTGGTCCGAGTGGAAATGGAAGAAGAGGACACATTCAATAAACTCACTGCTTCATCTTCCACCATTTCTTCTTCTCTTTCCTCTGCATCCACTTCGGCCTCTCCATCGCCGCCACCCTATCAGCCCTTTCTCATACCCATACCTGTTGCCGAGGACAAAAAGCTGACTAGCTCGAGCTCAGTGTGCTCGTTCAGCTCCACATCATCATCTTCATCCATAGTTTCGTCCCTGGAGCCTTCACCGTCGCCATCGCCACCTTTGATCAGCTTCCAAGATGAGAATGAAAGTGACAAATCGAACGACAAAAGACCCACAAACAAGACCAGAGAGTCGCGTACCTTTTGCTGTAAATTGTCAGCCTCGTCCAACACAACACCCTACATAGAAGTGTTCGAGAACTTTTTTTGTCCGCCTGTGCTGCCCATTTACTACGACTCGGTGTACATTAATCAGCATCAGCAAGCGCCTGTGACCAAGCATCACTTCTATTCGGCGCCAAATGTCATTACTCGAGTCATGCCATCTAATTACTGATCAATTTTTTTTTCAAAAGTTTTTAGTCCTTTTTTTTTTAATTGGGAAACAAAGCAAAAAACTTTTTTAAAACAATTATCTGATATTTTTTTCTACTTCTTTTAATGTTAATTGTAAATTTTTCTTTATACTTTTTTTTTTTTTTTTTTGTGGCAAAAGTGAATCTTCCAAGGTAGAGAAAAAATTTTTAAAAACTTTTTTTTTTTTTTTAACTTTTATTCAAAAAATGTAAAATAAAGCAAAAAAAATTCTAAGCAACAAAACAAAAAAAAGAGTTCTTAAAGCAATAATTTGGAAGTATTTTGAGTTAACAAACGAGTGATAGTGATTAGACATGACTTGGTGATGCTGGTGGAGAAGCGAAGTATTTTTAGTGATGGCACAAAATTCAAACAAAACCAAAAATTTAACTTATAATTTTTTCCAAAGCCAAAGACTGGTTTTTACATGAATTTTGTAGTTTTTTTTTTTCTATTCATTTTTATTTTTCTTCATTCTGAAAACTGTTTGTCTGTCAAACCATTTTTGTTATCATATCAAGGCAGCGCTGACTTCGAAACGAGCTAGGAATGTAATTTTTTTTCGAGTGTTTTTTTTTTAAAAAAAAAATGGTAAAAGCAAAGCTTAAGATAAAAAATTGATATACTGTTAGATGTATAGATTTTTAGTATGATTTAAGCCGATGCTTTTCGGTGTTCCTAGCTTGTTTCGTGTTTATGATTAATAATTGTCTTTTGTAAGACTTTTTACGGCTGGTTTGAAATTTGGCCAAGCAAAACATTTTATCTCATTCTTAACTTAAATTGTAAATACTTTTTAGAGCACTTTTCTATTATTTGTTCACAAACAACAAAAAAAGCTATAGCACACAAAACAAAAAAACATTAGACTTGACTTTTTTTAATTTGACTATAAAGAAATTTTAATTTTTTTAAAAACTTAATAAAAAAATTAATAATAAAGTCTTAGATAAATTTTGGATTTTTTATTTTTGCACTCGAAATTTAATGGAAACTGTAATTTAAATTTTATTTTAAATAAAAACTTAAATTCTAATAATAGATAAATGATTTTTTTTCGACGTAAAGATTATGCAGTTTAAAAGATGCATTTAAATTCAATAGAAAATTATATTTTCTTATAAATAGAAAAATGTGATGATCTTTTTTGAAATTAAATTCACATGATCATTTAGTTTAAAGATCATTAATTTCTCCAAATAGGAATGTTAATTATCCTCAAATGTAATTTCTTTAAGCATTTACTTGTTTTTGTTCACTCTTTTGATTCAATCTAATTTTATTTAGCAGATCATTTTATAGTCAATTTTGCTAAAATAAAGTGCTCAAAAATAAAAATTATAAATTCTTAATTTGATAAATATTTAATTTAAAAAAAAAATTTTCGACTAATCACAATTTTTTGCCGAGAAATGGAGTATTTTTAACTTTCTAAATAAATATTTACTCTAATATGATCCAAATATCGAAAAAAGGCATGAAAACTTTTTTTAAGAATCGAATTTATTTATATTTAAAAAAAATTAGAATAAAAATCATATAAAGAATAAAAAGCTTGCTGTTAGTGGATTTCCTCGATTTTCAGTCACCAAGCAATCATAATCTGATTCAAAATCGTTAACCAACACTATGAATTACTGAGATTTCATTCCATTTTCGATAATTCAATCAAAATTAATTTTAAAATTTACAAAAATTATTCATATCCTTGAAAAATCTTAAATATTCAAAATTTTTAAAATTGCAATTATCTTTTCTCTTTAATTATTTTTTCTTTTCTTTTGAAATGTGTTCCATAAATATGCTTTTCTTACAAATTTTCTCTATGATATTAATTTACTAATTTATTTGAGATATTTAAAAAATAATCAAAAAATATTTTTAGCAAATTTAAAGGATCTGATTAAGCAATTTTAAATTGTTAAATGTTTTCTCGATAAAAATTATTGAAATTTAGACAGTAATCCACAAAAGTTGCATACTCTAGTGTATAAGCAGAATAAGAGTTTGATAAATCATTTATAATCATTTTTTGTGCAGTCTAACATCTGATTTTCTTTACCAGATTTTTTTACCATCTGATTTTGCTATTTCTTTATTTTTCCAATTTTAATTTTTAAAGGAAATCACATTAAGATCCCTCGGGGCTTCAAATTTATTGAATTATTTAGCATTAAAGCTAGATGCTTAAATCTTTGGAATTATTATTTAAAATTTTTTAATAATAAATTTAAATTTATTTAAAAAAAACAATGAGGTAAAATATGGTATTTTATTACTTTTCAATAATTTTAAATTTCTTTGTCCAAGGGATTAAAACCCAAGGGTCAAAAATATGTAAATTTAAAATTTAAATTTTCAAGGCATTTAAGTTCGATATTCAAGTTTGATTGAAATTCAATCAATATATTTTAATTTGTATATTATTTAAATATTTTATTTAAATTTCTTGATTTTCACATTAAATTTATGTTAGCAGTATAATTTCTATAACTTTTAAAGATATCAATAGATCCAAAAAGAAAAATAAAAAAATGGACAAAATTTAGGTCTAACATTTGTTGTCTAAGATCTCTCCATAAAATTTTATTATTTAAAATATCTGTTTTTTGTGTAAAAATTTATGTTCTTTCAGAGTGTGTAAGATTTATTGACTCTTGGAGGATTTTGATAGGTAGGTTTCAACAGATTAAGCGACACCTTAATGTTTTTGCATGTTAATTTTTCTTTGTAGCCCCACAAGTTTTTAACATTCTGGGGTTTTCGTATTTATAAATTAAATTTTAAATAAATTTTTTTTCTAATAACTTACTAAGATCGGTATTATCTAGTTAATTTATATTTTTTTGGTAGAAATAATAATATTGATAATAAGAACTGATAAAAATAATACTTTAATAATTATTTATTGCTATCAATAATTTCAATAAGCGCCTCATAAGCTTAGTTTAAAAAAAGATATAAAAATCAATTAAAAGTTAATAGATAGAAGTAATAGAATTAAAATAAAATGATAATTTAATCAAAAAATTAATCAAATGAAAGATCAAAAATTTTTTAATTACAGTCTTTCATTTAGTCCTGTTATGTCAATTAATATTTTATAAAATAATTATGTATGGTAGCGTGGGTTAATCTTTTATTTAATATATATTCTAACTATTTGGTCAAAAATCATTTAAATGGCAAAATATCAATTTATTTAATTGTAAATGAAAATAATTAATTTTCGTGAAGAAGAGAACAATTTTTCTGATCATATTACTGATATTTGAAATAATTGAATCAAAATTATAAATAAATTTTAATTTAGTAATAAAATCGATATTAAAAAGTTAAAAAAGAATAAAAAGAACTACATTTTGCAAAAAAATATATTTGTAAATTCTAAGGAAAACCTGGTATGAAACTTTAATTATTAGCTAAGCTTTATGACTTTTTCTTCGGTCTGCTCAAGCTTTGGTTTTGTGAAGTTTAGTACAAAAGAACAAAACAAAGTGTAAAAAAATTAAATAACTTTTTTTCTAAAAGTATAAAATTAATTCTGTGAATGCAGCATCGTGCAACATTCAAAGTTGCATCAACTGTGAAACTCTGCTAATGATGTGCAAAATCTCTGCAAAATGCACTCCGCTCGATTATATTGAAATCTAATTTCTGCTAAACTCTGCAAATTTAGCAGACATTGATATTTGATGCAACTTTGAATGTTGCACTATGTTGCATTTACAGAATTAAGTTTAATCCTTTAGAAAAAAAATTTTTCAATTTTTTTACATTTTTTTCTGTTCTTTTTATAATTTTGTTCTGAATTTCACAAAACTTCAAGCTTTTAAACATGAATAGATGAAAAATTTCAAGTAAAAATTACGGATCCACACTTTTGGGTAGAAATTAACTTTGGCTGAGAATTCAGAAAGGCTTTAATACTGCTTAAGCAGACTGTTAACTTTATTTAGAAGTATGAAAAAACGTATTGTAAAAGACGCTATCAACGAATTTAAAAATTTGGTTTTAATTATCTCTAAATTAACACTCAAACACCGGAAATTTTTTTAAACGTTAAGTACTGAAGGGGTCCAAAAAAACCTTTTAATACAATATGCTTTTTAGGTTGCACAAATTGCCATAATTACTCAAAATATGTAAGAAAATATACTGAATGTAAAAATAAATGTTTTTTTTTATTAATTTGGTTTTGATTTTAAATAAATTGACTATTTTTAATAAAAAATTGTTTATAAAAAAAATTTGATATAAATACAGGAAAAAAATATTTACTAAATTTTTTTTTTAAATTCGTATTACTGGTTCTTAAAAATCTTTACAGAACGATTTAAAAACCATCTTGCCTACATAAGGACCAAATTTAACTTAGATTTGATCCTTTTGAAAAAGTAAACAATTGAATTGTTTACATTTATCACAAGAAAACTTTTTTCCGTAGTGGAAAAAAATCGAGCATGACCACATGAAAAAATTCTTGACCCTATGGCTTTGAGAGGAAAATTTTTGCATGATAACATCTTGCATAATAAATACCGATAAAGCTGATGTTTCTCCTTTTGTAAATCAAAGTTTAGAATCTACAACTTTTGGGTGACAATTGCTACAATTCAGTATAAATTTATCATTGACAAAGCAAAATGCTGCATTTTGGTTTCATTTTTTTGTGCTAAGCATAGCTTGCTGGCTTAGCTTTCTCATTTGAAATTTATCTTTTCTCTGAGACTTGTCTCTTCTCCGTCATTCAATCTGGCCCATATAGTCCCTTTTTTCGAAGTTTTTTCATTATTAGTTTCTTCTTATTCAGTTTATTTGTTTTCTGAGTCTTCATCTGAGTAATGTTCAGTATAAGATTGATTTGATATTTCCATTTCTTATTCAAAATCATTATCAAAGTCATCATTTTCCTGATAATCATTATAATCATCATCTGAGACTTGAGGTAATGTATCATCCGTATTACTAAGAAGTTGAAGAGCTATTCATCGAAACATGGTTCAAAAATTTTTTTTTATTTACAGGAATTAATTGAAATTAAGTAGAGTTTGAAGTTAAAAGCATAATTAGCCGTGTCTTTAGTTTATTTTACAAAAAAAACGACAATATTCATGAAGGGTCCAAAAAACCCCTCTCCGGGTTTAACGCATCCTTTTTTTTCAAGCATGAAAATAATATTATTTTTTAATCAAAATTAACTATTTAAAATATTTTTTTGATTTTTGTTTTGATGAAAAAAAAAAATTTTCAAAAAAGATAGCAAGCAAAAGAAGTACCAAAAAGGATCGAAAAAAAACCTTCCGGTTTTTGAGTGTTAAGAAAAAAATTTTTTCAAAGTTTTTCTCACAAAAAAAACATTTTAGACATTTTACTTTTTTTAAAGAGCTTCTACCATTATTTTCTCTAGAAAAATTGAATTATACTCAATTTACGTAAATTTCGGTAATATTTTTCCATAAATTTCTCACTTGGAAAATTTGTAAATTTTAATAAAATCTTAGTTTTTTCTAAATAAACGTCAAAATTCTTCAATATTTTAAAAATTTTTGTTTTAATAACAATTTACGTAAAATATTGAAATTTTACCTTATTTTAGTTAAAAAATTGTAAATTTTCAATATTCAGCGTAAGCTATGATAAATTTATCACATTTAATTTAAAATACAAAATGCGGAACACCATTGTATAGGGAATGCTTTTTAAAAATTATTGAAAAGTTAGTTATTATTCATCATGTATAGAGACTCGAGCTATTCAAAGCTAAAATCATAGAGCTTAGATAATGGTTTTGCTGGACGGTTTTTGTTTACCGAATCAATGTGTTTTTCGGACAAAAAATATGGGTCCTTTTTTTTATCATTTAAAAAAAGAGGTTTCTATTTTACTAATTTCCATTAAGTGAGGTTAAAATTTTTATTTAAGTGAAAGATTAAAAAAATTTAATTTTAGATTTATTTATTTAAAAGTCGTACATTAAGAATAAAACATCAATTAAAAAATCTGAATATTCTTTTGGAATGAAATTTTTTTTCAATAAAATAAATATATCATAATTTAATTTATTTTTCTTAACATCACTAAAAATAATACTTTTTAGTATAAAAAAAATTGGAGAATTAAAATAAAAATATTGTCAATTTAAAATATTATAATAATGTGATATTTTAAGACAAATTTTGAGTGAAAACAAAAATGCATGAGCTGCATAGAAAAAGAAAAAAAATTATACCTTGACGAATTCAATTCGTACACGATTTTAAACAGTTTTCTTTATACACTGAACAAACTCTATCCACGAAATAAGAAATTATACGAAAAAAAATTTGAAAAACTGCCACGGCTTACATTTACAATCAAAATTTACTTTTAAAAAATAAAAAATAAGTCTTAACAAAATATTTCTACTAATTATAGATTTTAATCGAACAATGCGAAAATTGATTTTTCTCTTGAGTACACTGGTCCTTATTCAGGCTATTTTTTCCAAAGGAATTGTTCCCAATGGACAAGGAAAAAGACTGCTAGTTTTACTTGACACTTACTCGATTCGCGAAACTCATTCAACTTTTTTCAAATCACTTCGTGATCGAGGATTTCAAATAACCTTCAAAACTGCTGATGAGCCCGATCTTGCCTTGACCAAATACAGCGAATACATATTCGACCATTTGGCTTTATTCTGTCCAAATGTTGCTGGTAAAATTGATAAAATTTCATTCAATGAAAAAAATTTTTTCTAAATTTTTATTCTAGAATTTGGTGGAAACATCACAACAAAATCAGTGGTTGATTTCATCGACGATGGTGGCAATGTTTTAGTCGCTGCCAGTTCCCAATTAGCTGAGCCAATTAGAGAAATAGCCGGTGAATGTGGTGTTGAATTCAGTGATGAGGGTACCAGTGTCATTGACAGATTCAACTCAGATGTAAATGATGATGGCCAGAACACTTTGATTGTTAGTGATGCCCAAAACCTAATCAACAATAACATAATTGTTGGAAATGCCAAATCAGGTGCTCCGTTACTCTATAAAGGAATTGCGTAAGTTTTTTAAAAATAAATTTTTCAAAATTCAAAATTTAATTTTTTTTTCTATTTCAAAAATTAATGAAGTAAAATTTTTAATTAATTTTGAAATAGAAAATATTAAAAAAAATTAAAAAAAATAAAGTAAAATTTTTAATTAAATTGAAAGTGTTTTACAAAAAAAAAATGAAAGAAAATTTTTTATAGATAGAAAATATTTTACAAAAATTAAAAAAAAAATTAAGGAAAATTTTTAATAAATAGAAAAAATTAAAAAAAAATTAAATGAAAGAAAATTTATTATAAAAATTAAAAAAAGTTAAATGAAGGAAAATTTTTAATTAATAGAAAATATTTTACAAAAATTGAAAAAAAAATAATTATTTTTAAAATTAAAGAATGACAGCTGATCCCGAAAATCCGCTTCTTTTGGAAATTTTGACTGCTTCGTCCTATTCATACACTTACAATCCAAACGAAAAAATAACCGAGTATCCTCATTCAGTCGGAAAAGGCACTTTATTGATAAGCGCTCTACAAGCCAGAAACAATGCCAGAGTGGTATTTGTTGGTTCTTTGGATTTTTTTTCAAATGATTTTTTCGAATCAGCTGTACAACGCGCTGCTGTCAACTCTAAACGCTTTGAAAAAAGCGGCAACCAAGATTTGGCCGTGAGCTTGTCCCAATGGGTTTTCAAAGAAAAAGGAGTTATTAGAGCTGCTGGAATTGATCACCACAAAGTGGGCGAAAAAAGACCACCAGTTGCTTACACAATCAAAGAAGATATTGTTTATTCGATCAAAATTGAGGAAATGGTGAATGGAAAATGGGTCCCGTTCCAAGCTAAAGACGTACAATTGGAATTTGTTCGCCTAGATCCCTTTGTCAGAACCACATTGACAAACTCAAATGGAAATTTTAATGTCAAATTTAAAGTACCTGATGTGTATGGTATTTTTAAATTTGTCGTCGATTACAACCGCATTGGCTACACTCATTTGTTCTCCTCGACCCAAGTGTCCGTCAGACCATTGGAGCACACTCAGTATGAAAGATTTATTCCAGCTGCGTTTCCTTATTACGCCAGCGCGTTTTCCATGATGGCAGCTGTGTTTTTGTTCACTTTCATTCAATTGTACCATGTAGATGAAGAAAAGCAAAAGTAAAAAAACAAAATTTTGTCTTCTAGTATAGAACAAATGTGATTTTTTGTTACATTCAAATCGTCTTAGCTACTTTAAATTTTAAGCATATTTCGATTTAATTTATTTCCTTGGCTAAAATAAAATAATAAAAGACTGAGTATCTATTTGTTATGTTTAGTTGATTTTTATTTTAAAAATAAATGTTAACTTAAAAAAAAATTTTTTTTTGTTTTCAATCAATTTTCAATTGACTCTGAACGGATTTGACTATTCGTTTAAAGTTATACTTGCCGCAATCTTTATAACTTCTCATTTAGAAATGAACGAACAAACTACACAGGAATTTGATTTTAAAGATGGTATTTTGGAAAAAAAAATTTTGAAATATTTTATTTAATTTTTTTTTTCCTATAAAGAAATGATTGATGAAAAAATCACTGCTCAACAAGAAGCGATTGAAAATGAGGTATAAAACTTAGTGATAGTTTTTGATGAATGATGATTTAAAATTTTTGTTAGGTTGCTCGGGAACAAAAGTTAATCAGTGATTTGATTAAGTTGGATAGTTTGTTAGATGAATATTCTTTGGAAGACAAAATCTATAGAACAAAGATTATTGTATTAGCTTTTTTTTATTTAGATTTAAAGAGCTTAAATTTTTTAATTTTAGGAGTTATCAGCTAGTTTTAGTTTAGTACGCAAAACAAGAGGAGATGGAAATTGTTTTTTTCGAGCATTTGGATTTAGATATTTCGAGGCAATAATGGGTAAACCTGATGAAATTAAAAGGTAATTTTATGAATTTGAAATGTCTTTTTCAATAAAAGTTGATAACTTGTTTATATTGACAATTTATCAAAATCAGCTTTAAAGAATTCAATAAGTAAGACCAAAGACTTTTTAAGTATTAACTAAGGAAACTTTTGTTATTTAAAAAAAAAAATAATCTAGGAAATTTATTCATTTAAATATAAATTATTAACGCAACATCATCTAAATATTATTTAATAAACAATAATAGAAAATATTAGTAAGAAATCTCTTGAGCTCCTTTTGTTTGAAAATGGAAAATTTGTTAAATTTCAAATATTTGATCTATCAAAAAATTTTCTAAAAAACCTCTAAAATCTCTCAAATTAATATTATTCATTATAAACAACATTTTCTCTATCGGAAAAGATTCGAATCTCTTCTTGAGAAAAAGTTTCTTATTGCCAGATATTTATTGAAGGCAATTTATTTTTGAATAAAATTTGAATTAAAATTAAAATTAAGAAAACTGATCCAAAGCGAAAAGATCGGACTGACCCAAGGATTCATTTTAAGGTCTAATTGAAAATTTTTTGTCATTTTAGAATTTTAGAAAAAGAATAGTAATAAAATTAAAAAAAAAATTGATAGTTTTTTTTCTAATATAAAAATTTACAATTATTAATAATAAATGAAATTTACATTTCGGAATCTTAAGAAACTGTATTTAGATGGTAAAATAAGCAGAATTTACGAAACTAATTTTTGACTTTTTGATTCCAGGTAATTATGAAGTTCTATGAAATTAAACATAAACGAAAAATTCAATCCAAAACTAAAAACTTAGTAAATTCTTGAAATTACCATGATAATTTTCCATTGTTAATTTTCAAATTTAAATTATTTTAAATCAGATTTTACAATTCATAATTAAATTTAGAAATTTTAATATTAAATTTTCGAAATTATTCTGAATTTTTATTTCATTGAAAAAAACTAAACGAACAGATTTAGGACATAAATATTTAAAAAAAACTCTCAACTATAAGATCACTTTTTATTTTAGTTATACTTTTATCGACAATTATTACAACTTTTTTATTATTTACATCAGTATATCCTTTGGGTCATTTATCCGATCTTATTTTTAGACGCATTTATGATACTTCTATCAGTGATATCGGCAAGGATGTCGATATTTCACAACTTTGCGAGTTTTTTTTGTAACAAAAATAATTTTTATGCGAAATTTATTTTATTTTAGAAAAATTTTAAATCATTATGACAATTTTATATTAAATAAAGAAAATTAATAATAAAAAACAAAATTTGGAAATGAAAAATTGTAAGAATTTTTAAATTCTTTATTAGATCTATTTAAATTTTTTTTTTATCCATACTATAATATTAATGCCGCCTTATTATAGCATTATTCTAAAATATTAAACTCCTATAGATTCTCGATAAAAAAAATTTAGATTAAAAGATTTGGCAAACAAAATATGCACCGATTTGAATCAACTCGGCTACAATTCATTTACAGTAGATGATTTCAAAGATGTGGTAAGCTCTTAATTCAATAAAATTAAGAAAAATTTTTATCAAAAAAAAATTTTAAGTTTATTGAAGAGCTTGAAAAATTAGCAGATAAATCAGATGTAAAACTTTTAGAAGAAATTTTCAATAATCCCGGGTCTTCAGATTATATTGTCGTTTTCTTGAGGTTTTTTTTTTAATAATGTTAAATTGACAATTTTAATTTAAAATTAAAAATTACATAGGCTTATAGTTTCTGCCTATTTACAAAAAAATGCAGATTTTTATTTAGCATTTATTGAAACCTATCAATCAATGAAAGAGTTTTGCAGTCATGTAAATTTTAATTAAAAATATATCTCTTATTTTTTTTGATTATGAAGGAAGTCGAGCCAATGTACAAAGAAAGTGACCACATTCACATAATTGCTCTTACCAATGCACTTAATGTATCAGTTGGTATAATTTATTTGGATAGAACTGATCAAACTGAGGCGACACCGCACAATTTTCCTGAAGACAGTAATCCCAATATTTTCATTCTATATCGACCAGGCCATTATGACATTATTTATAAAAATTAGTCGCACTTCAAACTTGTTTTGATTACACTATTGTGTCTAAAAATTTTTTTTAATTTTTGAAAATCTTCTTGAAATTATTACATAAAAATTAAAATAAAAAAAAATAGTGAACTTTTTTAATTATTCAAATTGAAAATCGGATTGATTATAAAAAATCTAAAAATCTGATTTAGAAAATTTATTATTGATTATATAATTGATTTGAAAATTTTCAAAAAACAGAGTAATTTTCTGGATGCTTGATAAAATTTCTAGATTAAATCGAATAAAATAAAAAATTATTTTTAAGAAGTATATAAATTTAAGAAAGTTTTTTTTTTCATAAATTGGTTAGAAAAATATTTATTTTAAAATCGTTTTAAAAAATAAAACTTTCTTAAATTTTCGATTTTTGGAAAAAAAAGATATTTTTTCAAAAATTTTGAATTTTGAATTGGCCGTTTTTAATTTTACCAAATTTTACCAAAATTATCTCAAAATCCTGAAAATTTACGTAATCTTTCGTAAAATACTGTTATCAAATCACCACTGTATGTTGAAATAGCTAGAGGTAAGACATGTTTAAATATTCGATAGTTCAGGAAAAAAAGAAGAAATTACTAGGTAGCAATTACAAAATGGAGTTTTATATTCGATATATCTTTATTCAAAACCTTCTCTATATTTTTCCACCAGTCTGGCGACCAGTGGAACAGAATGACTCAATCTTGCCCTGACGTATCTCTCACTCAATTCAAAAAGTAAATTTAAAACTGTTAGTAGTTTAAGTTTATTGAAGGTCTCTTGGTGTATAATATTGTAGGGGGTATCATAGTTTAGATTTAAGATAGATCTGACTGCTGAATTTTGAATCACTTGAGTTTTTTTTATGAATTTTTATTTAATGTTAGTTTCTGAGAATGAATTTAAGCAGGGAAAAAAATAATCTATTATTGATCCTATTGATGATTTGTAGAGGTTACCTAATGTTTTGGATTATAAACTTTATTTCCTACTTCAGAGATATTTTATATGTATTAAGTCTAGAATTAAAACGTTCTATCAATTCATCTACCATAGGACCAAATGTTAGTTTCGAGTCTAAGTTAATACCTAAAAATTAAACTTTTGCTTCACAATTTAAATTACCGTAAATCTTGCGGTAAAGTTTAATTTTTTCTTTTAGATTTTTAGCAAAGATCGTGTAGCATTACTTATTAACAGATAATTTCATTTTCTATTTGGCAATATTTTTTCTATTTAACATTTTGCAATAAAACTTTGAGTAAAAATGCCCAAAAAAGAAAAGGTTTCATAAAAATAACACCATGATAAAATTCAAAATATCTCTTTTTATAAAATTAAATCATTTGATGGTTTTTCCGGTTATTTTTTTTTAATTTTTTTTTTCAAGTTGAAATATCTTAAATGCACTTTTTTATAATTTGTCGAAATTTCGGCAACAATTTAAAGAGAATTATCAAGCAGACTTTCTTCATTTTTTAACTAAATAAAGTTCAATATATGTTAATTATTTTGTTCGATTACTTTTTTTGATTTTTAAAACTAAAAATAAAGTATGAATCAATGAATCTAATCATTTCGTACATTAAAAATTTTTATTTTTTCAAACTTGCAGCACCAATCCTTGTTTATTTTTTAACACTAGAAGCACCAACAGGTCAAAATGACTCTTTTTCGATTTTTGGCCGCTAAAATCTAAGTCAATTTTTGCTATTTGAGCAAAATTTTTTTTTTTCAGCATAAAAATAAGAATAACTTTCTAAAATAACTAAATTCAAATAAAAAATATATCCTTTGTACAAAATCAAGTATATACTACTAAAGCACCAAAACGAGTCATTTTGACTCATTTTTTAATTAAAATTTAGACTTTATCTACAAAATCAATGGATGAGTCATAAAATATTAATAAAAAGTATACAAATCTTTAAGAAACTGACTCAAATCCTAATACTTGAACGAAGATAAGCAAATTTAAAAAATGCAAAAATTATAGTTTGCGTATTTTACATGAAAGACGAAGAATTGGCTCAAAAAGAAATGAATTCATTAGAAGATAAAATTTTTGCCAGATACTTATTTAAACAAAATTTGTATTTTCACTCAGTTAAAATTAAGTATTGAATAGATTTATCCAAATAATAAATTTTTATCCATTAGATTCCATTAAAACGAGTCATTTTGACTCGTTTTGGTGCTTCTAGTGTTAATTGAAAAAATAACTGGAAAAACCATCAAATGATTTAATTTTATAAAAAGCGATATATTTTAATTTAATTTTGAATTTTATCATGGTGATTTTTTTATAAAACCATTTCTTTTATGTGCTTTTTTTACTCAAAGTTTTATTGAAAAATGTTAAATAGAATATCTTGCCATTTGAAAAGCCATTGTTCGAGCTCTTTATTTGTACTTATTTATAATATTTTCAAGATTTCCTTTCTTACTGAAAATTAAAAATTTTGACGGATCATCTGCAAAAAGATGAGAGAATTGGCAGTTTTTTTGTTTCTTTTTGGTATATCATTTATGAAATGCTAAAAATAAGTGAACTAAATACTGACCCTTGTGCAACTGCTGTTTTAATAGGGTATTGATCACTTAGATGACCATTTACATTTACTCTAAAAGATCTTGAATCGAGAAATGAACTAATCCAGTAAACAAGTTAATGAGGCAGATTTACTTTCATCAACTTATTAATAAGTCCAGAACATAGCTGTATACTTTGTTTAGAAACGTACAATTGTTCCAAACACATTCTAAAAAGTTGACTTACAGTCGATCCTCGGTATAAAGAGATACCATATAACGAGTGATTTTGAAAAACCGCTTAATTATTTTCTTAAGAAAAAAAACTTTATATAATGAGCTCGAAAAAATTTTTCAGATGTAATATAAAAAGAAAGATTAAAAAAAATTAAATTTAACAATTAATTTCCAATAACAAGCAAGAAAATTTTTTTTTCGAACTTTTATAATAAAAATAAAAAATAAACTTATTGTTACTCTTTAATAATTGATAAGAATTATTGATAGTAGTTTTATTCAAAAATATCAAAAAATATTCCTTAAAAAAAAAGGAAGCGTATCTCGCTTGAGACTAAGCTCGAAATAATAAAAAAGCATAGCAATCAAAAATTAATTACTATTTCACTCGCAAAAGAATATGGAACTAGCACATCGACAATATCAATGATTCTTTCCTCAAAGGCAAAAGTTTTAGAGCATTATGAAAAAAATTTATGCGGTCCTAAAAAAATAGAATTAAATTGTCCATTTACGATGATTTCGATAAATCAGTGTTGTTTTGGTTTGAAAAAGTTCAAAGATATAATAATGTTATAGTGAGTGGCAATGATATTTAGCTCCAAGCATTAAAATTTGCGACAATGTTGCGCCATAGTGAATTTAAAGCAAGTAACGGATGGCTATGCAAATTTAAAGAGTAAAATTTTTTATTTAATATTAAAATATTAAAATTGAAAAATGCAATACAAAACAAACATCTATTTTTAATTTAATTAGCTCAAAATTATTCAATTTTTTTTTTTTTTGTATAACATTTACTTTTTGCTCTAATTTATATGTTTTTTCAATTTTTTAAAAAATCAAAAATAACTTTTACAAATCTCAAAATTAACGCTAACGTGGCTGAAAGGGAGAATTAATATTCATTCCAAACAGCCAGGGGATTTTGTCCCAAATTATTTTTTAAATAAATAAATAAATAAACATCTATTTTTGATTTTTTCAGATAATTTTTAATTTGTTAACCATTTCTTTATTTTTTTAAATAAAATTCTAGAAACCAAAAATTTTTTTGTCCATCTTTTTTAATGGGATTTCGATACAACGAGCAGAAGAATTTTCGCCCGAGTTGCTCGTTATATGGAGGATCGACTGTATTTCAAGTAAAGTCTCTTTAGATAAATTTTTTAGCATAATACAGTCCAGAACTGTCCCGGTTACTTCTTTTAGTCTCTTTAAAGCATCTTTAATTTCTAAAGGAGCAACAGACTCACTCAAATTATTTTTTACATCTTTATTTTTTTTAATTTACGGATTAATGATTAACTAAATTACTAAAGATAAAAAACACATTAAAAATAAAATTACAATACGATAAAAAACTGATTTAAATTTAATTTGAAAATTAAAGTCTAAAAATTTTTTATTGTTGGATTTTATAAACTAAAATTGACATAAATAAAAAGATAAATTTAATAATTAAGATAATTTAGGGATTTTTTTATCAAAATTATTCGCATGACTTGGTTGCTTTATTGAAACAAAAAAGGAAATAATAAAAACATTAATATCATAGATTTGCTCCAATTTTTGTCTTTTTTTCATACAAAGCGGTGTTTAGATTTGATTTAAATTCAAAAAATGTGTTTTTTATTTTTAAGCTTTAAAATATCAGAATATTTTCTGTAAATTTTACAACATATTTTGCTATTTTAAATCTTCTAGTGTGTATCTATAAGTTTTAATAATAATTTCATTGTATTCACAACTTTAAAGATATGAGAAAATAAATTTTATAGTGATTTGATTTTTAATTTTTTATCCAATTTATTGTTATAATTTTTAAAAATATAAATAACTTCATTAAACTTAATAATTCAAATAAAATAATTTCTTTAGAAAAAATAATTTTTATCATAATAACTAGCAATAAATCAATAGTATTAAGTTTTGACACGAGTTTATCATTAAAATATATTTTTCTTAATTTTAATACAAGATTTTGTATTTTATAGACAAAATCACATCTTGTTTGATTATTTTAGCATAAGTTCATGATCGACCATTATTAGTTGCATAAAAGCAAACATAGTTATTATCATTTTTAATATTATTTTAAAATAATGTATCAGGTATGCTTATTTTTTTTCTAAAATTCATTTTAGCGATAGATTTTTTTTCTAGATGATCGGTTTGATAGATTAACGCGATGATACGACATTAATATTAATTTTTTTATAAGGGCAGTGTTATTTTGGAAAATGTTCTGTATTTTTTTTAAATCTAAGGTTAGATTCATTACAAGGAATTTTCCTATTTAAATGATTTATTAAATTATATAAGCGTTAAAATAATTAATTATTGATCTATATCTTAAAAACTATATCTAAAAAGATATTAAATCAAATATTTAAATACAAAAAAAGAACATCTAATTAAATTTTCCATAAAATAGTACAGCTAAATATATTTTTTAATAAATACTAATTTATTTGTTTACTTGTAATGCAATTTAAATGAGCTCAACAAAACCCCATTAGTATTTTGAAAATTTTTTTAATAAATCTTTTATCCACAAATCTCATTTTTAGACGTAATTCGTATTTTCAAATTTTTTTTAAATTAAATAGCTTATAATTTATCTTTCTTCGTGAGGTTGAAAGGAAGAACTTTATTTTCCTTTCACTTTGTTCCAATAATAAAACCAAAATTAAATAACTTTTTTATCTGTTGTTTTAAACTAAAAAATAAACAGAAACGCTAGAAAAGTAAAAAAAAATTTATATTAAATTTTTAATAGAAATAGATAAATATTTATTTTATATTTTAGTTTTAAAACTAATTTAGGAATAATGTAAGTCATTTCAATTATTTATTATTATTTCAACAATTAGTTTAAATCATTAAAAAAAAGAAAAAGAGAAAAAAAAATTCAGTTATAATTTGATATTTTTATTTATATTGTCAAAAATATTTAACATTTGTCTTAAATGGAAAATATTTGATGAATTCCAAGAGCCCATTTTGCATTTTTAAATTAAAGATTTTATTAACTACGTACCCGATTGAAGTATTATAAAACAGCTATCTTTTTCAATATATTGATATATATATAAAAATATATATATTGATAACAAATATTGATATTATGAGTGACATAGAGAACTCTGTTAATTTTAGCCGATGATTCCCACTTAAAGATCTTAATCTTTTTGATTAGATTAATTTTGTAAATTTGTTTTAAAATGATAACTTTTTCAATTTTTTTAGCTTATTACAATATTCATAATGTTACTAATGTTCTACATTTAAAATTCTTGATTCACTTTATCTATTACAATAAAATTCAAAATTTTTAAATTTCACAGCAAGTTTTTTTAAAAATTAAAAATTATTTATCTTAAAATTTATTTTGTTTTAAAAATTTTTGCTATTTTACTACTTTTTGGTTGCATCCAATACTCAAGAAAATACTTCAAATACTAATCCGCTTGATGTTTCATCTTATTCATTCTTTTCATCATATATCTTTTGGTAAATAAAATATATTTAATTAAGAAAATTTTTATTTGAATTAATTGGAATAACAAAAAACTAAATAGTAGATTAAGTCACAATTATTTTTAAAAAAATTAAATAGCTAAATATCTGAATAAAT
The DNA here is from genome assembly GCA_025491095.1 of Brachionus asplanchnoidis. Taxonomy (NCBI): domain Eukaryota; kingdom Metazoa; phylum Rotifera; class Eurotatoria; order Ploima; family Brachionidae; genus Brachionus; species Brachionus asplanchnoidis. The sequence goes on from JAILYF010000006.1 coordinate 4,562,210, forward strand.
TAAAAAAATGGCAAAGTTAAATGTTTTGATCAAATGTAATTTTTCAATGATTAAATTTGATCAAAAAAATTAAATGCTTAATTAAATTTTAATGCATTTCTAACAAATTACAATTCTATTTTAAAAAAAAATTTTAAATTAAGCTTTGAAATGCTAGTAATAATAAAAAATAAAATTCATTACGCATTTAAAAAAAGTCTGATAAAAATTGAAAAACGACATTTGATCAAAGCTTTTTATTAAAAATTATTAATTTCAATAAATTGAATAATTAAAAAATCGAATTTTTTTAAATCTAAAAAATTTAGACTTAAAATTGAATAGTTTACTTGGTGAAATTTAAGTTGTATAAAATGAATAATTATCTATGAATGTTTTACTTTACCAAAAACTACTGTATTTTTTATTAGTTTTTTTTTTCGTTTAATAAATGTCTAATTCGGGTACAATAAAAAAATTTCAAAAATTATTTTTAAAGCTTTTATTTGTTTAATTTAATCAAATAACTAATAAATAAAATATTTAAAATCAAAGAGTAAAAAAATGTACAATCTAAATTTACAAAATATTGTAAAATATCAGTCGATACACAAAAATGAAAATAAAATTTTTTTTTAAAATGTCGGCAAAATTCTAAAATAAACCATCGATTTATGACCTAATAATCCTCGTCCTCAATAGACTCATCATTCCACTTGGCACTCAAACACTCGTTGCCATTGTCATTGCAATTGAACCTTTCATCTTTGCGGATTTTGGATCTTCGATTCTTGAACCAGACCTGAATTCTGGACTCTGGGATGCCAATTCTAGCAGCCAAATCCTCTCTCACATAAATGTCCGGATATCTAGTGCTCTGGAACAATTTTTCCAGCTCGGACAACTGAAATTTGGAGAATTGAGTGCGCTGTCTTCTCTTGCGCCTCTGGCTCGCTTCGATGGACATTTGCGACGGAGTGATCACACACTTTGGCTTCTCTGCCACCTGATAACTACCATATTTGTGTTTTGCCGGACCACAACTGTTCGGTGTCGAGCTGGACACTTTTGCCTTGTTGACACAGCTCGACGCCACAGAGGATGGCGTCGCCGACTTGGAGTCAAACGAAATGGACAATGGCAAGGACAGATACGAACCATTGATGTAGGAACTATCCGAGTTGTTAGACACCATGTTCAGAAAGCTGTTTTGTTGCGCTTCCAAGCTGGGCTGGTAAAAGTTGTAGTTGTACTGGGACGGAATGTATCCCATGGAAGCGTAGTTCTGGTACTGGCTTATTGGCGATGTCAAAAAGGGAAATTGGGACGAGCTGAATCGGGACATGTACTCGTTGGAGGCGTCAGAGGCCGAGGAACATGAAGAGTTGATGGATGGGGTGGACAGAGGGGGGGTGAGTGAATTTTTGGAGCTGTTTGACTGTGCCGAGGATTCCAGCTTGGGCGAAGAAGTAGAACTAAAATTTTGCTCAGCAGCCTCTTGGGTGTAGTCTTGGTAAAAAGATGGTATGGGCTGATAGGCATAGCTGTTCGGATGATACAAAGAATTTAAGTTGTAGCCACCGGCACTGCTTGTTTGTTCATGGTAGAAAGAGTCCATTTTTGTTTTCTTTAATGAATAATGTTATGTAATCAATTAAATAGTCAATTTAAGAAAGAATTGGTTTTGGTCAGATCAGGTTTCCGAAAACTGTATTTATAGACTTTTTTTTGAGGTATTAAGGAAAACAACAGGAAAAATGAATCTCAACTAGTTGGGATGGAGATTGGCAAATTTGGCCAATAGAAAAAGAAAAGACCACTTTGTCACATTAAAGATCGTGGACCAAATTTAGTCGATTTTTTTTCTCTCTGTCACAGTTGACACTTCAAGTACTCAACTAATTAATGTGTTAATAAACCGGATTATTGACATGAAAATTTACTAAAAATCTCGATTATCAAACAATCAGGTAAAATTTGCAATGCAATTGCCTTTGAAAGCCATTTGGCAGAGGGGGGCATGTTTTGAATGTTTGTCAAATAGGACGGCGCCGCATTTGAGCAGCCAAATTTGATAGCAAATTTATCTGCTAGAATTGCCCGCGGACTCGATTTGAACAATTTGCTGAGCGCTTGTTATTACGGCTTATCTTAATACTGTCATTATCCGCCAGCAAACAAATAGCACGGAATTTCAAGAGCTTTAATCTGAGATTAGGACAAAAATGTGTACTTACATGTGGACTGTCCAGTGAGTGAGGTTGGAACAGCTTTTTTTTGGGGGGCTCGCATTTTTGCGGACTTGGTGCCCTCTCCTGGCACGGCTTCCGCACCGAGTTCAGGTAGTTGAAGAACAGCAGCGAGTTCAGAGTTGTGATTGACATCAGTGATTGATTGATTGTCTAATTGACACAAATTTTTGTTCAAAATGTTACAATTTTTAGGTGTTAATTTTTTATTTTTTTGCAATATTTTTTATTAGTTGAGTTGTAATAAATTTAGATGGGTACAGTTGAGAGATTAATTTGGGGCTAATTGGGGGATTTGGGCCCTAGATCAGTGTATTGAATTTGTTGAATTAAAATTGATTTTTTACATTTGGCAAATGCTTAATCTTGGTTGCAAAATTTTGTAGATTAAGTGGCCAATTTTGGCTAAGAAGCGAAAATTTCAAAATAATTGAGCTAATATAAAATAATGTCCCCAAAAATCGAGTTAAGTCGACTACTTAAAAATGGATAGTCAGAATGCTAATGCATAAAGTTGTATATGAGATTAGTAAAATCAAAAAATTTAAAGTATTATTTCATTTTTTTTTGTTGGATTTTCATAGATCAATTTTTCAAGTCCGACTCAGATCAATTGAAAAGTTTTGTAGTCGTTTTAGTGAACTTTGAATTAGCAAAAGAAAAAAAGATGCTAAATAGTTTAGAATTTTTTTGTTTATTTCCATAAGCTTAATTATTTATCATTTTTTTTAAATGGAAAATTGAAGGCATTTTTGGCTTTGATTATTTATTAAATTTTTTTAGCATTAAAAATGAGTGAATAAATTTTAAAAGGATTTTGAAAGAAATTTAGTTAGTTTAATTGTTTTAAAATTTATTAAATTTTTACATGTAAAAAAATCAAATAAAAATAAAAAAGAAATTAAGATATAAATTATGGATTTAAACCCTTTAAACTCTTCAAATTGTTAAATCTTATGCCAAAGAAAATTTAAATCTCAATTACAAAATCATCCAAAAATACTAGACATTTGGTTTTAGAATAATTCTCGATTTTACTTCTTTTTTTTTCCTGATATACATTTTGCATCCAAATTAAATTTTAATGCAATGTTTTTAGACTCCTTTTTGTAATTTAAATTTTTAATTTATTTTTATTTAAAAATAAAGTTCGGGTTATACCCTGGCAGTTTGGAAGAGATCTTCTTTTCAGACAAATGTTTTTAGTTCATACTTTTAAAAAAATAAATGCAATAAAAGATTTTTTTATAATGTAAATTGAACTTAATCGAGAAAAAAATAGGTCTGAAAAGAAATGCGAGAGTCACTCGGAGCAGCCTTGTTGATATTCCACTTAAATTATTTTTAATATAAAATAAAAATAAAAAAATAAAATAAATGATTATTCTTTTGATGTTAAATGGTTAAGAAATTTTTTGTAAGCTAAATTATATATTAACTTTTTAAATTGAAAAATTTTAGATATATTTTGCTATATTTATCTATTTATTAAATTGAATTAGCCTTCAACTAAGAAGAGTTAATTTAAAAATAATTGAAAAAAAAATTAGTTAGGATATGGTAAATTGTGTTTATCCAACACTTTTTCGAACTTTTTTATGCGTAATTTATTTTTTTGTAATACATTTGCTTTTTAAAATATTGTAAATCAACAATGAAAATTTTCAAAAAATAAAGCTAATAAGTAAAATTTGTCATATGACTAAAAACTTTAGAAATTAAAAAAAATATGTTAAATTTTTACATCAAAAATATTCATTAAAAAAGAAAAAGGAATAAAGATAATAAGAAAAGTACAAAAAAAAGCTGTTAATTGGTTGATAATTGTTTAGTTCATTTTTTTTCGGCTAAATTATTAATCTTGTTTTTAAATTGAAGAATTGAAGCTATATTTGGTTATGTTTAAAAAATTAATTTTTTTAGTTGGCAAATTTTTATTAAAAGTTCTTTATTAAAGACTTTCGAATAATTTTGTCGAGTCTTTATGCTTTTCTTAATAGTCTTTTATGTCTTTATAAGCAGAGAAAATGTCACAGTATTTAGATACGTGGGAGATATGCCATAATTTTTTATTTAGATTTTTTAATTAAATGGCCTACAATTAGACTCATGAAAATTTGAAAATTCAATAGAAGTATAAAAAAAACATTTTATGATTTTTTAATTTTTGACGACTTAATAATGAAATAAGTTTATATTTTAATTAATTAAACCAATTTTTCTCTTTTTTACGAAAAAATTTGGTTCAAGGTAATATTATCATTTTTGCATTCAAAGATTTAGTTGTTTTAAAGTTGAAAAAAACTTTTAATATTAAGGCAAAACATTTTAAAATTAATTTGTAGGATAATTTTATTTCATTATGCTTTAAATTAAAATTTATTAGTTGAATGTGTATATGATCAAATTATTATGCTATGAAAATAACTTTATGCTATTTTGTCTTAATAGAAAAATAAGTCGAACATCTACTTATTTTTTATAATTATAGTTTCGTAGTTTCGAAAGTTTCTAATTTATTTATTTGTTTCTAAGTAAATGAAATGGCTTAAATATCGAACCTAATCGAAAAATTTTTTAGTTGTTTTAATGAGAAAAAATTACAAATAAATATCCGAATTAAAAAAAGGCTGCCATTTAATTAAGCTTAAATATTAAATGGTCGTAAATAAATTAAAAAAATCTATTTTTAGGCAAAGCAAAATCATACTAAATCGGCACAGATAAAACAAATAAATAATAATGGTAGACCAGTTTTACAATAAATAAAAATAATAATTATATTTAATTCTATTTTATATTTCGTTAAAGCTTATTTTATTTATATTTTTTTGAATAATATTCAAGCTTTGAATTGTTAGTGACATTTTTATATGTTTAGAAATGAATTATTATATGATAATTTTGTAATTAAATTGGTTTTAGTTTGTATTTAAAATAAAATAAAAGTTATCTTAACTTGAAGGTTTTTGAAAATGCAAAAACCTTCAAGTTAAGATAACTTTTATATAATCAATTGAATTTTGGGATTTAGGCGAATTTTTGAACTATTAAAGAAATAAAAAAAATTAACTAGAAGTTATTGAAGATTAAAAGATTTTATTCATTTTTTAAGTTATTGTCAAATTTTCTTATAAATAAATTGTGAGAAGTTTAAAAACATTTTTTAGAAGCACCAGATCTGAAATTGAAATGTATGAAAAATTTCTTCAATTTTTAAATGAAAATGAATGAATAAAATGAGAAAATTACATGAATGCTTTAAAACCTAATCATTTACTTATTTTTTTTAAAATTTTTTAATTCATTTTTCATCGCCTAAGAGGTAGTTAATGAAATAAATAAAAACAAATTATGAAAGATATGTGTCACTGAATGTTAAAAAAAAAAATTAACCAGGGTTGTGAAGTTCGTATAAATGTGATCGTTTCAATTCAGAAAAAATTGAATAACTATTTTACCAAAAGAGATAATTTAGTTCTATAAAATGTTTAATTTTAGCAAAATAGTTTATGCAGTAAAATAAGTCTGCAAAATACTATGCAATTTCTGCATTTTGCACGTCACTAAAATGTATTCTAGTCAACTGCAATTACTATGCAGCGTTTTTGCAGACATATATTTTCGGATTAAGCAAAGTTGTTTAAACATTAAAAATTTTACAAAACTAAATTATTTTTTATAATAAAAAAGCTATTAAAGTTTTTATTGATTAAAAAAACTTCAAAACCTCAAAAAAATTTAAATAAAAAGGAATACTCATATAATATTTTGGAGTTTTGTTAAATTCAGTACAAAATGATAGAAAGAACAAAAAATTAATAAAAATAAAATATTATATAAATTGAATAACTTTTTTCCTATAAGTTAGATTCATAATTTAAATTATAAGTTTGCTAAGTTCTGGGGTAAAATCTCATTTATTTTAGTTTTAGCTATGCTTTAAAAAAATTGATTTTTTAATTTTGCAATACAATCGAATTGAATAATTAAAATATTTTGAGATATTTTTTAATTTGATTACTTATTTTAATTAAATTAAAAAATGAAAATATTTTTTAAAAATTTAACTAAATTTATTTTAATTTTATTTTTTAGGGAAAATTTTAAAATTTCAAGCTTTAACTTGTGCAGTAAATGCCTGATTAATAAGATTAAAACTTATTATAAGTGAATTTAATTATGAATTAAAGAATCTAAAATAAAAAAATTTAAATTTTGGAGCGCAATTTTTAAAATTATTCGATTTCAGCTGATATGAAATGATGTGAAATTACTGTTTTGCTTTTAGTATATTTGCTTGATTTAAATTATTAAAGTTTCCATATCAAAACATTTAAAAAGTAATCATTTTCCATATTTTTTTTTCAAATAACTCGTAAGAAATTCAAATTTTTCTAATAAATTTTTTTGATAACCTTTCTTTAAATTTTTGAACGAACTTGTCCACTCGTGAAGCAAAACAAACTTAACTTATGTGCCATTTTTTATTCAAATATTATATTATTTTATATTAAAAAAAATATTTAAATTTATTTTATTTTAGTGTGACGTTATTGCAATTTTTTTAAACTATAATACAAAATTTTTTGAATGAAATATTTAAAAAATTTATTTTTTTGAAAATAAATGCAAATTTTTGATTATCAAAATTTTTCTTTCAAAATTTTTGAAATATTAAAAAAAAATTTTTTAGAAAAATTAGATTTTCAAAAATATGCAAAATCTTGTTGTAAAAATTAAAATAAATTCAAAATATCTCCTTTCTTCTTATTATTCAGAATAACTTCACTAATTTTTTGATAAAAATCACTATTTTCTAGAACAATAGTGCTCTGCTTTGACTAAAAATATATATAACAAAACATCATTTTGAATATTTTATTTTATCTATCTTAACTTTTATCCTATTAAAAATGATTATTCAAAATATTATATTTCTGATATCTTGACTAAAATTGCTAATCATATCTTCGAAGTGATTTCTAAAATCGAATGAATTGTTGGAAAAAAAAAATAATTAAAATTTTAAAGTATGTCCCCGCTTCGAAACCTGTTCTCAAATAGTTTTCAAGTGTCACAAATTTCAGAAAAAAGTTAATATTTTCCAAAAGTTCACATTTTAATAAATTATTTAAAAAAAAAGACTGAATTTTTTTTAAAATTAAAATAAATTTTAAGTATTATCATATTTGTTTTTGAGTCGATTTTAGTCACCAAAATATTAAATTAATATAATTGAAATTTCTTTTGAATGATTCACAAGCATTTAAATTCTCTTCAAACTATGAATCGATATTTGTTTATCCATTATTTCGAAAGACCTTGCATTTAGGTTAATCATTTTAAAAAGTTCAAATTTTCAAAATTTTTGATTTCAAAAACCGAGATTTAAACAGAGAAATAAAAAGTTGTCACTGCATTTCAATTCACTAAGCCTAAAAAAACTAAATTTCGAAAATTAACATAAAAAAATTAAATTAAACCACATTCAAACTACAGAGTAAATATTTATTGAACAAAAGTTTTAGTTAAAAACACTCGCCGAATAAGCCATGAGTAATTCCTCATTTTTTATTATCATTTTATTCAGAATAAATGCTAAATTATAAATTTTAATTGCTCGGCTCAAATTGATTCAATTTTAACTCGGCCGTATCGATGCATTCTAATAAATTTAAAATTATAATAAATTTTCACCCTACACGTTTTCTAGTTAAAATAATCTAGTTTTCGAAAATATACAAAATTTAGATCTTGATTTAGAAGAAAAATGGCCTCTATGACTGAAAGTAAATCTCCTGCGCCAAAAAGATGCAACGCAAGTAATCAGCACCACTTTAATCAAAGTTTCTTTGCCTCAATTTTTTTTTCTAAAAGTTATCAATGAAAATGATAAAAAATATGTGCGTGTAATGCTGACTGCACCTGGCTTGAGAGTCAAGCGCCAGTTAAATTTTTCAATGGCTCCTAAAAACGGAAAAATACTCGCTCTCGAGTATAGAAAAAAGTAAAATTTTTCAAAAAATAAATTTTTCCCACATTTATTTTATCTATTTTTTTATTTTATTTTTTTAAGTTCAGTTTATATAAAATTTGTCATCAATGAAGGTCTTGGAAACGAGTCAGTTTACGTATATGAGAACGATGAGGATACATTTTTTAATGGGCCTATACAAACTGATAAAAGTTATTTAAAAGTAACTTTTAAATAAAAAAAATAGCAAAATTTAAATTAAAAAAAAAAAAAGTTTACTGAAAACGGAATTGATATTTATGCCAAAAAAGTGTCAGATTGGAGCCCATAGGTTTGAAGCAGCCGAATTTTCAATTTAAGAATTACAGAATGAGTTGTTTGTAAATTAGAAATTAACTTTCCAGTGATAATAGAAACACATTTTTTTTAAAGTTTTTTTCTTGATTTATTAAATAAAATTTTTAAACAAAATTTATAAATTATTTAAATTAGTCAAATAAATTTGAACACACTAAGAGTAAATATTGATGACTGACTAATTCGGTAATGATTTTATACAGATTTACTTTTTAATTGGATATTGATGGAGCTCGATTCTTTGATCGATGCCAAAGCGAGCTTTGCACTCGCCTCTTGTCAAAAAATAAATTCCCTTTTCGTCGCGACGAAAGCCTTTACTTTCGGTAAAAACTTGGTTCAAGTCACCCAAATCTAGAGTTACATACGTGTGATTATCTTTTTGCAAATAGACCAAAATTTTTCCCGAAAAATAGGTCTTTACCTCGAATTTACTCACAAACTGATTTTCATTTACTACCAACTCAGCTGTTGTTTTGGTCATACCTTGAACCTTAAAAAATAAGAAAAAAAATAAATTTTATAATAAATAAATCAGCAAAATTAGAGGGTTGTTTTCAAGCCTTTATTTTAATTTTATTAAAAAATGAAATTATTTAAATATTTGGAAAAAAATGTATCTTTAATTAATATTAATAGTTTATTCAATATAAATGAAACTTAAAGTATTTGTAAGTTACTTGATATTTTAAATTGACAATAATTTAATATTTAAAAAAAAAAAATTTTAGGTTTTTTTTTTTATTTTCTCTTTTCTTTTTCATAATTAAAATTTTAAAAAAAACCTAAAATTCCTTTATTATTCTATTAATAGAACAAATTTCTTAATTTCCAAATGCAATTTATATTTATTTTTTTTCACATAACATTAAAACACGGGACTTAAAAGAAGACGCAAGCCGTTCGGAGGAGCCCTGGTGGTGTTCCACCTAAATTATTTTTTAAATAAAAATAAATAAAAAATAAAAAAAAAAAAAAAGAAAAAAAAAAGATTATAATTATTTTATATTTTGGCAACTTTTACGAAATAAATTTCCATTCTTTAATAAATTAGCTATCAAATCTGAATTTCAAAGAATCGACTTTAAAATATTAATCTGCATTTTTAATTCATTCAGGTAAATAAATACTTGTGGCAATATATATCACATAATTTAAGGCATAAAAAATGAATGTCATCTTTAAAATTTACAAAGTCAATAGCATTTTTTAAGATATGAAAAAAATTTTATTTTGATTCATTTTTTTGTTTTTTTGTCAAAAAATCAAAAAGTGGTAAATTGGCAAAATTCTTTTGAATCTCGATATCATCTAAATATCGAAAAAAAAATGTTGATTTGATAATAAAAATAATAAAACCTTTTTTTTAAATATGTTAAAAAATTTGAATAAAGTTTTTCCACTATTTCCAAAGGTTTTTATTTAATTTTTTTCTAGTTTTAGGAACTGCAAAATGGCAAGTCTTTTTTTATTATTGTTAAAAAAATTATTGTAAATTTTTTCATAAATATTTTATAATTTTCTGGCTAATAAAATTTCAAAGTCTTAAATAACTTATTAACAACCCTACAGAAAATTAAAATTTTAAAATTACTTTAACATTGCTTTCAATTGACCAACTCATTTCTTCCTGTATGCTTTTAGACAGACCCTTTTCGATAGAATATTCATGTCTGAAACCAGCACCAGCTTCGGCAACAACACCCGGTAGTTGAATTTCAAGCGAAACATCTCCGCTACGCTCGGACACGTAGCCTTCTGAAATTTGAATTTCACAAGTAGAAGTAGTCTTGCGCTCAGTTCTCAATAAATATTCCTGGTCATGATTGGTATCGTTGACAAATTGTGAACTGAATAGAATGGCTGATTTGGGTGCCTTTGGTACCATGTCATTTTGATATTTTGTATCACAGTGACGGACTCTAGTTAAAGAAAAAAAATTGATCAAAACAAAAAAAACTTTTTCAAAATTTTTAAAACCTTAATTTTTTATAATCTATCAGCTTGGTCAGATCTGGCCAGCTGTTGCCTTTGCACACATTTTTGTAGTCTTTATCTCTTGATTTATACAAATTTTTGGCATATTCTTCAACTACTTCGTCAATATAGACAATACTCATCCCCGACGACTTTTTCTAGATGAAATAAAAATTTCCTATTTACCTTTTTTACTCTAAAAAAAAAACTAAATTCTACAGTTCGATTAAAAAAAAAAAAAACTAAAACTAAAACAATAGATAAAATAAAAATAACTAGATCTACAAATAGCTAAAATGCAAACTTAAAATAGAAATGGAACTAACTTCAACATTGATCGACTTTTCCGAAGAAGTGTCATTAATCATTGAACTTGAAATCAGCTTGTTTACAATGCTATCTTGGCTATCATTATTATTAAAACCAGTAATATTTTTAAGTGTTGTCAATGACATTATTTTTTTTTTAATGAACTAAAATTTTGAACAAAATTTTATATTTATCTAAAAAAAAATATTTTAAAATAAAAAATTTTCTCAAAAGTATATAACAATGTTTCTAATGCTACAGTGTTTTATATTGACAGGTGACAAGTTATTCAATCACAAGACCTAGTCGAATTTCGAGAATTCAATTTGGCCTGATTGTGAATTGAATTAGGACTTTACAGTTGGTTATCAATGTCTGAAAGGCCCAAAATTCGGTCATCAACAATAGGCTCATGAATATTCACTAATTACTATTCTTTTCAATTCCAGACCAGAAAATTCTAAATTTTAATTCGTTCTAGATTCTTGATAATATGTTTTAAAATTAAAAACTGCATGAAAATAATCTAAAAATGTTTCAGACTTTTAATGAGATAAGTGGCAAAAATAAAAGAATTTTATTATTAAAAGATAAATTTTTTACTCTTAATTTAATCGGATTAAACAGAGAAAAAAAATGAAAAAAAATGTTTGCGCCAAGTCACGCTTTTATAGGAACAAGACCCCTAGCTGGTTGTTTTTTTTTTAGGTTACGGAAAACCTATGAACAAAAATTCCAAGGTTTTAATTATTTCTAAATACTCAAACAATACTTCTCTAAACCATTCAAAGTATTAATTAAAAAATAACTTTATCGTTCGGAATTTATTTTACTTTCAATTAAGAACGACTCGGTTGGTCCGATTTCTTTTAATCAGCCACCGTAAAGCAGCCAAAAAAAACAATACCTTGAAAGTTTTCCCCAAACAGTTCTCAGTGTTTATTTATGTTCTCTCAATCGGAATAATCTGTCAGACCTAATCCCTGGATGATCAGCCATTGAATTTTGTCATTTTGTCTAAAATCATAAATTCAGTTCACTTAACATTAAAAAATAAACTGATAAAAAAAACCTATTCAAAGATAAAAATAATTGAACTTTTAACAGCTTAAATGTTGTGTTGAAAAATGTATTGACAAAAAATAAAATGATTTCTAACAGAATAAAAATAATGCTATTTTTTCCTTTTTTTTCAAAAGTATTAATTGCATTTTAAATGTCAACCTGTTTCATTAAAAAATAAAAATCTCATTTTTAAAGTACCATTTCTTTATTTTATGCTTTATGAGTTCGATCATTAATGATTATTTTTTCAAGAAAATTTAATCGAATTAGAAAAAATAACATTTTTTTTAACGAGATTTTTGTTATTTTGGCTTTTCGTTGCTGGCCAAATAGTCCAATTTTGGTCTTAATTGAATTTTGAAGGCTATTAGAACGGCTATTGACACAAATTCGATTTTAAAAATTTGATCTTTTCGTGAAAAACCACTCGAAAATAAATGTCTTCTTAACTATCTTGAAGCAATTTAGAAAAAAATTTATATAAACTGGCCACATTGTGGTTGACCTGTATTTGTAGTTGAAAATATTTGCTTTCGGATTCCAAGCAAAATGCGGAAAATAAACCTCTAGTCCTTTTATACACGAAATATTTTCAAATAAACATTTATTTAAAACAATTTCCGTCTCAATCAGCATACCGCTTTGGTATTACAAATTGAGAATTTTGTTTGAAATAGGAATATTTGAATAGAAAAAATAAAAAAGTCGAATGAAATTTAATGACCAGTTTCTTTTTGTTTCTATTCAAAATTTAAATTTGAAGCTACCTGCCGACGAAATTCAATATTTATAGTTTATTGAATTTTGAAATTTAAATTATTTTTAATCCTTTACAAATTTATTTTTGCTATTAAAAATTAATAATTAAGAAAATTTTGGCGCTGGCCAAAACGACGAACTTTTGTTCGCCAAATTTTCCTGAATTTTTTGTCTAGCTTAATTATTTAAGCTAATTTTTTGATATGAACGCTTTTGAAAAAACTTAATTAAAAATGTATCACAAATTTTCCCCATTATTTTCTAATATTGAAAATTTTATTAGAAAAATTCTTCTGAGAATGTAGATATTTCCCTTTTAATTAAATTAACTTTAAAAAAATTGAAAGCATAATTCAAACTTTTTTAACATTTTTCGAAAAAATTTTTTTGATTCTTTATGGTCTCAAAGTTTTAAAATTTGGATGAAAAAAAAGAAATTTATGGCTACACGTTAATATAACTTAAGATTTAGAACATGATGAGAAAAATTTTCGATTACTTTTTTATTTTATTAACAAAAAAACTCATTTTTTTTACTATTTAGATCAAGTATTCCAGTGTTTTATGTTTAAATAGGTAAAAACTTAAAAAAATTTTTGCTGACAGAGGTAAGTCATTTTGATCAACCTCAAAATTTAAAATTTTAAACTTAATTCAAACTTTTAAAATATTTTTCAAAAAAAAATGTTATTTTAAGGTCTCAAAATTTAATCGTGTAAAATTATATTTAAAAAAAAATTAATTTATTTTCCTGACACTTACTTCTTTTGAGACCACATATGAGTCAATTCTATTTTGTAATTCTTTATATTCATTTATTTAAATTTTCTCTCTAATAACTTATTTATTCGGATTAATTGAAAAGTTTTAATAAATAATTGAAAAGTTTTTTTTATAAAAATTCCAAAAAGGTCTAATTTTAAAAAATAATTCCTTATTTTTTAAATAAAATTTTAAAAAATAATTTAATACTTCAAATCAGAAAACCAAAAAATTCGACCAATTCAGCTTTGTCCAAATGAAACAAGCATCAAATTCAGAGAAAAAAATACCAAAAAAAAAGCCAATTTATAGCTAAAAATTAAAATAGTGATAAACAAGCATTACTAATTTTGTTTAATTAGTTTTAAAAAGTGTTAGATAAAGCACTACCGGAAAATTTATTAACAAACACAAAATTTTGATTAAACAAAAATTTTAAAATTTCCTTTAATCCACAGAGCACATTAATATAAAAAAAGCTTCTCTTTTAAAATAATTAATCACTGCGCTGAGGCATCGGAATAATATCCAATTAATAATTCGATAAAGCTAAATAAGAACGCTCATGATGGAATCAAAAATAAAAAGGTTGATTATGAAATTTGATGAATATTAATCACCAAATATTTCCATTTAGATGAGAATTCTTCAACTTGCTTTATTATCAAACTCGATAAACATAAAATGTGTTAACTTTTAAAGAAAAATGCCTCACTAGTAAAGAAAAAATATAAATTTGTAATCTATGCTCCGAAGTGTTTGTTTAAGATAATTGAATTCATGCTGAATTTAAGCCAACACTTGTTAATTAAAAAAATATTTTCTGCTTAAATATTAAAGTATTAGGAAGAAAGAATGATAAAATCTAATCAAATAAATCAATGAATTTCTAATATTAATATTTTTTCTATCTTTGAACTGGCATGGCTACAAAAAATAAACGTCTAGAAGCAGGTTGAATTTAGAAGCGATTAAAAATCAGTTTAGTTATTTTTTATCTATTCAAATAAGCTGTAATCTGAGTTTAATGTTTTCCACTTAAAAAATCAAGATTTCATTAATGCGTTTCAATCAAAAATTTGAACAAATAAATAGTCTAATGAGTCTCCTGTTTAATGTTTGAAATCTTGATTTTGAGTGGCATCGAATTTCATTAAGATTTGGCTTTAAGACTGATCCAGTTCTATTGATTTAAATTTGTTTAACAAATTGATATTTACCGTACAAATCCGGGCTGGTTTTTTACTTGGAAAAGTTTATTTAGATTAGATTATATTCAAAAGTAACTGAAGAAAGAAGTGGAACCTCGAGTCAAGTATTTGAAAAAATAAACCATTTAAAACAACAATGAAATGATTTAAAGAAAGTTTTTACTTTTTGATAAATTCTTCTGATAATGAAATGATTAAGAAATAATAAAACAAAAGAAATAATTCATAATTTTTATTATATTTACTTTGAATTAAAGAAATTTCTATGAAAATATTTTTAACAATTAATACAAATTAAATATTAGCTGAAATAACGTAATATATTATTTTATGATAAAATAAAATTCTAAAATTAGATATTTATCTTAATCTTGAAATGTGCGATCTGACTATTATGCATTGGAAAACAATTATTCAGGTTGACCTGCAACCAAACTTAAAGCAAAAAAAAATTTTTAAATTAATTATGCAATTAAATAGCATTATTTAATTATTTAAAATTTTCAATCGACTTAGTTTTGCAGAAGCTCTTTGTAATTTTAAGATTTTTTTTTTCATTAGAATTTAACATTATCTATTTTTATATTTTTATAATTAATATTATTTGAATGCCTTTCAACTTAAAAAAAAGATTTATTTTTGTTGATTTTTATGTCGATTTATTTTTTTTAATTTAAATTGTAAAATTACTACTTTAGCATTAACAGTATTATTCTTAATATTTTTTTCCAAAATCGCTTTAAAATTATAAATTAAATTATATATATTTTTACTTTAAAAAACTTTTTGAGCAAGAGAAGGCTGTTTTGATGATACAATCATAAATAAATTGTTTGAATTAGAGCAATATTTAGATAATTAAGAACATAAGTTATGTTATGAGTGTTGATGAAAAATCTGAGTTTTAATTTCTAATTGAGAACTTAAAACAAAATTTAGTTCAACATAGAAAATAATAAAACAAAAAATGATTGATTTTTTTTTAATTTAAATTTAAATCATGATGATGAAAAGTATTTAGACTCGGATATTGGTTGTAATTGCCATGACCAGAAAGAAGGAAGCAAGCCCTGGCATGTAAGGCATAAATTTTTTTTATTTATTTAAAAATTAGAAAAACCAGCGCCAAACTTGATTTTTATTGTACACATTTAAAAAAAAAATCAAGCAATCAAAAGAAAAGGCACATGCCGATTTTTTTTACTAAAATGAAGCGAAGTATTTAAATAAAAATTAATTCAAATTTTAAATGTTTTTGAATTAAATTTTTACAAAATTTAAGTATCATACTCAAGTTTGATCGAAATTTAATAAATATAATTAAATTTGAGTAGTTTATAAAAAGTTTATTTGAACTCAGTTTGAAAATGTCATATTTGATTTTATAGCTTACATTTTTAAACTTGAACCTTAGTATTATTTATCAGGCCAAACACTTTCTAATGACATATTTAATTAATCAATATTAATGCATAAAGTATTTATTTTTCTTTTAAAAACTTATACTTACAAAATTAAAATTTATTTTAAATTTGATCAAAAAATTAAAAACTTAAATATCATAATTCGACTGTAAAAAAATTAAATATATTTTTTGAATTTAACTTATATTTATTTTTTTACTAAAAACTTGAATTAAATTCGTTATTAAAATCGAATGTTTGAATATCATAAAGTGAATTCCATTTCATCACAAACTTGTTTAACAAAAAAAAATTATATTTTTGATATCTACATTATTAAATTTTTAGCATTCATAAGAATGATGAACATTTCACCACTTATTAATAACACAAAACCACTCTTTATTTTATATAAAATAAATTTTTTATATTAATTAATTTATGAGATACTCGAAATATTATTTCGGATCGAACAAATATTTCTATTTAATCATTAAGAATAATAAATAATAGACATTCACAGTTAAGTCTTCACATTAAGTCGTGTATTGTTTTTGTATGCAGAATTTGATGTTAAATAAAAAAAAAAGATGCTTTAACCAGAAAGGAAGCGAAAATATTATAAATTTTTTAAATATGTTCTTAAATAAGTGCTGAAAGTTTTATTTTTTAAGGAATGTTGGAATTTGTATGTTTAGTAGAATTATATTTTTTAATCATTTTTTCGTATGTTTTAATTTTTGATATGCAAGAAAAAACAGCCTCTCAAAATGTATTACTTTATCAAATGCTACTTAAAAATTTATATGATTAATTGATCTTAAATGTCGCTTTTGCAAGCAACTTACGAATCAAATTGTTAAACTTATCATTTTTTTGATAAATCTCATTACAAATTGATAGAAAAAATATTTTTTTAAAATTTCATATTATGATCAATATATATTCATTAAATAAAAGCAAAATTTTTAAAATAATAAATTAATGGTATCTAGATATCTGATGGAAAGTTGCAAATTCATTAAACCCATTGAGTTACTAAATAAATTTGCTTAAAAAGTTTCATAATAAAAAGAAAATTGAAAAAATTTATAGGTGAATTTTTTTCAAAGACTTTGTGTTAAATTCTGAGGCTCATTTCTTTTCTTTGATATTTATAAAGTTATTTTTTTTTGAATAGAAAAAAATTGATTTTGATTTTTATCTAAAAACTCTAATTTATTTCCTATTTTGAAAAATGAAAATAGATTCTTATTTGTTAGTCTTTATTTTTTTATTTGTTATTTTGGTTCTAAAATTTCATTTTATTCATTTTTATCAATTTTACAGAAATAAAATATTTTAACATTTTTTTTTTAATTTAATTTGTGACTCTTAAAAAATTCTGAAAAATAATAATTACAAATTTTCCTATTCTACAGAAAAAAGTAATTGGGAAGACTCTCATATCATAGTTGATCAAAAGTCAAAGTCAACATTGATATTTTAAAATTTTCCTTTATAATTTTTTTTTAAAATTATTTTTTTGAAATTTTTTATTTCCTTTTCTCTGATCTAACTCTGTGGATACTGCATCAAATCATTTTTTTTATTTTTTGTATCAAAATTCACAATGTCGTGAAGGTTATTAATTTAGTAATTAATTAATAATTTAGTGCGGAATTGCTTTTGTGATTGAATATTTCTTTTAATTTTTCATTAATTAGGAGTTTTATTTATTTATTAAAAATTTAGGTTGGCAGGTTGGAATGAAACTTAGTCCTTCCTTTTGGCCAGATGTTTACAAGTCCACAGTTAAAAAATAATTAATTTTATATAAAATAATAATATTCTAAAAACAAATTAAATAAAAATGGGTAGTTTTTATTTAAAAATTTCTAGTTGTTTTAAGTTGAACAACAGAATTATTTTTATAAGTCTCTTACTGTATTTAAAGATTTTAGTAAAGTTAGGAAAATCCTATACAAATCTATTCATATTTTGATATGATAGAAAAAATAAACAAACTTGGCTTCAATTTTTTTATTCAAAAGTCAAGTCACGACTTTAAATTGAGAACATGAAAAATGACTCGAAGTAACATGACTTAAACACAACTCTGATGAAGCCAAGTTTTAGAGCGGATTCGAATCAATCATGGAATTTCAATTTAATTTAAGATTTTGGATTACTGATTTAAAACAAATAGGTTAGGAAAAAAAAATCTTTTGTATCAAAAATATTTGATTTAAATTGTTCATATGACTATTGAGTTTGAATTATTGAAGCCTTCAAAGCTTGGAGTCTATAAAATTTTGTTTTGAAAACATTTTGTTTATCCAAATAAATTGTAACCATTGTCACATATACAATGTGTAAAGAGTTTCTGAATGAGAATTCGAAAAATTCAATCAAATTTTTATAATTAAATCGAGAATATGAATTTATGTTGTCAATTACAAGATTCTATAACTTGAATCTTAAATAATAACTCATTTAAAATTTTTTTTTCTAATAAACAAATAAAATATTTTCTTGTTAATCAAATTGACAATATATAAATTTGAAATAAAATTATCATTTTCTAAAATTATGGCTGATAGTGATAGTGTGTCGATTTCAAAAGAAAATTTAATTGATAAAGAAGAAGCGACAACACCATCCCCTGATTTAAATGATTCGAATTATAGTGACGAACCATCATCTCCAATAATCAGGCACATACCAGATCTTCCATTAAATCCTGAACCGATCATATTCCGCGAGCACCCACCAGATTATTTTCTGACAAGAACTGAAAATAAAATTTTCCCCATAGAAGGGGACAAAACTCCGCCACCACCGAGAAAGTTAATAATTGAAAAACTACCAGATATTCCAGAAAATCCTCCATCCATAACAGTTGAACGATGGCTATCGTATCCAAAGGTGAGACAAAAAGTAGTGTTCAATAGGCCACCTCAATTAGATCCTTGTTTGACCAAACCAAAAAATTTTATAATAGAATGGCAAGATCCACAAGTTGTGGTCAAGAATGAACTTAAATATTTGGGAATAGTTGAGGCTGATCCTTTAGATTATGTCAAAACTCATGGTTCTAAATTAAAAAATTTGGAAGATTTGCCGGAATTTGCGCGAGAAATTAAAGCTCCAAGTGGCTTAAAACTGGCATCAGAATGCCAAAAAGAAGATTTGATTGAATTGTATGGAGACGTAGATGCTCTTAGATTAATTGACTTAGAAAAGGAAGGTTTGGGTGAATATAAAAAATTACTCGATAAAATGGACATTTCTTTTGGATCAAGTGACTTCACCAGTGTTTCAAGCTTGGAATCATGGAATTAGTTAAGAAATTATTCAAGGCTCAATGAATGTAAAAAATAATTGATTTAAATTTTTATTCTTGTTTTAAATGTTTTAGTGTTTTACAAAAATGCACTGGCCGGGAATCGAACCCGGGCCGCCCGCGTGGCAGGCGAGCATTCTACCACTGAACCACCAGTGCTTATCCAAACAAGTTATTTCATCAAATATTTAATCTTTATTTAAAAATAAAAAAATTACAAAAATAGTTTAGAATTTAATTGGTTTAATTTTTTGTGTTCGAATTACCAAATGAATCCAATGTTGAAATAACATAGAAAAAGTGCGATGTTTCAAATTTTTCAGTTTCAAATAAAAAAATAATTTTAAGTTAGTATTGCAAGCATTTTCATATTTGAAATTAAACTCTTTAGTGAAATTGAATGGGTTTAATTTTATTTGAAAATTTAAAAACAATATTGAAAATTCTTTTTGTTTAACTTTTAAAAAATTTATTTACTTATTTGTTTATCTGTACCGAGCTAATGCTTCAGAATAAAAATATATGAAAATAAAAAAAAAGAAAAATAAAAAAATAAAAAAATAATTTATTAAATCGTTGAAAAACTCGATCTAGTCGATTACGTGAACCATAGTTCATCTATTATGCAAACAATTCTTGTTATCTGGTTTTGTGAACTATTTGTATACCTAATTTTTTTTCACGTAAAGCTGAACCAAAATAGAATTAAGTAAACAAATTTCAAATTCTCGAAACTGATTTAAAAATAAAGAATTGAATGATTTTTTTTTAATTAAAAGGAGCTTTAGAAATAGCATTTAATCTGATCAAGTTGACCTGGTATTATCTTTTCAACAATCCCATATACCTAAATGTGCTCTCTACTTAAATATTTACCTTTAAACATAAGTAATAAAATTCAAAAAAAAATAAAAATTAATTTTTCACCCGTCAAGTACTTTGAGGAACATAAATTCATATATTTCCAAATTTTGCCTTCTCAGCCCAATTTGATTTTTTTTTCTATCTTATATTTTATTATTACATTTTGTTTTTTTTCTAAATAGATGAAAATAATCAAAATGGTGAAAAATTTTTAGATAAAGTGAACTAATAGTTCACAAAACCTGAGAAATTAAGAATTGAATTTACATTTCATTTAAATTAAATTTTGAAAAAAAAAATATTTTTAATTCATACTCAATGATAATAAATCGCAAAATATGGAAATAATGAAATAAAATTTTTAAAAATTTAAATTGTTTAAAGTTTTTTAATGTATTAGTGCTGAGAAACAGAGTGGCATTTGCTTTGGTAAAATTTTTTTGCGAAGCTAATCTAAAGTTTAGTGCTCTTGATATAATAGAGTAATAAACAATTTATTTATTTAATTTAAATAAAATATTGAAATATTTTAAAATTACAATTTTCTAAAAATGAGTGAAAATTAGGTTTTTTGAAAAATTAAATATTTTTGATTTTTTAGAATCGTTAATAAAGTTAATAAAAATAATATTGATATTATTGTATATTGTGAACTTGGATGCTGATTTCAACAATGATTAACTATTGACCACAAGTTACTCAAGTTTTTTATTAATTCCTTTTAGAAAGATTTTCTTTTGACTTCGTAAGTTTTTATTTATGCTACGATTTGTAAATAACTTGTAATTTTACGTTAATTGACGTAAATTTAATAATTTTACCACAAAACAAAAAAGGGCAAAATTTCTTCAATTATGTGTTAATCTTAGTAAAAGAGCATGAAAAATTAATTTTTTATAATTTAAAAGTAGACATAATGAAAAAAGTAGATTTACGTTTATTAACGTAAATATAGATGCTACATTTTAGTTTAAAATATGTCATTTCTAAAAAAGTATTATAATAGTTGGTAAAGTAAAAATACTTTCCCTGCTTAAGAGGATGAGATTCTACTAGTGTGAACTTGGGGATGTGAATTGAATTTTTTTAAATATTCTTTTAGTAAAGTACTCGTAGTCTCATACATTCTAATTTATAATATTTTTGAAATTTAAACTAAGACAACATAAATTTTTATATAAAATTTTTCACAATATTTGTAAAGAAATTTAATAGCTTTAATTTAAATCATTTAGATTTATATAACTTATTAAGTTTAATATGATTAAAGTTGATGATTTGGGACACGTTATAATATTTGATTTTTTTTTTCAAAATTCAGATCAAAAATATTTTCAAAGAAGATTATTTCATATTAAAAAAATATGCCAGTTTTAAAATCCGTACCCGTTCCATATTTTGGTAGGAATTCCTTTAAAAACATTTTATGCCCAATTCAGCATTCCGTTATTCAGTGCTTTAGGTACATCATTTAAAATTTTAACCAAAAAAAATAAGAAAAAAATTTCAAAATGATTTATTGTTTTTAAAATATAAATACAATCTAGTGGCAAATAAATAAAAATTATGGAGAATGGTTTCTCAAGCGTTAGATTCTGGTGGGTTTTGTAAAGGACTTAATGAATTATTTTGTGGGCTGTTTGGAATTCCAGTTGGGGTTTGATCAATGTTTTGAATGCTTGAACTAGATGAAGAATGTGTCAATGTAGGAGCAGATGAGACGGATGGATTTGATGGTGCATTTTTGTTGAGCAAATTTTGAAAAAAATTCTTTAAATTAGTGCTATCTCTGTCCGTATTGCTTGGTCCTTTTAGTAGAGGTGGTTTTTGGGGTGTTTTAAAAACTTGTTGAGTTGGCAAAGAAGGTGATATCTCTTCTGACTTGACTGATGGAGCAGCTGACTTACTTAGTAATATTTGCAATTTGGCTAAAAATTCTTGATCTTCAGATGCTTGAATTGTCTCAATCTCTCTTGGAAGTGATTTTCTAATCATAGGTTTTGGTATAATTTCATTATATTCACTGTCCGATTTGATAGTTGTACTATTCTCTAATAAGATATTTATTTTTCCTTCATTGTCCCAACCAGAAGGACTTAAAATATTTTTAATTAAAAATTAGTATTTTTTTTTGCATCACAAATTAATTATAAATTGACAAAAATTCTCTGTTTTTTTATTAAAAATTTTTCGTTTGAAAAATTTTTAACTTTTTTTTAAGCTAAATTTAAACTTTTTTTTTTAAACCAAAATTCAAAATCTTTTTAAAGTTTTATTTGGTCTCTTCAGTCCCTAATAAAATATGTAATGTTAAATTTAAAAACAGTGGAACAAAGCATTTTGCACAATGTTAGAATTATTTTTGAGAATTTTTCATCGCTTTAATTGTTTTTTAAAAAAAGCTAAAATATTGGCCATCTTTTTTTGTGTTTGTTTATAAAAAATTTCTTGCCGAAAATTTTTTTTCAATTTGTAATAAATTTAAAAACTGCTTTTCTTTTAAATTTTAATGAAATAAAATAAAAATTAAACTTACGTGAAAATTAATTCCCTATCGACTACACTCGAGGGCGAATTGAATGGATAATTGTAAAGCTTGTGGATTATGTATTTGTAAAGGCGATCAAAAGTTTTTTTTTCCTTTACTGTTGTATAAAACAAAGCTGCTCCATCTAATCAAAAATAAATTAATAATTAGTTTAATGATTAATTTTACTTACAATCCAAGCAAAATCGTCTAATGTGATATTGAATGAAGTCAAAGTGTTCAATTCTGTATTCCATATCTTTATCCAAAGTTGACATAAAGTCACTCTTTGTAACAATTACTAAAATAGGTATTCCCAAGTTATTGTTTAAAACTGAAGGATCTAAAGGCAAAAAAGAACTCTCGTCTTTATCAATGCTTTCGTTTAGGTCTTTTTTGTCTGTTAATGACAAAGAAGTGTTTAAGGTTGGTGTCTTTTTGCCAAGAATAGTGTTACTCTCATCTGGATCTTGATACATTTGAAAAGCTAATCGCTGTTTTTTAAGAAATTCATTTCTCTTTGCTTCAGGTATGTTTAACTTTTTGACATGATCTGAGAGAATTTTCGACCATTTTCTCAAAGAGTCCATCATCTCCCATGGTGTGCTCATGCTAACTACAAATGCCACCATGCTATTCTCGAAATTGGATTCATTAAGGGCATATTTTAGCAAATTGATCATGGATGCATCTCCATCAGGTGTCCAAACACCTAGTTTCAAAATTTCTACCAGAAAATAAAAAAATTTAAATGAAATATTTATTTTGTTAAAAAAAATAAAAAAACCATCTCTATCTTCATCTTTGATATCTATGTAATGGTATTCCAGACCGATTCCTTTGCTTATGCTATCGACTCCTTTGAGACGACAAATTAATGTGCTCCGGCCACTTTCGTTATCGCCAAGTATTAGAAGGTTTTTTGGCGGTGGTGTTTTCTTGGTCGAGTTTTGAACATCTTGTAAAATCTGAGACCTTAATTTAAGCTTTAAAATAAAAATTTATTTTTCAACGTCAAGCATTTAGTTACCATATATTGGCAAATTGGTTTGAGTCTTCAGTGACTGTTGATGCAACTGATATGTTGTCGTAAACTGTCATTTTTCTAATATTAAAAGTAAATTTATCTTGTTATTTTTATTTTAAATTTATAATTCAAAATGAATATTTTTATTTCTGTAAAATTTTTAGGCCTATAAGTAACAAAAATCAAAAATTTTATTATGATTGATATCAGATTTTTAAAGAAAATAGAATAAATTCATCTCTAATTAAAAAGATTTCATAAATTAAGTCTTATTAAAAGTTCAGGATAAAGTTTACTTTATCTCAATTTTTGGATTAATAGTGGTTCATGTTGGAAAAATTCTTGCACTTTTGTTAAATTGCGTATGCAATTAGAACAAATATTTATAAGATCTCTGTTTAACCACATTTGATTATTTCTCAAATATTTTTATTTAGAATGGTACAGAAGCACTTATAAGTAATTTAAATTAATTCAAATTCAAAAATTCAAATATATTTTGTTATAAATAAATATATATTTATAATATATGTGATATAATAATATATGTAATAAATATATTTAATATATTATATGTAATAAATTTTATTTGATTTCTAATGGTATTTAAACTATAATCTATTTATTATGTAATTCTTTTTTGTATTCTTACATATTTTTTCTTTGTTATATTCTTGTTCATAATACTTCTTAATTCCACACAATACTTTCTTAGATTAAATTAAACAATGACTCTTACTGAACAAAAAAAAAAAAAAAAATGTATTTGTCTGTTTTTTTCCATCTTTTCTGCGCAATTTCGGCTACCATAGATGTCCTCCTAGTAGGTCATCTCAGCAAGCTTGCTTGCTGTAGCTTATTCTTATTATTATATAAATATATGTGAACAAAAAATATTAAAATAAATTTAATATAAAAATAACAAAACAATATTTTTATATTTTTTTTCTGGAAAAATTGTCAATAAGAAACAAAAGATAAACTTTCACAAGTTAAAAAAAAATCTTAGAATATAAAACAGTTTATAAATAAAACGACTTGATTCATTTGAAAAGCTAATCGCTGTTTTTTAAGAAATTCAATTCTCTTTGCTTCAGGTAGGTTTAACTTTTTGACATGATCTGAGAAAATTTTCGACCATTACAGAGTGATTTAATTTAGACCAAAAATGGTCATTTAACAAAAAATATCAAATTTTGAGATAAGATACTTTTTATAATAGTTATTAACCCAAAAAAGTCTATATTTTTATTTTAAAAAAAAAAAAACTTGATATTTCATAATAGACATCTAAAAAGATCTAATTGAAAATGACTAAAAATCAACTTTTTTTTCCAAAAAAATGATGCAATTTTTTGAACCTAAATAAAAATAATATGCATCAACTTAAAAACTTTTTTTTTTAGATTTTAATTTCTAGTTTTAAAAAAATATTTTCTTTTTTGATTTTTATTTTTTCTTTGGTCTGTTATTTGGCCAAAACTCATCTAAAAAATCGCGTCTTTTCAAAAGTTTGATGGTATATTATGTCACATTCTCCACATTTCTCCAAGCTGAGTTTTAAAAGAACTTAATCTACTCTGATTCTTGTTAATGGGAATTTATAGGTTCCCGCCGGATTCCGCCGGATACAGGAATTATTTAATTTCAAAAATGGTCTTTTATCAAATATTGCATTTTTAGAAAATTTTTAAATTGAATTTAAATAATTGTTTTAAGTCAAATTTCTTGAAGAAAAAATATAAAAAAATAGTAAAAATCTAAAAAATGTTTTTAATTTAGAACTTTTTAATTTAAAAAACTCAAAAATAATTCTCAAAACTTAAAATGATAACAGACATTTCTCGCCGTGAATTGTACGAATATGCTTTCAACATTAATTTGACATTTAAGCCTACGTTTTTTGATGCTAATTCTAAGAAGGCAACAATACATTTTCTTAAAAAATTTGAAATTGATTGCAATGAATCCAATGAAAAAATGTTACCAAAAAAAAATCAATTTAACCTTTTATAAAATTTATGAAACATTAAAAAAAGTCTACTTAAAACATGATGTTTTTCAAAAATCGAATGAAAAGTGGCTTTCTGGTAAAATTAATTTAACCGATGAAAATTTTACGATGACAAGAACGTCAAAACCTAGTTTAAAAATAAATAGCAAACTTTTATTGAAACATATAAAAATTTCAACTTCAATTTTATTTTTAAAGAGAAAAAGCGAAAAGTTAAATCATGGGAATTTTTATCTGCTGAAAGAAAACGAAAACTTGTTGCTGAGCTCGCGAAAGGAAATTCCAGAGTAAATATAATGCCAGAGTAAATAATCGTTTAATTCTTGTGAGAGTATTAAAATATTAATATAAAAGACAAGATGGAGATAAAGAAATTTGTAAAATGATTGATTCGAAATCTTTAGTTAAATTAACTGCAAATGAAGCACTTTCGATTTTTATTTCTTGCAACTTTACTCAAGCGTCGTATCAATTAATTCGAAACATAGCTAGACAAAAAAACGCAGACATTTTTCCGACATATGATGAAGTTTTATGTGCCAAAAACGAATGTTTTGACAAAGAAATTAATGTAGACGAGTTAAAAGCTGAGGTTAATGTTCAAGATCTTTTAAATATAACTGCTCGTCGTCTCATTCAAATTGAATCAGTTTCAAAATCTATTTTAAAATAAGCAGAGGATATGTCACAAAATGGGGTTAATGCCAGATTAGAAATTAATTTATATTTAATTTCAAAATGGGGATTCGATTGAGCTATTGGTTATGGTAAATTTAAACAACGTTTCGAAAATAGCCCTTTTGAATCATCGGATGAAAGTTTGTTCACGTCATCGTTGGTTCCGCTTTTTTTGTGTGACGAAAATAACAATAATTTGTGGATTAACAATATACCATCATCACCGCGTTTTTGTCGGCCTTTTAGATTTCAATTTAGAAAAGAAACATCAAATCAGATAAAAAATGAATTTGAATATATAAAATCACAAATGGAAAGATTAGAACATTTCTAAGTTGAAATCCCGTTTAAGGATAGATTTATGTATTTAAAATTTAAGTTTTCAAACAAGTTAACTATGCTGGATGGCAAAGCCGCCAATGCAGTGTGTGGGAATTCAGCTTCGAGAGTGTGCAATATTTCTGGAGCAACTCCAGTTGAGATGAACCAGATGAAAATTTTATATAATAAAGAAATTAATCAAGATGCTATTTTACTCGGTATTTCACCCCTCCATATGTGGATTCGTTGTTTCGAATTTATTTTACACCTTTCATATAGACTGGAATTTGAATGTTGGCAAGTCAGAAAATCAAATGAAGAACATCAGTTATTGTATAAACTTAAGAAATCAAAAGTTCAAAAAGAATTTAGAGAAAAAATGGGGTTAATTGTTGACATGCCAAAAGATTCTGGGTTTGGAACTTCAAATGATGGTAAAACATCTAGAAGAGCTTTTCGAAATTATAGAATCAATATAAATTTCAGGATTACAATCCAGAAACTTTTAATTTTTACATAAGAAATTACAATTGGTTTTACATGCCAGTATCTGTGCACAAATTGCTAGTTCATGGGCCTGAAGTAGTCACGTAGTTACCACAGGTTCGTTTTTTTTATGCTTCTTTTGAAGATAAGAGATGTCAAATTCTAACAGGAATTTCAAAAGAAAACTTTATGGAATTGTATAATTTCATATCTCATGCAAATATAACAGGAAATGTTTCTTTAATTAATGCTCTAGGATTTTACCTCACAAAGCTACGTATTGGTGTGACTTTAAAAGAGCTTTCGGCTTTTACATTAATTGCTTCTTATGCCAAATAAAGAGATCAGTTCGTCAGACTAGAAATAAAGTATCAGAAATATTTACACCGATATATTCAATAAGACTTAAAATATAGAAAACTGGTTTTTGCCCGATGATTTGTTTGTTTTTGACCGCGGTTTTCGCGACTCATTGGAATTTTTCGAAAATAAAAATTAACAGACAAAAATGCCATGCTACTTGAAAGGGAAAGCTCAACAATCAGCAAATAAAGCAAATAACTCAATATTAATTACAAAAATAAGATGGGTGATTGAAACAGCAAATGGTCGCATAAAAAGAAGGAAATATTTTAACAATGTAGTATCAAATAGAGATATTGGAACAAAAGAAAAAGATTTTAAATTCATTTGTGCATTAATAAATAAGTTTAGACCTCAACTTGTCACAGCAAAAGATTCAGAAAATACTGAATTATACAAAGAAATTGCTGCAAAGGCAAATGAAGATAACAAATTAAAATATCAAGTTTAAAACTATTCCAAACGAAGAAAAAGTTCTAAAGTTGCTCAAGTTGAGGAGCCTGAATTTCCAAAATTAACCGAGGCATATATAAAATCGATAACTTATGGAGTTTACCAGCTTAAACAATGTGTTCCTTAAACCATCTCGCAATTGGAACAAAATGCTCATTATGTATGCTTATTCTATGGTGAAAATGATGAACTTGTCCGGGTCAAAATAAAGTCAAGATTTTCTTCCAAAGTTATTCATAATATCTGGATAAAATATTCAACTGTTTCAAAAATGGATCCAATTCATAAATGGTACTGCGATTGTAAAGCTGGTGCAAGGGTATTTGGGGCATGTTCTCATGTTACAAATATTATCTGATATTTAGGTATAGGACAAAATAGAAAAGATATGTTAGTTTCTAAAAAAACGAAAATTTGTATAATGTTTGTCTGGATTGTGATAAAAAGGATCTCGTAGAGAATGATTAATCATTAATCCAAAATGAAAATGAGGAAAAAATTTATGATACTGAATAATAGAATAAAAATCTTATGCCTACGCCTTTTTTATTAGATATGTTATTAAATTTTTCTAAAATTGTAATTTTTAAAATAAAAATAAAAATGACATTTTTTGCATGCATATTTAGTTAAGGAAGCAAAATTTTCTAGGAACTTTTTTTTTATATGTTTTAGTCACTAAGTAGAACAAAAAAATAAAAAAAAAATTTTATCGATGGTCCTTTGGCTATGGGGTATCTTTAGACCTAGAAAGTAAATAAAGCGGAAATTTATGTTTTTGAAGGGCTATGTATCAACGAGTATTGTTTTAGTTATTTTTCTGCCATTTTCGGATTGCTTGCTTAATTCTGAACATTTTGTTATACAAAAAGTCTAATTAGCTTCAAAATTAACTGAGATACGGTTGTCTAACTTAAAACAGTAATTGAAAAAATCAAGAACTTTGGAGCGCTGTAACTTTTGAGTGGATGGTCAGATTTTTAAAATTCTAACAGATTATGATTCTGCTCGTTGAGATCTACCAGAAAATATATTAAAGTTTAATTTTTGATTTTTTATTTATGATTGCCCCATATCCTTTGCTAGATTAGGGAAAAAATTGGCGTTGAACCATGTGGTTTCTCGTTTTCGATTCGAATTGTAAGCTCGTTTAATTTTTCATTGCTTAAAGAAGTAGCATTTGTGTATATATATTTAATATTTGGATCATTTGAAGGATTTAAGTTTTGATACGAAATATACGGACTTGATAAGTCATGGGTCAAATACGTATTTGCAGTTCGGTTAGGTGTAAAAGTTTGATTTTTGTTCAGGTTATCTTAAGAGTTAGAATTATAGTTAAAATTAGATTTTAAATTAGATTTAGAATTAGAGTTCGACAGAGACTTTTGTTTATTATTTACCACATTCTAATTTTGCTCCATATAGTTTACAATTCAGCACAATGCAGTTTAATTCCAAACAAAAATATTTTTTATTATTTATTAAAAAACTTAAACTCAAACTCAAATTAATTTTAATTTAGTTATCTAAATTTGCACCCTAAAAGCTTATGAGTTTTCTTTGGCTTAGGATGCCTTGCCATATACGTAAGCAGTAAACTCGATTCGACAAACATTACAATTTCAACTATCACGGCTAATATCAAATATTTTGAAAAAATCTGGTGTAAAATAAATTTTAAAAATGACACATTAATACTTGGTTGCATCTACCGTCCACCACCGAGCGACTATTTTAATTTAAACTCTACTTTAGACAATGAAATTATG
The DNA here is from genome assembly GCA_025491095.1 of Brachionus asplanchnoidis. Classification (NCBI taxonomy): domain Eukaryota; kingdom Metazoa; phylum Rotifera; class Eurotatoria; order Ploima; family Brachionidae; genus Brachionus; species Brachionus asplanchnoidis. The sequence continues at coordinate 4,592,088 of JAILYF010000006.1, forward strand.
AACTCGATTATAGCGGCTAAACAAGCCTTAAATAACAAATAGTGTAGTGGACTTTTAATTGCAGGCGGCTTTAATTTCCCGTATATTAAATGGTACTCGGACGGCTATGTTGGAGTCTCAGGAAACGAGGGCAGTACTGGATGCAAGTTTATTGATATGTTAAACGATCAGTTTCTCTCCCAAGCTGTTCATTTTCCAACGTTCCGTAAAGGTGACGGTTCATTGACGAATTCATTTGATTATATTATCACTGATTCTCCAAATCGAATAACCTCACTAAATGATAAGCCCCACTTGGCTGTGCAATGCAAACACACGTTACATTATCATGGAACTATGAGTTGTCAAGTGATCCAGTTAAAAAATTCTCCAGTCATAAATTAATGTATCAACGTGGTGATTATGACAAAATCAACAATGCTCATTTAGACTTCGATTGGGATGTTCAATTTGAAAATAAAAGTGTTCAAGAATGTTACGAAATTTTTCTCGACAAAAACAAAGAAACTTGCGTTAAATTTATACCATTCTTTAAATTCAAAAATAAACCAAAAAGAGCGCTTTGGGTCACAAAAGAACTACTTCAATTGTCTAAAGCAAAAAAAGAGTTATGGCACAAATTTAAAGCGTCTTGTGGTAAAATTCGCTCGATTGAACAGGAATACAAAAAAGGTAAAAGAGAAATCGAAGTAAAATCACGCGAAGCCACCAGATCCCAAAAAAATTTACTTTTATGATTAAAAAAACTAAAGACATTAAAATTAGCATTTATTACATATCCAAATATTTTTAATTCGGAATTTTATTTTTTACTTTAAAAAAGGTTTTAATAAAAAAAAAAATTAAAATAAAAATTTTTAAAATTTAATCTAAGCAAATTTTTTAAAATAAAATTCTTAAAATGAAATCAAATTTAATGTTTTTAAAATTTAAACAAACATTAAATTTGATGTTATTTTATGAATTTTATAAATTAAAAATAATAATAAACTTTAATTCTGAATTCAAAATTAATATATATAATTTAAGGATTCTGCAAATTATCGAAAAAATTTGAAATAATAATTAAAAATTACCTTAACAAAATTTTTGATAAAAAATAAATGCTAATTTTAATGCCTTTAAATTTTTTTAATCATCTAAGTAAAATATTTTTTGGACCGTTTTGTGGCCGGCCGGCTGCAAACGGTCTGCCTTTTAACGGCCTTTCAGCTGGCCGGCCACTTCACAGTCGGTCCGTCATTTGGCCGATATTCGGCCAGCCACCACACGGTCTTCAAAAATCTGGCCTGCCAATCTAAGGTCGGTCTGTCTAGTGGCCGGCCCTGGAAAGGCCGGCCTTTTCAAAAACGGCCCACAGACGGCCGGCCAATTCATGGACGGTCAAAAATGCGGCCGTTAAATTTACGGTCAAAAATGGCCGTTTATACCGGCCGGCCTCTAGACAGATCGACCTTAACTGGCCACTGACCGTTCAAGTCTGGCCGTAGACCGGTCGGCCATAATCTCAATATTGGAAAGTGCAAATTCATGCACATAGGCAATAAAAATTTCAAGACAGAATACAACATGCAAGATTACGACTCCTTGAACAGAATCAAAATTGTTGAAAGTGAATGTGAACGAGACTGGGTGTTATAATCTCGAACGATCTAAAGGCTATAAATCAAGTAAATCAATTGGCATCAAAAGCTAACAGTATTCTAGGCCTACTGAAACGCACTTTGACCACACCGGTCTCGTCTACCTGGAAAAAGATAGAAGTTTAAATTTGATTCAGGTATCAAAAAAATTGATTGGCACACAACACAAATTCGTATTCCCCAGCTGTACGGTCACAAGGAGAGGCTAAGAAGAGAAATCGTCAGAAGCTGTTACAAAAGTCCTGAATTCTTCAACAACCGAATAGTTAACCAATGGAACTTGCTTCCAGGTGAAGTCATTATGTCCAAAACCGTGAACGAGTTCAAAAATAAACTCGATTAAATTAATAAACTGCCACATGGCGTCCTTTACGCGTTCGCATGATAAAAATCATGCTGGAGTTAAACCACTACTACTTAAATAAATTTGAAAAAAAAATTTCACCAACTACTGTTTAATAATGTACTAGAATTGTTCCAGGAATTGCATTCGGTTCAAAGGGAGAAAATTCACATAGTGAAGAATATTTGGATTCCTTTCCAGCTGAAGCATACCACAATCAATATAGGAAATATAAGAAGAACTAAAAGAGCAATCCAAAAATAAGTAAAAAGTTAGAGTAAAAATTGATTGATTTTGAATATTATTTGCATGATTTATTGTTTATTTTTTTAAATGATAAAATTTATTTATCAATTGATAAATTTTTTTAACTTGACTTGTTCGATAAATTAAATAACATGTAACCAAATTTTATACTCTTTATTAGATAAAAAAATAGTAATTAAAAGTCCAATTTTTTAAAATTTTTAATTTTTCTTTGTAAAATAAAATTTAATCATTTGAACAGAAAGTTGAAAAATTAAAAATCAATAATTTTTATATAAGCAAGGACCAGCTTTTTGCTTAAGACATTATTATCTATAGTTTGGAACAAAATACAATTATTTAGACTTGAATGATGGGAGCCTATGTTTAATGAAGAGGAAATAGATGTTTTAGGTCCATTTGGTAACTAAATTCTTGTATTAAGTTACAATCTAAATTACACCTCATATTAATTATTTGAAAATTTTTAGATATTTAATATATTAAATAGTTTATGTTTTTTCTCTTAAATTTTTTTTATTTTATGTTTTATTTCTTTTGTCCATATGTTATTTGTTTTTTTTTTTATTTTGTTTATACCTCACTCAAAACTGGTAATCAAAATATGGAACAAATACAAAGTTTACAAAAAAATTATCTTTTTAATTTTATCTAAAAAAATAGACTTTAAAAACAAATTGTAATTTATTCATTTTGTTATTTAATTTTTATACATTTGAACTCTATATTTAACTAAAATTTTTCATTCCCTCTAATATGTCATTTCTAAAAATGTATTATAATAGTTGGTAAAGTAAAAAAACTTTCCCTGCTTAAGAGGATGAGATTCTACAAATGTGAATTTGAGGATGTGAATTGAATTTTTTTAAATAATTTTTAAAATAATTAATAAAGGAAATTATTGTTTTTTCATACATTCTAATTTTTAATATTTTTGAAATTTAAACTAAGACAACATAAATTTTTATATAAAATTTTTTAACAATAATTGAAAAGAAATTGGCCCTACCGTATCACAAAACAAAGATTATAAAAAGAAAGTTCATAACACGTAATCTGAAGATCACATAATTTATTACAGGTGAGCTGAGTTCACGAAAATGTGTGAACTTGACTAATTTTTTTGGCTTCGGGATCTCAGCTCACCTGTAATAAATTATGTGATCTTCAGATTACGTGTTATGAACTTTCTTTTTATAATCTTTGTTTTGTGATCTTAAATTTTAATTTAATTGGGCATTTTATCGTACTGTCCATGCGTAAATTGTCAGTCAGAAATGAAATTAACAACTCGGAAACGTAACCAAGATGGAAACGCATTGATTACTTTGCGAAGCAATAATAGTAAATGCCAAAAGTATCGCAGCATTTTCCATGGTTCGTTTTTTTTCACTGTTTAGGAAACCATTGATGCTGTCGATGAGAATGATAGCTTAGATGGTACTTGGACTAGAATTACTAATATACCAATACCAACTAATGTTACAGATGCACCAAAAAGTAGCAATGAAAATATGATGGATTCTAAACTCGATGCGTTAAATGATAATCTACAAAGCCTCAATATTGTTTCAAATCCAGTGAAAATTTTGCTTTAGTCTTGGAGAAAAAATCTTATGAAAGTGAACCTGTTTCGGAAGAGGCAAATGCTAAAGTAAATGAAGTAATTTTGAATACAAGAAATAACTTGGTTTGTGAGATTTGTTTAGGAAAAGGTGTGGAGAAAAAATGCAAAGGTGTATGGGGTCTGCGGCTCCATAAGTCAAATGCACATAAAAACAAATAAATTATTTTATATTGTTGCTTAATTACTATTATCTTAATCAATAAAATAAACTATGTTAATTAACAATTCAATTATTTTAAGATCACATGAATTTTAATACATGATCTAAAGATCACATAATTTTTTATATTCTCTCCAGGTGAGCTGAGATCACGAAACCAAAAAAATTAGTCAAGTTCACACATTTTCGTGAACTCAGCTCCCAAAACACGGTAGGGCCAAGAAATTCAATAGCTTTAAGGCCATCATTTAATGGACTGACAAAAAAATTCACATATTACTGACAGAAAGGACTAAACTAGGTGACAAACAAACTAATTCACTGATAATTTAACTAATTGAGTAACAGATAACTTAATTGAGTGACAATTAAACTAATTGACTGAAAGATAAACTGATTGACAGGCAAATTAAATATTTTCGGGATGACAGATAAAACAAAAAAATGATGACTAATTAAATTAATGACTAATGACTAATAAACACTAAACTAGGTGACAAACAAACTACTTCACTGATAATTAAAATAATTGAGTGACAATTAATTAATTTAAAAAGTTTTAATATATAAATAATAAAAAAAATCGTAACTGTCTAAAGTTATAAAAAAAAATTTTTTTTTAATATAAAAAATTTAAAATTTCTAAAAATTAACATAAATTTCGAGTTGGTAATGTCGCGTGCGATTTTGACCAACAAAGAGGAAATTTCACAATGGAATTTTAAAAATTCGCTGATACTGAACCTCAAAAAGCTTGATAAACCAGCTAACCACCAAGTTATCTTCGAATTACTTGACCAATTCTTAAGTCGATTCGAAAAAAAATCAAATCACATCGATTTACAATTTTGCTTCAAACAAATTTTTGATAATCGAATTCAATTCCACGCTAAAACTAAATCATTTGTTCGAATGTCCAGTTAAATTAAACGATCAAGAATTCAAACTCGAAGATGCCAACAAAGTTAAAGATCCAAGAAAATATTGTACATTCCGAATTCATTTTTTACCCACAAATTTCAACACGCAACTACTTCACCACTTTTTCAACGTTTTGAAAATCGATGGACTCAAGATTGAAGACATTTCGGAGGAAACATACAAAGACAGTACCATTAAAAACGGAGTCAAACGATTTAAAATCTCTTTTCCGAAATATGCCGATCTAATAATTCAAAGTTTATCTGGACCAACAGTTATGTATGGGTTAAAATTTGTTTTTAATATAGCTGGACAAAAGCCAAAGTGTAACATTTGTAACGATGACGGGCACAACATTGCAAAGTGCCCACTCAAACAGTCAATTTGTGGCAAATGTCAACAAAAAGGACACTTAACATAAAAATATTCTTTGCCTGAAAAGTTAAAATCACTCGAGCGTAATAAAATTGACTTTAGTGATCTATATATCAATGAATCTGAAGAAACTGAACCTTCAACAAATATTGAGTCCTACACTGCATCTCCAAAAACTCCAGAGTTTTCTGAAAACTGTAATATGGATCAAAAATCAGCATCAAGTGCCAACAGTCTTAACACCCCAGTCCTAGAAAATTTTATTTGTCAAAAACCGCGTGATGACCAGTCTCAGGTCACTAGCCAGAAGAAATCAAATCCAAAAACAAATCACACTCCAGTTTTTACAAAAAACTGTCCCAAACGTCAATCAGAAAGCGAATCGAAAAGCCAACCGAAAAAACAGTTGACAAGTCGCGAAGAAGAAGAGGACGCTTATGAGAGCTTTATTTCGAATAACTCAATTACGAATTTGGATCAGAATCATGTCCAAAATCGAAACGAAACTCGATGAACTAGTTTTTTTTTTTCTTTTTTTTTAATACGATATTAAAATGAACAAAAAAATAAAATCCACTTCAAATGACAGGTTAGTAATTATTCATTGGAACTGTAATCATTTACTCAGTAAGACTGAACTATTGGAACATTTTTTATCAAGGAATCCCCTGACATACTTTTGCTTAATGAAATAAAAATTGACTCGACCCAGTCCAATTTTTACTTAGACTTCAAAAATTATCAATCGATTGCTAAACCTCGAGATAAGAGAGGTGGCGGGGTTGCAATCTTAATTAAGAATGGTATCGAATTTTCTATAGACTACTCATTTGATAATTTTTCACTTGAACTCTTGTGTGTTCAAATAAAGCTGAGAGACTGTTCTTATTTCATTTTCAGCCTATACAACCCTCCTAATAAAGTTCTTCTTTTCGAATTTTTCTCAAAAATTTCAAAAAAATGCACTAAATTTATAATTGACGGAGACCTCAATTCGAAATCAAAACAAATTGGATGTATTTGAGAAAATGAAAATGGTCAAGTACTTGAAAGAGTTTTGAATGAGCTCAATGTTTCGGTAATCAATGATAAGTCACCAACTTTCAATATTTTTAACAGACAATACTTTGAAATTCTAGACCTTTTTTTACACCTTCTTCACTCTTAGATAATTTAACTGACTTCAAAGTCCTTGACAACGATGACATGACAAGTGATCACTATCCGATTCGTACATGCCTCTCTGTGGAACACTTTACAATGGACATACAAGCACAAGACAAACTTGACTTTAAAAAAGCCGATTGGAACAGGTTTAGAGCAATTTTGAGCTCTAATCAAAAACAACCACCTTCAAATATCAATGAACTAAATGAATTCATTAATAAAAATATTCTTGAAACAGCTGAAAAAAGCATCCCAAAGCAATCAAACAAATCGTATTAATCAACACTACCACAAGACATTGTCGGCGTAATAAAATTACATAGGAAAAAAAGGAGAAAATTTAAAAAAACTCAATGTCCGCTTTTAAAAACACAATTCAATCAACTTACAAGTGACTTACAAAAAAAGCTATGCGAGTATAGGAATCAAAATTGGCTCAATTTCATCGAAAAAATGGGTAAAAATCCTTTATCAACTAGGCCGTTCTGGCGCAAGATCAATAAGTTTCCAACAAAAAAAAGTTCAAACATGATACCAACTTTAGTTTTAAATAATATTTTTTACAAATCAGATGAAGAAAAAGGACGGCTTTTTGGTGAGCTACTGGCTTCAACGTTTACTCCAAATCCTGAACTAATAAACTCAACCACGGAATACGAAGTCAACAATGAAATTTCAAAATTTTTTTCTGAAAAAAACGAGAAAAATCTTTTCGAATCCATTACTATTACTGAAATAATACTTGCATTTTATAAAATTAAAGAAAATTCAGCATCTGGTCCTGACTTTATTCACAAATTAATGCTCAAAAATCTGCCTGAGTCAACTCTATATGACATTTTAAACCTCTTCAATCAAAGTTTAACAACTAGCCAAATACCAAATAACTGGAAAAAAGCACAAGTTACAATGATACTAAAAAAAGCTCAACCAACACAGGATCCGTCGAACTATCGCCTTATTAGTTTGACCAGTTGTCTTGGCAAAATCCTTGATCGCATTATTTATACAAGGCTTTACAATTACATTGAGAGAAATTTTTTACTCATTCAAGAGCAATCAGGATTCCGAAAACATCGCACAGCGGACAATCTCTTTTTTCGTATTCAAAAAATAACTGAATCGTTTAACAGGAAAAAAAAATGTGTTGTCTTTTTTTTTATATATCAAAAGCATTTGACAGAGTCTGGCATGAGGGGCTTGTGTGCTAAATGATAAAAATGCAATTGCCAAAGTACTTAATTTCTTGGACCAGATCTTTTCTAAACTCAAGATCATTTTGTGTAAATGTGAATGGACAAAAAAGCAATGATTTCCCAATCAAAGCCGGTGTACCGCAAGGCTCAGTTATTAGCCCCCTCCTATTTAGTATTTTTATTAACGACACACCAAGAAAAGACAATACAAATAATGAATACTCTCTTCTTTTCGCTGATGACTTAGTTACCTTTTTTATCTATAAATCTAAAAGAAACATTGAACTTAGGATCCATACTTACCTTAAAGAATTAGAACCATGGTTCACAAAATGGAAAATGAAGATTTCAATTGAAAAATCTTGTTACATGATATTCACAAAATCAACAAGAGAAGAGCTCAATCTTGATTTGAAAATATATGGGGACAATTTAAAGCGACAGGACGAAATCAAATTCTTAGGCATTAGATTTGACTCACGGCTAACCTTTAGTCCATTGATTGATGAATTAAAAGAGCATTGCAACTCTAGGCTAAATTTAATTAATATTTTATCTATTAAAAACTGGCGTCTACATCACAAAACACTTGGAAATTTATATAAATCGCTTATTGATTCCATTTTAGACTATAATTTTCCCTGTTTAAACTCTTTATCTGATACTAACATTAAAAAACTTCAAACTATTGAAAACTCAGCAGTTCGATCCATTCTTAAACTAAGGTTTGACACCCCCTCAAGCATTTTATACCACGAGGTCCAAAACAAATTAAAATTTCATACAATTACGAACCGGCTTTTTGAATTAAGTGAAAGATATGTTAGGGCTGGACTTACTAATTCTGTTCCATTACTTCTTATACTGGTAAATGACTATAGACGAGGTTTCGAATCTAGATTTTTTAACTATCCAACTCCATTGTGTAATTGCTACCTTATCATAGACTCTTTTTTCTCTGAAAACTAAACCGATATAACTCTTGAAACTTTGGTGTATATTTTCTGCCTTTCAAAAACAATTTTTTATTTCTTTTCTTCTTTCTTTTTTTCTCTTCCTTTATTTCCTTTTCAAATTTCAATTATTTAACTATATTATTCAATTCTTATTTTATTCAGTAACTTTTATTTTAATCATTTTTTTTATTTATTTTTATTTTTATTTTTTATTTTTCTCTGAAGGAGCTAACGCGCGATACAGATTTACAAATAAATAAATATATAAATAACTGATTCGAGAAGGTTTCGAATCACGTTTCATCGAATACCCTACTCCTTTGTTTAATTTCTATCTTGTAATTAATTCTTTTGTTCTTTAACTGTCCAATTTATAAAATACTTTTACTACCTCATGTACCTTTACTCATATACCTTTACCTTTTCTATCTTTTTTTTAATTATTTATTTCAAAACTTATTTATACTTTTAATTTTATTTTATTTGCCTTTTTTTTATCTGACGAAGCCACCTTAAACAAACAAGGCATAATAAGCAAATTCACCCACGATGGAAACATGTGGAAATATTTTTACAAGCGCAAACGAATAGACAAAGTCTGCTACTATTACCTTTGTTCGCCAGTATTAGCCAAATGCAGTAAAATGGTTTATTACCTTCTACAACAGACGACGAAGTAGTTCTATACACCAGCGAAATAGAACATGAGCACACGGACAATTCAAGAAGAGGTATACCAATAGAAATCAAAGAGCAGGTCAAGCGGTATTTCAACATGTCAATTACAACTCCCAAAGCGATACTTAGAGCACTCCAAATCGATGGCTTACAACAACCAAGATGGTATGCCATCTACTAACAATGCTTTAGAATCGTGGAAACTCATCATAAAGCTTGAGTCGACAATGAGACAACGAACGCAATTGTAGAGAATTCGCAAAGAACTACAATTGCATTCATGTTCTTGGCCTGGCATATCGATACAAGCTTTGCACTTTCCCAGATGAAGCGAAATCGATTCCAATCGATCAAAAGCGCAAAAGCGGAAGACCCCAGAAGCAAAAGGCAGCTTTGTTCTACCAAAATGAACATCATGGCAGTTCTGAAATCGATTACGAATCCGAACCCGATCTACCAGCAGCAGTCGAAGTCGCAACACCAGTCACAGCTGAAGCATCAGTCGCAGTCAAAGCACTGAAAGTGGTTTTACCTAAAACACGAGGAAGGCCAACAAAAAAGCAAAAGACAAATTAAATCATTTTTTTTCCATTTTCCATATCTATTTTTTTATTCTCTTTATCTTTTACTTTTTTTATATCTTCTTTGTAATTTTATATTTAATAGTTTGTTTAATAATAATAATGATATGATTAATAAATATTTTTGCTAGTCGAAATAGTTGCTTTGTCAGCACAATAAGTTTATTTTGTCAGTCCAAAATGGATTTAATAGTTCACTTAAAATAGTTTTTTTTGTCACCCCAAAAAAAATAAATTTGTCACCCCCAACAAATTTACCCCTAGCTTTAATTTAAAGAAAAAATCATTTAGATTCATTTAACTTGTTAAGATAAATATGATTAAAGTTGATAATTTGAAGAACGTTATAATATTTGATTTTTTTTTCAAAATTCAGATAAAAAATCTTTTCAAAGAAGATTTTTTCATATTAAAAAAAATATACCAGTTTTATTATCCGTACACGTCCAATACTTTGGTAGGAATCCTTTAAAAATATTTTATGGTCAACAATTTCAGCATTCAGTTATTCAATGCTTTAGGTACAACATTTAAAATTTTACCCAAAAAATAAGAAAAAAATTTCAAAATGATTAATTGTTTTTTAAAAATTAATACCATCTAGTTCTAAAAATTCTATGTCTGTATAACCCCAAAATTTTATTGATTAAAATTTTAACATAAGTACGTAAAAATTCTCTAAAAATGTTTTAAAAATTAAATCATGTTAAATTAAGTGGCAAATAAATAATAATCATTGGGAATGGTTTCTCAAGCGTTTGATTCTGGTGGGTTGTAAAGGACTTATTGAATTATTTTGTGGGCTGTTTGGAATTCCAGTTTGGATTTGATCAATGTTTTGAATGCTTAAACTAGATGAAGAATGTGTCAATGAAGGAGCAAATGAGACGGATGGATTTGATGGTGCATTTTTGTTGAGCAAATTTTGAAAAAAATTCTTTAAATTAGTGCTATCTCTGTCCGTATTGCTTGGTCCTTTTAGTAGAGGTGGTTTTTTGGGTGTTTTGAAAACTTGTTGAGTTGGCAAAGAAGGTGATATCTCTTCTGACTTGACTGATTCAGCAGCAGCTGACTTACTTAGTAATATTTGCAATTTGGCTAAAAATTCTTGATATTCAGATGCTTGAATTGTCTCAATCTCTCTTGGAAGTGGTTTTCTAATCATAGGTTTTGGTATAATTTCATTATAATCACTGTCCGATTTGATAGTTGTACTATTCTCTAATAAGATATTTATTTTTCCTTCATTGTCCCGACCAGAAGGACTTAAAAGATTTTTAATTAAAAATTAGTTATTTTTTTTGCATCACAAATTTATTATAAATTGACAAGAATTCACTGTTTTTTTAATGAAATTTTTTCGTTTGAAAATTTATCAACATTTTTTTAAGCTAAATTTAATCTCTAATATTTTTTTTAAACAAAAGTTTAAATCTTTTTAATGTTTTATTTTGTCTCTTCGTTCCCTAATAAAATATGTTATGTTCAGTTTTAAAACAAAGCATTTTGCACTATGTTGGAATTATTTTTTAGAATTATTATCTTTTTAAATTTTTTTTAAAAAAGCTAAAATATTTGCCTGTGTTTCTTTTGTCAGCAATTTTTTTCAGATATATGTATTTCTGTAGCATTTAAAAGCTTTATTTTTTAACTTTTTTTTTAAAATGATTTTAATTTCAAAAAATGAATTAGATTTTAAATGTTCTGGTAAAATTTGAAAAATTAAATTTGATAAAAATTGGCAAATTGAAGTTTGAGATCAATATCAAAGATAAAGATAAAAAATGTAATACTTTTTTAGATAAAAGAGAAAAAATATTTTTTAATCTGAGTAATTACTTGATATTTAAGCTCTAAAATATTCCTCTTAATTGTACTTTAATAGGTTCAATTTTTTTTTTAATTTATTAATAACTTTTAAAGACAAAAAAATGTAATGTTTTAAAATCTATAATTTGTTAAAGTAGAAAATGAAATTATTTTTTGATCTAATAAATGAATATAAAAGTATTAAATTTAAATTTCTGAATTAACTTAACCTGAATTATTTGATTTATTTGAATATTTATTTAAATTGTTTTTTTATTAAATGAGAGATCAATTATTTTGATAAATGAATTAATGAGAGATCAATTATTTTGATGTTAATATTTGTTGATTATGAACCATTAATAACATGTCTATTAATGATTAGTATTTTTTTTTTAATGTCCAAATTATTTAATTAATTAAGTTTTAAATTTTTAAATGATCGTTCTGATCTTTTTTTTTTGTTTTTTTTTATTCTAATTACTTTTTTATTAAAAATAGATTATTTGTACCTCCACTAAATCATTTTTTTAGCATCTTTTTTTGTGTTTGTTGATAAACAATTCTCGCCGAAAATTTTTTTTCAATTTGTTAAAAATTAAAAAACTGCTTTTCCTTTAAATTTTAATTTAAAAAAATTAAAAATTAAACTTACATGAAAATTAATTCCCTATCGACTACACTCGATGGCGAATTGAATGGATAATTGTAAAGCTTGTGGATTATGTATTTGTAAAGGCGATCAAAAGTTTTTTTTTCCTTTACTGTTGTATAAAACAAAGCTGTTCCATCTAATCAAAAATAAATTAATAATTAATTTAATGATTAATTTTTCTTACAATCCAAGCAAAATCGTCTAATGTGATATTGAATGAAGTCAAAGTGTTCAATTCTGTATATCTTTATCCAAAGTTGACATATAGTCACTTTTTGTAACAATTACTAAAATAGGTAATCCCAAGTTATTGTTTAAAACTGAAGGATCTAAAGGCAAAAAAGAACTCTCGTCTTTATCAATGCTTTCGTTTAGGTCTTTTTTGTCTGTTAATGACAAAGAAGTGTTTAAGGTTGGTGTCTTTTTGCCAAGAATAGTGTTACTCTCATCTGGATCTTGATACATTTGAAAAGCTAATCGCTGTTTTTTAAGAAATTCATTTCTCTTTGCTTCAGGTATGTTTAACTTTTTGACATGATCTGAGAGAATTTTCGACCATTTTCTCAAAGAGTCCATCATCTCCCATGGTGTACTCATGCTAACTACAAATTTCACCATGCTATTCTCGAAATTAGATTCATTAAGGGCATAATTTAACAAATTGCAAACATTACTAAGTAAGTCAGCTGCTCCATCAGTCAAGTCAGAAGAGATATCACCTTCTTTGCCAACTCAACAAGTTTTCAAAACACCCAAAAAACCACCTCTACTAAAAGGACCAAGCAATAAGGACAGAGATAGCACTAATTTAAAGAATTTTTTTCAAATTTGCTCCAAAAAAATGCACCATCAAATCCATCCGTCTCATCTGCTCCTTCATTGACACATTCTTCATCTTGTTCAAGCATTCAAAACATTGTTCAAACCCCAACTGGATTTTCAAATAGCCCACAAAATAATTGAATAAGTCCTTTACAAAACCCACCAAAATCAAACGCTTGAGAAACCATACCCAATGATTATTATTTATTTTGATGATTATTTTTTAATTCAGTATAAAGTTTACTTTATCTTAATTTTTGGATTAATAGTGGTTCCTGTTGGAAAAATTCGTGCACTTTTGTAAAATTGCGTTTTCAATTAGAACGTGGATTTATAAGATCTCTGTTTAACCACATTTTGATTATTTCTCAAATTTTTTATTAAGAATGGTACAAAAGCAATAAAAAGTAATTAAATTAATTTAAATTCAAAAATTCAAATATATTTTGTTATAAATAAATATATAGTTGTGAACAAAAAATATTAAAATAAATTTAATATTAAAATAACAAAACAAAAAGTTATTTTATATTTTTATGCTGGAAAAATTGTCAATAAGAAACAAAAGATAAACTTTCACAAGTTAGAAATAATTCTTAGAATATATAACAGCTTATAAATAAAATAAATTTAGAAAATTTAAAAATATATTTTAAATTATTTATTACTAAATATTTTGATCATTAAAAAAACTTTAAAAAAATATGAATCTTATTTGATTTGGTTACAAAAAATTCAATTCTGGGGTCTTTCTGGTTCTTGGATATTAATTTTTTGGAAATAAATACAAAAAAAATAAAAAAGTTGCTTTTAAAGAATTTTTAATTTAAAAAAGTAACTCTAAAATTTAATTTTGTTTTTTCTCTTTTTTAGACTCGGTTTTTTTTTATGATTGTAGATAATTTGATTTGAAAAATTATTCTTTGATAATTTGATTTAAAAAAATGTGATTGTCTTAACACTTTAAAACAAATGATGTTGGTTATTGACTGCTTGGTTTACCAAAATTGTATATTTTCACCAAACAAATTTTTGGTTAATTTAATTTTTGAGTTACCAAAATTGACTAACCACATTCAACATCACTGTATTGTTAAAACGGGACAAAACGGACTATAAATGCAAAATTATTAAAAAAATGAGTTAATTATTGAAAATACATAGAATCAATATTAAAAACTTTTAATAATTTTAATAATCGAATAATTTTTAATTTCAGTAATTAACCATATTAAAATTTTTTCCGTATTTTTTGCGATTTTAGTCCGTTTTCCCTTTTTAACGCGTTAAAGCAATCACGTTTTTTACTGTTTTTTTTTATTGTTGTTTTTCTCTTGGGTTTACAAAATAAAGCAATTTAAATTTTAAGTAATTTTTGAATTTAAATTAATTTAAATTCTAAAAAAGGTAATTTGTTACTATTTAATAAGCTTTTTGAAGTTTAAAGCGGAAGATTTTAATGGTTTAAATTCTGACCTTATGCCTAATAAAAAATAAAAAAATAATTTTTTTCAATACAAAAACTAAAGATTGTGTGTAATAAAACAACAGCACTATCCAAATTTCCAAAATCTAAAAAATATTAATCTGCATACTTGAAAATCTGAAAAAAGCTATTTTTTAGATGTACATATTCTGAAAGCGAATAGTCATATCTAAAAAATGGTATTATATAACAATTTAATTAATTATTTTTCCAATTGATCAAATTATTCAGATGTTTTTTATACAGTTAACATGAAAAATTTTTATTAAATAATGCATTTTATAATTATTACGATATATTCTGACTATTTACAAAATAAAAGATTATTACTTTTTTAAAATTTAGTTCCAATCTCATTTATTCAATTTTTTTGGCTTCAAATTCTAAAAAAAAAAGTTGAATTTGAAGGTGTGATGGTGTACCTTGAGGAGATTTCTTACTTTATTAAATTAATATATTTTGAACAACATGAAGTTTAGAGGATTTGAGATCAAAAAAGAGATAAAAAACAAATTTTAATCAATAATAGAGCAAACTGAATAGTCTTATCATTATTCTATATTTAAGTTTAATGATAAATTTTAGATGACTTAGGATATTAAGTTTTTTAGAATAGTGATTAATTCTAGAATTTATAAAATGAACTCAAAGGTCTGAGCGATTTTTTTACCCTTCAATTTAAGTTATTTATTTTCTTCTATCCTTTTTGTCAGTTAAAATTTCATTGAATATTTCGGTAAGGCGTAAAAAGGGAAAAACAATTTTTATAAGTTATCTTTTTTTTTATTAAGTTTTATTTAAAAAATTTAATTTTTACAGTTTTTAAAATTTCTAATAAAGTGTTATTCAAAACTGAATGTATCGATAGAAGAATGATCGATTGAAATATTATTTGGAAAAATGATATCAAATTAAAAGCTAATGATAAAATTTTATATACTCGTGTTGACAAAAATGTATTTAATAAACCAAAAAATGTTTGAACGATTAATAGAGATGAAAATAACGAAAATATAAACAATTTTATTGAGGTTTTAAGAAATTTTTTCGATTTTTTCTTGGTTATAATTAGAATGATGACTATGATGTAAACAATACAAATTATTATTGGCAAAAAAAAATTAGCAATTTGAAAAATTAGAATTGAAATTTTTTTTTGTGAGTAATTTTTTTTACAAATTGAATTTTTTTCATCATAAACAAATTGATTATTTTGATCAAAATATTGAATTAGCCACAATATTAGATAAATGAATAGAAATGATGAAGTCACATAAATACCAAGAACTGTTTGACTTGTTGTAAAACGATAAAGCAGCTGAAAATTTTTATTCTGGCGTAATAGTGATAAATGATATAAAGAATAGAATAAGAGAATCATTTGATATTCAAAATTGATACTATAGAGTGAATAAACTGAGATACAAATATAATTTTTATGTGAATTAAAACCTTTTGTTTCGAATAAAGCAACAATAAATAAAAATATTTTGATACTGATCAAAAAACTCGTCAATAAAATTAAAATCCATAACTCATTTAGAACTAATTTATTTTTTGATTTGATCACTAACAGAATAAACAAATAATCAATGATAATTGAGACAATTTCGAAAATATACAGCCAAAAAAAATATCCTAATTCTTCCATTTGATTTTTATCCTCTGTAAAATTCAATATAGTCGAATTATTTTTATATGCTTCCATTTTGATCAATTTAAAATAAAAATGATTTTTGAATTAATTGTGAACACATAAAAAGTAAAAAAAAAATTCAAACATGTTTTCGTTATCTAATCTGTAATATTAAATTACGGTTTTTAAATGTTTTAAAAAAACTATTAAAATTCAATTGTCTAAAAATAAGGTGGATTCTTAAAAGTTTTAATTCATCATTCAGCACGAACTACCAACAAATTACAAAATTATAGTGATTTTTAATCTATTAAAATTATTTCGTGATTTCTACAAAATAAGGACTTCCATTAGATCTCCTTTTTTAAAAAAGTAAAATTAATCATTAAAAATTACGATCAGTTGATTTTTGATCTTTTCTATTAATATGGTTCTATTTAGCTAATAATAAATATATTTAGGATCATTTTGATTGATCAATTTTGTTTTCAAATTCTACTAATAAAAACAAAATATCTTTTTTTAATTTATTTTATTTTTGAAAAAAAAATTTACCTTAATATACGGTATATTTTTTCAGACTAAGGAAACAACGAGTATAAATAAATTTTATATATTTTGACTAAAAAAAAAGTAAATTTTTGTAAAAAAAAAATTTAAATTTTTAATTTTCTTTAATTTATAAAGCAAAAGTAAAGTCACGTGCAATTCATTGAATTATTTTTTTTTCAGAATGTCAAACCAATAGGTCATTTGATATGTTTCTGACCTGAAAAACATGCTTATAATATTTCACCATATCTTGATAATTGATCTTCAGACGAAAGATAAAGTTTATTATCTATTTGAATTTGTGCATATATTTTAAAAATGAAATTTTTTTTTTATAAAAACTGACACTTTTTGGTCTAAATTTATGGACTTAAAAAACAAAATTTTAAAAATTTGAGCTCAACGGTTTGTTCAAGATTTTTCCGGTTTCCGATTCTGATTTGCGTTGTAAGCTTATAGTTTTTATTCGTCCAAAATCGATATTCTCTAATTTTTATCTCTTTTCTCTGATTATAACATACTTTTTTTTATTTTCTCTTCTTCTAAACACTATCTCCTTTTTTTCTCTATTTTGATTTTTCTCTTTTATTATAGTTAATCTTTTTTTATTTTTATATGTGTTATTTGCAAGGAGCTTCCATAGGCGACCTCTTAGTAGGCCACCTCCGCAAGCTAGTCTTGCTGTAGCTTATTATTATTACTATTATTATTATTATTATTCAACACTTTTACAAAGCCTTTTTCA
The DNA here is from genome assembly GCA_025491095.1 of Brachionus asplanchnoidis. Lineage (NCBI taxonomy): Eukaryota > Metazoa > Rotifera > Eurotatoria > Ploima > Brachionidae > Brachionus > Brachionus asplanchnoidis. Next base: position 4,609,707 of record JAILYF010000006.1, read on the forward strand.
TGCGTATTTAAATTTTTTGAAATACTTTTGCATGTAAAAGCTTTTAAATGTAATTAAAGAAAATTTATCTAATAAAAAACTAGTCACATATGCAAAAGTATTTTTGACCTGCGCGAATCTTACTAAAAAGATAAAAATAATACAAAAAAAATAGAAATATATTGACTCAACACCTAAACATTTTGAATCCCCAAAAAAAATGTATTAAATACCTAGAATATTACATTGATTTGTAATAGCGTTTTATTAATAAAATTATTGATGATTTTTATTATTATTAATTAAAAAATGACACAACGATTTCAGCTGCTTGAAGGTTTAACTTCCTTCTTTCAGCATACAATTTTGTAGTTATTTTGTTTCAAAATATGATTAAAATAAGTTTTTTCTTTTTTATATTTTCTTCATTTCTTTAAATAGATCTGCTTTTTCATTTTCTTTTTATAATTTACAGATTGTACTTATAATGAAATAGAAAACGGGTCTCCTAGGTTAGGTGATAACCTAATATGTGATCAATATCGATCACTTAACTAAACTAATGATCACCAATATTTTTTTCAGATCATATAAATTTTAAATTGATCACAAAAACTGTCAAGTGATCACATAATTTTTAAATGATAACTAAAACTATCTAGTTGTAAATTGTAAATTCTTTTTTCTTTCTTTTTCTATTTTTTTCTTTACTACTTATTTTATCTATTTGTATATCTGTATCGAGCATGAGATTTTTCATGAGCATAAGAATTTAATTGAGTTTTTTACACTTATTTAAACTCTATTTTTTTTGTATTTTTACTTTACTTCTCCTGAAGGAGGTTAATTATAAATAAATAAAAAATTAATATTTGATCACAAATTTTTGAAAAATAGAAATAATTTAACAAATTATTTGATGGACAAAAATTCTTGCAAATTCAAAATATTCACATTAAAAATTTCAGTAATGATGATAAATCTTTTATTAAAAGTTAAAAAGAAAAAAAATTAAAAAAAAATGTTAAATATTTAGTTTTAAAAAATGACTCTATATACATATATGTAGAGTAGACAATTTATTTTTTTTAAATGACTCGATTAGTATATCAATATCTGGACTTAAAAGATTTTATTTCAATAAATTTTTTTGATCCCATAATTTTTATTTTGATCACAGAATTTGTTCTTAGATCACTAAAACTTATTTATGATCACATTTTTAAAATAGTAAAAATACTTTTTTATATTGATCACATATTATGTGATTAATTTTTTTTATATTGTAGAAGTTTGTAAAAACAAATTTTAAGTTATACAAAAACTCTGCAATTTATTGAATATTTTAATCAGATACTAGTAGATACCCGTTGCTTCGCTGCCGGGGGAATTTAAATAAAATTAAGAAAAAAAATTGCAGAACACACTAAAAAATTTATTGAAAAACCTCAGTATAAACTATGTTTTTTGTTAAGTTATTTGGATGATTCATGCAAATCTTGAGATTTTTTTTATTTGTCACTCTTGAAAAGGCTACATATAATTGCCCATGAGTAAAAACAGGTTCGTTTAAGTAAACCCCTACGTGTTCTAAAGTTTTATTTTTATTTATTTATACTCATTGCAAACGCTGGTCGTATAGGAAATTGAAGCCTTTTTAATTCGAAAGGTAAACTTGCATCAGTTGGAATCAATGGCATTCTCGGTATGTAAACTATTTTTTTTAGCATTAGATCCAGCAGCTATTTGACATTCAATTATTTTACTGTAAAAATTTCTACAAATAAGCCTGGTACCGTTACACAATCCATCCGAAGCTGAGACATTTCTAAGTAAAATAATAGGTTGGCCTTTTTTAAGAACTAATTTATGAAGTGGCATTCCTGATAAATTTAAGCTATTTAAAAATTCTGTCGGGTATAAAGCTAATCAAAAATTTAATCAACTTACATCTGAGTTAAAGGCCTCTTTAAAAAAATTCTGGAATCAAAATTGGTTTGATTTTATTGAGAAGATGGGAAAAAACCCACTGACAAGTAGACCTTTTTGGAAAAAAATAAATAAATTTAGAACAAAAAAAGGATCAAATTTAATTCCTAAATTGATTTTAAATGAAAGGGAATTCAAAACTAATGAAGAAAAGGGAAAATGCTTCGGAGAACTCTTATCTTCAATATTTAGTCCTAATTCTGATTTAATTGATACTGAGAAAGATATCGAAATACTAAATTCTAACTCTGTTTTCTTTAGGAATTATAACCAGTCTAATTTTAATGATCCAATTTGCTTAAATGAATTAATTATGGCTTTAAAGAGATTAAAAAATGAAGCGGCATCAGGACCTGACCAAATTCATAATTTAATGTTAAAAAACTTACCTAGAAATTCATTAATAGAAATCATAGAACTTTTTAATTTATCTCTTCGAGAAGGTAGAGTCCCGAAAGCGTGGAAAACATCTTACATTACTATGATTCAAAAAAAGGCCTCTACTTTACAAGATCCTTTAAATTATAGACCAATTAGTATAACGAGTTGTTTAGGAAAGCTACTGGAACGCATAGTATATTCAAGATTATACAATTTTTTGGAACAAAATTCACTCCTTATCCAGGAGCAATCTGGATTTAGGAAACACCGGCGAACAGCAGATAATCTTTTCTTCTTAATTCAAAAAATTGTGGAATCATTTAATAGAAAAAAAAGAGTTTGCGGCCTTTTTTTTGATATTTCTAAAGCCTTTGATAGGGTTTGGCATGAAGGTTTACTTTTTAAATTGATTAAAATAAATCCACCTCATTACTTGACTAACTGGATAAAATCCTTTTTAGACTCTAGGACATTTAAGGTAAATGTGAATGACCATTTGAGCGAAGAATATCAAATAACTGCAGGTGTTCCTCAAGGCTCAGTAATTAGTCCTCTTTTATTTAGTATATACATTAATGACATCCCTAAAAGAAACAAAACAAATAATGAATACTCTCTGCTTTTCGCAGATGATCTAGTTACATTCTTCATTTATAACAAAAAGGGGAAACTAGAAAATAAGATCAATAAATACCTCAACGAACTAGAACAATGGCTTATTAAGTGGAAAATGAAGATATCAGTTGAAAAGTCGTGTTCAGTAGTCTTTTCTAGGTACAAAAAAGAGAGTGATAATCTTAACTTAAAAATTTATGGAAACAGAATAGAGAGACAAAAAGAAATCAAGTTTCTTGGTATTAAATTTGATTCTAAATTAAACTTTAATATACTGGTAGATGAAATTAAAGAGCGCTGCAATAAAAGGCTAAATATTATTAAGATATTGTCAAACAAAAAATGGGGTCTTAATCAAAACACACTAGGAAATTTATATAAATCTTTAGTCGGATCAATTTTAGACTATTCTTTTCCTTGCTTAAATTCATTTTCAGAAAATAATATCAAAAAACTACAAGCAATTCAGAATACAGCAGTCAGATCTATTCTTAAGTTAAAATATGATACTCCCTCCAACATCGTACATCATGAGGCTTTTAATAAACTAAAATTACTAACAGTCTCGAATCGGCTTTTTGAATTGAGTGAGAGATATGTTGGGACAGTACTGAGTCATTCTATTCCATTGGTTGTAAGACTGGTGAAGGAATACAAAGAAGGTTTCGAATCAAGATATATTGACTACCCAACTCCATTGTGTAATTGCTACCTTACTATTTCTTCTTTTTTTCCTGAAACTTGAACTATTTAAACATGAGCCACATGTAACAATCTTTTCCAATTTTATATATTCTTAATTTTCATTTATTTAGCTTATTTACTTTTTTTTTAATCCTTTTTTTTTTTTTTTTTTTTTTTTTTATCTTATTTTATTAACTTTAATTTTATTTTTATTTTATTTTATTTCATTTTTATTTTATTTTTTAATTTTTAACTTATTCTGAAGGAGCTCTAGCTCGGTACAGAAAACAAATAAATAAAAAAAAATAAAAAGCTGTATGTGCGTCATTCAAAACAGCATCAGCTGATAAATATTTGTTCTCTTCACCTTTAATTCAATTAAAAGGTAATTTATATATTGAATTTTTTAAAGATTTATAGAAGATTATTTTTACCTGGAATATATATTAATACTTAATTGATAATTGGTAATCAATCAATTATCTATTCTCTCTCACTATTCAACTTTGACATCGATAACTTTCGACCTTGACATCGATAACTCGCTAACTCGCTAACTTCGTGAAATTTTAAATAATTAGATTTTTTGATGGTGTGCATTTAACATAAAATTGCAGAGTTTTTGCACGACTTAGAATTCGTTTGAACAAATTTGTTAAATATTGAAAAAATTTTTGCAAAAATCAAAAAAAAAAATATATAACTTTTTTACTTTTTGTATAAAAATTAACTTTGCCATTACTTACAGTAATAGCAGTTGATTACCCTCTATTTTCGGTAATCATAAGGTCATATTTAAAACAGACAAAAATTTTGTCGATATCAATAATTGAAAATATACAAGTACAAAAAATGAACTTAAAATGAGGAAAGTTTTACACTTTTTATCAACTGCTCTGCATTTATACACGTTCATAGATTTAAAATGGTAATTCATTAAAAAAAATATTAAATTTCAAAACGTAGTGCTTTATTTAAAAAAGATTCATTTTGGTCAAAAAAGAAAACATTTTTTGCAATCTAATTAATCACGCAAAACACATACATTTTATTTTTTTGTTAGCAAAATAGAATCAAATGGGTAGATACAGCCGATCAAGAAGTCGATCTAGAGACAGATCCAGAGAAAAAGTAGAAGACGAGGGATTCAGAGTGCATGTGGCCGACTTGGGCGTAGATTGTTCTCAACGCGAGCTTCAAAAAGCCTTCGATAAATTCGGAGATTTGAGAGAAGTTTGGCTAGCTCGAAATCCACCTTGTTTTGCGTTCATTGTATTCAAACACAAAGCAGATGCCGAAGAGTCAATCAAAGAAATGAATGGAAGGTAACAAAAAAAAATTTTTTTTCCTTTAATTTTTATTTAATTTTTGAAAAAAAAATTTAAAGAGTAGTATGCGGCTCTAGGATCAGAGTTAACTGGGCACGACCGCGAACACGCGGCCGCAACAAGATGGACTCAAATCTGAGATGCTACCAGTGCGGTGAAAGAGGCCACTTTTCACGCGACTGCAGAAATGGAAGTGGACGAAGTCGCGGCTACCGTGACGATGACAGACGCCGTGAAAGGCGAAGGTAACTTTACACACTTTTTGCCTACTTTTTTAGTTTTGTTCACTCTTCTTCGCCTCACACTCCTTTTTCTTTTACTGCCATTTACTTAAAATATTTATTAAATAAAAGAATGTCTTTTTGTTGTGTGCTCGGCTTGTCGGTCTGTTTGACTTAGTTTGGTTTGGCTTTAACTGCTCTGGCTAAGCGCTGGTTATTTGGTGTTTTTTGGCTCACACACATTAATTATCTTTGTTCTTTTGTGTTGGTCTTGACAGTCAAGCACTGGTCATCAGCTAGTCAAACAAGGATAAATAACAGACTGGCTGAAAATAAGTAAGTCACGTGTTCACTAGTCTTCTCTAAGTACAACAAAGAAAGTGATTATTTTTACTTGAAAAATTTATGCAATTAGAATGGGTTAATTGCAGTGATGGGGACTCGTAAAATTTGAAAAGACTCGAGTCTGAATCCGAGTCTTTATAGCTTTTCAAACTCTGATTTGAATCTAGATCTTATGAAAAATACTTAGGGACTCATGAGTCTGAATCGGGAGTCGGAATTTGAGTCTTTTGGACTCGAGTCTAAAAAAATATTTTTTATTTAAAAAAAAAATTTTATTATATTCCTATGTTTTAAGTCACTTAATGTATAAATTTTGTTTAAAAAAAAATTGATTATCAGACCATTAATTAGTAAATAATAAAATTAAAATAATTTAGTTTTCGTTTAAAGTCACTCTTTTTTCTTTCAAATAAAATAAATTTTCAGCGAGTGCGTCAGTCAACTTAAGTCGGTGTTGACTAAGGATATATCCAGTTAACAATTAATTTAATTGATTCTAAATTGAATTTTAATATACTTTTTGATGAAATTAAAGAACATTGAAATACAAGGCTGAATATAATTAAGACACTTTTAAACAAAAAATTGTGATCTTAATCAAAAAAACGAAAAAGAACATTAAATAAATTTTTAGTCGGATCAATTCTAGACTTTTCTTTTCCTTGTCTGAATTGATTTTTTTTTAGAAAAATTTTTTAAAAATGTATAAGCAATTCAGAATACAGAAGTCAGATCTTTCCTCAGAGATCAAAATATTATACTTCCTCCAACATCATGCATCACGGTGCTTTTAATAAACTTAAATTATAAACAGTTTTGAATCGACTTTTTGAGTTGATCGAGAGATATGTTGGGACAGTAATGAGTCATTTCATTCCTTTGGTGGAGTAATAGAGAGAGTGAGACTGGTGGAGAAATACAAAGCGGGTATTCGAATTAAGATGTCTCGAATACCTGACTCCATTGTTTAATTACTACCTTACTATTTCTTCTTTTTTTCCTGAAGCCTCTCAACTGTGTAAAGGCAATTAATGTTTTGGTTCTAATATTTTAATAAAAAACACCGCTTTTTTAATAAAAACTTATCCTAAATAGAATTGGATTAGCTGCCCTGGTTTTGGGAATAGGGGCTTAGGTCAAAGATGTCCTGGTCGAAGCCCTGATTGAGGGTTTTAGGTAAGCAGATGGTTAGGGTCTTTTAATAATAATATTAATAATTAGCGGTGAGGAAAATTATGGCTCGTATGTAAACATTTCTCGCACGCTTCTTTACATTTCAATATATCTGTTTATAACTTCAGTTTATTTTACCCTATTTTACTTTATCTTTCAATTTATTTTTATTTTACTCTGAAGATTAATTTTTTTTCTATTTTTATTTTTTCCAGTAAACAAACAAATAAAATAATAAAAAATAAGAGAAAAAAAAAACACACTCACAGATTCAATGTGTATTTCCTCTTTTTTCAATTGAGAGATTCATTGCTGCTGATTGTTTAATTATTCTGCATGTTTAGGTCAAGGTCAAGAAGCGGTAGACGCCACAGGCGAAGCTACTCACGCTCTAAATCAAGGTCAAGGTCAAGACGCGATTCGAGAGAGCGGCGCAATGGCGACACGAAAAAGAGGTCGCGATCGCGCAGCCCGTCTCGGTCCCGAGACGAGAGACGCAAGCGCGACTATTCCAAGTCAAAGTCACGGTCAAGGTCGGTGGGACGTGAGGACCGGTCTCGCTCCAGAAAGCGAAGCAGATCGCAGTCAGAAGACAGGGCTGAGAATGGACATTCCGAACATGGAATGAATGGATCGCCAGCGAAAAGAAACAGTAGGTCGAGGTCAAGGGAGATTAGAAGTGGATCACGTGACCGTGATGCGAACAAAGAGTTGGAGCCAGAGGTGGACAAGTATGATCCGACAAATGATGATCGTGTAAGTGTCAATGGTCATGATGATGACAATGTAGTCACTGGTGACTATCAGAGTCACATTGAAGATGAGTAAATTGATAGTCATTTTATTTTGATTCCAGCAAAGAAAAAAGTTAAAAAATATTGTTAAATTTTTTTAATTATTTTATTGTTATTATTTGTCTTAAATTTTAAAACAATTATTTAAAAAAAAAAGTTTACTTTTGGCTTGATTTAATTTAATGTTATTGTAATGATTTAAAAGCACAAATTGTTATTATTTATTTCATCAGAAGATAAAAACAACAGCTAGTACTTAATTTATAAGTAGTGATGAAACAGTGTCTGAAAAAAATAATTTTAATTCTAAATAAAAACTTAACAAAAAAAAATTTTTTAAATGATTCACAAGACTAATTAGATGGATATGAACGCCAAAGGTTATTCCCAGAGTCCTCAAACGACATTTAGTACCAAAAATGTTCAGTGTTTGGCTGCACCGAAAGAAAAAACAGTATGTGGCAAAAATTTAGAAATTTATAATTTCATTTTGTTATTTTGTGTAAATGAACTTTTTTCAGCTAAAGTTAAATATATTACATTCAGCGTAGAAATAAAATCTTGATAAGAATTGTTTAAAAGTCCAAAAATTAAAAATCAAGTCCAAGTAAATAAAAAAAAGCCCAAAAGTGGATTTTAATATTTTTTTTCAATAAAGCCTAAGCCAAATACTTTTAATTTTATTTTAGAAAATATTCCAATTTGGACTTTGACACTAACTAAGTTGCCACAAAGAAGTAAAAAAATAAATTCATAAAAATTTAATATTTATTTATAAAATGAATGTTTTACAATTAGATATAAAATTTTTTTATAATTATTTCGGTTAATTTCAATTAATTAATTTGATGTAATTTTTGTTATTATTATTAAGTCCCAGATTAAATTCCAAGTCCGAACTTGAATAAACTTTTAATATTTGAATTTTTACCGCTCTATATATTAATGATCACGACCTCATAAATATTTGCCTTTTCAGGTAGTTATTGTGGCGGTCTAGTAAGTATCAAAGTCCAGATTTAGACTTAACTTGATATTTAAGACTTTTAAACAACTCAGCTCTCAACAAATTATATAAATAAAAACTCCTATAAAAATATTTCCTAAAATCATTTTAAATTTTTGGGATTTTTTTTAAATTAAAAAAAAAGACATTTTTTGGTAAGATTTAGTAATAAATTTAAATTTTTGAATTGAAAAAAAAATTAAAGTTAACTTCAAACTTTTTTTGAAATGACCTAAAAATCAATAAAATATTTAAAAAATTTTGATTTTTGAATTTTAATATTTTTAATTACCATCCCAAACTGCCTGGGGTCCCCCTTACTATTATTTTTATTAAAAAAATAAAAAATGAATCACAGTTCTTCACACTTAAAAAAAGTATCAAACTAAAAAACACATTTTTGCAGATTCTTAATTGACTCTTGGTTAAAAGGGATTTCACAAGATGGAACAAATAAATAACTAATCCACGCATTGATCTTACTTATTAATTGATTTGCTAATCAATTTTATAAAATAATTAAAATCCTGAATAAATCACCATAAATCTTAATTTTTTTTTTGGATAAAAATCACCAAAAAAGTATGTAAAGCAGTGTTAAGGCTATTTTTAAAGTAAAGCGTGTTTGCTAGATTCTATAACGGTGTCCTTAGATGATTTTTCTATGTGTTGATTAGTTAAGCTCCTAAAAAAATAAGATCAATCTTCTTTAGCAGATTCTAAATTGAGTATCGAATTTAAGTCGATTCTAAGACCGTGTTAAAAATTTAGTTATTAAGTAAATTTTTTTCAAATAAATAAATGTTAAAAATAATCACAGTAGTCTTTTAAGGCAGATCAAGTGAATTACTATGAATTTTTTTTCAAATATCAGAGAAAACCATGATAGCTGAAATTTGTACTTGGTAGAGGAAATGTTAAAAATTGATTGGTTTTAAAAACTTAATCATTTTAATCACAAAAATAAAGATATTGATTTTTTTTAAGATATTTTTATTTAAAAATTAATAAAAAAAAAGGCTTTGAGCTAACATTTCAAATGAGCTCCTTCTGCTCAATAAAAATAAAAAAATATAACAAAACTTAAGTTTCATAATAAAAAATAAAAATGTTTTTTTTTTGACATTTATGACTTGATAATGATAAAAATAGAACTCGAATGGACATATTTTTTTTCTGTGACTAGTGAACATCAATTATCATATTGAAAAGTAGAAATACTTTCCTTCATTAGTCTTTTGTAATCCATTAGAGACTTTTGTTCTAGCATACCTATATTTTTTGGCCAAAAAAGGCTAATAAAACCCACGGGCCTTCTAATGATTTTTTATTTTTTATTAAAAATATAATTAGGGGGTGATCCCCAGGTTCGTCCGAATAGCCTACGCTTTCGTTTAAACCCAATTATTGCAAAAAAAATGATTAAAATAAAATAAAGTTTTTAGTTTTTTAAAAATTGAAAGTAACTGAAATTGAATAAAAATAATAAATAGTAAAATTAATTCAAAATATAGATAGTTCAGAGAGAACAAAAGGTGAAAATGTATGAAAAATGCCTTCTAATGATAAATTTGATAGTTTTTGCATGGCTTTAGATATATGCCAAAGGCTAATTCAAAATTCAAATTTCGCGAAAAATTACATAAAATTTCGTAAAAAAAATCTTTCATTAGAAAAAAAAACTTAAGTGACAGAAAAATTAAGTGTCAAACTTAACAATCAAGGTTTTTTTTTTAAATATTTGTTATTCTTTTAATAAAAATATTTTAAAGGTTACAAATTTGTTTATATTTTAATTGAAAAGGTGTTAATTTTTTTTTATGTATAATTGTTATTTTAGGGGTATTCTATTTAACATTTGGGGTTATTTTCTAAAAATTTGGGGTATTTTATTCAAAAATTGGGGTACTGGTTTTAGTCAGCCATTATTAATTAAGTTTATAATTTTATTAAAAATGTGAAATAAAAACTATAGTATAAACACATGAAGCAAAATATTAGCAAGAATGATTTTATAAAATAAAAAAATTGAATTAAAATTTTAGGAATTTAATCAATAGATTATAAGCTGATTTGAATATCTTAAAAAAATGTTTTCTTAAAATATTATGAATTAGAACAAAAATAAGGGATTCAAATGCTATAAAAAGCGTAAAACTCGTAAAAGTTATTGCAATAAAAATTGAAAAATCGTTTCAAAGTCTTAAAAATAAAGAAGAAACCAATGACAAAATAGCAAGATTTGATAATATGCTTAATAAAAAAAACTTGAAAATAATTCTGCATAGTTTTTTATTTTTTTGATTGATCGCTTTCACTTTACGTGTTAAAAAATACTTTGATACAATTAAAAATTGAGATAGACCATATATAAAATTGGTAAAAATGGCAGGTAAAATGCAATATATATTCGCCATTGCATATGATTTAATTAACGATTGTAATTCCACAAAGTTGATACAATAGTAATTTTGAAGCGTTTTTGAATAGATTTTATCTCTAGAGAGAATGAAAAAAATCAGTGAAGCCACATAAGAACTGATTGACGTAAGCATCAAATAAACCAAAAAGTTTCTTGGTTTTTTAAAAAAATCGTTTAATTTTATCAAATATTTATTTCTGTCTATTAGTGTAAGATGAAATAGCGAATAATAAAACAAAATAAAAAGTGACATTGGAATAAAACTTCCAAGCGAATATATAAATATACACAAAAATTGGGGTATTTTCAGTACAACTTTTACTAGAAAAAAAATTTGAAAAATTTGATAAAATTTAACAATAATCAAAGATAAGCACAAGCTAACAATTAGATAGATTTCTATTTTTGGCAATTTTTTCTTTGATTTGAGTGTCACAAAGATACAAATCACTTCAAATATCAACGAAGAGCTTATAAAAGCTGAAATTGAATGAGCCATCAATGTACTAATGGTCAAATTACTTAGCTCTAAGTTCCAATGATTGATTGAAAAATTTGCATTACTAAAATTTTCCATTTTAAAATAAATGATTTTTTTAAAGTTTCACAGTTATTAACTTTCAAATAATTTTTATATTAAATAAACCAAAATGCTTTTAAATATCATATTACATTTTTAATATCATGATTAACTTAATTCATTTATACTTTTCTCTATTTTAAAATATTTTAATGGAATCCTATTTGAAAAAGAAATATTTCCGCATCTGTTAATACAATACTTTTGACGTTCAAATACAGACTAAAAAAACAAATATGAATCATAAATTTTCGTTTTGACAAAATGTTTAATTCAATAGCTTAACTAAATGATCTATTTTTAAATTTTAATTGCGTTCTCTCTTAAATTGCATTAAATTTTAAACGTTTTGATATCCTTAAGGATTTATTAATTCAAAAATTTTACTTTATACCCTTGCTGGTAGATCAGCTCTTATTTTTTAAACTTGAAAATGAAAAAGGTTTCAAAATCAGTTTCAAATCAGTTAAATCAGCTCTTAAAACTAAAATTAATATAAAGTCTTTGAACTGGAATTTAAAAAAAAAATTAAGAACTTGGAAATGTGACTTTTAAAATAAAAATGAATAAGTTCTGTATGCACTTTAAACAAAAAAAAAATAACTTAAAAATTCAGATTACCTTTTCTACCCAAGCAGATAATATGGGCCGCACTCATCTCTTTTTCAGTACCTTTTTGAGCAATGGCTCCGATCTGACACAGAGGTTACTGCATCAAGTTGATCATCAACACCGCAATTATTATCCACTCGAAGCTCAAAATCATATTCAACTAAATTATATAAGTGAACCAGTTAGTTAATTTTTAAGTTAGCTTTAAGAAAATATTTAATACATTGTGCATTAGCTTTTTTTGCTGCTTTAATTTTTCAATTTTTATTATTCTAAGACCAAATTTTAACTTTCTTTAAGAAAAATACTTCTAGCCCTAGTATTTTTTGTTCCTCTTCAAAGGAATTCATTTATTTAAAATTCGCGAGGATTTAAATCTGGTGAATTGGTAAGGAATTTTCTCTAAAGCGAGATTTTGGTGATTTTTATCAAAAACTTTTGAATTAGAAGACATCAGGGGCGAAGCTTGACATTTTTGAATGGGAGGCTCGAAGTGAAAAAAAATTTTTTAAGAAAAAATACATTCTATTAAAAAAAAAAACATTTAATTTATGAGTTATAAAATATAAATATAAAAAATTTATAAAAATCTTAATTCCCTTTTTTTTTTTAATTTACAATTTAATTGAAAAATTATGATCATTTTCTTTAATATCATGAACTATAATTCACAAATTTTACTCGGAAAATTTATATTGTAAATTATATGAACTTTAATCATTTTAATTTTTTTAATAAAATTTTTATTTTAAATTTTCTGATCAAAAAAAGAAAATATTTAAAAAAATTTTTTTTCATTAAATTAGATCACAAAATTTACAGTTTATAAAGAATAATTTCATAATAAATTATCTAGCATCAGTATGGCTAGAACGACAGACTAAAATTTAAATCAATTCATTTCTTTTTCAATTAAGTTGCCTCTGGTTTTAATGTGATTAAAAAAAAACTCATCAGTGGTAAATTTTGACCGAAGTTTAAAAAAATTTGAAATTTTGTGATCTAAATTAATGTAAAAATCGTGATCGAATTTATTTTTAATTTTTTCATTTTTTGATCGAGTTCCTTTCTAACTACGCCGCTGAAAGATATAAAAAAATGTTTAAGAACTTATTTTAATTTCTCTTTAAAATAAAGTATTAAACATGCATATTATTTGGATAAAAATTAGAGGAATGCCATTTCCAGGTAAAAGTATTTCAGATAGCCTCTTTCTGCTAATAATCAGTAAAAGTATGTGCTTGGCTGTGTCTCGAGTCAAACAATGTTTTATATTGTAACTTTATATTGTTTAAATCTCGATTCAAATACTATCGAGATTTTCTCTTATTTGATTTATTGCCAAACTTTCACTAGTCTCTTATTCTCTTTTTTTCTCTCTTTAAGCATGGAAACTCTTTTCTTCTATTGCACGCTTTCATTCATTCTTTCTTTCTTTTTATTTCATTTGATTGGGTTGCCAACGTTTACATGATTTTGGTGACAGCAGTAAAAGATTATTTATTTGGACAAAAAAGAGAGGTTTGTCTCTAGCTTAGTAATTTGTTGTTTTGAGTGAAAGAAAGAAAAAAAAAAAAAAAATAAATAAAATGGACAGTTTTAGAAATTTAAAAATATATGATGGACTGTCAGATCCTAAAGCGTTTATCAAAACGTTCAATTTGAATGGAGCAATGTTCGGATGGGATGATGCCAAGAAGCTCTCTGTCTTGCCATTTTTATTGTGTGGAAAAGCTGAACGAGATTATGAGGCCTTGGGTGAAAATGAAAAGAAAGACTGGAAAATTGTTTTAAAAAATTTGGAAGATAAGTGTGCCCAGTCCTCTGAATCCTTGTTGATAGAATTTTACAAAAAGAAACCATTGTATAATGAATCACTTTCTCAATTCGCTCTAGCACTCCAAGACTTGTTGACTAGGGCTATGCCTACCCTTGGTGCAAATGAGCGAGCTGTGTTGTTGAGAAGTCAACTTAGTTCCCACCTACCAGATCATATGCGAGCTCTTATTCAATTTAACACAGAGAAGAGCTGGGATGACTTGTTGAAATGCTTGGACCAAGTTTTGCCACATGTGCGTGCAAACCAGGACTCTGGATCGAAATTTGTGAAATATGATAATGATGAGATCAAAATGGAACCAATTGAGACTGAAATCAATTATTCAAAAACAAGGTTCAATGGTACGTGTTTTTTTTGTAAAAAAGAAGGACACAGAAAAGCAGACTGTTACAAGTTTAAAAATCAGTATAATAGTGGACATTATGGTCGTAAAGGTGGATCCATTGAATATAGCGGTGCTGAGAAAAATTGGAACAGAGGGTCAAGAGGAGGTCGAAGTTTTAGCAGTGAGAAAAATTTTGAATTTAAGAATGCTGCAAATTTGTCAAAGATTGAGGCTAAAAGCGACGAACTGGAAGAAACAAGTATCGCAGAATTCTATGGAGTACAGGTGCAAAAGTCTAAAAAGTGTGTTAGGTTTGATCCTGAGCCTAATATAAGTGACGAAGTCAATTAAAAAGTATCTCCTGGAGTTATTGTTGATGTTAATTGGCTTGACTCAAGTGTTCCTTTGATAATTAAAAAATGTAAAGTGAGTTTCAAAGGTGATGGGCAAAAGATAAAAATGGCAGCTTTATTTGATAGTGGAGCGACGAATTCGTTTGTTCAGTTTGATAGGCTAAGTCCAAAGTCACAATCTATCATTAATAACTTTAATAGACATGGGTTTGCCGGAAACGAGTACGGACTAAAGAAAATGCAAATTACAATTAAGGCAGCCACAAATGAAGTTTCGGAAAACTGTGTCACTGCACCAATGATTGTAAATATTGGAGACTGGTCTGGTGTGCATGAGTTTATAATCACGACCAGCTTGAAAGACAAAGAAGTTATTTTAGGGCGTGATTTTTTAAAAGCCCACAATGTTAAAATAGACCATGGGAATGATCAAATTTTAATCAATAAAAGGGAATTTGGTTTTGATGATGATGAAGAACAGATACCGTGTATCTCAGTACACCGTGTTGAAGTTGAACCCAAGTCCGAGGCGTTGGTCAAGTGTAAAAACTTAATCAACCCGAAATCAGATGTTGTTTTCACTCCGAATGCAAGTGCAAATGGGTTATATTTTGGGCATTGTGTATGCTCAGTAGATGCAAATGGAGAAATGGCAGTGAGAGTTTTGAATTTGTTGAACGAAAAACTTGTAATAGACAAATATAAGTACGTTGGATACTCAACAAGTTCGTTTAGCTTTGTAGAATCAAACTGTTTCAAAAATGGCTCAAAACTCGATCTTAATAATGTTGAAATTGAAACGGATAAGCTAAACAAACTTTCACCTATAAAGTATGGTGATAAGTTGAACAAGTTGCAAAAAGATCGCTTGGAAGAGATCCTGTCCGATAAGTTTAATGCATTCCAATGGTCTTCATCAGATGTTGGAAGAACATCACTAATTGAGCATAAAATTGATACAGGAGAAAGTTCACCAGTGAAGTTGAAACAGTTCAAAATACCCCAAGCAGTCCAAGGAGAATTAGACAAACAGTTAAATGAAATGTTAGAAAATAACTTAATTGAACCAAGTCAAAGCCCATGGTGTTCGCCAATAATGCTAGTGAAACAAACTGCTCGTGATGGTAAAACAAAATACCGTTTTTTAGCAGATATGCGTGGTGTTAACAATGTAACCAAAAAAGACTCTTTTCCATTGCCAAGAATTGACCAAGCTTTAGACTCACTTGGTGGTGCGTGTTTGTTCTCAGTAATAGACATGGCAAGAGGTTATTTTCAAGTCCCATTGAGTGAACAAGACAAAGAAAAGACGGCCTTCAGGGCTAATAACAGATTGTACCAATGGACTGTTATGCCTTTAGGTTTGGCGAATGCACAGTCTACATTTTCACGATTAATGGATATGGTCCTGAATGGACTAACGTTTAAACATGTTTTAGTTTATTTAGATGATACGATTATCTACTCTTGTAATTATGACGAACACTTAGAACATTTAAAGGAAGTTTTGGATAGAGTTATAGCTGCTGGACTAAAACTAAAACCGGAAAAATGCGTTTTTGCATCGGATGAAGTTAATTACTTGGGGTTTGTGGTCTCTTCAAAAGGTATAAAACCTGATAAGGATAAAGTTAAGGCTATAGATGCTATAGAATTTCCAATAACACCAAAAGCAATGATTAGATTCTTAGGTGCAGTTAATTTTTAAAAAGACTTTGTTAAAGGTTTTAGTCGCATTGCAAGTCCATTGTATAAAATGGCCCAATCAAATTCAAAATTTAAATCAAAATTAAAGTCGAGTGAGTCACATGAGGCGTTTAACAAGCTTAAGAAATGTTTGATGACGGAGCCAATTTTGTCGTACCCAGATTTCACAAAGCCTTTCGTCATAATGTGTGATGCATCATCGTTTGAAGTTGGTGCAGTAATTGGCCAAGTGAGAGAAGAGTGTAATAACTTATTTTTCCCAACTATGTATGCAAGCCGCCACTTGACTAAAGCTGAAGAAAACTATTCGACTACAGAACGTGAACTTTTGGCTTTCGTGTTCGCTTCAAAGAAATTCTACTCTTATATGTATGGCAGAACATGTACATTTGTGACAGACCATTTATCTTTGGTTACAATGAAAAGTCTCAAAGAACCACATGGTCGTATAGGTAGGCTTTTAAACAAAATCCAAGATTTAGATTATACAGTGGTTTATCAACCTGGTGCAACTAATTACTCGGCTGATTTACTGTCGAGGCCAGAAGTCGCAAAAATTGACAAAATCATAAGTCCAGAGTTGAATTTGACTGAGCTACAATTTGCCTCATGTGTTAATTGGGAAGCTGAACAAAATTCAAATAATGTTGTGTGTGACTTAAAAGAGTTGGTTAGAGATGGTAGCACTAATGCTGAGAATTGGGCAAGTATTCCGAATGGAAAAAATTGGCTTAAAATAAGAGAGTTTTTACTTATTGAGCAGGGTATTCTAAAGGTTGAAGTTGATGGCAGTACAAGAGTTGTTGTGCCGGAAAACCAAACTGAAACATTATTGAAAATTTATCATGAATCACCATTGGCTGGCCACCGTGAGTATGAGAAAACTAACGAACAACTGAGCCGGAAGTATTTTTGGATGTTCATGCGGACTCAAACCAAAGAGTTTTGTCAAAGTTGTTTACTTTGCCAAGTAAAGAAAGATGGAAATAAAATAAACAGAGCGCCTTTGAAATCTATTTTAGTAAAACAACCCTGGGGGTTGGTAGGTATAGACGTAATTGGCCCATTAAAACAGACACAAGATGGTTTTTTATAAATTATAATAGCTATTGATTATTTTACTAAGTTTGTGATTGCTAAGGCAACTAAGGACTTTACTGCATTTACGACAGCTAAATTCTTGTTTGTAGAGATAATTTGTAGATTTGGTATGATTTGGAAAATTATCAGTGATCATGGAGTGAACTTTAAATCAAGAGTATTTAAAGAACTGTGTAGACTAATGGGGTTAAAAACGGTCAACTCGACAATTTATCATCCAGCTGGAAATGGACAAATAGAACGTACAATAAGAACTATCAAACAAATCATGACAATGTATATCAATACAAACCATGACAATTGGCCAGATTTATTGCAACCTGCTGTTTATGCTTACAACTCTACAGGCCAATCATCCACAAAATTTTCGCCGTATGAAGTATTGTTTGGAAAAAAGCCATTTCAACTAGATGAAGTTGTACTGAATGCCGAGTCTTTAGTTACCAAAGACATTGATTATGATAGTTATGTAGCTAATTTAAAAGAGGATTGCCAG
Source organism: Brachionus asplanchnoidis (assembly GCA_025491095.1). Lineage (NCBI taxonomy): Eukaryota > Metazoa > Rotifera > Eurotatoria > Ploima > Brachionidae > Brachionus > Brachionus asplanchnoidis. Next base: position 4,627,658 of record JAILYF010000006.1, read on the forward strand.
CGAGTGAGAAAATGCGTAAAACATAATATAGACTTAGCTCATATGATACAAAAGAAGTATTTTGACCGGTTTGTCAAAAATTCAGTGGACTTCAAAGTGGGTGATTTGGTACTCATCATTAACGGAAGAAACAAAAAGGGAGAATTAAAATCGTTTAAGGATCGTTATTTGGGACCATATGAAATTTTAGAGATTCGAAACGAGTTGAACTTTAGGCTTAAATCGAAAATTGATGGCTCAGAATTGACAATTCATTACAACAGGTTGAAAAAGTTTAGACCAAGACAAGGTGTTTCGTACAATTTTGTTAATAAGAAAATTCAACAAAAAATTGTACCAAATAAACAAATTCACACAATTTTTGACCCAATTGATTTATTTGACTTATTGATATTTAAAGCTTTAAGTGAAAGTAATATTAATGGAGTCGAACAAGCGGAAGTTACAGAAAATCAATTTTTGGTTCATGTTGAGACCGAAAATATCCAAGAACTAGCCGAGGGGGAGATGGTGATTAATTCAGAGAATGATGAAGATGATGAGTTTTTCGACATGAACCAAACCAAAACATTACATGTTGAGACAATACAAAGAGATAAACTTTCGAACGAGACACTGATTGAGGAACCGGAATCAGTTTTTGATACTGAAGAAAATGAAATTGGCAAGTGTGGAATATGTTCAAAAGAATTTAAGGGACTAAGAGGTCTTAAAATTCACATGAGCAAGATCCACAAAGGCGAAGCATTAATGAGCGAAGAAGATTTTTGACATTGGTGAAGTTTTGAAAGCTGGGAGGGGAAGTAAAAGAATGTGCTTGGCTGTGTCTCGAGTCAAACACTGTTTTATATTGTAACTTTATATTGTTTAAATCTGAATTCAAATACTATCGAGATTTTCTCTTATTTGATTTATTGCCAAACTTTCACTAGTCTCTTATTCTCTTTCTCTCTCTCTTTAAGCATGGAAACTCTTTTCTTCTATTGCACGCTTTCTTTTATTCACATGTTTATGTATCATCCTTTTTATCATGTTTAAGCTTAACTCTTTTCTATTTAAACTGACTCCTTTTTATATTTAATGAAAGTTATTGTAATTGTTTGAATAAAGAACAATAACAAATAAGATTTTATCATTTGATTGGGTTGCCAACGTTTACAAACCAAAGGAACAACTAAATTGTATAGTTTTCTTAATATTTTAAGTCTAATAGATATTTGGTTTAATTCGCTTAAATAAATAAAAACAAACTTTTTTACTTGTCAAAATTTTTTAACATTCTTCTGTGAACACTCACTATTTTGTTTAAATGAAGGTTTGTCGACTTTACAAATTCATAACTTGATGATGATTCTGTCATTCTTTCAATTTTTTGTAATCAATGTATCGATAAATAAAATATGAATTTTTATTAAAGTAAACATTGTTTTTATGATTAGCAAGTTTAGATTTTAAGAATTCAGCATATTTAATTTTGAATCTAAATATATAATTTTTATTTTATGTTTATTTTAAAAATCTAAGGGGAGGGGTCTAATATAAAACTATACAGGGATTTTAAATGTGGATGAATCAACGCATCAATTTTGCCGTTTGATTTGATGCTTTATTTTCTTAGCTTAAAATATTTCAAATTTCAAAATTTTTTTCATTATTTTTACAACGCTTTCAATTGTAAAATCTAAGATTTATTAATTTCTATGAACTATAAATTTTTAGATGAATGCCCAAAAAATAAGGGACTATGCTAATCGAGGCATTGAAGCAAATCGTGTTTTATTAGATTCGGCAGAAGATTTGAAAAATATCAATCAAATTGCTCAGGCAAATCGTAATATAGTTGATTTTCAGAACCAGCAGCGTCTAATTCTTGATCGATTTGATGAATTATTTGATCGTTTTGAATGATTAGAACAACTTTTTGAAACGAGACTTGATCGGTTTGACACAATACTTGATCGGTTTGACACAAGACTTGATCGGTTTGACAAACAACTTGATCAAATAAGCGTTGTCCCAGGAAGAGCTGTAAACGCTAATTGTGTCAAACCTAACTTTTACATTCAATGGATTGTTATAAGCTTTCATTCTTTTCATAAATTAATTACATTTTTATTTTGCATGTTTTAAAGAGACATGATGAACCACTACCACATGATAAACCGACTTATAGTGATTTTATGAGATTGTCTGATGATCAAATCATTGATTTTTTGAATTATTATGAAAAGCCGGTAAGACGCTCTGTGAAAGCCAATAGGCAAGCTTTGGGACGTCATCTAGGAATACCTTTTTTTGTTATTTAATTTTTTTATCTTTAATGTCAAAACTTGGACTAAAAGCTCCCTAAAAAATTTCTAATGAAAAAATTAGCATTGTATAAAAATTTGTATTAACTATATTAAAAAATTTATTTAATAAATTAATATTTTATACTGAATAATATAATTAATTTAATCATCTCGGCCTTGATTGAACTCAATTTGCTCAGGCGTTGTGATACAATTTTTATGATTAGCAAGTTTAGATTTTAAGAATTCAGCATATTTAATTTTTAATCTAAATAGATAATTTTTATTTTATGTTTATTTTAAAAATCTAAAGGGAGGGGTCTAATATAAAACTATACAGGGATTTTAAAACAAATAACTAAAAAAATTGAGTTTTTTTTTTACTAAATTGAATAACCCAATAACTTAAATTGATTTTTTTCATTTATCACACCGATTATTAATAGCTGGCTGCTTTGGTGAGAAATTAGACAAAAACTAATAATTTTCAATTGTATCTCATTAAAACAAGCCATTAACTCAAGATTTGTATCCAAAAGCGAAATTTGTCGTTCATTATTTTTGACAAAAATCAAATTTTCTTGTGTCGTAAAACTGCTCAGGTGACCATTTACTTGGTCAATTTCTTTTAAACTTGCACTCTTTATCTGATTCAAATTATCGATCTCTACAAGGTGCAATAAGGAATTTTGAGAATTAGAAATGGTCAAAAAAGAATTATTCAAAGAAATAGAAACCAAATCAGCATTTTGAAAATTACAGCGCGTTTCCAATTGACCACTTTTTAAGTTAAATTTAAATAATGAGTGCAGTTCACGGTCTATGGCAAACAAATGGCTATCATTCATTGCCAACCCCGCAATCGACTTAAATGTCTCATTCGGCAGCTCTAGTGATTTATCATGAACCGAACAAATGATATGCTGTTGCCTGGTGTACACAATTATTCCAGATAAACTCATGCCTTTGAGAGAACCCTTGAGTTGGTCTTTTTTGGCCACATTGTACCCAACTGTCAAATATTCTCCATTCACTGCAATACACTTTATATTCGGAACATTTAATTTCAGCGAGTTTCTCAATCTAAGCTCAATAGAGTAAATTTTTTCCAAGATTGTTATATAAGAAGTTTGATCCATACAAAATAGAAGATTTTGATAGCTGGCCATAATTAATGGTTGGTTATTGACTGTCATTTCAGATTGTGGCTTTACATGAGAAACCAAAATCCAGCGGCTTAGTACATCCTGGTTAGTTGGCAAACTTTGATTAGAACTCATTGAATTTATGCTGGCAGATGAATTGACATGTCTCATACTTTCGGTATCTGGCTTTGGTGGTGGCGGTGGAGGTGGCAGAACTTTTTTGTATATTGCAGGATTTGGAGATGCAGGTGCACTTGGTTGGGCTCTTGGAACGCGTATATTTGAAGATGACACTTGTGGAGAATCGAAAGTATACTGCTTTAAAACCAGATTTCCACTTAATCTTTGGCCTAAATCAGGCAATGGTTTTCGTTCGAATTTCTAAAAATTAATAAAATGTAGAAATTTTTTTTTTTAATTTTCATAATTTTTAGTACTTCTAAAACTTTAAAGTTTGATCCGACCAAAGAGCTGTACTGAGATTCTAATTTAGGAACTAGTTCTAAGTAGTTTTGTAATTTCCTCATTTTAGAGTGCATTAATTTTTTCTCAAAGGAATCATTTGCTTCGCGAAATGATTTAAGATTGTTTATCAATCCAGCCAAGTCTTTTCGTAAACTTACGAATTTTGAACTAAAAATTTTCAAATTAAAAATAAATATATATATTTTTTTAAATTTTACTTTTCATCTTTAACTTCATTTAAAGAAGCTAATAATTGTTCTTTTTCTTGGTTTAGCCTTTCATTTAAAAGCCGAAAAGCATTTTCGATCTCGTCTTTGACAGATGTTACATTATCAAAATTTTGAGTAATCATATTACCGACTTGATCTAAAAATTTACATTAAAAAAAAAATTTAATTAATTTTAAATAACTACCTAATCTTGATTTATAATTTTCTAGGTTTGATTCGGCGTCAAAACAATTTTGAGTTACTTGGCTTTTCCAGCTTTCAAAATGTTTCCCAATACACTATTAAATTTATTAAAACAATAAAAAAATAAAAAAAATTGTCTTTTAAAAAAAAAATTTACCATAGTACAAAGAGGAAGACTGCATTCAAAACAGACTTCTAAATTTCGAATTTGGCGACAGCCAGGACAGGACGCGTAACCATTATAATTAAAAGTGTCTTTTTCCAAAAGCGATAATACCATTCTGCTTGTGGGTAGTTCGATTGGATCTTTTAAATTGTCTACCTGAAACTGGCATTGAGGACAGGTTACTTTGCGACCATCAGTTGAAATGTTTTTTAAGTTTTTGATGCATTCAACACAGTAGACATGCTGACAAGGCAAAATCTTGGGAAGCTTTTGGTTGTTCACGTTATCAAATGGTTCAAAGCAAACAGAACAGTTGACCAAGTCTTCATAATTTTGTTTTCTAAAAATTGAATTATTTATAAGCTTAATTTAAAAGATATTTTGTTTATTACATAGGTTCGCTGTGGTTGAGCGAAAGATGGCGTGATATGTTCGGCAAATCGGACGGCCTGTAGCTCATTGTAGATTTTTTTGCAGACAATCTTGGAATTAAATTTTTTTTTAAATAAAATTGGGTTTTTATAATTAAAGCTTAATTGATAAAAAATTGAATTTATAGGGTTTGTTTTTAATTAATTTAAAAACGTTAAAGAATGATTCACAGAGAAAAATTGACTCGAGTTACATTATTTTTTTGATAAAAATTTAATATTTGTTTAATTGCTTTATTTAGAATTTTTTTTTAAAAAAAAAAGAGTTTACCATTATTTTATTTGTAATTGCTAATGTAGAATTTACATTTAATCGAGAGAATTTTTCCCCAATACATTGGCAAAGCATTTCTTGTTTGCAAAATTTTGCTCTCGGCTCTTGATTTTTTTTTAAGAAAATTTCAAGTATTTTCTTAAATTATTTCTAATTTATTATTAATAAACTCACGCTCATTCTACATCTTTGTTACCTGTTATTCAAATAAAAAATGGATGATTATAATTTTTAAGCTCTCTACTCAACAAAAAAATTAAACTAAAACCTATACTTATTATTAATCATTTTTCAATTTGAAAGAAACCTTACAATTTTTTTTATTTAATCATCAATTTTCTTAAATAAATGCTGAGGGTTTGTATATCCAACAAAGATTTTTGTTGATTATTTTTATAAGCTTCTAATGGCAATTTTCTCTTAAGAATTGTTCCAAAGATTTTCCTTTAGTTTTAGCTCACGAAGCAAAAATAATTTTCAAGCTAGCTTAAATGAATATCTCAAATAAAATCTTCAAAATACTCCAGTTAAATATCAGCTAAAATGATTAATACTCTATTATAAATGATAAAATTATTAACACATTGAATTTAAATGCGTTTTGACATTTAAAATGTTCAAAGTAAATATAAAACTTGACGAGATGATACCTGTTTTAAAGTTTTTTTTTTATATTTATTGTTATCTAATAATAAGAAGATTCACTATATCATAAAATTTATTGCTTCACATTTTTTATTTTAAAATCAAAAAAATTAGTCATTAAAATATTTTTAAAATTTGAAAGAGTTGGATTTACTCCTACACTATCCTTATCAAATCGTTCTTTACCTGAATTTGACATTACCGCATGCACCTTCAAAGATACCTGCTAGGTTATAAGTTTTATAAAGAAAAATGAATTTAAAACAGCGATTCACTTTTAATTGATGACAATAAACAGAAAAATAATGCAGATTCAAAAGGTAAACTCATTCGTCACCAATATTTTCAAGAAGTGAAATGGTATCATCTTCATATGCGCAATCTCTTTCTTTAACTTCCATTCCATTGAAGTCGAACGTTTAATTTTTTATTAAGCTTCCAAAAGGATGGAAGTACCAGAAAATCAATTTCTCGAAAGTAAAAACTTTTTATTAAATCGTCTTAGAATTATAATATTGAGGGTCAGCAGGGAGTGGTAATTAAAAAAACAAAACGAATTTATAAATTATAAAATTATAAATCTTGTAAAAATATTAATTTAAATTTCAAAAAGTTCAAAAAACTTTAAAAAATAAATTTCGCTCAGTAAAAATTGGGGTCAGAAATTTTTTTAAAATAAGGAGTAATTTTTAGAAAGATACTTAAATTAGAAAATCTAAGACTTATCACATTGTGTGAATAAATTTTATTATTTATTTTATTTATTATTAATTTTATTTGCAAGGAATTCTTGAATGTTTCAAAGTTACTCAAAAAACTTTTTCGATGTTGACAATTCCAGAAAATTGAAATTAAATAAAAGTGAAAGCGAAAGCTCAAAGAAAAATAAAAAATACGACAATTTTTAAAATCCTTACCTTTTGTTATTTCGCTTTTACTTTGGGTGCATCAAATATTCAATAATTATTAATTTTAATTAGCTGTTACAGTCAATCCTCGGTATAACGAACTACTTGGGCGGAAAATTCGGTATTCGTTATATCGAATTTCGTTATATCGAAATTCCCATATAAAATGATAGGGACCAAAAAATTTTTAAACCAAATTTTATTGATAAAAAAATCTAAGGTAAAAAATGCGAAATAAAACAAATAGTTAATTTTTTTGAAAAAAATCGGTAACAGATGGTTGCTTGGTAAAGCTACTTTCAATTATTAACTTTTCAATACTAAATAAAAAATTAATTACATTAGAATTATCATCTTTTTTGGTTAAAAAAAATTGTTTCAGTTCATTTATTCTACCAATCTCCGTATCACTTTCTTGCTCTACTGGATTGTTTGTTGCTATTGAATCGACGATTTCTGCCTCTGAGAGCATTCCGTGCGCAGCCAAGTTGCTATCTACTGAAACAATATCTGAACTATAACTGATCGAACCAATACAACACCACCTGATCAACATCGTCGTAACTTGACAATTTTATACGCTTTTTTTCAGGCCCGGCTAAGTTCTTTTCGTCATGTTCTAAAATTTTTGCTTTCGACGACAAAATAGTAGAAATTGTAGAAGCATTAACGTTGTATTCTTTGGCCAACTTTGAAGTGGTAAGTATGCTTTTTTATAATATCTATCTTGACTTCAAGAGATATACATTTTCTCTTTTTGCAAACTTGTTTTTCATTCATTTTTATCAATTAGAAATTTTAGGTAAACAATAATTAGTAATTGGGGTCTCCCCCAATAGGTGACCAAGCGGTCACGAAATATGTGACCAATTCAATTTCTCTCATTTGGTGACCAACAGTGGTCACGTATATTTGACCATGGAAATAGGTGACCAATATTTTGAAGACAACGGTCACGTAATGAGTACATAGGTCACCAAATGAATATCAATGGTCACCAAATGAATGACAATGGTCACATGAATTTAATAAAATATTATTACAAGATTCATAAAAGTAGAAAACATAAAAAATTAATTTTTTTTATTTTATTTATTAATAAAAATGTATTTTTAAACATTGAAAATACATTTTTATAAACATTGATTTGCTTCGATTTTCATAATAAACTTAATTAAAAAAATTTTTTTTCTTTTTTTTTTTAAATTAAAGTGGTCACGTAATGACGTCGAAAGTCACATAATGAGTTTAAGTGGTCACATAAACTACATGTTGGTCACCTAAATAATTTAATTTTAAAATTTATTTAAATATTGGTCACCTATTTCCATGGTCAAATATACGTGACCACTGTTGGTCACCAAATGGGAGAAATTGAATTGGTCACATATTTCGTGACCGCTTGGTCACCTATTGGGGGAGACCCAGTAATTGTCAAGAATTTATTTACTATTTTTTATTATCAAGGTCATAGTGAGTGAATCGAGCGAAATTTTAGAAATCAATATAAAATTTTATTGGTTAAAAATATGAAAAAATATTGCAATTTTGGAATGAAAGATTGAATAATCTATTATAATTTTATTTATATCCAATTAAAAAAAAAGTAAAACAAAAATAAAATTCCGCTCAATTTACATTGAATTCACTCAAGTTGTGTTAAATAACGAATGTCATTTTTTTTAAATTCGTTATATAAAGGTTTTTTTCTTAAGAGAAGTATTACTCGTTTTTTTTTCTTAGTTCGTTATATCGGGATTTCGTTATAAAGAGGTTCGTTGTATCAAAGAAAATTAGCAATCTTTTTCCTTTATAAAAAATCGGTTCCTGGATTCATATTCGTAATATAGAGGAGTTCGTTATATGGGGGTTCGTTATACTGAGGATCGACTGTAATCAAATTGCTTTTATTAAAATTTACAAGTTATCTCCTAACTTTTTGAAAGCTTTTTTTAATTTAAAACTTGTAGAATATTGTGTGTGTAGTTCTTAGATTAACATCAATTTATTATTTAAATTGCATAGATATAAATTTAATCCAGTATTTTTGTTTGATGGAATAATTCAAAACAATAATCTTAAGACAAATTTCAAAGTTTATTAAATTTGATCGAAATAATGAATAAATTATTAGCAAAATTTAGAGAGATTTATTTTTTTTAATTTAATTTGAAAAAAAGAGATATTTTGCTTTTTTTTTAATTTAAAAGCAGGAAATTGTTAATAAGTTGATTTTATTGATGTTATTTATTCATGTTTTGAATTTATAAGTAATATTTTATTTTATTGTATAAAGTATTTTATTTTTTTGTTTTTATTATAAAGCCTAATAAAATAATGCTTTCAAACAGTTTCCCAATACTAATTGGTCTACTAAAAAATGGATCATGTGTTTGGGGTGAATTTTTAAGTAAATTGGCGGTTTTCCATGCTTTTGGAATCCTAACTTCAAACTAACTAACTTCTAATTCCAAACAAATATCGTTAAATTTACAAAATTTAAATTAAGAAAAAAAAAAAAAGAAAAAAAGTTTTAAATTAAAAAAGCACACGTAAGCCAAAAGTCAGGAAAGGAAAAGCACAAGTGAACAAAAATAAAAAGCACGCAGTTTTATCAAATGGACTCAAATTTTTTGCTTGAAAGAAACTGGCCAACGTTTGGACAAGGTGTCGTATCTGGGCACTCGAAAAATTTGCATGAATGGTGTGGTAATATTTCGAAATTCGTCCTGGAGCTTTCAAATCATGTGAAACTTCTAGAAGAAAGAGAAAAGGAGAAAGACATCGAAATAAATAAACTGAAATCTGAATTGTCAGCAGCAAATAAAACAGCAAACTCATCCAACAACAGTAGCAAGTGGATTCAAACGGTAAAACAAGGAACAAAAAATGCTAAAAAACCAGCGGATCAGATAGCTGTAGAAAATGCAACCATTAGCGAAATGAATGAAAGAAATAGAAGAAAAAAAAATGTGATTATTTATGGTGTGCCAGAATCAAAGAAAGAGATTTTAGCAGACAAGAAAGCAGAAGATGAAGCAAAAATCAATGAAATTCTATCCACTATTGGAAAAAGTGATATCAAGCCAGCGTATTCGAGACGTTTGAGATCTAAAGACCAAAGTAAACCAGGACCAATTCTAGTAGAACTCAAAGAAGAAGCAAACAGAAATCCACTACTACTAGCAGCGAAAAAGTTGAGAGATTCAAATATTTTCAAATCTGTTTATCTTAGTCCAGATTTGACTGAAACCGAAAGAGCTTTAGACTATGAATTGAGAAAACAAAGAAATGAAGCAAATAATGGTCTTTCACAAGACTCGCCCTTTCGATATGGCATCCGTGGAAATCAGATCGTCGAATTCAAGAAGCAATAATCGTTCATCAGAAGCGCCATCACGTGTGGATAGTCTCGAATCTTTAAAATGTATGTATTTAAATGCTACTTCTTTGGACAATAAACTAGATGAATTCAGTGTTGTTATTGAAACATATAGCCCACAAATTGTAGCAGTTAGTGAGACTTGGTTCAAGAGCATCTCAATTACTAACGTTAAAGGATACAATTTGTACAGAAAGGACAGAAGTGATGGACGCAGAGGCGGTGGTGTATGTCTCTACATTGATGAAAAAATCGACTCATTTGAATTAAATGATGCAGGTTTTAATTTAAGTAAAATAGAACAAATTTGGGTAGTAGTTAATTTTAACTGTGAAAAATATTTATTTGGCTGTCTTTATAGGCCAAACGATTTTGTTGATATGAACGATTTCGATTTAGTCTTCAAACAAGCTAAAGACTATGTGGACGAGAGAGGTTATAAGGATCTTCTAATAATGGGTGAATTTAACTTTCCATCAATCATCTGGTCAAATGGCTGTGTGTCAGAAATCTTAAACGAAAATGGACTCAAACATAAATTCAGAGAGACACTAAGCGATACTTTTCTATATCAGCATGTAAATATCTCAACTTTTCAAATGTCAAACGAAAAAGCTGTCAACACTTTGGACTTGATTTTCACGACTCAGCCTGGCAGTGTGTATGCAATCGATACAAAATTTGTTCTTGGCAACATTAATAAAGGACATCTGGTTATCTTTTTCAATTTTGTTCTCAAAAACAAGTTAAGTAAGGAATCATATACCTGTAAAAAATTTATTTATAATAAATCTGACTTTGGAAAAATTTCTCATTTTCTATCAAATATTGATTGGGTGCACCTATTTGAGAATTTAAATATTCAGGAAATGTACAATGAGTTAATTTTCTATGTCAGCGAAGCTAGTAATCGATTCATTCCGGATGGCTCTAAAAAGAAAAGTATCTCAAAACCTTGGATAAAAAATGAACTCAAGGTCTTAATTAGAGATAAAAAGAATCTTAGATATAGGAACTGTGCATCTAAATGGAAGGATATGAATCTATATAGTGATTACAAGCGTATCTGTAAATTAGTATCATCAGAAATAAAAAGAGCCAGACTAACTTATGAACAGAATTTAGTTGAAAAAGCTAAGAAGAATCCAAAAATATTGTACAAATACTTAAATGATCAACAAGTTATCAAAGAATCTATCAAAGCATTAAAAAAGTCAAACAATGAATTAACGCAAGAACCGAAAGAGATATCAAATCTTCTAAATAAATGTTTTCAAGATGTTTTTGTTATTGAACAAGATGGTGAGCTTCCTCCTTTTGAAGTTGAATTTAATGAAAACTGGTCAGAATATATTGACATTGAGCCAAATGACATTAGTTATGAAATGGTTTTCAATAAATTACAAGACCTGAATCAAAATAAATCATATTGTGTAGACAAGCTTCATCCGTTATTGCTTAAAAACTGTGCAGAAGCCTTTACTGTTCCCTTAACTTTGATTTTCAGAGTATCTTTATCGAAAAGTCAGCTTCCAATACAATTCAGATCAGCAATTATTACTCCATTGTTTAAAAAAGGTGATAAATCAACGGCAAGCAATTATCGTCCTGTGTCTTTAACTTCAATTCCTTGCAAAATTATGGAAAGCATAATAAGAACCAAAATGGAAGACTATCTTTATAAGAATAATATTATATCTAAAGAACAGCATGGATTTGTTTAGAAAAAGTCATGTACATCTAATCTTCTGGAAACGCTAGATTTCATCTCAATGAGTCTAGACAAAAGTATTCCTGTTGATGTGATTCTGCTAGATTTTGCGAAAGCATTTGATACTGTTCCGCACAGACGACTAATAGCTAAATTGAAAGCGTATGGCTTTGATGGTCTGACACTAAAATGGATTGAAGCTTTCTTGAAAAATAGAAGACAACGAGTTATTCAAGATGAAATTTTGTCGGATTGGGTTGAGATTTTTAGCGGTGTACCACAAGGGTCAGTGATTGGTCCACTATTGTTCGTTTTGTATATCAATGATCTACCTAAAGGAATAGAGAATGTTGTGAAATTGTATGCAGATGATACTAAAATTTTCTCGCAAACGGTATTAGAAATAAGCGCCGCGAAACTACAATCAGATTTAGATTTAATTCTCAAGTGGACTCAAGATTGGCTACTTCTCTTCAACACATCAAAATCTGTGGTTATGCATTATGGTCAAAAAAACAAAAAATTTCCTTATTTTATTAATGGTAAGCTATTAGCAACGTCAGAAACCGAAAGAGATCTTGGAGTTATTTTCAAAACAAATCTTAAATGGAAAAAACAAGTGATAGAGGCTACAAACAAAGCAAATCAAATGTAAGGTCGCATCAGGAAGTCATTCGCTCGTTTTGATTGTAAGTTATTAAGATCTTTGTATTTAACTTTTGTTCGTCCTCTTTTGGAATTTGCGGTGCCTGTATGGTCTCCAATTCTTAAGTCTGACTGTGAGAATGTTGAAAGGATTCAACGCAGAGCTACGAAATTTGTTTCGTCAATTAGAAACAAACCGTATGAAAGCAGATTGAAGGCTTTGAACATTCCAAATCTGGTGGAAAGAAGAAAAAGAGGTGATCTAATTCAATTATACAAGTTCATGCATGGAATAGAATCGGTTGAAAAAAGCAACAATTTTAATGTCACAAAAAACCAAGGAAGAGGTCACTGCCTCAAATATCACAAAGAAATATCGAGGCTCCAACATAGAGATAACTTTTTTTTCAACAGAACCGCTAACATATGGAACTCGCTGCCAAATGAATTAGTTGAAGTCCCCAATGTTAACAGCTTTAAAGCAGGCATTGATTGCTGGATGAGCAGCAATCAATCACATCAGCTGTCTTAGTGTGCCTTATCAGCACACTCGCTGGCTAGCCAGCTACAGTCAAAACTACTACTACTACTACTACTAACTTATCCTAGTTTTGATAATCTGAACTAAATTTAATATCACAGAAAAATATCAAGTTATCTAAAATTTAATAAAATTGACATCCAATTCTGAATAAATATACCAATTAATTAAAAAAAACATATTTATAAAACAAAACGCAAAAAATTAAATTGATTATCAATTAAAAATAAAGTTAAATAGATTTAGTTAAAACTCGAACAATTTACTAGCCATTAAAAATATCTGGGTAAAAAAAATCTGGGGAAGGTCGTTGAATCCTAGGCAGGTTTTAATATAAAGAAGAGATTTTTTTATTAATAAACATAAATGTATTAAAATTGATATATTCTTTAATAAAGAAGTAATTTTTTATATTTTCAGGTAACACAAAATTATATTTCCAAAAAAAATGTTTCCATGATGAAGCAAATGCAAAATTTTGGTCACTTGAAATATAGATTCGTGCAAAATTCTGATGTTAAGTAGTAATTAATAGTGCTGTCATACCCTAAGTATAACTTATAATATCTTGAAAACAAAGTAACTAAATAATATTTTAAATGTGTAGTTTTTAAATATTCAAAGTTGATTGTGAAAACTTTATTTATTTGTTTAATCTTTTATTATAAATAAATGAACAAGCCAGCTACCAAGATGAGAAGTATATTCTACTTTGACTCACAGGTAAGTGAAAAAAAATTAATCATCTATTTATCATTGCTTGTGTCACCCATTTATTATTTGGCGTGACAGATCATTGCAGAGATTTTTTATACACTTATTTTTGGGAAATAAACAATACTTCATTTTGAAGCATTTTTCAGAAGTTATAGAAAAATTATCTGAATTGAAAAGATGAAAAAATTATCTGCCATATTTAGGAAATTTTTTGAATATGAGCTTTCTAAAATATTTTCAAAAAGTAATGAATCACATATTTATTAATTATTTTTTAATTGTGCTTTTTATCACATACATTTTATTACTTAATGAATGAAAGTAAGCGGAATTAATTGAAATCCAATATCCATCAGTTAAGCTTTTGGTAAAGCATGTTTTAATGCTATAAATGAAAAATTGCTAAGTTTAATGGAGTTATTATTTTAATAATAGTTATTTTTCAGCAAATAATATTTCTGTTTCAATTATGATTTTCAACTACAGTAATAAAACAATCAATTCTACTAAAGACACTTTAGATTCCACTTTAAAAAGACCCCTAGATTTAGTCTTTATAATTGATTGTATAAAACTTTCATCAACTCTATTTGAAGTTCTTTTACTTTTTCTAATTTTAAATGCAAAAAAGAAATTGGAAAGTACAGAGTTTTGTATATTATCTACAATAGCAATTATTGTTGCTACTGAAAAAATATTCAATTTTTGTGTAACTCTAATTGAAAACTCAGCTGGTCTTTCATCCTATAAAAATTACAGCTGCATCACATTTTTTGCGTTTTCATCAATTTTTATGGAATTATTCATGATACTTTGGTATTATTCTTTATTCCATTTGTCAATGGTAAGACGGACAAAAAGTTTTCAAAAAGTTTATGTGTTTACTCGAAATAACCGGAATTTTTTTATTTTTGTCATTCTTACATTTTTAATTACATATTCAGCAAATTGGCTCTTATATTTCTTTGGACAAGATGATCAGTTTCAATTCAATGAAACTATGTCTACTTCTTTTTGCAGAAAAAAAGGCCTTAATGAACTATCAAATATAAATAAAGGGACTTTTATTTATTTTCAATATTCTATTCCGTCAATGGTAACATGCTTCAATTACTTTATAACAATTTTTCTTTTGATAAACAATAATAAAAAATTAAACATTAATAAACAAAGAAATAAAAAGCTACTTAGATTATCAAAAAAATTTTTAATATTTTCACTATTTTCTTTTTTTCAAACCTTTAAATTTATTATCATTGCTTTTCAAATAATAACAAATTTTAATATGGCATCTTTTTTCCATTTTATTATTGTTTTTAATGGTTTAATCTTATCTATTCATTCTTTAATCATCATAATTATTCATGAGATATTAAAAAAGACTTTTTGTATTTTTTTTATTTCAATAGCTCGAAAATTAAAACAATTAATTGAAAAAAAATGTTTGTGATCAAAAAAATGTTTGTTTTTTTTTCGTAAAAATTTAAAAAAATCCTTTTCTTTTTTAACACTTTTTTTCTTTACTTTAAGATTAATTCACATGTTCAATTTTTTTATTAATATAAAAAATTATTTTATTTAAATATTAATTATTTGTGCATGCTTTTTCGAATTAGAACTATTGAAATAAAATTCAGAAATAAAACATTTTATTTAAATATTTATTCATTATTCAGAAAAATGTTCATCTATCACAATACCCAATAAATCAATGTCAAAATTATTTTTTTATTTCCTGGCAAATTTTCAACCAAATTAAAAGCAAAAAAAGTTAGATTGTTCCAAAGTTCGATTTTTTGTGTGGGTTTTAAAATCACTAATTGGCTTAAATAAATTATTTTTCATCACGTAAAAATCATAAATCAGATTTTTAGAAAAAAAATTTATTTTTTAAAATTAATCTACTCTGGAACTCATTAGAAGATGAATTTATTTAATCAAAGTAATTCGACATTTAATCTTACAGCTAAAGAATTGAACAACTTAACAATTGAAAAGATAATCGAAATTTTTGACTTATCTTCGATTTGTTTCGATATTTTGTGCATTTCAATAATTATTCAATCGAAAAAAAAATCAGTCTCAACAGAATTTTGGATTTTGATGTTCAATTCAGTATTTTTAATATTAATCAAAATATTTTTCTTTATTTTAACTTTTTTTAGTCAAGATGGATTAATTTCCTATAAAAATTATTCATGTATAACTTATCATTCATTTTCAATTATACTATTCGAATATTATTTTAATTTATTATTTTATTCTCTGTTTCATATGTCAATGACCAAACGAACTAAATTTTTTAGATTTTTGTTTAAACTTACTCGCAACACTCGATTCTTTATTTCTATTTTGTCAATATCATCTATCCTCCTGTATTCAGCTTTTTAGTTATGGTATTTTTTTGATCAAAAAACACAGTTTAATTTCAATCAAATAAATTCAGTATGTACCAAAGATATTAACGGATTGAAAAAAAAATTTGATCCTTATAATTTAAGCATGCTGTTATCAATATTTTTTTCATTATTAACATTTTGTATTTATGTTTCTCTATCAAATTTTTTCTTTTTTAGAAAATCATTAAAAAATCGAAAACTATATAGAATTTCGATAAAATTTTTAATTTTTTCGGTCATCTCATCATCTATTTCATTTCAATCATATACATTCATATTATATATATTTTTTAATGAAAAGTATTCTTATTATACTGCATTCAATATCGTGACCGTTATCATGATGGTATTTCAATCACCAATACTTTTGATTATTCACGATGTACTAAATAAAATATTAGTAACAAAAATGAAAAGAATTAAAACCTTCATTTGCTCGGACAAAAATTAATTTTTATGCTTTCACTATTCAAAAAAAGACGGATATTTTGTTTGTTTGTTCATCAACGGAATCTGATTTTTATAGATTTATGAAGATAGTCATTTTTAAATTAAAAATTTAAAGTACACCTATACTATTTATTCAAATGTTATAAAAAGTTTCAATGAATTAAAAAGTCAAAAATTTACCCCCAATAATCATTTAAATGTCAAAAAAATGCAATTTTTTTTTCAATTAAATCCTTTTTTCAATTCAAATTAAAAAAAATAATTAAAACAAAATTATCCTAATAAACTCTTTAAATTAAACTTAAAGAAATACCTTGACCAAGTCATATCTTAATATTTATAGTTAACGATTAATTTGAAAATATAAAAAATGAAAATTAAAGTGTTGAAAATCGAATATTGTGTTAGCAGAAAAGTTTGTTAAAAAATTATTATCCTTTTGTAATAGTTTAATTAAAAACTAGTTAAGATAATAATATAAATTAAAAAATCGGGCCCCCTATCACCAAAGCATATGTCCAAGACCAGTTTAATTACTAGCTTAGTAATTACAATTTGGTGGTATGATCCTAAAAGTTAAGTTTTAGGTAATTTTCAAAAGAAATAAAAAATTACCTAAAACTTAAACTCTTTTGCTCAATTCCAGCATAGTTTAATTAAATTTTGGACAAATGTTACAATTTAAACAAGGATTTAAATTTTTCTTAGGTGTTGTGAATTTCAAATACAAATTGAACAAAAATTTTTCGTTTTTTGATAAATTAAAATTAAAGTTAATAAAAAATATTAGAAAAAATGCTGCAACTTAGTACAGCATACTTTGTTGCACCTTTTTTAACCTAAAAAAAAAATTTTTTTTTCTTTTTTTTTAGTAAATCAAATCAATAATAAATTCAAATATTATTGATTCTTTATTTTTTATCTTGTTTGTTACACAAGAAAAATTATATTAGGTAAAAAAGGTGCAACAAAGTATTTTGCATTATGTTGCAGTATTTTTTCTAATAATTTTTATTAACTTTAATTTTAATTCATCAAAAATTAAGAATTTTTGTACAATTTGTATTGAAATTCACAATACCTTTTTCTTTATGAATCTCTAAATTAAAAAAGTGCAAAAAAATAAAATATATGTTTAAATTTTGAAATTTAACTTGTAAATAATAAATTATCATTTAAAATTGATTATAAAATTTTATTTTTTTCGTTTTTAGATAGGTTTTAAATCTTTTTTTCAAAATATTTAAATGATTTTTCAAATACATATTTAATTTCATCACCAGAAATTTACTTGAATATTTTATTACCATAAACTTAGTAAAATGGAAAAATATTTGATTCTTTTCATAGACGAGGATATGCCGGATTTTTAAATTTTTTTCTTTTGATTTCATTAATTCAAGGCAAATTTTCATCCCAAAAACTAAGTAAATTTATATTTTGGTCACTTTAAAAAATGGTTATAAGTAAATTCAAAAGTTAATTATTTGAATAAGTATCGAATAGCTTTCAAAAATCGCCTTTAAATCACCAAATACCTGTGTTTTTCTATCACAAATTATGGTTTTATAAATTTTATAGAAAAATTATAAAAATTTAGGGGAATATACAGCATTCTGAAGTTAGATAAGATGATCAATTCTTTTCAAAGAATTTTTATTTTTACACGTGTAAAATTAATTTAAAATAAAGAACATGGTAACTCTGAAGTCAATGATGATAGTGATTAAATTAAAGAAGATAAAATTGGTGATATGATTAAAAAGATAGTTAATTTAACAGTTTTATTGAAGGTATTTGAAAACTTATTTGAAAATTTATTAGAAATAAGAAATTTCAAAAACTGGTTTTAAGAATATATATGAAAAGTTACGATGAATGTAAAATATTAATTTTCAAACCACTACAAAAATTGAAATTGAAAGAAATTTAATCGGTTCCATTAATTTGTTTTAGTGATCAGATTACAAAATAAATTTTGTTAAACTATTTATTAAGTTAAAAATTTTTATTACCTTAAAAAGTGAGACTATTTTCAATTGATTTATAAGCACAATACAATTTTTTGAAAATTTAAAATGAATGAGCTTAATCTTAGTTTAAATTACACAGTGAACAAAAATTCAAATGAAATATCAAGAATTGCATATTTTTTTTACACTGGGGCTATTTTGTCTTTTCTCATAGATAATTTGTGTATTTTAACAGTTATCAAGTCAAAAAATAAATTGTCTTTAAATGAGTTATGGATTTTAATTTTATTGACAATTTTTTTGATTTTCACAAAAATCTTTAAATTTTTTTTAATTTTTTTTGAACGAAATGGTTTTATTTCATATAAAAATTACACATGTATCGCAATTTATTCACTTGAAAATAACAATATCGAATATTATTTGATTCTATTATTCTATTCTATTTATCATTTATCAATGTTTCGACAAAGTAAAATTTTTCAACTAATTTATCGATATACAAGGAGCCAAAGAGTTCTTGGTATTTATGTAATTTCAACATTTTTATTTTCGTATATAGTTTTATGGCTGATTAATTATTTTGATCAAAATAATCAATTTATTTACGATAGAAAGAATTCAATTTGTAAAAATACTAAATCAGCTAAATTGTTGTATATTATTATCAAATATTTGTTTTTCTTTCTGCTACCAATAACAAGCTGTTTAGTCTACACCAGAATTGTTTTCTTAATTGTATTTAAGAAAAATTCGAAAAAATTTCTAAAAACTTCTATCAAATTTTTAATATTTTCGTTGTTTTCATTATTTATAACATTACCAAATTTATTAATATTATTAAACACTACCTTCACTTCACTTGCATTCAGAAATTTAATCACGATCATAAGTTTTTTATCAATTTTTCAGCTACTAATTCAATCAATCATTCTTATATTAATAAATAATATATTACGAAAGACCTTATTTGAAATGTTCAATGCAACAATTCGTAAATATGTGATTAAGAACTAAGAACAGTAATATTTGGGAATATTTTTTTTTAACAAAGTTAGATTAAATTTAATTAAATTAAAAACTATTTTATCTTCAAGACTTTAATAAAATTTTGCTTAAATAAACTTTAAAAATAAAGCAGTTTTTTTTAATTCTGATATTAAAAACCCAAAGGAACAGTGATAAATATTGTATATCAAATAAAAGCTCAGCTTATTAGCTTTAATTTAAGCACATAAACTTATACTTTGAACTAAGTCATTATAAATAAAATTTGACTCAAAGACTGCCATATATTTTTCATAAAAAAGAATATATAAAATTGTGAAAAAAATAATAATTTGAAAAAATTTTTATTTTTTTATAAAGCTGAATCAAATTTATAAAAGTGTTTAAAATTTGGTGTAAATAATTGTTCCGTTCAAAAGTTATACGATCAAAATCAAAAATATACCAAATTTGTTACTATTAAAAATAAGGTTAAAATTTAAGGCGCGTTTTAAATGAGAAGGACGAATATTAGTTTTTATTTGAGTATTTTTACAAAGGGATTCAAAAAAAGTTGAGACTAGAGGATTGAATTTTATCATACTAATAAATAATAATTTTGATAAAAAGTAAAGCTGGTCAAATTTGAAGATCTACAGTTCTTTGAGAATGCCTAATGACATATGACAATCCCATTTTAATTTTAGAATTTGACTTGATCTAGTTGATTTGATCCAAATTTAAACATTAAATGAGATAAATGGATGCCCACGATTAAAAAATTGTTTCCCACAAACTAAAAACTTTGAATAAGAAATATTGTTTATAAAATCATTTAAAAAAAAAAAGTAAAACTTTATTGCTATCTGAATTCCACATTTTTGGCTCAAAATTCGTAATCTACGCCCTCGAAAACACAAAAAAAAAATTTTTACACCCAGGGTTCCAAAAATAGCAAACCATTTAAAAAGTTGTTGTTCTTTAAGACTCAAAATCTCAAAGATAAAACTTAAATATACAATAAAAGTATATATATTCTGAAAGAGCATAAAATTCTCTTCGTGCTATTGTAATTTAGAAAAAAAAAGGTGTGGCGGTTTTTGTTGGCTAAAAGAAAGGAAAAAAATGTGTTTTTTCTGGTTTAAATCATATCTCCTCCGAGGGATCAATTATGATCCCACTTTTTTTTTTTTTAAATCTAGACAAATTTTGAACAAATCTATAGTTTTACTTTTTTACTTTGATGCTTTATTTTTCTTAAAAAATCTCTTCAAACCATGTGACTTTTAACAAATTTGTATAATAATATTCTATTGATATTTTTTTTCTAAATTTCACTAAAAACTTACTAAGTTTAAATAAAATTCGTGAAAAATGCCTAAAAAATCAAAATAAAATCAATCTTGTGTTAAAATAGAGAATATACAAAAGAGAGAAAATAAATAGAGAAAAATTATAATAGAGAAAAATCATCATAGAGAATATACAAAAGAGAGAAAAAAAATAAGGAAAAATTAAAATAGAGAAAAATCATCAAAGTTTCAATTTCAATTTTATTAATCAATAGTTTAAATTTATAAATTCGAATAAAATCAGATGTAAGGCATAACTTAACAGTCCGTGAAATAGTTGAATTTTTCAGATTGGAACAAAATAATATGGAGTCTGATTTGTTGTTGTTGCTTGCTGGTAATCTATTAAAGTCAATGACATTAAAAACGAAAACATATGTAGCATCTTCCTAGATATATCCAAAGCATTTGACCGAGTTTGGCACAAGGGGTTAATATTTAAACTTATTAAGCTAAACGTACCAAAATATATCAGATATTGGCTCATATCATTCTTAAGTTCAAGATTATTCAATTTAAGTGTTAATAATATACTTAGTGGTTCTTTCAAAATCAGTGCAGGGGTTCTTCAGGGATCTGTACTTTGCCCTTTGCTGTTCAACATATTTATTAATGACATTCCAAAAAAAGACAATACTAATACCTGCTACTCCTTTCTATTTGCAGATGACTTAGTGACATTTTTTATCTTTAAGAAAAAAGGGTAATATCGAATCACAAACAAATAAATACTTGAGTGAATTAGAGCCATGGCTAACCAAATGGGAAATGAAAATTTCAGTCGAAAAATCCTCATTTATAATATTTTCAAAAAGCAGCACATTACCAAACTCAAGCTTAAATTCTTTAACAAAAATCTTCCCTACTCAAAATCCATTAAATTCCTAGGCGTAACATTTGACGAAAGATTAAACTTCATTAATCAGGTTAGCGAAATTAAACAGAAATGTCAGTCCCGGCTAAACATCATTAAAATTCTCTCTAATAAAAAATGGGGTCTGAGTAAAACCACTCTAAGCTCAATTTACAAATTCCTTATAGGTTCAGTTATTGACTATTCCTTTCCTTGGTTAAATGTATATAGCGAAAGTAATTTAAAGAAACTCCAAGTTATCCAAAACTCTGCAACACGTAGTATCCTTAAACTTAAATATGACACCCCCTCCGAAAGGTAATTCAACTGTACCCTTAAAGATTTAAAGTTGCATAGGGTCGATAACCGTTTGTTTGATTTAGGCGAGAATTATACAGTATGTGTCAAAAGATTAGAAATTGATTATTTTATTTATCTTAAATTGTTTATTTGTTGTATTTTACGAAAAATTGAGTGCAAAAGAAAAAAAATAAAAGCACTAATTTGTAGATTTTTTTTTCTCTACAATTTGATATATGACACTCGGCATAAAAATTAAATTTAATTTTTAATATTTATAATGAAAAAACTTTCTCTAAAAAATAAAAAATAAAAGTCGGTGCAAAAGTTTAGAAATTTGGGTAATCCTATAGTTTTAGCAACCATTGCTACCTTTTTTCACACCTTTATGATTAATTCTTAAATAGCTTCTAATTTTAAGTAAATTGTGCTCTTAAACTGATTAAAATAAATACTCTCCAACTACTTAGGTCCTTTCAAAATAACTTAACCAAAAAATCTTAATTTTGCCAAAAAATTGCCAAAAAATGTGCAAAAAAAATGTCTCTAGCCCACTAAAATGGCAGATCGTAGGTCTGCTAAAAATTTGAGATAAAAAGTAAAATGAGATACATGTTAGGTGTATCTCCAAAATGTGTCTCTTCAGCTAAAAAACGATATGAAGAGACTCTTTAAATCGTTAAATTCTTTAAATTACTTTCGCTATATAAATTTAAACAAGGAAAGGAATAGTCAATAACTGAACCTATAAGGGATTTGTAAAGGCTCTATGTTTTTCTGTCAATTAATTTTACAAAAATCAATTAATATTTTATTCAAAACGTCAATTAAAATAAATAAAAATCAATTGATAATTTGAATGTCAATTAAAAAAACAAAAATCAATAAAATAATTCAAAAATCAATTAATTAAACAAGAGTCAATTTTAAATTAAAGAAATCCATAAAATTGAAGAATTGTCAATAGAAAATTCTTATGTCAATTAAATAAATAAATGTCAATTAATTATAATATGTAATCAATAAAAATAATATAAATGTAAATAAAATTTAACTCAAAAATTTAAAAATACTCTAAATGAACCTAGTTCCAGATATAAACGAATTTGAGGCTTCTGAAACCTCTTCATCCTCGATTGTTCCTGTAAAAAATCCTCTTCAAAGAAAAAAACAACAAGAAAAACGTAGAAAGCCTTCAGAGGACGAAACTGACGAAGACGGAGAAGAATTCGAAGGTATAGAAGAGCCGGTTACTAAAAGAGGTCCAAATCTAATGTATGACCATATAGCTTCGTCAAAAAATCTGTCCCTTGCACTTCTTACAATCAAAAATAAAGCCATATTCTATCTAAAGTGGGCTAAATCTGTAGACAATCAGTGCGATGGCCTTACTATCAGAAACTACTATTGTGCTGAAGCTGGTCGCTACAAATGTCCTGTTAAGTTAAGATGCGTTCCGTGTATATGTTTAAACTATGAAAACTGGAAAAACAGCACATGTACTTGCCCTTCTTGGTTTAAACACTACATGTGTAAGCATATTGTTGGTATTGCTTACAGAGAACAATTGTTCGACGATTTTCCAGACCAAGCTTTAGACGTTCCTTTGGGAAAAACAAGACCTGTCGGAAGACCAAAAAAAATCTCAAGTGCTTTAATGCTCAATTAATTTTTTGTGAAATTTTTCTCTACTTTTTTTTAATTGATTTCCTTTTTTATTTAATTGATAAATAAAATTTTAATTGATGAAATAAAAATTAATGGACTCTTGTTTTTTTAATTGACGACTTATTTATTGATGTTTTTTTTTTTAAATTAATTGATTTTTGAAAAATTAATTGACGGAAAATCATATTGTCATTTGTAAATTGAGCTGTAATCTTCATTAATGAACAATGCCAATTGAATTGAACGAAAGTAAAATTTTACTGAGTCGATTAAACCTTTGTTGTCAGACTGAAAGATGCTATCAATTAACTCCAGTGAGAACTTTTTACCATAATCCAGACAACATATACTAAACTTACACTCAAATGTATCCAATTGTTTGCAAAAGGATGAGTCGTTTCTTGAAAAATCTATAAATTTACCATATAGCTCGTTAAAGATATTTCTAAATAGTTCGTTATTATAAATTGTGCTTTAAATAGATTTGACTAACGGATTCAAGTCCTAAGACACCATTAATGGGACTCATTCGACAAAACCTGTTGATGCCAATTGTTCTTTTCACGATTACATTTTGTCTGGTGTTAAGCTCGTTAAATTTAGACTCGCTTATAAAAAGATTGTCCATTGAATATCTAAGGATTGATTGACAATACTGTTTGTACAGAAAGCCGATCATCTCAGGTGCCATGTGTCTAGGTTTACAACCTAGATGATAGGTTGTCCCTAAAAAGCGGAAAACGGAAATTCCGCAACTGTTTTTCCGCAACATTTTTAAAATTAATTCAGCAAATTTACCTACTAAAAAGCGGAAATTCCGCGTTTTAGGGACTTATTTAAAATTTACGGAAATTTAATAAAATGCGGAATTTTTTTGCGGAATCAAGTTTAAATAAAAAACTAAAAAGTAGAAACTAAAACAAAAAATTTTCCAATTTTTTTTTATTCAAGTTTATTTAATTATGACATCATTTTTAAACCATTGTGGATTATTTATATGCTGTGTACAAATTATTAAATAAAACTATATCATGTATAAAAATAAAAATTTTTTACTACCAGGCACAAACATCCTTTTCTTATAATAACTTTATACGAATTATTTCAAATGTAAAAAAAATAAAGTTTGTACAAGAAAAGGCGGTTTTTGGCCTAATAGTAAAAAAAATCTTTCTAAATATTATTCAATATATTCAATTATAAAGGTACATCAGTATTATATTGCCAGAAATAGGTAATGTAGGTTTCAAGGCGACTGATTGCGAGAATGGTTTTCGCAACGCAATTAAAATGAATTTTCCAACAATGCTACTGTTAAGGTGTTGGAATCATTTTTGGATCGATCTTTATGGTTCATAAATAATGACAAAATTAATTTTGACTTGAAATTGAAATTATTTTTTATAACTGATGAAAGAAATAACTGCTTTCAAGTAAAGCTCTTGCCTAAGCCTTCATGTTCATGTTTAGATAAACAAATTTGTAGCCATATATTAGCTGTAGAGTCGATCAATGGTGTCGACATAACAAATAGATAAAATACCTAACATTGCTCAGTTAACTAAAGTTAAGAATTCAGGTTCTACAGGAAGGAAAAGAAAAGGCCACGCTATTAACTCAATCGAGCCTTCCTGTAGTAACAGTATTCCGAATAAAGATATTGTAGAAGAGATAATAAATCAAGATATTTCCTGTGATAAAAATAAAATTACTACTTGTTATATAAAGGAATTGATATTAAATTTTCATGTTTCGTTAGAAAATATATTACAAAAGAAATTTTTAATTAAATCGAATATGCTTATTAGTTCACATACACTTTTAAGTGATTTATTTCTTAGACAATTTAATTTTGATTTACTTGTTGATTATTTTAATAAGAGTACATGGAAAATTACTAAGGTTTTAATTGATCAAAAAATCAAACAATGTCATTGCCCAATTTGTTCATTAGTTTGTTTAGAAAATTCAATCGAATGCGACAAATGTTTCTACTGGTATCATTTTGATTGTGCAAATGTGAGTAATTTTTATAGAAGTGGCAAGGAACAAAACTGGTTTTGTTATAAGTACGGATTTACTTGTGAAAATAAATAAATAGACTTAAATAAAATATAATGTACGCTCTGTAATAAAGAGATAGAGTGGGTAAAAAGCCTAAAATACTTAGGTGTTACCGTTACACAAAATAATAAAAGTAACACTCACCTGCAAGAGAGAAGGCTCGCAACTTGGAGAGCATACTACGCCCTGAAGTCTGAAATTGAAATCGAAGGTGAAGACCTAAACCAAAAGATAAAAAGTCAATTATTTAGAACCTATATTAGACCAATTATGTACTATGGCTTAGAAAATTGCTATATAAACAAAAGTGAAACAAAAAAATTACAAACTTTGGAGGGCATAATTATAAAAAGAATGGTTGGGGTTAAAAAAAAAAAAAAAAAAAAAAGAACCCACACAACTAACTTACTCTATGCATTGGATATCGAACCGGTCAATTTGAAAATAAAAAAAATCAAGTCTTCATTTGTGAAACGACTATTGCAAAACGACTACACGCTTGGACTCCTGAAATCGATTAAGAATAAAGAATTCGACGAGAATAATTTCAAAAATAAATTTCTAAACGGAATAAAAGGGATCTTACAAACCCAGGATAAGTTAGATATTGGAAGAATAAATGAAAAAATTAGAGAAATAGATGGTGAAAAAAAATAATGTCAAAGAATGGCATAAGTGAGTCAATAAAAACATGCTTTGCAATGATGAACAACAACGATCAAAATGGGAAAACACTTCTCAACTTACTTATAAAAGCATTCTAAAAAAAAAAAACGGAGGAAAAACAATTACAAATTTATTTGTAAGATTAAATGAATAATTAATTAAAAGATTTAAATATTTTATATTTTTATGTTTATTATGAAAAAAAATTCAAAATCTAGTATGTACAAATTATAAATTATTCTTTTAATTGAAACTAAATTAACAAAATAATCATTTCATTTTTATTTACAAATTTGTATCATTATTTTCTGTCTTACATTTTACTTTTTTCATTTTTAATTTTAATACATCGCCAGAATTGGCGCAAAATGAAACAAATAAATAAATAAATAAATAAAAAATAAAATTACTACTTGTTATATAAAGGAATTGATATTAAATTTTCATGTTTCGTTAGAAAATATATTACAAAAGAAATTTTTAATTAAATCGAATATGCTTATTAGTTCACATACACTTTTAAGTGATTTATTTCTTAGACAATTTAATTTTGATTTACTTGTTGATTATTTTAATAAGAGTACATGGAAAATTACTAAGGTTTTAATTGATCAAAAAATCAAACAATGTCATTGCCCAATTTGTTCATTAGTTTGTTTAGAAAATTCAATCGAATGCGACAAATGTTTCTACTGGTATCATTTTGATTGTGCAAATGTGAGTAATTTTTATAGAAGTGGCAAGGGACAAAACTGATTTTGTTATAAGTACGGATTTACTTGTGAAAATAAATAAATAGACTTTAATAAAATATTAAGTTAATTTTATTAATCAACTTACTAATATTAAATATTTAATTAATAAATTGGTATCGTATTTAACATTATTATTAATTCTTTTTTTTTAAACTTGATTCCGCAAAAAAATTCCGCATTTTATTAAATTTCCGTAAATTTTAAATAAGTCCCTAAAACGCGGAATTTCCGCTTTTTAGTAGGTAAATTTGCGGAATTAATTTTAAAAATGTTGCGGAAAAACAGTTGGGAATTTCCTTTTCCGCATTTCCGTTTTCCGCTTTTTAGGGACAACCTAGAGGATACGATGAGTAGAAAATTTTTTTTCTACTAATTTCATTTTTTCACCAATAAAACTATTTACAAAGTTTTGGTCTCAAATTGGTAGGCCTAAATAAATTAAACTTTTGTGTACAGGAATTTTTAACTCACCTAGATTAAACTCAATGTCGTTACAATATTTTGTCCATTTCAGGATCTATTATATTTTTTTTTCTCTAATAGATTTATTCTCTATAATATTGACACTTAATTATCTCTATTTTTTTTTCTCTAAAATAAAAATTTTCTAAAAAGTTTTTTCTCTATTATGAACGTTTACCATTTTGATCCACATTTAAATATTTAAATGAGATAAATGGATGCTCACAATTAAAAAACTGTTTCTCACAAACTGAAAACTTTTCACTACAAACAAAAAATTTTTTTAAGACAAATCACTGCAACACAGAATATTTTGTGCCGAATAAAAAAAAATCCATATAAATCTAACCAAATAACTGGTTAACACTTAAAGTACCGTCGAGTTAAAATGACCCTTTTTGAGTTTTTTAATTTAAATGAATCTATTAAAAACTTTTCATTTAGATAAAGTTTTTGCCTAATTTCCTTTACATTTTTTAATTTAAATTTGAATCTAAAATATTTGAAAAATAATTTTTTCTTAAAGAAAAATAAATATATATATAGGTACGCACGGGTCATTTTGACTCGTGCGTACCATTTTGGCTTTAAAAAATTTTATAATGTGAATCCTAATGCATCTTTTCATGTATATTTTGATAAACTATTACTAAATTTTTAAAATCTACTTAATCACTTGATTACATATTTAAATGTCAAAAAGAAAAGCTGCTTTGGAAGCCTCGGAAAATTTGACCAAAGCTGATGATAATGACTCAAATGCAATATCATCAACTGATTTAGCTTAAAATCAATGAAATTATTAGTTATTTTTTTAGGTATTTTTTTACTCGAAAAATTGCGAGGTTTTTTTGTAACGCCAAACTCTCGGTAATTTTAACTTCTTGGCACATTGGGTTTATATCCAAATGTGCAAAGAAGTTTTATGATTTGTATTAAACAATTGAAAAATTATTAAGAAAAATTGTTGTTAAAAGTTTTTAATTTGTAAAAAGCAGACTTAGTCGAGTTATTTTTGTGCTGAAATTATTTTCATTGTAGGGAATAGTTTTTAATTTTTCGAGACTAGGAAGACTATATTTAATGCATTTTTGAGTCAAACCGTTGGCAAATTGAGACAGAAAGTTTTTTTAAAATAAATTTATAAGAAAAGGTGATAAAGCGCCAAATTTTCTCAACAGGAAGGATGCTGAAGCAATATCTAAGTGAACAATTAAAATCAGCTTTGCTATAAATAAGTGTGATAAATAAGTGTGATAAATAAGATTTTTTATTTTTTTAACAATATTACTGAATTTTCATAACTAATTTTATTTATAATAAAATTAATATTCAAAATAAATTTTTTTATTTACCTTGACATTTATTCTAAAGTTTTTCTTAACACTAGAAGCACCAAAATTTTTTAATACTAGAAGCACCAAAATTTTTTAATACTAGAAGCACCAAAACGAGTCAAATGACTCATTTTGGAAATAAAAGGAAATTATCAACTATTTTGAAAAATTATTTATTATAAAATGAAAATTAATTAGTAAAAATACAAATTTAATCAAATTTAAGTCTTTTGAAGAAAAAAATACCTAAGACCCTTCACATTCCTTACAAACACACTCATTTTCTTTAGTACAAAAACCACACACTGCTTTTTTACATTTTACATTTTACAAAAGCGGTCGGACCAGGTTTGCCTGAAAATTTAACTTGATTTGCGATGCGTTTTGTTCGGTCTAATTTTAATTTATTCCAGACTACTCCAGCCTTAGATGATTTATCCGCTGTATCTGGAAACTCACGGACTGACTGATCACTAATAGCTCGCTTTATAGTCATTTCGATAGCTTCATCGATTTTACCATCATCGTCTTCCAAATCAGCTTCGTTTGGATCAAAAACTTCGTCATCTGCATCGTCGAACTCATCAAATTCCTCTTCTGAAATATGGTCATCTTCATATTCAGAACCAGCGTCTGAGTCATCAGTCTGAATATCAACAAGAGTCTTTATCAATTCTTTGGCATTTAGAGCGGATTTACGAGCCATATTCATGATTACAATTTATAAATTTAATTCAAAATTAATAAATTCAATGCAAAATTTTAAAACGAGTCATTTGACTCGTTTTGGTGCTTCTAGTAGTGTGTGCTTGATTATGCGCAAAAACATAGTCTTTGACATAATCTCTCATTAATTTTACAAAATTTAATGCTTTTTTATGCTGAAAAAAAATTTCGTGTTCATATCATTTAAAACAATTTAGATATTAGTGATTAAAAATCGAAAAAGAGTCATTTTGACTCGTTGGTGCTTCTAGTGTTAAAAAAAGGATCAAAAATTTTTTTTGTTAAATCTAAAAATTGATAATATAAACATAAATGTTTGTAAGATTTAAAATAACTTTTTTTTACTTTATGTGATTTTTATATCTGAACTCATTTTCCAATTAATTCTGTGTCTATTAGTTTTATATTTTTATCGATTTCAAAAAGCACTTAAAATCAAATGAAATTTACTTAAGTAATCAAATTACAAAATAAATTTTAATAAATTGTTAAACATTTTATTGAGGCTAATAAATGATATTGCCGAAAAAAGTAAGACTTTTTGAAACTGATTTATTAGCAAAATACCATTTTTTGAAAATTTAAAATGAATGAGCTTAATCGTAGTTTAAATTTCACAGTGAACGCAAATTCAAACGAATTATCAAAGCTTTTATTTGTATCTTACACTGTGGCGCTTTTATCTATTCTAATAGACAATTTGTGCATTTTAATTGTGATAAAATCGAAAAACAAATTGGTTCTGAATGAGTTATGGATTTTAATTTTATTAACAATTTTCTGGATTTTAATTAAAATATTTAATTTTTTTTTGATATTTTTTGAACAAAATGGGTTTATTTCAAATAAAAATTACACATGTATCTCAATTTATTCACTTTTGAGTTTTAACAGTGAATATTATTTTATTTTATTATTTTATTCTATATATCATTTATCAATGTTTCGACAGAGTAAAATTTTTCAACTACTTTTTCGTTTTACAAGGAGCCAAAGAGTTCTTGGTATTTATGTATGTTAAGAGAAGAGTATGATGTTTTATATAATATTTATTGGAATTGAATAATATAAAAAGGATCAACTATAAATACTAATAAAATAGGTTATTCTAATATTAGATCATAAACTAATTATTGGATAGATAATTTAGATCATTAAACTAGTTATTGGATAGACAATTAAAAGAATGACCTTATATTATATTTGACAGTTTCCCCCCCTTAAAAAAAATTATCGTCCCGAAATTTTTAGTCATTTTCTAATTCAACACGATATTTAACCAAATTATTCCGTTCAATTTGAATAATATCATCAATGTTTGTTAACATTTCTTCTTCTGGTGCAGTGTTGTTTACTTCATTGATTTTAATTTCGTTTAGACTTTCAGATTCTTTGACTTCAGTTTTTTCACTTTTGTTTTTCTTTTTATTTTTGTTCTTTCTTTTATTTTTGTTCTTATTTTTATAGTTTGTAAACATTCTAATTGTTCTTTTAAGAAGAGACAATTTTAGTATTAAAATAGACGTTAATATTGTAATAATTGCTACTATAATGTAAACAAAATTATGTTTAAATGATTTTAATGATGATTTAAATATTCTTGTAGCATTTGTCCAAATTGCTTGTTTGTTTTCATTTTTCAACACGTTTGGTTCACTGAGTGAATCGGTGACGAAATTTTCTTCTTTTAACATTTCTACTTCTGATAGGAGATCAAAATTGTCAATAATTTCTTTTGAATGAATAAACTTTATATTCTTAATTGTTTCATATGGAATTAATTTTATGTCTTCTTTAAATGCTATTTGTTTTAAAATTGCTTTCTGGTTGATAAGTTGAATATATGAGTTAGTGTTTGGAAGAATTATGTTACGAATAGTATCACAGTTTCTACGTCTTGCAATTCTACTCAATATACCATTATTAGTTAAAAAACCTTTAATAGTTATATTTTTGTAGATAAAGTTAATTTGAGCATCATAGTAACACTCTTTTGGGTTAGATACCAATTTTATTTGATTAATTTCTACACATTTACTTACTAATAATTCGCCTTTGTTGTTATATATAACCATCTCTTTTCCATCAAGATTTTCAATAACAAAAAATTCGTCAAGTTGCTTCTCGTAAAATTGAATCATTTGATTAAACAAGCTACATAATCTTTCGTTTGTTTGTCTATTTATTTTATTAATTATTGAGAAAATCCAATAAGATTTATAATCGAAATCGGCAACTAATAAATGTTCTTTAACATTAAGATTGATGTTCTTTGATATTTTTAAATTAGCTGTATTTGTATCAGCTGTCAAGTATATTCCTTCGGTTGTTCTAGTAAGATTCATTTCACATTTATTATGAAAAAATTGTTCGGTTAATTGAAATAATAAGTTTGATCTTGTAGAATATGCGATGTTATTACTAATATTAAAGTTTTCTTTACGGATTAATAGAAATGGGCATTTGCTTATAATTGTTTTATCCCAAATATATGTTTTTGGAAAGTTAATACAATAAAAATCATACGGCATGCAACCAAATTTCCCTTTAAAGATTGGTTTATTTAAATCATTACCTAGGATCATTTTCTTGTAAATAAAACAGTGAACGCTTTGGCTTGTCAATTCGTTGAAGTATTCATATTTTTCTTCTGGTTCATTGATTGAATTACAAATGTCGTTTTCACAACTAAGTTCCTGATCTTCACATTTCTTACTTAATACCATTATTTGACATTCTTCTTTAGAAACTATAAGTTTTTGTTCTTCACGCAATTTTTTTGGTATATTCCAGAAATTTTTCCAAGTTTTTACTATTATTCTCGATTTAGTGCAAATGTATCCGTATCCTTCGATAACATAGTCTTTTTTCTCCAACATAAAATATTCTTTATTTTGAGTGTCGGCTGTATCATGAAATATATGGCACGATTCTTGTACGTGAACTAGAGGTGAATTATCATTAATCATACAAAAACGAAATCTATCATTTAAATTTTGACATAATAATCCAGGTATCAATACTAGTAAGAATAGTAAAGGCATCCAGAGTCTGTTCAGGTTAAATGACCAGTTTACTTTTTTAGCTTTTTTAAGTTTTTGGTCATCTTCAACTACATAAATATGAACTTTAACGTCCTTAATTGTTTCGATCAAATTTGTTTTTATATAAGACCACTGTTCACTATCAAATTTGTATCTATTTATAGCAATTCTTAGTGTTTTGTTATTTTCGATTATTTTTTTAAGACCTTTAAAGCATTTGACAATTATCTTTCGTGATATATCATTAAAATTAGATGATATTATTAAATTTGTTTGGTTATTTTTACTATCAAAAATGCAATTACCTTCTTCAGGCTTTAACTCACTTATGGATATATCATTTTTTGTTTTCCAATCGACAAACATATATTCATCAATTAAATTTAATTGTTTTCTTGGTATTTCTTTGTATTTAAAAAATTGATTCCTTAATAACGCAATTTTTGAAGATTCCGATACTTTTTTGTTATATTCATTAACTATTTCGGTTGAATCAAATTCATTTTCAGAAATCCATTCATTTTCTTCTTCAGGATAGTTTTTCCATTTTATCAAATATTCTTTTTTACCATGTCTTATCCTATGGTTAAGGATTCGCTCAATTTCACTATCATTATTATCATTTTCTTCGGAATCGATTAGTTCTGAGTCTCGTATTAATTTAAGTTTGTTTACTGGATAATTTGACGTGAGTAATTTATTATCTTTAGTTTTTAGCTTATAATTGCCACTTTTGGTCACTTCATGAACCATAAATGGTCCGTAAAATTTAGCATCTAGTTTTGATAAAATACCTTGAGCTCTTATCATTACTTTACTACCAGGTTTAATAAAATCTTCTCCTATTCTAGATTCATTACTTTTATTTTAAGTTTTTAATTGTCTGGCTTGAGCTTTCAAAATTTGTTGTTTTGCATTAACATGCTTATTTTCAAATAACTCTTTTAATTCCAACGAACGTTTAAATAAAGATTCAATTTCAGATTCTCTATCTTGTTTTTTCCAATCTTCAAACATTTCCATTTTTCGGCCAAAAACTAATTCAAATGGAGTTTGATTTGTTGATGGATGGATTCTCGAACGATATGCAAGCAATACGTAATCAATCCATTTATCCCATTCTTCAGGGTTGTCTTGACTGTGTTTGCTTATGCAATCTGTAATAGTTTTGTTAAAATTTTCAACCAGACCATTTGTGCGAGGATGATATGCTGAAGTTACCCTTCTTTCAGTGCCAA
This sequence comes from Brachionus asplanchnoidis, assembly GCA_025491095.1. Classification (NCBI taxonomy): domain Eukaryota; kingdom Metazoa; phylum Rotifera; class Eurotatoria; order Ploima; family Brachionidae; genus Brachionus; species Brachionus asplanchnoidis. Next base: position 4,661,666 of record JAILYF010000006.1, read on the forward strand.
CTAACTGGCAAAGTGCTAGGATAACTTTGTTTATGAATTCTAGTCCTTGATCGGAAAGAATTTCATGTGGAGCACCAAATAGGCTTATATATTTAAATAAACATAATGCAATTTCTTCGGCTGATTTACTTCGTATAGAAAAGGCGACTGGAAATTTTGATAGGTATTCCATTATTACACACAAACCTTTGTAACCATCTTGTGTAACTGGAAAACCAAATTGTAAGTCAATACTAACTCTTTGAAAGATGTAGTCAATATTTAAGCTTTTTGCAAAATGTTCAATAACTCTTCCTCGGTTACGTTGTAAACATTTAACACATTTATTTAACATTTTCTTAATTTGTTTTAGCATGTTTTTCCAATAATACTTTCTTTTCAGTCTTTCGTATGTTGTTTTATCATCGAAATGTCCGATTAAATGTTCAAGCTCAATGAGCTGCTCTCTTTTATCAATTCTAGGAACCATTTTATCAAAATAAGGAAAATCTTCATTTTCTCTGTACCAGATTTGGTCATCATGAATTACTTATTTCACTCCAAGTTTGATAATTCTATTTTTTTCATTTCGAGATAGTCCAGGTTCTATTTCACCCGTTACTAGATAATGAATTAACGGACCGTCTTCATAAAAATCTAATCTCTTTGAAGATCTTTCACTATCAGGAATTTGTTCTTCTTCACTCTCAGTATCATCGTCTAATTCTTGTTGTTTAATGGTCTGACTGGATTCAAATTTCTCTAAAGCTTGGACTTGAATTGGTCGACTAAGAGCATCAGCATTGGTATGCTTTTTTCCAGGTCGATGTTTTACTTCAAATTCGAAGCCTTGAAGAAATATTGCCCATCTAGCTAAACGTCCAGTTGGTTCTTTTATATCTTTGAACCATTTTAACGCTACGTGGTCGGTTATAACTAAGAATTTTGTTAGATATAGATAAATTTTAAAATACTTAATAGCCCAAACAACAGCTAAACATTCTTTTTCCGATATACTGAAATGTAATTCACTTCCTTTTAAAAGACGCGACGCATAACATACGACGTGTTCTAGTCCTTCGTCATCGTCTTGAGCTAAAATTGCACCTAATGCAACATTAGACGCATCAGTTATTAATTTGAAGGGTTTTGATAAATCTGGTTGTTTTAAAATTGGATCGTTTATTAATTTATTTTTTAATAGTTGAAATGAATTTCTACATTCTTCTGTCCAATTCCATTTCTTGTCTTTCTTGAGTAGTGCGTAAAGTGGTGATGCAATTTTTGCAAAGTCCTTGATAAATCGTCTATAAAATCCTGGTAATCCAAGAAATATTTGAAGCTCTTTTGTATTACGCGGCTCTAGATAATTGTTTATCTTCTCAATTTTTTCTGGATCTGTTTGTATCGAGTCTTTGGAAACGATGTGTCCTAAAACTTTTATCGATTTTTCGAACCAGCTACATTTTTTTGGATTTATTCGTAAATTATTTTCTCTCAATGCTTTGAATACTTGTATTAAATGTTTTATATGCTCTTTAGCATTGCTTGAAAATATAACTATATCATCGAAATAAACCTGTACGAAGTTTAAATGTCTAAAAACCTTATTCATGACTCTTGAAAATTCGGCAGGAGCATTTTTTAATCCGAAAGGCATTCTTGTAAACTCAACATGTCCATCTTGTGTAGTAAATGCAGTTTTTTCTATTGAGTCGTTTTCCATTTGAATTTGCCAATATCCAGATTTTAAATCAATGGAAGAAAAAATTGAAGCACCACTTAATTTATCCAATATATCACTAACGCGTGGAATAGGAAAATGGTCTTGTTCAATTACTTTGTTTAATTTTCGATAGTCTACACAAAAACGCCATGAACCATCTTTCTTCTTCACTACTATTGCTGGTGCACCCCAAGCACTTCTTGATGGTCTTATAATGCCATTTTTTTGCATTGCGTCTATCTCTTGTTTCATTATTTCTCTCTCAGCTTGAGACGCACGATATGGGTATGAATAGACTGGTTTCTCGCATGTTGTCCTAATTTTGAATTTAGTCGTAATACATGGTGTTTGTAAATCTGACAAATCTGTTGCAAAAACATCTAAATTTTTGTCAATCAATTTTTTAAAATCTTTTTCTATATCAACATTATATCCTTGGATACTAAAATTTAGATATGTCTTATCTTGATTTAATTCATACGAAAAATCATCATCATCAAATGGATCTATTTCGTTCAAATTTTCGTCTATATTTTCGTCTAACTCTTCAATCCTTCCAATTGTATGGGTATATTTTGTAAATCTATCAAATTTTTGTACACATTTATTTTGGTTAATTTTAATAATTTCTGATTCATCACCAAACCATACCAGTTGTCTACTTAACCAAGTACCAGCATCTGCCATTATAAGCCAATCTGCTCCAAGTAAAACATCAGTAAAACAGTATGGTACAATTGCCAATTCCAATTTTATTGTTTTTCCAAAAGTTTCAATATCTACTTTTTTTGTTATTCTTGACTCAAAAGATTTGCTTCCAATTGGTTTTACAATGTTAACATTTTTTGATATATCTAATTTTAATCTTTGAAAAGCCTTTTCAGAAATGACTGATCTTTGAGCACCTGTGTCTATTAACATTTCAGCGTTCATTCCATTAATAGTTCCTTTAATTTTTAATTCGTTTTGTTGTCCATAATTTTTTAAGCATCCAATTCGTACTGCACTTATATCCATTTCATCATCATCGACGCTTATTTTTTGCAAATAGTCTCGCTTATTTTCGTTATTATATTTTCTTTTATCACTTCTGTAGTATTTTCCTTGTCCATTCTTACCATTATACTTATATTTTTGTTGATTCTCTTGTGGTCTCTTTGAACTATATTGATCATATCTTTTTTCATGATAATTTCTAGGAATTTCGTTTCTTATCTTATGATTCTGGAATCTTTTTCTCGCATAACAATCTACTTTAAAATGTCCTGGTTTACCACAATAATAACATTTTGAAATATTATTTCCTTGACTTCTAAACGCATTGATTCTATCCTCTCTATTTTCTCTCTTTAGAACATTATTTTCGTATAAAATTGCCCAACTAAATGCTTGATCAATGGTTTCTGGTTCTCTCATATTTAAATAACCTTCTATTTCAGGCCTAATATTAAACTTAAACAACCTTATTTTCATTTTTTCATCAATATCACTAGTCTGATTTAGACTCAATTGAAACTGGTTAATATAATCCTCTATTGAACCATTCTGTTTCATTCTAACTAACTTTTTAATCACAATATCATCAATATTTTTGTTTTTGAACCTTTTTAAAAATTCTTGTTTAAATTCTGTCCAAGTGATTTTTGGATTTGCTTTTAGAATAGCCTTATAAACCTGTTGAGCGTTTCCCTTACAGTATGAACCAGCATAAAAAATTTTTTCACTCTTAGGGATATTTGCATTCCTCAAATTTATATCTAAGCTAAATAACCAACTTTCTACATCCTCAGAAAGCTTCCCTTCAAAAATAGGTTGAGCTGAACTAACCGGATAACGTCGTCCATTTTCACGTTCATCTTCTATCTCAGTTAAAACATCATCAAAATCCTCAACGTAACTGTCTAAATTTCTACTATTTTCTTTTTCAATATTTTTAAATTTAGCAAGTTATGATTCCAATTCCTTAATTTTTCTATTTTGTTCCTCCATTAATTTCTTTGATTCCGCACTTAAATTTAAAAGTGATTCTAATGTATTCGGACTACGATTTTCATCACTTAAGCTCATTTTATTTAAACCACTTGTGAGACCATACATGCTTGACGTTTCGCTTGAATTATCTTCATTAATTTTTGACATCTTTTGTTGATTCATTTTCGACGTGGATCGTTTATTTTACCAATATAGTAAATACCTGAGCTGCTACCAACTGTTAAGGAAAGAGTATGATGTTTTATATAATATTTATTGGAATTGAATAATATAAAAAGGATCAACTATAAATACTAATAAAATAGGTTATTCTAATATTAGATCATAAACTAATTATTGGATAGATAATTTAGATCATTAAACTAGTTATTGGATAGACAATTAAAAGAATGACCTTATATTATATTTGACATGTAATTTCAACAATTTTATTTTCGTATATAGTTCAATGGCTGATTAATTATTTTGATCAAAATAATCGATTTATTTACGATAGAAAGAATTCAATTTGTAAAAATAATAAATCAGCTAAATTGTTGAATTTATTTATCAGTCAACTTTCATTTTTGTTACCACCAATAATAAGCTGTTTAGTCTACACCAAAATTGTTTTCTTAATTGTATTTAAGAAAAAGTCGAAAAAATTTCTAAAAACTTCTATCAAATTTTTAATATTTTCAATGTTTTCATCACTTATAATTTTTCAAAATTTTTTTATAATATTTAATTATATCCTCACTACATTAGTATTTAAAATTTTTCTATCCACCCTAGCTGTTTTATCAATATTTCAATTACTTTTTCAATCAATCATTTTGATATTGATGCATACAATTTTACGAAAGACCTTATTTGAAATGTTCAATGCAACAATTCGTAAATATCTGATGAAGAACTAAGAGCAGTTATATTTGGAAATAATTTTTTTTAACAACGTTAGATAAAATTTTATAAAATTAAAAACTATTCAATCTTCAAGACTTCAATACATTTTTTCTTTTTTTTTCATTTTATATTAATAGTTTTAATTTTTTATTATCAATAAAACACACTTATTAACAATTATTCGGTTTTGTGAAGTTCAGTACAAAAGAACAGAACAAAGTGTAAAAAAAATAAATAACTTTTTTTCTAAAAGTTTAAAATTAATTCTGTTAATGCAGAATGGTGCAACATTCAAAGTTGCATCAACTGTAAAAGTCTGCTAATGATGTGCAAAATCTCTGCAAAATGCACTTCGCTCGATTATATTGAAATTTAATTTCTGCTGAACTCTGCAAATTTAGCAGACATAGATATTTGATGCAACTTTGAATGTTGCACTATGTTGCATTTACAGAATTATGTTTAAACCTTTAGAAAAAAATTAATTCAATTTTTTTACATTTTTTTCTGTTCTTTTTTTCATACTGTACTGAATTTCACAAAACCCAATTATTCTTTTATTTTTATTTATTATTAGCAATCTTAAAATATTGAAAAAAAGACTAACACCAATTATCTGAATGTATGAAAATTACGCTGAATTGTTTTTGAATTATTCTAAAATTTAAGATCAAAAGTAAAAAAGATTATCAATGAAAGTTTGTGTCCAAATTTAATACATCTAATTGATTGATTTGTTTCATTTTTTGAACTCATCGAAAATTTTTGAAAGTAAATTTGGCACAATTCTTTTGCATTAATTTACTTTATTAATTGTCCCACTTTTATCATCATTATCAATATAAGTTTTAAGCTTCAATAAAAAGTTAAACAAGGTTTATTTTTTAATTTGATTACTTAAGTAAATTACTGAAACTGATCAAATTTCATTTGATATTAAATGATTTGAGATTTTTTTTATTATTGCTTTTGCAAGGGGTTTCGAAGTTCATTTCGATCTTTTCAATTCAGAAAAACTCGAATAAAACTTTTTTACTTAAAAGAGATAATTTATATCTATAAAATAATTAATCAATTTTTCAATTTCAATTTCAATTTCAAGGTTAATCAACAGGCTAGTGCCCTTATCGTAGTCGACTGATTAACACTTCATTTATTTAATTTAATAAAAATTTTAATAATTAAAAAAACATTATTTTTATAAAAATAAAATTATCTGTTATTTTGAAAACAAAAAAACATTGATAAATTCATATCAAATTTTTTAAATTTTTTAACAAAGTCAATAAAGATCAAATTGATATTATTATAAATTGATAGCCTGAATGTTGAAAATTTAAGCATTGATCGTTTGATCACAAAGCTGTTTATCAATCTTGAGAAAAAAAATCCAAATGTTTTTTCTCCACTGTTCGTTTTAGCCATCGGTTCAATCAGGTTTTCACTATTCCTTAAATTGTAACTTAAATTTCTCGAGTCATTTTTGAGAAGTCTATTTTTTAAATTCTCAGGTGAGTTATGATAGAATAAAATCTTAAAAGAAAATGATAACATTCTGTCTAAAAATCTATGCTGAAAAGCATGTAAGCCATATTTTTCCAAAAAATTATTTACATCATTAAAGTTTTTAGATTCAAATTTGAACTTAAACAATTTAAAAATAGAAAAATAATAACTTTTGGCCAATTTAATTATTGCCTCTTTAGAAAAATAACACAAAAGTGTTGAACAATAATCAAAATAAGGTAGGATAAATGTTTTGAAAAACTGAACTTTAACAGAAGTTGACAAAAAAAAGAGTCTTTTAATACTAAACAATTTCTTATTAACAGCCAGAGCTATACTACAAGCTTGTTTAGAGAAATCTAAATTATTATCAATCATAAAACCTAAAAGACTAATTTCTTTGACAACTTTTATATCTATTCCACTTAACTGTATTGTTTCAGGAACAATAATATTTCTTTTAGTAAAAATCATACAGAACGTTTTCGACCAATTTATATCAACCTTATTGTAAAAACACCAATCTTTTAAAATATTAAAAGACGATTGAAAATTAGCTAATACAATCTCTAAGTCCTTTTCAGAAAGACTAATGGTTGTGTCATCTGCGAACATCTTAACATTAAATTTCTTTAAAAGAAAAGGAAGGTCATTTACAAAAATAAGAAATAGAAGAGGGCCCAAAACTGACCCTTGTGGAACTCCTAATTTAAGTGATACAGGTTTTGAATTTTCTTTACCAAGGCGAACTATTTGTGATCTATTTCTAAAATAATTAGAAAGTAATCCCAAGGATTCATTATCAAACCCATAATGGAAAAGTTTTAAAAGAAGAAGATTAGAATCTATTACATCAAAGGCTTTTTTGAAGTCAATAAATAAAGAAAGAGTAGTCAATTTATTATCCCTCGCAAAATTCAAATCACTAAGGTATTCATGGACAGCCGTTTGACAGGAATGCCCTGATCTAAAACCATGCTGACCATTAAAAAAAATACTGTTTGACTCAAAATAAAAGCTAATCTGCTTCGCTAAAAGTTTTTCAAACATTTTCGAAATTGGCGATAATACAGATATTGCTCTATAGTTATTAATATCTGATCTTTCTCCTTTATTCTTATATAAAGGGTTTACTAAAGCTAATTTCCAGTCGTCTGGTATACTCTTCAAATTGAGGCATTCATTAAAAAGTTTATGTAAAATGGGAATACATATGTCCGGAAGACTTTTCAAAACTTTTGAGTGTATTCCAATGAAACCAGGTGAGCTAGAAGAGGGTAATTCTTCCAGAGCCTTTTTAACATCATCAAAAGTGAACTCATGGAAAGAAAAACCTGATGTATTAAAAGAAGCATTTTGTTTTTGTTTCTTAAATACATCAAAAATAAATTTAGACGAGTCATCATCCCCGGACAAAGAGGAAGACGATATAGATGCAAAGCAGCTATTAAACATCTCCACTTGATCAACAGGGTTACTGGCCTTTGTATCAGCCCAAACTAGTTCTTCTGGAATGCTGTTAAAATCAGCGTCTCCTCTAGTTTTAATTGATGATTTATAGAAGCTCCAAAATTTCTTGGAGTTTTTAAAGTCTTTCGATGACTTGGACTCAAAAAAAGATTTCATCTTTTTTCGATTTAGCTTTTTGAAATCTCTTCTAGCCTCCCTATATTCATTTAAATAAGACTCATTTTTGCAATTCAAGTAATTATGATAACAAAAATCCCTATAATTTCTTGAAGCCATTAATTCAGAGTCAAACCATCCTCCATGCTGAAACTTTTTCGCTTTAATCTCTTTTAATGGGCAGCAAGATTCTATAGCTGAATGAAAATTATTTTTAATGAATTCCCATTTATTTTCAATTCCTGGAAGCCTATCTATCAGCGAAAAATCAGTTTTTTCTAAAAACATTCCAATTTTAGCTATATTCCTATCTGATATGACACGTATAGTACGTGAATTAGAATTTTTTTTAACAGAAATAACAGGAAAAGAAGCTAATAGGAATTTGTGATCACTGAATGGACAGCCTACAACCAGTGAGGTTGAATTGAAGTCATCTTGATGAATAATGTGATCAATATGACTTAATTTTACGTAAATTTCATCTAGTTTATTCTTTATTCCAATTCTGGTAGGCTCATTTGTGATACTCCTAAGACTATAGTTATTTAGAAAATCCAAAAACCTGGTGTCACCATTAATATGATCCATGTTTAGATCACCTACAATTACAAGTCTATTATTAGTGTTGCTTGTAATAACAAATTGCTCTAAATTGTTAAGAAAGAGAAAATTATTAAGACATGGAGGCTTATAACAAAATAGAAAATTAATATTTTCATTTTTTGTGTGAATTTCAATTGAAATAGCTTCAATCTCATCATAAAAAATGCAATTAGATATTTGAATATTATTTTTTATTAAGACTAGAATACCTCCACCGTCTCGGGCCCTATCTTTCCGCTTAATTGTATAGTAAGGATCATTAAAAAAGAAAAGGGAATGGAGTTATCAAGTTTTGTTTCATTTAAAGAAATTATATCAAAAATTTGAAGAGAAACGATTTCCAAAACCTCTTCTTTTTTTAAAAAAAGCGAATTTACATTCAAATGTAAAATTTTTAAACTTTTAAAATTATTTAAACAAAAAGATTTTATATCATCTAAATAATTTGGAAATGATGGAGAATTATAAGATCTTGAAAAAAAGTCCTCACTAAAATGAAAGACTTTTGGAAGAAGATCTCCAGTTATTTGAAAATTTGTAGATCCTTCCGAAAGAGATTTTTGAATTTTTAACTTAGAAGGACATGAAAGTAAATGCTTATCAAACCACGCTTTAGAAACGTAGGTTTTTTGACAATATTGACAGATTAGTTTTAATTTATTATTCATTATAATTTATAAAAATTTGTTAAGAAATTAAAGATTTTTAAACCTAATTAACATAAAAAATGAAAAATTTCAAATAAGAAAAATGACTCAAAAAATTCAAGCAAGGTGTAGAAAAAAAATTTAAGTAATTTACTCTTTATTGGCTTGTAGTTGTCCAATTGAATTAAAATTAAGCTTGATTATCGGTAATTTCCCACACAGTCTGCTTATAAAATTTTAAGAAGAATGCTTAAGTGGGAACGACGAAAATGCCGATCGTTTAATAAACGAAAATTTGAAATTTTTGTTAAATTTGAAACTTTAAAATGAAATGTCTAGTTCTGTAAGTATTATTGTAAGGTAAATATTAACAGTGAATATTATTTTATTTTATTATTTTATTCTATATATCATTTATCAATGTTTCGACAGAGTAAAATTTTTCAACTACTTTTTCGTTTTACAAGGAGCCAAAGAGTTCTTGGTATTTATGTAATTTCAACAATTTTATTTTCGTATATAGTTCAATGGCTGATTAATTATTTTGATCAAAATAATCGATTTATTTACGATAGAAAGAATTCAATTTGTAAAAATAATAAATCAGCTAAATTGTTGAATTTATTTATCAGTCAACTTTCATTTTTGTTACCACCAATAATAAGCTGTTTAGTCTACACCAAAATTGTTTTCTTAATTGTATTTAAGAAAAAGTCGAAAAAATTTCTAAAAACTTCTATCAAATTTTTAATATTTTCAATGTTTTCATCACTTATAATTTTTCAAAATTTTTTTATAATATTTAATTATATCCTCACTACATTAGTATTTAAAATTTTTCTATCCACCCTAGCTGTTTTATCAATATTTCAATTACTTTTTCAATCAATCATTTTGATATTGATGCATACAATTTTACGAAAGACCTTATTTGAAATGTTCAATGCAACAATTCGTAAATATCTGATGAAGAACTAAGAGCAGTTATATTTGGAAATAATTTTTTTTAACAACGTTAGATAAAATTTTATAAAATTAAAAACTATTCAATCTTCAAGACTTCAATACATTTTTTCTTTTTTTTTCATTTTATATTAATAGTTTTAATTTTTTATTATCAATAAAACACACTTATTAACAATTATTCGGTTTTGTGAAGTTCAGTACAAAAGAACAGAACAAAGTGTAAAAAAAATAAATAACTTTTTTTCTAAAAGTTTAAAATTAATTCTGTTAATGCAGAATGGTGCAACATTCAAAGTTGCATCAACTGTAAAAGTCTGCTAATGATGTGCAAAATCTCTGCAAAATGCACTTCGCTCGATTATATTGAAATTTAATTTCTGCTGAACTCTGCAAATTTAGCAGACATAGATATTTGATGCAACTTTGAATGTTGCACTATGTTGCATTTACAGAATTATGTTTAAACCTTTAGAAAAAAATTAATTCAATTTTTTTACATTTTTTTCTGTTCTTTTTTTCATACTGTACTGAATTTCACAAAACCCAATTATTCTTTTATTTTTATTTATTATTAGCAATCTTAAAATATTGAAAAAAAGACTAACACCAATTATCTGAATGTATGAAAATTACGCTGAATTGTTTTTGAATTATTCTAAAATTTAAGATCAAAAGTAAAAAAGATTATCAATGAAAGTTTGTGTCCAAATTTAATACATCTAATTGATTGATTTGTTTCATTTTTTGAACTCATCGAAAATTTTTGAAAGTAAATTTGGCACAATTCTTTTGCATTAATTTACTTTATTAATTGTCCTACTTTTATCATCATTATCAATATAAGTTTTAAGCTTCAATAAAAAGTTAAACAAGGTTTATTTTTTAATTTGATTACTTAAGTAAATTACTGAAACTGATCAAATTTCATTTGATATTAAATGATTTGAGATTTTTTTTATTATTGCTTTTGCAAGGGGTTTCGAAGTTCATTTCGATCTTTTCAATTCAGAAAAACTCGAATAAAACTTTTTTACTTAAAAGAGATAATTTATATCTATAAAATAATTAATCAATTTTTCAATTTCAATTTCAATTTCAAGGTTAATCAACAGGCTAGTGCCCTTATCGTAGTCGACTGATTAACACTTCATTTATTTAATTTAATAAAAATTTTAATAATTAAAAAAACATTATTTTTATAAAAATAAAATTATCTGTTATTTTGAAAACAAAAAAACATTGATAAATTCATATCAAATTTTTTAAATTTTTTAACAAAGTCAATAAAGATCAAATTGATATTATTATAAATTGATAGCCTGAATGTTGAAAATTTAAGCATTGATCGTTTGATCACAAAGCTGTTTATCAATCTTGAGAAAAAAAATCCAAATGTTTTTTCTCCACTGTTCGTTTTAGCCATCGGTTCAATCAGGTTTTCACTATTCCTTAAATTGTAACTTAAATTTCTCGAGTCATTTTTGAGAAGTCTATTTTTTAAATTCTCAGGTGAGTTATGAGTAGTAAGTTTTTTTATTATTGCTTTTGCAAGGGGTTTCGAAGTTCATTTCGATCTTTTCAATTCAGAAAAACTCGAATAAAACTTTTTTACTTAAAAGAGATAATTTATATCTATAAAATAATTAATTATAAACAAATATGCTTAATACAGTAAAAAAGGTCTGCAAAAAAAATAATTTTATTTTTTTTATGAATTCAGGTCAAAATATTGAAAGATCATCAAAAACGACGAAAACTTGAATTTTTGGAATTTGAAAAAGTATGGTATATATTTTAAATGAGGATAATCATTGTGGTGAAGGAGATCAACTCGATGCAGAAACCTCTGTGTCAGATCTGAGCAGTAGGTGAAAAAGGTACTAGAAAAAGTGATCAGCGCCTGTCATTTTATCCGCTAGGGTAGAAAAAGGACATTTTTTTTTGTTTACGCAAGATGGCGTAATTTCACGTAAAATCTGGTTGAAACAAAAAATTTAAGAAGGACTGTAAATAATCTTCATTTAAAAAAATAGGCCAAAATTCTTCAAATTTTTTGACATTTTTGCTTTTACTACAATTAACGTAATTTACGATTTTTTGTTTATTTCGAAAATTTACTTTATCTAAGTAAATAAAAGTAAATTTTAATTAAATTGTTTTAAAAAAACAAAAAGCATACTATCACTCTATTTGAAGCCTTTAAAGACATTAAAATCTCTTTCAAATAAAAGAGAAAATTTTTATATTTTTAAAAGTTAAAATATTTTAACTTAAAAAAGAGTTAGCTTTGTAAATCAAATTGACGATTTGAACAAATTATTTGATTTATTTCGATTTAAATTTCAAATAAAATTTGAATTCAAAATTAAACAAAAATAAAATCTTGAGTTTCACTCACTTTTGAAGATAAAAATTAGTGTTTTAAAAAAATAAAAATTTTTATTATTTTAGATAGATCTTAAATTAATTGTAAAAGAAAAGAATACTTATTTAAAAAATTGAAAAAAAAAGGCAAAGTAAAATCTTGTATCAAATTTCATTTTTCAATTTAGATCAAAACATTTGAAATTAACATTTGAAATGAGCATTTATTTCATTCAATTTTGAAAAAGCATGACAAATAGAACGATGTTTCAAATTTATTTTAAAACAAATTAAACGAGAATTCATTTTGTAATTATTGAAATTAAAAAGTTTAGAGCAGATATAGGATATTTAGTTTTTGTTTTAAAATAGATATCGATAAATTTTATTTATTTTATTTTAAAAAAATATATTTGTGAATATGAAGTAAATTCCTATAAAAAAGGATAAATTAAAAAAAAAATAAATAAAATTTTCTAATTTAGTAAATCATAATTAATCATAAAAATATTAAGCAAAGTTGTCAATAAAAAAAAAATTCAAAATCAATTTAAAAGCATAGAGCTCTAAATCTTTTAAGGAGGTGAATGTCTTTTGTGATGCGGAAAAATAAGTTCTATTATTGAAATTAAACCATGAAATGTTTCAAGATAATAAAAATGTTTATTTAAAAATTTGAAAATCCTTCCCAATCTTTAAATAAATCATTATCTATTGGAAAAGGTATTTTTAAGAACTTAATCTTACCGAAAAAGGGATAAAAACAACTCAATCAATTGATCAAATAGATTTTTAATATAATTAACAAATTTTTTTGTAAGGTTTTATTTTCATTTTAGTTCTTATTTGGAATTAATTATTCGAATTTCTTTTTTAAATTTAATTTTTAATAGAATTCTAGATACAAATAAATTCGAAATAAAAAGTTTCTAATAAACTTTACAAAAAATCAGTTGATACATTTAAATATAAAAATTGAATGAGAAAATAATTTTTTAATTTCTAAATAAACATTACATGTAAAGCATGTGACATTACAGTTATTTAAATTAAATCAAAGATTGATCTTAATATCTAAGGATAAACTTTTTGAATTGAAATAATATTTTGAATTGATCATCAACTTCAAGATGCTACCGATAAACAATGTTTTCTATAATTCAAATCAAAAACAGAAATAAAAAATTACAAAAAAAAATATCATTTGAATAATTTTATTTGGATGCTGTCAATTGCGAAAAAGTTTTTTATTCACCATTTAACAAGAACATAAATGAATTTTTTTTCTCTTTTATTCCAACACATATCAGACTAATATGCCAGGTCAAAAATATTGATACAAAAAAAAAAAGAGAAAAGATATTGAGCTTTAAAAACTAACTGACAATAACAAGCTAAAATATTTAAAATATTTAAAACAGATTATTAAATGGAATATTTTATTTTTTATTCATCTTCATTGTGACTCTGATAGTCACCAGTGACTACATTGTCATCATCATGACCATTGACACTTACACGATCATCATTTGTCGGATCAAACTTGTCCACCTCTGGCTCCAACTCTTTGTTCGCATCACGGTCACGTGATCCACTTCTAATCTCCCTTGACCTCGACCTACTGTTTCTTTTCGCTGGCGATCCATTCATTCCATGTTCGGAATGTCCATTCTCAGCCCTGTCTTCTGACTGCGATCTGCTTCGCTTTCTGGAGCGAGACCGGTCCTCACGTCCCACCGACCTTGACCGTGACTTTGACTTGGAATAGTCGCGCTTGCGTCTCTCGTCTCGGGACCGAGACGGGCTGCGCGATCGCGACCTCTTTTTCGTGTCGCCATTGCGCCGCTCTCTCGAATCGCGTCTTGACCTTGACCTTGATTTAGAGCGTGAGTAGCTTCGCCTGTGGCGTCTACCGCTTCTTGACCTTGACCTAAACATGCAGAATAATTAAACAATCAGCAGCAATGAATCTCTCAATTGAAAAAAGAGGAAATACACATTGAATCTGTGAGTGTGTTTTTTTTTTCTCTTATTTTTTATTATTTTGTTTATTTGTTTAGTGGAAAAAATAAAAATAGAAAAAAAATTAATTTTCAGAGTAAAATAAAAATAAAGTTAAATAGAATTAAATCAAAAAATAAAGTAAAATAGGGTAAAATAAACTGAAATTATAAACAGATATATTGAAATGTAAAGAAGCGTGCGAGAAATGTTTACATACGAGCCATAATTTTCCTCACCGCTAATTATTAATATTATTATTAAAAGACCCTAACCATCTGCTTACCTAAATCCCTCAATCAGGACTTCGACCAGGACATCTTTGACCTAAGCCCCTATTCCCAAAACCAGGGCAGCTAATCCAATTCTATTTAGGATAAGTTTTTATTAAAAAAGCGGTGTTTTTTATTAAAATATTAGAACCAAAACATTAATTGCCTTTACACAGTTGAGAGGCTTCAGGAAAAAAAAGAAGAAATAGTAAGGTAGTAATTAAACGATGGAGTCAGGTATTCGAGACATCTTAATTCGAATACCCGCTTTGTATTTCTCCAACAGTTTGACAACCAAAGGAATGAAATGACTCAGTCCTGTCTCAACATATCTCTCGATCAACTCAAAAAGTCGATTCAAAACTGCTTATAATTTAAGTTTATTAAAAGCACCGTGATGCATGATGTTGGAGGAAGTATCATATTTTGATCTCTGAGGAAAGATCTGACTTCTGTATTCTGAATTGCTTTTACATTTTTAAAAAATTATTCTAAAAAAATCAATTCAGACAAGGAAAAGAAAAGTCTAGAATTGATCCGACTAAAAATTTATTTAATGTTCTTTGTCGTTTTTTTATTAAGACCCCAATTTTTTGTTTAAAAGTTACTTAAATATATTCAGCCTTGTATTTCAATGTTCTTTAATTTCATCAACAAGTATATTAGAATTCAATTTAGAATCAATAAAATTAATTGTTAACTGGATATATCCTTAGGCAACACCGACTTAAGTTGACTGACGCACTCGCTGAAAATTTATTTTATTTGAAAGAAAAACGAGTGATTTTAAACGAAAACCAAATTATTTAAATTTTATTTTTTACTAATTAATGGTCTGATAATCAATTTTTTTAAACAAATTTTATACATTTAGTGTCTTAAAACATTGGAATAAAATAAATTTTTTTTAAGAAATTACTTAATTACAATTTTTTTAAAATAAAAAATATTTTTTTAGACTCGAGTCCAAAAGACTCAAATTCCGACTCCCGATTCAGACTCATGAGTCCCTAAGTATCTTTCATAAGAATCAGACTCAAATCCGAATCTGAAAAGCCCAATAGACTCGGATTCAGACTCGAGTCTTTTCAAATTTTACGAGTCCTCATCACTACAATTAACCCATTCTAATTGCATAAATTTTTCAAGTAAAAATAATCATTTTCTTTGTTGTACTTAGAGAAGACTAGTGAACACGTGACTTACTTATTTTCAGCCAGTCTGTTATTTATCCTTGTTTGACTAGCTGATGACCAGTGCTTGACTGTCAAGACCAACACAAAAGAACAAAGATAATTAATGTGTGTGAGCCAAAAAACACCAAATAACCAGCGCTTAGCCAGAGCAGTTAAAGCCAAACCAAACTAAGTCAAACAGACCGACAAGCCGAGCACACAACAAAAAGACATTCTTTTATTTAATAAATATTTTAAGTAAATGGCAGTAAAAGAAAAAGGAGTGTGAGGCGAAGAAGAGTGAACAAAACTAAAAAAGTAGGCAAAAAGTGTGTAAAGTTACCTTCGCCTTTCACGGCGTCTGTCATCGTCACGGTAGCCGCGACTTCGTCCACTTCCATTTCTGCAGTCGCGCGAAAAGTGGCCTCTTTCGCCGCACTGGTAGCATCTCAGATTCGAGTCCATCCTGTTGCGGCCTCGATTGCGAGGTCGTGCCCAGTTAACTCTGACTCTGGCTCCGCACACAGTCCTTCAAAAGATTAGTTGACTTTTTTTAATGTGATATGTGAATAGCCTACCTTCCGTTCACATCTTTGATGGCCTCTTCGGCATCGCTCTTGTGCTTGAATGCCACGAATGCGTAGCAGGGCGGGTTGCGGGCCAGCCACACTTCTCTCACATCGCCAAATTTTTCAAAGGCTTTTTCTATTTCTCGCTGAGAGCAGTCTGATCCCAGATCGGCTACATGAATCCGGTAGCCCTCCTCTTCATCTCTGTCTCTTGATCGACTTTTAGAGCGTGAGTGTCTACCCATTTGGTTATCTATTTTTTTCTTAAAATTTTAACAGCATAAATTTATTAAAGTCTGCTTTAGAATTAGATATGTTCATCAATGCACAATTTGCGTATAGTGATTTGGCCTTTATTTTCTTTTTCATTTTGTTAGATGAATAAATACTCCGTTTTAGATGAAATATTATTTTTAATGATGTGTGTCGGTGAGTAGACTAGTTTTTTGTCTTAAAAACAAGATTGCGTGTTTGATTCAGTCTCATGAATATTTTTTCTTTGATTATAAATTTTTTTATTTAAAAAGGTTTAGAAATTTTGAATTTTTTTCGAGCAAAATTTTGAAATTTGAAATTGAATCCGAAAAAAAATTTTTAACCGAAAGGGGTTGTGCTCATATGAGGGTAAATTATGCCCCTTTCTTTCGAGTAAAGGGTAAAGTCTAAGAAAAATCTGGGATAATTAGACGACAAAAAATTTTTTTTGCCCAACCGAGAAAATCATATAAACGACTTTCATTTCTGGGAAAGTCATACAAAAAATTCTTAAATCTGATAAAGTCATATAATACTGGGGTAAAGTCAAACAAAATTTTTTTTTAATTTAAAATTTATTGATTATTAATTATATTATGAATAAAAAAGTGACACAGAAATAAACGAATACAAAAAAAAACTTAAATCTTTTTTTAAAACAAAACCTAGCTAAGCTATACAGTATGTATAGAAAATTTAGAACATTTAAATTTTTTTTATGCAAAGTTTGTTTCTTGAAAGCCGTGCGGCTAAATTAAAAAATAAAAAGATATTTTTTTTTTGAAATTTATTTAAAAAAAATTTTTTTATCGGAAAAGTACAAAAACTAGGATAGAAAAAAAAATCGAAGTAAAAAAACCGCAAAAAAAGGAGTGAAATTTTTTGACAAAAAAAAAATGTCTACAAAATTTAGAACATTTATTTTTTAACAATTAAAATGCCCACCCTTAGCTTTAATACACTCGGCGACACGTTTTGGCATAGATTCAATCATGTTTTTTACTACTTCACTAGGAACTTTCAACCATTCATCAAAAAGAACGCTTTTTAAATGCTCTACTGACGTAATTTTTGTATTGACCTTTTTGTTGTCAATATATGACCATAAATTCTGTATTGGATTGAGATCAGGCGATCTTGGGCATAAGGGGAGAACTGTTATTTGTTTTTCTTGAACCCAATCGTGAACGGAATGAGCAGTATGTGCACTAGCGCCATCCGGCTGAAAAATCCAGTTTTGACTCTGATCAAAAAATATCTTGGCTGATGGTAATAAGTTATTTTTCAGAGTGTCCATGTACACAAATTGATTAATTCTACCTGTATAAATGGAGCAGCTTCTACCAGTACCTTTATAATTAATACATCCCCAAATACCAACCGAACCTCCACCATTTTGTAACTTTGGTAAACAAAACTTGGGGTGATACTTTTCGTTTGCAAAACGTTTTACAAACACTCTAGATTTTCTGTTTAATACTTCGAAATTAGACTCGTCACTAAAAATCACTTTTGACCAGTCATTAACATTCCATCATTGTCGTTCTCTGCACCATTTGAGCTTTTTCGATCGATCCAATACAGTCAAAAGAGGTTTTTTTATTGCAGTATACGACTGTATTTTTTGGTTAAATAGAACTTTTCTTACAGAGTCTTTACTAACAGTAACATTTGGAAATTTAGAACTAAAATCAGAGGCTAGTTGACTATAGCTTGTTGTAGGATTGATTCTTACCTTTCTAAAAATGTACGACTCATCTCTACTAGTAAGCTTTTGGGTCTAACAGACCTTGGTAATTCTTTGACTACGGATGTCTTCTCATAATTGCGCTTTGTTGTAATCACACATTTTCTCGAAACTCCTACTAGATCAGCTGTTTCTTGTTGAGATTTGGTCTTATCCTTCAATAGACCAAATATTTGCCACCTTTGAGCCTCAGATATTTTTTTTTGCCCATTTTTAAGGAAAAAACGCCAAAATGGTACAACTCAATAAAATGACCGATTTCAAAATCCAAAAATAATAAATTAATAGACTATTTTTTTTTGTTCAATTTTATCTGTTTTTTTTTAAAATGGGTTCTGGAGTGTTCAGAAAATTTTTTTTTAACAATCTATATATCAAAAGAAAGCTAATAAAATTATCTTTAAGATGGTATGTTAATATATTATAATTTTAGATTTTTACCCCTTAAAATTTTTTAGTAATGTTCTAAACTTTCTAGACATACTGTATATTCCTACTTTCTTTTTTGATTTATTTACAAATTTTGATTCCAAAGAACCCTACCGGTTTTCCATTGAAATTGTGCCCCCTTTTTTAAGTTACAAAAAAAATAAAAAATGTGACAAAAATGGTATCATTTAAGAGCTTTTTTTATTCATTTTTGTTTTCTAAATTTTTTTTAGCAAAAAGTTACTTCCATTTTGACCAAATTAAAAAATCAAAAAATTTAAAAATCTTTTCAAATCTAACATAACTTTTTTTCTTGAATATATTTTTCTAAGAAAAATTTTACTTTTTATTTTATCTTATTCTCTTACACTCCTTTGAATAAAAAATATTTCCCATAAGCTATTTGTGTCTCTTTTAAATATAGTTTAATTAGCTTTTAGATTAGATAATATGAGCGTTTATACAGTTTTAAAAAATGGACTTTAAATACGAAATAACGGAGAAAAAAGAGTTAAAATGATATTCTTTTTCAATTTTTCCGAGATAATAGTTTATTTTGGAGTAAAATAAATACAAATTATTCAGCATATTTTTACACACAAATAGTAAAAATAATGCATTTTTTACTCCTCTTTTATTTTTTTTAAACCGCTCTCGTTTGAAATAACTCCTAACTATGATTATTTTACTCCTACTAAATTAAAAATGACTCCAAAATAGTATTTTTCACATCTATTATTTTAGACTACTCAATCTGATGTTTTTTTTAATCAATATAAAATAGGGCTGGTAGACCGGTTCTTAAAACCAGTTTTATTTGGAAACTGGTTTCAAAACCGGCTTTAGGAATGGAATCGGTCTACCAGCCCTAATATTAAATAAATAAATAATATCTTAATGCAATGCTAAGTGACAATACTTTCTTTTTTCTAAAATCTTAAAAATAAAGAATTTTTCTAATTTTTTCATTTTTTGAGATGTTTTAAGAAACCAAAATTTTTGGTTCATTTGGATAACTGAATTAGAAAATAACGAAATATTGTTTTAATATTGATTAAAAAAAACATCAGATTGAGTAGTCTAAAATAATAGATGTGAAAAATACTATTTTGGAGTCATTTTTAATTTAGTAGGAGTAAAATAATCATAGTTAGGAGTTATTTCAAACGAGAGCGGTTTAAAAAAAATAAAAGAGGAGTAAAAAATGCATTATTTTTACTATTTGTGTGTAAAAATATGCTGAATAATTTGTATTTATTTTACTCCAAAATAAACTATTATCTCGGAAAAATTGAAAAAGAATATCATTTTAACTCTTTTTTCTCCGTTATTTCGTATTTAAAGTCCATTTTTTAAAACTGTATAAACGCTCATATTATCTAATCTAAAAGCTAATTAAACTATATTTAAAGGAGACACAAATAGCTTATGGGAAATATTTTTTATTCAAAGGAGTGTAAGAGAATAAGATAAAATAAAAAGTAAAATTTTTCTTAGAGAAATATATTCAAGAAAAAAAGTTATGTTAGATTTGAAAAGATTTTTAAATTTTTTGATTTTTTAATTTGGTCAAAATGGAAGTAACTTTTTGCTAAAAAAAATTTAGAAAACAAAAATGAATAAAAAAAGCTCTTAAATGATACCATTTTTGTCACATTTTTTATTTTTTTTGTAACTTAAAAAAGGGGGCACAATTTCAATGGAAAACCGGTAGGGTTCTTTAAACCATTATATTTTTTTAATCATAACACAGCCAACCAAAATATGGCTACAGACACCTTTATCCATATAATATGAACAAGAACTTTTATTGCATTCAATACAACTACAGTCATAAATCTACTCCCAAAGAATTTTTCTATTTCAAAGTAAGAAAGAGGATGGGGAGATTTAAAATTATGAATAAATTTGAAAAATTAAAATTAAACGCTTGCAAAATACTTATAAAATTAAAAAAAATAAATAAATTCTTTTTATTGACTTGACCCTAGTATTATATGACTTTATCAGATTTAACAATTTTTTGTACGACTTTCCCAGAAATGAAAGTCGTTTAAATGATTGTCTCGGTTGGGCAAAAATGTTTTTTCGTATGAGTTTCCCAGATTTTTATTTGACTTTCAACCTCACCCTTTTTTTCCCACTGTGCCAAAATAAAATCTCATATATTCTAAAAGAAGGCCCTTTAAGGAATCTAAATTTAAAAAAATTAACAAAAGAAGATATAAAAATAAGCATGTTTTTAGAGGTTCTATTTTATGGTGCAAAATCTATTTTATTTAATAAATATGGTGGAACTCATCCAGTATATGACTTAGACATATCATTTTGTAGCTAAATATCTCTTCTTATATCACTAAATACTTTTTTTTTGAGATTTGAAAATAAAATCATCTAAATAATAAGGTTTTAATGAAAATGCCGATTTTTACATTTGAAATTGTTTTGCTGGTTGCCCTAACAATGCATTGTGAATTTTGGCACAATAAAAAAACAAAATATTAGTAATATTTAATAAAATAGATAGAGTAAAATAATGCCAAAGCTTAAGTTCTGAAAGGCCAAAACAGAGTTGGTCAAAAGTCAAACTTTAAAGTCAGAATCGTCAAAAGTCAAAGTCAAAGTCTGACTTTGACTTGAGTTCAAAATTATTTCAAAGTCAAAGTCTGACTTTGACTTGAGTTCAAAATTATATCAAAGTCAAAGTCTGACTTTGACTTGAGTTCAAAATTATTTCAAAGTCAAAGTCTGACTTTGACTTGAGTTCAAAATTATTTCAAAGTCAAAGTCTGACTTTGACTTGAGTTCAAAATTATATCAAAGTCAAAGTCTGACTTTGACTTGAGTTCAAAATTATTTCAAAGTCAAAGTCTGACTTTGACTTGAGTTCAAAATTATTTCAAAGTCAAAGTCTGACTTTGACTTGAGTCTAAAATAATTTCAAAGTCAAAGTCTGACTTTGACTTGGGTCTAAAATAATTTCAAAGTCAAAGTCTGACTTTGACTTTAAATTTTATTTTTTTGAAGTCAAGTCTGGACCAGAGTTGTTTAAAAGTTCAAGTCAAGACTTTTTTTTTTTTCAAAAGTCCCACCAAATATTTTTATTTTTATTTTTTCTAAAATAAACGGGCTGCCAAGAAAAAGGTAAAAAAATAAAAATCTAAGTTAATTTAATATATTTTTAATTAAAAAAAATAGTTTTTAAATTAAAAAAATTAAATTTAAAAATTAAAAAAAAAAAAAAAAAGAAGAAAAAAAATTTTATTTAAAAATTAAAAAAAAAAAAGAAGAAAATAAAGTTTATTTCAAAGTTAAAAAAATTAGATAAAAAAAATTTTTATTTGAAAATTAAAAAAAAATAAAAATGAAGAAAAAAATTTTATTTCAAAGTTAATAAAATTTAGATTAAAAAAAAATTTTATTTAAAAATTAAAAAAAAAAAAAATTTTTAAACAACTCTGGTCCAGACTTGACTTCAAAAAAATAAAATTTAAAGTCAAAGTCCAGACTTGACTTCAAAAAAATAAAATTTAAAGTCAAAGTCCAGACTTGACTTCAAAAAAATAAAATTTAAAGTCAAAGTCCAGACTTGACTTCAAAAAAATAAAATTTAAAGTCAAAGTTCAGACTTGACTTCAAAAAAAAAAAAAATTTAAAGTCAAAGTCCAGACTTGACTTCAGAAAAATAAAATTTAAAGTCAAAGTTCAGACTTGACTTCAAAAAAATAAAATTTAAAGTCAAAGTCCAGACTTGACTTCAGAAAAATAAAATTTAAAGTCAAAGTTCAGACTTGACTTCAAAAAAATAAAATTTAAAGTCAAAGTCCAGACTTGACTTCAGAAAAATAAAATTTAAAGTCAAAGTTCAGACTTGACTTCAAAAAAATAAAATTTAAAGTCAAAGTTCAGACTTGACTTCAAAAAAATAAAATTTAAAGTCAAAGTCCAGACTTGACTTCAGAAAAATAAAATTTAAAGTCAAAGTTCAGACTTTACTTCAAAAAAATAAAATTTAAAGTCAAAGTCCAAACTTGACTTCAAAAAAATAAAATTTAAAGTCAAAGTCCAGACTTGTCTTCAAAAAAATAAAATTTAAAGTCAAAGTCCAGACTTGACTTCAAAAAAATAAAATTTAAAGTCAAAGTTCAGACTTGACTTCAAAAAAATAAAATTTAAAGTCAAAGTCCAGACTTGACTTCAGAAAAATAAAATTTAAAGTCAAAGTTCAGACTTGACTTCAAAAAAATAAAATTTAAAGTCAAAGTCCAGACTTGACTGGGGTTGTGAAGTTCATTTCAATTCGATCGTTTCAATTCAGAAAAATTTGAATAACTTGTTTACTATAAGAAATAATTTAGTTCTGTAAAATGCTTAATGTTTAAGCAATTTTGCTTAATCCGAAAATATATGTCTGCAAAAACTCTGCAATGTACTTGCACAGTTGATTAGAATACTTTTTAATGGTGTGCAAAATGCAGAAAATTGCAGAGTATTTTGCAGACTTGTTTTACTGAATTAAGCAAATTTGCTTAAATTTAAGCATTTTAGAGAACTAAATTATCATTTTTAGTAAAAAAGTTATTCAAATTTTTCTGAATTGAAAAGATCGAATTGAAACGAACTTCACAACCCCGACTTGACTTCAGAAAAATAAAATTTAAAGTCAAAGTTCAGACTTGACTTCAAAAAAATAAAATTTAAAGTCAAAGTTCAGACTTGACTTCAAAAAAATAAAATTTAAAGTCAAAGTCCAGACTTGACTTCAGAAAAATAAAATTTAAAGTAAAAGTTCAGACTTGACTTCAAAAAAATAAAATTTAAAGTCAAAGTCCAGACTTGACTGGGGTTGTGAAGTTCATTTCAATTCGATCGTTTCAATTCAGAAAAATTTGAATAACTTGTTTACTATAAGAAATAATTTAGTTCTGTAAAATGCTTAATGTTTAAGCAATTTTGCTTAATCCGAAAATATATGTCTGCAAAAACTCTGCAATGTACTTGCACAGTTGATTAGAATACTTTTTAATGGTGTGCAAAATGCAGAAAATTGCAGAGTATTTTGCAGACTTGTTTTACTGAATTAAGCAAATTTGCTTAAATTTAAGCATTTTAGAGAACTAAATTATCATTTTTAGTAAAAAAGTTATTCAAATTTTTCTGAATTGAAAAGATCGAATTGAAACGAACTTCACAACCCCGACTTGACTTCAAAAAAATAAAATTTAAAGTCAAAGTTCAGACTTGACTTCAGAAAAATAAAATTTAAAGTCAAAGTTCAGACTTGACTTCAGAAAAATAAAATTTAAAGTCAAAGTTCAGACTTGACTTCAAAAAAATAAAATTTAAAGTCAAAGTCCAGACTTGACTTCAGAAAAATAAAATTTAAAGTCAAAGTTCAGACTTGACTTCAAAAAAATAAAATTTAAAGTCAAAGTCCAGACTTGACTTCAGAAAAATAAAATTTAAAGTCAAAGTTCAGACTTGACTTCAAAAAAATAAAATTTAAAGTCAAAGTTCAGACTTGACTTCAAAAAAATAAAATTTAAAGTCAAAGTCCAGACTTGACTTCAAAAAAATAAAATTTAAAGTCAAAGTCCAGACTTGACTTCAGAAAAATAAAATTTAAAGTCAAAGTTCAGACTTGACTTCAGAAAAATAAAATTTAAAGTCAAAGTTCAGACTTGACTTCAAAAAAATAAAATTTAAAGTCAAAGTCCAGACTTGACTTCAGAAAAATAAAATTTAAAGTCAAAGTTCAGACTTGACTTCAAAAAAATAAAATTTAAAGTCAAAGTTCAGACTTGACTTCAAAAAAATAAAATTTAAAGTCAAAGTCCAGACTTGACTTCAAAAAAATAAAATTTAAAGTCAAAGTCCAGACTGGACTTCAGAAAAATAAAATTTAAAGTCAAAGTTCAGACTTGACTTCAAAAAAATAAAATTTAAAGTCAAAGTCCAAACTTGACTTCAAAAAAATAAAATTTAAAGTCAAAGTCCAGACTTGTCTTCAAAAAAATAAAATTTAAAGTCAAAGTCCAGACTTGACTTCAAAAAAATAAAATTTAAAGTCAAAGTTCAGACTTGACTTCAAAAAAATAAAATTTAAAGTCAAAGTCCAGACTTGACTTCAGAAAAATAAAATTTAAAGTCAAAGTTCAGACTTGACTTCAAAAAAATAAAATTTAAAGTCAAAGTCCAGACTTTACTTCAGAAAAATAAAATTTAAAGTCAAAGTTCAGACTTGACTTCAAAAAAATAAAATTTAAAGTCAAAGTTCAGACTTGACTTCAAAAAAATAAAATTTAAAGTCAAAGTCCAGACTTGACTTCAAAAAAATAAAATTTAAAGTCAAAGTTCAGACTTGACTTCAAAAAAATAAAATTTAAAGTCAAAGTCCAGACTTGACTTCAGAAAAATAAAATTTAAAGTCAAAGTCCAGACTTGACTTCAGAAAAATAAAATTTAAAGTCAAAGTTCAGACTTGACTTCAAAAAAATAAAATTTAAAGTCAAAGTTCAGACTTGACTTCAAAAAAATAAAATTTAAAGTCAAAGTCCAGACTTGACTTCAGAAAAATAAAATTTAAAGTCAAAGTTCAGACTTGACTTCAAAAAAATAAAATTTAAAGTCAAAGTTCAGACTTGACTTCAAAAAAATAAAATTTAAAGTCAAAGTCCAGACTTGACTTCAGAAAAATAAAATTTAAAGTCAAAGTCCAGACTTGACTTCAAAAAAATAAAATTTAAAGTCAAAGTCCAGACTTGACTTCAAAAAAATAAAATTTAAAGTCAAAGTCCAGACTTGACTTCAAAAAATTAATATTTAAAGTCAAAGTCCAGACTTGACTTCAGAAAAATAAAATTTAAAGTCAAAGTCCAGACTTGACTTCAAAAAAATAAAATTTAAAGTCAAAGTCCAGACTTGACTTCAAAAAAATAAAATTTAAAGTCAAAGTCCAGACTTGACTTCAGAAAAATAAAATTTAAAGTCAAAGTTCAGACTTGACTTCAAAAAAATAAAATTTAAAGTCTAAGTCCAGACTTGACTTCAGAAAAATAAAATTTAAAGTCAAAGTTCAGACTTGACTTCAAAAAAATAAAATTTAAAGTCAAAGTCCAGACTTGACTTCAGAAAAATAAAATTTAAAGTCAAAGTTCAGACTTGACTTCAAAAAAATAAAATTTAAAGTCAAAGTCCAGACTTGACTTCAAAAAAATAAAATTTAAAGTCAAAGTTCAGACTTGACTTCAAAAAAATAAAATTTAAAGTCAAAGTCCAGACTTGACTTCAGAAAAATAAAATTTAAAGACAAAGTTCAGACTTGACTTCAAAAAAATAAAATTTAAAGTCAAAGTCCAGACTTGACTTCAGAAAAATAAAATTTAAAGTCAAAGTTCAGACTTGACTTCAAAAAAATAAAATTTAAAGTCAAAGTTCAGACTTGACTTCAGAAAAATAAAATTTAAAGTCAAAGTTCAGACTTGACTTCAAAAAAATAAAATTTAAAGTCAAAGTCCAGACTTGACTTCAGAAAAATAAAATTTAAAGTCAAAGTCCAGACTTGACTTCAGAAAAATAAAATTTAAAGTCAAAGTTCAGACTTGACTTCAAAAAAATAAAATTTAAAGTCAAAGTCCAGACTTGACTTCAGAAAAATAAAATTTAAAGTCAAAGTCCAGACTTGACTTCAGAAAAATAAAATTTAAAGTCAAAGTCCAGACTTGACTTCAGAAAAATAAAATTTAAAGTCAAAGTTCAGACTTGACTTCAAAAAAATAAAATTTAAAGTCAAAGTTCAGACTTGACTTCAAAAAAATAAAATTTAAAGTCAAAGTCCAGACTTGACTTCAGAAAAATAAAATTTAAAGTCAAAGTTCAGACTTGACTTCAAAAAAATAAAATTTAAAGTCAAAGTTCAGACTTGACTTCAAAAAAATAAAATTTAAAGTCAAAGTCCAGACTTGACTTCAGAAAAATAAAATTTAAAGTCAAAGTCCAGACTTGACTTCAAAAAAATAAAATTTAAAGTCAAAGTCCAGACTTGACTTCAAAAAAATAAAATTTAAAGTCAAAGTCCAGACTTGACTTCAAAAAAATAAAATTTAAAGTCAAAGTCCAGACTTGACTTCAGAAAAATAAAATTTAAAGTCAAAGTCCAGACTTGACTTCAGAAAAATAAAATTTAAAGTCAAAGTTCAGACTTGACTTCAAAAAAATAAATTTAAAGTCAAAGTTCAGACTTGACTTCAAAAAAATAAAATTTAAAGTCAAAGTCCAGACTTGACTTCAAAAAAATAAAATTTAAAGTCAAAGTCCAGACTTGACTTCAGAAAAATAAAATTTAAAGTCAAAGTCCAGACTTGACTTCAGAAAAATAAAATTTAAAGTCAAAGTCCAGACTTGACTTCAAAAAAATAAAATTTAAAGTCAAAGTCCAGACTTGACTTCAAAAAAATAAAATTTAAAGTCAAAGTCCAGACTTGACTTCAGAAAAATAAAATTTAAAGTCAAAGTCCAGACTTGACTTCAAAAAAATAAAATTTAAAGTCAAAGTCCAGACTTGACTTCAAAAAAATAAAATTTAAAGTCAAAGTCCAGACTTGACTTCAAAAAAATAAAATTTAAAGTCAAAGTCCAGACTTGACTTCAGAAAAATAAAATTTAAAGTCAAAGTCCAGACTTGACTTCAAAAAATAAAATTTAAAGTCAAAGTCCAGACTTGACTTCAAAAAAATAAAATTTAAAGTCAAAGTCCAGACTTGACTTCAGAAAAATAAAATTTAAAGTCAAAGTTCAGACTTGACTTCAAAAAAATAAAATTTAAAGTCAAAGTCCAGACTTGACTTCAGAAAAATAAAATTTAAAGTCAAAGTTCAGACTTGACTTCAAAAAAATAAAATTTAAAGTCAAAGTCCAGACTTGACTTCAGAAAAATAAAATTTAAAGTCAAAGTTCAGACTTGACTTCAAAAAAATAAAATTTAAAGTCAAAGTTCAGACTTGACTTCAGAAAAATAAAATTTAAAGTCAAAGTTCAGACTTGACTTCAAAAAAATAAAATTTAAAGTCAAAGTCCAGACTTGACTTCAGAAAAATAAAATTTAAAGTCAAAGTTCAGACTTGACTTCAAAAAAATAAAATTTAAAGTCAAAGTTCAGACTTGACTTCAGAAAAATAAAATTTAAAGTCAAAGTTCAGACTTGACTTCAAAAAAATAAAATTTAAAGTCAAAGTCCAGACTTGACTTCAGAAAAATAAAATTTAAAGTCAAAGTTCAGACTTGACTTCAAAAAAATAAAATTTAAAGTCAAAGTCAAGACTTGACTTCAGAAAAATAAAATTTAAAGTCAAAGTTCAGACTTGACTTCAGAAAAATAAAATTTAAAGTCAAAGTCCAGACTTGACTTCAGAAAAATAAAATTTAAAGTCAAAGTTCAGACTTGACTTCAAAAAAATAAAATTTAAAGTCAAAGTCCAGACTTGACTTCAGAAAAATAAAATTTAAAGTCAAAGTTCAGACTTGACTTCAAAAAAATAAAATTTAAAGTCAAAGTTCAGACTTGACTTCAGAAAAATAAAATTTAAAGTCAAAGTTCAGACTTGACTTCAAAAAAATAAAATTTAAAGTCAAAGTCCAGACTTGACTTCAGAAAAATAAAATTTAAAGTCAAAGTTCAGACTTGACTTCAAAAAAATAAAATTTAAAGTCAAAGTCAAGACTTGACTTCAAAAAAATAAAATTTAAAGTCAAAGTCCAGACTTGACTTCAGAAAAATAAAATTTAAAGTCAAAGTTCAGACTTGACTTCAAAAAAATAAAATTTAAAGTCAAAGTTCAGACTTGACTTCAAAAAAATAAAATTTAAAGTCAAAGTCCAGACTTGACTTCAGAAAAATAAAATTTAAAGTCAAAGTTCAGACTTGACTTCAAAAAAATAAAATTTAAAGTCAAAGTTCAGACTTGACTTCAAAAAAATAAAATTTAAAGTCAAAGTCCAGACTTGACTTCAGAAAAATAAAATTTAAAGTCAAAGTTCAGACTTGACTTCAAAAAAATAAAATTTAAAGTCAAAGTTCAGACTTGACTTCAAAAAAATAAAATTTAAAGTCAAAGTCCAGACTTGACTTCAAAAAAATAAAATTTAAAGTCAAAGTCCAGACTTGACTTCAGAAAAATAAAATTTAAAGTCAAAGTTCAGACTTGACTTCAAAAAAATAAAATTTAAAGTCAAAGTTCAGACTTGACTTCAAAAAAATAAAATTTAAAGTCAAAGTCCAGACTTGACTTCAGAAAAATAAAATTTAAAGTCAAAGTCCAGACTTGACTTCAAAAAAATAAAATTTAAAGTCAAAGTCCAGACTTGACTTCAAAAAAATAAAATTTAAAGTCAAAGTCCAGACTTGACTTCAAAAAAATAAAATTTAAAGTCAAAGTCCAGACTTGACTTCAAAAAAATAAAATTTAAAGTCAAAGTCCAGACTTGACTTCAGAAAAATAAAATTTAAAGTCAAAGTCCAGACTTGACTTCAAAAAAATAAAATTTAAAGTCAAAGTCCAGACTTGACTTCAAAAAAATAAAATTTAAAGTCAAAGTCCAGACTTGACTTCAGAAAAATAAAATTTAAAGTCAAAGTCCAGACTTGACTTCAAAAAAATAAAATTTAAAGTCAAAGTCCAGACTTGACTTCAAAAAAATAAAATTTAAAGTCAAAGTCCAGACTTGACTTCAAAAAAATAAAATTTAAAGTCAAAGTCCAGACTTGACTTCAGAAAAATAAAATTTAAAGTCAAAGTTCAGACTTGACTTCAAAAAAATAAAATTTAAAGTCAAAGTCCAGACTTGACTTCAGAAAAATAAAATTTAAAGTCAAAGTTCAGACTTGACTTCAAAAAAATAAAATTTAAAGTCAAAGTCCAGACTTGACTTCAGAAAAATAAAATTTAAAGTCAAAGTTCAGACTTGACTTCAAAAAAATAAAATTTAAAGTCAAAGTTCAGACTTGACTTCAGAAAAATAAAATTTAAAGTCAAAGTTCAGACTTGACTTCAAAAAAATAAAATTTAAAGTCAAAGTCCAGACTTGACTTCAGAAAAATAAAATTTAAAGTCAAAGTTCAGACTTGACTTCAAAAAAATAAAATTTAAAGTCAAAGTCAAGACTTGACTTCAAAAAAATAAAATTTAAAGTCAAAGTCCAGACTTGACTTCAAAAAATAAAATTTAAAGTCAAAGTCCAGACTTAACTTCAAAATGAAAAAAAATTAAAGTCAAAGTCCAGACTTGACTTTGACTTCATGACTTTGACTTTTGACCAACTCTGGGCCAAAACATGTTTTGTAAATTGTAGCAGCTGATACATCCTTTGTACCACCAATGAACTGATTCTGCAAAACTCTGCAATAAATCTGCAATATCCAGAAAATCGTGAATTTGGGGTATTATATTATATTAAACATCCAACTCAACTTTAAGTGGTGGTACAAAGGATGTATCAACTGCTACAATTTACAGAACATGTTTTAATCTTTCAGAACTTATGCTTTGGCATTTTCAATATTTTGTTTTTGTATTTTGTACCAAAATTCACAATGTCCCCCAACAAGCTAAAATCAAAACTCCTTCAAAAATTTAATCTCCAGATATTGCTCTTTAAAAAAAATTATTTTTTTGTATTTGGCATGGTGAGCGACTTTTTGAGATATTTTCACTGTTCAAAAAAATGCTAGAATCAAAAGATTTTTTTGAATGAAAGAAGATAACTGAAGATATTTCAAGCTCTTTTTTATTCATTTTAAAAATAAATATAAACTTAAATCGTAAAAAAAAGAATAAGCACGAGTAAGATTTCACTATGCTAAGAGGATTTAATTTTTTGTTCTCAATTAAGGAGTGGCTGTATAATTTTTAAAATTGAATTTATTTTATAGCAAAAATGATTCACTTAATGATTCTAAATTTGAGAACTAAAGATAGAGAAAATCAAAAAGCAAACATCAGATTCGGATTCTACGTAAAAATCTACACTTGAAATAACTTTTCTAAATCACTTGAACTTTATTATTTTCGGACTGCAAAATTTTTCTTTTTATATTTAAAATGATAAAAGTGAGATTTTCATGAAATTAGACACGTTTTACTCGAAAATGAATTTATTCAAAAATTCTGAAAATCTAATAAGACGCTAAGTTTTTGACTAGATTTTATAGATTTAAAATGAAAATAAAAAAAAAATGATTATAGCAAAAAGGGGTAAAACCGATCACTCATCGGAAAAAACCTCCATAACATTTTTGATTCGAATGCAGAATTGAAATTTTTTTTTATCTGAAAGAGATTTTGACGAGGATTCAAAAACATTGAAACTTAAAAGAAAAAAAATTTGTTTTGTTCTTAAATTAAATTTTTATTTTATAAAATTTGATCGGTTTTTCACCATTTTAAGTACAAAACCGATCATTTAAAAAAAGCTTATTAAAAGTCAAAAATCAAAATACAAAAACAAAATAACGAATCAAATAAACTTTAAACAATTATTTACAAAAAAGACGAATTAAAAAAAAAATTAAAAAATTAATCAGCGAAACTATAATGGCTAAAATAAGGAAAAAATAACAAAATGTCCGACCTTACTAGCCGGCCGACCTAAGCAACTTAGCCGGCTTAGTCGCTTAGGTCGGCCGTTTAGGTCGCTTAGGTTTTCCTCAGCAAAAAATTTTATTAAGTGGATGATATGGCATCCGCCTTTCTAACCGAATCTATACCAAGACATTCAATTAATTCAGAATTTTGTTATCGCACTTAAAATAAATTAAAATTGTATAAAAATTCACTACACTGACGTTTTTCTTTTTTTTTTTGACTAACTCTACATATTTAATTGTGTCAGAGTTAAATTTAGCAATGATTAATAATATATTTTGTTATAAAAATTAAAAAATCTACATAATTTAAAATGATTGAAAATTTTAAAGTGATTTCCGTCTATGGACTTTTTAGTTTCATTACCAAAGTAGTCAAGCATAATAAATGATCCTAATATTAACAATCCTCTATGGTCTATCTTTTTATAATATCAATTTTTGTTTTCTTTTATGGTAATATTCCGGGACATGAAGCTCAAACTTATGTGGTAATAGCCTTTACTTTTTATTCGAAAATATATCTCTTCAAAAGCAATGCAGAGTAATTGAACATTTAATAAGAACTTTTCAGGCTTGTTTTAATGCATTAAGCAAATTTGCTTAAAATAAGCATTTCATAGACCTAAATTATATTTAAATGTCTCTTAAAAAAGTAATTCAAGCTTTTATGAATTTAAAAAAAAAATACTTTAATAATAAAAAGTATGTAGTTCTTTTTTTTAATTTTGGGTAAAAATCAGACAATTGAATTTTTTGAATAAAAAAAATCAAAAAATTTAATCTCAAAGAACTAAAATTAAATTAAGTGAACTTGCACTAGCAAAATTGCAATATGACTTGAATTTAATATTACTTTTTATTAATTCTTATTTGTTTGAAAATCTTTTATTAAAAATTAATTTTTTTAAAGACAATTCGTAAGTTTTAGTTAAAAATCAAAAATCATTTATAAATTATTTCAATTATGAAGATTCTCTAGCTTTCTTTTTCTCCAATTTTTTCTCAAAATATTTTTCATCATTAAAAAGGATTTCTTCTAAGCTATTGTTCTTTTTTTCCAATTCTAGACTTTTATCGAATAATTTTTCAACTTTGATGTTCAATTGAGTTAATTCATATAGAATTTTCTTTTCACCTTCTGATACTATTTTTTCATCCTTTTTTCCAATTTCTTTTTTATTTAAATTCTGTTCATTCCCAATAAAATTCGAAACAAATTTACTCACAAATCTAAAAGTAAATTTTTGTTTTGTTTTTAAATTTTTGTCTTTTTTACCATATTTTTTCAAGATATTTTCATTCGAAGAATATTTATCCATATTTTTTGTGAAAAAATCAGTTATTTTTGTCATAAAATGATCCATTTTTTTCACAAAAAAACTTAATATACGAATTTTTTTAAATTTCTCGATTTTAATTATATAATCGATCTTATGTAAAGAATCGTCTCTTTCTGCCGTTTTAAATAATTCACTTACTTCATCAATTGAAATACCTGTGAAAATGTTTAGCAACAAAATTGACATAAAATAAATAAAAGCTCCATAAATAATAAAATTTATAAAAGAAAACGAATTAATTTTATCTATTCCCATATTTTCCGTCTCCAAAGACCCAATCATCATTGTAAATGTTTTAAATAAACCTAGCTCAAAAGAAGAATTGAAAAAACTAACGTAGTCATCTTGATCAGTGCTGAAGTTTTTTTCCAAATTTTTGAAAGATAGACAAAAAGCAAATAAAAGTAAAATAATTATAATGAACAAGCCAGATGCTTTTTTTATTATTTCTCCAATCACTCTTATAAATTTGCCAAAAAATAAGAATTTGTCCATTTTAATAATAAGCACTGTGTATGAAAAAAGAATTGCTACCGAGCTTAAAACTAAATATATTTGGCTATAATCCAAAAAAATTGAGATGGTTACGAGTAAATAAGTCAGACATTCAATGAGGTTTTTTTTTGAAAAGAAGTAGAGATTTTCATCGTTTTCCTTATAAATTTGATAAATTGAATATAATAATTGAAAAAACTCTAATAATGAATTAAAAATTAAAAAAATGAGCGAAATAATCCTCGAATAGCTTTTCCATGAACCATTCATATGTTTGTATTCAGATATATGTATTGAATAAAATATCAAAAAAATAGTATAAATTAATAGCGATGAATAATATATAAATATTGGAGATTTTCTCCAAGTTTTATCAATTATTTGTTTAAAATCGTGGCTGTTTAAAATATTGTCATCTTGATGACCTACTGCATTTTCAAAAAAAATCTCGATATTACTCTTTTTGTCTTCAAGCTCGTTTGTTCCCATAGTTTGATTGTTTTCCTTTATATCATTTTCATTCTCATTATTGCTAAGATAAAAAAGAAAAATATTAAAAAAAAATAAGATTAATTTAAAGTTTTGTATAATTAAAAATATTAAACTAACTAATAAAAAATTAAATAATTTTCTTAAAATTTAATTATTTTTAAGGAATAATAAATATTGATACACTTAAAATTTTATTGATTTAATAATTATTTAAAAGTTCTCTTAAAAACTTTTGACCATATTTTAATCATAATAAGTTAATCGTTTTTTCCTATTTGCATCATACTTTATTCAGATTTTTCATAAATTTATTAATAATTTATTTTTAACTAAAAATATCTTTAAAAAAATTTAAGTTAAAAATATCTAACAATTATCTTTTTTTCCTATATATTTTTGATTAAATATGATATTTTTACTAAAAAAATATTTAATTATTTTTTAAAGTGTCCAATTGAATAAATATATAAATGCATTATCATTTAATTTCAAATTCTTAAAAGTTGTGTATAAGTGTTAAAAATCTACCTTTAATTTTAAATATTTAAAAAAAGAAAACTCAGGAATTAAGTTGTTTATTTCCTGGGTTTTCTATTTTAAGATGCAAAAAAAAGTTTAATTTTTGAAAATATAAAATTGTCTTTTATAATTCATATATTAGGAATTTAAAATCGATAATGGACATCTAAATTTAAAATCTATACCTTAATGTTTCATTTTCTCAAAACATAATTTTCGAATTCCTTAGTCAATTAAGATCATACTTGTACAAATTTTTTTGAATCACTCAAACTCACACTCAAAAAAAGAGTGAATTTCGATATTTTCAATTCAAAAATTTTAAAATATGATAAAAATATTTTTTTATTTTTTATTATTCAATTAAAAAAAGCTGTATGCCTAGATGAAGTAATTAATGAGTTTGATTAAAAGAAAAGTTAACGGTTAAAATCAGACTTGGGCAAAAGTCAAAAAAAAAAGTCATTTTAAAGTCTTTTCAAAGTCAAGTCAGCGACTTGACTTGAATATCTTGGGAAATCAAATTTTTTTTTTTAAAGTCAAGTCTTTTTACTTGACGTTCCGCTGAGTTAATTAGACGACCCATAGTTTTAGTTGCCGTTCCTTTTCAAAACAATTGGCGTTCTCCCCTAATATTTCCCGTTCCATCGACAAAAATAGCCGTTCCCATAGAATATTTGCCGTTCCGTTGGCTCAAATATGCGGCCCGTTAAATAATTAGACTTTCGATTAAAAAAATTGTCGGGAAATTTAAAAATTCATAGCCAAATTCAAAATTAATTTAAATATGACGGTCTTTAAATAAAAATAGTCGCTCCAATGAAATAATTGGCGTTCCGTCTGGTGAATAAGGCGGCCCAATGTTTTATTCACCAGACGGAACGCCAATTATTTCATTGGAGCGACTATTTTTATTTAAAGACCGTCATATTTAAATTAATTTTGAATTTGGCTATGAATTTTTAAATTTTTAAAGTCAAGTCATTTGAATTGACCATAAAAAAAAATTTGCTTTAAAAAAAAAAATTTGAAGTCAAGTCAAATGACTTGACTTGACTTTGACTTGATGACTTTTGCCCAACTCTGGTTAAAATTTATTAGAAAGTGAAATTTTTTGATATTGTTTTAAAAATTTTAATTTATTAATAAAAAAAAAATAAAATATGAGCAGAGCTGTTTAAAAGTCCCCAAAAAAAGCCCAAGTCATTAAAAAAATTTTTTTAAGTCCGGACTTTTAAAAAAAAAAAAGTCTAACACATGCTTGGCCTCATTAATTTATTACCAATTGGAAAAAAGTTTGTTTTCACACCCAACCTTCAAAACGAACAGCACCATTTTTTGGTGATATAGTAGCCGCCACTTACGGTACCCAATGCTAACAATAAAATTTAATTAATCATTTTTATCGGTGCTAAACTAAATAGAGATCACATCCTTCAAATTTTTTTTATTCACTTGTTTAAAAAATGTTTAAAAAAATTAGAAACTCATGTTATAATGTTTTTCGTGATCTCGTTATTTTAATCTCGAATAAAGGGCATCTTGAAGTTGATGATCAATTCAAAATATCATTTCAATTCAAAAAGTTTATCCTTAGATATTAAACTTAATCTTTGATTTTATTTAAATAATTGTAATGTAACAAACTTTACATGCAATGTAAATTTAGAAAATAAAAAAAACTTGAAAAAACATTTTCTCAGTCCATTGATAATCGATTTTAATATTTAAATGTATTAACTGATTTTTTGTTAAGTTTATTTGAGATTTTTTATTTCAAAAGTATTTGTGTTTAGCATTCACAATTAAATTTAAGAAAGAAATTCAAAAAAAAATTCAAAATAAGTTATAAAATGAAAACAAAACTTTACAAAAAAACAGTTAACTAAATTGAAAATCAATTTTATCAATGGATTGAGAAAATGTTTTTTCAATTTTTTTTTTATTTTCTAAATTTACATTACATGTAAAGTTTGTTACATTACAATTATTTAAATTAAATCAAAGATTTAGTTTAATATCTAAAGATAAACTTTTTGAATTGAAATGATATTTTGAATTGATCATCAACTTCAAGATGCCGAATAAAGATGGTTTTATTTTTTATATAAAAATAATATATGAAAAAAGAATAAAAATATA
The DNA here is from genome assembly GCA_025491095.1 of Brachionus asplanchnoidis. Taxonomy (NCBI): domain Eukaryota; kingdom Metazoa; phylum Rotifera; class Eurotatoria; order Ploima; family Brachionidae; genus Brachionus; species Brachionus asplanchnoidis. Next base: position 4,698,039 of record JAILYF010000006.1, read on the forward strand.
TGAAAAAGAATAAAATGTTAGATAAGATAAAAAAAAAAAAATTAAAAAAAAGATAAATAATTCATTTAGATTTAAATTAATATTAAATCGTTGAAAACCTCGTTTTCCAATCTATTAAAAATGGAAAACAGAGTGAAGATAGTTTTTAAACTACAAATATTATCGTAAGGATCATCAAATCATAAACCATATGACAAAATTTATAAAAAAAAACAAAGATTTTAATGCTTACAATATTACCGTATTTACTCGAATACAAGAAACCGCGAATTAATTTAAGTAATTTGCTTCTATTCGAGTTAAAATTATCTGATTATTCGAGTAATTTTTTGACCCAAAAACTCGAATAAAAGAAAACTTTTATAAAATTATGCGATTTTTTTTATATGAAAAAACTTACATAAAATATTTAACGTACAAAATTTATAGTCTCAAATAGAAGCAACTTTTTTCTTATATTCGAATCACTTTATTCAATTGGAAAAAATTCGAATATAAGAAAAGCTTTGATGACTGTCCTTTTTGCTTTGATGATTGTCCGTTTAACTACGTTTAATGTCTCTTTTGAAAATATTTTTCAAGAGGGAAACAAAGAAACATATAAGAGTTTTGGAAAAATTAAACCGAAATCTCAGAATTGAACGCAAAAAAATAATTTTCCAACGAAAATAAAATAAGTTGGCAATAAAAAAATCAAAATCGACCAAATATCATTTTTCCAGCATCCAATTAGTTTTTTAAGATAGTAATTAAACAAAAATTATAATCTAAGTTATGAAAAACAAAATCAAAGTCAAAAAGAACTTGACGATAATTGAGCTCATTAAATGGTTAATATTATCTAACGATCCTTTGAGTCAGCTAAAAATTCTTTATTTTTCGTTAAATTTTAGATATATCAATTGATATTCTAAGTAACTTTCGATTCAGAGCTTTTATTCTTCCAAGAGTTTTAACAAAATTATATTAAAAAAAATTTAAGATAAGTTGAGGAACCCTTGTACAATATTTCTGTTTTTTGGAGTGTGGACATACAATATTAATTTTTTTATAGCATTTGTAGCGATTATTCCTAACAACAGTTTGGAAAAGGATTAATTGCTGATTGGAATGACACCATTGTCAAGCTATCATAATAATAATAATATAAGTTACAACAAGCTAGCAAGCTAGACTTTCGAAGACGGGAAACAGAAGAATCCGATCTATGATAACTATGGTATCATTGTTAAATAAAAAAGATTATTAGAATTGAATTTCTTTAATTAACTAAATAAGCAGCAACCTAATTTAATCTTTTTAAAAAAATTAATTCAGTATTTTAGAATTTAGACTTTAATAAACGCTAATTATCGTAACTTAACGTAAATTTGCGTAAAATCATGTCTAAATAGTGATTTATTTTATTCAAAAAAAATAACAAAACTTTAAAATTATATTTACCAGTTATCTTCTTTTTTAGAATCTTCGGAAAAAAATGCAACGATTAATTGTTCTTCTAATAAAGTTTCAATTAAATGAAAGAAATTATTTTCAAAATAAATCCGTAGTTTTTTTCTTAATACTCCATTTAAAAACTTTAAAAATTCATTTTGTTTACTTTCGCTTATATTTTTTCGAGCTATTTTAAAAAAACGAGTTAACAGACTTTCATTTGTACTTTGTTCGAGAATTTTCCATATATTTTTTATATTAATATTCGACAAATAAGTTTTTTGATCCACAAAATACTCTTTGTTCAATATGAAAGTGTCATAAAGTTTTGTATCACCTCTTTCCATTAAATAATAAAATGAATTACTATTTAAAAGCTTAAAATCAAAATTAATAAAATTATTATTTGATTTGATCTGTTCGTCAATTAAGTTTTTTAGGTCTAAAATAAAACTAGAAGAAAATGAATCGAATATTATTAACAAGTCAAGAACACTGTATTTAAATAACTTAAATTCCTCAATAAAATCAATGATGTCTATTTTATTGTTTATCTGATTATAAATTTGTGGTGAATTATTATAAAAAAGAAAAATTATAAAATTAAAATCAAATTTATGATTTCGTATTATATACTTTTTATTCAAAATTGGTTTATGACCATTATTTGAAAGAGAATTAGACAATTTCTGACACAAAAAAAAAATGTGAGATTTTTCTTGATAAAGTTGAAGTTTATCGATTAGATATTCAGATAGTTCGAAAAACTCAAAAGCATTTAGAAAATTTAAAGGAGGAATATCTATTTTATATTTCAATCTCATATCAATCTTTACGTTAATAATAAACATCCATGATAAAAAATCAGTAATTTTAAAATAATTGCCTGAGAAGTCAACATCATTAATATATCTCATATTGAAAAAAAAATCTTTTTCCAAATTAGAAAGTCTATTATTAGAGATGTTTAAGAAAATCAAAGATGGAATTAAAAATTTTGAACTAAGATATCTAATTTCATTATTGGAAATATCTAATTTTTGAATAAACAATCCTTGAAAAATGTCATCAATTATTATTTTCAGTCTATTACCTTTTAAATTCAATGTATGAAGTTTCTCTAAATTTAAAAAATTTGATTTTTGAATGGCAATAATTTTGTTAAAACTTAAACTTATTATTTCTATATCCGATGTGCTTTTAAAAACATCTTTGGGTAAGTCTTCGATTAGATTTTCATTTAAATATATTTCTTTCAATTTCGATAATTTTTGAAAATGTTCTTTCTCTAGTTTTTCAATTCTATTTCCATCAAAAAACATTTTTTTTAAATTTGATAAGCTTTCAAATACATCAGTGGGTAATTCTTTGATTAAATTCTTACAAAAATTAATTATCGTCAATTTTGTTAAATTTTTAAAATGATCCTTCTCTATTTTTTTAATTTTATTACCATCAAAAGACATTTGATGTAAATTCGATAAACTGTCAAATACGTCTGTGGGTAAGTCTTCGATCAAATTATTATTAAAATTTATTAACGTCAATTGGGATAAACTTTTAAAATGTTCTTTTTCTAAATTTTCTATTCTATTTCCATTAAAAGACATTATTTCTAAATTTGATAAACTTTCAAATACATCTGTAGGTAATGCTTCGATTAAATTATAATCGAAATATATTTCCTTCAATTCCGATAAAAATTTTAAATGATCTTTCGTTATTATTTTAATTTTATTTTCAATAAAACTCATTCTTTCTAAATCAGATAAGCTTTTAAAAACATCAATTTGTAAGTCTTCTATTAAATTATCATTAAAATATATTTCTCTCAATTTTGGTAAATTTTTAAAATGATATTTCTCGATTTTTTTAATTTTATTACCATCAAAAGACATTTGTTGTAAATTCGATAAACTGTCAAATGAATCTGTGGGTAAGTCATCGATCAAATTATTATTAAAGAATAAATTTTCCAATTGCGATAAATTTTTAAAATGATTCTTATCTATTTTTACAATCTTATTACCATCAAAAGAAATTATTTTTAAATTCGACAAATTTTCAAAAACATCTATGGGTAAATCTTCGATTACATTATAGTTAAAATATATATTCTTCAACGTCGATAAATTTTTAAAAAGATCGCTTTTTACTTTTTTAATTTTATTACTATCAAAAGACATTTGTTGTAAATTCGATAAACTGTCAAATGCATCTGAGGGTAAGTCTTCGATCAAATTATTATTAAAGAATAAATTTTCCAATTGCGATAAATTTTTAAAATGATTCTTATCTATTTTTACAATCTTATTACCATCAAAAGAAATTATTTTTAAATTCGACAAATTTTCAAAAACATCTATGGGTAAATCTTCGATTACATTATAGTTAAAATATATATTCTTCAACGTCGATAAATTTTTAAAAAGATCGCTTTTTACTTTTTTAATTTTATTACTATCAAAAGACATTTGTTGTAAATTCGATAAACTGTCAAATGCATCTGAGGGTAAGTCTTCGATCAAATTATTATTAAAATTTATTAGCGTCAGTTGTGATAAATTTTTAAAATGATTCTTCTCGATATTTTTAATTTTATTTCCATCAAAAGACATTTGTTGTAAATTCGATAAACTGTCAAATGCATCCGTGGGTAACTCTTCGATCGAATTATTATTAAAGGATATAATTTCTAATTACGATAAATTTTTAAAAAGATTCTTCTCTAATTTTTTAATTTTATTACCATCGAAAGAAATTATTTTTAAATTCGACAAATTTTCAAAAACATCTATGGGTAAATCTTCGATTAAATTATAGTTAAAATATATATTCTTCAACGTCGATAAATTTTTAAAAAGATCGCTTTTTACTTTTTTAATTTTATTACTATCAAAAGACATTTGTTGTAAATTCGATAAACTGTCAAATGCATCTGAGGGTAAGTCTTCGATCAAATTATTATTAAAATTTATTAGCGTCAGTTGTGATAAATTTTTAAAATGATTCTTCTCTTTTTTTTCAATTCCATGACCATTAAAAGACATTTTTTCAAAATTCGATAATCTATCAAATAGATCTGTTGGTAAGTCTTCGATCAAATTATTATTAAAATTTATTAGCTTCAATTGCGTTAATATTTTAAAATGATTCTTCTCGATTTTTTTAATTTTATTACCATCAAAAGACATTTGTAGTAAATTTGATAAATTGTCAAATACGTCTGTGGGTAAGTCTTTGATTAAATTATTATTAAAATTTATTAGCATCAATTGCGTTAATTTTTAAAAAGATTCTTCTCTAATTTTTTAATTTTATTACCATCAAAAAACATTTGTTGTAAATTCGTTAAATTGTCAAATACATCCGTGGGTAAGTCTTTGATCAAATTATTATTAAAATTTATTAGCGACAATTGCGTTAATATTTTAAAATGATTCTTCTCGATTTTTTTAATTTTATTACCATCAAAAGACATTTGTTGTAAATTCGATAAACTGTCAAATGAATCTGTGGGTAAGTCATCGATCAAATTATTATTAAAGAATAAATTTTCCAATTGCGATAAATTTTTAAAATGATTCTTATCTATTTTTACAATTTTATTACCATCAAAAGACATTTGATGTAAATTCGATAAACTGTCAAATACGTCTGTGGGTAAGTCTTCGATCAAATTATTATTAAAATTTATTAACGTCAATTGGGATAAACTTTTAAAATGTTCTTTTTCTAAATTTTCTATTCTATTTCCATTAAAAGACATTATTTCTAAATTTGATAAACTTTCAAATACATCTGTAGGTAATGCTTCGATTAAATTATAATCGAAATATATTTCCTTCAATTCCGATAAAAATTTTAAATGATCTTTCGTTATTATTTTAATTTTATTTTCAATAAAACTCATTCTTTCTAAATCAGATAAGCTTTTAAAAACATCAATTTGTAAGTCTTCTATTAAATTATCATTAAAATATATTTCTCTCAATTTTGGTAAATTTTTAAAATGATATTTCTCGATTTTTTTAATTTTATTACCATCAAAAGACATTTGTTGTAAATTCGATAAACTGTCAAATGAATCTGTGGGTAAGTCATCGATCAAATTATTATTAAAGAATAAATTTTCCAATTGCGATAAATTTTTAAAATGATTCTTATCTATTTTTACAATCTTATTACCATCAAAAGAAATTATTTTTAAATTCGACAAATTTTCAAAAACATCTATGGGTAAATCTTCGATTACATTATAGTTAAAATATATATTCTTCAACGTCGATAAATTTTTAAAAAGATCGCTTTTTACTTTTTTAATTTTATTACTATCAAAAGACATTTGTTGTAAATTCGATAAACTGTCAAATGCATCTGAGGGTAAGTCTTCGATCAAATTATTATTAAAATTTATTAGCGTCAGTTGTGATAAATTTTTAAAATGATTCTTCTCTTTTTTTTCAATTCCATGACCATTAAAAGACATTTTTTCAAAATTCGATAATCTATCAAATAGATCTGTTGGTAAGTCTTCGATCAAATTATTATTAAAATTTATTAGCTTCAATTGCGTTAATATTTTAAAATGATTCTTCTCGATTTTTTTAATTTTATTACCATCAAAAGACATTTGTAGTAAATTTGATAAATTGTCAAATACGTCTGTGGGTAAGTCTTTGATTAAATTATTATTAAAATTTATTAGCATCAATTGCGTTAATTTTTAAAAAGATTCTTCTCTAATTTTTTAATTTTATTACCATCAAAAAACATTTGTTGTAAATTCGTTAAATTGTCAAATACATCCGTGGGTAAGTCTTTGATCAAATTATTATTAAAATTTATTAGCGACAATTGCGTTAATATTTTAAAATGATTCTTCTCGATTTTTTTAATTTTATTACCATCAAAAGACATTTGTTGTAAATTCGATAAACTGTCAAATGAATCTGTGGGTAAGTCATCGATCAAATTATTATTAAAGAATAAATTTTCCAATTGCGATAAATTTTTAAAATGATTCTTATCTATTTTTACAATTTTATTACCATCAAAAGAAATTATTTTTAAATTCGACAAATTTTCAAAAACATCTATGGGTAAATCTTCGATTAAATTATAGTTAAAATATATATTCTTCAACGTCGATAAATTTTTAAAAAGATCGCTTTTACTTTTTTAATTTTATTACTTTCAAAAGACATTTGTTGTAAATTCGATAAACTGTCAAATGCATCTGAGGGTAAGTCTTCGAACAAATTATTATTAAAATTTATTATCGTCAATTGTGATAAATTTTTAAAATGATTCTTCTCGATATTTTTAATTTTATTACCATCAAAAGACATTTGTTGGAAATTCGATAAACTGTCAAATGCATCTTTGGGTAACTCTTCGATCGAATTATTATTAAAGGATATAATTTCTAATTGCGATAAATTTTTAAAAAGATTCTTCTCTAATTTTTTAATTTTATTACCATCAAAAGACATTTGTTGTAAATTTGATAAATTGTCAAATACATCTATGGGTAAGTCTCCTATCAAATTATTATTAAAATTTATTAGCTTCAATTACGTTAACATTTTAAAATGATTCTTCTCGATTTTTTTAATTTTATTACCATCAAAAGACATTTGTAGTAAATTTGATAAATTGTCAAATACGTCTGTGGGTAAGTCTTTGATCAAATTATTATTAAAGAATAAATTTTCCAATTGCGATAAATTTTTAAAATGATTCTTATCTATTTTTACAATTTTATTACCATCAAAAGAAATTATTTTTAAATTCGACAAATTTTCAAAAACATCTATGGGTAAATCTTCGATTAAATTATAGTTAAAATATATATTCTTCAACGTCGATAAATTTTTAAAAAGATCGCTCTTCACTTTTTTAATTTTATTAATATCAAAAGACATTTGTTGTAAATTCGATAAACTATCAAATGCATCTGAGGGTAAGTCTTCGATCAAATTATTATTAAAATTTATTAGCGTCAGTTGTGATAAATTTTTAAAATGATTCTTCTCGATATTTTTAATCATATTAAGATTTTCGAGCATTTTTTTTATTTTTCAAGTCGAATTTTATTGGTCAAAGAAAAATAACAATAAATTTAGTTTAGTAATAATTTATTTAAATTAAAAGGTCAATGTCACAATAATAAAAAAAAAATAACAAAATAAAAATCTAACATAAACAAAACAAAAAAAAGTAAAACAAAAAACTATAGGCTCGAATACTCATAATTGTCTTGTCGGCATCTTTTAGCCAAAATTTGTTTTATTGATCCCTTTCTTTTATTTGTTGCCCTGAAATAGTCTATCGTAGTCATATCATTTAATTTTTCTAGACCTTCTAAATTAAAATGATCGACGTTATCAACGCTTCGAACAAATTCATGCAGATGATTGACAAATGCGTGAATATACGGAGTGACATCACTACGATGATAAACAGATAAAAAGGTTTTGAGCCAATTTGATGTATTTTTTTTTATGAATTCGTAATTTATCTCTCCTTCACGTTTAAGATAGTTGAAAATTTGAAAAAAGTCTATCCAAATTTTGCTAATAGTTAACGAATTCTTGAGTTGACTGCTAAAAATTGTATTGATGTTTATTTTGGAAAAAACTTTTACTCGATTACTAGCTGTTAAACTATTCATTATTGAATTAATACTTTTTTGTTGATTTTTGAATATTTTCAAGTCAATGCCGCATTCTTTCTTTAAAAACTCAAATAATTTTTGTAGATGAACGTGTTTATCACAATTAAAACACAGTATTTGATGTAAATTTATCTAATCCTGCAAGTTCCATAATTAGTAATTCGAATAGAACATCAGTAATACGTAGGAACATGTGTAATGTATCAATTAAAAAGTTGGAATGCGGTATATAAATCATGGCATTCTGTTTATAACCTAAGTGACTTTTAGGGTGCTTTTCTATTACTTTGAGTTGTTTTTCGTACGTTCTAGGTGTTGCTTTGTTTATATCTGCTAATTTGTCTTTGTGTACCTCGCACCATAAACATGGGAAATTCGATGACGCGCTGTACAAACCAAGTACTTATGCTGACATTTTCCAGTCCGAGCAAAAAAAAAACTCAATTGTAAAAATATTTTCATCGTATGTAAACTCTTTGAAGTCTTTTATATCTCCCCATATTTTCGTCATCCAATTTTGAACACTCTCATAACTCTCGTCGTTAACTTTGAAAATTCCTAATGAATATTGTCCATTGACCCCGGATGATTTTTTGCCCTCATTTAAAATTGAGAAACAAAAATTTATCATTTTAACACCTCTTGCAACGTTAGTTCCATCCGCCGATAACTTGATTTTAATTACATGTCCATTGAGTGATTTATTCTTTACTAAAACTTCAATTTTCATTTTTATTTGATCGACCGGATTTACATAAACACCGTCATCTATATTGTTAATTGACAAATTGCTGTTAATTTCTTGCCTTTTTTTTTTTATAATTGAAATAGATGGAACTTCCGGTAACATAAATTTTTTAAGCGAATGAAATAACTTATCTGAAATACGATTTTTATCTTTGAGGTATAAATAGTACTCAGATGAATGTCTAACTACAGCTTCTTGTTTTATTTCTAATGTGTATGATTTAGGATCATTCACATTATTGTTTTTACACAAAAGAATTTTATCAATTTTTAGGCCTACAATATTAAAAATACAATCAACTTTATTTAATACCTGGTTGATTTCATTTTTAATGTAGTTCGATTGTCTTTTATTAACGTCAAAAAAGTCGGCTCGTCTGTTGTTGATAAAAGATTTATTACGTAAAGAGTCGTTTTCTAATTTTTGAATCTGTTTATCTTTTTTTTTCAATTCTGTCTTAAGCTCCTTAGCCAATTTTTTTTGATCAGACAACTCTTGGTCTTTGATTTTTAAATGGCTTTGCTTGTTTAAATTTTCGCACCTAAATTGCTGCAGTTGAGTCATGCTATCAGTCAAATTCTTTTTAATTGGGAAATATGTATATTTTTAATTGAAATTTCATTCTTAGCGTTAATTAATTGAACTTGTAAATCGCTAATTGTTTTATTTAAACTATTTAAATCGTTTATGGAAATTGCTAAAATCATTTTAATAACTTTAGATGATAATTACCCGTAATCAAGGTTTATATAAGCAAGGCTTTTATTCAGCAAAAAAAGAAGTTCAAGTAAAATCAGTTAATGAAACGAGCCGTCGTCAAAGAAGACCTATCCAACTCGATCATTTTATTGATGAAATCAATTTTAATGTGGCACGCCTTTTAAAAACTCATCGAAAGTTAAATCAATACAAAAGTTTTAAAATTAATATAACTAGATCATTGTTTTTGTATTTGAAAAGCAAGTATTGTTTAAGCTCAAGATATAAACAGGTGAGCGGCTTTTTTGAGGATTTTGGGATTTTAAGAGAAAGATATATGAATGATTCAGATATCAATTCTATTGATATCGAGTCATTCGAAAATAACATTTCGAACAGTAAAATTCAGAGGGTTCTAGACAAAAGCCTAAAAGAAAATGTTTTTCGGGGTCCAGCTTCAATCGGTTTTAGATTTTTAGTCAAAAAATCAAAAGCTGATTATAGTAATTCAAATATTGGCCAATAATTTGTTTTCCTTTTTTTTATTTGTCAATTTGTATTTTATTATAATTTTTTTTGTCCAATAAAATTTTACCAGTTTTTTCAAATTTTTTGCCCACTTTCTATAGAAAAAAATTCATATGTTTTATTACCATCAAAAGACATTTGTTTTAAATTCGATAAACTGTCAAATGCATCTTTGGGTAACTCTTCGATCGAATTATTATTAAAGGATGTAATTTCTAATTGCGATAAATTTTTAAAAAGATTCTTCTCTAATTTTTTAATTTTATTACCATCAAAAGACATTTGTTGTAAATTTGATAAATTGTCAAATACATCTATGGGTAAGTCTCCTATCAAATTATTATTAAAATTTATTAGCTTCAATTACGTTAACATTTTAAAATGATTCTTCTCGATTTTTTTAATTTTATTACCATCAAAAGACATTTGTAGTAAATTTGATAAATTGTCAAATACGTCTGTGGGTAAGTCTCCTATCAAATTATTATTAAAATTTATTAACGTCAATTGCGTTAATATTTTAAAATGATTCTTCTCGATTTTTTTAATTTTATTACCATCAAAAGACATTTGTTGTAAATTCGTTAAATTTTCAAATACATCCGTGGGTAAGTCTTCGATCAAATTATTATTAAAATTTATTAACTTCAATTTCGTTAATTTTTTAAAATGATTCTTCTCCATATTTTTTATTTTGTTTCCATCAAAAGACATTTCTTCTAAATTTGATAAATTGTCAAATACGTCTGTGGGTCAGACTTTGATTAAGTTATTGGCGAAACATATTTCTTTTAGACTTGAAAAATCTTCAAATGCGTCTTTTTTTATTTCTATTATTGAAAATCCAGAAAAATCGATTTTTCGACCAAAATTCCTATATCTTTCCATCAAAAACTTATTTATTATTATCTTTTCCATATCTTATTCTAAATTTTTTTAATTTGGATATGTTTTTCAATTTTCGTAAATAAATGAAATACCAATCTTCAAATTTTTATTTCTAATTGAATTTTTTATTTTATATATCCTGTATTTTTATACTCTTTTGCAAATTTGTTTTATTTCCATAGTTTTAGAAAATATTTTAAAAAATATAATCAAGAGTTAATTACTATGGTTAACTAAAACCAAGGATACTAATAAATCGCAAAAATATAAAATAAATTTTTCCTTATAAAAAATAAATTAAAAAAACGTTTTACTTTGAATAATTTTTAAAATGAGTATATCTAAATTAGGAAATTATAATCTATATTAATCCGTTTAAAAGACAATTTTTTTTCATTATTTATTAGTAATTATTTCTGGAGAGTTTAAGTTTTTTTTATCGACAAGGTTTCTTTTTTTCTTGATTAGGTTAGTTTTATAATAGCGTGTAAATTTTTGAGTCTCTTATACCTCAATTACATTGATATTGAATTTTTAATACCGGTTATTCTCAATTTAAATTAATAAATTAACACTATACTGAAATTGATTAAACATTAAGGTAAAAATTCCAATATTAATGAATTAATTTCAATATCTAGGTAAAAATTTCAATATCTTCCTGGTAAATTGGATAAATAAATTAGCAAATTTTTATATGTTGAAAATTTTAAACGGAACCAAAAAAACGATTTTAGAGGAATAGACAGAAAATAAAAAAAATATTCTAATTTTATAAGACAATATTTGAAAAAAATCACTACATTTCATTACATTTTTATGCATATTTTTACGTAAAATTACACAATTTAATGTAATAATATGTAATTATACTATGTAATTCTTAGTCATATTTTCTATTTTTTTGCCAAAAGATGGTTTTAAAAATAACAACACAATTCTCGCACTTAAAAATGATTCGAATAGTAAAACAAAAACCATTGTTAATTAAAAATAAAAAATACAATTTTATTTTTTATTACTTTTATATTGATAAATGTTTCGATAAAAGATTCTAATTTCTAATTTACTCAAAAGCAATTAAGAAAATAGAGAGTAAAAATAAATAAATTTTTTTTGTCTAACTTTTCTGTTTTGAGGCATCTTTCTGCTTTTTTCCAGAATTCATTGAAAGATTTGTCGGCAGGCACAAGTTTATCTAACTCAACTTTTTTAATTTAGTAATAATAAGATGGTCACTTGCTAATTTTATCACTAATTTTTAAGAGGCATTTTTTAAAAGAAGGTCAAAAAATTACTTATAATTTTATTTATTATACACGGGGTATATTTTCAATAACATCCAAGCGTTTTTCCTGGTTCTCCAATAAAAGACCTAACTAATTTTTCACGTAATGAATTAGTAAAATCACTTGTTGTGAAAACTAAAAAATCAGGAAAATAAATAGTCAGGTTAAACAAAGTAAGTATTCATCATTTAATAGAATAAATTTAATTATGCGAAGAATACGGTTTTGGAGTTTTTGACAGTCTGGTAGCACTCTTTGTGTCGAATTATTAATTGCAATAAACATAAAGTCCAGCTGTGATCGAATAAAACATTTGTAGACTAGTAGCGAGAGTGAGGTTTTATTTTTTAATTTTAAACTATTTATTTTTCTAATCAAATTTGTTTTACCAATGATTTTTTGGGATATCGATTCGAAATGACGTCTAAAACTCAATTTTGAATCTAGGATGTGTCCAAGGAAACGAGGTGATGGGTCAATTGGAATGATACAATTGTTAATATAAAGGCTAAGTTGGTAGGTTTTTTCGTAGTTTTTCCTATAACCTGCTGTGGTAAACACTGTGTAGACTGTTTTTGAGGAGTTTAGTTTTAGACCCCAGATAAGGCAGTACTTTTCTATTGATTGAATTGCAGTTTGTATAGTTTTTTGTATTATTTTAAGATTACTATTTGAGAACCATATTGTTAGGTCGTCAGCAAAAAGGGCTTTATGTACCATTTTTGGGATATGGTCAACAATATCACTGAAAAAAAGCGAGAATAGAGTAGGCGATAGCGAGCTTCCTTGTGGGACACCTGCTCTAATTAACTTTTCTCTTGATTTTGACTGACCATATGAAACGAAGAATTTGCGATTGTTAAGAAAGCTAATTATCCAATTATAAATTGTTGGCGAGACATTAAATTTCTTCAGCTTAGTTAGGATGGCGAGGTGGTTTACTTTGTCGAAAGCTTTCTCTAGATAAAAAAACACTGCTCCTGTTTTTTCTTGTTTATTTAAGCCGTTTAATATTGAGTGATATAGTCTGAAGAAATGGTCATGTGTACTCATTTTTTTCCTGAAGCCTGATTGACACGGTGGTAGAAAATTGTTTAATTCAAGCCAAGATGAAAGTTTTTGGTAAATGATTTTTTCCTACCATTTTGCCATACATGATATGAGTGAGATCGGTATATATGAACCAACGTTGTCAGGAGGTTTTCCTTTTTTATGAATCATAATGACTTTAGAGATCTTCCAGCTGTTGGGTACATATCCATACTTAAGCGAAGCATTAAACAAATTTAAAATACGTTTCAAAAATTCGTCAGGACAATTTTTAAAAATTTTGTTAGTTATTTGATCACTTCCTGGTGAGGCTTTTGTGTTGAGGGTTTTCAGCGAACTAAAAAATTCTTCCTCAGAAATTGAGTCTGATTTAGTTATAGGTATCGGAGTCGTAAGATTCTCTTGAAAGATTACTTGGTGATTTATAGGTTTGAATACTTCAAATAATTTGTCACTGAACATGCTAGCTATTTCGTTTTCGTTTTCTGTATATGAGTCGTCACTTTTTTTGAGTTTGATTGTGTCGGTTTTTTAATTTGTATCATTAGGATTATCTAGTTTTTTCAGTAGTTTCCAACATTTAGATTCCGACTGATTGAAATTTCCAAGATCGTTGAATTCAGTTTTTAGTTTAGATGATTTAAAAGATTTTATTTCTTTTTTTATTTTGTAACACAGCATGTTATAGACTCTAGTGGTATAATCATTCTTAATTTTGTTTAATGTTCTCTTAACTGTTCTTTTTAGCTTGATCAAGTCAACCAGGTGACTAGTTATATTGTCGTATTATTCAATATTAATACTTTTTTATATAACTATTGGGTTAATGGCTTTACAAACGAATAATTTTTGAGACGAAGTTTTTTCGATTGTATCACTTATGTCATTAATTATTTTCTTAGTTTCGATTTAAATGTCTTCAACTGAGTTTAAGTCAATTTCTGGTATTTTTTTAACTATTTCTGATTTAAAAACATCCCAATTAATTTTTTTTGTTGTAAATGTTTTTAGCTTAGGACTCATATGTATGAATTCGGTTATTGTAGGTTGATGGTCACTAATCGAATTGTTTAGCACTTTATGTGATTTGAAAAATTTGAGAATTGAATTCGAACCAATTGAAAGATCTAAGATACTTTTGATTCTTATAAAGGTGGGTTTGTTACAATTGAGTATGTGACAATTTTTTTTTGTTAAAAATTCTTCAACGAGATTTCCACTAAGATTTTCTTTGTCACAGTATCAAAATTTTTTTTTAGCATTAAAATCTCCTGTAATTATGAAGTTTTTGTATTGCTCTGAGATGTAGAATAATAAATCTTCATTAATGATTTTATTAGAAGGACTTGAGTAGATTGAAAAAATAGCTAGTTTAAAGTTATGCTCAATTGTTAATTCACATCCGATTGTATTATCAAGTTTTGAAATATTTGTTAGAGAAATTTCTTCTGCGATTAAATTATCTTTGATGCAAATTGCAGATCCACCGCCTATTCTATCTAATCTATCTCCTCTATAAATCTTGAAGCCTGGTATTTGGAATATTTTATTTGGTTTTAGGTAAGTTTCGTTTAAACTTATAATATCTATTTTATTTATTTTAGCGAGTCTTGTTAGTTCTAAGATTTTTAATTCGGATTCAGCAGATCGAATATTGAGATGAAGAATTTGAAGTGTTTTATTCATGGTGAGATTGGGTTAAGAAGGAATGATCTTTACTCTCTATTTTCTTCATTGTTATTGAGTAGATTTGATATGTTAATGTTTAATCAATATCAGTATAGTGTTAATTTATTAATTTATATTGAGAATAACCGGTATTAAAAATTCAAAATCAATGTAATTGAGGTATAAGAGACTCAAAAATTTACACGCTATTATAAAACTAACCTAATCAAGAAAAAAAGAAACCTTGTCGATAAAAAAAACTTAAACTCTCCAGAAATAATTACTAATAAATAATGAAAAAAAATTGTCTTTTAAACGGATTAATATAGATTATAATTTCCTAATTTAGATATACTCATTTTAAAAATTATTCAAAGTAAAACGTTTTTTTAATTTATTTTTTATAAGGAAAAATTTATTTTATATTTTTGCGATTTATTAGTATCCTTGGTTTTAGTTAACCATAGTAATTAACTCTTGATTATATTTTTTAAAATATTTTCTAAAACTATGGAAATAAAACAAATTTGCAAAAGAGTATAAAAATACAGGATATATAAAATAAAAAATTAAATTAGAAATAAAAATTTGAAGATTGGTATTTCATTTATTTACGAAAATTGAAAAACATATCCAAATTAAAAAAATTTAGAATAAGATATGGAAAAGATAATAATAAATAAGTTTTTGATGGAAAGATATAGGAATTTTGGTCGAAAAATCGATTTTTCTGGATTTTCAATAATAGAAATAAAAAAAGACGCATTTGAAGATTTTTCATTTTTCAAGAAATGTTTCGCCAATAAAAAAATCGTAGACTAACCCACAGACTTATTTGACAGTTTATCAGATATAAATAAAGGAGGGTGCCGGATTTCTATGTAAATTTGGCCGTAGAATATGACAATTAAAATTTTTTTTTCTTTACAAATTTATGAATATTTGAAGCTTAGAAAAACTACTTTCAGTTAAGTACCTTTTTTGGACCAAAATAGTAAAAAAAATGTGTATTACAGTGTGGTAAATTAACTTGTCTCATCATATCATCTGATATCATTTAATATCATTTTTTTAAACTTTTCTCATACCAGCTGATATCAGCTATTATCATTTGATATCAGATAATATCCGGTGAATAAAAATTTGAAAATTCTATATCTAAAAATATGTAAATAATTTTTTTCTTGATATTAGCTGATATCATGTGGTATTAAATGATATCTTATGATATGATGTGACAAATTAATTTTCAGAACTGTATTAGAGATTAAAAATGGTTATTTTAGATCAACTAAAAATTCCATGATTAAGCATAAATCGCTGATTGAATTTTTTTTTGAATTTTATGTTGAAATTCACGAGACTTTTGTTTAAATTATGAAAATTTGAGAGTATTTAAAATTTTAAACTGATTATTTATCTTTCTTTACCCATAATTTGGAATAGCTTATTTATACTTACTAAACTTAAAAAATTAAAACAAATAAAAATTTAAAAAAAAATATCCATATAATTCAATACTTAATTCATGAAATATTAATAATGGTTTTGACTAATTTGAGAAACAGATTTTGTAGCATTTGTCATCGAAGGGGTGAAAAAGTTGACATAAAAAATCCAATGGAATTAAAAGATAAACAACTTGCAACTAACTAAAATAATCACTTTGATAAAAATATTGAATTATATGACATTATATGCCAAAAAAATTTAAAGAACTATCAAAATTATGTTAGAAAAGATAATCCACTTTTGATCTCACAAGCGACTAGTAACGTTCCAACGCATCCAACCGATGTTAACGAATTAAGAATGGAAACCGAAAGTAGTTCAAATTTGAGTACTTCGATTAGCGAAAATCAGAATGATGATAAGCAAATTGTTGTTGAATATGTGCCATTTCCGTAAGCTCAAGCTGAAATTTATCCCGAATTTAGCGTTACAACTGCTTTAAATGATCAAGAACTGCATTCAAATTCAACTCATCAAATCGATTTTATCTCAAATCAAAAAAACAATTCGAAAGGCTCGAATTCTAATAAAGACTTAGAAATACTTAATTTGGGCATTCCAAGATGTAATGCAACTCACAGTGATTGTTTCATTTGTAAAAAGAAATGTGGCATGGGTATCCGTTTTTCTGTTATATCTTCTAATGCGATCGCTGGATTGAGATTTCCAATTGGAAATCGTTGCTGTAGAATCCATTTTAAAGAAAACGGTTTATTAAAAGAAGAGGCAATAGATGAAATTACGATTTATAAGAATGTGACAACTATGAAGAAAGATGAAGGGAAAATTTTATTAGAGAGTCTCCGCGTAACAAGTTCAAATAGTTTGTTTGATCAACTTCGCGATATAAAAACCGAACCTGAAACGAAATGCTTGAATTTTTCTGGTTTTTACTGGTAAAGGACGAGTGTTTTTTTATAAAAAATGAACTAAAAACACTTTATGATACAGAAAATCGCACAAAAGTTCAAGCTGTTTTTATTTACTTATTCTGGTTGAGTAAAGGTCTTGATCAAACGACTATAAGCGAAATATTTCAGTTAAAATATAGGCAATTAGTGAGCAATATTTGTGAACAAGTTCGTAGCGCTATGCTTAAAGTTTTTGTCACAAAAAATCTTTGAGCAAATCATTTGACCCGAGATGATTGGTTATTACAAAATACGGAAATGGTAGCTGAACTTTTTGACTTAAACAGTTCTCAACTAGCTTTGGTAGCCGATGGAACATACTGTTATTGCGATAAAAGTTCAAATTATTATTTTCAAAAAAAGACTTGGAGTCCTCACAAAAATATTAATCTGATTAAGCCGTTTGTTTTATGTAACACAAACCGAAAAATCGTCGACATTTATGGACTGTTTGTAGCAGTTGATAGTGATTCAACAATCATTTACCCGCTTATAACAGAAAAGAAGAATTAACAGAATTCTTCAAAAAAAGTGATCTTATTTTGTTAGATCGCGGTTTCAAATTTTCTGATAAATTTTTAAAATCTTTAAAGCTAAATGTGAAATTACCGACTTGTGAGTTTCTTTAAAAATTTAATTTTTTATTTTGTTAGCTAATGTTTTAAAAGGTGCACCAAAGTCTAAAAAACACCTAACTTGCAAAGAGAGTAATGAGATACGTTTTGTCACAAAATGTAGATATGTTGAAGAAGTTATTAATCGAATTTTGAAAAAATCATTCAAAGCTCTCGAAAAAACTCCAGATTCAATGTTGAATCATATTATGGACGATTTCAGAATCGCTGGAGCTCTAATCAACTTATTTTTCAGCCAACGAGTAGCCGACAAGTATGATTCTATTGAAATAGCTAGAATGATGAAGCAAAAATTTGACTCAAAAATTAATTTTGAAAAATATTCAAATATTCATCATAGTCAAAGTCAAAAGATCTTCAAGGACATAACCGAAGTTAATAATCTCAATTTTCCACAGCTTAAAATCGATATTATTAGAAAATATGTAACGCTAGGATCATATCAACTCAAAAATGCAATGGGTATTTATCCGAACACTTTAAAAAAAATGGTCGTTTTAAATTCAAAATTGATGTACAAGAAGTGACTGAAAATAATTGTAAAATAATTACCTCAGAGATACATTCAAGACATTCAAATAGTGTAAAATATAAAGTATTTGTTAAGTTTGTTCCTAATTCAAATGACTATAGGTCACTAGAGTGGATTTGCAGCTGCAGATCAGGAAAAAGAACTGTTGGCTGTTGTACTTACGTTGCCTCAGTTATTTACTATTTAGCATGTGGACATAAGAATGAAAAAATTCCGATGCCAGGATTAAAACTTAATTCGCTTTTGATACCAATTTGTCTAAATAGTAAAGTTTATGACGTAGATCAACTACTTAATGAAGAAAAAAGTGATAATTCAGATATTGACAATGAAAATAATGAAAAGTCTAAAATTACTAGCGAGAGTGATGAAAATGAACAGGGTGAATTTGATAGTTTGACCAAGAGATCACTATCGTTTTATTCTGATGATAAAAATAAAAGGCAAAATAAATCAAAAAAATAAATTTTTACTAAGTAACAATAAACTAAATATTACTTTGTTTTTTTTTCTATTATTAATTTACTAAAACATTAATAACCACAAAATTTTCTCGAAAAATTAAAAATTCGTTTAAAAAAATTATGAAGCCCCAACGCTCGAGCTTAGATATTTCAACTATTGAACTCTAAATGTTTGATTACCTAGTACTCAAAAAATCTAAACTCGATCATGGGGGGGGGGGGGTGATCATTAGGCTATTTTCTAAATAAAGCGTGCATCCTCCTTTCTTTTAATGGTAATTTAATTAAAAAAATAGAGAAGAATCATTATAAAAATTTATCTCAATTGATGATTAAAATTTTAATAATAATTTGTTCGAAGACTAACACACAGATATATTTAAATGATTATCAAATTTAGAAGAAATGTCTTTTGGTGGTAATAAAATTAAAAAAATAGAGAAGAATCATTTAAAAAATTTATCACAATTGACTTTAATAAATTTTAATAATAATTTGATAGAAGAATTACCCAGAGAAACTTAATAGCGTGAAAAATTAGTGAAAAAAACGTCAGATTTGTTTAAAAGGTTGTATACTAAAGGTAATAAATAGAAAAAAGCTTTTTTTGAAGGTGACAAGCGTTTTTTAATTAAAGTTTACCGAAAACTACCAGGACATCTGTTATCAACTATATTGAAGGATTGAAAATTAATTCTCTTTAAATAACCGATTTCTTAATTAAACAAAGTTACCGAAAATTTTCACATCCTGCACTTAGAAAATGCAATTTCTTCTACGATAATTAATTAAGCATTCTTCCTTAATTTTATTTATATTGCTTAGTTCATATATAATTACTTCCTAAAAAATTTTTTAGGAAGTAATTATATAAATAAAAATTTATTAATTTGAAAAATTTTTACTTTAATTTTTTTATATTATTATTTTTGTTCAAATTTTTTTCATTATGTAATAAAAAATCCTTAGCTCGGTAAAAATAGTATATTGAAATATTTTATTTTGATTTAAACCCCATTAATTAGACAAGCAGATCATTTTTTAATAAAAACTTCACTTTAAAAAAAAAAATTATGTATAAGATTCATATAAAATTTTCGAAAATTTCACGTAAAAATCAATTTCAACGTTTATTTACGTTTTTTTTACGTTAGACATTATCACTGGGTAACCTTAGACGTAAGTGACAGTATATTGAATTTCCAACAAATGTTTGTTGATGCTAATAAAATATAAAAATGGAGAAGAATCATTTTAAAAATTTATCACAATTGACCTTAAAAAATTTTAATAAAAATTTGATAGAAGAACTACCCTCAGATGCATTTAACAGTTTATCGAATTTTCAACAAATATCTTTTGATGGTAATAAAAACAAAAAAATAGAGAAGAACGTTTTAAATAATAATTAGATCGAAGACTTACCCTTAGACGTAAGTGACAGTATATTGAATTTCCAACAAATATTTTTTGATGGTAATAAAATATAAAAATCGAGAAGAATCATTTTAATAATAATTTGATAGAAGACTCAACCACAGATGTATTTGACAGTTTATCGAATTTTATAAATATGTCTTTTGATGGTAATAAATTAAAAAAATAGAGAAGAATCATTTAAAAAATTTATCGCAATTGGAAAATTTATTCTTTAATAATAATATGATCGAAAACTTATCCACAGATGCATTTGACAGTTTATCGAATTTCCAACAAATGTCTTTTGATGGTAATAAAATTAAAAAAATCGAGAAATATCATTTTAAAAATTTACCAAAATTGAGAGAAATATATTTTAATGATAATTTAATAGAAGACTTACAAATTGATGTTTTTAAAAGCTTATCTGATTTAGAAAGAATGAGTTTTATTGAAAATAAAATTAAAATAATAACGAAAGATCATTTAAAATTTTTATCGGAATTGAAGGAAATATATTTCGATTATAATTTAATCGAAGCATTACCTACAGATGTATTTGAAAGTTTATCAAATTTAGAAATAATGTCTTTTAATGGAAATAGAATAGAAAATTTAGAAAAAGAACATTTTAAATTTTATCACAATTGACGTTAATAAATTTTTAAAATAAATTGATAGATGACTTACACACAGATGTATTAAAAAGATTATCAAATATAGAGAAATGGCAAGTTTTTTTTTCTTTTTCACATTTTTAGAAATAATTGCGTTATTAGCTTCAAATTTTAACATGCTAAAGTATTGAGTTTAAATTTAACAACGTAATTTCAAAATTTCAAAAAAGTTATATTGTAATAGAAAAGGTCTTTTGATAGAAATAGAATAAAAAAAAAAAGAGAAGAATCTTTCCAAAAAATTATCACAATTGACGTAAATAAATTTTAATAATTATTTCTTAGAAAACATTACCGGCTGATGTATTTGTAAGATTATCGAGTTTTGAAAAAATGTCTTTTGATGGTAATAGAATTAAGCAAATAGTGAAGAATCATTTTAAAAATTTATCGGAATTCAAAATTATATCCTTTTATAATAATTAGATCGAAAAATTACCCTCATACGTATTTGACAGTTTATCGAATTTACAACAAATGTTTTTTGATTGTAATAAAATTAAATAAATCGAGAATAATCATTTTAAAAATAATTTGATCGAAGACTTCACCACAGATGTATCTGACAGTTTATCGAATTTGCAACAAATTTCTTTTGATAGATATAAAATTAAAAAAATCGATACATTTATGGTTTTGAGTTTGTTACGATTTCGGTCAGCAAAGATTTCATCATAATTTGAGTCAATAGTGTCTCTAATAATAAATTGTGGATATATTTTGTGTTAGTAGCTAATTTTATTTTTTTGTAGCTAATTTTTATTTAGAAAAATAGATAAAAAAAAAATAAAAAGTAGATAATTATTTTATTTAAGTAGCTAATTATAAATAAAAAAATAAAAAAATAGACACAGCAAAAACTTGATCTGGGTCTTCCGGAATCTGGCTAATTGAGTTAGCCCAGTTTATTAGATCATTTAATGTCATTTTTGTACCATCATCCTCTTTTACGCGTTGAATCAAATTTGATATTTGTGTTTGAGACAATTCGATGAAACCTTCATGCAAATGTTGACGCAACCATCTTGATATGTGTTTAGGACCTTTGTTTTCAATCTGATACAAATAAACAACTTTGTCCCTTGTAATTTGAGGTATAACATTTGAAGGTTTGTTATGATTGTGAAGAGTGTCTTGTATCATTAAGGTTACTTTAGTATCAGTACGATGCTTAACAATACATAGACGCTTGTTGCAGTTTGTACACTTAAAAAAAATTTTTTCACCATTTTTAGTTTTACGCTCCTCTTTTCGACCCCAAGTACTGTCGTCAATTTTTCCACTTTGTAAGTCTTGAACACATTTTTGATACGATAAATATACCGCAAAATCTTCATAACTCAAATTTTTGCCTCTTTTTTTATGAATAACTGCTTCTTCAATCAAACTTGCATCGTTATCTGTGTCATCAATATTTGAATGAGCTTGATGTAAAGCTAAGATAGAAGTTGAGCTAGATGTTTCTTCCGACATAATGCAATTTTTTATGATATGTTGTGTAAAAGTTTGAAAAAGTTTGAAAAAGACTGAGTTTTTATTTTATTCTAAAACTGGTCATTAATTAGTTGGATTTCTTTAAGAGGTGCCAATTTGTAAAAATTCATATGTCAATTACATCAAAGAATAATTAAGAACTCAAAAAAAAATGTCAATATGTTATGAGGTGTTAATTTTTTTTTTAGCTACTTTACGAATTATCTATTAATTTAATTATCTATTAGTAAATTTATTTATCTACTAAAAAAATATTTTAGCTACTATAATAATTATCTACTAAAAAATATTTTTATTTAGCTACTTTAAAAATAAATTAGCTACTAACGAAAAACATATCCATCAATCATGAGAAAAATTATAACATGTACATTAAAACTTCTTATCTTTCTAATTTTAAATCCGAATCTTTAAAAATTGGCAAAAAAAAACACATTTGTAACAATTTAATTAAATCGATTCCTAATATTTTTTTTTATTTTAATAAAATATTTTAAGTTTTCTTTTTGAATTTTATTCAAATTTAAATAAAATTACGCTTTTTTTAAGAATAAAAAGAAATTTTTGAATTCAATTCAATCAACTATCTAGAATAAAGATGAAGAGCTTTTCTTCCTCTGCAAAATGCTACAGAGAACACTATATTTAATGCAAAATGTGATAAACTAATTGAAATTAAAAACTACGATATCATAATTGATCGGTTTTCCTACTATATATCGAGAAAATTTATATTTAGAACTAAAGAACAGATTTTAGAACTAAAGAAAATATTTAATACGAAGGATCGAAGATCCATAGCAAAGAAAGTTTTTGAAATACTAAAATTCTAACAAAACTATTTTTATTGACTTTATCTTTTTTTTACTTTTGTATCAATTTTCTCATTTACTTTTATATTAATTTACTGTTTTATTCTTAATTTTGCGGTGTTGCACGCTTTATTTAACAGTGTGCTGGCATTGGCCGATCAACGGCCTTAAAATAATCTTTAAATAAAAAAAAAAATATCGAGAAAATATTACCTCCATGTTGAATTAGTTTATGTTTTTTTAACACGATTTTTTTTGACATCCGATTTTTACATGCTCGCCCAAGTGATAAAATACAAAAAAAACAAATAAAAGATGAGTATAAAAAAAACGAAATCAAATTATTTAAATTCTATATTATTTACATTTATCGAACAATAAAATTCACTTTTCGTATCAAACTTTTTAGGTTTTTATTTTAATAAATTTTTTTTACAAAATTGACCGAAAATGTTTAAATTTTTTAAATACTATCAAGTAATACCAATCCAATTAAATTTCCACCCCCTAGACCTCTTTGAACAAAAAAATATCGAATTTACCCCATTTTACTATAGAAATTCAAAAAAAACCAATTAACGGTTCAACCCCAAAGTAAATTTTTTTTTAAATATGTATTTTTTTTTAATAAATAGAGAACGGTTATCTCTTTGAAAAAAACTGAATGAAAAAATGAAATCAGGGTCAAAAATTACTTGCTGAGACAAAGGGTCATTGTTTAAAAAAAAATTTTTTTTAAGAAGTTTTTTTTCGCAAGCGGTATCTTTTTATTTATGGGGTTGTTTTACAATCAATTTAAAAAAAATATAATATATTTGATTATTGCCTTACTAGACATTCTTTTTCTTTTGCTGGTCTTCTAGCTTTTGCTTTTGGAGAGAAATAATAATTCTTCTTCAGCCCTATATATCGAAGCAGAATCTTCAGATGAGTCAGTATCATAAGTTTTAGACAGTGCCCAGTCATCATTGATATTACCTGGTGCATATTCAAATCATGAAATCATCCCAAGAGCTAGATCAACCAAGTACTAGTGATTCAACTACCAAAAAGACCTCCAAAAATAAATAAGAGATAAATCAATTCATCTAGCATGACATAAAATTTTTTTGTTTTTGATATTTTTATGCTTTTGTAGTACGAATTATTTCCTTAATTAGTTTGTCATCGGTTTTGTGGTAGGGCAGAGTGGATAAATTTTGAAATATTTAAGTTTCAAAATAGATATGAATTTTAGAAATTAGAAAAAAAAATCTGTGACATTAAAAATTTTTACTATTATATCATTATCAGTTAATCATTTGTTTAAATTGATTTTTAGGACATCCATTTTTGGTAACCCGTTAAAAATGAAAAAAATCATTAAAAAAAAGTCAAACAAAAAATCGAACGAAAATGAAAAAACTTAAAGAATTTTTAATGGGGACTAAATTTAATTCTGTAAATCTCAAGACCTATATCCAGTAGCATAATAAAAATTCTAAAATGCATAAACAATAAAAAATTTGCATTTCAGATTTCAGTGTTTGCAGATGTTGAAAGCTGAACGTGACTATTTTTTCTTTTTAAAGGAAAAAAAATTGATTTTTTTAGCTTTTATTGTATTTTTTTATCCTCAAATTCAAAATTCTTTAAATTTTGTTTAAAAAAATTTGCAACTTTTAGATTTGTAATAAGAGCTCAATATTTTTTGGCTCACCATTCTTTAGTACAAAAGACCAAGAATAAAAGTAAAATAACTATTGCAAATAAAATTTTGCAGAATACAAAATTTTCAATATTTTGTATTTGAGATCACATGGCTAGATATATATTATTTGAAAAAAAATTCAAAAATACTTGAAAATATTTTGAATTGAAAATGTCCAAATCCGATCAAAATTACGATGAGATAAATCAAATTTTTAAGCAGATCTCAATGCGAACTTTGCACATGAAAACAAATAATGTCAAATTATTGAACAAAATAGGCTCTGAAATGAACATTCTTCTCGAAAAAGTCCAGGAAATAGTGCGATTTTGCATCAGTGACAGAAATGGTAAAAAATTTTTGTGCCAATATCTTGAAAAAAATAACATTTAGCCTAAGACTTTGTAAAAGAGATAGAGCTTATTCAATTTGACTTTGTACAGCTAGGAAAAAAGATTGACAAGCAGTTTTCAATGCACAGGTAACATTCAAATAAAATACCAAGAGTTTATTTAAATTTTTTTTTTCAGCCAGTCTGATCAAACAGAAAATCAAATTCCAAAAAATAAAAGTGTCATCCAAACTATACTCGATTCAGATAGCAGTGACAATGAGTCTCCAAAGCAATTACCCATTTCTTCTGAACATAATCTCATGATACCTGACACTTGCATGCCTCAATATGAAATGGAAAAGACCAAAAAACCATCGAAACAATTTATTATTAGAGACACTATTGACTCAAATTATGATGAAATTTTTGCTGACCGAAATCGTAACAAACTCCAAACCATAAATGAAAATACCATCATAAATGAGAGTTTTGAAAAAGAAATTGGTTCAGGAAAAAATTCCGACGAAACATGCTTGGAAGAGGCCATTTTGGACATGGTACAAGATAAAAAAAAGCTAATTTCTGATTCAACCAAGATTCATTTGCTCAAAGCATCTCAGAGTACTCCTTTGGCAATTAAAAAAAAACTGCAGGAACATGGTCTTTTGGACTTGACTAATTCTCCATATGAAACACCGAGAAAAAATTCTAATTTAAGTACTCCAGTAAAATATGTTCAAAGTAAGTTTACTCTAGAATCTCCTAGAGATTCGAATACTCCGGCAAAATTTGTGCTCTCAACTCCAACAAAATCCCCGTCCATTTTTGTCAAGAAACCCAATTTCCAGACTTCTAGTGGAAATGAGGAAAAGTCGTTCAATGTCAATCAAAACGATAGTTTTGACTTTTCATTCGAGTTTCGCGAACAAGCAAAAAATAAGAGTTCGAATAGTTCCAAGTGCAGCAATGCTAGGAATAGTTCTGGTAGCACATCAATTTTTAGCAGTAATTCAGCAAAGTCGCCCAAAGTTAAGAACAGTCACAATAATCGAAACAAGCGATTCAAGCAGTTGGCATCAGATTCAAACGAGTCGTCAAAATCAGGTGAAAATAAAATCATCAGCTATTTTGCCAGGAAAAGCAGTGAACAAAATATCAAAGACAACTTGGTCAATTCGACAGATTTGGATGAGACTTGTTTACCTAATGATGATTTTTTAAATAACATCAAATCAGAACCCATCTCAGTAAGTAAGCCTGATGTTCTTAGAATAAAAAAAATTGTTTATGTATTTGACTCCTGTTATGTAATTAAATCTATTTAAAAGCTAAAAATTAAATTGGGCTTTCTGATTTTATTTTGTGTATTTAAAATTAACAAATTTATTCCGAAAATTCTATTTAATTTTCTATTTAATTTTTTACATCGTACAAAAAATTAGTTAAAATATTTATAAATGTATAGGTTATGAATCAATTCATAGAAAATTAATAAAATCAAACAAATCTCAGAAAATAAATTTTTTGGTAGAAAAATATTTCACAGAAATATACTCATAGAATTTTTTTTCATAGAAATGGCAAGTTTTTTTTTCTATTTAACTTTTTTGAAATTTTGAAATTACGTTGTTTAATTTAAACTCAATGCTTAAGCATGTTAAAATTTGAAATTTAATTACGCAATTATTTCTAAAAATGTAAAATAGAAAAAAAAACTTGCCAAATCGTGTTTCAAACTTGAATAAAATTAAATTTAAATTGTTTTTTAGAGCAATTTTTAAATGAATTACTTTTATTTACTCTTAAAATAAATTTTTTTCAATTAAAATTTTCGTTTTTTGTAGATTAAAGGAAACTTTTTTTTTCTTTTTCTTTATATTTTTTTCAATTTATTGTCTACGAAAAACTACGTGAGATTATTATTCTGGAAAAAAATGATAAATTCTTATGAATTATTTTTCTATATTTCTATAAATTGATTTCACCATTTTTTAATCAGCAAAAAAATATAAAATGTTAATCTAAGGTTTTGTACTTAAGAATTTAACTTTGGAATTTGAATTCAAAAACAAAAGCATAGTACAAAAAAATAAAAATTTGAATTTTTTAGAAAATCTATCAATTAGTTCAAAGTTGGTATCATCAAATTAAGATTCTGAAAAAACGCCGGATTTTTTTTTATTTATCTTTTATTAATTATTCATTCTTATGCTGGTGTGCAAACTTGCAGAATTTTGCAGTAAAAAATTTTAGATTTTCAGCTCTTATTTGCAGAAAAAATTTTAAGCTAAAAAGTATAAAGTTAAAATGGCTATTTCAATTTAATTCTTTGCACTGATTTTTGTCCATTCATTTAAATGGTATTTTTTATTTATTTACGCGATTTTTATATCTATTTCTTATTTTTAAATTAGTGTTAATTTATTTCATAGATTGGGCTCTAGTTTTTAATTATAAGCTCATGGACATAAATTCCATTTATCTAAAATTACAATTAAAATTTATTTTGATCACAAATTATTATTAACTAAAATATCTACAAAATATCTTCAATAATCGTGAAATTAAAAAATAACTCATATTAAGTTATAAAATTTAATTTTTAATCAAAAATTTTTTTTGACCATAATTATTTAAAAATTAGGTCGTTAAAAATTTGCTTTTAATATTTAAGTAAATACTTAACTTAGGTCTAAGATTTGAGTATTTTTTCTTTTTTTGAAAACATTTTGTAATCAATAATAATTTATCAAAATGAATTGAAAAATCAAATTAAATGATCATATTTTTTGATAAGTTGTTGTTCAAAAGATTTTTTAGTGAGCAGCCGATTTTTAAGTTAATTTTTAAATCCTAAAAATTAAAATAAAAAAACTTGGTAATTAATAATCATTAAAATATGATTCTAAATCAAATTTAAAATTAAATTCTTTCAAAATTTTATATTATTATTGATTCTAACTTCAATTTATCAGTTTAACTCTGTTCAATCTAAACTCAAAAAAAAATTTATTTTAATTAAATCTTTTCCTGATATGAATCTTAAATCATTAGTATTTTTTTTCGAACAAAAAATTCTTAATACATTTAAATTTTGATTTTATTTATTTAATTGATAAAAAATGATTTAAAAATATATTTAAGAGTCAACTCATCTACTGATCTTAACATGATTAATTATATTTTTAAATTAAGCATAGTCAAAAATCCAATTCGAACGGAATTTCGGATTCATTTGTAAGCATTTTTAGCAATAGAGAGCCTAAGCAATCGAATAAGGTAGGTTTTAAATCATTCATTTTAAGAAAAATGGGATTCATAAAAGGACAATATGTAAATGATTATACAATTAAAAAATCTTTTATGATTTCGAAACTTTTTTAAGAAACAAAAAAACGAAAAAGAGCAAAGAAGTTATTTAGAAAATGAAGCAAAATATGAACAATCGAATGCTCACACAAGAAACTTAGCTGAAGATTATTTCAGTGATTTTGATAAGTTAATTTTTGATAAATTGAGAAAAATGTTTTTTTTAGATTTTATTTAATTTAGAGTTCCAAAGAAAAAGGATAATGGTTCGAATACTAAGTGTGTGGAAGTTGTTCGAAAGCATGATGACAGAAAAAAATTGCCAACATGGATTTGCAAAGAATGTGAAACTGTAATTTTACGATATTTTAAAAAAAATTTTTTAAATTATTTATCAAGTATTGGAACACGGTCCCAGAAGAATTAAGACCCAAACGAATGGAAAATTCATGTCGCCACAGAGCAAAGTACCAGCCACCTCCGACACCAGAACATTATTGGTCGATTGCGTTTCCAAACACTCAGGAATGCATTGAAAGGGGCTATGGAGGAATAGTCGCCAAAAACGACACAGAAGATGATATAAGCAAGCGATCAAGAAGAAAGCGACCATTGAAGCTAATTGAAAATATAGATAAAAATTCAGAGGACGAAATCAAAGACTTGGATTTCGGTGATTAATCTAGATAAATGCTCAAATAGAATCTAATTGAAATTGTAAAATAAATGTAATTTTTTTGAGATTTATCATACCTCAATTAGTGAAGTAATCTATTAAAAATTTTCATTCTGATGTAAATGAAATAAATATTTCTTTTTTTCCGATGACTAAATCTTTTTTATATTTTTTTTTAAAGAAATTATTAGATTAGTCTTGAAAATTTTATCAGATCTAAAATAAATGATTTATTTGGAAAATAGCTTTTTTTTCGGTGTTGATTAATAAAATTTAAAAAATCTGACAAAAATATTGATTATATTTTAATATCATTTCATTATAATTTAGCTATTTGACATATTTTTCAATATTAAAGATTTTCACTATTATTGAAATTGAAAGAATTCTTTAAATTACATAAATTTCTGGTTACTTTGAGTGGCATCAGATTCACATTAAAGTCGATCTAATTTTGTGATGTAAATGTGATGCATGAACGACGAGAAATTCTAAACCTCTTGATATTTTAAGTCAATCTAAAGTTCTTCTAATGAACTTCAATTTCAACAAAAAAAACAATGAAAATTTGGAAAGAAGTCAACGAAGAAATTGTTTAAAATTTTGATAAATAAGCTTTATTAAAATTTTTTACAAAAGTTTTTCTTTTCAAAATAAAATAAATTTTGATTAAAGCCTAACCAAAAGTGCATTTAACTGGTAATGAGCATTGTTAATAAATAAATTGATAAAAATAAACAGTTTATAATTGCCAAAAATTAATTTGGTCGTTACAAAAATTCAAATTAGTTTTTGTAAGTTAGCCAAAAAATTAATGACTACATAATAATATGAAAACACGAAACATGAAATATAAAAAAAACTATTTTTTTTTACATGTATTTTTATCTGTATTTAATCTTTTTTTTTTGTATATTTAAGTCTTTTTCTTTTCTATTTCTTTAATTTTTCAAGTTTAAAATTTTTACATCTACTTCTCCTAATAGGAGGTTAATTCAATTTAAATAAATAAATAAAACAATGGTTTTGGTAAAGGAATGAGCACCCTTGATAATTTTCTCGGGTTATCCTTTGAGGTTAAAGATAGATTAAATCGCGGAATTCATTCGTTTCATCATCTTAATTATCCCAAATTCATCATTCCAAAATCGTATGGTTATTAAAAATATTTTGCTTTCAAAACTCGACCAGCGTTCATGACCATTAAAAGGGTAATACTTAAATAAAATTTTACAAGGTTTGAAAAGTTTGAAGTTTTAAAATAGAAAAAAGAAAATAATGAGCTTATTAAAAATTAGTTTTCGATGTAAATTTGATCTAATGATATTTTTAATACAGTCAAACCTCGTTATAACGAACTACTAGGGCGGAAAATTCGGTATTCGTTATATCGAATTTCGTTATATCGAAATTCCCATATAAAATGATAGGGACAAAAAAAATTTTAAACCAAATTTTATTGATTAAAAAAATTAAAATAAAAATGCGAAAAAAACAAAAAGTTAATTTTTTTGAAAAAAATCGGTAATAGATGGTTGTTTGGTAAAGCTACTTTCAATTATAAAATTTTCAATATTAAATAATAAATTAATTACATTAGAATTATCATCTTTTTTGGTTAAAAAAAAATGTTTAAGTTCATTTAATCGATCGATTGCTTCTTTTGAGTTAGTTACTTGTTTATTTGCATCTTGTTGCTCTTCAATTTCTGTATCACTGTCTTGCTCTACTGGATTGTTTGTTGCTATTGAATCGACGATTTCTGCCTCTTTTCCAGCTTTGAAGTGGCTATTTTTTGCTCAATATGTTTTTTTATAATTTCTATCTTGACTTCAAGAGAGATACATTTTCTCTTTTTGCAAACTTGCTTTTCATTCATTTTTGTCAATTAGAATTTTTAGATAAACAATAATAAGTAATTGTCAAGTATTTATTTACTATTTTATATTATCAAGGTGTTAATTAACGGATTCAGTATAATTTTTCCCTTTTAACATTTTTCCTCTTAAACTTTTTCCTTTTAAACTTTTTCCCTCTGTAATTTTTTCCTTGTTAATTTTTTTCCCTTTACAAAATCTAACACAATATTAGCCAATTAAAAAAAAGGATAAATGAACTGATTTGCTATGACTCTCTAAATGAATTTAATCCAAATATAACTTTTTTAAAAAATGGAAGCAGCTGAATACTTCAACAAGAATGATTGTGGATTGTTCGCGATGGATTACGCTCAAATGTTGGCAAATGATACGGATCCGTTTAATATTAGATTTGATCAAAAACTTATGTGCTTTACTTATATTAGTTTATTAACTTTAGTAGTTTGTTTAACTTGTATGGTGAAAATTTATCTGAAAAAAAAAGAACTTAACACTTCCACTTACCATTAAACGGTAATTTTTTTTAATTGTTTCTTCTTATTTCTCTATTACTTACCTTTAATTTTAATATTGTTATAATTATAATCATAACCATTCGTTTGAACTGGAATATTTTTGACGTAACATTTTTATAATAAAGATAATCGTCAACAAACAACATTGGTTTTTCGTGGTTGGTGTTGATAATTTTGATGGTTTTAAATTCCATTTTAAGTTTTTTTTAAATTTCAAATACTATACTTGCAAGTAAGTATTCAATTTCAAATTTATAGATTCATCCATCGTTTAATTGAGTATTTAATTTTTAGAATATAGGTCTTAATCTGAGTTGTAGTATTAATTAAATTTGTATTGCAAGTTAAGCGTAATAAGATTAATATAAAATTGCAATTATTGCAATAGTGAAAAAAAGCAA
Organism: Brachionus asplanchnoidis; assembly: GCA_025491095.1. Classification (NCBI taxonomy): domain Eukaryota; kingdom Metazoa; phylum Rotifera; class Eurotatoria; order Ploima; family Brachionidae; genus Brachionus; species Brachionus asplanchnoidis. The sequence goes on from JAILYF010000006.1 coordinate 4,730,283, forward strand.
CTACAGTAGAAATTCGATTATATGTAATGAAAAACTTTTTGGTCTTATATATAATCGAATTTTACATATAATCGAATAGACCTGTAGACACAAATTTTGTCTGATGAAAAAGTTTTGGACAATTAAAAAAGAGGGTTTTTACATAAGATTTTATTTAAAAAAAAAAAGTTTGAAATAGAATAAAAAAGTATAAAAGTAAAAATTTCTAAAAATTTAGGCTACGTTTTACAATGGAAATTGAAGAAATATTTTGAGGGTTGCTTGTTTGAGGACCAGAAGTCTTAGCGGGTGACTTAGGTTTAAAAAATCGACTAAGCGAACTTTGTTTTACACTTAGTTCTTTGTTTTTTAAAGCAAATTTTTTAAAGAAGTAAATGGTGTTGTATCAATATCATGATCTAAGCAAAAATTGATCAAATCATCACAAGCCATTGATGCAGTCGTATTTTAGAAGGTGGGGTAGAACACTCGTCTTCAGTTCTAGCATTTTTTCGAGATTTAGTTTGGTACATTTTTTATCAAAATTTTAAGAGGATATATATTTAAGTTTTTCATTTTATTTATACCAGAAGATACAAAAGACGTTCTTTTTTGTTCCAGGAAATAAGAAAAACAAGAAAAACCAGGTGTCAAAAAATAAGAAAGTATAATCATTATCATTGTATAGTAGCGAAATTAGTATAAAGAGTGGTTTTATCTATCAATTAAGGAAAATTAGCACTTTCCAAGAATTAGATCGTGAACTAATGCTTGGACAAATTTAAAAATTTCTAGAAACATAAGACAAGAAGAGTGTCAGTGGCGATTTTTGAAATTTTATATAATCGAATTTACATATAACCGAATTACATATAATCGAATTTCTACTGTAATTAGTATTAAAATTAATTCTTTTCACGCTGCATTTATAATTATTTCACGTCTTAATTTAATAAAGTACCGCAAAAAAATTATGTATGGGAGGAGTTATTAAATAGTGAAAAAATAGTGAAAAAAAGCGATGTTGCCAAAAATTTTAAGAGGGAAAAATGAAAGAGAGAAATAGTTACGATGACCAATTAACGGATGTCATTTTTTTAAATTCGTTATATAGAGGTTTTTTTCTTAAGAAAAGTATTACTCGTTTTTATTTATTAGTTCGTTATATCGGGATTTCGTTATAAAGAGGTTCGTTGTATCAAAGAAAATTAGCAATCTTTTTCCTTAATAAAAAATCGGTTCCTGGATTCTTATTCGTAATATGGTGGATTTCGTTATATGGGGGTTCGTTATACGGAGGATCGACTGTATTTAGTTTACTATTTCAATCAAAACAAATCTTCATTCTGTTTATAATTTTAGATTTAAACAAGTTTAAAAAAAAAAGTGAAAAATTTATAAATTTTTACTTATAAAGAATAGAGTTAATTTTCATGGAACTCAAAAAACTTTTTGTTTCCTTTTAATGTACAGTGAAAATCGGATAAAAAATATTCGAATTTGCACAAGAAAAAATTTCTTATATTAGACAATTTTTAAAAAATGAAAAATGAGTTTTTATACAAAAATATTTATTCAAAAACAAAATTATCCTTAAATTTTAATCTTAATTAAATTTAAATTTGTAAGAAATCATTATTTTTTTCGTTAATAAATAGAAAAATTTTTTCATCAGCTTTTATTTTTTTTGTTTTTTTTTAAGAAACTGTTGAAGGATGAATAGAGAAAAGTTTTGAGAAACTGTTTTGTTATCTAGACCTTGATCTAAACAATTAAGAATTTGAATCATTTTTTCTTAACTAAAAGCAGTTTTCTCTCTAATAATTTGTTTTATCATTTTTATCTGCCTTTTTTATTATTTGTCATTTTTTTTAAAGTACTAATTTATAATAAAGACAAATAGTTCAACTTTTTTAAACAACAAAAACATTTTTTAAATGAAAAAAAAATTTATTTGTTTGTAAAACCAATTTATTTTCACTGTAATTATTTAAAAAAAATAAAACAAATTTTTTAAAATAATCTAAAACAAAAGCTTTAAATTTAATTTTATTCTGAACAAATTTAAATTGATTTCGTATCTAACCCCTTGTTTTTGATGACAATGCTGATATCTTCAAATTCTGAGAACGAACATTGGAATAGACTTAAGTCCTATCTAGCTAAAAATTTTTTTTTTCCAATTCAATAATTGTAAAGTCTTCGACAAATTTGAACATCAGGATATAATCTGCTTTATAACAGCCATATTAAATTGCTAATCCATAATAAAACATTAATATCTAAGATCCTATCACTTTTTGATACCTTCATTTAGTTTTGTAAATTTTATTTTTATTGAAAATTCATGTTCATTTTTGCTGTTGTTGTAAAACTTAATTTCAATAAAGATATATCAATGTCAAAACTTAGATAATCTCTTTCCAAATTTTAATATTTTTTGATTGAATTTAGTTGATTGTTAAATGTACCATTTCAAATAACTAAATTGCGAATAAATCAAATAAACATACTAATTGTCAGTAATCCCACCTATATCATGTTAATATCACAACATTTAACAAAAACATCATTTAAAAAACTAAATAATTAAATGTTAGAACACGTTCCGGAGGTTCTTTTTAGTTAATGATTAACTAAAAAATTCTAATAAATAATTGTTAAAAAAGCAATCGAGTAAATTTTGAAAATAAATCAAAACTAATTAAATTTTTTTAAATCATTTTCAACAATGAAATCGTTTAAAAATTTTAAAAATAAGGACAAATTCTTGCTTGAGTTTTTCATGAATAAAAATAAGAACTGTTGATATTAATAAAGCATCGTAAACTAGAAAATAATAAAGATATTTAAGAATATTTACTAAATTATCTAATTTAAAAACTAAGATGATAAAATTAAACAAAAGAGCAAGAGTACTAAAATCACAAAACAACGAGAATAAAAAAAATTTGAAAATAGTCCAAAATTTTCGATTATTTTGCTTTTTGGAAACTGAAGAGCATTTATTTTTAAGAAAAATTCGGTTAATCAGTACCAACTGACAAAATAAATAAACTAATAATGTAGAAGATGCGGGTATAGTCAAAAATATGCATGACAATATAAAGTTTATTCCATAAAAATTAAAGGCTTCATTACATGGACTTATTTTCAGATTTTTTATTAAGTTTAAATTTTGAGATGAAACTACAACGAAAATATAAATTGAAAAAGTGGTAAAAGTGATAGCTATTAAATAAGTTTTCATAATTTGAAAAGTGTTTGTTTGTTTATTTAGCCATATATAGAATCTAGACCTACTCAATAAAGACAAATGGAATATTGAATAGTAGAATAAAGTTAAATAAAAAATTGAATAAAAGCTATCTAATATAAATATTACTGAGCAAAAATATTTATTAAAATATAAATCTGGTTCTAGTTGACCAAAACTTTTTATAAAAGTATTTATTTTAAAACCTAGAAGCGCAAAACATAAGCTATTCAGGAGACCGAATTCAACTTTGATTAATTTTTTTTTTGCTCTCATTATTAGAAATATAACCATAAATTCAGTTAAAAACGAAAGTCCAAAAATTAATGTTGAATACTTAAAACCGAAATTAAATATTGTCGAAGAAGTAGAATTAAGATAATTTGTTGAATTGTTCATCTTATTTAAAAATTTAAAAACTAAAATTTTAAAAATTCTAGTGACACTATTTCACATATTTAAACTGTTTTATTTGCAATTAGCTCATAAATTTCCTGAAAAATAATTTATCACGAAAACGGAAGAGAGAAAATTCTAACATCAGTTTTTTCTGTAAATTTTTGATTATATTTAGTTTTAAAACATTTTAAAATGCTTTTAAAAACATATATTGAAAAAAATATTAAAAAATTTAATTTACCATAATGGCATGTAAAGTAACCGAGAAACTTGTGACATTCGAAATTAAAATTCCATTCTAGGCTCCTAAATTTAAATTTCAATTTTATATTCAAATTTCATTTTCATTTGAAATTTTTTTTATAAATTAACAAAATAAATTAAGAGAGGTTAAAATACTCAACAAATATGATTCACGCATAAAAAGAAAGCTTTTTATTTAGAATCTTGAATAATCCTTAAAATGAATTAATTGAAATATTAAAATCATATAAATTAATTTTTCAAATCAATCAATTCCTCACCAAATTTTAATTTTTAAGTTCCATTATTCCAATTTTTCAATTTTATTGTTGTTTATTTAATGACAATAATGCTATTTCATTCTTTTTCAATTCGAATTTTTTTTTTAAATATGTTTATATTATTCAAATTTTGAATGCTTATAATTTAATTTAAAAATATAAAAATATTTATATTTTATTTTATTTATTCAAGAGCTTAAGTTTATTAAAATATGCATGGTATTAAAATATTATTTTTAATCAAATTTTAAAAAAAATATTGTTTATGTGAGAAATTTATTGTATAACCAGATATGTAAAATTCAAAAGAAATTTCAAATGTTTTAATTCTGAATAAAATTTTCAATACAAAAAAATTGAACAAAATTGTTTTATTTTAACTTAATTTCGAGTAATATAATCCTAAATTCAATTTAAGAATTGCTTTGATTAAAAATTTTGGTAATAAAAAGTTATATCTTATCATTTAAGGAAGGAATTTTATCTAATTTGATCTAAGTAATTTTAAAGATAAATGCAGTTTCTAGAAAAAAATTTTGCTTCTTAGTTTTTTTTAATCAATAAATAGATTAATTAACTGAGACATCTTATTTTAAAGACTAAATTAAAATTTTTTTTTGTAAGATCGGTTTACTATTATTTTCACAAAATCGCTAATTTTTAATAGGCCTGATCAGCTAATGTAGCTCAATCATTCAAAAAATTACATACCGAGAAGTCTCAGTTGACAGTATTTCCATTTAAAATTATGGAAAGTATTGTGCGAGAGAAAAAGATTAGTCAAAAGCAAATCAAGCATTGCAAGTTTATTGGAAACTCTTAATAATAACTATGTTATATCTTTTTTTTTGTTGAAAATTGAATGCTAATTTGATGCATATTTTTAGATAAAGTATTTGATAATGCTACTCAAAGAAATGGATCGAAAATCAGTGTTGAAATTTTTAAATGAGATACCTCATGGCTCAATGATTCGGTATTATTTGCTAATTATTGATATCTCATCTAATTTTTTGAATGTGCAAAAAGCTAAATGCCAGAAAGAAAAATCTTATAAAAATCTCAGATATGAAAGCTTTCTTAAGACTCCGGATGTAAGAGCCTATAAAGGATGCATGATTCTTTTTTAAGATAAAGAGCAACATTGATAAATTAGTAGGGTCCAAAATAATTCAGTCTCTGGGGCTCTAAAAAGTGTTAAGAATACTGTAGAATCTTTCTTCACTTTTTACATATCACTTTTTCAGAGTTGTTTAAAAGTCACAGTCAAGTCTAGTCCAAGTCCAGGCTTTGAATTTTGAATACTGAAGAAGAAATTTATGCTAAAATTGCAAGAAAATTCTGTGAATGGCAGATTAAAAAAAAAAGTCTGGACTTGGACTTTTTTTTGGGACTTTTAGACAACTCTGCTTTTTTTATAAATCAGTTTGACGACCCTTGAATCTGATGGATTTGAATGGGCTAATAAAAATGGTAATAAGAAGAATTTATTTTTTGCAGGATTCTTGACACTTTAGTATGCTAGGAAAGAATAATTTTACTTTTCTATACTATTTTTTTATAAAAAAATAAAATTTGGACGAATCGACCCTGGCAGGTTGAAATCCAACTTTGTCTTTCCTTTCAGCCAAAAGTTTTCTTAATTATCACTTGTTTAGATTTTAAATTTGAAAATCGAATCCAAGTAAAAGTTTTTGGATTAGTAGTTGTTAATTTCTTTTCAATTCAATTTTAATTTATTCAAATTATCCAAGTCAATTACTTTGACGTTCAAGGGTCGATTTTTTTATCACTTCAGTCCAAAAAAATTTTTGATAAAATATGTTTTTAAGATAAAATTTAGATATAATTTAGAAAAAAAAACTACAGAAATAAAATTTGAATAAATTCTAAGTCTTTGTTCTAACAAAAATGGTCCAAAGAATCAACCAATTTAAAAAAAAAAGGTATATTTATTCCAAAAATTAAAAAAAAATTCACCCTTAAGCTTGTCATTAAGTTTAAAATATAAAATTCCAATTTTCATACAAACCTTTCAAACCTTCCAAAAAATATCTATTCAATTTTATAAATTATGGTATCATAAAATTTGAGACCGAAACAACATGAAACAAATATGTTTCATTAAATTAAAAAATTATTTAATTTGTAAGGAAATATAAAATATCAATTTTTTTGGATGCCTTTTTTTAAATCTGTTTTAATGGTAATTTACTTATTTTTTTAATTTAATTTATTTAAATTTTTAATTAACCAACCAGATGGATCAAAGTAAATATAAAAAATTAAAATTCAGTCTCTGTTACAAGTGACCCTTAATCCTTTAATGAATTAATTACATTCATGACATTTACATACAAGTATAAACTCTAATAATCCTGAATATGGTAGGTTCAGTTTTTGTTTAAATACTCAAATGCTTAGGTTGGATTATACAAAAAAATTTAAATATAAATAAATTGACATTAAATTTGATAAATAAAAAAAGTGTTTTTTTTTTCTTCAATGCAAGGCGAGATGGCTTCTTCGACTTTTTTTTTAACTTTTTTTTCGTTGTTTTTTTTTTGTTGAAATTTTTTTCAATTAAATCTTCAATCAAAAAAAAAATTTAAAAATTAATTAATTTTGAAACTAAATATTTTATTTTCATGAAAAAAAAGTAACAAGTAGAAGTTACAAAAAAAAAATCCGACCTTTAAGTTTAAAAGAGGACATTTCACCTTTTAAAACTGACCGACAAATAAATAATTTAAAATTCATACTTTTATTAAGAATCAAAATTTTTGTTGGAATATTTGAACGAAAATTCACAAGCCGAATTTCATACCTTTTATCAAATATTTAATTAAAAAATATACATATTTGTTAAACATATTTTTCCAGAATTTTCAAAAGACAATCTTGTTCGCTCTTGTCAAAATAAAATAATAATTTTTTGTATAAAAATGCAGACTTGCAATTTGAATTCGCCTAAATTTCAATTAAAATTTCACAAAAAAAAAAAATAAAACTCTACTCTGCTTAGAAAAAATAGCTCATACACAAACGCACACAAAATTTAGAAAAGTTTAATTTGAAAAAAAAATAATAATTAGACAGCTTCAAGTTTACCAAATTTATATCTTCCACTCGCAGACCACTTGCACACCAAGTCAACAACAATCGTTCGGCTTTGAACATGATTTTTTAATAAGCTCACGAGCAAATTTTCATCTTTTTCACCAATGACTATGAGTTCGAAGCTTGATTTTAATGTCATTTTGGCCAAGGCTGAAAAAAACAGCAGCCAAGCTCAAAAAGTAAGCAGACAAAAATATTAAAAAAAATTTTGATTTAATTTAAAATTTAAATTTTTGACCTTAAGTTATTGGAAGAGAAAAAAATACAGCAGAGAAAACTGCTGGATCAAAAAAAATCGCAGCCAAGCAAACAAGCAGCAATGGCTTATTTGGAAAAAAAGAAAGAAGAGGCCAAGAGACGAGCCGAACAAGAGGCCAAAGAACTTTTGGAAAAAAAAAGAAAAAAAGTTCTAGCCGAAAATCCAACTGTTCCAAAAAAAACCGAAAAAATAAAAAAACCCGAGTCATCTAAACCAGCAACAGTAAAAACCCAAGCGCCAAAGCCTTCTGTACAGACATCTAAGCAGCATTCTAAGTCATCGAGTACAAGCAAGAATGGCAAGCCATCAGATAAAAATGTAAATGTAAAAACAAATAATGCAGCAGTGCAAAAACCGGCACTCAGCTACCAAGATGTGCTTAAGCTGGCCGATCAAAATAAAGACAAGCCAAAGGCACCTGGTGCAGTCAAGCCTAAAGAAGTTTTGAGTAAAACAAACAAAACAAAAGGTGAAGAGCCTTCTTCGTCTGCTACTGCGTCATCTTCCTCTTCTTTGGCGTCCAAACTCACTCCCGAACAAATAGCCAAACTCAAGGAAAAACAAAAAAAGCCCAATGTGCTACCATCTAAGCCAGCACCCGTTAGAACTGACATTAATAACAATAAAAATAAAATTTTAGAGAAATCTGGCAGCAAAAGTTCTTTAATAGAGCAAAAAATTAGTAAGCCAAATCATCCGTCTTTGTCTGCATGGGACCGAATAATGTCAGATATGAAAAAAAATCCCTCTATTAAAAGTATGTAAAAGTTTAAAATTTTCAAAATTAGTTATTAATAATTATTTGTATTAATAAATTATGGGTTATTTTTTCATGGTCTAATAATTGAATTGGCATTAATATAATAATGTGCCATTAATTTTGATATTTGGAGTCAATAAGAGTGATTGCAAAATGCAAAACAAATCAAAGCAGAGCCACAATTCCTCCTGAAATTAAGATATCTGGCTCGAAAAAACTAATATTTTTGACCAGAGTTGTTTAAAGTCCCTAAAAAAAATTCCGCACTTGGAATTTTTTTTTTGAAAAAAAACAAAGTCCGGATTTGTACTTGATTTGAGACTTTTGTCTTTAAAACAACTCTGTTTTTGACCAAATTTTGCTTTCCAAACAACCTTTTGAACTTATTTAAAGAATTAAATTAAGTATTTTAGTGCCAATGTCCCAAGAGACTGATTAACTTTTAAATTTTTGTTCTTTTTTTTTCATAAATGTTAAAATTGCTTTAGATAAAGAAATTTGAAAAAAAATTTAGAAAAAGAATTTCGTATTTTTTATTCAAGAATTTACAATGCCTTAAATTTGTTTTTAATCATAGATTTTAGTCTTTTTTTATGGGAAAAATCATTTGATTAAAAAAAAAAAAATTTAATAGAATTAAAACAATATAAATTTTATTAGGATGAAAAAATTATTCTAATAAAATAAAAAAAAAAGGTCGAGTGAAATTAAGTCACTATAGTATTAAAAAAACTTTCATAGAATAAAAAACGTCCTATTATATGTATGAAAAACTCAACTTTAAAGAATTTAAAAATTGAAAATCTTTAACTTCCTCAGCTCACACTCGACTTCTTTTATCCGATTCAGCAATTTCATTATTAACTGAAAGACTGGCTTAAAATTGAACAAGACTAAATGGAGTATGAACAACTGGAGCTTCAGAAGCATCTACTTCAGGATATTTTCTTACTCTTTGAGTTTGGAATTCGAATTCGATTAAACTCATGCTTATGTACTTTTTTATAGGTAATAAATTCTTTGCATATAAACTTAAATTCTTAAGATAGATTTAGTAGATTTTTACAGGTGTCATTTTTGAAAACATTTTTAATGTTAAATATAAAGAGGGAAAACTTGAAATATATTATTTCATGATAAATAATTTAAAAAATTAAATTTTTCAAAATGCAAAATGAGTCAGAATTTCAAAAAAATTCTGAAAAAAATAAACTCAAAATAAACTCAGAGTAAATTAAATCTAAAGAAAAATTAGAGTATTTAGACACTTTCGCATTAAGCAGCATCGATTTTCTGCTAATGTAGAAAAAAAAAACTTGTTTGTCAATATTAAGATGTACTATATGAGGATAATTTATGTTTTGAATGACACTTTAGTTGATATTTAATCAATGTTTTGATTATATTAAGAAAATTATATTAAGCAAGTTTAAATAAATAAAATGATTTTGATTAAATTGTAAATTCCTAACTATATTTCGCAGAATGAATCAAATTTTCCAATATCTTTTTTTTGACAAACGATATTTTTTGCAAAATCTATACACTTCAGAAAGAAATTATTTAAAAAAAAGATATATCCATCTAATTTTTTTTTTGTTTTAATTTAAAATTTAAAACTTAAAACTATCTAAAATTTGGCAAAGTTTAATTTTAGATCAAACTTTTTATTTGCTCTATTGCTCAAAAATTTTAAATGCGCAATTTCATAGAATTGCAGTTTGCACAGTATTTTAACTTTTTAAAAATTTTCAAAATTTTCAAAATTAAATTAAAAAAAATTGCAAATATTTTTAATTGAATTAAAATTTTTGAGCAAAAAGAGAAAATTGATCAAAAATTTTGTAATAACTAGGTATTTTCGAAGCTAGAAGCTGAAACTTAGACTGTTTTTAAATAGACTTGAAGTTAATTCTTAAAAATATGGTAAAAATTAATTTTTATTTAATTAGAATAAATTTGTTAAGAACAAATAATTATTTTAACCATATATAATAATCAACACTGTTACACTTTAAAAAAATGCATATATTAATTTATTGAATAAATTAATATATACATTTTTTTAAATTAGCTTGTATCCCTCTTATATCATCAATTAAACTTTAATAATATTTAGAAACAGTGGGAAAAAAAAGTGTAAATAATAACGAGTCAGATGAAGGTGAATATGAAGACGAGGAAGAGGAATATGATTCGGAAATGGAAGGTTTTATAGATGACGAAGAAGAAGATAACGAAGAATATAGAAAATATATAAGGAAAATGTTCAAATATGATCCAACACGGTATAAAGACGAGGACGATGATATCGACAACATGGAAACAGACTATCATTCGCTGCAACGTGAGGAAAAAAGAAGCTTAAAACTGGGTATAATGGAGGACATTGAGGAGATGAAGCGTGAGGCCGAAATGGAACGTAGAAGATTAGAAAAAAAGAAAAAGCGTCATCATGAACCCGAAAGTGAAAAGAGTTCCGAAAAAAAAATCAAAAAGTGATTTAGAATTTAAAATGTTCACGCCGTTAGTATATACAGTAATCTATTCCACAGTCTTATTTCTCAACCAGTTGTTAAGCGTTTTAAAGAAATTATATTTTTGAAAATTTTGTTTGATTTTTATATAACAAAACAATTAGAAATTGGAAGTCTTCTAGAGTGAGAAGTTAATTTTTCCATTTATATGCACTTTCCTGGCAAAAAATTTGGTCAAAATGTTTTCTCAAAAAAAAAGGTTTAAACAAAAAAATGTTTTATTAAAGACTTAAACATATATTAAAGAATAGCTAAATCTTCAAAAGCTCAGCAAGATCTTTCACTTTTGATTTTAAAAAACATTTAATTTTAAACATAAATTTTAAATAAATTTTTCAATAAAAATTATATTTTTTTTAAAAATTCAATTTGTTTTATTAATTCAATTTGTGTAATTGATAATATAATAATTAATGATGGTTTTTAATGGTTAAAAACTGAAGAAATTTGCCCAGTGGAAGATCGAACTCATGACCTTCGCGTTGGTTAATCAAAATTAAAAAAATAGAGCCAATATTACTTGTGAATTCAAAATTATTAATTTAATGTTAAGAAATTTATTTGACTGTCAAAATATTTATTTTATTGTATAGAAAAAAATCGGTCTGATGTGAGAAAATTTAAACAAATAACAATACTTAATTTAATGCTAAAAATTATTGGTATTTTTTGCTTAGTTTATTTATTACATGAAATAAATGCTTAGTTTAGTGATATAATTTTATATTCTATCATAAAATGTTTGATTCTTCGTATTTAGTAACTGTGCTAAAAAAAATGCAAAGAATACAAAATATCATACCAAGGTACTAAGGCTCAATTAATAAAAAGACTAAATCATTGCTATCATTTTATATCAATAGCCGTAAATCTAAATTAGGCACAATTCCAATGCGTTACATTACATCAGCAATTGAACCGAAAAAGAAAGCTGGTAGAAGCGATAAAGCCAAAAAACCTTAGATAACACAAAAATAGAAAAATTGTTATCGTTTATATTTTTTAGACTTAAATTAAATAAATTGTACATAATTATAAATTTTGATCGAAAACTAATAAAAAAATAGACATCATTAGTTACAAATAAATTTTTAAGCAGAAAACTAAATAATATAAACATGAAAAAAACATATTTTAGATTTTTGAGATCAAGATGACTTTAATTCAACTTCACTGGTTGTAGGCTGTCCCTTTAGTGATCACAAATTCCTTTTAGCTTCCTTTCCTGTTATTTCTTAATAAGTCATCAAAAGACTTTAAAAACTCCAAGAAATTTTGGAGCTTCTATAAATCATTGATTAAAACTAGAGGAGACGCTGATTTTAACAGCTTTCCAGAAGAGCTAGTTTGGGCTGATACAAAAGCCAGTAACCCTGTTGATCAAGTGGAGATTTTTAATAGCTGCTTTGCATCTATAGCGTCTTCCTCTTTGTCCGGGGAAGATGACTCGTCTAAATTCATTTTTGATGTATTTAAGGAACAAAAACAAAATGGTAATTTTAATACAACAGGTTTTTCGTTCCATGAGTTCACTTTTGATGATATTAAAAAGGCTCTGGATGAATTACCCTCTTCTGGCTCACATGGTTTCATTGGAATACACTCAAAAATTTTAAAAAGTCTTCCGGACATATGTATTCCTATTTTACATATGCATTTTAATGAATGCCTCAATTTGAAGAGTATTCCAGACGACTGAAAATTAGCTTTAGTAAACCCGTTATATAAGAATAAAGAAGAAAGATCAGATATTAATAACTATAGAGCAATATCTGTTTTATCGCCAATTTCGAAAATGTTTGAAAAACTTTTGGCGAAGCAGATTAGCTTTTATTTTGAGTCAAACAATATTTTTTTTAATGGTCAGCATGGTTTTAGATCTGGGCATTCGTGTCAAACGGCTGTCCATGAAAACCTTAGTGATTTGAATTTAGCGAGGGATGATAAATTGGCTACTCTATCTTTATTTATTGACTTTAAAAAAGCCTATGATGTGATAGATTCTAATCTTCTTCTTTTAAAACTATTCCATTATGGGTTTGATAATGAATCCTTGGGACTACTTTCTAATTATTTTAGAAATAGATCACAAACAGTTTGTCTTGGTAAAGAAAATTCAAACCCTGTATCACTTAAATTAGGAGTTCCACAAGGGTCAGTTTTGGGCCCTCTTCTATTTCTTATTTTTGTGAATGACTTTCCTTTTCTTTAAAAGAAATTTAGTGTTAAGATGTTCACAGATGGCACAACCATTAGTTATTCTGAAAAGGACTTAGAGATTATATTAGCTAATTTTCAATTGTCTTTTAATATCTTAAAAGATTGGTGTTTTTACAATAAGGTTGATATAAACTGGTCAAAAACGTTCTGTATGATTTTTACTAAAAGAAATGTTATTGTTCCTGAAACAATGCACTTATGTGGAATGGATATAAAAGTTGTCAAAGAAATCAGTCTTTTAGGTTTTATGATTGATCATAATCTAAATTTCTCTAAACAAGCTTGCAGTATAACTCTTGCTGTAAATAAAAAATTGTTTAGTATTAAAAGACTCTTTTTTTTGTCAACTAATGTTAAAGTTCAGTTTTTCAAAACATTTATTCTACCTTATTTTGATTTTTGTTCAACTCTCTTGTGTTATTTTTCTTAAGAGGCAATAATTAAACTGACTTAAAGTTATTATTTTTCTATTTTTAAATTGTTTAAGTTCAAATTTGAATCGAAAAACTTTAATGATGCCAATAATTGTTTGGAAATATGGCTTATATGCTTTTCAGCATAGATTTTTAGAAAGAATGTTATCATTCTCTTTTAAGACTTTATTCTATCATAACTAGTCTGAGAATTTAAAAAATTGTCTTCTTAAAAATGACTCGAGAAATTTAAGTTACAATTTAAGGAATAGTGCAAACCTGATTGAACAGATGACAAAAACGAACAGTGGAGAAAAAACACTTGGATTTTTTTTCTCAAGCTTTGTGATCAAACGATCAATGCTGATATTTGCAACATTCAAACTATCAATTTAAAATAATATCAATTTGATCTCTATTGACTTTTGAAAAGAATTTAAAAAATTTGATATGAATTTATCAATGTTTTTATGTTTTCAAAATAACAGATAGTTTTATTTTTATAAAAATTATAATTTAAATTTTTTAAAATTTTTATTTAATTAAATAAATGAGGTGTTAATCAGTCGATTACGATAAGGGCACTGGCCTGTTGATTGACCTTGAAATTGCTTAGTTTATTTATTACATGAAATAAATGCTTAGTTTAGTGATATAATTTTATATTCTATCATAAAATGTTTGATTCTTCGTATTTAGTAACTGTGCTAAAAAAAATGCAAAGAATACAAAATATCATACCAAGGTACTAAGGCTCAATTAATAAAAAGACTAAATCATTGCTATCATTTTATATCAATAGCCGTGAATCTAAATTAGGCACAATTCCAATGCGTAACATTACATCAGCAATTGAACCGAAAAAGAAAGCTGGTAGAAGCGATAAAGCCAAAAAACCTTAGATAACACAAAAATAGAAAAATTGTTATCGTTTATATTTTTTAGACTTAAATTAAATAAATTTTGATCGAAAACTAATAAAAAAATAGACATCATTAGTTACAAATAAATTTTTAAGCAGAAAACTAAATAATATAAACATGAAAAAAACATATTTGAGATTTTTTCGAACAATAAATTAATAATTTTTTATATACTGGTAAGTAACAGCTTTAAAAAAAATATATTTTATTTATTTATTTCAATGAACGCCTTTAAGGCGATGTAAAAAAAAATAAAAAATAAGTTTAAATATAAAAAAAAAAAATTTTATTTTAATCTAGATTATTTTTAATAATGACTGTGAGAGTAAGCGAGCTCTACTCTCTGCTCTCTTTGAGAAACGTATGTATCTCACTGATGATTATCTGCCACCCACCCTTTTTGTTTTCGGGCTAGCTGTTCCAGCTTGCGAAGATGCTGAGCTGGTAGAGATGGCGATTTTCTTCCTGTCTCGTTTCCTCGACATTTTCAATTTGGTTGATTTGAAATCGTTACTGACGACTTTTGGCAAGTTGATAAGGTTCGTGCAGGTCAAAACTACAGCACTGTCTGAATTTGACTTTTTCTACCACAAATTTTTATAAAAAAAAACTGAAATTTTAAATTTTCACTAATTTATTAAGAAAATATAAACACTTTTTGGTCATTATGTATGGACTTGAAAGTCAAAAATTAAAAATAAAGGTATTGTGAAGTTAAAATATAAATTGAAAAAAAATTCTTCATTTTTTAAAAAATTAAAAATAAAATTAATTAAAATTATTAGAAAAAATACTGCAACATAGTGCAAGTTATTTTGTCGCACCTTTTTTACCAAAAAAAATTTTTCTCATAAAAAATGTCAAAAAATAAAGAATCAATAAAATTTAAATAGATTATTGATTTTATTTACTAAAAAAAAATAAAAATTTCATTTTAGGCAAAAAATGTGAAACAAAGTATGCTGTACTTTTTTTTCAGAATTTTGTCCGGTTTCTGATTAAAAGAACTAAAAGGATATAACCAGAGTTGCTTAAAAGTCACAAGTCTTAAGTCAAGTCCAAGTACAAGCTTTAAAATTTTGAATACTGAAGAAGAAATTTATGCTAAAATTGCAAGGAAATTCTGATGTATGACAAATCTATTGCATTAGACAACCCAAGAGTATACAAATTTTTTGATATGAAGCCTGATCTAGCAAATTTTATAAAAAATAAATCCGGACTAATAACACTTTTTAAATGAAATGACACTTAATTTTAGAAATTATGTTATATGAAATTTTTTTTGAATTCATTTTGATTCTGAAAAAAACAAAAATTAAAAAATTAAATTTCTTTTAATTAAAGCTGAGTTTTTTTTTAAATAAAATTTTGTGTATCCTATACAATAGCTGCTTAATTACAGTGGTGCAACGATAGTTGTATTTTGCATAAATCTAATCAATCCTTAAATTCTGGTAAATTTACGTAAAGATTAAAATGGCCAAATATTTTAAAAAAATTTACAAAGTTAAAAGTAAAAAAATTATAAAAAAATGAATCTTTATTGATTAAATAGGAAGAAAATGCAAATTTTAAATAATCGATGTCATTCTATCTTTAAATTCTAATATTATTTATGATTTTATTCTAATTTTTTTATCCATTTTGATGCTATCAGCAGCTGTTTGGCAATCTAAATTTTATTAAAAATTTTTTAATAATTTTTATTTTAATTATTATTAATTGATGAGCCTTTAGATACTGCCCAATTATTTTGTCATGATCATTTCTAAAATTATTCTTTTATTATTCGCCTAATTTATTCGAAAAATCTTTGTTTTTAACTGGAAGATATGCTCATTAGCATATTTAGTAGTAAATTTACGTAAAATACAGTTATCTTAGCACCACTGTAACTGTTTCATATTTACCTATTCCAGGGACTTAAAATAAAATATTGGGTCTTCAAATATTCGTTCTAAAATTCATGAGTTTAAGAAAGTTTTCAAAATTAAAATTAAAATTCTAATAAAAATGTTATTTTAAGTGTTATAATATCAGATTTCAAATATTAAAATAAATTTTAAAAAAAGAAGATTTACATAATATAATTAAAAAATTTATAAATACATTTGATTTCGACTAAAATAAGATAGAAATTATATTATATAGAATATTTGAAAAAGTGACTGTGCTCTAAACACAGAACACGCTATCACCCTAGCCAACTGGAGCATCGGACCCGAGATCCTCATCCCTCTCAACATCGAACCAAAAAACCAAATAACGAATATTAAAAAAATATTTAAAAAAAATTATCTATTAAAATCATAATGAGACTTCGATTTTTCCAAATAAAATGGAACATGTCTGAAAACGATCAATTGTATTGATCTCAAAGCAGTTGATGACCCAGGCCATGCTCAATGTTCCGGTTGTCCCAATTGAGCGGGATAAAAATTGATTGAAGAGATTTCAAATGGTTGTAATTGATTTTAGCAACTTTCAAAGGTAGGCTTTTCCAGTGGTTTCAGGTAGTCATACAATGATAATCAGAAAGTCATATTTTAGTCTGCGATTTTTATTGATTCCATAAAAACGGTTTTAGATTTTTTTGGTCCGATTATCATTCTGACCGTTATTTTTTTTATTTATTATTTTATTCGTGCCGAGCTAAAACTTCTTTAAAATATATTGAACTTTATTTGGTTAAAAATTCAAGAAAAATTTCTAAGGTAATTCACTTAAAATTTGTTTCCAGAATTTCGATATAAAATGAAAACGTGCATTAACTATTTTCCAATTTTTAAAAAGATAACCGAAAAAATTACCAAATGATTTGATTTTATTAAAAGAGATAATTTGAATTTAATCCCATTTTGTTTTTTAATAATTAAACCTTTCTCTTTTTTGGGCTTTTTTTACTTAAATTATTATTGAAAAATGTTAAATAGCAAAAAAAAATCTTACCATATAAAATTTTGTTAAATGTTTTTTCATTTAAATTTTAATTAATTGAATAAATGAAGCGTTAATCGTTATCTTTTTTAGACAAAAAGACTAAAATCTGTTGATTTAACTTTTTGAAAATTTTAAATATTAAATTAAAAAAAAATCTTAACCTTCATTTAGCTCATAAACTTTACTGATTTATTTTCTGGTTGTATTTTTTCGAGTAGCTGATTTATTTATGAAAAGTAGATAAAAAAAAAATTTCTCAATTTTCTTATTCATATTTAATCAAAAGTTACAAAATGCATATTTGTACTAATCATTTTTATGAATTCTTAATTTTATAGATAAAATAATAAGATTTAAATGTAAATAACTCTTAATTTTTAATTATTTTATAGAATTTTACTTTTTTATCTTATGTAATTCTGCCTGTCTGGCTTAAATCAAATAAAAGATAAATAGACTAATAATAATAATATAATAATAGACTTACGGTTAATATTGGAAGAAACTGAAGTTGACTCGACTTGTAATTTTAAAATAAATAATAAGATAATCGAGTAGGAAAATAAAGCGTTAGCATTAAAAATACTTATTATTAAAATTTGTCTAAATTTAGAAAATTATGAATATATTTTATTTTTAGAACTTTTTTTTTTTATTTTCATAATCTTTTTTTTGTCTTACATATTTTCTTTTTTGTTCATGGAACTTTTACTTTTACTAATTCATAGCAATTTTTCATCGTCGTTTGGCGTTAATTGAAATAAATAATAATAATAATAATAAAAAAAAAAGTAGCTAAAATATTCGTATTTAGTAGACAAAGTATTTTTTTAAAGTAACTAATTAAAAAAATTTAAACTAAAATAAAACACAAAACAAATTATTATAAAAAATTGATTCAATATTTTTTTGGTCTTCCTCGACCACGTTTAGCTTGTTGCACCCATTCAAAACCAAAGGTCCATTCAGGTGTTGAAATAAGCGGTTTTCGGTTAAATATTTTAGCAGTTGTTAATGTGGGATTATGCTCAAAAGACCATTCATGGTCTAGTTTATCCATACAAACTATAAAATCACGTAGTGGTAACCGATCTCTAAATGTTGCTTCATCTTTAATTAAATCATTAGTTGATTCCAATGCATTATTTATACTTGGTAAACCTTCGGCGTACGACTCATACCAACCGATATTATATTCACTTAACCAATAACTTTAGAAATGATCGAAGAAGGTTTTTATATTTGAATCAGTGGAAGATATCCATTTTGACTCCAATTAATTGAAAGCGATATTAAAATAATCATTTGAAACTGAACCTAGAATAAATTTCACATCAGTTAATATTTGGTCAGCAATTTTCTGATCAATGGGTTTTAGTGCATCATCCATGTTTCTTTTACGATGAGCCCAACAAACTATCTTTTTTCTTATAATGTAAAAACGCTTTTAAACCCATTTGTAATAGACATAGCATCGTCGGCAACTAATATACTTTTATCGAAGTTAAAATTATATAATTGAAATGCAAGTTCTCTTATTGATCGAAACATAAACTCAAAGTCCTAGTGAGTTTCAGTTTTAGATAGTTTAATAAAAAAGTTAATAATAAAGAATTTAAACATTTTTTAAGATGTGAACTTGAAAGGAGGTTTAATGATGACGCTAATCAAACGATATTAGAAATTAAGAGTAAAAATATTATTTTAAATTATTTTTTATTTTATTGAAAATTTTTGTAAAATAAAATTACAAATTAAAATATAATTCAAGTATGTTCCCAAAAACTCGAGCTTTAAAAAAGCGTGGGAAAAGGCTTCGAATTCTATTAAAATGGCGAAAAGCGCCAAAAAATAAATTTAAAACTTTTTATTCCTTTGTATTTTAGCCTGAGCATTCAAAAAAGAATTAATTACTTTCATTGTCAAACTTTTTTAAAAAAAAATTTCAAAATAACAAAATTTTCGTCTTTTTACTCTTTTTTATTAAAATTTACCAAAATGTACCATAATTTACGTAAAAAAGGTAAAAAAAGTAAAACTTACAAATTTTCTTTCATTTTCTCTAAAAATAAAAAACTGAAAAAAAATCAAAAATTTTTAAAAAATGTCAAAATTTAGGTTTTTTGTGGACATTTTGGTTTTTAATATTTTTTACTATATTTTACGAAAAATATAGTAAATTTACGTAAAATACCGTAAATTTACTAAATTTTACTTTGGTAATTTTACGTAAATTTACGATATTTTAGGTAAAATATATTAAAATACAGATATCGTAACACCACTGTAGCTACTAAAAAAAAAATTTTTTAAATTTCGGAATTAGCTACCTAAAAAAGAGTTAGGATTATTTTACTCTACCTTAAATATTCTAGGTAGAATAAAAGTAACCTTTTCAGACCCAAAAAAATATTGGGTCTATAAAAGTTACTTTTATTCTACCTAGAATATTATTCCCTAAAAAATGCTAAAAAATTGAAAATCACTCGGACTAATTTTATATTACAAAAATAAAACTGAATAAATCTAAACATTTTTTTGCAAAAATGTTTGCAAATTTGAACAAATTTGAACCAAAAAGATGTATAATGATATGTTGAAGAGTTAGCTGATACTGATGAATCAGATGATGAAAGCGACGATGATGATGATAGTGATACCACAGATTCCGACGAAGAAGAAGCAATTCCTCAAGCGACTGCCCCTTTACTAAGAATTGGAACAACTTTAGAGATAGTTGAAATTGATGATGTTGTAACACAAAAAGGTATAAAGGAAACGTGTAAAATATGCAATAAAGAGTTTGTTAGATTAAAGACACATATGACTAGAATTCATAAAAATAATGTATAAAAACTGATGAAATAACAACAATTAATTGATATAATTAAATAATTGATATAATTGATAATTTGAATAAAATATTTTCTATTAAATTACTTTTTTAGCATTTTTTTTACTCTACTTTAAATATTCTAGGTAGAATAAAAGTAACCTTTTCAGACCCAAAAAAATATTGGGTCTATAAAAGTTACTTTTATTCTACCTAGAATATATAAGGTAGAGTAAAAAGGACGGTATTCCTAAAAAAAATATTTCAGCTCCTCGAAAAAATATAACCCTTTATTTTCCAAAATAAAAATAAAATTGATTTAAAAAAAACAATCCTTTTTTTATTTAATAATAAGTGATGTCTCATAAAAGTTGAAGATCAAAGCTAAAAAAAATTCTATGGAAATATTTTCCACTCAAAAACTGGTTTGGAACCAAGTTAGCTTTAAATTTGGTCACCTTTTTCAAGGCCATGTACCATTATCTCATTGAACTTGATAAGCCTAGATGAGGGCTTGAATTTGGTTGCCCAAAAATGCTGTAATTTTTCTTTTTAAGATCGAATCTAGTGTGGACTTTATTGCCCTTCGAACACAATAGATCATAGCCGGAAGTCTAAGATATTAGACTCAAAGTGCATAATCTGTTTAAGAGACAATTAGAGCCTAATTTTTTTATAAGTTGACCAATGTTGCTGCGCTAGGACACTAGTCTCAATTAGAACTGAGACATGGTGGTTTAATAGGCGTCTAACGCGACACAAAAAGACAATTGATGTCTCGATCAAATAAAAAAAAGCACCTCTTGATTAAATAGAAATATTTTTATTCAATTATCGAGTAAATAGAAAAGAAAAACTTGCTCAAAAATGTCTTGACAAAACTAGCAAAGATGATCTCTATGTTTTTTAATTTAAATATTTTTTATTAATTATTAAAATCGAACGGAAAAACAAATCCCTTGGCTTGATCTACTAACAACAAAAAATAAAAAAAAAACATAGTCGAGTTGTCTACTAGTTTGAGTTGAGTATTAGAAAAATATTTTATTGGCCAAATTAGAAAATTATTTATTGGTTAAAATTAGAATTTTCGAGCTAAAAAAATATAATATTCAAAAATTCAAATCTAGCTTGCTAGTCGAAAAATAAAAGCTCCAAATTTTATTTTTCTTTAGCTCAACTTGTTTTTAAATGTTTTATCTAATAAAAGACAACTAATAACTTGGGATTTGTTTGCAGAGGGCTTTAGAAAAAAAAAGAAAACACCACTGCCAACTAAAACAACAACTTTGCCAAGTGGTGCATTTGGCAACGTAGTTCCCAAAAAATTCAATGACAAAATATTTGAGATTTTTTTTTCTCTTTTCTCTTTTTATTTTAAATAAACAATTAAATTTTAGCTCTTTATTTTAAGCCATTTTTGGGGATTCATTTAAAATTTAATTTTCATTAAGCGAAATCTTTGTTTCTTACACCTTTACTTTAATCCAGACTCTTTAAAATGTTTATTTATTTAAAAAAAAAAGCACTTCTTTTTTTCTTCATCACTTCAGTAACCAATACCCATTTTTATTTTCCAAAATTTATTTAAGAAAAAAATAAACTATTTTTATAAAATATTTTTTGTTGGCAGAATGGAAAAGTCAAAATTCGATGGCATATTTTCGATCAGCAAAATGATCGAACAAGACAAGCCAAAGAGCGCCCCAGAGCTTGACACCAACTTGCTTGGAGACAAAAATTTTGATGAGGCGTCAGAGAGCGGCTCGTCGACGAGCTTTGGCTCGAAGAAGCGCGACAGGAGCCGCTCTAGTGAGCGATCGGACTCGGACGCCGAGTCCAGGTGCAGCAAAAAGAGCAAAAATGATGCCAAAAAAAGCCCAGAGACCAGCACAGAACAAAATGTGGTCCGCAACAAGTACGGCATCAAGCCTTCCTACAGCTACAACGCTCTCATAATGATGGCCATCCGTCAGCACCCTGAGAAAAGGCTCACTCTGAACGGCATCTACGAATACATCATCAAAAACTACCCCTACTACAAAGAGAACAAACAGGGCTGGCAAAATTCCATCCGCCACAACCTAAGCTTGAACAAATGCTTTGTCAAAGTTCCGCGAAATTACGATGACCCTGGCAAAGGCAACTACTGGATGCTGGACCCCTCTGCCGAAGATGTCTTCATTGGCGGCACTACCGGAAAGCTCAAGCGCAAGAACACCTCAACTAATCAATCAATGCATGGCAAAAAGTCAGAGAATGCCGATTTTCTTAAGCAGATCATGTACGGACAGCAAATTGGCATGGTCAATAATTTATATCAGACAAATTTGCTGCGCGGCAATAGCTACGCGTACCCGTACCCGGCCCAGCCAGTAAATGCGACATCTAATCTGTGGCTGATGGCTGCGGCCCTCAAAAACTATGGCTACTCGCAAGTGGACTCGGATTTAGGTGGTCAGCAAGGCTACATGTTCAGCGAAGTGGGCGCCAATAGCCCGTTTTTAAAATTTGACAATTTAAAGTCGGCATCGCCTCTGTCCGCCACTTCGCCTCTTTCGTCCACTTCATCTATCCTTGGCATGAAAAGAGACTCGTTGATAATGCCCCCAAGTCAACATGTGACCAGTGGCGAAAGTAGCATGGACTTTTATTCGTATTTTAAGAGCATTTATCAGCAGCAAAATTTGCCATCGGTCAGAAGTGGCACCAAATATTTGCCATCGCCTAATAACAAAAAAACTGCTCAACAGTAGCCAAAACAGTAAATCTATACACGATCTTTGGCCTATTATTTATTTTAATTGAATTTTCAAATTTAAAATTTTAATTGAGAATTAACATGTTTTTTTCTTTTTTATTTAGTGTATTTTTTAAATTTTTATCAATTTGTTTTAATTAGAATAAAGTTTTTTTTCTAAAAAAAAAGTTTTAATATTTTAATTTAAATCTAAATAATTAGATTGGCTTTATTAATGGAATTTGATTTGATTTAAGGAAAAGTGGATATTTAATTTATATTTAATTGAAACAATGTCAAAAATTTTTTTGAGATTTAAAAAAAAATTCACCATAAAATTTTAAATAAAAAATTATTCATTGATTTATTTGTTTTTTAACACCGTATTAAAAGCCCAATAACTTGGTTTAGGTGCCCTCAAAAAAAAAGAAAATTTTAAGGCATAAAATAGTAAAGATTAAAATCTTTGATTCCGAAAGTCAGCTAAATGCAGCAATTTTCAATTTTGATTTTATAGAGAGTTGAAAAAACTTTTTATTTTAAGCAAATATTTAAGGTAGATCTACAATAGCAGTCGATACCAATTTCTTGATTAAATTCTAATTTTTTTTAAAAAATTTATGCTTGTTCAAATAAATGAAAATAATAAAAGATTATTTGGAATTTTTTGCTCAAGATAAATTGATAGCTTTTTTTCCGGCTCTAAAATTGGAAAAATTTTTAAATTTCTAAAATTTTTTCATTTTTTAAATTTTTTAGGTTGAGAACCATACAATTATTTTATTAAATAAATTATTAAAAGATTTTTGATCAATAGATCAATTTCAACATTTTAAATCTCATCTTTTAATAATTTCAGCAACATTTTAACAAATTTTGTAAAGAAATTTTAAAAATTCAATTTAAATATTACATTTTTGAATTTCTTTTAAACATTTAAAACTTTATATTTAAAATCTTTTTATAAAATTTAATAAAATTTTTTAATTAATGAATTGTTAATCGGTGTATTATAAACAGCACTAATCACTCAAACAAATTAAAGACCAAGGATATCAACAGGCACTATTGATTAAACTTGAACATGAACTGAGCTGTTTATTTTTTTTAAATTAAATTAAAAATTCAATTGAGAATTAACATGTTTATTTTGGGGTGTTTTTACATTTTTATCATATTGTTTTAATTAAAATAAATTTTTTTTTCAAATAAATTTTAATTATGGATTTAAGCAAATATAAACTGTCTTAGCTATAAAATATATTCAATGAGAATTTTAGTAATTATAGATCAAGAATTGCAGTGCTATTTTTGCTCTTTAATCCTTGATTAAACAAATGCTGCTCGCTAATAAATTTGTAGTCACGATAGAGTCGCGAGCAGGTTACTAAACGACTTTCTCGGAAATTTAATCCAGATTGACAAGTTTTATCAACTTTTCTCTATTGTTTATTTTTTATTTATCGAATTATTTTCTTGTGTTTGAAAAAAAACAATTTTGTCAAACAATCTGATACCTTATGTGTAAAGATTTTATTTGAGAAAGATTAAATGAATTTACTAAATGTACAAATAAGAATTTTATTTTTTTATTTTTGTTTCTTAAATTGTTTTTATATTGTTTTTTTTTAATGGCTTCAAATAATTTTAAGCACTCATCGCAAAGATTTTAAGCTTAAATATTTTTTTAAGCTTTTTCTCTATTGTTTACTTTAAGTTTGCTACTCTACTTAACTAAATTTTCAATTTGTCAAAAAATTATTCTATTCGTTTAGATTCCAAATGTTCTTAATTCAATTCCAATAAAGTTATTTAGTATGTTTATTTAAAATAAATTAATATTTTTCAACTTTTTTTTTTTGATACCAACAATTTGACAATTTTACTTTGACTATTTTTTTACAGAAAAGCCTTATTTGAGAAAATTCTAGAGCGAAATGAATGGTACATTTAACAAAATTAAAGTAAATTTAGTAATAAGCCAACGAGCATCCAAAAATGTTTGCCCGAAATTTCAATTAAAGAAAAAATCATGATTAAATATAGATAAAATTTTCAAAATTTGAAATGATTAACACATTTTTTGAAAAAATGCCGCTTACTTAAAGTATCAATGATTGAAAAATTTACATTTTTTTAAGGTTACTATTTATTTTAATAAACGCCAGATAAATGGCAAATGATAAAAAATTAAAAAAATGTGCTAATTAAAAAATAAAAGTTTAAAAAAAAAGACCTAAATCTTTTTATATTTTTTTTTCAATTTAAATAATTTTTAAAAATAAGCTGGCTATTTTTATTTGTTTTATTGATTGAAATCATTCTAAAACTATTTCTTAAAAATTCTAAGTTTTTTAAATGCTAATATTAATATTTAAGTTATTTTTTATCTTAATTTTTTTTTGAAGTAATAAATTTAAAAATCGAGGGTTATCAAAAAAAAAAGGTGCTATGTCAAGATATGCTTAGCAAAGCTACAGAATGGTAAAAATTAGATTGGAATTTGAAGACATTTCACTCGAGACTGTAAGCATAAAGTAGGATTTTTGATTTGATAATTAAAAAAATGTTTGTTTAGGGACTTTGGGCCTGAGTTATTGACAAAAACGTGACTTTAATTAATAAGGAGAAAAAAGAATTAAGTATTGACTAAAATAGATAAAGCTTTGTAAAGATATGTCGATTAAATAATGAGGATCAAAACAATCAAAACAAATTTTTGATTCTGCTGATAATTCAATATTTTTCTTAAAATTTTTTTTTTAAAAAAATTAAAGACTATTATATTCTGTTTTGAAATTACCAAATCGCGATTAGATTTACTGAAATTCGCAAGCTTTCCAAATTTTTTTCTTCTGAATAAAATCAAAAAAATACATGTTTTTGTTTTTCTTTTATTTAACCGTACGGCTTTTCAGAAGAAAACCTCTTAAAATAATTATTTAATAAATATTTAATTGTTATAATTTTTCTAAAGAACTGTATTCTTTTATTTAAATTGTTTTAATTTTAGTTCCATTATTACTTATTTTTAATTTTTCAAGTGAATTATTTTTGAAATTAATGTTAAATAAATTTTTCAATCTTTAAGCCAAATTTTATTATTTTACATGGAAATTATTAAGTTTTTTTTTACATCTATTAAAGATCTTACTATTTTAAAACTAAAAAATAACTATTTTTTTAACCTTTTCGTAATTCAACTATCAAATTGTTTTATACTTAATTTTAAATAAATATTTTAGACAGGACTTTTAAAATTAGCTAAAATTTCAAACATAACTTTTTCTAAATTTTGGAAAAAATTTAAAATGCTCATTTCATTAAATAATAATGCTATTTAGCAATTTTTAGATTTTTTTCGCACAAAATTTTGAGCAGAGTAGTAAATTA
Source organism: Brachionus asplanchnoidis (assembly GCA_025491095.1). Lineage (NCBI taxonomy): Eukaryota > Metazoa > Rotifera > Eurotatoria > Ploima > Brachionidae > Brachionus > Brachionus asplanchnoidis. The sequence goes on from JAILYF010000006.1 coordinate 4,756,582, forward strand.
AGTAAAAAAAAGTAAAACATCTCAACAATATTTTTATAAAAATTTTAAAATATATGTCGGATAGCAATGAAAATTCACTCCCAATTTTAAAACAAGAGATACATTTTTTGTCGATGCTTTTAAAATTTAGTTTACGAAATAACATAAAGAAACACGAAATTTAGTAATTAAAAAAAATGTTCTAAATTATTAATTCAGCCTTTAGAAATCATGAAATTTTGATTGAGATGCTTTCAATAAATTCTTAAAAAATCATCAATATTTTTTTAATGTTTTAAAATTAAGTCATGAATAAAATTGTATCTTTAGTTTTATGATTAATAAAATTAAAAGTTGTTAAATATTATTGAATTCTTTCAAAAAAAATCTTAAAATTTAACTTAGTTCTTAATATGACATCTGAAAATGCTTAACTCACATCACATTACTAAAAAAATAATTACATTTTCAAATTTATCAATTAATTTAATAAAAATAAAACAATTCAAAATAAATTCTTTTGTTCGATTCGAATGAGTTTTTAAACACTTGTTTCATTTCTCATTTATTTAAGACCAGAAAAACTTAGTGGAATGGGCTTTTTGTCACCGGTTTTGATTAATTGAATTTTATTAATTTAAAAATAAGAATAAGATAATTCTTCATTAATATTTAGTCAATCAATCCAATTTAGTGATTTTAATTTTCAAAAATTTAGCTGAAAATGTATGATATTAATTAAAATAGCGAATTATCAGAGCCGTCACGTAATATTATTTATTATTTTTTTACAACGGTCCCATCGGACTTGATCCGTAAAATTCTTATAATTAAATACTAGATAAAAGTAAAGTGAAGATATAGACTTACCGGTGAAGATATTTTTGCTATTTTAATTTATATCGAAAAATTGTCAGGTTTAATTTGAAAAATTCTAAAAATTTAAGAAAATAATTAAAAAAAAAATTAAAATTATAATTTTTAGACAGTAAATATAATTTACAATTAAAATTGAAATAATAAATATTTAACAAAAATATATTTTTTTAGATTATTATCATCATGAAAGACAATTTTTTATTTTATGAAAATTTAATTAAAGGCAACGACTTTTCGCTAAATGGTTTTTCATTTAGCAAAGATCAAAACTACTGGGACTTGATTGTCATCACTTCTATCAACCAAAAACAAAGAAAATGCTACGAATTGCAGCTTGAATCAAAGATAAATCAAGGAAAAATTCCGAAAAGCTTCAAACTTTTAGTTATCGATGATCCAAATGGCTGCAAAATTGGTTCGGGAGGCTCAACGTTAAACGTTATCAAAAAACTGTTCCAATTATACAATCAAAAATTGTATGATATGAAAATTTTGCTAATACACGCTGGTGGATACAGCCAAAGAATCCCATTTCGTTCCATATTGGGAAAACTTTTCGGATTGTTACCTTCAGAATCAGAATATATAAATGATATCTTTGATTTCAAATTAGCATGCTTTACTCCTTTTGCCAAAGACATGGAACCAGGAATATTCATTACAAGTTCAGATGACATCGAGACTTTTATCTTAGAGGAACAAATAGAGGCTAGCAAATTATTTAGTGTGTTGGACCAGGATTTTATTCTTTTAGCCCACAAGTCTTCCTTAAACACAGCCAAAGATCATGGAGTTTATAAAATTAATTTTAATTTAGATACTGGTGCAAATGAACCCAATTTTGGTTGTTTTTCATGCCAGTCTGTATATCAAAAGCCCTCAATCGAAAAAATAAGGAATCTAAAAATGGCTTATAATGATGGAATTTCAGAACATGCTTTTACAGATAGCGTTTTCTTTTTTAGTCACAAGGTTTCAAGCGAATTGCTTGAATTTCATGATCAATATTTTAAAAAAATTATTCAACTTAAAATTGAAATTGATATTTATCGTGATTTTTTACAACCCTTGGGGGATGAAAAACAAGAACTAGACCAATATTTGTCATCAATTAAAATTAACAATGACCAAGAATTAGATGTCTTTAAGAAAATATATGATTTGATGAATGAAAAGCCTGCGAAAATTTTGTTTTTTAAAGAGTCAAAATTTTTTCATCTCGGAACTATAGATGAAATGATGGAGTACTATTTTGATTGTACTAGCAAAGATGCCATCAATTTTCGAGAAGAGATTTGTTTTAAAAAAAATATAGCTGAATTAAAAAAAAGGTATCAAGTCAGAAGTAAAATTGGTCCAAAATGTGTCTTAAATGAGAATGTAATAATCGAACTATCTTATTTTGATGAAAGTGTTGAAATAATTATTGGAAAAAATAGTTTAATAAGCAATTGTATGTTTAAATTAAACGATTTTACCGGGGAATCTAAAAATATTAAAATAAATGTACCTAGTGATATATATTTACATACTGTCCCCATAATCGACGGCGTGTCAGACAAGCGTAAGTTTGTTACAATATTTTTCAAAAGAAATGATGATTTGAAGAAAACATATACTTCCTTTGAATCATTGAAAATACTGGGAACTAATCTTGGCAAAATTGCTAGCCATGTTTTGTGTAGTGGTGAATATTCAATTTGGAATTTTAAGTTTTTTAAATCGTTTGATACAATGAGTGACTCATTTTTCCATTCATGTAATTTTATCAATGATTATCTTCGTAACAATTTTGAACAGATTCTAATTTATTTTCAAGTTGATAAAAAAAATTTTGTTTCATTATTTGATTTACTTGAGCAGAACGATTTTGAATATATGCTACAGTTTAGATTAGATAATGGATTATAGGATAGTTTATAAATTAAATTTGTCAAAATATTAATTTAAAATAAATATTTTGTATTTTTTTTAGCATAAATTTTAATTTTTTTTAAATTTTTAGATATACTAATTCAATAATAAAACGATTAATAAACATTAGCTTTTTTATTGAATTTTTTGAAAATATTTTTGAATTTTTTTTACAGACAATTTCATCTCTAATTTTTTGAACAACAGTTCATGTTTTATTTTTAGTGGAAAAATTTAGGTCTAGCTTTTTTTCGGTTCACATAAGTTTGAGCACACATTATATGTCCAAAATTTTTTTATAATTTTAACCAATTTTTTTTGAAAACATTTTTGTGACACAACAAAATGTTTTGATGAGCCTTTTTAAAATCAAAAAGATATTATAATTAATGTTTATTTAAGTAATTGATTATTTTAAATGTTTGATAAAGTTTTAAAAAAAAGAGGAATCCGAGGTCAAGTTCTTTAATATAAAAATTTGAAAAAATATCATAAGTTCACATAAACACACGAAAGAAAAAATTTAAATTAAATTACAATATTAAAAGTTTTCATATCATATTTATAAATGTTGCTTTTTTGAGCAGAGATTGACAGATAAACTTGGATATAATTCATTCTAGAAGTTTCAATGAAGGATGCAGCCATAGTAAGAAAAATCGATGAGAAAAGATTAATTTTTCAGTTACTTTTGAATATTCAGAGAAAAAAAGCTGGAAAAATAAAACGCATTAACTCCCAAGACATGTTAACTTTAACGGAGATAAACTTATAATATAAAGTTAACTTACAAACGAAAAAAATAGAAGAAATTAATTTTTTTTATATTTTGATTTTTTGAATTGAATTTTGAAAAAAAAATTAAAGAAATTTTTTATGATAAGCTCAATTTATAATTTTTGTAATCTAATCTAATGTAAATGTACATCTAATCTTCTGGAAACGCTAGATTTCATCTCAATGAGTCTAGACAAAAGTATTCCTGTTGATGTGATTCTGCTAGATTTTGCGAAAGCATTTGATACTGTTCCGCACAGACGACTAATAGCTAAATTGAAAGCGTATGGCTTTGATGGTCTGACACTAAAATGGATTGAAGCTTTCTTGAAAAATAGAAGACAACGAGTTATTCAAGGTGAAATTTTGTCGGATTGGGTTGAGATTTTTAGCGGTGTACCACAAGGGTCAGTGATTGGTCCACTATTGTTCGTTTTGTATATCAATGATCTACCTAAAGGAATAGAGAATGTTGTGAAATTGTATGCAGATGATACTAAAATTTTCTCGCAAACGGTATTAGAAATAAGCGCCGCGAAACTACAGTCAGATTTAGATTTAATTCTCAAGTGGACTCAAGATTGGCTACTTCTCTTCAACACATCAAAATGTGTGGTTATGCATTATGGTCATAAAAACAAAAAATTTCCTTATTTTATTAATGGTAAGCTATTAGCAACGTCAGAAACCGAAAGAGATCTTGGAGTTATTTTCAATACAAATCTTAAATGGAAAAATCAAGTGATAGAGGCTACAAACAAAGCAAATCAAATGTTAGGTCGCATCAGGAAGTCATTCGCTCGTTTTGATTGTAAGTTACTAAGATCTTTGTATTTAACTTTTGTTCGTCCTCTTTTGGAATTTGCGGTGCCTGTATGGTCTCCAATTCTTAAGTCTGACTGTGAGAATGTTGAAAGAATTCAACGCAGAGCTACGAAATTTGTTTCGTCAATTAGAAACAAACCGTATGAAAGCAGATTGAAGGCTTTGAACATTCCAAATCTGGTGGAAAGAAGAAAAAGAGGTGATCTAATTCAATTATACAAGTTCATGCATGGAATAGAATCGGTTGAAAAAAGCAACAATTTTAATGTCACAAAAAACCAAGGAAGAGGTCACTGCCTCAAATATCACAAAGAAATATCGAGGCTCCAACATAGAGATAACTTTTTTTTCAACAGAACCGCTAACATATGGAACTCGCTGCCAAATGAATTAGTTGAAGCCCCCAATGTTAACAGCTTTAAAGCAGGCATTGATTGCTGGATGAGCAGCAATCAATCACATCAGCTGTCTTAGTGTGCCTTATCAGCACACTCGCTGGCTAGCCAGCTACAGTCATAACTACTACTACTACTACTACTAAATATAATTAAAAAAGATAAAATTGGTATGATATTTTTTATTAGGTATAAAATTAATTTTTGAATTTTGTAAAATACAAGCTTTCAACAACCTTATATAATTTTTTTTTCGGAAATAATCTATAGTTAAGGTTCTGAAATCATGCTTGGTGCCAGTGGTGATACTAGTAAACTAGCCGTTTGAAGCAATCTAATAGATTGTTGTTTAATTGTCAACATAAAGTTCCCAAATTTAATCTCCTACAAAGAATCTTTATAAATAAATTTTGCAAATAGCAATTTAAAGAAAAAATAAGGGAATAAATATTTTCATCATCAAATAAATCAGAATTTGACATCAAATTTTCCACAAATTTATCATCAAAATAAAAATTTATCCACCAAAATTAAATTTTTGTCATCCCAAATATAATTTTAAAAACAAATAAAAAATAACTCACAAGTATTTTTTTTTTCTCTGAATCAAATAAAAAAAATAAATCATTTAAATAAAATTTTACTTCAAAATTTAATTACTTTGAAATGAATCAGCAATACATTATTTGTAAAAATTATGGAATTTTACATATGATTTATAAATACTTATACCAGTATTTTTTTAAGCAAATAATTGTAAAATATTTTATTTTCAGTCGACATTTTTCAATTCACGATTCAAAGTTAGTTCAAAGAGTTAGTTCAAAAAAGCCCAAGATTTGAATTCGAAAAAAAATTGGAAATATTTCGATGATTTTGAAAATAATAAAAGTATACCTTGCAGTGTCAGCTGATGTAAATGAAAATAATTGGTTATAATATAGGAGAATTTTTTGTGATTATTCAAGATATTCAAAATGTTATAAATGCAAACATTTCATATTAAATTGCTGTTCAGAATAATTACCTAAAATTCCTGACAATGCTAGGACACTTGATATTGTGGAAAAAAGAACTGGTGGTTGACCTAAACTAGTCATAAAAGCTCAATTGAGATAGTTTTTTTTTATATCTTATATTCGAATCGATTGTGGCTGTATTAATTATTTTAATTAATGCTAAAAAATTTTTTGATGCATACATTCTATTTAATTATATAAATTTTTGCGTATTTTGATGATGAATTTATTTTAATTGATTCATATTTTTTTTTCGGTTAAATTTTAATAAATTTGGTGATAAAAATTAAAATATTTTGGCGATAAATTTCATTTTTTTGATGTTAAAATTTTGATGGTATTTATTCAATTTTTTAATATTAAATTTTAGATATTTGATGATATAAAAAATACCACCAAAAAAATAAATGTTATTCAAATTATATTAAATTATAAAACATTATTAAAAACGAAAAGAAAAACAAATGTAACGAATTATATTAAATTTTAGATAGATTTTTCAAATTTGTTATTATTAATTTACTTCATTCATTTTTTTGTGACGAGCTAAAGCTCATTCAGATTTTTTAAAAAAATCAAATTAATCAAAATTCAAAAATAAAACCAAAATTTTGACTATTTTTGACGCGATTTTTTTCTTTTTAAAAACTAGCATTGACACATTCGAAAAAATATTGAAAAAATTGATGAAAGATCAAATCATTATTCGCTAAATTTCTTGAATCGAGATCAAATTTTGCACGGATTGCTGAAGAAATTAACAAATTTAAAAAAAATAAAATAACCGAATAAATAATTTTCAGTTTTGATTTTAATCAGAATTTTTTTTAATTTTCTTCGAATATTCTTAAAAAGAGAGCTAAAGGCAGTGGTGAATTTAGGAACAAAAACTGTTGCAAATATGTTTTATTAAATTGAACCTAGTTTTATTTCAATTATTAGCAATTTTTTTAAAATTAAATGTTAACATGACTTGTTAAAGGTGAACAAAAGAAAAAAATTAAAATTTTTATATTTAGAAGGATATATTGAATAATGATTAAAAATTACTTTATTATTACATTATTACAATTAATATTGTTTTCTAAATTAATATAACTTCTTCTTGATTTTTGTGCTAAAAATTTTCAAATTTTTCAAATTTAATTTTTAATTTTTATAATATATTGCTTTGCTCCAAACTTTACTGCCGTGAGCTAAATTCGTTCCAAAATGCCATGAAGTCAAACTCTTCAGTTATTTTTTAATTAAATAAAGTAACAGAACTCCTTTTTTTATTAAATTCTTCGTCAAAATCATCAGCATTATCTTTATGCATCTGTCCCACAGTCTAAGTTTGTGTTGCACTTGCATCCGCTAAAAGCTCAGTGATTTTTGTTTTGTTTCTAATTTAAAATTTTTTTGTAAAAAAAATGTTTTCCATTAGTAGAGTTTTTTATTAGTTCATAAAAATAATTCTAATTTTTGTATTTAAGTATCAAAAAATACATGTATATTTTTTTGTTATTGAGATTTAATTTATACTAGAATATGATCATCGTTTCCGTTCTAAAAACTTTTATCCAAAAATAAAAGCTACATCTTCCAGAAACTGCCAGTCTTATTCTAGACTCTAAGTCGAAAGCAAAGCACTCACTTTCAAAACACGGTCATATGTTCAAAAAAACAAACCGATCAAAAATTACAAAAAATTCAAATTGAGTTAAATTTTTTTTTTCAAATAAATAAAAATAAATAATCTAATACACAGAGAGTTTAAATCAAGAGGAATCAATGGCTCAACTGCTTTCATCCGAATCGGCAGCATCTGTGTCTATTGGTATGGCGATACCAGGCAAAAGCATCAAAAAACCACTTCCTTAAACAAAAAATTCCTTAACTCTACAAATAAATTTTTTTTCCACAATTACCTTCTTTTTTTCTGCGGTCATTTTCTTTGGCATAGCTTTCATAGAAATTTTTTCCACTAGTATTACAAGACCAAGCATCATCATCTATTTTGTACTCATTTAGATTAAAATTCTTGGTCAGCTTTCTTTGTTCCCGCCTATTCCTGTTGTTCTTCTTGTCATCCAAATACGGAATGATATTTGTCAATAATTTGTCATCATTAGTCTTTAAAACATAGTCGATTTTGTCCAATTGTGGTAAATTGGTAGCTGTTGTTAATTTTTCATCCTTTTTCGAATTTTTTACACCAACATCCCTTTGAGCAGCCTTGGAGACAACATGGCTATTTTTGATCAGCTGAGGCCTTCTATTATCCGATTTGGAATTTTCACTCTTGACCGTAAACACTGACTCATTTAGCCTTGGTGTATCGCGAGACTTGGCCTCTTTGCTCATGCTTTCGTTCAGATTCGAAGTAAATGAGTTTTGTTGGGAAAAGATTGGTGGAGGTGGGGGCAGACCGTGACCAACTCGGATCGGTTTTTCGGTCTTGCCGTCCCGTATTGCTGAAGTAATGGAAGCTGGCTTGGATTCATTAATTGACATATAGATGTTGTCACTTGCGTGAATGGTGTTGCGTTTGTTTTTGGCATCGAGGATGTGTGGCAAAGGTGGCGGGGTTGAAATTTTTCTCATCAAAATTGGATATTTATTTTCAATTGAATCATTGAGCTTACTTTGGTCTTTGGCTTTGAAGTCCATTTTTTCTGTTAGTTCTGATATCTCTTGGTCAAAATCATTTGACAGCTTTCGTTCTTTTTGGTCAATGTTGGACTTGAATTCTGGGACTTGATTTTTGGACATTGTTTCGTCTTTTTTGTTGTCTTGAAAACAGGATTTTACTGGGTAATTACTGACTATTTTGGCAACATTTTTCGAGTCTGGTATGGATAAGACTATTTTCAAGTTTTTTGGTCGACTTTTTTTGTACTGTTTACGGCGAAATTCGGCACTATTATTCAATAGTTCATAATCTATGTCGCTAATACTTTCGGAAAAGCTGCTACTTTGCTCAAATATGGCCGCTTTTTCGATTTCTTCGGTGTCTTTGGTTCCATTTAAATCTATTGATTGTGGCTTAGGCTCAGTCTTGTTTATGTTGTCGACGGATTTGTTTAAATCTTGCTTTTTGGTCATATCTGGTTTAAAAAAATCGTTTGATTTGTATTGAGAAGTGTAGTTTGGTTCAGGAAACAAGGAATAGTTGAGCTTGTTGGAACAATTGCTTTGATAGCTTGAATTCAAATCGCTTAAGCGAACGGCTGGATCAGATATATTCAGTTGGTTTGATGAATCTATCTGATTTTTCTTGGAAAAACTGTCTTTAATTTAAAAATAAAAAAATGGTTTTTTAAATTTTATTAAAATATTTTTTTTTAATTTTTTGGCATCCTTTGGAATCTACCTTACTTATTTAATAAAGATAATTTCCTAATTGTTGGCATTCCAAGAAAACATTCTAAATTTTCATATTTTTTTTAACTTCAGAAAATTTAATCAACGCTATTCCAATATGTTTATTTAAGAAAACAAATTTGATATTTTATTTCAAATAATCTTTTTGATTTAAGCAATTACTTTGAAAAATTTCGAAAAAAAATGCATCAAAACTCTTATTTTACGTGCGGCATATACTTTGAATGTAAATATGAATGATAAAGTTAGTGAATTAACCCTGGAAAACAAATATAATGAAAAGAATGACTTAAATAATTAACTTAATAATTTTTATTTTACACTTTTTAGAAATTCGATAAAGACATCAAGTTGAATATAACTGGTCTAGAGCTTTCTTTTTAATCCAGAAATTTAAAATAAATGAAAAATAATAAAAGTATAAAATGAAAATGATAACTTAAGGCAAAGTAATTTATGAGAATGTATTATATTTATCAATATATGAAATATAAAAAATAAAAATAATTTAAATCCAAATTGAGTATTTAAATTTAAAAAAGTTAAAAAAAAATAAAAGAAGAAAATGAAAAGTATAATAAGAGAATATATTTTGTATTTTTAAATCATATTAATAATAGGTATTAACTAAACATTTTTAAATGAATAATGCATATATCTAAAAAATTGCAGTTAAACATTATTGATATAAAATTATTTTATAACACTCAAATAATTACAGTGTCATTTTTTGATCGCTTTACGGGTTATTATTTTTTACAATTTGTTTAAAATTTTTTCATTTTTTATGATTAACATTAACAATTGTCATCAGAGGTGTCATTTTTGACATGGTATTAATTCTGTCAAATTAAAGTTAAATTTAATGAAACTTTATCGCATTGCAAAGATGGAAATGTATTTTTTTCAAGATATTAAAATTTAAATAAATCTCTAAATACTCAAAAAAATTAGATTATAGATAAATTATTTCATTGAAATTAATATCTTAACATTTTATTATTAGAATTTTCTTTAGGTCAAATTATTTGAGAAAAAGGTAATGTCACTTGTATAAGTAAGCTCATCTCTCTAAGCTACAGTACTAGTTTTTTCGAATTAACGTAATTATCCGAATTTAGTGACATGTCACTATTTGAAATAATGACATGTCAGCAAAAAATGAGCATTGATTTTAAAAAAAGCAATTTTCAATTTATATGACATGTCTTAAAAAATGAATAAGTAAACTTTTTTTTTTAAATACATCCGGTTCTAAATATATTCGGTTTTAAATCATAATTAAATTTCCATTTTTAAAATAATTTCATCAAAACTGAAACTATTTTTAATAATTTGATATTTTTAATAATGAGTTTTTTCACATTTAATTGCATGTCACTAATAAAGAATTTTTATTATTTTCAAAAACAATGCTCAATATTGAATGACATGTCACTCAATTCGGATGATTACGTTATTTGCGGAAAATTCGGTATTTTTTTCATATCTTAAATAATTTAAAATTGCGTACTTATTATAAGAACCATGTAAATTTCATGAAAAAAATCATTACTTGTCATAGAGAACAACAATTTATTATATATTTTTGAATTCATTGATTCATTCTGATCTTTTTAATTTAATCTTAACTAGATAAACCAGTTTATTATTCATAAGGTTAAGCTAGATTTCTATGACTTAATTACTTTTGATGGATTAAACTTTAAGGTATTTTAACTTTTAGGACTAGTATGAAAATAAAATAAAAACATTGATAAAAAAAATAATATTAAATTTAGTCATATTTTTGGCTGTCAAAAATAACTTATCAATTACCACATTACCTTGACTAAGCGAGAAGAAAATTCCTCAAAATTTACGACGGTAAAATTGAAATTATAATTCGGATTAAATTTGGGTAATCATTAGCAAAAATTTTTTTGAAATTGAAGCTAATTTTCTTTTCTACTCCATGAACTCTAATTTTTTTTATCCATTTTGTAAAAGTATATCACGAAATTAATTTATTAACCAAATTTATTAAGAAATAATAATTTTTAAACAATTATTAATGCTAATTAATATATTTTGAAGTAATTGAAACCTTTAGATGTTAGTTTGAGTTTAAGATTATAATCAAAAACTCAATTCCATGAATGATCCGATTAATGCTTTAAAAATTCTTGTTCATGTTTAATTGATTTTTGGAGACCTGTTTATTTTTTTAAGGTGATCGAGGTTTGGAATTCTACCGCAGAAGATCACAAAAATACTATAACTTTTCAGATATTTTTGTTTTTATTCAATTTTCTGCTGATTACACTATTTAAAATTTCTTCTTGAGAAAATTTTTTAAAAGAGCTACAGTTAAAGTCTTCTCTTATATATTTTGAATTAGATTCTGATTTCTTCAACAGCTTAAAGAACAAAAAAAACTGAATTTATTTATGAATCCAATTTTCTACTTTAAACAATTATTAATACTGATCATTTTTTTTATTTTTTTTAAATCAACATTTAAATTAGTTAATGAAATTAATATTAACTAAAAAAATATAACATTTCTTAAAAATAAAGATAGTAGCAAGACCAAGTATGAATTATTTTCCTTCTACATCATTTAAAAAAAATGAAAAAAATAAAATTTAATAATAAATATTGTTCTTTTAAAGCTATATTTTCAAATTTTATAAAAATTTTCTTTCTTCTTAAATATATTTGAATCAATACAAAGCTACTTGGGTTTCAGCTATAGTCAGATACACATTTCAGTAAAAAATTTTGATGAGTTAATATTTTATATTTTTTTCATACATTTTATTAATTTAGCTAACTTAAACTTTATTTTATAAATTTTAATTTCAGCTGAAGAAAGAGTTTGGTAAAAATCATTTCTAATATCTGGTGTTTTGACTGTTTCTTGGTTAAATATTTTCAACTAGTAATTAAAGATTTATTTTGAAATTTATTAAGCATTTATTGAGACAATTGACACCGAAAAAACACAAATAATTTTTTTTAAAATAAAACGTTCTAAACTTAAAACAAGTAATCAAATTTTCTGAAATGAAATTTTTAATTTTATAGATCCGCTTTTCATATGATTTAAATGTTTTCACCATTGTTAAAAACTGCCATTTCAAATAAACATTTTGATATCAGAGAGCTAAATATTTAATCTACTGCCGACAAAATAGATATTTGTGCGTAAACATTTTCGCTTTATTAATTAATTAATTTTTGTCATAATAAATATTTTCTAAAACCAATGATATTAATTGATTTAATTAAACCTTTCGAATTCAGTCTTTTACAATAATCGTAATAAAATGACAAAATATGAATGCTAATTTAATGCTTTTTTTAAGAATTTTTTGATTAATATTACCTGGATTGTTTTACTCTAGCGGAAGAAAATATTATTATTTAATTATCAAACAAAAATCGACTATGACCAAAAAGTTAAAATATTACATACATTTTAAGATACATTAAGCTTTCCTTGGATTTAATAAACTAAGAAATGCCTTTTTCCCATCGAATAATTTATTTTTTTCTTTAGATCAAAAATAACTAAGTAAATTATTTATCTGATTATTTTCAATATTAATTTAACAAGCCTATTATCAAAATTAATAAAACTAAGATTGGTATAAGAAATCAAAATTTATTGCAATAAAATATCTTTTAGATGAATTTAATATAGATCAAACAATGAAAATATTGTGAAAATTTTTTTTTATTTTTAAATTAGAAAATAAAGGCATTGAAAATAGAAATAAATGGCAATCTAAAGCAAGAGTTTTCAAAAATGATGGATTTAATGAATAAAATTTTTTGTTAATTATTAATTTTGAGCTCAAGAAAAAATTATTTAAAACATAAAACTAATTTAAACAGAAACTTTCACATATTTCTGAGCTTTTGTTAGATATTTGTTTACTCTACAACAAATAAATAGGGGTTAATAATGTCATACAGCAATTACTTTATGTAAATATAATACCAAGAGTATGACAATGACTTAAAACTAAAATATAAATTTTTCTTTTATACTCTTCCATTATAAAAATGTAAAAAAAAATTATAAAGAAACCAAATTTAATTTAAAAAGAATCTAAAAATGATTAGAAAATTTTAAAATTACTGATTTTTTAACGAAACTTGTATGAAGTTACCAAAAAAATCTGTTATTTTTTGAAAAATTTCGATGATTTTTATTTTCTATTTGGAAATTAAAGAAAATTAAATACTGTCCATAAATTTAAATTTAATCAAATTAAAATTTAACTCCTTTTATTCTAAATACCAAGTAAATTTTGTTTAATTTCCGGAAAATAAATAGATTTTATATTTGTGATTTTACCAGAAATTATGTAAAATTCGATTTAAAAAACAAAACCATTGTCATACTGTTTCAATATATTATTTAAAATACTTAAAGCTTTTTTTTATTACGATCAAAATTTACTCTAATTTAATAGAAAATATTATGAGAGAAAATTAAAATCTGGTTAAAATTAATTTAAGAAATTACGCATTTAATAATGGTTCTTTAAAGTGACGTGCAAAATACAGATTTTTGAGAATTTTTTCCAAATGTCTGTTTTTGGTAAAGAAAATGTATGTTTCAAAATTTTACATTATTGATCTTATCTTTTTTAAATGCTATATTGTTTGTTTAATTAAAATGAACCTCACTTCCACGTCGAGATATGACTTAGGAGCATGCAGTTTTTAACATGACTGAGATGGTATTTATTGTTTGCGTCAAAGTTGTATTCCAGTTTTTTTGTGTGTAATATGGAATGAGGAAAAAGGATTTTTAATTAAAAAATTACAATCATTTAATCATTGAATTTTTTTTAGAAAAAATTTAAACAAAATTTTTAATAAACCAGCCTTTTTCACCACACCGACAAAAAAAGCGAGGAAGAATAATAATAAATGCATCAAAATCAGCTATTCAAAAACCCTATTTTGAAGGTTTATAGGAAAAACTTGGGCATGCTGTTCTTTGTTTCTAAAGCTTAAAAAAATAATTAGATATTTTTAAAATCAGTTCTAGATTAATCATTAATTTTAAATTTCCAAATTGGGTTGAAATAAATTTATAAATATCGCAAGAATCAATAAATAAAATATATATAGAACCTAGTCTAACCGGGTGACCATTAATATATATTAATTGTTCAAAAACTTCAAAAATAGTCACCCAAATTTCCAGAATTTTTTTTTTGATTTTTGATTTCGAAAACAGAATTTTAACCCTTTTAAACCATTTGACCTATTTAGGAAGAAAATTTTTGAATTTTCTAATAAAATTATTTAATTCATTAAATTTATTCGAAACAAAACAAGAGTGAGTTTTAAAGTAGTCTAAAAAAAGGAAGAGTTAATCTTTAATTGATTAACTAGCGTCTGTCTTGGAATTCAGTTAAATTTGCGGCATGAGATCGGTTTAGCTTATTACTATTTATATCACTGATTGCGTCTTTTAGATTTTGATCAGTATAATTTTTTTTTAAGATTTAATTTCTTTGTTCTGTGACATTTTAAGTTTATTTTTAAACAATTTGCTTTTTTTTATGTTTGAAATAAAAACTTGGTTTAGAAAAAAAAAATTTTGAGAGAGAGAAAATAATTTTACAATATAATATTAATTATTAAAAATTGTTTTTAAATTTGTTATTGCATAAAAGAAAAAATTTATTTAAATTAAATATTTCTCAAATAAAAATTTTAAGAATGAATAACTCACCATTCGTCAATAAGGTTAGGATGGAACTTTTTAAATTGGAACAAATTAATATGGAGTCGGATTTGGCATGTGTGAAACACTAAATTTTTGATTATTAAAAAACATTTATATTATTAATTAATTAATTTTTGGTTTTAGAGATTTTTTTTTTCGAGAATAAAAATATATGAAAATTTCGAGATTTTTTTTTCGAGATTTTTACTTGACGAGATTATGTCTATTTCCCCCTTATTAGGCGTAGTCGAACTTTAAAATAAAAAAGCATGTTACAAATTTTTTTAAAAATATATCACACATATCATTCCATTCCTCTCCTTGAGTTCTAAATATTAAGATATTTTTTTAGGAAGTAGCTTTAAATATGGAGGAGATATAGGGGGTTTTTTAATTCGCTCACACTATTAACCCATAACTCCTTTAGCTAGATAGAATAGATTACCATAAAATTAATTCTAATTTTTAATTAATTAATCTGACTATATCAAAATACCAAACGCAAGTTCAAAATGGTGGCATACCAATATTACTTATCAAAAGTAAAAATTACTGAATTTTCAAAGTTTGGTTTTATAAATGATAAAATTAGTTATCAAAAAAAATTTTTTTTTATTTACCATAATGTTCTTTTTTTCCTTAAAAATTTTTAATATTTTTTTTAATATCAAAATTTGAATATTATTTAATAATTTTATTAAATAATTTTTAGCTGAAATTTTTTTGATGTTAGCATTATTTCAGTTAAATTTTTTTATTTAATCCCCATTATTAATTTGGTAAAAAAATATGATTTAAATTGAACGAAAAAGTTAAATTTTTTTACCTTTTTTTAACTTAATTTTGCATGAAAATAAAAATATTTTGTAGCAAAAATGAATAAATATTGATATTTTTTTGATTTTAAATTTGATTGGAAAAAAAATTCTCAAAAATTATTTAATTTATTTAGAAAAAATGAGGAAGCAAAAAAAGGTCAAAAAAATCCTCTGGCCTTTGACTATTAAAACATGATATTAAGAAAATAATTTTACTGTATTTAATCAGACCAAAACTTGAAAATCATCCAGAGTAGATACATTTTTCTGTTTATTTAAACTTAAAAAAAAATGTCCTTTATCTTGAGTATTGAATAAAAAGAGTGATTTCTTCTTGATAAACACTTTGGCTTTTAAAATGATTTACACCAAATTTTATAAAATAAAGAATTAATTATAAAGCTAGAGTTTTTTTGAATAATTAAATCGAATAGAATTTTAAATCTTTAATTTGAAGCTTGTTTTTAATCATTAATAATAAGAGTTTTAAAATGTGGAAAAAAAAAGCTTACTGTATTTAATCGGTCCAGAACTTTTAAATTCATCCAAACTAGACAAATTTTTTTGTTTATTTTGACTGGTGTCTATTAGTTTAATATAGGCATTTATTCCATTTTTGTTGCTTACAATACCATTTTCTTTTCCTTTGCCATTTACACCTGCTTTTTCTTCATTTTTGCCCACCACTTTCATCCAATTTTCATGATTAACTTTTTTATTATCCTCAACCTTATTTAACTCAGAATTAATCTTACTACTCTCGTCCGAATACAAATAATCATTAATATCATAAGTGGGATTAGAAGTTTTCTTTGGCAAGCTACTTGAATAAAATGGCATCGAAGTATAGATCAAATCTCCTGCCTGACTGGTCACTTTTTCACTATTCGGCACAGTTTGAAGCCCACTGACTTTTTGGCCCGGAGCAACATCATCATTGAACACCCTCGGATCAAAATACATACTTTTATATTTAACTTTTTTATTTTCCTTATCAGCAAAATTGGTATCTCTAAATGGTGGACCCTTTTGGTTATTTTTTTGATTGACATTGATTAAAGAGACAAACTTTGGATCATCGGTGGCAGTGGTGGCACTGTTGCTCGTCACATTTGGCAACATTCTTGGGGACAGATTAATTTTTTGCTTAAAAGACTTGTCTTGGAAATTTTTCGAATTAGCTGCGGGTTCGCCCATTTTGTCTGAATTGTCTGAAATGGGCGACGCCTTGGTGAACATAGAGTCGGGTATTTCCGATAGTTTGCTCATTATTTTTCTATACAATGGACTTTCTGAGTGCGCCACAGAGTCACCCTTGACTGCTTCTAAATTTCCGGCAACAAAATTGTAGTCACTGGAAACATTATTGATGCTTTTGGCCTTCCGGTCTTTATTTATGCTGCCAGTCAGCATGCTGTACGAGCCTTCGGAAATTTTGTCCGAATAATAGTTTTCTTGGCTCAAAATTTTGTCATAGTTCGAATTGCCCAGGTATTCGTAGCTGAGCAATTTTTCATTAGAGGACCTTACATCTTGCACCGGAGGGGTACTCAAATTTGATCTTGGCGTGGACGGATAACTATCTATATTTACACTGTGTCGTTTATTCAGGGGATTAAAGCTTGGCTTGAAGTCGGATATTTTGTTTCTCAGAATTGTCTCATTTAGTCTGGCTTTGTCAGTGGGCAGATTTTTTATCTTGATTGGGCGCTTGGAAGAAATGGACACTTCATTTGGAGGCATGTAGCTGGTGTATCTTTGGTCGTAGTAGTTTGGCGGAGTGTAGACAGGACTTGGCTTGTGCTGGGGCTCGACGTATTCGTCATTGGTCGAGTGGTAGCTGTTGTTGAGCATGGAAGACTCGTTAGAGCTGGACACATTGCTGTTGTTCGATGACAATTTTGGGTCATAGCTGCTATAGGTGTTCGAGGATACGGAGTTTAGGTTGTGGTAGAGAGGCGGCGATTTGGATGGAATGTAAATGTAGTTCAGATTTTTTTTGTTGATGATTCGGTCGCCATTGGGACTTGTCTGCTTTTGGGGTAAGTAGCCATTGGTAAATTCATAGGTCAATTTGGACATTTTGGTCAATTGTTTAATGGGCTGGATGCTAGACTAGTGCGATTTGGTGGAGCATTATTTTGCTAGGCTTGGCAAACTCAAACAATTTTACCAATCTAAATTGAAAATAGAATTTTTATTTTTTTGTTAATTTTATCTGTCTAATTAATTTAATTAATAGTGAAATTTTTAAGAATTGAGAAAAAAATTATTTCTAGGATATAAACTTTTGGATAAATTTGACATATTTTTTGGAGTTATTTGGATCGAGAATATTTTTTTTTGGTTGCTCCAAAGTTTTGATTTAAAGACGCTTTTCTCAACCTTTTCTGTTTATAAAATTTGAAGGAATTTGAATTTTTATTTAAAATACTTAGGAAACTTGGTTGCAACAAAAAACAAAAACAAATAACTTATCATTTGATAAATAAATCTTTTTATTTTGGTGTTTTTTTTTATTTAAATTAAAAATTCCTAGTGAACTTCCGAAAAACACCTACTTTGGCATTTAATAGAAAATATTATTTGTCTTTCATTTATTTTTTAGAAAAAATAAAATATTCTGCTCACCAACAAGTAAATTATTTTTTAATTTTCTTTAATTTTCATGAACTCATTTTATAAAAAAAAAAGTCAAATGTACAATTAAATTCAATGAAAATTGGTCTTCACATTCGACAGCTTATTGTTTTTGTCTGATTCGACTAATGGAAAATTAGATGAATTTTTATAATTAATTTTTTAATTAATTTCTAAAACTTTACCTGAAAGATTTTCAAAGGTAGAACAAAAAATTAAACCAAAGTCTATTTTAAAATGATAATTTGAATTCAAAATAACCATTTAAAAATTGAAATTAAATAAATTTTTAGTTAAGTTTAATGAATGCGACTTATTAACACGTGAAACATTTTCATAGATAAATTTGAAGATAAAATATTTAATTGATTAAAATTCACTTTGCTTCCAAGAAAATAGATGTCCATTATCTTTTTTAAATTCTATTTAAAATCTAATAAAAATTTTAATCATCGTTAAATTAGAGCGAAAAAGTTCTTCATGTAAAAAAAACTCACTTTGTTTTTTTTAAACTAAGATTTTAAAATATGGCTTAAACTAATGCATCAATGAATCGATGATTATATTTTGATAAACAAATAATATCTAATAAGTACTCTGTGCTATTGTTCTAAATATTTGTTTTTAATTAATGGTTTTTAGCTTAATTAGAAATTTCAAATGTTCAAAGCCTATTAATTATTATTTTTAGCACTGCAATTCAAAATATACAAAGTTTGGATTACTTGACTTAAAATGAATTCACATTAAAGACAAACAATGGTTCGAATAGGACCTAAAGGCAAAAAATTTAGTTGACTAAATTTGCCGGTCATTCGAAGTAATGCATGAGATAGATCTTTTAGTCAAAAATTTAAATCAAAATTAAAATGGTCTCTTTCTTTTGAAATTTTTTGTTTTCACGCTTCCATGATATTTTTTTAGCATATTTAAATTTTTGGATAGATGAAAATAGGAAAATTTACGAGGGATATTAAAAGGAATATGGAAAAGTATGCACAGTCGTATAATTTAAAAAAAAAATTAAAAAATATTAATTAAAAATTATGATTTTTGCCTTCAATTGGATTTAAATTAAAATAATAGACTCTTGTCTCATTCTATTTTCTTCAATATGCCATTAAATAAAAATAATTAAGATAGTACATTATTTTTTCGTTTTCCATCATGGCAAAATACATGCAACCTTAAAATTTATTAGTTAGTGATGTGGCGATTAATTTTAAAGAGTAAAGAAAAAATTGTCACCTAATTTTGATCTATTTTTTTTTCATAAAATTTTAGCAATTGAGCTTAAAACAGTTGGCTAAATCAAGGATTTAGTATGCTTGATATTGATGGAATGCCTAATAGTTTGCAATTTTTCGGTATTTAAATGGTATCTATGCAAAAACAAACAAACAAAATTTCTTCAAATTTCACCCCTAAGTTTTGATTCTGGAAATTTTTGGATAAATAAAATGAAATTTGAATTTAATTGCATTTTTGTAAAAAAAAAAGAAGCTTTTTTGTTCACATTAACGATTGCAAAAATCGTTTCGAAAATGTAAAAATAAAAAAGGCTTAAAATTAAAAAATAAAAATATGCCAAATATTTGACGACTTTAGCCATTAGTCAAGTAATAAAATTTTAAATTGATTTTTCTCACAAAAAACTTGACACTTCAATATCCTGGTTTAGACCTTGGCTTTGTCTACAGAACCAATTTAAATTAGCCCTAAAAAAAATTAGTTTTGCCTTGAACATCTGAATTTAGAAAAAAATGAAATTAATTTATTTTGATAAAAATGAAAATATCGCTTTTTGTTGCTAAAATAAAGTTGTAAATTTGAGTAATTAAAACTAACCAAACGAGCACATAACTTTTAATAATTTTTTTGTTAAATTTAAACATTAAAATTTATTAGAAATTATAAAACCATGCTTGATACTCGACAAAAAAACTAAAATTGTTTAAATGGTTGATTAATTTTCATCTAGATAAAAACAATAAACATTATGAGAATCTTCGGTGAAAGATCTGGAATTATTTCAATTAAAAAAAAATTAAATATTTTTTTTGTTTGTGAGGGGCTCTGTGAAAATAAAAATTCACTTTTTTTTCAACAAATATATAATTAATACCTTTATGTGGATTTCAATTATAAATTAATAGCAAATGATGAAAAATAATAAACAAATGAAAAATAACTCTAAAATATTTGTTATTTAATTTTAAATAAATAGTTTTATTTGAATTTAATGACTATTTATAGAGTTCAGATACCAAATTTTCCGTGACCAAATTTCAAAATATTAGTTAATTAATATAAATTAGGGTCAAAATTTTCTTATATAAATGACCAATTTCAAATGTATCTCTACGAAGCTAGACTGTAAGACTTTTGGAGAAAAATATAGTTGTTTAGATTCTTTATTTGGACTTATTTGCAAGAATAAAATCTTTTAAAATAAATACCAACTTTATCTATAATTTCTTTTATTTAACTTTCAAGTTATTGAAATATCTATAAAAAATGTATTCAAAAAATGGTTAAATATTCAAATGAACAATCTTCATTGTTTTATCTTTGATGCTCATTTTGAAAAATAATTAGAAAAGAATAACAATTTCAAATTTCAATTTTAAATTCCATTTAAAATAATAACTTAATTAAAGAGGAGGCGTCAAAAAAAAAGTAATCTTTTCTCGCATTCGGCTCGTTTATTAAAAAAATTGAATAAAGCTAATGCTTAAAACCATAAAAAAATATCAAATATTTAATTTTGGTTGATTATATTTCGTCACACTACATTCAACCCCGTCTTACCAATACAATTTTGAATATAGTTTTTTTTTTAAAGCAAGAATGCATTTTTTTAATTCTGATTGTCAAGATAATCCATTTTACAAAATATAATCAATACTTTTATAGTTTTATTTTTGAATATTTTTTGAAATTGATTTACCACGATCAGTCGTATTTTAAATTCAATTTTTTAAATCTATTTTCAATTTTAGTTAAAATCAAATATTTTAAATTTATCAAAACACTTCAAATAATTTAAGGCTAACATTAACAAATGTCGCCAAAACAAGTGAAGCATTCACTATTTAAAAAACAATTCGTTAATTTATTTTCAAAAAATAAATTAAGCAAAAAATTTCATTCTTGATTCTAAATGTAAATCAATTGGAAAAATAATACCATGATTACAAAGACATGGATAACAATCAAGTTAAAAAAAATTATTAAATTGTTTAGAATAAATTATTTTTGTGCAAATTATTTAAAAAAATTTAATTTACGGTTTCAATTTATATAAATAATGATATACTTACTGAAATCAAAATAATTTTTTGATGATTAAAGATTTAAATATATTTTCAAATCCATTTCAAATTTAATAGGAGTATATTTTTATGTGACAAGCTTTACACCTGCTCAAAAATTTTGGAATTAAGAGTGACAAAAATTTCCAACCCTTTTAAAAGTGCATCCTAAAATAGCGAAAATATTTATCTCAATGGCCTGTTAAGTGTCAATAAATCACACATATTTTGAAAAAATTATAATTAATAAAACCAAGTTCTTGTCTAAAAAATGATATTTCAATAGCTGCTCTTTGGTCTTATTCTATTTTTATTTTTTTTTTATTTAAAAAATTTTCATTTATTCAAAACTCAAATATTATTTTTTTGTACTTCTTCTGATGATGCAAGTTAATTTGAATAAAATAAATAAATAAATATTTTACATTCTAGAAAATGATATTTTGATAAAAAATAAATTTAATGGCTAGATTCGTCTCTAAAAGGTCTAGGATCGAATTTAAAAATCGACAAGTGCATCTATTCTGGCAGGCTTATTTTGAACATTAAAAAGAAAAACTTTATTATTATTTATTATTTTATTTGTTTAGTTTTAAGAATTTTGTTTAAAAAAAGCCACAGTTTTAATTGTAATTGAAAAAATTCAGAGGAATAGACAATGAGAATATGAAAAAGAAAAAATCCCTTTTGTACTTTATCAGAATTTTATTTTTTTTGACCCGGTTCCTTTTTGTACTTTCTGTACCTTTTGATAATTAAACAAAGATTTTATTTAATTAATAGTTAAAATAAACTTTAATTTTAAAATAACATTTTCTAATTTACAAAAAGAAATTTCATTTAAATGTTAAATCTTCAATGTTAAATCGATTGATTGCTGGATGAGCAGCAATCAATCGTTTCAGCTGTCTTAGTGTACCTTATCAGCACACTCGCTGGCTAGCCAGCTTAAGTCTAAACTAATACTACTACTACTACTAAGATGAAAGAAAATTTTAACAAAATCAAAAATTACAATCTGCTTTGAATAGTTGTGCTAGTATTTATCCGATTGAAATCGATTTCAATTAATCAATCTTTATTTTAAAAATAATAAAATTTATAGCAACGATATTATTGGGTCCTACTAAAATACTGACTCCTAATTCCTTAAAATTTTCTTACCCCCATTTTTTTTGCAAAATTAATTTTTTTGCAACCGGTTAAAATTTATTTATTAAAATTTAAAGTTTATCACTCATTAGATTAATAAAATATTTTAAAGCTTTTTAAATTTGAAAATTTTTATTCGATTTTTTAAGTATAAATTTTATTGACTAAATTTTGGTTGATATCATGATATAATAAAAAATTTTTACACAACAAGATCCAGGGGTGGAGAATAATAATGGGAAAGAAAAATTAGTGACCAATGAACCAAAAATAATCCTCGAGATTTTTTTGAAATTTCAGTATTTGAATGTTAAAAAAAAAGAAATCTTTATATTAGTTCGTGAATTAAATGTCGCTATTTTAAATTACGTTACATCCCAAAATATCAATTAAATCTTGATATTTAAATATCCTTTCTATTCTTTTTCATTTTTTTTTCTTCGTTAAATCAAGGTGCCTTCGTATTGAATTCAGAAATTTTAATTATTTTTTAATAAAGAATTTACTTCCCTATTTTATACACAATTGCAGAAGCAACTGATCGCGACGAAAAAGGTTTAAAATTATATTTTTTGAAGGCTGTCCTTAATCTACCAAAAAATTAATTTGAATTTCAGAGAGTTGAGCTACTCAATGGAATTTGCATTGTTTGGCATATGTAAAAAAAAGTAAAACCGTAGATTTGTTCAGAATTTTGTCTCTTTACTCCACAGATAAATTAAAGTTAATTAAAGAAGCGAAGATATTTTATTTAATTTAAAATCATTGGGTTTATAATAATGTATTATTATGGCATTGACTTGACTTTGACTTAAAAAATTTAGTGACCAAGACTTAAACTTGTGACCAAAAAAAAACCTTTGTTTTAAAAAAATTCGGAATGATTAAATTTTTAATGTTAGAAATTGAAATATTTTCTTGATATCAAAAATTACATTCTAAATTGTGTAAAAATAAATTAACCTTTTGTGAGAATAAGAAGAAAAAAGAAAAAGCGATTTGTCTGCAGGCAACTCCCGAACCGTTTTTCGCCTTTCTTTAGGTCTTTTTTATATTTACATTATATTATAATTTGACAAAGGAACAAAAATTTATTTCAATTAAAAATTCTAAAAAAAGAAAGCTGTTGAATATTTTTTTAAAATAAGTCAAAGGGGAATTTAGTCTATAAAGAAGAAAGTTTTGATTCAATTATTAAGAATTATTGGATTTTTTCGGTATCAATGGGTTGTATTTAAAAAAAATCCCCTTTTTATTTTGGGGTAATTAAGTTCCTTTAAGCTTAAGCATTTTTTTTGCAATTGTGGATTTGATTGGAATGCCTTTTTAAGTGTGTTCAAATGCAGAAAATTGCACAACTTTAGCAGAAATCTATTTTAATGTCAAGAAAAAACTTTACCAATTGCTAAATGTTTTTTTAAATTTATTAATTTTTTTTCAAGTAAAAAATTAATTTTATATTTCTAAAAAAATTTCAAGATTATTATTTTCAAGCTTATCAAATTTTATTTGTAATTATTAAGAAATTTTCAATATTTTTATTATAAACTTATATTTTAGGTAGACACTCCAGACCAAGACGATTTTCCTTTGCCAAAAGATAAATTTTTTTAATCAATACAATTCAAAAAGTAAAAGAAATAAAATATCAAATCCACCCTCAACATAATACTAGCACAAATTTAAAAAAAACTTATCTTAAAATGAAGAATTTAAAAAAATTTAACAAGAACAAAAAATTTCCATTTTTATATCAAAATTAATTTTTTTATTTACAAAAAAAACTAATGAAGATAAAACAGTTTTGGGGCTTTTGACACAGCCCTAAAAATCAGCAAAAATGTTCACAATACTAAAAAAATTAAACTTTTTAAATTTATTGAAAAAAAAAAAAGAAAAAAATTTTAACACAAATTTTGATGGCACAACATTTAAAAAAAATTTAACAATCAAAAAAATTCAATTTAACCGGAATAAATTTAACACTGACCAACAAAAAAAATTGCAAAATATTTGCCAACGGTAATCTCTTGTATTTTCCCAAAGGTCGGAAAATGATCTCAACTATTTTGAATTTTTCGATTTTAATTTAAACATGTTTACAAGCAATCTTTTGAACTCAGTTCTAAAAGTGGCGCCTGATATAGAGTAAAGCAGAAAGTTACATGAAAACGACGTGTAAAACAAACTATGAAATATTTCCCTCAGCTCGAATTCAATGGGGTAGATAAAATTTTTTCCGCTAATAAATATCCGAATGGCAATGTAGACATTTATGGAGTGAACTGGTAGATTTAGAATCAAAAAAGTAGTTGACACAACAATGAGCATTTTGGTGACTTTTCGCGACACTGAATTTGTTTTGGAGCCACCAATTTTGAAGCTAGTCCGAGCTCTAAAGTCATTTTTCTTGCCCAACAAGCTTGACAACTCTGCCGAGTTTTTTTTCTCGCCTTCCTCTCTTATCCTCGCACTTGAATTTTTCCATGTGGCCCTCGACTGTCTCCTACAGTAGTGACCAGGCGACTGCTTTGAATTGAAAGACAAATCTTTGAGTTCACTGTTGCCAAAGCTGGTACAATTAAAGCAATTTGAAGCAGAGTTTGGAGCTTTGCATTTGGGGCCGATTGCAGGCGAGTCGTTCATTGACTCGTTTGCTCTCGAATCGTGGTCACAAAAGCTTGACTTTTTTAGGAAAACAAAATTCTTCAAAATGCTCTTTCTTCTCTGACTTTGAATGTCCACAGGTCCCGCGCCACTGCTCACACCATCCTGAATTTTGTACAAATTTTCCGAGTTCTTTTGATTGGCAACATTTAGTGAATTGTTCGGCTCAAAGGTAAAGTGGTTATTCGAAGTTCTGACCATAAAGTTGTAGCTGGACTTTTTGAGTGTTTTGATGATGATCGCGTTCATGATCAGCAAGCCGAAGAATGGTATGACCAGAGTGAACAGCGAGTCCAAAAAGTTGAATTGCTCCACCTGCTGGTCCGCGCCGTCCTTGGCGGTGCAAATTTTGGTGGTGTTGTCTTGGTGATGGGTCTTGATGTCGAACATGAACAGGGTGACTCCGTAGAATAGACAGGCAAAGAGAAAGAGAAGAACAACTAGGATTTTTGAGCCCCTTTCCAAGTTCAGGAAGTTGACTCTTAGCGGAAAACAAATGACAAACAGTCGTTGCAGTGTGAACGTGAATATTAGGCTGCAGGATAGAAAATTGAATATGTAGCCGAGATAGACGCTTAGTTTGCAGGCTATGCCATGCTTGGAAAATGTCATCAGCAATTGGTGGTCGTCCCAGTACTTGAAAAATAGAATTATTAAAAATCCGATGTCGCTCAGAGCAAGACTGATCAGATAGAAGCTGGTTTTTTTGGTATGCGTCAGCTTGGTACGCCAAAATATCACTATTGTGATCGAGTTGCCAATCAGGCCTACCACGATAATGAACATTATGTAGTAGGAATTCAGAAATTGGGATATTGCGGAAAGAATTGTTTGCGAGCTTTGCTCGACATTTTGTCTCGAGCTGTTTGTGAAGTTCAAAAGTGTGGTCGAGTTAAGCGAGAGTGACATCTTAAACTCAGTGAATCATTACAAAAAAAATCAGTTCTAGTAAAAATAGTAAATTATTTGTGAGAAAAAATTTTAAATTTTATTTAATTTTAATGAATTAGTAAAAAAAAAATTTTTTTTTAGCATTTTAGTCTAATGAGCTAAAAGAAAGGTACTGTAACTTTTTTTCAAATAATCTTGTCACAATTTTTTTTTGATTGCAAAACAAGCAAGAATGTAATTAGATGCTTTGCCAAATTAATTTTTTTAATGTGTTTAAAGTTTAGTAAAAGAGAAACGCTGAGAAATTTTTGAAAATGTGTTTTACAAAGTGAACCCTAACTAAATAATTAATGTTTTTTTAAATATTTTTTGACAAATTATATCATGAGGATTAAAATAAGCTTTTGATCAGAATTTACTGCATTCAAGGTTTATCAGCAAATGTCAGTACCCTTTTTTTTGGGTCCTACTAAAATCTGACCCCCAATTTTTTTAAATTTTCTGACCCCCATTTATTTTGCAAAGCAAATATATTTTTAAAAGTTTTAATATATCATTTAGTTTGTATTTTTCTCTATTTTTTGAAAATTAAGCTAGTTTTTCTCCAAAATTTTTATTTTTTGTGAAAATCGAATATTGACCGCCTACTGGCCCCCATTTTTCTTGAAGAGAATTTAACGAGCTTTCTAAAAATATGCCTAGTTTTTTCTCCAGGAAGTATTGTTTTCGAGAATTTCAAATGATTTCATGATAATTGAGAAAAATTCAATTTATAATTGTAATTTTTGATATTTTTTGTTTAATTAATTTAGTTTTTACAATTTTTTAATAAAAATAACAATTAATTTTAATAATAATTAATTTAATAAAAAAATTAAACAAGTAAAATAATTCAAATTTGAAAAAAAATATCTTTATAAATTAAATTACTGTTATTTAAAAATTTCAGCATTGATCTTTTAATCACAGAGAAATTTATTAATCTTGAATAGAAATGTTCAAAACCTTTTTTCTCCATTCCTTGTTTTGATAATCTTTTAAAAAAAGGTTATAGATTTTTTTCAAAAAATTATATTGAAATTAAGAAAAAAACTTAACAGTCAAAAAATTTAGAAAAATTTTGGAGAAAAACTAGTTTAATTTTCAAAAAATAGAGAAAAGTTCATTTTAGTAGGACCCTTATTTTTAAGTTTTTTTTTAATCAAATATGATTATTAAAATGACATTTAATAGAAATTTAGAATTTAAAAAATCACAATTTAAAATAACCCAAATATTCAATAGAAAATTTTTTTTTTTACATTTATGCGCATAGAACTCTAAGGACTAATTTTTGAAGATAATGCTCTCTCCTTACAGGAGTCAAATCTAGAATATGGCAAAAAAACAAATTTCACTATTTACTTAAGAAAAAATAAATAAACACGATACAATAACATTGATTTTCAAATTTTTTTTTCAAAAATTCTTTGAATAAAAGACAAAAACTGGTCGCACTAAAACTTTTGATTTCAATAATTCGAAGATAGATAGTGTAAAATAAGATCAATATTATTTTATATTATCCACCATCGTGTTTTTTATCAAAAAATATATTAAATCCTTAGAAACTTCTTTTTTAATTACTCAAGACTTTTTCAATTTTAGATAAAAAGCACACTTTTGGACACAAGTATCATAAAAATATGTATTTTTCGAATTTTTTTTTAAATCAATAATAACAATAATTATTAATTGGAATACTGGACTCATCAGCGAACAAAATTTAGCTTATTTCGTTCACAATTTTTTTTGAAAAAATTAAATAAGAAACTATGAAATTTAAATATTAAAAGTTTTGATTATAAAAGATTAGAAAATATTAAATTTCATATTTAAGAATCAAATGAAGCTGCTAAAAATATTAAATGCAGAAATATTAAAATTTAAAAAATTAATTAAAATTATTTAATATTTAAATTAGAAAAGATTAAAAAACATTATTTTTTATATTTAAATCGTCGCAATTAAAAAATTCAATTTCAAATTTACAATTCTCTGATATATATAATTTGAAAAAATTACTATGTATAAAAATACAAAATTCGTTTTTTAAACATATTTTTTTAATATCAAAATTAAAAAAAAAATTATCTAAAGATATAGAAAATTCAATAAGGCTTCAGAATTTATGTTTTTCTCAACAATAAATTGATTCATTGATTTTTAAATTTCTATATTTTATTTCTTTTTACTTGTTCAAGCTTAATTTTTATTCTAAAATCGAATATTATTTCACAATTTTTATTTTGCCTAATAAAAAGATAGAAATATAATATAATATAATAAAATTTCATAAAGTTTTTTTAGAAAATTTACAAAGATATTCATTAATTTAGATATAAAACCTCTCGGCATTAAAAACCATTCAACGGCTCATAAAATGATTCGAAAAAATAATTCAGTACACGAAATAAAGTTTAAAAATTTAAAGAAAACCTTCTTTCAATAAAGACATTTTTTTCAATTTTTAGTGCATACGATTAGTTTCGGAATAGTTAAACCAAATAATCGGATGATTATTTAAAAATAATTCTAAAAAAATTATAAAGTGAAAATAAATTTTTAATTTTTGACTTCAAAATTTGAAAGCAACAAAAAAACACAGTCAAAAACTTCAACTGGAAATGCGTTCAAACCGAAGAAAGAGCAAAAAGATTTTTGCTACTGAGAAAAATATGCTAGTAGATAAGTTCTGACATTAGCTTAAGACTGTAAATGGTTTCATGACAATAATTGATGAGAAATTATTTAGAATAATCTAAGAATATTTACTTTTATGACAAAGTGATACTTCTCCTACTCCTAACATCAATAACAATAAAAAAAATATTTAGTGGAGTAAAAATGATTAATTATTACTGGAAAACAAAAAAATAGTCGATTAATCTGATTACTTGATTTTACAATAATTAATAGTAAATGATTTAAGATGAAATTTCAAGCTCTTTAGCAAATCATTAAACAAAATATATTAACAAAAGGTAAAAGTTTTAAATATATCTTTAATGCCCTACAAAAAAGATATCAGTTTAAAAATAGGCAACAAAAAATTGATTTAAATAATTGTTTGCATATTTCAGCTTATTTTAGATTAAAAGAAGTTGATTTAAATGATGAAAAGTTTATTAACAATTAAAAAGAAATACTTCGAAAAAATTAATCAACTTAATAAATTTAACATTGGTTAAAATAAAATTCTTTCAATTGGAAATAAGGTTTTTTTGCAAAATAGATATTTAGCCATTTTTAACACTCTTCATTGAGAGCTCTTGAAACAAAATCTCATTTTAACAATTATTCATCTTATCAGATAGTTTAAAAGAGCTGGAATAATAGTTTAAAATTTTAAATAATAATTAGATAATAAACTTGTCTATTGTTGCTATTTTTAATTTTGTGACAATCTAAACAATTAATTAACATGCTAATTCCGGAATTGGTATATTCTGCTTGAGATCCTATTACTCGAAAAAAAATCTACAATCAACATGAAATTCAATATTGTCTAAAATTCTGATTGAGTTCAAGAATATCTAAATTAAAAATTGAGTCCAGATATTGGAGCGCTTGTGTTCGACAAGGAAGTTAATTTGGCATAGCCAAATGTATTCCAGCAGCCATAGTAAAATTATTCAAATTTCTAAGCTGCTAGAAGAACGCGAATGCTTCTCAATCTTAGATAATGTGTCGCGTTGGTTGTCATATTTTTTTAATATTTGATTTTACTAAAACATGTTTAGAATAATGGAAATTTTAGTCGAGTTCTGGGTAAATATTTAAGTTAGGGCCGAGAAAACATGAGCAAAAAAAACAAGACTGGCATTATTTTTTTTTAATCTATTAAATATTAATTTGAGTCAATATCGAAAAAAAGAAAGGATAAAGTTGAAATTTAGACTTTAATGAAAATATCTTTTATAGAAAAAAAATGCGCAAAATCGAAATACTTCATTAAAATAAATTGAATTTTTAAATTTACTTAAAACATAAATTTTGCTTTCAATCGATGTGCCTCGAGCAACAAAAAAATTTAAATTCTAGTAATGATGAAAGATTAGTTTTTTTCAGGCCCTCAATTATTTTTAAGGTAATATCTTGATAAATCAATCCAAATTTTTGCATGAATTAAAAAAAGGTTTAAATTTTTTCTAAGATTGATGAAAAAAAGCTTGCTTAACTATTCGTTAAATTATTTTGTATTATTTGGTGAATGAAAGTATTCAACAAAAATAAAATGTAAGAGTTTAAAAAAATTGAATATTTTTTTCAATTATTTTAAAGCCTCATTAATAAATATTTATTAAATGTTTAGCTGTTTAGGAGTTGTTTCGTGGAATTATTTCCAACAATTAACATTGTTGTTATTAATTTTTACTTGAGAATAATGTCAAATCTTAAATTTAAATAAAAAACCTTTCCAGTTTAAAGAATAAATTGTTTAATTAAAATATTTCCCATCCGGAAATAATAACATCTTTTGTGTTTCCCACGTTTTAAAAAATATCTTCTTCGAAATTTTTCACCTAGTGCACGGTTCATTTACAATTATTGAAACGAAAATTGAGAAAAAAAAATCTTTTTGGAGTCAATAATTTTTTTGTTATATAAAAATTATTTGCACTTAAAAAATGAATTAAATATCTCTTGTCAATTAGAACTGCTATCTTCAGTTTAATTACATTTTAAAAAATGCTTGATATCTGAGTTAAAATAATATTTAGATCGAAATTACTTCATTTATATCTCACTTACATTAGAAACGAAACTTTTATCTTTGATTTTATCTTATTAAGTAAAGTATGACAATTTGATACTGAAGTTTTACAATTCTTGATAATGGCAAAATTATTTTAAAAAAATGGCAATGAGAATATCATATACCAAATTTCCTAATTATTATCAAGATTAGCTTATGTCGAGGCTCTGAGAGAAAATCTTAAATTAGATTCAATTCTGAAATTCAATCTCTAAAAAATATTGTTTGTGAAAAAGGAAATAAAAAATATTTTTAAGAACATGATGATCTACAATTTAGCTTTTTTGTCTCTTTTGATCTAGTTAGTGACAATGGTTAATTAAAATAAAAATAATGAAGCAATCTTTAGTAAAAGGCTTTAAATAAAATTTAATGTTACAATTTATTAAAACATTAAAATAATTTGATATAATTTCAATTTTTGTTTTTCAGCTGAATTAAATGGAATATGCCAAACGGTATTTTTATGCTAGTTCCGTAAATAAATTTATTTGATTTATAAAAAAGAACACTTGAGAAGACTGTTAAATTTTCAAAAAAGCTTTTTAGCTGAAGTTAGATTTTTAAAATTAAAATAAAAATTTTTATAGTATAAATTTTCAAATTACCTAAAAATAAATTGACATTTTTTAATTTTTCTGAGAATAATCAAACGCGTTCTTTTATTATTAAATAACTTATTAGATTTAGTTCACATAATTACCAGAGTCAACGTACAAAATTGGTTTAGTAAAAATTGAAATAAAAAAAATTCTATTATTAATATCAAAACTGATTAAAGTACCAATTAAGGAAATATTTTAAAATTGACTTTACAAATATAAAGATTATGCATCCGATTTTAATCATTGATAATTAAGATGATTTATTAAATATAAAGATAAAAATTTGATAAAAATAAGGGGAAGCAAGTTAGCTTAAAACGAATTAGCCCTAGTGAAACATCAAAATTATCCAAGCGGTCTAGGAAAGACACATAACAAGTTTTAATTAAGCCAAGATTCAATTAGCGTATGGTTGGTTTATTCAAAATTGGAGTAAAAATTTTTGCAGCACTAAATAATTTTTATTAAATTATTGGTACAAAATTCATTCTTAAAAAAAATTAGACCAACAAAATTTTAAAATTCGCTTAATTGAAAATTAATTTAAGTCAAGATTTTCATTTTAGGGAAACAAAAATTTTGAGAGTAATCAAAAATATTGGTAGCTCTTAAAAGGAGATTAGAAGCAGTCATTCAAGTGTGAATAAAATAATTAAAATAATAATTAATTTTTATTATATCAAGTCTTTAACATTTTAAAAGAACTTATAAATACGTGGTGCATTTGAATGGAACACGTAATCCGCACATTAATTTAAAACAATAATCATCATTTGAATAAACCAAACTAGAAAAATACTCTTAAATCAGCATAAAATAATCTTCTTTGACAAAATTCATCGCTTTTATTAATAAGATTTTTTTTTTAAAAACTGCTTAAAATTTTATTTAAATGTAACAATAATTAGAATTTTTTGCTCGAATAAAACACTTAATGCTAAATTTATTAAAACTCTACTTGAAGGATATTACGCGCTAATATTCAACCGGTGCCATTACCGAGTCTTAATTTGGAAATAATTAATTTTTCAGAAAATTGATCAAATATTTTTCAACTTAAATACTGGTTAGCATGTTGACAAACAGTAAGCTATCATCCAGTTATCATATTTATTTTATAGGACACTAGCATTATTTAAATTTATGAAATTTAATTGTTTCTTTAAATTACGCAAGTGGAATTTTGTGACTAAATGATGTCAATAGACTGTTTAAAAACATGAAAATCGATGTTAAGTAAATTGAAAAAGTAGCTAGGCAATTAAAAATTCTCAAATTTAAATCGATTATTAATCACGTTTAAAATTTTATGCTATCGATTTTAAGTTGAGTTAAATTTTTCAAGCATTTGCTAATATTTGATTTTAATTTGAAATCGAGAACTATAATTGATAAAAAAATGCTTTGGCTCTGTCCGGAACCATTTACCTCTTGGTTCTCATTCTGAACCCTAGTGAAACTAAATTTGGATTTGAAGGTTTTCTCATCCCAGAAGAGTTTATTTTTAAATAAAATTTAAAATTATGTAATACATTTTTTAGAGTCAACTTGCACAATTATTTGAATTAAAATTCAAAAATTGATTAGGCCGGGTATAATTTTAGGCCTTTGTTGGTAAACAAATTTCCTTGATTGCAAACAATGCTCTTGACAAAAAAAAAAAAAGAAAACAACAATCGGAAATAGACTCCGAGCAAATATTTGAATTGTTGAAACAAAAATAAAAATAAATTTTAACAAAAGTAATTTATTTAAATTACTGATACCTTACAAAATTTTCATTATTTATTTGTAGAATAGCACATGAGCTATATTTAACAAATTGTTTATTTCCATGACTAACAATCTTTTTTAATTAATGCAAAGAAAAATTGTAGAATTTTTCCGACAATTTTTCACTTAAGACTTTCGTTTTAATGATGAATTCCTACAATTAGAAGTGTTGATTAAACCAAAAACTATGAACCCCACAGCTCGAGTTTTTTTTTTTTTTTAAATCCAAATAATTAGTTAATTTTGAACTAGATTTTCTAAATTGAAAAAAGCATCAGCTCGAAACTTGAATTTTAAGAAAAAAAAAGCTTGAGGGAAACCCAGAGATAAAAGCAATCAAAGCTATTTTTTCCCATATAATAAATTTAAATTAAATAATTAGATATATTTTTAAAGCGAATTTTTTAATTCTCCGATCGCGACGACGCTTGTGAAGCCAGTAAACAAAACAGCGAATTTTATCTTGGTTAATAATCAGGAAAATAAGGCTTTTCTCTAAAATAATTAATCTCAAGCCATACTTTCAAAATTTTAGAACTTAATTAATGCTGCCTTAATCCCGTTCAAACATTTGAGCAGGATATCTTGTTGAAAAATACAAACCACCTCAATGGGTGACTGTACCTGGAATTTGGGATTTTTTTTTCTTTCCAAATATGATGAACGCAAATAACAAAAAAGCTATTGCTCTTTATATAAGCTAGTCTCATTTAAAATTGAAAAAAATAATAATAAAAAAAATTATTTATTTATTAATTTTTAACTAGAAAAAAAAAAGTCAAAATAAAAATGCATATTTGAGTGAAATTTCTTTGTATCGTTGATTAACATTGAGTTACTCGCGAGTCTTCGACAAATCGTTTGACGCAACGGGCATAATTGTACGGATACAAGCCTGAAAAATAAAAAAAATTATTTTTTTTGTTACTTTTTGATTTTGAATTAAAAAATTTTCAAGTTAAAATTTTCACATTTTCAAACTCATTTAACTCAAAGTCAAAAATGTTTTATGTTTTTTCCGTATTATCAATTATTTTATTTCAACTTTGTAGATTTGATACAGCTGGACAGTAAAAAAAGTCAAAATTAAACTTTTACTTTATTAATTGTAATTTATATTTTTTATTATTTTTATTATTTAATTTGCATCATTGGAAGTTTTTTTTTTGATACTAATTTACACAGTATCCTTTATTTATGGGGATACTGATCTAGTGGTCGGAGATCGGCCTCAGCTCTATTTTATTTATTATTTAAAAAATAATTAAGGGGTGACCCCAGGGCACGTGCGAATGGTTCAAGACCTTCGTTTGAGCCCGCATTAAAAAGAAAAATTGATATAAATTTAGTTGACCGAATAAAATTGGAAAGATAGAAAAAAAAACATGAAAATAGTAATTAAATTAGTTTAAAAGCGAATTCACATTAAAAAAGAATCAAAAAAAAATCAGATAAAAGTGATTAATTAGAGCTAAGTTTTGGCCTCAGCTCTAGACTCAAATAAATACATTATATTTTTTTGAGCCAAAATTTTTTTTTAATCAAGATTTTCTTTCCATTTTTAAATTAAAAAAAAATCTGAAATTTTTAGCTTTGAGTTCAAATCCATATTTTTTCCCCTTTGAAAAGAAAAACAAGCTTCTGATTAATAAAAAAAAATTACCCTGAACAATTTCCCCACTTTCCATTCTCATAATACCCTCATACCAATGGTCATCATTTTTCTTGATAACATAAATATACATGTTCTCTTTGAATGTAAGCTCGTCATCTCTGAGGCCCTCGTAGTCGAAAAGAGTGATTACTTTTTCCAGACACCTGTCAATGGGCACCCAATTGGGAATGAAGTCATCATCTTCGTCTTCATCAAAGTCATTCTCGAACACATTGTTGCCAAAATTGACCTCTTCATTCACCGAAGAACTATCCGGGTTGCTTCTCAGACCAGAGAACAAAAGTGGTGGTGGTGGCAAGCCATGTATTGAGCTTGTGTTGCTCAAAATCGATTGATTGCCCATTTGATTGCTTTTTTGACTATCTGTTCTGCTAAATTGATTTTTGGAGCCTGGTCCATAATTGGAGCCGTCCACTTGGTTTGAATTTGATCTGTCATAAATTGACGAGTGCAGCTGCGGTCTTCTGTAAATAGTGCCACTAGTGGCATAGTCAATGTTGTTCAAATTTGTTCTAATAAGCCCAATGTCTTTGCCAGAAGCGTAGCCTACTGAATTGGTGGAATAGTTTCCCATTTGCTGTAAATAAGCATTGGCAGCTCGTCTGTCAATGGTGTCCGAGTACTCGGACACCCCTTGGTTCATGCTGCTGTTCTGTCTTCTGTATGACATGCCGCCATAGGCGCCTGAAAGCGACTCGGTGCCAGCACTCTGATTCAGCTCTTTTTTGGATGAATAAATGCCCAGTTCTTGTCTGCTCAGATACTCGGTGGGAACTGACGGTGGTATGACCGGAGTCCTGTAAATTGAATTCGAATTGCTGGATCTGATCGTGCCCATTCCATTATTTGTGTTCACACTCATCGATTTTAGAATCAATGGAGGGGTGCTGGATACCTCTGGAGTTTTTAAATTGGCCGAGTTTATCGAATGATTGCTGGTGTAGGAATTTTGTCTGCCGACACCAATTTTTGACAGCTGATCCTGTTGTCTGTTTATTTTGACACCATGACCAACGTCATCCAGAATGGAATAGTCAATGGCTTTGCGAACGTATTTGACTGGTTTTTCCTCGACATCGGGTTTTTTAACCTTGGATGTTCGAACCAGACACTTGTTGGTGGTCAAGACGCCTACTTCGCGTCTGGCCACTTTTTCCTTGTGTATGCTGACGTCATGTGTCAAATGGTGAATGGAAATGGCCATGTCGTCCAGCACATTCGATTGAATATCGAATAGAGTGAGAAAGTTGTTGGCCAATATGTGGATTTGGTAGGCAACGCTGGCCAAGGCCTGTGCTGTAAAACTTCGTGTTTCGTTGAGTAAGTGCTGCTTGTCAGCGTCTTTGGAGTTTATGTAGATGTCTTCGCAGTATTGGGCCACTTGTTCCAGGTTGCTCACGTTGTCGGAGAGCTTTTTGGAATTTTCCTGAATTTCAGAGTCTACCAGGGTTTTTATTTGGTCAAAATTTATGTTCAAGTCGCCTTGAAGTTGCATTTTTAGCCAGCAGTTTGGTAATCAAGTTATTTTTGATAGATAAGATTATTTATGATTTTTTTATTTTATTTTTGTTAAGACAGCAAAATTATTTTTTTGTCTTGAAAGAACAAAATTAACTTAAATTATTGTTTATTTTTGTTTAAAAAAAAAAGAACTTGAAAATTACGTTTTTTTTTCTTATTTTTTCAATGAATTAGTTTATATTTTTGGTAAAATTGAATTTCAATGAAGGAGATAAAAGTGTAAAAAGTTGGTCATTTTTGTTTATTTTTATTTTATTTTTAGATTGAGTGTAATTTGTTTATGAAATCAGAAAAAATAAAAGTTTAAAAAAGCAAACAATAAAGTCGCTGCAGCGTTGTGTTCGTCATTGTATAAAATGTCTCATTAATATTTTATTCGATGCTCATCAAATGATGCTGAAGTAATTTTAAATTTTTTTTGTTATTCAGCTTAGAATTTATAATATTTTTGTCATTAATAGTTAATTCTAAGTAAAAAGTAATTAAAAAATAAAATTGAACATGTGACGCTTAAGTATGTGAAATTTTACGCAAAAGGTTCCAAGATCCAATTGCAAAATTAATTTAAATTTAAATTTAGTTTTTTCAACTTAAAAATCAATTAAATAATTAAATAAATTTTAGCTTACGTGTGTTCTTTTACTAAAACATTAAATAAATTATTCACATGTTTCAATGTGTTTTGATAATTTTTTTTTGAATTGGAAAAAAATGTTCTGGTATGGTATTTGCCAATGGTTTGTCTAATAAGTTGGTGATCAGTTTTTTTCTGGTCAGAATAATCTAAATAATGGTAATCCATTTTCTCTTTTAATAAAAATTGAACTCATAAAGTATTAAAAAGTGATTGGTTTTATCAGTTCTAATCCGATCAAGCTTAGAGATTCAGAAGAAATCTGAAATTTAATTGTCAAAAAAAATTAGAATTAGAAATTTCTTGTACTCAAAATTTTTTTTTTTCTTTTAAAACACTGCCTTTTATTCATACTTTTTTATTATGTTCACCACATGAATTTATTTTATTATATATATTTTATATTATATATTTTAATTTTAAATTAATTAAATTTAATTCATAAATTTAATTCATTTTTAAATATTTTGCCAGAGAAAAATTAATTTAATGAGCATTAGTGATTTTATATCAACGACAGCTTGATTTTATCTTAAAATATTTGTGATTGCCTCACTCCATTCTATTTCCCAGTCGCATTTTAAAAACACAATTTGAATTTTGTTTTGGAATTATAATTATTAAGTTCGTAAATAAGTATTTAGCATTGAAATTCGCAATGCTATTTAAATAATGAAAAAGGTGAACAATCAATAATCTCATTTAAGATAAATTTTTAAAGACATACCATTGATTTTTGCTTTTTTTTAAAATCGTTAATAAGATTAAATTTAAAAAATCTTTAAATCTTTTAACAACCTCATATAATTCTACTCTATTTTATATTTTTTTTTTATTTTTCATAAGTAAAAGATAAATAATTTTAGTATTATTTCTTTAATTGGATCATTTACTAATAATTTCTAGTGACCAAAAAATTTATTACGTATCCTAAATAAATTCAAAATCATATCAAGTTTTAATTTTTCAAAAATTATTTAACAAGCGAATAAAAATATGTTAAATTCTATGAAATTATGTGAATAGTAAAAAAAATGGGTGACCATTTAATTAAATAGGCGATTTATTTATGGTCACATATTTTAGTTTAGAGACACTGGTCGTCTTACACAAAAGACTCAAATTTTACACAGTACTTATATTAGAAATTAATTTTAGCAAAGTAAGGTGAAATCGCAGAAGAAAAAATCTGTAAATATATCAGATTTTAAAGGAATTTACCAATAATTGTAAAAAATCCAACTTAACTACACACTAATTCTGTTCCTTTACCACTGAAAAATAAAGAGACAAGATTCTTTTTGATTCAGCGCATAAAACAATTTGAAAAAAATTGGATGAATAAAAATTGAATCTTAATTCTGAATTTGAATTTTTAAGAAATTGGTTAAATTTTGAAATGATTAAAAAGTTTATTTATTATGATGCTATTTCCCAAAAATTATAAAATTTAAAAAAAATTTAATAATTTTTCATAGTTTTAAAAAAGGATGTCGTTTATTTTTACTTGTTGTTAAAATTTTATACTTAAGTAAAATCCAACCACTGATTTTGCCTCGATCAAAAAGATAAATTCTTTTACTTTTTATTGTTGATTTATCACTTAAAACTAGAATTTCAATATGAGTCATAAACAACATGGAAAAATTTCGGTATTAAATATCAAATTTCTGGATCGAAATTATTGTTGAGATTTAATTTTGACTTTAATAATACATCATTTAAACTTTTTGTGAATAATTATTTTTAAAATAATTTCGATTTTAAAATTTTTATTTATCGTTTTAATTCAACAATTAAGCGTTAAAACGCCATAGCAACTTCAAATAAAAATTTAAATACCGTAAACGCTTGCATACTACTCCAGGGCTTAACCTCATTTTCCGGATTTATTCCACTGGAATAGTTCCCATCGACACCATGTTAAAACATTTTTTTTTAATTTTATGGAAATGTGATAGATTTTTTGATTTATTCTAAGATTAAAACCCAATATTGAGTTTTTTTCCTGGCTTATTTCTGAGTTTTTTTTTTTTTTTTTTCAAAAACTGGAATTAATTAGAAAAGAATAAAAAAAATATTTAATTTCGATATATTCCATATTTAAAAATGTAAATTGAGTTTTATTCCAGGATTCAAAGTGGAAAAAAAAATTTAAAAAAATTTAAAGTTTTAAAAAATTGGATTTACAAGTTTTGTTGTCTTATTATTTTTCCATTTACGTCACGAGGGAGAGGTTTTCTTCCTCTTTTTTTTGGCAGCTTTTGAATCGTGATTGACGAAGAATTTGAGACATTTGGTTGATTTACATTTTGCTGATTATTTAGTTCTTTAAGAACATATCGACCATTTAATCGTGGTTGAGCTTCATTCGAAGTTACTGGAGTACCAATTTGATTGACATTTTCATCTGTTTCTGGTGTTTGAATATTTATTGGAGTTGAATTAGGTGGATTTTGATACGATTGTATTTGACTTTGTTCTGGACTGGTTATTAATTGTTCAGGACTTGATTGATTTGCTTCAATTGATGTATTCTCTTCTAACACAAGCTCTCTAAGATTTACATCAATTTCATCTACGTTGTCCAAACCTAAAATATCTTCTTCCTCTTCTAAATCATCTATATATGAATTAAAAATCAAATTGTTGTTGACTAAGTTTTTAAGAGTGCTATGTAAGTGTGATTGACCAGTTATACCACAAGAATCGAATGAATCAATTATTAAACTCTCATCAAAATCATCCCAAATTTCAGACAACCACTGAATCGCCAAAACATAGCCAGGTGATTTCGAATTACCATGGATTGTATAAGTTTTTGGGCTATTACGCGACCATTGGCTCCATTTAGCGCAATACGCTTTTTTTACTTTCGCAAACCATGAAACGTCTGCTGGCTGCAAAATGTTAGTCATTCGAGGCGGTATAATAAACTGTTCCAAATCAAGACGATTGAACATGTCTTTTACACTTGTTGTTATATGACACCTTGCCGAATCCAAATATAGATAACTTCCTTTACGATTACTCATTATTGTCTCTAAATACTCACAAATTGTATCTTCATTGAAAGTTGTAGTAGACTTGTACAATATTCTTATATTGGCTGGAGGCGTATAATTTTCCAATTCATTTGTTCTAGGTATAATCAAATAAATAGGCAATTTATTACCACATGCTGAAGCAGTAAACGCTGCGGAAATACGAACCATCTCGGCCCCGTTTGTGTCGACTTTTTTTAACTCTTTTAGCACCCTTGTCTGTAATTGTATATCGAGATGGACAGTCTAGATAGATAGACGTCTCATCCATATTAAAGATTTTTGAACGATTCCAGTTTGTTTTTCTTAATACTTCAATTGATTTGGTTAAAAAATCAGCAATAATTTGCATATAATTATTGGGAAGATCCCTTCCAGTCGTTGTTACCCTTCGGTAAGTTTTGTTATTTCTTTCCAGCCAGCCATAAAGCCATCCATCACTAGCTTGAAACGGGTTCTGTGCTAAAATGTTCGAGTAAATACGTTGATGAATTTCTAGAGCTTTATGTTTAATATCTAATCCACTTACAGATCTCTTGTTTAATCTCTCCAAGTCAAACCAGGCTAGAAGCTCATTTTCCATTTCCGGATATTTTGCCAAATCTTTTTTAGTTAATATACGAGTTTTTCTTCTTTTAAATTTTGTTTTTGAAATTACATCTTTCTGCTTATACCATTCGCAAATTAGTCTTCGGTCGATACCATTAATTCGTGCGACTTCACTTTGATTTTTAGTTGCATCAACTTGTTCAATCATTTCTTGTTTAGTTGTTAAAGAGTATTTTTTTCTTTTTTTTGAATGTCCAAAATTTGGAGTTTGAGTAGGCACATTAATTGGCACATTAACTGTATTGTTTGGCTCAACACCAGTTGATTCTACGTCAAAAGTTTCATCAACAATCATTTTAAGCTTTGAAATTTAATTCGAAATAACAATGAGATCAGAAAAAATGAAAAATTTGATGATGTAATTTATAAGCAAACAAGTCGCGGAGGGGGCTGCGCCCCCTCCGCACCTCCCCTGCAATATTTGTTTATCTTGCTTTAGGTTAAGCGTTGATTTTTTTTTAACTTTTTTAATTATCAGCTAGTACAAAGGGTACAAAAGGATATTTGTATAATTATTTCCTATGTAGGTAATTTTGCTATTTTAAAATCAACATTAAAAATTTGACGTTTTTGTTCCCGTATAATTCAATAGAAAGGATTTAACTAAATCTAAGAAAACTAAATCTTTTAAAAAATGTGTTTTTGGTCTTGAGAAATTAAGGAATAATAATGACTCTGGTCAAAATATCCGCAAATAAAAATTTGAAGAAATGATTTGGCTGAATATTTAATTGCATGGCATACTTTTGATACATTGTACATTTCGCTTGGTTAGCCTGGTACATTTCGCTTGGTTAGCCTGGTACATTTCGCTTGGTTAGCCTGGTACATTTCGCTTGATTAGCCTGGTACATTTCGCTTGGTTAGCCTGGTACAATTCGCTTGGTTAGCCTGGTACATTTCGCTTGGTTAGCCTGGTACATTTCGCTTGGTTAGCCTGGTACATTTCGCTTGATTAGCCTGGTACAATCCGCTTGGTTAGCCTGGTACATTTTGCTTGGTTAGCCTGGTACAACTCAACTCAATTTAACATTTGATCTTGGAGGCGATAGAGCTGGAGCAGTCAATTTTGTGAAAGCTAGCTTGATTTTTCAATCCATTTATATATAATTGATCAATAATTCAAATTTTTTTTAAATTTAAATTTTTATTTCTAATTAGCGCTTTATTCAATTTAAATAAAGGCTCAACAATTTATTTTTAATAGTAAGAGAAAGACATTTGTTAAGTCTCTTTCAATTAATTTTTTTATATTAAATGAGAAGCACCGCCCATTCTCGTATACATATCTTTTAACATGGCGAACGGGTTTTGATTAATTTGTCAAATACAACCATGTTAAATTTTTGAAAGTAATTTTATATATATTTATATTAATAAAATTGCAAATTTGTTTTTTTTTTTTTACAATTATTTCAAAACTTAATTTTCATTTTTTTAGTTGAAATTTTTTTTTCCACTTTGAATCCTGGAATAAAACTCAATTTACATTTTTAAATATGGAATATATCGAAATTAAATATTTTTTTTATTCTTTTCTAATTAATTCCAGTTTTTGAAAAAAAAAAAAAAAAAAACTCAGAAATAAGCCAGGAAAAAAACTCAATATTGGGTTTTAATCTTAGAATAAATCAAAAAATCTATCACAATTCCATAAAATTAAAAAAAAATGTTTTAACATGGTGTCGATGGGAACTATTCCAGTGGAATAAATCCGGAAAATGAGGTTAAGCCCTGGAGTAGTCTGCAAGCGTTTACGGTATATTGTCCCATGCTGTTTTTGTTGATATTTATTTTTTTGAATCAATTATTTAATGCAAATGAAATATCAAAAAGCATTTATAAATTTTATTTTTAAATATTTTACTTAAAACAAATTTTTGATCGTAAAAAATTAATAATTAATAAATGTTATATAATTATTTTCAATCGTTTTTACTTTTCGATTAACTCACACCTTAATCAAATTAAAGACTAAAAATTAATGATATGAATTATTAATGCCTCATTTGAATTCGATTTTCATGAGTTAACGCTGTATTTAACTCTAAAAATCAATTAAAGCTTTAAAAAGGATGAAATTTTAACATGGGAGCATGATGCGTTAGTGCAAACCTGTTTTTTGGTCTCTGGTGTATGGGCCTCATTTCGAGAATATTTATTTGATTTAATATTAAATTAGTTTTTTTAATTTGATCACTATAGAATACGAAATAGAATTCTATGTGAAATCAAACTTTATTTTAACTCCTAAAAGCCAAAAAACACCATTTTTGTTAATTTTGATAAAATTTTTGAAAATTTTTAAAACATGAAAACTTCAGCAAAAACTCTAATTTTTGTGGTAAAATTAAATTTTTTAAATAAAATCTAAATTTTCTCGTAATTCGTTACAGTAATGATTTAATTCATGTTTCAAAGGCGAAATTAAGTAATTTTAAGAATATTCTGTATTCCGAATTTCACGTATTTTAGGTAAAATTTGCCAATTTCTGCGTAAAAATTTGTTGAACCCAAAAGACCAGCAAAATGAAGATTTTTCGCTTTTTATTAAGATTTAAATTAAAAATTGAAAAAAAAAAATTATTTTCTTATGAAAGCATCAAAAAATAGTTTATTACGTAAATTAATAAATAAATTTTTGATTTAATTATTAAATTATAATTTTTTTTTGAAAAATTAAAATTAGCTCTATGAGTGCAACATAGATAGTTAAATCAACTTTGAAAGTCCACTAATGATTTGCGAAATTCGTGCAAAATGAACGTTAGAAAAAATATAGAAATTTAATTTCTGCTAGATTTGCACAGTTTAACATACTTTGAAAGCTGAATTAACCATGTAAATTTTGAACAATTTTCTTGCATTTACACAATTTATTTTGAAAATATTCAAAAAAGAAAAAAG
This sequence comes from Brachionus asplanchnoidis, assembly GCA_025491095.1. Classification (NCBI taxonomy): domain Eukaryota; kingdom Metazoa; phylum Rotifera; class Eurotatoria; order Ploima; family Brachionidae; genus Brachionus; species Brachionus asplanchnoidis. Next base: position 4,800,521 of record JAILYF010000006.1, read on the forward strand.
TTTTTCAATTTATTATGACTCATAACACACAATTTTGTATTTTCAGTATTTACAGTATTTCTAGAAAATTCAGAACATTCATTTTTTTTATGCAAGGTCTGTTTCTGGGAAGCCGTGCGGCTAAATAAAAAAACAAAAAAAAATTTTTTGTTTGAATTTTATTCAAAAAAAAATGTCTACAAAATTTAGAACATAATATTTTTTAACATTTAAATTGGGAGCCCTTAGCTTTAATACACTCGGCGACACGTTTTGGCATAGATTCAATCATGTTCTTCACTATTTCACTTTCAACTTTCAACCATTCATCAAAAAGAACGCTTTTTAGCTGCTCTACTGATGTAATCTTTGTATTGACCATTTTGTGGTCTGTATATGACCATAAATTCTATATTGGAATAATATCAGGTGATCTTGGGTAACATGAGAGGACCGATTTTTGTGTTTTTTGAATCCAATCTCTAACGGAATGAGCAGTATGTGAACTAGTCCCATCTTGCTGAAAAATCCAATGCTGACTCTGATCAAAAAATATCTCGGCTGATGGTAAAAACTGATTTTCCAGGGTGTTCATATATACAAACTGATTGATTCTGCATGTTTAAATAGAGCAACAACCTGTACATTTATGATTAATGCATCCCCAAATTGCTGATCCAGTCTAAATTTTACAATTAATGACTTAAATGATTTTAATGCTATAAAAATAAACTGGTCTTAAATTTGCATGATTTTTCTAAGTACAGTCAATAACCGATTATCCGGAATTTTTTATCCGGAATTTTCGATTATCCGAAATCAATTTTCGGACCAGCACTTTTTGATTTTTTACTTTGAGCTTTTTCGCTCCCTACTTTTTAGGCTTTGAGCTAATTAGAACAGCACTACTTCCGTATTTCTTCCTGTTAAACCTTAATATATAAACATAAACGATGTCATTCTCATTAAAAATGACAAGACCTATGTATCAAGTCACTAAACCTCGCAAGAACGCTAGTAAAAAAGTTATTGATACTCCGATTGCAAAACGCAAGAAGGTTGTTCTTAACTTGTTCAGCGGGAAGAGATCATCACTAAGAAAAAGAATGGGTACTACCGAAAAAAACTTGCGCTAGATTATATGGTTGGCTTAAGTACGATTTACGACATTATCGCCAAAGGTTCAGCAGAACTTAGCAAATTCATAACAGATAATCCAGATTAATATTTATTGGTGATATTGTTGTTTTTATTCGTTAATTGTTTCTTTGTTCTAAATAAACACTCTAAATCAATTATCACTGTGTTTACCCCTCTTTTCGTTAGCAAATCGTGTTATCCGGAAAATTTATTATCCGGACGACTTTGAAAAAAAAAGCTCGAATCTCATTCCGGATAACCGGTTATTGACTGTATAGAATATACTATCCGGAAAAGATTAAAATTGGCAGAAAAAACATACTTTTTTTAATTAAAACGGTTTTAATGATTTTGGGTTCGTTAGAATTCCGTGATACGTGTCAAATGGGTAGACTCTTGCTTAAGCAAAGAGTGCCTTTGCTAGACTCTTAAAATGTTCAGGATTTAAATAAAGTTTATTTTCTTATTTAAATATTGTATTATAAAATCTTAATAGAAAGTGGCCACTCTAAGTGACCAAGTTAGCTTATGAAATAGAAGGAAAATCAAGAAACACAAAGAAATATGTTAATAAATCTTTAGCTTTGTGTTGGCTTATATATATGTAATAGTAAATTTTGATAACACGTTAATTTCGATATTTAAGTGTCATAGCGTAAAAAAGTATAAATAAATAAAAAAATGCAATTTTCAAAATTTAATACGTAATTTTGTAAAGTTACGTATGCTTCAGTAAATATCTATATTTTTTGTTTCTCTCTAGTAAATTACTAAAAAATTTACGTAAATTTTGTTAACAAAAATTATACAAAAAATTGAAAATAAATTTTAAAAAACTTAAACCATTTTCATGGTAATTCTCTTCTCGATGGTAACCGATGTCGAATCGGCAGCACTTGAAGTTGAAAATCAACGTGTACACAAAGAAAACTTCTACCAAAGTTTGGAACAAATGATGATCGAAAAAACGGAGCGCGATCTAAGTAACCCAGACAAGAAAACGAAGAAAACTTAAACGTATATCAAACTAAGCGAGTATTTGGATATGATTGAATTAATCGAGAAAGCAAAAAATAAAAAAGGGACTAAAACTTCCCAAGAATACAATATCTTGAGAGATTACGACGTTATAACAATTAGCGAAACTAAAAAAATAATTAAAAAACAAGAGAGTGCCGATGAACCGATAAAATATTTAGTACCAAACGAAGACCTATTTGATACAATTTATCAAATTCACATGCAAGTAGGACACAAACGGAGAGATGTTATGTCACCACATTGTAAAAAAAATCATCTAAATTTAATAGTTGATATGATCAACAGTAAGTATTTTTTATCCGATAGTATTTTACAGGTAAATAATTAATTAACCAATTATTTCAAGTTTTTACTAATACGTGTCAACAATGCGTATTAGTAAAAATGAACAAAAAAAGAAACAAAACAACTGGAGTAGTTGTAAAACCGATTCTTAGTAACTAATTTAACCGAAGAGCTCAAATGGATTTGATCGATATGCAAACTCTGCCTGATGGTGAGTTCAAAGGCATTAAATTTCTACTTCACCAAATAATTATCACATTCTTCACCAAAATAAATCACCAAAAAAATATTAAAAAATGAACCAAATAAAAATATTTTTCACCAAAACAATTTTATTTCACCAAAAAAAATATAATTTTTTCACCAAATTTATTAATTGTTTTAAACCAAAAAAATATTTATTTCAACCAAAATAATAGTTTTTATCACCAATAATAATACAAATAAAACCAAAAATAATTCCTGAATCATCAAGGCTTGTTTTGCCTTTGCAGGTCTCCCAGGTTTTCTTTTTTCGCCGATAGGAATATTTTTCTCTGATAATGGTATTTCACATTCAGGAATATTAAGAATTTTTGATATACCAATTAAGTGCTTGCAAATGTTATTCTTGATGTACCATCAACATGAATAAGGCTTGCAAGCTTGCATCTGACATTTGATGTTGCTGCATTTAAAATAATGTTTTGCTCCATCGCTGGTATAATGCTTGCGTTGTTTTCTCTAATTGCCTTTTTTATTGAGAACTTACAAAGCTTCATCAAATAATTGATAATTGTTGTGCACGTTGTATACTTGACCATTGCTTCTTTTCCTTTTTCTGTGCAATGTTTCAGATTCAATATCCGAATCTACATCATCACTAGTATCTTGATAAACAAGAACGTTTTCACTTGATGATGATACTGTGTTATCTTGAATTACTGCTGATGTCAGCGTATCGATCCAGTTTCAATTGATTTTTTTAGGATTTTCGGTAAAATAACATAATGAAAAATACTATTTATAATATTTTTGGTGAATAAAAAATTGAAATCGTGAAGTATAAATTAATTTGGTTAAATTAATATTAATTTGGTTTAGAAACCTATTTTGAATTGGTGGTTTGATTTGCACAGGTAATTGTGATTTTTTGGTGTCAATTAAGAATAAATTTGCGACAAAATACACCAATTAGGTGTTAAATTTTGGTAATCGAGTTTCGCCTTAGATTATATTTTTTTGGTGATATTCTTTATTTTTTTGGTGAATAAAAAAAAATATTATTGGTGAATGATAATTGTATGCCGAGTTCAAATGGCTAATGGTTTATCAAGATCATCTTACAAAATTTTTATTGTTACGTGCGTTGAAAGCTAAATCGGCGATTAAGGTAGCTAGAGCATTAATTGATATTTTTTGTATTCTAGGGATACCTTATTTGTTACAGTCTGATAATGGATAATGGAATTTAGGAATCAAATATTATTAGTATTAAAATCAATTTGGCCAGATTTATCATTCATTCATGGTAGGGCTAGACATCCTCAATCACAAGGGAGTGTCGAAAGAGCCAATGCAGATATTAAAAAAATGTTGGCCACTTGGATGAGAGAAAATAAATCTACAAAGTGGTCGATAGGTATTAAGTTTGTACAATTAAAAAAAAATCACTCACACCACACAGGTATTAAATGTACGCCTTATAAAGCTGTATTTGAAGTCGATACTCCACTAGGGCTTACTACTACAAGTATACCGGTTGAAGAATGGTCTAAATTAGAGACTGCGAAAGATCTTTTCGCTGCTGTTGGCTATGAGTACGGTCAAGACGAAGCTTGTGATGATGATGGTATTGAGGAAGTTTTTGACGTTTTCAATCCCAAAGATTGGCATAAGGGGTAGTGTACGAGAAATTTTATGGTTGTTCAATGGATGTAAAATAAGGATCAAATTTTAGCTAAGATGTTTTTTTAAAAACTTATTTTTAAGCAAAGTTGCTTAAAAATAAGTGGTGGGTGGGGTAAGGTCCAATTTTAAAAAAAAAGTAAGAAATAAGAGGATAAAACCTAAATATAATGAATATGAGGCTACACTATGGATGCAATAAGCTGTACACACAGAAAAGATTTAACAAAAATTTGGATGAATTTCATATAAAATTTTTTATCTTATTTCTAAAATTTTCTTTCAAAAAAACTAACAAAATATTTCAATTCTTGGACTTCCATCTTTTTTATTTTCGGAAAAATTTCTTAAAGTTGCCAAACAAATACATTTTAAGGTTTAAATTTAAAAAAAAAAAAAAAAATAGATAAAACATCAATTAAATAAAATAAAATAAATGATTTGTACCAAGTCATCAAAAAAAAACAGAGCAATTATAAAGCAAAAAAAAATTTTAACTTAAAATGTATTAACCAGATTTGATTTACTAACTTATATACAAAAATTCAATTTAAATTTATCAAACCATAAATGATGCAGTGAATTTCCGAAACAAACTGAACACAAATTCTTCATATTTTGATAAATTAAAATAAAAGTTAAAAAAAAAATTATGAAAAAATACTAAAACATACTTTGTTGCACCTTTTTTACCTAAAATAAAAATTTTATTTTCTTTTTTTTTATCAAAAGATCAAATCAATAATCAATTTAAATCTTATTGATCCCTTAAATTTTTGTCTTCTTTTACATGAGATCTTAGGTAAAAAAAGTGCAAAGTATGTATCAGTATTTTTTCTAATATTTTTTATTAACTTTAATTTTAATTAATCAAACAAGTCGCGGAGTCCGCACCTCCCCTGCAATATTTGTTTATCTTGCTTTAGGTTAAGCGTTGATTTTTTTTTAACTTTTTTAATTATCAGCTAGTACAAAGGGTACAAAAGGATATTTGTATAATTATTTCCTATGTAGGTAATTTTGCTATTTTAAAATCAACATTTAAAATTTGACGTTTTTGTTCCCCAGCCTGGTACATTTCGCTTGATTAGCCTGGTACATTTCGCTTGATTAGCCTGGTACATTTCGCTTGGTTAGCCTGGTACATTTCGCTTGGTTAGCCTGGTACATTTCGCTTGGTTAGCCTGGTACATTTCGCTTGGTTAGCCTGGTACATTTCGCTTGGTTAGCCTGGTACAACTCAACTCAATTTAACAGTTGATCTTGGAGGCGATAGAGCTGGAGCAGTCAATTTTGTGAAAGCTATCTTGATTTTTCAATCCATTTATATATAATTGATCAATAATTCAAATTTTTTTTAAATTTAATTTTTTATTTCTAATTAGCGCTTTATTCAATTTAAATAAAGGCCCAACAATTTATTTTTAATAGTAAGAGAAAGACAGTTGTTAAGTCTCTTTCAATTAATTTTTTATATTAAATGAGAAGCACCGCCCATTCTCGTATACATATCTTTTAACATGGCGAACGGGTTTTGATTAATTTGTCAAATACAACCATGTAAAATTTTTGAAAGTAATTTTATATATATTTATATTAATAAAAAATCAGTAAAAATTGAAAAGTCTCTTCTTTTTTCTTTTTATACTTATTTACGTATGAATACGTAAATATATATTTCCGTGATTGACTAATTTACGATAACATTTACATTATACATTATCTTAAATGTGCTTTCATTATATAAAATAGGAAAGGTTTTTCAACACTTAAAACAAACAATTAAACAAATATTTGGAAGTGGGCTAGGTCCTGAACACAGAAACATAAGTTTCATGCGTGTCCAAATTAAGTTCTTATTTCACGACACTTCAACTCTGACCTGAATGGAAATCAACAAGCTGCAGCATTAAACAAAACTCAAACTGTACGACTCACTGATGTACGATAAAGAATGTTGGGGGATGTGTGAATCTGACGGAAAAAGTCTGAACACCTTTCACATTGTAAACCTGCAAAGGGTTCTCGGGATACACTGGTCTGAGACATTGTCGAATGCTGACCTTTACAAAAGAACAAATTCAGAGCCATTAAGTCAATGCATTAAAAACAAAAGACTTCGATTGCTTTGACATGTCATTAGGATGAAATAAACACAGATACCAAAAAGTGTCCTTCAATGCACACCTAAAGGGTAGGACAACAAGTATAGTAACATGAGGGTCGACAACCGGAAAAAAGCTCAACGAAGTGGGAATGACATGGGAAGAAGCAAGGATAAAGGCAAAAGATCAACTTTAGTGGAAATCAAAAGTAATACCCTATACTCCACAAGGCGAGAATGAAGAAAGTTTGAAAATTACATAAAAATTTTGCTAAAAATAAAAAAATTTCAAATTTTTTAACATTAAAAATTAATGAGGCATTAACTGGAATTTTAGCAATGTGGCGAGTCGTTTTTTCTGTAATACTGAAATTTTTTCTTCAAGCATTTTTTTTTAGAAAAAAAAAAGCCAGATGAAGAACGTGGAATATTTAATAAAAATAAATGAGAGTTAATTTTGAATCTTATTTCAATGAAATTAAATAGATTTAAGCAAACATATGATATTTAGTTTTAACTTTTTTTAAAACAAAAGCATTTAAATTTTTTTTATTTTTTTATAAATATAAGAAAATAATTTTCTTTAAAAAAGGTAAATATTTTATCTTATTTACTTATTTATCAAAATACTCTCACGTTTTAATTTCTCATATATCTAATATATTTAAAGGAAATTTCTTTATTTTAATTAATATTCTTTGAACTATCATTTAGATTTCTCTTTAAAATGTTATCTCTTGAAAAAAAAACAGGTTTTAAAAACAAAACCTAATGTTTAGCAGGAAATTTATCACAAAAAGAGAATTTTTGTTTGATACATTCAAATTATGTCATTAGATTTTTATTAAACTTCTTTTTTCAACAAAAAAAAAACTGCCATCATTTTATTTTAACAAGTTTTTTTTTAGCTTTTTTGAATGTTTTTTTTTAAAGATACCATTTCCACTAGATAATGTTTTATTTGAATATTGCTAGGGTCTTTTAAATTTTTAGATAAAGACTTTTATTATCCTGAAGCATTTCAAGGTTTATCTAGGGAATTATTTCTAAAATGGAACTTATTTTTCGTATTATTAAAGCAATTCACCTCCTAAAAAAAGTATACTGGGCAATTTGGAAAAAAATCTAAATTTTTAATTTTATGATATCTTTTTAAAGATCTCGACGAGCTGAAACCAAAAATGTAAAAAATCTTGAAATCGGACCATTCTTTCAAAAGTTATATGAGCTTAAACTCTAAATAGGCTTTTTACTTTAAATGACAGTATCTTGGTCATTTTTAAGCTGAAAAAAATTAAAATAATTTTTTCTAAAGAATGTTCAGAAATAAAAGAGGAATTCAAAAAAAATAATAATAAAGTTATTCTACTAATAATTTATCTTACAGTCCTGAAAAAAAAAAAAAGGTTATGTAGCTGTTTAGGACCTCCTAGTACCCGCATGTCATTAGACCGTCGACATGAAAAAAAAAAGTTTTCTTAAACTTATTTGAGTGTCTAAAACATAGTAAAAATGCAAATCCTGCTTTATTATTTTTTTTATATAAATTTAAAACATCGCACTGTTTTCTTGCTTTTTCAAAATTGTATGAAAATTTTCATTGAAAGACGAAAAAATACACCATTTAAATATTAATTTAAAATTGCAAATGAATACTTTTTTAAAGAATTCAAATAAGTGAAGTGTTTATCAGTTATAGATAGTGATGAAATCGAATATGCATATTCGAACCGAAATTCGAATAAGTAGCATTTCGAATGAAAATTAGATTTGAATTTAATTTTTGAATAAAAATTTTTTTCAATTATATACTTGAAAATTAATTTATTTAAATTAAAAATTGAATCTCTAAAATGTTGGAATTAATATTTGAAAATGTACAATTTTGGATCAAAAATTAAATATTATAAATATTCAATTTAATATTTGAAAATAAAAATTAATCAAAAAAATAATTGATCAGAAAAAATTTAATTAAAAAAGAATTCATTTAATAATACGAATTTCAATTCGATTTGGATACTTAAAGTGTGCCAGTCAACACAACTCTTCATTTTTATGTTTAGTTCGAATTTTATTTTAAATTAAGACAGTTTTCGAAATTAATTTCAAAAATAAAAATAATTTAAATTTAAATTCAAATTTATCTTATATTCAAGATTTTATTCGAATATTCTGCTTTTTCAATAGTCTTTTCAAATTTTCATTTATTCATGTTTCAATTTGTGTCAAAAAAGCTAATTCGATTTCATCACTAGTTATAGATAGAGAGACAAGTCTTTAGATTAATCTTGAAAATGAAGACCATTTTAGCGTTCTGTTTAGTTAAGGTTGCGGTATTATGAATATTTTGACGTTTCCCAAAAGTTAGTCTAGCCTTTGACTTTTAAATTTTTTGTACTAAATTCTTGTCATGACTATACTTTTGCCCTTCATGTAACTCTGCAACGAAAAGGAAAAAAAAAGAAAAACATTCTAAATGGAAAATTTATTTCGTATTTTTTAAAACCTTCTATTTTTACATTCAAACAGACCTGATTCATAAGATTAAAAAAAAACAAAAAAAAAATATTTATAATATATATAAAAAGAATAATATATGACAAGGAGATATTTGGACGAGAGAAATTTCACTCATAATCTTCGGACTCGTCATCATTCTAGAAAAAATAAAATTCAATTTTTCAAAAATCATTTCCCATTTTGTCTTACTTCTTCAGACTGTTTGGTATTCTCTCGGCTTGTGCACTTGGGCTCCTTTTTGCTTGAATAGCTGGCGCCGGCTTCGTTCGGCTGATTGCCATTGGCCATCTGGCAGCTCTTGAGAGCGGCCTCTTTCAAAAAATTGAGCCTTGAATCGTTCGTAATTACTTGGAGGATGTGCTGCGAGGTAAGTGTTTTGGCGTCTTTGGAGGTGGTTATCTCGGCACTTGACAACATTATGTATTCCAAAAATCTCTCTAATGCTCTGGCTAAAAAAATTGTTAACCTAGAAAAATAAACAAGTAAAAGAATAATTAAAGTGAATACTTACAGACCATGACTGGCACTTGTGAGCTCACTTTGCCAACATCGTCGTCCATCTGCATTATTTTCTTGATGCGTGCCTGTGAAAAAAAAAGTGATTAAATTGGGGAAAAAAATTTTTTTTTAAATTTCTAAAAAATTTTTTTTTACTGGTGGAAAACGAGCTATAAGACGTTTTTTGTAAGGCATTTTTTGACTGTTTTGCACTGTGGAAAGTTGTGACTGTTAGAAGTATCAGATGAACTGGCCTTTAAATTATACAATTTTTTTTCACGAGTCACCAAAATGAAGGATCAAAGTTGAAGCGGTCAATTAAATTTTCATCTAATAAAGTATGGTTTTTAAATGGCTGATGATGAATAATCAATTAAGATTAGTGAATGAAGGCTAATTAAAATCTGCTGTTGTACATAAGTAATTTCGTAAATTAGTAAAAATCTTCATTTTTGTTCGTACCATTGATTGAATTTATACATTTTTTTGCTATTTATTCAACATGTACAATCGTTGGAACAACAAATTATGAACGTAGTTTTATTTTAAGTCAAAATTGCAAAATAAACTTGACATTAGTTTAGACAAAAGTTTTGCTCATAAATATGAAGATTTATTTTTTTTCCATAATTAAATAAAGTAAAATATTATATTATTTTATTTTACAATCTAATTTATTTAGTTTTTGCCTTAATAGTTAAAAAAAAGTTACCACATTTCATTTTGATTTCTGAAGCCGAAAAAATGTAATGATTCTTCGAAAACAATATTAATTTTATGCAAACTTGGGAAATTAAGGTAAAAAATATAAAAACTCCAAAATTTATTGAAAAAAATATTCAAAAAAATTCAAATTATTCTAATTTTAATTTTTTCTATTCGGCAAAATTTTCGAAACAAAATTAAATTGTTGAATTGAAAATATTTATTTTTCATATTTTTGAAAGATTGTAAAAATAAGGGAAGTATTTGTTTTCATCACCTTTTTTTAATGGCTAATAAAAATATGAACAACAATATTTTAATAGTTAATTTTTTTAATTTAGGTAATTTTTTTGTGTATATTTAAATTTTCCCTTAAATTAGTTTTGTGTAAATAAAATTAATGAAATGGTCATGATAATTCAAAGAGATGACTGTCTGATGATAATTAGCATTTAAATATTATGTTTTTTTTTATATGAATAATCGATTTGTATAATTAAATAGTAAGGTATTTTTAAAACTTTTTTAATATAAAAAACTAAGTTTTTCTACATTTCACTTTTTTTACCATCTTTTACAAAAAATAAACAAAATTAACGTGCTTTTTGGTTAAAAATAGTTTTTTTTTAATTGTTATTAAAACAAAATTATTAAATCTTCAATTTTTGTTATAAAACTACATTTTTTTTATAAATTTTTGGACGTTTTGAATTTTACTTAATTTTAATTAACAAAGAAACCAAAAATGTGGAGAAAAAAGATTAAAACAATTCCAATTCTTTTATGGTCTTCCCATTTTTTTTGTTGGTTTTAAAATTTCCATTAACCATTGCTTGAATTGTTGGAAAAGATAGATTGGGTTGAATCAAGTGCATTGTTGTTTTATTCCTAGAAAAAGGTACAAAAGTTGAACGTGTCAGGACTCGCGAATCAAGGGGACTATAAATAATGGCGTCGAAAGACGTAAGTAGCGGGTATAAAAAAAAAACTCTGTTATAAGCAGCAATGCTTCCACAAGCTAACAAAATATAACTTGGGGTGTTCTACAAGAGGTTAGACTTGTCGCAGAAAACTACTACTACTACTATCATATTTTATCATTAACAAAAAAATGGCTGATATTTTTTTTTCTAAGACAGAAATATAACATAATAAAATTCGTTCCATTCTCTCGTTAAAATACGACACCCCTAAAAACGAAAGGCAAAGTCAAATGGAATTAATTTTAGAAAATAACTGTCAAAAATCATATTAATGTTATAGTATTTATTTAAAAAAAATTAATTAGAAATTTAATGTCAGAATTTTTTAATTTTTAAAAGTAAAAAGATATCTTATTTTTTTAAAAATAGTTTTTAATGACTTAAAACGAAGTAATAAGATATAAGATCAATCAAGTTTAATGAGGATGATTGGAAACAAGGCACATAGACTTGTCCAATTAAGAAAAAAAAATCGATATGTAAAAATGTAGTTATTATTGATTGTGGTGATAGAGAAATAAAAATCAATGTCAAGAGCAACTGTAAATCAAAAGGTCACGAAAAAATTAATGTATCTCTGCTTCTTATCAATTTCCGAAATTGATAAAATTCGAGAAAAAAAATTTTAAATTAATAGGCTATTAATTTAAAATTTTTTTTCTTGAATTTAAGAATAATAGCTTAAAAAAATAAACACAGACAACAAGAATTGAAAGTTAAATCATTTTTAATTTTGAATAATATGTAATTCTTGAATTCGCAAAAAAAATTGCCTTAATTTATATAAAAAGAATATTTTCAAAAAAATATGTTTTATAATTTCATATTTTTATATTTGATTTCATTGACGAATATGGCTTAATTTTTGAAATTAATATAATAATAATAAATTTTATCCTTTTATATCAATTAAAAAAATTTAACCTAATGTTTGAAAAAAAATATCATTCTTTATTTTTTGAAGCAATAAAAAAAATAAATGAAAAAACTATTAAATGTCTTTTTTTTTTAATATTATCTATATGTAAATTTCGAACATTTTTATAGCAATTTTAATGTATCGCCTTTTGATGTTTTCACTCGAATTAATTAATTAAATAAAAAATCGATGAAACAAAATTTGATATCAGTTTTTTATTTAAATCAAATGATTAATTTTGCATCAATATAAAATATAAAAACTTTATAGAACCTGTCATAAAACTTCGATAAATAAAAAAGGAATATATAGTTTTATTTTGTAATTTAAAAAAAAATTAAATAACTTTTGATTTTTTTAATTTTATTATGTGATCGTAAATATCTAAATGATCACAAATTAATTTTTAAGCAGATCATTATTTTTTTGTCTAAAATAACTATACAAGACCTATTTTCAATTCAGGTTAGCCAAGCTGCTTTTCATCTTTAGAGAGATAAATTCAAGAAATCTTTCATTTTTATTTTGAATAAATTTTTATGCTTGGTTTTGGACGCTGAATTTTTTATTTTTCAATTTAAAATTTTTTCTCAGATTTTCTAAGAAAGATTGTTTCCATGATATTTTTAAAATTTCTATTAAAATTTTCTTTACAGACATTTTAAAATAATTATATCAATAAACAAACTTAATTTTTAGCTAATTAGTTTTTTACACACACATTTTTTAAAACTGGTGTTCAAAAAAGGATGTTCAAAATTTTGACAAGTAAAATAAATGTGTTACAATTGCCAGTATTTAACCAAATTTTGTACAAAAATTTTATGGACTTAAACAAATAAGAAAATTAAAAAATCTAGTTGTCTAGTAGTTTAATAAAAGAAAAAGGCCACCAAGAACAGCTTTACCTGGAAATCAAACCTGTCCTCTAATTTTTTTCAAGAAAATTTATATGTTTAATGCCTTATTTTAAAGAGCAATAAAAAACGATTAAAAAGAGCTCTTAATCATATTTTTGTCTTATCGTTCAAAAGTAATTTTACTTTTTTTCAAAAAAATAGGCTGCAAATTCACCAGATCTAGATACTCGCAATTTTTATCAATATAATACCATTGTGAAAAAGAAAAGCAACAAAAGATTTGGCTAAATTTGGTTAAATACTGTCAATTGTAACACATTTATTTTACTTGTCACAATTTTGAACATTCTTTTTGAACACCCATTATATAAATTCATTTTAAAACTAATTTTTTTAAATATTCAAATTCATTTCAATATTTCTTATTGATAACAATAAACAATTTTGTATTCTTTGAAAAAATTATTCGAATCTTAATTAAAATTGCATTGTTCATAGAATTAAAACAAGTTACAAGTTTTTTTATGAAAATTATATCAAAAAGTTTATTCATTATTCTAATTCTACATTTATCAATTTGGATTCAAACCTTAATATTTTACATAATGAGTTTTTAATTTTTTTTATGAAAATTTATGAATATTATAATTTTGTTTTCATTTAATATATTAAGGAAAATTTAAAAACAAAACTAAAACTAATTTAACTTTTTTCAAAAAAAATTGTATTATTTTTTTTTTACATTATGTGGTATCAAAAATCTATCATGTGGCTGAAAGGAAGGACTAAGTCTCCATTCCAACCGGCCAAGGCTTCGCCTAAATTATTTTTTAAAAAAATAAAAATAAATATCAAAAAGTTTAATTTATAATTTTTTTCAAATAATTTAAACACAAGAAAAATTTAAAACTATGCACACTTTGACTTATCCGTCTTCCATTTCCACTTGCCTAATTTCAGTAGGTTCTTTAACAAAAAAGCTTACATCGAGAAATAAATACGAATCTGACAGTGTTTCCCAACTATCTTTAATTTTTTTTATATCTTCCAAAGTTCTGTTGTGAACATTTCGACTTAAACAAGTTTCTGTGCTCACAAAATTTAGATCTGCTACGTAGACTTGGAACGCTTTGAGCCTTGCGTGGGAAAACATTTCTTCAATATGAACTTTTCTCTCGTTTATCATATCCACAATTATAAAATTAAATAGATCGTCATCAATTATTTTCTTAAATGATTTTACTAGACTTTTTTGATAAGCTTCATCCATTGCTTTATCATACTCATATTTCATCAAAATCTGATTTTTACCACTTGTTTCCTGTTCACTAATAAAATAGTTGTCAATACTCAAATATTTGGGTTTATCCGACGAGCTGACATGCTTCTCCTCCTCTTGTTTGATCAAATTGGCAATGAATGACTTGCCAGAGCCTGGTGGACCTCGAAGAATGATCACAAGCTTGTGTGGTCGGCGTTCTCGATGAGGCTCTAAAAGAAGCTGTTCTATTTTGACCGGTGGTCGCTTGGGATGCGATGCCATCAGTTCCAAAAGCTGACTATTTATTTTTTCTTCCCTTATTTCCTCCTGCTTTTCAGCAACATGCTCAATGTCACCGGATAGCTGGCCCATATTGACTATTGAACTTACACTGGATGACAAACCATGCTTATAATCCACACTTTGAATCTCTATTTCCAAATTTTTCAGATCAGTGTCGCTTGATTCCAGATCGGAAATTTTTTGTCCAAAATATTCTTCTACCAGCTGAATGTCGTTCTTTTGGTCATAGCGGACCATTTTGGAACTGAAATCTATTTCGTTTGAAACGGGCTTTCTCATTAAAGGCTGAGGATGATTTTTTAAATTTTGAATCTGATTTAGAGATTTTTGATACTGTACCCATTGGGGATTCAAAAGCATTGGGTTTATTTGAGGCATTCCATTATTGTTCATTTCTAAACCTGCTTTTTGAATGCTAACTTCTTCAATTTTAAGATCTAAAACCTAAAAAAATAAGATAAAATTTGAAAATTAATTTTTTTATTCAAAGTTTGTTCATTTTTATTTTTGGCTATAGTTTTAAAATAGTCTGGAGTCCCAGTACCTTCATTTTTTTTATGATGGCTCTTTTTAAAAAGGCCCTTATTTGATCAACTTAAAAAAATAATGTTGATTTACTTAAACGGCTATTTATTTTTTGAAGATGGTCTATTTTTCAATCTTAAAAATACGTAAAATCCAGCTGATTTTTCTAACCAAAATAGCGGCATCACTTAAGATCTTTTTGTTTTCACAACCTGTTATAGTCATTTTTTTTTCATTTTTTTTTTCATAAATCTTTAAATCACATGATTTCATTCATTTTGTTTTCGAACAGAAAATTATACTAAAACAAATTTAAACTCAAATTTTCCTTAACACTTTCTCAAAAGATTCAAAACCAGAAAAAAAATTCTTATATAAATCCAATTCAGTATCGATCTACTATGTATGTATTTAGTTTTAAAAAATTAATTTTAAATAATTAAAAATTAATTTATTATTAGTAGTAATTTATTCTTTTCTTTTATTTTTTTGAAAATCTGTCTCCATCATAGAGAATCATAATGTAAAAAATTTTCTTTTCGTATAACGAAGTGATTTAATCATCCAATACAACCACTTGGCATCTGATATGTAGGGTCTCATTAAATTTAAGTTTTGTTGTGTTTATATTTCTTAAATAACTCATTTATTTTAAATTGTTGCTTTTATAATATTCGATGTGGAAAAAATTTTGTCCTTGTGAATGGGCCTGAACACTCACTTTTTAGTCCTTTGATAAAATCACTAAAAACGTGATTTTTCAAGTAAATTGGCGAAATTTCTGGACAGATTTGGATAATTCTATCCAATATAAAATGTGAATCTAAATAACAACAACATAAACAAAAATTTGTGTTTTATTAAAATTTATGAAAAAACAAATTTATGCATTTGATAATAGTTTAAAAATATAAAATTTTGTTTATGCTTGATTCAATTTTTATATGTTTTATTTTCTTCAGTCTGTACCCAAATAAGACTATTAATGTAATAAAAGTTTAAATATTGCACAATTTGGCTAAAAAAAGAGCTTATCCCTAAACCACTGATTTTTTCCGGATTAGCCTAATCCGGAAAAAATCAGTGTATCAGGACTATGATTCTAAAACACAGATCGATTTTACGAGTTTTTGTCTTACCCTAAAACACGGGTCCGGATTGAAAAAAATTTAACTTTAACTTTCAATTTAAAATTAAACCATAAAAAAAATACAACATCAGAAAAAACACCGGAATCTAATTCAATCCAGGTTAGCTCAAAATCAGAGTTGTTTAAAAGTCCCAAAAAAAGTCCAAGTACAGACTTTTTTTTTAATTTGCTAGAGATCAGGCTTACTATCAAAAAATTTATAAACTTTTAATATAAATTAAAATATAAAAATTTATAATATAATTAATTATATTTCAATTATAAGAATTAATAATTTTCAGAATTATTAATTAATTATTTTGCAATTTTAAATTTCTTTCTAATTAAAAGAATTTTCTTGCAATTTTAGCATAAATTTCTTTCTCAAGTATTCAAAATTTTAAAGCCTGGACTTGGACTTTTGAATGAAAATTTAAAAAAAAAGCCCGGACCTGGACTTGACTTGAGACTTGTTACTTTTAAACAACTCTGCTCAAAATTGATGTGAGCTAAGTGGTTTAGCTCACAGGGACTTATTCACTTTTGTTCTCAGACTGGTGCTTTTAATATTAAAGATGAAAATAACAATGTATTTATAGTTTGAATGAATCCTAAAATGACTTGAACGTGTGATGAAAAAATTGATTGTGTACATAAAGTTGCTATTCAAATAAGCCTTGGTGTTCATGACTTATTGAAACCAAAAAAAAAAGAAATTTTCTTTGTCAAAGTAGCAGGGAAAAAAGAAAACCAAATCAGGAAGAAAGTATCGCGACAATTCAGACGAAATTGTAACTATATGTTGCTTACAATGACTGAAGATGTTCCATATGGTGCTTTAAATGTTGATTTTGTAAAATATAAAAAAATACATTTGAAGAAGAATGTTTTGAAAATTTAAATGTTAAATTGTCAAAAAGAAAAATATTGCTAAACTCAAAACGGACTCAAATTTACAAAATTTAATTTTTTTTTATTATTTCTTTTAATTTTTTCTTTCCAATAGTTATAAAAATTTAAATATTGTAATGTGTAATTTAAATAAATTTTTATTTTAAAACCTTAGATTTCTAAATCCGGATCCGTGTTTTAGGCATTTAAATTCCGGGAAAAAAAATCCGTGTTTTAGGTAACTAATCCGGCGATCCGGATCCGTGTTTTAGGGATAACCAAAAAAAGACATTATATAGTATTCAGTTACCTGTCTGACTTCAGGATAAATATAATGATCGAATTTTTTCCGATTTTCATTAAAACTCTAAAATTCCTGTTAAGACTGTTAGAAGCTTCAGTTTAGTAGGAGCTTAATGATACATGATGATAAAGGTATGTAGTACTAAACTTTAATTTTAAATTATGATGGTTGAGTTTTGAAAGAATAATCTTAAATAACACCTATTAATGATTAATAAAGAGTCCTCATATTAAGACTCAATTATCTTATTGAAAGGATTTTTCCTTTGGACAATCTAGGTTAGAATTGTTATAATGAATATAACAATTAAAAAAGTAAAAATTAATTCCAGCGAGAAATGTTAAGTTTTTTTGAGTATCATAGAATAATTTATAATATTTGAATGTAACATTTACATACTCGACGATGCTTGAAAACATTTAGTAAAGAAAAATAATAAATTTCATTTCTAAATTCAAGTAAATAAATTTTTTGAGAGACTGTTTACAAACTTTTTAATCTTTGATATTTTATTCTAAAATTAAATGAACATTGGCACAAATTTTGCCTGTATTGTTTCTATTAGGGATACAAATGAAAAAAATACTAGCATTGCATTGCTAATATTAGCAAATAAAAATATCAAAGTATTAATTATAATTTGAAAAAAAAATCACCAAAATTAAAATCAAACAGGATGTTTTTGTAAAAAAATCAAGACAATTCAACTTAAAAAAAATAAGAACTTAAAGCTTTAAAAACAAATTAGGTTTAAGAAGAAAAAAAGATTATTCTATGTAATGCCATTCTTTATAAAAGCTTGTTTCTCTAGAAATAAATCATGCATTCTTAAAGACTTTAAATTATTTTTAAAAAATATCTCAAAATAATAAAATTAAATAATCAAATGTTACTAATTATTAACATTTTTATTTACTATATGACCAAATGATTCGGTTTGAGTGGCCATTTTTTTATGATGTTTTAATCAAGTTTATTAATCTATTTGTTTATTTTTATTATTTGTTTATCTGTGACAAGCTAAAGCTCCTTCAGAATAAAAAAAAATTAATAAAAAAAAGAAAAAAGTTTATAAAAAATTCAAAATATATACTTTGGTTACAGCATATTTTATAATTAGAGGCATTTTTTTAATATAATAGTTATCAATTATACTTTTAAACCTATGTAATTAATTTTAATATCAATAATTTTAGCTTTTCAATTAAGATTTAGCGTTTCTTTTTGAAACCAATATTTTTAAAGCTAAAATCGATTTGGATCAGTTTAGTCTTATTTGCCAAATTTTGCAAATAATTTTTACATGTGCAGGTGCTAAACAGAGTTGTTTAAAAATCACAAGTTTCAAGTCAAGTCAAAGTCAAGACTTTTTATTATTTTTTTTTCAAAGTTCGACCAAAGACTTTAATTTTTTTTTTCAAAAAAAAGTTCAAGTCCGGACTTTTTTTTTTCAAGTCAAAGTCAAGACTTTAAAATTTTGAATACTGAAGAAGAAATTTATGCAAATCTATTGCATTAGACAACCCAAAAGTATATCAATTTTTTGATATTAAACCTAATCTAGCAAATTAAAAAGTCTGGACTCGGACTTTTTTTTTTTTAAATAAAATTTTAAGTCCTGACTTGGACTTTGAAAAAAAAAAAAGCATGTACTTGGACTTTTTTTGGGACTTTAACTCTGGTGCTTAATTACCATTTAGCTTTATTCTTACATTTAATTGTTCAAAATCAAATTAAAATTTATTCATCACTTTCGAATTCAATTATTTTATAAATGTTTATTAGAAAAAAAAGTGACTTTTGACCTTTAAGAATATTTTTAATTTTTAATTTTTTTTCATTTAAAAAACCTTAAGTTAGAAACATTAATTTTTTTTGGTTAAAAAATACAGCAGCTAAATTAAAAATAAACGAAACATCCCTATTAATGTGAATTTTTGCTAAATTATCCAATTTTTTTCTTAATTCATTAAATCTCGTATCTCAACAAAAGTCAGATTCTAATAAGATAAATTAAATTAAAATTTTGATAAAAATTTACGATTATTGTGACATTTAGTTATTCTATTTTTCAAATATAAACTGAAATTAATAGAATACTGGGTCACTTTTGTCAGTATAGTCAGATTTTAAAAATTTTTCATCATAAATCCAAAATTCGATTTTTCAAAAACAATATTGAAGAGATGCTTAACATTTTAATAATTATCTTAATTTTAAATGTCAGGTAATTAAGTTTTAAAATCGTTAATAATTTGGAAAATTTTTTTAGATAATTTTAAGAAATATTTCAAATCTATGTTGAATTTAATTTTTACTATTTTAATTGACCAAAAGTGTTCTTAAATTTTAACAATTCCAATTTATGTCTGGAAATAAAATAAATAGATAGATGAAATTGGATTCAAAAATAAAAGCTTTCATTAAAGTGATGCTTTTTTTAAACACTTCAGGATAAAAGTTCTCCCTTTAACAAATATTCTATTAACTAAATAAAGATTTAATAAAATTAATAACTAGAATTAGAATTTATAGTGTATTAGAGATGATTCCAAAAAAGCAAAATGAATTATCAGAATAATTGTTAAAAATGAAAAATAAATTGAGAAGATTTTCTAAATTTTCCTTAGCAATAAGAATAATTAAAGAAATTTTTTTACAAAAAGTTTTTTTGTTTTGTAAGATTTTTGTTTTATATTTACATAAAACGTTTGATTATTTTTATTCTAAGTACATCAATAAATTACTTATTGATGATCTCCATTTAGATTTTGTCTTATTTAAACGAAGAATAAACAATAACATTAATTTAATTTTCATAAAATTTTGTAAAATTTTTTCTAATTTTGTTACTAATTTCAAAAA
This sequence comes from Brachionus asplanchnoidis, assembly GCA_025491095.1. NCBI lineage: Eukaryota > Metazoa > Rotifera > Eurotatoria > Ploima > Brachionidae > Brachionus > Brachionus asplanchnoidis. The sequence continues at coordinate 4,820,723 of JAILYF010000006.1, forward strand.
TCTAATTTTTTTTTTTTAATATTATAAATTTTATGTGCTTTTTTTATTAATAAATGGGCTCAATCATCCCTTTATGGGTTTTGACCTTAGGTCTCTTTGATTGAGTTGAAATTGAAATTGAATAAATAGAATTAGAATTTATAGTGTATTAGAGATGATTCCAAAAAAGCAAAATGAATTATCAGAATAATTGGTAAAAATGAAAAATAAATTGAGAAGATTTTCTAAATTTTCCTTAGCAATAAGAATAATTGAAGAAATTTTTTTACAAAAAATTTTTTTGTTTTGTAAGATTTTTGTTTTATATTTACCTAATAAACTGTCTACTTGGGATTATAAAAATTAAAAAGAATAAAAGAGTAGATATCATTAAAAAAGTTGATATTAATTAAAATTTAATTTGTGTTGTTTAAAGCTGATATTTTCTCATTTAATTAAAGAATATCTAAATTAAAAAAAAATAAAAGTAAGTGATTGGGGAAGCTGTTTGGGATTTTAAAGTGAAAATCTGAAAATTGATATTTCAACGATTTCAATTGAATCATTTTGATTGCTTTTAGAGAAATTGGAAAATCTTAAGTGGAAGTCTGAACAAAGGGCAATTTTCTATTTTTCAAGACTTTCGGTGTTTTCGAAATGACCTGACCGTTCCATGCATGGAAAATAGTAATTACGAAAACAAAAATTTACCAGACTTATGGCTAGGTTCAAAATTTTAAATATGCATTCTTGTCAATGGGATAAAAGGCAAATTTTTGATTTTCAAAAGAAGAGGGAATATTACAAATTTTTTTCCTTTCTGTTTAATTATTTCATGTTTTATTCAATTATTGAAGAGCTGATTTTTTTTTGTATGTTGAGAATCGATTGATTTTGAGAATTAGATAAAATTAGACTTAAACTTTTTTTTTTTTTCTTCTCATAAATATAAAATTTTGATTTCTATGTTTAGTTTTTAGGCTACATACGAACTATCACTTAAACGAAATAATAATTGTCATGAGCAGAAAAAGTATTTAGAAAAAGTTTAATCAAATTTTATTGTTTTCGCAAAATTTTAACTAATTTTATAAAGTAGATTTTCGCTTGAAAGAAAATTAGAAAAAAAACATAGTAAAATTTTGATTAAAACATTAAACATTTTTGATTGAGAATGAACTTTTTTATCGAGCCAATAATTAATAGTTATATAAGCTAAAATTTACGCTTGCAGTAAATCTTTTTCAAAAAAGAGTTTTTTTATTTTGAAAAAATGTATGGTTTCTATGACAAACTTCTTTTCCTTTGAGATTTAGTGCTTAGCTTTTCTCTAAATGCTTTGAGTTAAATATTTAATTCAATAAAAAAACAATTATAAAAATTAATTATCTTAATGATAAGTTTATTTTTAAGAAAATTTTTAATCGTAAAAACCGACCAGATCCATAGTCAGGTCTATCTATCTACTCAACGACTGTAAATTTTTGACAAACAATTTATTGCCATTAATTTCCATAATTGTTATGAGATAACAAGCTTTCAAGATATCTTTTTAATTTTATTCATTTAATTATTTTACAGCTATTAAGTAGTAATTTAATTTAAAAAAACTCAACATCTTTCCAAGTGGTCTGTTCAATTTTTTATTTCTTTTATTGAAATAATAGAAATGATATAAAATGTTTGCATAGAAAAAAATAATTTGCAAGCAAAATTGATACAAATTTCAATTTTATAAGAAAAAAAAAATTTGGAAATTAATCGCTTTTCAAGGTAAAGAGAATTTAAATGCATTAAAAAACCGAGTCAAATTACATTGTTTTTATATTTTACTTTTTTCTGGTTATGTGGTCTGGTTTATTTGCTTTGGTTAAAATTCTGATTCAATTTAAAACTTTAAATATTTAGTTACAAGTAAATCAATAATGGATTTAAATAAATTTAAATTATAAATAAAATAAATAGAAAAATATGATTTTTTATTTAGAATTAATGATTAATTGGTAACCTTAACTAGTCGAAGCTTTAACCTTTGAATTAAGGAGTCAGTCATGAAATGAATTATTAGCTTTAAAAATATTTATAAATTAATTTCGATTCTAATGAGTATTTTTTTTAATAACGCCATATTTGACCACTTTAAAGTTTAATCTACGAATGCAATTTATTTTAATTTAATTAAGAAGAAATTAAATTAATAATATTAATAATATTTAAAAAAATTTCAATATTAATCATAAGTTCGTTTTGGCATAAGTGATATTTTTTTTAAGGGGGGGAGGGATGAAGGAAACTAAATTTTCGATCAATTATTTCAGTTTGAGGCAAAATTATTTTTGATCAGAGCAATAATAATAATAATATCTAAAGCATCAAATCGAGCAAAAAAATTTGAAATAATTTATGCTAAAAGGTGCCTTTGGTACAAATAAATTGATCAGAAGAAAATTTAAGGAATCGATAGATTAGATCTGCGAGTTTGGTTAATTGAGCATTTGCTTGTTTGGACACTTTTCCAAGCTGTTTCAACATTTAAAATGAAAATTTATTTTTTCCTACTACAGAAATTTAAACTCAAGCTATTTGATTTCAAATTTTAAATTCATATTTTATTTCAATTTATTCTTGCAATCATAATATATTATTATTGAGGCTTTTCTTAGTATTATTTTATTATTTTTTGTTTTTATAGTTTGCGATTTGTTGTTGTTTATGTTGATGTTAAATTTAAAATTAATAACTAAAGGAGCAAACGAAGAAGTAAAAGATTAGAAAAAAATTTAAACACAAAATGCAATCTATTTAATAATCTCTAGTTAATTTTACACTCAAATGGTACTCTAGCTTGCCGTATCCCAGAGCATCCAAAGCTTAGAGCTGATTTTTAAAAAAAAAATTTTCATTTTATCTAGACTATGAAATTAATGCTTTATTTTGGCAAGCAAGTCAATTCCAAATCAAATATGTAAATACCGCTGCAGCCATTATTAAACCGAAAACCAAAAAACCTGCGACACTAACTATTTGAATCGGTTGATAAATTTGTTGAGAAGTTTTTAAAAATTACCTCCAAACGTAATCTTAAATATAGTCTATTAATGGGTTGCGCATGTTCTAGGGCCCATCTATCTGAAGATAAACGCGAATCCAGGTAGTATTTTATTTTTTTAATTTTTTTTTTCACCTTTTTTCCGCAATCTAAAAATAGATTATTTCGTACTTTTGGTAGTGCTGGACAAATTTTCTAAGTTATTTTTTTTTAACATTTTTGTTTACTTTTAGCGTCTAGAATAAATAAAATTTATTTTTTTAAACTTTTTGAGTTTCAGAAGTCGATTTTTGGGTTTTTAACAATAAATTTTCAAAACAAAATCTCTCTTTTTTGCTTAAATTTCTGATTTTAAAGGACTAAAAATTTAACAAATGAGACCGATTTGGGCGGTGGAAGTTGTGTTAACAAATATGTAAAGATTACTGATTGCAATGACACGGAGACCAATGTTTCCAATCAGGTGGACCGGAGCGAAATTTCAAAATCTTCAAAATCAAAAGGCAAAAAACAAAATTTAAAGCCCGAATTAGGCTATCAAGAAACTAATGTCAAAGCTTTTAATAAACAAAATTCAAATAATTCGCTTCTGAAACCGATTACAAATTTATTTAGCAAATTTTCCAGCTCAAACACTTTAATAGACTCACAATTGGTCAACATAAATGAGACAAAATTCTCAGAATCAGTAAACTTGGTAGACGAATCTTTAAATCAGCAGAACAAAATTTTGGTAAGTAAACAATTTACCATTTATCCATAGTGTAATACTTTTGTTTTGTTTTAAAAATTTTTATATATATTTGAATGAGTTTATTTAAAGAATAGTTTCTCTTTAAATAAATGAATCGGGTTTTATTTTGGCTCTGTGTTTGAAAAAAAAATAGGCTTTAATAATTACATTTCAAAATTAAAATTTTTAATTTTCCGTCTGTTCATTAAATTCATCAAAAAAAATCAATGAGATTAGTTTGATCATCAAATATTTTCATTAATAGATCCAAATTTATTTATTTGTTTTAATATATCCAAAGTTTAAGCTTTTAATCTAAGGAAGTTTAATTTTTTGCGAAATTTTTGCTTAATTGGGTGATCTCTATCTAAAATTTAAAAAATTTTTGTTAAAACAAAAATAATGTTTAATGTTTTTCTGATAGACGGCATGATGAGTATTCAACTAAGATATTGATATTAATTTTGAGATACTGTTTTAAAGAGATTTTAGTATTTTTTAGTTGAACTAAACTCATTAATTATTTTTTTAAGAATCAAAGAACTACATCAGAGTTAAATGAGCATCTGAAAAATAAGCGTGTGAGGTGGCCTAAGGGTTTTTCCTCTAATTTTTTAAATTAAAAAAAAAACATTTTTGAGCCATTCTTAAATAATGTAAAATTCTAATTTTTAGTCTCTTTTTTAAGGTTGAATTTTTAGGTGACATGAATTTCAGATACAAATTGAACAAAAATTCGTCATTTTTTGATAAATTAATATAAAAAAAAAATATTTAAAATAAAAACAACCAAAAAGTGCAACATACTTTGTTGCACCTTTTTTACTTAAAATAAAATTTTTATTTTCCTATTTTTTTAGTTAATTAAATCAGTAATCAATTATTAATGTTTTATTTTTTGTTTTTTTTTTTTACATCAGAAAAATTTTATCTGGTAACAATAAATTATGTTGCGGTATTTTTTAAATATTTTTATTAACTTTAATTTAAATTTATTAAAAAATGAAGAATTTTTTATTCAATTTATATTTGAATTTCACAATACCAATTCTAAGATCATAAAAGTTTATTGACTATAAATAAAATGAATTTTCTGTGTAGCATGTTTGACCAGCTTAGAAAATTTTAAAAATTTCATCACTTGAAATAAATTAAAATGGGAATATTATTTCAGCACAATCAATTTCTGATTAGCACAATGAAAAAAACATTCAACATAATTCGATTTCTTATCAGCACAAAAAATTATATTTGAAAAAAAAAAAAAATTAACACAAAAAAATTGTGTTTGAAAATAATTCTTAAAGGAAATTTTTTTTCAACACAAAAATATTTATAATAAAATACTTTTTTTTAAATTTTAAATTTTATTTAATTATATTTATAAGTGGAAGTTAGGTAAATAAAGTAAATTTTGAAGCCTAAAGAAAAGAAATTAAAAAAAATTAGTCTCTAGAAAACCATTTTTCCGCTTTTTTTGCTCTACCTCTTTTTTTTAAATTTTAATTTTTGTATTGAATGCATTTATTTTATTTTTAACTTTTGTAATAAAAGTATTTTTTTCAAATTTTTTTTTTGTGTTGAGAAGAAATCATTTTGTGCTGAGCGTTTTGAAATTGTGTTGAATGGTTATTTTTTTGTGTTGAAAAGGGAGACCCAATTAAAATTTAAAAGATAATAAAAATTTTAAAACCATGTAAACAAACTTTAATTTTTAGAATGAATCAAATGGAAACTCGTCAAGCCAACTTAGACAAAATACCAACCTGTCATGTCATGTATACTCAATTTACAATCTTCCAATTCGAACCCAATACTTGCTAAACTCTCACGATGACATTGAGAAATTAAATGTTCTTGATCTATCCAGATATTTTGACAGCCATGGTATGCCCAAAAAGTTAAACAGCGAAATACAGCTGTATCTCAGTCTCCCATACTACCTGTCAGACTTGGCTCTAATAGAGGCAAATTTGATGAAGTCTAACATGCTTTTGTTGGACAAACACCTAAACGAAGAGTTCCAAAACGTGGACAAAAGCCCTGATTTGAGTCCCATCTGCTTATTTGACTTTTTAAGACTTTATTGTGCACAACTCACAACCAGCACTTGTGACTTGAATGTGATCAATTTGAACAATTACAGATCGAAATCGACACAAATCAATCTATTGAGTAATAAATACTTTAGACGTGCACTGGGTGTTATCATTTTGAATGACTTGCTATGTGTTAAACAAGTGAGCAAGTATTCTTATAATAGCTATAACAAATTTTTGCCAGGCTATAACACTTTTGTGGTAAGATCAAGTGAAAAATAAAAATTTTTTAAATTTAATTTAAATTAAATAAAGATTTATTTGTCCGAGGGTCAAATTGAAGAGGAAAATTGTGATGAATTGTTGTGTCCGGACACCATAGATGAGAGTGACTACAAGAATTTGCTGGAGAGAAAATTGCTAATGTCAAATTTGACAGATTTGTTTCACAAATATTACAAACTAGATAAAGCCATGCAATCATATAGACTAGAGATAGATTTTTTTGAATCGGAATTGTTTGACAAAGATATGAAGGTGTTGTATGAATTTTTTAGAAAAGCTGAAAATGAGAGTGTGGACCCAGGTAACGAGATGAGTTTTGGCCTAAAGTACCTTAAGTCGATTCAGCAGCAAGAAATCGAAATAATTGTGAGCCATGCTGAGCCCCAATCAATCATTTGGGTCCATATGACCAAAGTGGACTTTGCATTCAATAGAACATGCTCAAATGAATTCAATGGTTTGCGGTACACCAAAATGCTCAGGCTACTTCAGTCCAAAGTTTTGACAAACAAGTACAAACACTTTGCCGGCGAGAGTCTCAACAGCTCTTCGCATGGCAGCCCTCAGACTATACTGAACGATTTTATCTACAATTCAGTCAAGTCATTGATCGACAAATTGACTTTTGAGTTAATCAAAAATCAAAATGAAATAATAGCTTTGAGTAAGTTTGAGAAAAGAAAAAAATTAATTTTTTTTTTTATTTTTAACAAAAATTTAAGAAATTGATAAACAATTAGCAAACGAAATTTTCAAACACTACAATTATTTTAATTATTTGAAAAAGTCTTTTTTTGGAAATTCTTATTCATTTAAATTGGAGTCTATGCTAAACGATTATGTAAATGATACAACTTCAGCTTATAGTCACCCATTAGTTGTGTTCAATGAGAGCAAAATAAGTTGCCAAGATCCAAGTCATAACGAAACAATCACTTATTTTGATATCTTAATGTCCAAATGGCTGAATAAATTGATAGATGCTAATAGTAAAAAAACTGACTTGAATGCAAAGTCATCTATCATTTATCGCTATTGCAATCATTCAATACTCTCGTCCGATTTGACCACTTTGCTTCACAGTGTTTTTCATCAACTCTGTTACATTATTGAGATTCATGAGTCATGTGCATTTGATGTAAGTTTTTACTTTTATATTTGCCAATAAGTTAAGTTAAGTTTCAAAAATAAGCATTTAAAAGATGTTTCCAAAAAACAGAACTAAAATTTATATTTAATTTAATTTTTTAACTCGTTTTTACTAGTTTAAAAAACTAAATCGATTACTAAAAAATTAAATGAAAAAGAAAACTTTTATTATTTAAAATATATTCCCTTGAAAATGATTCAGAAAGTGAATTTCAATCACAATTTCACAATTTCACTTGACACTTGACTTTCAATTTCAATTGACAATTTCTTCTAAAAACATATTTTTTGATTCTACTTGTTTGGATAATTTTTATGAAAATAATTAAAAATTATCTTAACATGGATAACATTTCATTAATAATTTTCTAATCATACATTTATGTAGTTAGACTGTGTTGTGAATTTTGGGGTAAAAAAATGGAAATTTTTTTAAAAGAAAAAAATTGCTTCTTTTATTTATATCAGATGATGATTCCTTCAATAAATACAATGTATTTTTTTTTTAATTCTTTTAATAGTATTAATTAGAAAAAATTAAAATTCTCTCAATCATTATTCTAAAATTAACTTTCTGTGAATTTTATCAGTTGAAGTATCCTTTGTGTCATACTTTTCTACATTTAAAATTTTCAATAAAATTTTTGTAAAATAAATATTTTGAAAATTTTTAAATGTTACAAATTATTTTATTTGTAAGCCAATTGAGACTTTTGCGAAAACAGAAATTTTTGTTCTTAATTTTTTGTTCCAGTTTCTATAAAATTCTGCATTTGTCAAAAAAAAATAAAATTTTCGACTGTTAATCAAATTATTTAAAATACCTACAAATTTTTCAAAATTCTTTGACAAGATTTAAATAATTCAAAATCCAATCAATCTTTAAAAAATAAAAAAAGAAAATCTGAATCATTTTTAAATTATTCAAATTAAAAAATATAAACTTTGTCATTTCATCTAAAAATTATTCAAAAAATATAATGAAAAAAAATTTAATCCAACTTATCTTAATTTTAAATAAAACAAAATTCAACTTGTAAAATTTTATCACAAACAAGTCTTAGAAAATTTTAGAGTTTTCATAGAATAATCTTTTTAAAATGATTCTATGAAAAAGGCAAATATTAATGTTTTGGTACCTCTATTTTAATAAATTAGTCTTAACTTTTATTAAGGGGGTTATTTTAATTAAAATTAGCGGATAGGATAATTATGGGCCTTAAAAGTCCAAGTCAGGACTTAAGAATTTTTTTTTTCAAAAAAAAGTCCAAGTCCAGGCTTTAAAATTTTGAATACTGAAGAAAAAATTTATGCTAAAATTGCAAGAAAATTCTGTGAATGGCAACTCTATTGCTTTAGACAACCCAAAAGTATATAAATTTTTTGATATTAAGCATGATCTAGCAAATTAAAAAAAAAAAGTCTCAGAAAAAACGCAGTAGATCAGCCCGATCAAAAAACACAAAAAAATAAATATTTTTTTGTTCCTAAAAAATATATTTTGTTTTTATTTTCATTTTTTTGTTCTATTTAAATAATTAGTACTATATATTTCTAAAAAAAAGTAATGAATAAAAAATTTTGTTCTAAACTCAGTATTTAAGTTTTTTTTTTGCATTTAATAAACACAGGTTATAATTTTATGCCAAAAAAACTGCTTTATTTTTTATTTTTATTAAAAATTGTTCAATGATAAAAAAATAAAAAAGATATAAAAATTTTTCCTTTTAAATTTTAAAAAGATTAAATTTTAAGTGTCCAAAATCATTGGTTGATAACATATCAATTGGACTAAACAAATATTTTTCCAAAAGCGAGAACGAGCACAAGGAAATAGTGATAATATTAAACAATCTGAATAGCCTGATCAAATCGGAACATGAATGCCAGCTAATAGAAGCATTTATAGAAAATTTGTATTCTCAAATGTCCCAATCAAGACTTAAACTGGTAATAACATTGTCAAATGTGGACCCATGCAAAACTCTTTTAGATAAATTGTCCAAAATTTTCTCTGATTCAGCTAAAAAAGTCACAAATTCAATTGAATTTGATTTTGTTGACCAAAAATCCAAAACCCAATTCGAAAAATTAGAATTAATTTCTAAAAAATCAAATTTAGAGTGCATCTTTTCATTAATCAAGTATTTGCTGAGAAATTCTCGCTACGGCGTCAAACAATCAGAATGCATTGAATTAATTCTAAATTCAGACTCATCTTCAAATCTCAACAAATTCGAAATTTCTCACCAATTCAGCCTTATTTGGTACGCAATCAAATATTTTACCAATTCGGTCAGCATTTTAAATGAGAATAACCAAATATTGTACAAGCTAAGGTCTGACAACAGCTCAATAAGCCCAGACTACAAAGATTTTATTTACATGTTTTACAATAGATCTGATCCAAATCTGAGCCAAAGAACAAATTTGATCACCAATTTTAAAAGTCGCGTATTTCATGAGCTTCCCAGCAGCTTTTATTCATCAAACCAGGAAAATGCAGACTTTAAGGAATTCTATTTGCGTGAGTTTATTCTTAATCCGAAATGGATATTGAATAAATCGTTTATATGCTCAAGCATTTTGTATATTTTACATGATATTAACTTTTACAAATCTATAGAGCCAAATAAAAACGAGCACTTGAACAAATTTGAAAAATTTCTCTATCAAGATTTGTACAATTTGAACCAAGACCAAAATCAGCTACATTTAATGGCCAAATTGGATGCTAGATTGGAGAATATGTTCAGCACTATGGAGTTTATAAACAAATCGGCCAATTTGAACTCACTGCCCCAATTTTTTATGCTTGGTGGCCAATTTTTGGACAAAAAGAACCTCATTAACTTGGACCAACTGAGCAAAGAGTTAAATTATTTCAGCAAGGTGGTTTTTTTGGACAAATGCTGTTTTTTGACGCTGTCTGAGCAGCCTTACAATGAGATAAAAATTTGGAAAGTGAGCCTAAAAGGGTTCATGAGACACGAGCTCGAGTTAATAAGAACCATAAAATTTAACAAGTCTCCCAAAGATGTTCGCCTGATAAACAAACACATCGCTGTCGTGCTAGTGGAACGAAATTTGCATTTGATCAACTTGAACAAAGGTTCTCATCTTCTTGATCTAAACAGCACCATGAATCCGAATTTGGCGCTTTTCGAGCTTCACGACTCGAATCACATAGTCCTCTTGGCCAGGAACAGATTGAGTGTTATTCTAATGAAACTTCCGCCTATTGACATGGCAGCTGATAAAGACGACAAAAAAGTTCCTTTGATCAATTCGAATAGTGAAAATATGTTTTTGTTCAAAGTTGGTGAAGATCGCTATTTAAACAGTTTGCTAGTGAGCAAAAATGGAAAAATAATGGTATGTGGTGATGAAGTGCAAAAGCCTTTTCCATTGTTGGTATGGAATTTAAATCAGCGGAAGTTAATTTACGATCTGAGACAGCAAAAACACGAGTTTATAACTTCTATATCATGCATTAGTTCATCTGGAAAGTATGTGGTTTCTGCTTGTCAGGTAAAATTAACTTTTTTTCGTTAAATTTTCATCATAGTATTCAAAAAATATCAAAGAACCTTACCGGTTTTCCATTGAAATTGTGCCCCCTTTTTTAAGTTACAAAAACAATAAAAAATGTGACAAAAATGGTATCATTTAAGAGCTTTTTTTATTCATTTTTGTTTTCTAAATTTTTTTTAACAAAAAGTTGCTTCCATTTTGACCAAATTGGAAAAAAAATTTAAAAATCTATTCAAATCTAACAGTTATTTAAAGTCCATTTTTTAAAACTGTATAAAAGCTAATATTATCTAATATTTCTATTGGAATTTTTTTAAGCAGCTACATTTATATTTGGTGGATATCAATTATATTGATCATTAAAATTAAAAAAAAAAACGTTTTAAAGGCTAAAATAAAATATTTTTGAATATCTCTAATGAATTAGTGTCGTTTACTTAACATTCAAATCCTATAAAAAAAGTTAGCCTTTAGCTTAATGCGTTGATGTGCATTGGAAAGCCAATTCCCTTAAAATCTTAAAGCCATAAAATAATAAAAGCTAATTAAACTATATTTAAAAGAGACACAAATAGCTTATGGGAAATATTTTTTATTCAAAGGAGTGTAAGAGAATAACATAAAATAAAAAGTAAAATTTTTCTTAGAAAAATGTATTCAAAAAAAAAAGTTATGTTAGATTTGAATAGATTTTTAATTTTTTTTTCCAATTTGGTCAAAATGGAAGCAACTTTTTGTTAAAAAAAATTTAGAAAACAAAAATGAATAAAAAAGCTCTTAAATGATTCCATTTTTGTCACATTTTTTATTGTTTTTGTAACTTAAAAAAGGGGGCACAATTTCAATGGAAAACCGGTAAGGTTCTTTAATATTGTAAATAATTCTAAATATTTAAGCAACAAAAATTAATATTTAAAAATTTTTGATGTAATATTATTTGAATGAATTTTTAAGTCCATTAAAGCGTGCACATCATAATTTTTTCTTTTTATTAACAAAATAATTTATTCGATTTATATTTTATTGCTCATACAACGGCAAATTGAAGTTTGAGATCAAGATCAAAAGATAAAAATATAAATTGTAATATTGTTTTTAATAATAGAGAAAAAATAAATTTTTCCAAAGCAATTACTTGACATTTCATGTCAAGTTTATTTCCATATTTAAAATTTTTAAATATCCTTTTTTATTGAATTTTTATTAGGTTTAAATTTTTAATTGATTTTAATGAAAACTTACTTTTAAAGACAAAAAAATGTAATGTTTTAAAATTTTTTAATTTATTCAAGTGTAAAAATGAAATTAATTTTGTTTGAATGAATGGATATAAAAGTTATAAATTTGAATTTGTGAATTAATTTAACCTGAATTATTTAAATTATTGATTGTTTTTGTTAAATAAATTATCAATCAATTTGGTGTAAATTTGATATTGAACCATTATTAGACATAACATGTCAAGTAATGTTTAGTATTTATTTCTTAAAAATTATCAAAATCATTAGTTTAATTAAGTTTTAAAATTTTAAATGATCGTTTTAATCTTAAAATTTGATCTGAAACTTCCATTTGCCCATACAACCATTTAAATTTATATGTACTTTTATGAAAAAATAAAAAATACATCTCAAAAATGTAATTTTTTTCTTTTTCTATTAAAATCATACAAAAAAATGGATTTATTTTATACACTTTAGCTATTTAATAAAGGTGAAGCACAAAAAAATTTTTTTAATTTTCATAAATAAAATTTTGCATCATAAAGAATAAAAAAATTAATATTGCATTTTTCAGAAATATTTCTATTTTTTTTTCTAAAATTTACATAGCATTTTAATTGATCGTGAATTTGTGATAATAATATTACACAATATTTGAAAAAAAGAATTTTGGATTTTTTCCCAATAAAATATTTAAAAAGTCGCCTGACGTTCAAGTGTTAAAAAATATTTTTATTTTTTTAAAAACATTTAATGAATCAGATTAATCATAGGCAATAAATTAATTGTCAGAGCAATCTATTGTGTTGTTCCGGTAAATTTTTTCTCTATTTATCTGATTTGATAATTTATTGAATTAATTGAATAAATTTTAAAAGTGCTTCTTTTAAAAAACCTTTTAATTTTAAAATTTACTTTTTTAAATTTAATTTTTTTTAAATTTGAAAAACAAACTAATTTTGGTTTATTTTTAATTTTTGCTTTTATTTTGATTAAAAGATTATTTAAATACTTTTTAAGGAGGAAGGCGAGTCAAAAAATTGTCTTATAGTCTATGATTTAACAACTGGTCAATTATTCAAAAAGCTTAAAGCCAAAGAAAATTTTGTTTGTGTTGAGATAAGCGAAGAAACTGGTGTTATAATCGCTTGTTTAGAAAACTCACAAATATATGTCTACAATTTAGAAGACGGTTCTAAAAAGTATTATTATTTAGTTTATTTCAAAACTTTTTTATTTTTAATTTATTTATTTTGAGGTTTGCGATCAACTCGAATCGATTTCCAGTAAACAGAATAAAGCTTTTGGATTCAAACAAGCTATTTAAAAATCATTTTTTGACCTATGATACTCATGGCTATGATCTTACAGTCCGTTTGTGGGATTTAAGCAAAGGTGATCAATTGATTTCATCTATTACATGTCCATCGAGAATCGTTTCTCTTGAAACTAATGCTTCAATGCACTACTTTGATGATTCGGAAGATTGTCCCATTTTTGACCACATTTTAATCACCGCTTGCTTGTTCGGAATGAGCAATTTTTTCATATTTAAACTCGATTTCTACACAAATATCAAAAAAGAGACTAATGTCGAATTTAGCAAGTATAGTGATGATGCAGCCCTGAATGGGCTGGTAAAAGATATAAAAGTTTGAGTCAATAACAAAGAAGAAAGCTGTAGAAAATAAATTTTTTTTTTCAATTTTAGATAAAAGTATTTTTTTGGTGGTTAAGTAAAACATAATCCAATTTTTTTTTAAATAATTTTAAATGACGAATGAATTTTTTCATGTTTTTATTTGAATTGTCAAATGTTGGTTATCGACCTTTAATTACAAAAATGGAAGAATTTTACATGCTTTTTGCTCAACTAACCGAATTAAAAGTCTTCTCTTTAATTTATTTTTTTCTAGAATTAATTTGTTTAAAACAATTAAAAAATATTTAAACAAACAGTTGTACATTTTTTTTTATTGTCAGGCTCAAATGCCGAATATTTTTTTGTTTTGATAGCGTACAATTTTGTAAATTCGTAAAAAAAAAGAATTTTTCTACAAATAAATTATTTAAACATTTTAATTCAATTTTTTTATTTTGCTGAAAAGCTTTTGATTGTAAACCTAATAAATATCGAAAAAATAAACAGATTTAAAAATTTAGTTTTACTTCAATGAAATTTTGACCAATTTTCATGAGAAAATAAAAATTACCTATTATAATTTTTCATAATTGTAAAATTATTTAATTTTTTTTATAAAATTAAATAAAATAATTTATAAAAATTATAATGAATTAAATATAATGTTATTTTATAAAAATTATAAAATAACATTTTTTTTAATTTAAAAAAAAATGTAAAGTCTTAGTTAAGACGATTTGAGTTTAAATATGATAAAAAGATTATTAGTAAAATAAAAATTAAAGAAATTTATAAAATTAAGAATGAAATTTATTCAAATAATTCGGATTATAATTTAAAAGAATATTTCTCAAGAAATCTAGGAAAGTTTAATTCAAACGAGGGACTAAAATAAATTTCAAAGGGCTTCGTATAATTTTAAGTTTAAGGTAAAAATTTTTTATTAATATTAAAATAGCCTATTAAAAAAATCAATTCAATATTAAATAAATGGTCTCAAATGGCACAAAGTGATTAAATGACATAATATCCACTAACAATATCGGATTTAAAAAGAATTTTGTATTTTTGTTAAAAAGAATCATTACGAAAGATTGTCAAAAGAATATTAAAAAATGAGTTTAATGCTGACAGAGCCGGAATATTGAATTTACATTGAAAATAAATTTGAAATTTGAGTTTTTTTGCATCCTGGTTTTAAGCTATTGATTTTAAAATGTGGATAAAATCCCATTTAAATTTGTTACAAACAAATATTTTATTTTGAAAAATTTTTATTTAAGTTTTAATTGAAATTGAATATTATTAGTTTTACTTGGTTTTAAGCAAGATTAAAGAAGAATAAAATTTGTAGAATTTTATTTTAAAAAAGTTTTAGTTTAAAAAATTAATTTAAAAAAGTCTTTAAAAAAAATTAATTTAAATTTGGTTCATCTTCATCTAAGAAAAAAAAAGTCGAATAAGATTCCGAGCTTTGGTTACCAATTCCAGTTTTGAATTCACTTGACTAAATGACTGATTTGATTTAGTGATTAAAGCCACATTTTTTTTTTGTTTTTTTTTGTATGTTTTTTGTATGTACAACTTGATAATACTGTTCTGTTGGCCGCATGAGAGTCAAAAATTTAATCAACGATTCTGAGATCAAACTGTGGGGGGAGAAGGTTGAAAGAAAAACAGAAGTGAATCAATAATTGGAAAAACTAACCAAAACTTAGTTTCAAATAGCAACTCTTTGGAATAAATTGACTAGAAAATTGAATTGTTTATATACAAGCTCATTAGTGTTTTAAGCTAGAAGTAGAACCGAAAGAAAAGTAAAAAAAGGCATTTTCTATTAGTTCTCTAAGTAATGCTCATTTTAAAAATTGTTCATTTTAAAAGTATAAAATAAAAAAAAAGAATAAAAAAGACTAGTTTTGTTCATTTAAAAATGACTTGGTTTTTTTTTTTTGATTTTTCTCAATATTTTTTGTTTGTGTTTAGTGGAAATTTTTTCGGAATCTTGTCCAAATTATTGACCTAAAATAAAAAAAAATTAATTTAGAAAACTAAGATTAATTTTAGAATAAAGGACGTCGATTAACAGCGTTTAAAAAGCCAAAGGTCTAGAGACATAGCTACATATCTAACATTAAATATCAAAACATATCCTAGCAACACGCACAACATCACTCAGACATTACCTATTCAGCATTAGGCATTGATTGGATTTTTTTAAGTCACAAATCTATATTCAAGTAATTCACTTAAATGCTTTTTTCTTAAGTCAATTCTCAATTTTGTTTTTTTTTCTTTCCAGTCGGCCAAAAATTCATTTGGCCGTCACAATAACTACTTGGAACGGCAAAAAATTAATGTGGCCGCGACCATGACCGCATGGAACGGTAAAAATACAATTTTATGTGTGAAACCCGACTGAGAACTACAATACTAATTTTGAGTAAAAAACAGATTTTTTTAAAATCAAAAGTCATAAGTCTAAATCTAAACTTGAGAAAAAAAATTTAAGTCCGGACTTGACTTAAGACTTTTAAGAAAGACGACTTGTATTTTAAGATAAACTTTTGATGCTTAAAATGATCAGCTGAAGCTTAAACTATTAAATAATTTGAAATTATCTTATATAACAAGTGCAGAGGTACATTTTTGGTTTTAAAATACTTAGTTAAAACTTAAGGTATAATCTGCAAATGTCTGCAAAAAATAATCAATATAAAATATAATCATTTTTATGGTGAGTTGTAATAAGCATTTGACATTGAAGACTTAACTTTTTTATTTAACTTGATTTGTAAAATCCAAAAATGTATCTCTGCATTAATTCTATTAAGATATTATTATTTATTTTATATTTTTTCCTTTATTTGGTCATTGTGAAATTAAAACAAAAAATTAATTATTAATAATATAATAATTAATAATAATTATTATTAAAAAATTAAAATAAAACTTTCAATACAAAATAAAAAAGTCTTATAACTTTGATAAAAATACAAATTTAATTGTCAAAAACTTGTTCTGCAAATGAAACAAAGTGAAAAAACTCTTGTTTCACCTACAGCAGAAGTCTGCAAAATCTGTGCAAATTCTGAAAAATTGCACCATATTTGAAAGAATTAAAAATAAAATGAAATTAATTTCATTTTATTCTAGCCTAGTTAATTTTATTTTTATTCTGTTTTATTTTATTGAATTTTATTTTGTCATTTTTTTTGTCATTTTTTATTCTGGAAGGAGCATTAGCTCGGTACAGAAAGCAAATAAATAAATAATTTGCACAGATTTTGCAGACTTCCGCAGGAGATGAAACAAAAATTGATTCATTTTGTTTCATCTGGCGAACAAGTTTTTGAAATTTAGAACAAAAGTTATAAATTTATTTTATTTTTGATTTGGAAGTTGTGTAATTTCACAAAGACCTTGATCTGATCATTTTGAGCTTAAAAAATGGTTATTATCAAATTGCCTAAAAAACTCGGGAAACGGTGAAAATAAATTATCTCAAAAAAAAAAATTAACACAATAGCCACTTTTAACAAATAGATAAGTCAATTAAAATAGACAGGTAAAATCTAAAATAGCCAATAAAAAATAGCTAAGTTTATTAAAAAAAGTTTGTTTTATGACACGAAAAGAAATTTAATTACCTAGTTAAGTTTTTAATTATTATTTTAATATGATTAAAGCTAAATTATTGTAAAATTAATCTAATTTTATCTTGTCATAATTATTCAATAACTCAAGTATACGTTTTTGAATTAATTCTTGATTACTATTCCGATTTGCAACTAAGCCTGTTTTCACCATGATTAGATTGTCATCTACTCTCTTGTGCTCTTTTCTTAAACTTTCGACAAAATCACAAACAACAGGATGGCTTTTTAACATGGCAAGATTTTTATTTCATGAAATACATTTTTTACCTTAGATTTATAAAGTATTTTTAAAGTAAATTTTATATATTTTTTTTGACATATCAATAATACTTTTAGTATTTTAATTCACTTAATATTTTTTTTCAATTATTAAATCATTATCCATTTATTAATAATATTTTAATAATCAAAATACAAAGTTTGAATATATCTTTAAATATTTAGATTTATTTTTTCAATGAAAAATTAATAATGAAAATAATTTTTAGTAAAAAAAAATAAGCGAATGAAAATATTTAAAGTGTTATTGATATGTCAAAAAAAATATATAATTTTTACTTTAAAAAATACTTTAGCGATTTTGACACTGCTATAATTAATTAAATTTTCTTTGCTATTTTGACAAGTTTGTTTTGACACAGCTATTACATTCTCAGCTATTTTAAGATAGACCCAAAAACTCTGCTAAGAACAAGTCTGATTTCTTTTTTTTATTTTCAATTCTTTCAATTAAGAGAAAAGAAATTTTCCTAATTTTTTAAAAGTTTTTTCAGAAGTCCTTTATGTCACCAATTTGGTGAACAAAATTTTATTTGTCATTCATTTACTTACAAAATGACTAGAATTGTCAAAAGAAAAAATGTGCTTGTTCAGTATGGCTTGTTGGCGTCTTTGGGACGCTTGAGCTGAACCTTGAGACGTTTCATTCCAATTTGAAAGCCATTCATGGCCTGTATGGCCGCCTGTGCCGAATTCGGATTATCATAGCTAACAAAACCGAAGCATTTACTCTGATTGGTGGCTCGGTCTACATAGACCTTGGCGCTGATCACATTGCCAAACGGAACAAACATCTGGGCCAGCTCGTTGTCGCCAAAGTCGCTGGGCAAGTGATAAATGAACAAGTTGCAGCCTTCAGGGCCTTCTTTTTGAGCAGTCGGTCCAGTGCCAGTGGTTGGTATGATCGCCTGAGCGAGTGGATAAGTCGGATAAGCAATACTTGCGTATTGAGGTATATAAGTCTGTATTTGGGAAGCATCTAGTCCATTGGCCGAGACGACTGGGTACTGGAGTCCGTTTGGGAAGAGCTCGGCGGCGCCGTTGGGCTGGCCGCCCGCAAAGTTGGCCAGTGTGGGCGACAGAATGGTGGGCGGCGCGCCCGACACCTGGTTGGTGCTCACAGTTGTGGGCGTTACCGAGCCGTTTGAAATGCCGTTTACCGGCGTCATTTGTCCATTGGTCAGGGTTACTGGGCTGATGTAGGCGCCTTGGGCCGCTGCGTTCATCAGCGCCTGTTGCTGAAACATTTGTGTATAATTGCCGTACGAGGCAAACTGCTGCAAAATCAATGGGTTCAATAGTCCAAGAGGGCCTGTTAACTGTTGCATTCTTCTCAATTGACGTTCTTTTTCTGTATCGGCAAATTTGACCACTACGCTGCTTGATGCGCCCTTAAATTCAACAAATTTATGATTTGAACAAGAAATTGGGCTGTGTTCAGGTTGGAAAAAAAAGAAAATTTTTTTTATTGTCTTAGCCTTAAGGTCGTATGTCCGGCTAGAAATAAAATGCGGCCGGGTTCGTGACCGGTCAAGTTACTAGAAATCATTAACTGGCCGGCTAGCCACAAAACAATCCGGAAAAAAGCTGATGCATGATGTATAAAATTTGCTAAAACAAAAATTTTATTCTTTTATTTAGAATTTTTTTTTTTTTTTTATAATTAAAATTAAAAAAATTTTAAATTTTATTTACTTAAAAGTAATGAATTCTTCAAATTTTGTTATAAAAAATATTTTGATTTAATTTTTTAACAAATGCTTTGTATAATAATTTTTTTTCTAAAATTTTAAAAACATTCAAATATAGTCAAGAAAAAAAATAATCAAAATTTAATTATTCTATACTTTTAACTAAATATGATTTTAGAATTTTTTAAATTTTAATTATAAATAAAAAAAAAACTTTCTAAATTAAAGAATAAAATTTTTTAATTTTTATCAATTTCAAACATCATGTATCAGCCTTTTTTTGGATTTTTTTGTTGTGGCCAGCCGGCCAGTTCATGGTTTCTAAAAAGTTGACCGGCAAACTAATGGCCCGAAAAAAGGCTTGTTAGTCTAGGGATTCATAAAAACATAAAGATATAATCTAAATAAATTGTACCGTAAAACCTGACATACTAGACCAGGGCTAAAAATTAGTATTAGCCTATAAGCACCCCACTTTTCGACGATATAAGCCCACCCCCTAAAATACATATAGGCCCAGGGCTTTAAATAAATACCTTATACTTAATTTTTCATAAATTAAATACAAGCCCATGAGCTTATCAATTCTTGAAAATTCTTTCGATCGAGCTGGCGTAACTTCAAATGTAGTCTAAATGTTCCATCAACAACTCCGTTACTTAATATTAAATAAAAATATCATTGACGATGTAGCCGACGATAATGCTCGAGACGTTGACGGGTTTTACGAGGGCGAAGAATTGACCATTAATGACAATTTAGATGAAGATTCAGATATAGAAGTGGATACCGAAACCGATGATGATGATGAAAATAATTAATTTTTTTCTGTTATTTTCTTTTTAAAAACTCTTATGGAACATTATTTTAATAATTTCAACATTATTTCATTTAAAATTTAACTAAATTTCAATTTTCCATTACGTAATAAATAAATGTGTACATAAGCCCATGGTCAGACTAATTTTAATAACTTATAAGCTCTGGGCTTCTATTTGAATTAAAATGAGATATTTTTAACGTTAATAATTTTTTTGATATTAAAAAGTTTTTTATCTATATTTAAAATTAAAAAAATTTTAAAATCTCATTTAGTTAAAAGTATTGAATAATTAAATTTTGATAAATTTTTCTGACAAAAATATTATACGATTTTTTTTTCTAAAATTTCAAATATATTCAGTTAAAAAATATATCAAAATTTATTAATTACTAAATTTTAATTATTCAATATTTTTTAACTAAATAAGATTTTAAAAGTTTTTGAATTTTAATTATAAATAAAAAAAACTTTAAAATTTTTATTTTTTCAAACTTTATTCATCATGTATTAGCCTTTTATCGGGCCGTTTTCTAAAAACTTGGCCAGCCACCTAACGATCGGTCCAAATTTTGACCGGCCAAAAGTGTCCGTTTTTTAGGCCGGTCAAAAGACCGTCTTTTTCCGATCGCTGACTGGCCGCTGACCAACACTTATAATCTCATGATTAAATAGGATATTGACTAACAATTAGAAAATAAAATAAAAAATGAATGCTCACTGCAAATGTTTGACTTCCGTGTATATGATTTATAGCTGATTGAGCCTCTGAATTTGAACTGTATTTAACAAATGCACAACCTAGTCAAAATAGAAATAAAAATTTAAAAACTCTTTTTTTATTTTAATGAATTTGAGAAAAAAAAATAAAGAGAAAAAAAATCGAAATATTTGGCTGCAGGAAAGAAAATAAATCAATAAAATAAATAAATTTAATAACACAAAAAATTTTGATTTTTTTTGTTAAACTAATTTTTTAGCACTGATTCCGGAGGACATGACCAGCAGAATATGTGGCAAGGGAATCAACTTGATCAGCCAAGAGATCTAGTTTTTTATCTGCCGCTAATAGCGACTAAAAATTTCTCTCTCAAAAGAAATGTTGACAAACTAAATGCCTAATAGAATTTGAGCTCGCGTGTCGCTTTGTCTCAATGGACTTTGGTTTGACACAAAACACGTAATTAGAGCTGAATAGACGCGAGTGCACACAGAGCCGAGATCATTATTTTTTTGTTCTCGGCTCTTAACGGAAATAGCATTAATTTACTCAACAACAAAAAAAAACAAAACAACAACGACAAAATAATGAAATTAATGCATTTATTTTTGGAGCACATATTTGCTTCAGCATTTATAATAAATCACATTAAATATCGATTATTTTTCATTTTTCAAACTTGTTTAAAATTCTTTTTTTTTAATAAACCTAACGCCAAATTGTGCTAGTTGATTGGACTTTGTTGTGTCAAATGAGCTGTCTAAAACTCAACCCTGAACACTAATTTTACCTTTGCTCTCTCCATTAGGACCTCTTAGTATAGTGCACTCCTCAATTATGCCGTACGGCTCAAATATTTTGCGTACGTCCTCTTCATTCATCTGCTTATTTAGCATTCCGACAAACAATTTTCTGTCCTCTATACATCAAAATTAAAACAATCATTAAATTAGTAATTAACCATTGAAATGATTCAATTTGGCAGGATTCATTGCAATTGAAAATCCTTCAACTCTCTGAAGCCTTACATTTTTTTTTAATTAAAACCAGTTTATTTATAATGCTACCCCCTTGCTCTTCCATTAATAATATATTTTTTATTTAATAAATTTTCAATGTAAAAATTTTGCCTCCAAAAAAGTGACTCAAATAGAAAAAAAGGTTTAGACATTTTTTTTTAGCTACAAAAAATTACGTTTTTAGTCAAATATAATTAACTAAAGATAGAATAAAGTGGCTTCTTTCTGCGTCCAAATTTTGATTATATTTGAGTTCTTTTTTTTAACAAAAAAATTAGACTAAAAAATAAGCAGTTTTATTTTGCTGCATAACCTTTTCCTCGTTTACTAGAAACAAGAATAAAATATTTTTACGTGATTTATAAATTCTATTTTTAAAACTTCATATTATTTGAATGCAAAAAAAAACTCAAAATTTTTTGGTCATACACTAAAAACTCTCTTCTAATTGAGACTATCGAATTTATAAAAAAAAAAAAAAGGAATAAATTTCTTTTATTTAAGTCACTTTTTCAGAGTAAAAAATTTCCTAAAAGAAAAAACTCGTTTATGACCCAACTTTCTTTTACTCGAACAAATACGCTAGTCTCAAGCAGATGAAAGTTTTTAGTGAAAAATCAAAAAATTACCTCAATTTTGAGTCTTTTTTACTTAAAAAAAATATAAAGTTTTAATAAGAAAGTTCATAAATCACGTAAGAATATTTTCTTCCTGTTTCTAGTAGTTTTTTTTTGTTGTTGAGTAAAATAAAACTGCTTTTTTTTTTACTCAAATTTTTTAAACTTTTTACCCCAAAAAAAGCCATCTTATTTTATCTGAGGAAATACGTCATTTTTTTCATAAAATAAAAAAAAGAAAGTATAGCCATCAAAGGTTTTTTCCACTCTAAAAAAATTGACTCAACTAAAGGAAATTTATCCATTTTCTTCTTCTATTTTAATAAAGAAAATGCATGCTTTACATGATAATTGACTCATGATTTTTTTCTAATCGACACATTTTTTGAGAAAAACAATGCAAAAAAAAAGATAATTTTTGTGTTTAACAAAAATGTGGCTAGCGGTTTTGTGAAATTTGTCACATTAGAAACGCAACAAAATGTTGAAAATTCTTAAAACTTTTTTTCTAAAGCTCAAAAAAAATTCCCTAATTTCAACTTACGACATCAATAATAATTGCATTATTAAGAAAAATCTGGTAGAACTCTGCAAAAATGAACACTGCTTAAACTTTAATTAATTTGCAGAAATTTTGCAGACTCAAGCTTTCTTTGTTGCATTTGTAGAACTAGTTAAAAAACCTTTAGATTAAAAAGTACAAGCTTTTTTCGCCTTAAATTCTGTTCTGTTATTTTGCACTGAATTCCACTAAACATGGTTAGCTTTATTTTAGGAAATATGCTTCACTTTTTTACTTCCATATTTACTTTAACAACACAAGAACAAATTTTCCTCAAAAAAATCAAAAATTCATAAATTCTCTTTTAAACAAAACACTTTTTTTTAAGAAAAAAAAATGTCTTATTTCCTCAAATAAAAGAAAGTATGGTCATAAAAGAGCTTCTTTATTTAGAATTTTATCCACTTCTAAAAAATGACTCGTATAAAAAATTTTTTTTAACCTTTTCCCCTTCAAAGAAACAAGAAAAATATATTGCCACGTGATTCATGAAAACTTCATTTTTTTTTGATTAAAAAAGAGAAATTTTTTTTACTCAAATAATCAAAACTTGTTTCCACTTGTTATTAGCTCTTTTAGAGGAAATGTGGTACTCTTCTTTACCGCCATTTTTCTTCAAATAAAACAAAGGGTGGTCACCTTAACTTTGAAAAAAAAAATTTCTCTTTAAAAAGGAACAATAAAAAAACACCATGTTTTAATAACACTACATTTTTTCAACTAAAAATACTTTCATCTTTCTTAAATATGAAAAAATAAAGGTATTAACAAAAAAGAGACAAGACGTTCTTTGCCAAGGCTTCAAAAATGAAAAATAAAAAGCTAGCAGTCCGCGGCCAAATTTTAAAATAATCATTATTTAATTGAATCATTTCGCTGGTCAACGGGTCTTACCTGACGTAAGACAAGTGCTTGTGCTACTTGCTGGTTGGTTCAAGTTGCACAAGAGCTTGTCGCTGTGCTGTGGACTCAAGCAGTCAATGGGATCGATCATTTTCATGGCCAGTTGTGTCAATTCAAAGGAAACAGTCTTTATTCAGCGCTTTAACAAAAAAGCCCTAATTCACTAAATAATGATTATTTTAAAATTAGTCGACTAGAAAACCAAGCATAAAATTTCGATAGCTAGTCTAAAAAATAAAATATTGATTTTTGCCACTTATTTTATACTTTATTGAGAATGTCCTTTCACAAATACTTGAAGCTAACATGAAACACTTAATTAAACAAAAAATTCGTTTATGCTCTCTTAAGCCCGATGAACAAATCGATGCAAGAGAATTTTGTGAGCGAGCGCGCGCACACACACTCACTCACTCAGACAAAAGCGGCCAACGGCCATCCATAGTTATTAATTAGAAATGAAAACAGTGGGACTTAAGCCATAATTATGTGGATTGATCAAACAAAACTCAAAGAGAAAAAAATCAATAATTGAATGATGAACACGAACACGCGCTCAATTTTAACATGCAAATGAGATGACATTCAACAGGAAATGAAATGGAAACAAAAAAATTTTTTGCCAAAATTTTTAATACGACAACAACAACAACAAAAATCAATAAAATTGTCCATGTGACAAGGCCAGCAGGATTTTATTTAATCTTGATAAAGACAGATGTCAAATGAAAAATCGATACTATCGATTGTGATTTAATGAACAAAAAAAATATGTCCACTCATAAATATTGATTTTTATGACTGCTAATCGGCATCTGTCCATGCCAAACTGATAAGGCCTGCGCTGAAAATTGATATATGACTAGAATAAAATATTGTGTTTCCTGAGTGGAAATCACTCGAGAGAAATACTAGCCTTATCTCAATCTGAGTCTACTCTCTTATCTGATTATCGATATTTTCAAATCTACGAATTCAGTTTGTGAATTTTTTTGTTGTTGTTGGCAGCCAATTTGCTCAAGTAATATAGGTGAATTAAGAAAATTAATTTTGATAATAAATTGAACCCAGAAGCAAACAAAATCCTAAAATGCAGCTCATATTCAGCAAATAAAATAACACTAATCATTCTTATTACTATTTTTTTTAATTCAATAACGCTAAGTGCTCAATTTAGAACTAAGAACGAAATTTGCTAATCGCTTTATGTACTTAAGAGCATGTTTTCATATTAGTTCTAAGCATATGCTTGTGCTTAGTGCCAAATTAAGAAAGCCATCCACATTCTTCTCATTATAAGCACTAATGCTTTTCGATGACAACTCTTTCTTTAGTGATCATAAATGAGATTATTTAATTTCGAAAAAAGAAAATCCTCTACACATTTAAGCCTCTGATCGATATGTCGATTTTTTTTCTGTCAAATTCTTGCTGTGTTGCGACAGGACCAAAATTTCATTTTTTTTTTCATAAAAAAATTGGAAAAATTTGTTCAGTAAATATTACTTTTGTAATAAACCAATTCCTCAGTCAACAAGACGAGAGGTAACTTAAAATTCTGTTAAGTTACAGACATTCGACGTGTAGATGGACAGAGACATAAAAACACATTTTTTCTTTTGTTAGACTTTAGTTAATTAAAAGTTTTTTAAAGATACCATCAAATGAACTGTATGCCCAAGCAAGGTTCCTCGTGTTTTTTCTTTTTATTCCTTTATACAAACCTAATGGCCAAAACCTCATCCATTACACTTTTATCATAGAGATTTTTTATTTAAAAAAAAATTCTCAAAAAAAAAAAATACAATAATCTGACTATACAAAGACACAAAATTGATTATTTTAAAATTCAAAGAAAAAAAAAAAAAAACAAGAAAATGAATGAAAAATAATATAGAGCTTTCTTAATTCTATTTTTATATTTTTAGAAGAAACATAATTTTTTGTAACCCCTTATTTTTATGCAATTTATTTTTCTATTTTTAGACTAATTTTTATACAAATTAATTCATAAGGTTTGTTTTTCTTTTTTTATAGACAGTTTTAAACTTAACAAAAAGAAGGGGAGAAAAAGAAAAAATTGTCACACTCATAAAAGAAAAAAAAAGAAAAAAAAAGCAAACTAAATTTGCCGAAAGGGGAGCGATCGATCTCCAAGCGGCCTACCGACGAAAGTTGGTTATTTTTAAATTTTAAATGAATAAATAAATCTTAGTTATTAAATAAATGATAAATGCTGAGAAAATTTTATTTAAATTATTAATTAAAAATTACTGATCTCATCGACATTTCTTATTTAACAAAAAAATTCGAAAAAAAATTTTTTACAAAATTTTAGCCAAAAAGAATTTCAGAAAATATTACAGTATTTCTTCAAATAAAAGAAATTTGTCCATTTCTTTCTTTTATCATAAATAAGAAATATATGTTTTAGGTACATAACAAATGACTGACGAATTTTCTTTGTTTAAGAGACACATTTTTTGAGAAAAATAACTCAAAAGAAGAGAAAATTTTGACTCAAATACTAGCAAGTTTCTTCTATTTGTGATTTATTCTATTCGATGAAATACGATAAGAGAAAATTTGGCGATTTTTTTAGGGATTTATAATTCAAAGGGTCATTGAATTTTTTATTATTTTCATAATAGCAAACTGAATTTTTTACTTAATTTTAAAATAGACATTTAATTTTCTATTGAATTTTTGGCAAGTTGAAGTTAAT
Organism: Brachionus asplanchnoidis; assembly: GCA_025491095.1. Lineage (NCBI taxonomy): Eukaryota > Metazoa > Rotifera > Eurotatoria > Ploima > Brachionidae > Brachionus > Brachionus asplanchnoidis. Next base: position 4,847,352 of record JAILYF010000006.1, read on the forward strand.
GATCAATTTTTGATGCTCAAAATGATCAAATCAAACTTAAATTATTAAATAAATTGTAATTATTTAATATAATTAGTGCAGAGGTACATTATTGGTTTTAACATACTTTGTTAAATCTTAAGGTAAAATCTGCAAAAGTCTGCAAAAAATTATCTTCTTAAAATAGTATCATTAAGATGGTGTGCATTCTGCAATATGCATTTTGATATTGCAGAGTTTATATTTTTATTTAACAAAGTATGCTTAATCCAAAAATGTATCTCTCCATTATTTTTATTAAGAAATAACAATTTATTTGATAGTTTTAGTTTGATTTGATCATTTTGAGCATCCAAAATTGATCATAAACTTCAAATGGCCGAATTTTTCTATCCTTTTTTTAATAAAAAATTCTTAAGTCATATTTGAATTTTTTCATGCGACTTGGACTTTGATTATTTTATTTATAATAATAATAATATTAAATAAGCAAGGATGCTTGCGGAGACGTCTTACTAAGAAGACATCTATGGTAGCTAGATGCATTGAAATCTAGTTACATATACACAGTTTTTAAAAGTTTTCTATTTAATTATAAGTACAATCTGTAAATTATAAAAAAAAATGAAAAAACAGATATGATAAAATAGAAATATATATAGAATTTATATAAAAAATATTTATGTGTTCATTTCAAAAATTACGCCAGATTTGGCGATGTTAATAAAATTGAATATAAAAAAAAATCTTAAAAAATAATTAGCCATACTTAAATTATATAAATAATATTTTAAGTTAATATTTATTTTTATTTTTTAATTAAAGTTTAAGTCCCATGGAAAAAATCAAATATAACTTATGAATTTTTGATCTAAAAACGTATAGAAAAATTCAATAGAATATTAAACGTCTGTTTTTAAATTAAGTAAAAATTCCCTATGTTATATTCATAAAAATTATTCATTATATTAGAATAATTTGAGAGAGGACATCCACAGTCTCATCCGAGCGGCAAAAGACCATCTTTTCTGTCTGTATTCTTTAAAAATATTGAGTTAAAAAAAAAATTAAATAAAAATAATTAATATTATTTAACATTCAAAATTCGATGAAGTTAAATTGTCTTTTAAATTTTTCTACTCTTTTTTTATATGAAAATATCATAAGTAATATTTGAATTTTTCCATGGGACTTAAACTTTGATTATAAAAATTACAGACTTAGCTCACCAGACTTAGCTCCTTCAGATTACCATTTGTTCCGATCCATGCAGCACTTCCTCAGTGAAAAAAGTTACTCAGACTTGGAGTAAATCAAAAAAGACATCAGTCAATATTTCACCTCAAAACCAGCCAGCTTCTACGAGCAAGGGATCAAAATACTGCCAGAAAGATGGGAGATGTGTATTTATAGCGAAGGAAATTATTTTAGTGACTAATTATATTTTATTTTAGTTTTTATAAACAAATAAAGTCTAGAAAAAAACGAAAAAACTTATTAAACAACCTAATATAAATTCTGTTTTTAACTTTTTTCCAAATCAAAATTGATTAGCACAGCTTATAACTTTTCTTTGCTTTTTTAATTATCTTTCTCTATTTTTACTCCTAAACTCAGACTTGATTTTTGGCTCAAATGAATTTCTAAATAAAATTCTAAATAATATTTGAAGAAATTTTTATTTTATTTATGAAAAAAAATCCTCAGGCTTCATTCAATGATTGAATTATATAAATGTTGGTGTTATGCCAACATGAGGGTTTAAACGAGGCTGTTGTCACTCGAAAAAGACCGAGTTTTGCCAAAAATATTCTAGAAAACGAATCTAACATGGCTGAAAAATGAGCTCTATTAAAATTAAATCAAATTATTGATTATTCATTCTCTAGAAAAATAATAATTTCTGATATAAATTAGAGAAAAAAAATTGGTAAATGAATATAAATAAATGTCAATCTTATTTAATATTCATTTGATCTAAATAAAAGCTAATATTCCAAATGAAAATTTTCGATCTTACTCAAACAATAAAATCCGATAAAAAAAATAAAAATAACCAAAATTATCTAAAGATCTTTAAAAGAAGCATTTCTTGATTAGAAAAAGCAATAAAAGCAAATAATAAAATAGAATCGATATTCTTTCAGGGCTTCATTTGGATTATGTCAAATTCTTTTTGCATAAAGAGGACAATTTCTAATTAAATAAAAAATTGATTTAATTTTTTGGCTGAAATTTAATTTCGAAAATGATCTCCGGCAATTCCTAAATTCCACTCAACTCATTCAATCGAACATTTTTGGTTTATTAAGCAAACATTTTCTCAAATACTTAAACAAAATAAATAAAACAATCTTTTTATGAGACTTTAATAAAATATTTAAATTAGTCTTTGATTCCTGCTTGTATTTAGAAAACAAATTTTTGAGTAAAAAAAAAATGACATAGACAAACGAGCAACTTGACAATTCAAAAAGAAAAAAAAAGAATGATTTATTAGAACTAAAAGCGTCAGAGTTTTACTCTGAGTGTTAATGAAAATTTATTCACTACAAAAAATTTTATTTTATCTTAGATCAAATCCAAAAGTAGAAAACAAAAAATATAAACACCATGGATCACCGTTGGTAACTAGACCTTTTTTCTTCCTTATGTTTTTTATGCTATTTATTGAAAATGAGTGCAAATAAAATTTCTAAATCCGTTCTCAATCACTGACAATAGAGTGGCTATAATCAAAATTTAAAAAAAATAATATTATCTAAAAAATTATATATGAAAATTTGCATTTTATTTAGGAAGGTGACAATTTTTTTTTGTATCACATATCAACTCATAGGGTTACCACATTGACTATAAAAAGCAATAAAAAGAGATTTTATCTGAATTGTCGAAATTAAAAAAAAAACATTTTAAATTATATCTTTTATTTTAGAAAATCTTCAAACACTTATTTTTGTCTTATTTCTTCAATTTTTTTAAATCTGAAGTCACAGATAAGCAAATAAATATTAAATAAATGAAATTAAACCCCAATATTTTTTTAATATCGGTTTCCTTATTTAACTTTAATTTTAATTTTAATCTGAGGGAGCTTCAGCTCAATACAGATAGACAAAAAAATTAAAAAATAAATAAATAATATTTTATTTCATTTAGATTTTGCAATTACTGCCGAAATTGAATCATTTCAAATTGATGAAAATAAGTTAAGCTTACCTTTTTGTGTCTGGGCTGGCAATTGATTCATTTTGGTGCAATGTATGACAATTATACACTAACAACAACACCAGGGATACAAGAACGATTTGACACGAAATGTGTGAATACTAACCAAGGTCACAACACGATCACGACGGTTAATACAAAGAAATGATCTTTAGTATTTTCTGCGCGTCACTAGCTCTTTTTGTTACAATACTAAAACAAATAATGTCTAAAAAATAGCATAAATACTTTAAATTGAAGCTGTTTTAATTTAATTGATTTCAAAATAGCTTCACAATCAATTTAGCAATTTTTTTCTTCTTTAGTTTTGTTCATGCAAATTATTAAGACAAATTTGTGGCCAAGCTATGAAAAAATTACTCAGCCCATTCCAGGATAATAAGCCTAGACGCTTTCGCAACATAAAAAAAGTCCGATTAGGAGCTGATGAAAACAATCAGCCAAATCAAACAAGAACATGTCAAAATTGCAAAAAAAAAACAAAAAAGAAATTCTCATTGAAACAACTCTCAAATTCAGTCGGAATACTTAATTTGCAATTAAATTGTATTTTCTGGAAATAAAATTTTCAATTATTTTCCTCTAAGCTTTTATCGATTGTTTGAGAATACAAAATTAGAAAAAAAATATATAAAAAATTTAAGTCTATTTTTATTTTAAAACAAAAAAATTTAGCTTGGCATAATTCAATCAAATACTACTGAGTTTCACCTGCCAATTTTGGAGCAAAAGATAAGCAAGTGACTTGATGACTGCTAGGCCCAAGCTAAACAACTGTCTAATTTCAGACTTTACCTTTCAGAACACACTAAATTGGCCCTTTACAATTTATTTCCTTATTAAATTTCGTCACGAAATGCAACCAACTAAGATAAAATGAGAAATGATTTTACTAAATCAGTATTTGCTTTGTAGTTTTAAATGAAATCATTTTTTGTTGTTGCATTAGGGTTAAGCTCAAAATTTTCAACAATTTTCCATAACCTATCGATGGAGAATAATCATAATTAAAGACTAATATTTCAAATTATGATTATTTATGTCGCATGCAACAAGAGCATTGACAGCAAATAACCAAATAATTATTTTCTTTTTCTTCCGTTCTTTTTTTTTTAGAAGTTATCGATCGAAAATTTTCTATATGATAATAAGAAATATTTAGTGCTTTTGTCTGAGCCAGAGTGTGCACAATAGATTTGTGATGAATGAAAAAAAATAGCTGAATTAGTAAGTTGTAAAATAAGCGAGCGAAACAAAAATATTGTCACAATTAAATTTTAAGAGAGGATATTTTTCCGTGAAAATTTTCTACACAAAGAAAATGGGCTAGATGAAAAATGAGAAATTAAATTGATTGAAATATTGAGGCCCAGAATCGATAATTACTCGATTAGTTGTATCTCTCCTGAGTACGTAATAGACTGTTTGGGGATCCAACTTTTATTTGTAACAAAAATAATTCAAGTATCGTTTTCTGACATAAATAATTAGAGCTGAAATATTAAATGTATAATTTTAAAAAAAATCTAAGATCTCAAATTTAAAGTTGTTCCACTTGAGCGAATACAAATGGATCATATTTTTGATTTAGAAAAAAAATATAAATACTTGAGATTATAAGCGAAATTTTAATTTCAGTCTATTTACTCATTCTGCTGAAAATCGATTTTTAAACACTTTTTTCAAATTTTCCTTATAAAATAATTTTCAAAGAAAGTCGACAAAAAAATAATTTTCATGTTTTACGCAAACCAAAATCAATCAAAAATCCTGTTTAAAAAAAAAAAGAAAAGGCATACTATTTTTGCATTAAATCTTATAAATAATTGAATTGAAAAATGAACAAAAACATTATCTTTTTGGTTAAAAAAATATCGATTTTTGGTCCTAGTATAAATTTAAAATTGCTTTTTAATCCTACGCATGAACCCGATCTACCTTAATAAAACAAAAATTATTTGAATTGATTAGATGATATTTCTAAAAGAGCAGAAAAAGTAAAAAAAATGATTGTCCCGAAAATTTTTATTTTAAAACTTCTTAATTTAAAAATTAAATTAAATTCAAAAAGAAATGGTAGAATAAAAAAATCCAATTATTGTGAATTTTTTACAATGTTCTAGATAAAAACTGAGAGCTCTATTTGAAGCAATTTTCCATTTGAGTGCTTTTTAAATTGTAAGAAACGCATGCAAACATTAAATAGAGACGATTATTTGGATTCATAAATTTAATTAAGTACTCAAGCCTAAACTTAATAATTAGTTTTTGCCTTCTATTCCACCTCGACTAAAACCGATTTGTGTTTATTATTTTTTTTAATTGTTGATGCTGATAATGAGTTTGCGCAGAAATCTAGTCTAGAAACTGGGAAGAAGCAACGATTCAAAATAAATTTAGGACTGGTTGAGAAAATTAATTCGAAAAAAAATTCTATTAAGTAAAAGCTTTGAAATTATGGATGTCTTTAATGAGATTTTTCTAATTAAATTATGAAAAGTTTAGACTTTAAATTTTTTTTAAAGATTTTAAAATTTTAAAATCAATGAATGATCTCCCAGCTTATTTTGTAAATAAGCCTTCGTCAAAGGTTTCTATTTAGAAATTCAATTGGTATATACGGCTCTCAATTAGAGGGTATAGTAAAAGAATTAGATCACACAGTTATACATCAAGAGAAATAAACGACTATCATGCCTCAGTCAGCGCCAGAATGAATTTTTCTAAAACAGAGTGGCAGGTTTGTGGAATAGTCTTCCAGGCATCAGACAATTTTAACAAATTCAAAGTAAGATTAATCAAGTGGCTAGCAAGCAGTGCAAAAGAGTTGAGCTAAATACGCAAACTATCTAAAAAAAAATAATTTTTTAAATATTGAACAAGTTAAAGATCAGTTTTTATATTCCTTGGTTTTTCTAAGTTAAAAAAGTACCAGAAACCTTATTGAGAAGAGAGAAAAAGAGAAAGATTCCAACTTTTTTTTTACTAATTTATTAAATAAATAATATTTAAACAAAATCTTATTTATTTATTAAATTAATTTAATGTTCTAATTAAATTCACTATAGCTTTATGCTACCACGCTACAGCTTGTGAATAAGATCCATGCTAAAAACATAGATAGATGAATATGCAAAAAACAATCACAGATATTTACCCTGTTCTTTAAATGAACCAAAGACAGACATTTGAAATTTGTATAGATGGTAAGCATCTCAATGAATCTTATCATAACAGAGACCTTGATGATTTAACTAAAAATTTGAAAATATGATTGCTTTGCTGTTCCTTTTAGGTCATCTTTCAAAAAAAAAAACACTGTCATATTATTGAAAGGATAAAAACTTGGGCTAAAAATTGGTACCGTCTCAAAATTCTGGGTTTTAGAGCTAATAAGAGAAAAAGAGGAGATTGCAAAATATTTTTGAAATCATTGGTCCAAATTTGTGTCTTTTAGGTTATTGCTGCCAAATGTAATAAAGTTTTTTTTAAATTATATTATTAAAAACTAGCTTTTCTGATGAGAATAATTTGAATGGAAAAGATAAACTTTTATGGTCTTCAAACTGAAAAAGTCGAATCTTCCTGCAAAGATCCATTAAAAATCTATTACAAACAAAAACAATCTAATTGCCAGTCTTATGAAAGACTAAGCTGGTGTTTTTTTAAATTAAACAAATTAAACTAATTTTGAATCACTCTTTTAACTTAACAAAAACAATAAAAAAAGCTCTAATAATATTCCTTTGAAATCTATTAATGTAAAAGTCTAATAGTGGGCGAAAGACTTTTAACGAAAACCTTCTAAAAAAAAAAAAAAATAAAAAAAAGTAGACCATGTTCTTAATTTTTAATAATTCAAAAGCTGCTAGCAGTTTATTTAGTTGTTAATAAAAAATCTTTAAGTATAAAAATAGTTTTCTATTTGACAACCTCTGTGGTTAGAGAACATTTTTTAAAGCGTTTATTTTGCCTTATTTTAATTATTGCTCAACTCTTGTTTTATTTTTCACAAGAGGCAATAATTAAAAAATACTAAATAAATTCAAGAAATAGAGGAAATCCAATTGAACTAATGTCAAAAACAATTAATGGAGAAAAAAGTCATCCGGATTTTTTTAATTCAAAATTAATTAAAAGCTTCGTGATCAAAGGATCAATGTTTAAGTTTTCTACATTCGAGCATTCAAAATTAAATAGTATCAAAATCATTTTTAGAGATTAAAAAAAAATAAAAAATTCATACTTTAACTTTAACTTAAATTGTATTGTTAAATATTATAAAAGGGTTTTCATTATTATTTAAAATTCATAACTTTTTGACTAATTTCAATAAATGATGTGTTAATTCGTCATTTATATACATTTATTAGCCTTTTTATTTACCTTGAAACTTAAAACCTAAATTTTTGAGAACGCTTTTCAAAAAGAATTTGTGGAAGTTTTAAAACAGGTTTTGATTTCTGGATAAACAGAACTCACTCAATGGTATTAGGCAACACAGTTTACATTACTACTTTTAGAACTCAATTTATCAATTTATTTTTGTTCAACTAAATTTTTAAATGATTACTTTTTGCCTGATTAATTTGGTTTCCAGAAAAAGTCAAAATGCCAGTCAAGACCTAAAAGTTTTAATCATTTTAAAACATTCCAGCAATGAAGCAATTTTTTTCCTAATCACTCCAGCTAAATTAAACTAATTGGGTTATCCACACATGAATTGTCTGAAAAAAGATTTGATCTACAAAATGTAGCTTTGTATTTAAAATTTTTTTAAATAATCAATTACATGATAAATATTTTTAAGATCTAGAATTTATTATTAAATCTTATATATCTTAGAATCTTAGAAAATATTATAATTAAATCAATAAAAGTTGTTTAAACAGGCATTGACTGAAAAAATAAATTGTATTTTGGAAGAAACAAATTTATCCTAAAACTAATACAAATAAAATACACAAGTATTAAAACTAGTTGAATTTGTATTTTAATTTTAACCCTTCTAGATAATAAATAGTTCCTTATTATTATTCAAATGAAAATCAATCAATAAAAAAAAGTAATTTTTCAATAATCAAAATTTTAGTAAAAATCAATCCACTCGATTATTAATAGAAATCTTTTTTTTTGTTTCATTGATAAGAAAATTATTGCAGAAAACTTAATTAATTTTCTAATTGGAACAACAAACGCTTTTTTGTTGTAATTTCATGTTTAATAATTTTTAAACCCCATGCAAATTAACAAATAATTAAAATTTGCTTTTATTACTTAAACAAGTAAATAAATCATTTTGATCTTGTTGTTTAACTATTACTCAAAAGAAAATCTCACATTAATATTCCTTTGAAATAAATAATTTAATCAATAATTAAAAAATAAAAAAAAAAATCCAAGTTTTTGCTTTTAAAATACTGAACAAATAAATTTCTTTACATTTTCGCGGGACAAACAAAATCAAATCGCTATAGATTGAACACATGCTTTTAAATAAATGCAAAAAATTTTAAAAAATAATAAAAAAATAGATTAATGAACACATGATTGCAGTTTTTGCATTTTTAAATCTTTCAACAAAATTTGCAATTTAATTTACTAAATCTAGTACTGTTTTGGAAAAAATGTGCGCCCAAAACTTATATTTTCTTTTTTGAATTTTAGAGTTGAATTAAATTGTTCTGAACAAAAATGGTTAAGGGAAAACGATGGAAGAAAGGCCAGAGCAGTAGCTCGAATCCAGAAACAAAAAAATACAGAGACATCGCCAAAAATAATCGAAGTTTTTTCAATTTTGGACAAAGTTCGACAACTCCGAGTCAGCTGACCGAAAAAGCTCTGGCTCAGCTGGACTCTATGTCAATTCAGAGTGACAACATTGATAACAAAAGCATAATTTCGGATCTAGAGTCTGCCGATACATTCAGATCATGGGCTTCAAATTGGTCCGAGTGCACCAATGCAACATTTAACCGAGTGCATCGCTATTGGCGTTCCAATTCAGCATTGCATAAAGAAATTCTTGCGGTGCTAGCCGCTGTCACCGAAGTGATAAAGGAAAACGATGGAAAAGAGAGTGAAACTGAGTATCTGGCAGCATTGGTAAGTTATTGCCAAGTAAGAAAAAAAATATCAATGATTTTTAAAGATGACCGGAATGGATTCTGTGACCGAAAATGAAGAATCAACAGCTGCTTTTTTGTATCTAATAGCTCTGTCTATTAAAAAGTTAGTCTATTTAATTAATAAATTTGAAAAAAAAAATTAATTTTTTTTGAAAGAGTTCCAGAAAATGTTCTTAGAGCAAAATATGACGACTTAATGAATTCATTTGTGAATAAGCTTGATAAATATGGGGCTCAGGCTAACAACGTTACATTAATAAAATCAGTAAATTAACTTAAAATTTAATTTAATTTAAAAATGGTTTTAATTTTTTGTGTTTGAATTACAAAATGTATCCAATGTTGAAATAACATTGAAAAAGTGCGTTGTTTCAAATATTTTTTTCCATTTCAAATAAAAAAATAATTTTAAGTTAATATTGCAAGCATGCAAAAACTTTTTTTTTTATTATAAATTTTGACTTTGGGTTTTTGATATGATGACCCTTAAGATAATATTTGTACTTTAAAAAACCATCTACTCTGTGTTTTCCATTTTTTATAAATTGAGTTTTTGTTAAAATGCATCAAACGAACGTCAATTATCACTTAAGTCAAAATTTTAAGTCAAAGTTTTTAGGATCAAGTCGGTTAGGTGAACACTTTTTCACAATCACAATTACTCGAATAATTCTTAATTTTTCAGGTTTTGTGAACTATTAGTTCACTTTATCTTAAAATTTTTCAACTATTTTGATATTTTTTCATCTATTCAGAAAAAAAACTAGATGTAATATTAAAAAATAAGAAAGAAAAAAAAATGGATAAAAAAATTCAAAATGGGCAGAGTAGGCAAAATTTGGAAATAGGTGAATTTTTGTTTCTCAAAGTTGTTAAAGGGTGAAAAATTAATTTCTATTTTGGTTCAGCTTTACGTGAACAAAAAAATTAGACAAACAAATAGTTCACAAAACCAGAGAACAAGAATTGTTCGCATAGATCGAGTTTTTCAACGATTTAATATTAATTTAAGTCTAAATGAATTATTTATCCTTTTTTTCTTTTTATTTATTTTTTATTTTCATATATTTTTATTCTGAAGAAGCATTAGCTCGGTACAGATAAAAAAAATTAGTAAATAAATTATTTAAAAGTTAATAAAAGAATTTTCAATATTTTTTTAAAATTTTTAAATAAAAATCAAACCCATTCTAATTAATTTCAAATATGAAAATGCTAATAATATTAACTTAAAATTATTTTTTTATTTGAAACCGAAAAAATATTTGCACTTTTTCAATACTATTTCAAAATTGGATACATTTTGTGATTCAAACACAAAAAATTAAACCAAATTTTAAATCAATTTTCTTTTATCTGTTTTAGTGTTTAATGTGTCTGTGCTGGTTGCTTAAGAGTCAAGATCAAAGTATATGGGAAAATGACAAAACAGTTAAATGTTATCTTCAAATTTTGAGTTTTGTCACCCATGATAAGCCCAAGGTTAGAAAATGTGGCCAAGAAGCAATTCGTTTGATTATGAACAGTTTTAGTTCAGCTCAATCAAAAAATGTTTACAGATCAATTGGTTCTGTGACTACTGATTATTGCCTTACTGTGATCAAAGCTGCAAATGAAGAATCCGAGGCAGCTAAAGCCAACAAGACAAACAAAAAATCCGATGCCAATCAAACTGTTCTACACATACTAAGCCTTTTCAAATTTACAATTCATCATTTTGATCTAAAACAACTTAAATCCATAGGCGAATGTCTATTCGGACTTATGATATCCAAAGATTTGGTAATATAACAAAAAAATTAATTTCTTTAGAGTTTATTTAATTATCTTTTTTTTTTTCAAAGATGATCATTTCAAATTGTTATCAAATATTCTATCAATTATTTACAAGTCAAGTTAATTCCTTAAATTTTGACCTAAATGCTCAAATGATAAATGTAGAATTTTTTTCTAATTTTTTCTAAATTTTATTAATTTATTAAAAAAGGCATTTTATGACTTTGAACCAAGTGAAAATGATCCGCAGCAAATAATAGGCTGGTTGGCAGTAATGGAAACTGCTGTCAAGTCGCTAAATCGCTTGAATAAATCTCTTTGCTTGACCCATTTGCCCCGAATTTTCCAAACTTTTATGTCAATATTAAGCTCTTCTCATAGCAAAAAAGTTCATGTGGTTGTCACCAATTGTCTTTGCAGCATTCTAGAACAATCTGTCCAAATCAATATTGAATTATTTGTCGACGATATGCACAAACAAAACGACTTGACCAAGTCTTTGTTGCACAAAATATTTTCCCATGTTGAATCCGGCCTAAGCTACCAATATCATATGAGCTGGATTTTTGTGATGAAAATTTCAGCCAGTGCATTCACATGTTTCAAGAATAGGGATACATTTCCAATTGTAGAAAAATGCCTAAGTTCTTTGGCCAATTTAAGAGAAAGCGAACAATTTGACTTTAAAAAAGAAGCGGACATTGCCATTGGAAAAGCTGTCCAAACTTATGGACCTAAATTAGTCATGGATTCAATTGACTTGAAGATAACTGGCGAAGAGTAATGGAATTTTTTGTTTATGGAAATTAATTTTCTAACTAAATAATTTTCATCTAGAACCAGCTTTGAATATCCAAGAAGTTGGATGCTTCCATTGCTCAAAGACTACATAGAGCGAACTGAAATTTCATTTTTTATCACTGACATACTTCCTTTGGCCAACAAGATAAGAGTCCGATACGAATCAGCCAAAAAGACAAACAAGATGATGGAAGCAAAAATATTTGACACCCTTCACAATCAACTATGGGCTCTGCTTCCGGGTTTTTGCGATTTTGCTCTTGATTTCCACACTTCTTTCAAAAACATTGCCAAGACTTTGGGAGAAATTTTGGAAAAATATGCGGACTTGAGATGCCATGTTTTGCAAGCGCTCCGAACTGCCATAATCAGAAATACAGAGGCGAATAAATCTTTAATGGGAAAATATGCCAAAAATTACTTGCCAATTATGTTCAATATTTACACCACTGAGATTCGCTTGGACAAAGATCCCTCAAGACAATCTCTAATAGACACCATAAAATTTTATCTAAAAATAACTGACAATGAGCTCATCAATAGCTATTTGATTCAAGCGATTAAAAGTTTTCACCTTCAGTCCAAAAACCATGAGGAATCCATTAAAAGCAAAGATGTGAACAATAATAAGTCAGAGTCAGAGGCAAAGTCCAAGGTTGTTTTTGATTTTAAAGCTGTTAACAAGCAGTCTGTTGAAAGTCTTCGAGCTGAGCCGTTTTTGTTTGCCAAGCATAGTTTTTTGGACCTTATTGCCGTGTTGGCAAAATATTCCAATTTTGAGAATGTTCAAACTATTTTTGATATGTGCATTCAAGCTATTGGCGACAAACAAATAGACAAGACTACTCAGAAAAAATTCTATAAAATTTTGGACTCGTTGTTGACCAGTGGCAAATTGTCAAGCGAAAAACCAAATGAAAATGTGCTCAAGTTTGTTCAAAATGAATTTGAGATGTTTGGTAAAATTTTTGTTAAATCGTTGGGTGATTGTAATTCAGCGGCAAAGGTGCCGCGATTGAAGTGTATGATTCACCTTCTTGATTATGTTCAAAGACCTGAGGAGAAATTTTTTTTGAAACAAATTTTGCCAGAGATTATTTTGTCCATTAGGGAAATAAATCACAAGTCAAGAGAAGCCGCGTTTCATTTACTGAATTCTATGCTCAAATTGTGGCAAAAATTGGGCCTCGAATCTCAAACACCAATTTCGGAAACTGGTATTTTTTACTATTTGAAAATATTAGAAAAGTTTTAAATGATTAAATTTCAGATTCTCTAAATGAATTTTTTCATTTGGTCATGGTCGGTCTAGCTGGATCAACTAATATGATATCATGCACTTGCTTCGCTTTATCATCTTTATCATTTGAATTTAGAGGTATTTTATTTTTTTTCAATTGAAAACAAAAATTAAAAAAAAATTTGATATAAATTTTTAAATATCAACAAATTTAGAAAATAAAGAAAAAGTAGTAGTTTAAAATGTAACATTAGGAAACAAGGTATCCCAGTTCTTTCCATTCATCTAGCAAATCTTTAATACTGTTTATTGTACAAGTTAGAGCAATTGTATTTTGAAGTTTTTTCCGTGTACATTGAGAAAATTCAAATAATTGTAAAATTAAACAACTTTGGAAAATTGGGCTATTTTAGAGTACAGAAAATTCGGGACAGAAATTACAGAAAATATATTTTTTTTAAATTTTAAATTAAAAAAAAATTAAAAAAAACGAAAAGTCAATCAGAAAAAAAATTAAAAATTTTTGTCTGATTCTTATTAAACTAAAATTCTCTTTAAAAATTATTAATCTTAAGATTTTCATGACTGAGCTTACATGTTATATAAATTTTGTTGCTATGTGCTTTCATTTTCCATTTAAACTCTAAAATTTCTGGTTAATTTTTGGTGTAGATAACAAAAAGAATTATTCCCAGCACAGAACCTTGGAAAACTTCAATTGATAATTCAGTAAAGTCATGGTTTGATTTAAATAATTATCTGACCCCTTCAATCATGGATTTTAGAAAAAAATAGAACAAAAATGAAAAGCCCAAATCCAGCAACTGTAAATACTCTGCAGTATAATTTTGTTAGTTTAAAATGTGTGTGAATTATTTTAAGAAGATAGAATCAGGTTAAACATCGAATATCAGCTGCTTTAATTTACAAAACCAATTTTGAAATTGAAGAAAAAAATTCATTGAGTTTTTCATTTTGATGTTGTTTATATTTTAAATGAACAATACCAAATTAAAAAAATATTGAATAATTTTAAAAATTTAATGATTCTTTAATTAAATTTATTACTATTTTTTTTGTTTTAAAATCATCATTATTTTTAGGACATCTTAAAAAAATTGAAAAAAATAAGATTTAAAGTACAATTTTATAAAATTTTTGTTTTATCATAGTTTTTAAGCCCGCAATATAACTCAAAAATTTTATTTTTTTGCTCATAATTTAATTTCCAATATTAACTTTTTGATTCGGGGTCAACAAAGGATTTTCATACTTTTGAGACTACGTTATTGTAAGTTATTTGTTTAAATTTAAGGAAAAAAAATTCGAAATTCTACTTACTTGAAATTATTTAATAATAACTAAAGATAAGTATTGAAAACAAGATTTTTAAGTTAGTTTAAACTTTTTAAAGATAATTTGACCATAAAACGGCAAATAGAAATTTGAGATCAAGATCAAAAGATCAAAATATAAATTGTGATTTTTTTTTAATAATAGAGAAAAAATAATTTTTTCCCAAAACAATTATTTGACATGTCATGTCAATTTTATTTTCATATTTTAAAATGTCTCTTTTTATTAAACTTTAAAAGGATTAAATATTTTAATTGATTATAATGAAAACTAACTTTAAAAGACAAAAAATTTACTGTTTTAAAATTTATAATTTGTTTTAGTCAATAAATAAAATTTTTTTTTCTTGAATGAATGAATATAAAAGTTATAAACTTGAAGTTGAGAATTAACTTAACCTAAATTATTTAAATTATTGATTGTTTTTGTTACAGTGTCGATTTGAAAAGTGGATTTCTGGTAATTTAATAAAGTAGTTTCTACTTATTAAATCAAATTTTACCAAAAGTTACTTTTTTTTACTTTATTTTACTAATTTTTACGTAAATTTATGTAAAAAAGGTAAAATATGCTAAAAAAAGTAACTTTTGGTAAAATATAATCAAATAAATAGAAACTACTTTGTTCAAAATTTATTAGAAAATAATAAAAATTCATATTTTTTTGGCAATTTCATTTTTACCAATTGTCAAATCTGCACTGTAAATGAATTAGAGATCCATCATTTTGATGTTAATTTGATAATGAACCATTATATAGACTTACATTTCTAGTAATATTTAGTATTTATTTCTTAAAAATTATCAAAATCATTAGATTAATTAAGTTTTAAAATTGTAAATGATCGTTTTGATCTTAAAATTTGATCCGAAACTTCAATTTGCCCAAAAAACTTTATAAATGATATAAAGAAATTATTCTCTAAAATATAAAAGCTTAAAAAAGCAAAAAATACACTGATACTTAAATAAACTTACGTAAATTTAAATTCAATAATTTAAATTTTTTTTTTAAATTTTCTTTAGAAAATATATCCGGAAGTTTGATAAAAGATTTGTTTGATACATCATGCTTGTTGATACGCTCGGAGAACAAGGAAACAGTCTTAGCCAGTCTTAATTTATTAAAAATAATGTGCTCAGCATTTCAAGCTCCAACTCTTGGTCAATATTTGGATCAAATATGCGATTCAATTCATCATTTGCATGAAAAACGCGCTGTCCCACAATCTGATAACAAAAATACAGCAAATCAATTTGCCGGAACAGCTCCTATCAACAAATCTCAACGCATCAAAACCCTAGTAAAATTAACTCTAAAAAAATTGATGAAAAAATTCAGCTATGAAATTTTGCATGAGAAAATATTCAAAAATGAGAATAGAATAAAGCAAAGTGACATGGATATGGATGAAAAAATGCGAATGGTGCATTTGACCGGCGCTTTGAGACAGGGACTTGAAAATCTTTTGGCCAATTTGAAAAGAACAATTGAAAAAGAAAGAAAAAAAAGATTGGAAGACGAAAAAGCTTCCAAAAAAGGTGGAAAATCTGCTCAACTTGATTTGGTTTCTATCTACACAACAAATACACACAAAACCATGGGCACAAATATAAACGAAATTGAAGATTTGCTTAAAGAATCGGATTCGGAAGGTGAGGAAAAGATGGAAGATGGTAAATCTGTGAAATCAGCCAAGACAAACAAAACCAGCAAGTCAGAAAAGCGAGCTGAGAAAAAATCTCGATCTAAAGAGGACAAAAACGCAATGGCATGGCTTCAGGAGGACGATAATGAAGACCCACTTGATTTATTGGACCCGATGGCGATCAAGCGGGTACTGTCCACTAAACCTTTGACTAAACAAGAAATTGAAAGAAAGAAAGAACGAGAGTCAAAGTCTAAAAACCGTGGATTTAAAATGAGCAATGATGGAAAATTAATAATTGATGATTCAGATGAAGATGATTCGGATATTGATAACCAAAAAGTTAAATTTAAAAAAAATAAGAAGCCTGATGAATTGGAAGAAATGATGGATACTTTATCTCTGAGCAAAAAATCAGTCGCCCTAAGTAAAAAATCTAATAAAAAACGAATGATTGGAGATGAGGATGATTCGGATGTGGAAGATGGAAGATCAAAATTTTCTTACAAATCTGGAGGTAAAGGTATACACCGAAATACTGACAAATCAGTCAAAATTCCTGATCACGGATCTGAATATAGAGCTAGAGTAAGCAAAATTGTTCAAAATTTTACATGATTTTAAAAATTTTATTTTTAGAAAGCTGGAGGTGATGTTAAGCTCAAAAATAAGCCTGATCCATTTGCTTATATTCCTTTTAACCATGCCAAGTTGAACCGAAGAAATAAAGCTAAATTACAGGGTGAATTTAAAGGTGTTATTCGTGCTGTTCAAAAAGGTGCTCAAAAAGGATCAAAAAAGTTTAAAAAGAGCTAAATATTTTGTTCATTTTAATAAAAATAATTAAAAATTATATATTTTTTTTTAAGATTTTAATATTCCTCTTATTGATTTGTGGTCTCAAAAAAGATTATAAAATTTTCAAATGTCGAAAAAAATTAAATTTTGAAATTTTAGGAAAAAAATGCCGAAACTCGGGATCGAACCAAGGACCTTTAGATCTTCAGTCTAACGCTCTCCCAACTGAGCTATTTCGGCACTGTCTTTATCTTGGAAAATTCAAGTCACACTTTTAAAAATATAGAATAATAAAATTTTAAATATTTTCTCATAAAATGCATAAAATATTTTCTATCATCGATCTTTTTTTATTGGAATAAAAAAACAATAATTTAAATTTATACAACAGCTATTGTGCCAGTGAATTTTTTTAAAAGAAATTAAAATAAAATATTGGGTATATTGCGTTATGTTAATAGACTGGTCACCTAATTTAAGAAAGAGAAAGAATTTTGAAAAAAATAGTAACAAAAAAATTTAATATGTGACGTGGAATATTTTATATTATCCAAAAAATAAATAATAAGGAAAAAATAATTAATACTTTCTCGTCACATGAATTTTAAGCCCTCTATGTTCAAAAATAATTCCTACGTTCCCGGTATTTCACAGGACCTCGTTTTTTATTCATACTTATTTTATATGCAAAAATTAATGAAATATAAGCTTATATAATTTGTGATCAGTGAATAAAATAGGTGATCATACTCAAAATTTTTTCAAATTATGAAGATTTTCTGTCGATAGTAAATAATTCAATTATTATTAATTATTAAATGTAAATTTTTTTAGAAAAAATTTTTTATTCTCAGCAATTTTTTTAATTTTTTCTAGAAAATAAAATAAAAACAATAAGTGGTGCTAAAAAAATTTAAACTAATTTTTCTTTTATCGGAGGTGTAATTGAGTCGCTTTGATCATAATAATCATAAGTATTCTGATCTAAATATACAGTTCCAATATCATTTATCTCTTCCAAAAAATTATTTTCGGATATTTTCGGATAGTTTTCTTCCTCCTCATGAGTGTTTTCTTTTATTTGGCGAATATTTTCTCTAATTTTTATTGTTTTTTCCGAATTTTGTGTTGCTTCTTTTTCTAAAGGTTTAAAAGACTTGGTCCCATATTGTGACTTTAGAATTTGACTGCCAGGTGAAAATGTCATAAAATTTCTAAATGTTTTTATGTGTAACTTTCACATCTAGAGAAATTTAAAAATTTTACGGTTTATTTGAATCATCAAAAATTTGATCTAAATTATCCAAGTTTGCTGGCCTTAAGTATAAACCATTAGAAACCATTGAAGGGCAATATTCTGGTTCAATCTCGATTGGAATTATTTGTTCTTTCAAAATAACTCGGCCTAAAAAAATGATTAGAAAATGTATAAATAAATTTCTTCAGTAATACTATCTCTGTATTTTAATTTTTTGAAAACTAGGCACAAAAAGCAGACAATTAGAATTGGAATGATCAACAAAAGGATCCCTAAAAAAAATGAAACGAGTCCGACGGCAGTTTTGCGTCCCACCAGTGAATCTTGCAGAACAATTGGACATGATGACTAAAAACATTAGAAAAAAAAATTCAAAAATTAATTTTAAATTAGTACAATTGCTTCTTTGATTGCCAATTCTCTAGCATTGCTGCCTTGGGAATTAGAGTTTATAATTGGTATAAATTCAGAGTTTTTTGAAAACTCATTCTTGGAAGTGTCATATATTGAATATTCAACTAAAGAACTTTTAAAAGAAAATTTTATTTTTTTATTTTTTCTTCTACTGTTTATATTTACTTAATAGAACGGAATTTAATGTCTTTGTCTTTGTCCTTTAAATTTGTGGTATCAACAAAACCTACTCTTACAATTTCTATATTTCTCTGAAGTTCAATCGTTAAGGATTCATTTAGAAAACTAAAATAAATAAAATCAGATATTTTTATTTTTATTGGAATCATGCTGAAAATGTGATCAAGTGTTCACAAAAAAGTTATGGTCATTGATTTCATGTCGGTTGGTAGACATTTTGATCACAAATTTTAAAAAATAATCAAATGTTTATTATTCCTTAACAAATCAAAAACTTCATTCGAGATAAACATCAACATCAGCAATGTTTAGCAAAATTTTAAATCCTGGTAAAATTATTTTTTTCAGTGAACAAACAAAAATATAGATCTAAATTCGACAAAATTTGTCACAAGGCTTAGCATGAAACATATGGATTCAGTGAAAATTAGCTTGAGTTAAATTTTTTTTCACAAAACTGAAGACAGAAAATTGTGATTGGTGATATTGTCTCATCTTGGAAAAGTATCACAAGTGGAGCCCCTAAAGGGGGTCTTCGAATTTTTTTGTTCACATATTTTCAGAATTTAAAAGTTTAATTTTAAAATAATGTTCAGCTAACCCGAGAACATGAATTGTTCACCTAATATGTGAACATATGTTCACCTAACCGACTAGACCCCATCAAGGAAGTGTATTAGATCCTCTTCTATTTGTTTTTTTCAAAGATGACATGTCAAAGGAAGTCAAGCATATAATTAAGTTATTTGCTGATGACACTAAGCTTCAAAGGAAAAGTAAATTTAGGCAAAATGTTATTTATTGTACATTTTTATATTTTTACATTTTTACATTTTTGAGAGAAGAAAAAAAAAATCTCAAAATCAAAAAATCTAAAAAAATTTTCATTCAAAAAAAGCAATAATAAATTCGCAATTACTTAAAAAGGAGTTTTAGAAAAATTTAAATGTAAAAACCAAGGATAATTTTTTGAAAATCCCTTTTAATTTATTGCGAATTTATTATTGCTTTTTTTGAATGAAAATTTTTTTAGATTTTTTGATTTTGAGATTTTTTTTTTCTTCTCTCAAAAATGTAAAAATGTAAAAATATAAAAATGTACAATAAATAACATTTTGCCTAAATTTATTGGTCAAATTTCAATTTTCGAATTTGATCAAATCATTTTAAATAAACAATTAAATTTCGGAGCATATTTTAGAAATTACATTCCTTTTTAAAAGTAAAAATATGAATCTTTAATTAAATTAATTTAATGTTTTTATCTAATTTTAACTTTGCTTTTCAAAGTAGATTTGGTCAAAAGTTAAAGACAAATTCTGATTTAATCGGAATTTTGAAAAAAAAATATTATTAAAAAAAACTTGTTTTTATCATTAATGAACATAATTTTAATTGAAATCAACCAATCTTTCTTTCAAAAAGAAACCAAAAAACTTAAAAAAATCTGAAGTCTAAAATTTGACTTGACTTGAAAAAAAAATTTGACTAAGATGCATTTAGATTCTGACAAGTCTAAACGAACCATAGTAAGTTCTCAAACTTAGAAGGATATCTTACGCCAAATTTTAAATTTGATACGCAGGATATCATGCAAAATCGAATGCTAAAATTCTTGAAGAATAGAAAATAACTTTCACAACCTTATTCGCAGCCCTTACTTGTCTTTTTCGAGTATATTTAACCAGTTTGGTCAGAAAAAAAGACATTAGAAAAGATACAAACATTTTAGATGTTTTATAAAGTATTAAAATTA
This sequence comes from Brachionus asplanchnoidis, assembly GCA_025491095.1. Taxonomy (NCBI): domain Eukaryota; kingdom Metazoa; phylum Rotifera; class Eurotatoria; order Ploima; family Brachionidae; genus Brachionus; species Brachionus asplanchnoidis. Next base: position 4,867,914 of record JAILYF010000006.1, read on the forward strand.
ATTAGCAAGACACTTCAAATCATTAAAGATAATTCGCTGACACAGTTTTTTAAGAAATTTCATAAAAAATTCATTTTAATTATTTCAAAAAAAAATTCTAAAACTCAACTTCGATTTTAACTTTTGAAGACTTTTAAGTTATTTAAGCTATTAATTTATGACTTTGGAGCAACTCTGGAACGGTTTCACAAATTTATAATTACTTTCAAAAAAGAAAAAAGTAACAGAGATGATTTAATCAAATATTTTTAATTCTACTATGGGTTTATTTAATACTATGAATTGGCAACATAAATAGAAATTCTATTTAGATAGAAATTTAATGTAAATAAATAAGTAGAATAACTATAACGAAATTTAATCGAAGGGAAAACTTCCTTCTACACTATCACCAGCTCTTCTTATGCCAAAAATTCCATCTGAATCAATATCTTAGTAACCAAAGCACCATCAACCATAAAGAACTAAGACTTGGATATATACCTGCTTGACAAAATTTTTTTAACTCTAAAATGTTTATCATCCATATTTTTGCCAATTTTAAGTTAGTTTGATAAGAAGTGATTTGGAAGGTTCATTAGGCACTATGACTTCACTTCTTCTATTCAGATAGTTTAGGGCTGTCAAATTAGCTAAATGCTAGCATAGACGAATTCTTACAATTTTTATTCCCCCCAAACCAATCCATTTATTAAATTTAAAATTTGGTCTGAAAATTCATTTTGGTTGTATTAAAATTTTTCAAAATTGCAGATCAAGATGTAAAGTTAGTGTTTTTATCACGAGATTACCATAAAAAATAAGTCGGCTATGAAAAAGTGTGATCAATGAAAAGAAATGTTAAATTAAAAATAATTTTTTTTTTCTTTTTTAAAGTTGTTTAATCTTTTGCTTTTAACCTGAACAAAATTTGTATAATGGAAGTCAATTTTCTGATCTTATTTCAGATCTTTACTAAACTCTATTTTTTCTGACTGACTTAAGTGTTTTTTTTTTCTTTGCTTTTAGATTACCAAGTCTAGTACCGACATGAAACATTTGATCACATTTTCGATATGATTCGAGTTGTATAAAAGCCAAAAGTCAAGAATAAATTGTCAAATCACTCTAACCTGTAAACTTAAATAATCACTTGAAGTCTGGTGAAATTACAGTACAGATATCAATAAAAATAATTATATCAAAAATGTCACAAGAAGTTTTTTTAATAAAAAATTTTAATTTTTTGAATTTATCTAGAAATTTTTGAAATTCAAGACTTCAAAAATGACTTGAAGTCACCTGACTTTTATACAACTCTGGACATAATCCATTTTTCAATTACATATCATATTTTTGGATGATCTCTTGGGTAGTTTCTCTTTTATTAGTGCTCAAAATAAGACATTTTTGATCGCATCCACGAACTCCGTAAACCTTACACTTAATAGAATCGGAATTCCCAAAATCATCATTCGCTTTAACAGTAAATTCATGTTTGTTCAAGTAGGAAATTTTATTGATGCCCGATTCCAAGTTCAATGTTAAGCAGTCATTTGTTGAATTTACCAAAAAAATTGATGACACAATTGGGTTGTCAATAGGCTCTATTCTATATGAATAAAGATTTTGTGATAATTTTGGATTTTCGAATTGAAATTTGTATAAACAATTTCTATCCATGGTGCTTATTTGATCAAATGATAAAACAGCCTGACATACTTCAGGACCAAATTTGATTCTGGTTGCATTCTGAAATTTACCAGCGATTATTTTAAAGTAAGTAAATGAACAATTTGTTTGATCATAGGAAATCGAGCTCAATTCTGAAGAGGTAATTTGTCTTTTGGTCACCACAATTTTCAGGTTATAGCTCAAATTGGAAAACTTATCAAAATAGCTATGTGGGGATTTTGAAATTAGGCTCTGAATATCTTCCACGCTGAATGACCTGTTTCGACACAGCAAACCAGAAAATGGATCCAAATAAAAAGAATTAGATACATATGAAGCTTTAATAAAATAAGAAGACATTTTTTTTGTTTATTTTTAATTACTTGATATAATGTAATAGTAGACTTGCGGAGTTAAAAAGTCCTGATTAAATATTGTTGCTTTTTGATCTGGAAAACATTCTGTATTTTGACTAGATAAATTGATCTCATAAGGCCATTTATCATTATTCTAAAAGAAATTTAAAATTGAAGATAAAAAAAGATATTTATTTAAATTTTTTCTAAAATGTACCGGAAGATTTCTAAAACATGGTTGAAAGGTAACCGATGGAAGAACATTGATACAAATATATTGATATGTTGATATGATTGAATTATCGATCGGGTTTTTAATCGATGCAGCAAGAGTCAACTTAAATGTTTAAAGTTTAAAATTTATAATTTGATCAACAAACTTTTTAAAGATAATTTTTAAAATTTCCATTAAATTTTTTTTAATAAAGTGTAAAATAAATCAAATAATTTGGACAAATATATGAGCTTTTTCTAAATTTATTGTAATTGATTATTTAACTAAATTTTTTTTAAGGATTTACATTTATTAAATTTATTCAATTAACAAATAATGAAAGATGTAAAATAAAAGTAAAAATGAAAATAAAAAAAATTTTAAAATTGTTAAATCGTTTGCTTTTAACTCAAAAATAATTATAAAATGAAAGTCAATTTTCTGATCAAATTATTAAATTTTTTTAATAAGCTAAAGATTAAAATTTTAAGATGACATTGTGAATTTTGGTAGAAAAAATGAAAACAAAATATTAATATTAAGGTTCACGCAGTTAAGGGAAATTTTAACTTTAGAATTGGATAGATTAGCTAATGAGGTGTCTGAAAAGGTGCTACTTTGTCTATTTCGGAAGCAACGGCGATCGCTGGTGATTTAATTAAAATGACCGGTTCACCCTTAGAATTTGCCGTTCCCATGCAATATTTCCCGTTCTTTCGTTAGAATTATGCGGCCCAATGAATAATTAGCCGTTCCATTAACAAAGTGGTACCTTTTCAGACACCTCATTAGCTAATCTATCCAATTCTAAAGTTAAAATTTCCCTTAACTGTGTATTTCTCTTAAAACCCCCCAAAAACCGAGTGCCACGCCCACTCCACCATTTTTTGACCAAAACAAAGTTCATATTCGTGATCAGCATGGTCGAATACCCCCTAAAAAATCAAAAAGAAAAAGATTTTGATAAAAAACTTCAATAAACTTTATTTTTTTTCATTTTTTTTTAAATGCCTCATTTTGAACACATTTTTTAAGAGAAATAAAAGAGAAAACAAAAAAAGTGGTCCCAACATTTTGTTCAGAATTTTCTCTAGTTTCAGAATCTGTTTTTTTTTTTATTAGTAGGGTTCGGGGTGGAAACCGCGGACTAGATACAAAAATAGTGAAAAAATACCATTTTTTTACCATTGTTTTTTTTTATCTTTGAGGGGGGGTGGGATCAAAATTTTTTTTTTGACAATACCTAACAAATCATTGTTCCAAGGTTTTCAAGTATGCAGATAATTAATATTTTAAAGTCGGTTTGCTGAAATTCAGATAGTGCTGTAGTTTTGCTACGCGCGAACCTTACCTAAAAAATATTTTATTTTCATATTTATTATTATTACTTTTACCTAAATTTTCTCACTTTCAATTCTAACTATAAAATTCTTAATCTCAGCTCTAAACATTGTTATTTAATTTTTTTCAAAAATTTTCAAAAACTCAAAATTATCTTTACCTATATAAATTGAACTTTGTTTTTTTTTTAATTTGATAAACACGAGCCTGAAGGGGCGAAAATCCAAAGGTAAATCAACAAAAAAATTTAAATGCCAAAGCTTAAGTTCTGATCAACCAAAACATGTTCTGCAAATTGGAGCAACTGATACATCCTTTGTACCATTAATATACTGATTCTGGATAATTCTGCAAAATTCATAGCATTGTAAATTTTAGTACAAAAAACAAGAACAAGATTAAAAAAAGCTTTCAGTTGGAGTGACCAACACACATTTTTAAGCATCTTTCTCAGAGTTTGAAAAAAATACATTGGTGAATATTTATAATTGTCTTAAAAATTTAGTAGTAGACTTGATAAAAAGATCTCAAAAGTCCAATTCTCATTATTCTAAAAGAAATTAATTCAATTTTTTTTTAAATATATCGAAGATTTCTTAAACACAGTTGAAAGCCGAAAGAAGAATTAATAATTTAAGAATGTAAAAAATTACATTCTTGAATATTTTCCCTGACGAATTTAAAAATTAAGCATTAGAAATTTTTTTATTTCTTGAAACTTTGAATCAATCAAATTGTTCAGGAGCAAATTGAACAAAAAAATGAAACTTTCGAATGATAAGAAATATCCACCATTCCAACAGATTGATATTTAGATTAGTGATCTACTGATTGCAGAAAATATTTAAAATAATAATAATATTTTTGGTAAAAACAGTTGTAACTTTATTAGTTAAGGCAATATCTAGGCTACTTTTTCAAGATGAATTACCTCAGTCACACACATCTCCATGCAAAAATTTAATAAAAACAATTTCATTTTTAATAAAAAATTTATAGTCATAGTTTAAATTCTCATTAAAACAGTTCTTATATTTTCGAAGTTGAATCTGAGTCTTAGGTATTTATTATGAGCATTAAACCTTTTACTGAATTTTTTAAAGTTATCTGTCCTTTAATAAAATATATTGAAATAATCACAATTTTAAAAATTAATAAAAATTTTATCTATGGAATGAAAGCTTTTAGATCTTTTATTTAAGAGAAATGCAGTAAATCGGCTGAATTGAAATAATAATTAGGGTCAATAAAGACTTAATTTTATGAAATTTAAAACTAATAAAAAATTAATAAAAAAATTATTAAAATTTTAAATAAAAATAAACCTCTCTTTGAATTGATTTAGTTCTGTTCAATTGCTCAACCAAAAATATGTCACCAAAGTTTCCACTTTTAAGCTCAAATTCGTAAAGTTTGTTGACAAATTCTCCATCCATAACAAATGAATAGTTAATTGGTAAAATCGAATCCGGTACCATACTCTTTACTCTGACAATTAGAGTATCAACAGCTGTATCCTAAATATTGAAAAATTTTAAAATATAGTCAACTTTTATTTAGTTTTTTTATCAATTAAAATTTCATAACCAAGAATTTTTTCGTAACTTGAAATTTTTTTAAGTAATCAGGATTTTTTTAAGTGACTTGTGTTATCACAAAACTAGCACTGTCAGGATTAGTCACAAGATTGGTGATCACAAAGTCAACGAAAAGGGAAGACTCTCAAATTTAAATTAATTATTATATCAAATTTTTTAATTATGATTTTTAAATTCTTATTGATCGAATTTTTTTCTTTATGAAGTTTACTTTCAACCTTTTTCTATTTATTATTATTGACTATTTTCATTTTAGGAATCAAATATTAACAAAATTTTGTTTTTTCGAATCCATAAATAACGTAATCCTCAAGAGAAGAAAGTTCTGGCAGATCAGTTGAATTTAAGAATTCAGTAGGGTTTAATAGAATATAATTTTTTTTAATTTGCCTGTGATTATTATTTTTTTTTGTTATCTGAAAGAGTTGAATAGCTATAGTTCGATATAGATTTACAAATTTGAGGCCTTCAATAAAAAAATTCATTTAAAGATTACGTTTTTTTTTATTTAGATTGGCATTTTTAATAAACCTTTATATTTCAACATTTAAATTAAATTAAAAAAAATAAAATTTTTAAGCTCGTATAGTCTATAATCACTTGATCATACATTTAAGAGTAAAAAAAATCACAGCTTTTACAGTTAAACACTTAAAAAATTGTTATCGAGTGGATTTTTTAAATTGAATTTGATTGTTAAATAACAAAATATTACCAAAAAAATGTTTGTCTATTTTAAATTACTAATTTTTGACATATTCATTGATACACTAATCCAATATTCATAAAATAATAACCCACTGAATCGAAACCCTATGTAAATAATTTTCAAAATTTTCTGAACAATATTTATAATTTGAAATCGATTTTAAATTCCTATTAAAATTTAAAATTTTAAAACTAACATTAACATGATATTGTTGTAATTTTTTTTTGTTAGATGTGTAATCAAGTGATAAAAGACTTGCCAAAAAAAAAGTTAATTTGTTTCCATTTACAAAAAAATTTTCTAAATAAAATCTGAAATACCTCGTAAATATTAACACAATTATGAAAATCTTGTGGGTTTGGATAAATCCAAACAGGTCTATTGTGATTCGAAGATTTTATGATAAAATCAGCACTGCATTTTGTCGAATTTATGCCATTTGAACATGAAATTTCTAATTTATAATAATTTCTATCAAAAGAATTTGACAGAAGATAAATTGACCCATTCAATTGATTTATTTCAAAATATTCTAAAAAAAAATAAAATTTAAGATGCTTTATTAAAATCTAGAATTACTTGTTTCGGTCAAGAGTTGGTAAGTTATCCCAGACTGTGTTAAATTGCTAGCGCACTGTATCAAAGTTAATTCATTTAAAATTTTAAAATTTTCATCTAAATAAATAGTCTGGCCATCATTCAGACAAGAAACAGTTTCATCAAAAAATGAGACCCTAAACTTTGATCAAGTGATTAAATTTTTAATTTTTTTAATTTAAAATTACCAGTGTTAGGGAACACTTGGGCACTGAATTGCATGTATTCTCTGTCCAGTATAAACTATTGTCACAACAGCGAGCAACAAGATCTGTAAATGGCTCGTTTGGGAATTCACTAGACAATAAATTTTTGTATGTCAAAAAAACTTTTCTATGATCATTATTATTCAAGAGAGCAAAGTTGTTGTTATTTTCAATTTTACACTCAAAATAGTCATAAGGAGACACATCTTGGTCAATTACATCAAAGCTTGGAATCGATTTGTTGTCACCACTTGATAATTGAATGTAAACTATTGGGTTTTTCAAAATCAATCTGGGTGCATGTTTGTTTACATTGAGAACATTGACATTTATTAATTGTTTGTTTAGAACAATTGTAGAGTGACAGTAAGATAAATAAGCTGTGAAATTTAGATAAGAATTTCCATTCTTTTTCTTGAGATTTTTTAGGTCTAATTTTTGTTTCAAGACCACATCACCATTTTGACTGGGCTCAGTTTCTTTTAAAGTAAAATATGAATTTTGATCAAGTGAATAGCAAATTTTTTTCTTTGACTGATTCGGATCAAAAGATTTGAGACTAAATATCAAACTATTTTCAGGTATATCCTGGCATATATTTTCCTGGCGGAGTCCGAAGCCGATAAATTTTGGCGTCTTGATCTCAAGATTACAGTACCTGAAGTCGATTAGACATTCTGTTTGGCTGGAGTAAAATGAAATGTCTTTTACTTGGATAAACAATAATATGCTTCTATAAGAAGTTAATTTTTCTATTTTTTTTAGCTGAACTTGTCCATTACTTGTGCTGATTTCATAGAAAAAATTATCCGAATTGGTGATGATTTCATACATTCCGTCGAATTTGGTTCGCTCTTCTCTTACTATTGAATAATGCAGAACTGAATTGGTATTCGAAGAAAAAGCGTCCAGTCTATATGATGTACTATTGTCTTAAAATATTTTGTAAATTTTAAAATTAATCAAATTTAATTTTAAAGAATTTTTGAATATTTAATTAATTTGAGCAATTAGATAATTTTTTAAGAAAATTTGAATCCTTCTAAAACACTGACCAACAAATTTTGAAAATTTCTACCAGAGTAATGGGTGGTAAAAATTTTGGCTCTGTAGGAGACGTCAGATTTCTATAAAATCGAATTTTTGTTTTTTCACTAAAAAATAACATTTTAATTAAAAAGCTTATATCAGTCAAAAAACTGAGAAAATTCTAAATTAAAATTCAATTTTCGAAATAACTGATGTCTTTTATTTTAACATAATAGTCTCAAAAACTGTAAGTTCAAAAAAATTTCAAATTAAACGCCATGTTAAAATACTTTTTCTTTTTAAAATAATTGAGGGTCAAGGAATTTTCAAAATTGGGAGGTTAGTGTTTTATTAAGACCAGAAAATCTCATCGCTGAAAAATTTGCACAAATCTATTCTAAATAATTAAATTTTGACAACCAAAATTCAACAATTGTAGAAAACAAGTTTTCTTTTTTTGAAAATATCATACAAAATGTTTAAGAACAATTTAATTATATTTGAAAAAAAAGTTAATTTAAATCATTAAAACTATAAAATGTATAAAAGATATTCCATTTTAAAAAAAGGATAACTCGAAAAACTATCAAATGACTTAAATTTATTAAAAGAGATACTTTGAATTTATCCTTTTTGATTTCTTTTGTATAAAGTCAACTTTATTTATAATTTTTTATGTTTATTGTTAAACAGAAAAAATTCTAAATAATTAAATTTTGACAACCAAAATTCAACAATTGTAGAAAACAAGTTTTCTTTTTTTGAAAATATCATACAAAATGTTTAAGAACAATTTAATTATATTTGAAAAAAAAGTTAATTTAAATCATTAAAACTATAAAATGTATAAAAGATATTCCATTTTAAAAAAAGGATAACTCGAAAAACTATCAAATGACTTAAATTTATTAAAAGAGATACTTTGAATTTATCCTTTTTGATTTCTTTTGTATAAAGTCAACTTTATTTTTAATTTTTATGCTTATTGTTAAACAGAAAAAAAAAACTAGACAAATAAAAAAAAATAGTATAAATCCAATGATGATGTCAAAACGATACTAAGCATTTGATTTTTAATTTATTTTTAATTCAGCTTTTGCAATCATCCTGCAAACTAATTGCACAATTCTATTGGAATACTTTGAAATGAAAACATACTAAATAACTATATTTACAAGATATATTTTCAGTATAAAATACTTGAATCTTTATTTGAAGAATCATGAGAACAAATTTAATACCGTCGTTTCGGGTTGAACCGATAATGGGGTAATAATGAAAATTCTTTTTTTCAACCGCTGTAAATTCTGATTGGATAATAATTTTTGAATGAAATAAAAAAAAATATATAAAAAACTATCCCTTTACAAAATTTGAAAAAAATATTTTATAAAAAATTTTAATTTATTTTTTAATCTTCCGCCAATTAACAATCCCATATCAAAAGAACCGAGTTTGTGAAAAAAAAACTTTTTGTCCATTATCGTTTATTTTAAACAAAAGACCCTAGAACTTATATGTAATTTTTGATGACGAGTTCAAATCTGGACTTAGATTTCAGAAAAAAATAATGGTTTTTGAGAAATTCAATAGAAACATGTTTCTTATACTTTCGGGTTGAAACGATAATTGAATATAAATTGCGATAAAAACCAAAATTTTGAAAAACTAAATAAATTTTGAAAATGACTCGAAAAAACTTTAAATTACCAAATAGTAGTCCTCCAAAATACTCTGAGGACACCCTCAAAAAGGCCCTTAATCAAATATCAATCAATATATTAATCAAAGTGTTCTAACTGGTCTTGCTTTAAATGTCTACCATCAGGCTTCGAACCAAGTTTAGAATTTTATTGTTCTCACAAATGTAAATAAATTTCTTTTTGATTTTCTTATAGTATGTTTGCTTGTTTTTTTCTTATTTTTTTCTTTTTTGTATTTCAAACTATTTTATCATATTTACCCCATACAATGGGGTAAATATGATAATTGACCGTTTTGTATTCTTTTCATTATAAAATTTGAACCGTTTATTTTTTTTTAATAAATTTTTTTGAATCAAAGAAAAAAATAGTTTTTTCATTTATAAAAAAAAAATCTCCTCATAAGCTCTTTCCCTTCTGATTTTATTTAGGCCCAAAGTAAAGAATTATCACATTTACCCCAATTGACTGTAATGATTTTTACAATAATTAGCTACAAAATATAAAATTTTTTATAATTTTTTTAATTCGGTTTATAAGCGATTTTACTTGGAAATTTGTTGAATTTTATTTCTTATCAAAATTTAAATTTTTTTCCACTTTAAATTAAAAATATTTTAAACTAATATTGAACTAAAATCAATGTTAAAAAATTTCCAATACCATCATTTTATAATTTTTATTAAATTAAAGGCAGACTAAGCATATCTAGACAAACCAACTTTTACTCAACCCCTCAAGAATAGTTAATTTAAACATAAAAAATAAATATTCATATTCATTAAATTAAGCTTACCAACTATTTGATATTTTTTAGCACATCTTATTTTATTATCTGCAGATTTTTCTATAGTTATCAAACAATTTCGTTTGCTAATACCAACACATTCCGGATAATGTGGATTAAAAACTCCGATTGAATACGAAATGAAATTTTTGTCGAAACCTTCCAAATTGAATGATGGTAAAATTTTTACACAACCATCTCTAGAATCAGAATACAAATACTGAGGTGAGTCTGGCGTTAAAGAGTACAATATTTTGTTAAAAAACGGATCAGAGTTAAATCTAACATTGTAGGATATTGGTGAAGCTCCATAAAAACAAAATCTAATGAGTTCTAAATTGAATGAAATTATTTAGAATATTGAATTTTTTAAAAGGTAACAAACTTGGATCAAATGACTCTCGATTTATTGAAAATTTACAAATGGCATTGTCTGATATTTTGGGACACTGATTTGTAATCAAAAAATTACTTAATTGCACAATAACATGAATGAGTTGTGAATTGTCATTTTGATCATTTACCAAAATTGGGACTAGAAAAGTTCCATTTTGGTTGACACTGTTGGACACATCTAGCTTTTTTGCTGAAATTCTAAACACTCCATCTTCACCAACATTGAATAAATTTTCCAATTTAGGCTGAACAGTGTATTTTAGTTTTGTGTTTGTTTTAAAATTTTTTGGCCTGAGAACAAGCTCAGGAATTTCGGTTCCAGATGGCCCTGATGCTAGGACATAATAAGTGTTAACTGAAAATAAAAGTCCTGGTTCGACAACGTTTTGAAAATTTATTATTAGATTTGAAAAAGCAACATTTCCATATCCTTGAGTTAATTGGTAAAGAAAATAATGAAATTATTTCCAAAATTACCTTTGTTATCTTTACACATTAATATCAAGTGGTATATTGGCTCAAATTCTTCATAATTGCAGTAAGGTCCGCAGGAGTTGATGAAAATTTTTTTTTGAATTGTATCTACTCGAAATCTTAAAAATTTGATTAAAATTTTGGTAAAAATTTTCTAAATAATCAGAAAAATTTTCAATATTTATTTTAATTATTTTAAAGATTAGAAATTAAATATGTTTTTAATTGGCATAATTTAAAACTTTACTTTTCCGATCCATCTCCCAGCAAAAAGCATTTAAGGCCTTGTAACCCATAAACACCAATATCTTGATCAGTGACATCAAATTTTAAAATCAATTGAGGTGACTTGTCATTAGTAAAATTTGAAACATATATATAGTATACTTCTTGATTGAAAATGGGCCGGTTATCATTGGTATCTTGGACCCGCAAAGTAACAAACAAAGGTTCACTAATTAATTTTTTATCTGATTCGAGTTCTTGAGCAATTAACTTTATTTAAAAAAAAAAATAAATGATTAGTGAATTTTAAGTTTTTATATTATACTGAAATGTTTAAGTCTTTAAAGGCAACTCCACGAGAATCAAAACTTGGCCAAATGTTCAAGGTATCAAAGTCAAAAGGAATTGTGTTTATCAAATTTAGAGTTGATTTTGATTCTATCGTTTGATTTAGATTAAAATATTTATCTATTTTATTAATTTGGCATCCGGTTAAGGAATTTTTAGGCTCATAACTATCCAATTTAAGTCTAAAAGTGGAATTTTCAGCAAAATCCATATCAAAAATTAGAAAATTTCGATCAATAGGTGAATTTAAAATGATCGGTCCATGCTCATTCTCGATAATCGATGAATAAACCTGTTGAATTTGAGAATTTACAATTGAAAAATTTTGATTTATTATTCCAAATTTGGGTTTATTATCATTCAAGTCTAATATCTGAATTGTGATCTAAAAAAAACAAAAAATTATTTTTAAATTTTATTTAAAAAAACTCACTTTTGAATAATTGAGAAGATTTCCAGTTATTCTATGTCTGATTGCTAACCAAAGATATACAATACCATTTAAATTATAAAATGCCTGAGAATCACGGTCTATTTTAAGTCGGCTCAATAAACGATTATTTTGGTCAATGTAAAAGTATTCATTATTAAATTGGAAATTTTTATCTTTCAATAAAAAATTAATTAGGTAATAAAAAAAATTTAATTTTTTATTTATTTCGTTTCTTTAAATTTTTTAACTATTTTTCAGTATCTTCTTCTTGCTTTACCTTAAAGAATTTCACGTACAAAGTGAACGCCAATAATTAAAAAAAAATTATGGCAATATACTTTTTGGCCATCATTTAATGGACTGACAAAAAAACTAATTTACCAACAAATTAAATATTTTCGTATTAACAAATTTAATTAAAGTAGGTGACTAAAGAAAAAATGAAAATTTATAAATTAAGAAAAATATTTTACAATCATTTTCAATAGAAAAGGCAGAGTATTATCGGGCGCTGGGAAATTTAAAGACATCCTGATAGCTTTTTCATTTCTTTTAACTTCCCAGTTATCTTTAATACACAACCAAAAATACTCTAAAATATATTACCTGATGCATTAAATCATTTAAAAATTTAAGGCAAATGTATGAAATGTGAAATTGTGAAATTTTATACAAAACTTCCAATACAAAAATTAAAAAATTTTATAACTTTTGTTCTAATAGTAAAAAATTGATCTGTAGATGAAACTGAAACAACTTTTGTTTCACCTACTGCGGAATTCTGCAAAATCTGTGCGAATTCTGTAAAATTGCACCATAATAATAATAATAATAATAATAATAATAATAAAAAGGGGCCCTTTATCCTCATCTGTTTGAGGTTAGGGACGAAATTTTGATGCGCCAGTTCTCGCGATTCTTCAATTCATTCACCCATTTAGTCCAGAAAATTCCAGCCATCTCACAATCCTCTCTTAAGCAGTCCGTCCACTCTCTTTCTGGTCTTCTTCTTCCACGCTTTCCACTTAAAATATCACCAAATAGACCAATCTTTGGTAAACGTGTGTCCAACATTCGTCGTACATGTCCTGCCCAATGAGTCTTATTGTCCTGACGATTTTATCAAGTGAAACAGTTTTTGTTTGACTGTAGGGTTTTTGTTCTGTTAATCCAATTCTTCGAGGACCCACTATCTGCATCAAACGTGTGAAAACTACTTAGTTTTTGATAGTCAGAAGGACTGCATGTCCACGACTCTGCATCGTAAATGATAGTTGCCTTTACTGTAGCTAAATAAATCTTACTTTTAGTTCTAATACTAATTTCCGGTTCATTCCATATTGGTTTCAAGCACTGAAATCTGTGAGCTCCAAGAACTATTCATACCATATTTAAAAGTATTAAAAATGAAATGCAATTAATTTGCACAGATTTTGGAATTTTTTAATTTTCTAATTGGAAGTTAAGTATGAAATTTCACAATGCCGTAAATGTAAATATTCGTACAAGTGATGAATAATTTATTACTGCGGATGTCCACCAAAGCTCATTTATAAGTCCATTATTTAGTACAGTGGTGATTTGATAACAGTATTTTACGAAAAATTACGTAAAATATCGTGAATTAACCAAATTTTACCACATTTTACGTAAATTAACGTAAAATCCGAAAAGTGAAAAAGAGGCATTTTACGAAAAATTACGTAAATTTTCAAGATTTTGAGATAAGTTTGGTAAAATTTGGTAAAATTCAAAACGGCCAATTCAAAATTCAAAATTTTTGAAAAAAATTTCTGTTTTTTCCAAAAATCGAAAATTTAAGAAGGTTCTTTTTACAACGAAGGAGATCAACTGTAACAAAACCTAATAATAAATAAGTCATTTTTACTTTTTTTAAATTTTTTAATTAATTTTTATTCTTTCACCTGAATTGTTTTTATTTATTCGGCAAAATAGGTTTATATTGTAAGTCCAAAATTATTAAATAGTCAATTCAAAAAATAAAATTTTCAGTCAATTGTTTTTTTTTTTTCAGAAAAATTAGATTAAATTTGTAACTAGATTTTGTTTTTTTCGTCATTTCATAAATAAAAATTTACCTTTCTATAATAGATAAAATAAAAAAGAACAGAAGTGATGAAGATACTTAAAATTTGTTGTCTCCAACTCAGCAATTAACTTTTTTAATAAAGATATAAATAAGTCAAAGGAACTTCAGTCATCTTAATATCATAATTGAAAAATAATAAAAGTAAAAATAAGAAAAAATCGATTTTTTTTAAAATTTGTTTTGTTAGAAGATAATATATTTTAAAAAATTCAAAAACTACCTTGGTCCGAGATACCTTCAGCTAAAATTTCATCATAAGAAGATACAACAGAAGCAACGAGTAGCTGTAGAATAGTTCTATCATAAACACTATTGAATTCCAATTGACCGATTAATGTATTCTATAAAAAATAAATTAAAAAAATTATAAAAAAAAATTATTTTTTACCGCAACTTGCTCTTCTGAAATTGTAAAAAAAAGTGATTTTTCAGATAACTGAGCTGCTTTTTTTAAATTCGGCAAAACTCTTATTTGTAATGTTTTTCTAGTTGATTCAATTTCCCCATTCTTTTACACAAATATTCAAAAAAATAAACTAATAAACTAAAAAAAATAATACTGATGCAATAATTGTAAAAAAATAAACTGAATCAGCAGAGTAGTCTAGTCTTTTTTTTAAAAGTACGTGTCCAAACCATTCGTTTGAGCTAGATTTGGCCTCATTTTTTACCAATTCAAAAATGTCACATGATCTCGAGTCAGAAGTTTGATCACACGAAAGAGTTACTATTGCGTTTAATGGATAGAGATTACGTGCATTTATTTCATATAAAGAGCCATTTTTGTAAGTCAAATTAACTGGATGATTATTTTGCTAAACAAAAAATTAAAAAAATAATTTAAAATTTTCTATAAAAATTTACCTCTTCTATTTCAAGAAAAAATAATTTGTTTGTAATGATCGGAGGTTGTTTCGAATTGATTATTAGAAGTCTGCTAGAAAACGCTAATGTTCTAACACCGTTTGAGCAGCTTATTTCAACTATTTTTTGATAATTCGGTCTTTGAAAATTTGGTTCTAGTCTTGCAATCAAGTAAATTCTTCCATCATTTTTATCAACATCGAATTCACTAGATTTGATTGAATATTCAATCTTGTTGTTATTTATATCCACAGCTTTTATATAAGAAACATTTTTGCTCAAACCTTTGACAATTATTAAGCATTTTGTTAAAAATTTTGGTATTTTTAGAATACTTGGACTAAGGTCAGTTTCAAATGACTCTCCATCCAGAGTTTTTGTAAAATAAAAATCTCCTTGTCCATTAATTTCAAAGAAGTTTATTAAAATTAAGAAAAAAGCAAAATTTTTCATTTTTGCTAGCGATTTCTAATGAACTGAAGTGGTTTGAGCCAGTTTAAAATTAAATTTTCGTATTGCCAATTTTAATTTGGATCATTTGAATTGGGACAAAATAAATAGAGATTATCATGATATTTCAGTCGAATAAATAACCTATCAATTTGCATGGTCAATAGTTGATTAAATAAAATGTGAAATTGTTCAAGTGTATCAGGTCAATTTTAATTGCTTTGGTTTGTATTAAATTTTAGTTTGAAATTATTACAAGTTATCTTTTATTTTGTTTCAGTTAATAATTTAAAAATTTGAAAAGAATTTTTTTATTCTTAAAAAGTTTTCCCTTCAAATTAATTATAAAGGGAAATATTAAATTTTTTATAATATTTTATTAATAGCAATCATAATTAAAATATTATTATTTCAAACATAAAATATCATTAAAAACAAAAGTTGATTAAAAGTCACAAATCTTAAGTCAAATTCAAGTCCCACATTAGCTACCTGGAAAAATTTCAAGTGGTCGTGATCAAGATTGCATGAAACGCTAAAAATTCAAATAATTAATTTTGACTTAAAAATGGCATGAATTTTAAGTAAAAATAATTTAAAGTTTTAAGTAAATCTAAAGTCCATGGCATTGAAAAAAATGTTTTAAATATTTCAATTTGTTAAAATTTACATTTCATTACTAAAATAATTAATTTTTATTACAATAAACTAATTTTATCTGATAAAATAAACTAATTTTAGAAAAAGAATCGCTACAATTTTGAATTTTTTAAAAAAGAAAGAAATGGTATTTAAATATTGAGAAATTAGTTCTATATCCTCGCATTTTTCTTTCCTTAATTTTATGACAAATAGAAAATCAAAAACATTTAAAACTAATATTTTAAAAAACCAAGTTATAATTGGCATGTCACATTAGCATGTCTCCAAATTTAGAAATTAATAACAAAAGTAAAATTCTTTATCTCATTTTTATCATATAAAATGAATTTAAATTAACTGAGTTTTTGAATAATTTTACCAAAACTTATGAACCAAATTTTTAGAACAAGAACCAATTGCCAACTTTTTCTTCACAATTTCACTACTATTTGAATTTTTTTGAATTTTTTATAATTTGAAAATCAAAGAAGAATCTTATTAAAATTGAATTTGGATACTCAATTCTCTTTGTAAACATTTATTTTTTATCAAAATAAAAATATCTTCAAGTATATACTTATCTAATAAAAATCATTATTTCTTTAAATAGATTATGCTATTTAAAAAATTTTTCAAGATTTTTTTTACCGGATATTTTATATCTTATTTTTTATATCATTCATTTATCTATCTGGAAACGAACTAAATATTTTAATTGAACTAAATGTTTTTTTTTTAAAAAGAGAATATTTTTCACTATTTATTCCCTAGTTTCTTTGTTAAAAGGTATTATTATTCATTTAATTCATATATTGGTTATTTATGGGTATTTTCCCAGTAATTCTGAACTAAATATGCTAGATTTGAATTCTTAAATAATGGGAATTTATTAATCAACATTGATACCAGCATTTTGTACTTTTTTTTCTATGGCATAATAAGTTTTATTTTAATTCGTCGAATTGTTCTCAAAAGAAAAGCAAAAAGAAAATATCAATCAGCAAAAAGATAGGAAGAATTTAAAGATTTTATTTAAGTTGTTATATTTTTTCAAATTTTTCTGTATTTACATGGATAGCTTAAATGGTTCAAGTGGTTTTTAATTAAAAATCAGATCTAATCAATTATCTTTTAAAATATAATTCATTTATTCTTTTATTTTTGCACGAAATATTGAAAAACATTAGTAATCCATATTTAAAAAAAATACTTAAAAAAGAGTTTTAAATTTGATCCAAAAATTTTTTAGTGACAATTTAATATTAATATTTTCCAAATATTAACATTACATTGTCATTTACACTAAATCGGAAATACATAAAAATAAAATAATGAGTTTTTATTTTAACAAATTTTACAATTAGAATTTCTGTTTTTAAAATTGAACCTAAAAAATTATTTTCACAATCAAAAATGGAGTTAGCAAACATTTCGATTTATTTTAACAGTACTTTTCAGCCAAGAAACAAAGAGAATATATTTTTTACCAAAGAATTGATATACTTGTTTTCTTTAATATTTGAATTTTTATGTTTAAACTTAATTGTTAGAGTAAAAAAAAATCTTATAGGAATTGAATATTTTATACTTTTTAGCATGAATTTAGTTTTTGTTTTTATAAAAATTAAAATAACTTTGGATGAATACTTGTTAAAAAATCAAAAAAAAATCATAGATCAATATTTTTGCATAATCTTATTTTCGTTTCATTTTTTAAATGTAGAATTCTATTCTTTATTGTTTTTATATTCTCTTTTCCATTTAAATTGTATCAGAATATCTCAATGTCTTAATAATTTGAAAGAATTGTTACAAAAATTAAAATTTTTTTTAATCTTTTTATTTGTAATCGGATTTCTGAGTATTTTGTTCTATTTTTCTTATGGTTTTTTATTTAGGAAAGTTTTTTTTGCAGCCAACCACTCGAGCAACAATTGCTATTGTTATTATTCGCCAAAGAACAAAAAAGATAAATTGTATGCTTCATTATCTTTTGGTGTCCAAATAATTCCAGCACTATTGTCACTTCTAAACTACGGATTCTGTCAAATCTATTTGATTAAACGTATTTTTTTTCGAAGTCAAATTTAATTCAACAACAAAGAGACAAAAAAAATTCAAAAATAATTTTAAAATTTTTTATTTTTTCCTTTTTGTCTAATTTAACTGTGTTTAGCTGGATTGTCAATGTATTTCAAACAATATTTGACTTGGAATTTTTGATTGATTTCAGAAATTATCTTACAAGATTAAGTATTTATTTTTCACTTTTAAATCCATTAATTTTAATATTTGTTAATCATAAACTAAAAAAGGAGTTTTTTAAAATTATTAAAGATATATATTTTTTTTTGAATAAAATAAAATTTCCGTTTGCCAAAAAATAATTGTGGAAAAATAAAACGTTTAAATAAAAAATAGATTGATCATTGATTAGCAATTTGATATTCTAATTTTTGTCACGTTAAGCAATCTGTAATTTTAATGTATTTTATCAAGAGATATTTAAATTTCTTCTATCTAAATTTAAAAAATTTTGCTTGGTTTTCGAAAAATAACAATTCCAATCAAAATGAAATTTCATAACGAGGTCTTTATAAACGAAAGTTTATGCAATCAAACAACCAATTTTAATCGTGAGACCGAACTAAATAAATTTTATTTTTTGATTTCATTTATTTTTGACCTTCTTTCTGGGTTTATAATTTTAAAGACAAAAACACGATTAAATAAAATCGAATATCCAATACTTATTCTTTTATGGATCTTATTAATCGTTGTAAAAATAAGAATGACCATTGTCATTTATATAACAGATGAAAAAAATTTAAATTTTGGTCGAAAATTTTGCATAGCTATTTATTCATTAACATCAATGGATATAGAATATTATATGATTTTGTTCTATTATTCTTTATATCATTTATCATTTTTAAATCGGTCAACATTTTTAAAAAATTTAAATTCTTTTATAAGCAAATCTTATATTTTTTATGCATATTTCTTTGTAACATTTTTAATAATTGTAATTGGATTGACTATTTATGCAGTTTATTACCAGAATGCTTTATTTATAAATAATCTCAATAGATCAGATTGCTTGGGATATATTTCAAAATCATCTACAAGTCTAATAGTGATGATTTTGTATTCATCTTCTGCATTTTTGTCTATTTTGGTTTATATTCTATCACAATTTTATTTAATAAAACGTTTAATTGGAAAAACAAATACAAAAAACCAGCGTGACAAAAAAAATTTGAAAATTATTTTCAAATTTTTTTTTTATTCTATTCTATCGAGTATTGTTTTTGCCATTACGATTTTACATTTTATTAATACTTTTGGAAATAAATTTAAATCAAAAGCTTTAAATGTCATGCTTTATGTTATCTATACAATTATCTGTTTTCAACCATCGATTTTTATTCTATTACATGAAAAGCTAAGAAAAACTCTAATTTACTGTTTGAAAAGTGTATTTAATTTTTAAAAAGCATAAATCACTTTGAAAATAAATTTTAAAATTACAACTTTTTTAACTATTTTTTCATCATAAAATTTTAAAATCAATAATCCAACTTAAGTCAACTAATCTCTTATTCGGAATTTTTGGGAGCAAAAAATGTGGTCAAATATTATGCAGTGATTAACAAGAAGCAATACATAAAAAATTCAAAATTTACTTCTTAAAAACAAAAATATTAAAATAAAATTTCTAAAAAGAAAATTGAATTATGCTTTTTAATTTTTTTTTAAGAAAAAATCTTGAAGATTTAAAAATCGCATGCGTCGATCAAGATTTAATTTTAAAGGATTAATCTCATAAAAATTTAATGGATTTGTGTGTTTTATTAAAATTACTTTATTTCAATTCAGACTCAATAAAAATGCTCACGGACAAAAAGTCCAATTTGCAGTCTGACCTCGATTTTGTTACCCCTTATTTTGTGAAATCTTAATTTTGTGAAAAAAATCTGCGTGACGCAAAAAATCATAATACTTTCAATGCTTATTTTGCTCGACAATGTGAAATTTTAAAATTTTGATTTTGTAAAATGAAAAAAAAGACAAAATTCGGTTACTCTATAATTATTATTACATATAAGAACAACTTAAATTTGTAAATTTGTTGAAATTGATTTAAAGCTAAGTACTTTTGAGAATTTAGAAGAGGCTTTACCAACTTGTTCAAATTAAGAATTGTTAAACACTCCAGAAGTAGAGAGCGAAGATGATGAAGTTGAACCAGAGATAGAGCCGGAAAAAAAACAAAAATTGAGGTCCTAAATTATATTGATAGTTTAAAGTTATATTGTACCCAAAGCATTCAAAATGAGTGCAATTAGATGCTCAACTTGCTCAGTAAATTTGAGAATAAAATTTATAATAAAAAAAGTTTTTTACAAAAAATAAATTGAATTTTAATTAAATTAAATATGCCTTGTTTTCTATAATGTTATTTATATCAATAAAATTTTTTATTTAAAAAAAATTTGTGTTCGAATTTTTGAAATTTTAATTTTGTAAATTTTTTTGGTTTACCCAGACGTTTCACAAAATCGAGGTCACACTGTTTTAGTTTTATAATTTATTAGTTTACATTTTATTGCATAATTTTATATAATTTAATGTTAAAAAATTTTTTTAAAAAATAATGAGTTTAAGAACAAGCTGGACAAGAATAACCTAGAATCGCTAAATTAAAATATTAACAGAGAGCTATCATAATTTGTATCCCACATTCCATGTTGTTCCGGGAACTGGAATACAAAATAACCTTCAATTATTATTATCATTATTCAAATAAATAAATTAATTACTGATTTTTCACCAATTTTTCTGATGAATATAGAGACACTTTTCTTTTCATAAATCATTACTAAAGTCATTTTATTTTTTATTTATTATAGGGTATTATGATAGAACCTTATAATTTTTTTTTATAAAATAAATATAAGTTTCATGTTAGTTTTTTAAAAATAAAAGAAAAAATTAGATTTTTTGCCTTCCAAGGCTTTTTAATTATAAACAAGATTAAAGAACTCAGATTTTTCATCAACATTGATACTTTAAAATTCTAAATATCCAAATATTCTTCTAATTCAAACAATTTTTTTCTAATTGTACCACCAAAACAGGCTTCTATGACTCAAAAAATTCCTGAAGATATACTTAATCGACAATCAACTGATTTTTAATTTTTTTAGTAAAATTCGGTTTAATTTTTGATATTAATGCGATTTAGAAAAATTAATAAAGAATAATACCAGTTATACAAAATTAGCAAAATATCACCACTTTTAAACCCTAACTTTTAAAAAAATTTTGGGAAAAAGCTCAAAATTCAATTTATATATAATTTAATAATGATTGTGTTCTTTAATTTTTTGAATAAAAAAAAATAAATTTAAAAGTGAAAAAATCTGGTAAAAAAGTAATTTTATTATACAAAAATATCTCTTTATGACGACTTTAAAATCTAGCAATATTAATTAATTTTTTTCAGCCAAATTTCATTAGTTCTATTAATAGGCTTAAACGGCGGATCATATCCGGCAGTCATCATATTTACAGTATCGTAATTTTTTGCTTCGTCACCCAGCGCATTAATAAGCAGGTCTCTTTGTTTCAGGTAGTCATCTGTTGTAGGATATCCACCAAATTTAATTACTGCCACAGTCATCTCAGGCTCCTCTCTTAGAAAAGTGTCTGAGCTTGATGGAACTGGAGTTGCATCTTTTTTTTCGATCGGTACAAAAAAACCCATAGTCATTTTTACCTGAGAGGTTGGTGCTATCATGTCACTACTGTTGTATGCTACTGTTACTGGAGAAGTCATTGAGATTTTTTCTTTGTTTTCATTTTCCCCACTTATGTAGTTAAAAAGTTTGTAAAACATTTTTGTTTGATAATCTGATTTGTAGTGATCAGCTTCACCCTCCATCGTAGTTGATACCCATTTTGTGGGTGCATATTTTCTTATCTCCATGTTGTCACCAAGGGTCTTGATTACTTCATACTTAGGCCTCTCGATATCAAGACCAAAAGCATTTTTTATCGACTTTATAAAACTCATATTCAAAATTAAGAATAGAATGAAAAACTTTAAAATTGAATTCATATTTATTTTAATAATATTATGCAACATAAATCATGATTTATTTGAATTTATATAAGCATGCACGGGTTTGGTACATATTCCAATTTATGTAAGAAAAAATATCTATTTTTGGTAAATTATTTAAAAGGAGTTCAAAATAACTTGAATGACAAAAATGAATAAAATGAAAAAATTCAGAAAATATTTGATTAAAATAAAATAGCCCCATAGTCAGATTCAAAAAAAGAATAAAAATATAAAAGCCCCAGGCGAGAATCGAACTCACGACCCCTAGTTTACGAGACTAGTGCTCTAACCTCTGAGCTACAAGGGCGTTGCGTTTTTCAGCAATTGCTTCAAAGCTTAGAAAAAAAAACTTATAAAATAAAATTTATAAATTTAAATATTTTTAAATAATTTGAAAACGAAGCTCAAATAGAGTTTGCTTAATTTATCTTTTTTAAATAAATGGAATTTTTTTAATTTATTTAAAAAAATCATTCTGTTTTGTGGCAATATTAAATAAAATGAATCAGGAGCCCTTGTAGCTCAGAGGTTAGAGCACTAGTCTCGTAAACTAGGGGTCGTGAGTTCGATTCTCGCCTGGGGCTTTTATATTTTTATTTTTTTTAATCTTAACAAATTAGTTTATTAAGATTCAAAAAAAAATATTTAAAAAAATTATTAAAATTTTACTAGGAATGCTGCAAATATTGTAACTAGACTTTTAAAATACTTATTATTACGGCACAAATGTGCATGATTGAGACTGAAGGGGTTGGTTTAAGTTTTATTTTTAAATTAAGATTTAAATATTTAAAAAATGCTTCAAAGCTTCAAAATGTTTATTAAGGAATAATTTTAAAATTTTTTAAATTTTTTTCTGAAGAATTTACACTGTTAGCTAGCAATGAATATTTTTTTATTTTTGTAAATTAGAATTTAGAATTAAATTTTGCATCATTAGTTTTAAAAATTTTAAATAAAATAAATTCACTTAAGAGATAATTTGGCATTACAATCACTCTGAAGATTTCAATATTAATTTATAAATGATAATCCGTTCATATTGATATCAAGTGATAAAACATAATAGAAATCTAAATATTTTTTTCTACGTTTTTCATTTTTAGTGCAATTGTTTTGATATATTATATGTCATATTATGTGTCTATTTAATTTTTCTCTAAAAATAAAACAAAACACTATCTTTTAAACATTTCTTCATTAGCCAAAACTAAATACATTTTTGAAGATTTTATATCTTAAAAGTTAAGCAAATAAGTATTACATCTTGTTGAAAAAAGCTTTTTTAAGCCTATTTTAATAAATTTAAAATTTAGAAATAATTCAAAACATTTTTTTAATGCAAGATTCAAACTATCAAGCTTTTTTTTCAAATACCTTATTTGGTGATATTTTGAAATGAATAATTTAAACGTCATATAATAATTTTATTTCTCTACCTGGAAAGTAAATAAAATTTTAATTTAATGAAAGCCATAAAAATCAAATAAAAGTCCACTAAATAATCCTAACGATAAATTTCTAACAAGACTCAAAATTAAAATATTTTGGTTTTTTTAAAAATGAGAATTATTTATCCTTGAAATTTTTTTAGTAAAACTCTTCAAAAAATTATTTTTCATTAAAACGTCAGGGCAATACTCAAAAACCAAATCACCGGAAAATTTTCCAAAATCTATTGCATTGCAAAAAGTATTAAAAAAATAATATATTTTTAATTAAATTTTTCTTTTAATTTTTTCCTTTTGAAAAATCACATCGATTTTTAAGAATTTTAGTTAAAAAAATAAGTGCTTAAAAAAATTTATAGTACCAAGATATGGTGAAAATTTTCGTTTTTGATTAAAAAATTTTTCTAATCTGTTGGTCAATTGAATATCTTTTTATTTAAAAAAAAAAGATCCTAATTCTGCTACTTTTATTAAATTAAAAATTTTCAGTATTGACAATTTTAGACCATTTTATGAAAACTAATCAAATTTATTTGTATTATATGATAAAAAACTTGAACATATTCAAAGAATTTAAACTCAGTCCTAATCCCATTATTGTTTTGCTTATTCACATGACTGGACTTTTCCAAGTTTTTTTTTGTGATTTAAAATCGATGCAAATAGATTCAAAGGAAATTAATACAGTCGTGCTAGACTCATAGAAAAATTTTTTTATAGAAAATTATTTCACAAAAATTTTGTCAAAGAATTTTATTTTACATTGAAATAATTAGAGATTTTTTAATGAAATTTTTTTTAAATAAAGATTTTTATTAAATTTAATTAGTAAAAATTGCTTTTATAATCAGATTTTAGATTTCCAATGATTTGTGGGATTCTACAAAAGATGCCTTACTGGTAAGAAATTATTGCAAGCGTGCTTTTTTTTCTTATTTTTAATTTATTTTATCTGATGGAAAATTATAATATGGTCTGTAATACAGACCATATTATACAGACTCTGTATATAAAAAAGGATTATTTGATTATTTTTTTATTGCTGACAGAATCTCCTTAGAATAAATCAACTATTTAAAATATTCTTAAATATATTATAATCTGTTCTGTTTATAATATAATTTAAATTATTATTCTATAAATAAAATGTTCTATGAATCAATTACTAATTGATTCATAGAACATTGATTCAATGATTTAATGAAAAAAAATGTCTTAGAATTAAGCGTTCAATTATAAAATCAGATTGATTCTAAGTTTACAATAAAAAAAAATATTTCAAAATTTTTTTGATAAATGTACGAAATTATTAAAAAAGATACATAATTTTTTGAGAAGAGTTTGACAGAGATACATACCTAGAAATCTCTTCAACATCTTTATCTTATCAATATACCCAAAAATAGGGTTTTCCCGATTTTGTAACCAAATCATGACATTTTTTTATCATATTAAACCATCCCGTTTTTTTTTATCAATTTGATATCCAAAATGTTATCTTTGTAATACGTTATCAAGAATTTTTTTTTATTTTTAAGTCAACTAAAAAAAATAAATGATATAAACTAAAAATATGTCAATTTTATTTTGAAAAAAACTTTTTGTTTTAGTTTTTGTTTATTTTTTGTTATATTGTGTAGATTATATTGAATTTATTTAAATAACACTAAATTTTTTTAAAAAATTATAATAAAAATAATCTCTCAACTTAAGAGCTTGAATGTGTCTAGTTTAAAATACAGAGCTTTACAGGAGGCATCAGTTGAAAGTGTACAAAAAACATTTAAGTGTAAAAAAAGATCATGTAGCTTGTCCTGTTTGTGGTGACTTTTTTGAAAAAGAAAGAGCCTTAAAGTCTCACATAACTAGAATGAATTGAATTTGGATTATTTATTTTTATATTTTAAAATTATTCACTTTTATTTTTGGTCACGTAATTAAACAAAATATTAAATTGTAATTTTTTTAAAGTTGTGGGTAACTTATTTTAAGGTCAAATGATCGGTGATCAATTTAAGTAGTATTCTTTGGTCACATAATGAAATAGACCCTACTATTTTAATATAAAATTTAATTTATAAATAAATAAATGAGTTTTTTTTTAATGAATAAAATTTATTGGGAAAAAATAGAAAAAAAATAAAGTTAATCTTGTAAGTCAGCCGGCTCATAAATTTCATCTCTAAAATAATCAATCAAACGATTGATTTCAATAACTCGCTTTCGATTTCGTTTGTATTCCTCCTCATCGTGGATTTGTTCGATCATTGTATTCGACCAATTTTTTATCTTGGATATCATGTCATCTTCTCTTGAGTCGATTTTAAGAGTGTGCAAATCGTGTGACGTTTGCAAAGCATTCACAACTGTATCTTTGTCAATGAAAAGCTAAGCAAAAATTAAATAAATTTAAAAATTTTTAAATTAATAAAAATTTAAACTACATCTCTTAAATCATCCGGAAAGTCATCAGACACTTCTCCTTTGATCACTCTCTCTAAAGTGGACAAACATGACTCCTGCAATTTTTCAAATTGAATATTTTCTAAATCTCTCAATTGACCAAAAAAGCCTTGGATCTGTTCGACAAAATTATTGACCATGTCAGACAAATTCCTTTCGAATTCTCGAATAATTTCCTCCAATTGATCAACAACTTGAACCTCCAAAGACATTAGTTTGTCCCACAATTTGTTCACTTCATCATTATACTCATTTAATTTGGCTTCTTGAACAACCTGATCTGTGATATTATTCAATTCTTCAGTTATCTTAAATTAAAATTTTTATTTATAAAAGAAAAAAATTTTGTTTAACTACATTTTTTTTATACTCAATAAAAACATTTATTGCAGCCGATGCCTCTTCAGTATTGACATCTTTAGCCTCGTTGAGACATTTCCAAAACTCACCCACTTCATTTTGTCGCAAATCTTTTTGAGTCTTGCCATAATCATACATTTCTTTGCACAAACTCACAAATTTATCATGATAATCTGCCAATAAATCATCTGCGCCCGGGATAAGGTTTAATTTTTGTCCTTCACTATCTTCATTAAATAAGCTCAGGAACAATTCATCGCTATTTAATCCTTCGACATACGCTTCCTAATTAAAAATAAAAATAAAATTTAATTTTATAAATTTTTTATCACAAAACCTTATTTAAATATGTTTCTTTTTCCAAAGTTTGATTTTCTTGGCGAATTTTTTCATCCGCCTCTTCGTTGCTGATTATTTGTCCAATGTCAATTTCAAATCTTTTCAAGCCTTCTGACCTCTTAATTAAAAACAAATTGAAGATAAAAATTTTCAATTTAATTTTAAAAGATATACCATGTTTTGGTCAACTAAGCGATAATCCAAATAAATTATTTGTGTCAAATGGGCCAAGACATAGGGAGAAAATTCTGGTTTTTCGCATATTGGATTTCCTTTTAGGCAAAGAGTTTTCAGCTCTTTAAATTGTCTGAGATATAAAGCAAAGTCGTAGTCATTTATTTGGTTATTTCCAATAGAAAAAACCTCCAGATTTTCTAAAGTATTCATATTTTCCAGTTTAGATATTTGATTATTGAACAAAGAAAGATCTTTTAGTTTTGTTAAATTTTCTAGTCCCTCAATTTTTTCGATATTATTAAAAGACAAGTCCAGCCATTCTAGATTTTTTAAATTTTCCAAACCCTCAATTTTTTCTATTACATTATTGTCAAGTTGTAGTTTGATTAATTTTTCAAATTGCCACAAATTCTCCACTCTTAGTATGTCTAGATAGACCATGATTAAAGAATGAAGAAAATTTTATTCAATTTACTTTGAAAATCAAGCCTTAAAGATAAAACTTCTTCATAAAGTATACCATCCTTTTTCGCTATATTTCCAGCTTCGTCCTTTGGACCTTGGTCTTCAATGCATGTTTTGAGCATTTTGTCATCAATGACAGATGGCTCAACGGTGTCATACAAACGGCTCATCTTGGAACTGATCTTTTAGTCAATTATAAATTTAAGGTCGCTTATGAATTTTCAAAGTTTTAATATTTAATTTTTCAAAAGAACTAAATTTCCATGACAACCATTTAAATGATATTTTGTTAAATTAATTTTTGTTGTTTTTCAGTGAAATATTTAATTGATAGATTTAAGTTAAAGTGATAGAAAAAAAATTTAATTTTTCCTTTATGAAAATTAAGCTCTAATTTGTATTTATTTATTTTTAAACTCACATCCTTTTTATATCGCTAAAATAAATTTACTTTAAAATAATGTTTCATTAATTTAAAATAATTTTTTATTAATAAAAAAATTTTTTAATTAAAAAAAAACTCTTTTCGTAAAAAAAAAATTTTTTGATATAAGAATTTTTTCCAAAACAATAATAAAAAAAATTAAATTTGTTCACAAAAACCTAAAATGATTGACTAGGAAAGTGAATCCGGTATCAGTCTTATTATAAGAATAGACACTCAAGTAATATTTATATAATTTTATATTGTTTAAATCTACATAACATGTAGCATGTTACATTATATTTATTTAAATTAATTCAAAGATTAATTTTAATATCTAAACTCTTTGAATTGAAATGATAATTTGAATTGATCATCAAATTCAAGATGATTAATTATTTAAATAAAACATCAGTTGTCTAGCATTAACAAAATATTTAATTAGTAACAAATAATTAATAATTTTCTATAAAAGCCAGAAAAAAATTATTTTCAAGTATTTTTAAAGTCAAGTCAGTAATTTTATCTAAAAATAACTAATTTTATCCAATTTGTAACAATTTAAAGTAAAATCAAACGTTTTTTATCTTTAAATTAAACCTTTCGCTGACTTTTTGGCTTATGAACAACTCTGAATAAAATATATTTGTGAATAATGAAAAATTGAAATAAATTCAAAAAATTTCGAATTAGATAAAAAAATATATACTAACATCTAATCGATCACTTAAAGACATTCATTGGTAACATAGGATACCAAGAATTTCAACAAAAAATTGATATTTATCTTTATTATGAAAAATTTTTAGGTGAGCTTAATTAAATTAAAATTATTTTTGAATACAAAAAGAACCTGACTAAAAATTAATTTTCAAATTTCAAAAAGCTTTTGCACAATTTTTTTATTGTTTTATGTGCTTGATTTTTTATTCAAATATTTTTCTTGACCACTCTTTTTTAGGAAAAAAAAACACTTTTCGTATAAAATCATTCTCTGATATTTATTATATTATATTCAAAATAATAGAATTTTTTCACCAAAATCAAAACGCTTTTTTTGAAAAGTAAATCCGAAAGCAGTTTTATTAAAGGAATAGACCATCAAGTAATTGCTAGATAAAGATATGGACTTAAATGAAAAAAAAAAGGATTCGAGAATTTTAAAATTTAGAGGTCTTTTTAACATATTTAAATAATTTAATGACAACTGACAATTCATTAGTCCAGTTACAATTATTTGATTTTTTTTTCTCATTTTTCAACTAAACAGATGATTTAGAAAGCATTAGTATCTTATTTTACTGGTAATGATAAAAATTTGAATACACTAAAATTTGTAATTATTTTAAAATTAAAAATTATACAAATATATAAAAATATTTATTAACTTATAGCTAAATAGCTAAATACTTCCATTTATTCAAAATTAAATGAAAGCCTTTCATTATTAAATTATCATTAAAGGGCAAAGTGAAAATTTAATACAAAAATAAAAAGCTAAAAAAAGAGTTTTCAAAAATTAAAATTGATAATTTTTAATCTTCTAAATTTTAATTAATCTGAATAGTAAAAAATTTAAAAAATAATGTTTAGATATATCTGATTAAAAAAAAAATACCTAAAAAATATTCTAAATTTAACCGTCCTGACTGAACAAAATAAAATCTAAAACAAATGCCTTAAATTAAAATGAGTTGCGCAATTTAAAAAGCGTATAAAATGAAAATAATGGCAACAAATTGGAATTTTTTGGGTATTTAATTAAACGCGGGTTTTGCATCTAGCTAGAGTTTCCGATTAATTAGAAAATAAAAAAACAAATTTTAACATATAAAATTAAGAAAAATATTTTTTACCAAGGCCATCAAAAAATCGACCAGCAAGCATTTTTTGACCAAGAAACATGTCGGATACCGCAGTACAACAAATGCCAAACACCGAGACTGTTCATGAGCAAAAACAAGAACAAGTGTCTCAACAAGAAAACCAACCTGAGACTAAACAAGAACAAACCGAGATCCCAAAGGCCCAAATTGTCAAGGAAGTGCTGCACAAGGGCGTCACAGGCACTGTCAAGTGGTTTAATGTCAAGAACGGATATGGCTTCATAAACCGCGATGACACCAAAGAAGATGTTTTTGTGCATCAAAGTGGAATTTTAAAAAACAACCCAAACAAATACAAGCGAAGTTTGGGCCAAGAAGAAAAAGTTGAATTTGACATTGTGAAAGGAGAGAAAGGAAATGAGGCAGCCAATGTCACTGGACCCAATGGAGCTCATGTTCAAGGATCAGAGTATGCTGCCAATAAACGTAAGCCAGGTTATAAGCGACGAAACAAACAACGCCGTCACAAAAAATCAGAACAAAATCAGCAACAAGTTGGTGATGAACAACCAGAAGATCGACAAGAGCAGCAACAAGCTCCAGGTTCCAACGAAGGCCCAGCTTTGCCCAGGAAAAGAAACAATTACAGACCAAGACCACGCAGTTACCAAGCAAACAATGAACATGATCAAAGAGGTGACCAAGTAAACAATCAGCAGTTGGAACAAGATCAAAATAGGCCACCAAGACAGCCAAGATACAGAAGAGGTCCGCCAAGAGGACCGAGAAATTTTCAGCCCAGACCAGACATGGAAATGGAGCCTCAAATGGACGAGCCTGAACAACGCGTCTTTTACAAATCCAGGACTTATAGACCGAGTGCACGAGGTGGATACAGAAACCCGTCTTATGACAACCCAATGAGACCATTTGGATCTGGTGGATACATAAATCCGTCGTTTGTTAATCCAATGATACCAAGAGGACCAATAAAAGAATATAGGCCTAGAGTTTCAGCTGAATTGAATTTTTCCTCAAGAAGAAATTTTTATCCGAATGAAATGGGTTTTTTTTCTCATCCAATCAATAGATCGTTTTATCGAAAACCTAATAATTTAGAATCGAGAAATTATCAATTAGATGAAAGCCAGGTTTAGTTTTAAAAATGCAACCTTTTAAAGTTAAATCTTTATTTTCTTAATAAATAATAAAATTTTTTAAATTTAATTGCTAATAAACTAATTCTAAACAAAGTTTTGTATTAATAAATTAATTTTTACAAAAAATTCGATTGTATTAAACTAATCTAGCTGACTATCATTTGCCCTTGATCTAACCAAACTTTCTTTAATTAAATGTATGTTTTTATACACTTTGGCAGAGTTATTTAAAAGTCATAAGTCTCAAGTCAAGTTTTAGTCCAGAGTTGACTTGAAACTTTCAAAAGTCAGTCAAAGACTTTAATTTTTTTTTAAAAATTCCAAGTCCGGACTTAATTTATTTTTTTTTTTAAAGTCAAAATTAAAATTTTACATCTGAATTTTTTCCGTTTTAAGTGGTAATTATGGAGGCCAAGCAAGTGTTAGACTTTATTTTAAAACAAATATTTTAAAGTCCGGTTTGGACTTTTGGAAAAAAAAATTTTTTAAAGTCCGAACTTTTTTTTGGGACTTTTAAACAACTTATACCTAAGTTTAATTTTGAAATTCTGAATAGATAAATGATGTAGTTTTTATGATGAAGAAGAGAAATTGAGAAAAAAAATGACAATCAAGAAAAAGCTCTTTAGAAACCTTGAGTATGCCCATTAGAGATCAATCGGGTAACCTTGTGTGAATATATTCTTTATGTTTTCTGGAATTTTATTAATTGCCAAGTCATCTTACAAATTCACATACAGTGACATACATATTAATTATTTTTTTTATGATCAAATATTTCATTACAAAATTTTTCCAAATTTTACCCAAAAAATGTGTAATTCACGTAAAAGCAAGTAAGAATCATTTTTTTACATTTTGAAAAGGTAAAAAAATGATGAGATAATTTTTTAAAATAGGATTTATTCAAAATGGATCAGCTTATTTTCGACAAACTAATTTAGACAAGTTAATTTTAGACGAATCGAACTCGACAAACTCGTCGAAAAATAAAATAAGTATAAATGAGACAAGTCTAAATTGGATGAAAAAAATAAGACAATAAAATTATTGAAGTTTTAATTATAATTAATCAATTAAATAAATTTTTTTTATACATTTTTAATTTTTCTTAAACTCCATTTAAAAGTTATTTTTCCATGTTTTAATTCAAAATTTTTTTAAAAATTTTAATTTTCACTAACTTATGTCGGGTTAATTCTATATCGAAATTATATTTGTCCAATATGATTTGCCGAAATTGAACTTGTCCACAGTAATTTGTCGAATTAATGAGAAACAAAATCATTCAAAATATTGAAAAAAAAAGAATTTTTTTTTTTAATTCCTATCTAGACTATTTAGATCTGATATATTGTCAACTTGAAGTTCATGATCATGATCAAATGATCAAAACTTAATTTATTAAAATCTTAATAAAAATGATGAAATAAGCTTTTTTTATTTTTTTTTAATTAAACATAAGATGTTATCCCATTCTTAGTAGAAATAAGAAAATTATCCCATTTTCTTATTTAAAACAATTATCCCGTTTTTAAAAATAGAAAAAACATCCCATTTGATTAAATAAAATACATAAAGCAACAACAAGCAGGAGTATTGATAGATTATGAACGAGTCAGACAAGCTCAAGTTGTTCAAGTGCAGTCAAAACAAAACAAAGAAAAAGATTTTCAATAGGAACTTATTAAAGTTGAACACAAAGACTCAAATGACTTAAAACATTTTTTATTCAGTTTGAGTCAATATATACAATATCCTTATGAGTATTGGTTTGAAAGACAAGATATCACCTCATTTGCTGAATTTGAAGGAGAAAAAGATTTTGAATTGCCAGAACTAAACATATCTTTACCAGATCAAAATGTAGCTTTACCGGAGCAAAATATTCCATGCGAATTAACTTTTGCAAATTTAGAAACAGTTAGAAACTTAGCAACTTATTCAGCAGAATTAGATTTCAGTGATAATAATGATTATTTTAATATAATTGAGTCGCTTATAAATAGTGAGAATTTAGAAAGAATGAGAAAAGCCAAACGAGATGAGCAAGAACGTAATGAAAGAGCAATTGCTGAGAGAATAGAAGCTTTAACAGATTCGGATATCAAGAATGAAGCAAAGAGGTTGTGGGCGAAAAATGGCACTAACAAACAACGGGTATCAAAAATGGGCCGAGAATTAGCAAAAGCAAGTTTGATCAGTAAAATAAGAACTGAGGAAAATCAAAAAAAAGACTTGGATTTTTTGGAAAGATATTCAAGTAATGCTAACTATTAGGAATAGTTAATTTTTTTGGTAAATTTAAATTTTTATTATATTACTATTTTTTTTATATATTAAATAAATAATAATTTCTTTAATAATTTCTCATTTTATTTTTCTTAAAAAAATGGAAATATTCTTATTTTTTTTTGGTATAAAAAAATAACAGGATAATTTTCCTTTTTTCTTTTTGGGATTAAAAAAAAATGGAACATTTTTCTTATTTGCAAAAACGGGATAGTTTTCTTAAATAAGAAAACGGGATGAATTTCTTTACTATAAAAACGGGATAATTGTCTTAAATAAGAAAATGGGAAAATTTTCAACGGGATAATTTTTTGTGGATGAAAAAAAAACGGGATGATTTTACTATTTACCATTAAATTTTCTATATCAAATCAATTTTAAAATTTTTATGTTTTTTTAAGAAAAAAAATAAAGCCTCAAAAACAGATTCAACTTTTTGAATCTGAAGTGAATTTAAATTATTTAAAGAAGTTGAAAAATTAGGCTATTATTCAAAAAAATTTAATTAGTCAATAAAAAAATATTTTAATTTAAAAGTAAAAAATTTGAATAAATTAATTTTTATTAATTTCAATTCTTTCGTATAATATATCCCATGAAATTAAATGCTTTGATATCCTTGGTAAGTGCCATGAATTAATTTGTGTCTCTTGTCAAAAAAATTGTACTTTAAAGCATTTACATCGTTTAAATCGCTGAACAACACTTGATATTCGAGTAATTAAGGTTAACAAATATTAGATACAGATAAAATGGTATCGAAACGAGTATAGATTTAATTATAGACATAAAGAACTTTTCGCTGTCTAAATAGTTCAAATTGACGTTGTATCCATAATAATAGCCAAATAGGTTCACATTAAATAAGAGGCTAACTGACAAAATGAATTTAAGATTAATTATTTTTTTTTGTCGGTTGTATGTTTTGTGTATTATAATTGATAATGATATCAGCAACGATATATTATAGGTACCCAGAATGGTATCCGGAAATCCAAGTTCTTCAATCCAATAAATTGAATGTATAAAATATGGAACTAAATAAAAAACTGAGAAGACATTTGGTTCAAGAATGGAAGTGATAAAGATAAGAATAGCAAATATGTGATGCAAAAATCGTTCTAGTTGATCGTAAAAAACTTTGGAAAATAGGAGTTCAGCTAAATAAATTACAGATTTGAGACCAAAGTATGAATATAATTGAAAAATAAAGTATGAGTTGATGCGAACATTTCTAGGTAAATAGATTGAATTTTTTAAACAATAAAATATACTCAAACTAATTTGTATTATCCATATTTTATTGAAAAATAATAAAATTTGATTGTAGGTTTGAAATTTTTTGCCAAAAACTTCAATTGGTAACAACTCATCAAATAGCATCATTTTTTTAAATAATCAAAGAATGCATATTTTTAAATTAGTCATTTAAATCAGACAATACAACAGGTTTTATTGTTTTAAATGACTGTTACTAGCTCTTGTTTAAAATTTAGCATTTTAATTAAAAAAAGTTTTTAATTCAGAAAAATTTTAATTTTCAAAGATTTTTCATTTTTAAAAACAAAGTGCATTGTTATTAATTTTCAAAAATTTATTATATTTTTTATAGAATTTTTGTTTCTTGAAATAATTTTAATATTTTATCTTATAAAATTTATGTCATAAATTTTATAAATTTAATTAAAAGTTAGACTTAATAAATAATTTAGAATGTTTTCATGCTATTTTAAATGAGAAAAGCAAAATAAACAAAATTTTATTAATTTTTATTTATTTAATACTTGAAAAAAATGGATTAGTCAGCTTCTTTCAAAACCATATGTGAAAAAATTATTATTATTATTATTATTTATTTTGATGAACGCTTTAAAATGATATAATTTATTTATTTTATTTATTTAAAAAATAGTTTGGGAATATTCCCAGGCAGGTCGGAATGGCCTTTTTAGCCTTCCTTTCAGCTCCGTGAAGGTTTAAATAAATAGTAGAAAAAAAAAAAATTTTGAATTGTTTGAATAAAAATGGTAAGAATAAAAAAAAATTACATTTAGCTAATTTAATTTGATTAAATACGTATAAAAAAAAAGAAGAATAAAAATTAAAATGATATAAAATAAGCTTGAAAAATATTAGAAACTATATATCAAATTTTTAACATTTTTGTTAAGAAAATAGCTAGTTTTATTAAAGCCCAAACAAAAGATCGATCTAATTAGCTACCCATTAGCACTAAGAGTACCTTGGAAAATTACTTATGAGAAGTACTTTTAATTATATTCTAATCTATCTGAACTTATTAAATTTTTTAACTTTTTTAATTTCATTAAGTTTATTTTATTACATTCTTTTTTAATAATCTGAACTCGATAACGTGGATACAGTCTAAAAAACAAATAAACAAATAATTTCAGAACTTTTTTTGAGAAATCTTTCAAAAGATACCAGGAAATTAAGAAAAATTTTTTGATTTAGAAATTTAGTTGTATTCAAAAAAGCTTGAATGAAACTGAAGTAAATGGCATCTGTAAGAATTTTTTAAAATTATTTCTTTAATTTTTAAAGCCTCATTATAATAATAATAATAATAATAATAATTATAAGCTACCGTGGGTTAACCCTTAAAACGAAATTCTACACAGGAATCGCTATAGTAGCTATCCGAGAGTGACTCTTTCGCTATTGACTATCTCGAAGAATTGATTTTGCCAACCATTTTCTTAAATAAGTTCTTTGAACCGGCTTTGACTTCTTCAGGAGGCAACTAGTTCTAGTTGTCTATTACTCTGTTAAATAGAATTGCTCTCGCAGATTGATTCTTATCAATTGTTGGCCATTCTGTGTTGGTATCCACGTATACTCCTCGATGGACCAGAACTGCTCATCGAATCTCAAAGTTTGTTTGGACTGAGCCAATTTACTTTAGTTAAGCCATTAGTTATCTTGAAATATTCGACAAGATTCTCTTGCTCTTCTCTATTGCTCAGGGTACTGAGTCCCAACTTTTCTAATCTCGCCTTATACAGTGGTGATTTGAAAACAGTATTTTACGAAAAATTACGTAAAATATCGTGAATTCACCAAATTTTACCACATTTTACGTAAATTAACGTAAAATTCGAAAAGTGAAAAAGATGTATTTTACGAAAAATTACGTCAATTTTCAGGTTTTTGAGATAATTTTGGTAAAATTCAAAACGGCCAATTCAAAATTCAAAATTTTTGGAAAAATGTCTGTTTTTTCCAAAAATCGAAGATTTAAGAAAGTTTTTTTTTATAACGATTTTAAAAATAACTTTTTTTTAAACCAGTTTATGAAAAAAAAAACTTTCTTAAATTTTCGATTTTTGGAAAAAACAGATATTTTTTCAAAAATTTTGAATTTTGAATTGGTCGTTTTGAATTTTACCAAATTTTACCAAAATTATCTCAAAATCCTGAAAATTTACGTAATTTTACGTAAAATACCTCTTTTTCACTTTTCGGATTTTACGTTAATTTACGTAAAATGTGGTAAAATTTGGGGGATTCACGATATTTTACGTAATTTTTCGTAAAACACTGTTATCAAATCACCACTGAATATGTTAATAACTATTTCTTGCAAACACCTGCCTCACAAGCTAACTCAAGTGATTTATTTTAGTAAATTACTTAAATGTAAATAAAAATTTATAAATTTACTGTTCTATACGTAAATTTAGAAAATTACTGGAAAATAATTTAAAACATAATTTTTGTTTCATTATTTTAGAAATTTACTGATCAACCAGAAAATTTACAAAATTCCGTGTTTTACAATTTTACTATTACATATAGATTTTCTTTAAAAAAAAGAAGGTAAAAAATTAAAGCTAACAGAAAATATAAAAATAAAGTAGATAAATTAAAACAATATATAAAATATCAACTTTTTTTTATGTATATTTTTTTTAAGACTTGATAATATTTTGAAAAATTTTAAATGAAATTTTCTAATTTTTACCACCATTTCATAATTTTGCTATCTAAAAATTACATTTTTTTAAAAAAATAATAAAATTATTTGATCTTTAGTTCAAAAATTCCAATACAAAATTTCGATTCTTAAAAAAAATGGATTTTGTACTATTGATATTTTTTCATCTATTTAGAATAAAATTAAATGAATATTAAAAAAATAATAATTCAATTGATAGATAAAAATTTAAAAATATGATAGAATAAAAAAATAATTAGATAAAATATTAAAGTTGGGCGGAGTAAGTAAAATTTGCGAAATAGATAAATATATGCTTCCCAAACAAACAAAGTCAAACAAAGTCTAAAAGATTTTCACCTTATTTGACATTTGATCACCAAATTCTATTTTGGTCCAACTTTACGTGAACAAATAAATTAGGTGAACTTATAGTCCACAAAACCCGAGAACAAGAATTGTTCGCATAATAGGTGAACAATGGTTCACTAGATCGAGTTTTTACAAGATTGAATATTAATTTAAATCTAAATGAAATATATTTTTTTTTTTTCATTTCATTTATTTTTTATCTTGTTTAACTTTTTTTTAATATATTTTTATTCTGAAAGAGCATTAGCTTGTTATAGATAAACAAATAAATAAATTAATTATTTAAAAGTTAAAAAAAGAATTTTTATTATTTTTTTCAAATTTCAAAATAAAAATTAAACTCATCCTATTTCACTAGAGAGTTTAATTTCAAATATGAAAATGCTAGCAATATTAACTAAAATTATTTTTTTATTTGAAACCGAAAAAAATATTTGAAACATCGCACTTTTTCAATGTTATTTCAACATTGGATACATTTTGTAATTCAAACACAAAAAATTAAACCATATTTTAATTGAAATTTAATTTTTTAAATTTAAATTTTCTTTGTTAATTAAAATTATTTTTTTTTGTTGAATTTAATGAATAATATTTTGTTTCATGTTATTTCAGCATTAAAGTTTAAAAAGCTCAATTTTTTTCAATTTAAATTAATGTAAAATAATCCTATTTTTCTAATTTTTGGAAGGTTTAAATGAAAATTCACAATGAAATTCTGAGAATAAATTCAAGTACAAAGAAAACAGTAATTAATTTTAATCATGATAAAAAAAAGATACAAAAACACATTATAAAAACTAAAATAAATGAATAAAAAAAAAACTGAAATTTTGATATTTTATTTTCAAAAAAAAATAAAGGATATTTTGAATAGTAAAATCCTAAATTTTTTGCTGATTACAAATATGGTCTTATAAGCAAAAGAAAATGGCTAAATTGAAAGAATAAAGAAGTTATTATTGAGAGCTTGATTTATGATTTTTATATTTTTTCCTCTTATTTAATTCTCAATCTGACATCAAACCTAAAAAATAAATTTAACTGAATGCAAAACAAAGTCTCATTTTTTTTTTAAAATAACAAACAAAACTAAAACACAACTTTAAAAGGGTCTAATACAAAAGTGTTCTTGCTAAATAAAAACTTCATGCTTGACTTTGAACTTGTTCATTATCTTTAGACACGTATCCATACGATGGCTGATTGGGTCTACCATTGCCACCTCTAAAGTATCCACCTCTAGGCCGGTAGCCTCCACGAGGACCTCCACGCGGACCTCCACGCGGCATCCCTCGCTGCATTCCGTCGGGGCCGCCTCTCGGTCTATAATCATTAGAATCCCTTGGTCTGAATCCACCCATTGGTCCTCTAGGTCTCATTGGATTGTCATGTGACGGATTGTCATAGCCAGGGTTCTCATAAGACGGGTTTCTGTATCCACCTCGTCCACTTGGTCTATAAGTCCTGGATTTGTAAAAGACGCGTTGTTCAGGCTCGTCCATTTGAGGCTCCATTTCCATGTCTGGTCTGGGCTGAAAATTTCTCGGTCCTCTTGGCGGACCTCTTCTGTATTTTGGCTGTCTTGGTGGCCTATTTTGATCTTGTTCCAACTGCTGATTGTTTGCTTGGTCACCTCTTTGATCATGTTCATTGTTTGCTTGGTAACTGCGTGGTCTTGGTCTGTAATTGTTTCTTTTCCTGGGCAAAGCTGGGCCTTCGTTGGAACCTGGAGCTTGTTGCTGCTCTTGTCGATCTTCTGGTTGTTCATCACCAACTTGTTGCTGATTTTGTTCTGATTTTTTGTAACGGCGTTGCTTGTTTCGTCGCTTATAACCTGGCTTACGTTTATTGGCAGCATACTCTGATCCTTGAACATGAGCTCCATTGGGTCCAGTGACATTGGCTGCCTCATTTCCTTTCTCTCCTTTCACAATGTCGAATTCGACTTGTTCATCTTGGCCCAAACTTCGCTTGTACTTGTTTGGATTGTTTTTGACAATGGCACTTTGATGCACAAACACGTCTTCTTTGGTGTCATCGCGGTTTATGAAGCCATATCCGTTCTTGACATTAAACCACTTGACAGTGCCTGTGACACCATTGTGCAACACTTCCTTGACAATTTGGGCCTTTGGGATCTCGGTTTGTTCTTGTTTAGTCTCAGGTTGGTTTTCTTGTTGAGACACTTGTTCTTGTTTTTGCTCATGAACAGTCTCGGTGTTTGGCATTTGTTGTACTGCGGTATCCGACATGTTTCTTGGTCAAAAAATGCTTGCTGGTCGATTTTTTGATGATCTTGTTTG
The DNA here is from genome assembly GCA_025491095.1 of Brachionus asplanchnoidis. Lineage (NCBI taxonomy): Eukaryota > Metazoa > Rotifera > Eurotatoria > Ploima > Brachionidae > Brachionus > Brachionus asplanchnoidis. The sequence goes on from JAILYF010000006.1 coordinate 4,907,772, forward strand.
TTGGTAGGTTATAAACGTAAGCTGTTCTATAGCTCTCTCTCTAAAATTGATAGAAAAAAAAGAATTAAGCTTAGTGTTGGAACAAAGGGAAATTTTTGCGCATTTTTTTTTTCTATTCAAAATTTGATGCTTTCCGACGCAATTGAGATAGCATTGAGCGCGCGTGCAAATCTTTTTAATATAAGCCAATTATTTTTATTTTTTTTGTTTTTTTTTTTTCTAGAATATGGTACGTGGTATAGTTTAGTAGTGAGAATTAAATTATAATAAAATTGAGGAGTCGGTTTCAAGTTTTTGTTCATAAATGCATAAACCGTCATTGCGCTCAATATGAATCATGGTAATCATGTATATTTTGTTAACCTCTCTGTTCAGCGCAATTTTTTATGCTAATTCTGGCTCATTTGGCTTTTTTTTATTGATTTCTCAATCAAAAAAAATACAAACGGCTTGTTGTGCCAATTTGTTTATGTCTAACCGAGTTAAAGCTTGCAGACGTGTTTGTTTGCAGTACTTATTCTCGATGCTTTATTTACTCTTTAGTTGAAGTTGAACAAAAAATAAATTGTTTTTGTTTATTTTTGCTTTATAGTATTTTAATACTAATCGCCTAGACAGGCGAGGTTTTTTTTCCTTGAAATTAATAACAAAAAATTATAGCTGTTACGCTTGGCTTAGAGAGTGAGAAAAAAGGCGGTGGTGAATTGTGGAGAAAAATTATTTAAAGCAAAGCAAAGATTTTTATTTAAATTTAAAAATATAATGATAATTTTAAACAATTTGAAAATTTTTTCCATAAAAATTAAAATAAAATTCTTTTGATTTAAAAATGAAGTTAAAAAAATTCGATTTATCCTTCTATATTATCTTGAAGTTGACCGTCAATTAAAAATATAATTTCAATTCAAAATGTTTACTCTAAGATGTTAAAAACAATTTTTGATTTAATTTAAATAATTGTAATCCATTGATAATCGATTTTTATATTTAAATGTACAGTGGTGTTCCGGATTTAGTAATTTACGATAATTTACGTAAAAAATAGTAAATTTACCAAAATTTACGTAAAATGTTGTAAAGAGGAATACAGGATTTGCATTGAAAATTTGCCCCTGTTTTATTTTTGATTAGATCACTCAAATTTTTTTATTTTTATCAATAAAGACACCTTGTTTAAACTGTATTCAGAATATTTTAAATATTTTTTAAATTTTTGTTCCAAAGTTTACCAATTTGGAAAATAAAATATTTTTCATTGACAAATCTAATTTAACAATAAATTATTTTTTAATATCAATGTTGAATGAAACTAAGGAAAATTTTTTTACATTACTATAGTTTTCATTTCATTAATTTTGCAGGATTATTTTTAAGTTGTTGTTGTTTATTATTGTTGTTTAAATGATATATTTTTAATTTTTATTGGTTTCTGTATCGAGCCAAAGCTTCTTAGAATAAAATACAAAATTAAAAATAAAGTTAAATAAGATAACTAAAATAAAATAAATAGAAAGTTTTTCGTGGAAATAAGCTTTAAAAAAAATAAAGGAATTATAATAATTTAAAACTTGTTTGTTTGTCTTTTTAATTGATGAAGATTTTATTTCTAATACACGTGCTTATAAGTAATTTTTAACTTTTCAAAGTGAACAATCTAAGCAGATTGAACACTGAATAATTTTATAAAATGTTTTTGTTTGATTATTTACATTTCTTGTATACCCAGTCAAACAATATAAATAGTTATAAAGTTTCTTAAAAGATACTTTATAAAAAATTCTATAATTTGACCTATTTTGAAGAGAAAATAGAGATATTTATATAGATAAAAGAATTCTTTACAGATATCCCAGTCAAATTTTTTTAAAGGCATTTTGTAGAATCTTTAAAAATTCTTTAAAAATCTTTTTAATAATAATCTCTTTAAAAAAAAAGATAATCTAGAGTTAAAAACTTCATACCCAAAGCCAGATTTTCCAAAAAAATTGGTAAATAAAAATGAAATTTTGCTAGTTTTTTAAAGAAACTTATGGACAAAAATGTTTATTCGTAAAATTTTGCTTTTTTCAAAAATTATCCTTAAAATTGATGATAAAATTTTGTAGAAGTAAGTGCTTTGTCTATTAATTTTTATTTTTCTTTATCAAAGTCACTGGTTTAGATCTCTTTAGTCAAGTCAAGTCAAGTCAATGCCTTAAAAATTTTATTTTTTTTAACAAAATTCTGAAGAAATTAGATTAAATTTTTATTTTTATTTGATGGATCAGGCTTTATATCATAAAATTTATATTCTCTATGGTTGTCTAATGCATATAGATTTGCCATATTTCATTTCTTTTTTTGCAATTTTAGCATTATGGTCTTCACATTCATTGAATGGAAAAAAAATCTCAAGACCATGTTAAGCAATGATAAATGACTATATTTTAACAGTAGTTGAGAACTAATTTTTACAGTAGGTAGAAATTTTTGTGATCTTCAATTAAATATAATTTTCCTAGAACAATTACTTTACGAAAATTAAAATTCAGAATTATTTATTTGATGAATTTGTCAAAAAAAAATAAAAATTTTATGTTGACTTGACGTAAAAAAAAAACTTTAAGTCAAGTCATAATTTTGACTTAAAATTTTGTGACTTAGACTTAAAACTCTGACTTAAAAAAAAGTCTGGATTAAAGCCATGCAGAAAAATCAACTTTTTTTACTCCATTTGCCTAATTGAATCTATGTGAGTATATTTTGTCAGGATCCGAATAATTTTTTCTTTTATTAGCTATTTAAACAAATTAAAAGGAAAATCCTAGGTGTGAAGCTTTCTTTTTGGGGAATTGGTGTATTAGATGAGAAGAGATGATCTAAACATAGCAAATAAACTAAAAAAAATTATTTATTCATTAATTTATTTTAACAAAATTGAGCTTCATCAACTTTAATAATGTAACAATTATGTTTTACTAAATTCAACAAATAAAAAATTAAATATATTTTATCACTTAACTAAATTTTAAAGGATCTTGTGATTTTTACATGATTTTGAGCCTCAAAAAAATTGAATTTTCAAGGACTAAAATAGTAAAGATGAAAATCATGATCACCAAAGCTGCTTTAAAGCTATATATTCAGATAAATATGATATTATTCTTTTTATTTATAACTAAAAGAAAAATAATTAGCAATTTGAATAAAGACTTATTTAATTTTTTTGCTAATTAATTTCTGGTGATATAAAAAACCATTTAGCCAATATCATCTGCTTACAATTCTTAAGAATTGGTTAGTCTTGATCAAAAAAATTAAATAAGTCTTTATTCAAATTGCTAATTATTTACTGGGTATACAGGAAATGTAAATAATCAAATAAAAACATTTTATAAAATTATTCAGTGTTCAATTTGCTTAGTTAGTTTTTTTGAAAAGGTAAAAATTACTTATAGCACGTCTTAAGTAAATCAAAATACATAAACAGAAAACAGAAAACTATAGAGAAACCAATAAAAATTAAAAATATATCATTTAAACAAAAAAATAAACAACAACAACTTAAAAATAATCCTGCAAAATTTTAAGAAAAGTTAATATTTTTATTATTAATTTTACAGTAATTGTCAAAGCATAATTTTATCGTTTTTTTTTCCTGAATTTGAAAAAGTCAAGATTTTTTTTTTTAAACTTTAAAGATAATCAACTATTTTCTTAAAAAAAGCTTTATTTTTTTTTAATATGAATAAAAATTCATTCACTTAATGTATTGATTTCACAGGATACTTCTAGACAAACAGAAACTTAATGATATTGTGACAATTATTTTAAAAATATTTATTTGAAAAAAAAATTTGAATAATTGAAAAAAATATTTTTTTTTAAATTCATTTCAGAAACTTAACAATGCAAAAATGAACTCTTTAAATTGAGTCATTCAAAAAAAAAAACACAATTAAAATTAAATTAAAAAAAAAAGATCTTTTTCAACAGTTATTTCTTTACTTTATTCAAAAAATATGAAAGTTTAGAATTTTTGTTTTAAGACAATACAAAATAAATATTCTATTTTTGATGCAACATGTTAAATTTTTAAGGCATGTTGAAGTTTATGATCAAAACTTTATATCAAATTGCTCATTTTATATTTAATTATTAATTTCCTGAAGATTTAGGCAGAATTTTATAAAATTCTTAATGTAACATTGATTAACATAGTTTGTTACATTAAAATTTCAAAAAAAAAAAAATTTTAAATTAATAGTATGTTCAAAATTAACTAAAATGATCGATTATTTTTGATTTTTTAGTAAAGTTAATAATGCAAATAAATAATTTTTTTTTTAAACATTAAATATTATTTGGTTTTTTAATCTTATTATCTTTGCGAAGTTAAATCTTTTGTCTTTCGGATTTTGTACTCTTTAATTCTAAAAATCGATTATTAATCCATTTATTTACTGATGAACTTAAAATAAATTTTTGAGACTGTAGCATAATATGTTACATCATTACCAATAAAAAAAAAATCATTTCGTTAATTTAAGAAATTATTATGCTTACTTTTTAATTGAGCATTTGATCATTTGATCATAAACTTCAACATGCCAATTTTTAATAAGTATTTTTTTTAAAAACAATTTTTCGATCCAACACAGTTTCGAGTTGATCTTCTACAACATAATGATTAATTAAATCTTCACAATTTAACTAATTTTTTCTTAAAAATATATATTATTGAATCGAAAAAGTATAGCACAAAAAATACGAATAGAAAAAGTGTAGCAAGCAATAAAAATGAATCGAAAAAGTAAAGCAAAAAATAAAAATGAATCGAAAATATAAAAATCAAAAAATAAAAATTAATCGAAAAAGTGTTGCAAACAATAAATATGAATCGTATAAGTCAAGCACAAAAACAAAAATATATCAATGAATAATCTTTCCTGATAGAATATTTTGTTCATAAAAATTCTGCAAAACATTTAAGAAAAGTTAATATTTTTCTTATTAAAATTACACTAATTTTTTAAGCATTTTATTCTAGAATTCGAATCTTATAGAACAGTTTCAAAATCTTTTTTGAGTAACTTAATATTGTGTCACCTGAAAATTTTTTGAAATTCTAGTATTAAAAAATTTAGGTCTTTTAATAAAAATAGTCGGTCATTAGTTGAGTCTAACTTTTTCTGATTTTTTTTCCTCAATTTTGACAAATCTTGATTTAGAAAATATTTATGTAAAAATTGACAAACTAAAAAAAACAAAAATTAGAACATATCCTTATATGACCATTTTTATTACCTATATCAAGAGATGTTTGATTTTTATTTAACTAATTTTTCCTTAGAAATAAAAATTATTGAATCGAAAAAGTATAGCACAAAAAAAGAATGAATAGTAAAAGTGTAGAAAACAATAAAAATGAATCGAAAAATTAAAGCAAAAAATAAAAATGAATCAAAAAAGTGTAGCACAAAAAAAATGAATAGTAAAAGTGTATCTTGAGATATTATATAATTTTAGCTAATTAAAAATTGAATTAAATTATTCATTTTTTTTGTTTTGCTGTGTCGAGCTAAAGCTTTTTCAGATAAAAAACAAATCAAAACTGAGAAGAAAATATTGAAATAAAATAAAAAGATAAATACTTAATACTTGATCCATGAAAACTTAGACATCTTTTTTAATGATATGAAAACTATAGTAATGTAAAAAAATTTTCCTTAGTTTCATTCAACATTGATATTAAAAAATAATTTATTGTTAAATTAGATTTGTCAATGAAAAATATTTTATTTTCCAAATTGGTAAACTTTGGAACAAAAATTTAAAAAATATTTAAAATATTCTGAATACAGTTTAAACAAGGTGTCTTTATTGATAAAAATAAAAAAATTTGAGTGATCTAATCAAAAATAAAACAGGGGCAAATTTTCAATGCAAATCCTGTATTCCTCTTTACGTAAATTTATAAAAAGGAAAAAAACGTAAATTTATCAGATTTTAGGTAAAATTTGGTAAATTTCTAACATTTTACGTAAATTTATGTAAAAAAAAAATGTTCAAAAAATTTAAATGAAATTGAACGCCAAAAATACAATTTCATTTCAATGTCATTTCATTTGAAGTCCCAAATTATTTAAATTTTTTGGATATTTTTTTTCTACATAAATTTATTTAACTTTAAGAAAAAGTTATTTAACTTTGAAAAAAGGCGTTTTTTGATGCATAGCAACATTAAAAAACCTTTTTTCTCCCTAAAATACTCCGATTTGTATATTTTTTTTCATTTTCTGATTTTAAATGCTTTAAATTTTATTATTCTTGATTTAAAAATAAAAAATATTCTTAATTTACCTGTTTTTTTTTACTTTTATACCTTTTTTTTCACAAAAAAGAGAGTCGAGCTTCGTTGGCAGGTGAATATATCTAATATTGTGTATCAGTAGATAGATCTACTCAATACGCACAAACTAATGAAGAACTTTTTTTTATATGATCCCTACTTGTCAAAATATTTGCCTTTTACTAGCAGCTGTTTTTGAGAAAAATTCAAATTTTTAATTTTTTAGTCTTATATAACTAAATTTGGAATTTTTTTTCTTTAATTCGGCTAAGTTCAATTCTCTTATCCGGACAATCTGGTTTAGAAGCTCACAACAAAATGATACCTCCGAGTGTTAAAGGTGCTGTTATGATCAAAGATGCATGGAATAATGTGACTTTTGAAATAATCAATTGTTTCAATCAAGTTGACATAGTAAATCTAAAACGGTTTATAACAAATTCTGTAAGACTTTAAAAAAAGCAATCAAGAGAGCGAAGCGCGATTTTGAGTTTAATTTAGCAACAAGCAGCAAAAACAATCCTAAAATCTTGTACTCATACTTAAATAGCCAAACTATTTTCAAAGATGAAATCAAATCTCTAGTCGATTCTAACAAACAAATCAGAACCGATAAAGAATAAATTGTCAATATTTTGAACGAGCAATTTTACAGCGTATACAAGCCTAGAAACACGAATAGTCAGTGAAGCATAATGCAGTCTGTAACTCATTATAACTACCAGGTGAGTGAAAGCTTATTTGATTCTTCTTGTATTTATAATGAACAAAAATAACTTGACAAAAACAAATATGTTGGTATTGATGGAATTAGTCCAGTTTTATTGAACGATTGTGCGTTAAGCTTTTCAACGCCTGTCTCAATTATCTTCAAAACATCCTTCGAAACATCAGCTGTTCCATTCGCTTGTAGCCAAGCGAACATAACACCAATATTCAAAAAAGGCAGCAAAATCGAACCCTCAAATTAAAGGCCAATTTCAATCACATCAATCTTGTGCAAAACAATGGAAAAATTGAAAAAAAACGTCATGGTTAAGTTCATTGAAAAACACAATTTAATTTCGAAAAGCTAACACGGGTTCGTGAAATCCAAGTCTTGTGCCACAAATCTTTTGGATTCAATGGATTATATAACAGAGTGCTTGAATAGAGAATTTACGGTTGATATCTTATTATATCTTATTTCCACATCCTGAGTTAATTGTCAAATTCGAAGCCTTTGGATTTGAAGACAAAATTTTAGGTTGGCTTAAAGCCTTTCTTTCCAAAAGAAAACAGAGAGTAGTTCTTGAGGGTCTTTCTTCCGACTTGAAACCAGTTATGAGTGGTGTACCGCAAGGGTCTGTTTTAGGGCCATTATTGTTTATAATCTTCATCAATGACTTGCCAAACGGGTTATCCATTCTCTGTAAACTCTTTGCTGACGATAGCAAATTGTTCAGTATAATAAAAAATCCAAAAGACCGTGAAGAATTCCAATCCAACATTAACATATTACTAGAGTGGACAGTTAAATGGAACATAGACCTCAACCTTGGAAAATGTAAAATCATGCACATCGGCAACAAAAAAATTCACCAAGACCACATGTTCACATTCGAAATCGACGACATGGCGTATGTATTAGAAAACACAAAATCAGAACGGGATCTAGGAGTGATACTACAAGACGATCTGTAATGGAAAGAGCATAATTCTGCATCCATCCTCAAAGCAAATTTTGTACTCGGAAATCTCAAAAAATCCTTTGAAAATTGGGACACTAGAACATTCAAAATATTATTCACATCGTACGTGCGACCCATTCTAGAATACGGCTCGACAATTTGGAACCCTATTCGTAAAAAAGAAATTAAACAAATCGAAAATGTTCAAAAGAGGGCCACAAAACTGGTACCAACTATCAGAAACAAAAGCTACGAAGATCGCCTTAAAATACTCGGATTGACAATTCTAGAAGATCGTAGAAAAAGAGGTGATTTAATCCAATACTTTAAAATTAACAAAAATATTAATATAGTAGACTGGTTCCATCCTTTTAACCACAGCCCAAACTCAAACTGTTCAGGACCAGCTGACTCTACAAGAGGGCACAATAAACTCTACAGACAATTCGTAAAATATTGTCCTGCAAGACACAATTTTTTCACAAATAGAGTGGTACCAACTTGGAATGAATTACCGGAAAATGTCATATGAAATGTGAAACAGTCAACAGTTTTAAGAACAAATACGACAAATTTTCAAATGGTCAGAAACATCTGCCATAGCTAAGTACGTTGGTGCTTAGCTCCGCGGTTCACCCGTTGCAGATAAAACAATAATAATAATAATAATAATAAATATTGAAAAAAATATTAAAAATTATAATGAGCTGATTTCTAGTGAAGATAATGAAGTTAGTAGTAGCGTGGAAAGCCTTTATAAAATGATTAATTTGTCTAGATTTTCTTAAAAACCTCGTGAAGTAGACTCTAAATGAATTTCATTTGATGGTTTTATGATATTTTGAACTACTAGACCTTTTTCTAATTTCATCTTCCCTTTTAGATAAAATAGTTGACTTTAAAGTCCTTAAAGAACATGACATGACAAGTGATCATTTCCCTATACAAACATGTATCTCGGCAGCCCACTTTATTACTAACAAGTCATCTGCACGAAAATTGGACTATAAAAAAGCCAATTGGGGGTTATTCCGCGAAATTCTTAGTTTACCTAATTACCATCTTAGATTTCTAGCACAAGACATAGACGAGCTCAATGAACATATTACTCAAAAGATTCTAAATGCAGCCCACAAAAGTGTCCCTTTTCAATCACAAAAAATTTTCAAATCAAGTTTGCCAAAGAACATACCCTACTCTATCTTGTAATATATTGCTATCTTGTAATTTCTTCTTTTGTTCTTTAACTGTCCAATTTCTAAAATCCTTAAACTACCTCATGTACCTTTATTCATTTTAACTTTCTTTTTCTATCATTTTTTATTTATTTATTTCAAAACATATTTAAACAAAACTTTTAATTTTATTTTATTTGCCTTTTTTTTATCTGAAGGAGCTAAAGCTCGATACAGATATACAAATAAATAAATAAATTATGGACTATGAGAATGGTGTTCAGATTGTTGAAGTTTTGTCTGACGATGATACTTTTAAATTGGTGACTAATCAAACAGATCCGATAGGTGAAGTTCTTGTCGATGAATATGTAATTACAATCGAAGATAATATTGTTTCATATAAAAACTTAATTGAATCGTTAAATAGCGTAACAAGTTATGTTGAGCAAAATAAAAATTGTCTGAGTGAAGAAGACGCTAACAAATTAAATCAATTAACTCATAAGCTCAAGTTTAGTAAATTAGAAAAAAACAATTAACCGTAGACAATTTTATTTCGAAATAATTAAATACAATTTTTCCATTAATTAGAATTAGGCCTAGTTTTATTTTTGTACATGTTTATTCTTCAATCCGGAATTTTTAATTAAAATTCTTATCATCCGATAAAACGATATCTCGGATATTCGCTAATTCCGACAAAATTTAAGAAAAAAAGGTTGGCCGGATTAACGAGAGTTGACTGTAATACCTTATTAAAAATCAATTATAATTTCAATTTTTTTTCTTCTCATTTCAAGTTTTTGTTAATTTTTTTTCAAATAATTTTTTTTGGATTAAGAAAAAAAAAAGAAAAAAAAAAAGAAAAAAAAAAAGAAAAAAAAAAGGGAATGATGATTGATCACTCCGAGCTCAAAAGAAGAAGGCGAAGGATGTGAGCGTCCTCACTCCTATAAATAGAAGTGAAGACTTTTACCATAAAGATAAAATAAAAATTTAAACAGAATTCTATTTTATATTAATTCGGTCCTAGACTCTACTCCCAAAGCCCATACTTACAAATATTTTGCTCTTGGAATCATTCCTTCACTAATCTGGCTTGATAGAAAGAGTCATTGTCTCGTTGGAATTTGAAAGCCTCATCTTCTCCCAGCATATCTATTGATGGAAGTAGGTTTATTTCCCAAGACAAATATACGAATTAACCCAGTAAAATAAATCATCTAAAATTTATCGAGAATTTGCGTAAAAAAAATTTTTTTTCGTAAATTTTACGATTTTTTTGCAGATCTTTTTTTTCGAAAAATTATCCATTCAAAATCTTCGAAATATTACGCTTTTTGAGAACTCATTGTTTAGTAAAATTATATATTTAAAATCTTCGAAATATTTACGCTTTTTTTCAAAAAATTTTAAAAATAATTTGCGAAAAATTATTACAAATTAAATTTATTTAAATTTATTTTCGCTTTCAACGAAATAATTTTAAAGCAATTAGAGATTTTTTTATTTACTTAAACATTTCTTTTTGGTAAAATCTTCAATAATTTTACAAATGTAATCACATAATACAAAAGACGTTTTTCAATATGAAATAAAGCGTTTTTTTATTTAATCCTTCATATTTAGCATTTCAAGAAACACACATCTTAATTAGATTAAATTACTGCTTATATTCAGATTCTTAATTCTAAATAATTTTTCTTGCTAATTAATTTATATATAATTTTTTTAATAACAAGAAATTTACTGCTGAAAGCCGGAAGTTTAGAGTCGAAAATCAAAAGATTGCTCTCAGAAAATAAATTTAACTTGATTTGATATTTTATCAGCTGATAGATCACAAATAACCTTGCCCTTATTTTGGATGTTACTTATGAAAATCTCGACTGTGAGATTGAATCTCTCTATCTTAAGCCTCAAGTCCAACCAAGACTAAAACTTGAAATAGCTGAAGTTTTTGAATTCTATAATAATAATTTATCTTATCACTTTCAAAATTCTTGTCTCGATTACGCAGACCCCTCGAAACCTATTTTTAATGCACAAGAGCATGTTGATCTCTTTTATAAATCAATTTGTGACTCAATCTCTAAAGCCTCACATGAGGCGTTAGACTATCAAAATATTTACTTTTCCTCCAATTTAGCAAATAAGCCAAAAAAAAACAATTGGTTCAATAAGGAATTAAAATTGATAAAAGATAGGCTAACTGATATCAATCAGAAAATTAAAACGGATCCCTCCTGTGAACCTAAAAGAAGACAATTAAAGAAAGAATTTAGAAGAGCTCAACGACAACAAATTTATCTAAATGAATTAAAAGAGCAAGCAAAAATAGAAAGTCTTTTCTCTTTAAAAGATAGGAATAGATTTTGGAAAAGAATTGCACAGTCTAAAAATAAAAGAAATGTTAGAAAAGAAATAACCCTCCCACCGGATAAACTCTTTTCTCACTTCTTAAATTTATTCAAAGAGGATGAATCCTCTCTCTCAAGTGATCAGCTAAATATTAAAAAACATGTGAATGAAACATTTGTGAACTACACTCGTCCTGATACTCTGCCTTTTTTTGAGCTTTCTCAACTAAAGAAAATAATATCAGAATTTGATAACTCAAAAGTAACTGGTTTTGACAAAATCTCCTATAACCTTTTAAAAAATGTAAATTTTGTTGGCTTTTATGAAATTCTACTTGAATTCTTCAACCAACTTCTACTATTCAATAAGATCCCAAAAAATCTTAATACTTCTAAAATTAATCCTATTCTAAAAGACAATTTAAAAAACAACTATGATCTAAACAACATAAGACCTATTTCTATTTCAAACTGCTTTGCTCAAATCCTAGAAAAACTTATTCTAATTAACTCCCCTGATCTTTACAAAGTTAGTAATAACCAATTTGGTTTTAAGAAAAAAACCTCATGTAACCATGCCATTTTTGTATTAAAAGAAACAACTCTTAACTACATCAATAAAGGCTCTGGATGTAGGATAGCATCTTTAGATGCAGAAAAGGCCTTTGACAAAATATGGCGTGATGGCTTATTCTATAAACTATTAAAGAGACTGCATACTTCCTACTGGGTATTGCTTAGGATTTATTATAACTCAGCACTAGCTGTTTTATCTCTTCCAAATAATCTAACAACTAAACCCTTTAAAATTGAAACTGGTGTAAAACAAGGAGCTATTTTATCTTCTTTTCTTTTCAACATATATATTGATGATCTTATAATAGAATGTCTTAACAATGAGCTTGGAGCTCTTTATAAAAATCTTAATGTTTCTATCATTGTCTACGCAGATGATATAATCTTAATAAGCCCAGTTGACTCCCATCTACAAGTGCTTTTGGATATTTGTGGATCTTATGGGAATAAATGGAGAATAAAATTTAACCCTAATAAAACAAAAGTTGTTAACTTTGGCATTCAATTATTTAAGTCGGTATTTCACCTTAATGGATCTGAACTTGAAGAAGCAAATCAGTTAGAATACTTAGGATTCATTATAGATTCTAATCTTGACCTTAACACACAGGCAGTTATAAATTTTAAAAAAGTTCAGAGCAGCTTTTTTGGAATTTCGTATCTTCTGCCTAAAAATAGTCCTACCTCTTCACCTAAATTCAAATCATTTATATACAAAACATTTTGCTTATCTAAATTCACATATGGTCTTGAGGCTCTTACTCTTAATTCGACCACAAAGGATTCAATAAATAAATTGCAAAACAACTTAATTAGACAAATGTTTGGTTTAAAAGCCTACTGTCACATGTCACGAGTCTTAAAAGTACTAAAATTATTCAACTTTGATGAACTTTATCTATTTTCAAAACTAACTTTTATTGATACAATTAAATATAATTATCTATCATCACAATTTTTAAAATATATGCTAAGTGACCCCCCCTCTAATAAATCTTTTTCCTCCGACTTAGTACTTATTTCCAAGTACTTTAAAATTGAAACCTCAAAAATTTCAGTAAATATAAACCAACTTAAAGAAAATCTTAAGATTAATCTGATTTCTAATGATGGTATATCTGATTCAATTTGGTTATGTCTTTGCAATTTAAAATTAAAACATTACAGAACTCTCCTAAATGAGCTAATTCAAAATAAAAGAAATTCATGAATTTTGGTCCAAATTATCTTGCTTTCTAACTTTCATGCCTTTTTCTATTTTCGAACTAATGTTCCTTTTTTTATTTTTGTAATTTTATTTTTAGATAATAATTTGTCATTTTTAAAAAAAAACACATAAACACAAAAAAAAAAAAAAAAAAAAAAAAAAAAAAAAAAAAAAAAAATTTTATTTTTATTTTACTTTACTTCTCCTTAAAGGAGGTTAATTCAATTCAATAAATAAATAAATAAATAAATAAGCTCAAGTTTAGTAAATTAGAAAAAAACAATTAACCGTAGACAATTTTATTTCGAAATAATTAAATACAATTTTTCCATTAATTAGAATTAGGCCTAGTTTTATTTTTGTACATGTTTATTCTTCAATCCGGAATTTTTAATTAAAATTCTTATCATCCGATAAAACGATATCTCGGATATTCGCTAATTCCGACAAAATTTAAGAAAAAAAGGTTGGCCGGATTAACGAGAGTTGACTGTAATACCTTATTAAAAATCAATTATAATTTCAATTTTTTTTCTTCTCATTTCAAGTTTTTGTTAATTTTTTTTCAAATAATTTTTTTTGGATTAAGAAAAAAAAAAGAAAAAAAAAAAGAAAAAAAAAAAAGAAAAAAAAAAGGGAATGATGATTGATCACTCCGAGCTCAAAAGAAGAAGGCGAAGGATGTGAGCGTCCTCACTCCTATAAATAGAAGTGAAGACTTTTACCATAAAGATAAAATAAAAATTTAAACAGAATTCTATTTTATATTAATTCGGTCCTAGACTCTACTCCCAAAGCCCATACTTACAAATATTTTGCTCTTGGAATCATTCCTTCACTAATCTGGCTTGATAGAAAGAGTCATTGTCTCGTTGGAATTTGAAAGCCTCATCTTCTCCCAGCATATCTATTGATGGAAGTAGGTTTATTTCCCAAGACAAATATACGAATTAACCCAGTAAAATAAATCATCTAAAATTTATCGAGAATTTGCGTAAAAAAAATTTTTTTTCGTAAATTTTACGATTTTTTTGCAGATCTTTTTTTTCGAAAAATTATCCATTCAAAATCTTCGAAATATTACGCTTTTTGAGAACTCATTGTTTAGTAAAATTATATATTTAAAATCTTCGAAATATTTACGCTTTTTTTCAAAAAATTTTAAAAATAATTTGCGAAAAATTATTACAAATTAAATTTATTTAAATTTATTTTCGCTTTCAACGAAATAATTTTAAAGCAATTAGAGATTTTTTTATTTACTTAAACATTTCTTTTTGGTAAAATCTTCAATAATTTTACAAATGTAATCACATAATACAAAAGACGTTTTTCAATATGAAATAAAGCGTTTTTTTATTTAATCCTTCATATTTAGCATTTCAAGAAACACACATCTTAATTAGATTAAATTACTGCTTATATTCAGATTCTTAATTCTAAATAATTTTTCTTGCTAATTAATTTATATATAATTTTTTTAATAACAAGAAATTTACTGCTGAAAGCCGGAAGTTTAGAGTCGAAAATCAAAAGATTGCTCTCAGAAAATAAATTTAACTTGATTTGATATTTTATCAGCTGATAGATCACAAATAAGAACTTTTTTCTTTTTTTGTTGACCAATTAATTTGATTCAAAAGTTCAAAATTTGAGTTTTTACTTAAACTATGCTTCAAATCGAAATTTTACCCTGTTTTAAAATTTGCTTAGATGTTATTCATTTAATTCTAATTAAAAATATTTTCAACGTTTTAAAATACATTTTTTGGTCTTGTTGATTCAATTCAATGAATTTTTATTTTTCTTTATTTTAAAAATCTTAAAATTCTAGTCTGATTATAAAATATATTAAACTTAAATTAAACTGAATTTAGTTTTTAAAAAAATGAACTGAAATTAAAACTAAATAAGATGCATTAAAATTAATGATTAAGATTTTTTGTAAAATTTTCACTTTTTTTTATGTAAAATTTTTAACAAGTTATTCCTCCCTTTCGTTATACTTCCCTGGTTTATTGGTTAAATAATACATTCTTTATTTTGGTTTTCTGATGGCATCTTTCTTATCTAAATTCGGTTTTTTCTGTTGTCTCCCTCAATAATCATTCTGTCACTGAGCATTATTTGTCTCCATTTAGGTTAGCTCTATTATTTTACATCCAGGCAGAAACTTTTTTTAGTTTTTTTTTGAGATTTTGTTAACCGTGTTTTTCGAGCCTCATATTTACTAATTTTAATTTATAACAAGTTAAAAATTCTTATTTTATTTAATAATACTAATTAACACAAAAATTTCAGATTTAGCACAATTCTCTTTGTTAAAAATATTTTTAAAAAAATTTAAAAGGCTAATTGTTTTGCAGGCCAAACTAATTGATTGTCTTTTGTTCATTCTTGGTTATGGCTTTTGACTTTAAAAAAAAATTATTTGCCGAAATTATCAAATATTTAAATTTTGATTCGAATTTATAAATAATAGCTTCTTCATCTACATTATCACCACATTCGGTACATAGTTCTTATTCAGGATGATTTAATTCAGTATTTTGATTTCTTGAAAATACATTTTTTATTTTAATAACTATTCCTAGTTCTTGAGAATTAATAACCGAATCTAAAATTAAACACAAATAAAATTTGTTAGTAAAATTACGAAAACCATTTTTTGGTCTGTACTTTATTTAGTGATGCAGCCAGAAATTTAGATACCAAAAGAATAAATCGCCATTTTTAACTTTATTAATTCTGAATTTTATTTTTTTCTCTTTAATCTAAAGTACCTTGTCACAAATAAACAAACAAATAAAATAATTCAATTTTTTAATTTAGTATATTTTCTTGATGAAAATAATTTAAACAAAGATCAGAAGTTTGAAAGCCAAAAATTTATGTTATTAATCTATGTTAGGTTTTGCAATCAGATTTATGAAACTTTTCTAAATTTATTTCAAATTAAAATTTAATTTTAATTTTTGGCTTAGAGATTTAATACTTAATGTCTATAAAAGAAGATTTTTTTGGTGTAGTTCTTCGGAGCTTTGGAGTTATAATAAAGAGCTTTAAACACAAACCTTTGTTTTTACTATTTTCAATGAATTCTGATAGGCAAGTAAGCCTACTACAATAATAAGTACTTACAAGAAAAAAAATCAAATATGATAAACTAAACATCAACTGCCATTTGCACAGTCTGGAATAAATTTCAGAATATTGAATAAAATAAACTGGAAAATTTTGATCTCGAGTCATCTAGTGATTCAAAAAAATAACAACGCAAGTAAAACACTCATATATTTGTACTAGGAAATAAAACCGGAAGTTTATTTAAAAAATCAAACTAAAATAATAATTTAAGTAACTTCTAAACTTAACAAATTAGAAAAAAATAATGGACTAAAATGTTCTATAAATAAAAAGATTATTGATCATTTTCGTTTGGCATAAAACCGTGTTGTTCTGAACGACTGTTTCCTTGTCTATAATAACCTCCTCTTGAACGATATCCTCCTCTCGGAGCACCACGCGGTCTTCCTCTAAAACCACCTCTAGGTCTATAATCATTAGAATCTCTTGGTCTGAATCCACCCATTGGTCCTCTTTGTCTCATTGGATTGTCATATGACTGATTTCGGTATCCACCACGTCCACTTGGTCTCATTGGATTATCATAAGACTGGTTATCATAACTCGGGTTGTCATAGGCCGGGTTGTCATAAGACGGGTTTCTGTATCCACCTCGTCCACTTGGTCTATAAGTTCTAGATCTATAGTAGACTCTTTGTTCCGGATGATCCATTTGTGGCTCCATTTCCATGTCTGGTCTGGGCTGAAAATTTCTCGGTCCTCTTGGTTGACCTCTTCTGTATCTTGGCTGTCTTGGTGGCCTATTTTGATCTTGTTCCAACTGCTGATTGTTTGCTTGGTCACCTCTTTGATCATGTTCATTGTTTGCTTGGTAACTGCGTTGTCTTGGTCTGAAATTGTTTCTCTTTCTGGGCAAAGCTGGACCTTCGTTGGAACCTGGAGCTTGTTGTTGCTCTTGTCGATCTTCTGGTTGTTCATCACCAGCTTGTTGCTGATTTTGTTCTGATTTTTTGTAACGGCGTTGTTTGTTTCGTCGCTTATAACCTGGCTTACGTTTATTGGCAGCATACTCTGATCCTTGAACATGAGCTCCATTGGGTCCAGTGACATTGGCTGCCTCATTTCCTTTCTCTCCTTTCACAATGTCAAATTCAACTTTTTCTTCCTGGCCCAAACTTCGCTTGTATTTGTTTGGGTTGTTTTTTAAAATTCCACTTTGATGCACAAAAACATCTTCTTTGGTGTCATCGCGGTTTATGAAGCCATATCCGTTCTTGACATTAAACCACTTGACAGTGCCTGTGACACCATTGTGCAACACTTCCTTGACAATTTGGGCCTTTGGGATCTCGGTTTGTTCTTGTTTAGTCTCAGGTTGGTTTTCTTGTTGAGACACTTGTTCTTGTTTTTGCTCATGAACAGTCTCGGTGTTTGGCATTTGTTGTACTGCGGTATCCGACATGTTTCTTGGTCAAAAAATACTTGCTGGTCGATTTTTTGATGATCTTGTTTGCTGGTAAATTATAAACGTAAGTTCGTCTATTTAAATCTATCTATGAATTAAAAAAAAAGATTGATTTTGGTGGAACACTGTTTAAAAATTTTAATGGCTTATCAAGTAATTTTTGTTGAATTTTAAATAAAAAAATCAACTTTCTTCAATTAAAAGTAAAAATTACACTTTTTATTTTCACAAAGCCTATTTGAATTCGAAAAAGTCTGCAGTCCTTTTACTTTAATGTGTTTTCATATTTATTTAAGCTTTTAAAAATCATCTTAGATGTTATAGTTAGATTAAAAATACGCGCAATATTTTAATATTTCAATATGTTTCTACTTCGAACACCAAAATCATGCATGAATTTATTAAAATATCAAATTAAAATCAACTTATTTTTAGTTTTTTTTTTGTTGAGGACCGCAGCTCAAGCTTATTAACAATTAAATCAAAACTTGCTCATTTTTGAAATTTTTGTTGCTTATTTCCTAATTTTAGCTTGGTAATTATCTTTTTATTTTTTTTTAAATGAATTTTCATTTTTGAATTTAAATTAAGTTAAATTTGAAAAAAAATAATAATTTTTATTGTTCAAAAAATATGAATAGATGGGTTTTAGGCATTTTTTTACGCGAAATCTTAACCAAAAAAATTGAAAAATTTGTTTTGTCGAATTTAAAAGAAAGATTCTTAATTTCCTAGCCTTTACTAGAAAATTAACTTTAAATGAAAAAAATACTGTTAAATTTTTCATATTCAAAAAACTATTGAGATGAACTTAATATTTATAAATGAATGACAGATGCGAGAAATTTTATAATAATATTATTTGCGAGCTAACTTTTTAACAATTTTATCAAATATTTTTTATATTCAATTTTACTAACAACAGTAAGAAATTAGTGAAAATGCTTATTAAATTATACTAATCTTTGCAAATTTTTTAAAATCAAACTTAAGCTTGCTTGTCAAAACAAATTACAAAAAGATGCTAAATTTTTAGAAATTTTCAGCTTTTTATTTTGGTCAAAAAATGAATTCTAAAATTCTGATTTTGTTAAAAACTTATACCTCTTACTTCTTACCTTTTTGAGGTAAAAAATCGTAAAGAAAAGTAAAAAAAAAAACGTGAAAAAAAGTGAAAGTTTTTTATTTCTTTTACTTCAATTTATTACAAAATTAATTCTTTGAATTAAAAATTTTACATCATAAATACGTCATTAATGAATGACAAATTTTCAATAAATGTTGGCTGACCTGAATGAACAATTTTGGTTTAGATCTTGTGGAATAACACAAAAAATATTTCTAATCTAAAAAGAACAATTTTAAAAATTTAATTTTTTCTGACAAATTTTAACTATATTCATTTATGACCAAATTTGAAAATCTTCTGACTTATAAAATATATTAAATTATTTTAAAATACATTAAAATCGATAATAATGATTAATCAAAATTTGAAAATCATGGTTATTAGATTAGATTTAATTTAATTACAACAGTATATTTTATTATGTGGACAAATTTAAAAATCAGCGTGACAATGTTGGATAGAAGATTGGTTTTGAAAATTTTATTATCATCAATTGTTATTTGATTTGATAAAGAATTTTAAATTCAACCTGTTACAATCTCTCGAAATAATAAACAATTAGCTTATATCATTTGGATGAAGTCTATTTCTAATATTCTTTTATTTAAATTTTTGTCAAAATCCACTTCTACTAACTCTCCTGACACGAAATGACCCAAAACTTTTATTTTTTTTAGGAAATAATATACACTAATCAGGCTTTATAAAAAATATGATTGTCAAACAAATATTTTTTAGATATCGTCTATTCTTGGAATCGGTTACTTTTCAGTTACTGCTTCTAAGCTTTTAAATGATTAAGAATTTTTTTTATAAAGTTAAAAAAAGAATGTAATAAAAAATTCAAGTGTCGATAGTTTTATTTGAAATATTTATAACACTTGCTTTAAATACTTAAATTTAAATGATTTAATTTTAAACCCAACTATTTCGAACCAAAAAATTTGAATTTAAAATTAAAAAAGGAACGCTTCATTACTGGCAATATAAAGCCCTGCTTTTTTGTATCAAATTATAATTTTATTTGAAAAACAAAAATTTAATCAAATACGACATAATATTTTATTTAAAAAACAAAAAAAACATCTCTAAAGTATTTTATAAACGGAAATATTTTTAAAATAAAATAAAAATAAAAAAATCTAAAGTTAACTAAAGAAAATAAAAAGTCTAACGCCTTGATTTAAATCTGACTGAACATAAATGAAACAATTCATCAATCAATGTAGCATCAAATTTTGCTAAAAAAAAACAATTATTCTGCAAGATCAAGAAAAATAAAGAAATTTTAAAATTGCGTATAATTTTTTAAATCCATTTGAAAAATCTAAGATGATATCTAAAATCTTTTAAGATTATGAATTTATATTTTAAATAAAAGAATGCGGACATATTTAAAAAATTGAATATAAAATGAACTTTTTTTCTTTTAAATTGAAAATATATGATTTTTTATTTAGAATTCAACAAAATTTATTTAATAAGCCAAATTAAAATTTTTAAAAAAGAGTTTTAACAAAGATTTTGTTTTAATGCTTATAGACATATTAAAAGAGAAGAACTTAGGTTAATAAATTAACATCAAGCACGATCATCAAGCATTTTTTTAAAAAGAAAATGTCTGAAACCGAAGTACAGCAAGTTGAACTAGTGTCTCAACAAGAAAACCAATCTGAGACTAAAGAAGAACAAGCCGAGTCTCCCAAGGCCCAAATTGTCAAGGAAATGTTGCACAAGGGCGTCACAGGCACTGTCAAGTGGTTTAATGTCAAGAACGGATATGGATTCATAAACCGCGATGACACCAAAGAAGATGTTTTTGTGCATCAAAGTGAAATTTTAAAAAGCAACCCAAACAAGTTTAAAAGAAGTTTGGGTCAAGAAGAAAAAGTTGAATTTGACATTGTGAAAGGAGAGAAAGGAAATGAGGCAGCCAATGTCACTGGACCCGATGGAGCTCATGTTCAAGGATCAGAGTATGCTGCCAATAAACGTAAGCCAGGTTATAAGCGACGAAACAAGCAACGCCGTTACAAAAAATCAGAACAAAATCAGCAACAAGTTGGTGATGAACAACCAGAAGATCGACAAGAGCAACAACAAGCTCCAGGTTCCAACGAAGGTCCAGCTTTGCCCAGGAAAAGAAACAATTACAGACCAAGACCACGCAGTTACCAAGCAAACAATGAACAAGATCAAAGAGGTGAGCAAGTAAACAAACTTGAGCAAAAAAGGCCACCAAGACAGTCAAGATATAGAAATTTTCAACCAAGACCGGACATGGAAAAGGAGGCACCAATGGATAAACAGAGAAAACCCGTCAACTACAGATCTAGAACTTATGATATAGTACTAGGGCCAACTGGTAATAATATGAAAAAAAAAAATTTCATTCCAAGACAGCAAAAGTCTTTTAAAATGAATCAAGATGAGCTAAATGACCAAAAAAGGCCATCAATACAGTCAAGAAATAAAAGCGATTCCCAAAGTCAACCAAATTTTCAGCCTGAGCTGGCAAAAGACACAAAAAAAACGATGAAGAAAACGAAAAAAAATTTTCCAAAAATGACAAGAATGAATAAATGGATTAAAAATAACATTAAAAATACCACTGTAGTCACAGAAATTGATTACAAAAATTTAGAATCAAGTCAAAACGATTGCACAACAATGAAAGACTATAAACAAATTGCTTCTTATAGTTGGTCTTCAAAAAGTTCTACTGAAAAACCAATAATTTATATTCCTGGTAAACCAAGAGTTCTTCTAGATAATCTAGACTCGCTACTGGGCATTCATCTAAATATCAATCCACCAAATCAAATTGTGGACATGAATAGACTCTGTCTTCCATATTATCCTATGGAACCAATTTTTCGTTCCATTAACTTGTGCTCACCAGATTTTGATTTTTCTAAAATAAACTTTATCACTGACCGCAATAATTTAAGAAAGCTTTTTAATTTAGTTGACAACAAAGCCTCTTTTATTGGATCTTTTATCATAGATTTGCAAAGAATTGGAAATTTAATATTGATGATAAGAAGAGAAAAAAGATCTATAGTTTATAATTTTTCGTTTGGTGAAGATTTTGAAATCAAAGCAGGCTTATCTAATGAGGGTTATCATAGTCATAGAATAATTTCAACATTTGAACTTGGAAATCATCAATTCTTGATTCGTTTTAAAGTCGAATGTGTTGAAGAAACCCAAGAAATTATAAATGAAGATTTAGAAGATTTAAAAGATCAAAGAGTCAGTGATTTTTCCAAGCTTTTTTATATTCAAGATGGTGTCTTCAAACCAAAGACTCCGGTCGAAATAACCACCTATTCTCAATTTATCAAAAAAAAATGGGCTCAAATGTTTTTTTCTCAAACTGCCTATCTTGTTACCGGATCTCAATCGAAAGGCAAAGTAGATAAGATCCAAAAGTTAAGTTTTGATCAAATTAATCGCAAAAATTCACAAACAGTGATGGCAAAACTTGATAATTTGCTCGAGAAAATAAAAGAGATAGTTGTTAAAGACAAATTGATGTATAGACTCATTTATGACCATCAAGCAAAAAGCTTGAAAATTTATGAACTAAAAAATAATCAACTTAGTCTGCCAAAAGATCTGTTAGACCAATTTTCTAATCCAAAATTTTAAATATTTAAACATTTAAATTTTATTTCCAAAATAAAGAAATCTAATTTAATTCATCTTTTATCAATTTTTTGCCTCTTTATAAATAAAAATCTGATAAGATCATCTCCAAAAAAACAATGAGTATTTACTATTTTTTTGAGAAACACCAAACATGGCATTGTTAAATTTCTTACAAAACTTCTAATACAAAAATAAAAAAAATTTATAATTTTTTTCTAATGGTCTAAAATTTGTTCTGCATATGAAACACACTAAAATAACTCCTGTTTCACCTACTGTGGAAGCCTGAAAAATTTGTGCGAATTCTTTAAAAATGCGACCTATTTAAAAGTATAAAAAATAAAACTAAATTAATTTGCACAAATTTTGCATACTTCTACAGTTGGTAAACCAGGAATTGTTTCACTGCATTTATTCTGTAGAACAAAACAAATTTTAAACCGTTGGAAAAAAAATATAAAATTGTTTTTTTTATAAAAAAAATTAATAAGTCAAATCAAATGACTTAACTTTAAAAAATATTTCTTAAGTCAAGTCCCTGACTTGACTTTGACTTAGTGACTTACGCACAAGTCTGGTAATTACACACTGGAATTGTTTTCATTTACTTAGTAGGATTTATCTTTTAGAAGAATTCTCAGCTCAAAATTGTCCTGCATTGTCCTCCTAAATGAAATAAAAGTTAATACGAGTGAAATTAACCTCTACTTTAATTTTAAAAATTATATATCATTAGTAAAGGCTCGAAATAAATATGGTGGGGTAAAAGCTATTTTAGTATAAAAAGGGATTGAATTTAAACAAGATTTTTCATTTGATAAGTTTTCTGCAGAACTTCTTTGTATAAAAATAAGCTAAAAAAATACATAATTTTTTGTTTTTAATTTTCACAATCCACCAAATATTGAGTTCCCTTTCAAACTTTTCGTAGACATCTCAAGGAAATGTGGAAAATTTATAATGGGTGGTGATCTGAATGCGAATACTAAAAGTTTAGGTTATTCAAGTGAAAATGAGAATGGCCTTATCTTAGAGAAAATTATTCACAATCTCAACCTCTCAGTAATCAATGATAAATCACCAACATATAATAAATTTAAGACAGATTATAATGAAGTCCTAGATAGTTTTATAATACCATCTTCACTCTCTGATAGAGTCATTGACTTTAAAGCTCTGATCGATGACGTTATCTTGAGTGATCATTTTCCCATTCAGACAGATATCTCAGTTGAACATTTGATTACAATTAATTCTTCGAATTCTAATTTTAATTAAAAAAAAAACAAATTGGGGTCTCTACTTAGATTTACTTAAGTCTTCAAGTCATCTTAATAATTATACGGAAAATATTGACGAGTTTAATGAACGGATCTCAAAAAATATCATTAATGCTGCTCTTCTTCTCCAAAAAAAAAATTGTAACATTAATTAAGGAACGAAGAAAAGTAAGAAGGATTTTCCAAAAATCTAGATGGTCTTCTCTAAAGGTAGTCGTTAATAAGCTAACATCTGAGCTACGTCACAGTCTAAAAGAATTTTGGAACCAAAACTGGCTCGAATAAATGCAGTGAATTCTCGATTATCGAAACCCATGATTATCGAGACTCGAGACTTTTTATATAAATTTTTGTTTCCCGAATTTTTTAAATCCTTTTACACGTAAAAAAAAATTGATTTTCGAGACTCGAGTCTCGATAATTTTTTTATTATCGAGACTTTATTTTATAATAAAACTGAGACTTTTAATCTAAAGTTTGCTTAATTTTCGAGACCTAAATTATGTCTTATTGAATATTTTTTCAAATGTCAATTTTCTAAGTATAATGAATCTAATTGATTAATTGATAATCGATTACAACTCAGTAATTGATCCATCCAATATTTTGTCTTAATTCCAATAAAATGATTCCATCTTTTTTTAACAGTAATGTTAGAAGTTAGGTTCTGGAGAGTTGATTAACATAATTTCGCATGATCAAAGTGTCATCAAAATCTCGATATGCATTCTTAAGATTCTGAAAGCTATGAAAGTGATTTAGATCACCTTGCTGCGATAAAAATCAGATTGGATAGCCTGAAAGAAACAAACAAATCTCAAAAAATGATAATTTCATTTTTTGATTTTTAATCTAAATGATATTAATTTGTATAATATACTTTAAAATTTTAATTTTTTTTAAATAATATTTTTATATAAAAATTTTCGAGACTTTTATTTAAAATTGAAAAAGTCTCGAATATCGAATAAAGAGACAAAATCGAGACTAATATTTTTGTTTCCCAAACGAGTCTCGATAATCGAGAATTCACTGTAAATAAAACAGGAAAAAACCCTCTGTCAAGGAGGCCTTTTTGGAGAAAAATAAATAAGCTCAGACCAAAGAAATGTACAAGACAAATTCCATCACTTTTTAAAGACGGTAAAGAATTTAATACGGATTTAGATAAAGGAAAAATCTTTGGAGATCTGTTAGCCACTACTTTTAGTCCTCATTTTGATTTCGTTGAATCAGAAGATAATTGTTATATATCTCAAGCAGTAAGAGATTTCCTAAAAAATAATGTACAAAACAATTTAAACGAGCCTTTAACTCTTTTAGAAATTTAAAGTGCCTTAAAAAAACCAAAAGAGCCCGTATAGCCGAATGGTTTGTGTGTTAGTCATGCAAGAAGAGGATCGAGGGTTCGAAACCCGCTGAGGATGAAAAAATCTTCAAAATATCTCTGCAGGACGGGATGAATGTTTAAACCCCTTTCATCATATAAAATAGGGGAAACGGTTTCGACTGGGTAATTATAGCGGTGTAGATGACCAACTCGATGCAGCTACCTCTGTGTCAGGTCGGAGCCGTAGCTCAAAAAGGTACAGGAAAAGGAAATGAGCGCCTCCCCATTATCCACTAGGATAGAAAGGGACATATTATTTTATTATTATTAAAAAAACCAAAAGAACAAGCAGGGTGTGGTCTAGATCGTATTCACAATCTAGTGTTAAAAAATTTACCCACAGCGACTCTTGAAATAAGTCAAATCTTTAACATGAGTTTGGAAGTAGGTCAAGTACCAAAATCTTGGAAAATAGCAACTATAACCATGATCCCTAAGAAATCTTCTCCTACTCAAGACCCAAATAACTATCGTCCAATAAGTATGACAAGTTGCCTTGGAAAGTTAGTAGAACGTATTTTTTACGCCAGAATATATACTTTTCTTGAGAACAATAAATTACTCATGCATGAGCAATCAGGATTTAGAAAACACAGACGCATGGCGGACAATCTTTATTTTCTTATTCAAAAAATTGTTTAGTCTTTTAAAAGAAAGAAAAAAATATGTTGTCTATATTTTGACATTTCTTAAGCTTTTGATAGAGTTTGGCACAATTGACTAATTTACAAGCGAATTAAAATTGACCTCCTTCTATAATTTATTTGATAAGATCATTTGTGCATTTAAGAACTTTTAGAGAAAAGGTAAATGGTCATCTAAATGATCAATAACATATTAAAGCAGGAATCCCACAAGGGTCAATAATTAGTCCACTTCTTTTTAGAATTTTTATAAATGACAAACCAAAAAGAAACAAAACAAACTGCCAGTACTCTCTTCTTTTTGCAGATGATTTGGCTACTCTTTTCATTTTCAAAGAGATAGGAAATCTTGGAAACGTGATTAATAAATACCTAAAAGAATTTGAAAAATGGCTTTTCAAATGGAAAATGAAAATATCGATTTAAAAGTCATGTTACATGATCTTTTAGAAAAAAACAAAAGTTAAAATAAATCTTAACCTTAAAATTAATTGTAACAATTTAAATAACAATGAAAAAGTGAAATCAATGCATCACGTTAGACTCAAAACTTACATTCAGTCCAATGGTAGATGAATTAAAAGAACGCTGTAACTCTAGACCAGAGATAGTGTCTCGACATTTTTGAGATGACTGAGTCTGAGTCTGAATCATTCAGTTTCTAATGACTCGACTCCAGTCAGAATCAAATGATGATTTAAGGATGACTTAAGAGTCCGAGTCAGACTCGGGAGTCAGACTCAGACTCATTTTGAGTCATTTGACTCACGAAAAGGAAAACGTAAAAAATTATTGAAGATTTATTTCATTTTTTTAAATAGCGTTCAAAAAAGTTTAAAGTCTGATTTTTTTAAATTTTTATAATTGATTTGAAATAATTAATTGATTATCTTTGCTATTTTGTTAATCTTAGTTATATAATTTTGATAATAAGGTTTCATTTTCTTAAACAATGAAACGATAAGATTCCAAAATTTTAAAACTAATTTTGTTTTTTTGGCACATTTTGTTTGTATTCTTCAATCAAATCAAAATGATAACAATTTAAAATAGTTGGGAATGTTAATGAATCGACTTCTGCTTGAGACTTTGACGGCAGAATATTTGAAGTGAATGGGAGAGAAATTTTACCAGATGTATTTATTTGACGGCTCTTTGAAGAATCAACTCTGAAAAAAATGATTAGAAAAATGTATCAATTAGAAGATTCACTCAAACTAAAATCTTACTAATTATTGTGAAATCAATTAAGAAAACAGAGCGGTGACAAAAGTTTTCAATTAGCTCCTATTATATCTTTTGTTTGTAAAGAATTTAAAAATGTTATTGTTTTTCATTTATTTTTTACTCATTCACATTTAACCAAAATATAAAATGTGTAGCTATTTTTAGTTTTAACAGAGTTTTAGCATTAAAAAAAAACGTATATGTATAAGAAATATCTTTATATATTTAATTTGCACACAAATAGTTTCAAGAAACATAAATAATTTTCGAGTCATGTTAAGTCAAATGACTAAAAACGAGTCTGAGTCGGCCTTTTTTTTTTTGACTTAAAGTCAATTTTGACTCAAGTCAAAGTCAATTTTACCAAAAAAAATGAATCGACTCAAGTCAAAAAAAAATGACTTAAGTCAGACTTGAGTCGTACTTGACTTGAGCCAAATTTTTGAGTCACCATCTCTACTTTAGACTTAATTTAATAAAATATTTCTCAAATATAAAATGGGATCTAAAACCAAAATCATTAGGTAATCTTTACAAATCCTTAATATGATCAATCTTAAATTGTTCTTTTCCTTGTTTAAATTCATTCTCAGAAACTAACATAAAAAAATGCAAGTTATTCAAAATTCAGCAGTTCGATCAATTTTGAAGCTGAAATAAGATACCCCTCCAATATTATGCACCAAAAAGCCTTCAATAAACTTAATCTACTAACAGTCTCGAATCGACTTTTTGAGTTGAGTGAGAAATATTTCAGGGAAGGATTGAGTCATTCTGTCCCACTGGTCGTGAGGCTGTTAGAAGAATAAAGAGAAGGTTTCGAATCTAGATATATCGAATATCCTAATCCATTGTGCAATTGCTACCTAGTAATTTCTTCTTTTCCTGTCTTATTAAATATTTAAGCATGTCTAACCGTAGTCTAGGGATAACTCTAGGGATTTTTCCCTTGAAAGTCTGCTATTCTTCTAAAAAATTTTTTTTTGGTCTAACTTTTTTTACTGTTTTTATTTTATTTTATTTTTATTTTTTATTTTTTATTTCTAATTCTGAGGGAGCTCAAGCTCGGTACAGAAAAACAAATAAATAAATAAAATAAATAGACACTTTATATCGATCTAACGAAAATTATCTTACACACCTATAAATTAAAAAATGCCCATTAAAATGTAAGTGAAGCTTGCAAGCCTTGGCATCCATCTTCAGCTTCTCCGGATTCAGTAGATATTCTGAATCAGCATTCCAGTTACGGAGGCGAACTAATGAAATTTAATGTTTCATAGAACATTAAATCTACCAGACAAAATTCGAAAAGACTACAAAGATACGGTGCTTTTTCATACGAAAAATAGTAAATTGAAGAAAAGTCAAGTTTTCTTTAGATCGATATCAAAGGTATAAGGTTGCGTGACGCATTTATTTTGCTGAGCAACTGATAAAAGTCTGATATTGTAAATAATTCCACTTTGATCGTCAAAATTGGCTGATTTGCGGGAGTATGGAACAATGAAAAAATTATTGAGTTTAATTGTTTATTGAAACAGTGAATTTTTAACTTAAATTTTGAAACGTTTTAATTAATTTGATTAATTGACAATTTAATCAATTCCAACTATCTGAGCACATGTTCTCTCGTTTGGTTTAAAATAGTGTTCCATTTCGTAAGATTTCAGGATTGCAATAATATTTTAATTTTAAAACTCTGCTATTTTCTGTAAAATACACACCATCAAAAATAATTTGATTAACAAATGCAATAAATTGAAGAGTTTTTGCAGAGCTTGGAATTCGGTTGAAAAAATTTATACAATATTGTACTTTATATAGAACCATCTTTGCACAATTAGAAAATAAATTATAGGGTTTTTAATTTTTGAACTGTAATTTCAAAGTTAACGGTTGATAAATTTTTCCTTTTCCTGTTGTTACAACAACAACTTCATCATCAATATCATCAGTTTTAAATATTAACTCGTCAGAGTTATTCAAGGGAATACTTTCGCTACTTGACATTTTTGGAAATTCTTTGCTAAGATAATTTTATTTTTTTGAGATTTTAGATTAATATCTTAGATTGATATAGATTGTATAGTAAACTTTTTGCTGATTTTTAAGTTAATATCTGTAACCGTTATTGCGAGGTACGAGCATCGCGACGAGCTAATAACCAAATGTGTACATAGGGAAATCTAGGATACTGAGCGATTTTTCAATTCAAGAATTGAAACCCTGCATTCTAATTCTACGTAAACTTCAGAGAAACTATTGGCTATCTGTTTTGTTTAATAATAAAATCTAACACTTTAATATTAAAATAAAAAGAAATAAAAGAAAACAACAAACAATTATTGTTCTCTTACTATTTTTTCTGACATTAAAATTAAAAATTAATTGATAATAAGCTTGCCGACAAATTTAAGTTTTGTTAATAAAGTTTTAAAAATATAATCTTAAGTCTCATCATAACAAAAAAAAATTTTTCTCGTGTATTTATTTTATTTTTATTAATTAATTAATTTAAAACATTGAGCCTCGTAGACACAAGTCATATCAAATGGATAATTTTGATTATTTTAAATTGATCAACAAATATTCCGAAATGCTAATCAAATTAATAACAAAAACTCAATTACGTTATAAATTGAATGTTATACAAAAAAAATTTTAAGAAAATTTCGAAATGTCTGAAGAGGAATTTAACGAAATACTCAACGATAACACTGGGAAAAATCTAAAAATTTTTCAAAAATTGTCTGTATCTAAATGGATACCATATTTAAATGAAGATAACGAAGATGAAATTTTAAAAACAACATTAACAAAACACGAGTTATCTATTAAACAGATCACTCAACCTATTTTAAATAGCACCATAGCCCCTAATACCCCATTATCTTCGACTAATAAAACCATCTATCCATCAAAAGAAACAGACACCACACCAATTTCAATATCAAATAAAGAATCCCTTGACGTTTCTAAACCAAAAAAAAGAACAAGAACAACGGCAGCTAACAAATGTCAACAACCTATGTAACTACCAATAATTTCTATTCAAAACATATATCTTTAATTAAAATTTTACATTTCAAATATAATTTTCTGTTATATTTTATACATATCTAAAATGATTAATGATAAATTAAAAAAATGCTTTAAAAAAAATGATCAACTATGGCTCAGGTTAAGATTAATTTTTTTAATTTATAAATTAAATTAATTAATTAATTCTAATCTATATGCAGCTGAACAAATCCTTAAGCGTATGATCCTTTATTCTTCGAATAAAGCTTGGTCAAATGCATATTGGTATCAACGTAGATGTGAATTACGTCTTTTACAAGGTAATATTCAGATGACCCCAAAGTCAGATACCAAAATGTTCTTAGAAATCCACATTTAGTTGATTGGTACTTTAGTGTTAGGCTTAATGAATTTTTACAAATGTCTTTGACGGTACACTTCACTGTAAATGGCGCTGGCATATAAATCAGTGGCAAGCGCGTTCATCTATTCACGCACACGAAGTTGCTAGGTTTAATAACGACCCAGGTTTAACTGAGCTTACAACCAAAGTTTACATTGGCAGAAAATTCGAAAAAGAGTTCATCTCACAAAACATTTCAGATGATAGAAAATCGCAAATTTTGGACTTAATCAAACAAAGCAAAGAGGCTGAAGAGACTGTGATTCATTATGCAAAAACTCTGCTATCTGCGACTAATCCCCCTAATTGTCCGTCATGTAACACTACACCTGAAACACATCCGTGTACGATTTATTTTGCAAATCTTAACCCCGAACAAAATCTAAAAGATTATGAAGTTATAATTAATTGTGTTCAAAGACACGTTTGTTGCACAGATGGGCACTGTAAGTCAAAAAAAGGAAATAATAAATGTCGTTTTGAATTTCCTCACGATTAATTAGAAAAAGTCTAAATCAGAAACTGGATAATGTTTATAATTTAATTGATTTTTGTCAAGCATTTCAATTAGTAAACAAACAATTCGAACTTCGTAAAAAATACCGAAAAAATAGTTATGATTACTCATCCAAAAATTCGATATTATCCATTAGATTTAGCTTTTCATGATAGTTTGTTACTATCAGTTAATTAAATACAGTTCTGATAATTAGCGGTGAAACAATTCATAGTTTACTTAATATTACAATAGATTCAGAATATAAAAAATAAAGCAATGAAAAACTATGCGTACTCCAGGAAGAATTTAAATTTTTAAAATTCTTAATTATCGATGAGTATTCAATGTTGTCAAAAAAATTTTTAGTATTATCGATCACAGAATGAGATATATCAAAGCTAAAAATATATTATTTGGAGGATTATCTGTAATACTCGTTGGTGACCATGAGCAACTTCTACCCGTTTGTGGATCTCCACTATACGCTACTAATGGGCGTGGTTCGCTTTCAATAGATGGTCATAACGCATATAAAAAATTTGATACTGTTGTTATGTTAGAAAAAGTTGAAAGACAGACAAATACAACTGGAGATCTGAGACAATCAAAATTTATCGAATTACTTTCCAGATGCTGAAACGGAGAGAACACTGTTGAAGATTGGAAGCTTCTTTTAGAAAATTCTGTGAATTTGATTAATATACAAAATTTTTCTGACGCTACAAGACTATATTTAGAGAATGAAAAAGTCGATAAGTACAACAATGAAAAATTAACTGAACAAAATATGCCAATTATAAATTTTATAGCACATAATAGCTCTGGAGCTGCTAGAAAATTAAAAAGTGATCAATTTGCAGTACTTTCTGATTCAATTTATTGCTCAATTAATTCAAAAATATACTTAACTTCAAATATATGGACTTCCACAGGACTTGTGAATAGTGCTGGTTGAACAATTAAAGATATAATTGTCCCAAAAGATTACAAGCCAGGTGATTTACCGGAAGCAGTTATAATCGAATTTTTGGATTAAACAGGTCCTCAACTTTTTGATGATCCCGACAAAACAAATTATATCCCAATTAATCCAATAAGTTCATTTTCTTAAACACATACCGCTACCAGAACTTAAGTTCCAATTCGACTAGGATATGGTATGATAATACACAAATCCCAGGGTCAGACACTTAAAAAAGTCATTATAGATCTTGGAAAATCTGAGAGATCACTATTTGATATTTTATAATCTTATTTCATTTACAATTAGAAAAATAATTATATTTAAATTAAACCTCCTCTACCCTTTTTGAACTAAGCCCATCAATGTTTCAACACATTTGTTATAAAATAACGGCTCGTTACTCGCATATATAAAGCTCTGCTTCCTGTATCTTATAATAATTTTAAATGTTGATATAAGTTTGACTCTTAATTATTTATTTATTTTATTTATTTATTTTCTGTACCGAGTTAGAGCTCCTTCAGAATAAATTAAAAAACAAAAATAAAATAAATATAAAAAATTAAATTAAAGTTAATAAAATGAGATTAAAAAAAGAATCTAAATAAAGTAAATAAGCTAAATAAATGAAAGTTAAGAAGACATAAATTGGTATAGATTGTTACATGTGGCGCATGATAAAATAGTTCAAGTTTCAGGAAAAAAAGAAGAAATAGTAAGGTAGCAATTACACAATGGAGTTGGGTAGTCAATATATCTTGATTCGAAACCTTCTTTGTATTCCTTCACCAGTCTTACAACCAATGGAATAGAATTACTCAGTCCTGTCCCAACATATCTCTCACTCAATTCAAAAAGCCGATTCGAGACTGTTAATAATTTTAGTTTATTAAAAGCCTCATGATGTACGATGTTGGAGGGAGTATCATATTTTAACTTAAGAATATATCTGACTGCTGTATTCTGAATTGCTCGTAGTTTTTTTATATTATTTTCTGAAAATGAATTTAAGCAAGGAATAGAAAAGTCTAAAATTGATCCGACTAAAGATTTATATAAATTTCCTAGTGTGTTTTGATTAAGACCCCATTTTTTGTTTGACAATATCTTAATAATATTTAGCCTTTCATTGAAGCGTTCTTTAATTTCGACTACCATCATATTAAAGTTTAACTTAGAATCAAATTTAATACCAAGAAATTTGATTTCTTTTTGGCTCACTGTTCTGTTTCCATAAATTTTTAAGCTTAGATTATCACTCTCTTTTTTGTACCTAAAAAGACTACTGAACACGACTTTTCAACTGATATCTTCATTTTTCATTTAATAAGCCATTGTTCTAGTTCGTTGAGGTATTTATTGATCTTATTTTCTAGGTTCCCCTTTTTGTTATAAATGAAGAATGTAACTAGATCATCTGCGAAAAGCAGAGAGCATTCATTATTTGTTTTGTTTCTTTTGGGGATGTCATTAATATATATACTAAATAAAAGAGGACTAATTACTGAGCCTTGAGGAACACCTGCAGTTATTTGATATTCTTCGCTCAAATGGTCATTCACATTTACCTTAAATGTCCTAGAGTCTAAAAAGGTTCTATCCAGTTAGTCAAGTAATGAGGTGGATTTATTTTAATCAATTTAAAAAGTAAACCTTAATTTTTTAATCTCTTTAAAGCCATAATTAATTCATTTAAGCAAATTGGATCATTAAAATTAGACTGGTTATAATTCCTAAAAAAAACAGAGTTAGAATTTAGTATTTCGATATCTTTCTCAGTATCAATTAAATCAGAATTAGGACTAAATATTGAAGATAAGAGTTCTCCAAAGCATTTTCCCTTTTCTTCATTAGTTTTGAATTCCCTTTCATTTAAAATCAATTTAGGAATTAAATTTGATCCTTTTTTTGTTCTTAATTTATTTATTTTTTTCCAAAAAGGTCTACTTGTCAGTGGGTTTTTTCCCATCTTCTCAATAAAATCAAACCAATTTTGATGCCAGAATTTTTTTAAAGAGGCCTTTAACTCAGATGTAAGTTGATTAAATTTTTGCTTGAGCTTTTTACAGCGAGTTTTCTGGTAATTTCTTCTTACTTTCCTACGTTCTTTTATCAAATTAACAATGTTTGGCGGAAGACTCGTTTTGTAGATTTTCTGAGAAAGATATGGAATGCTTTTATGTGAAGCAGAAATAATTTTTTCTGTTATTTTATCATTTAGCTGATCTATTGTGAGGGAACTTTCAGTGACATTCACTATTTGAGAATTTAAAATCTCGCTGAATAATTGCCAGTTTGCTTTCTTATAGTTAAACTTTTTAGCTGCAGATTTATTTTCTAATGGATAGCCAATTGAAATCGATGCTTCGATTGGGAAATGGTCACTAGTCATGTCTTGACTATTTAAGACACTGAAGTCGGTATTTGTCAATTAATGAAGATGAAACTAAAAAAAGGTCAAGAATTTCAAAGTAATTCTTATTAAAAATATTGAAAGTAGGATTCTTATCATTGATTACTGAAAAGTCTAACTCGTTGATTATTCTTTCTAATATTATCCCGTTTTCATTTTCCCCTACGCAGCCTATTTGCTTTGTTCTAGGGTTTAGATTACCACCTAAAATGTAGTTTCTACGTGTTTTATTAACTGTTTTAAAAAACTCAAAGTTCAGAAGCACATTGGGTTGATTATTAAGACAAAATACAAACAATTCATTATTCTTTCCTAAGTTCATTTTTATACAAAGGAGTTCGGAATTGAATTCCTCGTAAAAAAAATCTTGTATAAATTCGATTCCTTCTTTAATTAAAATGGCTACTCCTCTTCCGTACTTGTTGCGTGGTTTTGTTAAGAACTGATAATTTTGAAAATCAAGATAAATATTTGCCTCACTCAAATCTATCTTTAATTCATTGAGCAAAACAATGTCGGGACATTTTTGAGCTAAAAAATTGTCTAAGAGGTGAACCCTACTAGGTAAATGAATACAATTCCAGTGTGTAATTACTAATCTTGTTTTAATAAGAGGTTTTGTTCTAAAAATTGATTTATTTGTCTTCTTGTTCATTCTAAATCTTCTTCAAAGCTGTTTTGACTGGAAGTTTGCTGAACAACTTCACTGGATGATTGATCTACTTGACTTGTACATTCAGTTGTTGAACTGTTTGAATCAGACTCGAAGGTGTTGTCATTTTCATTTTCTAAGACAACTAATGGCTTCTTTGATTCGTTTTCGGTGAATTCTTTTTCATTTGGATCAGATTCGGAAAATCTCTTGATTTGATTTTTTGTTTGGAAAAAAGCTTCAGTCTCATTCTGATCATTTGAGAGGACATTGACAGGTCTCTGACTTATTGGTAGAAGATCGTTTAAACGGCTTACCAAACTGTCTTCTAACACTGAAGTTTTGAGGTCTTGAGGACTAATTTGTGACATTACGTCATTGAGATTTGATGGCTGATATCCAGGCGTTTTTGGCATCATATTTTCATCATTGTCTTTTTGGTCAGCTTCAATTATTGATTGGGTTTCTTCTTGGTCAATGTAAAGATCATTGTAGTCAATCTTTTTCCTCTCAAGCGACTTTAGCTTTTCAGCAATGGAGCATTTTTGTGTTAAGTGTCCTTTCTGATGACAATTTTCGCATAGTTTTTCTTTGACAGGGCATTTCGCTATGTTGTGCCCTTCTTCATCACAAAAATAGCATTTCTGCTTTTGTCCAACAATTGACACAAGACACTTTAAACCATACATTATTGTAGGGCCTGACAAGCTTCCAATAATGTTCTCAACTTCTTTTGGAAATGATATTCTTACTCTTCTGACACCATTTTTCCTCTCCGGTCTATCTTTATATTTTTCTTCAGTGATGCTTTCAATCTTAAGACCATCAATCCGAACAGCGTTAAAAAAAGTTTCAAGTCTATGATTCTCGAAATCAGAGGGCAAAAAGTGAAATCGAAAAGTACAATACCTTCTGAGATCCGGGACTTTATTTGCATCTTCAAGCCTGAAATTGGTTCCATTAATATTGATTTCACGATCGAAGATTTGGGGAACATTTAAAGCAGCATTAAACTCGATTATCCATACTCTGTTTGAAGAAAAATTGTAGACAGATGTGATCGCATCATTTTCCTCCTGGTTTAGTACGATATCCAGTGCACCAAATAAGACCTTATGGCTAATCGGTTTGTCTAACCTCTTCAGATTTAGCTTGACCGAATTTTTAAATATCCACCGTTGGTTTTGGTTTGTTTTGTTGAGCGACATTGCCAACACACAACTTTCAACGGTTTTTTAGCACGTGATGACGCTATTAATTAAATTTGATTTTTCAAACTTGCTAAGCCAAACGACAAATTTGAATTTTTTTTTTTTTTTTTTATTTGAAGTTATAAGAAAAATCTTGTATAAATTCAATTCCTTCTTTAATTAGAGAGTATTCATTATTTGTTTTGTTACTATCAGGGATGTCATTAATTGAGATATATTTTTAATTTAATTAAATTAATTAAGAGGTAAGAGTTATTAATTAAGAGGGAGGTGTTATTAATTTAGACGTGTTTTTATTATTTTAGATGAGTTTCTATTTAGTAAGATGAGTTTTTATCAAATTAGAGGTGAGCTTATTAAATTAGAGGTAAGCCTATTAAATTAGCACTATTTTTATTAAATTAGCGAAATTTTTATTAAATTAGAGATATTTTTATTAAAAATAGCAGTATGTATTTAATGTATTGTATTCAAAATTAATGGCTATCATTTCATACCTTCACTAATATATTTCCAATTCGTCATCTAATTAATATCTATTCTTCATCTAATAAATTTCCTTTTGAGTATAATTATATATATCTACACTAATAAATTAAATGAAACCTAATATATTTCGAAGTCTTCTAATTAATTAAACCTCATCTAAATAAATTCGTCATCATCAAACCAATTCTGAGAATCAAGAGGAAAAAAACTTCGGTCTTTTAGTTGCTTTTAATGGCATTGGGAAATCCTTTGTCCAAACTCCAATTGCTGATACAACACCGCTTTTATATAGTGCCTGGAAATGGCTCCTGCTCGCCAAGAACATCATCAGCAAATCCGTGGAATCAACATGTGCCGAGTCGTCACACTCAACAATCAAGACTTTCGCCGCAGCAAGTGTAGTTGTCCCAGCTATGACAAAAAGAACATTTGCAAGCAAATCATCGGCGTTGCTAGTTATTTCAAGCTATACACCATTCCACTCGAGATCAAGAACTTGCCTATGGGAAAAAAACAAAAGCGTGGTGCTCCTAAAAAATCTACCAAGGCTCTTGTTAGGATGTAAAAGTATGTTGGTCGGTTATTTTTCTTATTATTTCTTAAAATTTCTCATTATTTGTTTCTTTTTTTTTGTTTGTTTGTCGTTTGCTTAAAAAAATAAATAATTGATTATTACTATAAACTATCGATTAATATTTAAAATTGATTAGATGATCCCCAAATTATATGGATGCATATCAAATTAACAAGTATTAAAATAAGACATTTAAAATAACAACATCAAAAAAACCAAAAAAAAAATAACAAGTGTCAAAACAACTAATTGAAAATAGCGTGTGTCAAAATAACATCACTTGTATATGTTGTTCAAAATAACAAATAAATTAAAATCAAATCAAAATGACAAAACAAAAATGTTAAGTTTTTCGAACAATTAATAATTTTTTAAAAAGGAGGTTTTATGTGTAAAATATAATGTAGTCCCACTTGCTGAAATAGCTACTAATTTACATTTTTTTTGTCATTTTACTAAAGATATTTTGATACTAATATTTTGATATTAGTTATTTTAATTAGGTCATTTTGACACTTGTCATTTTAATGCAATGTTTTTTTAATCTTGTTTTTTTGAAACAGTGTCATTTTGACACATTTATTTTAATAACTGGTATTTTGATAATTTACCAATTATATAGTGGAGCTATATATTATTAGTGGAGCTTTATTTTTTTAGTGACGATGGAAATATATTAGTGAAGGTAAGGAAATTGTTCCCAAAATTAATTAATTATAATATTTATTTGATTTTAGATGTGATGGAGAAATAATTGTCAAAAATGATTAATTTTTTTGAGAAATAAGCAAAATAAGTAAAAAAAGAGTCAAAAAATTTTGAGTGTTTTTCCGGATTTTGAGTGCTTAAAATAAATGAAGCAACTTGTGAATGCTGAATGAGCACCCAAATATGTCTAAATTTGGACAAAGCTATCCTGATGTAAATGATGGCATATCTATCTAAATTTTAAAGCTGTTTTCCCTGACTTTTTTTACATGAAAACTCTACAATTTGTTTCTTTTGCTGTAGTATTAAGGCTAAAAATACAGAAACCAGGGATCACCCACAACAGAGTCCATATAAAGGTAAATAATTAATTAAAAAGCTTATAATTTTTATTAACTGACAAAACAAAAATGTTAAGTTTTTCGAACAATTAATAATTTTTTAAAAAGGAGGTTTTATGTGTAAAATATAATGTAGTCCCACTTGCTGAAATAGCTACTAATTTACATTTTTTTTGTCATTTTAATAAAGATATTTTGATACTAATATTTTGATATTAGTTATTTTAATTAGGTCATTTTGACACTTGTCATTTTAATGCAATGTTTTTTTAATCTTGTTTTTTTGAAGAAATTGGCTGCGTTACACATAAATTTCCTAACACACATTTTTTTTTTTTTTGCTGCGTTCAACCTATTTTTTTTCCGAACACACATTTTTTAGAATTTGTGCGTTTTATTCTAAAAAATAGGTGAAAAATAAAAAACAAATTTTTATTGAAAATACTTTTTTTGGACTTTTTAATTAACCTCTATTTAATGGAAATTGGACTACAAATAAAAATATTGTTTGTAACAATGCAACCTTTTAATAGCGAATAGCGAAAATTCTAATTATTGATACTTGAAGACCAATTAACTTTGATGCCTAGTACAATGCTGTCTAAATAATTAAAAATAAATGATCAATTTTTGATTTATCTTTTAACTTTTATTTATATACTGTTGAAAATGACAAAGCATATTGATATATTATTAAATCAATATGTATTCCAATATAAATTGCACGATAAATGCTTAATAATTATTTTGAAGCATTAAAATGTCAAAA
This sequence comes from Brachionus asplanchnoidis, assembly GCA_025491095.1. Lineage (NCBI taxonomy): Eukaryota > Metazoa > Rotifera > Eurotatoria > Ploima > Brachionidae > Brachionus > Brachionus asplanchnoidis. The sequence goes on from JAILYF010000006.1 coordinate 4,947,017, forward strand.
ATCAATAAAATCATGAGTACACAGGTTAAAATACAAGAAGAAGATTTGATTGTAGATCTTTCAAATTTATCATTAGAAAATTATTTTATTTATAATCAATTTCTTAAAAATTTAAACAATTTTACGTCATTATTTTCTAATGATGGTCTAAAACAACTTAAAGCTTCTTTATTTTCTTATAAGATTAATTTAAAATGTGACATTTGTAATGAATACTTTAATTTGAAGGAATATGTTAAAATTTGTTCGATTTGTTATAAAAATTTTCATCTTAAATGTTCTGATAGTCCTTAAATCGACTAAATTGTGGACTTGTAATTTTTGTGAAAAATAGCTTACTTTTTTTTTTTTTTTAAATAAAATTTTACCAGAAACTTTGTTTTTTTACTTTTCACTCATTTTTTAGAATAAAACGCACAAATACTAAAAAATGTGTGTTGAGAAAAAAAATAGGTTGAACGCAGCAAAAAAAAAAAAATGTGTGTTAGGAAATTTGTGTGTAACGCAGCGACTCTCTTTTTTGAAACAGTGTCATTTTGACACATTTATTTTAATAACTGGTATTTTGATAATTTACCAATTATATAGTGGAGCTATATATTATTAGTGGAGCTTTATTTTTTTAGTGACGATGGAAATATATTAGTGAAGGTAAGGAAATTGTTCCCAAAATTAATTAATTATAATATTTATTTGATTTTAGATGTGATGGAGAAATAATTGTCAAAAATGATTAATTTTTTTGAGAAATAAGCAAAATAAGTAAAAAAAGAGTCAAAAAATTTTGAGTGTTTTTCCGGATTTTGAGTGCTTAAAATAAATGAAGCAACTTGTGAATGCTGAATGAGCACCCAAATATGTCTAAATTTGGACAAAGCTATCCTGATGTAAATGATGGCATATCTATCTAAATTTTAAAGCTGTTTTCCCTGACTTTTTTTACATGAAAACTCTACAATTTGTTTCTTTTGCTGTAGTATTAAGGCTAAAAATACAGAAACCAGGGATCACCCACAACAGAGTCCATATAAAGGTAAATAATTAATTAAAAAGCTTATAATTTTTATTAACTGACAAAACAAAAATGTTAAGTTTTTCGAACAATTAATAATTTTTTAAAAAGGAGGTTTTATGTGTAAAATATAATGTAGTCCCACTTGCTGAAATAGCTACTAAAATTCCCTTATAGCTCTAAGAAATTATTTTGCTCTAAACATTTATGTTAACTTAATTGAAGAAAATAAAAACGTCTAACTGAACATAAATGAAGAAACTATCAATCAATGTAACATCAAATTTTTTTCAAAATAAGATCCAATTATTTTGCCTGATCAAGAAAGAAAGAAATTTTAAAATTGCGTTTTATTTTTTAATTCATTTGTAAAATCTTAGATGATCTCTAAATTCTAAAATAATTTGAAATTAAATTTTTAATATTTTTGATAAAAGAAAGCAAACTTGTTAGAAATAGTGTAATTAAATTGAACTTTTTTTCTTTTAAATTGAAAATATTAGATTTTTTAATTTAAAATTCAGCAAAAATTACTTAATAAGCCAAATTTCAATTTTTAAAATAGAGTTTTAACAAAGATTATTTTTTTAAATGCCCATAGACATATTAAAAGAGGAAAACTTATTTTAATGAGTTACCATCAAGCAGGATCATCAAAAAATCGACCAACAATTTTTTAAGAAAAAACATGACTGATACTGCAGTACAACAAGTTGAACTAGTGTCTCAACAAGAAAACCAAACTGATGCTAAACATGAACAAACCGAGACCAAAAAATCCCAAATTCTCAAGGAAGTCTTGCACACTGGCGATGAACAACCAGGCGATCAACAAGAGCAGCAAAAAGCATAAAGATCTGAAAAAAACGCTGCCTTGTCTAAGAAAAATAACTATTCTATTCCAAGACAGCAAAAGTCTTTTCAAGTGAATCAAGATGATCTAAATAACTACAAAAAAACATCAATTCAGCAAACAAACACAAGTGATTCAACTATAAATTGGTATTTAGAAATAAAAAAATGGATTAAAAAGAACATTCAAAATACCAATTTGGTCTCAGAAATTCTTTACAAAAATTTAGAATCAAGTCAAAACGATCACACAACAATGAAAGACTATAAACAAATTGCTTCTTATAGTTGGTCTTCAAAAAGTTCTACTGAAAAACCAATAATTTATATTCCTGGTAAACCAAGAGTTCTTCTAGATAATTTAGACTCGCTACTGGACATTCAACTAAATATCAATCCACCAAATCGAATTTTTGACATGAATTTATTCTATTTTCCATATTTTCCTATGGAACCAATTTTTCGTTCCATTAACTTATGCTCACCAGATTTTGATTTTTCTAAAATAAACTTTATCACTGACCGCAATAATTTAAGAAAGCTTTATAATTTAATTGACAACAAAGCTAGTGAATCTTTTATCATCGATTCACAAAGAATTGGAAATTTAATACTGATGATAAGGAGAGAATTAACTTCAACTGTTCCTAATAATTCGTTTGGTGACGATTTTGCAATCAAAGCAAGCTTATCTAATGAGGGTTATCATAGTCATAGAATAATTTCAACATTTGAACTTGGAAATCATCAATTCTTGATTCGTTTTGAAGCCGAATGTGTTGAAGAAACCCAAGAAATTATAAATGAAGATTTAGAATATTTAAAAGATCAAAGAGTCAGTGATTTTTCCAAGCTTTTTTATATTCAAGATGGTGTCTTCAAACCAAAGACTCCGGTCGAAATAACCACCTATTCTCAATTTATCAAAAAAAAATGGGCTCAAATGTTTTTTTCTCAAACTGCCTATCTTGTTACCGGATCTCAATCGAAAGGCAAAGTAGATAAGATCCAAAAGTTAAGTTTTGATCAAATTAATCGCAAAAATTCACAAACAGTGATGGCAAAACTTGATAATTTGCTCGAGAAAATAAAAGAGATAGTTGTTAAAGACAAATTGATGTATAGACTCATTTATGACCATCAAGCAAAAAGCTTGAAAATTTATGAACTAAAAAATAATCAACTTAGTCTGCCAAAAGATCTGTTAGACCAATTTTCAAATCCAAAATTTTAAATATTTAAACATTTAAATTTTTTTTTCCAGAATAAAAGAAATCCAATTTCAAGTCATCATTTTTAAAATTAACTTTCTCATTTTACTTATTAAAGCTCGATAAAAATAAAAAATTGGGTCTTGCATGTTACGTAACCTGGTGTTTTTACAACCTTTTATCATTTTTATCCAATATCTGATTGCGAAAAATAGAAATAAAGGACCAAAAAAATATTTTATTTTATAAATTTTTTTTCTGACTTGTGTTTGAACTGAAATATGATTAAAATCGAAAGCATACTTTCTTGAATTAAAAAAATGAATGTGATGGTAAATAAAATGCTATTTAATATGATAAATTCATAGCTCAATAGAAGAAAAATTGTCATGACATCTAAAAATAATTCGAAATTATTTTTAGATGTCCAGACAATTTTTTTAATATTTCTAATAATCCAAAATTTAAGGTTTTCCTACTTTTTAAATTGAGGCTCAATTTAAAAAGTAGGAAAACCTTAAATTTTGGAATTTATTAATTTTTTTTATTGTATATAATGAGAATTTTTAATATGTTAATTTTAAATATAGAATCATTGAGTTAATTAAATGATAAAATTAAAAATTAAAGTTGTTTAATTAATATGTCGCCATATCGACACAATATTCATGACACAAATAAGGGATGACTTAATATTATTAAAATTTTAAGAATTGAAACTATCATATTTAAAATAAACTAATTAATAAAGCTTTTTTAATGTAAAAATACTTTTCTAATATTCTACTAAATAACACAAATAATTAATTGTTTATTTGGCATGTTATTTTTATAAATTATTTTTGTTTTTTTTTAAATAAATTTTAAAAATTTAAACAGTTAACATTCTATATAAGTAATTAAATTTTTTTTTTTATTTTGATGTTAAAAATTAATTATAAGTGTTCTTTTTTGATTATTGAAAAAACGATTACAAAAACTGTTTGAAATCTAATTATTTTTCTTTTATACCAGTTTCTGATTATAATCAAATCATAACTTCGTAAGATCTCCTAGGAATTCGATTACTGAGAATCTCATTTGATTCTCATAATATTTCGTTTTTATGGTATCCTAACAAGAATCTAACGAGTTCTCAGACTAGTTCTCGTGGAGTATCCAACAGAGTTATAAGTAAGTATTCAACATTAGGAATATGTTATTATTTTCAATTGAAAAATTTTAAAGCAATTTAACTTTATTAAAAAAAAAGATAAATCTAAAAATTTTTTTATAAAATTCAGGATAATAAATAATTGCATCCTAAATTAAAATAAATGAAATATAAGATCACCAAAAACATAATTATTTAAACAAACTAAAATTAATAAAAAAAAAGTATATAATGGCTAGTTAACTCTTGTTTTAACAGCTTAAAAAAAGATGCTTTAAATATGCTTTAGTGTTCATTTTCTTTGACCATAATCTCTTGAGACAATTGATTTGGTCTACCATTGCCTCCTCTAAAGTATCCACCTCTTGGTCTGTAGCCTCCACGAGGGCCTCCATGTGGCATTCTTCTTGGCATTTCATCAGAATCATCTCTCGGTTTGTAGCCCTGCGAATCTCTTGGTCTGAAGCCACCCATTGGTCCTCTTGGTCTCATTGGATTGTCATACGATGGATTGTCATAAGCCTGATTTCGGTATCCACCACGTCCACTCGGTCTATAACTTCTTGATTTGAAAAAAACCGGTTGCTCAGAATTTTCAATTTGTTGTTCCGTGTCAAAGTCTGGTCTAGGTTGAAAATTTCTTGGTCCTCTTGGTGGACCTCCCTTGAATCTTGGCTGCCTTGGTGGTCTATTTTCCTCATTTTTTTCATCTTGATTCAGTTGGAAAGACTTTCGTTGCCTTGGTCTGTAATTGTTTCTTCTTCTGGGCATAGCTGGACCTTCATTAGAAACTTCTTGTTGCTGCTCTTGTCGATCTTCTGGTTGTTCATCACCCACTTGTTGTTGGTTTTGTTCTAACTTCTTGTAGTTGCGTTTGTTTCGTCGCTTATAACCTGGCTTACGTTTATTGGCAGCATACTCTGAGCCTTGAACATGAGCTCCATCGGGTCCAGTGACATTGGCCGCCTCATTTCCTTTCTCACCTTTCACAATGTCGAATTCAACTTTTTCTTCTTGACCCAAACTTCTTTTAAACTTGTTTGGGTTGTTTTTTAAAATTCCACTTTGATGCACAAAAACATCTTCGTTGGTGTCATCGCGGTTTATGAAGCCGTATCCGTTCTTGACATTGAACCACTTGACAGTGCCTGTGACGCCCTTGTGCAACACTTCCTTGACAATTTGCTCCTGATCTGGTTTTACATCAGTTTGTTTTTCTTGTTGGGACACTTGTTGTACTTTTTGTTGATGAACAATCTCAGTGTTGGTCATTTGTTGTACTGCTGTATCCGACATTTTTTTACTCAAAAAATACTTGCTGGTCGATTTTTTGATGATGGTGTTTGTTATTAAAAGATAAAAGAAAGTTCTTCTATTAAAATTTATCTATTAGTATTTTTAAGAAAAAAAAGATTATTTGATGGTAAAATTCTCGTGGATTTTAGTGATGTAGTGTTTCAAAACAGGCTTATAATTAAGAAATCTTTCTCCAGTCAATTAAATTAACGACAACCTGACTTTTTTTTTAATTTAAAGGAATAATTTACAAATTAAATTTTTTACAAAGCTTATTTAAATGAAATAAAACGAGTCTGCAGTTCTTAAACAAGATTCACTGTAAGTGTAGTTTTCTTTAATTTTTATTTTAACTCATTTTGTTAGTAATTCATCTTAGTTTTTTACAATTGAAAATGAAAAAGGCGCTTTATTTAATTTTATAACATTTCGAAATTTCAAGCACTTGATTATTTTAATCAGATTCAAATAAACTTATTTTCAGTTTTTTTTTCAGTAGTTTTATTACAGAGCCACAAATTCAAAAAAAATTTGATCTCATTTAGTAACCCTTGATTAAGTTTTAAAATGTTTTGAAATTGACTTCAAGGCCAGATTCTTTTTTGGATTTTGTTTTTTTGGATTTTGTTTTTTTCGAATTTTATATTCATATTAAATGCTATGTATAAATTTTCTGCTAAATATTATTTATTTTAATTTTTTCAATAAGAAAATATTTATCTTCAATTTGTACTAATTTCACAATACCCATGTATGATTAAGAATCTTTTAGTAAAATTCTGAGTTGTGTTATTAACGCAATTTTAGTAAAGCTGTGCAGAACTTAAATTTCTTTGTGACTCCTATTTATCTTTTATTGTACAATTATTTTTTATTATGAGTAAAATAATAATTAATTCAAATATTTTAAAATTTGCCATGTCTAATAACAAAATTGGTAAAACTTTAAAAAATTTTTGACAAGTCTTAAAGCCATGGGTCTTAATGCAAATATTCTTTTAATCATGCTTAATTTATAATATAGTAGTAGTAGTAGTAGTAGTAGTTTAAAACTGCAGCGTGATGAATCACGCGGAGCGCGTCAGCTATGCGACTGACGCCCTGTGGCAGTTACCAATGTGTTTGTCTAAGTTGATCTTGAAAGTGTTGACATTAAGCGATTCTATGACTTCGTTTGGGAGTGCATTCCAAGTGTTTGCAATTCTGTTGTTGAAGAATTCGTGTCTCTGATTGCAGCTTCTCACTATTTCGCGTTTAAAGTGCCCTCTATGACCACCTCTAGGTTCTCTGCATTTAGGATTTTCGTGCCAGTTGATTTCTTCTAGACCTTTTTCGAGTTTGTACTTTTGAATTAGATCGCCGCGTATTCTTCTGATGAATAATGATGATAAGCCTAATCTGTTGCATCTTATTTCGTACGGAAGATGTCTTAACTCGTGAGGGACTTTGGTGGCTCTGTGTTGAACTTTTTCGAGTGTATTTATGTCTTTGTTGGTATAAGGTGACCAGGCCGAGACGGCGAATTCAATTTGAGGTCTCACGTAAGACGTATAAAGTTTTTTCCAGAGTTTAGCATCTCTGAAAACGAATGTCCTTTTAAGGAGACCTAATAAACTATTTGCTATTGAAGCTTTTTTGTTTACTTGAGCGCTAGGCTTAAGGTCGTTAGAGATCAGTACTCCGAGATCTTTTTCGCGTTCGGTTGTGGCAATATCAACGGTTAAGTTTGAGTCATAACAGCTCATTGTGTATGTTGTTTTTGGGTTTGATTTTCCAATATGCATTACTTTACATTTCTCTGCATTGATGAGCATTAACCAAGTTATTGTCCAGCTAACTGTTGTGTCTATGTCGAGTTGAAGTTTGACAGAGTTTTCTGACGTGTTTTTTGAGCCTAAATTTGCCATAATTTTAGTGTCGTCTGCGTACATTTTGGTTGTGCACTTGAGAGATTCAGCAAGGTCGTTAATAAAGATGATGAACAGCGTTGGGCCAAATACTGAGCCTTGGGGAACTCCGCTGTGCACTTTGAGCCAATAGGACGCACTGTCACTTAAAATTACTCTTTATCTACGGTCTGTGAATATAATTGAGTCTTTTTAAAAATTTATATCAATTTTTTGATATTTAATTAGTAAAAAAAATCTATTATTAATGTTATCTTTCAATTTAATTTTACTTTTAATACTAAAAGAAGTCTAAAAAATTCCTCGGGGGTTCTAGTGTTAATATATTAGATTAGAACTATTTATGGTTTTAGCACGTTTTTTAAGGATAAAAATTAATTTAATTACTCGTAAAACCAGACTGTAATACCTTTAATAACAATTTTTTTTTTCAAATATATTTATACATATTAATAAAAAAGTCATAATCAAAATTAAGAATCAAAGCCCATAATTGTTGAAAAATAGATTCAAATTTACAATACTTAACAAAAAATTAAATAAAATTTTTGCTTCAAAATAAAACTACTGTAAAGCCATGTAATATATAGATATGTATGATTGCAAGAGAACAGAGCGATGGCGATTATGATTTGGAAGAAGTATAGTTTTTGGTTGTCCATAATACTCAGACCCGGACTCCGGAAAACGGTTTTACGGACCCGTACTCCAAAAAAATCTTGTTCTTAAAACCCGGACTTTGGATTTTTTCATTTTAACTAAAATACGGTCTCCAGTTTTTTTTCTAGAAAAATGCATGCAAAAAATTGAAATTTTTTTATACATTTAAAAAAAAGATAAGAATTGAAAATTTTTTTATTTTGTTTTAATTTTGTTTTTTCGTCTTTTTTTAAAATAATGATCAGTCGATTGAAAATAAATTTCCATAAGTTTTATTCGTATTTTTATACATTTTTTAGTATAAAATATTTTTTTGAGTCCGGTTCCGTATTTTAGTAAATTTTTTCGTGCACCGGTTCCATACATTAGAGACAACCATTTTTTTTTTTTTTTTTGAACCAAAAATCGAAAAAAATCTTTAAAAGTCCAATTCAACTTTTTTTATTTAAAGTCCCATTTATATTAATAATTTTTTTAATTTCAACCCCGTGCTAATCAGTATTTTATTCTTTTAAAATCAGGAGTAAAAAACTTCTTGATAATTTTGTACCCCACCATTTTTATTGAGCAGCTCATGGGCTAATTTGCAAGGTTATAAGGTTTAAAAATGTCAACCTCTTTTTTTCTACTTCTATGGCGTATATTCTTGAGGAATCATGCTTGATTCGCATATTAAGCAACCGTTTTTATTATCATTTTTATTATTATTATTATATAATTGACTTTTTCCTCTTTAAATTTTGGCTTTATTTATAAAAAAAATTTACGAATCACATCGAAAATTCTTTAATGTTTTTCATTCTGTTAACCTATTGATAAAAATGAAATTTAAATATTTATTTAGGTATCAAAAGAAATATCAATAAAGTTAAAACACTGAACTGATGTAAAAAAATTTATTTAATCAAGAATCAAAAGTAAAAATATAATAGAAAAATTTGTTAGAAAAATCTTCACTTAATTCAATGTTAGCTTAGTCTAAATTTAATTTTTGAGTTTACTTAAATACTCAGCTAATGTTTACATTTCCATTTTAAATTATAAAATGAATTAAATCTTTTAAAATAAAAGCTCTGTAATTTTTCCATATTTTATCATAAGTTTAAGCAAACAAGGGTGTAGAACAAAAATTGAGAAAATAAACCATTGCATAAAAAATAATTTTACCTTGGAAATAGAATCAAAATACTTTTTGTTCAAAAGAAAATTGACATATTTCAAAACCATATCTTGAATTTTACTAGAAATAGATGTCTTTGCATCAAAATAAAATTATCGATAAGTAAAAAGTATAAATTTTTTTTTATGAGCTACATTTAGGCAATAATGCACAAATTGGCATTTTTTGTTGGTTTGATAATAATTTCATTAGTAAAAGCGAAATTAAATTTTGATTCAGACCCAGATGAGTACATAAATACAAGTAGTCTAATACGAAGCAAAGGATATGTTGCCGAGGAGCACAATGTCCACACTGACGATGGCTACATTCTGACAATTCATCGAATTCCGCATTCGCGGCACCAAAAAAAGTATTCTGCAGGCAAGCCAGTAGTTTTTCTGCAGCATGGTTTGCTAGATGCATCATCCACATGGGTAGTTAACTTTCCAGAGCAGAGCCTCGGGTTTTTGTTGGCCGATGCTGGTTACGATGTTTGGCTAGGAAACATGAGAGGAAACACTTATGGTCTGAGACATGAAAAACTGCATGCAAATCAATCAGAATTCTGGAATTTTTCATGGGATGAATTGGCCAAACACGACCTACCATCAATGATTTCTTATGTGTTAAAATTGACTGGCCAAAATAGCTTGGTCTATGTTGGACACAGTCAAGGAACTCTTATTGGTTTCTCCGAATTCGGAACAAACAAAAATCTTGCTTCTACAATCAAACTTTTCATAGCTCTTGGCCCAGTAGCTAAAATCAAGCATATAAAAAGTCCTGTTAGATACATTGCCGAGCTGGGCGCTCCGACAAATCAACAAATTTGGTCCAATCTTTTCGGTGAAAAAGATTTTCTTCCATCTTCAAAATTTATTGAATGGCTTGCTGATAAATTCTGCAGTGCTGAATTCACAGATAGATTGCTGTGCATGAACATTTTATTCGCGTTTTGTGGTCCGACAAAGTTTTTGAATCAAACACGAGTTCCAGTCTATACAACTCATGCACCAGCAGGAACCAGTGTGAAAAATTTGGCTCATTATGGCCAGAGTGTTGTGTCTGGCAAATTTCAAATGTACGACTATGGCTCAAAAGAGAATGTAATTCATTACAATCAAACAACGCCTCCTCAGTATGATATTAGCAAAGTTAGAGTGCCCACGGCGCTCTATTGGGCCAAAAACGACTGGCTAGCAGATCCTGTAGATCTAGAGTATATCAGAAAAAAGCTGCCAAATATTGTTGATGATTATGAAATAATGGACTGGGATCATTTGGATTTTGTATGGGCTGTAAACGCCAAAGAACATTTATACAATAGGATTATTGATTTAATTAAAGTAGTTGATTAAAAATTTTTTTACAAGTTTTTATTATAATAAAAAAGAGTTAAAAATTGAAGAGTTTTTTTTTAGCAGCATAAAGGATAAAATGAACGAAATGTAGAGGATTTACAAAATATTCCCCTTTCAAAGTCACTAAGCTTAAATTTGCATCCATTTAAATAGGTAGTTAATATTTGGTTAGAAGTCGAAGGCTTTGTTTGGCTTAATGTGGTGAATGTTTGTTCTTGTGCTGGTTCTGTGGACTCTTCTGAATAGTCTTCATATTCGGTTTCTAGATAAATGGTTAAATTGTTTAAAAAAATATTAAAAAATAGCTAGAAATTGTTTTAGCAGCTTAAGTTACTTTTTTATCACTAAAATAAATTTACTTTATAAAAATGATACATGAGCTTAAATAAATTTTTAAAAATAAACAATTTTTTTGATTTAAAAAAACTATTTTCATTTAAAAAATATTTTTTAACAAAGGAACTATTTCCAAAATTAAAATAGAATTTTTTCACCAAATTCTTAAATACTCGATTTGGAAAGTGAATCTGATAGAAGTTTTTTTAAAAGAATAGATACTTAAGATTATTAAGACAAAGACCATAGAGAAAGAAAAAGACGCCAACTATTTTAGAGTTTATAAGTCAATTTAAGATATTTAAATTTTTTTTCGAACTAAAAAAAAGCATATTTTCATTGATAAATTCTTTTATAAAAAAAAATTTTTATCCTAAATAAATTGTTTTATACACTAAAATTTATTTTAAGGATATTTTAAAGAAAATTTATGCAGCTGAAGTTAAATTAGTGATTAAAAAAGCAAAGGCAACAAAAAATTAATTCAAATTACCATCGGTAGTTGTTTTTAGAATTAATGTGGCGCACTCAGGAACATATTCTATGAAGTTACATGCTCGCTTGGCTGAATCGAACGCTGTTCCTGTCGGACAGACATAGGTGTACTGATAGCCAAATGCACATCGATGAAACAAAGTACAATCAAAATGATCAGATTTGAAATCGTCTTTTGCAGTACAATCTTAAAATTTTAAATAAAAATCAAATTGTTTCTCAAATATTTGAAACCAATCTGATTAAAATATTCAGCAAAATAAAACAAAATGTCTTCACAATTTTATCAATATGAAGATTTTTTATATTGAATAAAAAAGATGAGTATGTAAAACTAAACAATTTTTAAGGAAAAATCAGTTGTGATCATTTGAAATATCACCATATCATATCATGAGACGAATATGTCAATTAAATAATAAAAATTATTAGAAAAAATGTACTTTGCTATTATAAAAATGTAAAACAATGTTGCAGTAGTTAATATTAACTAGAGATTTTTTTTTACAATATTGTAAAAAAAAATCTAATTTAGGAGTGAGGAGTAATGTAGAATATTGGGTATCAAATATATTCTACAAAGAAAAAAGCCTTTAAGACTGGGTTTGGAAATTTTGAGACTATTTATCTTTTCAAGATATTTAAAATAATTTTTTTAGTTTAAAATTTAAATTCTTTACCCATAATCTAAATTTATTCTAATAAACATATCAAAAAAAAGACTAAAAATTAGTTTTTTTAGTAGATTAATTCTGTCTGGAAAAATTGTCTCTTTCAAAAATCAAATAAGCACTTTTCAAAATTTTTATTTAAATTAGCTTTTATTTGAAACTTTTCAATGTGACAATACTTGATTAGAAAATAAATTATTTTAGTGTTTTTATACGATATGATAAAATCATAAGCATAATTCTTTGAATATGTGAAAACTTGGCTTAAGAAGTGTCATCTTTTAATTGTGCTTTAAAAACTAAAAAAATCATTTTTTTATTTTTCACAGAGGAGGCTTTACCTCAAGAAAGTATCTCCCACTCTTCTGTGCAATTAATATCTTTTTTTTACTAAAACTTGATATTATACTTAAATTTATTATATTTTTTTATTCCTGTAATTCGACTAGATCTACAAATAAATAAATAAAACCAACTTTTATTAATTTGTGATTTTTTATTTATTATTTTGGAAGTATTTTGCTAATTCAATAAGTTTTTTTTTTCTCTTACACACAAAAAGCAAAATCGTCAATTCCACCATGACTCCGTTTGCCAACACTAATCAGAAGGTCATGTGCTGTTTTTAAAATTTATATTGTATCACTCATCAAAAAAAGTATTCTATAATTTACAATTTAATTAACTATCTTATATTTTATTTTGAATATAATTAGATAACTGTTTAGTATAAATATGCATTTAAATGTTAATTATTTATTTTATTTTATCTTATTTTATTTTATTTTATTTTATTTTATCTGAAGGAGCGTATGCTCGAACAGAAAACAAATAAATAAATAATATATTTCCAATAATGGGAATTTTTCTAAAATCATTTTAAAATTAAAAACATTTTTTTTTCAAATTTTTTTAATTTTTTTAGAACTTAGCTTATATATCATGTTGATTTAGAAAAAAGATAAACAAAGACCACTCATACAGCCGCATTCTAATCATTCTGACCTGTGAATATAAAATTTTATTTTATTTTTTATAGAGTCTTGAAAAATCAAAAAAAATTAATGATCAATGCTCCCTAGTGTCATCTATAACGAACAAAGAATAACAATTTTAGCTGTTTTTTTTGTTTTTATGGCTAAAAAATACTAAATAAAAACTTGAAAGTAATAAACGATAACAAACTTGTATAAGATTTTCGTATAAGGCTTGGTGTTCGGATGATATTTGCGCTGACAACCATTTTAAAATATAAAAAAATCATACAAATAATTTCTGAGGGTCTCATTTTTTTGTCAACTCTTTTAGTAATTGATGTCAATTTATCTAAAGAAAAAATTTTTTTATGTATTTTTTGTCCATAAAAATCTCATTGACTTTATTTTCAAATAGAAAATAGGTCTATTTTGATCAAATACAATTGATAAAATAGATAATAATTAGCAACAAATCTATTTAATCTTTGATTATTGTGATAAAATTCTACCACTTTTTATTTTACCTTTCAAATAAATAACAGAATTATTTTTAAATATCACTTTTATTCACGAGTATTTCAAGCTTCTTTTTTTTTATTATTATTCCTCAATGTCACATAAATATTTACTAAACGTGATCTAAAATTAATAAAATCATTTTCCACAACTGTTGATCTTATATTTCAGAAGTAAAAAATATATGAAAACTTTTAATAATTTTATTTCAATAATTTACAAATTTATATTAAGCCAAAGCTTTTAGTTTTACTTTAAGATTTAACAACAACTTGGATTTGTTTTTTTAAACGAATCTAGTTTACAAAATATAGATCTTTCGAAATCAGTAAATGTGTAAATACAGACATTTGATAAATAGTCCGATGTTGTGCTTGAGATAAGTTCAGTGTCAATTTTACTTGACTTTGTTGTATTTTCTTTCAAATTTTCTTTACCGAGTTGTTTACTTTGATTGAAATTGTATCCAGTCATGTTTGTTTCGTCGATTTCATTGTCTAAAGCAAAAGTTGGTAAATATTTATCTATAAAGTTTATGTTATTCCATCTGAGTTACCCATGTTTTTGCACAAAGTTGTGGGAGAATGAGCACAAATTTTCAATTGTGAGTCGAACACAGTTCCATCCGCACAATTGTAAGTCGATTTGTATCCGTTTGCACAGCGGTAAAATTTGCGGCAATCAAAAAGACACGGACTAAAGTCCTCATTTGGCCCGCAACCTGTGTAAATGGGAATTAGACTATTGAAATTAGGGTCTATCGTTCGACCATAAGCTTGAAATACAAAATTTATGCACATTGATAGTATTATTTTAATCATCATCTTTGAAGTGTGTACTCAAGAAAAGATTAAGAAAATAGTTTTTAAAAATAATTTATTTTATATGACAGGAAGAAATCCAAAAATCGAAGATTATAAATCAATTGTTCAAGTTAAAAAGTTTGTTTAGGTCTTGAATTTCAATGCTAATATTTGTTTAAGAGTTTTTTTTCGGATCAAAAATGTTAAGCTTTGAATGCGTTGAATGAATTGGATTTGGCAAATTGTTACAGCGCTGTGGTTTTTCAATGGTCTAGTGTCGGGCAATAATTGTGTCACCATTTTCAATTGAATAAAAATTCAAAACTCGATAATCATTGTCCAGCTCGTATTCTTCATCAGAAATCTATTCAATAAAAAATATTCATTTAAAATGGCTTTTAATCTTTATTATTAAGAAATTTATAAAATTGATCCCAATAGATCGTTTAATTTATTTTACAAACTACTCTATCCAAAGTCATTTGACATTTAATTCAAAAAATAAATATTTCCTAATATTTTCATATATAATCCCCAAGCTATTCCAATTTATTTGCTAAATTAGATGATAAAAGGTTAATGTAAAAAAGAATTAATCGCTTTATTGTTTAGCTTTTTTTTTTGTTTTTCTACTCATTGTTTTAAGTGAAAGCCTTTTCTAAACATCGGATATATTCTCTCTAAAAAAATATCAAAATTGTGAAATTTATCAAAATTAAAATTTATTGTAAATTAAAAACGAAATTTTTTATTAATTTGGAAATAAAGATGAAGTTATTGTCAAATTTTTTCTCTAAATAAATTCTAATTTATTTTTAGTGATTAAAATCAGACTTTTATTTAAGTCATGAAAAAAAGTTCGAACATGTTTTATAAAAGTCAAAGTCATTAATAAAAAATTTTAATATTTTTTAGAGCTTAAGTCTTGATTTTGACATGACTTGTGATTTTTAAACAACTCTGAATATAAAATTCAAGAATTCGGTTTCTAAGCTTAAATAAAAGAAAACAATACCTGTATATTTATTTTAAAATAATTTTTTTAAATATTTCTAATCAAATAAGACCAAGTAATGGCATTTAATAAAGAATAAATACTGAATGCTTTAGTTTAGATCAATTAGATGACTTATAATTTTAAAAAATTTTAATTCAAATCATATATACAATTTCGTTTTCAAATTTCTGTAAAATTAAAATTTTTTTGTTGTATTCCTTTTCTAAAATATATTGTTATATTTTTTATAAAATTAAAAAAAAAGAATTTAAATTATTCTCAGATCTTATATCCTTCAAAAAGCCACTTTTGGTCGAAACTAGTCGATCGTGTTTTGAAATAAAAAATTTTATTTAAAATTTGATATAATTATTTTATTAATAACAATCACTTATCTTACAATGTTTTTAATAAAATTTTTGTAGAAAAAATGAAAATTTATTAATTTTTAAATGTTCTTCTGAGTTAAGAACTATTCACAATTTTCATTTGAAAACAGTTCTTAATGATAATAATTTTCTTGAAAAATTTTCCTTTAAAAGAATAATTTTCTTTTTTTTTAATAATTGATAAAATATAAAAATCTATGGGTTTGTTAGTTTTTTTTTCTAAAATTTTCACCTTTAATCTTAAAATTTAAATAACTAAAATGAATATTGCAGAATTATTATACTGCATTAAGCAAATTTTCTTAAATTTTAGCATTTTACAGAACTAAGTTATCTATTAATCTATTATAGAGCTAAGTTATTCAAGATTTTCTGAATTGAAACGATCGAATTGAAAAAAAACTTCACAACCCCAAAATCTATGACCATAAATTTACGAATTGATCTCATTCAAAAAATATTAATTTGTAAATTTAAAATTGATGAAAATTCATTAAAATTATTTAAATTTTAAAATTCAGGGCAAAAATTTTTTTTAAATCTACTTGGCATCTCAAACAAAGATTTTAATGTTAATTTTTGAAAAAGAATATTTTTTGAAAATTTTTTGACTAGTTGATTTTAAATATTTACCTTGTTTGTTTTATAAAATAGTTTTATATTTTCGTTTGTAAAATCAGCTTTAAAAAATGTTCTGATGATAACTTTGAGTCTTTTGATTTCGATGGTTGATGGAATTTTTCGTTCTATTGCTTTACCGGAAATTTCATTAAGCACCTTTAAGGCTAATTTAAATTAATCAATTGTTAAACCATTTATAAGTTAAAACTTTACCCAATAAATTTGATTTTACTGTATCTGGCTTAATTTCAGTTTCAACTTTTTCAGTAGCTCCATAAACTTAATAAACAATTTTTTTAATAAATAAATAAATTTCTTTTTAATTCTACTTTTTACAAGCTCCAAATACCGGGGATGATCAAAATAAAAATCTGTCAGTTTTTGCTCAAAATTTTTTTTTGCATCAACCGATTCAGCTGAGTTTAAGGCTTCCCTTATTTCGTACCATTGTTTTGCAAATTTTTTCAAATAATCTATTTCAGATGATTTTCGTTCATCACCAATTCTTTCATCTCTCTCAACCCGAGTCCTGTTGAACATTCTCAAGCTACTTATTTTAGAAATAATCATTTGACGCAAAGTACCATCATTTTCTGTGCTGCATAATGGATTCAATTTAAACATTAGTTCCTCAAGACTTTTCAGTTTGTTCAATTCATTTATTGATCTCCACTTATATAAAAAAAATCAAATATTTTTTTATTTTTAAATTTTTTTACAATTACATTATTTATCTTGTTTTCATTCAGAGAAAGAACTTTTAGATTTGAAAATAAACGTGTCTTTTCTGTATAGTCACAATCATTAAATTCAATTTTTTCAAGTTGGGTTTGATTTGCATATAAAATTTCCAAACTTGGTAGCTCGCCTATTTTTTGTAAATTTTTCCAATCACAAATTGGATTTGATTCAATATCCAGAACTCTCAAGGTAGACAAACAGACCACGGATATTTGGTCTAAATTGGTTATTAAATTAAAGCAAACTTTCAATTGAGACAAATGAGGAAAATGCAGCAAAATTTGACAAATATCATTCCAAGAGTAATTCATTCTGTTAAGAATTAAACATTCAATACTCTCAAAGGTTTTTTTTTCATTGCAATCATAGGTTAAAAAATTATTGCTTAAAATGTATTTTAAAAAAATTTTATTTCTAAATAAAGTAAAAATTTACCTGACGTTGAGAATTTTGAGTTTTTTAAGATGATCAACAATTGAAAAAATTTGCGACCATGAATTAAGCAGATTATCATCAAGATGAATTTCAATCAAATTTGGAAAAAAATTGCTGACATTTACTAGGCCTTCAACTGACGATATTCTCGATTGAGTCAGAGTGATACATTTAATATGAAGACCAGTTTTCTTAGCGCTACATTTATAAAATTTTATTAGATGCTTTTTATCCCTCCAAAATTAAAAAAATTTAAAAAAACTCCACTATTTTAAAAAAAATTTAAAAATTTAAAATACATTTAAAAATTAATTTTAATAATTTTAAATAGGTGAACTATGGTTTAATTTTAGTTGTGAGAAAATTTGATAACTTAAAATTGTGATCATAGCCAGATAACTTTTTGACCATGTGAGCTTTTTTTCTATATAATTTTGGATAAAATGATATTTTACATTCTTTTTACATATTCTCAGTGAGTTAAGTGAATGTAAGTAAAAAATTTTAATTGAGAACAAAATAATAAAAATGATCCTCTCTCAAAAAAAAATTTTCACTTAATAAAAAATTTTAACATAATCTAATTTTAATTTTTATTTTTTTTAAATAAAATTGATAGATCTTATACAATCTTTTACTTGAAATACTTTAATTTAGAATTTTTTTCTAATCAAACTCTGGTATCAATTAAAATATTCTCATTTTTAAATAGAAAAATATTGCCGACATTTGATTTTAATTCTGACTGTTGGTGCAGATTATTTCTCTTGAAAAATATCTGATTTAAATTCATACATTTTTTTAAATGTTTTTGTTCTTTTTAAACTTCTTAATTTGGTCAAAAAATCTATTTCAACACATTCTAAATATTTTAAAATTAAACATATGTTTTAATATCATTTTTGAAATTTATTATGTTTATTTACTTTTTACAGAAATTTTTTTAATGAATTTTTTAATTCTTTTTTTTAATTAAATTTTTATGCAACAAAAATTTTTTTTGATACAATTTTTATCAAAAATGTTCACATTTTATATTTTTAAGAATGATTATATAGCCGACATTATCCGAAATTAATATACTATGTGATAAGAATAATTAAAATCAACCGACTCTAAAAGACCAATAGGTAAACTTTTTGAAAATTTTGGATTCAATGACGATAAATTATCTTAAATAAAAAGCTTTTTTTAATGTTTAAAATCAAAATTCAATAAAATAAAATTACATCTAAATTATCTTATTATTTAGCTTATTATTTTTATTATTAGAGTTGTCAACCATTTTAAAAACTTAATTAAAAAATCAAAATTATCTCTCTTTTTAAAGACAAAAACACTAGTAGGTTAGTATATCTTTGATAAAAAAATTAAAATAAAGATCAATGAAATAAAACGATATTTTTTAGAAGTATTAAATTAAAATTCGACTTGTTTGGTATAAAAAAATAAATAAATATTTACTCGAAATTATTATATAAAAGAGAATCCTCATTTTCATCAGTCTCATTCGTTTTTTTCAAAGATCCCTTATTATCTAAATACTTTTCTTCTAATGCTTTCCAAATGCCAATACCAAAATCAACTTTACTCGGTTTAACAAATGATCCACCGGTCTGATGTCTTAATCGATCAATTGGAATACAATTAAAATAACCAAATATCATAAATAGCCTACCTAGTTGTGAAATATTTTTTTCCCTTGTAACTTCCATCATGCTTGCCTCTTGATGAGTCTCTCCATTCAATACCATACCAAAATTCTTAAATTATTTGCACAAATTAAGTAAATCAAAAACCTATATTTTATTTTTACCGAGGTTTTCATTCAATGGTCCGACATATTTTATAATTCCTGCACTCTGATTAAAAAACACAACTTTTCCTATAATTTCAGTATTTTCTGTTTGATTCATTGTGGAATTTAAAATGAATAATTTAAAATGAGTTGTTTTAAAATTTTATTCCTGATAAACTTAAAATTTAATAAAATATTCAAAATTATTTTAACTTTGATTCAGATTTTGACAATTTTAATATGACTGCATTTGTTTCACCCAAACTAACGGGATATTTTGATACCAATTTTAAGTCTGTGTTTATTTGATTGACCAATTCTTCAAATTGCTTTGCTTCCTTCGAATTAATAAGAATTACACATGAACCTTTAGTCAGCAACCGACTAAATTCTTTTATAATTTTAGTATAAAACTCTGAGGGATTTTCAAAAAAATGTATGGGATGTTTTTTTCCAAACGGAAGGTCAGTAATAATAGAATCGAATATTCCAGTACGGAATGGAAAATGCGATTGTTTAAATAGATTCAGGAGCAAAAAATCAGATTGCACATTTTTGGAAGACAAACTTTTGAAATTCTCTATTGAAAAGTCCAGCTGAGTTCTATCAGCATCAGAAGAAATATAGAATATTTTAGAATTTTTGCATTGTAAAATTAATTCACACAATATGGTACTCTTACCACAAAATGGATCATAAACAAGAACTGTGTTAGATTGATTTTTAATTTCGGACAATTGTAGCAAAGCCGAACAAATGGTGCTCCTAAGTCCAATATTTTTTATTGATTCTCTATTTGAGATAGTTAACTTTGAGACAGGTATACCGATTATTAATGAAACTTGACTTAGATGACAAGATAAAATAAAATCAGGATCTGTCAATTTTTGATCGTAATTTAAACTAAGTAATTTTTTACTAATCAAAGCATTTAATTCAGTTTTAAATTTTGTATTACCCTTCCATTTGCCTGTAAGTTTGGAATCTATCCGGAAAGTTATACTCTTTCGGATTTTTTTTATATTTTGGAGCTGTTCGTCACATTTTGATGTTACTATGGTGTTAATAAAAATTTCTTCTTCTGAATTTATGGTAAAAAATTGGTCAATCAGCTGCAGAACTTCACCTTCTAGCGGAATTTTGTCAAACTTTTTAAAAAGTATTTGATAAAAAAGCCTCTCAATGGTAGTCAGCTTTAACAGATGCTCTAAAGCAACATTTGTTTCAAAAGAAAGCTTTCCTTCAATATAATCACATGTTGTCAAATAAAAAGAATTATCTTTTTCTCTAAGTTTATTAATTAAGTGCTCAATTTCTGTCTCCGCAAAATGGCATAAGCCTCTTCCATGGGTAAAATAGAACTTGACCATTGAGCCTAAATTTTAAATATTAATGCTGGATATTTAGCACTTCAAAGAATACCAGGATTCTCAGTACCTGTTTAACAAATGTGGTGATTTAAGAAAAAAATATTTATTTGTTTATTTTTCGAAAAATATTGCAATAAATTTTATAATTACAAAAAATAATTAAATTAAATGTTTAAAGTTATAGAATTTAGCTTTAACAATGCTTAAATGCGCGCGAAATAAATGGTCAAAGTTGGCTGTTCAAATGTTTAATTTACAACCTGAAACGCATCATTTGAATCCGATTAAATTAGATCCTAAAAAAGAATTTAATAAAAAATAATTATTTCTTAAATAAAAATACCTTTGAATCCAACTTCTGGAACATGGGCCATTTCATAATGAGAAGAATCGTCATCCATAGTACTATCGATTTGATCAAGCTTAATTAAATCATTATTTAGTGATTAATTTTCATATTCATTTAAAAGTCAGAAGTCTTGATATTTTTGATTGAGAAAAAATGAATCCGATAAGAAACATTATTTTATCATTAAAATTTTAAGAAAAGTTTTAAAGAAAAGTTGTTAAATTAGACTGAAAAATAATTTTTTTCAAGATAATATTTAAAATTTTATTAAAAAAGCAAAATTAATGTTATCCGCATTGAATTTTAACAGACTAAAAAAAAATTTAATTTTAAATTCAATTGAAAAATATTTAATTTTTTAACACTAGAAGCACCAAATGAATTAATGAAATCACCAATTAATGAAATCTAATGGATAAAAATTTATTATTTGGATAAATCTATTCAAAACTAAATTTTAATTGAGTGAAAATACAAAATTAGCTAAAAAAAGTATCTAGCAAAAAATTGATCTTTGGTTGTCCCTAAAATCTGGAATCACAAAAAAATCCGGAACCCGGAACTAAAATTAGAAAATCCGGAACTAAATTCAAGTTAAAAATTACATGCTAATACTTAGAACCGGAACCCTCTTTTCTAAAACACGGAACCAGAAAAATTTAAAAAATATATGAATTTTTCAAAAATTTTTTCAATTATTAAAATTAAGACAATTTTTAATCTAATAAATAATACAAGTAAATAATGCAAAAAAGGATTGTGTGAGTTGAAAAAAAATTATTGAAAATTATTCCAGCTTCAATACCTGAAGAAGCGTTGAATGTAAATATTGAAAAATTTGAATGTTTTTTTGAGCCCGACGCATTACTAAGTTTAAAAAAAAATTTAGAAGTAAAAATTTGTTAATTTGAATCGCGTGTTACACGAAATAAAAAATAATTTTTTTGTTAATTTTCTGTTAATTTCATAAAGTTTAAAATATAAATAAACTATTGACTTTTGTAAATTATTTTTAAATCAGTTCCGGATTTAAGTATGACTTCGGTTCCGTTACGTTTTTTAGAATGTTCTGGTTCCGAATTTTAGTATACAGTTCCGTTTGAAAAATGTTCCGGACTTTAGTATATAGTTCCGGGTTACGTGTTCCGGTTCCGGATTTTAGGGACAACCTTAATCTTTTATTGAATTCATTTCATTTTGAACCCATTCTTCGTCTTGAATCTAAAATACGCAAACTATAATTTTTACTTTTTTTAAATTTGCTCATCTTCGTTCAAGTATTAGGGTTAGTTTAAGTTTGAGTCAGATTTTTAAAGATTTGTATATTTTTTATTAATATTGTATGACTCATCCATTGATTTGTAGCTAAATTCAAAATTTTAATTGGTGCTTCTAGTAGTAATTAAAGTGGATCTTTAAATTTTATTTTTCTTAATTATAATTTGACAATCTTTTAAGATCTAAAAAAAAAAAACTATCATAAAAAATTTTAATTTTTTTTCCTAAATCCACACAAAAAATTAAGTATTTAGTACCTATTTGACTTTAAGGTTGTATAGAAATGAGTAATGGAGATGCTGAAACGATTTTTTTAATTCCTGATTAAATTATATGTTAAAAAATGTTTTTCAATGTTCTAATTTGATTTTTTTTCTCAAAAATAAATTTAGGTACAACACTTACTTTTAATACAAGAAGGTCTCCTTTATTAATTCTGTAATCGATTAGTGTTCTATCATTGTCAAGCTCAATGTTTTTAAAAAGTAAATGTTGTTCTGATATAAGTCGAGAAATCTGTGAGGCAATCTAAAAATCAAAGTTTAGCCTAAATAAAAATATAAAGTAATTTACCCACATTTTGCTTTATAAGTTTAATTGTCGTATAAGATGAGCAAACTACTTCTAGATCTTTTTTTGATCGCCTCGATCTCTTACTGCGTCTTGCCGGGATGTATTCCAAAACTTGCTTACCATTTGTTTGTGTGTCCATACCATTTTCATTTATGCTATATCTTGCTTTTTTTGAGCTCTTTAAAATAAGTTATATTCTTTGGAAAAATAAATAAAAAAGCCATCTCACTATATGTATAACATCAGTATCTTCTATTTCCTCATTCTTCATAATTTCTAGTTTGGATGCACAGTTATTTTCTTCTTCATCTTGGAGACGAATGAGGATTTTTTTATTTTCGAAAAGCATTTTATCCAATTCATTTTGGGCCATGCAATCTTGGCACACTTGTGGTTCAAATTCAAAGTTGAGTAATTCGTCAGAACCATTCAAATTGAGATGTTTTTTTAATTTTATTTGAGTGTCAAAGGTGTAATTTGTGGAAATAAATTCCCATTCAAACTCAGTTAATAAAGTAGACCTAATTGGAATATTAAATTTGGAATCTAAAAACTTATCTCAAAATGTTACATGGAAAAATCAATTGTTTTCTCATCGAACGGAAGAAATCCATGCTGGCAAAACAAAGTTTGGTTGAATATTTGAATACTTTTAAATTTTGAATTTTTTATCAGAGCCCGCCATTCCTTCACAAAATCAGTCATTATAATGAAATATGTTAGTTCTGGCTGTAAATCATTAATTAGTGGCCGATTCCGATTGAAATAAAGATCGGACAGAATTTCCTTTTGATTCTTGACTTGGGCCTTTTTGCTTACATGTTCTTCATTTTCTTTCTAAAATAATATGAAAAATGATTTAATAAAAGACTAGAAAAATATAAAATTTCTTCTTGCATAGAATTAAAACTAAACTGATTCAATTAATAGATTAATGAATTTTTTTGATTGAAATTTTTAACACAATTTAATCATAAGAAAAAATAAAATTAAATATTAAAGTTTAGAAAAGAGTATCGAGCTAAAAAATTAAGTTCCTGTAATAAAAACAAAGAGAGCTGTCTTTAAGCTAATCTCTGCAACAACTCTTGTTGAGACGAATATTTTTGGTCCATGGAAAAGACAAAAAATAGATTACTTATTATTTATAACTTTGTTCTACGTTTGTAAGATTTTTGGTCATTTATTGTTGTTTTGAAATTTTTTTATTTATTTATTTGTTTTCTTACCGATAAAGATCTTTGAGATAAAGCTCCTTCAGAGTTAAAAAAAAAAATTAAGTTAAATAAAATAAAAATAAAGTAAAAAGGATTAAAATAAACGAAATTAAAAAAAAAGATATATTTAGAGATATGTAATAAATTGAATTTTGAATTTTTTTTTAAATCTTAGCTTTATTTAATTTAGAATAGAAGAAAAAAAATTTAATCAACAAAAGCTTGATTTTTATTTTCAATTGTTAAAATTAATTGACTTTAGTTTAAAATAGACAGGGAGAGAAAACGTCAATTAATTTAGAGAAATGTCAATGGGTTTTTTTGTCATTTATATTTTCGTCAATACTATCTTGAAAATTATATTAAATATTTGTAACTTAAAATAAATGATTGTGAATTAAAATAAATAATTGTCAATTAAATTAATTTATTTTAGATTAAGGATGTAAATAAGGATTTTGTCAGTAAAAAAAAATAAATGACAATTAAATATTTAATAATTGTCAATTATATCTGTCTTTTTAATCTATTTAATTTTTTTTTGTTTTATCTTATTTAACTTTATTTTATATTAACTTTTTCTAATTTGAAGGAGCTTTATCTCAAAGATCTTTTTATCGGTAGGAAAAAAAAAATTAATAAAATAATCTGTCAGTTATGAGTACTATAAGTAAATGTCTCATTACTGTCCTGATTAATCCAAGAAAAAAAGGCTAATATAGGCAAAAAATTGATATTCAAAATCTTGAGCAATTAGATCAAACGCCATCATCTATTTCAGTTCATACTGATCTAATTTTTTATATTATTTTTATATTACATTGACAAATTTTTTTTTGCTTAAAAATTTTTTTTATATCACATTGAATTGACGAAAATAAAAAGTAATTGACAATACATTTATTTAAATGACGCTTATTTTTTCGAATTGACTGTTGTATAACTGACGAATTGTCTAGTTTTAATTGATAAATATTTCTTTTTTAATTTACATTTAAATATATATATTGTATGTTGAACAATCTTAATCATTTTTTGTATATAACAAACTGAATTTTTTACTTAATTGTAAAATGGATATTTAATTTTCAATTAATTTTTATTTCAATTTGTCCATGGGACTTAAACTTTAATTAAATAAATAAATATTAATTGACAAAATATAATTTTATCCTTAAAATATTACAAACCAAGTTCAAGATTTTGGCAAAGCTGTAACTTAAAAAATT
The DNA here is from genome assembly GCA_025491095.1 of Brachionus asplanchnoidis. Taxonomy (NCBI): domain Eukaryota; kingdom Metazoa; phylum Rotifera; class Eurotatoria; order Ploima; family Brachionidae; genus Brachionus; species Brachionus asplanchnoidis. Next base: position 4,972,426 of record JAILYF010000006.1, read on the forward strand.
GGAAACTTTGCAAGTTCTAATTTTATTTTTTTTTATGAATTTTTTTATTTTTTGTTGCTTTTCTAATAAAATAAGATCTATTTTTTTAATAGAAAAGTTTGAACTAGCGTCGGACTTTCAATTCGATTGCTTGAGACAAAATGATAAAAAATACTAATAAAATTTTTCTATAATCCCACCAATGTATAACAATTAGCAACCATCGAAGCATCAATTTTTCAAATCTCTTGAATATGTGAAAATTCTTTGCAAACTTTACTTCCTGTCTCAAATAATTTCTGATTTAATGTATCAATAGATACAACGACTACAAATCTTTGAAAAATTTTAATCAGTTTATTTTTATTTCATAATATGAATTAAATTTAAGAAAATCTAGGAGACATGATTCGATTATTTATAATATACCAAGACAATTGCTTTCAAAATATCAACAATTAAATGTTAGATCATTAATATATTTAATTTTTCAAATAAATTTCTATTAAACCTAGAGATAAAAAGAAAAAAATTCATAGCTAAAAAATGTGAGTGCAAATTTATTTTTAAATTGATCTGAATTTTAAAGTTAAATGATAAATAGAAATCGAATGAGGTTGAAAAAAATTAAAATTGTGAACGCCATTTATTCTTTTTTTTTAGAGGCTATTAAGTTTAAATAAAAGTCTTTTTAATGTTAACAAAAGAAATATTAAGTTTAGATTTATTTTTTCTTAGAAATTAGATAAATCAGGAGTTTTTTTTAATTTTCTGAATTAGAATAGGTAATTTTATCATCTTCAAAAATAATTAATTATCTTCAATGCTAATTTTTGTACCTTATTTCTCAATTTGAGTTTTTCTTTAAGATTAAATGTAGAAAAGTGATTCTAATTTGAGCTAATGCATTGATAAATCTTGTGATTTTAAAAATAATATAATTATTTTTTTGAAAAAAAATATTGAAAACTTCAATACATTTTCAAGAATCATGAATTCGATACGTATAACTTAAAAATAAAAAATAATTTTGTTTTATGCTGAACAGATTATAATTTGAATGTAACATTTAAAAACTTTATTTTTTCTTTATAAAATTGTGAAAATCCTTTCAGAACAGACTAATTTTAAATTGGAATTAATCTCACAACCAAAAAAAAAATACTTGAATTTTAAATTTTAAATTTGTTAAATTTCTTCAACAATTTTTCTAACTGTGATTTAGAAAAAAAAAAAAATCAAAAATATCATACCATGCATATTTTGCATTCATTACTCTGGTTCGTGAATATACACTTCTTACTAATATCAGAATTACTTGTCGATCGAGTCTCGGCATCTTCCTCATCTAAACTATCGGATATATCTGGCTTGAAAAAATATTTATAGAATATCTGATTCCACAATTCGGGACATACAAGACGTTTATTTGGTCCCGGAGCCAGATCGCTATGAGGACACATAACATCTTCATTGAAGTATTTCAAGCCAATGCTCGAGTTCAAACCAGTCATGCTATTGGAGCTATGTGGAAATGAGCCAAGTTCTTGAACATCATTATCAGCCTCGCTTCCATTCGGCTCTTCGATTAAATCCAGCTTGGAATCAGGCAACTCGGCAAATTTAGCTGACGGAAGTTGCGACTCAATTTTTTTGATAGCCAAATTTTGCCATTGTTTAAGACTCTCTTTTCCAACCCAATACCAAGTGTCCGACACATTTCTATTCTCTTTGTTATCTTGGTAATCGGCTTTGTCTATAAAAATAACATCTTCATCGCTTCTAGCCACTTTTTGTTCATCGAACTCGTACTTTAGCATCTGTCTCGCTTTTTTCATGTCTTGCTTTATATCTTCTTTAAATTTTAGATAATCAAAGCAATTGAAAACACAGGGCCAGCACCGGGTTGTGGAATTATTGAAAGCTTCAAGAGCACCAATGTCGCTCAGATTGACAGAATTTTTTTCACAAAAAACATCCAAACCTTTGCGCGACACCAACTTGAACCTATTGATTGCCAAGGGGTTTAAGCGCTTATGAGCACACAAATACTTGTTGGTCACACTCACTAGCTCATTTTCAATTCGACCAAATTCACCTGCGATCAACTTGCGCACAAAATCAACTGGCACAAAATAGTACAGCTCTTTTTCAGCCATGGATGGATGTTGAGGCGACGATGGCGAGTCCTTGGACTTGGCCTTTTTTTGGCTTTTGTTCAGCCAGAGATTGTCGTAAATGGAATGTATCAGTGTTCTTTGGGAGTTTTTTATTTCTTTCTGGTCAATTGTGTCCGAGTTTAAGTTATTGAACCAATTTTCCAGCAGCTGGTTGTCTACTTGGACTATTTCGGATTGGTTTGATGAGTGCACACAATTTTCTTTGGGAATTTTTTCCACCAAGTCGGACCTGTAATAAACTAGCAAGTAGGCATTGCTGCTGGAAAATGTTTTTTTTTCATTTGAATCGGACTTGTCCCATTTTTCGGCACTCTCAAAGCCATCTTCGGTCGATTGACCGAGCAAATTTTTTTTTTTTATTTTGCTAATTATTTCGTCATTGAAATTAAACCATTCGTTGGACTGAAATTTTTTTATCTGAGCTGTGTAGTGACCACTGTACGCTGTTTTGCCAACATGCATCAGAATTGCGCCTAGATGGTAAGTTGTGGCAGTTGTTTGTGGGCTATCGACAAGTGAGCTCAAGTCCAAAATTTCGCAAAATTTGACTTTGTTAGAGAGTTTTTTTTTCAGGCCTGAATTACGGTCGTAGACAAAACGGAGCAGCTGCAAGTTGAGAATAGGTGGAAGATTGGAAATCTTGGTGCAGCGTTTGGCGTCTGTTTTGTGTTGGCAATTGTCGCAAAAATACTGGTTGTCTCCTTGCATCAATTCTTCGTCAAGAAGCTCGTTGATGCAATCATTGATGGACTGGACATTTTGGATACCAAGGGTAAGCTCGAAAAAGTTGGAATTCCGAGCCGATTGAAGCTTGCAATTGCTGCATCTAGAAATAAGTGAAAGTAAATTAATTTAAGATGAATAATTGAATGGTAAAAAAGAAACAAAAATACATGCTCTGTTAGGTATTGGTATTCACCTTGGAACAGGTCGTGAATTAAATCTGAATTTGGACTAGAACGAAAAGATGACAAATTCTCAATTTGGTCATCTGGTCGATTAAGACCGCTCGACGATGTCAGTATACTTTGAATCATTGATAAAAAAAGCTGGCTAAATTCTTGTGCATCCTTGATTTAAAAAAAAAATTAATTTTTCTAAAATTTAATTATTTGTAAGATAAACCAGTAGACTTTTTTTATTAAATTTTAAATTAATAATGGACAAGAATTGAAAGACTTCAAAATAAAATCCTTAACTCAATTCTGATAGAGTTAACCCCATTTAATTTTTTTTTATTCAACTTTACCATAGAATTAATCATGATAATAAAATTTTTCATCTCTCTATTCTGTATTTAGTTTTTTTTGTCCGCAAACTTTTAAAATGAATTTTGAGTTTGAGTGATTTAATTGTCTAGTATCACTAAATAATGACTCTTGAAAGTTTTTGGGTATTTAATTAATTTATTTTCATAAATATAAGGAGCTACCATAGGTGACCTCATAGTAGGCCACCTCCGCAAGCTAGTCTTGCTGGAGCTTATACTATTACCGTCGTTTCGGGTTGAACCGATAATGGGGTACAATGATAATTCCTTTTTTCAACCGCTGTAAATTCTGATTGGATAATAATTTTTGAATGAAATAAAAAAAAATATATAAAAAAACTATCCCTTTACAAAATTTGAAAAAAATATTTTATAAAAAATTTTTATTTATTTTTTAATCTTCCGCCAATTAACAATCCCATATCAAAAGAACCGAGTTTGTGAAAAAAAAACTTTTTGTCCATTATCGTTTATTTTAAACAAAAGACCCTAGACCTTATATGTAATTTTTGATGACGAGTTCAAATCTGGACTTAGATTTCAGAAAAAAATAACGGTTTTTGAGAAATTCAATAAAAACATGTTTCTTATACTTTCGGGTTGAACCGATAATTGAATATAAATTGCGATAAAAACCAAAATTTTGAAAAACTAAATAAATTTTGAAAATGACTCGAAAAAACTTTAAATTACCAAATAGTAGTCCTCCAAAATACTCTGAGGACACCCTCAAAAAGGCCCTTAATCAAATTAATGAAAAAAAAATTAATATACATCAAGCTTCAGTAAGGTACAACATACCTTATGCTACTTTACATAATCAAAAATCAAAAGACCATTTGGACAAGTTTTAACCGAAATCGACGTTTTGAAACAGTTGGAGGAAGAAGAAAATTTAAAAAATCAAAAAAAGTTGAATCAGAAAGCGAAAAAAGGGAAACGTGAAACACCAACAGCTCAAACGACTCAAAGACCAAGATGTTCAAAAGATGTAGATGTAGAAGAATGTTTGAGCACTGAAAAGCAATGTTTTAAATGTAAAAAAAATTCGGGTCTGATAAAAAGTTCCAAGCCAAATGGATCTCATGCGAAACGTGTTCTAACTGGTCTTGCTTTAAATGTCTACCATCAGGCTTCGAACCAAGTTTAGAATTTTATTGTTCTCACAAATGTAAATAAATTTCTTTTTGATTTTCTTATGGTATGTTTGCTTGTTTTTTTCTTATTTTTTTCTTTTTTGCATTTTAAACTATTTTATCATATTTACCCCATACAATGGGGTAAATATGATAATTAACCGTTTTGTATTCTTTTCATTATAAAATTTGAACCGTTTATTTTTTTTTAATAAATTCTTTTGAATCAAAGAAAAAAATAGTTTTTTCATTTATAAAAAAAAATCTCCTGATAAGCTCTTTCCCTTCTGATTTTATTTAGGCCCAAAGTAAAGAATTATCACATTTACCCCAATTGACTGTATTAACTATTATTATTATTATCATAAATTGAAATAAAAATATATCAATAAAGTTACGAACGCATTAAGGATAGAAATTTTTAAATGTTGATTAAATTTTTTGAAAGATTTATTTTTATTCTTTTTAGTTTGGCATTTTATATTTATCCTTATTAGTAATTTTTGTTCTGGAGCATTAATACTTATTTACCAAATTTTTAATTGTTTTAAAATTCTTTTAAAGTTAATAAATTTAATTTAAATTTTAAATGTCTCAAAGAATTAAGCTTATTTAAATTAGTTCTAGAGGACTTGTTTAGATTAATTCTACTAAAGACGACTGCTTAAGTTTATTGGGTTGAAAAGGAGATAAATTTTACTTTAATATTTTTTATGCGTTTACATATTTATTAAAGTAATTTTTAGCATTATATTTTACAATATTTTTTCTGGTTAAAATTTTTTTAAGAGTAACTTGTGCTGATAAGATTCAATTTTACTGACAAGAATTTAATTATCTTAGGAAATTTTAATTTTGAGTAATATCTTAACACTTTATTTAAATTTTTTTAATGTTCAAATTTGCATTTATTTAAATTCTGTTTTAGTATGCCACATTTGATTTTGTTTCAAATCCAATTAAGCTTGAATTTTTTAAATTCTAAAACTGGTTGAACACTTTATTAAGACATATTTATTAATAAAAATTAAAAATAACTTACTTTTCAATATTTTCTTTAAGATTACTGTATTTTTCTATAAAAAATTACTACTTCTAAAATTAGACATATTTCTTTAACTATAAAATCAATTCAATTTATTAACAAATATGGTTTTAAAAACAAGTTTGACAAAGCGCAAACGATATAAGCTACCATAGCTTGGAGTCCACAGTCTCTTAGCTTCGTAAATGACCAAACGTGGGTCATTTACTGTAATTACTCTTTATTATTATTATTATTATTATATATCAAAATTAAAAAATTTCAAAAAGAAATTTAATTTAAATATTATTGACTATTATTTAATTGAGAATGAATTAATAATAATAATAATAATAATTTGCAAAAGATTATCTGTAAAGCAAGCTTTTTATTTTTACAAATACTTTTAAACAAAGAGAAAAATTCAAAAATGCATTAAGCATTTTCACTGCTTTTTCTGTAATTTTTATTAAAAAATATTCAAAATAAAATAAGTAGCAAATTTAGAAATTAATTTTATTTAACTATTTTTGTAAGTAATATCAAAAATATTTTAAATGAAAACTATTAACTACAAGAAGTCTAAATTTACTGTTCTTTCAAATTTAAACTGCGGTTAGACTAGTTAGACATTTTATATTAATTCTTTTTTTTTTTTTAAATTTATCTCTATGATTGTATTATTTTTTTGATAAAAATGAAAACCTTTTAAAATTTAAATGAAAAATACTTGCTGGATATTTTCGTCCAAACCCAAAGCTTTGACAAAAAATGAAGGATCTATCGATTTTCGAATGGTTTCGTTCATCAGAGTAAAAACCATTTGCAAATTACTTGCCAGACATTCGTTTGATTTTAGACCCAATTCAGGTATTTTGTTTGATCTGTTGGCCAAGTTATCTTCGACATAGCTGTCGTCTAGTTCGAGTTTTTTTAAGTTAAGTGCCAAAATGCTTTCCCGAAAAAAATGATTGCTAAACCAAACCTAAGTTAAATGGAAAAAAAAATTGAAAAATTTTCTTCTGAATTATTTTTGTGATTTACTTGTAAATATGCATTAATGTAGCATGTTGCACCCAGATTAACCAAACCGACAAACTCTTCTGGCTGTCTAAAATATAATTTTTTTTCTATAGGTGCATTTGGTTCTTTTTGTAATAAATTGTAAAGCTTTCTTTCACCAAAACCATTAATGCAATAAGGATTTGCTGAACAATTAGATCTTAATAAAATGAAATTAAATTGGCTATCAGTCTATTTTTATTTAATGGTATGACCAAAAAAAAATTTAATTACTTGCAAGACCCATAAAAGCAGGGATTTGCATCGATTCTGTAAACAATGTCCACATTTTTATCTGTTATTTTGCAAGGAGACGAAATATCTTGATACCATTGCCAATTTTTGCCAAATGTTATTTTGACCATTTCGAATAAATGAAAATCAAAACTGGGTACTCAATTAAATTAAAAATTCTCCTGAGATAAGTTTGAAAAAGTTAAAAAAAATTTAAATATGGAAAATTATAAAATATATGAGCCTTAGAATGACTTGATTTTGGTCTTAATATAATTTTGCAATAAAAGTAAAAGTTAACTTTTCAATCTAAAATGTTTTTGGAATTTAAATTTTTCGAACAAAAATGTGTTTGTTATAAAAACAGAGAATAATAAAATCAAAAAAATATTGTTCATTTTAATTTTTATCAGAATTTTTTTTAAATAGACTGACTGAATCAATAAGTCTTAAAATGATTCCCAGAAAATAAACGAATTAACCTATTTTCTAACTAATTTATTATTTTTTATCTTTTTATTCTAAAATAGAATTAGAAAATATTAAAATCGAAAAAATGTGTTTTAAATAGAAGATTTAACTAATAATTTCATCAGAAAATACACTATTTTAAAGGTCATAAGTTTAAATTTTTTATCGACATTATTGATTTTAAATAAAAAAAAAGCGCTAGATTAATCAAAATTCTCTTAATTATTAATTTCATTTAAAAAAATTTTCTTTATTCTTATTCTACTTAGAAATTTCATCTTTCGAAATCGCATATTTAAATTTTTTTTCTCTTCATGATAATCCTGAATTAATTACATTTATGTCGATGTTGCTTAAATTTCTCCCTCCATCTTAAATCAAAGGTTTAAGAATTTACTTTATTTTTTTTTCATATTCAACTATATTAAAATACTGTTCCAAAAAAAAGTTTGTAAAATTTTTGAATAATGATCATGATAAGCTTCATTTTCACATTGTTGACGTATTAAAGATTGTGAGCCACTTTTTGGCGGTAATAAATTATTCATTTTTAATACATGAAAAGAAATGTTCGATATTTGGATTTTTACTTAACGCTTTTCTTCTAGAAGAACAGGAAACTTATCACAGACAGTGTTTCTTTGAGAAAAGGATTTTTGGTAAAATCACGTACATTTTTTTTTTAATTTAAGCATAAAAATCTAATTTTAGAAAATTTTTTACCTTAAAATTAAGTAGAAAAGGTTAAAACATTTAATATTTTTAAATAATATTTTGGTTTGATTTTTTTATTTATTTGATAATTGGCTTTCTTTATTGATGACAATTTTTCTTACCTAAATAGAAAAAAATATTTGACTATCTTTGGTCAATATTATATTGTTTTTTTGAACGAATTAACTAATTCAAATTTTAAAGATCATTTGAAAAATTTCGTCCCTTTTGAAATTTCAATCAGCTTGTCTGAATGCTACAAACAGTTAAATAAAACTTAACTAAATTACATTTTTTACCATTTTTTGCTTAATTGTATGATATAATATGTTTTCATTTTTAAATTTTGAACAATTTGGAAACCGAAATTTTAGGTCAAACAAAAAACAATATTGGATTATTTTAAAAAATAATTTTTTTGATTTCTGATTTATGAATTATGATTTATTGTACTAGATTATGCTTTTTAAATTAATAAAAACTTTAAAAATAACATTATTTTCTTTTATTTGGATATAACGAAATTCGTTTATTACGAACTGCTTTTGGATTCCCCCAGTGACTTCGTTATAACCGTACTTAGTACCGTACACTGTAGTGAATTTAGAGATAAGGTTACGTTGGTTTATAAAAATGTAAAATCAAAAGTGCAAATTTGATAAACAAAACCAGAAAGATAAAATAAATTTCAAAGCGGAAATTTTCATTGAACATTATGAGATTAGTTAATAATCAATTTTTGTTTCTTTTGATTATATAATAGTTTCATTTCAATCAATTATTTATAAATAAATTAAAATAGTGATAAATTTAAATGTAATTGACATTAATTACCGAAAAAAATAAAATGTTTTTATTTAGTTCCTAATTCAGTATTTTAGTTTTTTAATTACATATTATTGTTTTCTAAAAATATTATAAGCGTCAAAAAAGTTCTTAAAATTTAAAATGTCCAATGGTTTAGTTCATACCTTTAAACCTAGAAATTTAAATTAAAATCCAAAATTTTAAATCAATAATTTTATTTTTTAAAATACGATAAATAAAGAATTTTCATATTGAATTTTTTTACACAAAAAAATTCCTTTCCATAAGAATTAAATTCATAAACAATATCAATAACAATATTAGAGTATCCTTTCATTATTAAATTAAACCATAAATAATATCTATTTACAAGCCTTTAGTCGTTAAAGATCAATTTAGCTTGACAAGGATCCAGGGCCATTCATCTGTGGCCAGATTCGATCTAGCCATTGAAAGGGTCCGTTTAGACGAACTTCAATCCAGCATGGTGTGCTGGTAATCGCCTGCCTTCGGTAGTCATTTCCCCAGCCTTTGACAAAACTAATTCGAATTGAGCACATCTTGGTTAGCTGAAAAACAGCATTATACCCTTCTGGTACAGTACGTGCCAAAATATTGGCAAATTCGTGATGCGAAAAAATTTTTAAATTACAGCCTGGCGGTAACTTGCACACAGTTGCCGGATGCCATCCATTCATGGTGTTACAATTAGGACTTTGGACAAAAATTGGACTATCACTCAAGCATTCAGCATACACTTCACCACCAATGTAATACAAACGGACCCCTCGGCCTATTAGCTTTCTGCATTGTTCACTTTCATAAGTTCTATTAATATTTGTCAAAACTCCCAGACAAAAACGACTTGGACTAGATGGGTCGACAAATCCGTCAACATTTACATAAGGCTGAGAGGCATGAAACGATTCTCCCACATGCTGATTTAGTTCGTAGTAGGAGATGGTGCACCAAAATGCTGGTTCTACATAGTCAATCGCTGGCAAACGATTGTCTTAATTAATCTTGGTGAATTTTTTTAAAAGCCAAAATGAGCAATGAATGGATTTACCTTGAGGATGTTCTATTGAGTATCGATTCACTTGTTGATTCCCCTGACTGTGATCTTGATACATCATGCTATTTTCATCTGATGATGTTACGCCCTCCATTTGACTATCTGAGCTTAAAATGGAAGATGTAGCCTGGTTTATGCCAGAGCTGTTTCCCGGAGGATTTATGTAACCAGATGACATTTTTGATGAAATTTTTGTTAGCTTTGCAAAATTTTATATTTTTTTGATGAAAATGCGTTCAGTTCAATATTTTATTATTTAAATGTATTATTATAATTTGAATGCACAATTTATAATTAAATGACGAAAAAGTAAAATAGAGCAAATATTTAGAGCTCTTCGGCAAAAAAATCAAAAAGCATTATTAATTTTCCTTTATTAATTTATTTCTGTAAATTAGATTTTTTTAATAACTTTAAACTAATTTATATATTTTTAGAAAACTAAATTCTTGAGTTATTTAGCTAAATCAGGAATCAAAGAATTGCTAAGTTATTGTTTAATTTTTAGTAATAATTTTGGCTGACATTGAAGTTTGAGATCAAAATCAAAAGATCAAAATATAAACTGTAATGTTATTTTTAATAATAGAGAAAAAGTAATTTTTTTCCTAAGCAATTACTTGATATGTTATTTTCATGCACAAAAATTTAGAATATCCCTTTTTATTGAACTTTAATAGGTTTAAATTTTTTAATTTTTTTTAATAAATAATTTTAAAGACATAAAAAATTAATGTTTTAAAATTTAATTTTTTTAAATGGAAAAATGAAATTATTTTAGTTTGAATAAATAAAGTTATAAATTTGAATTTCTGAATTAACTTAACCTGAATTGTTTGAATTATTGATTGTTTTTGTTAAATAATTTAGAGATTAATCATTTTGATGTTAATTAAATAATGAACCGTTATTAGACATAAAATGTCAAGTAATGTTTAGTATTTATTTTTAAAAATTATTAGATTAAGTTTTAAAATTTAAATGATCGTTTTGATCTTAAAAATTGATCTTAAACTTCAATTTGCCAAATTATATTAATATTTTTAAACTAAGTTTTTTTTGTTAGCTTTCCTTTATTTAACAGAAAAGTTAAATATAAATTAACAATAGCAAAATTGTAGACAAAAAAAGTAAAGTTATTGACAAAAAAAGAAAAACAAAGTTTGCTAAATTGAAATAAAGTTTTGATAAATTTTGAGATTTAATTTTTTGTTGACAGTTATTGTAACCAAAATAAGTAAATTAATGGTCAAAAAATGCCATAAATGTATATAATCTTTGAATCGCATTTCAATCTTCTGAGTAATTTACATAATATTTGAATGAAAATCATAGAATTATTGAATAGCTAAAACAGTTTTAGGTTTAGAAAATTAAAAATATTGTCCATGGATGATGTATATAAATTTCTTAGAATTATTAGCTGTATTTTGATATATTCTGAGTAATAAAATGCACTTTTAATGGTATTTATTGGTATCCAAAAATTTTGACGCTGTGGTAAAAGAAAGTCATTTTTTTAAAATAATTTTTTTCAAATGTTCTTAAATAATTTTTTGAACACTTGACATCATTTTTTTTAATAGAATATAAATTTAGTGTCAAAAAAATATTATCTTAATATCTCGAGTTGCAATCAATTTTTTTAGTCACCTCGAAATTTGCTAGAGTTTTGTCAAATCATTTTGGTATCATTTTTGTTCACAAATAATGCTCCTTATCGTTTTAGTCGAAATTTTCTTGATAAAATTTTCAAAACATCATAAACAGAAATAAAATTTCGAACTTATTAAATTGGTTAGTTTGAATGATAAAAATAAATCCTTGTTATAATATTATTTTTTTTATTCTTGCAAAAATTATTTAACTTTTTTTAGCCCTAAAATTTTGATTGTATATTTCTATCAGTGTTTTATCTCATTATGTGCAACGAGCTACCATAGGCGTCCTCTCATGTGGGACGCCTCCGCAAGCTAGTCTTGCTGTAGCTTTTTTTATAATAATAATAATAATATTTTTTTCTACTCGAAAAATTGTAAAAAACCCTTACTTAAATTTGAATTTTTTTTTAAACTATGTGTCAATCTTCTAACTAAATAACTATTCAAGTTTTTTTTGTCCATATAATTATTTATTAAGTTAATTAAGAGAAAAAGTATAATCACATAATTATTAGTTTTCTTTTTTTTTAAATTTAATATTTCAATTCATTGTGCATTTTCATGGCTTTTTCTTTAGAAAAAATATTAAATTTATAACAAATATTATTTATTTTTTAAATAGACTTTTATTTTAAAAATTTAATTTTAATTTAATTGTGACTAGATTAGGTTTAAAAAAATCGCCTTCCAATAAAATGTGTCTGCGGTACTGATCCATTCTCTTCCTGAGAAAAAGCGAAACCCCCTTTTAATAATTTAAGTAATAATAATAATAAAAATATAAAAAAAATTACGATAGATTTGGGTATTTTTAGGGTTTATCTTAGGAATTTTCAATTTGTTCAACAATATTGACTTGGTTCTTGTAAAACTTGATCTTGAAAGCAAATCTCTAAAACTGAATTTTGTTTCATTATATCTAAAAAAATTATAAAAAAACATTTTTCAAAACAAAAATTTAGTTTACTCACTCTTTTTCTTGTATTTCTTGTAAAAGTGTCTTGAAAAATGTTCTCTTTATGCTTAATTAAAAATTTACAATTCTGACAAAAAAAATAATTTTTTTCAATACATTTTATAAACAATATCAGGAATTAAGGTTGCGATCGGGACTAGCAATGTTCCCAGCCAAAATAAAGCTCCCTTGAAAACATATTGATCCTAAAATGTTCGAATTTTAATCTTTGCTACAAATACTTCATTTTTAGAAAGTTACCATTCCAACCATTTCTGGAGCGATATCAAATGTTGGCCATAGATGACTATAGGCCGCTAGAAATATAAACCAAAATCCTATCGAGCCCCAAATGGACAAATGAGTAATCTTTGAAATTTACAAATTTTTTTTAAACACTTTTTTTTCAAAATCTACTATATTCCATGAGTCCGTTTCCAAACCAGCTTTTAGACAAACAGTAATTACACAAAACTGTTTACAAATTTTATAATTAAAAAAATAAATTTGATTAAATAAAAATTACCGTGTAAACATAATTTCCCATAAAAATGTAATCTCCTGTTTTTCCATCTGGAAAAGCAATCTCTGTATAAATATAAAATTTAAGTTTTTATTCAAAAATTAATTGAGCAAAATATAAAAAAGCAATAATATTTTATAAAAAAGCTGATTCAATTAAATTAATTTTTTTACCATTATAAAGAAGTCCAAGAGATAGAAAATATATGACAAATGAGTGGAAAACTGAATTAAGAAAGTAAGACCAAAAACCCTTTTGAAACAATTAAATAAAATATTTTAATTTGCTGGCAACAAATCTGACTTTCATATCAAAACCAGCATTGTAAACGGTCAATTTATAAAGCTCAGGAAAATCAAGCATAGTTTTCGCTCTAGTTGGCATGTCAAATAAGCCTAATACCAAAGGAGGAGCAACAGTAAACAACTTTTTCACGGTATTATTCAAAAAAAAATAACTAATTTTCCAATCTTACCACGTTATACAAACTTATGATCCATCTTTCGAACAAAATTTGACCCGAAAAAGCATTAAAAAAGGCAAACCATAGCTCAATTAAATAGAGACAAATATTTTTATAGAAAGAATAAAGAATGACTTTGCTAACTCGGCTGTAATTCCAACTTCCATGAACAAGTAAAAGTCTGGATAAAAATCTAAACTAAAAAAAAATTTAATTTTAATAAATTTTTTTTCATTTCAAGCACAGTTAATGAGAAAAAATTTATCTATATTAAACTAATTAAAAAGAATGTTTTGCTATTAAAAATTTTTTTTGTTGTAAAACTTTTACAACAAAAAAAATTTTGAAAAACCATGAATGCTTCATGTCTCAGACATGAAGCATTCATGGTAAAATATCCAAATGAGTTACCAAAGCATTTAAAATCGGTTTTTCAGGAAAGATAATTTTTACATATTATTTTAAATATTATGTTTATTCTATAGATTCTTGTCAAAAATTAAACTCAGCTGGTTGAAAAATCAAGGGGATACGAATGAATGATAAATAAAATTGTGAACTCAATATTTAACATAAGGTTCCAGCAATGCAAAACGTCCACACTATCTTAGGATTCGATTTTCGACCTCAAATTCGTAATCTGCATTTGTAAAAATCCAAGAATGCCTCTAAAATTTCTCCGTAATTTGCAAAAGTAAAAAACTAATTAAAGATTTTGGTGGGTAATATTTAGATATAATAATGGGCGAATTGAATTTCATGATCAAATTTAAATTTCAAATCAAAATTTTTAGTTTTTGATTTTAAATAAAAAGGTATTTTTTTCAATTTTTTAATAAAAAATTACTAAACTTATTAAACATGATTTGTTTAATCTAAGCTTTGATAGAAAATTATATGAATTTTTATCTAAAGTAAATTAAAATCTTAATCAATATTTTTAAATTTTGCAAGACAAAAATTAACTATGTTTCGCCGTAATATATTTTTATTAGTATTAAAATATCATTTAAAGCCATAATTTGGATACTTAAATATATAATAGATTTTAAATTTGTCTTTAAGTTTTTCAAATAAAGATTTTAGAAAAATCAATTAAAAATCAATCAGAAAAAAAAATTTGTTTATTTTCAATTAAAATAATAAACATATTATGTTTAATTTAAAAAATATTAAAAAAGCTAATTCGAACATTTTTATTAATATTATAATCTATTTAATTTTGATCATTTGATCATGATCATGAACTTGAAGTTGCCATAATAATGGTGCAAATTACGGAGAAATTTTAGGGACATATTTCTCTGGAAAATCAAATGGAAAATTGCAAGAACACCTAAAAATATCAAATAATCTTTTTTCTTAGTTTTTTACAAAAAATATCAATTTTATTAGAGATTAAAATTAAAAAATAATGATTAATTCTTATTTTTTAACTTATATTTTTATTTAGATTTTTTTATAAAATTTCTTTACTATTTTTGAACATGAAAATAAAATTTAATGAATAATTACAAAAAAATAATGTTTAATAAGAATAACCTTTAAAAAAATTAATGATTTTCATTAAAATTATTAAAAATTAATTTCTAGTAGAGAATTTTTTGCTCTACAAGATGGTATTTGATTCATATATCTTTTGTTTATGTTTGCAAAAGATGTTCTCATCAAACCGAAGTATTCTTTTGACAATTATTTATTTAACTTACTTTTTTCGAAACCTTACTAAATAAAGAATAGAGTTTTGGATTTTTTATTCTGACAGTATTTTTAAAAATCAAGTTATCAAAGTAATCTCTAACGAAACCATCATTTTTTTATGTTAACAAAAAATTTTTAAGAAAACTTTAATAATGTAAAAATAAAACCGACTTCAAAACAAGGGAATGTTTTAATTTTTGTTAGAAACATAATTTTCTTTAGAGTATTAAGTCTTAAAAAAAAATAATCATAAAAAATAAACTTGCATTTAAAAGATTTAAATTCTCTTTTTATAATGAAAAATTTTGATAATATTAAAGATACAAAAATGAATAAGAAAATTCATCCTATTAACATTGCTAACTAAAAATAGTTACTTGTCCTATTGCGTAATCAGATGCTGATAAAGCTTGAGTTCCTTCCCGACCATACACACCAACACCTACGTGAGCAGCTTGGATCATACTAACATCATTAGCACCATCTCCAATCGCTAAGGTTACTTTTTTTGTCTTGTGTTTTATCAATTCGACCATTTGAGCTTTGTTTTTAGGCGTAGCTCGGCAGCAAATAACCACTGAAGACGAAATGGCAAGTTTTAGGAATTTTTCTTTTAAATTTTTGCTCAATAAATATTGAATCATGCTTCCTTCAATGATCAAACCATATTTTTGGACCCCATCTACTGAATCTAACATCGTTGTCCAATCTTCTAAAATTTCTTCCAGTTTCTTTCATTAAATTTATTAACAATTTTAATTTGTAAATTAAAAATTTTCAATTTACTTCTCTTTCGTTTAAGTAAACTAGAGTGATTTCATCACTTAAAAGCCGACAACTAAATCCAATATTGACCGCTGTTTCTAATTTATCACCAGTCAGAACCCATATTTTGATATCAGCATTTTTTAACTTAACTAATGTTTCAGGAACTCCCTTATTTAAAAAAAATTTGAGATAAAATTATAAAAATATTTAAAATTTTTTTAAATTTACATCCTGAAGTTTGTCTTCGATAGCTGTGGCACCTAGCAAGAATAAATCTTTTTCAATCAACTCTGCAGCATCTTGAATTTTTTGACCTCTATCTTGAATACTTGTAGCTGCTTCCATAAATTTTTCATTCCATTTCTAGCAATTTTTTTAATATAAATTTTTAAAAAACATTAGAAAAAATTCAGTCCTGAATCCTTAGTGATTTTTGTGGAAAACAAGAGAAAAAAATTATTTGAATATTTGAAATTGATATAAGATTTGTAATTTCAGACATAATATTCCTAGAAAAATCAAAAAATATTTGGGACCATGGAAAATATTTACGAATTATTTATTTATTTATTTGTTTTCTGTACCGAGCTAGAGCTCCTTCAGAATAAGTTTAAAAAAAAATAAAAAAAAAATAAAATAAAAATAAAATAAAATAAAAATAAAATTAAAGTTAATAAAATGAGATGAAAAAAAAGAATCAAAATAAAGTAAATAGGCTAAAAAATGAAAGTTGAATGAATGAAAAATTCTTTATTTTAAAAATCAATTTTTTAAAGTAATTTACTATTTAATTTATCAATTAATTAAAATTTGCTAGCTTAAGTTCATTAAATATTTCTAAGTGCCAAAAATTTTCGAAACAATCAAAAATTAGTTAGGCTCATTTTAATTAAACACAAAAGCTGAAATATTATGGACAATATTTTTTTTTATTTTTTTTTCTCTTCTAGCTATTTTTTAGAAAGTTTTTTTGGCAAAGCTTAATGTAAAATTTATGTGAAATGTCCAGAAATCAGCTACACATACAATTAACAGCTCAATTCAAGGAAGCCTGTTATCATTTAGTTTTAAAAAAATATACTGAAAAAGGATACAAATGATTCTATAAATCAACATGCAAGTCTTGTACAAAACTGCTCATTGTCATTCCAGAAATGCATCGATTTTTATTAAAACTGAAAAAATAATGATGATATAAATTAAAAAAGAAACTTATTAAATAAAGAAATTAAACAAAAAATTGACGAATTTCTCAATTAAGTTATATCAAAGCCAAAAATTTAAATGGATCAACTTTCACGAGTAGGTAAATAAAATCTTTCAAAATTTAAAAATTCGTTTCAAAATATAAATTATTTAACTCAAATACGTTGTTTTTAAAATAACTAATAGATTTATAACTCTTTAAAATTTTTCTTTATTTTTTTTTATATTTTATATTTTTACAATGAATTTAATAAATGAAGTGTTAATCAGTCTCATGAGGCATGGGCATTAGCCTGTTGATTAACCTTGAAATTTATTAATAAAGTAATTAGACAAAAAATTGACGAATTTCTCAATAAAGTTATATCAAAGCCAAAAATTTAAATGGATCAACTTTCACGAATAGGTACATAAAATCTAAAAATAGCACAATTTTAATTTAAATTTTTTAGAGCGTAAAAGAACAAAATATTTGGACATGTTAGTCCAACTATTTGACCAGAACTTATTTTGAAATTTTGCAAAATTTATCCTTCATTTGGACATCATTTGAATCTTATTTAAAAGAGTTAACCACAATTTGGAGGATTGAAATTAACAAAAATGAGTTCCTTAAAAATAATTCCAATAAAGAGGCTAGTGATGGTTACTAAAATAAAATAAGCCATTTATCTTAAAAAAGAGTAGACTCTTTATATTTTTGTTTTCTATTTTTTTAAAATAAAATTAAATTTTCTGGTAAAAATAATTAAACGGTTGTGAAGTTTGGAGCACAAACTGTAGCAAAATATATTTTATTAAATTTAGCACCAGTATTATTTCAATTTTTAGCAATTATTTTAAAAATAAATGCTAAGCATTTTTAAACATAATTTGTTAAACGTAAATAAAAGCAAAAAATTTAAAAATTCTTTAAATCTAAAAGGATAGATCGAATATTGATAGAAACAGTACTAATTGTTAAGTTTTTTTAACTTTTTTTTTAAATTTCATGTTAAAATTTTTAAGATTTTTCAAAATTATCATTTTATTTCTAAATTTAAAAAAATTTTGCTTTGCTTTAAATTGTTGTGCTCCAAATTTCACCGCTGCAATAATTAGCTAGCTTCTTTTAATTTCTGGAAAATTATGACAAAAGATCCCAAACATAACTTTTTAAAATTAAATCGATTCTATTAGCCCAACTATTTTTATTAAACAAATAAAATAGAAAAACTTTGAGGTTTTGTGAAATTCAGTATTAAATTATAAAAAATTGAAAAACTTTTTACCTAAAAGTTTAAAATTAGTTCAGTGAATGTACCTTGGAGTAAAATTCAAAGTTACATCAACTATCAAGATCTGCTTAACTCTGCAAATTTAGCAGAGATTAGATTTCAATATATTTTTATTTATTTTATTTTTGTTCATTTATTCAATATATTTAAGGGTATCGCATTTTGCAGAGATTTTCACATGATTAGCAGACTTTGACAGTTGGTAAAACTTTTAAGGTTGTACCATGTTGCATTCCCGAAATTAATTGTAAGCTTTTAGATAAAAAGTTTTTTAATTTTATATCAACTCTTTAAATATTTTCAAGATCTTTTTGACTATAAAAATCTTTTTTTGGACCATTTCTATATAAAAGCGATATTAGGAATATTATTAGTCGTATTCAACGAAGCTGAATTCAAAAATAAATTAAATCATAACCAAGATACAGTGGTGTTCAGGATTTAGTTATTTACGATAATTTACGTAAAAATTGGTAAATTTACCAAATTATACGTAAAATGATGTAAATTAACGTAAATTTACAAAAGTAAAAAAACGTAAATTTATCAGATTTTACGTAAAATTTGGTCAATTTCGAACATTTTACGTAAATTTATGTAAAAAAAAATGTCCAAAAAATTTAAATGAAATTGAACGCCAAAAATGCAATTTCATTCGTAGTGTCAAATTATTTTAATTTGTGTAAAAAAAAATGTCCAAAAAATTGAAATAATTTGACACTTCGAATGAAATGACATTGAAATGAAATTGCATTTTTGGCGTTCAATTTCATTTAATAAATTTACAACATTTTACGTAAAATTTGGTAAATTTACCAATTTTTACGTAACTTATCGTAAATTACTAAATCCGGAACACGATTGATAAGTAACCTAACTTTTTACCTCATAAGAAACAGGATCGATTTCTTTGTAGGCCAAAATTAATGTTCTCAAGCCTTCTTTTGCAAATTCTTCCAAATGAGCCATGGTAGCTGTTTTATATGCTTGACCATCATCAGAAAGACGAGGCAATATAACATTGTCCTTTTAAAAAAACCTTAAATTTTCAATCAAAAATTTAGAATTAAAGTTTGCCAAGTTTTTACTAGAGCAAAGATTTTTTTTTACTTTTTCTTATTAAAAATTTTCCCCTATAAATAATTAATAGCTTTTTAATTTGAAATAATAAAATCAAATCAAGTAAAGTAAGTATTTTGCTTTAATAAAAGTGTCAAATTTTACTTCTACACCAAAAATTTAAATTAAATTTTACAGCTCCTTTGCAGTAAAGCTTTATTTTGTTGTCTATTGGATCTCGTATTATCACAGTCATTCGTTTCCTCACACTAAAAACAAAACAATAGAAAATATTAACAACAAAAAAAAGAGACTAAATATACCTATTAAACTCAATAACATTCAAAATTTCAAACTCTCTCTCGTTGTCTAACTATATTAAAATTAGTTAAAAAATTTTGAAAATAATTTTATTCATTGATTACAAATTTGACTTTTATTCGGTCTTGAAGACGAGTGTGAAATACTATGCCCATATTTTTTGCTTCAATAACAAATGCATTCTCATCTAAATTGAAAAAATATTCAAAGAAAAATTTTATTTTTTTAAATTTTCATCAAACCTGGAGATGAAGCTTGATAAATGATTTCGTTAGTTTCTGACTTAAACTCAGGTATGACAGTATGACATGAGACTAACAAAGTTAGGAATTCATTTATAACATGTTTGGTCGGCTTAAAAAAATAAGTCACTTTTTTTTCAATTAGAAAAATTTTTACATTATTGATTAGATTTTTCATTATTTTTGATGATTCAAAGCCGCTGTGCTCCATCGAACCATACAAAAAACCTGCTATTGAGCATCGCTTCAATTGCATTTGATTTTTTGTCAAAGTTCCAGTCTTATCACTAAAAACATATTTAACATTTCCTAATTCTTCATTTAAATTGGATGTCCGAGCGACAGAGTTGAAATTGTTCTCATTATCGAACATTTCCTCGTCCCAGCCGATAAAAAAAGCCTGACAAAATCTCACAAACTCAAGGGTCACTGGTAAACTGATTGGTATCAAATTGTTGTAAAGTAAGAGAAATGTCATGAAATTAAATGCAAAATTGTCCGATTGAAAATCTAAAAATTTAATTTAAAAAGTCAAAATAATTTAAGATTTTCAATGTTTCCAAACCTTCTTCTCCAAATCCAATATACCAATGTTTATTACCTTTTTCACTAGTCCACAAACTACTTACAATTGTGCTAATAAGACTCAAGACTATGAGAATAATGAACAAAAATAGGATCTTTTAGAAAAAATTAGAATTTCATAAGATTTTAAATTCAAGAATAGAAAATACTTGGTCGTTGGTCATTTTTTCTATTTGGGATCTTTTTAATGGTGGAGAGTTTGAATTTTTCATTAATTTGGTCTCATGTCCAGTAAACAACACAACTCCATAAATCCATCGCGTATTCCGTAATTGTGAACCTCTGAGAAGAATTTGATCAGGGTTAATAGGTACTGGACGATCATTTGCTTGGGTCAAATTGCCACTGAATTCGTACAAATTTTGATTGGGAAGTTCGTATTCAATCTCTGCTACAAATTTTTTCAAATCCTCTATTGTCTTCATTTCGGAAGTTTGTTTCAGGCTCTAATAATTTATTTTTATTTAAAAAAATTTATTTAATTCTCTTGAATGGTACTTGACGGATCTTCAGGTTTGTTTCTCCGTCAAGGTTTGAAGTTTCAATGAAACAAATTGAATTTGGCTCGCTACAAAAAATAATTAGAAAATAATTTCTTTTTTTGTTTCAGTATACCTTGATGACAAAAATAATAAATCAGCAGGAAACAATTCTTCGGATTTAACCTTAACTATGCCACCAACTTTGACATCTCTCCACCTTTTTTCCTCCCAAATTGTATTATTTACCAAAACTTTTAATCAAATATTTAAAAATTAAGATCAATTTAAACATTTGCAAGATAATTTACCATTTATTTTTTTGTTATTGGTCTGGTGGTCTGATTTTGTGCGTTTCTAGAAAAAAATTATTTTAAAATAAATACAAAAAAAAATTTTATTTTACAATATCTTCGATTATTTCTTTTATTGCTGAAATGGCGAGAATTATCAGTAATGGAACTAATGTTGTGTATCTTCCTTTAATAATTTAGATTTTAAAATTGATTTATTCTTTAGTTTTATAATTGTACCTGTAGGTGATACTGAGGGAACTTGCTAAAATAAAAAATAAATGAAAGCTTTAGAAAAAATTAAACATCATACTTGCACTAAGGACATTAAAAGAAAAAATATGTTTGAGTATTTACAAAATTGTTCGAATATGAATTTTGGAAAGAATGAAAATAAATTGTATTTGCTGGTACTGTTATTTTGGAAATGTTAAGATAAAGTTTTTTTTGCCTTTTTAATTTATTCTACCTGATTGCATTGCTGCAAAATTTCACATTACCGGTTGGATTTTTGTTCAAGTATATTATTCTTTTTGGTTCTTGGTTGTTTTGTTTACGCTTAAGAAAACTTAGCGTCTTAGGCATTTTTGAGAAATCTTTGACTAATTCAATTTTGAAATGAAAATTGGTAAAAAATAAAATTTTTAAACCGCATGATTCAAGATAATTTTTTTAGATATTCATTTGAATCAAGAACGTTGTTATTATTTGTTTTTGATAACAATGATTGAAATTAATTTCGAAATAAAAATTTTAAGTGTAAATTTTTTTAAAGTAACTATACTATTTCTTGATAAAACTCTTTTTTGTTATCAGTTGCTAGGAATAAAACATTTCTACATTAATTTTGAATGAATTGAGCTAACCAAGAAAATTTTCAAATTTTGTCTTTAAAAAATAAAAAAAAATCCCAATACAAAGGGAAATAAATACAATTTCTGATCTCAGGGTCTAAAATTTGAACTACAAATTTAATAAAGCAGAAAAATATTTTTTTCAATTTTGCAGAAATTTGCACAGGATTAGCAGACACTGTCAAGAAATGAAATAAAAGATATTAAATTTGAATCATTTTTGAAACAAGTTTTAGACTATTCGACCAAAATTATGTAAATATGAAACTAGCGAGCGGTGACAAGCTTTATAGTCAAAATAGACAAACTTTAATGTAACTTAGTCCAACCGGCTGCCCTGTTTTGTAAAATTTTTAAATTTAAGAAAACTATTATGATAAAATTTTTAATTCGATCACCCAAATTGAACCAAGATTTTAACTCACAAATTTTATATATACTGACAACCTGTTAACCGGGTGAGGAACAATTAGCTTAATGGGGTTAACCTAATTTTCCCATTTTTTAGTAGACCGAAATCTAAGCCTAAATACCACCTTTCTACCCCATTGCCCCGTACTCTTTTTACTTGCTTTCAAATTTGATTTTTTTTAAACGAAAAAAAATTTATTAAGGCAATTATGAATCTAACTATAAATTAAAATATTTTTACAAATAAGAAACAAACAAAAATTTTCCTTTAAGGAAACCTTACCCCAATTTTGTACCAGACCAGCGAGCTTTCCAAAAAATGCGTCTATTTTTTCCAGGAATATTTGTTGTTGAAAATGAAAAAGATTTTTGTGATAAATTTTATTAAAAAAAAAGTAATTTTCAATTTTATTTAATATTCTGTTATATTTTGTAATATAAATGTGAATTAGTGTTAAGAACCATATAAGCGGTCGCTGATGCGGCCAAAAATTTTTTTGATTATTTTATTAAAAAAAGGAATAGTTTTATTTTACTTTTTATTCTGTTCTATTGTACAAAATTTAACAAAACCGAAATTGTTATCATCTTGTTAATGTTACAAGGTGCGATACCGATTTTAAAAGTTCATTCCATATTAATCCAGATTAATCTAAAAAAAAGGTCTCCTCATAATTAGCTTAATTTTTTTTTTTTAAATGAATTAAATAAACAAACCTTGTTATGATCAAAGAGTAAATTTATTTTACTACTGATTCACGACTTAATTATTTTTTTAGTCGACTGAGAAAAATCTGGTTTTGTCATTAAATAATTAAAGCAGTTAACAAACAAGACTTGATTTTAAGGATCAAATGCTTATATAAATTTTTCACTCATACACCTAAGCATACAGGCTTAAAAATAAGTTTATTTAAGAAATAATTTAGTCGACTCGTTTCAGAAAATTTCAAACATTATTTAAAAGTCTTTTCGATAAATATAGAAAAGTAGAAAAATTAAAGACTGTTTTTAAATGCATATATGCTTTCTTAATATAACTCAAGCACAGAATCAAAGTTCATGAAAAGTTCAAATAGTGACTCCTCCTATTTTGGTTGCTAAAAAAAAATACTTGTAGGTTTTGATTATCTCATCTTAAATTCATTGGTTAATTTGATGATTTTTCGATGATCCTCAATTATTCCTCGATGAAACATTAATGAGGTTTTGACTGAGTTAAGAAAATTAAAATTATTTTCTAAAACATGCAGTGATTTGCTGACTTGCAGTATATTTTGAAGAGATTTTTCCAGAAAGGGTTTTAGACCTAACTAAAAAAAATCAAAATGAAAATACTTTTTGTTCCCTGTTCCAAATTCAGAATGCTGAAAAAAGTGTATTTAGTAGTAGTAGTAGTAGTAGTAGTTTTGAATGTAGCTGGCTAGCCAGCGAGTGTGCTGATAAGGCACACTATGACAGCTTATGTGATTGATTGCTGCTCATCCAGCAATCAATGCCTGCTTTAAAGCTATTAACATTGGGGACTTCAGCTAATTCATTTGGCAGTGAGTTCCATATATTAGCGGCTCTGTTGAAAAAAAAGTAATCTCTATGTTGGAGCCTCGAAATTTCTTTGTGATATTTGAGGCAGTGACCTCTCCCTTGGTTTTTTGTGACATTAAAATTGTTGCTTTTTTCAACCGATTCTATTCCATGCATGAATTTGTGTAATTGAATTAGATCACCTCTTTTTCTTCTTTCCATCAGATTTGGAATGTTCAAAGCCTTCAATCTGCTTTCATACGGTTTGTTTTTAATTCGTAGCTCTGTGTTATTTATTTAAGAGTTTAATTAACAATAATAAATTTAAATTAAGATAAAAGTATTGAAGTGTTAGCCACGGACTTTTACAATCAAGTTCTTCACGCCACTAACATATATTTTGTGATACTTCTTTGGATCAAATTCAATTATTTAAAAAGAATGTAATAATTTTTAGGGTATGGCTGCGTAAAGATAAAATATCTTTGCGTAGAATTGTCTTACTACAAATAATTATCTAAAAAAAAATTAATCTGGGGGAAAATAAAATATCTTAGAAGGCATTAAATGACTAGAAAAAGATAATTAAGTGCAAAATTTTATTTTAAAACTAATTAAAAAACAAAAGAAAAAAGTGATATAGATTAAATAGTGATTAAGATTTAGAGCCAGATTTGCATGTTTTGCAAAGCCAAGATTTTTTCAAAGGAATATATCCTTTAATACACGATTTGTGTAAATATAAATTACATGTATTGCAGGTCAAGTGATTTTGATTAGTTGCAACTTGGCAAATTGAACATACAGTGTTTGATTGACTATCATTAGCTGTTGTTATTTCCGACTCGATTGTTTTTCGATGTTTGCTTTGACTTGATAAAGTTTCTTGCTGTTTTCTTTAACGCTGAACTTTTGTAGGGGCACCTCGCTTCGGAGCTCTTTTAACAAAAGTCTTTCCAGACAAAGCGATTTTGACGAAATTACTATTTTGATTGGCGTTTTCTTCTCGTTCTTCTGATAAAACAGATATTGACTCGACTAAATTCGATATTTTTTTGCAAATACTGTTGATCTCTTGGATCTTCTTGTAGAATATTTTGGATGTTTTGATAAGCGACTGAAGACTCTGATTCACTTTTGCTATCAAGCATTATTAATAATTGTTCGATTAATTGCTTGTTTTTGAGAGTACGGTCGAAGATTTTGACACAATGAAATTTGCACAAATATATGGCAGCTGATTGAAAATGTTGCTTGAGAAGTTGCCACTCTGTTAGATCTTTGTCAATCATGATAGCCTTGGTGCTACTTATATCATTGTTCTTCAAAAAACATACGAATATTGTGTTGATACATTGTAAACGCTCGTATGCAATTATAGCAAATGCTACTATTTGTGAATTTCCATTTGAATCTCGGACTACGAACAAATAAACTGGATAGTTGTTCCGATTTAATGAGTATGTTCCATCGATAAAAACAATTTCGGGGTACTTGTTGTAAGTGTCTTTCATTTTTTGACTTTGATAGAAGATCATGTATATTTTCGATTCTTCCATATTCTCGCCGAATATGAAGTTGTCTTGATTGTCAAGCTTAATACGATCATTAATTAAATTTTGCAGTCTATTGATTTCGTTTTTTGGTTCTAGTCGAGTTTTTATATTGAAAACGTCTTTTGATTGAAGTGGTTTACCAGTTTTCGCAGCCATTGTTTGAACGATTAATTTAACGTTTCGATTGGTTTTGTACATATCATAAGCTTCTTGAGCTTCTTTGTCAGTCAATTTTCGTTGACTATGGTAAAGTATGTACAGTTCTTTGGAAATTTGGTGATTTACGTGTTTGAGATTGCATTTGGTAATAACATATTGGTTATTTTCTCTTTTTTTACGAGTAATTCGAATTTCTGCTGGACAATTAAACGCGTGGTATGATTGAATTGGTCGAACTCCGGTTGATCTTGATTGAATGGCCTCTGGTTTTCTCCAGTGTAAACATTTGTACTCAACATATTCATATTGCGAAGGTTCGTCTTTGACAAATCTACTTGCAACTTTGGAAAATATTTCGAATTTATTATCACAATAGATCTTGAATTCTTCATCGAATTCAGCAAAAGATGAGAATTTTTTATTCAAAGCAATTTTGGTGGACATGGTAGTTTTTAGAGCAATTAGAAAGAATTTTTTGTCTTTTTATAAGAGGAATTATTAATATTCATTAATTGACTGTTTTCTAATTAATTTGTCAATTGGATGATCATTAATGCTTTTATTATTAACAAAATTCAAAGTAATCAATTAATTATCTTTTTGTAGTGCTTTCTTGTGAAAGATATTTTATCTTCAAAAAATTTACCATACTAGGTAGAGATAATTATCTGTAGTAAGACAATTCTACGCAAAGATATTTTATCTTTACGCAGCCATACCCTAATTTTTAAGTGCATGTGAAAAAAAAATAAAAATAAATTCTTTGTTTAAATTTTATTGATTTTTTGTCGTTTTATCAGACTTTAAAAGACTAAATTAAAATACCTAAGTTCACTCAGTAACGCCTACTTTTTGAAAAAAAGGACCAAATTAAAACAAAAGACACAACTCACAATTATTAGAAATTAGCGTGTAAATTCAGACTATTCAATGATTAATGACATTATCGAACTTTTTCACTTGGTAAATAAATAATAAGCACAGTCCGTTCAAAATAAATTAGGAGTATTCAACTTTTTAAAAGTCAACATTTAAATCAACTGGAAAAGCTACAAATGTATGTTTACCAAGTTACTGTTCAAATATAACATAATTTAAGATTTTATTTAAATCATAACTACGTATTGTTTTTAAACTTAACAGTTTTAGAACCAAAATTAAAATATAAAAAAAAATTTACAATTTTTTAAAACATCGATCAAAAAAAGAAGAAAAAAAAAAGAAAAAAAAACTAGAAAATTCACCACTGGGGTTTACACTTGTAATTTTAAGTATATTGATTAAGTGCTTAAGTTGTATGGTACATTAGGTTTTTAATTTGTGTTTGTTGATTTCTACAGCTTTATCCATTAAAAAAAACACTGTCCAAAAAAACTAACTTTGTCTTGAATAATAGAAAAAAATTTGTACATTAATAGCCATTTGATGCGGGAATGAATGGCCTCAGAATTGATCCTCAATACCGATTGATGAATTCGATGAATTTCTAGAAAAAAAGGAATAAAATTAAAGAATTTACTTCGCTTTGGAAAAGACCTCCAATTCGCTCACATTCTAAAATAGTTCAATCACTTTTAATTTAAAAAACTTCACTTTTGGGGTTGTGAAGTTCGTTTCAATTCGATATTTCAATTCAGAAAAACTTGAATAACTTTTTAACTAAAAGACATTATTTAATTCTATAAAATGCTTAATTATAAACAAATTTGCTTAATGCAGTAAAATAAGTCTGCAAAATACTCTGCAATTTTCTGCATTTTGCACACCATTTAAATGTATTCTAATTAATTGTACAAGTACATTTCAGAGTTTTTGCAGAAAAATATTTTCGGATTAAGCAAAATTGCTTAAACATTAAGCATTTTACAGAACTAAATAATTTCTTATAGTAAAAAGTTATTCAAATTTTTCTGAATTGAAATGAACTCCACAAATCCTTCACTTTAAAAACACAAATTATTTTGTTCCGTTAGTTTTCAAGCTAGTGGAAGAATATAAAGAAGGTTTCGTTGTGTAATTATTGCCTAAAAATGGTGATGTATCTATTCATAGAAAATAAATAAAATAATACAAAACTCAAAGAATAAATTTTTATAGAAAAATATTTGATAGAAATATATTCACAATTTTTTTGTTTGTTCTTAAGAAATTATGGAACTAACTTTAATTGAAGAATATTAAAAAAAAACACAAAATTTGATTAAATTAGATTAATTTGAATTGTTTTTTCGAACACAAAATTTTAAATGTATTTATATTTTAACAAATCTTGATACATTTTTTCTTCAATTAAAATTTTCGTTGTTTGTAGATTTATGGAAAATCTAATTTTTTTTTAATTTTTTGTCTAAAGCAAATTGCGAGAGATTTAAAAAAAACAATAAATAAAATTTTGTATTAAATATTTTTCTATATTTTGTCCCTTTAAAAAAATTCTATGAATTGAACGTTCACCCATTACAATTTTCTCTTTTTTTCATGAACTCTCAGACATTTAAAATCAGTAAGCTCTGACCATTTTTTTAAAGTTGTCCATTTTAATTTTCTTCCTTTTAATTTTGAGTTGTTTTAATCTGAAGAAGCTTTAGCTCTTCACAGAAAAACAAATGAATAAAATAAATAATTTAAGTTCATTCAAACACACTTGAGTCTTTATCAACTTTAACTTTAACAAGTTACTTTCAAGTATTCAGGCCAAATTGCCTAGACTAACAAACTTATGTTTTTTATTGTCAGTAATTGCTTCAATTTAATAGTGTGAGCAGATTAGGATCTGACTGTTTATAGCATCATTTTAATCTTACTTAATTTTAGCATGTGTTAACTGATGAGATTTTAAGTTGGTGCTCTGTGCGAAGCGCTTATTGCAGCCGTTGAATGAGCATACAAACGGTCGATCGCCGGTATGTATCCTAATATGGGTTCGTAGATTAAAATCAAGGCTAAACTTTTTGCCGCAACCTTCAAACGGGCACTAAAAAAAATTTTTTTTTAAATTTTTTTAAACTTTTTAATTTTTAATTTTTTAAATTTTTTTAAACTTTTTAATTTTTAATTTTTTTAATTTTTTTAAACTTTTTAATTTTTAATTTTTTTAATTTTTTTTAAACTTTTTAATTTTTTTAATTTTTTTAATTTTTTTAATTTTTTAATTTCTTTAATTTTTTTAATTTTTTTAATTTTTTTAATTTTTTATAATTTTTTTTTAATTTCTATGCTGGACTTACTTGGAAGGGTTTTTCACCGGTATGAACTAACTGATGCCGCTTTAGCTTGGAGGACTCGACAAACGCTTTGCCACATTCGGCACAAACATGCACTCGGGGACCATGTGTGTGCAAATGTTTTCTCATTGCCGCATTGTCTCTAAAAATCTTGTTACATCCTTTATGTGGACACGACACGCTCCTAGACTGAGACAAATCTTGAGAATCATTTTGAGCCGTGTTCACCATCTGATCTTGACTCTCTGAGTTGACCTTAAATTTTAAACTTATTTAAAAATAATAGTTAAATACATTTTCTTTTGTTGATTTATCCTTTTAAAATAAATGTTTAAAAAAATATGGTTTTTGTTCAAATTTTTGTTTTGATTTTATCTTTTTTATTTAACAATTTTCCATGATATTAAGTTAAAAATATGAAAGGAAATAGGTGGCTTTTGCATTCAAAGCGATTTTTTTGTATTAATAAAAAACTTATAGGAAACATTAGCTGAAAATTGAAGGAATCGGTGAAAAATCAATAAAAAGAAATAACCTGAGAATATTCGGCAAGTGATACAAGATAAATGATGCCAAATTTTTTAAGCTATTTATTTTTCTTGCTTGATTAATTCCCTATTGAAATCATTTAGAAAACTCAGTCAAAATTGTATCGAATATCTAGACTTTCTGATCACGGCATCACCTAAATAAATGGTTGTTGGAATAGGTACTTTTATTTATTAGCTCTAGTAAGCTAGATTAGATTGTCTAATGATATATTTTTTAAATGATTTTCTATAATTTACCTAATTTTACTTTCAAATCATTTATTTTCTAAATAATTTAATAAATTGAAAATAACAAAATATAAAAAAAATTGAACAATATAAAAAGCATTATTTCTATAAGCTCATATTTCAAAAGAATCATTTTACTTTTTTATAATATTTTTTGCCTTAACAAAAAAAATGTACGAATTTATGATCTTGAACTAAAAATGTTCCTATTTAATAATTTTCAAAAATTAATTGACTATTTTAGAAAGTAAATCTTTTTTTAAAAATTTTTGTCTTTTTTTTATCTTATTTTTATCTTTATACTTATTTTAACTTTTAAATTTTTTTACATCACCTTAAAGGCGTTTATTGAAATTAATAATAATAATAATAATAAAAAACGTTATTTTTTATATTTGCTTTGGAAATTGCAGATTTTTTGCAGATTTAGAAAAGCTTCAAAAAAATTTGTTGCATCTGGTTGTATTCACATAACCAAATTGATTTTATGTGTCTACTGAAAAACGCGTTAGGACGACAAGCTAGGTAAAAATATCTATAATTTGCTTCCATTTTTCCCTTTGTATTTAGGGAGAAAGATAAATTCTGAGATTTAAAAATATACCTTTCTTTTTCTATCAAGTTTTAAGATAAAACAAAAAAAATAAAAATTCTCAATTTTCAAACACAGTGAAAATTAGAAAAATAAATTTTAAAATTGATCTAACACAAATTTACAGTGAGAAAAAATAAATAATTTTTCAAGATTTTTATTTGATGCTTTTAATTTTTATTTGTTCTTATTTTACTCAATGACATTTAAAATGTCTAATTTAAATTAATAATTATTTCGTTAAAATTTTTTTTTCGACTGGAAGAGACTCTAGATCCATTTTTTAACTTCAGTGCTAATAATACAATACAATATAAATGCTTCTACTTTGATTTTCTACTTAATACATTTCAAATTATCGTAAATCAACCGTAAATAATTTATATAAAATTAGAATAAAACAATAAGTAATATAATTTTGGATATTATTTTAAATTCTCGTGTTTTTTCCTTTGAATTTAAAGCTTTAAAATTCTAATAAATAAAATAAATGAAAAAAACCCTTTGCTGAATTCTTTCCTTAATGAATTGAATGTAAAATAGAGAATCAAGTTAAAGAAAGTATTTCATAGCAATCACTGATTAAAAATTTTTAGTTTTTAATCACTTATGATAAGTGATTTAAAAAAAAAATTTTTTTTTTAAAAAAAAATTATCGTTTAACTCTACACTACAAGATTAAAACTTATAGAAAGCTAAAGTCTGGCAGAATTTAAAAAAAACTTTTATCTTTTTCCATGCAATCTTATTAATCAAAAGAAAATTTTTCAAGTCGCTTTTTCATGTAAAAATGATAAAAAAATTAAAAGGGTAAAATAATCAATTGAAATATTAAATTTTAAAATTCATAAAGAATTTTTGGACTCAAAATTTAAGCAATTGTAAGTAATAAGATTAATTTACAATTTAAATTTGTAATCAAAGAAGCAAAGTTATTTTTATTCCTTTCCAACTTAATTATATCAAACTTTTTAGTTAAAAAAGAATTCTGCTTAATTTCAGTAGTTTTTAAAATTCACTGAAGTTGAAATTTTTTTTAAATAATAATATTAATAATATATATAGGCTACAGCAAGAATAGCTTGGTATTCAATACTGTTCAATACTTAAACATTTTGCAATTGTCACCACTTACAATTTGTCTATTGTATTTTAACTTATTTTACTTTTACCTTATTTTTTCTTTACATTTTTATTTTTTCTTAAATTTTATTTATTTTTTAATAAATAAAACTTATAAATAAATTATTTTAAAATATTGGGGTATTCAATACTGTTCAATACTTTAACATTTTGCAACTGCCATTACTTATAACTTGTCTATTTTAATTTTCTTCCAAAAATGTGTTCTTTACTTTTTTAGTTTATTTTTCTTGGTTTTTTATTTTATTTTTCTTGATATTTTAATTTATTTTTGTTGATTTTTTAATTTATTTTTCTTGATTTTTTATTTTTTTTAATCCTAAGGAGCTTTGGCTTATGCTAAATCACGGATTACCTGATTTTTTACTAAAACACGGACCGTGGTCGGATGGTATTAGGAATTATCCAAAAACTTCCGACCACCGACCATTTTGTAGAGAATTTGATGAACTTATACGCAAAAATATCAGTTGGATCATAAGACTATAAAAATAGTTACTGACTTGAAAAACAAGTAAATAGGAGAAAAATCCTGAGTTTCTGTTAATGGACCATATTTTTTCAAGAAGATAATAAAACATTGACTTTCCGACCACTAATTATATGAAAGAGAATAGCCTAAGCATTATTGCAGAAAGATAAATTGTCTCTTAGCTCATTTTTTTTAAAAGCTCATGGCTGAAAGACTTTTTTTGGGGGTAATTTTCAATTTCAAAAAAATTGATAATTATGGCATACAGTTTTGTAGATAATTAAAATCTCCGCATTCTTACATAGGAAATATAAAATTTATTTTAGGGCTCTCGGTCAAAATTTCTCTTAATTTATTTTTACTTTCAACCAAGCCAACTTTTTTATTAATTACTCAGAGAAAAAATTACCGTAATAGAAATAATTTTTTTTAAATGAATATTAATAAAATTTTTTTTACAATAATTAATAAATTTTATTAAAATTTAAAATATTCAAAAATTTCTTATTCCTAAAAAAAAAAAAAAAAAAAAAGGTTTGGTTGAAAGTTAAAATAGACTAAGAGAAATTTTGACCGAGAGCCCTAAAATAAATTTATATTTCTTATGTAAGAATGTAGAAATTTTAATTATCTATAAAACTGTATGTCATAAGTATCAATTCTTTTGAAATTGAAGATTCTCTCAAAAAAAAAGATATTATTAGTTTTTCAGCTATGAGCTTTAACAAAAAAAGAGCTAGGAGACAATTTATTTTTCTGCAATAATGCTTAGGCTATTCTCTTTCATATAATTAGTGGTCGGAAAGTCAATGTTTTATTATCTTCTTGAAAAAATATGGTCCATTAACAGCAACTCAGGATTTTTCTCCTATTTACTTGTTTTTCAAGTCAATAACTATTTTTATAGTCTTATGATCCAACTGATATTTTTGCGTATAAGTTCATCAAATTCTCTACAAAATGGTCGGTGGTCGCAAGTTTTTGGATAATTCCTAAATACCATCCGACCATGTTTTAGCATAATCCGGATAAAAACAAATAAAAATAATAAATGCTTGTGTCAAATCACCAATTTATCAAGAGCAAAAAATTCCAGCAACAACAAAAAAAAACCAACTTACGTGATTCATAAGCTTTTTGGACTTTGCCAAAGCAGTATTGTTCAGTTGTATTTTTTTATTATTCAAAAAGACTTCTTGTCCGACGTCGTTCAGCAGACTAAAGCTGTTCTCCTCCAAATTGCTGTCATAAATTTCCTCACTGTCCTCGTCCTCTTCGTCCAGCTCTTCCTCTTCGTCGTCAATGTCATCCGAATTCGAGTGGTTGATCACGTGACTAGTCAACGAGCAAGGCAGCTTGAGTCCATTAAAAGCGGCGTCCCGGCGGCCATCGCTGGTCGAAGCGCTCTCCATCTCGAGCACATTGCTGATATTTTTGTTATTGTTCAAGTAGTTTGACTTGGTCAAATTTTTGTATATATCGGTCAAGTTGTCGCCAATGTGCGCCTCGTTTTCCTCGTTGTCCGAGTCGTCATCGGTGCACAACACTTTGAGTTGCAGCGACGGCGACACGTCGAATATCTTCGAGTTTTGCACAAGTTTGGACTCGGCCAAACGTTGACGCTTTTCGCTCTTGTTCTTCTCCTGGATCAGACTGGATATGGTGTTGTTTTTGCGCTTTTTTTTCGGCGAGTCAAGCTGATTGATGAAGTTGACCGCCTTGGACAACGAGGACAGAGTGGTGGAAAGAATGGACGAGGAAATGGAGTTGTGCGACGACGAGTTGGACGTGACCGACGACGACGAGCTCGACGAGCTGTTACCCAGATTAATGGGTATGTTGTTGACGTCGAGGAGTTGGCCGAGCGGCTGGTTGATGAGAAAGTCCGTGTTGTACTTGGCGTTGTGCTGGACGTCGTCGCCAAGATCGTCGCTTAGAACAATGTCGCTTGAGGATATGAGCGGAAAGAGGTTATCGTCCGAGGACACCGAGGACGGCAGGGTCAAGTGGTCGCCGAGCAGTATGTCGTCGTCGTCGTCGTCCTTGTCGCCGCTCTTCATCATGTTTCGCATCAGGTTTATCGAGGCCAAGGAGCTGTTTGCCATTGAGGGCGACGTGTTGTTGTTCATCAGGCTCTTGCTTGCCTCTGGCTTCGGGCTTGTTGAAAAGAACATTGTCAGCGGTCAGTTAAGTGCACAGTCGCAGACATCAATTTAGAACATGTTAATTAGGTTCGGGCAGAGAAATTACAAGTTAAAAAAGTGTGTGTGTGTGTGTGTATTTGTGAGAGGTCTTTGAACAAAATTTATGTTAAACGAGAGATATAAAAGGAATTTAGATGTGTGAGTGTGCAGAGGGGCATGAGTGGGGGTGGGGGGACCGGTGTCACGCGAACATTTTAATAATTTATTTGCGAATTTTTAATAATTAAAAGAGAAGGCTTGTTGTGTTGAGTGAAGTGTGCAGTGTTGTGAAATTATTTCCTCTTTTTGTGGAATTTTTTTATTTTCTTCTATTCGTTTAGAATTGATTTGCTGTAATTGTTAATCAAAGTGTGAGTGTGAGTGAGTGTGTGAGTGAGTGTTTATTTATGACTCATTTTAATATTTAAATTAATCGATCGATATGTTTATTCAGTTGATTTTGGAAATAAATTAACTGATACCTTGGGAATAATGAGAACAGTGTGTCGACACAAAAGTTGTCTGAAAATAAAAGTTAAGACTCTTTTTTGAAATGAATTAGAAAAATCACATTTGAGGGTTTTGTGAAATAAAGTACAAAAGAACAGAACAAAACAATAAAAAATTAAATAACTTTTTTTTTTCTAAAAGTTTAAAATTAGTTCCGTGAATTTGAACATGGTGCAACATTCAAATTTGCTTCATCTGTCAAAGTCTGCTAATGCTAATGATGCAAAATCTCTGCAAAATTCCCTACACTCGAATATAGAGAAATCCAATTTCTGTTAAATTTGCACGGTTTACCAGACCTTGATATTTGGCGCAACTTTGAATGTTGAACAATTTTGCATTCACAGAACTAATTTTAAATTTTTAGAAAAAAAGTAATTCAATTTTTTATCATTTTTTTCTGTTCTATTTTTTTTATTTTGTACTGAAATTCACAAAACCCACAAAAAAAAGGAAAAAAAGTAATTCTATTTTTTATCATTTTTTTCTGTTCTATTTTTTTTTATATTGTACTGAAATTCACAAAACCCACAAAAAAAAGGAAAAAAAGTTATTGAATTTTTTATCATTTTTTTCTGTTCTATTTTTTTTATTTTGTACTGAAATTCGCAAAACCCACAAAAAAAGGAAAAAAAGTAATTCAATTTTTTATCATTTTTTCTGTTTTTTTTTTTATTTTGTACTGAAATTCACAAAACCCACATAAAAAAGGAAAAAAAGTAATTCAATTTTTTATCATTTTTTTCTGTTTTTTTTTTTTATTTTGTACTGAAATTCACAAAACCCACAAAAAAAAAGGAAAAAAAGTAATTCAATTTTTTATCATTTTTTTCTGTTCTATTTTTTTTTATTTTGTACTGAATTTCACAAAACCCACAAAAAAAAGGAAAAAAAGTAATTCTATTTTTTATCATTTTTTTCTGTTTATTTTTTTTTATATTGTACTGAATTTCAGAAAACCCACAAAAAAAAGGAAAAAAAGTTATTGAATTTTTTATCATTTTTTTCTGTTCTATTTTTTTTATTTTGTACTGAAATTCACAAAACCCACAAAAAAAAGGAAAAAAAGTTATTGAATTTTTTATCATTTTTTTCTGTTCTATTTTTTTTATTTTGTACTGAAATTCACAAAA
Source organism: Brachionus asplanchnoidis (assembly GCA_025491095.1). Lineage (NCBI taxonomy): Eukaryota > Metazoa > Rotifera > Eurotatoria > Ploima > Brachionidae > Brachionus > Brachionus asplanchnoidis. Next base: position 5,008,451 of record JAILYF010000006.1, read on the forward strand.
CCCACAAAAAAAAGGAAAAAAAGTAATTCAATTTTTTATCATTTTTTTTTCAATATGTGGAATTAAAAGTTGTTTCACTTTGGTTCACCACCTCATCAACAAGCATTGACCATAAGAACATAAGTTAAAAAAAATTTTTCTTTTTAATTGGAAGTTGTATCTTCAAGTGAACTTCATTCAAGAGCGAATCTTTTTTCTAAACACGGCTAAAACTTGAGCTAATTTTGAGAATTTTCTTTGTATTCGTTCAGGAATTTCAAATCGTATTAAGGCGGCCATTTATATTTCAAAATCTTTGAAATGAAGTTTCAAAATTTTTAAATTTGAATTTTTAAATTTCCAGTCTAGTGACTTGACTTGACTTAATGACTTTTAAACAACTCTTAGAAAAATTAAGTGGGCAAATTTATCAAATTTTTTTTTATTTCTTATTCTCAAAAAATAGAAGTAGATCACAAGTTTATTAAAATTATCCTGAAGTTTAAGTTCAAAAAATCAGATCAAATAGAATTTTCTTTATAAATTATGAATGGTATTTGATTAAATCTCTGTGCAAAATGCTAAATAATGCAACAAACATATCAAATAATATTAGATGAGTCTGTGAAAAAACTCTGCAATTAAATTGCGCAGTTGAATTAAAAAATTTTTAATGACATGAATTTTACTGCAAAATTGCAGAGTTTTTGATCCTAAACTTCAAAATGCCATTTATTCCCCAAAGTAAAAATGTTATTCAAAATTTTCTGAATTCAAACGATAGAATTGAAATGAACTACACAGTCCCTATAATTATTAGATAAATTTGATTAAATTTTTTTTCTTAGTAGCTTGAAATTTAGCCGAAACAATAATTTTTAGATAATTGTTATCCAGATAAACATTCCTTGTTCCTCTCATAAAAAATTTATTTTGCTTTAAAAGTTCATTTTCATATTAAGGTAGCAAAATTCCTGAAATTAGCTCAAGTTTTAGCCGTGTTTAGAAAAAAGATTCGCTCTTGAATGAAGTTCACTTGAAGATACAGCTTCCAATTAAAAAGAAAATATATTTTATAACTTTTTTGTATAACTTTTGTTCTTATGGTTAATGCTTGTTGATTAGGTGGTGAACCAAAGTGAAACAACTTCTAATTCCACCTATTGCAGAAATCTGCAAAATCTGTGCAAATTAATTGCGTTTTATTTTTAATACTTTAAAATAGAGTATAATTTTGCAGAATTAAAAGATTTCATGTTGCATCATGCTTCATTCACAGAACTAGTTTTTAACATAGAAAATTACTAATTTTCTATGTTAAAAAATCTCTAATAAATGATTTATTAGAGATTTTATCATATAACTAATATTAATTTAAAAAAAAACAGAAATTCTGTTTTTTTACATTGAATTTTAAAAATCAATGTAAAAATGATGTAATTAATTCTAGAAGCAAAAGAAGCAATTGGAATCCTTCTTGCTTTGGATTGAATACGGTTAATTCCATGAGCTGTTTCAGATTATAAAATAAAAGTTTAATTAAAATTATTAACTCATATATCATTGAAATAAATTAAAATAAATAATTGAAATAGAATGAAAAAAATAATTATGATTTAAAATTTTGAAGGAATAAAAAATAGAAACACAGCTTATTAGCTTATTAGCTTATTTAGAGGTTATTTACAATGTAAAATACAAAAGAGGGTTAACATTGTTGGATCTGTTGAATTTTAAACGACTAATATTCTTTTAAAATTTTTACTTATATTGAGTATAAACTTGAAAAATAATTATTAATAGCAAACCCTGTTGAGGATTTATAAAGAATTTCTTAATGTTCTGGTACTTAACTTTAATACACTTTATAAATGAATTTAAGATAACTTGAAAAAATATTATTTTTTTCAAACTTAAAACAAAAAAATTTCTAACTATAATATTTTTATTAATTATATTGAAATAAAAAAAAATGAAAAAAATCATTTTAATTATTTTTAATTAAATTTATGAGATTTTTTTTTTATTTACAAAAAATATTAAATAATAATCATTAAATTCAAGTTCATTCTAATTGACTCAACTTGAGCCAGTTTTTAGAATGCTAATTTTAAAAGAAAAATATTTAAATAAAACTTCGAAAATAAATTTTTAAAGAAAAATAAATTTAAGTATTTTTTCCTTTTTCTAGAATTAAAATGATATAATAATAATAATAACTAATAAATCTAAAAATCAGATTTAGAGGTGAATTTAACTAATTAAAGCTATACTTTTTAAATATTTCCTAAAATAAAGAAATCATAAAAAAATTGGTGATATTATTTATTATTTTATTATATTATATTTATTTATTAGATATTATTTAACATAAATCTTAAACTAGAATTTTATTTTTTTAGAAAATTTTATATCAACTCATCCAAATAATTTTATTTAAAAAATGAAAATATTCTTTATTTTTTCTAATTTTTAAATACAGTAGAGTTTCTAATTAAATCCTCTAATTTATTTTCAAATACACTACTCTTAATTGGTTCCTGAAGATTTACGTTGACGTTTTTGATCACAGTTGGTAAAAGAACATGCTCATAAACTTGATGCAATAACTCTCTAGTATTTCCAAACGGATTCACATCTGTATTCAGAACAAATTTCAAACCAGAAGGAGTTTCATAATAATTCATTTTATATTTATTGGTTTTGAATCCCAAAAAACCATCTTTTCTAAAGAAAAAAAAATCAGCCAAAACTAATTTGAAAAGATCAATAGTACAAATCTGTGGGTGACATTTTGGTAACAAACGACTTCATCTCAATTATGAGTCCAAACATTTGCTTGAATTCTTGCTCTTGATTTAGACCTGATTGTTTTGAACGATTCCATTCTCGATAATAAATGCATTGACCTTCTCGATTAAAAATGTAAAAATTATATATAGCCATTTTAACAAAAATTGTTATTTATCCTTCATGTGATATCAATTTTCTCACTTCATTTAAATTAGAATAAAATTGCAAATTTAAATTAAAATTTCATCAAGCTTTTTCAATTAATTATAAACTAATGGATTTGAATTATATTTTTTTTTTTAAGGAATAATTTTTAATTTAAATTTTGTCAATTATTTGATTTTCAGAAGAAAAATTTTTTGAAATTCAGACAAAAAGAACAGGAAAAAATAAAAAATTTCAACCTTTGCTTTTAGATTATATTAAATTCTATAATTTTTATTTATTATAATATTAAATTATAGTTGCCGAGTTTTTTAATTCTGTAAATACTCCGAAAATATAATATAACTTCTTATAGTTTATTTATTAATTTGATACTAGATATTTACAAATATGAAAAAAATTTTGTTGAACTTTTCAGCATTTAACAGAGTTTATTTTATTACTTCTAGATAAAAGTTAAATTTCAAAATAAATTGTTTTATTCTTAGGAAAATTAAAAAAAATTAATTAAAAAAATATCAGGAATTGCATTAAAGAATCCTTATTTTTTTTTGTTTTTTTTTTTGTCATCGGAAAAAGCATTCTATGATATCATTCCTGATATTTTTTCCTGAAATTGATTTTTTGAAGAATTAATCAATTAATTTGTATTATTAAAAAAATTAGAATTAATTGTCAAGAAAGAGTTTATTTAGCCAGTCTTTTACTTTTTCCGAGGTCAATTCTAGAGTTTATACTGACATTTGTAATTATGAATTTATTAATGATAATTTTTTTTATTAAATTAAGAATTGTTGAAAAATTATTTCTAAAAACAAATGTAAAACCATCGAGTCAAACTGTTAAATTTATTTTGTCACTTCTTAAATCTATAAAAGCTAAAATAACATTTGATTTCATTTAAAAAAAAAATCCAGAAACAAAAATGAGAGGCAATTATCAAGGAAATAGGAACATTCGTGGTCGATCATTCGCGACCAACCAAAGAAACTTTGGACGAGGAGGCACGATGCAAAATCGCCCATTCCAACAGCGCTATCAATCCAAGTAATTAAAACCACTGGATGCACTAACTTCTAAAATAATACTCATTATTTAAGACCATTTATCCCTCACGTGTGTTTTGATCTAATTCAAGCTGAAAATTCTTTCCAACGAGTCAAGTCTGTCAACCAAACAGAAGAAAAAGCTTTGAATGATGTAATATTTTTTGTCACCCAAAAGCACCTTAAATTAAATAAAAAAATATTGTGCTTTTAAAAAAAATTCATTTTTTTTAAATTTTTCTTCAAGGCACTTTTAAAAAGGAATCAAGATTTGACCCCTACACCAAATGAACAAACTCATCTTTTAAATCTAATCAGCAAAATCCAAATCATTTTGGACAACTTGATTCTTAGCCCGGCTGATTTTGATGCCTGTGTAAGTTAACTTTAACAATCAGCAATAATTTTTTATCTCAATTTTTTAAAGACAATGGACGAAATAAGACAAGTTGGTTCATTTAAAAAAGGAACACTGTTAATGTTCAACAAATTGGTAGCTGATTTATGTGTGGTTTTAAAAACACTTCCGACTAGTAAATTAAAACAAATGCCTTGAAATAAAATTATTTTTTTCAAAAATAGGGGAAGCTGTAAGCAGACTTGCTGCAAAAGTTTTCGAAGAACTTCGCAAAACAATTTCAAATCCACTAGAACTAAGCAGTAATTAAAAAAAAAAACAAAATTTTAAATAAAAAATAGCTAATCTTTTGAAAAGATCTTCAGTTAAGTTTGAATGAAAGTGGTTTTGAAATATTGTCACCAGCCTTAATAGCTGTATCAGCTGTGGATGTTGCAGTTCAAGTGTTGGTTACCACTCAACAACAAAACATACGAAAATTAGAGCCTGATCTTCATTGTATAATTTAATTTAATTAAAAGAAAAAAAAAATAAAATTTATTTAAAAAGTGGATTCGAGAATCTGCCAATTAAGTCTTAATTCTGTAAAGCATGCCAGATGGTTTGAGGAAAACGCCTCTCATTCAACTATCAAAGTACTAATTCGAGTACTTAAAGATATTAGAAATCGATTCGATGGTCTGTCACCCATGAATCCTTGGATAATTGATTTATTATCACACCATGCCGTGCTAAATAATCCGAAGCGTGAGCCTTTGAATCTTGTTGTGGCGTTCAAAAGAATATTTCAGCTAATTTCTGCTGGATTTTTTTTGCCAGGCTCAGCAGGCATCATAGATCCATGTGAGGGAGCATTGGTCCGCGTTCATACAAATATGAATCTAGAACAACAAGACATGGTATGCTATACTTCTCAAACTTTATTAAGAGTACTGGCTCATGGAGGATATAAGCAAATTCTTGGATTAGAAGGAAATTCATGTAAATTAAAAAAATTAAAAATTTTTTTGGGTTTTTTTTTAAATAAATTTGTCTAGCTATCACAACTAGTCCAAGCGTTTGGTCAGGAGCTGTGGTAATTCCATCAAGCAAGGCCTTTGAGTCAGCAAAAGAAGAGACATCTAGTTCGGCAAATGCGGACGACCAAGACATTAGTGATTTAACTGAAGATAATCAGCTCAAAGGAGAAAATATGCCACAAATTGAATTGACTGCTGGAGAATCTACCAATTTGATGGTTTGATTTGAGTCATGTTTTGAAATTTTTGTGTATAATAAAGATAATTCTTGATCTTATTATTTTTTCTTTTGGTCAATTAATTTTGTGTTCATTAAACAATTTGTTCTGTAAACTAAATAAAGTTTTAAAGCTTCAAACTGTCTTTAAATTGAAAAAAAAAATTTTTATAAAATTATTTGTCTTTATATCTACTTAATGAATAATTTGACTAAACTTTTCATTTTACCCATTATTGAGATTCATTTTTGGAATTCATTTCATTCTAGAGGAAATTTCTTTCTAACTACGCATCCAAACCAACATGTTCTTCTAAGCCTTCGAACATCACATAAACCTAGAGCTTCTGACCGGTATTTGTTCATGAAAATGAAAAATGATCTATTAATTGACAAAGCTTTAATAAGAGTAAATATTTAATTACCCTAAAAAATTATAAAATATTTTCCTTTAATCTGATCACTTACAGTATAAATCTAATTTTGATAAAATATTGATAGCCTATCAATGATAAGGCTTAAGATTTTATTTGGGTAATAAAAAAATTAAATTAAATTTAGCACTGTTTCGGAAACAGTGCTAAATTTAATTCAAAAGTCCAATACTTTTGAAAAAAAAATTGAATACTGAAGAAGAATTGTGTAGACTTTTATGCTAAAATTGTAAGAAAATTCTGAAATATGGCAAATCTATTTCTATTAGACAACCCAAGAGTATATAAATTTTTGATATGAAGCCTGATCTAGCAAGTTTTAAAAAAAGTCCGGACATGGACTTTTTTTTGACTCTTAAACAAATCTGGAATTAATCAAAGACAAAGTCTTTTCTTTTTTTTCTAAAATAGAAATTAAAGTCGACTTTAAAAAACACTAAAAAAATATCATTCAATTTTACGTCTTTTGGTTACACACAAAATAAGTCAAAGTTTAGAACAAAGGAGCGATCTTATTTACTGGTACCATGTTTTAAATAATATATTAAAAATTTCTTTTTAGCATTTTGTGTATTGTTATTTCAATAATTAAATTATTAACCAAATCTATTTTCTAAAATTCAAAAACGAATATTTTTAATTCACTTCATTGTTAATATTTTATATTTTGTCAATGTGACTAAGAACTTATCAATAAATAATAATAATTAAAATAACATAATTAATTTACAATCTTAATTAATAAAAGGAAATTTTTCTTTTTTATACTGTTGTCTAAAAGTCAAGTCGAAGACCGGACTTAAATTTAAATTTTTTTTTAAGTCTGACTTTAATTTTATTGACTTTTTCTTAAACTAGACCGTCAAAATAACTACCTGGAACAGTAAAAAATTTTGTGATCGGGATAAATACTGATGAATGATCTTTTTTCCATCCCAGGTAATTATTTTGACAGCCTAGTTTTAGTTATAGTCATTAAAATTAAAGTCCAAGTGCGGTCTCTGAGTTGATTTAAGACTTGTGACGAGAGGCGGACAAAGACGAAGCGTAGAATTTTTTTTTTAATAAAAAAAGGCAAAATATAAAAATAAAAATATAGAAAGGACTATATGTAGAAAAAAAAACATAGTATAAAATAGAAACTTTGGCTAAAACTCTAAATTAAATCTTTTTTTTTTTTTATAGATATTTTTATTTAAAAATTAATTTAAAAAGGCTTCGAGCTAACATTCGAAAAGAGCGCATACTGCACATTAGAAGTGAAGCTCCTTCTGCCCAGTAAAAAAAAAAAAAAACAATAATAAAAACAAACAAACATGTTTTAAATTACATCATTAAAAATAAATTTTTTCTTTTTTTAAAAAGAAAAAAGAAAGACAGAAGAAAAGAAAGAAAACAAAAAATTTGATAATTTCTAAATAACTATATAAGAGAACCCTGTTCTCATATCAGATCTTAAAAAAGCTAAGAATCAAATATAAACTAATTAGGACAGTACACGCATACGCAATTCGAATTATAGAGAAAAAGGCTCCTACCGGAGTAGAGGTAACCGATACTTTAGCTATGTTTTCAGACCACGACCCACTATATTCCTCGACAAGTAGCTTAATGAAACTGTTTTTATAAGAGAAACATTTTAGCATATATCTAGCACCCATTTGTAAGAATCTTTCTTTAATAAACAAAATGTTACTAACAGAAAAGAGACTCCTAGTTGGGCTGTCCCATCTTAACTTATAGATACACCTAATAGCTCTGTTTTGAACTGTTTGAACAAGTTTTAAGTTTGTCTTAGAAATACATGCTACGGTAAAGAAAGAGTAATCAAATATGGAACCAATTAAGGCTCTATAGATACTAGTGAGGGTAGTTTTTTTTAGGTGCCAAGAGCTGTGAGCAAAATTTTTTATTATGTTGAGCCTTTTTAGGGCTCTTACTCTCAAGTTTTGAAATTGCTTATTAAAACATAAGTACTCATCGAAAGTCACTCCTAAAAAGAGAGGATTCGGATTATAAGGTATCAGGTCTCCAGACAATCTTAAATCCATTTTCAGTCTACCTCGACCACCTCCTGAAAAAATAGTATAGCAACATTTTGAGGCATTAATTTTCAGACGCCAAGCAGACAGCCAATTCTTAAGCCCACCTAGGTACTTATTAATTACTTTAATGACTTTTCCAGTCTTTTTAAAATAAAATATCGCCCCCAGGTCATCAGCAAAAAGTGCTTAGTAACTAGAGTGCTTCGAGTTTGAGAGCTGAATATCACCTATGTACACTAAAAAAAGCAGTGGACCTAAAACTGATCCTTGAGGAACAGAACAAGTAATGGGATACATCCTACTAAACTTATTATTAATCTTGACTTTAAAAAATCTGCCTGATAAAAAGTTCTTAACGAACCTGACTAGATAAATAGGTACACCCAGGTAGACTAGTTTATAGATTAGTCCAGCATGCCAGACTTTATCAAAGGCTTTTGAAATATCAAAAAAGATACCACATACCTTGCTGCCATTATGTTTATTTAGTCGTTCTTGTATCTTTTGGGTCATGAATAAAAGTTTATCAGCAGAGCCTCTTTTATTTCTAAATCCAGACTGCTCATCAATAATGAGTTTTTTACTTTCTAAAAAGTAATATAAACGATTTCTTATAACTCTTTCAGCTAGTTTACCAAGACAACTAAGAAGACTGATTCCTCTATAATCAACAGGATCAGTAGAGTAACCAGCCTTCTTTGGAATCATCGTAATCACTGCAATTTTCCAGGACTCAGGTATTCCGACACTTAAAGAGAGATTTATCAAATAAAGGAGGAGACTAACTGCCTTGAGTGAAAGCTTTTTGAGAAATCTGTTGTGAATGCCATCTTCACCAGGCGAAGAGTCAACTTTTAATTTGTCAATAATGTTCACTAGCTCTAAAAATGACACTTTTGAAAATTGGTCGTCACTGTAATCCAACTTTGACACAAATTCCTCTACATAGTTGTAGCAATTTGTATCAAAGTCCGTACAATCGCTACCCGACTCAGAAAAGGTCTTACTTAATATTGAAGCAAATAAGTTTGCTTTATCTTCATCAGATTCATAAATTCTTCCATCTTGTATAAGTTTCGGAATTCCTGAACCTTTCTTTTGCGATCTTGCTCTATTTATAATTGCCCAAAAAGTGCTAGAAGAGGCGGGGTATGGGCCAAGTTTACCAAGAAAATTCGCCCATCTATCCTCTGTATATTTTTTAATCGAAACCCTAATTTGATGAGTGAGCTTGTTAAACTCACAATTTAAAACTTTTAGCTCTTCACTATTTTTTTTCAACTTTTTTTTCCTTTTCCTTATATTTCGGCGCAATTTGATTAAGTCGACTAGGGTAGCTTTTAAGCGTAGTGGCAACAAATTTTGGTATCGCACTATTAGCCGAAGCATTGATTAAGTTAGAAAAAACTCCGTCAAAACTTTTAATGTCATTCAGATTTTCATTATTGATTTCAGTTATCATTCCGTCTAATGTGCTTCCAAAAAGACCCCAGTCAGCCTTGGTAAAATTGAACCGTGGTTCAGCTTCAGTCAGGTCTAGTCTGAAGTCTTTGTTGAATCCAAAAGTGCACATTACCGGGGCATGATCACTTCCCATTTTTGAATCTGTTAATATCTCAATACTAGTCATTTTAATCGCTAGTGATTTAGTGCATAGAAAGAGATCTAGGAGTTCTGAGTAGTCAACTTTGTTCAGGTTATTATTATATCTAAAATAAGTGGGCTTAGATGGTTCATTTAAGACACACAGGTCAAGCTCTGAGTCAATAATTTCTTCAAGGACCCGGCCATTGGCATCTAAAGATCTACATCCAACTACAGGAGTCTTAGCATTTAGGTCTCCCAAAATGATCAGATCCTCACCCAATTCACAGTAACTCTTAATTAAATCTTTTTTCAAAGTGTTCGAAGGAACATATAAGGAAACTAAATTAAAACAAATACCTTTGGAGTCAATTTTTATGCCAACCTGATCAATGTCCAAGTCAAACTCAGAAATTTTAAAACAGTTAATTTTGTTGTTAACAAGTATTAAAACTCCACCCCCATGCGTAGGATTTACTTGTCTGGGTTTAAAGTGAGCAAAGTAGCCTGAAAATCTAATAAAGGTATTTACTTGTTCCTCAGTTAGTTTTACTTCTTGAATGGACATAATGTCCGGTTGAAACTCTTGTAGAAATACACTGAGTTCTATAATTCGATCGCGTGTGAGCTTAAAGCAGTTCCATTGAATGATTGAAAGAGATTTATTATTTTTTTTTTGCTTAATAAAAGACATTATTGTTTTTTAAGTTTAATAGAATTTTTCTCAACGTCTGATTCCAAGTCATCATAGTCAGTTTCGTTCAGGGCTACCATTTTACACGCTGAGCCAAGTTCTGAGCCAGCGGTTTTCCTTTGTAATGATGCTTTAGGCACATAAAATTTTCTCAAGACTTCCCTTCTAGCTTGTAAATTCATCGCTTCAAATTCGGAGATTATCTTTTCTTTTGAACTTTTGTTGTCCTTCTGAATTTGTTCATCAACGTATTTAACAAGGGCTTCCTCTTGAATTTTTTCTTTCCTTTTCTGGTACGCTTTTTTACTCGCTTTAGCTGCTTTTACTTTCTTTTCCTTTTCTTCTTCGCTCATTTCTTCTTTTTTAACTTCTACTGTAGGTGGCATTTTGAAGTACTCAGTTGTGAGATGATTAAGCAAAGGAAAAACTGATCCTCTTTGGGCCAATGGATCAGTTAATTCTAGATCAGACAAATACTCACTGTCACCTTCATCTCTCAAGACATTGGACGAATTACAAGACTGAGCACTGTGGGTTTCTAACTTTTCAAAGTTTTGGGAGGAATCAATCGCACTCACAGTCACGACAGTTGATGCCCGTGGATCCGTAGTTTCTGTGAATTGCATTTCATCTTCGCCGACGATGTCTTCTTGGTCGTTTTCAGATTGTTCAGGCATTACTCTAGTTCTATTGGCAAAGCTACATTCTCGACTAGTGTGACAAAAATTTTTGCATGACGAACACTTTGAACATTCTTTGCGTATATGACCAAACTTTTTACATCCTAGACATTTAGGCGGCATTCCACATAGTTGAACAAGTGCTTGGCAATTGCTGATTTTGTGAAGTCCAGCAAAGTCTAGGACTGCATTGTGAAGACTGACATTGTATTTTACTTTTATTTTTACAACTCCATTATTGATATTTTCAAACAATTTAAGCTTTTCATGCTTTATTTCATCGACCTCGACATTACTTAGATTGCTATTAAAGAGCTCTTCAATTTCATTATCCGGAACATCAAGTGGCAACCAGTGGATTCTATAAAATGCTGTCATAATGAACTCATTGTTTTCAGTATTTTTTTCATTTTCATCATTTTTCTTGTCGAATTCATTAGCTGGAATCAGTTGATACATATTATTGTCAAATTTGAACTTTTTGTTTGACGCAGATACAAATTTGTCATTATCCTTAAAGTGTATTGACCAGATCTTTGTAGATCTAAATTGACCCACTTGCAAGATTGATTCAAATTCATCGGCGATAAGTGCCTCTTTGATACTTTCGACAAGTTTGTCCGCATTAACTCTATTTTTCTGTTCAAAAGACACCAGACAGCAGCTTTTTAATTGGATTTTTTGATTTTCCGTTCTTTCAGAATATTTTTGCTTTAGAGCAACCTTGCGGCTGTAATAGCTTTTAAGGCAAAATCGTGAACCACGCTTATCATTTTGATTAGCGTTCAAATTTGAGATTGGTTGGGCGCTGATATTTCCGTCCACAGAGCTGGACAAACTAGCCGAGCTAGCCGTAGCCGACATAAGTTCGTTGTCGACGTGTACGAATAAATTATTATAATTTTTAACTTAAAATTTTTTCTTTTTTTATTAATAATATCAAAATCGGTGAACAATTTAAACCAAAAAAAGACAAACATGAGATTAATTTAAGAATTTTACGAAAAGTGACAGATTATAAAAGTAAGAATATTGAATCTTTTTTAGAAGGAAGATTCAATATTCAACAAATCATATTTAATGATATGATTATATTAGTATTTTATTTTTTTTTGACATTTTTTTTTCCAGATAATTTCGATATATATAATAATAATTTCGATTTCAAACTTTTTTCATTTTTTTACTTTAAGATTTTTTAATTAAAAAAAATATTAATGTACCGTTTAGACGTCAAAACTTTAACCATAATCAGAAGTTTATTGTACGACCTAATTTCTGGTCATACAAAAAACCATTGTGACATTGCCATCTACTTTCAATTTTAAAGGAATCGGTTAGTCTTGATCAAAAGATTTTATTACTTCGTTATTTTAATTGTTAATTATGCATTTTCTTTTAATTACAAATAAAATAATAATATAATTTGAAACTGAATATCTAGCTTTAAAGCAGCTTTGGGGATCATTTTTTTCATCTAAACTATATTAGTTCTTAAAAATTTCTTTTTTGAGGCACATTATAATGTTTATTGGCTTCAATAAATAAATATTTACGATTAACTTATCTAAATTGAAAAAAAATTGAAGATTATTCAAAGAAAAATAAAATAAATTATTTAAGATATTTTTGAGAACAACTGTCATAATCATTGTCATATCGATTCAAAATTAAACAAAATTAAAATAAAATAATAAAAAAGATCTGTTTCAAAAGTTATTTCTTTACTTTAATCAAAAAATATGAAAGTTAATTATTTTTCTATTAAAACAAAACAAAATAAATATTATATTTTTTTAATTGGCTTGTATTTAACTGAGAATTAAAAAAAATACTGAATGAGCATTAATTTATCATTTATTTAGCATTAAATTATATATAAATAAGCATTAATTAATTTAAATAAAAGTACTTAATGTTAGCACTGTTAAGCAATTAATGTTGTTTTTTGAGAAAAGTTTTTTCGATCCGACACAGTTTTGAGTTGATATTCTATAGCATAATTATTATTTAATCTTCACATTTCGCTTTAAAATAACGTAATCATCCGAATCGAGTGACACGTCTTTAAAATAGAGTACTCTATTTTAGTGACACACTGTTATAACAAGTCAAAGATTCTATAGTGACATGTCACTAAAAATTTAATGACATGTGACTAAATTCGGATGATTACGTTATTTATGTAAAAATTGACAAACAAAAAAAACAAAATTAGAGTATACCTTAATATGACCATTATCATTGCCTATTTTATTACTCAATAAATCTCTTTTTACAGAATTCTCAAAAATTTCTTTAAAGATCCTTTAAGATTTAGTTGACTGGGGGTTCAAAAAAAATTTTTAATTTGTTGAATTTAGTGAAAAATATTTTGTTTCATGTTGTTTCATAATCAAAGCTAATAATCAATTTTTTTAATTAAAATTAATGAAAAATATTTTATTTTGTTTAATTATTGGAAGGTTTGCATGAAAATTCACAATACCATGATAGTTTAATTTATGTTTTTTAAATCTTAAGGTTTTCTTGATTTTTATTTAACTTATTTTTTCCTAAAAATAAATATTATTATTTTATTGTTTAGTTGTGTCGAGCTAAAGCATCTTCAGATTAAAAACAAATCAAAACTGAGAAGAAAACAAAAATATAAAAAAATTGAAAAATGTTAAAATTAAAAAATAAAAAAATAAAGAGTTTGTCGATATGTCTTGATTCGAAACTCTCTCCATATTCTTTGACCAGTCTGACAACCAATGTAACATAATTATTTAGCACTGCTCCAACATATCTCTGACTCAATTCAAAAAGTAGAATCATGAGTGTTAGTAGTTGAAGTTTATTTAAGTCTCTTGATATATAATGTTGGATGAATATTAAATTTTCTTAAATAAAATATAAATACTAAATCCCTAAAAACTAAGAAATCTTTTTCAATTATATGGACAATCTAGGAATGTAAAATTTATTTTATTTGGTTTCAATCAACATTGATATTAAAAAAGAATGTATTGTTAAGTTAGATTTGTGAATAAAAAAATTTTTATTTTCCAAATTGGTAAACTTTGGAACAAAAATTTAAAAAATATTTTAAATATTCCGAATAAAGTTTAAACAAGGTATCGTTATTAATAAAAATATTAAAATTTGAGTGATCTAATCAAAAATGAAACAGGGGCAAATTTTCAATGCAAATCCTGTATTCCTCTTTAAACTTTTTTTCATGAATTTTTTTTTCAAAAATATTAATGACTCGAAGTAATCAAGATCCTTTCATCTTTCGAACTATGTCCTAAATAAAGTTTTAAGCAATTTGTTATTTCGAGTTTTTCTTATTTATTTTATTATTATTTATTTGTTTTCTGTTCGAGCATACGCTCCTTCAGATAAAAAAAAAGAAAAAAAAATTAAAAAAAAATAAAATAAAATAAGATAAAATAAAATAATTAAAACATTTTAAAAAATATTAAATTTAAAGTAAATAATTTTATATTTATCAATGAAAGGACGAGATACAAAAATAATAATTAAAGAGCTGTTCAGTTAATAAAAGATGGAGTTGGCAGAAAAAATAAAAAAAACAAAAAATATTGATAAGATCTTAAGAGTTTGAAAATTTTTGTATAATTAGGTAGCCGCTGCATAGAGGAGTGGGATTCGTAATAAATCTAGAATCGAAGCCTCTTTGATACTCTGAAATATGTCTTTAAGTCAATGGAACTGAATAATCAAGAGCATTACGAAGGTAGCTTTCTAATAGATTGCTTAATCTGTGGTCAATTTTACTAATATTCAGTTTATTTTCTGCTTCATAGAATAATGATTCAGAGGAGGTTCTGAAAGGGAGTTATAGATTTTATTAAATAGAGACTAATAAATTACCTTTTTTTTTCATTAAATAATAAAAAATATTTTAAAAAGAAATCCCCTTTTCAGTCATCCATATCTTGATTTATTTTTAAATAATACGACTAATCAATCAAGTTCACCTGGCCTATAATAGAATATATTTTGAATAATATATTCAACATATTTAAATTTTTTTGTGCATTTTTAATTTGCACAAAATTAATATCTGACATTCTATTTCCTTAGTAACTTTATTTATAAAAAAATTAAATTGGAAATTTAATAAAAAAATACAAAATGTCATTCAATTCTCAAAGATCAAATCTGGTAAGTTTCAAATAAATTTCATCTATTTATCTTAAATAAAATGATTGTGTACATTTTGAAATTTTGAATCAATTTATAAGAAAAAACCTGATAGTAAAACAAAAGCATTGGTTTCAACCGCGTTCCAGGATCACATATCGAAGCAATTGGAATTAGATTCATTAGTAAATTTAAACTTCAAAAAACCAGTAGGCCGTAACAAGGTCTGTAAACTTGATGCTAAATCTAAAGTAGACTCTGGCTTAAGTAGTAATTAATTTAAGAACAAAAAAGAATTTTTATTTATTTATTTAAAGAAAATATCGTCAAAAAAAAAACGTCTAATGATGAAAAAGAGTATGTTTTGACCAAAGTGACTGCAGCTGATTTGCCCACGCTGGGTAAGTTTTTCTCATTGAAGACATGATCTCAATATGAAATTTTAAATAAATTAAATTTAGCTGAAAAACTTGGCTTAGTTGGAATTGATGACTCTAGAAAGCAAATTGGAGAAACAGAATGGAATGAAATAAAAATAAAATATAAAAATCGTCAGGAATTTAAAGAACCTTGTGTAATATGCAAAGAGCCCCTTGGAATCAACCAGCAAGTCCTTTTATCTTGTACACACACATTCCATAGAAATTGTCTGGAAATGTTCGAAAAGCATTCAGGTAAAAAAGCATGTCCAATGTGCCGTAAGGAACGCTACAAAGCTAGGGTCGTATATGACGCATCACGGTATCATAAAAATGCCTCTGCCTCAAAGTAAAAGCTTATTTTTTAACAAATTTAAATAAAGAATGTATTTTCGGAGTAGAATTCAAGCGGCGTGGCGAGGATATCTGGTTCGCAAGTGGTACAAAAACTACAGAAAAATGGTTCCGCCTAAAAATCCGATTTTAAGAAAGAAATTTTTTGAAGAAAAAGTACATTTTAATTTATTTAAAAAATTTAATAAGTTTTGAATATAAAAAAAAGCTTTCAGATATAACAAATCGATTAATTCAGTCATTTAATCACGATGCAGATAACTTATTGGAAGACATCGAAAAAAATTTAAAAAAAAGTCGAGAAACATTCAAAAATTTTGATGAAAGATACAGACACATTAGCGAAGAAGAATGGTCTAGTTTATTTACCAAAGTTATAAACCGAAATCATGACGAATGCTCTATTTGCATGAATAAATACAATTTACCATGTTCAATATTTGACTTGGAAAAATGCTTGGATCAAAATGAAGCTAAACCAATTGTTTTGCTTTCTTGTTCCCATTTATTTCATTCTGTTTGTCTAAACACTTTTGAAGAACTCAATTTAGACAAAATAAATGTATGCCCTGAGTGCAGATCTGCTTATAGAAAGCGCGAAATCTCAACTTTTTTCAATAAAAATTAAATAAAAATTTTGAAAATTAAACAAAATTTTTTATCAAAATAAATTATTAGCTAAAAAATTCGCCTCACGTTAAAAAAGTTATTCCTACAAATGAAAAAATTATATAGTTATACTTGCCACATGTCGGGGGTCTTAAAAGTTCTTAAGATTTTAAAATTTGATCAGCTTTATCTTTTTTTCGAAACTATCATTTATTGAGACGATAAGATTTAATTCATTAGCATCTAGTATTTTTGAGTGCATTAAACAAAACGTAACTATCTGTCCATCAAAGTCAAATAACTCTTTTGAAACAAAAGAATATTATTTTGGATAAAAATTCTATCTAATTAAATTTTTTACCGAAAATTTGACTTTGGTTTAATAGATGAAGTCCGATTAGATTGTTAATTTTAAATTCAAATCGAAAATTTTATTAATTGTTTACAATCGACTTGCCTGTTTAAATTTTAAATAAATAACAATTCAAAGAATGTTATTTAAAAAAAATCATTTCATAGCATAATTTTGTATTGATTTGTGTCGATGGTAATTTTAAGTAAATTTTCGTAAATTTTTTTACAGTAAAAAACGAGGAAAATAATTATTTTTAAATTTTCCATGTTAATCACAGCTGAGTTCTTTAAATCATTAACAGTGAATTTTGAAATTATTTTTTGTTAACTGTAAAAAAAGTGTGTATTTAAAAAAATTACGTATTTTTTTTATCAAAAAAACTTACTTTTTATCAAATAAAACAATGCAGCTTCGATAACTGTATTCTACGTTTATTCAAATTTTTTTACAATAGAAAATTGTTAAAGAAAAAAAATTTTAAATTAAAAAAATTCAAATAAACGAAATTTAACGTAAAATTATGTAAATTTTTCAAAATTTTCGTAAAATTTGGTAAATATAAGTTAATTACAGTTATAGAAGCAGTACAAATCTTCAAAAATATGCTCAAAATTATCAAATCAAACTAAAACTATTAAATAAACTTACTAAAACAAACTTATGTGATTTCATAATAGAAATAATAAAGAGATAAATTTTTGGATTTAACATACTTTTTTAAATAAAAAGATAAACTTTGCAATATCAAAATGCACATTGCAGAGTTCACATCATCGAAATGATGCTATTTTAAGTGGATACTTTTTTGCAGACTTTTGCAGATTTTACCTTTGGATTTAAAAAAATTAAAAATTTTAATTTTTTTAATAGAATTAGTGCAGAAGTAAATTTTTGGTTTTAACATACTTTGTTAAATCCAAAGGTAAAATCTGCAAAAGTCTTTGTATGATTTGATCATTTTGAGCACCAGAAATTGATCATAAACTTCAACTTGCCAAAAAATCGACAAAATTTCGAAAATTTTCGAAATCGTTTTTAAATAGGTCACTATTTAAAACTTTTATTCAAAATTTAAAACAAAAATAAAGACAAACTGGATAAATTATTTTAATAAATCCTGTGCTGGTAAACTAGATTTAAACAGTGCCTTTCTGGAGATTCTCATTTTGACATGTACCGGGTCTCGCCCAAAATATTTAATCTGAATTTCTTGACCAACTTAATAGTCTGAAGCACTTCCATGAACAATTTTTCGTCCATTTAGCTGACTATTAGGTAACAAAGTTGGCTTCATAGTAGGGAACAATTGAACCAATAGGCCTGAAGGAACAATTTCTACAATCTTTGCTCTGTAAATTGCTCCAAATTTGAGTTCAGGTTCTTTTTGCTGTTCAATCAAAGTTTTGATCAATTCTTCGGCTTCATCAAGAGCATTTTGATTCGGAGAAAATATACTAAAATTAGTCTCATCATTAGGAGCTACAGTTACACCAGTTTTGGCGTATATTTTTTTCAAATTCATGCCTCCAACACCTATCAATTTAATTCTTTGCGTAATTGACACAGGATAATTTTTGAGAATTGGTTGATTTGATTTTTTGCTCTGTCTCGGCTTGGAGATCTCTTGGTTCATCAATCTTAAAATTTCTTGTCTAGCATCTTAACAAAAAGGTTCTAAAGCCTTAAAATTTCTCTCTCAACTATTTAAATTTTACTTTTCGATGCTTCAATTACTTCTTTAATGATCCCAAAAGGAAGACCATTGATTTTAAAATCAGCCTGAGCAGCAGTAATGCCGTCATTAGTTCCAGCAATTTTGAAGTCCATGTCCCCCATGTAATCCTCAAATCCGGATCAGAGTTGTTTTTAAGTCACAAGTCTTAAGTCAAGTCAAGTCATTGACTTTTTAATATAATTAAAATATCTTTTTTTTTTTTAAGTCAAGTCAATGACTTAAATTTTTTTTTTAGAAACAGGCTAAATAAAGCCGGTCAAGTTAGAATTAGGCCACCAAGCTGGCCGGCCAAGTGGCCGCAAAAAACCGTCCGTGTATTGGACCGGTTTGTCTTAGCCACATCCATCACTAACTTTGACTTTAAAAAAAAAAAAAAACTTAAGTCAAGTCATAACTTTGGCTTAAATTTTTGTGACTTAGACTTAAAACTGTGACTTAAAAACAAGTCTGATCCGGATATATCGGTGAGAATTTTGTAGTCTACAATTTCTTTATTCTGGCCAAATTTGGTGAAAATTCCCATCGCTACACCGGCAACTTGTATCTTGATTGGAACACCTGCATCCAACAAGGCTAAACTTGATGCAGAAACAGAAGCCATTGAACTAGAACCATTTGATTCAAGAACTTCGCACAGACAACGAATAGTCAATGGAAATTCATCCGGAATCAATGGATAGAGGTCTTTTTCGGCCAGACCAACTGCCATGACCAACCTCTCGGCGGTCAGTGTTGTATTTGGTTAGTGGCTTAGGGTTTAAGCTAAGATGATCCAATATTAAAATAAGAGCGTGGTTGATTATATGTTAAAAAAATGTAAAAAGTGCTTTATTGAAGAGTTGATACACTCAAATTTATATATAACAGAAATTGTACATATGTAAAAAACATTGAATAATATTGATAAGAAGTGTAAGATTAGTCACATGATTAAATAATTGAACACATAATATAAAAATACTTAGATTAAGACATAGATTAAGATTAAGACATCACAGTCAGCACGTCCACCTATTCTTGATATCTCATTAGTGGCAAAGGAAGGAAATTCGTAATGGAGCATAAAATTTTTATTGATGTTTGTCAAAGAAGGGTACATCATGTTGGCAACTGCATCACTTCTGTACATCGAATCTGGAGAGTCAAAAGTCACCGAACATAAGACTTGAGTTTGACCCCTTTGAAAAAGACCTGATCCATGCAAAGATGGATAAAGATTTGACTTACAACTTATTTGTCTCAATTCATGAAGCTTGCGGCCATCAACTGTTGGCCGAAAGAGCCTGAGAATTTAAGTGCTATTGAAGTACCTGACTGGCTAACTAAATCATTAAAAGGTGAATCATTTATGTATTACGATTCCGGTTCAGCTGATCAAGAGCGTTTTTTTATTTTTTGTACGATGGCTAACCTAAAACTAATTGAAAATCGTGACATTTATTGTGATGGAACATTTGAAATAGCTCCCAAAAATTTTACTCGAGTTTATACGATTCATTTTGTAAGTCTTTTCCAGTTGTCTATGCGTTTCTAACAAAAAAAACTCAAGTAATTTATACAAAAATGTTAAAAAAAATTCGAGAAGGTATAAATATTGGTCCAAAAACCATAACTTCTGATTTTGAAAAATCTTTTTTAAATGCAGTTGAGTATGTATTTAGAGACTCGATCGTATATGGTTGTTTTTTTTCATTTTCGCCAGTCTATGTGGCGACGAATTCAAGAACTTGGTCTTAGTATAGAGTATAGAAAAAATAAGACTATGTATAAAATGTTAAATTTGCCGCAATGTTTAGTTTATTTACCGGCCAAAGATGTTGTATCAGCTTTTAATGAGTTGAAATCATCATTAAATTTTGACGATCAACGTGTCAAGGATTTTTATGAATACTTTGTTGATAACTATGCTGTTAATTACGAAGTAAGACGAGCAAGATATAACAAGAAAATAGAAGAAACCAAAGATCCTAGGTTCCCTGTTAAGCTATGGAATATCAATAGTCGTCTTATTGAAGACATTCAAAGGACTAATAATATTTGTGAGTCTTGGCATCATTCTTTTTCTGGCTTACTTAACGTCCATCCTTTGATATATGTGTTGATTGATGTATTACGTAGTGAGCAAAACAAAATGGAAACTAACTTATTAAAGTTGTCAACGGGTATAAAAAAATCGACTAAGCCTATTGACGATTCAATAATCAATATTTTAACTAATTATGATGAGAATAACAAACTAGAAACATTAAATAAAATTTTTTTATGGGTCTAAATAAGATTTAATTCATTACTTTCTTTCTTTTCTGCTATATCGAACTTTTTATTTTAATAAAGCTAATTTGATAACTTTTATTTATTTTTTGATATTATGATCAACTTATTTTACCTGTGCTAATTTAATTAATGCTGTTTTGACCTTGATATTTTTTTTCAATTGCTAATATGAATAATTTATTTTGAGCTTTGCTAATTTAATAATTACCCCAAAAACTCACACATGGTATCCCAAAATTAATTAGAATGATCTCTTTAAGCGCTGCTTCATTTTACTTCATATAATAATAATAAATCAATACAATTAAAAAAAAATTGATTTTATTCAGGAAAAAACACCAACTTAATATTTAAAAAAAATCTAAATACGAATTTTTAAAGTTATGAAAAAGTGCTAGAATTCAGGTTTAAAGGGTGAAAAACAAAGGTAAAACGGTTAAGCATATGAAGTTTTTTTCATTATAACAGTGTAATTTCATATGGAATTCTTAGTAACCAGGTTAATTTCTGCAACAAATCTAACAGAAAATAAGGCTATGATGGTAATCTATAGACTCTTTACCCCAATCCACATTAACCGACCGTCCTAGATAAGTGAGTCAAAACCCTGGGCCAATAGGTGGGATGAAATTTTGAATTTTAATCTGGCATATTTAATATAATGAAATCAGGCTAGGTGATCTAACAGCAATCTTAATTCTTAATGTTCATCAGCTGACCACATTTTTAGGAAAATTTTCAAACTTTATTTTAGGAAAAAAAATAAAGAATTAATTTTTATTGTTAAAAGAAAACATAAATTTATTTATTGGTAAAAAAATTAAAAAAATTAACAAAAAGAATTTACAAAAATTATGTTTATCTTTTCATCAAAGCTCTTTAGTATTTTACTAATGAGTCAACAAAGAATTTTGTCTTTTAAAAAGATCATATTTAATTCCAAAAATTTTTATAAAATTGTTTAATATGAATTTATCATAAAAAAGATTAATAAAAGTTATGAGAAAATAATGAGACTGATTCATTAGAATTATAATCGTGAAAAAAAACTCAAAAAAAAATGAATTTTTATAGGTGCTTGTTTTAAGGTTAAAAAAATTATTAACAAATGTCAAACATATTATTGGAAAATTAAACATAAAAAAATAGAAAGGAATCGCTTTGAAACGCTGCAGCATTAAATTGTAATTTTTGCTTCGTTTAAGCACGATTTTTCCATTTATTTTATACTTGCCAATTTCATTTAAAATCAAATAAAACGTGATCATCAAAAAAATAAAAGGCAAAAAAAAGTAAAAAAAAAAATCGATTGTATCCCTAATTAATATAATATTTTTATCCTTAATAACACATAAATAAAATACAAAATGTTCACTTTTATTCTTCAAATTATTTTCATAATTCATTGAAACATTTTCAACATAGATGAGATCCATCGATGCTGTTGTCATCAATAGAATACAAACTAAGGAAATTACTCTGGTTTTAGATTTGCTGGTATTTAGTATATCTTTTGTCATTATACTAAAATATGTGGTTAAAATTAACAATGGTGCAATCCATGAAGTTAAATTTGTCATTGTCCGATACAAAAAGTTGAAAATTTTACAAGAAAAATTTGAATAAGCAGACAAACTTTGATACCGGTTGATGAATGTGTAATTGGCCAGAGTGCAGATTAAAGAAGTTAGTTGAGTTAAGGAAAGTGTAATAAAATAAACTTTGTTTAGACTCCGGTTTGATTTATACAAATATGAAATGAACTGAATGGAATTGGCTATAATTCCGAGTGTAAGCAAAATTTGCGGAAATTTAAAATTTAAAAATTTTATTATATTACTATAAGAATCAATTTCTTCACCCAGAATAGCTTCATAAATTTTAATGTTAACAATGCTGTTACGATTCAATTGCTTCAAATAAAAAAATATATCCATTGTATTCTCAATTATCTAAAATATTTATTTTAAAAAGTTTAGAAATTACTCTACAAGAGAATTATCATAAAAATGGCTTTAAAATTTTGATAAAAATAATTTAAATGAATTAAAAAAGCCTTATCAGAAAATAGGAAAAAATGTTTTTAAATTAAATTAATGAAATGTAATTTTTTATATTTTGAAACGTTTTACCGAATCAGCTAAGTCTAAAAGAATTAATTTAATTATAGCAGTTAAATGTCATCTTGCGGTACCATCACGTATTTTTCTGAAAAAAATTGTTTTAGATTACTATCAGACAGACTATGTATTTAAATTATTGTGACATCAATATATGAAAAATATCAGTTCTCTTTATTTAAATAAAAACAAGGAAATTGTCTAAATTATTGTTAAATAAAACAAACAATATTAAAAGAATTAAATTGTTTATCTTTATTCCCATTCGGAAACTGAATCGGTTGATAATGAAGAAGATCCTTTTCAGTTTGATAAATTAATTGATCAATTTTGTCAAAATTATAAAGTAAAAAAGAATTTTCAAAATATTCCTATAATGAAAGAAAGCATTTTTTTAAGAGATGAAATTTTAGAAAATTGTAAAAGTTTATTAAAAAATAAGTTTGATAGTAATTTAGATTTTTTAAAAATTAAATCTTTAAAAAAATTTCTAAAAGAGAAACCTTTTAAAATTCTACAATGTGATAAAAATGTAGGTACAATTTTAATTTGTAATGAGGATTTTATAAATCTTGCTAAAGAACATTTAAATAATATATCAACATATGAAAAAATTGATCACAATCCTCTTATCAATACAGAAATTTATATTAATGATGAACTTAAAAAATTATATAATGAAAAATGTTTGTCTAAAAGACTCTTAAATAAACTTTTAGTAAAAAACAGCAAAATAGGCTCTTTCAGAGTATTACCGAAAATTCATAAAATAAAGTTTGGAATAAGACCTATAATTAACTGTATAGATCACCCAACATCAAAACTTTGTAATTTTATTGATACTTTGTTTAAACCTATTGTTAAAAAATGTGATACAATATTAAAGGATTCACAGGAACTTCTCCAGGTTTGTGAAAGTCTAAAATTCAATTGTAATAATCTTCATCTATACTCTTGCGATTTTGAATCATTATATACAAATATTAAACCAGAACATTCAACAAACTTAATTTGTGAATTTTTAATTAGCAATAATTATTTTAAAAATCTAGAATTTGAAATTAGGGCAATAAAGAAAATTCTTGATTTAATTTTTAAGTGTGGAATATTTAAGTTCAATGATGAATATTATACACAGAAGCAAGGACTTCCAATGGGGTGTAAATGTGGTCCTTCTGTCGCTAATTTATTTCTTTTTATCTTAGAAAAAAACTGGGTTTCCTTAAATAGCAGCATTATTCTTTATAAAAGATTCATTGATGACATTTTCATTGCAGCTTTAATTGAGATAGACTTAGATGAATTATTATCACAGTTTTTATACTTAAAATTAAACATAAGTAAAGGAGAATCGATAGTCTTTTTAGATTTAATTATTGAATTTGAACCTTTAACTAAAAAACTAATTTTTGACCTTTTTATTAAACCAACAAACTCTTGTTGTTATTTAATGCCAATATCTAATCACCCTGATCATATTTTTGAAAATATACCTGTTTCTTTAATTACAAGGATTAGGAGAATATGCACATGTTATATAGATTTTCTGGCTCATTCAAGAAATTTGATAATTCAACTGGTGAAACAGGGATATAGTTTAAAAAAGTTATGGGAATTAGTCGTAGTATAGGTTTGAAAAACAGAGAAGAATTATTACCATATAAAATTAAAAATAATACTAAAAATAATAGTTTAAAATATTTTGTCAACTTTGAAAAGAATTTTGGACAGTTAAATAAGATAATTAAAGAATCGTTTGATAAAGTAAAATTGAACTCAGTTTATATCAAAGATAAAGATTTAATGATTGTGAATAAAATTTATAAAAACTTAGGTTCGATTTTTGTTCTCAATTTCAATCTGAATGACTCAAAAAAATTTTTTTCATACAGATGCAATAAACAAGAATGTAATATTTGTCAATTTACTGAAAAAAGTTTTTGTGTAAAATATAAAAATTATTCTCTACCTATTTTATGTGATTCTAATTGTGATGCTACTGGAATAGTTTATATAATAAAGTGTTTAAAATGTAAAGAATTTTACATCGGGGAATCGAAAAGATCAGCTAGAAAAAGAATTTTAGAACATTTATACACAATAAATAAGTTTAGAAAAAATATAAGAAAATCGCTCTGTAATTTTGACAAATGTTCCGAAGTCTCGATCCATTTCAATTTAGATGGTCACACTGATAAAGATTTTTCTTTTTCAATATTCAAATCAAATATTGATAATGATTTCATAAGAAAATCAACTGAAGCCGATTTAATTAATTTATTCATTAAATTCCAAATTCCAATTTTAAATAAAAAAATCTATAAGTTGGATAAAATTAGAACCTTAACATTTTCTTAAATTCATTGTATAATTGTAAATTAAATTTAGTTATTATTTCAAATAATGAAAAAATTTTATAATTTTTATTCTTAAAAATGAAGTATAATTATTTTTTCTTTTTTTCTAAAATTAAAAATTTTTTTTTTTTTTTTTTTTTCTTTTTTCATTTTTTCATAATAAATAAATTGTTAAAAATTGTAATTCTCGGTCATCTAGATCCTGAAGAAGGCCTATTGGTCGAAACGCGTCGTTTTCTACAAAATTGTTTTTTATATTAATAAATTTTAAAATTTTAATTGCTTTATTCGAAATAACATTATTTAAATAAAGGATACATTTTCAAGAAAACTGAAAACAAACTATATTCTTGTCAAAATAATCTAAATTATATTTTAAGCTGATGGCAATGTGATAGGATAATTGCCTCACTTAAAAAAAATTCAATTATTCTCTACTATTAGCTAAAGAAATTTAATTTGGATCCTAGGATAATCTAACAATTGTAGGATTTAATTTTACGAAAAATTTTAGAAATTTTGAAATCAAATTACACAACTGGAAAAATATTTCTAACTGTTAAAAATTAACCTTTTGGTTTAAAATAATAATTTAATTATAAATTGACAAGATTTAGATTTCTTTATAAAAGAAAAAACCTTGATCTTTTGCTTTTCACACAGTTTCTATTTTATAAAATTGCGCAAGATTCAAGTTAAATTTGCCAAAGGATTTGGCGAACAGAATAAATAATAATTAATTATTATTAAAAATAATTCTACATAATTTGCATTAATAAAAATTCATATTTTCATTCAAAATAAAGACATTTTGTTTAAAGCTTCGGGAATGAGTTTTATAATCAGCGGATTCAAAAATTTGAATTCGTCCGATAAAGAGAAAAATACAAATAAAAATGCTAGAAATATTTATCATGAAAAACAAAAAAAAGAATTGTGTGCACTGCATTCTTTGAATAACCTTTTCCAGGACAATTTTTACACAAAAGCCGATCTTGACCAAATATGCATCGAGTATGCCATAAAATTTTGGATCAATTTAAAAATTCAACTTGTTTTCATTTAAATATACTTTTAGACTGTGTCCTCAAGAATGGCTCAACCCGCATCGAGGAATACTCGGAAGAGGAAATTATAACATAAATATTATAATGAAGGCTCTTCACCTTCGAGATCATGAAGCAATATGGTTCGACAAGAGGAGGTTTAACTTTTTATGTCTAACATATCTCGAGAATTAAAAAAAAATTAAAAAGTATTTATTTTGAAAGTCTCGGGAGGAAAAGATTAATTTAAATAAAACAATTTCTTTTATTTTTAAAAAAGATCCGTATCAATATTAAATTTGTCTAGAATTAAAGGATTTATTTTGAACATACCATCCGACTATAAAATAGGTGGTTTTATACCTCTGCCTTGGGAGAAAAAACATTGGTATAATTTGGAAATATTATTTAATTATTAACTTTTTATTTTAAAAAGGATTGCTGTATCGAAAATTGGAGATTGTAAATTTCTATTTATTTTCTGATCTTATAAATCTAAATTCATTTCTAGTTTACTTCAATCTGGACTCTAAACTTGACGAACCTGAACTGATAGGGGACGAGAATAAGTTAACTCTTTATTTGGAAAATTTGATCAAATCAAAAGATAAAGAATTGTTCATTATTGTACAAAAAGATGTTGAGATTGATTCCTCTTGGAAATTAAAATAGCTAAGCTTTTGTAAAATTTCCTTTTATTTTGTGAATAAATTTTAATGCGATTTTTTTTAAATATCTTAATTTTTTTATTTTTTTAGCTCTAAATGCTTTGTCGTCCCAATGACAAGATTTAAAAATTAATAAAATTCAAAAATAAAAACAAATGTAATATTGTCTAAAGAAAATTTTAAATTGACACTTATTTGACAATTTTATCCTTGTATTAAGTATCAAATAATAATAAAAATATTATTTTTCGTAGAAATGCACTTTAGTTGATGATTTAAAATTTGGAATCAGATAAGATGCTAAACAGAAAATGAATAATCGTAAAAGTAAAAGGATGAGTAAAATTAACTGCAACATGAACATGTTAAATTGAGTCGAGACGAGAGTAAGGCAAGTACCTTGCGTCACGTCAATTAATTCCTGAACTAATATTAAATATAAAAATATTCATCAGCTATTCATGTAATCATTGAATAAGTAAATGCTGCTACTAAATTTTAATTTTTTAAATTTTCTACTTTATTATTTATTTATTTTTAAATTGGCAAACTTCTATTTTTCTTTTGAATTATTTGAAATTATTTATTGAGTAAGGTTCAGGAAATGCAAAACGTCAATAATAATGCTTTTAACGATCTATTAGCATTTTGGTTTTAACTGTTTTAAAGTATACAAAAAAATAGTGATCGCAAGCTTTTTAGGAATTTTATTTTTTTTTAAAGGCAGTTCAATGTGAATTTTGAATTGATGAACTATTTAATTGCATTACCTTTAGTAAATTAATATTAAATTTTTTTTAAAAAATAACAAGATAACTCATTTACTTAAAATTTTGTTAAAAACTTATAATTTTTTTTTGAAAGTAAGACTTATACATTACATATTTTGATTAAAAACTTCAAAAAACTTTATTTTTTTAAATTTTTTTAAAAATGCCTAATTTTAAACACTTTTTTTAAGAGAAATGAAAGAGAAAATAAAAAAAATAAAACCTAAAATTTGATCGGAATTTTCTCAAGTTTCAGAAACAAAAAAATGGGTAAAATTTCGACTTTTTTTGAAAAAATCTCGAGACTAAATTTTTTTTTGGAAGTAAAAAAAATTATTTTCTATTACAGAATTATTTGCTCTACAAGATGGTGTGTGATTTTTATATCTTTTGTATATGATTTCAAAAGATATTTTCATCATACTACTTTAAAAAAATACTTTTCAAAATTAAAAAACTCTTTGAGTCCCTGTAGCGGAAAAATTTTTTTTCAACCCCCCCCTAAAAATTGTCATTCTGGGGTTTTTACATATCGTATTACGAATTTGAGGTCGAAAATCGAATCCTAAGATAGTGTGGACGTTTTGCATTTTCTGCTCCTTACTCAATAAATAATTTCAAAACTTTGTAAGAGAAAAAAAATTCTAATTAGACTTGTTGTAACCTTAAACCTTTATATTTTCCACTGTTTTAAATTAAATTTAGTTAAATTTAAATTTTTTTAAAATCTACTGTAAAAAATATAATTTTAAATTTCAAAATCAAGCATTTTTTTCAAAGCACCTTATTTAAATGCCTAGCTTTAAAAATAAGTCTTTTAAAAATTATTATTTTGCTTTTACCTGTTTTTAACGTCTTAATAAAGATTTTGATTTTTTTTTCGCATCATTTTTATGATAAATGAGTTTTACTAAAATTTTAAAAATAAAAAAAATTTAAATCAAAACATTTTCTGTGACGCAAGTTCAGTAGAAATTTGAAATCATTTTCAGAAATCTCGTAATCTGAATTTTAATTGACAAAGGCTGAAAAAATTAATCTGTTGAAAATGAAAATTTCCTCCAGGAAAACATTTTTAAAATAAAATTTAACTGAAAAAATTATTTTTCAAGCTATTAGGTTTTTTATAATTAGTTGTAGGAGAAGTAGTAAAAGCTTTAGGATTATTTTCAATTCTATTTTATTTAAAACTCTTAATTTTAGGTGCTTCAATTAATTTTCTGCTCTCTCACTTGGTTAATGAAAATTCCTTTCTCGAATTTGTCATTATTATCCATCATTATTTATTACATTCTAATATAATACCTTCTTTTTCGTTTCCTAGAAAAACATAGCAAAATTTTGGAATTTTTTTTATATAGTATCAATAGAGCAGATAAAAAATTTAAACATTTTAGGGGTCTAAACCAAAAATTAAAATCCTATCTATTTAAATTTCTAATTTTCAATAGAGTAATTTGACTTATTCATTGTCAGTATGAGCAAAAATTGAAAGATTATTTAAAGAAAAGATTTTTATTTGTCTATTTCAATTATTTTGATTTTTGATTATTTGTGTTAAGAAAAATAATAGATATATAAAAATAAATATCAAAAATTAACAAATTTTTATTCATTTTTTGCTAAAAAAAATTACTATATACAAAAATTTTATTGATTTACAAAAATTTAATTAGACGGTCAAAAAAATTTCTGATTTTTGAATTTTATCTAAAACTATTTTATAAAAACAAATTATTGATAAATTTTAATTTGAATCTAGTGCATTTTCCGGCTGATTGATCATTTCTTTTTTAATTCGATTAAATTGATCTTCGTCTAATTTACTAAATTCGATTGCATTTGGGTCATCACTGTTAATCGGTGGATTATCATATAACTTTTGTTTCGAGTGATCAACTGATTGTTTTACTTTATTCATAAATAACTCAAAATTGTTCTTATATCTAAATAAAATGTAAAATTTCAGTAATAAAAATTATTTTAATTTACAAATTAGCAGCTTCTTTGTTAAAATTATTTTTTGTTTCGATTTGAAAAAATATTTCTTTGATATAGAATAAAACATGATAGATATGATGAATGTTGCGTCTAGATAAAAATGGATGAGGAAAAGAAAATTATTAAAATAATTTTTTCTTACTTCCAATTGGGAATATACTGTTTAATATCAAGTTCTCCGGTTTCGTTGTTAATTAACGGGTGAAACACAATCGGATTGAAAATTACTCTCTATTTGAAGATTAATAAAAAAATTAAATTATTTAAATTTTCTACCCAAAAAATTACCGGGCAGTCAAAATTTTCTGGAATGAACAAAGTAAATCGAAAGACACCACCTTCATACAGACCTTGGTGCAAAAAAATAACTCCATACCAAACTGAAATGCAAAATAGCTAATTATTAGTCAAATTTATTTTGGTTAGAAAATAATTACTGAATGATGAAGTAGCCGATGGTATTACATAAACATTTGGAATGTGATGCTTCAACAGTTGCTGACTTAATATGAATGAATAATTTTTTTTGATATTTAGATCCGGATTGATTTTAAAAATTACTATTCGGCATGAATTTTATATTCAATAATGCAAGTATCGTAATTATTGTTCATCTCAGCATTTAGATAAATTTTCAGGGAATTTTTCGAAAAAAAAGGCTAAATAAATTCTAAATCGACAAGTTTAGGTGTTCAAGTGTATATTTTGCATTCAATATAATTTATGTTCATATTG
Organism: Brachionus asplanchnoidis; assembly: GCA_025491095.1. NCBI lineage: Eukaryota > Metazoa > Rotifera > Eurotatoria > Ploima > Brachionidae > Brachionus > Brachionus asplanchnoidis. Next base: position 5,039,063 of record JAILYF010000006.1, read on the forward strand.
TTGAACGTTGAAATAAATTAAATTATGAATTTTTTTGAATTTTTAATTTTAGAAACAAAATCGAGTTACCTAGCATTCAAAAGTGTGCAGGCGTAGTATTTTACAATGTAAATTAATTCAAACTAGCTGTCAAATATTATTTTAAGATCTATTTATTTTCATAATCTCAATAAATCCACAAGAATCAAATAAAAATCCTTGAATTTCTCATTTTCTTTTAATAATTATTTTGCTCGTTTGGTCTACAATTAAAAATTGAAATAAATTATTTGGTTTTAAATTTTTTAATTTTAGATGCCTTTTTTATAATGAAAATATAGTTTCTTGCCAATATCAGGACCAATCGAGAAAATGTTATTTTCAAGGTACATCTAACACGTTTTATGAATATGTTTTTTATCAAAATACGAAATTCAAATGAATAAGATGGAAATGAAATTAGAAATAAATATTTACTTGAAAATAATTTGATCAGAAAATAAATTCTTCATATCTAGAGACTCTCAATAAATCAACATATTTAATACTCTATTGAACAAATACTTATAAAAATTAATTTAATTAAATGAAAACAAAAATTGACTCAGCACTTATATTTAAAAAAGAAGCATTCTTTTTTAATTAAAGCATTAAACCCTAGTTTTTTTTTATTAATTGACAATTAAATTAATAATCAGCTAAAAAATTTGTTTTAAATAGGATCTTCATTTAAAGAATCATTCTAAAAATATTTTTATTTAACTTTTCTTATTGTAATTTTTCTTCATATTTTATCTAATTCTATTTTTACTTTATTTTCCTTAAGAATTATTTTTTTTGCTTTTTTTATTAATTTTATCTTATTTATTTTATCTTATTTATTTTTTACTTTTTTTATTAATCTCAAGAAACTTTATCTCGATCAGTATAGCATAATGTACCTGAAATAAGTTGACACATTAAGCACATATTTGTGGCCTGCAAATGCGTAAAAAGAACTGCTAATTTTTTTCAATTAGGTCCTGTTTAAACTGTGCCAAAAATCTTGTAAATTTAAATGATACTATTTAAAAGAGTCATTATTCACAATTTAAATCTTTACAAAAAGTATTTTATGTCAATTTTATAATAAAAAAATTAATTGAATATCGAAATATTTAGATAGTGTTTTTTAATCATAAAATTTCCCTATATAAAAAAGTCCAATTACAAATAAATGTGATCATTGATAGAACGATTTTTTAAAAAAACTGTATTTATAAGAAAATTATTTACTTTTTTTTAAATAAGTCTAACTCCTTACAGAACAGCAAAAGCTATTTTAAATTATGTTGCAGAAGGATTTAGCTTAAAAAAATAAGAAATTGTCTTACTTAATATACTTATATAATTTAGAATCGTATTAAACATTATTCAAAATTATTATATAATATTATAATGCTGTAAATCGATAATATTAAGATTGCTCATATTTGACATTTAAATATGAAAAAATCAAAATTTCAAATGAATAAACTTAATAGATATTTTTAAAAATAGAATTGAATAGATAAAACTAAAATATTTGACATTCTTTAGAATTTTAAAGATTTGGTTAAATTAAAAATTATAAAGCTTATAAAGACTAAAAATTAATTTGAAAGTGTTTGATTTATCGGTAAATAAATTAATCTATCAATTTAAATGGCTTATGGGAATTGTATTTAAAATTGTTTCTTAATATATTTTACATATCACTTAGAATGAATTTTTACCGAAAAAGAGATCTCCAATTTAAAGAATCGTCATTAAAAATATTTTATTAAATTAAATTGAAAATGTAATGCGAATTTTTTTATTCTTCGACAGCTCGTATAAAATTTTGCTATAATATTAATATTTTTTTGAAAAAGTCTTGTTTAGTTACCTCACACAAAAAAAAATATTTTGAAATAGTCAAAATTGTTTTTATTTGCTAAAATAAAATATTTTCTCAAAAATTTAAATATTTATATATATATAAATATATAAATCAATTTAAAGTTCTATTGAAGTATTCAAAAATTAAAAATTGAATTTTCTAATGATAAACTGTCCAAATTTTACTTAAATAAAAATTTTATTTAAATGAACACCATATTTTTTTTCAAAAATAAAAATTAAATTAATAATAATTTTCTTTCAATTTATTTAAGCTTTGATCTATTGATTGTATAAAATTTTTTTCAATCTTCCTCCAGTGATTGCTGCTGGTGTACTATCTATAGCAATAAAAGGACCTGCAAACGCCTTCAATATTAATTTTTAATAAATATTATTGATAAATAAACAGATTGGAGATTATTACCGTGACGGCCAAATTTGGAATTTCCAGATTGTGGAGTGTCTCATAAGGCTGCGGGTCTCTTTCTGGTGGACGCGAATCATCAATCGCAGTCATTTGTTTCTCTTTACTAGCCATTAATAGCTGGTATTTAGACACTCTTGATACATAATCTCTCCATTCTTGGATTTTTTTTTCCTTGTAACTAAAATTGTTTTTGATCTAAAATTAATATAAAAATTAAAATATAAATCGTTTTATTTTTTTCTTTGTTTTTTACCTCGTAATAGAATTCTTTCTCTTGCATAAATTCTTGCTGCTTAAAAGTATTAGCCAGCAATTTCTGGTTCATGTTTACATTAAGGACACGGTCGTCAGCAGCTCTTAATATAGTATCCAACGCTTCTTGATCTGGTGGAATGGGTTGGACACCATCTAACTGAAGTTCAACATTAATTTCCTTGAACACTTCGCTCAGCTTGAAGTCAAGATAATTTTCAATAATGCATAAAGTCAATTGGTCTTGATTGGTAATTCCAGAAAGATCATTAAAACCTGGAAAAAATATATCATTTTTATCCAAAACAAATAATTTAAAAAGCCATTTAGATTTTTACCTAATTTACAGAAAAGTCCATAAATTTTTGCTCTCATGTTCTCGGAAACTTCTACTATTGATTTACTTGGAAGGTAGGATGGCAATGAAACTTGGACATCTTCATTGTCAATCGGAGCCAAAGGTTTCAGAGTGTCTATGATAAAAATTATTTTTTTGTTTTTTCTATTAAAAAAATGAAGGCTTCATACTCAATATGATTCCATTTTCATCTCTTTCCACACCATTATCTCGTTCTTCATCGCGCCAAAGCTCACACAAATAGTGAGCAATTTTTATGTTATCTTTGCCTTCCCACTGAAGCAGATGATTTAGAGTCTTAGGATTATCGCTCAAATCAAGTATACATCCCAAAATCAAATTCTGCATTGACTTTGGACTCACCTTTAAAATAATTTAAATTTTTTGATTCAAAAAGTTGACAAAAACCTCTAATATGTCTAAAAGATAAAAAACTCCTTCTTTTTGAATGAAATAATCTTCGTTTATGATACAACCAACTACTGTTTCCCATATGCAGTCCACAGCGCCAATTATAAGTCGCTGATAGCCCAAACCATTCCATATGGTTTGAGGATTTTTTTTCAACAATTCAATCAAAATGTCAACACCATCATTTCCAAATAATTCCTTTAAAATTGCTTTTAACTTAGAATAAGATGCTTTTTTTTAAACTAATTTATACTTTTCTATGTATATCGTTCTCGCAAATACAAGTCAAAATAAAAAGGATGTCAGCTTGTATTTCCACATCAATTTGATCATTTGATGTGTCACTAGAGCTATAATGTTTTATGCAATTGGACAAAATAGACAATGCATCTTGGTCAGCTAAATCTTGAATTGCTTGTTCGTTACTTGTAGTTACAATACTTCGAATGACTCTTAAGCAATACTTTAATTGAGCCTTTTTGGTGCCGCGTCCACCTTTTGCATGAAAACTGTTGCCATAACCAGAATAATCATCTTTTAAATAAAAAAGTTTAAAATTCTATTCAAATTTAAATTAAATAACTAATTTTGTCTAGTTAATAATTTGATATTATTTTTATCATAAAAAATAAGCTAGATAACAAATTTATTTAATTTTTATCTAATGTTTTATTTAAAATTTCCAATGAATTTGTTTGAAAATATTTTAAAAAAGTTGAATAAAAAGTAAACAATTTGATGAATGCGTATTGATTAAAAATTAAAAAAAGTTCAAAAAAATTAAAATTGGCAAACTCAAATAAATTCTATAATGGTTTAGCTTAAGGATTTGTTAAATTCAGCATAAAAAGACATTGATAATTTTACATAAACATAAAATAAAAAACACCAAAGTGTATGTTCTGACGGATCCAAAACATCTTCTGTAAATTGTAGTCACTGATACATCCTCTGGACCACTACTTAAAGTTGAGTTGGACTTTTAAAATAGTATAATATTTTAAATTCCGAATTTTATGAATTTTACAGATTTATTTCAGAGTTTTGCAGAATCAAGATATTGGTGGTACATATAGTTACTACAATTTACAAAACAGAACTAAAAAGCTTTTTGCTATTTTTAATATTTTGTTTATGTTTTTTGTGCCAAAATTCGGAATACAATACAAAAGAACAGAAAAAAAAATCAAAAAATTGAATACCTTTTTTTTAAAAATTCAAAATTAGTTTTGAGAATGCAACATGGTGTAACATAAATATTCTATTCAACTATCAAAGTCTGCTATTGATGTGCAAATTTGGCAAAAATTACATATCAATATATTCAAGCTGAGTGCATTTTGCAGAGATTTTGCACATCATTAGCAGACTTATTAACAAACTTCTTGATTAGCTTTTCATTTAACAAATAATCTTTGAAATTTTAAACTAAAAAAAAATTCAATTCAATTTTTTATCAATTTGTTCTGCTCTTTTGTAACTTCAACAAAACTTTTTTGTCATTTTCATATTCAAGATTTATTTTATTTTTTTTTAAATATGAGAAATTTTCCATTGTTGTATTTTTAAAGATAAAAAGTAAAAATGTCGTCAGTAAAAAAAATAGTTAAAGTTCTATTTTCTGTCTTTCTTTTAGAATATCATTTATGAAAGGTGAGAAAAGAATAAATCTAATAAGGTAATTTTAAAATAACTTCTTGGACTTTGGACGATATAAAATTATAAAGTTTCAAAGCTATTCAAATAATAGAGATAGGTTCTTGAGTTTCAGTTATTTAGAAAATAATACACGGCAGAGCATATTAAAAGTATAAATGTTAAGTGGAATTTTTAATTTTTTTAATTTAGAGAATTTATGAAAGTGGAAAAAAAGTAAAAAAAAAAATACTAAAAAAATTTCGATTTTTTTAAAATTCAAATCTCACCGAAATTTTTGCTACACCATTCCAAAAAAATTAATAGCCGATTACTGCCATGACAAGAAAAGTAATCTCTCATTAATATTGGAATAACAATACAAAGTCCAGACATTGCATGCAATTGTAGCTCTTCAAATTGTGAAATTGTCCAGTCGCGGATATCTCTATTATTTTCGATAGGCTTAATAAATGACAAAAGTGCCAGCAATATTCCACTTTCTGATAAAAGCTAAACAAAAAATCTATTTAATTTTTCTGGTTCTTTTTTTAACTCTAAAAATTACTTGATATGACATCGGATTTCTGGATATGGTCAATGCAAAATTAAAAAAAAGTTTTTTCAACTCAAAATCTTCGTAGCAAGTGCTAAGTTTTAGACTTTTGGTGAGTGGGTTGTGACTTTTTACTTGAAAAAAAAAAAATGAGAAAAAATATTTTTTAATAAATTGTTTACTCTCTGGATAAGTTGCGAACAAAAGAAGTTCTTTGGCAAAACCGGATTCGATAAATGGTAATTGAGGCATTATTTGTGATAATTGTATGGAAATAATGAGAATATCGTTTCTTAACTGTCGGTCATAATTGCTATAGCCTTGCAATAATTGGCGTAAAAACGCGTCTCTCAGCTGATTTATAGCCACTAAAGAATTTAATTGATCGGCGACAGCAACTTTGTCCCCGTTTTCCAGTAAATTCCATAAAATATCTACACTACGGAACAAGATTCTAAAAAAAAAATTGTTGTTAAATTTTATTTTAATTTTATTGATAAATTAATAACTCATCAGAAGAGTGATTCATTTTTAAAACAAGACGGTTTGCACAGTCCGCATTTAACATTCGCATACAGTTATCCTCATCTTTGGAAAGTTTTTGAAGAATTTTTATCATTCTCAGTCTTAATTCGGCATCATCTTCCATCAAAGCCAAAGACTATTATTAAAAATATTAAAAAAAATAAAATTTGAGCAAAATTTCAAGCAGACCTTGACCAATGTTTCTGCCAGATCGCTTTTTTTGATTATTTTTTGGATGAAATTTTTTGACGAGCGCTGAAGATCAGCATAAACTTTTGGCAAATTTTCAAAAGTGATCAGGTTGTAGACACAATTGCAGATTTCTTCGCGTACTGACCGATTTGGTGTGCGGAATAAGTAGCCTTTATTGATGTTCAGCATTTATTTTATTTTACAGTAAAGCTGATTTATTTTTACCTATATTGGCTATGCACTCGGACAAAACTGTCTCATAGACCAATTCATCAGAGGACTTTTCTTTGACGAAAGGAAATTGAAAAATTTTTAATAAGCTGCATATACATGGTATATAAGTCGAATCAGTTTCAACCTTATCGGCTAAGATATTTATTATTTTTACTATTTTAACAACATCACGGACAATCTTAAATTACATTTTAGTTTTTGGAAAAAAAAATCTAAAAATTTTTGCTACAAATCCGAATTTATAAATTTTGCAAATTTTTTTGATGGCATGAATGTGACGTTCGATCAAATTGGCTGAATGCGGATCGACAAATAATTTTATTACTCTTTCCAAATCAAACGGAATTAGTTTTTCACCCTAAAAATAAATATTTAAAAAAGTTATTTTTCTTCTTAAATGAATAAACCTCTTCAGTTGAGACAAAATCTTCATCTTTGAGAATGTGTTTGACTATTGGTATTTTTTCGGTTGGTAATTTAATTCGTGGTAAACTAGTTTGCTCAGTTTGGATTATTTTCATTTTTTAAAATTTTTATATTTTCATCTGGAAACTGATTTTGTCTGAGAACAAATATATGTTTGTAGATATATGGAAACAAGGAAAAGATTGCCAAATAGAAGAAGAAATTAATACTTAATAATTATGTTCGCTTTTTCTTTAACTTAAAATATACTATAATGAAGCTTTTGGTTGCTTAGTGACACCTCTAGCAATGAATTTTGACAAGCATTTACAGGTTTAAATTTTGAAATCTCAATTTTACAATATTAATTTATTTTATTTATTTGTTTTCTGTACCGAGCTTGAGCTCCTTCAGAATAAGTTAAAAAAGAATAAAAAAAAAATAAAATAAAATAAAAATAAAATTAAAGTTAATAAAATGAGATAAAAAAAGAATCAAAATAAAGTAAATAAGCTAAAAAAATGAAAGTTGAATATTAAAAGATATTTATGATATTTAAGTTGAAAAAAATGCCAATTTTTAATTATAAAATTGACCATTTAACTTTGAATTGCTAACAAATTTTAATTGAGTAAAAATCAATTACCCCATTAAAAAAGAAGTATTAGTTGAACTTGAACTATTTAAACATGTGCCACATGTAACAATCTATTCCTATTTAAGTATTTTCAACTTTCATTTTTTTAGCTTATTTACTTTATTTTGATTCTTTTTTTTTATCTCATTTTATTAACTTTAATTTTATTTTTATTTTATTTTGTTTTATTATTTTTTTTTTTTAACTTATTCTGAAGGAGCTCTAGCTCGGTACAGAAAACAAATAAATAAAAAACTGGTTCTTGTCAGAGTTGTTTTTGACTTAAACAATTTATTTAAGTCCATCTCAATTTTATTTATTTTTCCCTTCCTGTCGGTATAAATCAGAGTTGTTTAAAAGTCCAAGTCATTAAAAAAAAAGTCCAAGTAAAGACTTTTGAAAAAAAAAAAAAATTCTTGACTTGGACTTGACTTGAAACTTGTGACTTTTAAACAACTCTGGTATAAATTAATGTGGCCACGATCATGAATCCAAAAATTACTCAATTGTTTACGTCATCACTTGACTATGACTTAAACTTGTGACTTAAAAAGAAGTTTGGTTCTTGGTGCGACCCATAACATAGTCTGAGCACATCAATGTCATTCTGAAGAAGTCGATTCCATTTTCTTTCTCTTTGAACTCTGAAGATATTTAAGACTCTTGTTTTCTGATCCATTCACCAGTTCTCTGACCAGGTCCACCTATTCTAATCCATTCACTAATTTGAACATTTCAGATTTATCAAAAATAGTCATAATTTTTCAGTTAAATTGTATATTTAATAAAAAAAGAAATTTGAATTTTAAAAGTTTTTTTAAATTAATATTTTATAACTCATAAATTGAATATTTTGTAAGATTCAACTAATAAAATGTAATTTTTTTTTATAAAATTGTTTTCGATTTCGAGCCCCTCATTTGAAAATGTCTGGCTACACTTTTGGATTGAAAAAAAAAAGTAAAGTGAAAAAAAAAATTGAAAAAAATATAAATAATAAATTCAAAGGTTGAAAAAAGTCAAATTACTGAATTTAAAAAATAAAAACAAAACTAGAATTTATTTTAAAAAATAAGTTTCGATTTAATGAGAATAGCATTTACTTCAAGATTCAACTTATATTTATTAATATAAAATTTTTAGAAATTAATATGCGTATTAAAACCCAATGAGCATTTTTTAAACAAGTTAATTTCTTGAAATTGGTCAAAATTGAATCAAGAGATTATTTTAAAATGAGATTTTACTCATGAAATAACAAAATGTGCCAAACTAAAGATAAATATAATAAAAGAAGCAAAAAATTTGGTAAACAAAAATATCAATGCTGTATTTTTTGGATTCGGTTGTCTACACTCATCTTTTAGGCTGTCTCATCTATTTGATTCGTTTGACTATCCTGATTAACGAAAGAATTGTTTTTTTTTTTTTAATTTAAATAATGAGAATTAAATTTTTGTTCAAATAATCTCATGTGCTTGTAATTATTTTATTCGAATTTATTTATGTTTTTTCACTTTTATACGATTAACATAAAAAGCAATACAAAATAAATTTTTGTGTAAATAACTCTTTAAAATAATAGGATTTTTTTTTTCGTACAAGTTATATTTATATTCTTTTTTGGGCTGTTTTGACTTTAAGTTTTATTGAAAAATGTTAAATAGAAAAAAATCTTGCCATATGTAAGACGAAAATTTTTGGTTAAAAAAAATGATGATTAAAATTTTATATTTACTCAGAGTTTTTAGTTAGAGTTAAAACAATATTAAAAAATTTGAAAATTTAAATTTTAAAATTTTTGAATTGTTTAAAATTTTAGTTTAAAATTCAAAATAGATTTAAATTTAATTTCTAATAAATTTACTAAGTTCAGCAGACTTTGGTATTTGATACAATTATCTATGTTGCATCATGTTGAACCAATTTGAACTCACAGAAAAAATTCACTCAATTTTTATCTTATTTTTCTAATCTTCTGAACTAAATTTCCGAAATCCTTAAAGTAAACCATAATAGAATTTATTTGAGTTCGCCAATTTAAACATAAATAAATATAAAAAATGAAATGAATAAATAAATTCACTTTTAGTATTTTCTTTGCATAATCATAATTTGAATTTTTTTATAAGAGGCTTAAACATTTTCAAATAGAGTAAAACATTCATTAATCATCCATGTTTGCTGATAGTATTTAAATATATGTAAATCGCAATAATTTAATTGTATTCATGCATCTCTAGATGAGTCTAATAATGATAAAGCTAATTTTTTATTTATTATTTAAGAATAATTTTTAATATTTAAAATATGTAAAATTTAAATTTTTAAAAGACTTGAATTTGTTTTTGATTTTTTAATTAGTTCGAGTGGTCTAGCACTCATAGTCTGAATACAAATAAAAATTTAGAATTAAAAAAAGTGACTAACGGGAAATAAAATGAAATATTAATTTAAAAAAATATATCAAAAAAAATAAATCCAAAACAAAATTTATTTTTATTTAATTTTAAGATTTTTAATCTTAGGAAAATAAAATTTTTAATAAAAAAACTAATTTATTTGCTTGGAGATTTCAGCTAAAAATAATTGAAAATTTTCAAAAGCTTACAATTAGGAAAACTTTGTGGGTAATAAATTTCGATGATTTTAAAAAACAAGAAATTATTGCAAAGCAAACAAAAATCTGAATTAAAACCTGAAAGAAGAAATAACTTGTTCAAGAGACGAACAAGCAAAATAGCAAAACGAAACAACAAAATCAGCCTAGCAACTCACATTTTATTTACAAAATTAATTTCATAATTTTTGAGTGCTTTTAAAACAAAATTTATTGTTTATTAAAATGTTAAATAAAATATCTTAATTAAAAAAAGCGATATCTTTAAATTTTTCATAAAAGATAATTTTTAAATGGCTAATGAAGCTCAAATGAAACCTCTGCTAAATGAAAACAAGTCACCCAAAAAAAATTTTGTAATGACCGGTGATACTAAAAGAACTGACGCAGTGGGAAATATTTACATTCACAAAAATGATCCCAAGGTAGTTAATAAAGGAGTTTTTTTAACCGATGTCTTGCATGCTCAAGGGGGCTATTTACCAATTTTAGCGAGCAACACTTATAACCAACGAAAGCATGAAAATGGTGAATATTCATACAATGGCCGAGTAGATCACGGAAGCCGCCCAATGCATCGAACAACATTTGATTTAGGATATCAAAATAACGAGAGAAATTTTATGACCAAACATAAAATAGTAAAAACTTCCTAATTTTAAATGAAATTAATAATTAATTGAATTAGGACTATCAAGGATTCAAGCTTAGGCCAGAATATTTACCAACTCTGGGAAAAAATCAATTTGAACACCATTTTGAGATCGGAACAAATAAAGACTTAAATTTGAATACCCACTATGGATCTGAGTTTTATGTTAAAAATAATGATAAAGTAATAATTTTTTAATAATTTAAAATTTAAAGATTAAATTTTAAAGGATTATACTTCAAATTTTGATCTGATGCCAAAATATTCTGTTGGAAAGCAAGTAAATTTAAGAAAATAAAGCTGGAAATAAAATTAATTTTACCTAAAGCTAGACCAGCTAGAAAAGGAAAATAAGATCAGAGAATACAGCAATCGAAAAAGTACAATTAATGAGGCTCTTGTTATTGATAAACATGAACCAAATTATTGGACTCAGTATAAAAGAACTCACGACTATTTAGGACATTTGAGAGTTAATGGAGTTAGCAAATTATATCATGAAAAAGAAGCATACAATATACTTACAGGTAATTTTGGTTAATTATTTTAATTTTTTATTTAAAAAAAATCTAATGAAGGTGAAATAATCAATCAAGTTAAAAGCAATAATCGAAAAACTTCAGGGGATCTTTTAATGAGCTCGGCTAGAAAAAATTATGAGGAAAAAATTTTGTTTTGAATTTATGTTATCATCATCAGTCGAGTTGGTAAGGTGTGGAATTTGCTAAAATTATGTAAATAACTTTAATTGAGGAAATGACTCGGTTCTTTTTTCCATTTAAACGACTTATAATAAAAATAAATTTTAAAGAAAAAAGAGTTTAAATTAAATTTTTTATAAAGTAAGGATAAATTGCTATTTAAAAATAATAAACTCAATGGAAGAAGATGATTTTCCAATTTGGATCATACCTATAATTATTTTTGCACTTCTTTCAATTATCACCTTAATAATTGTAGTTTTGTATGCTTTAAAAAAAGGTAGAAAAAAAAATTGTAATGGTAAGTTTTTAAATAGAAAAAATTAAAAGATTTTTAATATTATTGTTTGATTATATTTATTAGTTGCGGTTTGTCAATCTCAAATTGTTGAATCAGAAGTATCAGTTCCAAATCAAAGTGAAGCATGCTTTATAGTTTCTAGTAAAAGGTGCATTTCAAATTATATGGGTTTAAGAAATAATTTAGAAGATTTACCCTCTTATGAATCAATTATGCAAAAAAAATCAACTCAAAACAAATGTAAACAATGATTATAAAATTTTTCTTTCGTTAATTCTAAATTATTTGATTTTTATTTTTCATCTAATAAAAAAAATAGAATTTTTCTTTAAAAATTAATTGTTTTGAATAAAAGTATTAAAATTTTGGGATAATATCTTCAGAATATTTAAGAATTATTCAATTATAGAATTTTTGTAAATTACAGGCAAATTTAATGAGAGAAGTCGTTAAATTTTGAAATCTTAATAATTAATTTTATTTTTTTATTAAATAGTTGTGAAAAAACAAATAAATAATTTACTACCTCTTCTTTCTGATTTTTGAAATAAAACAAGATTGATTAACCCAAATTCAAATAATTTTATAAGTAGAAAAAATCCCATTACAACTATGTTAAAAAAAGAAACGTTCTATGCTGTATTATTATGTAAAAAATAAGAATGTGAATTTAAAACTGACACACCAATTATTGATAACTTGATTTAAATTTAAATTATGTTCTTGTGCTTTTTTTGATTAAAATAAACATTCAATTCAAAATAAAAAATTTTGACTGAATCAGATTAATCAAATATTGGGTCAAATCGATTAACTATTCAAGCGTATCATTTTTGTACGATCTAAATTTAAAATCATAAATTTGAAAATAAAAATATTCAAATAATATACTTTTATTTTTATAGAGATAAAAATTTAAATAAAAAATAAGTCAAAAACAAGCCAGCTACTCTATAGCTTAAATAAATTATATAATTTTTTCTTAGGCTGAGATAGCTAATTCTTTGTTCTTGTAACCGATAAAATAAAAGTAAATAATATTAATTTAATCTAAATATGAAAATTTTATTTCGAGGAACAAGCTCTGGCTTCTGCAATTGTATCATGACTTTTTAAACTTTGTTTAATGATAAAAGACTCAGTTTTAACAATTTTCTCATCAGAAGTGCTAAATTCAGATTGAGCTTTTCGAAATTTAGCAAGATTAAGAGCAGATACTTCTTCAGCATTTTCAGCCTGCTTTTTGTAGAATTTCAATTTATTTTGTAACTTTTCAACTAAGTCTTGTAGTCTAGCTTGATTTTTATGATCATCTTCGGCTTGAAATGCTAATTCTTTTAATCTTCGATCATTTGCTCTAATCTCTTTCAGAGTTTCCTGATGACGTCTTTGTTCAGTGTCTAGCTCAGATTCTAATTGATTTATCTTTAAAAGCAATTAAAAATAATTAAAAAAAAAAATAATGTAATCAACTCTTTGCTCAAGTTTTTGAATTATTCGTCTGCCTTCTTTAAGAGCATTTGCATCAGCTTGAGACAATCGAGACTGCAAGTCGTTAACATTTAGCTCAAGTCCTTTTCTACATTTTTCAATATTAGAAGAATGTTCCTAAAGAACAAAATAAATATTTGATAATTAAAGGATACTAAAAATAAAACTTTTTCTTGTCTTAATTCTTCTGCCAATCTAGCAGCATCGAAAGAACTTTTTCTTGACCTTTCTTCTGAATTTTTGAGTTCAACAATCGACTCATCTAGTTCGATTCTGACAGATGCAAGATCACTTTCTAGTTTACGCTTAATAGTAAGCAAATTTGTATTGTTTAATCCAAGTTCACTTATGCGATCAGCAGCTTTATTCAAAGCATTCTCCGCAATTTTACGAGCTCTTTCAGTTTGTTCAAGAGTCGTTCTTATTTCATCTAATTCTGAAGCTAGCAAGTTAGCACGACGTTCAGACTGAGCATTAAGTTCTCTAATTTCATCTCTTTGTCTTTGTTCATCTTCAATTTCAGCTTGCATTTCACTAATGGTTTGTTGTAATTTTTTGTTGAGCCTTTCTAGATCAGAATTAGCTCTATTTGAATTATCCATAGAGATCTCAAGTTCATTGATATCAGATTCAAGTTTTTTCTTTTGTCTAATTGCTTCAGCTTTGCCTCTTGTTTCTGCTTCCAAGCTTGCTTGAATAGTTTCCAAAGCGCGTTGATGATTGCGTCTTGTGTTTTCGAACTCTTCCTCTTTTTCATGTAGACGTCTGTCGATTTCTTGTCTCACTTGACTCAATTCCAATTGAGCTCTCAATACTTTGGCTTCTTCTTGTTCCAAAGCACCCTCAGCTTCTTCCACAGTAGATTGTAGTTCGTCTTTTTCGATTTCGAGTTTCTTTCTTGCTTTTTCCAATTCATGTATTGATTTTCCACCTTCGCCTAGTTGATCCATCAAGTCTTTGATTTCATCAGCCAAGTTCTTGTTCTCACGTCTCAAAGCGTCAATTGATTCATGACTTTCTTCGTATTGAGTTTTCAATTTAATCAGTTCTGTCGAATACTGACGAGCTTCTTTCTGTGATGCTTCTAATTCCAAAGTGATATCTTCACATTTTTGTCTCCATTCGCCAATCAATTTGTCGAATTGCTTTTGTTTCTTTTCCATGGCAGCAGCATTCGAGTTAGCTCTTTCTACGTCAACTACTAAATCTTCAATTTCACATTGAAGTCTATATTTAGCTTTTTCTAGGCTATTGCATTTTGCCACAGCTTGTTCTACTTGTTCTTCAGCTTCAGCCAACTTGGATACAAGCTTCCTTTTGGCATCCTCAAGTTCTTCCATTCTAGCCATGCTTTCATTATCATTGTTGGATCTAATTTGTTGAATTTCATTAGTAATTTTTACAAACTGCTTTTGCAGTTCGATCTTTATCTCATGCTCTTCCTCATATTGTTCGCGAATTTGACCTAATTCCAAACCCATACTTCTTAATTGTTGGATAAGCGAATCCTTTGCTCGAGATTCATCTTCAGCATTTCGTTTAGCTTGTTCTAGTTGAGACAATAGTTGTTGTTTTTGTTTGTTAAATCCATTTATTTGACTTTCAAGCTTTTCGATTTGTTGGATCAAATTTGAATTTTCTAAGTGAAGCTTATTTTTTTGTGTGTTCAAATTACCCAAATCACGATTGTTTTCATCTAGTTTAACAGAAAAGTCTTGCAATTGTAATTCGAGTTGTTTGGCCAATTTTTCAACATTAGCCTATTCAATTTGAAATTTTATTCAATTTACAGAATTTATTTATGTTTTTTTAATCATTTAAAATACTTTAGCTTTATTAGCTTGTTCTGTTTGTAGTTTAGCTTCCTCCAACTCAGCTTTGGTGTATTGTTTTTCTTTTTCAAGTCTTAATTTGTTTATTATGATTAATTTATTATTAATTAAAAAAATTAAAACAAACTTGTTTCTGATTTTTTGAATGTGTTCAATTTGTTCTACCATTTCATTTGTAGCATCCTGGTGTTTCTTTTTCAGTTGGGCCGAAGTTGTTTCGTGCTGTAAATTTGCTTCCTCCAAGTAGCGTTTTAATTTAGCTAATTCACCCTCACGTTTCTTGTTTAATTCATGTTGGGCAGCTGTGACTCCACCAGCTTCTTCTAATTTATCGTTCAAATCATCCAATTCACGAGTTAGTTCAGATTTTTGCTTCTCAGATTTATTCCTTGCTTGTCTTTCAATTTCAATTTCTTCTTCTGCTACTTCAATATGCTTTTGCAATTCTTTGATTTTTTTTTGTAAGCTTATAATTTGACCATGTTCATCTTCAATTCTTGAACTTAAATTATTCAATTCTGAATCTTTGCGCTTAAGGTTTTCCTCTAAATCTTTATTTAGTCTTTCAATATCTTCAATTTGAGCCTGGGAATTCTTTAGGTCTGTCTCTATTTTACGTTTAATTTTATCTAAGTCAGCTCGACCTTTCTTTTCTTTCTGAAGATTCTCTTCGACTTCATTCAGTGCTTGTTCAAGTTTTGTATTAACCTTGCTTAAATGATTTACCTTATCTTCTTCTTGATGTAACTGCTCAGTTGTTTTGAAATTAGTCTCTTCTAATTTTTTTTTCTCTTGATGTAATTTTGCATTTGCTTCGTCTAGTCTAGTTAATTCGTCTTGAAACTTTGAGATTTGGTTTTCATTGGACTTGATTTCACAATCTAACTTGTTTAACTTCCTGTTTAAATCATCAATGAATTTCTTTAAATCATTATTTTCTTGTTCTATCTTTTTCTTATATCCACTAAGATCAGATGCGATTGATTCTTGTTCAGTAAGTTTATCTTCCATGTCTTTAACTTGACTTTCCAAATCGGCTTTTTGCAAAACCAATTTTTGAATAATCTCTTCAGAATTTCCATTATTGTCTCTTTCAGACTGCAATTGGGAATACAATTCATTCTTTTCATTTAACAATTTAAAATTAGTCTCTTCTAACTCTTTTCTTAACTTCTCTTCTTTTTCCAAAGTTTCTTTCATCTTGTTAAACTCTTCTTCTTTAGCTTTTAGCTCTTCTTCTTGTCTAGCAACAGACAACAATGGCTTAACTTTGGTGTACAATTTCCACCAAGACCAATTTCTCAAAGACAAATAAGCCTTGATGTTTCGTTGCAATACACTTAATGCTAAACGTTGTTCTAGCATAACCTTATAAGACTTCTTCATAATAAACATTCGGATATGAGATTGCAGCATACAAATAATTTTTGAAATGGCTGAATCTCTCAAATCCTCTAAATGACCTAAAACACCAGCTCTGAAAAATACTTTTGTGTTACCAAGTCTAAAAAGATCTTCACCAAGGGCAATATCTTGCAAAATAGAGCCTGTAGCTTTGGTTGCATCGACAAATCCTTTTGGTACAGCGTTTGGAGCTAAAATACTGTATCGCTGTTTGAATTCAGAATACATCATTCTGTTTGGAAAACCTTTGCGGCAAATACGGATGCCTTCCAACACACCATTACATTTTAATTGATGCATTACCAAATGAGGGTCCAATACTCCACCAGTTTTGATTTCATTGGGGATAATGCAACGAACAAAATGAGGATGAGTCTGCTTCAAAGTATTCATCAATTTGTTCAATTGTTCTCTGTGACTAGCTGAGATAGATTGCATACTACCACCTTTTTTGGATTTACCTTTTTCTTCTTCTTGGCCCATGTCTTTGTACAGTTTTGCCAAAAGAGAGTTAGTTTTACTAGTTTTGAACAAAGTGGCAACAGTTGCGTTTATGGGATCTTTGTTTTTTTCTAGCCAACCAGTCACATTGTAGGAAACGGTACCAGCGTAGTGATGCAAGTCAAAGTGGGCTTCGGCTTTTCCTTTTGCTGGTTTTGGCTTACCAAAGTTTGGATGCTTGCCCAAATGTTGAGCATATAATTTCTCTTGAAAAGTCTTGTCACTAGCTTTTGGTACAATACATTCTTCCTCAAGAATGGATAAAATACCCATAGGTTTTTCAATTAAATCAATGCAAGCTTGTAGATCCATTCCAAAGTTGATCATTTCCCACTGAATACCTTCTTTTTTGTACTCTTCCTGTTCCAATACAAACATATGATGGTTGAAAAACTGCTGTAATCTTTCATTAGTGTAATTAATACACAATTGTTCAAATCCATTGAAATCAAAAATTTCAAAACCAGCAATATCCAATACACCAATAAAGTATTGTCTTTTTGTTTTGACATCCAGAGTCTCATTGACTCTGTCAACTAACCATTGGAAAAGTCTTGAATAGATGGATTTGGACAAAGCACCAATTGAATTGCAAACTTGATCCTTGTTCTGGCCTTTGTTAACATATTCATTACCAACTTTGATTCTTGGTTTCAACAAGCCTTTGATTAAATCAGCCGATTCTACACCTAATAAATGAGCCACTTTTTCACACTCTTCAGTTCCATCAGTTTCGGCCTGTTCCTCTCTTGGTCTTTGTTTCCATTTCGAGTTACCCCAGTGCATGATAGCACCAGTTGCCTTGAACAAGTCCACTTTTTCTTGTTGACTAAAATTCAATATATCGAAGGCCTCATCAGTTAATTTCATTTCTTCAGCATCATCTACATTGTCTATTGTCAGCATACCTTGTGAAACGAAAAAGTACTTTGATGGGTCTGGCTCAACTAGCAAATCCTCTATAATTATTTAATTTTATTTATTAAAATATTGCTAAATAAAAGAAATTTTACGATGATATTTTGGATATTCCTGGGCCAACAACTGATAAAAAATGTGATAGTTTCTCTCAGCTGGTTGTTGAAAAGTAACTCTTGACTTTTCAAGCAAATAGGATTCAATATCGGCACCAGCAATTTTGCCAGTTGGACCAAAGTGAATACGAATAAATTTACCCTTTAATTTATTTTTATAATAAAAAAATATTACTTTTTGCTGTGATTAGAAAAACTTACAAATCGAGAAGAGTTGTTGTTACGAGTTGTTTTGGCGTTGCCGTAAGCCTCTAATACCGGATTGGCAGAGACAATTTGATCTTCCAGATTAGCCTCTTTTTTCTTAACAAATTTAATTAAATATTTAAATTATTCATTAAAAAATAAAAATAATAATTACTCCATCATCTTTTTTAACTGCTGAACCAGTACAAGCAACAAAAGCGAAGTATTGAATAACTTTTTTGGTGTTCTCAGTTTTACCAGCTCCTGATTCTCCACTTTTTAAATTTTGTTGAATTTATTTTTCTTTAACCAAAAAGGCTTAAATTAATTACGTGATCAACATAGATTGATTTTCTCTATCTCTCAGCATGTTGGCATAAGCATTGTCAGCAATCGAGTACAAATGTGCTGGCACTTCGTTTTTCTTTTTTCCTCTGTATAAGTCAACCATTTTCATGGTATAAACAGGGAGACGCTTGTATGGATTAATGGCAACACAAAACAACCCTGAATAAGTCTAGATTGAAAATAATTATTAATGATATTTAAGTGTTTGATGTTTGATGATCTTACGTATATAAGCCAACTCATGTATCGTGATCTCAAATTATGTAAAATTGAAGCATCATTTAAATAAGTCAAATCAGCCATGTCTTCACATTTTTCAAATTTAGGTGGATTCATTTGTTGTAAGTCATCTCTCTTAACAGCTATAGATTCACCTTTGCTGGTCTTTACTGTTACTTGGTTATCATTTTCGTTCTCTACTTCACATGAAATAAAACCTTCTACCTTATCAGCAATCCAAAAATTTTTTTTGCCATCAAATGGCTGAGACTGGGCTTTGATTTTTTCAGCTTGTGGAACTACCAAATATTTTAATGATTCGACAATTTCCGGATCGTTTAAATTCGCATACATTATTGTCTTGTTTTAATCTTTTTTTTATAATAAAAAAATTAAAGTTTTAGAAATTGATTAAGTTTTTTTATTATTGAAAAATAAAAAAATTGAAAAAAATTATTTATTTAGTCCTAAAAAGCTTCTGTAAAATGTGAAAAAAATTAAACTAATAATTTTTTTTTCTCAAATAGATTTATTCTTTTGGATATCTTGAATTTAAATACAAAAAAAACTTTAAGAATATCGAGTCTACTCAAATAAAAGTACACACAAGCTTAGACATATTTATATATTAAAATTCTCTACAATTCTAGATACTCGTCTTTATTTTTTACCAAAAATGGCTATTTTATCAATAAACAACCCGATTTTTTCTTAGAAATATTCTTCCAGCTTATATCAAATAACAACTAAGGATTATTTTGCCAATAGATTTACTCTAAAATTAATTGTTAAGTTGTTTTCTGTTAAATACAAGGAAAATTATTTATTTTTTCTATGCCTAATCAAACAATAATTAAGTTCTTTTTTTCAACTTATTAAAATTGTTTTGTTCTCAGATTACGAAGATATTGCTCATAAATGAATTAATTGAAGAAAAATCATTTATTTATTTCTCTCCTTATTAAATTAAGCAAGTTAAAGAAAGCATTCATGAAAAGAGCTTTTTTGAAACACAATTAAACTTTTAACTAAATTTGTATTGATATTTATAAATTTTATATCGATTATAAATTCAGTCATATTTTGTGATCAGAATTGAAAAAAAATTATATCAAATTTTTATTCTTAATTTTAAAAAAAATTCCAGTTTTCAATGATTTCGATTTCAAGCTTTAAGTTCATTTCATATTGATAAATTGAAAAAAAAATATCTAAAATTTTTTCAAAACCAGCTCTAGTTTTATTTTTTGTCTTTTTTTGCATCAGAAATTTTTTTAAGGTAAAAAAGATGCAACAAAGTATGTTGCACATTGTTGCAGTATCTTTATTATATTATTTATAAAATTTTATTTTTATTTATCAATCAATGAATAATTTGTATTTGAATTTCAAAATACCTAATTAAGAAAACTGATTTGAAAATTTTTTAAATCAATTTTTACTTTAGACACAGAATTTTGCACGGTGAGTTTTAGACATAAACGAAAAATTGAAAAGTAAAATTTATCATTTTTTTGGAAAATTTAGCTGTGATTCCCTTAAATATTTTAAGTGAATCATTTACATTTTCGCTCATTTCACTTAAAATTTCTGAGTGAATATTTCACACTTACATTCAAAAAAATTTAGTTAAAAATTTCAAAAATTTTAGAAATTAGCAGGCAATTCATAAAAAAAAAGAAATTTGAAACATTTTAAAATTTTTAATAATTGTAGAGCTATTTAAATTTAAAAAAAAAAAATAATAATTTTTGTATAATTAGATGGCTTGATTGGTTAAGTCTTTGATTAGATTTAAAAAAAAAAGATCAAAAGTTTATATTCTTTCTTATTTGAAATTTTTTGAGATAGTTCAAAAAGCAAATTTAATGAATTTAATCAAATAAAGCGAATTCTTGCAATCCTATTGTTAGTTTGTTTTAATTATAAATTTAGATATGAAATCGAGATTACTTTCATTCATAAGAATATGGGTGAATATCGCTTATTTTAATGAAAGAAAAAAAAACTCTTAAAATTCAAAATATAATATAATTTTCAAATAAATAGCTCATTTTTCAATAAAAATTTTATACATCATTCTTGTAAAAAATTCCACTATTCCGCCATTTTTTATGAAAAAATATCTTCGGTTTTTTAAAAATTTCAAATTTTGTAGACGCTAAAAATATTAGAAATTTTTTTAAAACTTAAAAAAAATTAAAAAATTTTTACAATTAATTTTTACCGTCTAGAAATTGTTTTTGTAGCTAAAATTACTTTTTTTATTACTAAAATAAATTTACCTTATAAAAATGCTTTATGAATTTAAAATAACTTTTTATTAATAAGCAGCTTTTTTAATAAAAGAATTATTTTAAAATTTAATAAATTTTGTTCACCAAATTCTGAAATAATTGATTTGGAAAGTGAGTCCGATAGTAGTTTTATTAAAAGAATGGACCGGATGCAAATAAGACCTATAAAATATCATGACATTGTAATAATAATTAAGATCAAATGCAAAGCTAAAGAGTTATTTGTTTAATTTTAATACATTCTATTTATTAGAATAAATTTAATAAATTTATTAGAATATTATTAATTAGAATAAAAATTTTTCATTTAAAAAGTAATTTTATTAAAATCAGTTAATTATTACGTATGAGATTTTTTATTTAGGATTTTATTTTAAAAAAAAAAGAATATTAGATGATAAAAACATAAACAATTTTCATTTGACTTTTTAAAAAAATTAAATTTCCTTTTTTCTTGCACCAATTTTAATTATTAAGCTATTTATCTCATTTATTGGTTCTAACCATGTCCTTTCAATTTCATGTACTTCATCTTATTGTATTTTTAAAGCACTTTGGTCATATTTAATTAAAATAATGTAAAAAATGCACGTACTTAAATTTTTAAAAACAAAACCAAAAACAATGACAAAATTTTGCTAATTCCTCTAGATGTAAAGATAAAATTTTTCTATACTATAAATTGATCGAATTGAATTTTTTCAAAAATTCTGTTCTAACCTTGTTTTTTTGTGTATATATTATTGAATTTTGAATTTTTGATCCGTATTCAAATGCAGTTTTTTTTACATTATTTGTCTAATGCAAACACATCAAGAATTTTTGAAATATTTACTTCATTCAAATTTTAATACTCACTAATGCTTATCAAATTGTGGATTTAAATTAAGCTATTATTTACACTGATAATTTTTTGGACAGATTGTGGCTTCGAACTTACTGCTCTTAAACTATCAAAATTCAAAATTTTTTAAATGTAACCATTCGATACATGTTTATCCAAAAAATCAGGTTAATCTTTAAATTAAAAATAATTGTGACAAATCTTGGAGCATGTCTTTAATTTAAAAATTATTTTGAGTCGAAAATTTTAATTGAATTCAATAAAAATTGAAACTTAAACCCTTATTGTTTTTGGTATCTATTATTACATTTAGACATGATTTTCTCAAAAGTTTTTATTAAATCATATCTTTATCAAAGACCGAAAACCAAAACTAATCACTCGTATCAAATCTCACAGCAATTTGCTTATCGATTTCAAAGTCAGAATTTGTTTCCTCTTCGTATTCTATTGAAGCTCGTTTCCTTGATTAAACAAATATTGAGAAGACTATTTAAATAGAAAAGTTCGTCATGATACTCATATAAAAACCAATCATTTAGCAAAAATTCAAATTTTAAATTAAAAAAAAAACATTAAATATTCCAAAATTTAATTAGACTCATGAGTTCTTTTTTAATTAAGAAATTTTGTTTGATCTCTTACATAAATGAGCTAGTTATTGTCTATTGGATATTTTTTCTTAATTAAACATGTAAATATGTATTTAATTGAAAATGAAATTTTTACTTGGCTATTCAAACTTGAAAAAAATTTAAATTTTTATTCTAATGATTTTAGCGATATTTTTTCTAATTTGGTTCTTGAAAAGATGAATTATGTATTAGATACACTAGGTATTCACCTGTTCAATAATAGGTGTCAGTTTATGTCTCATTATCAAATTGCCTTCTATTTGAAATAAAGATTTAAGTATATTTTTTAAATTAAAATCAATAAAGCTTTTTCGCGAATGGATCCTTAAATGAGATAATAAAACCCACGATTTAAAACAGTTATTTAATGAAACAAAAAACATTTTAGTCAATTTTTAAACTTAAAATTTTTTATTATGAAACAAAAATTTTGTAATCTTTTCAAAAATCTAAAAATATAAGCTTCTCTTAAAATAAATTTAAAAAATATTTTTTTTAGATAAGAAAATAACTAAATCTGAACTAAGTCATCAAGTGAATTTTTTTTTCATTTTTTTCCAGTTACCAAATATGACTTTATGGAAGCAACTTTGGTTATTAGTCAAAAAAAATATTCTTTTACGGCGAAGGCAACCGGTAAATTTTTAGAATTTATTAATTAATTATTTTTATCTTATTTTATTTAGGTGACAATCGTTGTAGAATTTGTTTGGCCCATAATTATACTGCTTATTGTTGCAGCCATTAAACAAACAAGTCCCCCCTCAATTAAAGGCCCATGTATTTTTTAGCCCTTTGTTGAATTATTGTTTTATACAAATTTTAAAACCAAGGCTATTACGAACCTTTAGAGTTACCCAATGGAGATTTTTTATCTTTTATGAAAAGCTTTGTTTGTATGCTAGATCATAAGTGTCATGAAACTTCTCGTCTAAAAGAAGCAATACCTGCGAACAATTCGTAATATCTTTTAAAATTAAATTTTTTTTTAAATTAACTTTTTTTGTATAGAATTGCTCCTTTATATGAAATTGTCGTGAGCAACGACAATAGCTATGAAAAAGTAGCATTATTACTAGAGAATCTTAAAAATGCTTTATATGATGTAGACGATTTAAGAAATGAGCCTATTGTCCTTAAAATTCAAAGTGAATTTGATCAAAAATTAAAAGAATAAAATTCATTTATTTTTTTTTATTTTAGATGGATCAATATCTATTAATGATTTTTTAAATGACACAAGAGAATTTAAAAAAGTTCTATTCAAGTATGGACTCAGTGATGAGATAAGCGAATCGTTTCTTAATTCAAAAATAAAAATAATTGAGGTAAAAAAATACTTTTTTAAAAATTTAAAATTAATTCTTAATTTTTTTACAAATATTTTAAGATTTATAAATTCCTGAACTTTTCGAGCAGCATAAAAGAAAAAAATCTTTGTGATCCTTTAAAGGCAATGAGTTACATCAAGGCCAGCGCTTATTTTTACCAAGATCCAATTTATTTCGACAAAGAATCAGCTCAAATATTCAAAAATTTTAGCAAGGAAGAAAATTCGAATTATAATCTGGCAGATTTAATTTGTAAATTGCCTAAACGAAAACTGATTAACGATGCAGACATGCTGTCAAAACAAATAAATGTTTCATTTATTTCCAACTATGTAAGATAATTATTAATTTACTAAATTTTTTGACTAACTTTCAAATATTTTCCAGAGTGATTCAATAATCAACTTTTTCACCAGTTCAAAGTTTAATGAAACTATTTATTACCTAACAAGATATTTTACATCAGGTCAAACTTTTGGTCAAGATTTGAGCTTGTTTAGCAAATTTTCAGACTTTGATCAAATTAAGACCACTATTCAAAGTGGTCTGAAGCTTTTAGATTTCATTGAAAAGTACAACGAGCAGATCTTATTGTATGTTTAAATACCTAACAAGAAGTTTATCTCGGGTTAATTTTAAATTTATTTTAGTGCAAAAAAAATTACAGAAGATTTTGCACCAGTGTTTGACACCATCAGTGAATTTAAACAACTAGAAATAATTTTGGATTTCACCATTGCAGTGAATAAACTGCTGAGCAAAATGAATAGATTGTTCACTATAAGATCAATGTTTGGTACAGGTGTTATTGATTTCTACCAAATGAGACTTGATTCGAATGCATACATCTCGAGCTATGAACTTCAACGGGCTAATATAAACTTTCAAAAAGTAATTTTTAAAAATGGATTTTTTTTTGTTTAAATTTTTAACTATTTTGATGTAGTCAATTCAATTTATATTAAAATTACAAACAAATTCTTATGAAGCTGTTTGCTACAGTCCAAAAATTACATCCTTGCTGGCAAGTGATTTTCCAAAAGACATTCAATCAAATTTAGAATACAATCTGGATAAATATTGTACTGGGATGAATAGCGCTCCTGTCAAACAGACTGCGGATACAATTTTATCCCAATTTGATTTTATTAAAGTAAAAATTAATTGATTTAAATTTTTTTTTTCTAAAATTATTTCATCATAATAAAAAGCTTTTTAATGATGTAAAATATCAGCTTCCTGACAGTGAGCTCGACCAGTTTTTAAAACTTTCGTCCAAAATAGCAACTTTGAATTTCAACCAAATAAGACCTGCTGATGCCGAAAGCCTAATGTACGCATTTAGCACCCTGAATGCTGCTTTTGAGTTTGTCGAGGAATTTCTTCGTGATACTTCAAAGTTAAATCTTAAAAAGTAGTCTGAACAATAAAATAAATAAATAACTTCTAAAGTTTTTTTTTTATTAAGCTTCTATTATCTAGCAAAAAGACTAATTCAGACATTTGCTCCAGATTTTCTTACAATCAGAGAATGGCTCTACATTGATACATTAGTGCCGGTTCTGTTGCCAACAATTCAAACATCGACCATTGTTCAGGCACTACAAAATGGTAGATTGAATTCGGAAATCTACAATGTATCGAAACGATCAGCTGAGCATGGATTAGATTTGTTCTCTTTAATTGGTCACTTAATGAATGCTAATGGGCCCAGTTTCAAAGATTCTGGAGACTTAAATCCTCGTCAAGGAATACCTTCAGGTTGGAAAAAAACTATTTTGACTTGAGTTATTTTACTTTTTTGTTTCAGGCATATCATCTGGTTCCAGTTCATTTTCAATTCTGGAATTGATCAATTCACCAGGTTCAGCTGCTTCATTAGTTCCATTGCTTTCGTTTTTACCAATTGAGAAATTATTTCCAGGATTAGACAGACAAGTTGTCATTGGGGTTCTGTCTAGTACGCCACAAATTACTGACATAATTCAAACATTTATAAATTTCAAAATTCCAATAACATCAGTATTTTTTTAATAATAGTTTTTTTTTATTTTTTTCTTAAAATTTCTTTAGACAACGAACCCGGAAACTGTTTTGTACGAATGGTCTTCGTTTGTTGGTCAAATACGAGAACAAACATTAAACATTATTAAAATATTGACAAATGTTAAACTTTTAAAGCCAGTTGATTCAAAAATTATACAATCTGTTCTTTCAGCAAATATAGAAACAATTGCCAACCCTGATGTTGTTGGAAAGTAATTAAAAATTTGTGAATTTTAATCAAGGAGCTTGTATAAATTTTAGTATTTTAGTCTAATAACAAAATTTTGTAAAATTAATTCAGGTATCTGATTTTACGTATTTTACGTAAATTTACGAAAATTTACGCAAAATAAGGTAAATTTATGAAAATTTACGAAAATTAAGAAAAATTTATGAAAATTTACGCAAAATAAGGTAAATTTATGAAAATTTACGAAAATTAAGAAAAATTTATAAAAAAATTTACGCAAAATAAGGTAAATTTATGAAAATTTACGTCTATAATATAATTTATGAATATTATCTTGATGGTGTTATTTAAATTCAGGTTTTTTAAATGTAATTTTTTTAAATTTACAGTACTAATTTGACACGTGAAATTTACGTAAATTTACTTTGGCCAAAAAATGGCAAAATAATGGTAGAATTTTTGTAAATTTTGGTAAATTTGCACTCAAAAAAAATTTAATTATTACTAAAAATTACATTTAAAAAAACTTGAATTTAAATAACACCATCAAGATAATTGAATTAATGATAGGTCATATCTTTAATGCAGTACCTAAAATCCAAGTCTCTCATCTAAAAAAAATTGAAATTAAAAAATTATTCTAAGTGTTTTTTACCTATCTTTAGCTGATTTTTTTTGACTGTAATTTCATTTCTTAATTTTTGGAACCTATTTTTGAATGCAGATTAACATTTCTGAATTATCACAAACGTTCTGGAGAATTCTATAAAATAAATTTTTTTTTATAAAAGTATTAAATAAACACCATTCATTCATTTATTATTTATCCTTTCAGTTAATTTGTAAGGTTTAATTTTTATATTAGATTTTTATGTAATCATCATTCGATGTTTTGAAATTTTTTAGTTTGAAATATTAAACTGATGAGCTGCTTTAATTTTTCAAGTTGAGCTTCTGGCTAATAAAACTTTTAATTAACCAGCAGTTTAATTAACTTTTAAAAAAGTTTGAAGCTATTTTTTGAAGAGAATTCTTTAAAAGTTAAGAGATTTTATTTATCCAAGTTCAGACGATGTTTTCGACCTGTTAAATTAATAGTAGGAAAAATTCTAGACTTTATTCATGATTAACTTACGTTTCCTTTTTTAAATATCCAGATGAAGTATCCTAATTTTTAAGGCTGGTTTTGGCATGTCATGGCGTTAATGTATGGGGAGTTGTGCAACCAGACCTAAAAGAAATGAGAAATTCAATTAGCTCTATATCCTTGATAATGGACATAACCTATTTGGCTGTGAATACAACTCTACAGCTTGTACAAGATGATGGTGTTGTTTTTAAATGCACAAATGATCCCTTTATGGATTATTATAGTCTGACTAAAAAGCTAAATCTTTTGGACACCGCATCAAAAGTATTCTAGTTTTATTTTAAAAATAAAGACAAATAAATAATTTTTATTGACAGATTAAACAACTGATTCTAAATCAACAAACAGCAAATAGCCTTGGTCCAAATCCAAAGTTAAATTGCATGCAAATTGATTCCATATACTCAAAATCATTGCGACTTGAGCAAGAGTTGAAAAAAGATACTTCTGGTATAATCGTAAATAAACTAAATTGCTTTAAGACTTCTATTTTTTTGCCATACGAAACGTAATTGATATTTTTCTGCTAGTTTTTCAACAAAAAATCCATTAATTAATTTAATATTATAGAATTTTGAAGAATTTCCAAGTTATATTTGATGTGGCATCGTCAAATACTGATACAATAACAATTTTGAGCACTCAAATGAATAAAATAGCCGATTTGGCAAAAGTATTAAATTGGGTTAGCGAATTTTTTCAAACTGATTCTAGTAGTAGTATCGGGTCACTTACTCTTTTGGTTAGTTTAAATCACTTTGTAGCAGTTTTAACTAAAGAAATAAAATTTAAAAATTTTTTGAAATTTAGGAAAATCCAGATCTTTTGTCAAATTTAATAGAAATATTTCCGTCAATGCTTGAGGATTTGAAAGCTATGGGCTCATCTTTAACTAAATTACAAAAGCTCCAAGATGGTCTCGATTTAAACAGTCTACAAGGGTCAAACAATATGCTAAGTGTTCTAGACTCACTAAAGTTTTACGAAGATGACATCGAAGAAGCAAACAAAGCGTAACAAAATAAATTTTATTTAAATTTTTATATTCTCTTTTCAATTTTATTATAGATTAACAACATTTTGGAGAAAATATTTTGATATCATTACCAAAAGCAGCTATTCATCTTTATTATTCGATATTCAAAAGGGAATCGAATCATTGAGCAATTTGGTACAATTCTTTAACAAAAATTTCAATGGAGGTTTTAAAGTTTAATAGAAAATAAAAAAAAGTTCTAATTTTTTTTTTAAGTGAAAGTAAATAAAGTATTCTCGGATTACAACATTGTGGAAGATTATCTTCAAAATAATTACGGTTTGAGCAAAGGTCAAACTCAGGCAATCGGTCAATCTTTTTTATACTATGATCCTCAGGTATGTTCTTAGGGATATAATTTTTTTGTTTTTTTTGAAAATTAAAAAATTATTTTTAATTTACAAATTATTAGAAAATTTATGATGCTTATTTAAATTCAAACAATGTTTATTGTGATCCTAGTCGCTTGAAAGAATTTCTTTTGGTAAAGAATAAAAATTTTATAGTAATTCCAAATCCCAATAGAATACCAAAATTCTGGGAGTCCTCGTCGAATTTTTTGTGCACTGCTGACCGTAATTCACTCACCGAAGTTGGCTCAACTTTTGCCAAATATTTTACACTGCCAGACAATGTGAGAGAAGTGAGTAATTAAATTTTAAATTTTGTCACCATTTACATTTAAAATTAAGATATTTGAAAATGATGCTTCTATTCTGCAAAAATTGACAAAAAATAGTTCTATTTTTGATAATCTTAATATCACAACTTCACAAGTTTTAAATTCAAATTCCATGGCAAAACTTAATGATTTGTTTGACATTTTTTCCGAATTCAGCACTGGTGCTTCAGTAACAGGTAAAAGATTATCTAAGGCCAAAATTAGTCAATTAATTGGATTCATTTTTAATTTAGATCTTCCTGACCTGTTTGGAAAAGCACTTTGTGGTCCAAAATTTAGTTTGCGTTTGGAGGATTTCGGCTATTCGATACGGCCAGTGACATATGAGGTGCCTGCCCAGGACACATTATCCGAAGAAAGCTTAAAAAATAGTCTGAATAGAATGTATAAAAGCAAGAGGAGATTAGAAAATGAACATCAATTCAAAAGCCTTTATTGCAAAAATTTATACGATGAAATGAGAAATGTTGGAGGCTACATAATTGGTAACCTAATAACTCCTTTAATATTTGGAAAAATATTGTATACTCCAAAAACCAATCTAACATATCAAATTATTCAAAAGGTAATCTTAAATTTTATTTGTCAGTAACTTTCGAAAAAAAATTCAATTCAAACAAAATAAAGGAAAGCTACTGAAAATTCAGAAAAAAAATTTAAGCAAACAATTTGTTAGATAAATTAAGAGGAAAGTTAAATACTTCGATTTTAAAAATAAAATCATTTTTATAATTTAAAGTACGGCCATTAAACAATAAACCGTAGTATTGAGGCAATTTGAAGTTTATGATCAATTTTTGATGCTCAAAATGATCAAATCAACATTAAACTATTAAATAAATTTCTATTTCCCAGTTAATTAGAATTCGATGTGGCATCAATGGAAAAAAAATATTTACATGGATGTTTCGTCGATGAGGAGTGAGCAGATTCATAATGTTTCATCGATGAAAAATAAAAATTTCATCGGATTTTCATTTATTTAAAATAATTTTTTATTTTTTTTATTTGAGAAATTATAGTTTTGTGAAATTTAGTACAATAAAATAGAATTTTTTATTTATTTATTTAAAATATAGTTCGGCAAAGCCTTGGCCGGTTGGAATGGAAGCTTAGTACTTCCTTTCAGCCACAAGAAAAACATTTTTGAAACTAAATAATTTTAAACAAAATGTTAAATTAGATTAAAGTTAAATTTTAAATTTTTCAGTGAATTTGTTAAAAAATAGAAAAAATAGAATAAAAAGTAAAGAAAACTATTGCCTTTTTTCTAGATGCAAAAAATTAATTCTGTAAATGCAAAATAGTGCAACATTTCTTGTTGTATTAAATTTCAATGTCTATTAATGATGCGTAAACTCTTTACAGAATGAATATACGAAATACGTTCAAATACATTGAAATATAATTCTATTAATATTGGAGAGTTTTAATAGAATGTTGTCTATTATGCAACTATGAATGTTGCACTATATTGAATTTACAGAATTAATTTTTAACATCTAGAAAAAAAGGAATAGTTTTATTTTACTAAGAATTATTAAGAATTCTTAATAAAATTAATGCAGGGATACATTTTTGGATTTAATATACTATTTTGAATAAAAAAAAAAGCTCTGCAATGTCAAAATGCACATTGCAGAGTTCACATCATCGAAATGATGCTATTTTAAGTGGACAATTTTTTGCAGATTTTTGCAGATTTTACAAATTATGTTAATTATGTTAAAACCAAAATTTTGCCTCTACGCTAATTGTAATAGAAAATTAAATTTTTTTTTATAGTTTTAGTTTTATTTGATCATTTGAAAATCAACATTGATAATAAACTTCAACTTGCCAGTATTGAAAATTTTAATTTTTAACATTTTTGAAATCTTAGAAAGAAGGTTTCATCCACAAATTTATTGACAAATTTGACAAATTAAAGTTAACGATCAAAATTAACTGATCACGCTAAGAAAATATTTTAAAATTCAATCCACATATATATTTTTATGTTATTGTTGAGACTTAAAGCTTGACACTACAAACTCCTCATTTCTCTAGTCCTTATTTCTTTATTTTTGTTAACGCATGTTTTCTATTCCTTTTCTAAAGCACATGTTCTAGCTACTATATAAACCACTACCTCTTTTGTTATAACTTTGGATTCCAATAAACTTTTAACTTAATTTTACATTTGTTCCATCTTAGTGTTCCCACCCTAAAGTCACTTCCAAGTTGAGACTTTACATTATGCAGATCGTATTTAGCCACAACCAATTTTTTAAATAATTTTGCATCAATAAATTTTTGTAAAGTTTTACAGAGTTAAAGAGAATTTAAAATCAAGTTAATCATTGATTTTTTTATAAAAAAAATTTATTCTAAAATAGATTTTATAACTAAAAAAACTTTGAATTTTTTTACTACTAATGTGTTTTGAGTATGATCATTAAATTTTGATGGTAAAATTCAATTTACCCAAAATTTTTAAGGCATTTATAGATATTTATTTGTTATAATTTAAAAATAAATATATACCACTATTGAGAGGCACCATGAGGATATTTAAATAATTTATCAAGTTGAATGACAAAATTAATCAAATTTAATTGATTAATTTTATCTGATTACGGTTTTTAGAATTTGGATAAAATTTGATTTTTTTTAATTAAATCTAACTTTTTTAAATTAAAAACTTATATTTTTAGATTGTTTGAAAATTTGTAAAAAATTTATTCTTAAATAATCTTATAATAATATAATAATAATCCTATAAAGAATATTTTTATTTCTAAAATTAATTCGAATTCTCCTTGATTAATAGTTTCTAAATTATTTAGAAATATCATTCAATGATGCATTACTGCTTTCAACCTAAAAACTTTATCCAAATTTTACTTTATTTTGGACTATGCATTCAAAAAATATTTCTCATTAAAAATTAAAATGAATACATTGTCAAATTTAAGATTATATTACAATTTTTTTCATTCTGATTTAACTAAAAAATAAATCTACTCTAAAGTGTCATAAAAATCTAATTTTTTTCTAAGTTTAATGAAACGTTTTTGCAATTTGATCAACTGAATAGAGTACTAAAATCATTTGCAAATGGTTTGAATCAATTCGATGACCTAAAGAAGCTGACAGCAAATTTATCAGTAAAATTTTTTTTTGAAAATTAAAGATAAATTCAATTTTATTTAATTATTTCAAGATCTTACTTGACAATCCATTTTACCAAGATTTCATTCAGCTTTTTCTTCTCCAAGATTCGACTTTAACACTCAGTGACATAAAAATGTTCTTGGTTACCTTAGAAAATGTGACATCGATGAATGATGACTGGGCTTACACAAGCAGTTTGGTCAGTTCTTTAAAAGATGCATTTTCGTGCTTTGAAATTGATCGTTTTGTCGCGTTTAAAAATGAAGCAGACTTGGAAAGAGAAGCCCTTACATTTTTTAATAATGGAACTCTTTTAATGGGTCTTGTTTTTGAGAATATACAACCATCTGACAATGAAATACCACCTAATTTTTCAGTTAAAATTCGAACAAATGCCGACAACGTACCAGAAACTTATATTTTAAGACCGTGGCTATGGGTTCCGGGACCAGCAGACAATTTATATATGGACTTGAGATATATGAGAGGATTCATTCAAATTCAAAATTTGGTTGAACGTTCTATTCTGAAGTTTATTATGGAAAAAAAACAAAAAAAATCCAACATGATGAATAAGAAACTTCCTTTACTATATTTAAATCAGTTTCCTCATCCAAAATATAAAAAAGAAGAGTAATTAAATTTATTTTAATTTTTGAATCAATTTTAATATTTTTTGTTTCAGTAATACTGCTTCTTATGTTAACTACTTTATCTTACCAATTATTATTACTTTAACATGGAGCGGTAATATTGGTCTAGCGATCCGAAATTTAGTTAGAGATAAAGAAAAATTTGTAGAAGAAGTAGGTGTTTGTTAAATTTATTAAAAAAAAATAATGAATATTTTTTATTTTCAGACTATGAGAGCCATGGGACTTCGGCCAGGAATCAATTGGTTAGCATGGTTTTCAACGACATATATAGCGTCAATGATTGTCTCTATATTTTTAACTTTTATTTTAAAATATGGTGGGATTTATCCAGCATCAAATTTTGCATTGATTTATCTGGCATTGGTTTCCTTTTCATTTTCGGCAATTATGCTCAGTTTTTTTGTTGGCTCATTTTTCAACAAGACCAATCTGGCTTCATTGATAGGAATATTGTCTTATTTCATATCATATCTTCCATTTATTCTAGTTATGTCGCTAAAATATGAGATAACATTCGGAGTGAAGTTTCTTCTTTGCTTATTTGCAGCCACTGGCTTTGGATATTCATCTTTATATCTTTCTTGGTATGAACAACAAGGCAAAGGTCTTCAATTCGAAGATGTTTGGAAGAGTCCTATAACTAATGACTCGATGAATTACGGATATTCAATTATGATTTTAATATTGGACGGAATTGTGTATGGTTTGCTGGGCTGGTATGTGAAAAAAGTATTTCCCGGTCGATATGGCGCCTCTCAACCATGGTACTTCATAGTTTCACCAAAATATTGGTCTCGATCAATCTTGTGCAAATTTTGTATTGAGAAAAAAATTGACAAAAGTGAAATTTTAAATAAGGATGGTTCAATAAAAGACAATTCTAAATGTGGGCATTTTTTTATGATTAAAATAATTTTCATTAATTTTAAATTTTTTTAATAAAGATAAATATATCGAAAATGAGCCTACTAAAATACCAATCGGAATATCTATCAAAAAATTAACCAGAAAATTTAAAGAAAAAGTTGTAGTTAACAATTTGTCCCTCAATTTCTTTGAAGGCCAAATAACATCCTTGCTAGGACACAACGGCGCTGGTAAAAGCACCACAATGTAGGATTTTTTTTTCTTTTCTAAATGAATCTAAATTATAATTTTTAAATAGAAATATATTAACTGGAATCTATGTACCAACAAATGGAACAGCGTTAATAAATGGTCATGATGTAAGACATGAATATGATTCGATTAGAAAAAATATTGGTATATGTCCGCAACATGATACACTATTTGAATTGTAAAAATTTAAAAAATTAATTAAAAAATTAGATTAATAAAAAAATTAAGTATGACGGTCAAAGAACACTTGGAATTTTACGGAATTCTGAAAGGAAATCTTGGAGGAAAAGAACTCAAAGTAGAAATAGAAGAGTAATCTTTAAAAAATCTTGATAAAAAATTATTTTATAATAAATTTATTTTTCAAAGTATGATAGTTCGAATGGGCTTAACAAATTATACAAATGCATATGCATCAACTCTGTCTGGTGGTTTGCGTCGAAGGCTTGAAGTGGGCATTGCTTTTGTTTCTGGCTCAAAAACAATCATTTTAGATGAACCAACTTCGGGTGTTGATCCATACAATCGAATGAAAATCTGGGATATAATCTTGGAATTTCGTTCCGGGCGAACCATTGTTCTAACAACCCATTATCTTGAAGAAGCCGATGTTTTAAGTGATCGAATTGCCATTATTCACCAAGTATGATAAAATTTTGTGCAAAAAAAAAAAATAATAATAATTTTGTGAAGGGTAAACTTCAATGCTGTGGTTCATCATTATTTTTGAAGAATAAATTCGGAAGTGGCTACATACTAACTGTTGATAAAACTTCTCTTACTCCGTCATTGAACTCTAAAGGATCTAAAAGTAATTTAAAAAAAAACAAAATTTTTTTTAAAATTTTTATTCTAGAACAAATGCTGATGGAATCAAAAGCTTTGACTACTGAGCGAATTTGTGAATTTATACAAAAAAGAATATCAGGCGCTGTGTTGTCTCGTCAGTTAAATAATACTTTAAATTTCACTCTTCCTTACTCTCAAAAAGCAAACTTCAAGCATTTTTTCAACTCTCTGGACAGAAATAAAAAAAGTTTAGAAATATCCAGCTATGGAATTTCGGATACTACTTTGGAAGAAATATTTTTGCTCTTGACTACTCGCGATGAAAATGGTGATTTGAATTCTTCATTGAATAGTTCCAATCGTTTGACTGAAACTGTTAAAAATGGTTCAGATACAAAGCTGTCTACAACTATGGAGAGCGATTTGGACAGTGGTTTCGCAATCGAAATGGGAAGTCTGGACAACACTCTAGGTAGTTGAACAAAATTGACTTGGAATTTTATTTTTAACTACTTTTTTCTTAGATAAAACTGTTCCAAAGATTTTGAATCCAAATGCTACATTAAATTCTTCAATGGAAACAATATCTTATTTTACCAATGCTGGTGTCCCAACTCGATATACTAAAATAGATGGTAAAAAGCTATATTTGCAGCAATTTGTAACTTTGCTGTTAAAACGTTTTCATCACTATAGACGAAATTTAAAAGTTTTTTTTACCAATATAATTCTACCATGTGTGTTTGTGGCTATTTCAATGGCTTTTACAACTATAAAGCCAACTCAAGTGTTTCAGCCTAAAATTTTAATATCTCCCGAAATATATAAACCAAACGATGTATTTTTTGCATTCGGTCCATCAAAAGATGTCTATCTTGACCAAATATATAATGATTATAGACAATTATCAAAATCTGTATGCAGAAATGATGAGTCGAGATATTTTTCGAATGAAATTTTACTGAGACAATCAATAAATAGCTATTTATGTAATCTGGTGCCCAGTGATGTAAGTTTTTCTTAAAAATCTTTTTAAATTCTTATAAATATTCAATCAAGTATTATCTAAATTTAATTTTCTGTATGTTTAACTATTAAAGTATTTAAAGTATTTGTATTTGGCGATTTATTATTTTTAACTAAAATTACTAAAAAAAAAATTTTTTTCCTAAATTTGCATAACTGATATTATTCCTATTAATTTTTCTAAATCGCATTAAAATTATAAATTAAACATAGTTATACTTTAAAAAAACTAAAAATTTGCAGATAGACGTTAAAGTCGACTTTGAGCATTTTGTTAAGCCAGAGAAGGATGTTTTTTATAATTAGAATTTATTTTTGAATTATAACAATATTTGGATAATTAAGAATATTATGGTATGAATATTGATTAAAAATGTGAGTTCTGTAATGTGAGTTCTTCTAATTAAGATCTAAATAATTCTTTGCTTGCTACAATTCGGTTCCAATTCGGCACTAAATTTTTATAGTGGTAAAGGATAAACAAAAAATTTTTTAAAAGTTAAATAAAAAATTAATTTCTTTTTAAATTTAATTAAATATTGAAAAAATTAGCATCAAACTTGATTTTTAAGATTAACTCACATTTTTAAATAAATTAAGTAATTAAGTAATTTAAATAAATTAAGTAACTAAAATTACTGATTTTTCACCAATTTTTTTCTAGATGAATATGAAAATGACTTACATTTCATAAAATATTCATCTAGAAAAATTGGTGAAAAATCAGTAATTTTAGTTAATGAATTTTAGTTGAATTAGCACACGCCTTTGTATTTTATAAGTGTATTCTTTCGGATAATAGTTTATGTTTTTAATTGAAGATTTTTGTTTATTGTCCACAATAATTGAGGAATATTTTTAATTTAGAATTGAGGAATAGTTTAGTTTTCGAGAATAATTTAACTTGTATTAATATTATTTCATAGCCCTCTAGATTTACTATATAATACTTAGTTTTGTAATTAAAAAATTATTTCGAAATTAAACTTGATAGTTACTTGAATTTAATTTTTCTTATAATCTGAGACAAATTTATATAAAATTAGCCTTTAAAAATATGGTAATAAAAATATTTCATTCATGAATTAGGACTCAAAAACTTATTTAAGGTATTTTTTAAATCAAAAGAAAAACAAAAAAATTGAATTCTGAAATATTAATTTTTCGATTTGAAGCTGAGACAAAAATTTTAAAATAATTGCGTAAATATTTTTAGTATTGCGAATTAAACTAACTCTTAATCTAATCATTTGGCATCTTGAAGTTGATGATCAATTCAAAATATCATTTCAATTCAAAAAGTTTATCCTTAAATATTAAACGTAATCTTTGATTTAATTTAAATAATTGTAATGTAACATGCTTTACATGAAATGTAGATTTAGAAAATAAAAAAAATTGAAAAAATATTTTCTCAGTCCATTGTTAATCGATTTTAATATTTAAATGTATTAACTGTTTTTAGTAAAGTTTATTTGAGATTTTTTATTTCAAAAGTATTTTTGTTTAGCATTCACAATTAAATTAAAAAGATTAATTAAAAAAAATTTAAAATAAGTTATAAAATGAAGACAAAACTTTACAAAAAATCAGTTAACTAAATTAAAAATCGATTTTATCAATGGACTGAGAATTTTTTTTACAATTTTTTTTTTATTTTCTAAATCTACATTGCATGTAAAGCAGATTACATTAAAGTTATTTAAATTAAATCAAAGATTTATTTTAATAACTAAAAGATTAACTTTTTGAATTGAAATGATATTTAAATTGATCATCAACTTCAAGATGCCAATCATTTTTGGTCTTTAGGTCCTTGTTTATGAATGAAATCTTTTTATAAACTTGTAAACATATTTTTTTTTAACATGAATGAAGTTAATGCCTCAGTAATATCTCTTTGAGTTTCAGACATTCTTCAAATCATAATTTAGACGAGGGTTGCCAAATAATTCTCTGAAAAATATATAAACTTATCATTTATAAATTTTTGGATTTTTTTAAATCCATGAAATAAAAAAGATAAACTAGCTAAAATATAGTTAATTTAAAAATTTTAGCTTACACATGGTTAGTTTATTAAAATCAATCATTATTTTTAATTTTACTTTAGTTGACATCAAATAAATAAAACAAAAAATTAGATTAATTATTAAAATGTTTTAAGTAACTACTAAAGATCCAAAAGAGTTTGATCCCAAGATTGAATTTTTTTAAAAAGCATTCGACTCACCCTTGACAAAATTATGTGATTCTGAAGATACTGAAACAACTGATAAAATATCTCAAAAGCGGAAGAAACAAAGGTTTGTAAAATCGCACAACTCTCCTTATAATTCAGTTTTCATCTATTAATTTTATAAATTAAAATGAATTATAAATGGCGTGTGCTGATTCATTAACCAAAATAACTGACCATTTACTAAACTTACCAATAATTAATAACTTTCTTTTCATAAAAGAACTTAATTAGTATAAAAATGTATATTTATTAAGAAAATTTAATTTCGATGCTAGAATTTACAATTTTTGATTAAATTTAAAAAAAAATTAATTTTTAACTTCCAAGGACAAAAAACTACATTACAGAACTCAGATTTTTCTTTAATATTCGTACCATAATTTCAAAATATCTAAATATTGTTCTAATCATAAAATTTCTAATTGTAACACCAAAACAGCCCTCTCTAGCTCAAAAAACTCTTAAAAATCAACATTTACATCAATCAGCTGATTTTTGAACTTAAAAACAATGAAATGGTCATGGAAATGCGACAAAAAATAATGTATTTTGTCAAGAAAATAAAAAGTCAAAAATTCTAAGTTATAATTATAGAAATACATTTTTTTAATTTTAAATTTTTATTTTTTAATCAATGTTTATTTTACTAAAATAGTTAATTTTGATTAAGATCAAAACTTAGGTATTTAATTAAGATAAAAGGTATCGATATTAACAAAACAGATTATTTTAATTATTTTGCGCAATATATGCATAAATGAGTTACTTTAAATTTAATTAAAATTTTTTACATTTTTCAGCATTTAGACTTAATTATATTTAATAATAAATAGAGACTTATTTTATTTTAAGAAAACTAATTAAAGTTAACGATAAACAATCAAATCATTTAAAAAAAAAAATAATTTTCAAAAATGGT
Source organism: Brachionus asplanchnoidis (assembly GCA_025491095.1). Classification (NCBI taxonomy): domain Eukaryota; kingdom Metazoa; phylum Rotifera; class Eurotatoria; order Ploima; family Brachionidae; genus Brachionus; species Brachionus asplanchnoidis. Next base: position 5,077,983 of record JAILYF010000006.1, read on the forward strand.
CACAAAAATAATTGACAGTAATTTGATGATTTATTTAGAAAAAATCTGAAATATTTTTAAATTTAAATGCTCTATAACCCTGTGAATAGAAAAACATCTAATTTTATTTACTCAATTATTTAGAACTGCTCATTAATATATGAACATCAATATAACAAACAGCTAAATAAGAAAATAGTTCAAAATTCATTAAAATTGTCGCAAAAATCATCAAACTGTTCTGTTGAACCATTTTTGATCGAAACTTTCAATGAAAACATAAACATCAGGTAATCAAAATATCAAAAATCAAAATTTTGAACAAAAATTCAATTTAAAAATAAAATTTTTCTCCCAGATTTGGTGGCATAACTTTTGGCGATGATTTCATCTTAGATTCTCTATACGAAAACAATTCCAAAATCATGATTTGGTTTCAAAATCAAGCATTTCACTCCATGACTTCTTTCTTGCACGAATTCTACTCAATCTACGCCCAGTGTGTTTTAAATTCGGACAATGGATCATGCAAATTATTCAATTCAGTGGAGGAAAGAAAACCTCTGTATAGAATTTACAACCATCCGCTCAATTTAAACGACATCCGAATTTCATATGAGACAATAATTCAAAAGGTGGCTGACATTGGCATTTCTTTGACCATTCTGTGCGCATATTCCTTTATACCAGCAGGTTTTATTGTCTACATTGTGAGAGAAAGAATCACTCAGGAAAAACGACTCCAGTTTGTGTGCGGTGTCAAGCCATTTCTCTACTGGTTCAGCTCTTTTGTCTGGGACTTCAGCTACTATTTGATCATTATTGCTCTCACTCTGGCAATAATAGGCGGCTACAACTCTACGGCATACTCTTCAAATGCTAAAAACTTTGGCGCCTTAGTCCTACTATTGGTTCTTTTTGGCTGGTCATCTCTGCCAATGTCCTACTTGATGTCCAGGTTCTTCAGCGACACTGGCTCAGCTTACATGATCGGATTTTGCTTTACACTTTTCTCTGGCATAGCAACATGTGTAGCTGTTTTTCTGCTCAGTTTTCTCGCTGAGACAAACCAGTCTATTGCGATAACATACAAAATTTTGGACAAGATTAGTCTTCTGTTTCCGTCTTTTAGTCTTGGAAGTGGCCTAATAGAGCTAACCAAAAATCAAATTCTGTCCGAAGCATATTCCATAATCGGCCAGAATAATGTGTACAAGGACCCGTTTTCTTTTGACATGTTGGGTCTCAAATTTCTGGCTCTATTTCTCACTGGAACTTTATTTTTTGTCATAATAGCAATAATGGAGTCTGATATAAACTTTTTTCCATTTTGTAAACCTGGCATAGAAAGCTTTGCTCCAGCAATTCAAGAGGACATCGACGTGGGCCAAGAAAGAAAGCGTATTCAAAATGACGAGGCCAATCATGATATTTTGTTGGCAAAAAATTTGACCAAAAAATACCGCAAAGCCACAGGCTCGCGGGTCTGTGCAGTAAACAATGTTTGCTTCTCGATACCACTGGGACACTGTTTTGGACTGTTGGGAATAAATGGAGCGGGCAAAACAACCACTTTTAAGATGATTACCGGAGAAATAAAGCCAACATTTGGCACATGCATGTTCAATAATAAAACCATGAACCAATTTTTAAAAGACAACATAATTGGCTACTGTCCCCAATTTGATGCAGTTGATGAATATTTGACAGGAAAAGAAGCCTTGTACATTTATTCCCGTCTAATTGGAATAAAGGAAATTCAACAGGCGATCCATTCCGCCATCACAAGATTCAAACTACAGAGCTTCATTGAGACACCTATTATAAAATACAGTGGAGGCATGAGACGGTCTTTGTCGGTGGCAGTGTCAATGCTAGGCGACCCACAGGTTGTTCTATTGGACGAGCCCACAAATGCCATGGATCCTGAAATGAGACGCCGAGTATGGGACAATATTCTTAACTTGATTAAAGAAGACCGATCAGTACTTTTGACTTCACACAGTATGGCAGAATGCGATGTTCTTTGCTCTAGGTTGGCCATTATGGTAAGTGGTCAATTTGTGTGCTTGGGAACAACTCAGCATTTGAAGCACAGATTCGGTGGTGGATACACTCTGCAGATTAAGACTGACAAAGACTCGGAGCTGAACAATATTATGGAGTTTGTGCAGTCTAAATTTTTGAATTGTATCCTAAAAGATAAACATGGCAATAAATTGGAGTACATAATACCTCATAAAGGAAATAGTTTGGGCAAAATATTCGGGGTAATGGAAAGCAACAAGGTGTTTTTGGGTGTAGGTGACTATTCTGTGTCTCAGACAACATTGGATCAAGTGTTTATCAACTTTGCCAAGTCGACCAGTGATAGCGAAAGTGATTTGGAAGAAGAAGAAAATACCGAGGAGGACCTTAATGAGAGCTGTTCGACATTTTATGACGAAAAAGATGGCAAGAATCAAGTCATAGAGATAAAAGCTAATTTGACGGAAGAAGCGCCCAGTTTGGAGAGCAATGCGGTGGAAACCATGCTGAATGATACGCCAAATTTTGAATCGATAAAGCAGCATTTCAATTCTTTGAAAAAATCCAGACATATTAGAAAAACAAGCAGTGCCAAGTCCCAAGATTTTAGGCAATCACAGCAAACTAGAAAATCAATTAAGTCAGTGCGGTCTAAATCATCAACTAAACAAAGGAAGCTAAGTAGATATGATGACGACAATGGGGAAGAAGGTGGTTTCACGAACTTGGCTTATGAAGTAGAGTTTAAAAATAGTGATCAGTATGAAATTCAAACAGACGACGCATCTCACGATATAAACAGCACTATTGAAGAAGAGGGAGAATATTTCAGTAAATGTTGAGAGTGTACATTTAGTTATCAGAAATTAAACTTTAAAAGATTTTTTGATTTACTTGTTAAAATAAAATAAAATTTATTTCAAATATTTATTTTTCTAAAGTACTATTTTATCAAAAGAGAGAGATAAAGAGAATAAAAAAATCTAAATCTAAAAATGATTCATTCATGATTTTAATAAATTATAATTGTCTTCTAACTGAACCAGCTCTTAGCGGTATTGAACTAGCAGCACGAACTTCTCTCTAAATTAAAAATATTTAAAAAACTCGATCACTATGATTCTTAAAAATATAAATTACTAGTGGTGAGCTAGTTCTTCCTACAGAAACAGTGCTTCGGTTTTTAGCTCTTTGCTTATTTAATTGATTTTCGGCCTGGTCAGCTCGTTCAGAAGCATCTTCGAGCTCATGTTGAGTCTTACGGAACTTGGCAAGATTTACAGCAGCTATTTCTTCAGCTTCTTCGACTTGTCTCTTGTAGACTTTCAATTTATTTTGCAACTTCTCTACCAAATCTTGTAATCTAGCCTGGTTCTTTCGGTCTTCTTCGGCTTGGAAGGCTAATTCCTTCAGTCTTCTGTCATTCTTTCTTACTTCTTTCAAAGTTTCTTGATGGTGTCGTTGTTCAATGTCCAATTCTGATTCCAATTCATGGATCTTAAATTAATAAAATTAAGCGGGAATTTATTTAAATAAATTCAAAAACCTTTTGTTCAAGCTTTTGAATAATGCGTTTTCCTCCTTTAAGAGCATTAGCCTCGGCCTCATCCAATCGAACTTGAAGGTCTTTCACTTGTTGCTCAAGTGCTTTTCTAAGTCTTTCTACAGATAAAACATGTTCCTTAGAATTAATTATGAAATATTTATATAAACTAAAGAAAAATTATAAAAATTCTTATTTTACCTGTTCTTGTCTAAGTTCTTCAGCCAAACGAGAGGCATCAATAGTTGCTTTTTTAACTCTCTCTTCAGAATTCTTTAATTCAGAAATAGTCTCATCTAAGTCAGCTTGAATTGCAGAAAAATCATTTTCGAGTTTTCTCTTTTGAGCTCCCAAATTAGCGTTTGATGCAGATAATTCGCTGATACGATCAGCAGCTTCATGTAAGTCGTTTTCGGCAGCTTTACGAGCTCTTTCTGCTTGTTCAAGAGTAGCTCTAATCTCTTCTAATTCAGAGGCAAGCATGTTTGCACGACGCTCAGCTTGTGAAGCTGCTTCTCTAGCTTCATCTCTTTGTCTTTGTTCATCTTCAATTTGAGCTTGCATTTCACCAATAGTTTGTTGTAATTTTTTGTTGAGCTTTTGTAGATCAGCATTGGCTCTATTTGAGTGATCCAAAGAGATCTCAAGTTCATTGATATCAGATTCAAGTTTTTTCTTTTGTCTAATTGCTTCGGCTTTTCCTTTTGTTTCTGCCTCCAAACTAGCTTGCATTGATTCCAAAGCGCGTTGATGGTTGCGTCTTGTGTTTTCGAACTCTTCCTCTTTTTCATGTAGACGTCTGTCAATTTCTTGTCTTACTTGACTCAATTCTAATTGTGCTCTCAATACTTTGGCTTCTTCTTGTTCCAAAGCACCCTCAGCTTCTTCCAAAGCGGCTTGTAGTTCGTCTTTTTCGATTTCGAGTCTCTTTCTTGATTTTTCCAATTCATGGATTGACTTTCCACCCTCGCCTAGTTGATCCATCAAGTCTTTGATTTCATCAGCCAAGTTCTTGTTCTCGCGTCTCAAAGCTTCAATTGATTCATGACTTTCTTCGTATTGAGTTTTTAATTTAAACAATTCAGTCGAATATAGGCGAGCTTCTTTTTGTGAAGCGTCTAATTCTAAAGTGATATCTTCACATTTCTGTTTCCATTCATCAATCAATTTGTCGAATTGCTTTTGTTTCTTTTCCATAGCAGCAGCATTTGAGTTTGCGCGTTCAACATCCACCATCAAATCTTCAACTTCAGCTTGAAGTCTTTGCTTTGTCTTTTCGAGACTGTGACATTTAGCCAAAGCTTCTTCCACTTGTTCTTCGGCTTCGGCTAATTTGGCAGCTAGCTTTCTCTTGGCCTCTTCAAGCTCCTCAGCTCTTGCTAATCCTTCTATTTCATATTTTGATCTCCATTGCTGCATTTCACCAGTAACTTTTGCTAATTGTTTTTGTAGCTCAGCTTTTGATTCATGTTCCTCTTCAAATTGTTCCCTAGCCTGATCTAAATCGGCTGTGATATTTCGTAGTTGTTGAGCAAGACCATTTTTTGCTCTTGATTCTTCATCAGCATTTCTTTTAGCTTCCTCAATCATTCCTTGGAGTGATTGCTTTAATTTGGTGAAGCTGCTAACTTGTGATTCCAAATCTTCAACTTGTTGTAATATATTAGCGTTTTCAGACTGCAGCTTTAATTTTTGAGAATTCACATCATTTAAATTTCGATTTGACTCATCTAATTTAATGCTTAATTCTTGAATTTGGATTTCTAGCTGTTTTACTAATTTTTCTACGTTTGATTTTGCCTTTAAGGCTTGTTCAGTTTGTAGTTTCGCTTCATCTACCTCCGACTTTACTAATTGTTTTTCTTTCTCAAGTCTATAAATTTTTTAATTTTATAAGATTAATGTAAAAATATTAAATCAAATCTGACTTGTTTCTTGCTTTTTGTAACTGATCTATCTGTTCTCCCATTTCGTTGACTGCATCTTGATGCTTCTTTCTTAATTGAGCGGTAGTTGCTTCGTGCTGTAGATTGGCTTCCTCTAAGTCACGTCTCAACTTAGCCAATTCTGCCTCGCGTTTCTTGTTCAAATCAAGCTGAGCAGTTGTAGCGCCACCAGCTTCTTCTAGCCTCTCATTTAACTCGTCCAATTCACGTGACAAGTCAGCTCGTTGTTTTTCAGCCTTATTCTTAGATTGTTTTTCTGCTTCAATTTCTTCATCGGCTTCTTCAAGTCGTTTTTGTAATTCTTTTATTTTCTTCTGTAAGTTTGAAACTTGACCATGTTCATCTTCAACTTTGGCACCCAAGTTATTCAATTCAGCATCTTTGCGCTTCAAATTATCCTCTAAATCTTTTTTAAGTCTCTCGACTTCTTCAATTTGAGCCTGAGAATTCTTCAAATCAGTTTCAAGTTTTCGTTTGGCCTTATCTAAATCAGCACGACCTTTCTTTTCTCTTTCCAAATTATCCTCAGCCTCATCCAAGGTTTGTTCGAGTTTTGTTTTAACTTTATTCAAATGATTTACCTTGTCTTCTTCTTGTTGAAGCTGCTCAACTGTCTTGGTATTAGTTTCTTCCAGGCGCTTCTTTTCACGAGTCAATTTGGCAATCGTCTCATCTTGATGAGCCATTTCATCTTGCAATTTATGAATTTGGTTATCCTTTGACTTATTTTCACCATCTGATTTACTCAATTTGCTATGTAAATCGTCAATATCTTTTTTAGAGTCATTTAAATCCTGTTCTAGCTTCTTCTTTTTTGAGTTCAGATCAGAAGCTGACGATTCTTGTTCACCTAATTTTTCTTCCATCTCTTTCAATTGACCTTCCAAATCAGCCTTTTGTAATACCAACTTTTGGATTCGCTCTTCTGCATTGCCGCTGTTATCCCTTTCGGATTGTAATTGTGTGTACAATTCGTTCTTCTCTTTGAGTAGTTTCAAATTTGTCTCTTCTAACTCTTTTCGAAGCTTTTCTTCTTTTACCAAAGTTTCTTTCATCTTGTTATATTCTTCTTCTTTGGCTTTTAACTCTTCTTCTTGTCTGGCAACAGACAACAATGGCTTGACTTTTGTGTACAATTTCCACCATGGCCAATTTCTCAAAGACAAATAAGCCTTTATGTTTCGTTGCAATACACTTAAAGCCAAACGTTGATCCAGCATGACTTTATAAGCCCTCTTCATTATAAACATTCGGATATGAGATTGCAGCATACAAATTATTTTTGAAATGGCAGTATCTCTTAACTCTTCAAGCTGACCTAAGACACCAGCTCTGAAGAAAACTTTTGTGTGACCAAGTCTATAAAGATCTTCACTAAGAGCAATGTCTTTTAAAATCGAGCCTGTAGCTTTGGTTGCATCAACAAAACCTTTTGGTACAGCGTTAGGGGCCAATATGCTGTAACGTTGTTTGAACTCAGCATACATCATTCTGTTTGGAAAACCTTTTCGGCAAATACGAATGCCTTCCAACACACCATTACATTTTAATTGATGCATTACCAAATGAGGGTCCAAAACTCCACCAGTTTTGATTTCATTGGGGATAATGCATCGAACAAAATGAGGTTGAGTTTGTTTCAAGTTATTCATCAATTTGTTCAATTGTTCTCTGTGACCAGCTGAGATAGATTGCATGCTGCCACCTTTCTTAGCCTTGCCTTTCTCCTCTTCTTGACCCATCTCGTGGTAGAGTTTGGCCAAAACAGAATTAGTTTTGCTAGTTTTGAACAATGTAGCAACAGTTGTGTTGATAGGATCTTTGTTTTTCTCTAACCAACCACTAACATTGTAGGAAACAGTGCCAGCGTAGTGATGCAAATCAAAGTGAGCTTCGGCTTTTCCTTTTGATGGTCTTGGCTTTCCAAAGTTTGGATGCTTGCCCAAATGTTGATTGTACAATTTCTCTTGGAAAGTTTTGTCGCTAGCTTTTGGTACAATACATTCTTCTTCAAGAATGGATAAAATACCCATTGGTTTTTCAATCAAGTCGATGCAAGCTTGTAAATCCAAACCAAAGTTGATCATTTCCCACTGAATACCTTCTTTTTTGTACTCTTCTTGTTCCAATACAAACATATGATGGTTGAAGAACTGCTGTAATCTTTCATTAGTGTAATTAATGCAGATTTGCTCAAAACCATTGAAATCAAAAATTTCAAAACCAGCAATATCCAAAACACCAATAAAGTATTGTCTTTTTGTTTTGACATCCAAAGTCTCATTGACTCTGTCTACTAACCATTGGAAAAATCGTGAATAGATTGATTTGGACAAAGCTCCTATTGAATTGCAGACTTGATCCTTGTTCTGGCCTTTGTTAACATATTCATTACCAACTTTGATTCTTGGTTTCAACAAGCCTTTGATTAAATCAGCCGATTCTACACCTAATAAATGAGCCACTTTTTCACACTCTTCAGTTCCATCAGTTTCGGCCTGTTCTTCTCTTGGTCTTTGTTTCCATTTCGAGTTACCCCAGTGCATTATTGCTCCAGTTGCCTTGAACAAATCTAATTTTTCTTGTTGACTAAAGTTTAAGATATCGAAGGCCTCATCAGTCAATCTCATTTCTTCGGCATCATCTACATTATCGATAGTCAACATACCTTGTGAGATAAAGAAGTATTTCGAGGCATCTGATTCAACCAGCAATTCCTCTTAAAATAGCATAATAAAATTAAAATAATTATTTAATTATATTTATTTTTTTAGCAAAATAATTACTGTGATAATCCGGAAAAGCATCGGACAATAGCTGATAGAAAATGTGATAGTTTCTCTCAGCTGGTTGTTGAAAAGTAACTCTTGACTTTTCAAGCAAATAAGATTCAATATCGGCACCAGCAATTTTACCAGTTGGACCAAAGTGAATACGGATAAATTTTCCCTATTTTTATTTTTATATAATAGAATACTTAATTTTTAATAACTATTAAGAACTTACAAAACGAGAAGAATTATTATTACGAGTTGTTTTGGCATTGCCGTAAGCTTCCAATACTGGATTGGCAGAGACAATTTGGTCTTCCAAATTCGCTACTTTTTTCTAATCCAAATTTAAAATTTTGTCTTTATAAAATTGACTACTTACTCCTTCTTCTTTTTTTGCTGCAGAACCACTAGCCGCAACAAATGCAAAGTATTGAATAACTTTCTTAGTGTTCTCAGTTTTACCAGCACCAGATTCACCACTTTTTAAATTTTAATTAATTAAATTTAAAAAAAAAATATCTAGAACTAAATAAATTACGTGATCAACATAGATTGGTTTTCTCTATCTCTCAACATGTTAGCATAAGCATTGTCAGCAATTGAGTACAAATGTGGTGGTACTTCATTCCTTTTTTTACCTCGATACAAGTCTACCATTTTCATTGTGTAAACCGGCAATCTTTTGTATGGATTGATAGCTACACAGAAAAGGCCAGAATAAGTCTTCAATAAGAAACATTAATTTCAAAAACAATTATAAAAATTAAATGTTCATACATAGATTAGCCAGCTTTTGTATCTATCACGTAAATTGTGCAATACAGAGGCATCATTCAGATAGGTCAGATCAGCCATATCGTCGCACTTGTCATACTTAGGTGGATTCATCTGCTGTAAATCATCTCTTTTTACAGTCACAGATTCACCCTTGCTTGTCTTGACAGTTGCTTGATCGCTTTTTTCACTTTGCAGTTCACAAGCCAAAAATCCTTCATTTTTGTCCGGTAGCCAAAAGTTCTTTTTGCCATCGAATGGTCTTGCCTGAGCCTTTATCTTTTCCTCAGATGACACAAGTAAATACTTAAGAGATTCAACAATCTCTGGGTCGTTTAGATTCGCAAGCATGTTTCTCTCTTTTTTTTGCAGAAAATTTTGTTTTATTGCTTTTAAAAACTTTTTTGTTAGAAAACTTTTTTAAACTAATGGTATTTATAAGTAAATTTTAGAGATAATTGAGCTTAGATTTTATGGTTTTGTTCAAAAAACAACATAAAACAGCATTCAACTAAAAAGAAAAAATTGATTAATTATTGATAGGAAGAGCTATCGTTCGCTTACGAGCTTTTTTGCTCATACTCAACTTAAAGATTAGCAATTAAGGTGATTAAACGAATTGGTAGTTTATTATCTCAGTTTGTTTTTGCTATTAGTGAAGCTCCTATTCAACCGGGTTTAATTGAAATAACTCAAGCATTTGTCATAAATCATTTCTGTAAGAGAATATCTGGTTCTTGTTTATCAGCTTAAGATATTCGATCTTTACGAGGAGTAATTAAATAATTTATATTCCATTTACCCATTAGAGATTGCTGGCAATGGATTTCAAGCAATACTTTATCGAAATATATTAATTTCAAGCAGAGATTTAAAAATTTATGTTTACTTTGAAAATAAATAGTTCATTTGATAAAGCTCTCGTTGATACTTTATTAAATTTTATTTTTGGCCTTTTATGGAAGCCAATTGTTCATACATTTTGTTTAATAGCTTCCAAATGTTTTGATATTCATCGACAGCCTTGCGTAAAGCAGTTGAGAGTCATTAATTTTCATAATTGCACTAATCTAAAGCAGTCTTTAAAAAAAATATATTAAATCTTTATTTAACAAAATATAAAGCTTTTTAGCATTCAATATACTTAATATTTAATAAAGGAAATAGATGTTCTTTTTTGTTAATAATCAATGTATTTTCAAATAAAATTATATAAATTCATTTATTTTAATTTTTATAATCTAATTTAAAGGAAATTAAATTAAAGGCTTTATCTGTTCCAAACTATATAGAAGAGATAAAAAAATGTTCTCCTCTTGATTTGGAAAAATCTAGGTTTTTTTTGATCAAGTTTGAAAAAATTGGTTGAAGTAAAATTAATTTGTTTTTTATTTATCAAATAAAAACACAAAATATAAAATTTAAACAAAGGATGCATTTTTAAAAAGATGGACATTTATGAATATTGTCCACTCATATCAATTTTTACATTAAGTTATTTTTAAATTATTTTTATTATTTATCTAGAAAAAAACATCAAAAATTAATTCTGTATTCAGAATATTCATAAATTGAATTTAAATTGTAATAAAAAAAAAAAAAGAAATTCAAAATTACTTAATTAAATCACTTATTATTTATTTTGAAAATCTGAAAAAAAAATATTATTAATATTCAAAATAAGGACAACATAAGAAAAACTAATTAGTGAAATAAAATATATTAAAATTTTTTAAATATTTTTTAATTGATAAAGAAAAAATTACCATAAATATTTGTTTTTTAACGTCGCACTACAAGCCCAAGAATTTGGTTTTGGTGCCTTAAAAAAATAGTTTTTTTGACTTACTAAAAAATCAAAATTGAAAATTTCGTCATTTACTAGCTGGCTTCCAGTTGCATAGATTTTCATCTTTGCTATCTTAAGCCTTGAAAAATTAAATTTTTTCGAGGCACCAAAACCAAATTCTTGGGCTTGTAGTGCGAGTTAAAAAACAAATATTTACGGTAAAATAATTTCAAGAGATCTAAATTCTGAATGCTAAAGTTTAAAAAATATAAAATATTGATTATTCTTAATAGTGTAAAAAAAACGAATTTTACGTTTATATATTCATCTTTATGATTTATTTTTAATAAGAAAAACTAATAAAGAATTTATTACATTTAGATTAAAAATAAATGTACTAATAACTGTTAAATTTTTGAAAGTAATCTATATATATATTATAGATATTAGCTATACAAATATGTTTCTTATTTTAAAGTAAGATATTTTAAGATTTTTTTTTCAATAAAATTATTTTAAAATATTATTTTTACTATTTAAACAATAAAAAAGTGAATAAAAGTGGATCTTTATAAATTCCAAACAAAATTCTAACTAAGTTAAAGAATAATGGCTAACTTGTTAGTTAAAAAAATCAATGCCCACAAAATTTCCAAACCTTAACAAAATTAAAATTATATTTTGATTCCATTTTTATTAATTAAATTAGATTTCTGACTAAAATCCAGCCAATATCTTGTTTTATTAGATTTTAAAGTTAAAAAAAATCATAGAAATAATTATGATCGAATTTTATTTTAATAAAATAAATATTTTTAATGATTTAAGTACTAAAAAGTTGGAGGCGATCAAAACGACAGAAATCTGTTCACCAAAATTACCTGAACTTTTTTCCTAGTAAAAAATAAAAAAAAACATTGGATAGTAAGATTTACCCTAAAATGTTTTGGGTTTTGTGACTTATTATTTAATTTTTTTTTTAATTTTGGAGTCAACCTAGTCATCTAGTAAATTAAACTTTTTAGTTTAATTTTAACAAATTAAACAGTTCAGGTAAATTTAACGAACAATGGTCCATCGGTTTGACCAGTCTCAAGGATTATAAGCCTTTATATTTTTTATTTTGAGAAAAAAATCAGTCTATTTACCTGATTAATGTTCAGCTTTGATTACTCCAAAAAACTAAATTAAGTTGCTAATAATTTTTACTATGAAAATTTAGATTAAGAAATATTTGAAAGTAAATTGGTCAATTTAATAAAGTCCTAAAATTTAAAAAGCAAATGCAAAAATTTAGGGAAGTTTTTATTTAAATATTTTTGTTTTTATTTTGTTTAAATACTTTTTTCTTAAGTCAAGTATCTTTAATTAGGATAAAAAAGCATTCAATACCTTTAATTAGTTTATTCTTATTTACAAATAATTTTGTAATAGGATACTCAAATGAGCTGTTAAAATAATTAGTTGGTAGAAAATCTGTTTTTAATATGATAGATTAACAATCTAATATTTAATTAGTCTAATATTTCTGATGGGTAAACAGAAATCAATTATTCAAAAAAGCTTATTTTAAACTTATCTTTTTTCTAATATTTTCTTTGAATTACCATTTGAAAAACCATATTTGGTCTGTGAATAAACTTTGCTTCAATTATCAGAAAGTAAAACATTAAATTTTTTTAGGTATCTTATTTCTCTTCATCAATTTCTTGCTAACTTAAAGTACTAATAATTTGTTCAAAACAAATAAGCGATCATATTTTAGATTTTTCTAATTTTTATTTTTTCTTACTTAGAGAATGTTTCTTTTCTATCTACAAATATAAAGTTAATAAAGAAAACAAAATAATTTAGTAACTCAATGTTGGGTAAAGTTGTCTGCGTAAATTAAAAAAAAATTTAAATTTTTTTGGAACATCTGTAATTATAATAATTACATCCAATTTAATTTAATTTATTTAAAGAAATTTAGATAAAATTTAAATCTAATATAGTCTTAAAATACCACTGGACGCCTACCACAAAAAATCGGCATTTAAACTAATATACTTATTTCCTATTTTATTAGTTGGAAAATGTTTTTTTCAATTATATAATTTTTTTAAAATTCAATATAACGCTAACATGAAGTTTCAAACGAAGGCTAATGTCACACGGACGAACCCTTTTCTCAAAATTATTTAAAAAAAAATATCATAATTTAATTGATGACTCGGGAATTGTAAAATTTAAATGGTTCTACAAAAGCTTAAGAGAGAAGATCTAATGGTTTAAAGTTTTGGGGCTCGAAAGAATTATTAGAAAAGAGATTTTTCATTTTATATTGATTTTATCATGCGCAGTTGATTTCGGCAAAATGTTATTTATTGTACATTTTTATATTTTTACATTTTTACATTTTTGAGAGAAGAAAAAAAAATCTCAAAATCAAAAAATCTAAAAAAATTTTCATTTAAGAAAAGTAATAATAAATTCGCAATTACTTAAAAAGGAGTTTTAGAAAAATTTAAATTTAAAAACCAAGGATAATTTTTCGAAAATCCCTTTTAATTAATTGCGAATTTATTATTACTTTTCTTGAATGAAATTTTTTTTAGATTTTTTGATTTTGAGATTTTTTTTCTTCTCTCAAAAATGTAAAAATGTAAAAATGTAAAAATATAAAAATGTACAATAAATAACATTTTGCCTTGATTTCAAAGTTAGTCTTCAATAATATTTTAGATGAATAATAACGTTATTTATTCCAAAAAATAATGTTTCTAAATGAGATCTAATTAAAGTAGATAAATTAATAAAAAAGACTTTAAATATTTTTCTTAAAATAATAAATGTCATTTCAAAAAAATAAACCTATTTATTTATAAAAATTCAAGAACGTAATGATTGAATTAGATTTTTTCAATGTTTTCACAAAATATTTAGAAATTTTTGTGAAATCATAGAATTTAGTTAGCATTTAAAACGAAGAAAATTTAAACATTAATCTTTTGATCACAAAGACATTAATTTATTTTAACTAAAAGTGTCCAAATGTTTTTTGAATTAAAATTTTTTGATTTTATTATTAAATTTTCATTTTTTTCATTACACATAAATTCAATTTTTCATTAGCATATAAGAATGCATCACCTGCTAAATACTGCAATTTACAGAACATGTTATGATCCGAAAGAACTGAAGTTTTGACATTTTTTATTATTTGTTTTTGTTTTTTATAACAAATTTAACAATGCCATTTAAATCTTGCCATCTGAAGTGATGCGAAATTTAAGTATCTAAGAAAAGGGACAAATGAAAAATATTGTAATTTGTCCAGATATTTTGTCATGAGAATTTGAATACTTTTAAGAAATATTATGAAAAAAACTTAAAAAAAAATAAGATTATTAATTATCTAAATAAATAAATTAATTGAATTTTAGAAATATTTTTTTTATTCTTTTTGTTTTAATATTTTCCTGATATTATTGATTTCTAATAAAATTGTTTATCTGATCTCATTTTTTTAAGTTTTCAATTTATTCCTAATTATTTATTTTTTCCCACAATATTTTGTTTTTGTATATTTCATTCTAATTAAAAATCACCAAATCAATGGCAAAATATTTCTTATTTACGAAAATTTGTAAAGTTTACCTTGAGTCATTTAATAAAAAATAAAACGGCAATGAATGAAAAACTCGTATATATCATTCTGATATGATTCGATTATTATTCTCCCTTATTTGTATAATAAAAAAAAATAATAAATAAAAATAAATTAATAAATTGGGCCCTTTTTTTCAAGGTATCAGATATTTTTCTTAAGTGTCAAGATGTTGAGATATTAAATCAAAATGAATCAAATATTTTTTTTAGAGACCATTTTTATTTTATTAAAAGTTATTTTTATTTATTGGTATCAGACTTAGGTATCGAGAAAAAGAAAATATTATTTAGTCTTTGAAATATTTTAAAAAAATTTTGTTTAATTAAAATTAAAAAAAAAATATTTGTAGTAAAAGTTAGTTTTTATTTTATTTTTTAGAGCCATTAGCAACTTGATTTAAAATCTTTAGTTGATTTTTGAGCCTGCAGGTCTTTCTATTTTTTTGCCTTATGTTGCGACAGGTTCGAAATTTTCCTAGATATAAATTAAGCTTTCCGTAGGCTCTTCTGGTTCATGTGCTCTCTCTTTTCTACTTCATCCAAAGTATCTGTAATAGTTTATTTTGGTTGATAATCCAGTTCGTTTTTGTGTTTGCAGGCCTGTAAATTTTTCTGTTTTCTCCTTAAGGAAAACTTTTAGTGTTTGGATGCCGTTCCAGGCCTTTAGCACGACATGATAATTCAAAAATTTGTTTCCAAATATAATTTTTTCGATTTCATTAACAGGTGCATGAGCTTTTTATAAAATTTTCATAATTTAATTAAAAAGTCCAAATAGAAGCAACACTTTTTTTTTAATAGATATTTTTATTTAAAAATTAATTTAAAGAGCTTCGAGTTAGCATTCGAAAAGAGCTTATACTGAACATACGAAGTGAAGATCCTTCTACCCAGTAAAAATAATAAAAATAAAAAAAAACAAATATATATTAAGTTAAATCATTAAAAATAAAAATGTTTTTTTTAGTGTTTATCGTAACACAAATTTTTTAAAATATACAAAACTTTTTCATGTTTTGTTTTTTTTTCTTAATTATTTTTTGTATTGTTATTTAAAATCTAGAAAATTAGAATATAAAAGACAAATAATAAAGAAAAAAAAAAAAAAGATAAAAACAAACACTATGATATTATTTAAGTAAATTCAGTCAAATAAATAAATACTTCTTTTTTTTATATTTACCAACGGCATTAGTCTTTGAATCCTGTTCTCTTTTTAAATCAATTTTTTATAGTCTTCAATCAAATTGAATTGAAATTACTTTTGTAAAATTTAATGCTTTATTTACTTAAGTTTTTGTCTAATGATTTTTTTGAGGGAAAAAAGTTAGTAGTTAAAGCTTCAGAAGATTTTATGGAATTTCTATATTTTGATGTTGATATTCCCAATACAAAGCTTTCTTCTAATCCGAGAGATTGGCGATTGGTGATGAATAAAATAAGACTGGCGAAGCATGATCTGCTGATCTCTCAAAAAACCATCTATTTAAAAGTTTGTTGGCAACCATGTTTAAAAAAAATCATACTGATTGTCTCTTTAGAATTGTTTGCTAACCTTTTATTATTTTGTTAGCTTATTGAAGAGCTTTGTTTAAAGTAAGCGTATCAGAGGCAAAAGCTTCTGGACAACCTAAATTGCCTTTGATCAACAATTGGTCTTCAAAATATTTGCAAAATATGTCTTCATATTCTGGATTAAAAAATTTATAGCATTTGAAAATATAAGAGATATAAGATTAGAATAGAAAAAATAATTTCATGATTAGATCGATACGGAATATCATTTAAATATATATTTTAATATATATTTTAATTGAATTGGTTCAATGCTTAAAGCATGTAATTTTTTTTCTTTTCGATTAACATTTTTATTTTGAAACCGATCAAGATATTATAAAAAAAGTAAGAAATGAAACAAGTAAAATCAACAAAATAATTAATTAGTTCCTAAATTAAAATTATTCAAAGGACCACAAAAAAATGAGAAAAAAAATTTGGTTTAATATTAATTTATTAAAAGGGATATTTAAAACGAAATTGAATTATCGAAATTGAGTAAATAAACTAAACTAAAGTAAATTTTTGAATCTAAAAGTTTTTAAGTTAATTTGTAAAATATGTTTCTAGTTTCGTCTGACTGAACCAGCTCTGAAAGGTATAGCGCTAGCAGCACGAATTTGCTGTGGTTCTCTCTTTTGAAAAAAATGTTTATTAATTTCTTTTTAACAAATAAACGTATTAAAGTTACTTGAGGAGAGGAATTCCTGGCAGCAGATACAGTGCTACGATTTTTAGCTCTTTGCTTATTTAATTGATTTTCGGCTTGACCAGCTCTTTCTTCGGCATCTTCTAGCTCATGTTGGGCTTTGCGGAACTTGGCAAGATTTACAGCAGCTATTTCTTCAGCTTCTTCGACTTGTCTCTTGTAGACTTTCAATTTATTTTGCAACTTCTCTACCAAATCTTGTAATCTAGCCTGGTTCTTTCGGTCTTCTTCGGCTTGGAAGGCTAATTCCTTCAGTCTTCTGTCATTCTTTCTTACTTCTTTCAAAGTTTCTTGATGGTGTCGTTGTTCAATGTCCAATTCTGATTCCAATTCATGGATCTTAAATTAATAAAATTAGGCGTGAATTTATTTAAATAAATTCAAAAACCTTTTGTTCAAGTTTTTGAATAATACGTTTTCCTCCTTTAAGAGCATTAGCCTCGGCCTCATCCAATCGAACTTGCAGGTCTTTTACTTGCTGTTCCAAATTCTTTCTCAATTTTTCAACATTAACACTGTGCTCCTGCACGTATCATAATGTATTAAAAAATTCACTTCAATTATTAATTTACCTGCTCCAATCTTAATTCTTCTGCTAGTCGTGCCGCATCAGCCGAAGCTTTTTTGACTCTCTCTTCAGAATTCTTCAATTCAGCGATTGCTTCGTCCAAATCAGCCTGCATTGTAGCAATATCACTCTCCAATTTACGTTTTTGGGCTCCTAGAGAAGAGTTGGCAGCACCAAGCTCACTTATTCGATCAGCAGCTTCATGTAATTCATTTTCGGCAGCTTTACGGGCTCTTTCTGCCTGTTCAAGAGCAACTCGAATTTCGTCTAGTTCTGAGGCAAGAATATTTGCACGACGCTCAGCTTGAGCAGCTGCTTCTCGGGCTTCGTCTCTTTGTCTTTGCTCATCTTCAATTTGAGCTTGCATTTCACCAATAGTTTGTTGTAATTTTTTGTTGAGCTTTTGTAGATCAGCATTGGCTCTATTCGAGTGATCCAACGAGATCTCAAGTTCATTGATATCAGATTCAAGTTTTTTCTTCTGTCTAATTGCTTCGGCCTTGCCTTTTGTTTCTGCCTCCAAACTAGCTTGCATTGATTCCAAAGCGCGTTGATGGTTGCGTCTTGTGTTTTCGAACTCTTCCTCTTTTTCATGTAGACGTCTGTCAATTTCTTGTCTTACTTGACTCAATTCTAATTGTGCTCTCAATACTTTGGCTTCTTCTTGTTCCAAAGCACCCTCAGCTTCTTCCAAAGCGGCTTGTAGTTCGTCTTTTTCGATTTCGAGTCTCTTTCTTGATTTTTCCAATTCATGGATTGATTTTCCGCCCTCGCCCAGTTGATCCATCAAGTCTTTGATTTCATCAGCCAAGTTCTTGTTCTCACGTCTTAAAGCTTCGATTGATTCATGACTTTCTTCGTATTGAGTTTTTAATTTAAACAGTTCAGTCGAATATTGTCGAGCTTCTTTCTGTGATGCTTCTAATTCCAAAGTGATATCTTCACATTTTTGTTTCCATTCTCCGATCAATTTGTCGAATTGTTTTTGTTTCTTTTCCATGGCAGCAGCATTCGAGTTTGCGCGTTCAACATCCACCATCAAATCTTCAACTTCATTTTGAAGTCTTTGCTTTGTCTTTTCTAGACTGTTGCATTTAGCCAAAGCTTCTTCAACTTGTTCTTCGGCTTCGGCCAATTTGGCAGCTAGTTTTCTCTTGGCCTCTTCTAGCTCCTCTGCTCTTGCTAGCCCTTCTATTTCATATTTAGATCTCCATGAGATCATTTCGCTGTTCACTCTGGCTAATTGTTTTTGAAGATCAGCTTTTGCTTCGTGCTCTTCTTCAAATTGTTCTCTTACTTGATCTAAATCTTGTGACAAATTTCTCAACTGTTGAGCCAAAGCGCTCTTAGCACGACCTTCTTCTTCTGCTGTGCGTTTCGCCTCTTCTATTTGAGCTTGTAATTGTTGTTTTGTCTTATTAAAACCACCAATTTGACTTTCTAAATCTTCCAATTGGCCTAATAGGTTAATGTTCTCCGATTGAAGTCTATTCTTTTGAGAACTCAACTCTTGGGCAAAGCGTGCAGATTCATCTAATTTACCATTCAAATCTTGTAATTGTTGCTCCAATTGCTTAACTAGCTTTTCAACATTAGCCTTAGCTTTATTTGCATGTTCAGTTTGCATTTTCGCCTCATCGATTTCTGTTTTAATAAGTTGTTTTTCTTTTTCGAGACGGTTTTTGGACTTTTGCAGTTGATCAATTTGTTCTCCCATTTCGTTTACGGCATCTTGATGCTTCTTTTTCAATTGTGCAGTAGTTGCTTCGTGCTGAAGATTGGCTTCCTCTAAATCACGTCTCAACTTAGCCAATTCTGCCTCGCGTTTCTTGTTCAAATCAAGCTGAGCTGTTGTAGCGCCACCAGCCTCTTCTAGCCTTTCATTTAACTCGTCCAATTCACGTGACAAGTCAGCTCGTTGTTTTTCAGCTTTGCTCTTAGCCTGTCTCTCGGCTTCAATTTCTTCTAACGATTCGTCTAATCTTTGCTGTAATTCTTTAATCTTTTTGTGCAAATTTGTTACTTGACCATGTTCATCTTCAACTTTGGCGCCCAAGTTATTCAATTCAGCATCTTTGCGTTTCAAATTATCTTCTAAATCTTTTTTAAGTCTTTCGACTTCTTCAATTTGAGCCTGAGAATTCTTCAAATCAGTTTCAAGTTTTCGTTTGGCCTTATCTAAATCAGCACGACCTTTCTTTTCTCTTTCCAAATTATCCTCAGCCTCATCCAAGGTTTGTTCGAGTTTTGTTTTAACTTTATTCAAATGATTCACCTTGTCTTCTTCTTGTTGAAGCTGCTCAACTGTCTTGGTATTAGTTTCTTCCAGGCGCTTTTTTTCACGAGTCAATTTGGCAATCGTCTCATCTTGATGAGCCATTTCATCTTGCAATTTATGAATTTGGTTATCCTTTGACTTGTTATCACCATCGGACTTGCTTAATTTAGAGCGTAAATCGTCTATGTCTTTTTTCAAATCATTTATTTCTTGTTCTAGCTTTTTCTTTTTCGAATTCAAATCGCTCGATGCTTGTTCTTCATCACCTAATTTCTCTTCTAAATCTTTCACTTGACCTTCCAAATCAGCCTTTTGCAGGACCAACTTTTGGATTCTCTCTTCTGCATTGCCACTGTTATCCCTTTCGGATTGTAATTGTGTGTACAATTCGTTCTTCTCTTTGAGTAGTTTAAAATTTGTGTCTTCTAACTCTTTTCTTAACTTCTCCTCTTTTTCCAAAGATTCCTTGACCTTGTTAAATTCTTCTTCCTTAACTTTGAGTTCATCTTCTTGTCTAGCAACAGACAACAATGGCTTGACTTTGGTGTACAATTTCCACCATGGCCAATTTCTCAAAGACAAATAAGCCTTTATGTTTCGTTGCAAAACACTTAAAGCCAAGCGTTGATCCAACATTGTCTTGTAATGTTTCTTCATCAAGTACAATCTTATGTTAGATTGAAGCATGGCAATAATCTTTGACAAAGCAGCATCTCTTAATTCTTCTAAATGACCCAAGACTCCAGCTTTGAAAAAAACTTTTGTGTGGCCAAGTCTAAATAACTCTTCACCAAGAGCGATTTCTTTTAAAATAGCACCAGTTGCCTTTGTTGCGTCCACAAAACCTTTGGGTACAGCGTTAGGGGCCAATATGCTGTATCTTTGCTTGAATTCAGCATAGATCATTCGATTTGGAAAACCTTTACGGCAAATACGAATGCCTTCCAACACACCATTACAATGAAGCTGGTGCATAACCAAATGTGGATCCAATACTCCACCAGTTTTGATTTCATTGGGGATAATGCAACGAACAAAATGAGGATAAGTCTGCTTCAAAGTATTCATCAATTTGTTCAATTGTTCTCTGTGACCAGATGAGATAGATTGCATGCTGCCACCTTTCTTAGCCTTTCCTTTCTCTTCTTCTTGACCCATGTCTTGATACAATGTAGACAAAACAGAATTAGTTTTACTACCTTTGAACAATGTAGCAACAGTTGTATTAATAGGATCTTTGTTTTTCTCTAACCAACCACTAACATTGTATGAAACAGTGCCAGCGTAGTGATGCAAATCAAAGTGAGCTTCGGCTTTTCCCTTAGATGGTTTTGGTTTTCCAAAGTTGGGATGCTTTCCCAAATGTTGATTGTACAATTTCTCTTGGAAAGTCTTGTCGGTAGCTTTTGGTACAATACATTCTTCTTCAAGAATCGAGAAAATACCCATTGGTTTTTCAATCAAATCGATGCAAGCTTGTAAATCCAAACCAAAGTTGATCATTTCCCACTGAATACCTTCTTTTTTGTACTCTTCTTGTTCCAATACAAACATATGATGGTTGAAGAACTGCTGTAATCTTTCATTAGTGTAATTAATGCAGATTTGCTCAAAACCATTGAAATCAAAAATTTCAAAACCAGCAATATCCAAAACACCAATAAAGAATTGTCTTTTTGCTTTTACATCTAGAGTTGTATTAACTCTATCGACTAACCATTGGAAAAGACGTGAATAGATTGATTTGGACAAAGCGCCAATTGAATTGCAGACTTGATCCTTGTTCTGGCCTTTGTTAACATATTCATTACCAACTTTGATTCTTGGTTTTAACAAGCCCTTGATTAAATCAGCCGATTCTACACCTAATAAATGAGCCACTTTTTCACACTCTTCAGTTCCATCAGTTTCGGCCTGTTCCTCTCTTGGTCTTTGTTTCCATTTCGAATTACCCCAGTGCATGATAGCACCAGTACATTTAAATAGATCAGTTTTTTCTTGCTTGCTAAAGTTCAGGATATCAAAGGCTTCATCAGTCATTCTCATTTCTTCAGCATCATCTACATTGTCAATAGTGACCATACCTTGCGCAATGAAGTGATACAATTTTGGATTAGGTTCTACCAACAATTCCTCTAAAAATAGCAAATAAAAATGAAAACATTAATTATTTATTAAAATTTATTTTATTAGCAAAAAAATTACTGTGATAATCCGGAAAAGCATCGGACAATAGCTGATAGAAAATGTGATAGTTTCTCTCAGCTGGTTGTTGAAAAGTAACTCTTGACTTTTCAAGCAAATAAGATTCAATATCGGCACCAGCAATTTTACCAGTTGGACCAAAGTGAATTCGGATAAATTTACCCTATTTTTATTTTTATATAATAGAATACTTAATTTTTAATAACTATTAAGAACTTACAAAACGAGAAGAATTGTTGTTACGAGTTGTTTTGGCATTTCCGTAGGCCTCTAATACTGGATTGGCAGAGACAATTTGGTCTTCCAAGTTAGCCTCTTTTTTCTTTCAATATTTTAATTAAATTTCAATATTCGGAAATTTTCCTTAAAATAATCTTACACCATCCTCCTTTTTTGGTGCACCACTAGCAGCAACATAAGCAAAGTATTGAATAACTTTCTTGGTGTTTTCAGTTTTACCAGCACCTGATTCACCACTTTTTAAATTTTACACAATTAAACTAGTAAAAAATTTTGACCTAAAAAAATTACGTGATCAACATAGATTGGTTTTCTCTATCTCTCAACATGTTAGCATAAGCATTGTCAGCAATCGAGTACAAATGTGGTGGTACTTCAGTTCTTTTTTTACCTCTGTATAAACCAACCATTTTCATGGTGTAAATTGGCAATCTTTTATACGGATTAATGGCAACACAAAAGAGACCAGAATAAGTCTAATAAAATTCATATTTTTATTAAAAAAAATGGAATTTGTTTTTAATTAATGAAAAATCTTACATAGATAAACCAGGACTTGTATCTCTCTCGTAAATTGCACAATACAGAAGCGTCATTTAGATAGGTCAGATCAGCCATGTCGTCACACTTGTCGAACTTTGGTGGATTCATTTGTTGAATTTGATCCTTCTTCAAAGTCACTGTCTCGCCTTTGCCAGTCTTTAATGAGACCTCTTCACCCTTGGTGCTTTGGATTTCAGCAGCAATAAAACCCTCGGTTTTGTCAGGTATCCAGCAATTCTTTTTGCCATCAAAAGGCTGCGCCTGCATCTTGATCCTATCCGCTTGAGGTACCAATAGATATTTTAGAGATTCAACAACCTCTGGATCGTTCATATCAGCATACATCTTGTCTCCCTCTTTTAAAGTTTTGTTTAATTCTCAATCTAAATGAATAGATTTTTAAATAAACCAACTAAAAATATTTTTTTTATGCTAGTTTTCGTTTACGAAAAATAGAGTTTATCAAATGATATTTTCGACTTTCGAAATCAATTCTTTTTTATATTAAATAGTAAGCGTAAAGCCAAATTATCAGTTATTGATATTTTATTTGTTTTTATTAGAAGGAGAATACTTGTTTTTGTTTAACCTATCGATTCCAAATATCTATCTTTATCATTTACTAGGCACACTTTTTTTTCAAATAATGAGCTTCAAGCCGAA
This sequence comes from Brachionus asplanchnoidis, assembly GCA_025491095.1. Taxonomy (NCBI): domain Eukaryota; kingdom Metazoa; phylum Rotifera; class Eurotatoria; order Ploima; family Brachionidae; genus Brachionus; species Brachionus asplanchnoidis. The sequence goes on from JAILYF010000006.1 coordinate 5,101,230, forward strand.
TTTCTTTGAGCTTTTCATCCTAAAAAGGATAAAGCCGATCAAAAACAATCTTAAAGATGCTTTTCTTATTACTTTTGTTATTATTTTAGGCAATTTAGCTTTATTTTTGAATTATTAAAAAAATAAAGTGATATTTATTTTTTTTGAAGAATCGCCTATTTTTTCTACCCCCTTTTGAAGTTTTTCTTAATAAGAATTTTTTTGTTTTTTTATGTTTAATGAATTTTTTAATGAATAGTGCTCAAAGTAATAGATTGATAAGAAAAAAATTATTTTATTTTCAATAATTTTTAATCATTATTCAATATTTTTGGCTATTATTTTAAATTTCAACTTTATTTAAATCCTTTTTGGTTTATTTAATATTTTGTAAGTTTTAAAAATAAAAATATATAATAACTTTTGAATATTTTTGTTCTCCTAATGTTTTTTTCAAGCGTCTAAATTATTTTTTTTAATTATTGTCAAGAAATTTTAAACTTTGTTAGATTTTCATATCATTTTTCTTTTAGAAATATAAAATAAAATTTTTCATAAGTTCTTAACTCATTAACTCATAATTCAATACTTCAATACAATTAACGTAAACATTCTAAATTTATTTTTTTTTCACTTAAAATCTGGTAAATTTATGATTGTATTATTTTGAAAGATTAATTAAATTAATATTATTTAATAAATAAATAAAATAATTAATGGAAAATTTATAATTTTTTACGTTATTTCTAGTAAAACATTTGAATTCCTGATTTCCAAAAATCGAAATTCAAAATTTTAAAGTTTTTTCTGATCTTTGACCAATAATACCTTAAATAAGGATTTTTATTGCCAAGAATGAGAATGCGTAAATAAAAATTGAAAGTAAATAATAAATTTAATATTACTAACAATGATTAAATAAGGGTAATCTTAAAAAGAAACAAAGATAAACCCAATGTAAATTTTTTTTAAAAAATTTCTTTATCTAATAAACAGCAGGATAATGTTAAAATGAGTAAAAAATCTTTTTTATTTTAGGTTATATTAAGTTTTTGATAATTATTTTTTTTAATTTATGTATCTGTGCATAGTTAATGCTCTTTAAGATTAAAAAACTTGAAAAATCAAGAAAAGTTAAAATAAGAATTTAAAATAAAAAAGAGCTCTTAAATACTTATATTGATTCATAATTAAAATATATTTCACTTAAAAAAGCTTTTTTTTATAATTTAAGAAATTTATATTAAGAATATTTTAATTGAATTGGTTCAATGCTTAAAGCATGTAATTTTTTTTCTTTTCGATTAACATTTTTATTTTGAAACCGATCAAGATATTATAAAAAAAGTAAGAAATGAAACAAGTAAAATCAACAAAATAATTAATTAGTTCCTAAATTAAAATTATTCAAAGGACCACAAAAAAATGAGAAAAAAAATTTGGTTTAATATTAATTTATTAAAAGGGATATTTAAAACGAAATTGAATTATCGAAATTGAGTAAATAAACTAAACTAAAGTAAATTTTTGAATCTAAAAGTTTTTAAGTTAATTTGTAAAATATGTTTCTAGTTTCGTCTGACTGAACCAGCTCTGAAAGGTATAGCGCTAGCAGCACGAATTTGCTGTGGTTCTCTCTTTTGAAAAAAATGTTTATTAATTTCTTTTTAACAAATAAACGTATTAAAGTTACTTGAGGAGAGGAATTCCTGGCAGCAGATACAGTGCTACGATTTTTAGCTCTTTGCTTATTTAATTGATTTTCGGCTTGACCAGCTCTTTCTTCGGCATCTTCTAGCTCATGTTGGGCTTTGCGGAACTTGGCAAGATTTACAGCAGCTATTTCTTCAGCTTCTTCGACTTGTCTCTTGTAGACTTTCAATTTATTTTGCAACTTCTCTACCAAATCTTGTAATCTAGCCTGGTTCTTTCGGTCTTCTTCGGCTTGGAAGGCTAATTCCTTCAGTCTTCTGTCATTCTTTCTTACTTCTTTCAAAGTTTCTTGATGGTGTCGTTGTTCAATGTCCAATTCTGATTCCAATTCATGGATCTTAAATTAATAAAATTAGGCGTGAATTTATTTAAATAAATTCAAAAACCTTTTGTTCAAGTTTTTGAATAATACGTTTTCCTCCTTTAAGAGCATTAGCCTCGGCCTCATCCAATCGAACTTGCAGGTCTTTTACTTGCTGTTCCAAATTCTTTCTCAATTTTTCAACATTAACACTGTGCTCCTGCACGTATCATAATGTATTAAAAAAATTCACTTCAATTATTAATTTACCTGCTCCAATCTTAATTCTTCTGCTAGTCGTGCCGCATCAGCCGAAGCTTTTTTGACTCTCTCTTCAGAATTCTTCAATTCAGCGATTGCTTCGTCCAAATCAGCCTGCATTGTAGCAATATCACTCTCCAATTTACGTTTTTGGGCTCCTAGAGAAGAGTTGGCAGCACCAAGCTCACTTATTCGATCAGCAGCTTCATGTAATTCATTTTCGGCAGCTTTACGGGCTCTTTCTGCCTGTTCAAGAGCAACTCGAATTTCGTCTAGTTCTGAGGCAAGAATATTTGCACGACGCTCAGCTTGAGCAGCTGCTTCTCGGGCTTCGTCTCTTTGTCTTTGCTCATCTTCAATTTGAGCTTGCATTTCACCAATAGTTTGTTGTAATTTTTTGTTGAGCTTTTGTAGATCAGCATTGGCTCTATTCGAGTGATCCAACGAGATCTCAAGTTCATTGATATCAGATTCAAGTTTTTTCTTCTGTCTAATTGCTTCGGCCTTGCCTTTTGTTTCTGCCTCCAAACTAGCTTGCATTGATTCCAAAGCGCGTTGATGGTTGCGTCTTGTGTTTTCGAACTCTTCCTCTTTTTCATGTAGACGTCTGTCAATTTCTTGTCTTACTTGACTCAATTCTAATTGTGCTCTCAATACTTTGGCTTCTTCTTGTTCCAAAGCACCCTCAGCTTCTTCCAAAGCGGCTTGTAGTTCGTCTTTTTCGATTTCGAGTCTCTTTCTTGATTTTTCCAATTCATGGATTGATTTTCCGCCCTCGCCCAGTTGATCCATCAAGTCTTTGATTTCATCAGCCAAGTTCTTGTTCTCACGTCTTAAAGCTTCGATTGATTCATGACTTTCTTCGTATTGAGTTTTTAATTTAAACAGTTCAGTCGAATATTGTCGAGCTTCTTTCTGTGATGCTTCTAATTCCAAAGTGATATCTTCACATTTTTGTTTCCATTCTCCGATCAATTTGTCGAATTGTTTTTGTTTCTTTTCCATGGCAGCAGCATTCGAGTTTGCGCGTTCAACATCCACCATCAAATCTTCAACTTCATTTTGAAGTCTTTGCTTTGTCTTTTCTAGACTGTTGCATTTAGCCAAAGCTTCTTCAACTTGTTCTTCGGCTTCGGCCAATTTGGCAGCTAGTTTTCTCTTGGCCTCTTCTAGCTCCTCTGCTCTTGCTAGCCCTTCTATTTCATATTTAGATCTCCATGAGATCATTTCGCTGTTCACTCTGGCTAATTGTTTTTGAAGATCAGCTTTTGCTTCGTGCTCTTCTTCAAATTGTTCTCTTACTTGATCTAAATCTTGTGACAAATTTCTCAACTGTTGAGCCAAAGCGCTCTTAGCACGACCTTCTTCTTCTGCTGTGCGTTTCGCCTCTTCTATTTGAGCTTGTAATTGTTGTTTTGTCTTATTAAAACCACCAATTTGACTTTCTAAATCTTCCAATTGGCCTAATAGGTTAATGTTCTCCGATTGAAGTCTATTCTTTTGAGAACTCAACTCTTGGGCAAAGCGTGCAGATTCATCTAATTTACCATTCAAATCTTGTAATTGTTGCTCCAATTGCTTAACTAGCTTTTCAACATTAGCCTTAGCTTTATTTGCATGTTCAGTTTGCATTTTCGCCTCATCGATTTCTGTTTTAATAAGTTGTTTTTCTTTTTCGAGACGGTTTTTGGACTTTTGCAGTTGATCAATTTGTTCTCCCATTTCGTTTACGGCATCTTGATGCTTCTTTTTCAATTGTGCAGTAGTTGCTTCGTGCTGAAGATTGGCTTCCTCTAAATCACGTCTCAACTTAGCCAATTCTGCCTCGCGTTTCTTGTTCAAATCAAGCTGAGCTGTTGTAGCGCCACCAGCCTCTTCTAGCCTTTCATTTAACTCGTCCAATTCACGTGACAAGTCAGCTCGTTGTTTTTCAGCTTTGCTCTTAGCCTGTCTCTCGGCTTCAATTTCTTCTAACGATTCGTCTAATCTTTGCTGTAATTCTTTAATCTTTTTGTGCAAATTTGTTACTTGACCATGTTCATCTTCAACTTTGGCGCCCAAGTTATTCAATTCAGCATCTTTGCGTTTCAAATTATCTTCTAAATCTTTTTTAAGTCTTTCGACTTCTTCAATTTGAGCCTGAGAATTCTTCAAATCAGTTTCAAGTTTTCGTTTGGCCTTATCTAAATCAGCACGACCTTTCTTTTCTCTTTCCAAATTATCCTCAGCCTCATCCAAGGTTTGTTCGAGTTTTGTTTTAACTTTATTCAAATGATTCACCTTGTCTTCTTCTTGTTGAAGCTGCTCAACTGTCTTGGTATTAGTTTCTTCCAGGCGCTTTTTTTCACGAGTCAATTTGGCAATCGTCTCATCTTGATGAGCCATTTCATCTTGCAATTTATGAATTTGGTTATCCTTTGACTTGTTATCACCATCGGACTTGCTTAATTTAGAGCGTAAATCGTCTATGTCTTTTTTCAAATCATTTATTTCTTGTTCTAGCTTTTTCTTTTTCGAATTCAAATCGCTCGATGCTTGTTCTTCATCACCTAATTTCTCTTCTAAATCTTTCACTTGACCTTCCAAATCAGCCTTTTGCAGGACCAACTTTTGGATTCTCTCTTCTGCATTGCCACTGTTATCCCTTTCGGATTGTAATTGTGTGTACAATTCGTTCTTCTCTTTGAGTAGTTTAAAATTTGTGTCTTCTAACTCTTTTCTTAACTTCTCCTCTTTTTCCAAAGATTCCTTGACCTTGTTAAATTCTTCTTCCTTAACTTTGAGTTCATCTTCTTGTCTAGCAACAGACAACAATGGCTTGACTTTGGTGTACAATTTCCACCATGGCCAATTTCTCAAAGACAAATAAGCCTTTATGTTTCGTTGCAAAACACTTAAAGCCAAGCGTTGATCCAACATTGTCTTGTAATGTTTCTTCATCAAGTACAATCTTATGTTAGATTGAAGCATGGCAATAATCTTTGACAAAGCAGCATCTCTTAATTCTTCTAAATGACCCAAGACTCCAGCTTTGAAAAAAACTTTTGTGTGGCCAAGTCTAAATAACTCTTCACCAAGAGCGATTTCTTTTAAAATAGCACCAGTTGCCTTTGTTGCGTCCACAAAACCTTTGGGTACAGCGTTAGGGGCCAATATGCTGTATCTTTGCTTGAATTCAGCATAGATCATTCGATTTGGAAAACCTTTACGGCAAATACGAATGCCTTCCAACACACCATTACAATGAAGCTGGTGCATAACCAAATGTGGATCCAATACTCCACCAGTTTTGATTTCATTGGGGATAATGCAACGAACAAAATGAGGATAAGTCTGCTTCAAAGTATTCATCAATTTGTTCAATTGTTCTCTGTGACCAGATGAGATAGATTGCATGCTGCCACCTTTCTTAGCCTTTCCTTTCTCTTCTTCTTGACCCATGTCTTGATACAATGTAGACAAAACAGAATTAGTTTTACTACCTTTGAACAATGTAGCAACAGTTGTATTAATAGGATCTTTGTTTTTCTCTAACCAACCACTAACATTGTATGAAACAGTGCCAGCGTAGTGATGCAAATCAAAGTGAGCTTCGGCTTTTCCCTTAGATGGTTTTGGTTTTCCAAAGTTGGGATGCTTTCCCAAATGTTGATTGTACAATTTCTCTTGGAAAGTCTTGTCGGTAGCTTTTGGTACAATACATTCTTCTTCAAGAATCGAGAAAATACCCATTGGTTTTTCAATCAAATCGATGCAAGCTTGTAAATCCAAACCAAAGTTGATCATTTCCCACTGAATACCTTCTTTTTTGTACTCTTCTTGTTCCAATACAAACATATGATGGTTGAAGAACTGCTGTAATCTTTCATTAGTGTAATTAATGCAGATTTGCTCAAAACCATTGAAATCAAAAATTTCAAAACCAGCAATATCCAAAACACCAATAAAGAATTGTCTTTTTGCTTTTACATCTAGAGTTGTATTAACTCTATCGACTAACCATTGGAAAAGACGTGAATAGATTGATTTGGACAAAGCGCCAATTGAATTGCAGACTTGATCCTTGTTCTGGCCTTTGTTAACATATTCATTACCAACTTTGATTCTTGGTTTTAACAAGCCCTTGATTAAATCAGCCGATTCTACACCTAATAAATGAGCCACTTTTTCACACTCTTCAGTTCCATCAGTTTCGGCCTGTTCCTCTCTTGGTCTTTGTTTCCATTTCGAATTACCCCAGTGCATGATAGCACCAGTACATTTAAATAGATCAGTTTTTTCTTGCTTGCTAAAGTTCAGGATATCAAAGGCTTCATCAGTCATTCTCATTTCTTCAGCATCATCTACATTGTCAATAGTGACCATACCTTGCGCAATGAAGTGATACAATTTTGGATTAGGTTCTACCAACAATTCCTCTAAAAATAGCAAATAAAAATGAAAACATTAATTATTTATTAAAATTTATTTTATTAGCAAAAAAATTACTGTGATAATCCGGAAAAGCATCGGACAATAGCTGATAGAAAATGTGATAGTTTCTCTCAGCTGGTTGTTGAAAAGTAACTCTTGACTTTTCAAGCAAATAAGATTCAATATCGGCACCAGCAATTTTACCAGTTGGACCAAAGTGAATTCGGATAAATTTACCCTATTTTTATTTTTATATAATAGAATACTTAATTTTTAATAACTATTAAGAACTTACAAAACGAGAAGAATTGTTGTTACGAGTTGTTTTGGCATTTCCGTAGGCCTCTAATACTGGATTGGCAGAGACAATTTGGTCTTCCAAGTTAGCCTCTTTTTTCTTTCAATATTTTAATTAAATTTCAATATTCGGAAATTTTCCTTAAAATAATCTTACACCATCCTCCTTTTTTGGTGCACCACTAGCAGCAACATAAGCAAAGTATTGAATAACTTTCTTGGTGTTTTCAGTTTTACCAGCACCTGATTCACCACTTTTTAAATTTTACACAATTAAACTAGTAAAAAATTTTGACCTAAAAAAATTACGTGATCAACATAGATTGGTTTTCTCTATCTCTCAACATGTTAGCATAAGCATTGTCAGCAATCGAGTACAAATGTGGTGGTACTTCAGTTCTTTTTTTACCTCTGTATAAACCAACCATTTTCATGGTGTAAATTGGCAATCTTTTATACGGATTAATGGCAACACAAAAGAGACCAGAATAAGTCTAATAAAATTCATATTTTTATTAAAAAAAATGGAATTTGTTTTTAATTAATGAAAAATCTTACATAGATAAACCAGGACTTGTATCTCTCTCGTAAATTGCACAATACAGAAGCGTCATTTAGATAGGTCAGATCAGCCATGTCGTCACACTTGTCGAACTTTGGTGGATTCATTTGTTGAATTTGATCCTTCTTCAAAGTCACTGTCTCGCCTTTGCCAGTCTTTAATGAGACCTCTTCACCCTTGGTGCTTTGGATTTCAGCAGCAATAAAACCCTCGGTTTTGTCAGGTATCCAGCAATTCTTTTTGCCATCAAAAGGCTGCGCCTGCATCTTGATCCTATCCGCTTGAGGTACCAATAGATATTTTAGAGATTCAACAACCTCTGGATCGTTCATATCAGCATACATCTTGTCTCCCTCTTTTAAAGTTTTGTTTAATTCTCAATCTAAATGAATAGATTTTTAAATAAACCAACTAAAAATATTTTTTTTATGCTAGTTTTCGTTTACGAAAAATAGAGTTTATCAAATGATATTTTCGACTTTCGAAATCAATTCTTTTTTATATTAAATAGTAAGCGTAAAGCCAAATTATCAGTTATTGATATTTTATTTGTTTTTATTAGAAGGAGAATACTTGTTTTTGTTTAACCTATCGATTCCAAATATCTATCTTTATCATTTACTAGGCACACTTTTTTTTCAAATAATGAGCTTCAAGCCGAATTTCTTTGAGCTTTTCATCCTAAAAAGGATAAAGCCAAACCAAAACAATCATTAGCTTATACTTTTGATTGGAAATGCTATTATTCCACGCATTTTGATATTTTTGTTTGACTTTTAGTTTTGTTAATTTGCTCAAATCTTTTGATTCTTCTTGCTAATTTTATTTTATTCAATCATTTTTTTGTTTCGATCTTCTATGAAATGTTTATGTTTCCTAAATCAGACTCCTCATATATTTAAGCATTCTTGATATCTCAATTGTAGCCATTGTATTTAATTAAAAAATTTAAAAATTTGCTTCGATTAAAAAGTTAATAAAAAATCTTAATTTTATAAAATATTGTTTTTTTTTTCATTTTTTAATCCAGTTGATTTAAAAACAAAACATTAAGTCCAGAAGAATAATGGCTTTTTTCCAAATCGTTTTTGCTGTTGATTTTAAGTCTTTTTGAGTCAACCTTTTTTGATTTAATTTAAAAATTTTGTTTTCTAAATTTTTACAATTTTCCATTATAGTTTTTTTGTTGAACTAAAATTTTTTACTTGTAACTTTATTGACCTTTAGTCTCAATCATCATCAACCTTTCATCATACTTAGTTATTTTTTATCTTAGGCTCTTTTATTTTTTGTTAATTAAGTCTTATTTTGGAAGTCATTAATTTTATTTATTTTTTTATTAATACCGTGCTAAAGCTCTTTCTGATTAAAAAAATCAAAAGAATAAAAGTATAACAGAAATTAATTAAAATCAACAAATTAAAAGCAAAATAAAAGTTTAAAAAAATGTAAAAGAGAATAAGTAAATAAGATAAATATAATAAAATCAAAACAATTTAGTTTTTTTTCTGTTATTTTATTTATTTATTTGTTTAACTATCCTGAGCTAAGGCTCCCTAAGATAAAAAGATAAAAGTGAAAATTTAAAAATAGAATTAATTAAAAAAAAATAATCAATTAAAAGTTAAAATAATCAGTAATAAAATATAAATAATGAAAGATGCTACATTTTTAAGTCATGAAAGGTTTAGGAAAGAAAGAAGAAATTGTAAGAGAGCAGTTATTCAGTATAATTGGGTAATTATATTCATTTTCAAATCTGATTTTGACTGATTATATCCCTATTAAATCACTTTACAACTAATTCTTTGAAAAATTTTCTACGTTCTTTAGGAGGACTATTTACTTTTATTAATAATTGAGTATTTTTGATAATTTTAATGATTCGAATTCAACTTTCATAAATTAAAAATCAAAACCTGTTTAAAAATAAAATTAAATTAAAATATGCATAATATAAGGTACAGCTTTTTAAAAAAAATTTAAAAATGTAATTTAAGGAAGTTTTTATAAAATTTCAAAAAATTCTTGCCAAATCAATACTTCAATTTATTGAAAAAAAAATTTGATTATCTAATACAAGAATGGCGCCAATCTTGAACTAAAGTTTTTATATTAGGTTCAGAATCAACAGTAAAATTTAGTGAATGAAAATTCTAGACAAAAAATTAAAAATATTTTAGTTCTTGTACATTTTTTGGAGTATTTTGTATAATCTCGATAATTTGATTTTATTTAAAGATTTAATTTAGGCTTATCATGATAAGATTTTAAAGATTTTTCATTTTTTTGAAATATTAGTTCTAAAATGCGGCAAATTGAAGTTCATGAACAAAAGCGTTAAAAATTTTACTTTTAATCACTTCAATTTTTATATAAATTTTTATTAAAATTTTATTTTTTTAACGTCATTACTTAGTTAGCTTCAATTTTTTTGAATTTTTTTATTTTTAAAAAAATCCTGATGCTAATTTTAAATTCATTTGATCTTGGTCATAAACCTCAAGCTATTTAAGCTGTTAGAAACTTAGATTCACCCAAATTTAGTTTCTGCAATAAATCTGCAATTAAATTTTATGATTTTCTAATAAAAATAGTGTTTTGTAGACTTTCATGACTTTTGCAGATACTTAATTTGGGTGACACACAATTTGAATCAGCTGATAAATTTTTCAGAACGAGTTTTAAACCTAAATTAAAATTTTTAATTTAATTTTAATTCTTTTCTAAAGATTTTAACTAGTTCCATTATAACAACTAAGTGCAACATTCATAGTTTCATCACTTGTCAAATTTAGCAAATGATTTGCAAAATCTATGCAAATTGTTCACCACCAGAATATATCTAAATTTAATTTCTGCTACATTTGCAGAGTTAAGCAGACTTTGACAGTTTATGCAACTATGAATGTTGCAACATGTTGCATCCACAGAAAATATTTTGAACTTAAAGAAAAAAATTGATTCAAATAATAAAAAAATTTTGTTCTGTTAGATTGTAGTGAATTTTACAAAACCAAAAAAAGTAAAATAAAAATAAAATTCGAATAAGAAAAACGATCAGCTTTTATTAAATCATCTTCTAAATCAAGAAAAATACTGATCAAATTTGACTTTAATAATCCATTTAGAAATTTTTTAAAAGAAAATAATCTTAAGTTATTCAAACAAAGCTCTGAAGAGTCTGATATTTTCATAAATGTAAAAGTTTCGCTTCAGCTCCAATTTCATATGACCAATATTAGTTGATGCTAAGAGAACATTTATTTTAATAACTGCATTAAACGCTTGAGATTTATGAATATGATACGCTCATACTTTTCAAAAAGCATAATGCCTGTATATGTACCTAAGTATCCGTACATGAATCATCAAAATTAAGTAAGATTGTTTGTTATCAAATGCCAAAATAAAAAAGTCCTAAAAATTTAATTCAATATAATCCAATGACGAAAATTCAAGAAAATAAAGCCAAAAACAAATATTAAAAATAAATGATTCAGTATCATTATCTATTTATTTGTTTTATCTGTGCTTAGCTAAAGTTCCTTCAGGTTAAATAAATAAATAAAAATCAAGAAAAAATAAAAAAATAAAAATGTAAAGTAAAAATAAGATACAGTAGTGATTTGACATTTGTGTTTTTACGTAAATTGACGTAATTTAACTTTTACAAAAAAGGCCAAAAAATTTACCAATTTTTCAGAATTTTTTAAAAAATTTGAAAAATTAAAAAAAAACATTGAATATCTAATAAAAACAAATTTTAATCGGATTCAAATTAGGAGAATTAGAAAGGGACTTAAGCTTAAAAAAAATTACTTGAGTATTAGCTTTTTTTTGTAACATTTCCTTACAGATTTTATTCCATTTCTTTATAAGTAATTATTGCAAATCGCTGACGAATGTTTTATGTCATTATCTTGGTGCAATTCGGCTGCCAAAGTTTTTTCAAAAAGCTTAAAAAATTTTTACTATTTTTTAGCATTTTTTACCATGAAAGAAAAAGGTTTTTACGTAAATTTACGTAAAAAAAAGTAAAATTTGGTAATTTTTTTTTTTATTAGAAATTCAATGGTTTTTTTAAAAAATTCTTAAAAATTGGTAAATTTTTTGGCCTTTTTGTTTTTACGCTAAATTAGGTAAAATTACGTAAATTTACGTAAAAACACAAATTTCAAACACTACTGTAAAAGTAAAGTAAGTTAAAAAATAATATTAAAAGGAATCAAAATAGATAAATTTTAAAAATAATTTATTTTTTATATATTTAATTGTAAATGTAAAGATAGGTACAAAATGTTTAATATTGAAAAGTTGATGCTGAAGAATAATTTGAATAATTTCCATAGTTTCAATTAATTAAATTTTATTTAATTTTATTCTAATTTTTTTTTTCTTTGTTTGTTTAAAAAATAAAAGATTATCAATTCTAGTTTTTCTAGTTAAGATTTCTCTAACTTAATTTTAACAGTTCAGGAAAGAAATGAGAAATAGAAAGATAGAAATGAATAATTTAGTAGTAGTAGTAGTAGTATAATCTTCAGCTAAGAAGTTATCTAAGCATAGCCTTTAAGAGCTATAGCAATAGCTTATTTTTGTTTCGCCATCCAACTATCAAGCTTCTCTTTAAAACTATTTAGGCTCTTTGCATTTACTCCATCTTCCGGGAGTTAATTCCATCCATTTGCAGCTCTATTTGTAAAAAAGTTAAATCTCGGAAGACAATTCTTTATTCTTTCACGAATAAGACAACAGCTATTTCTCCTCAACCTATATCTTTGGCTACCAGGTTTTGTGTTAAGACTGAATTTGATTCCTTCATTAAATTCAGTTGGTACATAATTGTTTACCAATTTGAACATCTGGATTAGATCACCTTTTAATCTTCTTGTTCTCAAGGTGGTTAATCTAACCTTAACCAACGTTGCTGATAATCCTGGTTACCCATTTCTGGAATCAACTTCGTTGCTCTTCGTTGAACTCTCTCAAGTTCATTTATGCATTTTTCTGTATAAGGACACCAAGCACTGACAGCATATTCCAGGTGTGGTCTTACAATTGAACAATACAATAATTTGATAGTCTCGCTACAAGGATACCTAAATGCTTTCCTAATTAACTGCAACATTTTATTTGCATTAGTAGTAGCGTTTTTGTCTTGAGTAGCCCATTTTAAATCACTTTGTATGTAAATACCCAAATCCCTTTCAACGTTTGACTAACCTAAGGTTTTTGAACCAATTTTATAATCAAACTCTTGATTTTTGTTGTCAATATGAACAACTTTGCCTTTTTGTGATATTTAATTGAGTCGACCATTCTTTTGACCATTTACACACATTATCGATATCTGATTGTAGGTTATCAATTTTTGATTAGATCTTCGTTTTATCAGCAAAAGCTCTACAACTGTTTTGGACAGTACTCAACATATCTTTTATATAAATAATAAAGAAGAGAAGGCCTAACACAGAATCTTGTGGAACTCCACTTTTAACCTTTATCCAATTTGAGTTGGTATCCCCTAATACTACTCTTTGAACGTTCTAAAAGAAACGCCTTTATCCAATTTATCAGCCCTTCACCAAATCTAAAAAATTTGAATTTATACAGAAGCTTCCTATAAGAGAGAATTGAATGCCAAAAACATTTTTTATATTAAAATTTTTAAAGCTTTTACATCAAACCTGTAATAAGGCAGTTGGATTAAAAGCTTTTATCTAATTATCAAACTTATCATTTTAATTAAACATTTTTAGAGTATTAAATAAATTTAGCATTAGTTGCGTGAGATTAAAATAAACAGGATTATTCTATTTTGGAATTTATTAACTAATTACCGTAAGTAAGTAATTTTAAAAAATTTTCCAAAGAACTTCTTTCAAATTTTAGTAATATGTTACTTTTACCATAAAATCTTCTTTTTTAAATGTAGATTAGTTTAAAATAAAACTGAAACTAAAAAAAAACTATTTCTACATTCAAAAAGTTTTTTTATTTTAAATTGGAAAAGTCTTTTATTTTTAAAAAGTATTTTTATCTTAATAAAATCGTTTTATTCGCTAAAATTTTTTTTAAATAGATATTAGTTAATTTAATCAGCTGAAGTTAAATTAGTAATAAAAAAATGATAGGCTTTTTTTATGAAACGTTCAATACTAAAGAATGAAGCATCCTTCATTACCTATTTCAATTTATTAATTGCAATTTTCTTCTTTATATTATTTTATTATAATTATGATATTTAACTCAATATTTTATTTATTAACCAAAAGAAGCTTTGGCTCAACTTGGATAAACTAATAAATAAATAAACTGAGTAACTTCTAAGAATATTAATAAAAAAGAAATACAGACTTCTTAAATTCAATGAATTGATTCAAAATGCTATTCTTAACAAATTAATGAAGAAAAATATTAAAACAAGAAAGGATAAATTTTAAAGATATAGGCTTTTTATCAAAATTGTCAGAAAAATCTTTACATGAATGATATTAAATTTCCTATAAATTTAAAAATTTGATTAAAAATCAATCTGGCTATAAAAATAGGCCAAAATTAATATTCAAAATTAATTTCAAAATAAATTAATTTCGAATATAAATTTAAGATGAATTGGCTATTTCGCATTCAAATACTTCTCCTATGTTTATTAGCTTTCTGCTCAAATACAACTTAAACTATTGAGTAGATTAAGACTTTTTTGGAATGGAATAAAATTTAAGAAAATATCTGGTAAGTTTGCAAGTTTTCTATCAAAAACGCCTAAGCAGATTTTTGGATTCAAAAAAGTAACTAAATTTATTATATATTTATTTATTATTAACTGAGTCAATTAAGCCTAGTTTTGGCAAGTGAACAGCTCATTTATAAATTCGATTAAGACTTTTTTTCATATTCAAGACATTCAACATTAATCTTTTAATTTATATGACTTATAACAAAAATTTTCTAGAAAAAAGCCCGTGTGGAAACACACGGGCTTTTTTCTAGAAAATTTTTAATTAAAAGTAAGTAAATTTATTATATATTTATTTATTATTATTTTTAAAAAAAATAAGGCTCATAAGCAAGTTGAAAAGGAAACAAAAATACAAATTACAATTTTACAAAAAAAAATAAAAAATCTGATTTACAAATCACATTAAGTTTCATAAATAACTAATCCATTTAAAATTTAAAAAAAATTTAAAGTCTAGATTGCATAAAAGAGGGGTAAAAAGAGAAAAGTTTAATCCTGGTAGTTTATTCTTTATTAAGCTTTTTAGATAAATAATAGAAATAAAAAATTTTTATTTTTATTTATCTAAAAAGCTTAATTTTTCATTTGTTTTAAATTCTTTTTAGTTTTGATAATAATTGAAAATTTACAATTCTATTTTTTTTAAATTCCACAGAATTAATAAAAATCTTAAAAAAATAAAAATAATAAAGTTAATATTGTGTCATTTTTTTATTCCTTTTTTTTTATTTTTCAATTGACTTAAAATTGTTCAGAAGTCATCAATCAAAATGACTTCACTTATTTCTTTATGAAATTGTAAGAGTTTTATTCAAAAATGTAAAAAGAATTAAGCAAAAAAGTTGATATTCATCAAAAATTTGAAATAAAATTTATAAAAAGCTGGAAGAGTGATGTTGGTCGAAATTTTTCGAAGCAGAGCAATTTAGTTGGATAAAACATTAATAACTTTTACAGAATGAATATTATTGTAAAAAAATTTTTTTTGCAATAATTAACAAATTTTGTTAAAATTTTAAATATTCTAAAGTTTCGTTAAGTTATCATATTTTAATCGGCATTTAAACAATTTTAAATAAATTGCTCTGTTTCATTTAAAAATTGCTCCTAACTTCACTCTTCCATAAAAGGTATCATTTGCCGAGGCAGAAAATCGATTCATAAAGTTTGTTGCATTGACAGAACTAACTATTTTCTTAAGTAAAAAAAGATAAAAGAAATTTTTTGCTTTTGCAATTTTGTAACTTCACAATATCCGAAATTAAAAAAAAAACTACGAAAAATTATTTTAATATATTCGTAATTTTTTAAATCATTAGTCTAATTTTTATTGACATTTTTTATTTAAAAAAATATTAAAAACAGGTTTGATTTGACCAAGATCTATTTTGAAAAATGCATTATTATGAAAATAAGAATATAAGTCAAAATATCAAATTATAAGAGTATGCTTAATCAATTTATCCATCTAAGAAGCTATAAATCAAAATAAAAGATTTCAGTTTAGCTGCTTAACTTTAGAAAGCTTTATTTTACAATGGATTTTTTTTTAATTTTCTTTTAAAATTCCTTTTGTTAAAAATATTTCTCATTAGATTTAAATAATTTTTGTTAAAAATATTTCTCATTAGATTTAAATAATTTTTGTTAAAAATATTTCTCATTAGATTTAAATAATTTTTGTTAAAATTTTGACCAACGACTTAGTCTGAATTTTGATAACTATGATGATTATGATATAAATATTGAAACAAAAATTTTTCTTAAATTTTTTTTTTAATAATTCAAACTTAGTTTCATGTGTTTTAAAAATTAAATTTTTTAAGTTAAAAAAAAATTGAGTTTAATTTAATCATTTTATTTAGAAAAAAATCACTAAAAATTATTCCATCAAATTTTAATAAAATTCAGAGAGAGATAGTTGAATAATTTTTACTACAAAATAAATAAACTATAACTAATTAATAAAATAAATTTAACATCTAAAATATTGATGCAGATTTATTAGAATTTAGTTTCTTCTAATTGAGCCAGCTCTAAATGGTGCTGCACTAGCAGCTCTATATGGTGCAGCACTAGCAGCTCGAATGGGCAGAGGTTCTCTCTAAAGAAAATTTTTTAGATTTTGAATTGTAAAAAAAATATTAAATTACCTGTGGAGAACTAATTCTAGCAACTGAGACGGTGCTTCTGTTTTTTGCTCTTTGCTTGTTTAATTGATTTTCTGCCTGATCTGCTCTTTCAGAAGCATCTTCTAATTCTAACTGAACCTTTCGAAACTTGGCAAGATTTAAAGCAGCTATTTCTTCAGCTTCTTCGACTTGTCTCTTGTAGACTTTCAATTTATTTTGCAACTTCTCTACCAAATCTTGTAATCTAGCCTGGTTCTTTCGGTCTTCTTCGGCTTGGAAGGCTAATTCCTTCAGTCTTCTGTCATTCTTTCTTACTTCTTTCAAAGTTTCTTGATGGTGTCGTTGTTCAATGTCCAATTCTGATTCCAATTCATGGATCTTAAGAATGTAATAAGAAATGTTTATTTAAATGTTAAAAAAATACTCTTTGCTCGAGTTTTTGAATAATTCGTTTGCCTCCTTTAAGAGCATTAGCTTCTGCTTCATCTAATCGAACTTGAAGGTCTTTTACTTGTTGTTCCAAGCTCTTTCTTAATTTCTCGATATTTAATGCATGTTCCTAAATTTAAACTTATAATTTTTTGCTCTAAAATATATATGAAATTAATACTTGTTCTTGTCTTAATTCTTCTGCAAGTCTTGATGCATCAGCAGAAGCTTTCTTCACTCTTTCTTCTGAGTTCTTTAACTCAGAAATAGCTTCATCTAAATCAGCCTGAATAGCAACGAAATCACTTTCTAATTTTCGTTTAAGGGCTCCTAAATTAGCATTAGCTGAAGAAAGTTCACTGATACGATCGGCAGCTTCATGCAAATCATTTTCGGCAGCCTTACGAGCTCTTTCAGCTTGTTCAAGAGCCACTCTTATCTCCTCCAATTCTGAGGCCAACATATTTGCCCGACGCTCAGCTTGAGATGCTGCTTCTCGAGCTTCGTCTCTTTGTCTTTGTTCATCTTCAATTTGAGCTGTTAATTCTTCGATTGTTAATTGTAATTTTTTGTTGAGCTTTTGTAGATCAGCATTGGCTCTATTTGAGTGATCCAAAGAGATCTCAAGTTCATTGATATCAGATTCAAGTTTTTTCTTTTGTCTAATTGCTTCGGCTTTGCCTTTTGTTTCTGCCTCCAAACTAGCTTGCATTGATTCCAAAGCGCGTTGATGGTTGCGTCTTGTGTTTTCGAACTCTTCCTCTTTTTCATGTAGACGTCTGTCAATTTCTTGTCTTACTTGACTCAATTCTAATTGTGCTCTCAATACTTTGGCTTCTTCTTGTTCCAAAGCACCCTCAGCTTCTTCCAAAGCGGCTTGTAGTTCGTCTTTTTCGATTTCGAGTCTCTTTCTTGATTTTTCCAATTCATGGATTGATTTTCCGCCCTCGCCTAGTTGATCCATCAAGTCTTTGATTTCATCAGCCAAGTTCTTGTTCTCACGTCTCAAAGCTTCAATTGATTCATGACTTTCTTCGTATTGAGTTTTTAATTTAAACAGTTCAGTCGAATATTGTCGAGCTTCTTTCTGTGATGCTTCTAATTCCAAAGTGATATCTTCACATTTTTGTTTCCATTCTCCGATCAATTTGTCGAATTGTTTTTGTTTCTTTTCCATGGCAGCAGCATTCGAGTTTGCGCGTTCAACATCCACCATCAAATCTTCAACTTCATTTTGAAGTCTTTGCTTTGTCTTTTCGAGACTGTTGCATTTAGCCAAAGCTTCTTCAACTTGTTCTTCGGCTTCGGCCAATTTGGCAGCTAGTTTTCTCTTGGCCTCTTCTAGCTCCTCTGCTCTTGCTAGCCCTTCTATTTCATATTTAGATCTCCATGAGATCATTTCGCTGTTCACTCTGGCTAATTGTTTTTGAAGATCAGCTCTTGCTTCATGCTCTTCTTCAATTTGTTCACGAGCTTGGTCTAAGTCTGCTGTCACATTTCTTAGCTGTTGAGCTAAACCATTCTTTGCCCTTGCTTCTTCTTCTGCATTTCTTCTCGCTTCTTCAATTTGCGATTGAAGTAATTGCCTTGTCTTATTAAACCCACTTATTTGGCTTTCAAAATCTTCAACTTGTGCAGATAAGTTGCTATTTTCCGATTGAAGTTTATTGTTGTGAGAGTTTAGTTCCTGTATTGATCTATTAGAGTCGTCTAATTTTATATTCAATTCTTGTAATTGCTGCTCTAATTGTTTTGCTAATTTTTCAATGTTTGCCTAAAAATAGAAATAAGTTTTTACGTATTTTAATTTTGTTAAAATTTTTACTCTGGCTTTATTTGCATGATCTGTTTGCAATCTTGCTTCATCAACCTCAGATTTTATGATTTGTTTTTCCTTTTCTAGCTTATTCCTTGATTTTTGTAATTGGTCTATCTGTTCACCCATTTCGTTTACGGCATCTTGATGCTTCTTTCGAAGCTGAGCGGTAGTCGCTTCATGCTGAAGATTGGCTTCCTCTAAATCACGTCTCAACTTAGCCAATTCTGATTCGCGTTTTTTATTCAATTCGAGTTGGGCACTTGTAGCTCCTCCAGCTTCTTCTAGTCTTTCATTTAACTCATCCAATTCACGAGACAATTCAGCTCGTTGTTTTTCAGCTTTATTTTTGGATTGTCTTTCAGATTCAATTTCTTCTTGTGATTCATCTAATCTTTGCTGAAGTTCTTTTATCTTTTTATGCAAATTTGCTACTTGACCATGTTCATCTTCAATTTTTGCACCCAAGTTATTCAATTCAGTATCTTTGCGTTTCAAATTATCTTCTAAATCTTTTTTGAGTCTTTCTACTTCTTCAATTTGAGCCTGAGAATTCTTCAAATCAGTTTCAAGTTTTCGTTTGGCCTTATCTAAATCAGCACGACCTTTCTTTTCTCTTTCCAAATTATCCTCAGCCTCATCCAAGGTTTGTTCGAGTTTTGTTTTAACTTTATTCAAATGATTCACCTTGTCTTCTTCTTGTTGAAGCTGCTCAACTGTCTTTGTATTTGTTTCTTCCATTCGCTTCTTTTCACGAATCAATTTGGCGATTGTTTCATCTTGATGAGCCATCTCATCTTGTAGTTTGTGAATTTGATTATCTTTGCTTTTATTTTCAGAATCTGATTTATTAAGTTTCAAATTCATCTCATCTATGTCTTTTTTTAAATCGTTTATTTCATGTTCTAGTTTCTTCTTTTTTGCATTCAATTCTCCTGCCAAATCTTCTTCCTCTCCTAACTTATCCTCTAGATCCTTTACCTGACCTTCAAGATCAGCTTTTTGCAAGACAAGTTTTTGAATCTTTTCTTCAGCTATTCCATAACCATCTCTTTCAGACTGTAATTGTGTAAATAATTCATTCTTGTCTTTTAGAAGTTTCAAATTTGAATCCTCGAATTCTTTTCTCAATTTTTCTTCCTTTTCGAAAGCCTCTTTAAGTTTAATAAGCTCTTCTTCCTTAGCTTTGAGCTCATCTTCTTGTCTAGCAACAGACAACAATGGCTTTACTTTGGTGTACAACTTCCACCATGGCCAGTTTCTCAAAGACAAATAAGCTTTAATGTTTCTTTGCAATACACTCAAAGCCAAACGTTGATCTAACATTCTCTTAAATTGTTTTTTCATTAGGTACATTCGTATGTTTGATTGCAACATAGCTATTATCTTTGACAAAGCAGCATCTCTTAATTCTTCAAGTTGACCTAATACACCAGCTTTGAAGAAAACTTTTGTGTGTCCAAGTCGATATAAATCTTCGCTTAAAGCAATATCTTTCAATATAGATCCTGTTGCCTTAGTTGCGTCCACAAAACCTTTGGGTACAGCGTTTGGGGCCAATATGCTGTATCTTTGCTTGAATTCAGCATAGATCATTCTATTTGGAAAACCTTTACGGCAAATACGAATGCCTTCCAATACACCATTACAATGAAGCTGGTGCATAACCAAATGTGGATCCAATACTCCACCAGTTTTGATTTCATTGGGGATAATGCAACGAACAAAATGAGGATGAGTCTGCTTCAAAGTATTCATCAATTTGTTCAATTGTTCTCTGTGACCAGATGAGATAGATTGCATGCTGCCACCTTTCTTAGCCTTTCCTTTCTCTTCTTCTTGACCCATATCCTTATATAGTTTAGCCAAAACAGAATTATTTTTGCTAGTTTTGAACAATGTAGCAACAGTTGTATTAATAGGATCTTTGTTTTTCTCTAACCAACCACTTACATTGTAGGAAACAGTGCCAGCGTAGTGATGCAAATCAAAGTGAGCTTCAGCTTTTCCTTTCGATGGTCTTGGCTTACCAAAGTTTGGGTGCTTGCCCAAATGTTGATTGTACAATTTCTCTTGGAAAGTCTTGTCGCTAGCTTTTGGCACAATACATTCTTCTTCAAGAATCGAGAAAATACCCATTGGTTTTTCAATCAAATCGATGCAAGCTTGTAAATCTAAGCCAAAGTTGATCATTTCCCATTGAATGCCTTCTTTTCTGTATTCTTCTTGTTCCAATACAAACATATGATGGTTGAAAAACTGCTGCAATCTTTCATTAGTGTAATTAATGCAGATTTGCTCAAAACCATTGAAATCAAAGATTTCAAAACCAGCAATATCCAAAACACCTATAAAGTATTGTCTTTTTGCTTTTACATCCAAAGTCTCATTTACTCTATCGACTAACCATTGGAAAAGTCTTGAATAGATTGATTTGGACAAAGCGCCAATTGAATTGCAAACTTGATCCTTGTTCTGGCCTTTGTTAACATATTCATTACCAACTTTGATTCTTGGTTTTAACAAGCCCTTGATTAAATCAGCCGATTCTACACCTAACAAATGAGCCACTTTTTCACACTCTTCAGTTCCATCAGTTTCAGCCTGTTCCTCTCTTGGTCTTTGTTTCCATTTCGAATTACCCCAGTGCATGATAGCACCAGTACATTTAAATAGATCAGTTTTTTCTTGTTTGCTGAAGTTCAAGATATCAAAGGCTTCATCAGTCATTCTCATTTCTTCAGCATCATCTACATTGTCAATAGTGACCATACCTTGCGCAATGAAGTGATACAACTTTGGATTAGATTCTACCAACAATTCCTCTAAAAAATAACAAATAAAAAAGAATACATTAATTATTTTTTAAAATGTATTTTATTAGCAAAAAAATTACTGTGATAATCCGGAAAAGCATCGGACAATAGCTGATAGAAAATGTGATAGTTTCTCTCAGCTGGTTGTTGAAAAGTAACTCTTGACTTTTCAAGCAAATAGGATTCAATATCGGCACCAGCAATTTTACCAGTTGGACCAAAGTGAATACGGATAAATTTTCCCTTTAAATTTAGCATTTAACTTATATTCTCTAATTAAATCTGTCAGTATTATCATGCTCTGTCAATAAAATTCCATGCAAATTTTAGGGTAACTACTTACAAATCTAGAGGAGTTATTGTTACGGGTTGTTTTTGCATTACCAAATGCCTCTAAAACAGGGTTAGATTGTACAATTTGATCTTCCAAATTGGCTTGTTTTGTCTTATTACACACAAAAAGGTTAATATTAGGATAATAGGTGTCAAACAAAATAGGGTATTTAGGACAGGTTTTTTCTAGGGAAACATTTAATCGCATCTTAGTATTCATAACTTACAAATCGAGAAGAATTATTATTTCTGGTTGTCTTAGCATTTCCATATGCCTCTAATACTGGATTAGCAGAGACAATCTGATCTTCCAAATTAGCCTCTTTTTTCTAAAATTTTTTAATTTCAATGTAATTTTTTAATTTTCAAGATTTTCCTATATTTAAAAACAAAACCAAAAAATTCTTACACCATCCTCTCTTTTCGGTGCACCACTTGCAGCCACAAATGCAAAGTATTGAATAACTTTTTTAGTATTCTCAGTTTTGCCAGCTCCAGACTCTCCACTTAAACACACAAGTTAGTCCAAAATTAAATTTTATTCATTCAAATACTCACGTAATCAGCATAGATTGATTTTCTCTGTCTCTCAGCATGTTAGCATAAGCATTGTCAGCAATCGAGTACAAATGTGGTGGTACTTCAGTTCTTTTCTTACCTCGGTACAAATCGACCATTTTCATGGTGTAAATTGGCAATCTTTTGTACGGATTAATGGCAACACAAAAGAGACCAGAATAAGTCTAGAAAAATTAAAATTTTTATTTTAAAAAATTAAACTTTTTTTTTAATTGACAAAAAAATCTTACATAGATAAACCAGGCCTTGTATCTCTCACGTAAATTGTGCAATACAGAGGCGTCATTCAGATAGGTCAGATCAGCCATGTCATCACACTTGTCAAACTTTGGTGGATTCATCTGCTGAATGTCATCTTTTTTGACGGTTACTTGTTCTCCCTTGCCGTTCTTGACCGTCACTTCTTCACCCTTAGTGCTTTGGATTTCAGCAGCCAGAAAACCCTCGGTTTTGTCAGGTATCCAGCAATTCTTTTTGCCATCGAAAGCCCGAGCCTGCATCTTAATTCTTTCCGTCTGGGGCACCAACAGGTACTTAAGAGATTCAACAATCTCTGGATCATTCATGTCAGCGTACATTTTTCGCCTAATAGTTTAAGTAATCTCTCTCTTCTAAACCCAAATCAAGTGAAATTAAAAACACGTAAAATTAATGAGAAAAAAAAGCTTGAGTTTTGAAGTATCTAATGGATTTTAGTTTTCAGTTCACCTCCTTTTATATCTACTCAACTAGAATCTTTTTCGCAGAACCTATCAGTCTAGAAATCAGCGAATAGGAAAAAATAAAATAATTACTAAGGAAGCTAACCCAATTTTATCTTTGTTTAAAATAACTAAAAAAGGAATTTGAGATAAATGAATTGAATAATTTATTTTCTGTGATTACACATGAAGAAACGGTGCGCTAGAGCCAAATCGCATCAAGCTCGACCTATTTCTGACTATGCCAGCCAACATCCTTCTCCTCAGCGCATTTCAATTGTTTAAATTCTTGGAAATTGGCTTGAAATGCGTTGGTTTTTATAGGCTTGTATTCTTGTTGAGATCGAATGCTTATCAGCAGTTTTTTGTTATCAAAAACTCGGCAGCCAGTTAGCTAGCACAAGCAGAAGTTGTTTGATAGAAAAAAATCATCATCATCAGTATCAAAATAGTTTTTATAAATAAATTAAACTTAATAAAATAAATTATATTCGACTAACTCACAATCGGAACGGAGGGAATCAATGAGAGCCAAGTTTGATTGATTTATCTATCTGCGATATTTAGATTATGCTTTACCTATCGTAAAGTTGAAGAGATAATCCGATTCGAATGAGATATTCGGCAAATAATTTATGATCCGAAGTGAAGGAACCCGTGCAATTTAGTTCAATGGGAAGGTGGAATAATATATGTTGTTCAATTTTAATTGCCTTAAAAAGAAATTTTTGGAGAATGTTACATTTTTTTTAAATTTGTTCAGTGTTTAGCTTGGGAGCAAATTTTGGATATGAAGGAATCCATTTTGTTTAAAAAAAATGAGTTATGCTTCAATCTTTAGAAAAATGCTCTTTACTTTTTAGTTTGATTGATTAGTGGCTGGATAGAAAATAATTAAAAATTAAAGCAAAAAAACTTTAAGTCGAATGAAATAATTTACAAACATTTTGATTCCATCCATTTTTTTGAATAATCAATTTTTGATTAATTAAACAAGTCTTAAAAAAAGATTTATTATTTTAAGAAAATAGCAAATATTTTCAGATTTTATTGAGCATTTAACAAAATTGTTTTAAAATGAAATAGATTCAAAAGAAAATATTTTCTTGAATTTGGATTACTTTGATTGAAGTGCAAATTTAGATTTATTCTGTTCTGGATTTAACAAGTCGAAAATTGATTTTCTTATTAAATGCATCTGTTTTATTCCTGTTTTAATTTTAAACTTAATTTGAAATCTCAAGCAAAAATATCAACATCCATTTGATCAAGATTATTAATTTAAAAAAAGAATAAAATGTTATTTAATAAACAAGACAATTTTATTTTAATTTTTCCAGCGTCAAGGTTTTATATATGAAATACTTTGCAAACAATTAATAAATCAAATACAATTTTTTTTTTAATTTATTTTAAAATTTCCGGGTTCACCTCGAACAGTGATCATAATGATCACATATTTAGATGCATGATAAAAGAAACTTACTGTTGATCACAAATTTTAAAAAATAATCACAAAATCCAATATGTTAAGTGACCGCCAAGCTTTTAAAAAATAAAAAGTCTCTGAATTTTATAATGTAAAAATCTAATCGATCGTAAAAATGTTAGTTAGTTGGTGATCTAAATGCTCACAATAGTCTTTGGTTCCGTAAAAAGGTGAATAAAAATTGTGTGCAAATTGAACAACTGCTAGCCCAGTACAGCTTAAGTCTGCTGAACAAAAATACAGAACCTTACCAACCCTTAATATACCTGACTTCAAGGCAATATTTGATCTAGCAATAGCTTCCGGTCCACTCTAAAGTAAATTTATCTCGTTTGAAGTGTCTGATTAAAATATAAAGTGATCACTTCCCAATTAATGTGAAACCAAAATATAAAAATATTATTAAACTATACTATGTGAAAAAAAAACAATTGAATTATTGATATATTTTATTTTTAAAAATTTTTTGTTGAAATAAAATAAAGGTTATTAATTTAAAATACAAATTATATAATTAAAAAATGATCACAAAAATGTCTTTTTATTTTATTTTTATATTTTTGATCACAAAAGTTTGAACACCAAAACGGTGAAAGTTTTGACTGTGATCAGACGTGATCATCAACCAAGTAATCAGAGCTTGACCACAAAACCATGTTGAAACAAATTTTCATTATTTGATAAATTTAGTAGTAGGAAAAGTTTTAAAAGCTGTGTTTACCTAAAAATTATGTGAGTCGATCATCAGGCACGCAAGCGATTAACTTGAATGGTGCTCATCCAGAGATAAAAACTTTCTTCAAATTTTTTTTCCATTTTATTTTCGATTTTTCTAGTATGTTAAATAAAAATTAAGTTAATGAATAAATATTAAAATTGATATAAATTCCTTTATTTATTTTTTTTAAGTTGTTTAACCATTATTCAAAGTAAGTTGAGCTTGATTTTTAAACAATTCTTTGACTTTATGTCTCATCGAGAACTAATTGCCAAGTTATGGCTTCTAAGCTTACATCCTTAACTAGATGAAAGCAAAAAAAAAAGTTATTTAAGATGTTTTTTCTCCGAATGAATGAACGTACTTCATTAGCTCTTTTAAGTATAATTAAAACCTGGAATACAAAAAAAAAATTAAATAATATATCCTCTTAGAAAATCTTATCCTAAAATTTAGATCAATGATTTGGAGTCCAAAAAAACATGATTTAAAATGACTACAAAAGGGTAGCTTTCAAGCTTATAAAAAAATTAAAAGCATGTATTTTTAATTTTTTTTTATTAATTCAACTCAAAATTAATTTTTTAAAAAAGTTCGAGCAACATGAATTTTTTTGCCGTTCTAGGTGGCCTAGTTAAAGTCAAAGTCACTAAAATTAAAGTCTTTGAGTCGGACTTTTGGAAAAAAAAATGCAGTTTATTATAAATCGCTTTTAAAAAAATTTAACAAAACTGTTAAGATAAATTCTGCAATTTTAAATTCTTAACTTTTTTCATCACCATATTGGTGGCAATTGAAATAATCAAATTAAAAATAAAAAACTAATTACTATAGTTGTCGAGTAAACTTGAATCGAGATATAAAATAATTTAAACAATACAAAAAAATAAATTATTTAAAAAAGCAGAACAATTTTTAAGTGTATAAAAAACTTCAGATAGAAAATTCAAAAAATTTAGCAATTAATTTTAATTTAAAAACTTAAGATAAAAAAAAAATGTTTATTTTTCAATAAAAAAATTTTTTTGAAAATTCAATAATAAATAACAATAAGGCGGTTAATCTGATTAAACTTAATAAACAAAAAACAATTAAAAAAATTAAGATTTGAAATTCCTTGAGGATAAAATATCCCAGATAATTGTCATTAAATAAAAAACGGTGTAAGTCAGGAGAAAAAATCCTTTTTAAATAATTGAATTAATTGACTTCGGAATTGTATGCCAGATGGTGGATCTAATCTATAATTAAAATATAATATGCTCAAAAATTTTTTATCAAAATTAATCTCAATCATTAAACTATAATCTAGATAAAATATGAAAAATTCAAGACCTGGTTAATTTTTTGATCTATGATTTAAGACAGTAAGCAAGTACCTTGTTGAAAACTAACGATTAAATTAACTTACAATTTTTTACATAAGAATGTAAATTTTATTCAGTCTAAATATTTTAAATAGATTTTTATGTTATCTTTTTTGATATTTCATTAAGTTGAAATTTATTTATTTTTTCAAATAAAAAATTGTTTGAATTTACTGTGTCTTCATTTTTCTAATTTTGTTTTCTCAAAACTAAACTTAAATGCTGTCAGCTTGAAATATTTTACTTGTAAACTTATGCTACATTATTAACATTTAATTTGAAATTAACTTGAATTTTATTTGTCCACAAAAAAAACAAAAAAACAATTTGCTTAGGTAATTTTTAGATTAGTTTATAATATAAAGATGTCTGACTATCATCGAAAATTATGTTGAGTCAAGTAACTTGCATATTTTAAATTTAACAAATACGTGTCTTTTGATTGAATCTAAAATTTCAAATTTTGCAATATAATAAAGTTGAGAAAAAAAAAAAATTTAATCTTTAAATTAAGGGAAAAGAGCAAAAAATAAAATTTTTATCTCTAAAAAACAAATTTTAATTATACAAGCTTTTTATGCAACAAAAAAAAACCTTAAAACTTTCTCGAATTATAAAACCAAACTACGTGGTTTTTACCTTCACACTACAGAATTTTTTTTTGACTTTTTTTGTTGGTCCGATTTAGAAATGTTTCTCTGGGACTGGTTCAGCGGAATCCTGAACTTTTTGGGTTTGTACAAAAAATCCGGCAAATTGGTCTTTCTGGGTCTTGACAATGCGGGCAAAACAACACTGCTTCACATGCTAAAGGATGACAAACTAGCTCAACACGTCCCGACCCTTCATCCAACATCTGAAGAGCTTACTTTGGGAAGCATTCGATTCACTACATTCGATCTGGGCGGCCATGCACAAGTGCGTAAAGTTTGGAAAGATTATTTTCCCGCAGTGGACGCAATCGTGTTCCTAATTGACGCATGGGACCGGCAGCGATTCAGTGAATCCATTGCTGAGCTGGATTCTCTGTTATCAGACGAACAACTAGCCGAATGCCCAATTTTATTACTAGGAAACAAGATAGACAAGCAAGGTGCTGCTGGTGAACAAGAGCTAAGACAGGTTTTCAAGCTTTATGGTCGTACCACTGGTCAAGTAAGAAATTTTCTTTAGATTGATTATCAAATTAAAAAAGAATTATTTGGTAGGGAAAAATCCCAAGAGAAAAATTAGGCACTAGACCCATGGAGCTATTTATGTGCAGTGTTAAACAGCGGGAGGGCTATGGTGAAGCTTTTAGATGGTTATCTCAATATTTGTAAAGAAATTAATAAAAAAAATTCAATTATTTATTTTTAGTTGGAATAAAATTTAAAATTAAATTTTGAATTTTGAATTTTGAATTTTGAGCAGTTCGTCTCTTGGTTTGACTTGCTGATATATTCATTAGAGGCGAGATGATAAGTTCACAACAAAACGAGTAATAAATATTTGGATTGAACGAAATAAATGAAAAATAAGATAAAAACCATGGAATTCTCATAATTGAAAAAATAACTAAAATCTAATTGAAAATTAAAAAAAATTTATAATATTTTATTAAATAAATAAATCAAGTTATTTTTACTTTTATGAATGTTTTGGTAATTTCCCAATGTTTTGAGCTCCTGAATATTTTATTTCGGTTTTTTGGCGCGTTTTGCTGATTTAAAATTTTAAATTCAGTTTTCCTTTTTTTTAATGATTGAAGGCTTAAATTATATGACTTTCCGGTAATGGTTTTTTTGTACACATACCGAATTAGTATTAGATACAAAAATGTGGTCAAAAACCAGTTGACACTGATCACTATTAGAATAAAATAATTGTAGATGTAAATTACGTGTTCTCTGAAACAAAAAAAGGCTTCTTGGTCAGCGTATCTGGAACAATTTGGAACAAAGTTGTCTAGTATTATTTCATAGCAATCGTTCATCAAGAGTCGTGTCAAACTCGAGGACGAAATGATAATTGTTATGGTGTAAAAAATGCGAAAGAACCGCTTCAGGTCCAAACGAATATTGGTGCAAATGAATAAAAAGCGATCCACAGCCATTAGAATCAGAAGATTGTTGTAGACAAACATTATAAAATCGGTGACCGAATACATAAATTTGCAGAAAAAGTTTGGTTTTAGATGTCTAGTTTCTCTTAGAATGTAGTAAGGCATTGCTATTAGTGTGAATAAAATGTTGATCAAAAATATTTGTGTTTTTATGTAATCAGCTGAGATTTTCCTGCGAATTTTGTGTGTTAAATAGATTGACCAACTGTTCAAAGATAGTGATAAAAATATTGTAAAACTCATGAAAATGTGGAAGATAAGAAGTTGGACTGAATGGTTTAGTTGGTACAATTTATTTTCAATACTTAAACTGATATTCATTGCTTTTTTTCATGCTAAAATAAATCAAAGAATAACACTGTATAAATTTGTTTTTTTAAAATTTTTTCTCGATTGATTCTAATTTTTCAATTCATTTGACGAAAAAAATAACAAAATGTATCGTGACTTGAGTACATTTTTAAAAGCCTAGTTAAAATATTTAAATCAAAATTTTAATTAATTCTTCCACTTTTCATTAATGAATAAATGTGAATCTTTTTTTCGGTAAAAAATAACTGAAATTTGTTCAGCAATTTCAATAGCCAAATAATGCTGATTTAAAACTGACTTTTTTGTCTAATTATTTTTAAAGCATTAGGTAACTAGACTAATTACAGGTAAGGGTTAAATCTAAAATTTAAAAAATATTATTATTAATTTAAACGCAGGTCATTAATTAATTTCAACTTATAATTAGTTGATTTTAAAATTTGGAAAATTATATAAGAAAAAAATTATAGATGGGTTATAAACAAAATTATTGATGAAAAAAATTTATTTACAAAATTAAAAATATTCGAGGTTTTTATATTGTAATTTTCTAAGGGATATGATCCGGTGGCCTTTGGTTAAATTAATCGGATATTTTAAATAATCTTTTTTTCTTTAGATTTGATCATGATTTTCTTTAATGCCAAAATTTCAAAAAAAAATTGACATTTTTGATGAATTACTAATCACAAAATATCATAAAACTAATTATATTTTAAATATTTTGAAGTCTGATGTAAATCGGTTGTTCTCCGTTAATTAATTATTCATTCGATAAAATTACTTAACCATGACATGTTTTTTAAAAATTTTTTAACCCTTAATGATCGGGAATCATGAAAATATTGTTCTGGTTTTATGGTCGAACAGATTCATTTTGATAATAATTATATTAATATTAATTCAAAAATCTTAATCTATATTTTTTTATCACGATTTAAATACTGGTATGAAAAACGTATATTGAGCTTATAATTATCCTTGAGTATATATACTTCAAATTTTAGATTGATGCTTAAAGGACAAAAGCTATTAAAAAATTTGAATTTTTTTCGGATTCTTCATTTGGATAAATTTAGAATTTTTACGACTAGATTAAAAACAGATATAATTAAAAAAACACACTTCGAAACAAAATAAAAAAATTAAAAAATCTTCTACATTTATTCAGATTGCATAGTTTCTTTTCAAATTAATTTTATTTAAAAGAAAAATTGAAAAATTTTCAAGCGAATTATGCCCTAATACAATTTAAATTAAGCAAATTAATCTTTTCAAAAAAATCAGGCATAAGCGATTGTTGAGTTTTATATTTTTCAATTACAGTTTTTTTAATAAGTAAAAAATCAATATTTTTTAGAAATTCTCACTTTTTAAAAAATATGTATTTAATCATTATCTTTTTAATCATCAATTAAATATGTGAATAATTTAATAATCTGATCTTTTATTCTAAATTTTCGACTCTAGTGAAAACCATTTTTTCTCTACATTTTATTTTATTCCACACATACAGTGATGTTCCGCTTTTTGATTTTTACAAATAATTTTCTTAAAATAAAGCTTTTTTCATAATTTTTTTGATTGAAAAAATTTGTAAATTATAAAAAGGTAGATTTCAAATATTTTAGATAAATTGTTGTCAAGAACAAAAAGCCGAACACCACTTAAGAAATTTTTTTCCTTACATTTAGTTTTTTAATATTGTCGAATTCATAATTTTCAAAAACATCTTTTAGATTAAAAGAATATAAAGAACTTAAAAAAACTGCATATCAGTATTCTTGCAAATAATTCGAAATTTTGATTTCGTCAACAACTGTTCTAGCATCCACCCTCTTCTTTTTCTTAAAGACTTATGATTTAGTGCACTTTAAAATAAAATATTTCAAAATTATTAGATTCTTGTCAAACATTTTGTTGAATTTTAAATAAAAATGAAGCTTTAATATCCTTTTTCTAATTGAAATCTTCATAAAGATAGTTTTTTAACTTAGCAATTTAGGTTTATGAGAGTCAATTAAGAATGTCGAGATAAACCATTCGGAAAATTTTGTTTTTAACTTAAGAAGAAAGTTTGATTTAAATAATGTTGTGTGGTTCAAATTTTTTTCTGAAAGAGATGTAGCTCGTCAGACATTAACAAATAAATTATTTATGAAAAAAAAATTTAAAAGAATAAAAATAAAAATTATATTGATTATGAAAGAGCTAATTTAAATAAAATACATTAGCTCTGTTATCAAATATTAATTCTTTCGTCAAATTGATTTAATTTTTAAAAAATCCTTTTGACTTTTTTTTCCGAATTTTCAATTATTTTTTTAATTTGACCTGCTCTACAAATATGTGATTACATGAAAAAAGCATTGTTTAAGAAATTGGGTAGATAAACTTTTCATAGTTGCTTCCAGTATGATAATTTAAACCTATCTCATTACTATACACACTTTAAAATAGACATATTGCATAGTTGTTTTTGACACTTATGCATTGATCAAGAAAATTATTTTAGGCAAAATCTTGGTCAGTTGAAATAATATACTCAGCAACATGATATTTAAAAAAAAAAGAAAAAGTTTTCTTATAGTTTAAAAAAAAAATGAGTTCATATTTTAAAATGTTTTAGTGAAAGAAAGAAAAATTGAGCTATACAAGTTGGTTTTGACGCTGCTTACAAATATGGGTGATAAAAAGGAATTTTTTTAGCAAAACAATTAATTTTCAGTAAAAATTCAAAATTGTAAAATGGGGCATGTATAATTTATTGAGTATTTTGAATGAATAGAATTGTGATTTAAACGCATCGCACTTCGAATTTTAGTATAACTTGTTTTCAATTAAAAAATTCAAAAGTTTTGCCAGAATTATTTTACTAACTCACCCGATCTCATTTTTTTTAATATTTTGTTGTCTAAAAGAAAAAAACAGACAGGAAATATTAAAAACAATAGAAATAATTTAAGGTTTATTTTATTAGAACGATTTTTTTTTCTGAAAAAATATTTTAAAAAGAGACAGTACTAGAATAAAAGTTTAATACTTTATTGATAAGAAAGACTTAAGTAGAATATCTACCGAATACATTTTTGAAAGAAATATACCACTGATCTGATCGATCGTTTTATCATTTAATTCTATGTTCATAATCAATTACTTAATAAATGAATCTATTTGTTTATATGTACTAAGTGTTACACCTCCTCTTCCCCGGGCCCTGTCTCTCTATTATTTCTTTATAAATATTGTAATTTAGTTTAAGTTTTGATGTTAGTTTTGGTTTTAAATAAAGATTAAGAACAAGAAACTCTCTTTTAATCTTATTTAAAAGTGCCACGCTTTTAAATATAGGTCTTTCAAATTAGACTTAAAAATCGAAAAAAATAAAATTAAAATTAAATAACAAATAAAAAAGATTAAAAAATAATTATTTTGAAAATAAATAAATCGATTGAAATATCAAGAAATACTGTTTAAAAAAAATTAAAATTTTATCTATTATTATTATTTAATTGTTTCATCTGTTTTATCTAAAAGAAAAATTTTCTTAAATAACAATTGAAATAAAAATTGGCAATTAAAAAATTTTTTTTTTGATTGACATCAATCAGATAATTGAATATTTTCATTAACTAAATTAAAAAGAAAGCAGTTTTTTTTATAAGATAAAACAAAATAAGAGTATTGTTGTTCAAATACTCAAAGATTTTATTTTAAATTAATATTCGATCTTCTCAACAATTTGTTTATTTTTTTGAGTTTAATAATAATATGTCCCTTTCTATCCTATTGAATAATGGGGAGGCGCTCATCTCCTTTTCCAGTAATTTTTGAGCAACGGTTCCGACCTGACACAGAGCTTACTGCATCGATTGGCATCTTGAAGTTGATGACCAATTCAAAGAGTTTATCATTAGATATTAAAATTTATCTTTGAACTAATTTAAATAATTTTAATGTAACATGCTTTACATATTATGCTGGGTTATGCTAAAACACGGATCACCTGTTTTTTACTAAAACACGGACCACGGTCGGATGCTATTAGGAATTATCCAAAAACTTCCGACCACCGACCATTTTGTAGAGAATTTGATGAACTTTTACGCAAAAGTATCAGTTGGCACATAAGACCTAGTATTTGACATAAAAACAAGTAAATACGAGAAAAATTCTGAGTTGCTGTTATCGGACCACATGTTTCCAGGAAAATGATAAGACCTTAACCTTCCGACCACTAATTATATGAAAGAGAATAGCCTAATCATTATTGCAGAAAAATAAATTGTCTACTAGCTCTTTTTTTTAAAAACTCATAGCTGAAAAACTAAAAATATCTGTTTTTGGGAGAATTCCGAATTATCCCAAAAAATTAAATTGAAGGCTTCAATTTCAAAGAATTGATATTTATCACAAACCGTTTTGTAGATAATTAAAATCTCTATATTTTTAAATAAGAAATATAAATTTATTTTAGGGCTCTCGGTCAAAATTTCTCTTAATTTATTTAATTATTTTTGGTAATAAGAAATTTTTGAATATTTTGAATTTTAACAAAATTTATTAATTATTGTAAATAAAATATATTAATATTCATTTTATAAAAAATTTTTCTGCAATAATGATTAGGCTATTCTCTTTCATATAATTAGTGGTCGGAAGGTTAAGGTCTTATCATTTTCCTGGAAACATGTGGTCCGATAACAGCAACTCAGAATTTTTCTCGTATTTACTTGTTTTTATGTCAAATACTAGGTCTTATGTGCCAACTGATACTTTTGCGTAAAAGTTCATCAAATTCTCTACAAAATGGTCGGTGGTCGGAAGTTTTTGGATAATTCCTAATAGCATCCGACCGTGGTCCGTGTTTTAGTAAAAAACAGGTGATCCGTGTTTTAGCATAAGCCGTTATGTTACCCTTACCTTTAAGATTCAAAAAATAAAATAAATTTTTTATTTCAAAAATATTTGTAGGAAAGATTGAACGCTTCATTTTATTACTTTTTTGGAATTTAATATTTGAAATTCATTTTTAAATTAAATTTATAATTTTGAATGCTAGACACAAATACTTTTACAGACAAAAAATTTCAAAATAAACTCTAAAAAACATCAGTTTATAAATTTAAATTTTAAAATTTTATTTAAGTTTCAATAGGTAGAGAAAATATTATTTTTTAAAACTACATAGCATGTAAAGCATGTTACATTAAAATTATTTAAATTAGTTCAACGATTAATTTTTATATCTTAAGATAAACTCTTTGAATTGAAATGATATTTTGAATTGATCATCAACTTCAAGGTGCCCATCGAGTTGGTAATCTACACCGCTTTTCTACTCAATCGAAAGCGGTACCCCTTTTTTATGATGAAAGGGGTTTAAACATTCGTCCCGTACCGCAGAGATATTTTGAAGATTTTTCCATTCCAACCCCAGCGGGTTTTGGACCCTCGATTCTCTGCTTACATGACTAACACACAAACCTTTTTTAATCTTTTTTTATTTTGGCTAACCATTATTACTCACTTATTTATTTTTGATATTTTTATTTATTCGTTTTTTGTCATTTTTACTTCTAATTTATTTTTAATTTTTTATTATTGACCCAAAAAAAACAACTATGGAATGCTGAAGAAGTGCTGTTGAAGGCTAGCTAAATAATGACAACTACAAATAATTTTAATTTTTTTTGAACTAAAAAAAAATAGTATCTTTTAATGATTTAAAATAATTTTTAATTTTCATTTGTAATTTTGATATCAGAAAACTTTTAATCTTAATTAATTTTAACAGAACAAAATAAATTTTCAAATTTTTTTTAATTAATTTTGTTTTTTTCTAATTTTTTCATTTATTAAATTTTTTTTCGATTTAAAATTTTTTTTCCAAAAATATTATCATCTAGCCGAAATAAAGGTTTAAGTCTTCATTTCAACTGACCTTGTCTTAATTATTTTTAAAATAAATATAAATAAAATACTAATTTGGATATTCTTAGTTGAATTTTTAAAAAAAATATAATAGAACCCATTTTTGAATAAAATTTTGAAATTATTATATAGCGTCTTGATGCACAAAATCCATCTATAAGCAACACATTTACTTAAATTCTGAGCATATTTTTTGATAATTTCGACTGCAATTTTTGCGCATTTTAAATTCTGCTTAAATTTATAATTCAAAGCATTTATATATGTGTTTATAAATAAACAAACCAACAAAATTACATAGCTTTATGCGTTAGGACCCTTTAACAATTTTTTTTTCAAAATTTTTTCCACTAAAGATACCATAGGTACATTTTTGTCACTTTTTGAATGAACTTTTATTTTTAAATAGAGGGCTATATAATGAATAAACTATTATTGAACGGCTCAAAAAAACTATTGGGCTCGTCACTGAACAAAAACGTCTTAAAAACCAGTTCAGGTATTACTTTCTCAATCAATCAAACCAAAGTTTAATGCCATAAATAAATATTTTAGCTTTATTGTCAACAAATGTGCCACAAAACCCTCCTGACAATCGAGTGGAAGTCTTTGTTGACGATAAACCAGTACTTGTCCAACCGGGTGTCACTGTCTTACAAGTACTTAAAAGAAAAATAATTTTTTTAAAAATCTAATATTTAAATAAAAAAGGCTTGCGCAGAAGCTGGTGTAGAGATACCAAGATTTTGCTATCACGAACGTCTGGCAATAGCTGGTAACTGCCGAATGTGTTTGGTTGAAGTTGAGCGAACACCAAAAGTAAATTAAAAGATAAAAATAATTTTTTTTTTAAAAATATTTAAATAGCCTGTAGCCTCTTGTGCCATGCCAGTAATGAAAGGTATGAGGATAAAAACCGACTCACCAGCAACAAAAAAAGCCCGTGAAGGCGTCATGGAATTTTTGCTTGTCAATCATCCATTAGACTGTCCAGTATGTGATCAAGGAGGTGAATGTGACTTGCAAGACCAGGCCATGGCTTTTGGCAGTGACAGATCTCGCTTTACAGATATTTTTTTTTCTGGCAAAAGAGCTGTGGAAGACAAAAATTTGGGACCTTTGGTAAAGACCAGCATGAACAGATGCATTCATTGCACTCGTTGTGTCCGTTTTGCCAGTGAAGTAGCTGGTGTTGACGACTTGGGAACAACTGGTAGAGGTGGAGAGATGCAAATTGGAACATATGTTGAAAAACTATTGGCATCTGAAGTAAGTGGTAATGTTATTGATTTATGTCCAGTAGGTGCCCTCACTTCCAAGCCATATGCTTTTACAGCAAGACCGTGGGAATTGAGGTAATTAAAAAAATAATTAAAAAATATACAATTTAGTAAAAATTTATTTTATTATTTTTAGAAAAATTAATTCAATTGATGTTTTGGATGCTGTTGGTTCGAACATTGTTGTCCAACACAGAGCTGGTGATGTAATGAGAGTTTTACCAAGGCTAAATGAAGACATAAACGAAGAATGGCTTGATGACAAAGCCAGATTTTCGTATGATGGTCTTCGTCGCCAAAGATTGGTTACACCTATGGTCCGCGGATACGATGGTTTGCTTAAACCATGTGATTGGGAAGATGCATTCTACGCTGTAGCCGACAGACTTAGTCAGGCTACCGGTTCTCAAGTAGCTGCATTGGCTGGAAGCTTGGCAGATGCAGAGTCGTTGGTCGCCTTGAAGGATTTGATGAACAAGCTCGGAAGTGAAAATGTCTTTGTTGAGGAATCTTTTCCGAGCCAAGGAGCTAGCACAGATCTAAGAACAAATTATGTTTCCAATGCGAGTATCAATTCTCTGGAACAAGCCGATTTGGTTCTTCTGATCGGAACAAATCCGCGGTACGAAGCTCCCATGTACAACACTCGTATTAGAAAAAGTCTTGTCCATAATGAGCTAAGAGTAGCACTTCTGGGTTCTAAAGTCAATTTGTCTTATGAATACGACTATCTCGGTGATTCTGCTCAAGCTTTAGAAGAATTACTCAATGGTAAACATGAATACAGCAAATTTTTGGCAAAAGCCAAACGACCTTTGATTGTTCTTGGCTCTAGTGCTTTACAACGCAAAGATGCCGATTCTTTATTAAACCTGGCTACTAGGTTATCAGAAAAATTAAGGATTCAAAATGGATGCCCAAGTGATTGGAAAGTTTTCAATGTGCTTCATAGAGTATGTTAATATTTTTTATTTTTATAGTAAAGAAAGATAAAAAAGGGTGAACCAAAATATTACTAAACTCAAAACTTTAACACTAAAATTAATGGCAAAATTCTTTCAATTTTTTGTCTTTTACCAAAATGGTTGTAAAATAAATTTAAAATCTGAAATTAAAAATAAGTAATTGATGATGGCAGAATATCGATTCGTTCCATTTTTATAAATTTTGTAAAGGTAAATATAATAATTAACAATTAATTAATACTTCTGTCAAAAAAGTATTATTTTCCTTTAGGATTTTATTTACTCAAAAAAATAATAAAAGTAATAGAACTGAATAATTGTTTGCATACAGATTGCTTCAAAAAAACGTGAAGCCTTACAGTAGTTAAATTTTAACTCATTTTGAAACGAAAACATGATCTGGAAGATAATTCCAACTTAATTTTTCTTTATGCAACATTGCACAATTTTTCTGTGACAGAAATCCACTTCTAAATTAAAGAAAAATTTAATTGAAAATTTTTGCTTTGTTTAGTTTGAATTTTATTAAAAAAAATTATTAACTTGAGAGGAAAAACTTAAGGATTGAGATTCAAAAAAAGTCAAAAAAGTAAAAAAAAACTTTTTAATATTTTTTTTAACTCTATTTTCATTAATTTGTAATTTGTAACGATTTTTGAATCGCATGGCTGAAAAAAAGGTTTTTTTCGGTACTTTAATGGTTATAGTCCTCGACCCTTCAACTTATTATTTAAATTGTTAAAATAAAATTAACAAATAGATTTTTTAGTAAAGTTTGTTAAGTAAGAGGTAATATTTTGGATTTTTAAAAAGTGTCTTAACCATTTTCATCTTAAAAAATTCTCCAACGTTTCTCCAAAAAATTTGTAAAATCAAATATACCGTATCCGCTTGTTGGATATTGCAGCCTCAAAGACAGACCCACAGCTTTGGTACATGCAACAAACACCATTTCTGCCATGTTAAAACATTCTTAACTTACATCGCATGCTCTAAAAATTAGTTTTAACCCTTAAGTCCGCTTTAGAATCAACTTTTTAAGTTTAATGCAGCATAAAAGCTTCGGATTATATCCAGAAATTAGAAATAAAATTGATATTTTACCAAATTTTCTTTGAATTCAATTTATAGCACTGGATCAAATATAATGTTCAAAAAAATATTTTTTTTTTCACAAAAATCTCAAGCTCTAATGCCACATTTAACATTAAAAAACTAAAATAAATTAAAAAATTAAAAAACCTCCATGATCGTCGATAAATAGCTCATCAATTTGCTTATTTTTAAAATTGAAAATTGTTGTGAAGAACTTATATGTAAGCAAATTTAACTTAGATAGAAACAGATCGATGTTACTAAAAGATATGTTTAACTGCCTTTAAAATATTGGTTTTTTGATTTTTTAATTTATTTTTAATTTTATAATAACTAAATAAAAATAATTTACCTAAAAACACTATCCATTTTATCATCATTTTCAAAATCAATTTTTCTTGCAAATACTCCAAGGTTTTTAGTGCGAGAACGGATAAATTTAGACTTTGGTGGCATAATAATACTTAATGGGATTGGTTTCAATATTTCAAAAAAGTAAAACCATAGATTTGTTCAGAATTTTGTCTAGTTTAAAAAAAAAAGTGGTTTATTAAGTAATTCCTGGGATTACATATGATTAGACTGAAAAAAAAAGTATTCTTTTTGGCTTTTTTTCAATAATTAAAATTGGCATATCCTTTTTTTCAACATACCAGGTTGTAGAAAATTTTTTGCTCTTTCAAAATATATTAAAAATTTAGCAAAGATTTTAATTTTATCCTTGAGAAATTGAGTCTGAAAGACCTACAACTTTTTAAAGGGTTAGTTCTTTTTAGACACTTGGATATAAAATGTTTTTTTTAGCCCCCCAAAAAAAATGAAATCTTGGGTTTTAAAGGACGTAAAGTGGTGATTTGCTTTTTGTATTTTACAAAAATTTACGTAAATTTACCAACTTTTACGTAAATTTACCAACTTTTACGTAAATTTACGTAAAATTACGTAAATTTACGTAAAATCCTAAAAGTCCAAAAAAATTCGAATAAATACAAAAAAATTCGATTTTTTAAGTTTTTTTTAAAAAAATATGCAAAATAAATTCCAAAAAAAATTTACCATTTTTTACGTAAATTTACGTAAATTGATAGTAAAAAAAGTAAATTCTGGTAAAAAGAAGTAAAAACTGGTAAATAAAAGTAAAATAAACCGGTTTTTGATATTTTAAAATAAGATTTATTGATTAACCTTAAATTTTTTTTTGATAACTAAATTAATTAAGTCATTTGAAATTTATTAATGAAATTTTGTTCTTTTTAAATTCAATTTTTTCATTCACATTAACTAAATTAAACTTAAAAAAAAAGTAAACAATTATGTTTTTTTGGAAGCCTTGTCCATTTTCAGGCTATCAGAAGCCTTCTTCCAACAACTAGCAAAAGTGCTATTTTTTGGCACAAATTTTAGTAGCTCTCCTAAAATTAGCCATAAATAGATTTTTTTTTAGAAAACCAAGTATTTTTTAAATTACTTTTAATGTCCAACATAACATGGCTATATTTATTCTGATAGTAACCAAGAGTTTTATCTGGGTCTTCTTTAAAACGTTCTTTCAATTGATCCCTCAATGAATTAGTAAATTCTTTGTTGTTTACTTAATTCCAAAAAGAAAATGAGTATGAATTTTTCAAATACAATAAATACGTAAATTACACAATATATACGTAAATTTTTTAAATACGTAAATTTTCGTAAATTTACCTTTCTTTACCAAAGTAAATTTACGTAATTTTACGTAAATTTACGTAGATTTTTGTAAAATACAAAAAGCAAATCACCACTGTAGTTGACGAATTTAAAGTCAAAAATTAGAAATTCAGATAGCACTTAAGTTTTGAATTCCTGGAACCTTAGAGAAAATTTTCTAGTTCATAGTGAAAAGTAATCTTAATCTTTAATAAATGAATTGAAAATATTTAGATTTTCACCCTATATACCTTTCTTACTTTTGCTTAATTGTATTAGATTAATAAATTTTTAAAATTCAGTGGGCATCTCAAGTAGCTGCTTTGGACATTGGCTACAAGTCTGGAGTTGAACAATTAAAAGCGCAAAAACCCAAGATTGTGTACCTAATGGGAGCTGATGAAGACTTGATTTCTCGAAGTGACTTGAGCGAAGACTCATTTATCATTTATCAAGGTCATCATGGTGATCATGGTGCTGAAATAGCTGATGTGGTGTTGCCAGGCGCTGCCTACACCGAAAAATCTGGAACTTATGTAAACACTGAAGGTAGAGCTCAAAAAGCGTCTTTTGTTGTTGCGCCACCAGGTAAAGCAAGAGAGGACTGGCAAATATTGAGAGCTTTGTCGGAAATCTTAGGCAATCCACTGCCTTACGATGATCTAGATAGTTTACGAAAAAGAATGGCTGAAGTTAGTCCGACCCTGACTAATTATGATAGAATAGAGCCGGCCAATTTCATGCCGTTGAGTGTCGAGCTTAACCAAGTATTTTGGATTTTTTCTAAAATTTTTTCTTAATAATTACAAAATTAAATTTCAATTTTTAGAAATTGAAAACAACATTGTCCAATGAACCAATTCGAGCTTTTCAGACAGAGTTGAGTGATTTTTATATGACTAATTCAATATCAAGAGCGTCGCTGACCATGGCTCGTTGTGTTCAAGCTTATAAAAAAAATAATGAACCTGTTAAACAAACACAGTCCAGCGTCAATCCCTGAACTGATTTCAGAACTTATACATTTAAATAAGAAATATTGGAATTTAAAAGTCTTATTTTTTTTAGATTTAAAAAATAAATATTTATAAATATTGCGTCTAAATTAATAAATTTAAAAAAAATTTAAAATTTAATTACTAAAAAAAGTTTAAAAAAAATGAACTAATCATTTTTGATAAAATACTAATAAATCATGATCACTTATTGAAAAATTTAGAAATATAAAAATAATAGAATATTTGGAAAAAACGTGTATATGTATATTTTTCATATTTAATTTGGTAATTAAATTAGCCCATTTTTAATGTTATTTTAAGCCAATCGTATTTTTAAAAAATGGGGAGTAAAATTTAGATAATGGACTGTTTAAGAATTGTTATTCTAAACAAAATTCGAGTAAATATCTATATGGCAATAATTGATACTACTAAATAAGATTTTATTTAAGTGATAATTCTTTGGAAATTCTACAAAAAAAACCTTTTCAACACGCTCAATAAAATTTGGCAATGTGAAATTTTAGTACAAAAATTACAGTACAAAAAGTAAAAACGCTATAATTTATTTTCTAATTGTGCAAAAATGGTTCTATAAAAAGTACAATATTGTACAAATTTGTACAACCGAATTCCATGCTCTGCAAAAACTCTGCAATTTTCTGTAAAATGCACACCACCAAAAAATATTTGATTAAAAAATGCAATAAATTGCAGAGTTTTTGCAGAGCATGGAATTCGGTTGTACAAATTTGTACAATATTGTACTTTTTATAGAACCATTTTTGCACAATTAGAAAATAAATTATAGCGTTTTTACTTTTTGTACTGTAATTTTTGTACTAAAATTTCACATTGCCTAAAATTTTAAAGCTTACTTCCTGAATGCCCCTCAAAAAAAGCTCTCAAACCATCCAAATTAAATTTTAGCAAAAATATATTGGTAATATGTAGGAATGAGCTTTTTTTTAAAAATCATCAGAATCATTTTAAAATTTTTAATTTTTTTTTAAATCTGAATATATGAGACCATTTGTATCAGGATTTAAAAGTGGCTTCAAAAGTCTCTATAAAATGAAGAAAAAACAAAAAAAGAGTGTGACAAAAACATTTTTATCGCAAGGAAATGTGTTTATCAACTTTTTTTAAAAATTTTATTTTAATTTTGGATGTTAAATTTTTATAAAATACAATTTTAATTTTAATGTAATAGAAGACCTATTTAAGTCAATCAAAATGACCTCTTTGTAAAAAAATAAAATACTAAAACAAAGCCAATTAATAATTTGGACTCCTACTGGAATTTATACCTTTACGCAAACAAAATATAAAAAAAGAAGAATTTTAATTATGTTTACTTTTAAAAAACGCAAATTAAATAACAAAAAATTTTTAATAAAATCAAAAAGAAACAAAATTTTGAAATTACTTTCTTTATTCATTTCTTTGTTAGAAATGACTAGATTAACCAGGATTTTTATTAACCGGGCATTCAAAAATAATATATGAGTAAATAAAAATTAATTAAATAAGTAAATATTAAATATAATGTTTATTACAAAAATAAAATATAATCGAGTATATAATTATTCAATCTAAGTACAAAATTAATAAAAAAAAATGTAAGTAAATATTTCATTTGAGTAAAATAAAATAGAATATTAAGAACAAAAAAAATTAAATTTCGACAAATTTTTAACTTTTTATTTATTTATTTAAATATTTTTTGAGGAAATCCTCAGGCCACTCAGAATGGATCAAATTCCTTCTTTTTAGCGTAGCGTTTGAAATGTAAAACTAAATATTAAAAAGTAAAATCTTTATGAGTATATCAGAGAACAAAAATGATTATAACAAATAAATAAATTTTTAACTTAACAATTTATTTTCGATTAACCCGTGTAGACGAATGTTTTGTGTGTTAGTCATACAAAAGAAGAGGATCAAAGGTTGGAATTCGGCTTAGCATGAATAAAAGTTGATACTAAATAGACTTCAGCGAAATTTTAATCCTTTTCTAATAATAAATTTATGGAAGATTTATTTTTGTGGTGTATTCTTTTTGTATCCACGAATACAATGATTTTATAAGAAAACAATAAATTTTAAGAAAGTATGAATCTATATACAGTACGTTTCTGAACAAAGTTGACAGTTTTTTGCGCACTGCGCAAGCAGCTCTAGAGCATCGCTTAATCACTTAATCGTGTTCTTGAACATTTATTTTTGTTCTAGCGCAGCTCTAGAGCATGTGCTCAAACGCTGCTTAAGCAACCTAGCGCATCTTTAGAGCGTGTTCTTGAACATATATTTTTGTTCTAGCGCAGCTCTAGAGCATGTGGTCAAACGCTGCTTAAGCCTTATCCGTCAGAAATAGAAAAAATAACGTTGAAGACGATAATCGGTCATTTTTGACCCATTTTCTAATTCGCTGTTCAGCTCAGGTGAATAATTAATAAATTTAAATTCTAAGAACTCATTTTTTTAAAATTGATTGAATCAATAATTTTTAATTGATTTATATAGCAAATTTTTTATTTTGAGAAATTCGTTGATTTGAAAACAATCCTTCAATTATGAAAAATATTTCAAGGATTAAAAGTAAAGCGGTTTTTTTTTAAGATTCTAAAGAAGGGATAAGCAATTTATAATATGAAAACTAATTGTTTG
Organism: Brachionus asplanchnoidis; assembly: GCA_025491095.1. NCBI lineage: Eukaryota > Metazoa > Rotifera > Eurotatoria > Ploima > Brachionidae > Brachionus > Brachionus asplanchnoidis. The sequence goes on from JAILYF010000006.1 coordinate 5,144,922, forward strand.
ATTTGTTAAAGTAAAAACTATTGTATATTTAGTTCAAATAAGATTTATCAATTAAAAAAACGATAAAAATAAAAAAAAATTTGCTTGGGTCAAAAATTACCCATTTTCGTCTTCAACGTAGTGCTGGGTCACTTTTGACCCAGTTTTCGACGGGTAAGGGTTAAGCAACCTAGCGCATCTCTAGAGCGTGTTCTTGAACATTTATTTTTGTTCTAGCGCAGCTCTAGAGCATGTGCTCAAACGCTGCTTAAGCAACTTAGCGCATCTTTAGAGCGTGTTCTTGAACATTTATTTTTGTTCTAGCGCAGCGCTAGAGCATGTGCTCAAGCGCTGCTTAAACAAACTAGCGCAGCTCTAGAGCATGTGCTGCGCTAGACTGTCAACTTTGTTCAGAAACGTACTGTACCAAGGAATTCACCAAAAATGTATTGATTTTTTAACTTAATTTAACTTTTTTAAAATAATAAACCTTTATTCAAGAATTTTAATTAATAATTATACGGGAAAAAAAAACAATCTCTGATGCATATGGAAGGAATTTAGTAAGTTTTTCGTTAAGAGTTTTTGTAATTATTCGTAAAAAATTTGTAGATTTTCCATAATAAGTATAAATTTTTTTAAACAAATTTGTTCTTGTTATTTTTTAAATTTTTGTATTTCAATATTTTAAATGTCACAAAATAAACTTGACTATTCTATATGGCTAAAACAATAAAATAAGGAAAATATCAAAGATTCAGGCATGAAATCAAACGGTAATATCAAAATAAATTAATGTCGATTAACCAATTTAAAATATTTTTATATTAATTAAAAGTCTTCAGTGAAGATTTGATACTAGTGTTTTTACCAAATTTTACGTAAATTTACGAAAACTTACGTAAAATTACCATTTTTTACGTAATTTTTCGTAAAATTACACATGTAAAAAAATGTTAATTTACTAAAATTTACGAAAAATTTCGAAAAAACTAGCAAAAAGGAAAATGCCAAAAAAATGCCGTTTTTAGGCCATTTTTACGTTTTTTTAGTAAATTTAACAAAATCAAAAAAATTTTGAGAAAAAAAAATTTTACAGATTCTTACGTAAATTTACGTAAAAACCGAACTTTGAAAAGGTAAATTTCAGTAAAAATTGGTAAAAATGTGTAAAAATTTGTAAAAAAATTAAAAATTAAATAAAATTTTTTAGATCACCTTTCGAAATTTGTCCCTAATGGAGAAACTTTTGAAAAAGCTTTTGAGAAGGCGAGAAATTCATTAAAAACGAATCGTTCGGTTTTAAAAGCTAAAAAATTATAGATTAATTCATTATAAAATTTCAAAAATAAAAATTAAAATTTTTTTGAATCAATTTTTTATTTAAATTACCAAATTAATAAGGAAAGAAAAGCTAATATTCAAAAATCTATTCAAAATATTCAAAAAATATTCAAAAATCTTTCACATATTGTTTTAATGTTGAAATATTTATTAATTCATATTAGAGATAAAGAAGAGATTGAAAGTTTAATGAAAAAAAAATATATAATGAATAAAAGTTTAATAGTCTTATTAAATAATTTTGTTGAATTTTTAATTTTTTTACAAATTTTTACTAAAATTTACCTTTTCAAAGTTCGGTCTTTACGTAAAATTTACGTAAAAATCTGTAAAATTTTTTTTTTCTCAAAATTTTTTTGATTTTGTTAAATTTACTAAAAAAACGTAAAAATGGCCTAAAAAAGGGCATTTTTTTGGCATTTTCCTTTTTACGAGTTTTTTCGAAATTTTTCGTAAATTTTCGTAAATTAACATTTTTTTACATGTGTAATTTTACGAAAAATTACGTAAAAAATGGTAATTTTACGTAAGTTTTTGTTACGTAAATTTTGGTAAAAACACTGGTATCAAATCATCACTGTACATTAAAATGAGATGGAAAAATAATTAAAGAATCCTGCAATCAATGCCTGCTTGAAAGCTGTTTTCATTAGGGCGTTTAATTCTCCCCAATCTCTCTTCATAATAAAAGTTTTTAAAGTTTGGAATCATTTTAGTTGCTTTATGCTGTACTTTTTCAAGCTACTTTTTATCTTTTTCCAAGCATGGATTCCAAACACTAACTCCATATTCTATAAGAGGTCTAACCAATGATTTATTTAGTAACTTAAGAACATTGCTATCCAAAAATTTAAAATTTTTCCGAATCATTACCAAAACTCTATTCGCTCTGCCGGAAAAGTAGCTAACATGAGCGCCCCATTTTAGATTCTTTTGAAAAAAGACACACAAATCCTTCTCTAATTTAGTTTTCTATTCCATGCATGAACTTTTACAATTGAATAAGATCACCTCTTTATTCTCAGGGCGCGAGAGGAAATTGAAATTGTAGGCTGGGAAATGGGATGAAACTAATTAATTTATTTTAATATTTTTTTCAAGTTTGAAGACTTATCAGTTTCAATATCAGATCCTGTCATCTATACTAAAGTTAAAGTCTAATAAATATGGCAGGTCTTTTAAGAAGAAAATGGTTAGTTAAATTAAATATTTTTAGTATTAAACAATGAAGATTTACACTAATTTTAATTATTTATAATATTTGTTAATTTCTACTATAAAAAAAAACTATGCATTTTAATGTTATATTTTAAAAATCAAACATCAAAATCTGATCAAATAATTATTTTTAGAGTTATAAGTCTTTGCTGAATAAAAAATTTTATTTACCTTTATTTTAATGAAAATGAGACAGTTGGCGAATATGTAATAATGAGTTTTTCGATTAAATAAAATTTGCTTCAGCTTCGAAGAGTCTCAGATCCGGTGGATTTTTTAAATTTAGTTTTTTATTCAGGCTTCAAAATTATTATTTAAAACCTTAATTCAATCATTTACTTTTTGGCTTATTATATTCAAATGGCTTCAAATAAAAATTTATCACGTATTTTAACCAAAAATCAAACTTTTTTAAAATTTTATTTATACAGCTCAACATAAATTATATTGACATTATTTGAATGGCGCTTTTATTTTTGTTTTAAGCAGGAGTATTTTCATTTAGAAATTTTAATAATTAATTTTCTTTTTAAATCTATTACAGTTATAAATTCGGACTTTAGTCAATCCTTGGTCTAATAAATAAGTTTTTTTATTAAAAAAACATTTTATTTTATCGAAAAAATGAAAAAGGAAGGAAATCTAATATTAGCTGTAAAATTTTCTATAGCTAATTTCATTGCTGTTATTAATCTGAAACTGTTGTTCCATTCAGTTTACTACTTAAATATCATCGGCTAGACCTTCTTCTCCAATTAAAGCTCTTAAACTTACACCTTTTCTTTTTTTAAATTGCGCAATCATTTATTGTTTTTTTATGACCCAGAATGGTTGTATATATCATAACTTTATGTTTTATATCAATGCCAGTAGAAGTAATTTTATAGATTACCATTTCTGGTAATCAAGTTTAGGCCAAGATGTGAAATAAAAAGGCAGTCTCAAAATTGTTTTTAATTAAGTGGGACCAACTGGAATATAAAATTTTTTTTCAGGTATTTAACAAAAATTTCTAAAATAAAATCACCATAGATATTTTTTAGACCAAAAATTAGAATATAAAGAATAAGATTAATTGTGCTAAATAAATTTTTTTATCAAAAAAATAAAATTTTTCCAATTAGAAAACATCCTAGTTAAGATATGGCTAGGGTCTTATGATCTTGTAATAATCGTTACAAAAGGTTTATTTTCTTAATCAATTGATTTTTTTAGTTTTAAAGTTAGACAAATATTTGGCTTCCGAATGCAAAAAAGCCACTTAAGCAACGCATTTAGAAACAAACAATGTTCCATGAGAAAAAAATTTCCTTGCGTTCAACAAAAAATATCAAACTCAAAAAACAATACTCAAAGAAATCTTATATCAGTTATAAATTATTTAAAATCATAAAACTACTTTTTAGTGTTTAAATCTTATGATTTATTGCTATTTTATTTAGACTTTTTTGCTCGCATTTGACAATGATAACTCAGTTAGATAAGCATTTGAATGACCACTTTGCTACCATGGACTTAAGACCTCGCACAACACCGAATCGCTCAAAATCAACTGGTGACCAGGCACAACAAACACTTAGACGCTCCGATTTACTTTTAAACCTTGCGTTCAACCTGAGCAAGGGACACTATAACTTTGTAAGCGAACTTCTTAAAAGTAAACTTGGCAAACAAAGTACCATTGATGTTAATGTAGATGAAACAGTGAAATATGAACATTTAAAATTTGAGACAAATAATTTGAGCAAAAAATTTTTGCTCGGCAAAAATCCTTTAATTTTGTGCAATTATTTGAAAGAAAACGACTGGGCTCTCAGTCTCAGTCAATTGCTGGTACAGAATGGTGCCAGCATAAGCCAAAGGGATCACTGTAATGGCTGTAGTTCACTCCACTATGCTTGTGCTTTGCTCAAAGCTGAAATAATTCAGTTTTTGCTTAGAAATATCAACCAAAATCCAAATTATTTAATAGACAACAATGGAAACTCTCCAATTTTCTATCTGCTAGCATCTTATGGGTCCTTGGATCACGAAAAATTGATAGTGTTAGAAGAAAAAATTCTAAATGTACTCAAAATCTATTTAAACTACTTGAAGCATTACAATCTTAAAATTAACATTCGGAATCGAAATGGTCTTAGTTTTTACGGCTTGTGGGAGTTTTTTACCAGAAATAATAAATTTCTACTAGAAAATAGTGTTTTTAAGTACACTTTGAAAGTTATTTTAGAAGAAAATCCGGCTTTGAGAAAATTAGGAAAATTTAAAAGCCTAATTGATTTAAGACCTGAGACAGATTTTTACACTTTGAGTAGTAGGACTAGTATAGAGATATTTTTGAAGCGTCATTTTTTGATTGACTTCAAGAATTTTAAATTTGTTCATCACTCGGCAAAAATTGACAATTATTTAATGCTGGTTTTTTTGGACAAAGTTACCCCGAATAATTTGCCCATCAATATTTGCTTGATCCAAGATGAAGGTAGATCGAACAAATATGTAGAAATATACCGGAAAAATATTCACATTCCACTGAGCTGTGATCAACATTATTTCAAATCCTCTAATGAAAAAAATTTTTTTATTCAAAAGGATTTAAATTGGAGACATAAATTTAGTCAATTTTTTAATTCACTGGAAATAAAAAACTCGGAATCGTATCGAGCTAGTGCAAAATGTGTGATTGAAGCGCCCAAAGTGGAACAGAGCATCCGTATCAGCCCTCATCATACTTGTCATCTCCATCAACACACAAATCAAAGTAATCACAGTCAGCATGTTCATGAAGTCCCTCATATTAATCAAAAACCAGATGTGGTAAATAGTAAAAAGCATAAATTCCATTCTTTAAATCGAAAATAATGAAAAATATTTGAAAAAAAGCCTATACTCATTTTTAGTTAGATATTTTAATTATTTATTTTTTTCTATATTTTTATTTTATACGTCATTAATTAATAAATTTACAATTTTTTACTCTTTATTTAGTAGTTAGTGTTATTGGCTAAAAAACATGTGGGTCTGATGATAGTACATTATGGCTAATGATTTGGTTGATTGCTGCTCATCCAGCACAGTATCAATAAATAAATGAGTCTTTCTGATCCTTTTTCAACAAATATTAATTTTTTTTTGTTTTAATCAACTTGATACTCAGAGCTACTATTAAAAAAATATATAAACAGTCGACTCACTTTAATCCGAACTCTCTCAGATTAGAAATAATTAGTTCGAATTAATTTTTTCGGATACTCAATAATACTTTTTTATAAAAAAGATACTAAAAGTTCTGATAATTTTTTTATTTGCAATACATTGATATATTGGAAACAAAGTTAAACACAAATGGGAATTATTATTTAATTCTAATGCAAAGGCCACCTTCGGGCCACTATCGGTACACTGTCAAAAAAAAAAGCGTACCGTAAAAGAGAGATAAAAAATAGAAAGTTTATATACAAATTAGTCTGAAAGAATAAAAGACAAATAAAAATTACAAATAAAACTCTTAAAGTCTAAGATTATTGTCGTTTAATATAAGATTTAGGTTTATGTGTGTTGAAGGTATTCAGTTGTTGTCAAACTTAAGTGCCTCGAAGAAGAGCTTTTGCATTTCGTCTTGATTTTTGCGTTTGAATATTTCGAGTATCTCGCTGACCTTCGGGTTATCCTTGGACATTGATCTTCTTTCTGTCTTAGTTATATAATTGTAGAGTTTGCAAAAATCTACTCGCTCTATCGGTGAGTGAATATGGCCTTGTATTAGGTCTTGTATCTTGTCTATTTCCGTGACCATACTTCCAGAGGAATTTATGGATTCTAGGTAATTGACTATCAATTTTGTATATTTATTCGTGTTTAAACGTTCGAACAGGCCGCACTTAAGGACGTTTAAGTGTGTGTAGGTCGGTTCAATGTTCAGGGCCAGGAAAAGTTCAGTCGATTTGCACCTTTTTGGTATGCCGAAGATGCTCTTTAGGATGTTACCCTCGATTCTCTTGATAGATAACCTTTCTCTTTGGTTAAGGGTGAAGTTCTCTAGGCCATAGTACAAGACTGGGCGGATATATGCGTTGTATAGTTGACCTTTCATATGTGGTCGTATTACTTCCGATAATATACCTAGGACTTTAATTTTAGCTAGAGCACCATAAGCCGCTTTCTTGCGTTTTAAGATCTGTTCAGTGTTCTTGTCGTCATCCGATATAATTACACCAAGGTATTTCATCGAGTTTACGTGTGTGATCTGAGTATCATTTAGAAGTAGGACACCTTGCCAAGAATCTCGGATTAATTCGTTTCTGCATCTAGGTATGTTTTTGTTGAAAATCATAAACGTTTTCTTGGCCGGGTTGTAACTTATTTCATTTGTTTCGCCGTATCTCTCGATTATCATTAGTTGTTTTTGTAAATCGATTTTAGACGTGCTAATGAGTATAATGTCGTCTGCGTAGACCAATATGTCGATCTTCAAGTCGTTCGTTAGCTTTAATCCAGTCTCATTATTTTCTACTTCTTTGATTAACTCGTCGACATAGATCGAGAATAGTTTAGGAGATAGTTTACCTCCTTGTCGCACTCCAAGGCTTGTAGCGAACATATTAGAGATTACTCCGTCGTTTTCCGCTAGCATAAGTGAGTTGTTGTGATAGTTGATAATAGCTGTAATAACTGCGGGATTTATGTGTAGTTTTATTATTTTAGCCCATAGTATATCGCGATTGACTTTGTCAAAGGCTTTCGACGCGTCGATTGCTGCGACGTATTGCTGAGTCTCTTTTTCATTAATTTGCTCAGTTTTGTCGCTTGTTTGAGCACAAAGACTGCGTGGTTGCAGGACGAGTTTCCTTTGAATCCGAACTGTTTCCCGTGATCCACATATTCCTTCTCGATTTCGTGCAAAAGTATAGCTTCGAAGATGTTCGAAATTGCGTCTGACACTGCGACTGGTCTCAAGTTGTTAATCTCACAATTTGGTTTATTTGAGTCTTTAACGAGAGGTTTAATTATCGAGATGTTAAAAATATATGGCGTTTGCTGAGTTCTAATGATTCTAAATTCGTTTTTTAGCCTCTTGAGTTCTCGACTGTCTTTGAATTCCGAGTCTCTATACTTAATATAACTATTAATTAGTTTTTCGTGTATGAGTTGGATGGATTGGTCCCACCATTTCTTATATTTCGGGGCTCGAATGTGATTTCTTGTTTTGAATTGGTGTCTTTGTTCATTTAACGTCTTTTCGGTCGAGTTTATTAGAATCGACGAAATGTCAGTTATTAACTTAGTTAGCAATATTTTTATCTTTTCGGGCGATTTTTCATTTAAAAGTCGTTCTTTTCCAGAATCCAGTTTAGAGATTTCTTTATTTATACGTTCTTGATATTTTAGTTTTAACTCTAGATTGTTCCAATTAATATTGCCGCCTTTCTTTTTTATAGTTTTCATAACATTTTTATGGCTAGGGCTAGGGTTGAGCTTATATTCTAGTGACAGAGCATTATGGTCGCTACGGTTAAAAGAGTTTACACGGATCTTGGCTTCATTGACTCCATTCGTGTCTTTTAAACAGAGGACATGATCAATCCAACTCTTTGAGTTTCCTCTACAAAATCTGAAGTCTTAGTCTTGAGCCGATTCGTTATCCAATATTTTTAGGTTGTTTAATGTCACGAAGTTGTAGAGCTGTCTTGAACGGTCGTTTCCACGTCGGGTGTCTGTGTTGAAGTCACAAATGGGAATATTATTTCAGCACAATCAATTTCTGATTAACACAAAAAATTATATTTAAAAAAAAAACATCTAACACAAAAAAATTGTGTTTGAAAATAATTTTTAAAATAAATTTTTTTTTAATTTTAAATTTTATTTTATGATATTTATAAGTGGAAATTAAGTAAATAAAGTAAATTTCGAAGCTTAAATAAAAGAACTAAAAAAATTAGTCTCTAGAAAACCATTTTTCCGCATTTTTTGCTCTACCTCTTTTAGGTTTATTGACAAATTGGTCCTTTTTTTTAAACAGTTCTTTTAATGCCAATAAATGTGCACAATATCCTATTTTAGTGAAAAACTTGCAAGAACATTTCTTACTGTAAAGGTTAACTTTATAACAGTTCTTGAATAAATTTTTTTAAAATTTTCCCAACAAGCCATTTTTTTACCCAGTTTAATGCTACACTTTGAAGGCTTAGGCACCACGGCAAAAATTTTTGAATCAATTGAATAGTACTTAATTATTTCCATACTTTTAATTAAAAAAGCATGAACGCTCAATTTTCTCCTGTAAAAGTCACGCTTTATTGTTGCATTGAAAGATTCGATAGGAGAGTTAGTACAAGCATATCCAGGGGGAAAAGAGTAAGCCTTCCATGCTGTCCAAAGAGATTTTTCTTAAATAAAAATTTAAATTAATACTAATTTTTAAATAAACAATTATAGTCTTACTAGAAGCCCACGAATTAAAGAAATATCTGATAAATTCAAGACAATCATTATATAAAGCACTAACAAATTGCTTATAATATTTTTTAAAATGATCCGACGAAGTTGTCATATGAAGTCTATGAATAAATTTTTTAAACATTGGTTTCAATAAATCATTTGGAATGTCTAATTTATTTATTTTACAATTAAGCACCACATGAAAATAGCACATCAATTTGTTAACTGAAGAAAAAACTTCTTTAGCAGCATTATATGATGCCAACCAAGCGTCTTGAACAATATACTCTGGCTCAAAAATTATATCCAAGCTATTTGCAATCTCTTTTAGTCCATTATAAAAGTGTAAATAATCAACTTCTTTCTCATGACTGCTAATACAGAAAGCTATTGGATGAAATTTTTGTTCCATATCTGTCTTACCAAAAACAATTAACACAAATTTATTTTTTATCAATTTGTATGTGCCATCAATATGATAAGCGCCTGGTACACTACTGTCTAAATTAGCCAACAATTTTAATGAAGTAATACATATATTTAGGTAATTATCATCAGATCCATCACCCAAAATGATGTCGCCATTTTTTTCTAACTCCAAATTAAAAAAAAAAGACGTATTTTCAGCTATACTGTCATAGTATTGATTTTCTTTTATAAAATCAATAACAGTTGAAATAGAATTAGAACTTCCAGACATACAACGATAATTGTTAACTATATTTTGAACCTTTTTTTCAATTAAATTATTTAATTAATTATGAAATAATATTATTTATTAAATACCTCTCTTTGTTTTGGTCTAGGTAAATGACTTAACTCAGGCTGTAGTAATAAATTACGATGGATTTTTTTAGGTGTTATATCTCTATCATTTTTAATTGAATTAATAATGTAACGCTTTAATGCACAATGAATACCTCTAATCTTACGGACTCTTTGTTTAAATTTAAATTTATTTACATAATTTATACCTTAAATTTACATAATTTATTTAATAAATCTTTTTAAAAAACTAGATAAATCAAAAAAACCTTTGTGTGTCGATTTTTATAAACAAAGAACTCGTCATTTAGATCACATTTAACAATTTTCAATTTCATTTTACATGAATCTTTGTAACAATTGCATTTACTATAAATCAGCCTCATTTCATGGGGCGAATTTGTTTGACAAGTCTCACTAATGCATTTTGTTTTTTGACTATTGGTAATACGGGTATAAAAAAATTTATTTTGTAAATAATTTTCTAAGTCTTCTTGAAAATATAATTGTTTAACAAGAACAAAATTTTTATAGTTATTTGAATTCGTTCTAGTATTTGTGCCTGTTTTAGAATTTGTTTCACTATTAGAATCTAAATAATTATCAGAGTTGGTGTATTTAGTCGCAGCTGTTTTTGAAGAATTTGTCTTAATCGAATAAGACAATTCTAAAATTGATTCAGATTCATTTTTGATGGAGTTTTTAGGACTTGAGTTGGTGCTTGAGGTTTTGTGACTGGAACTAGGGCTTAAGGATTTGTGACTGGAACTAGGGCTAAAGGATTTGTGACTGGAATTAGGGCTAAAGGATTTGTGACTGGAACTAGGGCTAAAGGATTGTGACTGGAATTAGTGCATGAGTTGTCGAAACTGAGATTTTGACTAGATATTTTTGGACTGGGATTTGGACTAACGTCTTTTTTTTTCGATTTTTTGTTGTTGATGGCAAAGGGTCAGCATCATCTAATGAGTTGTCAGCAACCTTTGCGATCTTCTTATTACGCCTTTTTTTTGGTTTATCTTGGGTTAAATAAACAATTTGTTTATTATTTCTTAAATTCATTTCTAAATAAAAAAATCTTATTTTCAATTAGAAAAAAAATTAAAATTAATTTTTGTTAAATTTCCTTCCATTAAGAGAATATATTCATTCAACTTTTTTCAAAAATATGGAAGCTAATTAAAAAGCATTTTTGTGTCTACTGTTTTTTTCAAAATAATTTTCTGTGTTGAATGTATTTATTTCACTTTTAGTTTTTGTGCTAAAAGTATTTTTTCAAATTTTTATTTTTGTGCTGAACGCATTTATTTTATTTTTAATTTTTGTGCTAAAAGTATTTTTTTCAAATTTTAATTTTTGTGTTGAGAAGAAATCATTTTGTGCTGAGCGTTTTGAAATTGTGATGAATGGTTATTTTTTTGTGTTGAAAAGGTAGACACAACACAAATATTTAATTGAAACCAAAAAGATTTATCAAAGAACTAATTAAAATAATTATAAATTGCCGGTTGGCTTAATATTTTTAAATGTAAGCATTTTAACCTTTCTTCTAAAGAAAAAATTAATAATATTAATATTAATTCGAATTCTGAATAAGACATTAAATTTTTATTCTATTCTATTCGATTACAACATTAATAAAAATAATAAAGATCAGAAAGACTCATTTTTTTTATTGATACTGTGATATGTTATTAAAAATTTTACTTTGCCGCAAAATCAAAGTAAAATTTGAGCATTATTTGATAACAAATTATACTTTTCGAAATTTTATTAAAATACTATTTTGATTTCTCACTTTTTTAGATCCATTAAAATTAAGTCTGGATCCTCCCATAGAGAAAATTTTGGCTGTGTATTTAATTGTCATGCTCAATTAAATTTTTTATTTTTTTCTATGCATTTGATCAAAATTAATTTAAATTAACTTTTTGGAATGTTTAATTTTGAAAATGAATAAAAAAATTTATTTTTCTTAATCTAGATTTTTTATTTTATTTTTTTGTTCATATATTGTTTTTTTTTGTCACAAACAATTTAGCTAATTTGTTTAAGTAAAATTTATTTGACATATCAAGAGTCGTTTTTACACAAATTCTTTTCAATAAATATATGAAGAGAAAAGGGATCTATCAAATGTTTGAATTTATTAAAATTAATTTTTAACAAAGAATTTTCATTAATTTTAAAGGTATTACTCTGAAAAAATTCAATTGATGTAATTTAATTCATGATACTTGGCTGTGATTATACATGATATGTTCAATTTAAAAATACGTCTCTGCATTAATTTATATATAAAAAAATACTAAAAAATCTTTTTTAATAATAATTTTGTAGCATGATCATTAAATTGTGATCATAATAATAATAATAATAAAAAGCTACATCAAGCGAGCTTGCGGAGATGGCTTACTCGGAAGCCATCTATGGTAGCTAGCCGCGCAAAAATCGAGAGATAAATTAAGGAACTACAATGAAGGTTACTGAGACGAAACTGAGGTACAAGACGAATACGAGAGATTATGCAGATTGATGTGCTAAGTTGATTTATAGTAAAATTTGTCATTAATAGTTCAAAAAAAATTGTCATTAATAGGAAATAAATAAAAAATAATTAAAAACTATATAATAATACAATAGTATAAAAAACTAAGAAGATATGAGTAATCTTCAATTATCAACTAAATACTTTATTTTTTACTTTTTCAGTAAATCTGTATCGAACTATACTCTTTAAGAATAAAATAAAATCTTAATTGAGCAAGATTATTTTAACGCAACTTGAATTTTCCATTATTAAAGAAGTTTAAAAAATGGACTCAACTTTAAAAAATTTATAAGCAATTAATTTGTGTTTAATACGGTTTATTTTAACAAAAAAAAAAACTAAAATTTTTACAGTTATTAAAATATAAAAATTTTTAGTGAAATTCACCATGGTCTCCAAACTTTGGAATCGTTTGTTTCGATTTTTTCTTCATAATTTAAATAATTTGACTCAAATTCAGATGAACTGGTGTTAAAAGTTATTTCTTGATTTGAGGTATTCTGCCGTATCAAGTCGGATTCAAACTGTCTTTCATAAGTATCGTTTTGATTAGAAAATACAATTTGTTCCTGCTGGCTATTTGAAAAACTATCAATATCAATCGACTGATATTGTTTGTACAAGTTAATTATTAATCGTTGTCTAACCAATTCGTCAATCTCATTAGAAAAATTTTCAGAGCGCAATGAATCGGAAGTCATGAATTTTAAACACTCTTGAACGCATTCGTAATAACCCAATTTGTATTTATCTTTTATATTTGGATCTTCATTTGCCCAAACTTTTAATCAGAAAAAATTTAAAAATTTTTAATTATCAGTTTTATTTAGTTTACTATTCATTTTTTGTTTTTGTAAATGTTTTAAATGTTTTACCGTTAATTCAAGGATATCAGCTTTTTCTAGCTTGTGATTCCGAACAGGCTTTAATAAATTTTTATTTAAATAAAAAATAAATCAAAATATAATAAAAAACAGTTACATTATGATTTGTCTGATTAAGAATAATGTTTTTTAATTCTTCTAGGCTTCGATTGATTCTCTCACGTCTCCTTTTTTCCATCAATGGTTTTGTATTCTTAGATTTTTATTTTATTTAATTTTGAAAAATTTAAATTTATAAAATAAATTACCTTTCTGTACTCACTTGCTTTGGTAGAAAGTTGAATAGCTAAATTATTTTTTCTATGCTTTCGTTGATTGCTAATAAAGTTTATTTGATGAGGTGATGTTGCTGATGATGATGACATTTTGGTCTAGAAATTCATAAATGCATTAAATCAAATATCTAAAAAAGAAACAGGTAAAACAAAACAAATAAAAGGATTTAAAATAATAACATGTACAGATAGAAAAATTAAAAATTCAATTTTTTTAAATTTTTTAAAAGTTTTTGAATAAAAGTTAAAAAAAATTCACACTCTAAAAATTGAGAAAAAATTATTTTTTTCGTATTTAATTTAATTTTTTTTTAAATAAACGCTTTTTTAAACATTTATTGTAAGGATCCTAAAGAAAACTTTGCAATAACAAATTTTTTAATTATTCTTAAAATTTTAAAATAATATCTAAAAAATGAGCAGAGAAAATATCATTTTTTGAAAAAAGCTTTTAATAATCGTGAAAATTGCTAATAAATTTTTTATTAATCTCATATAGTTCCTAGTTTTAATTTGGTATAAACGAACTAATTGAAATCATATTTGCTTAGAAAAACAAAAAGTTATTATCTGATCTTTTTATATAAACACTAGTCGTAAATTCTCGATTTAAAAATGTGAGGATTTATTTATTTTCCGCAATGAAATTTAATCCTCAGCACCACTACCAGACTTAAGACAAGCAATGACTAGTTGAAATAAGCATGGTTCAGTTACATTTTAAAATTTCAAATTGGCTTTTTCAATTGACCAGATTAGGAAAGATAGAATTATTGTAGAATATATATTTTTTTCAATCGAACAATTTTGAGCGAATAAACAAACAATTTATGCAGAGAGAGACAAAAACACAAACAAACAATTTTAAGATTGGTAATGACTTGATCATTAATCAAATTTGCAAAGGAAAATACTTTTCCATAAATAAACCTCATTGATTTCAAGAGGTTTAAATGTTTAGGAAAAGTTGTGCTAATTACTTGGTGAGCAAGATTTAGGTCTTGTTTTGGGAAAAGTCATAAGTCAAATTGATTGTAATAAGATAGATTCAAATAAAGTACATATTGTTTTATCATTTTTTTTTGTCAAGTCGGCAAGTTTTTTGTTCCTACGATTTAATTTCAATAAAGCACTGTGATAAAAGCCCTTGGACATAAATTTTTTCAAAGTAAAAAATAGCCGTCAAAACTCGTATTTCAGGTATTTTGAGTATTAACCTTCTTTCATCCGTGTTAAAATTTATTTATCACAAGACGAAAAAAAAAGCTTAGAGTTCTATTTTTTTTTATTGATTGAGATCTAAAATCAAGATTCGATGTAAGTTAGTGCATGATTTGTTATTTTAGCAAAGGTTTATCAAAATTATCAATCATTTTTCTAGTTTTTTATCGACCTCTTCAAATTAGTAGATCTAGTATAAAACATTTTAAAAAATTAAAAATTTTTTATTTAGATTTTAATTAATATAAATTCTGTTGCAGTTAAACATTTTTTAAGTATTTTTAATAGGCAACAAATTTAAAGAATAAATTCTGTTAGATAAATGGCACGAAAAATTGCGCTGTTTAATTTTTTTAATTCTTCAGAATTTTAGATTTTTAAATTTTTTCTTAGAGTTTAAAATAGAGTGAAATCTATTCATTGTGAAACTCGTTCTTTTTTTGATCTAACAAACTGCAATAAATAAATTTAAAAAAATGTACGATTAAGATTTTGTAAGAATTGATAAATATTGGGAAAAAAATAATTGTGAATTTTTGGAAATAATTAATTTGATTTATCGATTGGTAAAATTTACAGAATCTATTTTAAATTTTAGGAAATAAATTGAGTTTTTTTATTTTTTTTTTCTAACAATTTTGTCATCTAATCATTACTAAATTATTTAAACCTTATCACATATCACAGTAGAAATAGTATACCGTCATTATTAAATGAAAACATTTATAAAAATAATTTTTTAGCAGAGTTGTTTAAAAGTCATAAAGTCAAAGTCAAGTCACTAGACTTGACTTGAAATTTTATTTTTTTAAATAAAGGCTTTTGACTTGACTTGAAATATAATTTTTAAAAAAAAAAGTCTTTTGCCGTTCCATGTAGTTATTAAGCTATTAAGGATAGTGTACATAATAACGCACTGTTATGTATATGTTTTTGTTTTTTTTGTTAGTTAAGTTAAGTTTTAATTTCTAGAATAATAAAGTATTCCCCCCCATTCAACGTTTCTCATTTTTAGCCTAATGGCCTTTATTGGCTCAAACTCTCATCTATTAAAAATGTTTTTTTTTTTAGCAAAGTTAAATTTTTGATCAAATTTCAAGCGCTCAATCCTGCTTAAACATTTTTAAATGCGCAATTAAATTTCATTGCATTTTTAAAAATTACAATATTTTTTCAAAAGTTTAAAAATAAAGCTTTGAAATGTTGAAAAAATCAAAATCTGCAATGAAATTTAATTGCGCATCTAAAAATTTTTGAGCAAGATAGAGCGCTTGAAATTTGATCAAAAATTTTACTTTGCTCTTTTTTTAAAATAATATTTCAAGTCAAGTCAAAAAACTTTTAACGAAAAAAAAATTCAAGTCAGATCAAATGACTTGACTTCAAAATTTTTAAAAGTCAGTGACTTGACTTTGAAAAGACTTTAAAATTACTTTTTTTTTATGAATTTCAACTCAGTTAAAATTAATTATGGCTTATTAAATTAAATAAATTTTTAAGTTTTTGTTTGAGCCATAATTTGAATTACTCAATATAGAACTTGAATCTGTCTTTAAAGTTTCCAAATAAAATTTTGGAAAATCAATTTAAGATTAATTAGAAAAAAAAAGATTTTTTTTTAATTTAAAATATTAAATATTTAATGTTTAATTAAAAAAGTGAATACAAAAACTTATTTTATTTGATATTTGATAACTATATTGAGATTTTAATAAATCGAGTTTTGATCATGTGATCATGATCATCAGCTTCAAGTTGCCGAATTTTTTTCAATTTGTATTTGAAATTCACAAAACCAATAAAAAATTTTATTTAATTAATATTTTTTAAATTCTTATTTAAATTTCATAAATGAAAGAAAAAAAAAATTTAAAAGCTTAAGACGTGTAATAAAAACCAGTCCATCTGTTAATAGAGTGTTAATAATTTCTTTTAGTATTAATTTTTAATTTATTTGTTTAATTTTTAATTAAACTTTTAATTTGGAAATAAAATTTGAATTCTATTAATCTGAAGTAAATTTTACTCGATAAAGATATAAAAAAAATGAAATTACCAATTGTCAAAATAAAAAAAAATAACTCGACGGAAGTTAATCAAAAGTTTTCAAAAGAAAATGGGTTTCGAATATTTTAGAAAATTTGTTCAACGGAATTTGTTCAAAGGAAGTGACTTTATTGTAACAAAATGAGATCAAATACAAATATATTCTAATAAAATATAAAAAATTATCAACAATTTCTTAAAAAAAATAGATGTTGACATATTTTATATTTTTGGCTAAATTCATGTTACATTTTTTTAATGCTTGAATAAAATAAATTAAACTTTAAAAAATTTAACTGGTTAAACTTAATATTTACGTTAAAAAAAGCTACCTTTGATGTTTAATGGCATATTAAAAGTAAAAAACTATATAAACTAAACTTTCAGAAATTCATAATTAATTCATTTATTCTAATGCAAACTTTAAATGGCAACAATATTTTAAAGCCAATACGGTTTGATCCTCCATCTAGAGTTGATATAGAATCAAAAAATGTCACAGAACTGAACGATGCTGAAAGAATGCTAGCCGGACTTGCTTATAACGCAAATGATATTAATCTTTTAAATGGAAGAATTTATGCAAAACAAATGTGCCAAAAATACAACAACATGGATCCACTAGATGACAGAGATCAAGTTTTAAAAGAACTATTGGGAACGCATTCCAAAGGAAATTATATTGAGCCACCATTTTATTGTGATTATGGATCCAACATTCATCTTGGTGAAAATGTTTACATGAATCATGGTTGCATATTGCTAGATGTAAATGAAATTAGAATTGGCAAGAACACATTTTTGGGTCCTAATGTTCAAATTTATACAGCCGGTCATCCAACAGACCCAATTCTGAGACGAAAAACAGAGTTTGGAAAGGCGATTACAATTGGTCATGATAGCTGGATAGGTGGTAGTGCAATTATTTTGCCAGGTATAACTATAGGAGATGGAGTAACAATTGGTGCTGGTAGTGTAGTGACCAAAGATATCGAATCGTTTACTGTAGCTGTAGGAAACCCTGCTAGAGTGATCAAAAGATTAAATATCACAAATTTGAATGATTAATTTTAAATAAAAATTTTAAATGAGAACAAAGATTTTTTAATAATGATAAATGCCAAGTACAAATATTAGAATCTAAGTTAATGCAAAATTAATAATTTCCAAGATAAGTTTTTTTGTTCTTATTTTAAATTTATCCGAACCTTAATTTAAATAAAAATTTACAAGAATTTTTTTTAAAAATCTTTGAAAAATTAAAAAAAAAACTTTGTTTTAAAAAATAGATATCATAGTATATTCAAAATTATTTACACCCATTTTGTTCGAGTTTTGAAAGATAAAATAGCTGAAAAAATTTTTGTAAAAAAATTTTAAAACACAGCAATACAAGATAAAAAAAATGAAATCTTTTGTAGATTATTAAATATTTTTTTTCATCTAATCAAAAAAATTAAGAAAAAAAAAGAATCCAACTAAATAAATTATGAATCCTGAAGAGTTTTCAACTCCAGTTGTTTCTTAATCGTTCCGGCTTACGCCGGACCAATAGAGATCGAAAAATGGGAGAAAAATTAACAAGGTTGATAAGTCACCTGAAGTGTTGGAAACAGAACCAGAAGAAATCGAACGTATAAAGTTGCGACGTCAAAAATTTTATCTCTTCAACTGAGATTCGAACATCAAGAAACATTTATTCGAACCTTAACTAGTAAAATGGAAGAACTGTCGAATCAACTTAAAACAAATGGTCAAGGATACAAATGTAGTTGTAAATGTAACGACTCGACTATTTCCGACCTTTCGTCTAAAATAACTGGAGTTACGTCAAAAGTTGAAGATCTAGAAAACGAATTGAGAGGAGAAAGAGAAAAATCGAAGAGGGTTATTGCCGAATTGGAACAGCCACAAAACAGAGAACAGTTAATCTCCTGCTGGGTAACGGTTGCTAGCCGAGCAGTTGCTCAAGTCAAAGGTAAAAAATTGGAACGTCCAGCGCAACAAATTGAGGTGCTAAACTCGGTCGTTAATGAACAGAAAGAGAGAGAGAGAAGGAAGAAAAATTTAATAGTTTTTGGTGTGCCGGTCAGCTCCAAAAAACAAAAGAAGAACAAGAAGCTGACGATCATGATTTTATTGAGAAAACGTTCGGATCAATTAAAGCAGACGTCAAAAGGATTAAGACAATTCGTCGTTTCAAGTCAAACGCGAATTCGAACCGTCCACCACCAATTTTGATCCAACTTCATTACGATAACGACCGTGTATTTTAAAGGCAACTAAAGAGTTACGCAAACTAAGCAAATACAGTGACGTTTACATTAATCCCGACATGACTGAAGCTGAGAGGTATTTGGACAAAAAACGAAGAGAAGACCGATACAACTTGAGCCAAAATGAACGAAACAACTCAACTGATGTCCGTTATAGTTTAAGAGGGGATAGTTTTCGGAGATTTACTCTCGAGCCAGGCACTGAGTCATAACAGACTCAGATGCAGCATTAATCACACCGAAAAAAGTTTAAATGTAAATAACGCCTCGTTAAATCGTAAAAAACGTAAAGCCTTTACTTATTTACATTTTTTACGGTAAAAAATGTAAATAAGTTTTTTGTAAATAGTTTAGATATTCCAATTGAATGTGAGAAATCGACGAATAATAAAAGTCAATCAAGTTTTTTGAAATGTTTTTATAGAAACACCACCTCATTGGGAAACAAGTTCGATGAGCTAGAATTGATCACCAAGACTCGCAATTTGGATATCATTTTTTTAACCGAGACTTGGTTCTCGGAGTTGTTCTGTCCATGTTAGAGTGGTTATGAAATGTTTAACTATAATAGAAAGAGCAGAGTAGGTGGAGGGGTATGTATTTATGTTAACAAGCGTTTCGGCTCTTACGAAATCATAGACAAAGTTTTGTGCGACGAGAAAGTGGAGCAGATATGGTGTGCAGTTATTACGCCCGGTGAATAAATTCTTGCAGGATGTATCTATTGACCTCCAGGTAGTTCGAACGATGAGTAGATTCTAAATTGTATCAAAGGAGTAAATGAGAATATGCACGATTCCAAATTTAATGGTTTGATATTATGTAGAGATTTAAATTGTCAGAAAATAAATTGGCACGGTGGACTTTTTAGTTCATTTTTAACTGACAAAAATTCCTTTGAAAAGTGTTTAATTGACTGTTTGGACGATTGTTTTTTCCAATAATATGTTATCGAACCAACTTTTCAAACCTCATCCGATAGACCAAGTAGTCTACTCGATTTAGTAATAAGCGAGAATAAAGAGCGTATTTATAGAGTTCAGCACAGGTCGCCGCTTGGTTCGACGAATAAAGGCCACCATGTCCTTATGTGGGATTATGAATTTAAAAATAAAAAATGGAGTTCAAATCGTTTTCGATCGTCGGATTTTAACTACAGAAAAGGGGACTACGTTTCAATATCTAATTTTATCGACAAAGTAAATTGGATTCAAACACTTGAAGGCTTGACCGTTGATCTAATGTACAATAAGTTGATGTCGTCTTATTAAATTTCTTGTGAGCGTTTTATTCCAAAGAAGAGTTTACATTGTAATGAAAAGCCATGGATGTCTCAAGAAACGAAATCTATTATTAAGAAAAAATACTCAGCTTGGAAGTCGTTCGAAGCTAGTGGTTGGTGTGAGTCAAAGAAGATAAACTATATAAAAACAAGAAACAAGTCTAACAAACTAATTAAAAGTGCTATTAAAGATTACGAGAAGAAGCTAGCTAAATTATCGAAATCGAACCAGAAGCTAGTTTACAACTACGTTAATCGTAATGCTGATATTAAACCATCGGCAAAGGCTTTAAAAGATGGAATTGGAAATAATATTTCAGACCCGGTACAAATGGCTAATGTTTTAAACTCGTCGCTTCTACCAAATTTTGAATTCAAAACCAGTGAACGATGTGACCCGCCTGCCAATCAGCTAATTAAAGTCAAAGAGGTTAGAAAAAAATTATTAAAGTTGGACTCGAATTAGGCCATTGGACCCGATAGGATTCATGGTTTTGTACTTAAAAAATGTGCTGAGTCATTTGCTCTTCCTCTTTCAATAATTTACAGAAAGTCGTTAACTGTAAGGGAGTTACCTAAAGTTTGGAAGAAAGCAAATGTAACGCCTTTACATAAAGCGGGTTCGATACTCTCTCCTAATAATTATCGTCCAGTATCCTTAACGTGTATTGTATGCAAGGTTCTGGAGTCCATAATTAAAGAATTAATGTTAGAGCACTTACTGAGAAACAGGTTGATATCAAAATCACAGCACGGGTTTCTCCCAAAAAAGTCGTGCTTGACGAATTTATTGGAGACTTTAGATCTCATCTCTGAAGCAATTGATCAAGGTTTACCGGTTTACATCATTTACACAGATTTCGCAAAGGCTTTCGATAAAGTCCCCCACAGTAAGCTTTTGTACAAACTCAAGTTTTTTGGTTTTGGTGATGGCCTGATAAATTGGATAAAGGCGTTTCTGTTAGAACGTTCTTAAAGGGTAGTGTTAGTGGACACTAGCTCAAATTGGTTTAAAGTTAGCAGTGGATTTCCACAAAGTTCAGTGCTCGAACCTTTACTCTTTATTATTTATATAAACGATATGTTGGATTTTGTCCAAAACCATTGTGAAGCTTATGCTGATGACACGAAGATCTTATCAACAGTTAATGATTTCAACTCGATTTATAAGCCATAATCAGATATGGATAAGGTGTCAAAAGAAAGGTCAAAAGAGTGGTCGACTCAGCTAAGTGTAGAAAAATGCAAAGTAGTTCATATTGGTAGCAATAATCTTGAGTTCGAGTACAAAATTGGTTTGAAGCCCCTGAGTAAGTCAAAATGCGAAAGAGATTTGGGTTTTTATATACAGAATGATTTAATATAGAAACACAAGTCAAGAATGCAACAGCTAAAGCAAATAGAATGTTGGGTATAATTAGGAAAGCATTTAAGTATCCATGTAGCGAGACTATCAAACTATTGTATTGTTCTATGGTTAGACCGCACCTGGAGTATGCTTTCAGTGCATGGTGTCCATATTTGGAAAAGGATATAAATGAGCTTGAGAAAGTTCAACGAAGAGCAACAAAGTTGATTCCAGAACTGCGTGATTTGGATTATCAACAACGTATGTCAAAGCTTATGCCAAAGCGTAACGATTGTCAAAGCTTTATTTAATAACCTGAAGACAAGAAGATCTAGGGGTGACCTAATCCAAATGTACAAAGTGGTAAACATTTATGAACAAATTGAATTTAATAAAGGAATCAACTTCAGTCTAAACACAAGATCCGGGAGCCGAGGATATGAATTAAGGAGAAATAGCTATTTTCTGATGCGTGAACATGTAAAGAATTGTCTACCTAGATTTAACTTTTTTACAAATAGAGTCGTTAATGGATAGAACAAACTCACGGAAGATGTGGTAAATGGAAAGAACCTGAATAGTTTTAAAGCGAAGCTTGATGTTTGGATGTCGAAACAAAAATAAGCTACTGCTACAGCTCTTTAGAGTTATGCTTAGATAACCTCTAAACTACTCCTACTACTACTACTAGATTATGATTTTGAAACAATCAATTTGGTTGAGAATTTTTAAATTTCATTTATAATTCAATTTTTCTTTGAAATCTTGAATCATCTAAATAAAATATAAATTTTTGTAATATCTCAAAGTTTTTTTAAATTTCATAATTTCTACTAATTTTGTTTTTATCTAAATTAAAAAGACTTTTTACAAAAAAATTTGCCCAGTGGGAGGATCGAACTCACGGCCTTCGCGTTATTAGCACGACGCTCTAACCAACTGAGCTAACCGGGCCTTAATAAATAACAACAAAATAAATAATAAGAATTTAAATTTAAAAGATACTCAGGTAGCGCAGAATTTCTGCAATATGTTCAGATTTTTAATTTGATTTATATTACATTAAAGCTTTAATTTTATTTTCTTACCAAAATGAACGTAGAAATTACCATAAAATTATAAAAAATTTTGGCAAAGGTTTATGCTAACCAATTAAAAATTCGAGGCAAAAATCATAAGATTATGCTGAAATTTATCATTACCTGAATATCTCAAAAATTTGATTTTTTTTTATTATTGACTTTGGTGTTATTAAACAAGGCCCGGTTAGCTCAGTTGGTTAGAGCGTCGTGCTAATAACGCGAAGGTCGTGAGTTCGATCCTCCCACTGGGCAAATTTTTTTAAAGTAATTTTTTCTAAGAAAAGCGATTGTGACACTCTAAATATACTACCAACTTTTTCTTACCGCCATAAATACTTTAAGATAATTAATTTTTTTTAATTATTGGCTTTTTTTCCTTACTGGCAAAATAAATATTTTTCTCCTAAAAAATCTATTCTTTAAAAGTAACTAATTGCAATAAATAAATACAAAAGATTATTTTTTAATTCCAACATTAAAAATTAAGGGTACAGTAACTTCCGACTCGTCATTGACGTCATTTGTTCAGTCTTCTTGGTTGTTATTCGAGGCAAACTCTGGAAATAAAGAACCTGTACATGACATGAAGTATTAATTATAAGATTTTGATTTCTAATGCATGATATTTTTAAGAATTAATTTTAAAGTTTAATTCAAAAAATTCTTGGTAAAAAATAAATATGCAAAATGGTTTTTCATGCCAGAGTTTATTTTTGCCACATATTTTTGGATTTCTTTTTTTAGTATTCAAAACGACTCAGATGGCATAAATTGACTCAGTTAAATAATTCATTCATAGAATTCATCGATTACTCGATTACTTAATAATAGAATGATTAACTCGTTTAATACTTAATTTCAAAATCAAAGGAAAAATATTAAAATTTTTGATAAAAAGAAAAAATTTAATTAAAATATCTCCCTTTTTTCTAACATTTAGTTCATTCATTTATTAATATTTTTTGATCATGGAAAACAATTTTTGAATTTTTACTCTAATTAAATTAATTTATGAATATTTAATACAGGTTTATTCTTTTGATAACTAAATTTCTGGTTGCATCACTAAAAATACAGAACCAAAGAATTATTGTTCTTAATTTTTATAACAAATTTTGCTTGTTTTTAGTTATCATTTGCGTGATAGATTTTTAACTCTCTATCTATTTTTCTTAAGTTTCAATAAAAATTATTATAAACTTAAGTGTTTTCTATAAATCGAATTTGTGAACAAGAATCATTTAGAGAATACGATTACAATGAAAATGAAGAAGTTAAGTAAATCAATTAATTTATTTTACTAAAATATATGTGTTTTTTCTAGAAATTTACTACATTAAATTTTTTTAGTGATTTATAAAATCAAATAAAAATTTCATTATATATTAATTACAGTAAATATTTTTTTTAGTCAAAAGCCGAAAACAAATAAACGTCCATCGTTTGGCATGCAAGCCTTTAGATATTTTTTTTGTTAAGATAAGAAATTTTTAATAAATATAATTGAGCTAAATCAAAAATTTTAACGTTAATTAGTTTTATTAAAAAGAAAAAGAATTTTTGACATATTATTTATAACTTCACCTTTAAAAATTTACTCATATCCATTTAAAATAAATTTAAGCATATACAAGGATTTATTAAGATAAAAATACTTTTTAAATTAAAAAGATTTTTTTCAATATATGAAATCCTTATCAATCTAAAAAACTCTTTCAAAACTCTATCTACTCCACGAGACCCATTTACACCAACATGTCACCGAACCAACACTTGGCAGCAATGTGTTGGATCTTGTTCTCAGCAACTCCCGTGACCGCATATTCGCCTTCAAAGTAAACGCCCCGCTAGGGGGATCCGACAAGAATAACCTGCACTCCGTCCTTACCTGGGATTTCACCACCACCAGTTGCCCATTCACACCTACCGATCCAAACCCTGCTGGAAGAACGGTAACTATGATCAACTCAGCAGCCCCCTAAACTCGATCAACTGGCAGTCATCCCTAAGCAATCCTGTCATCGACGTCAACTATGAAGCTCTGCTCAGTGCATACAATTCAGGTGTGTCAAAGTTTGTTCCTAGCTATACTAACTCTCCTGTTTCTAAAGCCAACAAGCAAAGCCCCAAGTGGTTCAACAAGTCACTGAAGAAGCTTACCCATCTCAAGTACAAGCTATTCATATGTACTAGAATCCATCCTGGGAACTCCAACATTAAGGATCAATACCGACCTGTATGCCTCCAACTGAAGAAGTCCCTCAGACAAGCCCGCTTGAAATACGAGCTAAATATCATCTCACTTAGCAAACACAATCCCATGTTGATCTACTCGTATGTGAAGAGTCAAAGAAAGCTACCCACCCAGATACGTTCGCTCATCGACCCCCAAGGCAACACCATTACCGACATGCCAAAGATTGTGAATATGCTTAACGACCAGTTCTTCTCAGCCTTCAACCCAGTCACCCACCTCCCTGTTCCTACCATGCCTCCTAGATCCCTAGCTACCTGCCAAGTTGGCATGGAGTCTTTCTCATCGAACAAAGTTAGACTTATTCTTAACAAACTCAATAAATACAAGTCTCAAGATTCTGACAAACTTAATCCCTACGCTTTATGTGAATGCGCCGACGCCCTTGCTGAAGCTTTCTCCCTAATCTTCTGCCAATCCTTTAAATCCGGGAAGCTCCCCACCCACTGGAAGGAAGCGAATGTTACCCCCATCTTCAAGAAAGGTACCAGAACCGACCCAGTCAACTACAGACCTATATCCCTCACTGCGGTGTCATGCAAGATAATGGAACGCATCATCAGAGACATCATGATGGATCACCTCATCATTAACCAGCTCATCACTCCTCAACAACACGGCTTCGTATACAAAAAGTCATGTGAGTCGAACCTGCTGGAAACCCTCGGTATCATAACCGAAGCTTCCAGCCGTGGATTCACCTCGATCATAGTCTTCCTCGATTTTGCAAAAGCATTCGATAAAGTGTCCCACTCATCACTGCTGTCCAAGCTAGGTTTCGACGGCCTCCTCCTCGACTGGCTCTCCGATTTCCTTTCCGACCGAAAACAACGAGTAGTTATCGGCTCCAGCTCTTCAGACTGATGCCAGTTTACGAGCGGTGTACCTCAGGGATCCGTTCTTGGTCCTCTACTATTCACCCTGTTCATCAACGACATGCCAAACGGAGTACACCACTACTGCAAGCTCTTTGCCGATGACACCAAGATCATTGCAACCATTAAGAACGGCCTCGATATTGCCCAACTACAGTCCGATATAGACCTGCTCGCGACGTGGGCTAACACCTGGCACATGAGTTTCAACGTCGAGAAATGCAAATTCATGGTTTTCAAAAATAAAACTAATCACTTTTGCACTTCTTTCAAGCTCACCATGACATCAGCTGAAACCGGTTCCAGACTGACACTAGAAGAGATCAAAACGGAAAAGGACCTCGGCGTATATTTCTCTAGTGACTTGAAATGGAGAACCCACTGCCAACACTCAGCGGTCAAAGCCAACTCCATTCTTGGACAACTCCGCCAGGCCTTCCATGCCTGGAATCCTTTATCCTTCAAGTCCCAGTACACTACTTTTGTCCGACCTCACCTCGAATATGCCACCTCAGTATGGAATCCACATAGACGAGCAGATGTAAGGATCATCGAAAACATCCAAAGGAGAGCAACCAAACTAGTAGGGCGCATCAGAAACCGTAGCTACCAAGACAGGCTCACCATCCAGAACCTAACCACCCTCGAATCACGCAGATCAAGGGGTGATCTCATCTCCCACTACAAGATCGCAAATGGACTACTTGACGTCAATTGGCTAGCCTCAACCAAACTTATGTTGTCCATCGCCTGCCACGGCCCAGCCAACGCAATCAGGGGTCACAAAAAACGCCTTTTGTCCAACTATCCAACTGCCCGGCGCGAACAAACTTCCTAAATAACAGAGTTGCATCTACCTGGAACAACCTCGCGTCCTCGACAGTCAACGCTCCAACCCTTAACAGCTTTAAGGCCCGCCTCGACATACATCTTGCCCGCACGAACAACACCACCACCTAAACCTCAACAACCAACCATGGCCCAGTCAGTGAGACGATACTATCTTATTTCTTGTCCTATTTTTTCTTTAGCTTTTTTGTTTAAACCTACCTCATTTCAAATTTTTTAAACTTAAATTTATTATCTTGATTTTATTTCTTACTTCTAAAATGCTGTCTATAAAGTAGTACATTTACTTCTATAAAGACTTGGATGAAATAAGCCAAATCCAATAAATAAATAAATAAACAGAGTTGCATCTACCTGGAACAACAGTCAACGACAGTCAACGCTCCAACCCTTAACAGCTTCAAGGCCCGCCTCGACATACATCTTGCCCGCACGAACACCACCACCACCTAAACCTCAACGACCAACCATGGCCCAGTCAGTGAGACGGTGAGTCGAAGGCCTGGGCACTCCCCAGAAGCGTTTACGCTAGGACTGGGGTTGCCTTAGCTAGAAAACTCATCGTCCCACATTCCTTCTTGCCAAACGCACAACCAGTCATCATAGCGATTCAAGTTGTTTTGGATTGCTCGCAGGGTGATTCCCTGTTATGACTCAATTTATTATTATTATCATTATATAAAAAAAAATAATTTTCGGTTTTTTAATAGTTGTATTGGAGAAAAAATCTTCGCCATGTTATAAGATTTGTATACGAGGTTGGGAGGAGTTTCTGTGTTTTTTAGTCGAATTATTCAAAATTAATCTATTTCTTAATAGTAGTTAATTAATTAAAAAAAGTGCCAATTTAATTTGATTAATTTTTGAAAAATCTTTATTAAAAAAGCACAAAATATGAAGGTTAATATAAATTAAATTGATATTATAGCTATTGATTAAACTAAAAGAACAAACTTAATAATTTTAATAAAAAAATTTATTTTCCTTTTATTTTTATACTATATCAATAATTTCATCGTGGCATGAACATGACCACACTTTATCATAAAATTAATTTTTTTATGCGTCAAATACACTTTTCCATTTCTTATTTCAAAAAACATTTTTATATGAAAAAAGTTTGTTTTAATCAAAAAAGTTATTCTAAATCAGAGTTGGTCCAAAGTCAAAGTCAAGTCTGGACTTTGACTTTAAATTTTATTTATTTCAAGTCAAGTTAAAGCTTTGACTTTAAAATTTTTTTTTTTAAGTCGAGTCAAAACTTTGACTTTAATTTTAATAACTCTGTTTTAAATGCATGTAGCATATTTATAAAGGAAGTTTATTTTAGTTTCAAAAACAATTTCTGGCCAAAATAAAATTATTTAGTAAAATAAGTGATAAAATCAGAAATTTGAGATCAACACGCCACCCATTTTTTTTATAAATTTAAAATTAATTATTTTTGAAAATAATAACTTTTGCTTCAAATAATTCAAATAAGCTCAATTATGGAATATTATAAATTCAACAAATTGATGTTAACCCAATTTTCAAATTAATAAACAATTACTCTTTGAAACAGTTGAAAATTTTTACTTCTGCTGAAAATGAAATAATTAATTCCATTGAAGACATTGTATCCAGAAATCCGAAATCCAATTCTTCTTTAAAGTTCGAACTAATGCTACAAAAATGGAAAAAAGCAAAATTATAAAATAACATTGAAGTGCATGCTCAACAGCATTAGATGAGAATATGCAGGCAACAATCTTGAAGAGAATTAGAAAATAAAACTCAATTTGATTTATGCTAAGCAACCGCTCTTTATGTTATTTACTTTTTCTTATTCAAATCGGCTCTTGTTTCTTGTTTGGCAAAAAAAATTTCATAAAAAAAAAAATTTTAAAGCTTGTTAGAAGACATCTGCAAAGAAATGAGCTCGGCCTTGTATGACAGAATAAAGTCGAACAAATATTCAACCTGTGGGGAATACAAAAACTTAAAGTATGGTATATGTGAAATGCAAGGCTGGCGCAACGAAATGGAAGACTCAAACTGCGTATTCAAATCCGACTCGGATCTTGACGAGTGGTCTTTTCACGCAGTATTTGACGGGCATGGTGGCAGTTTTATAAGCAAAATATCAGCTGATTACCTTTGGGGACAAATTTACCAAGAAATGATAGAAAGCTCAATTAGGACTCGCAGTGACCCGAAAAATTCTCTTTTCCGCTTAAATTCCCTCTCACCTGAAGAAGTAATTAGTTGTGTCAAGAGTGGATTCTACTCGTTTGATCGCAAGTTGTTCGAAAAGATCAAAACTTTGAACTATGAGGACAAAAGTGGCACCACTGTCGTGGCAGCCCTGATTACCATGAGCCACATTTATTTAATCAATTGTGGTGACTCGAGAGGAATTTTAGTCAGAGATAACCATATAGAATTAAACACATTCGATCATAAGCCTACTCAGCTCAAAGAAAGACAGCGAATTCAAAATGCCGGTGGTCTGGTGGCATTGAATAGAGTAAATGGTGGCTTGGCCACAAGTAGAGGTTTGGGCGATTTTGACTACAAAAATGTTCCTAATCTGGAACAAAACAAACAATTTGTTACTTGTGAACCGGACATTTATTTTGCCAAAAGAAGCTTGAATGATAGATTTTTAGTTCTTGCGTGTGATGGCATTTGGGATGTGATGGACAATGAATCAGTTAAATCGTTGGTAGACCAGAAATTGCAGAATTTTAATGCCAACTTTGGAAATTCAATTGAATTGATAACAGAAGATTTGATCATGAAATCTTTTGAAAGAGTAAATTTTAAATTTTGAATAAATCTAAATGTTTGATTTTGAGGGATATTAATAATTTGGCTGAATTTTTTGAGTATTTAATGGTCAATATTTTTTAAGAATCAAGTAGAATGAAACATATAAAAAGATAAAAAAAAACATAAATAAAGAAAATAAAACATATAGAAAAATATTGATTTAACTAATGAGAAAAAAAAATATATAACCAATTTTTTAAAAAATATAAAAAACATAAATCAAATTTCTTTTAATATTTTTAGTTAAAAAAAAACATATAAACAATTTAAAATTAAAGATAAAAAGAAAAAATTCAAATCGTCAGCGCGTCAGAATAGACTAATTAACTTTTACATTTAAATTTGAAGGTACTTAAACACATTTTTTATCATTACTAATGATTCAACTAATGATTAGTTGAAAATTAAAATTAATTTTTCTTAAAAAACTTATAAATTTTTCAAACTTGAAGGTTTTAACTATTTTTTTAAACCATTGAATTAGATTCAGTCTAAATGTTGTCTCATTTTAACTATTTAAGTTATTTTTCTATAATTTATGTTTTATCTTTTTTCCATTTTTTGTAGTTTATGTTTTTTTCTCTCATTATATAAGATAAAATTAGTAAAATTGATTTAATGTTTTTAATTTTTCTAAATTGGAAAATTTAAAAAAATCAAAAAATTTACATAATTTTTTATTCTAAGAAAGCCGAACATTTGCAATTTTTTTTGCTATATTCAGTCCATGTTTATGTTATCATCATTTAAAAAAAATATTATCATATCTTCACTTAAAGATAATTGAAAGTTATTAAAAATAATTCGATATAGTCCATTTTATCATGTCGAAATTTTTTCTTGACTCAGACCAGCACATTATTAAAACTATATTTTCTTCAAAAGGATGCTGAATTTCATCCGAAACCTTTCTTTAATAGTTAAGTTTGCCTAATTACTGAACAAAGGTATATAATTAAATAGATGTCGATATTTTTTACAAGTGACATGTCTTAAAAAAAGATTTTATTAGTATCATAAAAAAAAATTATTAAAAAATTTTATTTCTTAAAAATTAAAATTTTTCTTTTTTTTTCATACATAGAAAAATCGAGAATTTTAAATCTTAATCTTTTTTTTTAAGGGAAGCAAAGACAACATGAGGGCCATAGTTATTTATTTTAGTCAAAAATCTTAAAAATTTTGAAAAAAATTCGGGTCATTTTGATTTGATTTTTTTACTTTTATTAATTGGATTTTATTTGAGAAGAAGTCTAGCTTATCTAAATCGAAAGCGGTCGGAATTTAGTAGTCATATGATTGGAAACGTTGCCAAAAAATTACATAATTTTGTTTACGTTTAAAAAAAATAGCTTCAAAATTAAATATTGTTTTTTCAAAAGTTTTTTTGACTAAGGATTCAATGGGCATTAAATTTAAGAAGAGAAATTAAAAAAAATTCTAATGACTTGAATAAAAATATTTTTTGGGCTTTTTATTTTTTATTAACATATTAAAATAATTAACTCTCAAAAATCTTAATCTTTTTTTTTTAAGGGAAGCAAAGACAACATGAGTGCCATAGTTATTTATTTTAGTCAAAAATCAAACGAATCCAGGAGTATAGCGAACAAAACTTTGCGAAAAGATTCGTCTAAATCAGATTTAAATAATAATATGAATATTAGAAAAAGCAGCTCAAATGTTTTTGGAAAAAGAGTTTAATTGTTGAATGAATCTAATAAAATTTTAACTGTAAAAATTTTATATATAACTAACTAATTAAATCTTTAAAATATTTGGTTAACAATAAACTAAGTTATTTTGTGTCATTGATTTCTGAAGATCAATAATTAACAGATTGAATTTTTTTAATAAATTTATGATATAAAAATTCAAAACCATAAAACTAGCATCTTGTTTTATTATCTGTTGCAGGATATAACATACACATGAATAAAAAAATTGATAAATAACCCGAAAAACCTTTTTTTTGAAATTTATCTGAGAATAAAAAAATTAATTTTCAAATTGAAAACTATAAGCTGAAATCAATAATTCAATTTTTCATCTACAGTATGTCACAAAAAGTAAGAATCAAACTGAAAAAAATAAAAATATTGTTTTTTTTGCAATTAAAAAAATTGTTAATTATGAATTTTTGTTCTTGATTTAGGTATCAAATTAAAGCTCATTTTTTCTAATTTTTAATCAATTATAACACTTACACTTAAAAATAATAATCTGATAATTAATTTGCTTCAAAAAAAAAGTAACTATCTTTTAAATAAAAAGAATTGGCACAAAAAGTTAGAATCAAACTTTTTTATCGAAATAAAAATCGGATATCCGATGCTTTGTATAATTTTTTAACCGAATTTGCTAAAAAACTTAATTATCTTTGATTTAAGACCATGCTTGCCAATAAATGCGCAATTTACTTATTTCTTGATCTCATTAAAGTAAGACTACCTAGAAACTTGCCAAAATAGAGAAAAAATGGGTAAAAAAAAAATAACCGATTAACAAAGATGGCAAATTGTAGATCTTTTGAAAGATCAGACAAAGACTGAAAGAGAAATAGCCGAATTAGTTGGAGTTTCGCAAAAATGAGTCAATACAACCAAGCGGAATTTCCAAGCGACATCTAGAGTGCACAACTTTGGCAACTGCGGACGACCGCCAAAGTTATCCGATCGTGACGTATCGTATATTTTTAGATTGGTCCGAAAAAACCCTACAACGAGCTATAGGCAAATCGCTGCAGACTTCAATTCGAAATTCGAGGAACATAAGATTAGTAGAGAAACGGTCCGAAGAGTGCTTGCGAAGAAAGGTATAGAGTCTTATTCCGCCGTTAAAAAGCCGCTTTTGACTCTCAGCGATAGAATAAAACGGTACAAGTGGTGTAAAGAAAAACGCGATTGGACCGACAAAGATTGGGCTTAAGTTATTTTTAGCGACGAGTCCAACTTTGAAGTCCTAAATAGAAAATCTAGAGTTTTTGTCAAACGATTCCAAAATGAGAAATATCATCCAAAGTTTTGTGTCCCAAGAGTTCAGAAGGGCGGAGGCTCAGTCGGTATATGGGGATGCATGTCTTACGAAGGAGTGGGTTATAGCTCCACATACACCGGAAGAATAAACCAATATGTTTACATGGACACCCTAGAAAACCACTTAATACCATCCGTACAGCTTTTAATCGAGCCTGACCAAGAGCATACGGCGAACTCGGTAAAAGAGTGGTTTAGAGAGCATGATTTTGGGATTCTCCCATGGTGTCCAAGATAACCTGATCTCAATCCGATTGAAAATTTATGGTCGTATATTGACCATAAATTGCTGAATTATAGGATTTATTTTATTTATTTGTTTTCTGTACCGAGCTAGAGCTCCTTCAGAATAAATTTAAAAAAAAAAAAAAAAAAAAATAAAAATAAAATTAAAGTTAATAAAATGAGATAAAAATTAAAAAAAAAAGTAAAATAAGCTAAATAAATGAAATTTCAGAAGACATGATTTGGAATAGATTGTTACATGTGTTACAGCTTTTATTTTTTTTTTTTTTTTTTTTGATATGTAGTGAGTTAGGTAAAAATCTTTTTTTTTTTTTTTTTTTTTTTTTTTTAATATATTATAAGTCAGGAAAAAAAGAAGAAATTACTAGGTAGCAATTACACAATGGAGTTGGATATTCGATATATCTTGATCCGAAACCTTCTCTGTATTCTTCCACTAGTCTGACGACCAGTGGAACAGAATGACTCAATCCTGCCCTGACATATCTCTCACTCAACTCAAAAAGTCTATTTGAAATTGTTTCGAGATTAAGTTTATTGAAGGCCTCTTGGTGTATAATATTGGAAGGGGTATCATATTTTAGCTTCAAAATAGATCGAACTGCTGAATTTTGAATAACTTGTATTTTTTTGATGTTAGTTTCTGAGAATGAATTTAAACAAGGAAAAGAATAATCCAAAATTGATCCTATTAAGGATTTGTAAAGATTACCTAATATTTTGGGTTTTAGACCCCATTTTTTATTTGAAAGATATTTTATTAAGTTAAGCCTTGAATTACAACGCTCTTTTAATTCATCCACCATTGGACTAAAAGTAAGTTTTGAATCTAATGTTATTCCTAAGAATTTAACTTTTTCCTCTTTATTTAAATTACTATTATTAATTTTAAGGTCAAGATTAAATTTAACTTTAGTTTTTTTCTCAAAGATCATATAACATGATTTCTCAATAGAAATTTTCATTTTCCATTTGAAAAGCCATATTTCAACTTCTTTTAGATACTTATTAATCACTTTTTCAAGATTTCCTATCTTTTTAAAAGTAAAAAAGGTAGCCAAATCATCTGCAAAAAGAAGAGAGTATTGGCAGTTTGTTTTGTTTCTTTTTGGTATATCATTTATAAAAATGCTAAAAAGAAGCGGACTAATTACTGACCCTTGTGGAACTCCTGCTTTAATAGGGTATTGATCACTTAGATGACCATTTATATTTACTTTAAAAGATCTTAAGTGCAGAAATGATCTTATCCAGTAGATAAGATAAGGTGGTAGATTTATTTTTATTAGCTTGTAAATTAGTCCATCATGCCAAACTCTATCGAAAGCTTTAGAAATGTCAAAATATAGACAACATACCCTCTTCTTTCTATTAAAGGACTCTGAAACTTTTTGAATAAGAAAGTAAAGATTATCTGCAGTGCGTCTATGTTTTCTAAATCCTGATTGTTCTTGAATAAGTAGACTATTGTTCTCTAGAAAATTATATATTCTTGTGAAGATGATGCGTTCAAGTAACTTTCCAAGGCAACTTGTCATACTAATTGGACGATAGTTATTAGGATCTTGGGTGGGAGATGTTTTCTTGGGGATCATGGTTATACTTGCTATTTTCCAAGCTTTTGGCACTTGACCTAGTTCCAAACTCCTGTTAAAAAGAATACTTAGTTCAATTAAAGTTTCTTTAGGTAAATTTTTTAACATTAGGTTGTGGATTTGATCTAATCCAGAGCCTGCTTCTTCTTTTAATTTTTTTAAAGCATTTCTTATTTCCAAAAGAGTAATAGGCTCGTCCAAGTTATTTTGTACCTTATTTTTTAAGAAATCTGTAAAGGATTACTTCAGTCGACCATTTAAAGCAAGTGCTCCATGATGAATGGTTGAAAATTCCGACTGAAATCTGTAACAATTTGATTTCTTCTATGAAAAACTGGTCGCCGCCTGCATTAAAGCAAAAGGCGGTCATTTTAAAGCTTAAAAAAATTTTGATTCTAACTTTTTGTGTCATTTTTTTGGTTTGTTAAATAACAATAGTAATTGTTTTTTTATTTTTTTTTTGGATTTTTTTTTACATATCCTTTTTTATGTATTTTTTCCGACATTTGAATAAATTAAAAATAAAGAAATTAAAAAAAATCTGGATTTTTATTTTTTTTGATGACCGAAATAACGAACAAAAAGACAATCTAATAGAAAAAAAAGTTTGATTCTAACTTTTTGTGACATACTGTATAATTGCCACCAATATGGTGATGTAAAAAAAAGGGAAAAAAAATAAAAATATGTTTAATTTCATTATTTTATTTCTCTTCTTTTTCTTTTCTAAAGAAATAAAGAGAAAAATAAAAAATTTATAAGCATTTATTTATCTTTTTTTAATTTAAATAATCATGCTTAAAAGAATCATAAAAAGAAGTTTTATAAGGATTTTTTTAATCTATAGTTTTCATGTTTTAATCTAAACGTTTAAAATTTTTACAAAAAAATTTGCCCAGTGGGAGGATCGAACTCACGACCTTCGCGTTATTAGCACGACGCTCTAACCAACTGAGCTAACCGGGCCTTATTTAATAAAATTGAATATTTATGTTTAAAAAATAAAAAGTATACTTATAGTAATATATTATATTACTAATCGTGTTTGATATCAAATACCAATATTTAAAATAACATATTTATTTTAGAATATTCAAATAATAAATCTAGAATGCCTCATTGGTGTTTTTGAAAAGAAATTTGCCCAAATAAATTATAATTTTTTTTAATAATAAAAAAGCATGAATGACAGGTACTGTTTTTAATTCTTGGATATTAAGTTTTAACAATTTTAGGGGTTGTGAAGTTCGTTTCAATTCGATCTTTTCAATTCAGAAAACTTGAATAACTTTTTTACTAAAAGAGGTAATTTAGTTCTATAAAATGCTTAATTATAAGCAATTTTGCTTAATTCAGTAAAATAAGTCTGCAAAATTCTCTGCAATTTTATGCATTTTGCACGCCATTAAAACGTATTCAAATCAATTGTGCACTTACTTTACAGAGTTTTTGCAGACACATATTTTCGGATTAAGCAAAGTTGCTTAAACATTAAGCATTTTACAAAACTAAATTATTCCTTATAGTAAAAAGGTTATTCAAATTTTTCTGAATTTAAACGATCGAATTGAAATGAACTTCACAGCCCCACAATTTTAATAAGACTCATTTATTATTACTTGATAACGCTCCAAGTTATTATACTGTAATCATATTAATTTTAAGAGTTAAAAATTTTTGATTTTTTTTGTATTTTGTTTCTTTTTTGAAAATGTTTTTTCTTCTTTTATTCGTGTTTTAAATTTTTCTGAATTCTGATTTTTTATTGAATTATGCTAATCTGAAGTGAAAAATATACCACAAATTTTTTTTTTTAAATTGAATCTTAGAAGGCAATTTTTTTCTTTTCTTTCTAACGGCCCTTGCAATTACTTCTCAGCTAATATATTTTATTATCACTCTCTCACTCAAAAATAATAAATCAAATATTATCTTCAAAAATGGAAAATGTTTAAACAAAATGTTTTTGTCGAGCTAAATATTATTTGTTCATGAATCTATATATATAATACGTGGTTTCTCGATTGTTCTGAACAAAAATTGTAAATCAATCAAGAAGGAAATTTATGGGAAGTCTCGAAAAAAAGAAGAATGTTTAAAATTTCACTCTGAGGCTCTTTAAATCAGAATTAATCAAAAAAGAATTAAAAAATAAAATTATTTGAAAAATTTGTATTTTGTTTTAAAGACATTATTTTCTTTCTGTAAAAAAAAACAAATATTAGAATTGTGCTCTTCAAATTTTTGTTTTTTAAAAAAGTATACTTTAATTTTAAATTTATATCATCTCTGGAAGTGGCAAAAGTTGAAAATAATAATAATGATTAAAAAATATATTTCATTCTAAGAAAAAGAGAAATAATTTTTCAAAAAACTTAAGAGTCACTAAACATAAGCCGAGCATTTCAAAATATTTATTATTTTTATTATATCTTTTTCATATTTTTTAAATTAAATATTTTTGCGGTGTTACACAAGGCCCGGTTAGCTCAGTTGGTTAGAGCGTCGTGCTAATAACGCGAAGGTCGTGAGTTCGATCCTCCCACTGGGCAAATTTTTTGTAAAAAGTCTTTTTCATTTAGATAAAAACAAAACTAGTAGAAATTATGAAATTTAAAAAAAAATAGAAAAAACTTTTTAAGATTTTAAAAAAATTTATAATTTATTTAATTGATACATAATAAAAAAAATTTCTAAAACATTAAACATTAGGAATAAATTTATTTTAGATTAAATTTAAAAGTTCTGAACCAAATTGATTGTTTCAAAATCATAGTCTACAAAAGCTTTCCAACTCTCTTTTTCCGCTTTTTTTAAGTGTATTTCTATTTTTCCATTTCCATACTAGAATTAAAATTTAATTTAATTTATGCAGTTTTTAAAAATTAATTAAAAACAAAATTAATTTAAAAAAATTTTGTTGAATTATCTTATTAAATAAAAAATTTATCTAAATTAAAATTTATAATTTATTTAACTAGATAATAAAGAAACTTAAAGGTGTGATTTTTAAAAATAAAAGTAAGAAAGGAAAATCAATTTTTAATTTTATGCTCAGTTTTTTTTTAATTTAAAAAAAATAAATAAATTAATAAAATTCTTGCCTTTATTTCAGTTTTTTCTACCACGATCTGTGTTGGAAGACGCTTGATTTCAAACTGGTAAACTCGCGATGAATTAGAGATTTTAATTGAAAAATTCATTGACTGTATTCTGAAACCTTTACTCATTACAACTGCATTTGAAGGAAATTTTTGAAATTTTTTACTAATTTTTCGCTTTACTTTTAACTCATCAATTATTAAAACAAAAGTGGCAGTTTTATTTGTCTCTTCAAAAGAATCTTTAGAAAATAAATAGAGATAATTAATCAATTATAGTGTATTTACTTACAATTTGGAAGTATTATTTTTGAACTCATTTTACAGTTGCTCTGTTCTTTCGATTTTGTAAATTGTTAGAAATACTACTATCTACAATTTTTCTGGTTCAAGGGTATCAAATTTTGTTTTTTTATTCAAAAAAATAATGACCTGTCGAAAACAGTCTGCTTAATTTTTTAAATAAATACTGAGCGAGTAGTAAGTTTTAGTCAATTTAAAGAAATATTAATAGTGCATTTTATGTTTCAAAGGTTTATTTAAAATATTAATATTGAATTAGAAAAAAAGCCATGGGCCGTTTGTTCTTAAGGTCAATTTGAATTTTTATTTTTCGTATCTGACATTAAAATTAAAATATTTTTCATCAAGTGTTATTGTTTTTAGTGTTTATTCTGGTGATTTTTTGTGCTTTTTAATTTGAAAACAATTTGTTCTTTTTTTCGGAATTCCTACAAATTTGATATCAACTCTTTGTACTTCTTAAAAAACGATTTTTAAAAATATTTTTCTGTTTTAAAAAAATGCAAGGCCTTAATTTTTTTAATTCAATTTAGCTTTTGATTTTTAATTAAAAGTTAAGTTCGTTTTTATAAATGTTTTATTTTTTTTCTAATTTCATTTAAATAAATAAATATTTTAAAAAATTTAAAAGAATTCACTAAATTTAAAATGAATTAATTAACAAAAATATTAAATAAAAATGATATCAATTCAAAATTTGAATTTTTAGAATGTGAATTGGTTTGAATAATAAAAATCTTTATACTAAAAAAGGAAATAAGATAAATTCTTAAATAAGTATATTGAGAGCTTCTTTTTTATAATTAAAAGGTGTCCCTTAAAATATTGCTGGCCATCTTAAAATTAATTTTTTAAGGTCTTGATTTTTAAAAATATAAATAAAAATTTCTGAAAAAAAACGAATATTTCCTTCATTTTTATTTATTTTCTAAATATTTGGTCAATTCAATAGAATCTCTTTTCAAAAAAAAAATTAAGCAAAATCTCCAGCCACTCTGTTTTTCCAACACTTATCTTTCTAATTTACATCTTTTAAGAATGATGTGATAACAACTTAACGAAATATTAGTGCTTATGTTACCAAAAACTGTAAGACTTACTTTTACTGAAACTAATTTGTATTTCACTGAAATTTTCATAATAAATCAGAACCAAGGCTCACAAAGAGCAATCGCTCAATCGAAATTCTTTACCAATATAAAAAAGACTTTTGAGGCTTTTGCTTAAACCCTGGTTATTTTTCATTATTATTATCAGAACAGAATCTTTATTTTTTAATATTTAAAGCGATGTGATCGCTAAAACTTTTGAATGCATTCATAAAACAAGTATCCGTAAAATTTTCCACGTATTTTTGAGCGGTAAAAAATGTCACCTACAAAATGAAATCTTGGCCAGATAAAAAAGTCATGTTTATGGATCACAACACTAATTTAAATTGTTTTACTGAAAATCTTATAAACTTATTAAAATTTACTTTTTAATTGTAAATTTAAATTTTAAAAAAAATTCAAGAAAATAAAATCGTTAAAACGAGTATTTTTTTCCTAGCAACACATTTTTTTAGCAATCAATTAATTTTAGCAATATATTTTTACCACTAAATGATGAATATTATGTAATAAAAAAAATAAAAAGTTGCAAAAAAAAGCATATATTCACCCATCGGAAACGTACGCAAAAAATTTATTTAGTAATTTTTCAAAGACTACATATCAAAATTCAAGAGATAGACTTTAGAATTTTAAACTTATGAATTTGAATACTATTAACTTTTTTGAGTTGGTCAACTTCCGGCCCCTAGTACCCAAAGAGGACATAATTTAAAAATTAAAAATCAAGTGCATTATAATGTATTTTTGGTCGTAGAATTCAAATATCATAATGGTTTTTAAAAAAAATGAAAAATCAAAGTTAGATTTTCAGGTTCAAAATGTCCTTTACACAAATTCTTGTTCGGAGGAAAAAAGCATTAAACTCGAAAAGTATTAAAATCACTAAGGATTTAATTCGTTTAATAAGATTAGCGCAAATTTTGAAAAAAATTGCAATTGCAACTTTTGGTCGTCCCTGATCATGATTCTTAAATCACTTTCCACGGACGACTGTTCTTACACATGCCTGTGTGAAGCATCTATTTTCATGGTGAAAGGTATTTGAAGGGTGCTTTTGGAGTCAAATCGCATACTTTTGCATTTCTTTTGGTTAAACTTCATGTGCTAAGTGTAAGACCAATTAAATATATTTTCAATATCTTCTTGAATAATTTTTAGGTCAAGCGAGTTACGTATGGTGGAGATGAGTTTGCTTCCGTCAGAAAAAGGTTAAATGAATTTCGTACTAATTCCGGCATGTCGTTTATGAAAATTATAAACAGTAAAGGCCCAAGGACCGATTCTTGAGGTACACCACTAATGACATTCATCCATTTTGAGCTTGATTTACCAAAAGTTACTCTTTGCATTCCATTTGTAAGAAAATCTCTGGGCCAGTTAAGAATTTTACCAGAAAAGTCTTGTTTGCAATAATCGCTCATCAGAAAATCAAAAGGGTCAAACCCAAAAACTTAAACGTGCAATACCATGAAAAAACAAATGTTTTTTTTTCTTTTTTTAAAAATTTTTTTTCTACTACAAAAAATTTTTTCCAGACAAAATTAGAGCTCATTCAAAATTTTGCTTTTAACAATAAATTACCATAAATCAAAAATAAAATTAATACTAATTTAATGCACAATTTTATCTGTGTATATACAACTAGAATTACACATAAGCATATAATTATGCTTTTTTTCTCAACAATTCAAACATCATCACGAACTACTTCATCATCATATTTCTAATGGAAAATTCCTATTATAATTTGAACATAAATATCTATTTAATAAAAAATATTTTAAAACAGAAAAGCCAAATTTATTAGTTAAAACCCAAATTCTTTTTATTCAACACAAAATTCAAAGAATACAATCATACTTAATTTAAACTGAATTATTAATATCCAAACTTCTAATTAGATTTAGTGTACTGACTCGCCAAAAATAAACACAATCAGAATATGTTTATCTGGGACTGGTTGACCGGCATATTAAACTATTTAGGCCTGTACAAAAAAAGCGGCAAACTTGTTTTCCTAGGACTTGACAATGCTGGAAAGACAACACTGTTGCACATGCTCAAAGACGATCGGCTAGCTCAACCACTGCCCACACTCCATCCGACATCCGAAGAATTAACTTTGGGCAACATAAAATTCACCACTTTTGATCTTGGCGGGCATCAGCAAGGTTAGTTTTGACTTTATAAAAACTAATAAAAATTTATTCAAAAAATATTTTTTAGTAAGAAGAGTATGGAAGGAGTACTTTCCGGCTGTGGACGCCATTGTTTTTCTGATAGATGTGTGGGATCGTCAGCGTTTGATTGAGTCAAAGGCCGAGCTAGACTCGTTGTTGTTAGACGAACAAGTAATGAACTGTCCAGTGCTGATACTAGGCAATAAGATAGATAAGTCAGGAGCTATGGGAGAGCAGGAAATACGGCAAATTTTCAATCTGAACGGCTTGACCACAGGCAAAGGCAGTGTGTCCAGAACTGAACTGAGTGGAAGACCTATGGAATTGTTCATGTGTTCTGTGCTTAAGCGAGAAGGATATGGCGAAGCGTTTAGATGGTTATCACAATATCTTTGAGCACCTGAATTAAATTTTTTTAACTTATAATTTCTTGTACGATTATTTCTAATTTTTTTAAGAAAATAAAATTCGTCTCTACGAGAGCTTGACTAATTTTTAATTCATTTATCTTGGTTATATATAATTTTTTGGCGAATTAAAAATTAATCCAAGTCATTTAAGATGAGATTTTAGAACAAAATGGACTGGGTAAATGTAAATTTTACGCTTAATTATTTATTCTTTCATTTCAAAATTATTTTTTTTTTTCGTTTGATAATTGATAATGATTCAATAAAATGTTTCGCATAGTTTTTAATTTATTTAGTTTTTTTTTTAATTTAAAAAAAAACCCATCAAAATCGAAGTAATGCTCGATTCAATTATTTATAATTAATTTTTTATTGTTTTGTTTCTATTTATTTTGTCAAGCGTATTTTTTATTAAAAAATATAATTTTATTTGTTGCATTTTTTTTTATTATTGCTTGGCGTTTGCTTTGTTATTAAATTTAAAAGAAATCAGTTGAATCAGAAACAAATCTAAGATTAAGACACATATCTAAGAGTCAACTTTTAAAAATATATAATGATTTTAAATTGATTTTTTTATCGTCATAATTAAAAAAAAATATTATACTAATATCATTCTTTATTTTATGCTAAAAAATTTATCTAATTAAAAAAAAGTGGGAAATTAAAAAAAAGTGGGAAATTAAAAAGACGTAATTCAAAAAGCTCTATGTTAATTATCAGTACTTCATTAAGTTATTTAAAAAAATGACTTTTTAAATAATTTGAATTTTAAAATTAAATTTTTTAAATTGCAAATAAAGTCTATCAGCTTAATAAAAAATATTTTTTATCTATTTTAAATCCAATTATTTATTTTTTTCATGAGTATTCCTAATAATTAAATTACTATTGACATGTTCAATTACCTCAAAACTTCAGGTAAAATTGAATTCTTTTTAATTTCTGTTCTGATTCGATTTTTTCTTTAACCATTTTAATTGTAAAAAAATTATTTACTTTTCAAAATGAACGTAAATAATTTTAAACTAATTAATTTTATAATCTTTGATTAACTTTTACAAATACTCTGCGTTCAAAAAATCATTTAAAGTATTAAAAAAAGCTTCACTTTATTCTTGCAGAGTTTTTTTAGATTTTAATTAAAGATAATTGATCTAGATTGAATTTTTATATAATTTTTAAAGCTTTCTATTAAGCTTTTTTAACTAGACTATTTCAATTGATAATCTTAGAAAAAAATATACTGTGATGAATGTCAAATTTTAATAGATATATTTTCAATTTAATAGTCATGACTATTATTCAAATTGGGCCTTAATTTATTCAAAACATTTTTAACTTTTTTTCAATTTCAATTACATAATCTTTAAATTTTAAATTTTACTAATATAACATTTTTTAGTAATCGAAACGATTTTTGTTTATAAAATAACAAAGTTAATTTTTAAAAATTAAACTTAATTAAGCTTTTAAACAAAACACTATTTTTTTTTCATTGTGTTTATTAAGCTTTAAAAATTTTTTTTGTCAGCTAACGATATCTAATTATTATTTTTCCTATATCACAATTGATGCTCTTTGCACTCCCATTTCAATTTTATTTGGCAAATTAAGTTAATAAATTTAGAGATTTTATAATGATTTTATAACTTCGCCATCAGCAAAACCAATTGTGTCCAATTAGGTTTTAGGTAACCTTAATTTTTTAGCAGCTTTTCTACACTTTTTTGATAAATTTCCATTATACTCTGATTTCGATTCATTATTTTATACCAGCCTTCAGAATCTAAAGATTAATTTTATGCCTCTTAAAAAAATTTATTTAAATCTAGACGGGTTTTGGGTTTTTTCTTATTTTAGAAAATCTTTTTTTTGTAAGGTTCGCGCGTAGCAAAACTACAGCACTATCTGAATTTCAGCAAACCGACTTTAAAATATTAATCTGCATACTTGAAAACTTTGAAAAAATTAGTTTCAAACTCATTTGATTCAATTTTATTTTGGCTTTAAATTCAAAAGATAAAAAAAGTGGTCCCAACATTTTGTTTCAGAATTTTCTCTTTTTTCAGAATTTGTATAAAAAAATAGGGGTCGGGGGAGAAACCGCAGACTAAATACAAAAATAGTGAAAAAATACCATTTTCGTTTTTTTTAAACCAATTATCTATTTAAATCTTATTGATTCTTTATTTTTATCGTTTTTTACATGAGAAACATTATTTTTGGTAAAAAAGGTGCAATAAAGTATTTTTTCTAACATTTTTTATTAAATTTAATTTAAATTTTTTAAAAAATGAAGAATTTTTGTTCAATTTGTATTTGAAATCCAAAAAACCTTAAATTCTAGTGAAAAAAAAATTTATAATTTAAAAGTTTTGTTAAAATGAGCGTTTGGAAGATTGAACAAAAGTTTAAATTTTCCTTCAACTAAAATTTTAATTTCAGTTATCTTTACACAACCGTATGTTCATAATACAATAAAGAGATTTCAAAATATTTTTTCAATTTATTTAATTATAATAAACATAGTTGAATTTAACATTGGGTTTTTAATTAGAATTAAAAAATTAAAAAAATGTGTTTTTATATTAATAAGGGACAAACTACGACCCTCTTTCGCTACCAATCTGAAAAGTCTTTTTATCTCCACAATT
This sequence comes from Brachionus asplanchnoidis, assembly GCA_025491095.1. NCBI lineage: Eukaryota > Metazoa > Rotifera > Eurotatoria > Ploima > Brachionidae > Brachionus > Brachionus asplanchnoidis. The sequence continues at coordinate 5,189,068 of JAILYF010000006.1, forward strand.
TTCTAAAATCTAATACAGTGGTGATTTGATAACAGTATTTTACGAAAAATTACGTAAAATATCGTGAATTAACCAAATTTTACCACATTTTACGTTAATTAACGTAAAATCCGAAAAGTGAAAAAGAGGTATTTTACGAAAAATTACGTAAAATATCGTGAATTAACCAAATTTTACCACATTTTACGTTAATTAACGTAAAATCCGAAAAGTGAAAAAGAGGTATTTTACGAAAAATTACGTAAATTTTCAAGATTTTGAGATAATTTTGGTAAAATTTGGTAAAATTCAAAACGGCCAATTCAAAATTCAAAATTTTAGAAAAAAATGTCTGTTTTTTCCAAAAATCGAAAATTTAAGAAGGTTTTTTTTACAACGATTTTAAAAATAACTATTTTTTAAACTAATTTATGAAAAAAAAAACTTTCCTAAATTTTCGATTTTTGGAAAAAACAGACATTTTTTTCTAAAATTTTGAATTTTGAATTGGCCGTTTTGAATTTTACCAAATTTTACCAAAATTATCTCAAAATCTTGAAAATTTACGTAATTTTTCGTAAAATACCTCTTTTTCACTTTTCGGATTTTACGTTAATTAACGTAAAATGTGGTAAAATTTGGTTAATTCACGATATTTTACGTAATTTTTCGTAAAATACTGTTATCAAATCACCACTGTATTTATTCTTAAGCGATTTTGATATGATTTTTTATTTTTTTGTGTAGACAAATATATTGCTGTGTCATTTAATTTTTATCAAAAAGAAAAAAAATTGAAGATATTTAGGATTGTCAAGACAATAAATTGCGCTCCATTTAAATTATTTCTGGAATTCAATCTAAACAATAGAAAATATGCATCTTTTATTAACAAAAAAACTTCATTTTGTTTAGATTCAAATATATTTAAAGATAATTTGTTGCCACAAAATTACAAAATCACCATAACTCAACAATTAGACAATTGAGCGCCGAATAGCCAAACAACTCAGCCGAAACAATACACAGCAAATTCTCACCAGGTGGATAGCATCGCTCTGAAATCAATCAATTGTGAAGAAGCCTGTCTATTTTGATTTTATTTTAATTTAATTTTCTGATTGTATTTTATTTTTTTTGAACACTTTAAATTTTTTTTAAATTGGTGTGAGTTTATTAGGTATTTTGGCATTTCATACCAGGAATCTTTCCTAATCTCGTCTATTATATGCCAAACTAAATGAGCCATATAATAAAAAACTTAAAACATACAGATAAATTGAGTTATTGATTTTTTCACAAAAGCCCTATTGTAAAAAATCCACTGTAAATCTCCAATGTCTTTTATTCACTTTAAAACACCTTATAAGTTAAATTATGACAAAGTTGCCTTTGACGGTACGAGCATAAGTCTTGGGCAACTAAAAAAACTTATAGCTGACAAGCTTAAGTTTTCAAAGCTAGACTTCGATCTTGAAATAACCAACGCTGAATCAAACCAAGGTAAACAAAAGTTTAATTTAATTAATTAGAAATAAAAATTTTATTTTTTTAAGTTTATCAAAATGAAAACGAAATAATCCTTCAAAACTCTCATGTCAACGTCAAAAGAAACCTGAAGAACGCGGCCATGCCTCTTAGATCACAGTAAGTGTTTGCCAAATTTGTAATCAAGATCATGTCCATGACTAGATTTATTTTTGAATTTTTATTTTTATTTTAGGATATCTAATTTTTTCAGCAAATAAATTGATTGCAAAATTTAGTTGAAATTTACTTTGCGAAATTTGTAATTCAATTTGAAAATTCTCATAGTCTAAAGTGATTAAATTTTTATAAATAAAAATATTTATAAACAAATTTTTTAACTATTCAACACCCATAATTTTAAAAAAATAAAGAATAATATGATTTACAAAAATTAACTAAGACTAAAGCACAAGAATATTTTTTAATTTTTTAAATTTACACGTTTTTAAATTCAATATTGATAATAAACATTTTTTGTGCAAAAAGCTACCCAAAATCTCTTTGTAATCAAAGGACATATATTCTTTAAATTTTTTTAGACAGATCTCTAAAATATTCCCTATGTGACCATATCTCCTTTAGGTGATAGGTTACCAACACTGGACACGAAACAGGTGATGAAAATAAGGCGAACAAAAAAAAAATTTGATATTTTAAATGAATTTATTTTGTGATCAAAATTTTTTTTATGTGATCAATAGAGAAAATAGGTGAACAATTATGTTTTTTGTGACCAAAAAAAAAATTTAAGTCTTTAAGTTAAAAAAAAACTAATCTAATATTTTCTGGACACATGAATATTTATTCCTCTTATTTCAAAATATTTATCACAAAGCTCACATTTAACTGTATCTCGTTTATTACTTAAATTTTCTTTAAAAGTTTCAATCGGTTCAAGATTCTCAGGTACTTCTAAAGCTTGTTTTTCATAAACTAAATTTTATACTTAACAGAAAAAAACGAAACATTTTAAATTTATTTGCTCCAATTTGCCATGTTTAAGCTCTTTTTCATGAAATAAATTTTCATTTTAAATACTAAAATTACAACAATACTTCAATTTTTTTATTTTGCTAAGAACTTCAAATAATTTTTTTTAAGTGATCAGTGATTTTATTAAGTGAATTTTTTGGTTCACCTAAATTTTGATCACGTATTTCGTGACCAGTTTTGGTCACCTATCACCTAAAAAATTTTTGGTCACTTATTACGTGATCAATTGGCCATATAAGGGAATAGAAGGCAACTTGAAGTTTAAGATCAAATTTTGATGCTCAAAATTATCAAGCAAAACTTTAAATATTAAACAAATTGTAATTATTTAAAAGTATTAATGCAGAGATACATTTTTTGATTTAACACACTTTGTTAAATATTAAGGAAAATCTGCAAATGCCTACAAAATATTATCCACTTAAAATGGCATCATTTCGATGATGTGCACTCTGCAATGAGCATTTTAGAATTGCAGGGTTTACCTTTTAATTTAGCATAGAATGTTAAATCAAAAAATGTATCTCTGCATTATTTTATTAAGATATAAAGATTTATTTCATAGTTTAAACTTGATTTGATCTTTTTGACCATAAACTTCAAATTGCCGAATAAACCACAGATATTTTAATTGTATTTAATCAAAAATTTTAAATTAAAAAAAAATTATTTAACATTTTTATTTTTCTTTGAATAAATAAAAATTAGTTAAAACATTGGACACAAAGACTAAATTAAATAATTTTAGGCCACCAAAGGTCAGTCCACCAATTTCCGTTCCATCCCCAGCTCCAACTCCAACTCCAGCTCCAACTCCAGCTCCAGCTCCAACTCCAGCTCCAACTTCAAATCCACCACCGAAACAACAAACTCAACCAGTTCAAAATGTGCCAGTACCAAATTCCAATCCAGTGGCGACACCAGCAGCAACACAAGCACCAATTCAGATAAAACAGCTTCTCAAACCATTGCAGGATTCATTAGCACCATTAAACATCCCATCAAAACCCATCGTGTACGTAGAAGAGCCATCAAAGACCAATGAGAGTGAACCGGACAACCGTTCGGACGAAAAGGCCAAACTTGACACTTTTATGATGAATTCAATGACCAAACTCAGCAATGAGACTAATTTGGCCAAAAAATTTCTGGGCATGACCAACAGATTTAGTGGTCAACAAAATCAGCAAATGATTAATCCTGCTGATAGGCCGATTCCTCCCGGGTATCTGTGCGTAATATGCCGTAAGCCAGGCCACTTGAAGCAATTTTGTCCCGAGGCTGGCACACTGCCCAAGCCCGAAGATCGGCCAAAGTATCCAAGCGGCATACCAAGGACAAACCTGCGTCCAGCACAGCCCAATGAAAAATTTGCCATGCTTGGCCCCGATGGCTATGTGGTCACCGAAATTGACAAGGTGGCGGCCAAAATTGTCAAAAAAGACAAAATTTTGTTCGATGATGACGAAGATGAGAAAACAGCAGAAAAAAGCACTGTCCAAGAGACGGGCGAAAAAATACCCAAAGAGTTGCAGTGTCCATTTGGCGGCCATTTGGTCAAGGACGCTGTTCTTGTGCCCTGCTGTGGCCACTTTGTTTGCTGCGATGAGTGCATCAAGAGAAAGATAGAGAACGAAGAAGAGACCATTGTGTGTCCACACGAAAAATGTGACCAGGAAATAGGACCCTTGGTCTCAATCACACCGTTTCATGAGACACGCAAAAAAGTGCAAGAATACCTGAAAAATGCCAAATCAAACGAATCCAAGGACCCATTTTTGGCGCTTATTTTCGATGAAGTGAGCAAAAATGAGCTCAAAGTGTCCGTGAATGGATCTAAATCGCCTGTGCAAGACAGCAACGTGACTAGTTCAGAAAAGGCCTCGGCCGAACAAGCACAAACAGCGGCCACTGCCGCAGCAAACAGTCCCAAAGCTGACGAAGCCAAGACCACTCTTTCCCCCGGACAAATACCATCAGTTCCAACAAAGACAAATTTAGTCGCACCACCTCAATTTCAGCCCAGACCAAGACCCAACTTCAACCCCAACTTCCGTCCAAACATTGTACCATTGACAAACAACTATTCTAACCATGCGCCGCGGCCCATCATGCACAACAACTTTAATCAAATGTACAGAGCGCCATTTCAGCCATTTGATCCGATGAGTGTTCCGATGGGGCTGCCCATGGGCCCAATGGGTCCGATGGGGGGGCCAATGATGCCGCCAAATAATGGCTATATGGCCCAAGGCATGATGCCGCCTCAAATGCAGCATGGCATGTACCAAGGTCCTATGATGGCCGCCATGATGCCCAATCAAGCTCATGGACACGCCATTGCCAGCAAAGAAGAGTTCTATGAGTATCAGGAAAAATTGAGAAAAGAAGCTGAAATGAAGCTGAAAGGACCGTACAAGCGTTCCAGGTCGAGATCGCGATCGAGGTACTCTCGGTCACGGTCCAGATCCAAGGGCAGGTACAGATCCACTAGGTACAGGCGAAGTAAAAGCCGATCGAGAAGCAGGAACAAAAGTAGAGAGCGTAACTACAAGAGATATTCGCGATCTAGAAGCCGCAGTAGAAGGAGAAGTCAGTCTAGGGACAGAAATGGTAAACTGAGAGGATCAAGAGGAGATAGCAAAGTAAAGTCAACTAGAGAGAAAAGTCGAGAGAAAAAATTGGACAAGACTGAGAAGAGAGATGGTGCCAAGCTGAATGGTATAAGTGAAAGTGTTGTGGTTACTATTGGGAAATCGAATGAGAGGCAAGTTGCGTCCGATGAGTCGGACAAGCGGAAGAAAAGTGAGCCCGAAAAAGAGAAAAAAGAAAGTCAGAGGGAAAAAAGTGTTGATAGCAGCTCGAGTGATAGAGAGAGCGGCAAAGAGTCTGGTGATGGAGGCAAAAGACAGAAGCATAAGCACAAAAAGTCTAAGAAAAAGCATAAGAGACGCTCGTCGTCCAGACACTGAACTCTGGTATTCTGTACATTCGGTGTGAAGATTTTCTTGTTTAATTATTTAAACATTTTTTCTCACTTAGTTTTTTTTATTTTGGGGGGGGAGGGGGATTTTTTCAAGACTTGAAATTATTTAATACCAAACAATTTTAATTTAAAAAAATGAACTTTTATTTCTTTTTTTTTTTGTTTAGCTTTGGTTGTTCAATTTTTCATGATATACATATTTTATTGTTGAAAAATTCATTAGAAACTTAATTATTCGATTTAATAAAAATTTAAAAATTAAATTTTTTTTTCTCATTCAATGGTTTTTATTGACACTTTGGAAGAGGCTTGGAATTGATGAAAATAATTGTTTTAATTTTATTTGATATTTATCTCATAAATAATAACATGAGTGGACATGTTTTTTTGAAAGGAAATTAAATAATATGTTTAAAATTCTTATTCTTCTTAATAAAACTAATAATCGCTAAAATTTCAGATTTAGCTCAATTCTCTTTATTAAAAGTATCTTTAAAAATATTAATGGTTAATTGTATTACATGCCAAACGATGGTCTTTTATTCTTATTTGGTTTCGATATTAATAAATAGTGAAATTTTATTTGATTTTATAAATCATTTAAAAAAAACTAAAATGTTTAGCAAATATTAAAGTAAAATAAATTTGCTGGACTAGAAGCCCAATATTTAAGCTTATTGAAACATTAATTAAAAAAAGTTATTTAAGACCAAGTACCTAAACTTAATAAAAAAAATAAAAAAATATACTTTTATTTTTAATTTGCAACAAATTAACTAAAATGACAATATATAAAAACTTTTTTTTAATGCTTACTTAATTCAACTTAAATTTTAAAATCTCTTAATTATTTTTCATTTTTTTATTTAACAATTAGGAGAAAAATCAAAAAATTGGATTAGAACAATTTCTAACACAAGTTCGATCAGGAAAATTTATCCTTTTTTATGATATAATTTGGTAAAGTTATATGCGATTCTTCTGTATTTACAAAAGCCCGATTAGATATGTGTTAAAAAAACCTTATTTTATAGAAAATTAAAAGAAAATTTCACTTGTTTTTAATTTTAGTTTTTTTCACTATATTTGAATGTGAATTTTAGTTGTGATGCATTGGGCCTTAATTTGATATTTGATGATAAACGGTACAGTTAAAATATTAGATTAAATGACATGGTCATGGATTAAGTTGATGTCGTAGCGTAGTTTAAAACCTGGAATTTTGGTTTTAGTGTACGCATCTGATTGTAATGGATGAATCTGAAAAAATTAACAGTTAAATGTTATCATATCACAAATCTAATTTCTTGATTTTTTTCACAAAACTAAAATTATAAAAAAATATATTTATATCAACAATCATGCTAATCAATGAGAAAACAAAAATATGTGATTATGCGTTAGCTTTACATATTTTAATAGGATTTTAAAATTCTTAATGCAAAGTTATAATGATTAAAGTATTTAAAAAATTATTTTTGGTTACTTTGAGCTTGACAATAATCAGTATTATCATTTATTTCAATCTAATTACAATCGAATTAGACAATTTTGAGGTAACTAACATGTTGATTTTTTTTAAATTTTCAAAAAAACAATTTTCTTATAGTCCCAGTCAGAATTTATAATTGAAAATGAACTTATGTATGGAGAAAACAATGATGATGAAAAGTATTATAACAGATCTTTTGAAGGCTTCAATGAATTTTACATTAAAAACCTGAAAAAAACTATTGACTGTAATTTTATTCTAATAATCTTTTCATAAAAAAAATTTGCCATGAAAAAAATTAAAAAATTAAAAAAAAAAAGATAGAAATTTTATTCTATTTTTTTAATTTTCAAATATTAACAACTAAAATTTTATAATTTATTATAATTTTTGAAATTAATAGGAATAGAGAAAAATTTTTCGTCCAAAAAAAAATTAAAATTAGAAGTTCAAAATTAGTTTTGTGAATGCAACAGGGTTATCAACTGTCAAAGTCAACTAATGATGTGAAAAATATCAGCTAACTGCATTGCGCCTTAATTATATTGAAAATTAAATTCTGCCTTTTATATTCAAAGTCTAGCATACATTGAAAATTGATGCCAGCTTGTTTTTTGAACCATGTTGCATTCACAAAACTAATTTTGAACTTCTTTAAAAAAAAATTAATTAATTTTTTATCATTTTGCTGTGTTCTTTTGTACTGAAGTTCACAGAACCATTTTTAAAGATTTTGCATATTGATATTTTAACAAAAATCTTCTAATTAATCTAAAAAAAAATATTATAAAAATTTATTTTATAAAAATTTTTCAATTTTTTCTAGATACCAAAATAAGTACTATCCATTTCTTTCAAGTATGTTTTTATTTTAATTTTTTTATTAAAAATATGCAAAAATTTCTGTCTCATATTATTATATTAGTTTTATCATTTTTTTATAAAATTAATTGTACAGGCAAATTTTAAAAAATTAAATAGTTACTTTTATATAAAAAAATAAGACAATATAATTTAAGTTGAGAAAAAAATGGGCGATCAGTATTTTGAGGAACGAAAAATAGCGAATAACACTCCAATAGTTATTTGGTGGACTCCATTTACCATGGACATGGGCTCATACAAAGAATGTGGAAATATTAAAAAAACATGTTTTTTTACCAATATTCGAAGGTACAGATCCCAATCAAATTTAAAAGCATTCCTATTCTACGGAACTGATTTTTCTTTGTACGATTTACCTTTGCCACGACTTTATCTGGAAGATTGGGGCTTGCTCCATGAAGAATCTCCGAAGAACAACTACTTGTTTTCATTCGAAAAAATAATGAATCTTTTTAATCATACGGCTACGTTCAAACGAGAGTCAGATATGCCCCTACTTACCCAATATCTTACCAGCATTGAACACTTGGAAAGCACAAAATTCTTAGTTCCAGTCAAGGAAAAAAATGTCTTTCAATTTGAAGAAAATCTGGCCCCGATCGCCTACATACAATCTGATTGTAATACACCATCAGACCGAGATATTTATGTGAAAGCTTTAATGAAATACATTAAAGTTGATTCTTATGGAAAATGTCTTCACAATAAAGATTTGCCAAAAAAGTATTTAAATAATTATGAACAATTACCATAAATTCACGGTTTTTTAAAATTGTCTAAAATTTAATATTTTCAAGTAAAATTTATGTACAGAAATGGGTTAAAATTAGTAGATAAAGTGATATAAAAAAGCTGATTGACACATACAAAATTTTAAAATCAAATGATAAAAATTTTCACATTTTTAAAAAGTTGAAATGTATTTAAATTTTAAAAGAATCATCGATTTTGATTTATTTGGCATTTTGAATTTTAGACCAAAAAACAGATGAATAATCTCAAAACTTAATAGATTATGTCCAGAAATCCAAAAATTGGTTCAGTAAATTTTTTCAGCGGATACATTCGATGCATCATCTAAATTCATCTAGAGATTATTTGCAATGTAAGTTCCATACATTACAATGTGAATGCATTTTTAGGATTTTTTTTGAAAAGGCAGGAATTTAGAGGCGTGTTCTAATTCATTAGCTAAAATAACTGATTTTTCAGAAATTTTACTAGATGAACATAACAATACTTTTCTTTTCATAAAATTACTTAAAAATAAAAATGTGAATTTATTGAATTTTTAAATCAATTTTGATGCCAGTTGGTCTGATTTTTAATTAAATTAAAAAAAAAATGTTTGCCTTCCAAAACTCTTTAATTCGAAGCCATATTACAGAACTAAAATTTTTAATCAACATTTATGCCATAGTATTCTTAATTATATAAATGTTGTTCTTATTCAAATTTTTTTAAATTTTACTACAAATCAGCCTGGCTCAAGAAATTTTTTTGAATAAACTTAAACGTCAGTCAGTTGATTTTTAGTTTTTGTCAATAAAATTATATTTAATTTAGAGATTTAATATGATTGAGAAAATAAAACAAATAATATCAATAATGCATAATTAGCTAAACAATTTTTTTTTAGTAATTGTAGTTAAAAAATAACAAATCTCCAAAATTAGATGATGTATCCGCTGAAAAAATTTAAAAACCAATTTTTGGATTTTCAGACATAATTTATTAAGATTGGTGATTATTCCTCAGTTTTTTGTTTGTCTAATATTAGCAATGTCAACGAAATCAAAAGCGATGATTCATTTAAAAAAAATTATCTACAAATTTTGAAAATTTGAAAATAAAAATTTGTAATTAAATTCATGAACAAACAACATGAAACAAAATATGTTAGACTAAATTTTAAAAAATAAAAATTTTTTTCAACTAACACAGGAAATATAAATGATCGTATAAAATATCAATATTTTTAGATGTATTCTCTGTGATCTATTCATATAAATTTAGTTTTATTTTATTAAAAAGTTTAAGCTTTGTCATTGGAACTTAACTGATCTAAAATTTGGAGGTTCAAATTGTAAAAAAATACAACTTAAATGTTCAAGCTTATTTATTTTAAAAGTAATTGTAAATTAAGCAAAGACAAAAATTTAATTTTCAATTATAGATTAAAATAAATTTAATTTTCATTTGGAAAAAAAATTTTTCCGCTACAGGGTCTCAAAGAAAATAAAATTGATATTTTTTGTAAAAAACTAAGAAAAAAGATTATTTGATATTTGAAGGTGTTCTTCAAATTTTCGATTAGAAATATGACCTTAAAATTTATCCGTAATGTGCACCATTATTTTATCCAATTATCACTCTCCAAAATCTTTTAATTAGCTTTTAACTGATTAGCTTTTAACGGTGAATTTTTTTCAAACCCCTGCCCCTAAAAATTTGGGGTTTTTACATATGCAGATTACGAATTTGAGGTCCATAATCGAATCCTAAGATATCGTGGACGTTTTGCATTTCCTGAACCTTACATTTTTTTATTTCTTATATTTAATTTAACCTAAGCTTCAAATTTTACGAACTCAAATTTGACTAAGAATTTTGTCAAACTTTCATCAATATTTATTTATTAATTCAATTTTTAGTCTAAATCAAGCGGTTGTGAGCATGAATTCAAAAGAATTTTATAAGATCATTGCCAAATATAAATTTGTATTAGCCATGGAAAATGCAGTGTGTGATGACTATGTGTAAGTATGGACCTAAATTATCAAAATCACTATAATTTAAATTAAAAAAGAACAGAAAAACTTTGGCGCTCTTTTTATATCGGTTCAGTGCCTATTGTATATGGATCGTCAAAGTCCAAAGAAATTTACCCCGACACTGCAACTGCAATAGATATTCTAGATTTTAAATCGCCCAAAGAATTGGCTGAATATTTAACAGAGTTGAACCAGAATGATACAAAATATGAGAATTATTTACGATTCAAAAGAAAAGACGGTGTAAAGAATCCTTTATTACTGGAATTAATGTCCAAGCGTAAATGGGGTATAAACAATGATCGTGAAAAAGGTTCTTACATTGACCATTTTGAATGCCTTGTTTGTGAGAGACTTCATGAAAATTTGGGACGAATTAAAAATGGTGAAACAAAGGTATCATGGCAAGCAAATAAACAACATTTCGGATGTCCTTCACCTTATACTTTTAGTGAAGAAGGAATCTTATTAAATCATTCAGATAATTCAAATTATGTACCAAACAATTTTTTGACAAGCTATCAATTTGGTTATGCCCAGCAAAAAGTTTTCTTTGATAAATACTATAACAAAAATCTTACAAACTTAACTTACAAGACATTACACTTAGAAACATTGAAATTTCATAGAGAACTATTTATTTCCGGTAAAAATAAAATTGATTTAAAGTAGAAGATATTTGAATCCGAGTAAATTATTGAATTTTTCATCATATTTTTATCTTTAATCAATAAAAATAATAGAAATATTTGTCATTTAATGATAATCTCTGAAAAGCTACTAAACATATACAAATTATAAGGATATTGCAATTTTTTTCTTTTTGATATTTTTCTACAGTTTTGAGTTAAAAAAGGATTCGGACTTTTTTGAAAATAATCACACAAAAATTTTTATGCTTATTTTAATTTTTTAATTTTTTTTCATCGCCTTAAAGGGATACCTAAAAACAGCACCCGTCAAAAAAGCGAAAAAAAAGCACCCTGTGTAAATCGCATTAAATATTATAAAATACCTTTTTTTTTTTTGATATATTTCTAACAACCTCAATTTTAATAAACATCAATTTTTATATTAAAAAAATATTGTTATTATATAAAATTTTCAAGTTTAAAAATAATTTGTACATAACACTTTAAATTTTAGGATTTGAAACCAAAAAAATAGTCTTTATTTTTATTAAATTTCTCTTTTTTAATAATTTAAAAAATAGATGTTGAAAAATGCTTTTAATTTAAAGATTTAATTTCATATTATATTACAAAAAGTTACCCTAGAATCAACATTAAAATTTCCAAGTCAAAATTCAATAATCTTATAGTGGGCTCTTGAGGGCCTGGATTGACTAAATCATGATTAATAGTTTATTTTGTTAAACCGACCTCAAAATCGCATTCCTTGACCCCAGTAACCCAAAAAAAGTTGTTTCTTTTACTGAAAAACCTTGTTAAAAAAGAAATATTCAGGGTGTTTCGAAAAATCCGGTCTAAACTAGTTTTAGCGGTTTTTATAGGTTTTTCACATGTCCAGGACCTTTTGAAAAATAATTTGCCAAGCAGAACTTTTTCTCCTCTATCAGAATCAAAAGGGTGTTGCAAGGTGTTTTATAAACTTAATAGGTTGTTTCAGGGTGTTTTAAAGTGTTATTTACAAATTATTTTTAAACTTGAAAATTTTATATAATAACAATATTTTTTTAATATAAAAATTGATGTTTATTAAAATTGAGGTTGTTAGAAATAAATATATCAAAAAAAAAAGGTATTTTATAATATTTAATGCGATTTACACAGGGTGCTTTTTTTTCGCTTTTTTGACGGGTGCTGTTTTTAGGTATCCCTTTAAGGCGATGAAAAAAAATTACAAAATTAAAATAAGCATAAAAATAAGACAAATATAAGGATTTGAGTAAATGAATTTACCTATGTTCGTCAACTTTTTTGGATCAAATTTTTTCAATGGGTCGAGATCTTTTTTGTTTTATAAAAAATATTTAAAATTTCTATTTTTATTTTTTATTTATTTGTTTTCTGTACCGATATATAGCTCCTTCAGAATAAGTTAAAAAATAAAAAAAAATAAAAATAAAAATAAAATAAAATAAAAAAAAATTAAAGTTAATAAAAAGAGATTAAAAAAAAAGAATCAAAATAAAGTAAATAAGCTAAATAAATGAAAGTTAAGAAGACATATATTGGAATAGATTGTTACATGTGGCACAAGCTAAAAAAAAAGTTCAAGTTTCAGGAAAAAAAGAAGAAATAGTAAGGTAGCAATTACACAATGGAGTTGAGTATTCAATATATCTTGATTCGAAACCTTCTTTGTATTCCTTCACCAGTCTTACAACCAATGGAATAGAATGACTCAGTCCTGTCCCAACATATCTCTCACTCAATTCAAACGATTCGAGACTGTTAGTAATTTTAGTTTATTAGAAGCCTCATGATGAACGATGTTGGAGGGAGTATCATATTTTAACTTAAGAATAGATCTGACTGCTGTATTCTGAATTGCTTGCAGTTTTTTGATATTATTTTCTGAAAATGAATTTAAGCAAGGAAAAGAATAGTCTAAAATTGATCCGACTAAAGATTTATATAAATTTCCTAGTGTGTTTTGATTAAGACCCCATTTTTTGTTTGACAATATCTTTATAATATTTTGCCTTTTATTGCAGCGTTCTTTAATTTCGTCTACCAGTATATTAAAATTTAACTTGGAATCAAATTTAATTCCAAGAAACTTGATTTCTTTTTGGCTCACTATTCTGTTTCCATAAATTTTTAAGTTTAGATTATCACTCTCTTTTTTGTACCTAAAAAGCCTACTGAACACGACTTTTCAACTGATATCTTCATTTTCCATTTAATAAGCCATTGTTCTAGTTCGTTGAGGTATTTATTAATCTTATTTTCTAGGTTCCCCTTTTTGTTATAAATGAAGAATGTAACTAAATCATCTGCGAAAAGCAGGGAGTATTCATTAATTGTTTTGTTTCTTTTAGGGATGTCATTAATGTATATACTTACAAAAGAGGACTAATTACTGAGCCTTAAGGAACACCTGCAGTTATTTGATATTCTTCGCTCAGGTGGTCATTCACATTTACCTTAAATGTCCTAGAGTCTAAAAAGGATCTAATCCAGTTAGTCAAGTAATGAGGTGGATTTATTTTAATCAATTTAAAAAGTAATCCTTCATGCCAAACTCTATCAAAGGCTTTAGAAATATCAAAAAAAAGGCCGCAAAATACTTTTTTTTCTATTAAATGATTCCACAATTTTTTTAATTAAAAAGAAAAGATTATCTGATGTTCGTCTGTGTTTCCTAAATCACGATTGCTCCTGGATAAGGAGTGAATTTTATTCCAAAAAATTGTATAGTCTTGAATATACTATTGCATTCCAGTAACTTTCCTAAACAATTCGTTATACTAATTGGTCTATAATTTAAAGGATCTTGTAAAGTAGAGGCCTTTTTTTGAATCATAGTAATGTACGATGTTTTCCACGCTTTCGGGACTCTACCTTCTCGAAGAGATAAATTAAAAAGCTCTACGATTTCTATTAATGAATTTCTAGGTAAGTTTTTTAACATTAAATTATGAATTTGGCCAGGTCCTGATGCTGCTTCATTTTTTAATCTCTTTAAAGCCAAAATTAATTATTTAAGCAAATTTGATCATTAAAATTAGATTGGTTATAATTCATAAAGAAAACAGAGTTATAATTTAGTATTTCGATATCTTTCTCAGTATCAATTAAATCAGAATTAGGACTAAATATTGAAGATTAGAGTTCTCCGAAGCATTTTCCCTTTTCTTCATTAGTTTTGAATTCCTTTTCATTTAAAATCAAATTAGGGATTAAATTTGATCCTTTTATTGTTCTAAATTTATTTATTTTTTCCAAAAAGGTCTACTTGTCAGTGAATTTTTTCCCATCTTCTCAATAAAATCAAACCGAATTTTGATTACAGAATTTTTTAAAGAGGATTTTAACTCAAATGTTAGTTGATTAAATTTTTTGCTTAAGCTTATGATAGCGAATTTTCTAATAGTTTTTTCTTACTTTCCTACGTTCTTTCAAATTAACAATGTTCGGCGGAAGACTCGTTTTGAGGATTTTCTGAAAAGATATGGAATGCTTTTATGTGAAGCAGAAATAATTTTTTCTGTAATTTTATCATTTAGTTGGTCTATTGTGAGGGAACTTTCAGTGATATTCACTATATGAGAATTTAAAATCTCGCTGAATAATTGCCAGTTTGCTTTCGTATAGTTTAACTTTTTAGCTGCTGATTTATTTTCTAATTGATAGCCAATAGAAATTGATGCTTCGATTGGGAAATGTAGTCATGTCTTGACTATTTAAGACACTGAAGTCAGTTATTTGTGTCAATTAATGAAGATGAAACTTAAAAAAAGGTCAAGAATTTCAAAGTAATTCTTATTAAAAATATTTAAAGTAGGATGCTTATCATTGATTACTGAAAATTCTAACTCGTTGATTATTCTTTCCAATATTATCCTGTTTTCATTTTCCCCTACGCAGCCTATTTGCTTTGTTCTAGCGTTTAGATCACCACCTAAAATGTAGTTTCTACATGTTTTATTAACTGTTTTAAAAAACTCAAAGTTCAGAAGCACATTGGGTGGATTATAAGGACTAAATACAAACAGTTCATTATTCTTTCCTAAGTTCATTTTTATACAAAGCAGTTCGGAATTTAATTCCTCGTAAGAAAAATCTTGAATAAATTCAATTCCTTCTTTAATTAAAATAGCTTCTCCTCCTCCATACTTGTTGCGTGGTTTTGTTAAGAACTGATAATTATCAAAATCAAGATAAATATTTGCCTCACACAAATCTATCTTTAATTCATTGATCAAAACAATGTCGGGACATTTTTGAGCTAAAAAATTGTCTAAGAGATGAACCCTATCAGGTAAATGAAGACAATTCCAGTGTGTAATTATTAACCTTATTTTAATAAGAGGTTTTGTACTTAAAATTGATTTATTTGTCTTCTTGTTCATTCTAAATCTTCTTCAAAGCTGTTTTGGCTGGAAGTTTGCTGAACAACTTCGCTGAATGATTGATCTACTTGACTTGTACATTCAGTTGTTGAACTTTTTGAATCAGACTCGAAGGTATTGTCGTTTTCATTATCTCTTGATTTGATTTTTGTTTAGAAAAAAAGCTTTAGTCTCATTCTGATCATTTGAGAGGACATTTACAGGTCTCTGACTTTTTGGTAGAAGATCGTTAAAACGGCTTCCCAAACTGTCTTCTAACACTGGAGTTTTGAGGTCTTGAGGACTAATTTGGGACATTACAACATTGAGATTTGATGGCTGATATCCAGGCGTTTTTGGCATCATATTTTCATCATTGTCTTTTTGGTCAGCTTCAATTATTGATTGGGTTTCTTTTTGGTCAATGTAAAGATCATTGTAGTCAATCTTTTTCCTCTCAAGCGACTTTAACTTTTCAGAAATGGAGCATTTTTGTGTTAAGTGTCCTTTCTGATGACACTTTTCGCATAGTGTTTCTTTGACAGGGCATTTCGCTATGTTGTGTCCTTCTTCATCACAAAAATAGCATTTCTGCTTTGTCCAACAATTGACACAAGACACTTTAAACCATACATTATTATAGGGCCTGACAAGCTTCCAATAATGTTCTCAACTTCTTTTGGAAATGATATTACTCTTCTGACACCATTTTTCCTCTCGTGTATAGCTTTATATTTTACTTCAGTTATGTGTTTCATTCCTAAGACCATCAATCCGAACAGTGGTAAGAAAAAGTTTATGATTCTCGGAATCAGAGGGTAAAAAGTGAAACCGAAATGTACAATACCTTCTGAGATCCGAAATTTGGAATTTGAAGACTGAAATTGGTTCAATTAATATTGATTTCTAAATTGAAGATTGTGGTAACACTAAAAGCAGCATTAAACTATCCATACTTTAAACTTACTATCAATATTATCCATACTTTGTTTGTAGATAAAATGTAGATAGATGTGATCGCATCATTTTCCACTTGGTTTAGGACGATATCTAGTGCATTAAATAAGACTTTATGGCTAATCGATTTGTCTAGCCTCTTCAGATTTAGCTTGACCGAATTTTAAATATCCACCAGTCGGTATTGGTTTGTTTTGTTGAGCGACATTGTCAACACACAACTTTCTACGTTTTTTTTATAACGTGATGACGCTATTAGTTAAATTTTGATTTTTCACATTTTCTTAGCAAAGCGACAATTTTCAATTTTTTTTTTCATATTCCATTATTAATACTGTACTGCTATGAAAAACTGTTTTTCGAAAATTTACGTAATTTTTCGAAATTTTACGTGATTTTACGTAAATTTACGTAAAATCCCTAAAGTAAAAAAAAGTAAATTTCCGAAAAATTACGAAATTTTACGTAATTTTACGCAAATTTTAATTTAAAAAAGGGAAAAATGGTAAATTTTAGTGAAAAAACGAGAAAAAAAAATAGTTAAATTTGTTGAATGTCTCTTGGAATGAAACAATAAATTTTTTTATTTAATTTATTAGGTAATTTTTGATTAATTTAAAAAAAATTATTGAATTTAACAACAAGCCATTTACAAATCATCTAAGAAACGATATCAAAAAGAGGTTTTCAAAAACGATCTTGGTCATACATTTTGTTATTATGAAAAAAAATATCCGCATGATATTGTTGAAGTTAAAATTAATATTTAAATACATTATAAATTGTGAGAAATTCTAAGGTTGCATTTTATTAGAAAGTTTGCTGAAGTATGCTTCGAAAAACTCAAATTTCAAAGAGTCATGGAAAGTCTATAGATAGTCTCAAAACAGATAAAAATAAAAAATTGAAATAAACCGTTAACTTTTGTAAATATTTTTTCATAAAAAAAATAAACTAATTAAAATTTACCATTTTTCCGTTTTTTTAAATAATATCTGGTATTTTAAAATTTACCAGATAGTCGAATTATCAACAATTAATCAATTGATAAACAGTAAAAAAGTGCGAATTTAATTTGATATTTTTTTAATAGCGCACAATAAAAAAGAGTAATATAAAATGTATAATATGGAAGTCAATCGATATTGAATCGCACTTTGTGTTGCTTTATTTTTATTTCAATTGAAAAATGAAAAAATGAATAAAAATTTTGTTGAATTAAAAAAAAAAATTGAAATTTCTCTTATATATATATTTAGGTAATTTAGAGAAGAAGAACTTATATCTAATTTTTTGTCTTATTTTTTCTTTTTTTTTAATCTTATAACTTTACATCGCCTTCAAGGCGTTCATTGAAATAAATAACTAAAAAAAATAAATTAAATAAATTAAACTGATATTATCTGACCAATGATATTATCAAATAAAAGCTTTCTTAATTTTTTTTTCTTTTTAAATATCATTTTGTCTTAGTTTTAATATCTAAGGATAAGCTTTTTGAATTGAAATGATATTTTGAATTGATCATCAACTTCAAGATGCCTTTCTTTGGGACTACCCGGTTATGTTATCAGCTGATAGCATATTTTGTTATCAAACTGGTCACCTCTGGTTATATTATCATGCAGATAACAAAAAATGTTATCAAGGAAAAACGTTATCAAAAAACTTAAAAAAAAATATTTTAGAAATTTAGTTAACATTTTTTAAATTTAGTTATCATTACAAAAATTATTATAAAAAAATATCATTAAAAAAAAATTTGAAAATTGTAAAAATGAATATTGTATTTTTTTTATGAGTGCGGGACATGTGTAATTAAGCCACCGGGGCCTTTCATATATTTTACGTCAAAGTAAAATTTTACTATTTCAAATGTTTTAAAATTTATTAAACTTTATGTTATCATTTAGAATATCATGTTATCATATTTGATAACATTTTTCCTTGATAACATTTTTTGTTATCCGCATGATACCAAAACCGGAGGTGACCAGTTTACTACCCTTTCTTTCTTGATAATTGAATCAAAGCTATTCCTTGTATTCATTAATTAAAAAAAAATTCTGTAATGTATCGTTGTGTACTTTGATTTTTAAATTTCGATGCATTTCTAAATCATAGTTTCGAATTTGAATTTCGTTTTTTGATACTACTTTCTCAGTTACGATTTCTCTAAAGATCTTAGTGTTTAGAGTTACTTTTAATTTAGTTCTTGAGTAATAAGAATAAGTTTAACGTTTTAAGTTTTTTTATTATGATTTCAGCTTCAATTGACTCATCATTAAATGGAATGTAATCATTATTCGAGAAATAAAATTTTTAAATTTTAAGAGCCGCCTACCATTTATTTTTATTACATAACTTTTTTTAAATAATTGTTTGTATTTTTTGTTTTCATACATAAACTTTTTTTTTAATAATAATTTACGATGATCATTAAAATTATTATTTCACTTGTTTTTTTATGCAGAAAAGGATCTTTGTTCAAATGATGGTACAAACAAAATAAAACTTCTTTTCAATTTTGTTTAGTTGAATTAAATCAAAACTCTTTTGTGGTTTAATTCATGATATTGGTCGAATTTTATATTTATCTTAAAAGTCAATTTTAAACTTTTCTTTTAGATTTAATTGTTATGATCATTAAAATTCAATCATTTATTTTAATTAATAATATTAAAATTTAATTTAAGCATTTAAATTAATTTTTATTTTGATAAATAATAACTAAAATAAATCTAATTATGGAAACGAAAGATTGTAGTTCAAAATCGTCGAAATCGGTTTAAAAATATGATGAAAATATTGATAATCAAATTTGATTTCACTTATTTGCATGTTTGTATTTTTAAAACATTGAAAATCTTTTCTAAAATGAGATAAAAACGAAATGTTCATTGGAATATTCTTTGGAAGATAAAAAAAGGGAAAATGATGCATCACAAATGATGTCTGATTGGTGTTATGTGCAACTTTACCAAAAAAATAATCAGTCGATTTGCCAACGATTAGAAAAAATCTACAAAAACTGCAGCTTTCAAGTTTCTTAAAAACAGGATTTTTACTCAAAAACATTTCAAAGTCTTTATAAATTGACAACAACTTTTTAGCGTACTCAAATTCTTCATTGTTTAAAATATTGATTTTGTAATTATTTTCCGGACAATTCCTTAATCCCTTATTTTTATCTTTTATCTGAAAACTCAGAGCTTTACCATTGAATTCTTTAACATTTTCAATTAAAACATCCAACTCTTTAAACAATTTGGGCAAAAAATCATTTTTAAAATAAAAAGCCATTTTAAAACTGACAGTGTCATTATTTTTTAAGTGAGCACGATTCTTTGCGTAATCTAAAAAATTTCCAAGATTTCTGTAAAAACTTTGATTTTGAAATTCTTTGCCTGCTTTGAATTGGCCCGGATCGAGGTGGTTATTGAGTCTTGGGATAATTACTTCATCTTGATCAGCAATCAAAACATTTTGGTAGTCATTTTGATATCGAAGGTAGCAGTCGTTAAACGAATACAAATCGTAAAGATATCGCTGTTGACTAAAAAAATTAAAAGAGTAAAAATAGCTGTAATTGCCAAAAGTTGCATTTGAATTTCCAGAACCAATCATAGGAAGACATTGCATTTGGACCACTTCAATGTAATTTTCATATTTTTAAAAAGATCATGATAAACACTTCCTGTGCCGATTGATCCATTGTAGAAAACAATTTTGTCAACTCCAATAAGCTTGTTGATTTGAAACCACCATTCGAAATCAGTAACAAGCTCATTAGATATGCTATAAACCTTACTGCACAGAATTAGGTTTTTACTAGGCTTTTTTTTATTTCTAAAAATTTTAGTTATTGGCTCAACTTTTTCAGAATGAGACAATTTTGTCAAAGATTTAATTTCCAAAAATTTAATTTTTTCATTTTGCGAATTAATAAAATCGTTTATTTCTATGTATCCATAAGAAGCTTTTTCTCCCACAAACAATTGTTTATACCTTATATGTTGATTTTCTATTTTTGATTTTGAATTGTAACTATCATCATGGTCTGATATCTTGTAAATCTCAATCTCTTTTGTGAAATTTGTATCAAGATGTTTGATCAAAAATAATCGAATAACTTTGATATCCTGATAGTAGAACAGAAGATTTCTTTTGAAAAATATTTTGTTGTTAAAATAAATCCATTCCAAATCACATTCGTTTCGATCTAATTTTTCATTTGAAATTTTTGTTTTTAGTTTTTCCGGTTCCTTGGTCAAATTGGGGAATTTTTTAAAAACTTCAATAAAAATAACAAAAAGACAAGATATCAATAACAACTTGAAAACTGTTTGCATAACTAATAATTAAAAAGATAATCTTAATAAAATTAAATAATAGATTATATAAAAGACAAAGTAATGATTTAAAATAGACTTAATCAGTCTTTACTCAAATAATAAAAATAATGTAAATTAAAGACTAAATTAACTGATCACAGAAGCATATTTTTAGCGATTTAAACAATGCCTTATCTAATTATCTTAAAGTTTCTTAAAAAAATAACAATTTTGAAATTATTAATTGTTTTAAAAATTTAGTTTTATTTAAAATTTAGATACTATCAATTAAGTGCTCTTTTAAAATAATTTGACAGGTTTATGAGCTTTTTTAATCACCTCTAGTGCGTCATTGGCGCATTGCGTTAACAGTGCTAATATTTTGTTCTAAAGCTCGCTCTAGTGCTTTTAATCAAGCGCCAGAGCATGAAAATTTATGTTTTTTCTCGGAGCAGAGGAGATTTTAATAATTTTGATTAATTTTTTAATAAAAATTGTTATAAATATTATAAAAGTTCCAGCTCTCTCGATTTGTCCTTTTCGGATATCTTTTATACTGACTCATGGCTAATAACCAAACCTTCATCATTAATTTTGGTGAGATTTCCTGGATAACTTAAACCTGTTTATTTTTAAAGAATAATCATCAGTGTCAGAAGATATAAAAATTTTTTGTAAAAAAAAGTCTTTTGGGTGCTGAAATTAGAAATAAAAATTTTGAAAATAAAAATAATATGGGTTTTCATGATGACTTAAGCATTTTTTTGAAAATTATTTATTCAATTTTGAATAGTTGAGATTCGAGACTCTTTATGAAAAAATAAAAAAATACTTTTCCTTTCTACATTTTATTTACTGTTTTACTTTTTTGAAAAAACTAAAGGGCCTACTGCATTATGTGACTAGTTAATTTAGAACTGATTTAGGTGACCGAAAATATGGTCACATAATTGAACAATCGAATATGATCATATAATTCAAAAATTTCTCACATGAAAAAGTTTTTAGTCACATTTTTTTTTATAAAAGAAATTTAAAGCTTATTTTGAATGCATTTAATTTGAACACTGTTTTTATTGTTGTGTTACTTAATTAAATAAATTTTGACTTCCAAATTTTATCTAAATGTTGGGGAATATACCAAGACATAGAGAAATAAAAACACATCGAATGGTGAAAAAACGTAGAATATTAAAAGTTAGAAAAATGAATACGTAGAATTTAACTGAACTAACGTAGAAACATAAAAAAAATCAAGCAAATTTGTAAGAATATGAATTAAATTTAGTAAATGCTTAAAAATAAGATTGAAATAAAAAAAAACAGAAAAATAATAAAATAATTTATTAGCTTATTAATTAGCAGCCATCAATTTTTTAAATTCTTAAATTTTTACATTTAAAAATATTCTATGTTTTGGCTTTCTACGTTTTGTTTTATCTTTATTTTATTTCCTACGTTTTTCAAGAAAGATAATTTCCTATGTTTTGATACACACCCAAATGTTGGTAACCAATTTACGCTCTTGGTGACCAGGCTTTGCCACATTTTTGCTTTAAAAATTAATTTCCTAATTCATTTGTCTTTTATTATGTCTATTAATTGCTGGTAAATTAATTATTTCATAGAATCATCAAAATCAAAAAAAAAACAAATTTCATAGAATCATCAAAATCATAGAAAAAAAATTTCATAGAAATTTCAAAACCAAACTAACAACCAAATGATAAAAAATTAGTGAAGTGTAAATTAAAAATTTAATTTTTTATAATTTTTCTTATTTTATGACTTTTTTTTCTATGTTCAATAAATTTCTGTAAATCGGTTTCTACGAATTGTTTTCATAAATAAATTATATGTTTTTTTTTTCTATGAAATGATTGATCCCCTGTTAATTTTATAAATCAATGTTAATGGTCAACAGATAAAATTTTTCCAAGAAGTCTTGAATGATCAAAAGGGTAAATTATTCATTTTTACATAGGAAAATAAATAAATGATAATTTTCGATTTTCATTAAAAATTTAATTAAAATAGGGCTCCAGGAATAAAATAAAATTATTATTTTCTTTAGAAAAATATCAAGTTTGCTTGTAAAGATCATTAAAGAATTAAAACTATGAATTTATTTTCTCTTTAAATTTTTGATTACATTTTTTTAATTATTTATTTGAAATTAATTACCATCCTTCAGGAGAAGTAAAAATAAAAAAAATCATGACAAATTGAAAAAAAAAATTCCATAAAAGTTGAAATAAAAAAATATAAAAAAGAAAAAAAATTAGAAAATAAAGCTTGAAAGAAAATGAAGCTTGAATGTTGCATATTTCATCATCGATCTCTTGATCACAAAGCTATAAATCAATCTTGAATAAAAAAATCAAAATTTTTTTTCTCCATCATTTGTTTTTGCCATTGGTTCAATTTGGCTCCTGCTATTCATTAAATTATAGCTTAAATTTCTCGAGTCATTTTTGATTAGTTAATTTTTTAAATTCTCATGTGAGTTATGATAGAATAATGAGTTAAAAGAGAATGATAACATTCTGTCTAATAATCTATCTTGAAAGGCATATAAGCCATATTTTTCCAAAAAGTTATTAATATAATTAAAGTTTTTCGCTTCGAACCTAAACTTTAACGGTTTGAAAATAGAAAAAATAATAATTTTAGCCAGTTAAATTATTTCCTCTTTAGTAAAATAACAGAAAAGGACTGTTAAATAATCGAAAATGGTAGGATAAATGTTTTGAAAAACTGTACTCTGACAGAATTTGAAAAAATGAGTCTCTAAATATTAAACAATTTCTTATATACAACAAGGGGCATGCTGCAAGCATGTTTAGAAAAATTTATATAATGATCAATTATAAAACAATACATATAAAAGATTGTTCATATCGAGATATTTGTGCATTTTTGGTTTTTTAATTTATAATATCAATCGTTCTAGAGTCTTCTAGAGTCTTTTAATGAACATTTCAAAAGGGAAATCTAAAAATATGATTCAAGACAGTTAATTAGATTTTAGACAATTAATTAAATGTGCAAAGAATAATTGAT
This sequence comes from Brachionus asplanchnoidis, assembly GCA_025491095.1. Classification (NCBI taxonomy): domain Eukaryota; kingdom Metazoa; phylum Rotifera; class Eurotatoria; order Ploima; family Brachionidae; genus Brachionus; species Brachionus asplanchnoidis. The sequence goes on from JAILYF010000006.1 coordinate 5,213,081, forward strand.
TTTTTATTGATTCTTACATTTCTAATGGTCAATATATATGGTTTAATTTTTTGTTACAAAAATTGAATTACAAAATGGCAAGATTTTTATTTCATGAATACTTTTTTTACCTTAGATTTATGAAGTATTTTTAAAGAATATTTATATATTTTTTTTGATATATCAATAATACTTTTAATATTTTAATTCACTTAATTTTTTTTCAATTTGTTATCATTATCCATTTATTAATAATCATTTAATAATCAAAATACAAAGTTTGAATATATTTTAAAATATTTAGATTTATTTTTTCCAATGAAAAATTAATAATGAAAATAATTTTTAGTAAAAAAAAAATTAAGTGAATGAAAATTTTAAAAGTATTATTGATATGTCAAAAAATATATAATTTTTACTTTAAAAAATACTATATAAATCTAAGGTAAAAAATGTATTCATGAAACAAAAATCTTGCCAAATGTATCCAATGTTGAAATAGCATTGAAAAAGTGCGATGTTTCAAATATTTTTTTCTCAGTTTCAAATAAAAAAATAATTCTAAGTTAATATTGCAAGCATTTTCATATTTGAAATTAAGCTCTCTAGTGAAATAGAATGAATTTAATTTTTATTTAAAATTTGAAAAAAATATTGATAACTGTTTATTTTACTTTTAAAAAATTTATTTATTTGTTTATTTTTTCCTGTACCAATATTCAGAATAAAAATATATGAAACAAAAAAATTAAAAATAAAGTTAAACAAGATAAAATAATATAAAAATAAAAAAAATAAGAAAAAAAGATAAATAATTCATTTAGATTTGAATTAATATTCAATCGTTGAAAAACTCGTTAAAGTCGGATAGTGAACTATTATGCAAACAATTCTTATTCTCGGATTTTGTGAACTATAAGTTCACCTAATTTTTTTGTTCACGTAAAGGTAAACCAAATTAGAATTAAGAGATCAAATTTCAAATTATGTGGAAAACTTTTGGATAAGGTGAACAATTTTTAGATAATGTGAACAAATTGAATTAAGCTATTTAATAGAATGCCTAATTCTCGAAACTTATATAAAGATAAACAATTTAAGTTAAATTTTTTTTTGTTTTTTTTCAATTTGAAGGAGCTTTAGAAATAGCATTTGCTCTGATATAGTCGACCTGGTATTACCCTTTCATCAATCCGAAATACAATCTCTACTTAAATCTTTACTTTAAGACATAATTAATGAAAACTAAAATTAATTTTTCAACCTTAAAGTGTTTGACTTTATGTAATGATTTTTTTATCTATTTTATTTTTTAATTTTATATTTAGCTTTTTCTAAATAGATCAAAAAATATCAAATTAGATTGTCAATTTTTAGATTAGGTGAACTAATAGTTCATAAAACCTGAGAAATGGAAATGTTCTAGTAATAGAAGAACCATAGTTCACCTAACAGACTAGACCCGAAAAACTATGATCTTTTCTTTATAAATTTTGACTTTAGTGATAATTGATGTTCGTTTGATGCATTTTAACAAAAAACTCAATTTATAAAAAATGGAAAACAGAGAGTAGATGGTTTTTTAAACTACAAATATTATCCGAAGGGTCATCATATCAAAAACCCAAAGTCAAAATTTATAAAAAAGAAAACAAAGTTTTTGCATGCTTGCAATATTAACTTAATATTATTTTTCTATTTGAAACTGAAAAAAAAATATTTGAAACATCGCACTTTTTCAATGCTATTTCAACATTGGATACATTTTGTAATTCAAACACAGAAAATTAAACCAAAATAATTTTAAGTTAATATTGCAAGCATTAATCTATAAATTTTGACATTATGTTTGTGATATGATGATCCTTAAGATAATATTTGTAGTTAAATAAACTATCTACGCTCTGTTTTACCGTTTTTAATAAATTGAGTTTTTGTTAAAATGCATCAAACGAACGTCAATTTTCACTAATTTCAAAGTTTTTAAAGAAAAAAACAAAGTTTTTAGGGTCTAGTCGGGGCGCTACCCGTGTATGTGAACTGAAAAATTAAGTGATCTGAATGATCACAAGTTGTGATCTATTTTGAGATTTAGTTCACCAATTTTTTTTAGCAAAATATTTGTGAACTAATTATTTTTTTCAAAAGGTATTTTTATTTAAAAATTAATTTAAAAAGGCTTCGAGTTAAAATTCGAAAAGAGCGCATACTGCACATACGAAGTGAAGCTCCTTCTGCCCAGTAAAAAAACAATAATAATAATAATTTATTTTATTTTTTTTATTTTTATTTATTTGTTTTCTGTACCGAGCTAGAGCTCCTTCAGAATAAGTTAAAAAAAAAAAATAGAAATAGAATAAAATAAAAATAAAATTAAAGTTAATAAAATGAGATAAAAAAAGAATCAAAATAAAGTAAATAAGCTAAAAAAATGAAAGTTGAAAAGACATAAATAGGAATAGATTGCAACATGTCGCACATGTTTAAATAGCTCAAGTTTCAGGAAAAAAAGAAGAAATTACTAGATAGCAATTACACAATGGAGTTGGATATTCGATATACCTAGATTCGAAACCTCCTCTATATTCTTCTACCAGTTTTACGACCAGTGGGACAGAATGACTCAATCCTGCCCTGACATATCTCTCACTCAACTCAAAAAGTCGATTCGAGACTGTAAGTAGATTAAGTTTATTGAAGGCTTCTTGGTGCACAATATTGGAGTGGGTATCATATTTCAGCTTCAAAATAGATCGAACTGCTGAATTTTGAATAACTTGTATTTTTTTTTTTAATGTTAGTTTCTGAGAATGAATTTAAACAAGGAAAAGAATAATCCAAAATTGATCCTATTAAGGTTTTGTAAAGATTACCTAATGTTTCTGGTTTAAGACCCCATTTTCTATTTGAAAGATATTTTATTAAATTAAGTCTAGAGTTACAGCGTTCTTTTAATTCATCTACCATTGGACTAAATGTAAGTTTTGAGTTTAACGTGATTCCTAAAAATTTCACTTTTTCCTTGTTATTTAAGCTGATACCATTAATTTTGAGGTTAAGATTGGTTTTAACTTTTGTTTTTTTTCTCAAAGATCATGTAACATGACTTTTCAACAGAAATTTTCATTTTCCATTTGAAAAGCCATTTTTCAATTTCATTTAGGTACTTATTAATCACGTTTTCAAGCTTTCCTATCTTTTTGAAAATAAAAAAAATAGCCAAATCATCTGCAAAAAGAAGAGAGTACTGGCAGTTTGTTTTGTTCCTTTTTGGTATGTCATTTATAAAAATGCTAAAAAGAAGTGGACTAATTACTGACCCTTGTGGGACTCCTGCTTTAATAGAGTATTGATCACTTAGATGACCATTTACATTTACTCTAAAAGATCTTAAGTGCAGAAATGATCTTATCCAATTAATAATATAAGGAGGTAGGTCAATTTTAATTAGCTTGTAAATTAGTCCATTGTGCCAAACTCTATCAAAAGCTTTAGAAATGTCAAAATATAGACAACATACTTTTTTCTTTCTATTAAAAGACTCTACAATTTTTTGAATAAGAAAGTAAAGATTATCCGCAGTGCGTCTTTGTTTTCTAAATCCTGATTGCTCTTGTTTGAGTAATTTATTGTTTTCAAGGAAATTATATATTCTAGCGTAAATAATACGTTCAAGTAACTTTCCAAGACTACTTTTCATACTAATTGGACGATAATTATTTGGGTCTTGAGTAGGAGAAGATTTCTTAGGAATCATTGCTATGGTTGCTATTTTCCAGGATTTTGGCACTTGGCCTAGCTCCAAACTCATGTTAAAGAGTTGACTTATTTCAATTAGAGTCACTGTGGGTAAGTTTTTTAACATTAGATTGTGAATACGATCTAGACCACACCCTGCCAGTTCTTTTAGTTTTTTTAAGGCATTTTTAATTTCTAAAAGAGTGATAGGCTCGTTTAAATTGTTTTGTACCTTATTTTTTAGGAAATCTCTTACCTCATGTGATATTTCACAATTATCCTCTGATTCGGCGAAATCGAGGTGAGGACTAAAAGTAGTGGCTAACAGATCTCCAAAGATTTTTCCTTTATCTATATCCATAATAAATTCTTTACCGTCTTTAAAAAGTGATGGAAATTGTCTTGTGCATTTCTTTGATTTAAGCTTTTTAATTTTTCTCACAAAAGGCCTACTTGAAAGCGGATTTTTTTTTGTTTAATTTATGAATTGGAGCCAGTTTTGGTACCAAAATTCTTTTAGACTGTGACGTAGCTCAGATGTAAGCTTATTAACGACTACCTTTAGAGAAAGACATCTAGATTTTTGGAAAAGCCTTCTTACTTTTCTCCTTACCTTAATTAATGTTACTAAATTTTTCGGTAAGCTCGATTTAAAAAAGCTTTTTAGAGTGGAAGGGTATACTTTTTTGAGCAGCATTAATGATATTTTTTGAGATCCGTTCATTTAGTTCGTCAATATTTTCCGTATAATAATAATTATGACTGGAAGACTTAAGTAAATCTTGGTAGAGATGCCAATTAGCTTTTTTAAAATTAAAATTAGAATTACAGCAATTAATTGTAATCAAATGTTCAACTGAGATATCTGCCTGAATGGGAAAATGATCACTCAACATATCATGATCGATCAGAACTTTAAAGTCAACAACTCTATCAGAGAGTGAGAATGCTTTTAAAAAAATATCCAGGATTTCATAATAATCTGTCTTGAATTTATTATATGTTGGTGTTTTATCATTGATTACAGAGAGGTTGAGCTTGTTAATAATTTTCTCTAGGATAATGCCATTTTCATTTTCACTAGAACAACCTAAACTTTTAGTCTTCACATTCAGATCACCCCCTATTAAAAATTTTCCACATTTCCATGAGATGTCTAGGAAAAGTTCAAAAGTAAGTTCAATAATTTTATATTTGTTATTATTTTATACTAAAATTTTTGCTTTATTAAATAATTGAATAATTGACACAAAAAAAATCTGATATATAAAATTAAATTTTTAATTAACACAAATGGATAATGAAAATTACTGGATTACAAGTCTTCATTCGTTAGGTATTCTTAATTATAACTTTAATTTAAATTAAATAAATTTAATTTAAATAAAATTTGAATAAATTAAAAATTTCAAAATTTTAAATATTTGTTGCCAAACGAAAGCAAAACTTGAAGAATGATTGATCCAATACCACTTTTTGGGAATTGGCCAGGCCTTGGGCCGGGCAATCACGCCAAGAGTGCAGAGAAACATAATGACATGATTTGGTCGTTAGCAACAACTATCAAACAACTAAAGGAACGAGTCGATGCTCAGGATAAAATCATCGAAGAACAAAAAATACAAATTGAAACGTTATCTTATAAGCAAAATGAACAAACTGAAATGCCTACCTTCTCTTACAGAAGCATGCTTTCAGGCAATAACAAAAAGACTGAAACTGAAATTGTATTTTTGTCAAAAGTGCATGCAGAGCTGAAGGAGAAAAGTAAGATTGAGAGAAACATAGTCATTAGTGGTCTTCCAGAGAGTACTGGTGACAATGAAGAGGAAATGGATAAAAATGAAGAAGCGGCGGTAAAAGAAATAGTAGATGAGCTGGACATTGACATTAGCAAAGTCAAGAGGAGGACGCGCCTTAGAAAAAGAGGTGCACCCTCAGACAACTCAAGACCAAGTTTATTTTTGATTGAGTTCATCGACAGCATCTCCAAGACTACGGCTTTAAAGAATGCATCCAAATTAAAGAACAAAACAAAATTTAACCAAATTTTTGTGAACAGTGATAAAACCGAGTCTGAAAGAGCTGCTGAAGCAACATTACGTAAGAAAAGAAATGAATTAAACGAGCAGCTTCCACATAAAGAAACAGAAGGGATTCTCCGATATGGTATTGGAGAGAACAATAAAAAGTACTACTGGGGTATTCGAGACAGAAAACTGGTCCAACTCGAACCGAGGCAAAATCAATAAATCATCTATTTTAACAACTAACATCACAAATAAACTCTTAAACATTAATAACAAATTACTCAAACAAAAAAATCGGTCAGAATCTCATCAATCAACTAATAGTCTTAAAAGTTTTTACACAAATGCTACGTCTCTATCAAACAAATTAAACGAGCTTAAATTAATCGTTAACAGCTATTCACCTGATATTATTGGAATAACTGAAACTTGGTTCAATAAGAAATCGATCAAAAACGTTGGTGGTTACACTGCATACTTTAAAGACAGAACAGAGACTATTGGTGGTGGTGTGGCAATTTATGTAAAAAGTAATCTAAATTCACTAGAAGTTGATGACGAAAGGCTCTTAAACGCAAATGGTGAGCAAGTTTGGTGTCAAATCATAAGTGGCGTCGAACGTTTATTGATTGGCTGTATTTACAGACCTCCAAACCAAGAAAGAAATAGTACAAACTATATAAACCAATCAATCATAACAGCTAAAAGTTTAATTGACTCAAATAAGTTCACTAGTTTGCTGATATTTGGCGATTTTAATCATCTAAAAATTATCTGGAACAATTACAGTGGGTTCTGTGAGAGCAGGTTCTCACAGAGCCATGAATTTTTAGAAACACTCGATTCGAACTTTTTGGCGCAAGTCGTTTATGAGGCAAATTTTAAGAAAAATATTTTGGATTTAATCATAGTCGATGATTCTAATCGAATATTTAATGTCACCACCGGTCCCCCTCTTGGTTCAACCAAAAAGCAAAGCCTGCATAACGCCCTCTACTGGGAATTTTACCTAAACGATCCGAAATCAACATTTTCGAACTTTCCAGCAAAGCCACGGTACCTATATTACAAATGTGATTCGAATTCATTTAATAAATATATTGAAGAAATCGATTGGCATTCAGTGTTCTTGAATTTAAACGTAAATAATCAATATGAAAAGTTGATAAGTGTCTATACAACCGCTTCTAAGAAGTTCATACCAAAATTTAAAACCAAAAAGCAAAGTACGAACAATGTAGAGTGGATAAATAAAGAAATAAAAGCCAAATGCAGGCAGAAATTTGGACTCTGGAATAAAATAAGGGCTGGTTCCCAGAACAATGCATCAAGGCTAGAATATAATCAAACGTGTAGACAGCTAAAAAATGATCAAAGATGCCAAGCAGAATTTTGAATATCTCCTTGCTAAGCGTTCAAAAGATAATCCAAAATTATTGTATAACTATATCAATCGACAAAGTAAGTGTAAAGATGAAATACGGGCGATTAAAAAGATGGATGGTTCTTTAACAACTAATAAGTCAGAAATAGTTGAATGTCTCAGTGAACAATTTTTTAGTGTATTCAACATACCTACGGATCATATCAATCAAGAATTTGAACTTCAATCAACTATCAAAAGCAAGCATGCACTAGACAATCAATTATTCGAAAACAAGAGCGTACTATCCGAATTAAAACATCTAAACAAAAATAAATCACCAGGTGATGATGGTCTGCATCCAAGAATACTAAGTGAATGCTCCGTAAGTCTAGCTAAACCGCTTTCATTAATATTCATAAGTTCGTTCGAATCAGGAGTAATTCCAGACAAATGGAAAGAAGCAAATATTACCCCATTATTTAAAAGTGGACAGCACGAAATGGCTGGAAATTACAGGCCGATCTCATTAACGTCCGTCCCATGTAAAATTTTGGAAAGAATTATCAAAAAAAATATTGTTGAACACCTTGAAGAAAATAATTTGATTAACAGCAACCAGCATGGCTTCGTAAAATTCAAATCTTGTGTGACTAACTTGCTTAAATCGCTTAACGTAATTACTGAAACTCTTAATAGAGGATTTGCTATAGATATAATTTTTTTGGATCTGATGAAAGCCTTTGATATGGTTCCCCATTCTGGGCTAATGGTCAAGCTGAAAGCTTATGGATTTGATACTCGTTTATTGTCTTGGCTTAGATCTTTCTTGCACGGAAGACGACAAAGAGTAGTTATCGGCGATTCGGCTTCGAAAGGATGTCAGTTCTAAGTGTAATTCCCCAGGGATCAGTCTTAGGGCCTCTTCTATTCATAATTTTTATTAACGACATGCCAATCGGATTATATCATCTCTGCAAACTATTGGCTGACGACAGCAAGCTAATGGCAATTATTAGAAATAACCTTGACCAAGATGAACTACAAAACGATCTTAATGAGCTGTTAAGTTGGTCTTTGAAATGGCAAATGAAATTTAATTTCAACAAATGTAAGACCATGCATATTGGCAATGAAAAGATTCACCAGAATAGAAGCTACACATTTGATATTGAACAAGACTCAAAAAAAACTACTTATATACTCGCAAACACCTCCTCTGAAAGAGACTTGGGAATAACTATAAGAGATAATCTAAAGTGGAATGATCACATACGAAATATTGTAATTAAAGCGAACATAATCCTCGGAAAACTTAAAAAAACATTCACCAAATGGAATACCAAAACGTTCAAAGTCTTATTTACATCACATGTCCGACCATTCCTAGAGTATGCAGCTTCTGCATGGAATCCAAACAAGAAACAAGACATCAAGATGATCGAAAAAGTGCAAAGACGAGCAACCAAAAGCGTTCCTTTTCTGAGAAATAAAAGTTATGATGAACGATTACTTCATTTAGGGCTAACGACACTAGAAAAGAGAAGAGAAAGAGGTGACATGATCCAACTTTTTAAATTTAAAAAAAACTTTAACAAAGCATCTTGGTATCATCCGCCAATTTATGCACCGGCTAGTGAGAATAACGGACCGGCAGGCTCAACGAGATCATCAAGACAGAACCTATATAGACAGCTGGTAAAGAACTGCTCTGTGAGAGACAACTTCTTTTCTAATCGAACAGTGCCATTATGGAACAAATTGCCAGAAGAAATAGCAGGTGTAACATCAATTAATTCGTTCAAAAACAAATATGATAAATTGAATGGTGTTAATTTACAAGAAACTTATCTGCCATAGCTTAGAAAATTTGTTTTCTAAGATCCACGAGCCATTGGCTCGTTGCAGATTAATATTAATAATAATAATAATAATAACAATCAATGTATATGTGGATCAAAAATGGTGATAATTAGACGTAAACGTAACAAACATGGCAATGATCACGCTGTACCAATTCAAAATGTCAAACATACCAAAGTATTACAAAAAATTCTTTTTTTTCATTTTTCAAAACTCCTTTATTCGTGATTATTGAAATATTTAAATTATGCGCTGTTCAAATATCGATCAGTAAAGGAGTCGATCTCTTAAATATTAACAACTTGACAGTTTCTGATAAATATATATCTAATGTTTAAGAACGATTACGTAATCTTTGCAGCGTTTCTCTTAACCCTGCTGATATTAAACTTGGAGGGTATGGTAAATACGTAGAAATAGATGAATCTTTAGCTGACTATACATAATATCATAAAAGTAGCAGACTAAAACGGAAGCAGATTTGGATATTTGGGATGGTTAAGCGCGGCGAAAATGGAAAATGTTTTGTTCAAATAGTTGCAAATCATAAAGCTGAAGTGTTACTTTAAATTATTTATGATCATGTTTTGGAAGGGACGACAATTATCAGTGACAAAAATTGAAAATTTAAGAAATCTTTTTTTTATCATAATTTAAAAATAACTATTTGTCTAACCAATTTATTAAAAAAAATTTCTTAATTTTCAATTTTTGGAAAAAAAGGCATTTTTTCAAAAATTTTGAATTTTGAATTGGCCAATTTGAATTTTACCAAATTCTTCCAAAATTATCTCAAAATCCTGAAAATTTACGTAATTTTTCGTAAAATACCTCTTTTTCAATTTTCAGATCTTACGTTAATTTAAAATATGGTAAAATTTGTTTAATTTACGGTATTTTACGTAATTTTTCGTAAAATACTGTTTTCAAATCACCACTGTATATTCTAAAAGAGCATAAAATTCTCTACATGCTAATGTAATTTAGAAAAAAAGAAGAATGTGGTGGTTTTTTTTGGCTAAAAAAGGAAAAAAATGTGTTTTTCTGGTTTAGATCGAACTGCTCCAAGGTATCAATTATAACCCCACTTTAAAAAAAAATTAAAAAAAATTTAGACAAAATTTTGAACAAATCTATGGTTTTACTTTTTTACTTTTATCGCTTTATTTTTCTTAAAAATCTCCTCAAATCATGTGATTTTTAACAAATTTGTATATTAATTTTCTTTTGATATTTATTTTCCAAATTTTTACTAAAAACTTATCTAAGTATAAAAAAAATTACGTGAAAAGTGGCTAAAAAATCAAAATATAATCAATCTCGTGTTGGTAACCTAAGAGTTTGTGAGTTTAATAGGTTTTCGAGGGCGAAGATTACGAATTTTGAGACAAAAATGTGAAATTCAGATAGCACTAAAGTTTTGAATTTCGTGAACTTTAGATGAAGATTGGTTGAATGACATTTTGGTGCGTGATGAATTTGAGACGCATCTTAAGAACAAATTAGAGCCTAACCAAGCTAGGAATAGCTCTATAAAAACACAGTTGAACATAATGCAAAATCTGCTGACCAAAACTGCTTCGAATTGTGTGGAGAGAAGAAAGACTATCTCAGGTGGGCCAATGAAACTGAAAGAGAGAAGCATGAAGAAAAACAAAAAAAATCTAAAATAATGTTTTTGAGGGCTGGCTAATTGAAATAAAGTCTTTTTTTTCAATAAAGCAAAACAATTTTTTTCTAAAGTAATATTTTCAATTATAAAGTAAAAGCTTTTTAATTTAAAATCAAACTCTATTTCTCTAAAACAACTACTTGCAAAAATAAATCATTTCATTTTTTACTTTAGTAAATTTAAGTATTTGAAAAGTAGTTTTCTTCTTTCTTAAAATCATTTCATTTTTGTTTTTAAAAAATGGAAAATGGAAAAGAAGATTTTGATAAGCTTAGTTGGGAGATGTTAGAAGATGGCTTACCTGAACTTAAGCTTAAAGAATACATTCGTGTTCAAATTCCAAAATCAGTAGCTAATCAAACTAAAAGAGACTATTATTGTAAATTGTGCTATTGAATTGTGTGTTTGTAGGTTGTCCAGTCAAATGCAACTGCGTTATTTGTGAAATCAAAGATTGTGTGTCTGATAATGTACAACATTCGATCGCAGATGAATATAACAACAAGAATGGGTTACCAGAAAAATTAAAAAATCTGCGATACGTCTAGTCTAAATCAAACTACAATGGGTATTTCAAAAACGACATGCCCCCTAAGGTCGCGACCTAAAACCGAACCAAAAACGGCGCCGTACCGAACCAAAAGCGTCGCTGTACCGAACTACCGTACCGAACCGAACCACGGTACCGAACCGGTTCGGTGGTATGGTTGGGTTCGGTACCGTGGTACGGTTCGGTACGGTAGTTCGGTACCGTGGTACGGTTCGGTACCGTGGTACGGTTCGGTACGGTAGTTCGGTACCGTGGTACGGTTCGGTACCGTGGTACGGTTCGGTACCGTGGTACGGTTCGGTACCGTGGTACGGTTCGGTACCGTGGTACGGTTCGTACCGTGGTACGGTTCGGTACCGTGGTACGGTTCGGTACCGTGGTACGGTTCGGTACCGTGGTACGGTTCGGTACCGTGGTACGGTTCGGTACCGTGGTACGGTTCGGTACCGTGGTACGGTTCGGTACCGTGGTACGGTTCGGTACCGTGGTACGGTTCGGTACCGTGGTACGGTTCGGTACCGTGGTACGGTTCGGTACCGTGTACGGTTCGGTACCGTGGTACGGTTCGGTACCGTGGTACGGTTCGGTACCGTGGTACGGTTCGGTACCGTGGTACGGTTCGGTACCGTGGTACGGTTCGGTACCGTGGTACGGTTCGGTACCGTGGTACGGTTCGGTACCGTGGTACGGTTCGGTACCGTGGTACGGTTCGGTACCGTGGTACGGTTCGGTACCGTGGTACGGTTCGGTACCGTGGTACGGTTCGGTACCGTGGTACGGTTCGGTACCGTGGTACGGTTCGGTACCGTGGTACGGTTCGGTACCGTGGTACGGTTCGGTACCGTGGTACGGTTCGGTACCGTGGTACGGTTCGGTACCGTGGTACGGTTCGGTACCGTGGTACGGTTCGGTACCGTGGTACGGTTCGGTACCGTGGTACGGTTCGGTACCGGTTCGGTACCGTGGTACGGTTCGGTACCGTGGTACGGTTCGGTACCGTGGTACGGTTCGGTACCGTGGTACGGTTCGGTACCGTGGTACGGTTCGGTACCGTGGTACGGTTCGGTACCGTGGTACGGTTCGGTACCGTGGTACGGTTCGGTACCGTGGTACGGTTCGGTACCGTGGTACGGTTCGGTACCGTGGTACGGTTCGGTACCGTGGTACGGTTCGGTACCGTGGTACGGTTCGGTACCGTGGTACGGTTCGGTACCGTGGTACGGTTCGGTACCGTGGTACGGTTCGGTACCGTGGTACGGTTCGGTACCGTGGTACGGTTCGGTACCGTGGTACGGTTCGGTACCGTGGTACGGTTCGGTACCGTGGTACGGTTCGGTACCGTGGTACGGTTCGGTACCGTGGTACGGTTCGGTACCGTGGTACGGTTCGGTACCGTGGTACGGTTCGGTACCGTGGTACGGTTCGGTACCGTGGTACGGTTCGGTACCGTGGTACGGTTCGGTGGTATGGTCCGGTTCGGTCAGTGGTTCGGTTCGGTACGGTTCGTTTGGTTCGATTATTACGGCTAGCTTGGTACGGTACTGCGCCGTTTATGGTTCGGTACGGAGCCGTTTATGGTACGGTTCGGCGCCGCTAATGGTTCGGTTTTAGTTCGCGACCTTAGGGGGCATGTCGTTTTTGAAATACCCACTGTATATTTCATGAACGATTTTAAACAATATTTTGAGAAACATTGGCTAGAAGGACACTGGATTAACTGGCCGTTGTTCACTCGTCCACCCGGTTTTTCTACTACAAACAACAACACAGAGGGCTTCAGGCTGTAATGTGATGTGATCAAGAGTATGGTGACAGACTTAAGTATATCTCAATTTTAATTTGATTACAGTTTGAAACGTGATAACAGTTTGATCGTTAAAATAGATGAATTAATCCTGAGAGGAATAAACAGGTTGAGGCGTCTTCAGGAGAGAAGGAGATAGAAGCAGCTTTTAAAAGCATAAATTAAGTCAAAATTTTACTTTATTTTAATACTATCAGATCAACAGACAAGTAAACAGTATTTCAAAAATTATTATTTCAGTCGAAAATTTTGTTTATTAGTAGAAAATTAATATTTTGAAGATTGTTTTGGAATTTTTATATGTAATATTTAGATTATGAAACTATACTTAAGTTACTTGTGCGTCAAAAAATATAAGTTTTCTTAAATTGTTTTTCGAAATTTTTTCGATTAATTTTCGAAAAGCAATTTGACTGATTAATTGAATTAATAAGTTAATAAGACTTTTTTTTTAAAAAAAATTTGATTTGACGACTTAAACATAAACTTGGGATTTTTAAGTTACTCTGTAACTTTTACCAAAAAGGAAATTAAAAATTGATTAATACGAACAATAAAGGGGAAGTAAAATAAGAATTTTTGAAGAGTTTTAGGAGCCGCTATAAATTTTTCATTTTGTTCTCTTTGGGTTAGATCTTTTCTAATTTAAATTGACTAAATTTCATGCCGTTAGCATTTTCTAAATTTTAAGATAAAAAATATATTTCGTATTTTGGCCACAAAAAGATCATTATTTCGATTTTGAATAAAATTTTTCAAAAAAAATAATTTTACTTTAAAATAAAAAAACAAATAATTAATAAACAATTAATTAATTAAACGAAAGTAGTTTAATATTTATATTTAGGTATATAAAAATTATTTTCTTTATTTATTTAAAAAAAAATTAAGATATCTAAAAAAAATTTACTATTTAAGGAAACAAAAATTTGTAGTTCAAAATCTTCGAAATCGGCTTAAAAATATAATGAAAATATTGATAATCAAATTTGATTTCACTAATTTGCATGTTTATTCTCTTAAAACATTTAAATTTTTTTCTAAAATGAGATACAAAAGAGATGTTCATAGGAATAAACTTAGGAAGATAAAAAAAGGGAAAATGATGCTTGACAAATGCTGTCTGATTTGTGTTATGAACAACTTTACCAAAAAAATAATTAGTCGGTTTGCCAACTATTAAAAAAAATCGACAATAACTGCAGTTTTCAAGTTTCTTAAAATCGGGATTTATTCTCAAAAACTTTTCATAGTCTTTATAAATTGACACTAATTTTTTAGCGTAGGCAAATTCTTCATTATTTGAAATTTTAATTTTAAAAAAATTTCCTGAACATGTTCCCGTGTCATTTACTTGAAACGTCAGACCATTGAATTCTTTAACGTTGTCAATAAAAGCATCCAAATTTTTAAAAAAATTGGGCAAAAATTCATTTTTAAAATAAAAAGCTACTTTGAAACGAGCAGAATCTGTATTTTTTAAGTGAGCACGATTCTTTGCGTAATCTGAAAAATTTCCAAGATTTCTGTAAAAACTTTGATTTTGAAATTCTTTGCCTGCTTTGAAATGGCCCGGATCGAGGTGTTTATTGAGTCTTGGGATAATTACTTCATCTTGATCAGCAATCAAAACATTTTGGTAGTCGTTTTGATATCGAAGGTAGCAGTCATTAAACGAATACAAATCGTAAAGATATCGCTGTTGACTAAAAAAATTAAAAGAGTAAAAATAGCTGTAATTTCCAAAAGTTGCATTTGAATGTCGGAATCCAATCATTGGAAGACATTGCATTTGGACCACTTCAATGTAATTTTCATATTTTTTAAAAAGATCATGATAAACACTTCCTGTGCCGATTGATCCATTGTAGAATACAATTGTCAACTCCAATAAGCTTGTTGATTTGAAACCACCATTCGAAATCACTTACAATTTCATTGGAAAAACTATAAACCTTACTGCACAGAATTAGGTTTTTACTAGGCTTTTTTTTATTTCTAAAAATTTTAGTTATTGGCTCAACTTTTTCAGAATGAGACAATTTTGTCAAAGATTTAATTTCCAAAAATTTAATTTTTTCATTTTGAGAATTAATAAAATCTTTTATTTCTATGTATCCATAAGCAGCTTTTTCTCCCACAAACAATTGTTTATACCTTATATGTTGATTTTCTATTTTTGATTTTGAATTGTAACTATCATCATGGTTTGATATCTTGTAAATCTCAATCTCTTTTGTGAAATTTGTATCAAGATGTTTGATCAAAAATAATCGAATAACTTTGATATCCTGATAGTAGAACAGAAGATTTCTTTTGAAAAATATTTTGTTGTTAAAATAAATCCATTCCAAATCAAATTCGTTTCGATCTAATTTTTCATTTGAAATTTTTGTTTTTAGTTTTTCCGGTTCCTTGGTCAAATTGGGGAAATTCTTAAAAACTTCAATAAAAATAACAAAAAGACACGATATCAAAAATAACTTGAAAATAGTTTGCATTATTAATTATAAAAGATTAAATCTTAATTAAAATAAATAATCGATTTAATTTAGATTTAATTTTGGTAAAACAAACCTCTATTTTGGTATTTATTTATTTAAACTAAATCAGAGAAACTTAATTTTATTAAAAGCAAGTTTCTTTTTATATTAAAAAATATATATTAATAAATATTTAAATATATTATTAAAAAATTTACCTTATTTTTAAAAAATTTATTTTTGATAACTAAAAAATCTCCAATTTAAAATTTACTTGTTTCGATAAATAATATTTAGATAATCTAAATTCACCATTCTCCAAATTTAAAACGAAAAGTTTGGAGATTGAATTAAAAAAAAAAGCTTGTCTAATTAAGCTTGAGTATATCGATAAATAAACATAAACAAATTTAATATATCAATATTATTGCACAATTGATAATAATTTTTGAAGAAAACTTAAAAAGTAACAAAAAAAAGCTAATATCTTTCTTTTAAGATCTGAAGCCATAAATTGGTTTTGTCATCTGAAATAAAATAATGAGTTACATAAACAATTAGACTGAGAGTGCTTTCAAATAAAAAATCATTTATCAAAAATATAAATGTATTTTTCCATTAAATTTTAGATTGTATCATTTAATTTATTTTTAATATTTTTCTTAAATTCACTAGTATTTTTAAGTTTTCAATTTTTAATTAAAAATGAAATTAATTACTTTTAATTATTTTTTCGAATAAATTCAAAAAAAATTATATTTTAATTGAATTTTTAAATTGGTGAGCAAAAAACTAGAGGAAAATAAAAATTTTTAAAATATGAGTATTAGCAAAATTATATAGTTTCTTGAGTTTTATAATAAATTTTTTGAAGTAATGATCAAAAAAATTTATTTTAATTAAAAATTTTTAATTACGAAAAATTTCAGTAAATGAACAAATTTTATGATCAAGATCAAGGTCTTAATTATAAAATTTAATCATAAGACATATTTTCATGTAAAGCAAACCATGTTTTTTCTTAAAAAAAGCCTTGAAAAATTTTTTTTTAATTCGTTTAAACAAAATAATATTGTAATGATTTTCATATTTAAAAATATTAATAAATGACAGCTATTTAAAAATGCTTATGCATTGAAATTTATTTTTCTGAACTATGTTTGCAGGTTTATTTGACAGGTAAGGAAAATTGAATAAACAGCTGGAGCAAGCTCTGTAGCGTTCTCTATAGCATTCATTTTTTGCGCTAGCCCAATGACCTAATATTAAAAATAAAAAAAGAATTGATACATTTTTTTGGGGTATTCCAAGCTTTTAAATTAATTAAAGAAACTAAAAAGTAAAAAACTATTATTATGAAGAATATTTTTATTTTTTTTATTTTTACATCCTCAAAACCCTATCCTGACTATCACATCTCGGAAATCCAATTCTGAAAATCCATTAGACTCAAGATCATTTAAAGTAAATGAAAATGGTCATAGAAATAATGAATACCATATTATTGCAGGTGTTCATTAAGGCTCACCAATAAGTTCATAACTTTTTAGAATTTTTTATCAATGATAAATCTAAAAGAAATAAAACTAATAGTGATTACTCTCTTCTTTTTTCTGACGACTTGGTCACATTCTACAGTATTGCACAAAAGTTTAGACGCATACGCATTTTTTTTAAACAAATAAATTATGTGCAAATTATTTACAGAATAGAAGGCTAGTAAGAATATTTCTGTTTTTTAATTTATGAATTAACATATCTAATTAAATAAAAATGCAAAAAAAACTAGACAGAAAAAAAATAGCTGAATATATTAATAACAAACCTTACAAACTAATAACTTGAATAATAATTTAGAAAATTAAAGAAAAAAAAAAATTATGAAAATTTAAAATTCGCTATGGAAAAGTACTCTTTTTTGTCTTACTTTATTTTATTTTTTTTTTACATCGCCTACAAGGCGTTCATTGAAATAATAATAATAATATTAATTGAGAAAAATAGTGATAAAATTTAGGAGAAAAAAAATTTGCACAAAAGTTTAGACGCATACTAATTTTTAGTATTTAAAATGACCACCTTTTGCATCATAACAAGCACGAATACTTTTAGGCATTGATTCAATTAATTTTTTCACATAATCATCAGGTACATTTAGCCATTCCTTCAGAAGAGTCGATTTTCAGTGCTCGATTGAGGTCAACTTTGTTTCTACCAATTTTGCATCAATATGTGACCATAAGTTCTCGATAGGATTAAGTTAAGGTTATCTGGCACACCATGGTAAGAGGGCAATATTATTCTCATCAAACCACTCTTTAATTAGCTTTGCTCAATGTGCTGGAGCCCCATCCTGTTGAAAAAAACAAGGATCATCTCTTTGGTAAACAATATCGACAGATGCCAAAAGTTCATTTTCTAACGTTTCCTTGTAGGCGTGTTGATTAATTCGCGCCTCATATATACGGCAGCATCATGTACCTTTACTGCTGATGCAACCCCATATTCCTGCGGAACCACCACCACCTTGTAGAGTTGGTATTACAAATCTAGTTTCGTATTTTTCTTAATCTTTTTACTAAAACCCTTGATTTCTTATTAAACACCCTAAAATTGGATTCATCGCTAAAAATTACCATTCCCCAACGTTCAATTGTCAAATTCAATCTTTCTTTAAACCATTTTAATTTTTTCATGCTTTTCAGAGCTGTTTAAGTTCCTATGTCTTTACTAGTTAGAAATCTCCTTACTGTTTCTCTACTTATCTTAACATTTTTAAACTTAGAATTAAAATCAGAGGCCAACTTTTTATTCCTTATTTAAGGATTTTTTCTTACCTGTATAAATAAACTATTTTGGTCCCTATTAGTTAGCTTTCTTGGTCTCCCAGGCCTTGTTGATTCCTTTGAGGTTCCATAGATATCATTATTTTTTCTTGTTGTTCTCACACATTCTTCTGGTACTCCTACTAATTTAGCTATTTCCTAATTACTTTTGGTCTTATCTTTTAGGAGAACAATTATCTGACATCTTACTTCATTGGTAATGCTTTTTTTACCCATTTTTTCTTACCAAAGTTCCTAATTTTTCGGGGTATAGTTTTTTCTGTCGCAGGCAGTCAGCAAAAAAGTTTTATAGCGATGTTTCATAAATAAATTAAATACTTATTGGATAATCTTTAAATTAATACATTTAAAAATCCATTTAAGTAAGTTAATTGATATTTAATTAGAGATTAATGATGTGCGTCTAAACTTATGTAAAAAATTTTTGACTCAAATTTTTATGGCCCTTATTTAATTTCAATTTTTAAGCTTAGTGTAAATTCGAGTTATCATGTATTTTATATCAATTTGTAGGGCAGAGTTAGTTTTATTAAAAATCGTTTTTAATTTAATTAATTTCTAAAAAAAAATTAGTATTTTTATGTCTGACGAAATAAACGTATGAAAAAAACTTGTGCGTCTAAACTTTTGTGCAGTAATGTACATTTTCAAGGAAAAAGGAAATCTAGAAAATAAGATAAAGAAATACGAGTTCTGAGGTATTAAAATTGATTCAAAATTATTCTAACCTTTTAATGTTTGATGAAATAAAAAAGCGTTTTAGTTCACGGTTAAACTCAATAAAAATATTGTCTAACAAAAAATGGGGTCTAAACTATTACACAATAGGAATCTATATAAATCTTTAATCGGAGGACTGCGTCATTATGTTCCATTGATTGTCAAACTTGTTAATGAACATAAAGCGGGTTTTTAATCAAGATATGCTGAATAACCTACTTCATTGTTTAATTTCTATCTTAATATTTCATCTTTCCTTACTGAATTGTTCAATACTTAAACATTTTGCACCTGTCATTTCTTACAATTTGCCTGTTTAAATTATCTAGGGTTTATTATTTATTTATTTGTTAACTGTGCTTAAGCTCCTTCAGTAAAAAAAAAAAAAAAAATAAAAATCAAAAAATTAAATAAAATGAAATAAGAATAGAGTTAATAAAAGAAAAAAAAAAAAAAAAAAAAGAAAAAGGATCTACTAAAAATAAAGTTATATGTGATACATGTTTACAGAGTTGAATTTTCAGAAAAATGAGAAGAAATAGTTAGGTAGCAATTACACAGTGGAGTCGGGTATTCGATGAATCGTGATTCGAAACCCTTCGTGTACTCCTCGACCAGTCTGGTTACTAATGGAACAGAATGGCTCAGTCCTACTCCAACATATCTCTCAGCCAACTCAAAAAGTCGATTAGAGACTTTTAACAGTATTAGTTTATCAAAGGCCTCATTATGTAATATGTCGGAGGGTGTATCATATTTTAGTTTAAGAATGAATCGAACTGCTGAGTTTTGAATAGCCTGAATTCTTTTTATGTTTGATTCTGAAAATAAGCTTAGACAGGGAAATGAATAGTCTAATATCGAGCCTATTTATGATTTGTAGAGATTACTTAATGTATAAGTATTTAAGCCCCATTTTTTGTTTGATAATATTTTAATTAAATTTAATCTTGAGTTGCAGCGTTTTTTTATATCTTCAACCATAGAGTTAAAGGTTAATTTTGGGTCAAACTTAATGCCAAGAAATTTTACATTTTTTTGACTTTCGAGTTTATTCCCATATATCTCATATTTTCCACTTGCAGAGCCATTTTTCAAGTTCTTTTAGATATGTGTTTATCTTATTTTCTAGATTACCCTTTTTTTTATAAATAAAAAAAGTCACTAGATCATCTGCAAATAAGAGAGAGTATTCACTATCAGTTTTATTTTTCTTTGGAATATCATTAATGAATATACTGAGCAGAAGAGGACTAATTACTGAACCTTGGGGGACACCTGCAGTTATTAAATATTCATCACTTATATGACCATTTACATTTACTTTGAATGATCTGGAATCAAGAAATGATTTTATCCAGTGGATAAGATAGTCAGGCAAGTTCATTTTAATTAGTTTATAAATTAATCCGTCATGCCACACCCTATCAAAAGCTTTTGAGATATCAAAAAATAAGGCATTGACTTTTTTCTTTCTATTGAATGATTCAGAAATTTTTTGAATTAAGAAAATAAGATTGTCGGCGGTTCGTCGATATTTTCTGAAGCCTGATTGCTCTTGAATTAACAATGAATTCTTTTCTAGGTGATTATATATTCTAATGTAGATAATCCGCTCTAGGAGCTTACCAAGACAGCTTGTCATGCTTATTGGTCTATAGTTAGTTGGGTCATTTAATGGTGAGGATTTTTTAGGAATCATGGTTATGAAAGCTGTTTTCCATTCTTTGGGAATTCTAGCCTGAAGAATACTTCGGTTAAAGAGTTCCTTAATATCAAGAAGACAAGTTCGTGGTAAATTTTTTAACATGATATTTTGAATTTTGTCAGGTCCTGGTGCCCCTTCTCCTTTTAATTTCCTGATAGCTACATTGATCTCTTTTAGACTTATAGGTTCATTAATTATGAATGATTTGAGGCTTTTAAAAAAATTCGAGTTAAAATCAGTTATCTCACTGTCTGTTTTATTATTAATTAAATCAGAATTGGGACTAAAAGTTAAGGAAAAGAATTCTCCAAAGAATTTTCCTTTTTCACTATCAGTGCTTAGTTCCTGATTATTTGCCAGTAAGGTTGGGATTAGTTTTGAACTTTTTTTTGATCTGAATTTATTTATTTTTTTCCAGAAAGGCCTGCTGGATAAGGGATTCTTGCCCATTTTATCGATAAAGTCAGACCAATTTTTGTCCCAAAAAATTTTTAAAGAGATTTTTAACTGAGAGGTTAGAAAGTTGAATTTTTGCTTTGCTAATTGGGAACGAGTTCTTTGAAAATACCTCCTGGTTTTCCTGCGTTCTTTAATTAAGTTTACAATTTCATGCGGTAGGGTAGTTTTATATATTTTCCCTGACTGTAATGGGATGCTTTTATGGGCAGCACTTATTATTTTTTTTGAGATTATATTATTTTAGTCGTCAACACTATCTGGGTTTAAAATCGGAACACTAAGAATTTCTTGAAAATATGACCAATTTGCTTTTTTGAAATTTAACCTTCTTGAAATCAATTCGGAAGTCATAATATGCTCAATTGATATGCAAGCTTCAATAGGGAAATGATCACTTGTCATATCATGTTTTGACAAAACCCTAAAATCACTGATTTTGTCTAAGAGATCGGATGAGACTAAAAATATATCAAGTAATTCATAGTATTCTCTATTAAATATGCTAAAAGTGGGTGACTTGTCATTTATAGTTGACATGTTTAACTTATTTATTATATTCTCTAAAATATTTCCATTTTCGTTTTGACCAAAACATCCTATTTGCTTGGACTTAGCGTTTAAATCACCGCCAAGAATAAAGTTTTTACAGTTTTTACTGATTTGTTCAAAAAGCTCAAAATTTAGAATCTTATTAGGTGGGTTGTATAGGCTAAAGATAAACAAGTAGTCATTTTTTATTTTTATTTTGATGCAAAGTAGCTCTGCTGAGAAGTTTTCAAATGATAAGTCTTGAGCAAAATCGAGTCCCTCCTTAACTAAAATTGCTACACCGCCTCCATATTTATTTCTAGGTTTGATTATTGATAGGTAATTTTTGTTGTTCAAAAAAATATTTTCTTCATTTGCATCTATTTTTATTTCATTTAGCAACATAATATCTGGGGAATTCTGAGCCAAAAAATTTTGCAATAGTAACACTCTACTGGGAAGATGAGAACAGTTCCCATTAAACAGGGTTTAATGAATCAACAGAATATATATTAATACAAAAACAAAAAGAATTAATTCAAAAAAATAAAAATAAAAGTAAAACAGAAAAAAAAATTGTGACATCTTTATTATTGAATTAAACAAAAAGGAAGAAAAATAAAACAAAAAGAATAAAACAAGACAAAATAAAAAAATTATTTTTGATGAACAAAAGCAGGGAGTAGAGCTTTAGCTGGTCGTCCCCTTTTTAATTTTGCATTAAGTGGGACAATTTTAACTTGAGGTTGCACTTTGCACAAATTAAATCTAATACCAAGAAATAGCAAATGTTTAAAAAAATAATGTTTAGCAAAAGTACTACATGAGCACTTTCTCGGTATCGAATTATTAAAGTTCATTTCAGCTGTCAATATTTTTGAGATACACTCAAAATAATAATCAAAACTATCCAAACTGCATCTAGAAATGTGTATTTTGTAGTGTCTCAGTTGAAATTGGAGATCGTCTTTTGCAGTTATTATTTTAGAACTAACGTAATACACGTCTTCTTTATCATTGGGTTGTTGTTACTGTTGTTGATATTTCGGTATACCGGTTCACTAGACTTTGCTTTGTAGATTTGTTCGATTAGTTGCGCTTTCGTACCATGGGCTGATCGTTTTAAGGCCTTTCAAAATTCTTGTAATTTTTTTGAGAGATAAGTTAGATTGTATTTGATGAATCCATGATGAAATCAATAATAATAATTGAATATTTTTTCGGTCCAGTAGTTCTTATAAAGTGATAGAAAGGGAAACCCAATCCAGAGATAAAAGAAAAAAAAGCTTATCAGAGATGAAAAAAGTTCAAAATACAATTTATTTTTCAATAAGTTTTCAATTTTTCACTTGTTAATTCTTTTTTTTTTTAATACTTTTCTGAGATTAATTGATTTTCGATTTAAAAATTATAAATTTAAAACATTAAATTTATTTGTCTTTAATAGGAAGTTTTCATACAATATAAATTAAAAAATTTAAACCTACTAAAAAAAAGGGATATTTTAAAATTTTAAATATGAGAATAAACTTGACTTATATTAAGTAATTGCTTAGGAAATAAATATTTCCTCTATTATTAAAAAAAATATTAAAGCTTTTATTTTGATCTTTTGATCTTGATCTTAAACTTCAATTTACCACAATTAATCATTTTAAATGTTTCTACACGAACTCTACTTCTTTAAACTCCAAAATTAAAGAACTTGCGATCCGAAAAACAAGTGAGAACCTTCATACCATCCTTACTACCGAAACTTGGTTTACAGTGAGAGGTCTTAAATGCTTCTTCTTAAGCTCAATTATCATGTTTACAAAAAAGACAGGCAAACTCATGGTGGCGTTGTTGCTATCTATATCAGAAACTACCTCAAACACACATGCACAGCAATTAAAACTCTCTCAAATATTAACAATATCAAAGGAATATTGTATAAAAGAAAGTTTTTTTAATTTATTTAAATTTTTTTTGGCTTCAAGTATTCCTAATTAGCTGAAAATTGATTTAAAGCTAAACCTTGCTCTTTTACCTGAATTTGTCATGCTAAATTTAAATAAAAATTTAAATAAATCTAAAAATCATTTTTCAAAAAACAACTTGCAATTATAATTTGTCTTTCAAAAACATTTTCTTTTAAAGCTTAATTGACGGCCAATTGTAAAGTTGGTTTTAAAAATCATAAATAATTTTTTAATTTTAAAAAATTTCATAAATACAACCTTTTTTAATAATCACATGATTGAAATAATTTTTAATTTTTCTCATGATAAATTTAAAAACAAATTTATAATAGTTAAAAAACAGTCAAAAATGGAAGTTCAATTTGATTTATTTGAGCATTTAATAAAAGTAGATTTATTTTTAAATACTAAGCTGCTTAAATTTACCATTTAATTAGTCACCTAGTAAAGAATTTCTAAATCAAATTATTTATGAAGCCTTCAATCAGTCACAGGAAATAAAACCATCAGCAAATTTTATCGATCAATTGAGCCAATCTTTGGAAATTGACCAAGCTACTTCAGAAAAAGTATTTTTATTCCATCTAAATAATTTTTAAAAAAATTTAAAAACTTTTCCCAAAGCTGGTTGCTGATTTAGCGAGTCTTATTCGTAAATTAATATTCGAAAGCCAGACTAATTTACAGCAAATTCAG
Organism: Brachionus asplanchnoidis; assembly: GCA_025491095.1. Classification (NCBI taxonomy): domain Eukaryota; kingdom Metazoa; phylum Rotifera; class Eurotatoria; order Ploima; family Brachionidae; genus Brachionus; species Brachionus asplanchnoidis. The sequence goes on from JAILYF010000006.1 coordinate 5,237,481, forward strand.
GACGTGCTTGCTGTAAGCTCGCTCCAAACCAATCTAAAAAATCTTTTGGGCAAACTTCTAGCCGAAAGGCTTCCTCAATTTAGAAATAAACTTTTGAAAGAAGAGGAAATGATGCCAAAGTTATTGGACTTTAAGTGTAGAGTGGACATAAAAATGGACGCTAATATCGCAGACTCGGAAACAAAATCCGGACAGCAGATTTGTTTATTAAATTTAAAGGTAAAATAAATTTTTTTTTGTTAAATTTTAAAAAATAAAATCGGTTTAAGATATTTTTTTGTTAATTTTGGAAAAACTACGAAAATTTTTAAATTTAGACTGATGAGGATACCAAAGAGCGTATCCGGGCCAACTCGGCAAAGCAGCCGATAATGGACATCAGCGATATCATAAAGCAGCAGTTCAAAAAAAGATCAGAAAAACAGCTTGGTTTGCTGAGTTTTTTGGCTCGTTTGTATCCAAATGACAAATGCGGGTCCAATGGACTTCCGCTTACTCCAAATTCAATCAGAATTTATGGTAAATTTCAGTTTCTCAAGACCATTAATGGGCCCAATCTGTGCCAGTATGTGGATATACAGAGGGGTCAAAACGAAAGATTATTTGTCTTAAGCGAACACTATTCTCTTAATCTACAGGATCTTCTGAATGACACCTACATCTACAACTTGATCATAACCAACTCAGGCTTGCTGCACAAATGGATCGACCAAATTCTCAAGGCTTTTTTGTATTTAAGTGATAATTTAATTACAAATCGGCTAGTAAGTCTGAAAAACATTTGCATTTCTGCTCAGGGAGACGTCAAATTGGCCAATTATGGCCTCTACTATATGTCCGAGAATGGCAATTGTGTTGACTTTGCAGTTTTTAATTTGGAAACATTGGCGCCAGAGTGCTACATTTTGGATTTTTTGAATACAACTGAAAATTCTCACAGATCTTGTAGCAATAGTGAGCTTTTGAACACCGAGTTGGCAAATCCTAAGAGCGATGTTTGGGCCATCGGGTGCATTTTGGTGCAGTTTTTTTTTGGTCTAAAAAATTTAAGTCTAAAGCCAGAAGAAGTAATTGAAAAAATGGTTGAAGTGAATGATTTTTCATCAGGTTATGATTTTATACTAGATTTGTACGGAATAGGCGATGCCAAAAAAACCAATGTTGAGCACAAAATTAGTTCTATCTATTTAAAGTTGATCAAAAAATGTCTCACAATCGATTCAGCAGAGCGACCAAATTTCAGAGAATTGAAAAAATTTTTTGACAAATGTTTATTAGAGGAAAAAATTGGAGTTTTTTGCGAGAACAAGTGTGCTGGCAAAAAAAAATTAAATTTATTTAGAAATGGTGTAAAGTTTTGCGAGTCTTTGGATGAGGGCGAAGAGGACATTTTGTGGAAGCTGGGTGTGAATGAAGTGTACTTTTTGTGGAAATTGGCAGCTGGTGATTGTCTTCAAACGCTGAAAACAAATGGACGCCTCAAAACCACCCTGAGCTCAATACATAAATTTTCTGTGTACACCCAGGCTGAAAATGGATACGAGCATGGCAAATTAATTCACGAAGAAGAGTCCAAGTTTAATGATCAAATAGTTCCGGTGTCCTTGGACCAATTGCGCAAAAGATTTGAATTGTTGAGCAAAAAAATATTTTTTCCTCTACTAGAATTTAAAGCTGACAAATTTGAAGTGGAAAATATACAACTCCAACCGGTCAATATCAGAGAGCTGGATATTGACTATCAACTTTATCGCATAGTGCTGTTCTCTCGGTACCTGGGCGCATTTCCCTTTAAAAAAGAAGAGCTCATCAAAGAATGTAAGATTGATATTCCACCACTGTACCGCAACTTGGCCTGGGCTGTCCTGCTAGAAGTACCACTCAATATCGAAGATATTTATTCAAGCATCAACAAAGAGCAAATAACAAGCACTGACCGCCAGATTGACTGTGGACATACCGCGCTGTCACCAATATGATCCTTTGATGGCAACCCCTCAAAGTCACATAAAACTAAAACGAGTACTCAAATCTTGGGTTTTGTCTAATACAAATTTGGTCTATTGGCAAGGACTGGACAGTTTGTGTGCTCCTTTTTTGTATCTGAATTTTAACCGGGAAGAGTTGGCGTGCGGATGCTTGACAAACTTTGTCAAAAAATATGCTGCCAACTTTTTTCTGAAGGACAATTCAGCTGTAATTCACGAATATTTGGCCGTGTTTTCTCATCTGATAAGCTTCAACGAGCCCGAGTTGGCCGCTCACTTTGAATCCATTGACTTCAAGCCTGATTTGTACGCGATTCCCTGGTTTTTGACCATGTTTGCTCACATTTTTCCACTGTACAAAATATTTCATCTGTGGGACTGTTTGCTGGTGGGTACCTCGGCATTTCCGCTTTGCATTGGAGTCTCTATTTTGAAACAATTGAGAAATATTCTGCTAAAGTCGGACTTTAATGAGTGCATTTTGTTTTTCAGCGAACTGCCTGAGATAAATATAGAAAAATGTGTCACAGACGCCGTGAATATTTTCCAAAGTACTCCGGAAAGCTGCACATTCCGCGAGCATTCAGGCTCGACAACAGAAGAAAATGATCCCTTGTTGGACATGGCACCAATTGGTCTGGACAAGTTGAAAAGTGAAATGGCTCCGCGTATATCGGCAAGAGATGTCATTGGTTTGGTAAAGGAAAAAGCACACAAATACATACTAATTGATGTTCGTCCGAATTCACTTTTTTCCAATGGATATGTCACAGATAGCAAAAATTTTCCATATGAGTCAATTAATTTTTCCAAGCTAGCTCAAGCGTTAAACTCTAGTTCTTCGACTAATGACACTGATTTAGCCTTGTCCATTTTTCTTGCTCAAAACAAAAATGCCATTAAAATAATTATTGCTTCTCAGGATTTGTTCGATTCCGCCATTGATTTGGCAAATAGATTAGTTAAATTAAAATTTTCTAAAATTTGTGTTCTACATCAAGGAATCGAAAGTCTTAAACCGACTGATATTTATGTTTTTAAAAATTAGGTTTTTTTTTTAAATTTATTTTTATTTAAAGATTCAAGAGCCAAAATGTTGTGTAAATGATGAGCCCAAAATTGAAAACTTAAATTTGGAGTTAAGTAAGCAAACATTAAACACAATGATTAATGGATTGAATAAAATTAAAGACCAACTAAATTCAATCGCTGCTAGTCAATAGATATTAAACTTAGCTAATTTAAATTTTTTAATAATAAATTTATAATTTATGCCATTAAATTGAATTCTTTAATTATCTTATATTATTTAGCTAATATCATTTTTGGCAAGAGAAAAAAAAAATACAACAGCTATATCTTTATTAAATTTTTATAAGAAATATAGTTGCCAGTCGTAAAAAAAATGGGACAAATAAAGTAGGCAAGATTATAAAAAAAATTTTTAAATTTAATTATCACAAAAATCAAAATCTTATTAGAAAATTGATTCAATTACTTAAATTTAAAAATGGTTTTAATCTATTAGAATTAGTCAAAAAATGGCCCATAATCTTCCCCACCGCTAATGTTTATAAACTTTTTGCTATAAAAATTATAATAATAAAAATAAACTATTAAATTAAAGTTTAGACTAATTTAATAAAAATACCGTAGCCTTCTTCTTACCTAAAACTGTATCAAAAAATTATTTTCCTTAAAAAATTAGTCAAAAATTAAAATAAATAAAAATTCATTTGGTTTAATTTTTTGTGTTTGAATTACAAAATGTATCCAATGTTGAAATAACATTGAAAAAGTGTGATGTTTCAAATATTTTTTTCAGTTTCAAATAAAAAAATAATTTTAAGTTAATATTGCAAGCATTTTTATATTTGAAATTAAACTCTTTAGTGAAATAGAATGAGTTTAATTTTTATTTAGAAATTTAAAAAAAATATTGAAAATTCTTTTTTTAACTTTTAAATTATTTATTTATTTATTTATTTACCTTTGCCAACCTTCAAAATAAAATATATGAAACAAATAAATTAAAAATATATTTAAATAAGAAAAAATAAAATGAAAAAAAAGAAAAAAATTCATTTAGATTTAAATTAATATTCAATCGTTGAAAAACTCGATCTAGTCGATTTTTTGAACCATAGTGTTACACATTTTGCGATCAATTTTTGTTCTGGGATTTGTGAACTATAAGTTTTTGTTCACGAAAAGGTGAACCATAATGGAATTAGGTAATCAAATCTTAAATTAGGTGAAAATATTTTAGACTATGAAAATAAATTGAATAAAATAGATATTTAATCGAATGCCTATTTCTCGATATTGATATAAAAATAAACAATTGAAGTTGAAAATTTTTTTGTTTTTTTTTGATTTGAATGAGCTTTAGAAATAGCATTTGCTCTGATCTAGTTGACCTGGTATTACCCTTTCAACAGTCTAAAATAAAATTAAAATACCCAAATTCCCTCTCTACTTAAATCTGGGAACAAGAATTGTTCCACTAAAAGACGAACCATAGTTCATCTAACCGACCCGAAAAACTTTGTTTTATTCTTAAAAAATTTTGACTTTAGTGATAATTGAAGTTCATTTGATGCATATTAACAATATGCATATGAATATGAATATTCAAGCTACTGCCATGCTATTATTGGTTTAATTATGAGCAATAACATGGTTGTATTTGTGTTTCATTCTTTGGTAAGTGTCATTAAATGAATTTATAATTACTAAATAAAATAAAATTCTTTAAATTGCCATTTAAAAAAGAAAAACTTTTCTTTTTATAATCTGATTTATATGAATCAAGAGTGACATTAAAGAATGATTTCGTTAAAGACTGCAGTTTTTAAAATGTTTTTATGCGTTTAACAGGCGTTATTTTAAATTTTTTTCGATCTACGGGTAGTAGTAATAGTCATAGTAATAAATACTGCGACACTTTTATATTAAGCTCGAAAAAGTTGTAATTTGACTTTTTTAAAAATTGTTTTTCAAATTTTTGTTTTAAAATTAATTTGTGAATAGAATTGAGTCGTAGTAAATACAAAAAATGATAAAACATTATGAGTCCAGAAAAAATTCGGATTTTTTTCACTTATTTTTCTCTTAAATCTGAAAATTGATTTTACTTTTTTCAACTGAATTTCTGTAAGAAATTTATGGTCAATTTTTGTCAAAAATAAAAAAAATAATCGTAGAAAAAAATGATTCTTTTTGAGCTTTTAAACGTAACATCTGTAGAGCCTTCAAAATATTTTATTTAATTGTTATGTTGATGTAAATTAATGTTAAAAAATTTGGTGCCAAACAATAATTAAAGAAATAGGTTCAAACTTTTATCGAAAAAAATAATTTAAGAAAAATTTAAACTTACAAACTCATAATTTATATTAAAATAGATTAAACCGAACTGAAGGACTTCATGATAAAACCATTTATTAGAAATTAATTAAACTATTAGAAAAATTTCGTCGATTACAATTTCTATTGATATTTTGTTTATAAAATTTACAAATTAAAAAAAATGCTTTTAAATTTAAGAAAAGTAAATATTTTGAATTCAAGGAATAGAAGTTTTGAAAATATTTTTTTAATGATTTAATAAATTTAAGAAAAAAAATTAAAAAATAGATTGATAAAATTTTTTTTAACTTTATAAATATCTTTTCAGCGTATTTAGTAATAAAACTTTGGAAAAATTTCAAACTTTTATTTTTAAAATAAATAAATAAACTACTTAAACCTCTGAGAAAAGCAAATAAACCTTTAAAAACATACTATTTTAAAATAACTTTAACATTAATTCGAAATGTATTGTCTGATTTTTTGGTGGTACTCATTCCATGATCCCTTAAAAAATTTTAATTAAAGCCTATTTATAATAAATGACCCAGGTGCTTACCAGATAAAGTGAAAACGATTTTGCTCCAGATAAATGCGCAGCAAATATGGTTGTACAAGATCTGACTCCAAACATGCAACCAATAATCATGGGTCTTTCCAAATCTATGTCATTATTCTCAAACACTTTAAATAATAACTGTAAAATTTCAAATAAAAATAAGCTATAAATTTCTACAAACATTTTTTTAACTCGGCAGGATTTTTGAGCAAATTTTGTTTCGCATCAAATAAACTACTATATGGTATGTTGATTGAGTTAGGTATGTGTTCGTTCATTCCACTTTCAGGATGAACTTTGTTGAAATCTTCGGCCTCTCTGGAATCAATTATTACCATTTCTTTAGTCTTTACATTATTTTGAATTTGCTCAAAACTGCGAATCATATTTTTGTTGAAATCTGTCTTGAATTCGGCTTTTGCTGGATAAAATGAATCTTTGGTGGTATCGAATTTGGAATTTTTCCAATGATTCAAACCTCCATTTAAAATAGATACTTTGTCATGGCCGAATAGTTTGAACAAAAACCAAGTCCTGCCTGAAACCAAGAACCCATTATCAGATCTGTCATAAATAATCACATGGTGGTCATTTGAAATTCCCAACGAACCAGCATATTCTTCAAATTTTTGCTGACTTGGAATATTTTTTGGAATATATTCATTTGAGTCGGCTCCATGTAGAGCGTCGAAGTAAATCGCCTGAGGAATATGCTCTTGATCAAAATTTTCATGAAACTTATCAGAGAAAAATGCTTCAATAACTCGGTAATTTTGGTGAAAATTTTTGCTTTCCAAAATTTTATTCAATTGATCCGCTTCTAAAAGTGGCGGTAAGTCTACACTCGATTTGGAAAGCATGTAGGATTTAAAAAAGTCAAAATAATATTGCGGAATGTAAGTAGCCGATAGAATTGAAATCAATAAAATAGCCACTGCACCAAAGAGATGTGTTGACTTGAGTCTAAGAAAAAGTTTATTATTTTGATAGCTTTGATGATAAATAAATATGTAAAAAAACCTTGATTGTCGATTATTTTCTTGCATGCTTGATTTACTTGTCAATTCAGGCATTTTTTAAATTTCACTCAGAAATATTTTAAAATAAGTTTGTTTTTTAAATTAACATAATTTTAAAAAAAAAGTCTAAATTTATAAAGATATTTTTAGTAACATTAGGAGGAGTGAATTTGTCTATTTTGATATTTTGCAAATTTTATTTTTATTAGTGAATAAATTATTTGAATATTTCTTCTTAGCTTTTAAGATTTAAAATTCTGATCAAAACTTTTGATTGAAATTAAAATTCAATAAAAAGAATAATTACTAAATACTTAAATTGAAATCGATAAATTTTATTTAACTCGTTATGAGTAAAGTTTATTGCTCCAATTGATGATTTCTGTAAAATTTAAGCAAATTTAATTTTTTTTACTTTATTTTCTATAATTTTTTTTTAATTTTTATTCTTTATTATTTTATTTTACATACATTTGCATGTATTTATTTACCTATAATAATCGCAAGCTATCTCATAGGATTTGAAAAAAAAGTTGAGATACAAACTCAACAAAAACAGATTGGAAAAAAAAACATATAATTAGCTAGTAAATTAAAATTTGATGCTGCATCAATGAATAAAAATAATCGAATTTTCATCGATTAGGAATGAGCAGACTCATAATGATTCATCGATGAAAAATAAAATTTTCATCGGTTTTTGATTAATTTATTTATTTTTAATTATTTTTTAATATAAATAAATTAAAAAATTATAAATAAATTTTTTAATTTTTATTAATCATTAATTACAAAATTAATATAGATGGAGATGTGGCTAGTCGTGTTTTTTTTTTGAAAAAATATTTATATTAAAAACTTTTACAAAAAATAATTTAAATTTTATTCGGTTTAAAATTAAAAATGAAAATAAAGTCTTTCATTTAATTATTTCATTTCAATTAATGAATCTTCATTACTCTAAACTGCTACAAGTAGAAAATTTAAATCCAATCCAGAGTGAAAGAAAAAGTAGAAAGTAGAAAGTTGTCTTTGAAAGACTTCAATCATATTTGATATTTAAATTGATCTTAATTGGCAATGGCGATTTTCATTCTATAGCTCGGGACAGTTTGCCAGGTTTTACAGAATGTTTTTTCTGGTTTGATTGCATTCGAAAACTGCCATCTTTCCCATTTTAAAATTACTTAAAATTAAGAAATAATATTTAAGGAAAGAAAACAGTATTTTATTTCAATTTAATAAGTTTTTTATACCGTCATCAAGTTTTCAAAATTAATTTTGTTATATTTGAATATTTTTTTAACAATTTTCAATTAAGGGTTAAAATATAGAATTTATCTAATCGTTTTAAGGATAATGATTTTAACATGAAAATGTTGATGCGGCCATCATGCAGCAGAATATAACAATTCGTAAAAAATTCATACAAATGTAATTAAAGTCTTACGGTATCAATTTTATTAGATAATTTATAGCTTTGTATTGTTGGTTGTGATTAACTAATAATTAATTACATTTATTCATTTGAAGATTTAAAAAATAAAAATTTAGCGGCAAAATGCATTTTATAAGAGAAAATATTACCTGTGTTTTCTATTTTATTACTTAATTGTTCTAAAAAATGTCAAATTTATTTAATTAACGTCAAGAATTATTAGTTTATTGCTCTAAAATTTATTTCAAAGTAATAATATCATAATTAATTAGTTTATTGTCTATTTTTTTATTTACTTGTCTTTTTTATTTAGTCAATATTTACAAAAGATAAAAAATTAAAAAACAAAATTCAACAAATTTACAAATTACTCTTTTTCCAAGGCATTCTTTGCCTTAGCCACCTTAACAGCTTTTTTCTTTGGTTCAATTGCTACCATAATATAGCGATTGAGAATTGTTAGACAATTTTGATTGAGGTACCTTGAGTTAGACCTTCATACCAACCTGAATTACTTGAATTCTTTACACTTAGCCTTTAGCTCGGTTACTAAATGAGTCGTGTTGTACATAATTTAAGTTTGAACAACACAAAAAAAAATTTTGACAGTAAAATAATTTTTTTGAATTTTATTAAAAATTCTTAACGTTAAACCAAGTTTTTGAAATAAAATAAAATAAATAAGCAATAAACTAATAAAGTCAAAAAAAAAACTTTCTTAATTAAATTAACTTTTTTTATTAGCAATTAAATAAAAATATTGACAATAAAATAAATTTTAGAATATACAGGTAATGAACAGCCATTTTATAATACATACCAAGACAAGGCCTAATTCAGAATTTCTGTGCAATTTTTGTTCTTGTAAAGAGATATTTTTTTCTTCTCAGTTTTTCATTTTCAAATCTTTAACCTGTATGTAAAAATTCCTGAAATCTAAAATCCTATTCTATTTAGGTTTAATAGTGTAAATTTTACCAAAAAAACATTTTCGGAATGATCTTAATTTATCCTGGTCAGATTTTCTACAATTTAAATTGATCAAAATCAAAAAATATCAAACTAATTATGGTGCTTGATCGAAAAGCAGAATATATTTTGTTGTAATTGATAAATAAGATTTTTCTGAGACAATAAAATTGCTAAACTTTATATAAAAATTAATTTTTTTTATTAAAATTATTAAAATATTTTTCTTTTGTTTAATAATCACAATCTTGAGTTGTAACAGAAAGTTTGGAGGTATCAAATCCTTTTAGACTTAGCATTGCTTTTAGCTGTTCCAGTACAGAATTATTCAAAGTTTTCGTTCTAGAAAGAATAAAAACATTTTCTATTTTTTTGTTGATATTTGGAACAAATTGGCATGAATAAACTAATGAATAGCTGACATAGTCAGTGGCCCAGACATCATATTTACCAATTCGTTCAATAAAAAATCCATTAATTGGCACTTTCAAGGCAACTAAAAGGTGATTTGGAGTATTCAAATTAGGAACTAAAAGCATATCCATTTATAGTGTCTAACTCATTTGTGACTCTAAATAGACAAATAGTGGTAAGTAATTTGGTAATATTTTGGCTACATGAATACTTACGTATTAAAACCATTGTTTTGTACCTTGATATGGGTTCCATTGATTGGTGAATATTGAGCAAAAACGCATTTTAGATTATCTTCAAAGCCTGCAGACAGCTTTTCGATTTCATACCATTTTCCAACGTAGCTACTGGCATCAAAACTTTGCATTATTGGAGAGCTTGGACAGCTAAAAATGTCACATTTAGCCAAAGCTACAATGGATAAAACCAATAAAAGAATGAATTTCATTTTTGCTAATTTCTTTTTTAATAACAATTCCGAATATTGTCATTTATTTATACCTACGAACAAAATCAAGCGAATAGATTCACAAGTTTTGGAAAATGTGGTATCATGCTCCTTAAAACGTGGATAATCACACAACTTGCATAAGACTGAGCTAGATTTTTCCTTGATAGATTGCGTGAAATTAAATTACTTTATAATATTTGGTTCTGTTCATTGCTCAAGGACAATACATTTTCTAATTGTTTGACAAAGCTGTAAAGTTGCCATATGTCATTTTACCAAGAGTGATAATGTATTTTTTTGCATCTTTAAATTTGTGATTTGATCTTAGTTAAATATTTACAGATTTAAAAGATTTAAATTTGGTCCTTAAATTATCACTTTAGTAATATATACTAAAACTCGAATAACTTATTTTAATTTTAACCATTTCATCTTTTTTTTTCTTTATATCAATATTAATTTAGCACCAAGGATTTTCGAATTTTGATTGCTCTGGGTTTATAGATTGACAGACATAACAATTAGTAATATGTGTTTTTATTTTTTTAAAATAAAGGTAAAATATTATTTGAATGGTTTGGGGCAATTTTTTTTTAACTCAAAAATTTAATTTTTGGCCAAATCTGGACTACACAGGTCGATTTTGTAAAAAAATTTAGGAAAATATATTTTTTGAAGTATAAAGCTTGTATATTTTTTTTCAAATTCGATAGAAAAGTAAAGATTTTAATTTTTAAAGAAATGATTAAAATCTTAAATTTTTTAACTAGTTAATTGCATACAAAGCTTAAATACATAGACATTAAATTCTTTTTAAATCTTCAAACTTTTTGCAAAATGCTAAAAATGTAATTTATAAATTTAATTTAAAATTTACTGAAATTTATTTTATAAAATTAAGATTTTGAATTAGAAAATGTTTTTTTATTTTTAAAATTAAGTCTTTAAATTTTTTTCATGAAGTTGGTATATGTGATTATATGTCCTTTTCCAGTACCTTTTTTACACCGCTATTATTATCTAGTCGAAACCGGTTCCCCTTTTTAATGATAAAAGGGGTTTAAACATTCGTCCCAAACTGAAAAGATATTTTGAAGATTTTTCAACCCTCAGCATGTTTTGGACCCCCGATACTCTGATTGAATGACTAATACACAAACCATTAGGCTATACGGGCTATGTGATACTGGTCTACAATTCGATGCATGCAAATGGGCTTTATTGACTTAAAACAATTTTTATGGTGCTTGAGCTTCTGAAAGTGTGATGATAATTATTGAAAATGGCTTGGCAACAAATTAAACCGTCTTTGGAAATACTTTAGAACTTATCAATTCCTTTATTGTTGCAGCAATACATCTAAAATTTTAAATAGAGGATTCAATGATTGGGTCCAAATCATTTTGATACTTTGATAAATGAGTATAAAAGTTAAATTTTTGAAATTTAATAAAATCAAATGAATGAGCATTAATTAAAAAAATTAAAATTAAAACCAATTTACAGTGGAAAAATTATTTATTTCGAAAATAGTGGTCGATTAGACTATTTAATTTTCAATTTTTAATAATTTGCTTAAGTTAAACTATTTTCTTTAAAAAAAATCAAATTTATATATCGATATAAAGGAAAAATAGTTTAAATTAACAAATGAAGATTTATTAGCAAAATAGAAAATTTATTATTTTTTTGGTCTCTAAAGCAGTTAGACCACGGTAATAAAAAAATAATCTATTATTAATTATTATTCTGTGAAAATTTGAAGCTATTAATGTTCTATCGAATTAATTGAGACTAAGTCTGGTAGATAAATTGAATTTTAACTAAATATATAAGAATATATTTAAAGATAATTTTTGCCTAAATTTAAAAATTATTTCACTCTTAATGAGTATGAGTGTTAATGATTAAATTTCTCAATTTTTTTTCCTAGTAGGGTTCTAACTTTAAATAACCACGCTCTATCTAAAAAAATATGAAATCGTCTGATAATAGTACTACCAGTAAATAAAAACGCCTGAGAAGCGCCATAAAAATGCCATAAAAACGCATGTTTTTTTTTAATTTAATTAATCTCCATTTTTTTGTAACCATTACTTAAGATTTTTAATGGGATTTTTTTCTAAATTTAAAAAGAAAAATTTTTTAAATTTTTTTCGTTCGTTTTAGAAAAGAAAATTTCAATTAAAAAAACAAAAAAAAATAAATGCTTAGTTAAGCTTCCTTTAATCAATTTTTTTTATAAAACTTAAGTTTATTGCCGCTTCCAACAGCAGACAGATTTGGAGAAACGTTTCGATATCAACTTCAGTTTGAAAAACCTTAATTTTATTTTATTCAAGCTTTTTTCTTGAAATTTTTGAAAAAACAATTTAAATATCAAATTAAAATTATAAAACACTCTTAATTTTTGATACTTTAATTGAAATTTTAATTTTTAATTAAAAAAAAAATATTTCTAAACAAATTTACAATATTCGTTAAAATAAATTTTCATTCTATTGAGTTTTTTTTAACTCGTCAAAAGATACCCTCTTTCCGTAATAAGAGTATATTTTCAATATAACCAATTTGGAGATCATCAAATGATTTTGACAAAAACATTTAAAAATTTCTAAAGCATTCAGATAACAAATAAATCATTTGAACTCTGGAGTTTAAAATTAAATTAAAATTTTCAGAATATTTTGGGCTATATAAATTTTAATTTTGAGGGTTGAAATAATTTTATAAATCAAAAAATAGACACTTTATTCTAATCATACTTTATTAATTTACTTAAAAACCACTAAAATTAATTAATGTTAGATTTGAAAAATAAATTTTATAAATTAAAATACATTATTTTACCTTGGATTAAAGATAGATCTTTAAAATTTCATAATTATCATATTTATAAGATGACAAACAAATACAGATGGATTAATAAGAACATTCAAAATGCCACTTTGGTCTCAGAAATTTGTTACAATAGCTTAGAATCAAGTCAGAACGATTGCACGACATTAAAAAACTATAAGCAGATTGCTTCCTATAGTTGGTCATCAAAAAGTTGTACAAAAAAGCCATTAATTTATATTCCTGGTAAGCCAAGTGTCCTTATAGATAATTTAGACTCAATACTTTCAAAGCAATTGAATAAGAATGGATCTAATCATAAAAGTGTTATGGACATGAATAGACTCTATCTTCCATGTTTTCCGATGGAACCAATTTTTCGTTCCATTAACTTGTGCTCACCAGATTTTGATTTTTCTAAAATAAACTTTATCACTGACCGCAATAATTTAAGAAAGCTATTTAATTTGGTGGACAAAAAAGCTGATGAATCTTTTATCATCGATTTGCAAAAAATTGGAAATTTAATATTGATGATAAGAAGAGAAAAACGTTCTACAGTTTATAATGACACGTTTGGTGATGATTTTGAAAACATGGTAAGCTTATCTAATGATGATTATAATGGCCATAGAAGAATTGTATCATATGAATTTGGAAATCATCAATTTTTGGTTCGTTTTGAAGTCGATTGTGTTGAAGAAAATGAAGAAATTATTAATGAAAACATACCAGAACAAAAAGCAAGTAATTTTTCCAAGCTTTTTTATATTCAAGATGGTGTTTTCAAACCAAAGACTCTGGTCGAAGTTACGACTAGATCGAAATCTGGCTTTCCAAAAAAAAAGTGGGCTCAAATGTTTTTTTCTCGAACAAACAATCTTGTAATCGGATTTCATTCGAATGGCACAGTGAACAGGATTCAAAAGCTAAATTTTGAGCAAATTAATCATAGATTAGAAAGTCGAAAAAATACACAACCCGTGCTAGGAAAACTTGATAATTTGCTAGAAAATATTAAAAAAATAGTTGAAAAAGAACAATTAATATATAGGCTCGTTTTTGACCATAAAGAAAAAAGTTTAAGAATTTATGAATTAAATAGCTATCTGCCTAATCTGCCAAGAGATCTGTTGAACCAATTTCGAATGCAGAATTTTTAAAATATAAAATTGGAAAAAAATTTTCTTCAATAAAATTAAAATATTTTCAAAACATCTCTTTTGAATGATCATTTTTTTTTAATTCAAAAAGCCATTTTAAAAAGAAATTTTAAAAAATTTAATTGTGAAAAAAAATAGTTAAATAATATACTTATTGTAAAATAGACAAACATTAATGTCTTGTATATGTAATAGTAAATTTTGAGCTAGCTTGTGAAGCGTTTATACTGAAATGTTCGCCAGAAATTGCTTCGATTTGTTAGAAGACTCTAATTATACATTGAATATCAATACGAGCAAATCAGCTAAAGCCAAATTAAAATCCGGCATGCAAAATAAATAAAAACTTTATTTTTTTTTAAACATTTTATTTTACTTTACTTAAAATTTACAAATATTCTCTTAATTTACTGGAAAATTCTAGTATAAATAAAAAATTATCATCTTTTTTGATTTTCTTTTTATAAATTTTTACAAATCTTCGTAAAAGAGCCCATTTCTATAGATTTCCGTGTTTTAAAATTTTTCCGATAACATTCATGTAACTATATTTTATATGCATCTAGCTACCGTAAATATCTTACTTGTAGAATATCTTCGCAAGTCTGCCTATTATTATTATTTTTATTATTACTCTGTAAAAAATACATTTTATCATCAAAAATTTTCTATTATTGATTTTTTTTTAAATCATATCTTAATCTTTCTATATTCAAAAGTAATATCAAGCCGGTCAATAATAAATAACTCCAGCCTGACAATTTTTTTTAATCATTTATTCAGATCGTTTATTTATACAATAATTTTCTCCAATATTTTTAATGTTCTTTACACTCTCTGGTGTCTTGCGATCTGGTTTATTCCTTGACTGAGAATATTTGCAAAGAGTAAAATATTACAGCCTGACATTTTTCCTTCTAGTTGACATTAAAGGGAAGTATTTTATAATTCTTGATATTGTAATGCTTTTTCTTAATCTTTCCAATGAGCATTAAGTGACAAATACTTTTTCTAAATAACTTTTTTAATTGTGTCGAACATTTTCTTCAAATAACTTATCTTATTGAAAACTTTCTGCAATTTTTTTTTCCTATTTTAAAATATTTTAAATTAAAAAAAACTAAGACTTAAAAAACACTGAATTTTGAATTAAAAGTTTCTATTTGGTCTACTTGATCAACATACTATTAAAACTTTTGAGTATGTCAATTTTTCATTCCTGCATATCATACTTTATAGCACACGTTTTGCTGAAAAACATAACTAGATAAAACTGCTTAGACTTTTTAAAACAATAATAAAACTGTTAACTCAAATTTTGAGATAGAAAAATTTATTTTATAAATTAAGCTTACTTATAAAAATATATGTCTGAGTAAATTTTAAAAAAATTAAATGTCAATTCTTATCAATGCACTAGCTGCTTTCTTTTGACCACCAAGCTTGAGTTTGCTCACAAAATTATTAAACTCTTGTATCTTATTGCCAACAAATGACCACACATTTTTTAAAATCTTATAAAGATCTAGTCATTTTTATGTATATTTTTTTAAAATGATGTATCATTTCAATTTAATGAATTAACACAACATCATAAGTAATAGAAACAAATTTGAATACTTTCTAGAGAACTTATTTTGCGTGAAACAATATTAAAAAAAATAAAACTTTTTTTTAATTGATTTTTAATTGTTAAAATAATTTTGAAATCTAAACTGAATCAAAAAAAAACTCTCAAAAATACACTTTTTCTTCTGAGACCAGCTCCATAGTCCAACTTAAACGTGAAAAGTCGTAAGAATTTATCTAGACATTATTAATGTTAATTTACTTCGCATTAAAAAAATACATTTTATTAATAAAAAATATTAAACATAGTCATTATTAGCTAATTTAAATAAATAAAAATAATTTAAATTAAAAAATAGTAAAGTTAAAATTTTAACTGGTAAATTTTTGATTTAGTCATTTTTATGTATATTTTTTTTAAATAATGAATTAACAAAATATAATGCTTTACTTAGTAGAAATTTTGCTACACCTGAAATTCCTGCAAAATATACAATTTCATTAAAAATGCCATCTCACCATAAGTGAGTGAAAACAATTTTGAATGCTTTGTATAGATCTGATTTTGCGTGAAGTAAAATTAAAAAAAAATACGATTTTTATTTAAGTTGAATTTAGTCAATTGACCAAACAAAAACTCTCAAACTCGACCAACTTTTCATTCTTAGTTAAACGTGACATGAATCTAAAAAGTTAACAAAATCAACCTTGTGATCTTCTTGTTTCTAATTATTATTATTATTTATTATTTTACAAATAGCCATTTAGGCCGGCTGCTTGGAGATCTCAAGCTCCCCTTTCAGCAAATTAAGCGCTATACAAAAATAATTTACTTGAATTACAAGTTATAAAGTTTTTAAATAAACAAAAAAGTTTTTTAAGCATAAATTAAAGTTGACAAAAAAAATTTTTTTAATTGAGATGTTTTAGTACTGATTTAATCGGTTTAATTGTAGAGTTGTTGTATGAGTTAACTATTTTTGCAACCTCTTCATCATATAAAGTTGAGCGAGTTAGATAGTTTGTTGTTAATTTTTTGAGCCTTTGTTCTACTGTCGAAATTTCAGCGATTGCGTGGATTATTACTTGTATTTCGATTGACTTTGAAAATAATTTTGAGTGCTTTGTTTTGAATAATTTGAAGTTTTTTTCTGATTTTTTCGCGAGTTATATGATATGGTAACATACTATATTGAACTATTGATTGTAATGTTAACTTATAGACTGTAATTAGTGTTTTCGAATTGATCCCATAATGTTTTGAGCTTAGTATTTTAAGCAAGTTTAATTTATTGCTACATTTGTTGATTGTTTCGGTGAAATGAGTTTCGAAATTAAGACCGGGGTCAAAATTGATACCTAAAATTTTTGCTTGTTTTACTTTTTCAATTTTTTGGTTGTTTATTTCTAAGTTTAAGTTCGATGAAAGCTCATACGATGGTCTATTGTAGTTGTTGGCAATTAACATGTATTTTGTTTTGCGAATATTGCGTTTCAAACCCCACTTTTGTGAATATTTATTGATTTTGTCGATCGCTTTTTGTAACAATTTGTTTATTTTTTTTAAACTTTTAGCACTAAACCAGACTGTGATGTCATCAGCAAAGAGCGCGAATTTAACTCCGATTTTCTTAAGTTCGTTTTTAATGTCGTTTATGAAAATCGCAAATAATAGGGCACTTAGGCAGCCACCTTGGGGTATACCTGATTTGATCGGTTTTTTAGTTGAGTCTAACTCGTCATTTATTTGAAAAGTTCTTCCTTCCAGATAAGATCTGATCCATTTTCCGATCATTACTGGGCACCTGTGTTTATGAAGTTTTTGTAGTATATTGGCATGTGGAACTGAGTCGAAAGCTTTTTCAAAGTCGAATAAAACAAGGCCAGTTTTGTTTTTGTTTTTTAAATTTCTAATTGTTGGTTCGATTATTTTGAAAAGAACGTCTTGAGTTGATCTATGTCTACGGAGGCCAGATTGTTCGTTTATTAATATTTTTCTTTGTTCAGCCCAAGTTGTAAGTCTCTCGTTTAAAATTCTTTCGAGTATTTTGCCAAGACAACTCAACAATGAAATTGGTCTAAAAGATGCTGGATCATTTGGGTCTTGTGGTTTTTTGTGTATCATAATCACCTTAGCATTCTTCCACAAACTTGGAACGTGTCCTAATGTAAATGAAGCGTTAAAGATTTTTAAAATGTTGTTAAGACACGTTTGATTTAAATTCTTAATTGTTTTGGTACTGATTTTGTCGTATCCTGTTGAAATTTTTGTTTTTGCTTGATCAATTGAACTCATCAACTCGGTCATACAAATTGGTTGATTGTATTTTTTTGACTTGGAGTATTTAAAAAAATTGCTTGAGCTTTTATTTTGTGACTGTGGATTTGAAAAGACGTTTTGAAGGTGATCTGCTAGTAATTCTACTTTTTCATTGTTTGTTTTATCAGAATTTGGTAAAAATTTTTTTTCTGTTTCGTTATTTGTATTGATTGCTCGCCAAAATTTTCGTTCACTTGGATTTGTGTTTGTTATGCTTTCGAAAATAGAGTTCCATTTTTGGTTATTTAGCGATGTTACTGTTCGTTTGATTTTGTTATCAAGGTTGTTTGCTAAGTTTTTTGTTTGTGTGTTTCCGGTTTTCGAGTATTCTCTAAGAAGTTTTTTTTTAAGACAAATAATATATAATAAAGTACCTGGTAAATTTATTTTTTGATTTTGGATTGTTTTTTCAGCTGTTGCGTTTTCTAGTGATGTTTTGATTGTTTCAGTGAAGTCATCGATTTTTTGTTCAAGTTGTTCGATTGTTTCAATCGGATCAGTAATTGGCTCAATATATTCTATACTCTCTCTGAAACATTCCCAATTGATTATTTGATTATTGATTATTGTTTCTAATGAATATGAGTAAAGAATCGAAAATGAAGCCCAGCTGTATTTTATTATATTGATAATAGATTCGAAGATATTAAGAAATGTAAATTTTGTGACAAGCAATTATTGATAAAAAATATATTGTGTGTATAAATATAAGCTATAATTTTTATTTTTTTTATTTTGTTATTTTTTGTATCCTATTTCTGGTACTTTATTATTAAATATATTTTAATTGAATCCGAAGTATGGTTTAAAATAAAAATTAATGATTAACTAAATTAGTAGAAAAAAAAATTAATTTGGGAAAATTTTTATTTCTTGTATATTTTTTTATATTTGTAGTTCAATTTGTTATTTTTATTGTAATTCTTACTAGTTTTGTGGTTTAATAATTTCATCTTTCTTTTAAAGCGTTCAATGCGGAATTCAAATTTTAAAAAATACTAAAGCTACAAAAAGTTATTTTTAATTACATTTTTCACTTTTTTTAATTTAAATAATGTGAAAAATGATGTAATATTTTAATTAAATTCTTTAAAATTTTTTCTATACAACCTTAGCTCTTCAAATATGTAAAATAATAATGCGATTTTTTTCTCTTATTCAAGCAATGTTTTTTAAACATATAAATTAAAATTTTTGTTATTCAAAACTAATAATTACCTTAAAACTAAGATATGATAATTAATTTTAAATTAAGTAAAAAGCAACATCTAAAACATTTTCTCTACAGATTTTTTTTGTATAAAAGTGAAAAATCTTACTCCTTGGTGTTCAAAAAATAAACGATGCTTAGATATTTGTTATTTGCGTATTATATTTTTCATTTTTTTACAGGTTTTAAAGCCATCATTTTTGCTTTATATTTTTAAAAACTTTGTTCATAAGGTATTAATGCTAAAATTGAAGAAACTGTTTTGATTACTTCGAGTGAATTAAGCAGTATTAAAGATGAACCAGACTTTGACACAAATTACAGAATAATTGAGGCTAACTTCGGTCCTAAAGGACAAGACAATTTTGAAAAGTATTATTTAAATTTAGAAAAAAAAAATATTTTGATAAAATATTGAAAAGAGGGCACATACCACGAGCTATTTATGTTGATGCTGCGTTTAACTCAACAAAATTGACTTTTTTAGAAGTATCATTGCCAAATCATGAAGCATGGCAAAGCTATTTAGGCTCGTTGGGAATTTCTAATGATCATCAATTGATTATTTATGATCGTTCTGATTACGGCTTTAAGCAATCATCACGACTCTTTTATCTTATAAAACTGTTTGGCAAAAATAAAGTTAAAGTTTTAAATGGAGGCTTCAATGACTGGGTTAGAAATCACTTTGCTGTATCGACTAAAATTCAAAAATTTTCAGTAAAGTTTTAAATAATTTTTTATTGTTAATTTTATTTAAATTTTTATTTATCAGGATGAAAATTACATAGCTTCATTTAATCCGAAGCTTTTAAGACTATATGAGGACATAATTGAAAATAGTGAGACCAATGCGGAGATATTAGTCGATGCTCGTAATTCTTCAGAATATGAAAATGGTCACATACCTGGTGCATTTAATGTGCCATACAACGAGTTTTTTGATTCTAAAACAGGATTACTAAAGACTAAGCAGGAACTTATGGAGAGTAACTGCCAATCGAATTCAGTTTTTTTTTTTAAATTAATTTTCTTTTTAAGTGGTTTTAAACGAAGGTATTGATCTTAATGAATCGATTATTGCTTATTGTCAGTCGGGAATAAGAGCATCTAGTCTAATGCTTGTACTAGAAATGGTTGGTGCGAAGAAAGTTTCAGTATATAATGTAATTTAAGACAAAAAATTAATTTGGTTTGATAATTAGACTTTTTAAGGGATCATGGTTTGAATATTCTCAAAGATCTGAAGACATGCTTGACAAAATAATTACAATATTAACAAAATTTTTCGATTCTCTTTTTAATTTTGTATTTTTTAAATAGATTTGAATAAAAAATTACTTATATTAGAAAACTGAAACATTAATAATTATTCACACTTTCCGAGTTGATGATTTCATCTGATAGGCCGTTCTGTAAATTCATGATTCTGTTTTTGAAAAAATAGTGCCTCTGATTTTCATCATGAACATCTGACAATTCCCCTTTTCAGCATGCTCCTTCGACCACCTCTCGACATAGATGATTGTGGATGGGAATGCCCATTTAGTTCTTCCTTACCTTTGGGTAACTTGAACTTTTGAATTAGATCTCCTCTAGTTCTTCGTTGTTCCATCGGTAGAATATTGCATATCGAGATTTTAGCATTTATTATTGGCATTTTTGGGTTTTTTTCTAATTTTTTTGTAATTTGTAAATTCATTGTATTTAAATGTTAAAATTCTGTTATCGTTACATAAATAATTTTTTGAATTGGTGGTTATATTTGTAAAGAAATATAACTATAATATTTAGGCTGTTTTTTTTAAAGTAATTGAAAATTAAGTATAGCAAAAAATTTAATTTTTAATTCTAAATTAACATGTTATTTTATTAATAATAATCAATTTATTGCCAAATAATTTCTTGAATTTTTTCTTTAAAATGGACTGTTAAATGAAAAATTTTTTGTTTCACCTTTTAAAACTTACAGAAAAGCTTTAGTACAAAATCCATTTATATATTAAGAATACAATTTTGTATTGGAATTTTTGTATGAAAATTTACAATACTCAATTTTGGAATATATTTTGTGTAAAACAATTTGTTTAGAAAATTGGGGCAATGAATACCATTTGTAAGCTTTAACAATTGGACTTAATACAAATATTTATATTTATTCAGAAATGAAAACCAACCTCTCATTAGAAACAATTCATCAACTATTAGAGAAATTCAATTAAAGGCCTATAAACGTTTGTAATTTCTGTCTATTAGCCCATTACGGGAGCAAAAATGACAAATTTATATCTGAATTTTACGATATCAAAATGACACTCAAAGGAAAGAATAAAACCTTTATCCTTTTGTTTTATTTGTACTAGCTATTAAATTAAAAAAGTCTAAAAAAAAATGAACAATTCTCTTAAATCCAGATAAACCAATAAAGCAGGGGAGGCGCGACTTGTTATCAAAATAATAATAATATTTGAAATTAAACTCTTTAGTGAAATAAAATGAGTTTTATTTTTTATTTGAAAATCTTAAAAAAAATTAAAATTATTTTTTTTAACTTTCAGATAATTAATTTAGATTTAAATTTATATCCAATCGCTAAAAGCTTTGTTTATTTTTATAAATTTTGACTTTGGGTTTGTGGTACAGTCAACTCTCGTTAATCCGGCCAAGCTTATTTTCTTTAATTTTGTCGGAATTAGCGAAAATCCGAGATATCGTTATCTCGGATGATAGGAATTTTAACTTAAAGTTCCGGATTGAAGAAAAAACATTTACAAAAAATAAATTTATTGATAATAACAAAAATAAAACAAGCCTAATTCTAATTAATAGAAAAATTGTATTTAATTATTTCGAAATAAAACTGTCTAAAGTTAATTGTTTTTTTTCTAATTTACTAAACTTGAGCTTATTAGTTAATTGATTTAATGTGTAAACGTCTTAATCACTCAAACAATTTCTGTATTGCTCAACATAACTTGTTACGCTATTTAATTATTATTTTATTAAATAAATAATAATAATTGATTTAACAAATAAATAAATAATAATCAATTCTTTTATAAAGGCTTTCCACGCTACTACGAACTTAATTTTTTTCACTAGAAATCAGCTCATTATAATTTTTATTATTTTTTTCAATATTCACTATGTCAACATGTTTGAAACAATTATTGATTGTTTCAAAAGTCACATTATTCCATGCATCTTTAATCATATAAATAGAGGAAATGACGATTGGCTTCAACTTCTCTTGACCCGTATAATTTGCACAAAGTGCTACACTTAGCCTATTTTTACTGATCTTGTGTTACTGATTCTTAACTAAATTGCATCTTTTGCAATTCTTTGAAAAATAAATTGTCCGGATAAGAGAATTGGACTTAGCCGAATCAACGAAAAAAAATTCCATGTATTTTACATAAAACATCTTTTTTCGGTCGATTTCCTCCGAATTACCGAATTTTCCGAGATATCGAAGTCCGGATTAACGAGAGTTGACTGTATAATGATTCTTAAAATAATATTTGTAGTTTAAAAATATCTACGCTCAGTTTTCCATTTTTATAAATTTATTTTATGTTAAAATGCATTAAACGAACGCCATGTATCAAGTATCAATTCAAAATTTATAGTTAATTGATAAAAAAAGAAATTATTTTTATCACTCTATTTTGAAAACAATCAAGATTAAGGCATTTTAGATGCGAATTTAATTTAAATTTAATAAATTTATAAAGAAAAAAACAAAGTTTTTTGGGTCTAGTCGGTTTTGCTAACTATTAGTTCACCTAACCTAACTGACTAGACCCGAAAAACTTTGTTTTCGGTTTAAGTTTTCAACGAAAAATATTCGCTTTGAAACCTGAAGCAACTATTCACTAGGAACAATTCAATAAAAACCACTACAATGAATTTGAGGAACAAAAAATACTTCTATGTTCCATCAAAAGATAAATTAAATGAATTTGTTGGAAATACATTTGCTTGATTTTTTAGTTAATTTAATAATTTATTAATATTGAAAGATCTTGAGCTAAAACATTTTATTTAAAAAAGTTGAGAGTGGAGTCCCACAGGGTTCGGTTTTTATCCAAAATTTGATTTAAACTATAATTTGATTTTGTAACGACTCTTTTAATTAATATTAATTTTATAATTTTATTTTAAATTAGATTCAATCGACCCATTTGGGCTCGACTATAGTCTCTTTGATTGAACAAACTTCTAGGCTCACCAATTAAGTTAAACAAATTCTTTTCTTTTTCAAACAATTTTAAATTGCATCAAATAAAAACATATGATTTGCAAACAAAAAAAATTCCAAACAAACATTTTTAACACAAAATAAATTAAAATATTATTCAACTAAACAAAAATGAGTGATATCGAAAGCCAAGCTTCAAGTAATTCCGATGAATGGTTTGTTTTGAAGCAAGGAATTCACAAGATGGAAATTGATGAATTCATCCAAAAAGAATTGCCTCCGTCGATCGCCTATCAGACAAACCATTCAACGTATTGCTTATTTTGTGTTGATTTTTTAAACAGACACAAAGCAAAGACACAATTAAGAAAATGTAAATCGTGCCAAGTTAAATACAGTATAAAATACTGTGCAATAAAAAATATTGGATCAATTTCACAAAAACTTGATCACGATCATGAAATCGAGGATAGCTACAACAATACGAATGGGCTACCCCAAGTTGTTAAGATCGGAATAGATCGACTGTTAGAGACAAACCCTAAACTTTATCCTCGTCAAATACATGCTTATATTAATAACAATATTAATCAACTCGGGCTACAGGACGTAAAATTTGATCTTAATCAAGCTATGGGTTATGCTAGTCGACAAAAGGCCAAAATAAACCCAAATGACAACCGAGTACAAACAGTTGAGAATTATTTGGGTGACCATTTGTATTTTGAAACTATTAACATCAATCAACCCTTTTTTTTTGGTTTTAATGCTAATGACAGAAATGTTCCAATAATTGGCAATGGTACAAAAATAAGCAGACTTTATGTTTTTTGCACTACAATTAAAATATTACAAATGAATTGCAATACAATCAACCAAAACGGTATTGCATTATTTCACATTGATGGAACTTATAAAATCACAAAAGAAGGATATCCTATGTTAGTTTTTGGCAGATCAAACCCAAATAGAAAGATATATCCAATTGTTGTTGGTTTAGTTTCCAGTGAGGAACAGGTTGATTTTGAATATTTTTTTAATGCAATTATTGGGTTATGTACTTTTTTTGGAATTAATATGCAAGTACGTTTTTTGATGCAAGATGCACAATCTGCTTGCTCTGCTGCAGCTCGTTTATGCTTTCCAGGTGTTCACATACTGATGTGCTGGTTTCATTTGAAACAAGCTATTAAGACTCATATCACTAAGTCTATTGAACCATTTAAGCAAGACATTGAGGAGAGTTTAAACAAAATGCATTATTCTAGCACTTTAGAAGAGTTTGAAGCTGTTATGAAGGATACAATTGAAAGATGGCAACAAAATCCAGAGTTAAATGAGTTTATAAAATATTTTACATCTCAATGGATTAATAGTCAGTGGGTAAATTGGAAGCTTTTTTCGCGTCCTATAGGTTTTTCAACGACGAATAACAACACAGAGGGTTTTAATAAAATTATTAAACAAATTTACACTAATTATGAGCGCACCAATGTATTGGGTGCTTGTAAATTGTTCGAAAAAATGTTGACTGATTTAAGTAAATCCCAAGATTCTTTCGAACTTAAGCATAAAAGAGATAATATCCTAATAATAGAAGCTGATAAGCTATCTTTAAGTGATTTTCAATTTATAAGTTCAAGCTCTGCCAATCGAATTCTTAATGGTCAAGTTTCTTGTCAAGTTTATTTAGAACCTAAATATTGTTCGTGTAAATACTTTTTAGAATTTGGTATTTGCAAACATTATATAGCCTTATGCAAATTAAGTAATAAAGAATTTGATGAAGCTAATCGTGAGTTTGCCAAACTTAAGAAAAAAGGTAGACCACCAAAATCAAATAATGGTGCTTTAAATAAAGACTAATTTGTATAATTTGTTTGTTTAAATTACAGAAATTATTATTTATTAAAGATTTATTTTTTATATCAAACATTTATTTTTTATATTAAAAAAAATTTTTTTTTATTTACAAATAAAAGTATTTATTTAAAAAAATAATTTGTTTATAACACCTTTTTTTTTGTTTAATTGTAGTGCAAAACTATTTAAAACTATATTATTTTTGTTTAGGAAAAAATAATTCTTATTTAACTTAATTGTTATCTCAAACTTCTACCAATTAATCAAAGTTTAAGTCCAATGGAAAAATTGAAATATAATATTATATATAAAAAAGGAAGAATATCTTTTATGCTCTTTTTAATATTTTGTCGAAATTTTGGCAACACATTTTAAGAGAATTATCGAACATATTTTCTTGAACTTTTAACCAAACAAAGTTCGAAATGTATTAATTATTTTTTTCGATTTTGTTCATCAATTTTTAAAAAATACAATAAAGCTTAAATCAATAAATCTAATCACTTATTTCGTATATTAAAGATTATTCTTTTTTTTTTAAATTTACAACATCAGTCTCTGTTTATTTTTCAAAAAATATTGATTTTATAATTGATTATTTTTAAATCTTTTTTTGGAAAAATAAAAAAAAAAATTAAAATCCACATTGAGTCATCCAAATTATTGCTCAAAAAAATTTGTTAAAATCGTTAACGCTCTATGTGGTATTATAATATTTATTAAAATATATTAAAGCGAAACAAATTAAAATTTTGTAATTCAAAATTTTGATTAATATTTAATTTTTAATTCACTTAAAAATTAATTTAATTTTTATCTAGTCAAATATTAAATAAAGTTGAGTCTTTTTGTTTAAATCTAAAACTTAAAATTTTGATTTGAACATGAACATCAATTTGCCAAAAGATGAATTATTTGTTAAATGATTTTTTGATCATTTTATTAATCGAAAGCAAAAAAGACTATTTAAATTTTGATCCATTTGGTCCTTTGCGATTTAAAAAATATTAAAAAAAAAACATAATAAATTAAAAATTAAAAACAAAATTTTAAAAAGACCAATCGATTCCATTAAAAAGCTGCAAAGAATCTGCTTTCTCATTTGGCATTATTACACCACTAAAATCAACATCCAAAGCTTCCTTTTCATTTTTGTACTTAATCAAATTTTTAACAGGCTTCATAAAAGACTCTATGTTAGCAAAAATCAACTTTCCATCACTGTAAACCCGTCCTTTTAATATTTTGCAAGTGCTTCCACCAGTCTTTTTCGAATCTGAATAGCTTGGTCTGTCGCCACCTTCTGACTGATAGATCGACCAAACATACCTTTCTAGTCGTTCTTTTAAAAACTTGTTCTCATTACAAAAATTAAAATAAAAATTAAAGCCAAGTTTGTTTAATTTAGATGAGACTCTAGATGATCTTGGATGACGCTCCAGGTCCAGCTCACAATAGCCATAGTTCAGCGCCCACAAAGTAAATTCATTTGCCACCAATTTTCTGCCCGCTAAATCAAAGCAAATTTGATCTGGTAAATACGCTTCAGTGACCAACTTGTCCATGTTCATGTTCAAATTTAATATTAATTCTAACTTATCACCATTAGTCAGACTAAGCCGGAACAAAACAACTGAACTTTGCACGAACTCAATTTTTTCAGGTTGTTCATCGCGACAAAATTTTACCAGAAAATCCATAAATTCTTCATTGGTCATCCCAGTGTTCATTAGATCAAAATCTTTGGGCTTTCTTTTGCACAACATATCCAAAATTGCGCCTCCTTTAAGAACCAATTTGTCTGTATACTTTAGAATAGTCTTAAACCAGCTGATTTGGTCAATCTGATCCAAAAAATCGTCATAGCCAGAGGTGCAGATAAAAAATGGTGATGACGAGTTTAGTTGTAGCAGTTGGTCTCGACACTTAAAATTCAAATTTTTCGGCCAATTCGCCTCATTTACCACAATTTGGCTATCTTGTGACAACTTTGCGCATTCAAAATTCTCCAATTCATTTTCCTCTAGCTGAAGCACATCTGTCTCTTCCACATAAACTACCTTAAATTTTTCAACACTCTCTTTATTCGAAAACTTTAAATCAGATTCAACAAATTCAGAAAACAAATAAACCAGATCATTGTCATCAAAATTTTCCAATTCACCAAAAAATTTTTTTATCTCAAAAAGGTGCTGTTTATTGTCACGAATAAACTGTTGCTGTTCCCGCTTATTTCCGTGTCTTTTCATAAACAACCTGGCCATATTTTCATACTTAGTCCGAACCACTGAATCATCTAAAAGACAAACTTTCATGTAAAGGTAAATCACTATGAAATCAACTAAAAGTGAGTTGTTGAAAACTTTGTAAAGATTCATGATCAAAAAGCGGACTGTTTGCCGCGTAGATTGCTCATCTTTGTAGAATGGCAGGACAAAATAATTTCCGCCTTGCTTGGTTGACACCAGAACATTTTTGTACTTGAGATTGCGGAAGTTGTAATCAGCTGCGAGTGATCTGAATACACAAATTGACTTTTGGTTTGGACCTGGAATGGACACTTGGAGTTTGCCGCCTAGTGAAGGGTACAGTGCGTACTGGGCATCATAAAATTTAAATTCTGCCTCGTTTATAAACTCTCTTTCAAGCTTTTCACATGCTCCTACAAGCTTATCAATACAATAATAGTCATCCATGCCATCAGTAATATTTTTCCATTTGCTACCACCATTTAAAATGTAGAGGTAAATCTGAGTAAAGATCTTGTAGTCCTTGTAAAAATCTCGACTATTTTTAGGAGTGGACTCGAAGCTTGAACAAATTTGGTCAAAGTGCTCATTGAGATTATTTATTTTGTGTACCTCGGGAAAGTCGTACAATGTCATTGTGGATACATGGTAAATATTTAGAAAGATTGGAAAAAATTTGAAGAGAATAAAACTTTGTGTGAGATCTGAGTCGTAGAATAAAATAATTGATTTTGCAGTTATTATTCGGTAAAAAAGGGCAAAAATTCTCATTTTTTTGTGCATTGATGAATCTTGACTGATCAAGATTACCTCTGAGAATTGTTTGATTGTCGACCAGGAGTACTTGGACATGTCTAGGTAATTTTCGGATGTTGTTATGGGCAGATAATTGGCAATTAGGCTTTTTTCGATCACTTCTCCATTCAGACTTACATGGCTTTGGGAAAATTTTAGATTTATAATCTCACTAATGCTGCCGATGTTTAAGTCAGAACAGTTATTGTCAACTAAAACAAGAATTTGATGTGACACGCTCATTTTAATATAGACTTAGATTTTCTAAAAAAAATTATTTTTGTAGTTATTTGATTTAAACTTGTAAAATTTATTTTGCATTAAAAATTTTCTTTTTTTTATAAATATTTATGTAAATTTTAAAAATAGAAATTTTTCAATTTTTTTTAATCATCGGTGTATTTTATGTATCTTTCTTTCAAAAAAAAATGCGCTCCTTAAAAAAAAAAACTATTTGTCTTAGTTTTAGTTAGAATTTTGGTATTTAAAATCGAAAAAATACGGACAAGCTAATTATGTTTTTTGTTTTTTTGAGTAATGTATAAACTTTCCGAGTATATCTTATCTTTGTAATTTTTCTCTCTTTCAAAAAAAAATAATTTAATCAGAGTTTATTTTTTTTTCAAAATTTTTAATTCTTTAAAATTATCTGTAAACATCCTGAGGATTATTGGAAAAAAATAGCAAAAAAGTATAATTACAGAAATAAGTTTTAGGTCAGGGTTAAAAAGCAGTGACATAATTTTTTTTTCAAAAAAATTGAGAAACCTTAATGGGTCTCACTGAATAACATACTTAGAAAACTTTTTAATATCTTTTCACTTTCAAGCATACCAAATGAAGATAATCTTAAAAATTCTGTTTAACAAACTAAATTTTTATTATTTTAAACATTTTTTTTTAAGAAAATAAAAATAAAAGTTTTTAAAAATGGACAAAATTCAAATGTAATTTTTAAGTCAATTAAGTTTTTTACACAGCTGATCAAAAGTCAAAGTCTAAAGTCAAATTGTGAAATTTCAAAGTAAGACTTTAAAATAGAAGATTTAGTTTTCCTTAAAAACATAAAATTTGAAAAAAAACTAAAAATAAAAAAAAAATTATTTGAAATGAAAATAAATTGATTCGAAATCAATTAATTTATCTTACAAAAAGAAATAAATTAAAAAAAATATTTTAAGTCAAAGTCTTCACTTCACTTGAAAAATATAAAATTCAGATGAATCTAGACCTGACTTTGACTTCATGACTTTGATATTTGACCAACTCTGGTTTTTTCAATAACCTAGGAAAATTTCAATTTGAGTATTTTGATTATTTTTCCTCTAATAATTATTCTAATCAATATAAGAAATAAGTAAATTAAATAAAATGTTTATTTTTTTTAAAGCAATACAAACTAAATATCCTACGTTTGCTTTAATTTCAATATAATAATATTACAAAAATAACTATCATTTATTTTTTTGAAAAATTAATCTGAAACATCTTACTTTTTTTATTCTTTTTCAAATTTGTATGAAAATTTTCATTAAAAGACGAAAAAATACCCCATATAAATTTTAAATTATTTTGAGTCCATTGAAAAAAATTGGAACAATTTATAAAAATAAAATTAACTTGAGTTGAATACCACAGATTGACAAAAATATACCAAAATATTCCCATTTAACCATTATCCGAAAATATGTGACCAACAAATATCTTTTTGTGTCAACTCAACTCTATTTAAATCAACTAGATTCAAAATTTTCTAGAATTTAAAATTTCAAACATGTGTCTATTACCACTTAAAATTAGTATTTTGTTTATTCTAACAACTTTATCAAATGGTATTAACTAATTTAGCTCGAATTTTGTATTAATTTATTTTTTTTGAAGCACAA
This sequence comes from Brachionus asplanchnoidis, assembly GCA_025491095.1. NCBI lineage: Eukaryota > Metazoa > Rotifera > Eurotatoria > Ploima > Brachionidae > Brachionus > Brachionus asplanchnoidis. The sequence goes on from JAILYF010000006.1 coordinate 5,267,767, forward strand.
TTTTGGTTTGAAGTCGATCAAGCTATTTTAGAACCAGTTGTTGACTCAGATGTACTAAATTTAGTTCTTGACGACCCGGATTTTCTCTCTCAAACCATAATTCTAGAGGCCGGTTTGGACAACTCTACAAAATCAGAATACATAAAGTATATTTTTTGTATCAAAAACTTAATAATAATTAATTTAATTAGCGGCCATATCCCTAATGCTATTTATTTTGATGCCGCACAGATTTCAAATCAAAGTGATCAAATAATATATGATATCCCCAAGCCGGAAATATTTGAAAAATATGTGAGTTCTCTTGGAATATCCAATGACAATGATATTCTTATTTATGATCGCACAAAATATGGCATGAAAGCATCAGCCAGAGCTTGGTTTTTATTAAAAGTAAACAAAAAAAAATTTAATTAGAAAAATTCTAATTTTCACTGACAAGTTATTCGGCCATGACTATTTATCAATTTTGGATGGAGGACTCAGAGATTTTTTATCCATGGGGTATAACATAACAGAAAAAATCCCAGAAAAGCCAGTAATTTTGAGAATTTAATATTTGAGTTTTTGATTTTATGTAAAAAAAAATTAATTCAAGAAGGGAAAATTCAAAGTTTTTTATCGCCCTGAATTAGCAAAATCATTCGAAGAAATGGTTGGGGTTGTTAAAGCAAAAAATATGACTATTCTGGATGCTAGGGAGAAGAGTGAGTTCGATCAAGGACAAATACCAACTGCCATTAATGTTCCATATTCAAGCCTATTTGAATCCGATACTGATCTTATTAAATCAGATATCGAACTTTGGGAAAGTAATTTTTTTAAATTTTCTAATCCTTACAGTAATTATTTTAAAAGTGATAAAACAAAAAAATATTGATTTGAGCAAGCCAATTGTTACATATTGTTTGAAAAGTCCAAGAGCAAGCGCTTTAATGTTTGTCCTTGATTCTCTTGGAGCAGAGCAAGTTTCTCTCTATGTGGTAAAACTTTAAGATTCAAAGATTTCTAAAATTTTTTAACTTTCTTTTTGAAGGGATCATGGAACGAATGGTCACAAAGAATAAACCAGACTGATTTAGTTTAAAAATTATTCAAAAAAAATTTATCCAACATATTTGCTTTAATTATTACTTTGAGTCAAAATAATAATTTATCAAATTCAAGGAATATAATCTTAATATTTTCAACGATTTATTCTTTAAATTTTGGTAAATCGGCATAGTTTAGAAAATTTTTTTATGAAAAAATCTGTTTATCAAATAAAATTTTTAAATACAATTAAATTTTTTTTTTTATTCGCATAATAAAATAAACTGAACGGTATTTTATTTGAAACAATTATTTTTGATTTAAAAATTTAATTTTTTTAAATGTTTTTACTTTTAAGATATTCATAAAAGGAGATTTTATGAAAAAAAATTTGATTCTATATTTGATTGAGGAATTTTTTAATATTTGATTATTTAAATATTTTCTTATTTTTCAAATTAACAATAAAAAAATTTCTATTTTTCACAGTTTGTTCTTTTAAGAGTAAATATTTATATAAAAAACTAAAAATCAAGCTTTCCAATGAGCCGATCTAAAAATCAAGTGAATAAGGATTAAATTCGAGTACGAAAAAATATCTTTTTACATTCTAGAATCAAGGATCATTGAAAAGTTACTTCATTTTTGTTAAATAAATATTCTTAAAATATTTTTTTAAATCTAATGTTTTTGAGGCTTAAATTATGTAAAAAAGAGCTAAAATTCAATAAAGGAAAACCATAGATTTTTTCAGAATTTTGTAAAAATTATATTAATAAAAATTGTGTCTTAAGTGATCCAGGGGACTAAATACGATTCAAGCGAAAAAAAGTGTTTTTTTGGCTTTTATTTAATAATATAAATAGGCATACCCTTTTTATAATAAAAATATACATTAGAAAATTTTATGCTTTTTCAGAATATATATATATATATATAAATCATTTTAAAAAATATTTCAATCTTTTATATTTTGAACATCTCAAAATAAAAATAAAATTTAGAGTTTCAAAGGACGCAATTTATGGAACTTAGAAAAATTTTAAAAAAATATAATCTTAGTCTTGCAGAATCCAATCTTCTAATACATGGATAGCTAGCCATTTTACTAATAAGATCCTATTTTTCTTTTTTCATTAATAATTCATAAATTCAGAACTTGACAAAAATTTTTTATGTCATTTCCTTACCTGTTCCGAATTTAAGTAGCAAATCCGTACAAAATATTTCGTTTTTTACAAACTTGTTTTTAAGTCACTAGTTTAAGTCAAATTCTTAAAAATCTAGTCTTGTTAAGTCTTGATTTTTCAAGACACTAAAATTAATATGTGAATTTTTAGCTTTTTGCTCATTCATGAACTTTTTGCTGTTCCGAGTGTTATTACGGCAAACATATGAATTTTTGACAGACAGGAAGGAAAAAAATAGATAAAATTGACATTGACTTTAAAAAAAGATTTAAGGCTTGTGACCTAAAAACAACTCCGATATTTTATCATTTCCGTATTTTTTTAAAAACTATTCCTTGTTCTGTAATTTACTAATTTTCAGTATTTTATTAATTTTTGTTTTAGTATTCAGAAAATTGTCAAGTTAATTCTGACTTTTTTTTCAATATTAAATTTTAAAAAATTTAAATTTTTATTGACCTATAAATCTATGAATTGCTGATTTTCTGACATTTGAAATTGAAAAGTTAACCTGTTTAGGTCTAATTAACTAAAATCGTCAGAAATTTCGGCAAAAAAGACTTCTCCAAATGCTTCTGATTTTACTGATCATAAATTTGGTCTCATTTGTCAATTTGGAGGTAAATTTAAAAATTATCAAAAGTCAAAATCAAATAATAATTTGAATAATTTCAATTAGATATGCAATTTTCCAAAAAATAAATATGCCCAATGGAGTATTGAGAGGGCTAATGGATTAGAGTGTAAAGAAAAGATCAAACAAATATCGTGTATGTTTGAGCAGCAAAATGAATTATTTACAAATTTAAATGATTTAAAAGGAAAAAAATTCATCTATGAGCTATTCTCTGAGTCTAAATGTCCAAAGGCCTTCACTGTGAATAGATCTATAGATTTCTTCCAAGGATGCATTGAAAAATCCAGTCTAGAGAAACACCTGAAAGACATTGAATCAAAAAATAAAGAAATTAATTTAAAAATTCAAAAATTTACCGTTTTTAAACATATAAAGGAACTAAAAACATGCATTCAGTTGTGTTTGACAATCAATCAATTTTCCTATTCTGTATTTGATAACAGCCTCTTAGATTGTGTTTGTCTAAAAAATTTTACTAGTGATTTGCGTGAAGAGACCAGGCCGGAATGCTACAATGAATCTAAATTTTTAAAAATTTATCACACTGGTCTTTTAGGTAATTTTTTATTTAATAAGTTGAATCATTTAAAAACTTGAACAATTTTAAGAAACCAAAAAAATGGATTTTTCTTACGAAAAGCAACCATTAAAAGAAATTATGTCTGTATATAAAAAATTAAAATTGGAAAAAAATCTACCACGGATTGTATTTTTGCTCACACTAAATGGGCGTTCTGTAAGGCAAGTTTTTAGGCTAATAAAAACTATATATGATGATTATCATTTTTACTATTTTCACATAGATCAAGTAAATTTGAATAAAAAATAAGACATTTTTAAAAAATAATATTTTAAGCGCATGAAATATATGAGGAAAAAAATAAAAAATTTTATTAAAATAAATGGGAAAAAAAACTTTTTCATTGCCAAATGGTCTTATCCGACAATTTGGGGAGGTTCGTCTCTACTTGAAATGCATTTAAAAGCAATGGAAGAGCTGATTAGCATGAAAGATAAGAAAATTTGGTCTTGGGACTTTGTGCTGAATCTGAGCGAATCGGATTTTCCAATTAAACCCGTTCAGGAGCTGGCCATTTTTCTCAATCAAAATAAAGATAAAAATTTTTTGAAATTTTTTAAAAGTCATTTTGAAAAGTAGAAAAAAAAATAATTAAAAATTTATTTTTTAAACATTTTTAAAAGATTTTCAATGAACCAGGCTTATGAAACTTCATTTTTGCAATGCGAAAATAGAATGTGGAGATTGGGAGATAAGACATTTCCAATTGGAATTCAATTTTCCGGCGGTTCAGACTGGTTCTGTCTAAATTCAAAATTTGTAAATTACATCATCAAATCTAAAGAGAGTTATATTGAAAATTTAAAATTATTTTTCAACCATTCGCTTCTTCCTTCAGAGGTAAGATATTTTATTTATAGATTAATATTTTATTAACTCTTTTACTAGTCATTTTTTCATACTGTTCTGCAAAATTCACCCTTCTGTGATCAAAATTATGTGAACAACCATCTACGTTTTGTAAATTGGCAGCGAAAATTAGGTTGTAATTGTCAGCATAAAAATGTTGTCGACTGGTGCGGCTGTTCTCCTAACTTCATCTCTTTAAAAGGATCCATACAATCTATTAAAGTAAAAATTATTGATGATGAAAATTTTTTTTTAATAGAATTCAATTTATTTTAAAGGATTTGAATAGCATTCCGGTTTTTTTTGCAAGAAAATTTGACCCATTGCACAATAATCTAATGATCAACTATGTGGATCAATCCATTTATGGTCTTTATTCAGCAGATTTCAAGTCTATCAGCTCTTTTTGGCAAAATGTGTTTGATTTAAGCGAATCAAGCGAAAAAAAAATCCAAAATTTATTTGATATTATGTCAAGAATTTCTTGGCAAAATTTTGCAGATTTGGTAAGTGCTGCCAAAGTGGATATAAATTTAATTGGAAAAGAGTATTTTTTACGAAGTGTTGAAGCATTTTTTGAAGGAGACTCATTCAAAGGCTACGTTTTAAATTTTAAAACAAGCTATTTTGAATTTGAGACTTTTATTAAATCCAAAAGTCTTAAAAGTTCAATAAAAATTTTCGATTTAAATGAAACTAAGAGTCAAAGCTTAATTTTAATGCGAGAAAATTTTCTTCAATCACTAATAAAGATTCAAGTTTCGACCAATTTTGATCAAAAAGAAAGACAATTTTCAAATTATGGCAACATAATGGATGTAGATGATAATCCGTATGTATCAATGGAGTTCGATCCGATCAATGAACTGATGGAATTCAGTATTAAATGGATTGATCCATATGGAAATTTGATAAAAGAAAAACCAGTAAGGCTGAATTCGAGCGAAAAAACTCAATTGTTAGTTCACAGTTTGCAAAAGCCTGATAGTTTATCTCAATTAGAAATTGCTGGCGAATGGAGCTTAGAAGTATACATGCAAAATGTATACGAACATTTGATACTATCAGTAAAATTTTTAATTTTACCAAAGATAATACAAAACAATTCAGAGTGGATTACAAATGTTGGTAAATTTTGGGAGTTTGATTCACTTTGCGTTAACCAAATTGAGTCAAAAATTAGCTTTAATAGTTCATTTTTATTAAGAAATATTTTTCATGATTGTAAGGAATGTTCTGATTGGAGTTCTTATTATCCAGATCCTAAATCGGACATATTCTCAAATTTGGGCATAAATTTATCAGATAGAATTATTTAATATAAGTGTTTATTTTTTTTAAATAAATTTCTAATTAGCCAAAAATTATTTATTATTGATTTCATTTTTCAGATTAGTTCAAATTTAAATAATTCTTTTATTTAAAAATTAAAAATAATAACAACATTCCAAAATAATCAGCACTAGCTGTTTTATCTCTTCCAAATAATCTAACAACAAAACCCTTTAAAATTAAAACTGGTGTAAAACAAGGAGCTATTTTATCTTCATTTCTTTTTAACATATATATTGATGATCTTATAATAGAATGCCTTAACAATGAGCTTGGAGCTCTTTATAAAAATCTTAATGTTTCTATCATTGTCTATGCAGATGATATAATCTTAATAAGCCCAGTTGACTCCCATCTACAAATGCTTTTGGATATTTGTGGGTCTTATGGGAATAAATGGGGAATAAAATTTAACCCTAATAAAACAAAAGTTGTTAACTTTGGCATTCAATTATTTAAGTCGGTATTTCACCTTAATGGATCCGAACTTAAAGAAGCAAATCATTTAGAATTCTTAGGATTCATTATAGATTCTAATCTTGACCTTAACACACAGGCAATTATAAATTTTAAAAAAGTTCAGAGCAGCTTTTTTGGAATTTCGTATCTTCTGCCTAAAAATAGTCCTTCCTCTTCACCTAAATTCAAATCATTTATATAAAAAACATATTGCTTATCTAAATTCACATATGGTCTTGAGGCTCTCACTCTTAATTCGACCACAAAGGATTCAATAAATAAATTACAAAACAACTTAATTAGACAAATGTTTAGTTTAAAAGCCTATTGTCACATGTCACGAGTCTTAAAAGTACTGAAAGTATTCAACTTTGATGAACTTTATCTATTTTCAAAACTAACTTTTATTGATACAATTAAATATAATTATCTATCATCACAATTTTTAAAATATATGCTAAATGACTCCCCCTCTAATAAATCTTTTTCCTCTGACTTGGTACTTATTTCCAAGTACGTTAAAATTGAAACCTCAAAAATTACAGAAAATATTTACCAACTTAAAGAAAATCTTAAGATTAATTTGATTTGAAATGATGGTTTATCTGATTCAATTTGGTTATGTCTTTGCAATTTAAAATTAAAAAATTACAGAACTCTCCTAAATGAGCTAATTCAAAATAAAAGAAATTCATGAATTTTGGTCCAAATTATCTTGCTTTCTAACTTTCATGCCTTTTTCTATTTTCTAACTAATGTTCCTTTTTTATTTTTGTAGTTTTATTTTTAGGTAATAATTTTTCATTTTTTAAAAAAACACAAAAACACAAAAAAATTTTTATTTTTATTTTTTTATACTTCTTCTTAAAGGAGGTTAATTCAATTCAATAAATAAATAAATAAGCCGACAATCTGAAATTCCATTAAATTTAGAAATTTAATTGAGAATTGTTCTTAAAACATTTAAATGTGCCCTTCGTGAGGGATCAACCGCTCTTTATATTTTTTAAAACAAATTATGTAAAAAATCATTAATTTACCAGATTTTACATAAAATGAGGTAATAATAATAATAAGCTACGGCAAGCAAGCTTGCGGAGGCGGTCTCCTAGGAGATCGCCTTTGGTAGCAAATTGCACTTTAAAAGGAAAATTACAGAAATTTTTTTATAATTTACAAAAAATCTAGGTCTCATTTTCTTGGTCTTTCTTATTCTTCTACTTTCCTTTTTTTCAATTCAATTAAAATGTGTTTTATTCATTTTTTAAATATGCTTTTTAATAATTTTGTATTTTTTTTTAAGAAACTTTTCAATTTTTTTTCTCCCAAAAAGGAAGTTAATTCAATTGATAAATAAATAAATAGCAGTGTAAATTTTCAAACTAACTTTACAAAAATAAGGTTCTTTTTCATTAATTTAAATTGACAAAATTGGGGTCTAGTGGAAAATGTGAACAATTGTTCACAAAAAAATGTGACCATGAGTATCAAGTCCAAAATGTGAACATTTTGTTCACATAATCTCTGGTCACATATTTGGTGACCATAAGCTGGTCACATTAAAAAAAATGTTCACCAAAGGATACGGGGCAATTAGAAAAAAAAAACTCAGCAGTTTCATCCATAATTTTTTTGGCATATTCTAATAGAACTCGATGCGCTGATTAATATTATTTGTGAAATTTTGCTAATTAATTAATGGCTTATATTTAACAGCGTAGCTAATTTAATTATATTCGTAGCTAATTTAAAAATAAAAAAGAAGCCAAATAAAAAAAGATAAATTTAATTATTTAGTAGCTAAATTGATTTTTTTGTAGCCAGATTAATTAATTAGTAGCTAAAAAATTAATTTTGTAGCAGATGTAAATTAGAGAAAATTGATGAGTTTTATTCTAATTTAAGTTATTTTTTCTATATAAATGTTGAATATTTGATGAGTTACTGATAAGTATTGAATAATGATAAGTAAATTTTTAAAATGAGTGATACAGAATCCTCTTCAACATCAATTTTAAGACCTATCAACAATAGAGATGACAACATCGATAACGATGCTGAAATCGAAGAAAGGCCTAACAAAAAATTAAGGAAGGCTAATAGAAGTTATGAATGCAATTCAAAGAGAGGAAGACGAAAACAAGCAAATATGACATTAGTGACTAGAAAATCTACTGGACCAACGAACCCAGCTTTACAAAGTTTCAATCTTGAACATCAAATTTCAACGATCGATGAACAACAACATTATAATCAAATGGAACCTATTTCACAGCAACAAGAGAACAATGTTAACATAGATTGCTCATTCAACCGACTTCGTCAATAACTATTTCAAGACTAAACTCAAAAGAGGCTCCAAAAAAAAGAGACCGTCCACCAAAATTAAATAAAAATACAAACATCTAATTTACTTTCTATTACAAATTTTTTTTTTTTAGCTACGAAATAATTTTTTTAGCTACGAAATAATTAATTTGTCAACTTATTCTATTTTTATTATCTATTTTTTTAATTTTTTTAGCTACGATTATATTAAATTAGCTACGCTGTTAAATATAAGCCATTAATTAATTTTTCCATATTGTAAGGTCACTCAAAGTTTGAACCTATTAAAGATGGTGGAATTTTTGTTTTAGGATAGAAAAGTTGCTACAAATATTTTTTTTCTGAAAAAAATGTTACTAGCATAAATAAAATTCTCTCAGGATTTCGAAAAATCAGTTTTTTTATATCTAAAAATTAAGAATAATCCAAAAAAATAATTTTTCTCTTCCAGAGCGTCAGGTGCGATAAGACGTTAAGACAAAAATTTTCTGAGACACATCATTTTATCTTATTTTAGGCCACTAATAACATATTAAAATATCTAAGATTGGAAAACTTGGCTTCCTTCACTTTTTAAGAAACAAAAACTGTTAAAAACTCAAAAACTTTTTTTTAATTTAAAAATTAAATGAAATATGCCTAGTATGATGGAAATATTAATTTTATAGAACAAAATATCAATCTGCGTATATGAAAACCCAATAAAATTCTTTTAATGATGGCTTTTTTTATTTTTATTTTACTTTTTACCATTTTTTTCTAGAAAAGAATTGTCAAATTAACTAAATTTTGTTGCTTTATTCTTAACTAATTTTTCTTAACTATAATTTAAGATGTTAATCAAGCTTTATATTTTTTTTTAAGCTCACCAAATTCTCTACAAAAATTAATTTAATTCTGAATTATTTTTTATAAGTATTTCACAGTTAGTAATTCAATATTGTATGCGATACCAATTACATGCTTGCAACCGAAATTTTTTTTCCAATATTGACAAGAACATTTACTCAACTGCCAACACTCTTTGTTGATTTCTACAATTTTATGTGAGTCACTCCATTTTATGAATTCATCGAACGAATTCCAATTGCTTGTGTTTATATAAATACGACAACTTTCTTTCGTAGTTTCTACATTACTCTTCTCAGACGCTACAATGCATGTCACTACATCTTCTTCTTGTTTTATTTTAACAATTCATTTTTTCTATTTGCACCAATTAAAGCGATGTGTCCATTCATGAGTTGATATCTCTGGTATTGTTTTGAACTTCGTCGTCGTTTCAAAACTTGGATTTCTATCTTTTGACCACGCTTCTATCATTAGATCCATGACTCTAACAAAGTCTCTAAGTGGTAAACAGTCTCGAAAGATGCATATTTATCATATGTTGTGTTGTTCATCGATTCTATCCCGTTGTTTGTAATTGGAAAACCTTCAGCATACCCCTCGAACCATCCGATCGTATGCTCAGGCATCCATTGCTGCCTAAAATAATCAAAAAACGCTTGAATATTTTGATTGTTGAGTTGATTCCATTTTGATGACAAAATTCTAAATGCTTGATGGAAATTTTGTTCTGATGCAGTTGATTGAATGAGTCTGAAATCATTTACAATTCTTGAGCAATACCTTTGATGTTCTTTTTAATTTTTCTTTCGACATGAGACCAACATACAATTCTCCTTTTAACGTTTCCAAAAACCTTAATAAAACCATTTGTGATTGCAGGTGCTGCATCGGCTAAAAGATTCTCAATTTGTAAGACATGACCATAAAGATTGAATGATAAATTTCTGGTTGCTTGAAAAAGAAACGCATAATCTTCTCCAGTTTTGGTTTTGGAGAGAAGAAGCCCAAATGGGTGAACATGTTTATCTTTATCTGTAGTTCCAGCAAATAAAACTGGAAAATTAATCCAATTTAATTTATATGTACCGTATGTTGAGATATGATCGCAAAATCTAACAAAGAATATCTAAGTAAAAGAACTAATGAATAAAAACTTGACAATTAATCTTTGCTTCTAATGAATTAATTCTGCTCCTGTTTGCAATAAAAAAAGCTGCTATAAAAAATAAATTAGATAATTTCTGATTTGCTAAACGAAAAAACAATATTTGATATAAAAAGTAATAAATTTGCTCCTATAGTAAATATAAACCTTTAATTTTTGCTTGTTTTCGTAAGCCACTTAAAAAAAAATTATAAATAAAACTCTATCTATTTTGAATTTTAAAAACATAAAATTATTTAAAATATGACTAATTATAAGTGTGCTGTTTGTACTAGTCGATTTAATAATCGATCAAGGGCCTCTCAGATTGCTAATACGTATAAAGTTCGTATTTTGTCTAAATGGTTAATTCATGCTATTCGAAAGCTTGGTATTGATCACACTATTTTCACATGGGTTTGCAATGACTGCCATAAATCTCTTTCAAAAACATGTCCTGATAAGGAAATGAATGGTCTCTTTTATAAGTTAAATTTTGAGTATATAACCGAAGAAATTGAACCTGCTTTGTTAGAAAAATTCCAAGATAATACTATTCATATTCCTCAACCTTCATCAGAGCATATTTTGCTAGATTTTGCAGCAATTAGTGATGAACGCTTTAGAATTCTCACTGGAATATCGAGAGATAACTTTTTGGATTTGTATAACTTTATTTCAGAAGCTCGATTTTCATGGAGAATTTCATTAATTAATGCTCTAGGCTTTTATTTGACCAAATTGAGAACTGGTATTAGCGTAAAAGAGCTTTCAGCATTTTTTCCATTCGCGTCATATGACCAAATTAAAAGATGTATCCGAAAAATTAGAGAGAGCTAAAACAATGAGTTTACTCCGTTAAATATTGGTTTTATTACAGCAAATCGCAATGATATAGTCAAAAATCATACCACTAAAATGGCTAAAGTATTATTGAAAGCTAATGAAAATGATGTTATCACAATTTGGGACGCGACTTAGAAAAGTGAAATTCTTATAGTTTTGAGAAAGCTTCCTTTTCTGAACATAAGAAAAGATGCTTGCTAAAATTCATGTTGATAGTGGTAACAGATAGTTCAATAATCGAATCTATTGGCTCTTTTTTTTCGAATGGAAAAAATAATGATGCAAGTATACTGGAAAATATTTTTATTAAAATACGGGAAGCTGACAAATGGTTCTATCACCCAGACATTTTTGTTGTCCACTGATGATTTAGAGACTCAATCAAATTTTTTCAAAGAAAGCAATATAAACCAAAAATGCCTTGTTATCTACAAGGTAGGAAACAACATACTACGATGGATGCAAACTATTAACGCCTTATTACAAAGATACGATGGGTAATTGAGTCAGCTAATGGGCGCATTAAACGCTGGAAATATTTTAATAATGTTGTTTCGAATATCAATATAAAGTATTTTGGAACAAGATTTTCGTTTTGTATGCGCGCTAATAAACAAATATAGACCCCAAATTGCTAAGTCAAATGACATAGAAAAAATTGCGCTTTTTGAAAGGATGATAGAAAAATCAACCGAAGAAAACCTTTTAAAAAGCGAAATTGAAAAATATTCGAATCGTTTTATAAAAAAAAGAATTGTTCATCTGAATGAATTTTAATTTCCAGAGTAAACAGAAGAATACATTCAATCAATTTGTTTTGGAGTATACCAATTAAAGCAAAGTATTTCATGTTAGCTTGAGCATACTAATAAAAATGGAGATTACACATTTGAGTATTTTGAATAATATTTTAATTTAATCCGCGTTAAAATTAAATCAAGGTTCGTGTCGCAATCTTAACATAATACATGGGTGAAATATTCACTAGAGCCAGAAAAGAACCGATTACAGGATGGTATTGTGATTGTAAAAGCGGCTCCAGGGTTTTTGGAGCTTGTGCGCATGTAACTAGTGTATTATGGATTTTAGGAATCGAAACTTAATCCAGGAAAGTAAGAGAAAAGAAGAAGTTATTTGATTTTTAAATTCGTGATGAGTTGTGATAAAGATAAATTAGAAAATGAGGATTCTTCAGTAATTGATAATAATGCTTTCAGATGAAGAATAAAATCTTCAAAATTTCTTTATATTATTTTAAACTAATATTTTGATAATTTTTTTGGCTAAGATCACAAAAATATGAAAAATAAATACTTAAAAAAAATTAATAAAAAATCATAAAATATTTTAATTTCTGTAAATAATCTGGTCTAGTTTTAAATAATTTTATGTTTGTAAAATTCAAAACACATAGAGTTTTATTTATAAATTTTTTTTAAGTGGCTTAAGAAATCAAACAAAAATCAAATTCAAAACACGATTTTTATAAAAAAATATTTCAGAATTAAATTAATTTTTGTAGAGAATTTGGTGAGCTTACAAAAAAAATATAAAGCTTGATTAACATCTTAAATTATAGTTAAGAAAAACTAATTAAGAATAAAGTGTAGACGTCTCAAAAAAGAAGTTTGTTTTGCACAACTAGAAGCTTTCATTCACATGCACAATTTATTATATATACGTTTTTCAGTTTCAGTTATTAGTTTTTTAGTTTAGTTTTTTTTTGTTTATATAATTTAATTTTGTTTGTTATTATTTTGGTTTTGGATTCGGACCTCGTGTCCCAATAAAGTTATAAAAAAACCTTATTGTTTTGATTCGAAACCCTCGAGTCAAGAATAGGACTTGAGAAGTCTGACTGGATAGTAAAAGCCTACCAGCACACAAAGAAATATTAAAAAAGCAACAAAATTTAGTTATTTTGACAATTTTTTTCTAGAAATAAATGGTAAAAAGTCAAATAAAAATAAAAAAGACACTAATAAAAGAATTTTATTGGGTTTTCATATACGCAGATTAATTTTTTGTTATAAAAATTAATATTTCCATCATATTAGGCATATTTCATTTAATATTTAAATTAAAAAAAAGTTTTTGAATTTTTAACAGTTTTTGTTTCTTAAAAAGTGAAGGAAGCCAAGTTTTCCAATCTTTATTATCCTTCCAATCTTAGATATTTTAATATGTTATTATGGCCTAAAAAAAGATAAAATGATGTCATATACTTTTATATTCTGTCAGATGATTTAATTAAGATTTCTAATACCGATTTTAAACTTCTTGAAATTTCAAAAAAAAAATAAAAAGTTAAATTCAACACTTAGTTTTGCAGATTTTTAAATTAATTCTTTCCTTTAAACCAACTATAAGTTCCTAAATTTTGTAATACAAATACAGTAATGTTGCTCTTTTTTTCCTTAAAATTTACGAAAAATAAAGTGAATTTACGTAAATTTAAAAAAGTAAAAAATAATAAATTTAGCAAATTTAGACTTCTGATTTTACGTTGAGAGCTTTGGCGTCTTTTGAGTGAGTTAATTGTAAAATATAAATTTACTTAATGCTTCATACATTTTGCATAAAACAAAAAGCGGAACATTACTTTATTTTATTACAAAATTTAGGTACTTTTTCTTAAACTTTTAACATTTTTTAGTAAAAAATGATATTTTTTAGGAAAAATTGTAAATAAGTTTAAAATATTAGTCACCCAACACTAACTTTCCTAACATTACGTAAATTGACACAATAATTTCTTAGGTCTTCTTTCTAATTATTTTAGCAATACATCTCAAATGATTAGTCAAGGGAATTTAAAATCTAAATCTGCTTCACTTAAAGGTTCAGTGATAAATTATCTTATTTTTGTCAATTTTATTTTCTTAATTTTTCAAAGCTTTCTTATAGAAGACTTTTCTAGCTAACTACATCCGTAAAAAAAAAACTAATTAATTTTGCTATATTTTTATTATTGTTCCACACTTGAATGTTATTTTTTAAAAAATACATTAATCTAACTTGATAAAATCTATTATTTTTCGATTTTTAAATTATTTAAATTTAAAATTGAAGCTAATAACTTGAATGACATAAACAACTTTCTATAAATATATGGCTTACATAATTTTTAGCATAAAACTCGATTGAATACTACCTTTTTTTCTAGCAAACATTCTCTACTCATAATTCAGGTACTTTTTCATAAATTTGTTATTTGTAATAATTTTTAATAAAAATTGCTTTTTTTTAAGAAAAAGTGCCTATAAATTAAAAAAAGTGGATTTCTATTTAATTAAGTGTTAATTAATTCTTTTATTTATAAACTTAATAATTGGGGAATTTATTTAATATTTGGGTAAAATATTTACTTTGACCAAGAAGAAACCCAATCAATAATTGAAGCTGACCAAATAACAATGATGAAAATATGATGCCAAAAACGCCTGGAAATCAGCCAACAAATTTAAATTAGTCCCAAATTAGTCCTCAAGACCATAAAACTCCAGTGTTAGAAGACAGTTTGGTAAGTCGTTTAAACAATCGGTCGAGCACTTTCATGAGTGACTAGTCGTGCTGCTCGTCTGTTTTACCATAAACTAGAATGTCGTCTGTCATGTTGAGTTGGCCTGGAATGTCCTCAAGGATTTTACGGATGCATTCTGTAAACTCTTCCGATGCACTGGAGATGCCCATGTGGAGCTTTTTGTAACGGAAAAGTCCGCAATGTGTCGTGCTATTATTACTATTACACTGCTATTATTACCCAGTTAAAGCCAGCTCCCTTTTTTGTTATGAAAGGTGTTAAACATTCATCCCGTACTGAAGAAATATTTTGAAAATTTTTCCACTGCATGTTTTGGACCCTCGATCCTCTGCTTACATGACTTACTCACAAGCCATTTGGCTATAAGGTCTCTCCATGAACCAATTACCATACCTTAAATTTTAAAATTGTTCAATATCTGCTAATTCTAAGTGTATGCACTAAAAAAGTGTATTTGACTTCTAAATCAGCATTTAAACCTAAAATCTTTAAATAAAAGCTTCAATTAAAAAAATACCGTAAACTGTTGACCATTATTCTTGGAACTATGTCAAAATTTGGGTTTATTCTATATGGAACTAATACCGTCGCAAAAAATGTAATAAAATTTTTTTATTTTCTTAGGATAAACCTTGACATCTGACTTTAAACTAAGAGTAAGACTAAAAATTGAATTGTATCTAAATACCCAATTTTGTTGATTAAAACCTAACTAATTACTAGCCCTATAAAAATAAATACATAATAAAATCTTAAAGGACCAATCTGGAATACACATCTATGCTTTTTTCTAGTATCGCTAAAGAATTCAAAAATAAATGATCAAATCAATTTAATTGAATTTGATTGCAATTTATAAAAACAAAAATTTAATGATTTTAATTTTTATTAATTTCAATTTAAAATATTTATTCAAATTAATTTAAATTGAATGCCAAATTTTTATTATGCTCTATATTAAAATAATTCTAGTTTTTTTCTAAAATTCAAAAAATAAATTAAAAGTTTTGAAAATAAAGGCCAGCAATTGCAAAAATAAGCATCATCATTGTATTTAATTTTTGTAAGTTTGCATCATCAGTTTGCTTGAAAAAAAATTTTAATTTTAATGATCAAAGCAAAAAATTCTTACCGGAGCATTTATCAGAGTGCAAGTTGAAGTGGTACATGTATACCTAGTAAGATCAGCTGCCGCGACCGTAATTGGACTGCTATAAACACTTGCATCATTTGTGACACTTATTTTCAAAAAGAAAAAATTTTGATTTAATGGAATCGAAGTCATGTTTAAAAAGTTTGTATTAAACGCTATCTCAGTAGCATTTATAGTACCATCCGATATTTTGGTATTGATGTCAGGATACTTTGAGATTAAAATAAAAATTTATGATCATTTTTCGAATAATAATTCT
The DNA here is from genome assembly GCA_025491095.1 of Brachionus asplanchnoidis. Taxonomy (NCBI): domain Eukaryota; kingdom Metazoa; phylum Rotifera; class Eurotatoria; order Ploima; family Brachionidae; genus Brachionus; species Brachionus asplanchnoidis. The sequence goes on from JAILYF010000006.1 coordinate 5,283,972, forward strand.
TACATAAACTGAAAATTTAAATTTAGCATTTGGATTAGTTGACACAAATTTTATTGTTCTAATGATTATATCAGTTAAAGGCCCTTGAGACAAGTCCCAAATGTCTGTTTGTGTTGTATCAACAATCTCCGGTGTATCTAATGCATACGATGAACAATCTGCACCACTATAGTTTTCCTCGCATTCACAAGTGCCAGTGGTTGTACAGTTACCATTTCCAGAGCAATTATTAGGACACAAATTGGTCAAAGTTAGTTTGATTGTAAGCTCTTCGCCTGATTTTTCCATATTTACTTCATCATTTGTAGCCAGCTCAATTACAGACACGGATACATCATTCTCATAGCCATTTGTGTAGTCAGTTTCCTTTTAAAAAAATTAGTTAAATCAATTTTGCTGATAAAAAATAAATTTTATCCTTACTGGATCCAAAAGGACGTCAAGTTTGCAATTTTCAACTAAATTGTCAATGTCCGTTCCTGCTTCTAAAACAGCATCAACTTTGTTTCCAAGATTATCACAAGTAGCATTTTTATCCTCATTTGAAACAGCTCTTACCTGAAATATTCACAAATAATTAATTTTGATATATTTCAAAAGTATTTATAAATGTTAACAACATTTTTCTTACAACATATTTTAAATAATTATTTAATTTTAAAATGATAAATTTAAAATATTTCGAATAATAAATTTTTTCTTTATTTTTGTTGATAAAATCAGCTGACTCTTTAGAAAAGTTTAATTAAATGATTTTTTTTAATAAAAATAGCCTTGAACATTTGCACCTAGAAAAAATTAGGTTTCACACTATAGCACTTGTAAAAAATTGATTAATTTTGGCTATTGCTTGCTATCATAGCTATTACCGATTGTTTCTTGAATCTATTATTGAACGTGATCATTTAAGCTATTCAAATTTTCCACGATTCTTCTGTCAACTTATTATTTTTAACTAAAATTCCTGAAACTTAAGCTAAAATTACTAAAAAAAAAATTTCCTCCTAAATTTGCATATCTGATGTTATTCTTATTAAACTTATTAAAAATAATTTTACTTATAAAAAACTTATAATCAACAGATAGACATTTAAGTCGATTTTTTTTGTTGAGCCAGAGAAGCATGTTTTGTACAATAAAATATTTTTTTTTGAATTAGAACAATATTTTGAAAATAAAGAATATTTTGGTATTAGTTTTGATAAAAATTGTGAGTTCTGTAATCTAGTTTCTAATTTAGATCTAAATAATCCTTTGTTTATTACAATTCGGTTCAAAAAGTGCTAAAGGATAAACAAAAATTCTTAAAAAAAAAATAAAAATTATTTTTTTTTAAATTTAATCAAATATTGGAAAAACTAGCATAAAACTTCATTGTTAAAATAAATTCACATTTTTAAATTAAATTTTTATTCACAAGGGAATATTTTCTGTTACTGATTTAGGTGAAATTTTTTTAAAACTTGATGGAGCTTTTGTCATTCAAGTTATTTCCTTAACTGAAATCTAGCTTGGTCAAAACCTCTGAAAAATTTACAACATCTTAGTTTTTATGTATTTTAGCTAAATGAATATTAGTTTTTTTCGTGAATAGGAAATTTATTTAGTTCCTAAATAAATGCAAAAAAATCCAGAGAATTTTAAAAGCATTTTTTTCCTTATAAAATTGTAAATAATTTTAATAAACTTTTCAAAACTTTTTATATTTTTTAATCATTAAATAAAACACACAGAACATGATTAATTTTTAAAATTTAAATTATCAAATTTTTACCAAACGTCTTGGAGCATGCGGCATCGGCGGCAGGCTAAGGAATTTTTTGAATGAATTCGACTCACCAATTCTATTAATTTTCTCAATAGGGTCCTCTCTAGACAAAGTAATAAAAATTAAAAAAAAATAAATAATTTAAATCACTCAAAAATTTGATTACAATGTATCAGTACTTCGTTTTGATCTACTCTTCTGGTAGCCAAATGCATCCTCATTTCGGCCATTGGCACATGGAGATCGCTGATCTGATGACGAAAAGAAATCGATACCTACCGATGCACAAAAACTATGCCTGTAACTTATATCAGTTGAATTAAATGAATAGTAGCTTGTTTCCAGACTTGGTATGTTGTTACTAGAAGCCCTTTTAAATAAAATTTAATTTTTTTTATTACATAATTTAAAATTTATACAAATAGCTTTGATAGATAGCTGGTAAATCTGCTGAACTTTGACCGTCTCTTAATTTGGTCAAATCATTTGTGGAATTATTATCCCAATTAGAAAAAAGACCATCAATTTTGCCTGCATCTCCTTTAGCAGGAATTATATCATAGCGATTTATATACATAAAAAAGCGCCAAACATATCCATAGATTTTGAGTACCAGTCCATATCCAGTTATTATTTCAAAATTGTAACCAACTCTTTTGATTACCAAAGAATTTAAATCATTTTTGACATTTCCCGATGAATCAAAATGAACTGGTTGATTAACTATGTTTCTTGAATAATCTGAGTACAAAATGATATTTTTGGACACATCGATGCGAATCAATTCATAAAAATATTGGATGAATATTTTGTTCAAGCAATATGGAGGAGGATATCCGGGCCATGTGAAACCACCTGGGTTACACAGCAAGCTTCTAACATGAACCTTTTAATTATTTTAAATTTGGTATTTGTTTTCTTTAATAAAAAAGATAAAATACTCTTGTTTGAGTTTCGACATTTTCATACATTAAATATTCACCTGCTTGTTGAAGCTCGAACCATCTTTTTATGAAAAAAAATATTATAAACTAGTGTTTAATATTTTTAGACAAATCAAATTACTTTCCGTCGAATGTTCGACAATGAGGATCATTAAAACATGTGGCAAAATTTGATAGGGGTCGCGAGGAAAAAACAAAATTGACCTTTGTTTTAAAAATTTTTAATTTTGATCAGAGACAGTTAGTTCAATCTGAGAAATTCCGGGCTGGTAAATTTTTAGGCCAGTCCAGAATATTTAGTCAAAAAAAAATAAGGAATAAATTGGTCAGAAAATGTAACATTTAGTAGAATAAAAATTTAATCATATTTTAATTTTGTTTCAATTTTTTTTCAAACTAAGAAAATAATTTCGATCTATATTGTTATTAATTAATTTTACAGCAATTAAAATCTTCATTTAAACTGATAGATTTAATTAATTGTTAAATTTACCAGCATTTTATTATGTTTGTAAAGTTTTGCCCTCAATTTTGTCCTAGAGTAGAACTTTTTAACAGAAGAACTATTCTTGATAAAAAGCATCAGCATAAAAACTTTTAGCAAAAATTAACCAAATTTTAGAATAATTCCTGTGATAAAAAAAAACAACAAATTTCGGATTGAGATATTGAGATAGTGTTTTTTGATCATTAAATTTCGCTTAAAAAGCAAGTAAGATAAATAAAATGATCAATGATTTTCGATTGATCTTGGAATTTTATTTTTACCAAGCACCTTGAAGTTTGGACACAAGAAAATAATAATATCTTAAAATTGTCGCATTATCTTATCTTTAAATATTCATGAATGACTTTTAACAGAGATAAAGAGTAGTTGTTATTATGATTGTGTTTTTTCAGAAACATACTTGAATTTATCAGTCTTTTCTCATTATATGGTTCCATTTTCGGGATAAATTATTTGGAGCTGAAGGAATTTCAGTACAAAATCGATAGACTAGGTAAAATGAAAATAAAATAGGAAAAGATAATAAATACTAAATCAAAAAGAGAAAAAATATGAATTTTTTGAAGAGTCTTAATTCGAGAGTTAAATATCAAAATAGATTATATAGTAATTCTTTTATCTATATTTTAATGCAGTTTCGACTCATTCTAATCAAAATAATTACACATTCTGTTTATTATTTCCTCAACTTCTTTCAGAGAAAGTATGGTTTTTGAATTAAAAGTGTTAAAATAATTTTCAAATGTGATTTCTTATAGAAAAAATTTCAGAATCAAGACCATAAAAGACAAGTTCTTGTTTAGAATTGAATTACAATTTTTCAATTAAAAAAAATCAATAAATCTCACAGAAATTCTAAATTAAATATAAATTTTTTCTTTTGAATGCATGAAATTCTAATTTTTTTAAAAGAGAGTCGCAAGTCAATTGATTACTCTTGAAATTTTTGATTTTTTAACACCAGAAAGGCCACGGGTTTTTTGAGCCCTTTTTTTTTTTAAATGAATACAAACTTTTGGAAAAAAATTAAAACTTAAGAATTTTTTTATTCTTCAATCTGAAATTACATAAAATTTGTAATTTTAATGTTCATGTTTAAAAATTGCTATAATTTAATGCCAAAAAAAAAAATTTACATAAAAGCCCAAAATGGGTTTTTCAAACCCACAAACATTTTTGGTTTATTTGACACATCTAAAATAATAATTACAATTTTTATCTATAAATATGTAATATAACATAGAATAAAACTTTATTGGTAAAAAAAAACTTAAATTTAACTTAATTATAGCAGAATTTAAAAGAGGATTTTTTAAAACCACTTTGAGCTTTTAAGGTAAAAAAAAATTTGGCCTTTCTAGTGTTAAATTAAGAAATTTTCATATATTTTAAATCCTAAATAACAATTAAGTTTAACCATACCGTTATATTTACTAATTGGAGTCTGTCAAACAAAGTAGATACTTGTCCAGTCTTTTTACTCTGCAAAACCAGTTCATAGTCTTCATTTTTGAAATTTCTGTTCTTTGATTCGAGATTGACAGCAATGTCCCAAATTAACTCTCCGTCCGATGTGGTCCATGTACTAGACGGCTTGAACATTCTATCTTTGGGGTTGCACACAAAGTTTTGATTGGAATTCTTGGAGCACTGGGTGATCACTACTCGATCTCTTGCTGGATTCGTATTGTAATTAAGAGAAAGTCGAAAATCACAGTTTGATTGAGATGTATCAGAGCATGCAAATGGAATGGTTGTGTAGCATCTAAGTCTTTTTGTTTTGGTCTCATTTTCAGTGTAACTTAGCACATATTTATGCGGGTTAGAATCTGAAGCCTAATTATTATTTTTCAAACTAAAATTTAAATTAAATAAAATATTTTAAAATTACAGCTTGATCTTCCATTTCACATTTTAGAATAAGATCATATTTTGGACTTTCTGCTACAAAGCTAGCATTGTTGTAATTCAGTAAAATAGTACAATTTATCTAGATTAAAATAAAATTTTTTGAAATTGAAATAATAAATTTTGGCAATGTAATTTTTTTAAATATTTTTTTTAAATGTTTGTACTAAAGATTCACAGTGCCATTACGTGGTAATATTAATTACTGAATCTCCAATGGCAGACTCCCAGTCATTGTGGCCCAAGTAAGAATAAAACTCATTATTTTCTCTGGAATAAGACAAATTAGTTATATTGACTGAACTATCTGCAGAATAAGTCCACAAAACATAACCATTTAGAGAGCTACAATCGACATTATCAGGACAATTCAAAGAACATTTGCTACTTATTTCATCTTGAAGTGCATTTGGGTCAATATATTTGGTCACTATTTTAATGTGGGCTGTTTTGCTTAATCGGTCAAAGTCAACTTTGAAAAAAAATTTAATTTATGAAATTAATTTTTGATTATTTTTTACATTGACATTCGTTATTTTCATCCGGAAAAAATCCATCAAGACAATTTCCTTTGTCTTTTGTAGTGGTTGTTGAAGTCATTGTTGTTGTAGTAGAAGTTGTTGTGGTGATAGTTGTTGTAGAAGTGGAAGAGGTGGTTGTGGAAGTTGTTTCACCATTAGAGTCCTCTGCTTCAGTAGAAACAGTAGTTGTAGTTGTGGTGGTTGTGGAAGTTGTTTCACCATTTGAGTCCTCTGCTTCAGTAGAAACAGTAGTAGTAGTTGTGGAAGTTGTTTCATCATTTGAGTCCTCTGCTTCAGTAGAAACAGTAGTTGTAGTTGTGGTGGTTGTGGAAGTTGTTTCATCATTTGAGTCCTCTGCTTCAGTAGAAACAGTAGTTGTAGTTGTGGTGGTTGTGGAAGTTGTTTCATCATTTGAGTCCTCTGCTTCAGTAGAAACAGTAGTTGTAGTTGTGGTGGTTGTGGAAGTTGTTTCACCATTTGAGTCCTCTGCTTCAGTAGAAACAGTAGTAGTAGTTGTGGAAGTTGTTTCATCATTTGAGTCCTCTGCTTCAGTAGAAACAGTAGTAGTAGTTGTGGTGGTTGTGGAAGTTGTTTCATCATTTGAGTCCTCTGCTTCAGTAGAAACAGTAGTTGTAGTTGTGGTGGTTGTGGAAGTTGTTTCACCATTTGAGTCCTCTGCTTCAGTAGAAACAGTAGTAGTAGTTGTGGAAGTTGTTTCATCATTTGAGTCCTCTGCTTCAGTAGAAACAGTAGTTGTAGTTGTGGTGGTTGTGGAAGTTGTTTCACCATTTGAGTCCTCTGCTTCAGTAGAAACAGTAGTAGTAGTTGTGGAAGTTGTTTCATCATTTGAGTCCTCTGCTTCAGTAGAAACAGTAGTTGTAGTTGTGGTGGTTGTGGAAGTTGTTTCATCATTTGAGTCCTCTGCTTCAGTAGAAACAGTAGTTGTAGTTGTGGTGGTTGTGGAAGTTGTTTCATCATTTGAGTCCTCTGCTTCAGTAGAAACAGTAGTTGTAGTTGTGGTGGTTGTGGAAGTTGTTTCACCATTTGAGTCCTCTGCTTCAGTAGAAACAGTAGTAGTAGTTGTGGAAGTTGTTTCATCATTTGAGTCCTCTGCTTCAGTAGAAACAGTAGTTGTAGTTGTGGTGGTTGTGGAAGTTGTTTCACCATTTGAGTCCACTGCTTCAGTAGAAACAGTAGTTGTAGTTGTGGTGGTTGTGGAAGTTGTTTCATCATTTGAGTCCTCTGCTTCAGTAGAAACAGTAGTTGTAGTTGTGGTGGTTGTGGAAGTTGTTTCATCATTTGAGTCCTCTGCTTCAGTAGAAACAGTAGTTGTAGTTGTGGTGGTTGTGGAAGTTGTTTCACCATTTGAGTCCTCTGCTTCAGTAGAAACAGTAGTAGTAGTTGTGGAAGTTGTTTCATCATTTGAGTCCTCTGCTTCAGTAGAAACAGTAGTAGTAGTTGTGGTGGTTGTGGAAGTTGTTTCATCATTTGAGTCCTCTGCTTCAGTAGAAACAGTAGTAGTAGTTGTGATGGTTGTGGAAGTTGTTTCACCATTTGAGTCCTCTGCTTCTGTAGAAACAGTAGTTGTAGTTGTGGTGGTTGTGGAAGTTGTTTCAGCATTTGAGTCCTCTGCTTCAGTAGAAACAGTAGTTGTAGTTGTGGTGGTTGTGGAAGTTGTTTCACCATTTGAGTCCTCTGCTTCAGTAGAAACGGTTGTTTTTGCTGTTTCAGAAACATCCGTTCCAGTAGAAGCTATTGTAATTATCGGTAAAACCGAGATTAGTAAATAGAAAATTAGAAATGTTTTTTTATTCATTTTTCTCCTTTTAAATTTTTCTAATTTTTTTCAGCTATTTAAAGCGAAGTTCTGGTTGTGTAATTACGATTTGGAATTTTTTTTTTCAAGAATTTAAAATAATTTTGCTCAAGGATTTAAAAAAAAGAGAACTATAAACTACATTACGAACAATAGACATCAATAAAATAATAGCTATAAAAAATATTACACGATCATTAAAAGATTTTAAAAAGGGCATGTTGCTGTGGTACTTTTTTAATTAGTAATTTTTGAGATTTTTTTTCTGAAATCAGAAAAATTTACTTTTAGTTAATTCTACTAAAAAAAGCTAAAATTTTGAATGCAATAAAAGAATTTTGAGTCAAATGACCATAAAATTATTTTTATTTAATTTGAAATTAAAATTTGTTCAATTTATTGGAACAAAAAAAAATTAAATGCTGTCGATTTTATCCTGCACTTAATTACATTTGAAACTAGAACAGACTTTTATGATATGGTTATAATTCCCTCTTTGGATATTTTGCATTTTGATTTGTCAAACTTTAATAAACACTTCTAAATTTAATTAAAAAATATTGAATTTAAAACAATTTAATTTTTATTTTTGTAAATTAGTTAATCTTTAAAAATTTGTAAAAATTAATATCGAAGAAAAAAATACTAATAATTTTATTTCATGCAATTTTTTCAAAAAAAAAAATCTAAGGCTCAATTTCTATTAAAATCCAGTTTCACTTATAAACCTCTGATTCGAAAAAAAAAAGTATCAGATTATGACAATAAAATTTCATAGAATTTCGCCATACTTTCCGGGCTTTTTAATTTTAGTTGCAGTTAAAAAGTATATTGAATCATTTTGCTTTTAAATAAGATAAAATCAATGTCAAAGCAAATCATCTTTATTTAACTTTATTCAATTTTACAAAATCAAAGTTATGAAATTTTTTATTTATATTCTTTCAAAATTTAAATGCAATAGATTTATTAAATGTGGTCGTCTATACTCTAGATGGTTTGCAGTCGATTGATGATTATGATAATAATGATATATTTTAGATTGTAAATTAGTAATATTTATTATTTTTTCAAGAATTGATTTTATCCTAAAGACTTTTTGGATTTTTTTATTTTTCGCTTCTAAACCTGATAGATTACGTATATTTTCAATTTTATTTTAGCTTCGAGGAGGTATATTCACACCGAACTGCGTCATAGTTTTTTTTTGGAATTATTGTCTGTATTCTGCCAGAAATTGTTGTTTTTTTATGAAAAATAAAAATATCGAACCAAATATAAAGAAATAAAATATAAAGAATAAAATATTTAAATAAAAATGGCTATTTGTGTAATTTTGGTGATTTTTGTTTAGAAAAAGCTTTTGCCTAACTTAGAACATACAGGTAAACCCGTTTAGTCGAACTCGGTTAAGTCGAAACATATTGAACAAATTGGTTGGTTTACATTGACATCAATAATAAAATTTCACGGTTAATTCGAACTCGTTTAAGTCAAATATCGCTTAACTCGAAAGAAAAATGTATTATAATTTGGTATTTTTGACACTTAAGTCTTAAAAAATTTCTTAAATAAAAGTAAAAATTTAATCCTTACTATTAATTATTTAATTTCTATATAAGCACTTTTTCGTCACACCAATAATATCTAATAAAATGAGTAATACAAAAGGTTTTAAAAAAAAACTTCAACAATCTTCAATCGCAAGCTACTACAGCTACAATTGCAAATCTTAATCAGATTGATTCAAGATTCCTGGATTTGCCAAAAACCAATCAAAAATTACGGACTTCATCACTAATCCTATAAATTAATTTTCTTTATTTTATGCTCTTTTTTTATTGATTTTTTAATAAAAAATTTTCACATTTTATTAGTATTTTTTACTTGGTTTTTTATTATGGTTAAGTCAAAACACGGATAAGTCGAAACTTTTTACGACTGCCCTTCGACTTCGACTTAACTGTGTTTACCTGTACTAAGAAAAAAATTTATAAGTCTTTTAACCAATTGATAGTTACAAAACTGGATTTGGGTCGATAAAATCTGAATTCCGAGAATATACAATAAAATAAAAAAATTAACTATTTAAGATAAGTTCGGAAAAATCAAGCTGATAAAAAAATGAAGATCAGTTAATATTAGGATATTAACTGATCTTCATTTTCATATTTTTTTTGGGATCAGAAATTGGCTTCTAAGAACAAACAATAATGTCCAATCTTGGGTTTATTTTCATAATAAGTCAATTGTTCCAAAATTAGGTAAAAATAAAAGAAATGGAATTTAATCAATTATTTATTGAGAAATTTAGTTTGAGTACCGCAAATTTTGAATAAAATACCCCAAATTTTTTATATTTTCCCCCAAATATTAAATAAATTCCCCAATTATTAAGTTTATACATAAAAGAATTAATTAACACTAAATTAAATAAAAATCCACTATTTTTAACTTATTGACACTTTTTATTAAAAAATGATAAGAAATTTAAGAAAAAGTATCTAAATTATGAGAAGAGAGTGTTTGCTAGAAAAAAAAGATAGTATTCAATCGAGTTTTATGCTGAAAATTATGTAAGCCATATATTTATAGAAAGTTGTTTATGTCATTGAAGTTATTAGCTTCAATTTTAAATTTAAATAGTTTAAAAATCGAAAAATAATAAATTTTATCAAGTTAGATTATTGCATTTTTAAAAAAATAACATTCAAGAGTGGAACAATAATCAAAATATAGCAAAATAAATGAGTTTATTTTTAGGGATGTAGTTAGCTAGAAAAGTCTTCTATAAGAAAGTTTTGAAAAATTAAGAAAAATTAAACTTTTTAAATTAATACTAGATTGACTGCGATCAAACTACCATCCATTAACAATATAAATTGCTGATTTAAAGAACTGACATTAAGACAAGCTATTTCAAAAAGTGCTTTGATCCTTTATAGCATTTTTTGTGTTATTTTGTACATTTTGGATATTCTTTTCCTACACTTTAAATAAAAAATAAAATAATAAAATTTTTAGTCATTTATTTAGCTATTAAATATTTTTTTAATTTAATCAAGTAAGCTCTAATATTAATTAATATTATAAATGGTTTAATTTTCTGTGTTCGAATTACAAAATGTATCCAATGTTGAAATAACATTGAAAAAGTGCAATGTTTCAAATAAAAAAAATAATTTTAAGTTAATATTTTAAGTGAAAAACTTTGTTGCTTTTTTATAAATTTTGACATTGGGTTTGTGATATGATGACCCTTCAGATAATATTTGTAGTTTAAAAAACCATCTACTCTCTGTTTTCCATTTTTATAAATTGAGTTTTTGTTAAAATGCATCAAACGAACGTCAATTATCACTAAAGTCGATTTTATAAAGAAAAGATCATAGTTTTTCGGGTCTAGTAGGTTGGGTGAACTATGGTTCTTCTATTACTAGAACATTTCTAGTTATCAGGTTTTATGAACTATTAGTTCACCTAGTCTAAAAATTGTCAATCTAATTTGATATTTTTTGATCTATTTAGAAAAAAGCTAAATATAATATTAAAAAATAAGATAGATAAAATAATCATTACATAAAGTCAAACACTTTAAGGATGAAAAATTAATTTTAGTTTTCTTTATTTTTATTAATTATGTCTAAAGGTAAATATTTAAGTATAGATCGAATTTGGGTATTCGAGATTGATGAAAGGGTAATACCAGGTCAACTATAACAGAGCAAATGCTCCTTCAAATTGAAAAGAAACAAAAAAATAAAAAATTATTAACTTCAATTGTTTATCTTTATATCAGTTTCGAGAATTAGGAATTCTATTAAATAACTTTATTCAATTTGTTAACATTGATAATTGCTATTTTGATACGGAGCCGTACAGGTACAGATAAGCAAATAAATAAATTATTTTAAAGTAAAATAAAGAGTTTTAAATATTTTTTTCAAATTTCTAAATAAAAATTAAACTCATTCTATTTCACTAAAGAGTTAAATTTCATATATAAAAATGCTTGCAATATCAACTTATTAGTTATTTTTTTATTTGAAACTGAAAAAAATATTTGAAACATCGCACTTTTTCAATGCTATTTCAACATTGGATACATTTTGTGATTCAAACACAAAAAATTAAACCAAATATAAATTCAGTTTAAAATTTAGGACTTAAAATCAAAAATCAAATCTAAATAAAAATAAAAAAAATAAGGGTTATTATTTGTATGTATCCAGCATATACCATTGTAAAAAAAATTAAATCAATCAAAATTTTCTATATGTCTTTTACCCCAATTTTAATGAAAATTAAATTTTGATTTTCACTTGTTCATGGCATGTGTCTCTGAGCTAAATGAAAAAAAATCATAATTTTTATTAAAAATATATTGTAAAAATAAAAATTGTCTTTAATATCAAATTATACATTATCTAATCTTTATTGGTTAAGTAAATGCATTATTAAAAGCATAAAATTTTTATCATTATTATAAAAAAAAATATAAACTTATATTTTTGCCATGGAAAGAGTTTCTAGAGACACTCGACCATTTCGTACAAGTTATAGCGAAGAAGACTTAAACAAAATAAAGTCGTTTAAAAAAAAATTTGTGTGGAAAACTAAACAAAGTGAACACAAAGAATCTTTGGATCATCTTTTTAAAACAATTTATGAATTAAAAGAGCTATCAGGCGAAAAACAAAGTTCAGACATTGCTAAATGCTTCAATATCATCGGTGGTATATATTTAAGGATGTCAGAATGTGACAAAGCCTTCGAATACTTTGACAAATCTCTTCAGATGACAAAAAATCTAAATTCAGAGAAAAGCCTAGAGATAGCAGAAATCTACCTCTCATTCGGCAACTATTACAGTGTGATCGGCGATGCTCAGCTTTCTTGTGACTTAGGAAAAATTGTTTACCAAATTCGCAAAGAAATGCTTGGTGAGAATAGTCCTCTTACTGCTGATTCAGTAAATAATCTAGCTATTTATTTGATGAACTTGGGAGATTCAAAAAGTGCTGAAGAATTCTTCCTCAAATGCTGCGAAATTCGGCAAAGATTAAGCGAAGATAAACCAAATAAAGAATTAGCAGATTCTTGGTATAACTTGGGCGTTTTTTATGAAAAAAGTGGAAACCCACACAAAAGTTTAGAGTTTTTCGACAAGGCTTACAAGACTAGAAATGTTCTCTATGTGAATTCGAATTATCAAGATTTAGTAGATTCTTTATCATCCTTGAATCATATTTACAATCAATTAGATAATAGAGTAAAGGCAGATGAATACGCAAAATTAGCTCTACAAATGAATGAAAAAATGGAAGTGGAAAAAAATCTGAAAGAGGCTGATCTTTTGTACAGTTTAGGTCTGACTTATCAAAATTGTGGTGACAAAAATAAAGCCCTAGGACTATTCTCACAGTCTTATAACATTCGTAAAAAAATTTTTCCCGAAAAGCACTCACTTATTAAAAATCTAGTTGATAGCATGAATAAAACAAATAAATCATCCGATTCCAATTATTATAGCTGGAATTATATTCAGGTGTTCAAATGGATTGAGGTGAACAAGATAAATTCGAAAATAGTTGAGATATATGTGACAGAAAAAACTGATGGAAAATTTTTAAAAGAATTAATTTCGAGGATCAGACGCGATAAAGAAATTGTGGCATCAGAAATAAAAGTTAATTCAGATGAAATTTCTAACGATGAAATTGACCATTTCTTTAACTGCTTAGAGACTTTAGACAAAAATAAAAACTATTATAAAACTCTATACGCAGATGAGTTATGATATTTATTATTTTTTTATTTTTTACGTGAAAAAAGCAAATAAATTTTTTAGATAAAGACTGAATTTAATTTTACTTTAAAAAATTTCAAAATTTTTAATTTTTTAGTATTCTAGGAATGGAAAAATTTCTGCTTTTTTCAACGTAAATTTTGGTAAATTTAATTTTAAAGAAACAGATAAAATTTTGGAATTGTTACAAAAAAAATTTCCACTGAATATCCTTAAAAATAATTAAAAATTTAGAAAAAACAGGCAAGTTTAGGCAACCAATGCAAGTTTATCTAAAAGTGAGACAAAAGTAAGTATAATCAAGAGGAAAACATAATTGCAACGCTTTTCCAGATTCAGGTTATGGACGAAAATAAAGTTCTTTCAGTAAAATAAGAAATGAAGAAAATGAAAAAAAAAGACTCGGGCTCACTTACTTTGATTATTGTTTCAAATTTATTATATCTTTTTTATTTTTATTATTGATTTAAGCCTGGAAGACAAGTTTATTAATGATAAAAACAAGTATACTTTAAATAGTTTATTCAATAATTGTCGGGCTCTAACAATTAATATAGTAAGTGTGATCACTAAAATATCTATCAAAGCACTGAGAATTGAATCATTATTTATACCCATGAGAACGTATCAAGAACACGGGCTTATTATTAAGACAAGATGTGAGCTAATATACAATTTTTTATATCAGCATTTAGAAGCGTCTACAGTGATGATTTGCTACATGGATTTTACCAAATTTTACGTAAAATGACTTCTGTAAAAAATAGTAATTTTACGTTAATTTACTAGAATTTACTTAACTTTTGAAAAATATTGTTATTATTTGTAAGAATAAAAAAGGTCACAAAAGTTTGAAATAATTTAATCAATCAAAATAAAAAAGTAAAATATGGTGATATTCGAGAAAAAATAGTAAAAAAACGTAAAAAATACTAAATTTAATGGAATATTTATAGATTTAATTATACATATTTATGATAGATTTAATGATTTAATTAATTTCTTTAAAATTGAATTTTATGTTTTTATTTACGTAAAATTGATAAGTAATTTAACGATAAGTAACAAAAGTTATTTTAGCCAGTACTTTTATGATTAAAACATCTCCAAATTTCAACCTAACCTCCACCATTCTGTAACTTTGGTAAACAAAAATTGGGATGATACTTTTCGGTTGCGAAGCGTTTTACGAAAACTCTTGATTTTCTGTTTAATACTTCAAAATTAAATTAATCGCTGAAAATAACTTTTGACCAGTCTTTAACATATCATCTTTTTCGTTCTTTGCACCATTTGAGCCTTTTCAACCGGTCGAATGCAGTCTAAAGAGGCTTTTTTATAGCAGCATATGCCTGAATATTTTTTCTTAATAGCATTTTTCTAAAAAATTCTAAAATTTGGAAACTTAGAACTAAAGTCAGATGCTAGTTGTCAATAGCTTTTTGTAGGATTGATTCTGACCTTTCTAAAAATTCACGATTCATATCGAATTGTAAGCTTTCGAGGTCTACCAGACCTTGGTAATTCCTTGTCCACCGAAGTCTTCTCATAATTACCTGTGATGTCGTGTGACATCACGCATTTGAAACTATAAAAAATATTATAAAGAAAAGTTTTATTTTGTTTAATCTATGACTCTTTTGTTTAATCTTAGTATTCTTTCTCTATTGTTTAATCAAATCTTTTGTTCAAGTGTTGCTTGAACAAACATATGCTTCTTTGGCTTAAGAAGCATATTCCAATGCTTTAAGCTAAAAATTTCTAGTGGCTTAACACGCCCGATCTTTGAAGTATAAAAATAAATAAATTTAAAAAAAAAAGAAAGGATATAATAATTTTGATGTAATGCGATAACACTAATTTTTCAATAAAATAATTCATTAACCAAATAAATCTTTATCATCTGACCACCCCCGTGAAACACCACATCTGGCGACGAGGAAAAAAAAATGGATCCAAAAATCACCTCTTTTGACTCTGAACTTGACCATCCAAATGTGGGATAAAAATGGAATACATGGACTGAGCGCTTTGAAAATTATCTAATCACCATCAACAAAGAACCACTTGATGACCCTTGCAAAAGGCGAGCAACCCTCTGAAGAATTTACAAAAAACAGAAAAATAGTAAAAGCTCATCTTATTCATCTAATGGGTCAAAGAACGTATACAATCTACTGTAACCTGAAACAAGACAATGACAACGACAAAATAATTATTGAAAAGCTTAAAACCTACTTTCAACCAAGCCATAGTCGAAAATACCACATCTCGATTTTCAGGAATATGAAGCAGCACGCGAATGAAACGATCGATTCATATGTCGCGCGACTCAGAGAAGCAGCTTCGGGCTGTCAATTCACAATTCCTGACGACGAAATCCTATCTCAAATAACCGATCACTCTAGCTTAAACTCACTCCGCACCCAAATAATGTTAACCGAAAACATCAGCCTCAGCCAGGCAATAAACATTGGGCGAACTCTTGAATCAGTAAACAAAACCATAAACAATGACAACAGTGAGCACGTAAATAAAATCCAAACCTCGAAATGAGTGCATTTTAGTCATCAAAGACCAAACCCATATCACCAAAACCACGTCCAGCGAAATAACAGCTACCAAAACAACCAGCCCAGAAATCCTTACCACCACACAGGATCAAGAAACTGTGGTCTTTGTGGATACGAATTACCTCATACAGACAGACCGTGTCCAGCTACAGGTAAAGAGTGCAACATATGCCACAAAATGAACCATCTCGCCAGAGTCTGCATGTCAAGGCATTCCAAACCAAACTCTGCTCAACCAAGTCATGATAAATCACCAACGACACCACCTCTGCCACAATATCAGCGCCAAGTCAACAGCTTAGAAAATGGAGAAAGATACGACGATCATGAAGAAGAAAATGCATTCTCAATCAAAAAAAACGTATCAAAAAAGAAATAGTCAAAATAAAGATGCTTGACTCAAGTGTAGACTTCCTGATTGACACAGGCACCAGTCTAAACATTATTGACCAATGTACGTTTGAATCTCTAAACTTCAAAAAAGTAAAAATCAAACCCTTTAATACTCGAGTGTTTGGCTATGGGTAAAATACAGCTTTAAACATTTTAGGTGTTTTCGAAATTAACATTCATTCATCAAAATGAGACCCTGAAGACTGAATTTGCAATAATGGAAGGAAAATATGGTTGTATTTTGGGTCTGGAAACGCTGGAATCACTGGGAATAGTGAAAATTACGTGCAACATCAACCTTGAAGACCAATACCCAGAAGTCTTTAGAGATTCTGCCGGCAGAATAAAAGGAGTTCAAATTATGCTCCACATAAACAATGGCGTACATCCTGTTCATCAACCACATCGAAGAATTCCCTTCCACCTCAGACAAATGGTTGAACGTGAGATCACAAAGATGTTACAAATGGATGTAATTGAACCGGTACATGGACCAACACCATGGGTTTCACCTATTGTAGTTGTATCCAAACCTGGTAGACCAGAGGAGATCAGGATATGTATTGACATGAGAAGAGCTAATCAAGCGATCATTCGTGAACGCCATTTGACTCCTACCATTGATGACCTAGTTTGTGATTTAAACGGTGCAAAACACCTTTCAAAAATTGACTTATTGTCCGGATACCACCAACTTGAACTCCATCCGGACTCCAGATACATTACTGTCTTCTCAACCCATATAGGTCTTTTTCAATTTAAAAGGTTGAACTTTGGAATCAGTAGCGCAGCAGAGATATTTCAAAAACACTATAACAAACATAATTTGCGACATCCCTGGCACCAAAAACACCAGTGACGACATTCTCATCTTTGGTAAAACAAAATCTCTGCATGACGAAAATCTGCACAAACTCTTTAAGAGGCTTCGCGACGTGAATGGCACAGTAAACAAGAAAAAAGTAGTAATTGATTGCACTGAAATAAACTTTTATGGAATGGTATTCTCTGGAAGTGGCATCAAACCTAACCAAAACAAAGTAGAAACAATCCGAAGCACGACCACGCCTAAATCTGCAACTGAAACCAGGAGTTTTCTTGGACTCGCCAACTTCGTATCTCGGTTTATTAAAGACTACGCCACTATTTCGGAACCCCTCTGGTCTCTCACAAATCTAAACGCAAAATGGGAATGGACACAAAAACACAGAACTGCGCTTGATTCCTTAAAGAAAGCATAATAACGGATGGTACATCCCATTTCGATCCCACATGGAACACAAATTTAGTAGTCGACGCGAGTCCAGTCGGCTTAGGTGCAATTTTACCCAGGAAGATCCAAAAAACCCAAACAACACTCGTGTAGTAGCTTATGCAAATAGACTACTCTCAGACACCGAAAGGCGCTATTCTCAAATCGAAAAGGAAGCTTTAGCATTTGTTTGGGGCTGTGAAAAGTTCCATCTCTACCTGTACGGACACCCATTCAAAGGCACAACCGACAACAAGGCTGTAGAACTCATTTTTCGTAATCCTAAATCGAACCCACCAGCAAGAATTCAAAGATGGTGTCTTCGCTTTAGTCAATACGATTTTAGCATCCAACATAAACCTGGAAGCACAAATCCTGCAGATTTTTTGTCATGGAACCCAATTGAGCATCCACCTGTTCGTAGCCCAGCAGAAGAATATATTAACTTTTTAGAGTTAGAAATGACCCCAAAAGCTGTGAGTATTGAAGAAATAAGGGAACAAACACGGTCCGATAAGAGTTTACAAAAGGTAATTGAGATGGTCACTTTGGGATCAAAAGACTGTGGTCCCGAACTCAAACCTTTTTCAAGTGTCAAAAATGAATTGACAGTTACCGAATCCGGTATCGTTCTAAAGGGTGGCAAATTGGTTATTCCAGCATCACTTCAAGACAAAGTCATAAAAATTGCACACGAAGGACACCTCGGACGCGCTAAAACTAAATCTTTGTTGAGAGAAAAGGTTTTGTTTCCGAACTTAGGTTCCCTTGTCGACGAGAAATGCGCCGAATGCATCCCCTGTCTAGCCTCGACCCCACAAAACTCTAACCCTCAAAACCTTAAAACTGATCCTCCTTCAGGTCCATGTAAAGTCATATCTATTGACTTTTATGGGCCAATTTATGGCGTATACATAATGGTAATTACGTGTGAGCATTCACGCTACGTATTAACCGAAGAAGTAAACACCACATCACACCTTGCTGTAATACCCCGGCTAAACAAAATCTTTACAAGATTCGGCATCCCCGAAGGTGTAAAAACTGATAATGGCCCACCTTTCAACGGGCATCAGTTTAAAGAATTCGCTGATTATTTGGATTTCAAACACAAAAAAATCACTCCACTCTGGCCTCAAGCTAATGGCATGGTCGAACGCTTTATGAAGAACCTGACTAAAGTCGTCACGGTAGCTCATATAACGTCTTCATCCTGGAGAGTAGAACTCGAAAAATTCCTTAAAAACTATCTCTCAACACCACACTGCACCACCAAGGTCCCACCAATTTCACTCTTTCTAAAAAGTCACGCAAAAACAACCCGATTGCCACAACTCTCTGGTCCATCCCAACAGCACATTCCCGATATCAAACCCCAAAAAACAACATTAACTCAAGAAATTACTGCGAACAAACGACACAATACTAAAACTCCACATATAGGCGATCAGGTATTAGTTCAACAAAAGGAGAGCACAAAAAGCACACCGTTTTTTAACCAACACCACTCACAGTCACGGACAAAAAAGGCACAATGGTCACTGCCACAAACAAAACCAACAACAGCACCATCACACGAAACATCACACATTTCAAAGTCATAAAGCCATCAATTGTAGCTTGCAAAGAACAACAAACTGTCCAACCAAATGACATCCTTATTAATCTCAAAGTGGTGGAAATAATAGAGAGCTGTAAAGAGAAGGATCCATCTGAACTTCTGCCTGAAAATCTCACGATACACAATGAAATTCAGATTGACCAAATCAGCTCATCTCTAAATCACAACGTACTATTAACTAGCGTACCAACTACTCCAGAGACTCGAATAGGCCAAAACGAAAACCCCAACAACTTGAACAACACATCTCACACTGGAGAAAATATTAATAAAAGTCAGCCATCAAACCCTGACACTCTCGTTGAACCGGAATCGCCTGAAGTCCCTCAGACCTCCGAAAAATACTCTCAATCAGCCCATCAAACAGCGCTAGCGTCTAACATCAAAACGCTAAAACTACGCCAATCCACTAGGACAAAACAACTCCCAGTACAATTTGACATCAAATCGGTGAACTCAAAATCCTACTCAATCAACCGAGTCAATAAGTAAAAAGAGGAGAAGATGTGATGTCGTGTGACATCACGCATTTGAAACTATAAAAAATATTATAAAGAAAAGTTTTATTTTGTTTAATCTATGACTCTTTTGTTTAATCTTAGTATTCTTTCTCTATTGTTTAATCAAATCTTTTGTTCAAGTGTTGCTTGAACAAACATATGCTTCTTTGGCTTAAGAAGCATATTCCAATGCTTTAAGCTAAAAATTTCTAGTGGCTTAACACGCCCGATCTTTGAAGTATAAAAATAAATAAATTTAAAAAAAAAAGAAAGGATATAATAATTTTGATGTAATGCGATAATACTAATTTTTCAATAAAATAATTCATTAACAAAATAAATCTTTATCATCTGATCACCCACGTGAAAACCACATTACCCTATGTTGTAAACACGCAATTCCTTGAAACTCCTACTAAATCAGCTATTTCTTGTTAGGACTTCTGCTTATCCTTTCAACAGCCCAATTATTTGCTACCTATTCGCCTCAGTTACTTTTTATACCCATTTTTAAGGAAAAATCAACGATTTACTATACAACTCAATAAACTCACCGATTTTGAAGCCAAAAATATCTAATGAGTTAGTAAAATTGCATGTAAACAATAAAAAAAGACATTCCTAGCATTGTTCGAAAAAAAAAATTTCCAGGGATAGTTAAGGTGTGGAATAATTT
This sequence comes from Brachionus asplanchnoidis, assembly GCA_025491095.1. NCBI lineage: Eukaryota > Metazoa > Rotifera > Eurotatoria > Ploima > Brachionidae > Brachionus > Brachionus asplanchnoidis. The sequence continues at coordinate 5,304,261 of JAILYF010000006.1, forward strand.
AAGTAAAAAATGAATGTTCTAAACTTTAAAGACTAGATTTTTTGAATGAATTTTATCTAAGTATTTTTGAAAAGAGTTTTGGAGTGATTCGAAGTTTTTTGTTTTCGACATTTTTTATATCAAAAGCTTTAAAATTATTCTATTTGATGATATAGTTTGTTTTATATGATAATCGATTTTTTTTTCAAATTTTCACTACTTAAGCATTTTTTGATTAAATTTTTAGTAATGTTCTAGATTTTCTAGACATACTGTTAATTCTTACTAATCATCGTGCATCAGTTGAGACGCTGATGACTAAGTGATACGTAGGGTGTTTGACAAGCCTCAAAGGCGAAATTAAAAAAAAAGTTACATATTGAAATTAAAGGTTAAGTTTAGTTGGAATTAAGTTTTCTCGAATTGTAAAAAAATTGAAAAAAGGGTGAGATATTCACAAATTAAATAAATTAAATGATTAAAATTATGTAAAGCAAAAAATTTTCTTTTTTCGAAAAATATTAAGAAAATCTACTTTTAATAGGTCATTCAGTCTTTTACAACTTCAAGCCTCAAGCAAGTGTGCATTTCTCGCATACTTTTTAAGACAAAAAGCTATTTTCAGTAACATATTTAGTCGAATTTCAAATTCTCCAATTAAATTTTGTTAAAATAAAGTTACAGAAAAAACGTGATAAAAGCTTTATTTTTGGATCGATGTAAAACGAGATATTATTCTTATTTTGTTTTGTGAGATAATTAAGAACCATAAGAAAAGAACTAAAATTGAAAATGGTGAGTATAAGTCATACCTTGATTACATCCAATGATCGCATTTTTTACACTTTGACTTGTAACCAACTTTTCTACGAGTGTTTTAGTATACTTTACGACATGAAAAACGCACAAAAGTGTAATTGAGTTTGGAAAATAATGTTTAATTAAGTCTAAATTGGTCAAATCCTTATCAACCATTATAAATTTAACATATTAAATGTCGTTTTTCTCAACAAAAGTCTTGTAAAAAAATTCGAAATTCTCAATGGCTTAGTTTTTCGTTAGGAGATAAATATTTTTTTTAGTGTATAATTTTATTAATAAAAAGGAGATAACAAAAAGTGGATAGATTATTTTTTGGAGGAGATTAAAAAATTAAAATTGATAATCATTTACAAAGATAGATAATTAATTTGTGAAGTAGATACTTATCATATAAGTGTTTATTTTTTGATTTTTTTCATTTTAACTAAGAAAAATTGATGAAAACAAATAAATAAATAAAACCTGGCCAGCCTAGCACGAGCAACGGACTTGAGTCTACAAACATTACAAGCAAAAATGAGAGTACCGATCGAATTTGCGACAACGAAAAAATACCGAGTTTAGGCGTAAAATTTCAACAATTGAATGGACGTTTGGTTAGAATTGGGTCAAATTGAGAAAGCCAATAGTCAAGTATTCGAACGAAGATACACAGTTCTACATGTAACACCAAGTTCTACAAGAGGTTGCAACTACGATTCAAATTGTAAATTATTCAATCGTTAATGTTTCTAATCAAAATCAACTTGTTTTTGCTTTAAGTTCAGTAGCAGTTCAAGATCTAGTCGAAAATAAAATATTCAAGTTTCTGAGAAACGAAAACGCGGAAGACCAGAAATATTAAGCAATGAAAACGAGCAATTGTCAGAGTAAAGAGTAAGAAAATAAGTGCTAATTACTTTGTTTGTATTTTTTTTTTGTATTTTGTTTTTGTAATTTTGTTTATTAATTGTCTCTTCTAAAAAAATAAATAAATTCTGAAAAAAATGTTTATTATTATTATTATTTATTTAAGTTTAAGTCACATTGACATTTATATTATAAAAATTAAAAAATTCAAATTACAAAATAAAATAAGTTTTAAAAATATTCCTAATTAGTCAAAGAATTGACACAATTTTTCAAAGGATTTACTCAATTAGTCATCCGAAGTCATAATTAACTATTATTAAATTATTTAATACGCTACATTGATAAAAAAACTCTTGATTTATTTCCATATAATAAGTTAAACTTGATAAAACAAATTTAACAGAGTCTACAAGGCCCACTTTGAAACTTCTAAAACTAAATGAAATCAAAGCTTTCAAAATTTTGAATTCATACTCTAGGCAGTTGATAAACAAGCGTTTTTCTAAACGCTTAAGTTGTTAACAAAACGATGTATTTTTCTTGTCAAAAGTGGTTTGACTTTCACGACTAAGGTGGAAAACTTCTTTACATAATGGGCATCTCATCAACTGTTCTAAAAAATAAACTTTATGTTTAAAATAGATCTCACTAACTGATTCCAACTAAAGCGCATCATACAAAGGACTCACATGGGTAAACTTTTTCAGTTCAATAATTTTTTTCAGTAATAAACTCTGTCTTGTGTCCAGTTCACTCAGCATACTATTCGGAATTAAAATGTTGTCAAGTACATGTCTAAAAAAAGACTGGCGAAACTGTTTAAATAAAAATCCAATCAGGTAAGGATTTGAGACCATTGGTTTGCACCCAAGCCCATATAACGAATAAAAACTTTTTTCAACTTTTCTCAACTTCTCTTCTATAAAATCTGAAATGAATGAGTTGCTACCAAATGGAAGACCCAAATACTCAAAACCATCTACATTAGACAATTGAACATTGGCTATTACAAACTTTTCTTGACAATTCACAACCGATTTGGTCATAATAAGGCTAGCTGATTTTCTGGGATTGAATTCCATTTTCCATTCTTTTGTAAATCTGAAAAAATCTTCCAATGACCTCATGGCACGCCCATAGCAGGGTGAGAGGATTATAATGTCATCACAATACGCAATGATAGATAAATTAAGACCATTTAACCAGGCACCAATCTTAAGATTAGTAAAATTTTCTAAAAGTTCGTTAATAAAAAAGTTAAACAATTAAGGGGAAAGAACTCCTCCCTGTTTCACTCCCTCAGTACAGTCCAATATTTCACTTAATTGATGTACAAATTTGTTGTACAAAATTCGCCAAATTGGTTTAGCAAATTTATCGATCAACTTGTAAAATAGGCCATCTCTCCACATCAATGCTTTAGTAGCATCTAAACTCAAAACATGTAGTTTAGAACCATTTTTTTTGTAATAGTTAACCACTTCATTTACAAGAAAATACGCATGTTTACTGGACAATTTCTTAAAATTAAAAATATATGAAAATAAAATTGAGAGTCAAAAGGAAATCAATCTTAGGTATAAAATTTGATTCAAAATTAACCTTTACCCCAATGGTTGATGAAATAAAACAGCGTTGTAGTTCATGGTTGAACCTAATTAAAATATTGTCAAACAAAAATGGGGTCTTAACTATTGCACACAAGGAAACCTATATAAATCTTTAATCGGATCTAAAATTGATTACTCTTTTCCGTGTCTGAATTCATTTTCGGAGACAAAGATTAAAAAAATTCCAGTCTTATAAAACTCAGCAGGACGTTTTATACTTAAATTAAAATATGAAACTCCTTCCAATATTTTACATCATGAGGCCTTTAATAAACTAAAATTACTAACTGTCTCGAATCGATTTTATGAATTGAGCGAAAGATATGTAGCGGGAGGACTGCATCATTCTGTTCCATTGTTTATATATATTTATACCCATATATATATATATTATATATTATATATTAGTTTATATATTTCAACCCGCTTTATATTCATCAAGCTGGTTGATGAATATAAAGCGGGTTTTGAATCAAGATATGTTGAATACCCAACTCCATTGTGTAATTGCTATCTTACTATTTCTTCTTTCTTTCCTGAACTGTTCAGTACTTAAACATTTAGCACATGTCACCTCTCACAATTTATCAATTTTAACTTTCTTTTATATTATATTTTAACTTAATTTTAATTTTATCTTATTTTTTCTAAATTTTTTTTTATTTTTTTTTTTGTCTTAATTTTTATTTTTATTTTTTTTTTAATCTGAAGGAGCTTTAGTTCGGCACAGATATAACAAATAAATAAAATAATAAATAGAAAAAATTTGGGGTATTTTATTCAAAATTAGTGGTACTCAAACTATTAATTTGTGGTAAATTTATCAATAAATAAAATATTAAATTCCATTTCTTTTATATTTACCTAATTTTGGAACAACTGGCTTATTATGAAAATCAACCCAAGATTGGACATTATTGTTTGTTCTTGGTTGTCAATTTATGATCCTCAATAAAAATAGGATATTATCTGATTTTCATTTTTTTATCAGCTTGATTTTTCCTAACTTATCTCAAATAGTTAATTTTTTTATTTTATTGTTTTTTATTTTTTTATTAAATATATAATTGAGGGGAAAGCCCCGGGGGTCGTCCGAATGGCGCAAGCCTTCGTTTAAACCCTCTAGTTTGAAAAGTTTTTAGGTTTTTACAAAATTAGATTAAGTTAAAAGTTGAATTATACAAAAAAAGTAAAATTAATTGAAACAAATAAAGAAAATTAATTTATAGGATTAGTGATGAAGTCCGTAATTTTTGATTGGTTTTTGGCAAATCCAGGAATCTTGAATCAATCTGATTAAGATTTGCAATTGTAGCTGTAGTAGCTTGCGATTGAAGATTGTTGAAGTTTTTTTTTAAAACCTTTTGTATTACTCATTTTATTAGATATTATTGGTGTGACGAAAAAGTGCTTATATAGAAATTAAATAATTAATAGTAAGGATTAAATTTTTACTTTTATTTAAGAAATTTTTTAAGACTTAAGTGTTAAAAATACCAAATTATAATACATTTTTCTTTCGAGTTAAGCGATATTTGACTTAAACGAGTTCGAATTAACCGTGAAATTTTATTATTGATGTCAATGTAAACCAACCAATTTGTTCAATATGTTTCGACTTAACCGAGTTCGACTAAACGGGTTTACCTGTATGTTCTAAGTTAGGCAAAAGCTTTTTCTAAACAAAAATCACCAAAATTACACAAATAGCCATTTTTATTTAAATATTTTATTCTTTATATTTTATTTCTTTATATTTGGTTCGATATTTTTATTTTTCATAAAAAAACAACAATTTCTGGCAGAATACAGACAATAATTCCAAAAAAAAACTATGACGCAGTTCGGTGTGAATATACCTCCTCGAAGCTAAAATAAAATTGAAAATATACGTAATCTATCAGGTTTAGAAGCGAAAAATAAAAAAATCCAAAAAGTCTTTAGGATAAAATCAATTCTTGAAAAAATAATAAATATTACTAATTTACAATCTAAAATATATCATTATTATCATAATCATCAATCGACTGCAAACCATCTAGAGTATAGACGACCACATTTAATAAATCTATTGCATTTAAATTTTGAAAGAATATAAATAAAAAATTTCATAACTTTGATTTTGTAAAATTGAATAAAGTTAAATAAAGATGATTTGCTTTGACATTGATTTTATCTTATTTAAAAGCAAAATGATTCAATATACTTTTTAACTGCAACTAAAATTAAAAAGCCCGGAAAGTATGGCGAAATTCTATGAAATTTTATTGTCATAATCTGATACTTTTTTTTTTCGAATCAGAGGTTTATAAGTGAAACTGGATTTTAATAGAAATTGAGCCTTAGATTTTTTTTTTTGAAAAAATTGCATGAAATAAAATTATTAGTATTTTTTTCTTCGATATTAATTTTTACAAATTTTTAAAGATTAACTAATTTACAAAAATAAAAATTAAATTGTTTTAAATTCAATATTTTTTAATTAAATTTAGAAGTGTTTATTAAAGTTTGACAAATCAAAATGCAAAATATCCAAAGAGGGCATTATAACCATATCATAAGAGTCTGTTCTAGTTTCGAATGTAATTAAGTGCAGGATAAAATCGACAGCATTTAATTTTTTTTTGTTCCAATAAATTGAACAAATTTTAATTTCAAATTAAATAAAAATAATTTTATGGTCATTTGACTCAAAATTCTTTTATTGCATTCAAAATTTTAGCTTTTTTTAGTAGAATTAACTAAAAGTAAATTTTTCTGATTTCAGAAAAAAAATCTCAAAAATTACTAATTAAAAAAGTACCACAGCAACATGCCCTTTTTAAAATCTTTTAATGATCGTGTAATATTTTTTATAGCTATTATTTTATTGATGTCTATTGTTCGTAATGTAGTTTATAGTTCTCTTTTTTTTAAATCCTTGAGCAAAATTATTTTAAATTCTTGAAAAAAAAAATTCCAAATCGTAATTACACAACCAGAACTTCGCTTTAAATAGCTGAAAAAAATTAGAAAAATTTATAAGGAGAAAAATGAATAAAAAAACATTTCTAATTTTCTATTTACTAATCTCGGTTTTACCGATAATTACAATAGCTTCTACTGGAACGGATGTTTCTGAAACAGCAAAAACAACCGTTTCTACTGAAGCAGAGGACTCAAATGGTGAAACAACTTCCACAACCACCACAACTACAACTACTGTTTCTACTGAAGCAGAGGACTCAAATGGTGAAACAACTTCCACAACCACCACAACTACAACTACTGTTTCTACTGAAGCAGAGGACTCAAATGGTGAAACAACTTCCACAACCACCACAACTACAACTACTGTTTCTACTGAAGCAGAGGACTCAAATGATGAAACAACTTCCACAACCACCACAACTACAACTACTGTTTCTACTGAAGCAGAGGACTCAAATGGTGAAACAACTTCCACAACCACCACAACTACAACTACTGTTTCTACTGAAGCAGAGGACTCAAATGGTGAAACAACTTCCACAACCACCACAACTACAACTACCGTTTCTACTGAAGCAGAGGACTCAAATGATGAAACAACTTCCACAACCACCACAACTACTACTACTGTTTCTACTGAAGCAGAGGACTCTAATGGTGAAACAACTTCCACAACCACCACAACTACTACTACTGTTTCTACTGAAGCAGAGGACTCTAATGGTGAAACAACTTCCACAACCACCACAAATACAACTACCGTTTCTACTGAAGCAGAGGACTCAAATGATGAAACAACTTCCACAACCACCACAACTACTACTACTGTTTCTACTGAAGCAGAGGACTCAAATGGTGAAACAACTTCCACAACCACCACAACTACTACTACTGTTTCTACTGAAGCAGAGGACTCTAATGGTGAAACAACTTCCACAACCACCACAACTTCAACTACTGTTTCTACTGAAGCAGGGGACTCAAATGGTGAAACAACTTCCACAACCACCACAACTACTACTACTGTTTCTACTGAAGCAGAGGACTCTAATGGTGAAACAACTTCCACAACCACCACAACTACAACTACCGTTTCTACTGAAGCAGAGGACTCAAATGGTGAAACAACTTCCACAACCACCACAACTACTACTACTGTTTCTACTGAAGCAGAGGACTCTAATGGTGAAACAACTTCCACAACCACCACAACTTCAACTACTGTTTCTACTGAAGCAGGGGACTCAAATGGTGAAACAACTTCCACAACCACCACAACTACAACTACTGTTTCTACTGAAGCAGAGGACTCAAATGATGAAACAACTTCCACAACCACCACAACTACAACTACTGTTTCTACTGAAGCAGGGGACTCTAATGGTGAAACAACTTCCACAACCACCTCTTCCACTTCTACAACAACTATCACCACAACAACTCCTACTACAACAACAATGACTTCAACAACCACTACAAAAGACAAAGGAAATTGTCTTGATGGATTTTTTGCGGATGAAAATAACGAATGTCAATGTAAAAAATAATCAAAAATTTATTTCATAAATTAAATTTTTTTTCAAAGTTGACTTTGACCGATTAAGCAAAACAGCCCACATTAAAATAGTGACCAAATATATTGACCCAAATGCACTTCAAAATGAAATAAGTAGCAAATGTTCTTTGAATTGTCCTGATAATGTCGATTGTAGCTCTCTAAATGGTTATGTTTTGTGGACTTATTCTGCAGATAGTTCAGTCAATATAACTAATTTGTCTTATTCCAGAGAAAATAATGAGTTTTATTCTTACTTGGGCCACAATGACTGGGAGTCTGCCATTGGAGATTCAGTAATTAATATTACCACGTAATGGCACTGTGAATCTTTAGTACAAACATTTAAAAAAAATATTTAAAAAAATTACATTGCCAAAATTTATTATTTCAATTTCAAAAAATTTTATTTTAATCTAGATAAATTGTACTATTTTACTGAATTACAACAATGCTAGCTTTGTAGCAGAAAGTCCAAAATATGATCTTATTCTAAAATGTGAAATGGAAGATCAAGCTGTAATTTTAAAATATTTTATTTAATTTAAATTTTAGTTTGAAAAATAATAATTAGGCTTCAGATTCTAACCCGCATAAATATGTGCTAAGTTACACTGAAAATGAGACAAAAACAAAAAGACTAAGATGCTACACAACCATTCCATTTGCATGCTCTGATACATCTCAATCAAACTGTGATTTTCGACTTTCTCTTAATTACAATACGAATCCAGCAAGAGATCGAGTAGTGATCACCCAGTGCTCCAAGAATTCCAATCAAAACTTTGTGTGCAACCCCAAAGATAGAATGTTCAAGCCGTCTAGTACATGGACCACATCGGACGGAGAGTTAATTTGGGACATTGCTGTCAATCTCGAATCAAAGAACAGAAATTTCAAAAATGAAGACTATGAACTGGTTTTGCAGAGTAAAAAGACTGGACAAGTATCTACTTTGTTTGACAGACTCCAATTAGTAAATATAACGGTATGGTTAAACTTAATTGTTATTTAGGATTTAAAATATATGAAAATTTCTTAATTTAACACTAGAAAGGCCAAATTTTTTTTTACCTTAAAAGCTCAAAGTGGTTTTAAAAAATCCTCTTTTAAATTCTGCTATAATTAAGTTAAATTTAAGTTTTTTTTTACCAATAAAGCTTTATTCTATGTTATATTACATATTTATAGATAAAAATTGTAATTATTATTTTAGATGTGTCAAATAAACCAAAAATGTTTGTGGGTTTGAAAAACCCATTTTGGGCTTTTATGTAAATTTTTTTTTTTGGCATTAAATTATAGCAATTTTTAAACATGAACATTAAAATTACAAATTTTATGTAATTTCAGATTGAAGAATAAAAAAATTCTTAAGTTTTAATTTTTTTCCAAAAGTTTGTATTCATTTAAAAAAAAAAAGGGCTCAAAAAACCCGTGGCCTTTCTGGTGTTAAAAAATCAAAAAATTCAAGAGTAATCAATTGACTTGCGACTCTCTTTTAAAAAAATTAGAATTTCATGCATTCAAAAGAAAAAATTAAAATTTAATTTAGAATTTCTGTGAGAGTTATTGATTTTTTTTAATTGAAAAATTGTAATTCAATTTTAAACAAGAACTTGTCTTTTATGGTCTTGATTCTGAAATTTTTTCTATAAGAAATCACATTTGAAAATTATTTTAACACTTTTAATTCAAAAACCATACTTTCTCTGAAAGAAGTTGAGGAAATAATAAACAGAATGTGTAATTATTTTGATTAGAATGAGTCGAAACTGCATTAAAATATAGATAAAAGAATTACTATATAATCTATTTTGATATTTAACTCTCGAATTAAGACTCTTCAAAAAATTCATATTTTTTCTCTTTTTGATTTTAGTATTTTATTATCTTTTCCTATTTTATTTTCATTTTACCTAGTCTATCGATTTTGTACTGAAATTCCTTCAGGTCCAAATAATTTATCCCGAAAATGGAACCATATAATGAGAAAAGACTGATAAATTCAAGTATGTTTCTGAAAAAACACAATCATAATAACAACTACTCTTTATCTCTGTTAAAAGTCATTCATGAATATTTAAAGATAAGATAAAAGTCATTCATGAATATTTAAAGATAAGATAATGCGACAATTTTAAGATATTATTATTTTCTTGTGTCCAAACTTCAAGGTGCTTGGTAAAAATAAAATTCCAAGATTAATCAAAAATCATTGATCATTTTATTTATCTTACTTGCTTTTTAAGCGAAATTTAATGATCAAAAAACACTATCTCAATATCTCAATCCGAAATTTGTTGTTTTTTTTTATCACAGGAATTATTCTAAAATTTGGTTAATTTTTGCTAAAAGTTTTTATGCTGATGCTTTTTATCAAGAATAGTTCTTCTGTTAAAAAGTTCTACTCTAGGACAAAATTGAGGGCAAAACTTTACAAACATAATAAAATGCTGGTAAATTTAACAATTAATTAAATCTATCAGTTTAAATGAAGATTTTAATTGCTGTAAAATTAATTAATAACAATATAGATCGAAATTATTTTCTTAGTTTGAAAAAAAATTGAAACAAAATTAAAATATGATTAAATTTTTATTCTACTAAATGTTACATTTTCTGACCAATTTATTCCTTATTTTTTTTTTGACTAAATATTCTGGACTGGCCTAAAAATTTACCAGCCCGGAATTTCTCAGATTGAACTAACTGTCTCTGATCAAAATTAAAAATTTTTAAAACAAAGGTCAATTTTGTTTTTTCCTCGCGACCCCTATCAAATTTTGCCACATGTTTTAATGATCCTCATTGTCGAACATTCGACGGAAAGTAATTTGATTTGTCTAAAAATATTAAACACTAGTTTATAATATTTTTTTTCATAAAAAGATGGTTCGAGCTTCAACAAGCAGGTGAATATTTAATGTATGAAAATGTCGAAACTCAAACAAGAGTATTTTATCTTTTTTATTAAAGAAAACAAATATCAAATTTAAAATAATTAAAAGGTTCATGTTAGAAGCTTGCTGTGTAACCCAGGTGGTTTCACATGGCCCGGATATCCTCCTCCATATTGCTTGTACAAAATATTCATCCAATATTTTTATGAATTGATTCGCATCGATGTGTCCAAAAATATCATTTTGTACTCAGATTATTCAAGAAACATAGTTAATCAACCAGTTCATTTTGATTCATCGGGAAATGTCAAAAATGATTTAAATTCTTTGGTAATCAAAAGAGTTGGTTACAATTTTGAAATAATAACTGGATATGGACTGGTACTCAAAATCTATGGATATGTTTGGCGCTTTTTTATGTATATAAATCGCTATGATATAATTCCTGCTAAAGGAGATGCAGGCAAAATTGATGGTCTTTTTTCTAATTGGGATAATAATTCCACAAATGATTTGACCAAATTAAGAGACGGTCAAAGTTCAGCAGATTTACCAGCTATCTATCAAAGCTATTTGTATAAATTTTAAATTATGTAATAAAAAAAATTAAATTTTATTTAAAAGGGCTTCTAGTAACAACATACCAAGTCTGGAAACAAGCTACTATTCATTTAATTCAACTGATATAAGTTACAGGCATAGTTTTTGTGCATCGGTAGGTATCGATTTCTTTTCGTCATCAGATCAGCGATCTCCATGTGCCAATGGCCGAAATGAGGATGCATTTGGCTACCAGAAGAGTAGATCAAAACGAAGTACTGATACATTGTAATCAAATTTTTGAGTGATTTAAATTATTTATTTTTTTTAATTTTTATTACTTTGTCTAGAGAGGACCCTATTGAGAAAATTAATAGAATTGGTGAGTCGAATTCATTCAAAAAATTCCTTAGCCTGCCGCCGATGCCGCATGCTCCAAGACGTTTGGTAAAAATTTGATAATTTAAATTTTAAAAATTAATCATGTTCTGTGTGTTTTATTTAATGATTAAAAAATATAAAAAGTTTTGAAAAGTTTATTAAAATTATTTACAATTTTATAAGGAAAAAAATGCTTTTAAAATTCTCTGGATTTTTTTGCATTTATTTAGGAACTAAATAAATTTCCTATTCACGAAAAAAACTAATATTCATTTAGCTAAAATACATAAAAACTGAGATGTTGTAAATTTTTCAGAGGTTTTGACCAAGCTAGATTTCAGTTAAGGAAATAACTTGAATGACAAAAGCTCCATCAAGTTTTAAAAAAATTTCACCTAAATCAGTAACAGAAAATATTCCCTTGTGAATAAAAATTTAATTTAAAAATGTGAATTTATTTTAACAATGAAGTTTTATGCTAGGTTTTCCAATATTTGATTAAATTTAAAAAAAAATAATTTTTTATTTAATTTTTTTGAGAATTTTTGTTTATCCTTTAGCACTTTTTTAAACCGAATTGTAAGAAACAAAGGATTATTTAGATCTAAATTAGAAACTAGATTACAGAACTCACAATTTTTATCAAAACTAATACCAAAATATTCTTTATTTTCAAAATATTGTTCTAATTCAAAAAAAAATTCTAATTGTACAAAACATGCTTCTCTGGCTCAACAAAAAAAATCGACTTAAACGTCTATCTGTTGATTATAAGTTTTTTATAAGTAAAATTATTTTTAATAAGTTTAATTAGAATAACATCAGTTATGCAAATTTAGGAGGAAAATTTTTTTTTAGTAATTTTAGCTTAAAAATAATAAATTGACAGAAGAATCGTGGAAAATTTGAATAGCTTAAATGATCACGTTCAATAATAGATTCAAGAAACAATCGGTAATAGCTATGATAGCAAGCAATAGCCAAAATTAATCAATTTTTTACAAGTGCTTTAGTGTGAAACCTAATTTTTTCTAGGTGCAAATGTTCAAGGCTATTTTTAGGGAGCGTATCAAAATAGCTATTATTAAAACCGCTAATTTTTTTTTAGCTATTTTTTTCCCCTAATTGTTAAATTAAATTAGCAATTATCAAAATAGCTACAAACAAAAGTTTCAAAAAAGCTTTCAATTAAATAAAAATTTTATTGTGATTTATTTTATTAGTAATAAGTAAATGGATTCGATTGAAGAATTAGCAAACAATTTTGAGCGTTCGCTGAATATAAACAAAGGGTTTATTTCAATGTCTCAAAAAAAGGTTCCTCAATTGCATTTTGACGGCCAATTTTATCGAATCAATGGTAAACTGAATAAAGTCGGTAAAATTAACTGGCGATGTATAGTTGCCAAATGCACAGGATCTTGGGATGATTTTTTGATTTTTATGATTTTTATTGGATTTTTATTTAAATTGACTAAAAAATAAATTAGCTATTTTAATTTAATTAATTATTGTTTATAGCTATTTTTTATAGCTATTTTTAATTGGCATTTAGCGATTTTTAATTGGCATTTAGCGATTTTTAATTTAGCTAATTTGATTAAAATAAAAATCTCAGGTAAATTTTTAGCTATTTCGATAATTGCTATTTTGATACGGAGCCCTATTTTTAGTAAAAAAAATCATTTAATTAAGCTTTTCTAAAGAGTCAGCTGATTTTATCAACAAAAATAAAGAAAAAATTTATTATTCGAAATATTTTTAATTTATCATTTTGAAATTAAATAATTATTTAAAATATGTTGTAAGAAAAATGTTGTTAACATTTATAAATACTTTTGAAATATATCAAAATTAATTATTTGTGAATATTTCAGGTAAGAGCTGTTTCAAATGAGGATAAAAATGCTACTTGTGATAATCTTGGAAACAAAGTTGATGCTGTTTTAGAAGCAGGAACGGACATTGACAATTTAGTTGAAAATTGCAAACTTGACGTCCTTTTGGATCCAGTAAGGATAAAATTTATTTTTTATCAGCAAAATCGATTTAACCAATTTTTTTAAAAGGAAACTGACTACACAAATGGCTATGAGAATGATGTATCCGTGTCTGTAATTGAGCTGGCTACAAATGATGAAGTAAATATGGAAAAATCAGGCGAGGAGCTTACAATCAAAATAACTTTGACCAATTTGTGTCCTAATAATTGCTCTGGAAATGGTAACTGTACAACTACTGGCACTTGTGAATGTGAGGAAAACTATAGTGGTGCAGATTGTTCATCGTATGCATTAGATACACCGGAGATTGTTGATACAACACAAACAGACATTTGGGACTTGTCTCAAGGACCTTTAACTGATATAATCATTAGAACAATAAAATTTGTGTCAACTAATCCAAATGCTAAATTTAAATTTTCAGTTTATGTAAGAATTATTATTCGAAAAATGATCATAAATTTTTATTTTAATCTCAAAGTATCCTGACATCAATACCAAAATATCGGATGGTACTATAAATCCTACTGAGATAGCGTTTAATACAAACTTTTTAAACATGACTTCGATTCCATTAAATCAAAATTTTTTCTTTTTGAAAATAAGTGTCACAAATGATGCTAGTGTTTATAGCAGTCCAATTACGGTCGCGGCAGCTGATCTTACTAGGTACACATGTACCACTTCAACTTGCACTCTGATAAATGCTCCGGTAAGAATTTTTTGCTTTGATCATTAAAATTAATATTTTTTTTCAAGCAAACTGATGATGCAAACTTACATAAATTAAATACAATGATGATGCTTAATTTTGTAATTGCTGGCCTTTATTTTCAAAACTTATAATTTATTTTTTGAATTTAAAAAAAAAACTAAAATTATTTTAATATAGAGCATAATAAAAATTTGGCATTCAATTTAAATTAATTTGAATAAATATTTTAAATTGAAATTAATAAAAATTAAAATCATTAAATTTTTGTTTTTATAAATTGCAATTAAATTGAATTAAAATGATTTGATCATTTGTTTTTGAATTCTTTAGCGAAACTAGAAAAAAGCATAGATGTGTATTCCAGATTGGTCCTTTAAGATTTTATTATGTATTTATTTTTATAGGGCTAGTAATTAGTTAGGTTTTAATCAACAAAATTGGGTATTTAGATACAATTCAATTTTTAGTCTTACTCTTAGTTTAAAGTCAGATGTCAAGGTTTATCCTAAGAAAATAAAAAAATTTTATTACATTTTTTGCGACGGTATTAGTTCCATATAGAATAAACCCAAATTTTGACATAGTTCCAAGAATAATGGTCAACAGTTTACGGTATTTTTTTAATTGAAGCTTTTATTTAAAGATTTTAGGTTTAAATGCTGATTTAGAAGTCAAATACACTTTTTTAGTGCATACACTTAGAATTAGCAGATATTTGTTACCCTGAATAATCACTTATTCATCAGCTTGTCAACTGATGCACAAAGATAAGTAAGAATTATACTTGTCACGTATCTCAGAAGTTAGACGCTTCGAAATGCTGACATATACATTAAGCGCTTAGCTCACATCTTGACTTAATTATAAGCTCGTGCTCTTGACACGAGCATATAGGTATAAATAAGAATTCCATTCTTAGAACTTCAGAACGTTCAATATCTTAAATAAAGCTTTTAAAAGATTAAAAATTGTTTATTATAAACCGGTTACAATTGGTAGTAGCGATAAAAAAAATGATATTTTTTATGGTTCCCATTTCAAAAGACTATCTTGAAAAACTTAGTGTACAAGAGCTCGTACACTTAACAAAGACACAAAATGGGTCTTTTGAGAATGAATTCCAGAAATTAGATGACGACATCGAATTGGTAAGCTGTACAGAAGCCGAACAAATGGAATGGCTTCAAAATGTTCAAAATTCAGGAAAACCTAAGAAGTTGCTTATTGAGCTACTTTTCAAAAGAGCTGAGCTATTGGCCAGTATCAAAAAGATGAAAAAAGAAGAAGATAGTTTTAGGAATATAAATCAATCAAAACAAAGTGAGGAAGGAGCAAAAAGCACCCTTCAAGAAATAGCCACTTCATCGAAAACTTTAATACATGAGGATGTATTACAAGAAAACATAGGATTCGGACTCAGGGAATACGAATCATTAATTTTTAAATTCGACGACATACCAAAATTATATGGAAACGATAGAGTTAAAGTAGATGAATGGATATACCTTGTAGAAACTGAGGCTAGGACCCTAGGAATTATTAGAAGTAGGCTAATAGATTGCGTTACAAAACTTCTAAGAGGAAACGCCTTACAAATGCTTAGAAACATGCAAAAAAGAGATGAATCAGTTACGTGGGAAAAATTTAAAAATCAATTATTAGCAAACCTGAAACCTAAAGTCTAAAGTCTGAACTAAAAAGTATTAAATTAACGTCAAATTTTGAGGACAACATAATGAAATTCCAGACAATTGCAAACAAAATAGATAAGATAGATGAGTTCGAATTGGTCTGGTTCTTTCTCTAAGCCCTTGACCCAAGAGTTAGGGCCGAGTTAGAGAGGAAAAATGTAGAAACGCTAAATGATGCATTCCGGCATGCAAGAGTTTTTACAAAAGGATTGAGCAATTTTAGAAAACCCACGGTTGTCAACTATTCAAGACAAAAAAATTTTAATAATATGGATTCTTTTATGAAACCATCCATAAATGGAAAAGAATATGTATCAAAATTTAGAGGTCAGAAATATGACCACAATGGAAAAGAATAATTTAGAAGCCAGAATAAGCTAAAAAAAAACTTAATATGCTTCAGATGCAAAAAACAAGGTCATAAAATTTCACAATGTAGGCTAAATAATATGGTTAAGGAAGTTAACAATGATTCAGACAATCGGAAAGAAAATCCAGAATATGTGTACACATGTGATACAGGGAACCTATTATATATATCAGCAACTATAGATGGTATCACACTAACTATGGCACTTGATAGCGGATGTACAACTTCAATATTAAGCAGAAATTTTGTGGAAAGAAGAAAAATAAGCGTAAAGGAGTCAGATATTAGAATTAAAACGGCTGATAATAATATTGTTAAAGTAAATGGTTAAACAGACGCATTAAAATTAAGTATCGAAGGTCATGTATGCGAATTCGAATTCTTAGTAATCGATCATGAAGACAGTGATGGGCTGCTAGGTCTTGATTGGTTTATGCGTACAGGAGCTAGTCTTAACCCAAGTGAAAGAAGCTTAAAGTTTCCTAGTGAAGTAGTGTATCTTGAAGTTTCAGGAAAAGAATACTGCAACAAAGTGATAACTGAAAACTTGACAGATGAAAATTACCCTGACGATTGTTTTTCAGAAGTTTTAAACAATTTTAACGAAGATTGGCCTTTAGAATCAGTAACTGGAAAAATAGAATTAAAACCGATAGATAATCTAGATGCCAGTGAATATCAATACTTCAAAGAATCTTTAGACTATATAAAAGATTGATTCGCAATGAGTATGAAAGATATAACAAGGAGTAAAGTTGATAAACACGTAATTAGAACAACAGACGAAGTCCCAATATTTCTAAGACCTTACAGAAAATCCTTAAAGGAAAGAGAGATATTACAAGAAAAGTAAAAGACAATGCTTGAAAATGATATTATTGAAATATCAACATCACCATGGTCTTCACCTGTGGTGTTAATACCTTAAAAAGATGGAAGTAAACGCTTTTGTGTAGACTATAGAAAGCTAAATCAAAAAACAATCACAGAATCTTGGCCATTACCAAGAATCGATGATATTCTATCAAGGCTGAATGGTTCAGCTTATTTTTCAACTTTAGACTTAATATCGGGCTACTGGCAAGTAGAAATGCACCCTGACTCTAAAGAAAAAACAGCGATTGATCTTGTGTTCGGCCTACCGTTAACTGAAGAAGGATTTCTCGGAGTCATGGTAATAAGTGAATACCTTACCAAATATCCATACGTAGAACCTATTAAAAGTAAAACAGCTATTGAAATCGCTGATCACCTATGGAAATTTATATGCTTGTTTGGTCCTCCTAAGGTAATTCTTTCAGATCAGGGGACAGAGTTTAACAACGCTATCGTAGATAATCTTGTTAAAAGAATCGGCGTTGAGCATGTTGTTACATCAGCATACCATCCTAGGACAAACGGTCAGGTTGAGAGATTTAATGCAGAATTCGTAAAATGTTTAAGGCGACATTGTGAACAGAATACTGAAGACTGGCCAAAATGGATACCGTATGTGTTGCCAGTATAAAGAACTAGAGGCCATACATCAACATTATTCTCTCCATTCGAGTTAATGTTCGGAAGAAAAATGAACGGATTTAGGAACTGGTCTTCTGTTGATTCAGAGTTTAAACACAACGCACTGGCTGAACGGGTCTTGGAGATAAAATTTTTGATGGAAAAATCTTATCCAGAATAACTTTGTAACATCGAAAAAAGCAAGAATAAGCAAGTTAAAGCCCAAAACAAAATAAGACCAATTACTGAGGAAAAAATTCCAATAGGAACTAAGGTATGGATTAGTATACCAGGCATACAAAATAAGCTTCACCCTAAATACAGGTCTGACGAAAAATGACAATTATATCGTGGAAGTTGAATTAAAAAATATATTAACAGATAAATTTCCACGGCAGCGATTAAAAATAGACTACGTCAAAAACAACGGGGAAACTTCAAAAGACTAAAATAAGATATAAAAATAAAATATTCAATGAAATCTGTAATGCAGACAACTTAGAATGCAACCTTGGAGATACAATACTTATATGGAATAAGGAAATAGTTAACTCTTGTCCGTATAGATTATTCTCTTCGTTAAAACTTAATTTACCGTACGATAATATATTAAGCAACCCAAATGGAAATCAAATATTTAAAGTAACTATAATATTAAATAAATGTAATTTGAGTATGTATGAAACAAGCGAAAGGCTTTTCTTAACATATAATAAAAGTAATCTTGCATTGATAAAAGAAAGTGAAAATGCGGTCCACGATTTGCTTTTAGCGGATCCAGACAGCATTGAACTAAAAACGTTTACGATGATTGATAAGATTAAGGAGGAAATATGCAATTATAAACTTTCAACTATTAGAGCTTTTCGAGAAAAGGACAGGTTTAACATACTCTATACCGGCTTGGGTTCATTAGTCCTATATACAAGAGATGGAATTATTTTTGCTCAAAAATAAATTCCATAAATCTAAATAGCTATTCGGATTGTTCATTAGATCCGCAGATTTAATACAGTTTGAACGATAAGGTTGTTAAAGGTTATCTTACAAAAAATAACATTATAAGGAAAGATAATACGTTCAACTGTAATAATAAAAGGAATTGGATAAGAAAAATTGGTGCGAAAATAGCAATTATTAATAAAATAAATGTAACTATTATAAATTCAGTCAATTCTTATACGATCAATTCATTAGACAGTGAATTGGACAAGTTGACTTTTGGACACGATTCTTCGATCAATACGTTTAACTTAATAGACTACGAAAAGAATTTTTATTTTTCTAAAAATAAAAGTAACATTATAATATACAGTTCAGATTTTGATACAAAATTCTTGCATAATATAAACGAGGTGATAACAAAAATTTATCGTTTAATAGAAAAATCAGGACTCCTGAAAATTATAATAATTACAGTCGCAGCATTCATGAGTTTAATTTTTATCTATTTTATGATAAAATGCAACTCTCGCCTATAAAAATGCATAATTAAACGTCGCTTTATAATAGCTTAAACAAGTGAAGTAGTGCGGAAACGAAGCCAGCAGATGTGCTGATTCAATAAATATTGAAATAATTATATTTTTGTTTATAAATATGGGTTAAAAAAAAAAAAAAAAATCAATTAATTTATTCAATTATTAATTAAAATAATCATTTTATTTATTCAATTAAATAATTTTCAATTATATTTTTTTTGTCAAACTGAAGTTCTAAAAATTAAGTTCAGCGAGGACGATTCAAACGGGGGGATATGTTACCCTGAAAAATCACTTATTCATCAGCTTGTCAACTTATGCACAAAGAAAAGTAAGAATTATTTACCCAAATTTTAAATAAATTCCCCAATTATTAAGATTATAAATAAAAGAATTAATTAACACTTAATTAGATAGAAATCCACTTTTTTTAATTTATAGGCACTTTTTCTTAAAAAAAAGCAATTTTTATTAAAAATTATTACAAATAACAAATTTATGAAAAAGTACCTGAATTATGAGTAGAGAATGTTTGCTAGAAAAAAAGATAGTATTCAATCGAGTTTTATGCTAAAAATTATGTAAGCTATATATTTATAGAAAGTTTTTTATGTCATTCAAGTTATTAGCTTCAATTTTAAATTTAAATAATTTAAAAATCGAAAAATAATAGATTTTATCAAGTTAGATTAATGTATTTTTTAAAAAATAACATTCAAGTGTGGAACAATAATAAAAATATAGCAAAATTAATTAGTTTTTTTTTTACGGATGTAGTTAGCTAGAAAAGTCTTCTATAAGAAAGCTTTGAAAAATTAAGAAAATAAAATTGACAAAAATAAGATAATTTATCACTGAACCTTTAAGTGAAGCAGATTTAGATTTTAAATTCCCTTGACTAATCATTTGAGATGTATTGCTAAAATAATTAGAAAGAAGACCTAAGAAATTATTGTGTCAATTTACGTAATGTTAGGAAAGTTAGTGTTGGGTGACAAATATTTTAAACTTATTTACAATTTTTCCTAATAAATATCATTTTTTACTAAAAAATGTTAAAAGTTTAAGAAAAAGTACCTAAATTTTGTAATAAAATAAAGTAATGTTCGGCTTTTTGTTTTAGGCAAAATGTATGAAGCATTAAGTAATTTTATATTTTACTCAAAAGACGCCAAAGCTCTCAACGTAAAATCAGAAGTCTAAATTTGTTAAATTTTTTAATTTTTTACTTTTTTAAATTTACGTATATTCACTTTATTTTTCGTAAATTTTAAGGAAAAAAGAGCAACATTACTGTATTAGTATTACAAAATTTAGGAACTTATAGTTGGTTTAAAGGAAAGAACTAATCTAAAAATCTGCAAAACTTAGTGTTGAATTTAACTTTTTATATTTTTTTTGAAATTTCTAGAGGTTTAAAATCGGTATTAGAAATCTTATTTAAATCATCTGACAGAATATAAAAGTATTTAACATCATTTTATCTTTTTTTAGGCCACTAATAACATATTAAAATATCTAAGATTGGAAAACTTGGCTTCCTTCACTTTTTAAGAAACAAAAACTGTTAAAAATTCAAAAACTTTTTTTTAAATTAAATATTTAATGAAATATGCCTAATATGATGGAAATATTAATTTTTATAACAAAAAATTAATCTGCCTATATGAAAACCCAATAAAATTCTTTTATTTGTGTCTTTTTTTATTTTTATTTGACTGGTATTTTTACCATTTTTATTCTAGAAAAGAATAGTCAAAATAACTAAATTTTGTTGCTTTTTTAATATTTCTTTGTCTGCTGGTAGGCTTTTACTATCCAGTCATACTTCTCAAGTCCTATTCTAGACTCGAGGGTTTCTAATCAAAGCAATAAGGTTTTTTTATAACTTTATTGGGACACGAGGTCCGAATCCAAAACCAAAATAATAACAAACAAAATTAAATTATATAAACAAAAAAAAACTAAACTAAAAAACTAATAACTGAAACTGAAAAACGTATATATAATAAATTGAGCATGTGAATGAAAGCTTCTAGTTGTGCAAAACAAATTTCTTTTTTGAGACGTCTACGCTTTATTCTTAATTAATTTTTCATAACTTTAATTTAAGATGTTAATCAAGCTTTATATTATTTTTGTAAACTCATCAAATTTTCTACAAAAATTAATTTAATTCTGAAATATTTTTTTATAAAATCGTGTTTTGAATATGATTTTTGTTTGATTTCCTAAGCCACTAAAAAAAATTTATAAATAAAACTCTATCTGTTTTGAATTTTAAAAACATAAAATTATTTAAAATATTACCAGATTATTTACAAAAATTAAAATATTTTTGTGATTTTTTATTAATATTTTTTAAGTATTTATTTTTCATATTTTTTTGATCTTAGCAAAAAAAATTATCAAAATATTAGTTTAAAATAATATAATGAAATTTTGAAGATTTTATTCTTCATCTGAAAGATTGTCATTATTATCAATTACTGAAGAATCCTCATTTTCTAATTTATCTTAATCACAATTCATCACGAATTTAAACATCAAATAACTTCTTCTCTTCTCTAACTTTCCCGGATTATGTTTCGATTCCTAAAAACCAAAATACACTAGTTACATGCGCACAAGCTCCAAAAACCCTGGAGCCGCTTTTACAATCACAATATAATCCTGTAATCGGTTCTTTTCTTGCTCTATTGAATATTTCACCCATGTATTATGTTTAGATTGCGACACTAACCTTGATTTAATTTTAACGCGGATTAAATTTTTATCTTATTCAAAATATCAAATGTGTAATCTCCATTTTGATTAGTATGCTCAAGCGAACATGAAATACTTTGCTTTAATTGGTATACTCCAAAACAAATTGATTGAATGTATTCTTCTGTTTACTCTGGAAATTAAAATTCATTCAGATGAACAATTCTTTTTTTTATAAAACGATTCGAATATTTTTCAATTTCGCTTTTTAAAAGGTTTTCTTCGGTTGATTTTTCTATCATTTTTTCATAAAGCGCAATTTTTTCTATATCATTTGACTTAGCAATTTGGGGTCTATATGTGTTTATTAGCGCGCATACAAAACGAAAATCTTGTTCCAAATACTTTGTATTGATATTCGAAACATCATTATTAAAATATATCCAGCGTTTAATGCGCCCATTAGCTGACTCAATTACCCATCGTATCTTTGTAATATGGCGTGAATAGTTTGCATCCATCGTAGTATGTTGTTTCCTACCATGTAGATAACTAGGCATTGTTGGTTTATATTGCTTTTCTTGAAAAAATTTGATTGAGTCTCTAAATCCTCTGTCGACAGCAAAATTGTCTGGGTGATAGAACCATTTGTCAGCTTCCCGTATTTTAATAAAAATATTTTCCAGTATACTTGCATCATTATTTTTTCCATTCGAAAAAAAAGAGCCAATAGATTCGATTATTGTACCACCTGTTGCCACTATCAACATGAATTTTAGCAAGCATCTATTCTTATGTTCAGAAAAGGAAGCTTTCTCAATACTATAAGAATTTGACTTTTTTATGTAAATATAAGTCGAGTCCCAATTGTGATAACATCATTTTCATTAGCTTTCAATAATACTTTAGCCATTTTAGTGGTATGATTTTTGATTATATCATCGCAATTTGCTGTAATTAAACCAATGTTTGACGGAGTAAACTCATTGTTTAAACTCTCTCTAATTTTTCGGATACATCTTTTTATTTGGTCTTATGACGCGAATGGAAAAAATGCTGAAAGCTCTTTTACGCTAATACCAGTTCTCAATTTGGTCAAATAAAAGCCTAGAGCATTAATTAATGAAATTCTCCATGAAAATCGAGCTTCTGAAATAAAGCTATACAAATCCAAAAAGTTATCTCTCGATATTCCAGTGAGAATTCTAAAGCGTTCATCACTAATTGCTGCAAAATCTAGCAATATATGTTCTGATGAAGGTTAAGGAATATGAATAGTATTATCTTGGAATTTTTCTACCAAAGCAGGTTCAATTTCTTCGGTTATATTCTCAACATTTAACTCATAAAAGAGACCATTTTTTTCCTTATCAGGACATGTTTTTGAAAGAGATTTATGTCAGTCATTGCAAACCCATGTGAAAATAGTGTGATCAATACCAAGCTTTCGATTCGCATGAATTAACCATTTAGACAAAATACGAACTTTATACCTATTAGCAATCTGAGAGGCCCTTGATCGATTATTAAATCGAGGAGTACAAACAGCACACTTATAATTAGTCATATTTTAAATAATTTTATGTTTTTAAAATTCAAAATAGATAGAGTTTTATTTATAAGTTTTTATTAAGTGGCTTACGAAATCAAGCAAAAATCAAAGGCTTATGTTTTCTATAGGAGCAAATTTTAATACTTTTTATATCAAATATTGTTTTTTCGTTTAGCAAATCAGAAATTATCTAATTTATTTTTTATAGCAGCTTTTTTTTATTGCAAACAGGAGCAGAATTAATTCATTAGAAGCAAAGATTAATTGTCAAGTTTTTCCTCATTAGTTCTTTTACTTAGATATTCTTTGTTAGATTTTGCGATCATATCTCAACATACGGTACATATAAATTAAATTGGATTAATTTTCCAGTTTAATTTGCTGGAACTACAGATAAAGATAAACATGTTCACCCATTTGGGCTTCTCCTCTCCAAAACCAAAACTGGAGAAGATTATGCGTTTCTTTTTCAAGCAACCAGAAATTTATCATTCAATCTTTATGGTCATGTCTTACAAATTGAGAATCTTTTAGCCGATGCAGCACTTGCAATCACAAATGGTTTTATTAAGGTTTTTGGAAACGTTAAAAGGAGAATTGTATGTTGGTCTCATGTCGAAAGGAAATTAAAGAGAACATCAAAGGTATTGCTCAAGAATTGTAAATGATTTCAGACTCATTCAATCAACTGCATCAGAACAAAATTTCCATCAAGCATTTAGACTTTTGTCATCAAAATGGAATCAACTCAACAATCAAAATATTCAAGCGTTTTTTATTTTTTGATTTGATTTTTTGTTTTTTGATTGATTGATCGGATGGTTCGAGGGGTATGTTGAAGGTTTTCCAATTACAAACAACGGGATAGAATCGATGAACAACACAACATATGATAAATATGCAACTTTACGAGACCGTTTACCACTTAGAGACTTTGTTAGAGTCATGGATCTAATGATAGAAGCGTGGTCAAAAGATAGAAATCCAAGTTTTGAAACGACGACGAAGTTCAAAACAATACCAGAGATATCAACTCATGAATGGACACCTCGCTTTAATTGGTGCAAATAGAAAAAACGAATTGTTAAAATAAAACAAGAAGAAGATGTAGTGACATGCATTGTAGCGTGTGAGAAGAGTAATGTAGAAGCTACGAAAGAAAGTTGTCGTATTTATATAAACACAAGCAATTGGAATTCGTTCGATGAATTCATAAAATGGAGAGACTCCCATAAAATTGTAGAAATCAACAAAAAGTGTTGGCAGTTGAGTAAATGTTCTTGTCAATATTGGAAAAAAAATTTCGGTTGAAAGCATGTAATTGGTATCGCATACAATATTGAATTACTAACTTTCCCAACACTTGATTTGAGAATCGAAAAAAATGTTTCAAGAGGTCGCCGCAAAAAAGCCTTACCAGCTTTTGAAAGAAATTCAATTGGACCTTTAAATAATGAGCTTTTTTCAATTCCAACAACTTCAACTCAGCCTGATACTCAAATTACAACACAAGTCAACACAGTTGAGTCGGTTACTAGCACGATTTTAGTTACACAATCGACTACTGACACTAATTTATTTGAAAAAAGAAGCCGAGATCGTCCAAGAAAAACCGTTTCAATTAAATTGAAAAAATTGTTTTTTTTTCTATATTTGTTTTTTATTATATTTTAATTTTGCTTCTAATAAAAAATATATCTGCTTCTAGTTAACATAATAATTGCTTCTTTTTTTTGCTTCTAAAAAAAAGTAATTTGCTCCTCGAAAATATAAAAATTGCTCCTACAATAATTATTTTCCAAAATCAAATTCAAAACACGATTTTTATAAAAAAATATTTCAGAATTAAATTAATAGTAGAGAATTTGGTGAGCTTACAAAAAAAAATCTAAGCTTGATTAACATCTTAAATTATAGTTAAGAAAAATTAATTAAGAATCAAGCAACAAAATTTAGTTATTTTGACTATTCTTTTCTAGAAAAAAATGGTAAAAAGTCAAATAAATATAAAAAAAGCCATCAATAAAAGAATTTTATTGGGTTTTCATAAACGCAGATTAATATTTTGTTCTATAAAATTAATATTTCCATCATAATAGGCATATTTCATTTAATTTTTAAATAAAAAAAAAAATTTTTGAATTTTTAACAGTTTTTGTTTCTTAAAAAGTGAAGGAAGCCAAGTTTTCCAATCTTAGATATTTTAATATGTTATTAGTGGCCTAAAATAAGATAAAATGATGTGTCTCAGAAAATTTTGTCTTAACGTCTTATCGCACCTGACGCTCTGGAAGAGAAAAATTATTTTTTTGGATTATTCTTAATTTTTAGATAAAAAAAAAGTGATATAAAAAAACTGATAGCATTTTCGAAACCCTGAGAGAATTTTATGCTAAATACATTTTTTTCAGAAAAAAAAATATTTGTAGCAACCTTTCTATCCTAAAACAAAAATTACACCATCTATAATAGGTTCAAACTTTGAGTGGCCTTACAATATGAAAAAATTAAGTAATTAGCAAAATTTCACATATAATATTAATCAGCGCATCGAGTTCTATTAGAATATGCCAAAAAAAATTTGGATGAAACTGCTGAGTTTTTTTTTTTCGAATTGCCCCGTATCCTTTTTATCTGGTTTAACTTTTTTTTTATATATTCATACTAGAGGTGTTTAAAGTCAAAAGTCGCAAGTCAAGTCCAAGTCCGGACTTTATATTGTTTTTTCAAAAAACCGGAAATTGGACTTTTTTAAACATAAACAAAAAAATAAATAAATTATTTAAAATGAAAAAAATGAATTTTTTTTTTTTTTTTTAATTTCCAAATAAAAAGTTAACTCACTCTTTTTCACTAAAGAGCTTAGTTTCAAATATGAAAATGCTTCCAATATTAACTTAAAATTTTTTTTTATTTGAAACTGAAAAAAATATTTGAAACATCGCACTTTTCCAATGTTATTTCAACATTGGATACATTCTGTAATTCAAACACAAAAATTTAAACCACATTTAAGTCCAAATATTTAATAGAATATAATTTCTTTTTCTTGACCATATTGGCATTTTAGTGAAATCTTTTATTTCTAATTGCATTTTGTGAGTTTTCTCTTAAACTAAGTTTGTATAAGCGATGACAACTGGTAAAGGACCCTCAATCACTTTACAGTTATTAAAAATAAGAAGCTTCCTAATTTTATCTTAATAGCGGTTCACATTTTCTTGATAATCATATTATAAACAGTTAATTATAATTGTAAAATCCTATGATTAAATAAGAAAAGGAGAAATAAAACAATTGATTATTGATTTAGATTTAGAATTTTGTCTCTAGTAATTGTTTATTAAGTTAATTGTTTATAAATTTTTAATGATTTTGTAATCCGAGAGAGCTTGAAAAGAAACAATTTCTTCCAATTTTTATCTTTTAATTAAATAAGAAATTAAAAAAGAAACAATACCTTCTTTTTTACTCATGATTTAGTTTGTTTTTTATTCTAAGAAAATGCCTTTCTAATAAAAATGAAAATCTTCTTTTTTACCAAATCAGCAAATATTTTAAAATTATTATTTTATTTTTTTATTTTCTTGTTAATCTATTTGAGCTAATGTTACTTCAGAATAGAAATATTTAAAATATTAAAATAAAGATAAATAATATTAAATAAAAAATAAATAAATAAATAGAAAAAAAAAAGGATAAATAATTCTAAGTAAAAGTTAAAAAGAAAAAAAGATGTATTGAAATTCCTTGAAGTTAGACATGTTTAAATGGAAACAAAGAACAAATTGTTTGTTCATTACCACCATTAACCAGCATGAATACTTATTTTTTCAACATTTTTCTGGCAACTTATTCCAATGGGAATTACTATTCTAACATATTTATATGTAGTACTAAACGCTTATAAACCGCTTTTATAATGAAAAATAAGTGACTGGTTTCTACCGGCTTATTCGTTTTACACTATGATTAAGCTTAAAATTTACAATTTAGATTTCATCATTCTATTCAAAATTAAAAAAAAATTATTTTGTTGAAAAGCTAAAATTACAGATGAAAATATTTATTTAAAATTTTTTAGACAAGTCTCGGCAATTGGTTTGGTACGGGCTAGTCGTAAATGTGAAAATAATAAGTGCAAAAAACATCTGCAAACAATGGAATTACAAATAGCGGAAAATTAATATTAAAATATAAAAAAATATTACTCAAAAAATAATGTTTGATTGTTTAGGGGCTAAATCATCAAATCTAAATATATATATATTATAATTTTAAATTTAAACAGTCTGATTTTGAAAAAAAGTGTAATGATGCTGGTGGTGATCTTGAGCAAGATGCTGTAGTGCATGAATTCGATGATGATGATGAAGACTAGTGATGGGTCTTAACTTAACTAATTTAGTTTAGTCGGCTAAAAATAAGTCGACTAATTTTTAGTTAACTAATTTTTAGCCGACTAGTTTTTTGTTTACATATTTTTAGTTAACTAAAATTTAGTCGACTAGTTTTTAGTTAACTAAAATTTAGCCAACTACCTTTTAGCTAACTTATTTTTAGTCGACTAATTTTTAGTTAACTTATTTTTAGTCGACTAAAATTTAGTTTAGTCGAATTAGTTAGACTAAGGGTACCAAAAATGTGAAAAAAGGGATGTTATTTGCGATAATCGATATCTCGGGATTAGTGTGATAATAAACAGACTTGTATATAAGTCAGTCAATTGATTTTTTTTAAATAAAAAGTCCTAGCAACATGAATTTTTTGCCGTTCCAGGTAGTTATTGTGGCTGCCTTGTTAAAGTCAAAGTCAGTAAAATTTAAGTCAAATCATAACTTTGACTTTAATTTTTGTGACTCAGATTTAAAACTATGACTAATAAACAAGTCCGATATTAAGAAAAAAAAGTTTCAATTGAATAAGTGAGATATCTTTGAAATAGTTAGACAATTAAGGAATAGCGGATATATTATGCGAAAAGCGAGATATCTAGCAATGTGAAATTTTAGTACAAAAATTACATTACAAAATGTAAAAACTCTATAATTTATTTTCTAAATTGCAAAATTGGTTCCATAAATAGTACAATATTGTATAAAATTGTACAACCGAATTCCAAGCCCTGCAAAAACTCTGCAATTTTCTGTAAAAAGTACACCATCAAAAAATATATGATTAAAAAATGCAATAAATAATATAATTATATAATTATATAATTAATAATATAATTTTTGTAGTAAATTTTACATTGCCATATATATGGGGAATAGTGAGACAAAAAAAAATATTTAAAAACATTTATTTGGATTTGATTTTGAAAATCAATTTTTTGAAGGTTAATTAAAAGAAACATTCCTTTATTTAGACAGTTATAAATTTTTTAAAAGAGGATAGATAACAAAACCAGATGTTATCTAATTAAGCCTTTATTTAATATTATTTTTTTATTCTATTGATTGATTATTAAAAATACATAACATTTTTTAAATTGTTAATTCCATAATTTTCAACCAATTAAATTCAATGGTTAAAAGAATCATTAATTGATAATTTACTCAAATTTTAATTTATTTGAGTCCTTGCTACAGAAAAATCATACATATTGCTTTAGTTATAAATTTTATTTAGTAAAAATTTTCTAAAAAAAATGAGTCAAAAAAAAAAAACTTTAGTTAATAATTTTAGTTTAGTCGACTAAAAATAAGTTAACTAAAAATAAGCCGACTAAATTTTAGTTAACTAAAAACAAGTCGACTAAATTTTAGTTAACTAAATTTTAGTCGACTAAAAATAAGTTAACTAAAAATTAGTCGACTAAAAATAAGTCAACAAAAAATTAGTTAGCTAAAAACAATTCGACTAAAAATTAGTTAACTAAACTAAAGAGAAAACTCCCATCACTAATGAAGACGATGATAAAAGTGACATTGAGTCTTTACTTGGATCATTAATTAGATCTAGATCAATTTCAGAAGTCGATCCAAATGAATTCAGCGAAGAAAATGGTGGGGATTTGCAAGATGTGATAAATGAAATTGGCGAGAGCGAAGATGATAAGACAGAATCCGTAACTTTAATTAAATCAAAATCCGATGATACACCAATAAATAACCAAAATAGTAATGCCGAGTTGAGTTTTAGTAAGTATTTAATTACAAAAGATAAGGAATTAAGCGTGTTAAATCTAAACGAAGGAGAGAAAGCAATACATTATAGTGAAAAGGCAATGAATGAAATTACTACTTCTCAAGAAACTTTGAATGTAGTAAAAACAGCACTCAGCAAACATGCAAACCCTGTACCGTGTGATTTATGTGGAGAATTAATGAAAAACATCAAGGGTGTAAAGTTGCATATGGCAAAAAAACATAAAAAATAATAAAAAAAGGAATTGGAATTTATCTTTTTTTTTATTTGCATTTAAAATTAAACTTTTATTCTAAAATTAATGTTCACAAAAACAATTGTTCACATTTTCCACTAGACCCCAAAATTGGTCGTTATAATCATTAATGATGAAACAAAATGAAACAAAATATTTTTCATTAAATTAAACAAATAAAGATTAATCTTGATTAACACAGAAAATATAAATGATAAAATAAAATATCAATATTTTG
Source organism: Brachionus asplanchnoidis (assembly GCA_025491095.1). Classification (NCBI taxonomy): domain Eukaryota; kingdom Metazoa; phylum Rotifera; class Eurotatoria; order Ploima; family Brachionidae; genus Brachionus; species Brachionus asplanchnoidis. The sequence continues at coordinate 5,334,511 of JAILYF010000006.1, forward strand.
TTGTTATGGACGAAATATTTTAAAAGATAATTATTTGAGTATTCGATTATTCTATTAAACAATAGTTTAATTTTTTGAAAAATAAGATAAAAATAATCTCAATCGATAAAATTAAGGATTGTTCAGTTTAAAATTAATTTAAATTAAAGAAAATTAATCATTGTAACCATAGCAAAAGACGTTGGCAGGCGTCTTGATTTTGTTTTAAGATATTTCGGATAAAACGGGGTCCGGGACACAGTCCCGAATTTGGTAATCGGGTTAATTAATGAAAAGAGAGGTTTTAATAAATTTTTTTTTATTGATTGATTTTTTTATTGAAGAGGGTTAATTATATTTAATTTCAATTTCTACTTAATTTAGGTAAATAATGTTTTGGTACCGCTGTTTTAATAAAAATCTTCTAAAATACAAGCGGAAGCAACATGTCGGGGTCCAAAGGTCAAAGTAGTCCGGAGCGAAGCCTGGAATAGGGTTTCGGGTAAGCAGAAGGTTATTGTATCTTTAATAAATTAGTCCTTACTTTTATTTCCGAGTTTATTTTTATTATAATAGAGATGTTTTTATTAAAATAGCGGTAACAAAATATTATTGCCTAAATTAATTAGAAATTGAAATCTATCATTGGTAAAAATGGTTTATAAAAAACATGCTAAATTTAAAGATTAAAATTCTAAAATATATTTTTAAAATAATTTTTCCCAAAAATAAAAAAAATAGAAATGAATGGACTTAAAATAGTAAAAAAGTAAAATTGATCTAAGAGGAAATTTTACTTATATAGTAAAATTGAATTGATTAAGAAAATTTCTAAAATAGTAAAATAGCTAAATTGAATTCATAAAAAAAAATTTGAAAAATACAGTCAACTCGCTTTAATTTGGACAGAATTAAACTGTAATAAATAAACCAGATTTGTTTAACAAACCAAAAAATGTACGGATAAGGAAATAAAATTTATTTCTCATAGAAGAACAATTAAATATTGATTTAAATTTTAACATAAACAAGTTTTAAATGTTATTTTCTCTTAAAAACAATTATCTTATCTACTTTGAGACATAACGGTGTCTTTAATAAAAATCATACGGTTTTTAAAATAAGATAAATTTTCAAAATCTTTATCAGTAAAAGAACTATAATTTTCTAAATATGTACAAAACATAATTGTAATATATTTGCATAATTGGATTGCTAGACATTTTTTAATAGAATAAAAATAATAATTTAATGCATAAAGTAACTGAAAAAAAATAATAAATTATGATAAACTGATAATTTAATTTTTTGTACGAATAAAAAACAAAAAAAAGCATTGCTTTGTATTGGTATGATGTTCAAGTTATTGTTCGAATGCCGAATTTAATCCGTATAAATTGTCCGATTTAAAGGGGGTGTTTTACATGTAGATAGATTGTAAATAGCTATGTGCCTTTAATTTTTGACCGAATAATAGATTTGTACGGATTAAGGTGTGTTCGGATTAAAGCGATAGTAAATTAATAAAATTGAATGACTTAGAAAACTATTAAAATAGTAAAATAGTAAAATTGAAAAATCTAGCTTGCTGTAAACTGCTGTAAATTTCTAAAATAGAAAGCTAAAATTGAAAAATAAGAAGGTATTGGACATGGGATCGAAAACTTGAAATTTTTTCTTAAGTTGGATATCGAGTTCTTCAATTGGAAAAACGGAATAAGAAAACGGAATAAACACTATAATTTTTAAAATAAGGATAATTTTCTAAATGTAGATAAGAGATATTTTTCCTTTTTTAGATTTCGTGATTTTTTATTAAATAAGAAAACAGGGTAATTTTCAAATTTAAAAAAATGGTATATTTACTTTTTTTTCCCATAACTTACGCATCACTCTTTTATTATTCTATTGTTAAAAATTTCACATTTCTTTATTAGTTAAAGAAAAAAAATATTTTTTTAAAATTTATTAATAAAAAATAAGACTAAATGAAACTAGGCAGATTATTTTGTTATTGAAAGCCAAAACGCTTTCGGTCTCGATAAGCACGCAAAGAATCGTCCTCAGTGGGAACTCGTCTACCAAAAGGTTCCAAATCATTATAACATTTTTCAAAGACATGATCTACAACTTTAAAAGCATCAGCTTCGGATATGTTCCTGACCATTTGTAATGAGAGAGCAGCCTTACGACGAACACACTCTTTCTGTACGTCTTTAAAATAAAGCAATGCAGAGTCATTGCTGATAGCATCCATAACAGAACAAGAAGTCAAATTGGCTGCTCTTATCTTGGAAAAAAAATAAATTTTTATTAAACTGGACTCTTTTAAAAAGATTTACCTCGGTACATGCTACATGATGATTGTTCTCAACATCTATCATCGCACGACAATAATCAAAAGCATGTACCAATTCATGAGACAATATTTCAGCACAATCTTCATATTTATAAACTCGATTGTGGCACAATATTATCTGTTAAGAATAAAAAAAAAATTAGAACCTGTGTGCATGCCAAGTGTCTCAAGTCAAACATGTTATATTCAGCTCGACAATAGTCATATGATTGAAGTAAAGAGCGCATTAGTTCTAACGCAACTTCGTCTTTACTGTGATTTTCTAAGGTGTTATAACATAATATTGACTAAAATATTTTTTGTCCATTATTTTTACCAAAACATAAAATAAAACTTTGTCTTACTTGGTTAGTCGATGGATCAAAACCTCCTTTAACTGCCTTATCACAATATTCACATGAAAAATGTCGCAAAATATTTGCTTCACTAAAAGATTTAAGAAAAGATTAATTTTTAATAAAGAAAAAGTTAAAAAGAAAATTCTTCAAAAAGTCCTCAATTCTATAATTATTAGCTTTGTTATTGTAGCAAATGCAAAGTGTTGACTAAATGATTAAAAAATTGATTCTCTAAATTATAGTCCGAAAGCTTCAGCAAAGGGATATTTTTTTAATTTTTCAAAAAAATAGATTTTACTAATTATTTTCAAATATGATTTAATTTTAATATTTTTTTCACTGAATTTTACCAAAATTTCTGTAGTTTATGGCAAATTTTTGTCATTTTTGTTAAATATATAAACTATATATTGAAAAAAAAAAAAGAAATTAAATATATATATACATTTTTGTTAAATATGTAAACTATATATTGAAAAAAAAGAAATCCTTTTAAAGAAAGAAAATAAAAATTTTTACAAAGTCTGTGTTTAGATGAGAGAAAAAGACAGAGGTTAATGAAGGAATACTATGAACGGCATATGGTTTTCATGGAGCAAAGGATGAAGAAGATAATTTAGAAAAAATGGACAATTGACACTTTATTTAAAGTTTTTAATTTCTAATAAATTCCCATTGATCTTTATTCTAAATTATTTTAATTTTTGTTTATTTGAGCGTATTTATAATAAATTAATAAAGGTACAATAGTTAATTTTAGCTCCGTTAGGTTGCCGGAAGTTTCTTTTGTTAGTGTCTTACGAACCGGTTGGTCAAGATGGCTGAATTTATGGATATGTTATAGGGGTTGAAAAACTGAGTAAAATGATGTGGGTTGGTGGGGACCATTGGGGTTAAAAATATCAAAAACTCGAAAAGCTCCTAACATAAGCCTTCCGGCATATAATTTAGGCATTTGGCTTTCAATTTTTTTTCGATTTTTTTTATAAATAATAGCTAATATTGTCTGTAAAGTTTCTCAATATTTTTTTTTCAAAATTTAAGCTTACAAATTTGAATTAACTCGAAACTAATTAATTATTTTTTGGTATGTCTACTTCCGTTACTCATAACTTCTTTAAAGATGAAACAAAAAGAATAATCTACAGTACAATTTAAAACTAACTTGTACATTTCTTTTCCTCAAATCTTCCTCGACTTTTCCTTTCCCTCTGGAATAGTTGAAGAAGAGTCGGGAAAGGAAGAGTAGAGGAACAAAATGCGTACAAGTTAGTTTTAATTTGTACTGTATATCAAATGATCGAGTTTTTTCTCCTTTAAAAATTGATATATAAATATCATTGGGAATTTATTAGAACGAAAAAAATTATGTAAATAGAAAAAGTGTCAATCGTCCTTTATTTAAAAATATTTTCTTACAATTTCTTACCTTTTTGAACAAATAAACGCTCAAAATATTCCAAATAATTACAAAAATTGTGTAAAATTTCAAATATTTGGTAAAAAATAATTAATCTAAAAATTTTAATAGTAAAGAACAAAATCCAAAATATAATAGTAAAACGTAATTTTATTTAAATGACATAGTTATTTTTGTTGGATCCATGTCAAAAATAGGTACTGTAATAAAAAACGGAAATTAATAATTAATTTAAAAAGTTAAAAATAAGACTTTTGAAGCTACCTAAAAATTTTAAAACTTTTTTATTTCAAATCGATTGTGATTTATATCAAGATCTTCTCAAACTATTTTGAAAAAATATTCTAAGAATACACCAAGAATTTTTCATGAATTAATTTACAAAAAAATAAATTTAATGAAATTTCTTAAAATTTTAGCTAGTTTTTTGAATAAGAGACCCTTCACGATAATTAAAAAGATATAAAACTTCAAAAAAATACCATCCAATACTTTTCATAGCACTTAAAAGTAATTTTACACCAGGATCTTAAAATTTACAAAATTAAATATATTTTTTTATTTCTAAATGAAAAATTAAAAAATTTACGTTTTTCAATACAACGTTCCACGTTTTGTTCACAAAGATTTTTGTTTAAAATCTCACGTGATTTTCCGTAAAAAAAAAATTTCTCATGCCATTTTGGTTTGATAACATTTCCAAATCTTTGCGGAAAGAAAAAATATCCATAGTCTTCAAATTTATTCGGTGTAAAGTCTTTATTAGAGTTTAAATACAATTTTTTTGTATCAGTATTTGATTTTTCTTTATTTTCACTCATTCTTAATAATAATTGAATAAATATAATAAATTTAATAAATTTGGAAAGGCTATTACTCCTTGAAGTAAATATGAAAAAAGATTTCAAAAAAAATTTTATTCGAAATATTATTGTATAAAATCAAATGCAAGAATACAAAAATATAAAAAAAAATTAAAATTCCAATGAGTTGTACAAAAAAATTAATTGTTTTCTTTTAGTCATATTTAAAATTTTTTTTTCGATTCCTTTTTTATTCATGTAATTATTTTTGAAGTTTGAATGTGAATCAACAGACTAGTGTCCTTGTTTTTTTGAACAATTCCGATTTATCAGCATTGAACAAATGATTAACAATTATATTTATTTAAATTTTTTAATAGTATAAAATAGTATAAAAATATTACAATTAATCTTAAATCAAATAAAATATTTTCTACAATTAAATTTTAATTTTAACTTGTCAAATTTTTACCTTTTTTTTAAATTTAATTATTCTAATTGTGTTTATTTTATCAATTTGCCGTTTTAATAAAATAAATGATATAAACTTAATTAAGCCATTGTTTGTCTTTGTAAATTAGTCCAATATTTTAGTAAGAAATTTTACTTAATTTATCTGTTCAAAATTTAAACTAGAATCCTTAACAAAAAGGTTGCCATCCGATCCAAGTTCTACCTAAAATGTTCGTATCAGTCGATTGATCAATTATGCATTTAACTTGTTCTTCTATTGTCAAGCGATACTTTTCACCATTTTCGGCCAATATCTTGCTTCTTTCCAAGAGTAGACCTCCATTTCTACTCAAAATTTTATTTCCCATCAACACATCTACAAAATACTGTAAATACTTCGAGTCCTTGTGTATTCCACTGCATAAATCATTTCTCATTATGACACTTGGATGCATTCCGAAAAGTTTTTGTTTTACACTATTTACTCTATCCTTGGCATACTGTAATCCAAGAGTTATCTCCATGTCTTCATTAAGATTTTTTTTAGCAATTTTGACAGCACTTCCTATCCAGTCTATAGACGGCTCTTTAATAAAAACATCCAAGATGCAGACCAAAAGGTCATTATTTTCCCTTAAAGCTTTTAAACAGTGAACCATGCTGGATTCAAAAAGTCCTCGTTGTTCTAATGGAGCTATTAGTTTTAAAATTTGCCTAGTCAATCTAATTGGAACAAGTTCCGGCACAGGTATATTCATTGTAGCATGACCAAATGCGATACCAAAGTCGATGCCAATGGCTCGACCTGTCTTCAAGTCGATCATCCAATTGCTTAAATGTCTATCTCCAATGCCAAGAATATAGTGACAGGTACTAGCTACTGCATAGCTTTTGATAAATTCATTGCGGAGAACAAAATAAGCTTCAGAATCTGATGACAATGTGCGCAAAAATTGTCTGAATAAGTCCCATGGGATGGAATTTTGAATTTTGTCAAATTCTCGACAAATTAATTCACGACCATATTTGGCATAGACCATACCATAAACTTCACTTTGGGTCTTTTTTGAGCCATCTTTGTTTATTCCATAGATAAATTCTGCATAGTGGTTTTGGGCCTCCTTGACTAAATCATTTTCCAAGATTACTTTTAGAGGCTTTGTTTCTGGGAGCCATTCTATTAAAGCCAATTTACTCGTCATTGGAACAACTTGATAAGTCTTAATAGATAAATTACGCTGATAACACTTTGAGTCTGATTTAAGTAAATTATTTATTATATCTAATAAAATTTCGACTCGTTGATCTTGACGCTGATCTTCACCACACTTTACCAAAAACTTATACTCTCTTTGATCATCTCCTCGAATTGTAATGCATTTAGGTCGACGTAAAGAGCTCATTTCCAGTATCTAAAGAAAATATCGAAAATGGTCTAAAATACATTCTTATCTAGTATTTAGAATAATTTACTCTTTCGTCAAAACTTTCTATTTTAACATGATATTCAGGCATTGGTTTTTCGTTTCCATTATATTGACCTGAAAATTGGAAAATTTAATTAATTAAAGAAAATTCGGCAGTTAAAAAAAAAACAAATATCTTAATTTTAATTTTTTTATAATTAAAAAAAAATTTTTTTTCTAATGTTTCTTTTTATACAATAATAAAATGGATGATTAAAATCGATACAAAAAAATTCGAATAAAATACCCCAAATTTTTTATTTTTCAATTATTTTGCTTTATTTTGATTATTGTTCCACTCTTTGATGTTATTTTTTAAAAAATTTAATAGTCGAACTTGCTAAAAATATTATTTTTCGATTTCTAAATTATTTAAATTTAAACTTGAAGCTAATAATTTCAATGACATAAACAACCTTCTAGAAAAATATGACTATCTTGATTTTCAGCATAAAACTCGATTGATCTTTTTTTCTAACAAACACTCTCTTCTTATAATTTAGGTACTTTTTCTTGAATTTGTTATCATTTTTTAATAAAAAGTGCTATTTTTTAAGAATAAGTCTCAATAAGTTAAAAATAGTGAATTACTATTTAATTTAGTGTAAATTAATTTTTTTATGTATAAACATAACAGCTGGGGAATTTATTTAATATTTGTGGGAAAAAATCAAAAATTTGGGGTATTTTATTCAAATTTTGTGGTACTCAAGCTAAATTTCTCTAATAAAATATGTGAAAAGTATTGAAGATATCTTTCAATGGTAGTGCTTTAGCAATATCTATAGTAGTGTTCATATAAGTTTTTTTCAAACTTTTTCAGATTTATAAAAAGCTAAAAATATTTTTTTTAACTTTTTTAAAACTAAGTCAAAATTTTTTAACTGAACCCAAAATTGATCCGAAATCACTTTTTAAATGTGAACCTTCGATCATTAATTTTGAAATCAATTTAATTATACTAAAAAATATGACTTGTATTTAACTTAAAAGAAATATTCAACAAGAAACACCACAATTAGTATACATCTTCTTTTTAACTTTTTTAAACGCTATTTTTTCTCTTTAAAAGAAACATTTCATTTTATTTAATTATTTAAACTAATTGACAAACTAAATTTTTATTTTTAACCGGAAGGCAAAAGAGCAAAGCTCAAGCCTTTTAAATCATTAAATAAACTATTGAACTTTTGAAACACCACACATAATCGGTTTTCATTTTATTTGAAATTTTCAATTTTTTTTTTAAATCAGGCGATTTTAAGATATATCAAATATCAAACTTTCATTTTTGTTTTAAATCAAGAACTTCTAATTTGATGAAAATTTAAAACAACTATAAAAAAATACAAGAAAGAATATAATACTGTAAAAATAATTTTTTATCAAGTTAACACTAATATTAAGATATTTGTTTATTAGTGGTTTTAAACTTTACATCTTCCTAAATCAGCATTTAAATTTTTCTTCATTAATACTATAATAAATTATAGAAAATTTTGAAAAAATAGAATTCAAAATTATCACTTTTAATTACTTTCAAGTCCTATTTTGTCTGATCAAATTTTTCAAATTTTAAGAGACACAAAAATTTCAAAATTTAAGAATATAAATAAAAGGTAAGTCATCAAATAAATATCACAACAAGTTAATTAAGATTTAATAAGATTAAATTTTTTTTTAATTTTTAATTATTCTTTTAATAACTCAGCTGAGATCAAGATCAAAATATAAATGAAAAAATTTTTTTCAATTATTGATAAGAATAATTTTTTTTTCTAAACAATTATTTTGATAATTTTAAAATTAAAAAAAAAAAAAAATAAATAAATTATGTAAAAAAATGAAGAATTTCGCTTGTGCGAAACCAAAGTAACAAAAGATTTTATACATTAATTTTATTATTTCTTTTTAAATTTAAATTTCATCGCCAGAATTGGCGTTAATTGAATAAATAAATAAATAAATAAATAAATTTTAAAATTATCGTTTTGATCTCAAAATTAGATCTGAAACTTCAATTTAGCACAATTTTTATACATTTTAAAATCACATTTAATTTTGCTTGAGTTTCTGACTTAATTTTATAAAAAAAAAGATTTGATTTTTTAAGCTTATCTTTTAATGCTCAGTAATTAGTAAAAATTTACCCGGTATTTCAATATCTTTTGTAATATTTCTTTTGAAACTTTTTAGCCATGTAGAATAGTCTCCCAAATTTCCACTCATTGGTTTTCTTTGACAAAACTCATTAACTTGAGAACAAATATTTTGAAGTTTATTTTTAATTTCTAGCTCGCTTAACTGTGGAAGCAAACGAAATTGTTCACCAAATTGCTTCATGAACAGCGGTTTAATAAAATTTGAAAAATCGGTCCATAAGCGACCGCAGAAGTCTATTTTTCCTTCTAGATCAATCAAATTGTTATTTAAGTCTTTGAATAACTTCATTGTTATATCATTTTTTTTCAAATTATTATTTATTTCCATAAATAAATCATTAAAAAAAAGCTTGGGTGTATTCAAATGCTCCAAAGCCGTAATGAATTGTTCCACTAAAGGAAGTTGAGTGTTCAAATGACGGCTATTTTTTGAACGAAATCACTTTGTTGGTTTAATTCATTGCTGAATATGAAATTTTCAGTACTCATTCTGAATGGGTATACTAGAGCCTGAGGATATTCGATTGATATGTTTTCGATTATTTGCTGAATAGCTTTGGCTTGAGGTTTATCCAACAGAGCGGTCATTTGACTAAGCCAACTTAAAAACATCCAGCTTGGAACATCTTCACTGCTTGTAATAAATTTTTCCAAGCATTCGTCTGGATACAATTCAATAATTTGCAGGAGACGAGGAAATCTTGTTCTAGCTTCAAGTGAACCGGACCGGATTGAATAAAAGAGTTGCTCGGTTACTATTACAGGAAATTGAGATTTTATCATCTGGCTAATTTGTGTCAATTTTTCAAAGTCGTTGTTATCTTTTTTTTAAAAAATCAGATTTATTTTATGATTTTTTTTTAATTTACCATTTTCCGCTATTCTTAGGTAAAAGTCGCAATATGTTGCCAACTCTAGACTGCCTTTTAATGAATCCTTAATGTTTAATAGATTATCGACTCCATGTTTCATCAAGTTTGATAAAGTCTAAAATAGAATATTTTTAAAAAATAAAAAAAAAAACATAAATATAAGTTTTCTTGCTAACTTGTTTTATATTATTATTTGATTAATAAAAAATTATTGTATTTTGTAATTTAAAAATTATTTAATAATAATAATTTATCTAATTTCACACCTGTAATATAACATTTTAATAATCCAAATTTTTTTAGACCTTAATTTTTAAGTTCTTAATAAAAAAATTTTCATTCTTTAGATTTTCATTAAAATGATTCAAATGAGCGGTGGTGAAGTTTATAGCTAAAACTGTTGCAAAATTTATTTAAATAAATTGACCAAAATTTTAACTTCAATTGTTAGAAATTATTTTAAAAATAAATACTTTATATTTTTATACATAATTTTTTAAAACTAAGCAAAAAATTGTATTTTGAAGGACAGGTCGAATATTGATGGAACTAGTACTAAATTTTAAGTTTTTGTTGACTATTTTTTCTGAATTAAAAAAATTAATTTGCTTTCTGATTTTTATGCTAAAAATTTTCAAAATTTATTTTTTATTTTTTTAAATGTTATGCTTTGCTTTAATTTTCTGCTCAAAACTTCACCACCGCGTAACTAACAAATTAAAGATAATTAGATTCATATTTTTATGATCAATATAATTTTGCTAAAAAAAAAGATTCCTTTTCCAAAAAAAACACGGAAAAACGAAATGAAACAGAATTTCTTTTTCAGTGAACATAGGCAGATCTGTTTCGAAAATTCAAGCTATAAAATTCTTTTTTTCATTTCCATTCCAGGCGTCTTCCGAAGATGATTAAAAACAAATAAAAATTGAAACTAAAATTCAATCCTTAAAATTAAATCTTTCAATAATAAAATAAAATTTAACCAAATATATAATTTTCTTTAAATCCTTAATGCATTCTTAGCTTTTTAGATGGATTTTTATTTAATTTATTTTCTCTTACTTCTATTGAACAAAATTAAAAAATTTAAATGTAGAAGATGAAAATAAAAATAAAATACCAAAAAACTTAAAAGAGTCAGTTTTCACTGATATTCGACAATTCAATTTCTGTAAAGCTCGGAATTCATTTTAAATGGAAAAAAGAATATTTTATTAAAATTATTGACCTAATTTCCTTAAAATTTTATAATTTTTTATTTTTTTTTAAGTTTTCATTTTATGTGTGAATCACATTTTTTATGTTTTTTAATATCTTTTAATTTTTTTAATCTTAATCCTTCCTGTGCAAAATGTAGCAGATTTTCCGTAATAAACCTTTGCTTTTTATGTTCTAATTCTTTACCGATGTTCCGTAATGGATTTTGGTCTTTGAGGTACAATCTAAACAATCCAGTTTTGGTCTTTAATGTTTTAATAAATAAAATTTTTTGCTCAGATTCTTTTAAAAAATAATTAAGTCAGTGTTTAATTTTAATTCAGGGGCAATGGGGTTATTTTATCATAAACCAATATTTTCTGGAGCAAATGTGCAAAAAACTTAATTAATTTTTATTAAAAACAAAGATAATCCTGTAATCTTTAGTAAGTACAAAAATCTTACCTTTTCAAAATCATTAATATCGTCATTTTTAACATAGTCACTTAATTGTAGAACATGCTTTTTTTCTGTGATTATGCCTTGAAGTCCAGAATCAAAGTCACTTTGATTCATATGATCCATCAATGACTCTATTAAAAATTTTGAAAATTTTGAATGCTAATACACGCTGCTCTTGATACAAATAATTTTTTTGATTATTTTTAAATGTGTCCGAAAGCGAATCATATTTTAAAATTTCTCTTAAAACCATCGATTCAAAAAAACTTTGAAGACTTTCTTTGCTGTTGGCTTGTTTGCATTTGTTTAGATGTGTATTTAAATAGCAATGATTCCAAATTAGCTGTAAATCTAAAAAATCGGAATTTTTTATTTTTAAAATTGACCGAGATTGCTTAAGTTTGTCAAGGGACAGCTTAAAATTTCCTTGACTTTGAGCAGCTTGGGCAAATCTAATTTTCATCAAAAAAGTTGTTTTGGTCATTTTTTTCTTAAGCTTTTTGGAATAATTTGATAAATCTTCGTCAAAATCATTCATTACACTATCACCAAGATAAGATGTTGATGTTTCTGGATCTGTCAGACAAACTGAATTTAAATATTTTTCTTCGATGAATTCGAAAAAAATAGAACGATTGGTAATCACATCGTCCCAAGTGCAAGGCGGATCTGTTTGCATGTTTGGCATCGAGTCAGTCCAAACATCAATCAAATTATCAATTTTTTTGGCCAAATTTACTGTGAACACTTGATTTGAATTTATAAATTTTAAAAATTCGTTCAACTCAACAATTGATTGAAGAGATTGAAGTTTATTTATTTGATTTTGTTTAATTGTTTTGTTTGTGCTTGACCATTCCTTTAAATTATAAATTATTAACATTAATAATTTAATAATTGATTGTATTTAGAATTATATATTTTAAATATTTTTATTTTAGATCATTCGGCTGAAATAAAGGTTAGAGATCGATCTAAATTGCTTGAGAGTTTTTTTGTAATTTTTTCAATAAAAAATTATTTTGATTTCAGATTTTTTATTTAGTTGGTTTTGTGAAATTCATTACAAAAGAACAGAACAAAGTGTAAAAAAATTAAATAACTTTTTTTCTATAAGTTTAAAATTAATTCTGTAAATGCAACATTGTGCAACACTCAAAGTAACATCAAATATCAAGGTCTGCTAAATTTGCAGGATAAAATTGGCAGAAATTAAATTTCAATATAATCGAGTGTAGTTTATTTTGCACATCATCAGCAGACTTTTACAGTAGATGCAACTTTGAATGTTGCACCATGCTGCATTCACAGAATTAATTTTAAACTTATAGAAAAAAAGTTATTTAATTTTTTTACACTTTGTTCTGTTCTTTTGTACTGAACTTCACAAAACCATTTAGTTTCATTTTTAAGAAAAAAAATACCACAGAAAACTAATCAAACAAGTTAGGATAATGCTTAAGAATTATTTTTTCTAAAAAAGAAGAATAGTTATTTTAAAATCGTTATAAAAAAAGCTTTCTTGAATTTTCGATTTTTGGAAAAAAAGACATTTTTTCAAAAATTTTTTGCCGTTTTGAATTTTACCAAATTTTACCAAAATTGTCGTAAAATCCTGATAATTTACGTAATTTTTTGTAAAATACCTCTTTTTTACTTTTCGGATTTTACGTTAATTTACGTAAAATGTGGAGCAAATAGGTTAATTAACGGTATTTTACGTAATTTTTCGTAAAATACTTTTATAAAATCACCACTGTATTAACCTTGTTCTACAAAATTTTACAGCTGATATAAATTTAAGATCATCCAAATTTGATTTCCGCAAAATCTCTTCAATTTATTTTTGATTGATTTGATACCATGCTTTGGAAAGTTGCTGAGTTTTTGTATAAGCTAAATTTTGATGATTCTAACTTTGATTCAGCTGATACATTTCACAGAACAAGTTTAAACTCATAAGAAAATTGTTAGAAATTCAAAATTTTTACGAGTATTGAGCAGAGTTGTTTAAAAGTCCGGACTTGGACTTTTTTGGGACTTTTAAACAACTCTGGTATTAAGTATTCTTTCATATGATGTCAAATACAATTATACCTTGCATCTTTCTAGTAAGGCTTTTTTGACAAGAATCTAAGTGATTTTTTAAAGTTAATTTTCATTTTGATTCAAAAAAATTATTTTTTTTTTAATTTTTAGAGTCAATTTTTTTTTTTTTTTTTAGTCAGTTGTCAATTAAATTTATTTTTCCTTCCTTTTGGCATTGATTTTGACTTATAATTTGAGTTTTTTATTTTAGAGTGATGTTAAGTCCGTTCGAATAGATAAATTTTAAGAGACAATATTTTTTTTTTTAAAGTTTTCTAATATTTACCGTGAGATATTTTTGAATTGCTAAATGAGCATAGTAATTGGCTGCACTCAAGTCATTTTGGTGAAGACTAATCAATGCCATTTCTTGGCAAAATGACTGTTCCAAGTATTTTTTTTTATCTACTTCCAATCCATTATAAATCTTATCAAATCTTTGTGCTTTTCTGCTCATTTTCATCCTCTTGTAAAATCAATTTTAGCTTAGACCTAAACGCATATGGAAAAACATTCTCAATAGAATATGCATCTTCGAACAATTGATCCAGAGAATTGCCATTCATTGCCCATTCGCACATTGCCTTCCAATCAGTCAACTCATTGCAACACTTCAATAGTGACTCAAGCCACAAATCTTGCTCTGACTGGCTCACATTGTCCAACAATTCGCTATCCAATGCTGCACCGTATTCATTTCTTGCTGAATAGTAATCATTCACAGCCTCAAAGTCAATACCTCTTTCTGTATGCTCACAAACTAGATCTGATTTGACCAAAAATATACCTTTTATGCTGTCATAGTCGTTCATTGAGCGATATAGCTTGGCCAACTCAATCCATAAAATAGAAGCCTCCGTGCTTGAGTCCTTTGGATTAAGACGCACTTTTTTTTCTACTGGCGCGTCTGAGTCTTCCTCAAAATTTATTATGTACTCTTCTAAAAGAATTATGCCAAGTGATTGCCTAAAACTATTAAGACAAGCGGAAGTGACTAGGCCAGGGTCTAGTTTTAGCAGCTTTGGGTTTTTGATGCATATCTCTAATACACAAGCTATAAAGTTAGAGTTAAAAGACTCGGAGCTTGCTAACATTGCATTCAAGTATTGGGTTAGTTCTTTCAGGATTCTGTTGCTGTCTTGTTCGTCTTTTAGATAGGAAATTTCTGACAAAATTGAAACAAAAATGGACTCGAACAAAACCATGGCTATTTGAGAGTCTCTTTGAGCCAGAGCTTGCATTGGGGCAATGAGTTCCGAGTGTTTTATTTGAATGTCGGGAAAATCACCAATTCTATAATTTCGGTATTTTTCTACATGGTTTTCTCTTTTGGCTTTTAGTTGTTTTCTTAAGTCTTCGTCTCTGTTCTTTTTGGCAATTTGTTTTCTGGCAAAAAATTTACTCTGACTGTCTGCTTTGTCTTTTATGAACCTTCGTCGCAGTTTGAGCACCTCTTTTTCATCTGAATCCTTGTTTTTGGACTCTGTTTTGAACAAAAGACTCGATTTGGTGTCAATCAGTGCCGTATCGGTAAAAGTGTCTATGCTTGATTGAGTCAGCCAATCGTATACCTATTAATTGAAATAAAATTTGGTATTAATTATTAAAGGGATGACAATAGTATTTTTATTAAAAAATAAAACAAAAAATAGGTATTGTGAATTTCGAATACAAATTGAACAAAAATTCTTCATTTTTTCATAAATTAAAATTAAAGTTGATAAAAAATATCAGAAAAATTACTGCAACCTAGTGCAACACACTTTGTTGCACCTTTTTTACCTGAAATAATTTTTCTTATGTAAAAAGAAGACAAAAAATAAAGGATCAATATGGTTTAAATAGATTTTTTATTTAATTCACTTAAAAAAAAAGAAAATAAAAATTTTATTTTAGGCAAAAATGGTACCTAGGTATGTTGCACTATGTTGCAATATTTTTTATTTACTTTTAATTTAATTTTTGAAAAAAGGAAGAATTTTTGTTCAATTTGTATTTGAAATTCACAACATCCAGAAAATACAAGTTTTTTTTTTAAATTGAGTTAGAGGAAAAAAATCTTTAAGATATCTAAATATCTTACAAATTAAATTTTATAATTTTTTATTTCTTCAATTCTCTTTTTATATGACAATTTTATTTTCAAATATTAACTAATTTATATTTATTTTATTTTTTTAGTTCTTTTAAGTAGGGTTGTTAAACGCACTAAATTTTGAAACATTGAATTTATTTTTAAATTTCATAATTAAAAAATGAAACTTCGAAATGCCTACATACTTTTAAATTTCTTACTTGAAAGCAAAATTTCAATCTTTTTATTTTACCAGATTGAAATTTAAACTTAAAAAAATTCAATTTTTTGACTTGAAATTATTTTTTCATCTGATTAAAAAATAATTCCAAGTCAAAAAATTTCTAAAGTCTAATTTTTAAATTTTGAATTATACAAATCATAATATATTTACAAAAATATCAAATAAAACTTCTTTTCAGCAATTTTTTATTTTTTTGATTTGAACAAAGGCAACCCGTAGTGAATTAGGTAATCCTGGTTTTCTATCGACGATATCTGACGTTCAACCAGTAAATATTTCATCAATAGATTTTAAATTCGAGTTCAAATATTATGAGCTATTGAACCTTAATTTTTCAGAAAAAAATACAATTTATAAGCCGTTAGATTTTTAAAGACATTTTTAAAAAAGAAATTCCTATTTTATCTCAAGTATGCGTATTAATTTATTGTGTAACAGCAACCTCAGTACCATCTGAAAACCTTTTCAGCAATGCAGGTTTAGTTAAAAATGAACAAAAAGAAATCGAATGGAAGCGTCTGCTTTAAATACGGCTAATTTTATTATGAAAAACAAATTTTAAACTTTTTTCATTTTTTAATACAATTTAATTATTTCAAGTTAAAAATTTTTAAATTATGAATTCCTTTTTTTATAAATCGATTTTCTAATGTCAAAATTTTTTTGTGCTAAACTAATTTTCCAATTTAATAAACTACACAATAAGAAAATTTGAAATTTCACGGTTTAATTTTTTCAAACTTTACAAAAAATTTTGAAGGTTTTTTTACTCAATTAGAAAAAAAATATTTTCAAGGTTTGGAAAAAAACTTCAAGTGAAATAATTTTCAAAAAACTTCGAAATAAAAAATTTCGATTAACAACCCTACTTTTAAGTACTAAAAGGAGGTTAATTCATAAATAAATAAATAAATAGATGTAAAAATCTTAGCTGAAAAAATCAACATAAAAGAAACATTTTTCCAAGCCTATTTCATGTGTATTTTTTAAAAAGAATAAACAAACTAGACAAAGACTAGAAACAAAATAGATTTGTTTTTATCGAAATTCACTTCAATAAAGTAAATTATCAAATCATTAGCTGAATGTTTAAGTATTGAACAATTCAGTAAAAAAAGAAAAAATATTGGGGTTGAAAATTTTTTTTTTTATTTTATTTATTTTTTTAGTCTGAAGTAGCTTTAGATCGATACAAATAAAAAAATTAATAAATTTTATATAAATAAAAGTTAAAATTTTTCAAAAAAAATATATTTTATAAAAATTTTTATCATCATTTTGTTTAAAAAATTTCTACTCTTTAAATTC
Source organism: Brachionus asplanchnoidis (assembly GCA_025491095.1). Taxonomy (NCBI): domain Eukaryota; kingdom Metazoa; phylum Rotifera; class Eurotatoria; order Ploima; family Brachionidae; genus Brachionus; species Brachionus asplanchnoidis. The sequence goes on from JAILYF010000006.1 coordinate 5,351,739, forward strand.
AAATCTGTCATTGCGTCTATCAGTAAAAAATATTGATTGAAAAATATATAAATTCTATAATTTTTGTTTTTTTTCTTAATTTTTATTATTAGTAAAATAAAAAAAATGTTTAATTTTTTTGTTAATATTTTTCTAGTAAAAGAAACTACGTCAAGAAGTAAAGAAAAAAAAAGTGTCTAAATATTTTAACGTGGTTTCTTATACTCTAGAATTAAATCTTTTTAATATAATTGTTAATTTTAATATTTTTCATTATTTGAATTTCTATCAAAATTGACGCATACCCTTTTAAAAAAAAGCTGGTCTAGTCAGTTAGGTAAACCACATTTCACCTATTATGGGAACAATTCTTGTTCTTGTGTTAAGTGAACTATTGTTTATACACAATTTTCTGCATCTTTCAAATTTTTTTATTTTATTTATTTTTTAATATTACCTTTAACTTTGTTTAAATTTGGTGAAAAAAATTCATATTAAGTGAACTTATAATTCACTAGACCCGAGAACAATAGTTGTTCCCATAATAGGTGAATTATTGTTCACCTAACCGACTAGACTCAAAAAAGCAGCTGTAGAAAAAAAAAATAAATAAAAGTATTTGATTGAAGCTAAGTCTAAATTAAACTAAAATTTTCTTTAAAAATTAATTTAGAAATTCGGTCCGGATCCGTGTTATATAGCTAAGAAAAACCCGTTTAAGGTATAACTGGTAATTTAAATATAATAAGAAGTGTTTAAAAGTCAAAAAGTTAAAGTCAATATAGTTTTTTAATGAAAAAAGTTTTTTGAATAGTTTTGATTTTTTTTTCTTCAAAAAAGCCATTTGGCTCAACTTGATTGACTTGAAAATGTTTTTTTTTTTTTTTTAAATAAGTCTTTTGCCATTCCATCTAGTTATCAAGGCGGCCACATGAACTTTTTGTCGTTCCATCAAGTTATCAAGACGGCCACATGAACTTTTTGCCGTTCCATCAAGTTATCAAGACGGCCACATGAAATTTTTGCCGTTCCATCTTGTTATCAAGGTGGCCACATGAAATTTTTGCCGTTTCATCTAGTTATCAAGACGGCCACATGAACTTTTTGCCGTTCCATCAAGTTATCAAGACGGCCACATGAAATTTTTGCCGTTCCATCTTGTTATCAAGGCGGCCACATGAAATTTTTGCCGTTTCATCTAGTTATTAAGGCGGCCATTTTTATTTCAAGTCTTTGAAATGACTTTTTTCAGAAAAAAAATTTAAAGTCAGATAAAATGACTTTTAAAAGAATTTAATTGACTTTTTTCTGACTTTTCCACAACTCTGATTAAAATTCAAATGATTTTTTTTTAATAATTCAATTTTTTATTACATCACCAGAATTGGCATCAAATTGATTAAAAAGGTAATTAAATAGAAAAAAAAGGTCATGATCTACCTTTAAAGTTGGCTGAAATTGTAAAGTCTGTTGTGTAGCTCTAAGGTTGTGTCTAAGATCAACAGACTCTGTAAATGTATTGGTGACTGTTTCGGCAAATAAAGGTGTCATAATCTCGTGTCTACGCCTCCAATCGGCGCTTAGATTGTACTCACGAAAAATGCACTCGCTAAGCGGGTTCTCGTAAATCAGCCTATTGTAATCAGGACTCTTGGAAGTCTTCTCTAGCAGCAAATTTGTAGAATAGCTCAAAAACTCGCGCTCTGTTTTGGGCGAGTAAAGCTTTTCGACTATGAGCAGCATGCGATCAATGGTGTTCGAAGGCATGTCGGCTTTTTCTGTCCAAAAATTTTGTGCCATCACCCGAATAGACGTATCTTCGTCTATCAGTGCTTTAAGCAGATTTTCTTTGCTAAAGTTTAGAATTTGACTTTTCGAACCAGTCTGGTTCACTTTAAATTGATAGATCTCGTACAATGAGATCAATATGAGCACAAATTGATATCTACAGGACAAGTGGGGGTGATGTATGAACTTTTCCAAATGTGGCATCAGCCGGTCTAGGTCTTCATCTGTTTGCTTGTCCAAAGTTTCATGGATCATTTTGAGACAAATCAATTGAATTGGTGTATCACGATGGGTCAGCATGTCTATGAAATTTTTGCTCTTGAACAACGGGTCTTGAAGAACTCGAATTGAAGAAAGAATGGACTCGGCGCACATTTTTTTGAAATCGCCATAGAGCTGTGGCAAAAAAAAGACTAATTTGGTCATGAATCTCTCCGAAATGGCTGCATAGTTCAGCTGGATCTTGTGTATGGATGTGATGAACAGTGATGTGTCTGCTTCGCGCAAAATTTCGAACAAATGTGAAACTGTATTCTCGAAGTATTCTTTGTCATGTGAGTCGAAGCGCTTAAGCAGCATGCCCACAACTTCGGCAGCTGGCGCATGTATCAGCTTGGATGGTTCTTTGATGCAGTTGATTAGAGATTTGAAAAAATCTAGTCTAGAAATGTCCATTGGGTATTCATAGTTTTCGATTCCATTTGACAAAACAACTCCGAGTAGCTGAATACCGGTGGACAATTTGCGGTGATCGTTGCTGGTTAGAAAGTTGTTGATTAGCTCAACTGGTACTTGGATCATGTCGCGCCAACATTCGGTCATTGTTTTGATCAGTTCGATGTTATTTTTCAAGACAGCTCTGTTCTCATGGTAGCATCGTTTGATTAAAAGTGTAAAAAGTCTGTTTATTAACTTGGCCTCGGATTGATCGGGCTTTTGAATTGAGCCCCACGAAAGAAGCATGACCATGAGATCAAGAGTGAAGCAGTCCATTTGTGCCAAGTCTCGGCAAAGACTCGAATTTACCAAGAACCCTATCAAAGCTGAATACCAAAATTTACAATAGGGCTTGAATATGCTTTCTGTGTTGGCAATGGCTCGGATCAGAAAAAGCTTTATGTTCTCATGGGTGTACACGTCAAGGATTTTTTTGTGCACAAATGTCATCCATGGCGGCATTTCGCTGGGCAATTGACCATTGTCGTAAATTGGAGTTATTTTGTTGACCACTAGAGACTGAAACAGACTGATCAAGTTGTCCATTGATTCATGCTGATTTAGCTCATCTAATTCTATCTCAACACTTTGTTCCTGAGAGTTCAATTCGTCATCTGTGAATGAGCGTCTAAAACTTGGAGCTCTGGTCACACTGGACTGTGAATTGTATGCTTGGTTGTAGGAAGAATGCACTGAAAAGTCGAATACGCTCAGCTCTTCGCTTAGACTACTAGAGTATAAATTTTGGGTGCTCAAAGAAGAAGTTGAGTGCATTGTGCTGATATAGTTGGAACTGCGGGAATTGGTGTCCGCTTTTATAACTTTGAATTCATCTCGGATCGAAATGAATTTTGTTTTTCTTTGGGTGAAGTTTTCCATTTCTACGGAGAAATTGTAATCTTTGCTCTTGTCGATCAAAGGCTCAAACACAAATTCATTCTTGCTCGGATCATCTTTGAACAAAAAGGCCAAATAGAGTTTGGGCTCTGTTTGAGTTCGAATGAACAGTGAAATCAGGCAGTTGTATGCCGAACAGTGCAAAATTCGCTCTAGGTCTTTATTGGCTTCTATTTTTGATGACTCTTGTCCCGAATTAAAATTCACATATTCATTCATGTGTTTACGCGATTTGCGCAGTACTTCTTTGGTCAACTCTTTGCCATCTTTAACACAACCTTTTTTTTTAATAAATTAAATAATTCTCAAAAATATCAAAGGAATATTTTTTAATTTTAATTTTTTTAAAGTGCTTTTTTAAATTAAACTCTGAATTTACCTTTTATACTTAAAATTTGGTAATAAAAAGCAAGAAATATCGATATTTATGGTTAATTTGAGATTTTTTTTAATAGAATTAATGAAAAAAATTTTTTTAATTATTATAGAAAAAATTGCAATTTTTGGCAAATTTTATATTTGTATTAATTGTAGAGAAAATTAAAAAAATTTGACTATTTTTTTCACCAAATTCAACTAACCTCATTAGTTTAAGGAGCTGATGGGATGAGGAACAAATTGGCTAATAGAGTGAACCCTTTTACCACATTTTTTAAACCATCAACTCCTTAATTTACATTACGGCCAAAAAATTCCACCCAATTTTCCCATAATTCGCTTAATTTTCTAGGAAAAAAACGAAATCTTTTTTACTCTTTACCCTAATTTTGCATTAGAAATTTAAAACAAAATAAATATCTTGTTAATTATTTTTACAGAATTTGATTCTTGAGCCATTAACTGTATAAGAATTTAAATTGGGAAATGACACAAATTAATCTGATGTGTTGAAAGCTGTTGACAAGATTTCTTTTAAAAATTTTTAAGTCTCAAAAAATATTATTTTCAAAACATTGTTTATTTAAAATTAAGAAAATTTTTAATTTTTATTAAATTTTAATTAATATTTTATATAAATTAATATTTACTTTAAGTTTTTGAATTTTTATATTTCTATTTTACTTAATCTGAAGAAATTTTAGCTCAAAAAAAAGATAAAAAATTAAAAATAAATCATGAGTAAAAATTGGTCATAAATGAATCCGGAAATTTAGTTTTTTACTTTGTATCCGATTTTAGAATAGATGTTTGCATATTTTGTGAATTCATCACGACTTCTTATTTTCTTAATAATTTTCTTCATCGCCAATTTTAATAAACTTTTCGCTAATTTTTATGTAAACATCACTTAATCTATTAAGTCAAGTCTAATTTAATAAAAAATACATCTATTTTAATGAAAAAATATCTAACTTAATAAACTTTAAAAAAATTTATTAATTTTTTGAGTTGCATCTAGAACAAAAAAATATTTTTTTTTGCCATAGACATATCGCAAGTTTAGCACAATTTATTTTCTACATTTTGAGTACCAATTTTTTAGTGACATTTGCAGCTTTTTTTTTAAAAATAATTTACTTATTTTAACATATTTTAAATAATTAAGTTTTTAATAGATTAAATTGTTTATACCTGTAACCATTTTTTCTTTTAATATTTTTTTATTTTATTAAATTTTGATTACCTGGGGTTGTGAAGTTAATTTCAATTCGATCATTTCAATTCAGAAAAACTTGAATAACTTTTTTACTATAATGAATAATTTAGTTCTGTAAAATGCTTAATGTTTAAGCAACTTTGCTTAATCCGAAAATATATGCCTGCAAAAACTCTGCAGTGTACTTGCACAGTTGATTAGAATACTTTTTAATGGCATGCAAAATGCAGAAAATTGCAGAGTATTTTGCAGACTTATTTAACTGAATTAAGCAAATTCGCTCAAAATTAAGCATTATATAGAACCAAATTATCTCTTTTAGTAAAAAAGTTATTCAAGTTTTTCTGAATTGAAATGATCGAATTGAAATGAACTTCACAACCCCTGATTACCTTCAATTAATTTAGATGAAATTTTATTAAAAATTGAGGTATCGAAAAAATTTTCGCCTTCATTTAATAGTAGAAAAAAAATAGATGCATTCTAACTTAGAATGCATCTAATATTTTTTATATACTCATAGTTCTCAAAAAATAAAAAAATTAAAACAAGGATTTAAAAATTATTAAACTTGATATTTAAAACAAAAAAGAAAATCTTACCAAATTTAACAGTTTCATAGGCCATACAAATTTTGGCATTGGTAAAAAAAATCTCGTCTTTGTGCAACCTCTTGTAGGCCAACTCGATCAATTGGAACACACATTTTTTATTCATACACATCATTTCAAAAGCTGGCTCATTCAAATTCCAATTTAGAACTTCGATCAGACTGACAATATTTGCACTCATAAAATCGATGAAAACCGGTTTATCACAATTTTTCAAAAAGACAAGTATAACTTTTTCAAAAAGCAAAAATTTTCGCTCATCATCCGAACTTTGAAAATTGGACCAATTTTGCTTTACAATTTCCATTTGCTTTTCTGAGCTCAATCTTTTAATAAACCTTTCTAAAGACTCTCTAAATTGACTTTCACATAAATGCTCTTTTTCACGGCACACAACTCCGATCAAAAGAGACAACATGTCCAAGTTTTGACTTAGTTCCAGACAGACCAGCAGTTTGTGGACAACATTTAGATAATCTTTATAAATGTCATCCGATTTGGCCAAATCTTGACTTCGCAGTGGCAACTGTGACATAAACTGTGACAAAGATATCTTAAACTTTGGAGAATTGGTAAAAAAATGCAGCAAATCTAACACTTTGGCTTTAAAATTTAGCATGGACTTGTCATCTGTCAAAAATTCAAAATACATTTGAAAAACTTTTTCATTTTTTAGCTGAGGCGACTCGATCATCAAGCACTTAGTTAGCAGACTGATCATGAGAATTTTAAATTGAGACTCAAATGACCAATATGGCTCGAACTTTGGCCAGCTTTCAAAAACCTTCAAGATTAACTTTTGGCCATTTGTCTTACGCAAATGCTTGTCCATTGCTATAAATTCCACAAAATTAATCAAAAATTGCAGAATTTTTGAAAATTTTGAACTCAATTTTGAGAATAAAAAATCCAAAATTTCACTGTAACAATTGAGGCATTGGGTGAAAATTTCCGCTCTAAAATAAGAAAGAGTGACATTGGCACTTTGTTCCTCGAGGTAATCTTGGAGAATTTTGGTCAAAAAATTCCGGTTTATACTCAAACAAAGACTGAACAGTTTTCTCTTGGCCTCGGTGGTAGTCTGACTTTCAGTCTCTTCTTGGCTCAAGTCAAACACAAACTTGGACATGTCTGTTGTTATTTTGAATATTTTAAAATCGCTCAGGATCTCATAGCCAGCGATTGTTTGACTTAGATTGATCCAGTCGATGTCTTTTAGGACCAAAAAGTCCAAATTAAGCTCTCTGCTCTCCAAAATTATTTGTTGACACTGTTGGCGAAATTGGTTCTGCTTGTCAGTTGGCAAATTTTGGATAACTATTTTGTAAAATTGGCGAATTTTTGGACTCAAATTGGAGAATATTTCCAAATTTTTGAGACTAAAGCCCAGACTGGTTGGATTTAGAGTCATGTTGAGCACAAGACTAAAAAGATTACTGTTCCAAAGACTCATTGGTATCACATCTAGACTTTCTTTTGAATAGTTGGCAAATATTGTCTCCAGAAAATCCATCAATCGAATCATTACTGTACACTTGAGTCCATTGTATTCGTCAATCTCATTTGGAGAGAACAGAATGTGAGCTTCAGTGTAGTTGTGTGACAAAAAATTTTGCAGACTAAATGATGCAATTTTGTCCAAAAAAATCTCAACACCTGACCAAATACAACTTTTTTTAGTCGCAAAAAGACTCTTTGGATTCAGCAGTCGTTGTCCAAATATCCAAGTGTAGCAGTCAAGAGGCGCATTGAGCAATTTGAGCCATGTTATAAGCAGACCAAATTGGAATTTGGGCCCAGTCAAGTCCAAAAAAGATTGGTAAGTGGACAACGAAGTTTTTAAAATTTCTTTGCCCAGAGTTGATCCCTCAAAGCGAGCTAAAAAATACATTTCTGACTCATTCACAAGTCTGATGTTAAAATAGTCTTTGATGTCTTTGACGCCTGATATATTTGGTGCCAATTTGTGGCTAAGTTCCATTGCTTTGTGTCTGCACTCTGTCTCGATCCTTCCGCACTGTCTCATTAGCCATCTGACAGCCACTTCCAACACTGGTTCGGACCAGCCCGGCGGTTTTACCCGTTTCGGGTCAATTTGGTTCAAAATGTCCGACTTGAACTTGATTATTCTCTCTACATGGTCCAGGCCTAGCTTACACTGTTCCTGAGTGCCGAACATTTTGTCATCATTTTCGCTCATGGCAAGACTCTCGATTAGATAGAACAAAATTTCAAATATGTGCCGATTGACAATTGATTCTTCCTCGCGAAAAATGGTGTACACTGAATTCCAAGCTAAGCAAGCGCCAAGTCTTTTGTTGGCGTTTGGATGAGTCAAAAAATTAAAAATTCTCTTCAAAATTGACTTGGCATTCACTGGTGTTGGTGCTGAATTTTCTTGTTTGGACAATGGCGTATGTTTGATGGACCATTTAAGAAATTCTTTCAAACAATTGGCACTAAAGTCTCTCAAGGCGGCATTTTTTTCATCCACCAAACTTTCCATTATGCAGCCCAAAAGCTGAATTGTGTCCGATGACTCGTACTTTCGATTGCCTGTGAACCAATGAATCATTTGCATTACCAATGGTTGGAAAAGATTTCTAACAAAATGGTCCGTGTCACAGCTTAGGCCAAACAAGCAAGGATACAGTCGATGGTATATTTTGGTCATCTGATACGACTGGGAGTAGCCTTCGGGCTCCGAAACACTTTTTCCAATCGTGTAAATCACCAATGCATGCAGAAGTTCACAAGCGTTTATTTTTGTCTGACGACTGGGGCTATTCTGTGCCAAATGAATGACCCGAGGCAGAAATCTGTCAAAATAAATGGTTGGCTTTATATCTGTGAAGGGCACGTAAAATTTGAGGTGCTGCACCGTGTCCCAGGAGGTTATGTCCTCGTTGTCGATCAGATGAACCGAGTGGCTCATGTCTGCCGACAGCTGGCCCAGGATTTTAAGTATTTTAAGCTGAACTTGTTCGTACACGTCAAAGTTGAGGCTACTTTTGTCAAAGAGTTTTACTGGTAATTTTTTTCTGCCTTTGCCTTTGTGGCTTAAATTTAGCAGGATGACTTTTTCGTCCGAATCAAGATCACTTTTGTTCGAGCTTGCTTGAAGATAGTTCTCGAATTTGGTCAAAATTGAGGGAAAATAGGGTTTTATGAGTTGAGTGGGAATATTTTTTAGCCAATACTCCAGCGAGTTAAGTGCATCTTCGGCCAATTTTAAATAATTAACGCCAAGATCTAACGCTTGGTTCAGACAGTGGAAAGAATGGTCCATGCTGATTATTACAAATTCTTTTGGTAGAGATAAAAAAAATTCCAAACAAGATACCAAAAGTTCGTCTTTGAACTGCTTCATGCGGATGGACACTTCGAGAAGATACTTTTTGAACAGGTGAAAACAATTGACTCTCTCGTATTCGGAAATGGTCGAAGAATACATTGACGACTCTGGATCATCACAATCTTCTATTAGCATTACATCAGAATCATTTGAGGTATTTAGATTTGTTTGAATTGAATCAATTTTCTAGTTTAAGAAATCAAATTAATTATTAATGTTAATTAATTAAAAATAAAAAATTTTAAATTTTTTAAAATTAATTTAAGAGTTAATATTAAAGCGTCATTTATTTTGATTAAGCGTCAATCAAAAAAATATTAAATCGTCACTTAAAAGGGATCTTTATGAAAATTTCCTACTTTATAAAAATAGGAAAATTCCCCACAAAAAGTGGGATATTTTCCACTAAATCCTTAAAAGTATTAGTTGTCAATTAAAAACATTAATTATAACAAAATTGAGTTAAACTAGACTAGAGAACCCATTTATTTGTAAACGATTCGGACAATGGTATGGGTATTGGTTTAATTTTGTAATGCAAATTAATTAATTTAGAACATTTTTATTTAGTATCAAAATTTTTATTCTAAATTAATAGCTTTCTCGTTAGTAATTGTAAAAAAGATTGGGCCAATCTTTTTTACATCATACCAAAATATGGAGAATAGTAAAACCTATCGCAAACCCTTGCAAATTACCCCCATGTTCTAGTGTAAAAATAACCACAAGCTTAAGACTGGGTTAAAACCCTAACTTTTTTTGATTTAATTTTCACTTTAACCCATGGCTTAAAAAAAAAAATAAAAAACCAGCCTTAATATTTCGTGTTATCTCAGTGTGCTTTATTTTAATTGAAAGTCTCATAGGATTAAAAATTTAAAAATGATATACAGTCCCGTTCTGTTCACTTGTTTTTACCAAAATTTACGTAAATTGACAAATGTAAAAAATGGTAATTTTACGTAAAATTACGTAAATTTTGGTAAAAACAAGTGAACAGAACGGGACTGTAAGTTTATAATATGTATTTTTTTTCATATTTAAATCCATTTCAAAAATGCTATATAAGCTATTATTAGATTCATTTTTTTTTAATTTGAATAATTTTTGAAAACAGAATACTAATTAATGATTTTATTAGTAAAACCCACTGAATTAAATGAATAATATTGATATTACCCCGAGTTAAATTTTATTAATTTACAAAAAATTTAAATAATATTTATTAACTTATTTACTCAACCAATTTAGACCAATACCCCATGAGGTAGTTTAAAAGGTTTTACGGAATTAACAGAAAAAATTTACATCCTAAAATGAGAAAAGTTAAATGTCATTTAATGCATCGAGCAAAGTCAAGTTAAAAAAATGACATCAATTTATAATTATATCAATTATCAAATAATTTTCAAAATAAAAAATTTATTTATTTTTTCTTTGCTAATTTTGCGACTGTTTATTTAGTTAGTTTTCATCCTCTCATATTTATCAAATGAATGTCACATGATTCAGCTGGAATCGAATAATTCAGGTTTTTATGACTAATCACCCTTTGAACTGAAAGTAATTCCTAGAATGATCTTAGGACACATTTTATTTAAAAGAAATTTATGAAAATTTTGTTTTGACATTAATTTTTTCATGATTCAATTAATTAAAATTTATCTCTTTTAATTATTTTTATTGACAATCAATAGTTATTGGAGATCTTTTTAATTGAAAAAAATATTCTTTACTTTTTAGTTCTATGCAATATTAATAATTGTCATTTAATCTTTTAAAAGACAACATTTATTTTTAGATGACGATTAACAGGTTCAATTTTTTAATTACTATATTTAAGCATAAAGGCTTTTTAAGGATAAAAAATAGTCCAACTGAAACTTGTACTGTGCTCAAAAATTTAAAGTTATTAAATTTAAACCATTTAACCAAACTGTTTCTTTAGGGTTACAAGAATGAAAAAAAAAATGAAAAAGGATTTTTATGAAAAATAAACAAAGATTGCTGTAGCAAATTTAAAAAGAAATAATAATCTTTAATTTATTAATTAAGTGATTTGATTCATTAATATATAATTGATTTTATTTTTAAAAAATCAAAAAACAAGATCAAAAAATAACATGGGAGAGTGAAGTTGGGCACAATTTTCCGGATCAGAAAAAATTTGTTCAAATAAAAGATTAATAAATTTTTCAAAAACAAAATTTTTTTATAAAATAAAATTTTGTTTAGTTATCATATTTTAATCGGATTTTATACAATTTAAAAAAATTTCTCCAAACTTTACTCTCCTCAGAGACAACATATTGAACTCTATTTGGTTGAAAATTTAAGAAAATGTGTTAGATAATTCTTTTAAAATTTGTTCCCAAAATTTTTAATGTGTTCATTAATTTAGTTAAATGTCATTTAATAATGGAACAATGTCAATTTAAAAAAAATATCATCAATTTATAATTAGTGATTTTGAATAGTTAGTAATCGATCGGCTTGAAACGAATTTTTTTTTTACTTTTTAATTTAAATTAAATACAATTTTTTTTTTTTTTCATAAATTATGAATTTTTTATAATAACTTTTTTATATTTTACTTTTTTTTTCTTTTTTTTATACTTGTCCATGGGACTTAAATTTTAATAAATAATAATAATAATAATAATAATTAAATCAGTTATCAAATAATTTTCAAAATAAAAAATTTATTTATTTTTATTTTACTAATTTTTGTGACTGTTTATTTTAGTCTGATTTTTTACAATTGCAAAAAAATTGCTCCTAACTTCTCTTTCCTCAAAGACATAAAGCATTTTGAGCTTTATTTTGTTGAAAATTCAAGAAACTGTTTTAGATAATTCTTTTAAAATTTTTTCCCAAAATTTTTAATGTGAAATTAATTTTTTTGAAACAATTTTTCCTAGTAATAGAATTAAATTTTTGTTTAAAACAATGAGTCAAAATATCCAAGCGTAGCAATAATTTTTTTTAATATTTTATTTTTTAACTCAAAACCTTGCTTCTTAATAAAAAAATTAATATTTACATTAAAATATCCGATTTTAACTGCCATTTTCATAATCAAAGTTGCTAGTTTATAAAAGCCACTTATAAGACAATGACTAGTTGATAGCAAAATGATTTCTTTGGACAGCTTAAAAAGCCACTTTTCGAACAGATCAAAATTCTTATTCATCAATAGTTCTCTTAAAAAAAATAATTTTTTAATATTAAAATTTCAAATTTGTAAATTAAATATTTTTAATTGTTAATTTACCTTGTAAAATCGACCAAATTAATGAAAATTTCAAAATCTCTTGGCTTTTGGGGCTTCAGACCAATAATCGGATCAGACGAAACACCCAAATCACTTTGGTTCTTGTCCACATTTTCTTGCTCACCATCATTTACTTCACTACCATCATTCTTGACAGCTGCTAGATCCAATTTATTCATTATCTTAATAATTGATTCTATATATTCATTGAATATAATCTCAACAATCTTTTTTTTGTCATCTAAATTATCTGATTTTAGATCAGAAAATTCATGTATGCCCAAAAAATTCGACCATAGCATAACATAATCCAGACTTGTGGTAACTATGATACTACTCATTGGCTCATTGGTCTCATTGCTGGTATCTTCTTGGTTAACTGAATACAATGTTTTGTAGGAAAAAATTCTGATCAACGAGTGATAAATTATTCGAGATATGAACTCGTCAGAAAAATTAGTCCGCTGTATGGCCAAAAATAAGGAAGCAATGGCCAAGCTGATTTGGTTATTGTATCGCTTGACCAATTTTGGATAGCAATCGATGGCCAAAATTACCAATTTTTCCATTGTATTCAGACTACCCTCGGAAAAAGAATCTATTTGTGAACAAACGCATGAAAGTGACTCAATGAATGATGAAAGTTGGAAAATTTTTTCATCATATATTTCATTGTGTTGTGCCGAGTCAGCACTTAAAAAATTTCTATCACATATATCGATAATTATGTTCAGCATTAGCTTCATATCTTTGGTCTCCATTAATTCTCGACAAGGCTTTAAGAAAAATTTGAAAGTCAAAAATTTTATTTTCTAATTCTGTTAAATACCCCAGCAAAAGCGCCATAGCCTTTGATTGAAATGACCATTTCTTTTAAATCCTTGTTTCCATCAGTTAAATTTTTATAAAATTTTTGAATAAAATATTTGAAAATCAAACGACATTTGTCTGTTTCTGTGTTGCTTTTTACGCTGATCATTTCTGCCAGACTTTTGTAATAAGAATCCAAGGCCAAATAAGCCAATTTTTTCATATCATAATTTTTATGCTCTGACCACTGAGAAATGCGGTCAAAAATTTCCTTGTAATCTGAATAGATTAGTTCATCGAATTGCCTACAATGTTTTATAAGGATATTCAGAGCCGACTTTGGCACAGCATACCGACTCAAGTCTTCAGAACTGCTCAAAAGTGAAAGTTTGATGAAATTGAATACTGCTCGTAAATGATCTGAAGTTTCACTGACAGAAAAATTGTTAAGATAGCTATTTAAGCCATCCAAAGCCCCAGCTATCAAACCCAGGTCCGATTTACGGAATTTGGCATTTATCTTTAAAAATATTTTAATTTAAAAAAATAAATAAATGGGTAAATATAATATGTTTTCTAATTTGAAGAAACTGTTTTCTAATTTCAAGAAACTTTCTTCTAAATAATTAGCACAAAAACTCGAATAAAAAATGAAGAATCTGTTTTCTAATTTAAAACTAAATTTTATTCTAAAAACAAAAAATTAAAATTTCTTTTTTTGATTTAATATTCTCTTTTTGTTGTGCTTTTTTTTTACTTAAATACTTTTTTTTGTTTTGATTTAGCCTTTAATAATTTTCTTAATATTACTTTGTTTTTCTTTCTTTAAATTTAATAAATTTCATTTCAATAAATAAATTAATTAATAAAAATAAATTTGATTTTATTTTATTTTCTATATTGAATGCACTTTTCTTCTAATTAGAAAACAAATTTTACATTTTTTCCTCTAACTTTTGTTCTAATTAATTAGAAGATACTTTCTTCAAATTAGAAAGCATTTTCTCTATTTTAGAAAACACATTAAATACCACACATAAATAAATAATTAAAATTTTTAAATACTTCATTTTTAAGAGTATTTAAAAAAAGTTCTAGGCATTTGTTTGACTTGGACGAAATCACTTCCGGATGGTACCAACAAATTTTACCCAATATTGAAAGAATATTTGCTTTAACTAACAGAAAAAATTTTCTTATTAGAAGATTTTTATTTGAGAAGATTACTTGAAGAAGAAAGCTTTGATTGATTTGCCAAAGAAAGAAAGAAGTCATCAGCAAGCTTAGGTATGTTCATTTTGGCCGTAATTTCGTATTCTCCTTTGGTTAATTCTAAAATCTAGAAAAATAAATTATTTTTTTTCTTCCATGATATATACTTACTTTTGATAGAATAGAAAATGTAGCACATCTGACATCTGAATATTTGTCTGAGCTGAACAAAAGCATACAAGTATCTTTTATATCAGGTGAATATGGCAAAATTTTTTTTTCTGCTGAAGTGATAAATTTTTCCAAAAATTGTAACACATCAACTTTGCATCCTCGAAACTGACCAAAAAAAATTAAAAAAAAAATTTTTTTTTAAATTTTCAATACCTCATCTCTAGTGATTGTTTTCCGCAAAAAGGTTAGCAAATTTTTTTCACGTTTAAAGAACAAAGACAAACAAAACGTAATTGTTTGAGGGTTTAAATTTTCTCCACACAAATAAACAATATCAAGGACAATGGACTTGGCAGCATCCACATTTGAATTGCTCAAGGAATCAAACAAATTTTGGATATGCTTTTCCAAATCATTCATTTTTATTATCAACCATAAAAAAAAAGTTATAATTTAAATTTTAAATCACTAGGTGTACTTGAAATTTTTAATTCACGAATTAAAAATAATTCATCAAAAAAACTTAACTTTTTTCTGTAAATTAGAGAAAAAAAGTTGAATTTTTTGACTGAGTATTGATGTCTTACATTCATTTTAAAACTGTTTACAATTTAAATTATGACAAAATAACCTTTGACAGCTCGAGTCTCAGTGTCGGAGAGCTAAAAAAGCTAATCACAGATAAGGCCAAATTTGTCAAAAACAAAAAAGTTGACTTTGAATTAGAGCTGTCCAATGCGGACACTAAACAAGGTATTTTTTTACTGAAATAAAAAATTAATAAAAATTTTAACCAAAGTTTATACTAATGACGCGGAAGCGATTTTTAAAAATACCAGAATTCTGGTCAAGCGAATAGTCAAGGATTCCGCAGCTCCATTAAGAGCAAAGTAAATTTAACCAGAATAAATTTGAAAAAAATTCCCCCAATTTTTTTAGAGAAAAAACTCCGGAAAACCCAGAACCATCTACCATTCATAATCTTCCCAAAAATGTCTACGATTCTTTAGCCCCACTTAATCTACCTTCACAACCTCTGGTTTATGTAAATGACAAGTCCGAATCTCAGCTGGATGAACAGGCAAAGCTGGAGTCAATTTTAAAAAATTCAATGAGCAAAACATTATCAGAAACTTCCATACAGACATGTCGTTTTTTAGGAATGAAGCCATTTTTGAAACCAGCAGTTCGTTCAATTCCACCAGGCTATATTTGCATGATATGCCGCAAGCCCGGTCATTTAAAGCAATATTGTCCCGAGGCCGCCAATATGCCTAAGTCTGAAGTCCGACCAAAATTTCCCAGTGGAATTCCCAAGACTACTCTTCGACCAGCCCAGGCTGGAGAAAAATTTGCAATGTTTGGTCCAGAGGGCTATGTGGTTCCTGAAATCGAAAAAGAAGCATCAAAAATAGTAAAAAAAGAAAAATTACTTTTCCAAGATGAAGAAGAAGAAAAAAAGAACACCAAAACCCAAGAGGATATTCCGAAAGAACTGAAATGTCCTCTAGGAAATCATTTAATCAAAGAAGCAGTTCTAGTTCCATGCTGTGGTCACTTTATTTGCTGTGATGAATGCATCCGTAATCGAATTTCCAATGAAGAATTAATCGAATGTCCGAATGGTTCATGTGACCAAGGAATTGACTCTTTTGCCGGTATTACTCCATACCATGAGATGCGGCGGAAATGCACCGAGTTTATCAAGTCTAAAAAATGTGTCATTGAAAAAAAAGACTCAAAGTTAGAAGAGGAAAAAGTGTGCGAAAAAAAACAACTGACTCCAAATCAACCCAGTTGCCAGACTGGTCAAAAAATCACTCGACCCATTCAGCACTCGTTAAGTGAATCAATCATCCGCAATAATATTTACAGCAATCAATATTTTTGTCAACAAGGAGCTTATTATGAAAATTTTATGGCAAGCCAAAATGGCTATGGCCAAAATTATGGTCATTTTACAAATTATTACGATTTTTACGGATATCAGCAGCAAAGTTTTGGATATGATAAATTTTTTGCCAAAAGTGAGCAAAATGAAAATTTGGACCGGACTTTGGAAATAATGACCGAAAAAGAATTTAACCAATATAAGGAAAAATTGCTCAATGATGTCAATAATCGAAGGCAAATGGACACACGAGAGGATAATGGGTCTAGGTTTAAGAAAAATAGATATAAGAAGTCTAGGTCTAGGTCTAGATCAAAGAAGAATAAAAAAAAGAATAAAAGTCGATCGAGATCAAGAGAAAGAAAGAAGTCGAGAAGTTATTCTCGTTCCGCTTCAAGAACAAGATCTAAAAAACCTAAGAAAAAATCTTCGAGGAAAAAATCTTCATCGCGGAATCGCACTAAAAGTAGATCAGTCAGTCCTCCAAGACACAAAGATGAAAACAAAAATCATAAACTAAATGATCGGGATAAAAGAGGTGGTAGTCGAGGAACAAGTACTCGTGAGGTGCTGAGATCGCTGTCAAGATCGCCCTCTAGATATCACCGTGATAGAGTTAGGCATAAATATAAATAATGTCCATTAATAAAGAAATTGTATTTATTATATCAAAATATGTAATTAGATTTGATTCATTTTTTTTATTGTAGATTTTTTTTTTAATAATTTGATTGTTTAACTTAAATATTTTTTATTGTAAAATTATTCTAATTAAAGTAAAAATGCTTTTTTTTTGCTAAAATTTAATAAAGTTTTTAAAGTGTTTTTTAAAGTTTAAATTAACCAAATCAAGTTTTTTAACTTAATTATTGCTATAACAATTAGAAATATTAAGATTTTAACTTTTGCTCAGTGTTTCGTGTCGTGTGTTCGTCAATATGCATTTTTCTAAAAGTTTATTTTTCGGTATCGTTTTAAACCTGCCATAATTAGCCTAATTAAGTTTTTTGCTTCATCAAAACTAGAAAATAAATCTTTTTAACTAACATGGAATAAAATTGACGAAATAAAAGAATTAAAAAAAATTGATTTATAAACTGAAAATCTGATTAAATTGATGATGTTTTAATTCATAGAGATAACAAAATCGAAAAAAAACAATAGAATTTTATTTTTCATAGAATTTAAGAAAAAATTTTAAATTTAGAATTTAATTAATTATTTATTATTATTTTAGATCGAGTTTTGTAATTTTTCCTTTTTTATTTCTTTATCTGTAGCAATCTAAAACATTTTAAGATAAATGCTAATAAAAAGAAAAAAGAAACATCTGAAACTAATTAAAATTTATTTTAATTTATTGTAGACTTTTGTACGAATTTAAATTTTTTCATTTTTTCTATAAATGAGGAAGTTTAATGGAAGTCTTTTTTTGCTTAGTTTAAAATAAAAAAAAAACAATACATGCTTAAATTTTTGAATTTTGAATTAATTTTTCGATACAAATTGTCTACTTTTTTTAACTTTAATAATTAAAAATTTTTAAAGTTAATTTAATTTTTAAGAATTATCACTTAAATTTGATCATTAACTTCAATTTGCAGAAAAAATTTTCAAATTTAGATTTTTAAAAGTTCTAAATAACAATGTTATGATTTTTAAAAAAAGGAAAAAAAACCCAAAACTTTTATCGGATAAAATAATGTTTAGTTTATAATTTTGTTTTTGATTTATTTTTTTTGTTGAATTTATCTCAAATTAGATATTTTGAGATTATTTTAAATGATCATTTAAAATAATCTCTCAAAATATTAAACCTATTTTTGAACAAAATCTTTTCACTTTGACCGATTTTTACTAAAATCATAAAATTGAGACTAGATTTATTGAAAACACGCATGGTTTTTGGTTTCAAGTAATTCTAAAAGGCTGCCGTAATTGCAGCCTTTGAATGCTCTTAAAAGTGGCAATGTTTATTATTAATTATCTAAAATACCTTTTTTTTGCATATCTTTAACATCTTTTATAATAAAAAAAATTCAATAAATTTTGACTTTTTTATTTTGAAAGATTAAAATTTAAAGTTAATTTAGGGAATTTTCCTTGAGAGAAATAAATTTGTAATTTCAAAATTTGGCAATTAGACAAAGATTGACTTTATCTTGTGGTCCAAAAATTTGGTATGGCGAAAAAAAAAATTTAAATCAAACTAATTTAATTTAAAATAAATATTTATTTGCAATTAAAGTTATATTTTACATACGAACTAATAAATTCATGTTTTAAAAAATATGAACAGCAATGTAAAAAATTTAAAAATAGGTATTAAACAGTACAAAATGTGGATCTAAAAGTTAATTAAACAAAAATACAAAACAATCAAAACTTATCTAATTTCAGTAAATTAGTTCGTCTATTTTTGACAGGAGAAAATTTGTCTATTAGGACTAATAGGATTTCGTTAATTAATTTTTTCTAATTAATCTGTAATTATTATCAATTAATTTATTTATATATATCCATTAAGATTTATCATTAAATTTAATTAAACATGAATTTTAATGTTTATGATTTTGTTCAGTTTCAAAAAATACAAATTTTTTTTTATTAAAAAAAAAAATTGAATATATGATATGATTTGATGGACGAAACTTGGAGCGCCCGCCAAAAGATTGGCCGGTTAATACGGAACGTTCACATTTTTTTTTAGAATTTTGGATATCAGCATTGCTTTTTAATATATTACGCGCCGCCCCTGCTTTATCTAATACAATAAATATTTTTTTCACCAAGATTTACAAAAAATATATTTTATTGACTTAAATTTAATTATAATTGTCTCAAGGTTTTATTTAAGCATTTTTGAACTTTAAATTAACAAAACAAAACGAATGTTTTTATTTAAATTTTTTAAAAGACAAATCAGTAGGTTTTTACAATGGCTAGATAATGAAATAAAACAATCTATATTCAAAAGTATAACTAATTTTGCCTGCTCTTACAAAAAAAAAATAAAAATACTTTATTGTGTAATTATTCTAGGTTTTAAATTTAGCTCGTCTACATTGACCCAGCACAAAATAGTTACAAAAAAATCCAAAATAAGAAATTTTAAGATAAATATAAGTGCATCATATTAAATTTGAATAAATAAATTTTTAAATTAAAATTGAAACTTTTCATTCCAATAAATCGAATTAATGTCCCCTTGTATTTTTTAAATGTCTCATATACATTTTAAATCTGTATACAACATAAACTATGACAAAGTCACCTTCGATAGCACAAGTTTAACCCTTCAAGAGCTAAAAAATTTGATTGCTGAGAAAAGCAAATTATCAAAAAAGCTAGATTTTGACTTGGAAATATCAAATGCCCAGACTAATCAAGGTATTTAATCACTATTTTTTTTTCAAATTTCATTCAAACAATTAATTTTACAAATTTTTAGTCTACCAACAAAATGATGTTATCTTAAAAAATACAAGAGTCATCGTAAAACGTGTGATAAAAAACTCAACCACACCACTTAGACAAAAGTGATTTAATTTTTTTTAATTAAAAATAAAAATTTAAAATAAAATTGTTTTTTTTCCTTAAAAAGATCTCCAAAACCAAGTCCTTCTTTGCCAGCAAGTCAGTCTGGTTTAAATTTACCAAATTTAGCTTCAGACAGATTATCAGCAAAAAGCAAATCGGTAAGTCCAAGCACAAGTGCTACTTATCTGAAAGAAACCACAAATGTATCTAGCGATAAAACAGTTTATGACTCTTTAGCTCCCTTAAGTATACCTGCCAAACCACTGGTTTACATCGAAGGCTCAGACAAACAGACACCAGAGGGCGATGTTCGCATTGGCGAAAAAGCAAAATTGGAATCAATTTTAGCCAGTTCAATGACCAAGTCCCCGCCACCTGAGACTCGGATGCAAGGCTTTTCTAAATCATGGCAAAAACAGGCCAGTCCGATAAATAGACCAATTCCTCCGGGCTACGTGTGTGTGATATGCCGCAAGCCCGGTCATTTAAAACAATTTTGTCCCGAGGCCGCCAATTTGCCCAAGCCTGAAGACCGACCAAAATATCCCAGCGGAATTCCGAGGACAAATTTGCGGCCTGCACAGCCGGGAGAAAAATTTGCCATGCTTGGTCCAGAGGGCTATGTGGTCACAGAAATTGACAAAGAAGCGGCAAAAGTGGTGAAAAAAGACAGATTTTTGTTCGAAGATGAAGAAATAAACTCGGAAAAAATAGAAACAGAGACAAAAATTGAAGCAATACCCAAAGAGCTCAAGTGTCCTTTTGGAGATCATTTGCTTAAAGACGCAGTTCTTGTGCCATGCTGTGGTCACTTTATTTGCTGTGATGAATGCATTAGACAAAAAATAATCAGTGAAGAAACAATTATTTGTCCAAACAAAGAATGTGACCAAGAAATAGGACCCATGGTCTCGATAACTCCGGATCATGAGACCCGCAAAAAAGTCCAAGACTATTTGTCTAAATGGAAAAGAAAAAAATTTGTGAGCCAAACCGAGGCAAAGACAGACGTTTTTTTTGACATGATTATGAGTGAAGTAAATGGCAACGAAGAGGATTTGGAAAAATCTGAGCCCATATCTCCATTACAAGATAGTAATATATCAAGCTCTGAATTATTGTCACAACAACTAATAGCTGCTTCGGCAGAGTATCAACAAATGTCACCAGTGCCTTTGCCATCTCCACCAATAACTCCCATAGTAGATCTTGGCCAAGTACGGGCTCAGTCACATACTTACTCGAACCATCAATACAGGGCTAGATTTTTGGGACAAAAAAGTTACACGGGACAACCTTATCCTCACGGAACCCAAGGATTTTATCCTCATATGCCTAGAGGAAGCTTTTACGGTCAGTTAAGACCGAGATTTATGCGACCAGCTGTCAATATGTATCCACAGATGCCATTTTATTCCACAATTGAGCCAGTTGCTGGAAACTACCAAAGTGTAATGAGTGAAAGTCAGTTTTATGAATATCAAGAGAGCTTGAAAAAAGAGAAGGAACATGAAAGTAGGGTTGAAAAAAAAGAAGAAAAACATCGGAGATCGAGAAGCAGGGAACGATTTAAGCGTTCGCGCTCCAGGAGTAGGTCCAGATATGGAAGCAGTCATAGACCAAGACACAGAAGCAAAAGTAGATCTAGAACGAGGCACAGAAGTGGTTCGAGATCGAGAAGGAAGTACAGGAGGTCTAGATCGAAACAGAGTGAACGAAAATATAAAAAAAAATCGCCAAGTAGATCTAGTTCGAGGAAAAGGAAGCATGGCAGATCTAAAAGTAAAGAGAGAAAAAAAAACAAATCTCGTTCAAGATCTATTAGTTTGCCGAATGAAAAAAACAAGCGTCACAAGTCCTCTAAGAAAAAAGAGAAATAGATAGTTTTTTTTTTTTGAATGTATAATTGTTTTTTTTTCCCGTAATTTTTGAAAATAAATTAATTTGAAAAATGATTGTTATAAACAAATTTTATTTAGATATTTAAAAATTTGGCTCGTGATTTTACCATTTTTTTTGATTAATGTCGGAAAAATAGACCAAAAAATCCAATTTTATTTTTAAATTCCTAAACTGGAAAAAAATTTATGAAAAATTTTAGCTTTTACTTTTTTAATTTAAATCAAAATTAATCCACAAAAAGGAGTAAAAAAATGACTCATTTTCCCTAAATAAAATTTTTTAAATTTTGTTTAATCAGCCAACATCTTTTTGATGTCATCTAACTTTTTTTACTTTCAAGACCATATGCTAAATCGTTAGCAATTACTCTAACACTCTCTTACCTTATTGCTATAATTGGCCCTGAATTAAAGTATTGATCAATCTTTGGGACAAAATATGAAATTAAAGTGTTATTTAGTCCGTAAAAAATATAAAAATTCATTAAATTAACTAGTTTTAGTTACCATAGCAAAGCCTTCAGGCCTTGCTCTACATGTAAACCCTGTTATAGATTATTATTATTATATAAGTTATAGGGTTTACAATAAATCAACAAAAAAAAATCTTGTTAGCGAAAATAATTTTCCATTTTACCGAATTTTATATGATTTTTTTACGCTGGCTATTTTAACTTTTTATGAAAAAATTCTGCTTTTAAGGGATATTTCTTAAATTTCAAAAAAATGGCTAATGGCTAAAGTTTGAAAAACCTCTATTTTGATTTTAAACCAAAACCAATTTATGTCAATTTTTGTTATAGCCCAATTTTTAATTAATTTGAAAAAAATAATGATTAATTAGTATTAAAATTTAAAAAAAAAAATCCTTAAAAAATCATCTAAAACTAAATAATCTATGTTTGAAACACTATATTTAATTTCGATTTAATTCGATTTAATTTTCAAATAAATAATGTTTTGAATGAAAATTAATTCGAATATTTTATTTGAATCAATTGTCATTTAAATTTTCAAAATTATCTCCATTTATTTGAATATTATATAAAATTTTTAAAAAGCTCTAAAATTTTATCAGCAGCAAGGTTTAATAATAATTTATTTCATAATTTAAAAAAAATTGACACTTTTTTCGAATGAATTTTCATTCGATTAAGAAATTCAAATTTGGCACAATGAAGATTATGATCAAATTTTCATGATCATGACCACAAATTAGCTTAGAAAAAAGATTTTAAAGCATTTTTAATTGAAAATTTAAATGCAGATATATATTTCATGTGAAGCTTACCTTGTTAAACTATATCAAAGTATATTGTGCGTAATTCTGTATGCATTGAATTTACGTCAGAAATTACTTGAAAACCTTTTTTTAATAATAATTTTGAGTATGATCATTTAAATTTGATTGTAAACCTAAATTTGCTCAAATTTTAAAATTTATTAGATAAACATTTAAGTCACAAAAGCTACGAAATTTTCACCATTATTAAGTTTTCTCTTAGAACATTTGGTTCGTATTTACATTATGCTTAGATCGTCAACTTTTTGCTTTTGAATTTTTACTTTGTAAATAATTAAATTTTTCTTAATCAAAAACAAATTTTTTATTCTAAGAAAAAATCATGTGTTTTAAGTTATGAAATAAAATATCATTGAACTTTGCTGTTGATAAAATTTTAGATCTAAACAGAAAAGTAGTTTCAATTTAAAAATTTTTGTTTTGTTCTTTGTGTTAAAATTCTCAAATCTTACACCATGAATTTTGAAAATTAAACTGTATAAGATATCACTATACAAAATAAAGCTAGACAGTCTAAAATCTTTATTTAAAGGATTTTTTTTTCATTTCTAGTTATCTTGTGTTTCCAAATAAAAAATATTCTTTATTATTTTTTGAAGTGATTTATATTTTTTTTTAAATTTAAAAATAAAACCAATATGAAGAATGATGAAATAGACAAAATAATGATAATAAAAATAGAAATAAAGCATAAGCACAAATTCTAATCTAAAACAAAATATTCAAGGCTAAAATTTAAAAAAAATTCAAATTTTATTAAATTTAATTTATAATTTAAATTGTGCTTTTAATTTAAAAACTTTATAATCAAAATCAATTTTTTTCAATTAAAAAGCTTTAAGTAGATTTAAAATAAAAATTTAAATCAACAACAAAACAATAACTCTTAAAAAGAACTTAAAGATCCTTTTCTTTTATTAAAGTTACAGTTTTTAGAAATACACAATTAAGAATTTTCAATTATTTCTTAAATTCCATTTAACAATGAAAAAGATTTTTTTTACCTTCTTATTTTTGAGTTTTCTTATAACTTTGATATTTATAGCTTTAAGTCCAAAATTTATAAACGAATCAAAGCTTAAAATAAGCAAAAATCATGGACTTGTCACATTTAAAGACCAATGTGACGCAGAATGGATTCAAATTAATAATTTTTTTCACATACGAAAAAATTTAATTATTTATTATCAAGATAAAGGCCAACTAGAATTGTATGTAGAACGACATCAAAGCCATAAATTGAATCTTTCTCTTTGGTTAACAGTTGGTTCAGTATTAATTGAATTGCACAGTGTTAATACAACCCAAATGCATCAGCATTCTGAATATGTTTTTGATTTGATCACAGCTAAGGCAAATATTAAATTTCAGAATTCTGAACTTCATCTCCTAGTTAAAACATCGAACAAGAGTATTCTAATCGAAAATATAAATTTAAGAAATTATAATGAATTAAATTTAATCAACAAATCTGTTTTGTGCAGCAAAGTGTTCTACTTCAACCCGGACTATAAAAAAAATTTCCAATGGTGGATTGAGCTGACCAAATTGAACGGATATGAAAAATTGGTAATTTTCAACAATTCACTTCCAGCCGAGTTCGATTTTATCAAAGAAAAATACTCAGACTTTGTTGAATCCATAGAATTTAGCTGCATACCTAATTATATTGATGCCACTAGTTCAAACAAATCATTTATTAAAAGTTTTAATCAATTTAAAGAAATTTACAACATCGATCCCTTATTTTATCACATGCACTTTGAGTTTGTCACCCAAAACGAATGCTACTTGAACAATATAAACAAGTACAAGTATGTGAACATTTTGGACCAGGACGAAGCAATTTTAAAAAGACAAATAAATAAAATTCAAGTGATCAATAAGACATATTTTGCTGCTATTAAAATGGAAGAAAATATTTGCCAAAATCAAGATTGGTCAGACTATTTTTCAGCATTGAAGTCCAGGATTGCCACAAGCAAAGATCTTGGCTATTTGGACACAAAGATTGGAGGCGAATCGTTTCACTTTTTGATGGCGCTGTATCTTAACTATAGAGTTGTTGAAAAGCTTTTTAAAAACTTGAATAAAATTTTAAATGAGACTCAGTTCATTAATGAAACTCGGATGCTAATTGATGATAGGGATGACTTCAATTTTTACGGTAAAAAAGGCATCAATTTCACAGTGTTAATCCGAAATAATGAAGAGTATGAGTATGCTAAAAGTATTAACAATTTTTTTCAACTGGAAATAAGGCCATATTTGAAAAAAAATAAGAATTTATTTCAAAATTTTCCGGAAAATTTTGCTCGTTTGTTTTTTGTTTATGGTGATACGACAAGTTGGATGTGTGGCAAAAGTTTTCATTATGCCAAATTGTCACATTGGGTCTCTACTCATTATCCTGAAAAAAATGATTTTTTCAACATGATCTGGGTTCCGCATGCTTTTGGACATGTGTCACATTTTAGAGATAGTTTAAAAGATTTGCATAACCGAAATGTGTCAATTAGTGATATAAATTTTGATTTTAATTATTTTTTTTGCTATTTCAAACCATTAATTAGAACTCTAAAATATGTTTAATTAATAAATTAATACTAGAAGAACTGGTAGTTATGTTTTAGAACGTTTTGAAAAATTTTAAAATCCTTTATGAATTTAACAAGTTGGAATTCTGTTTTCATTAAAAGCTTACTTTTATGTTCTTGAAAAAAAACTGTAATTCTGATTTTTTTGTGTGTTGAATATCAAATAAACTCATTAATTCGAGTCCATCAAATTGAAAAAAAATTTTTATATCCTTCTTTGTTGTTAAAGTTTCGAAAAGTCTACCAAAATTTAATTTTGTATTTTTTTTTTCATTTTTTTTAAATATGTAATTTATTTTCATCTTTACCGTAAACTTTCGATTATAATTGCGCAATTATAGAATGAATACTATTTACTGAAATTGTTTCTAGAAAACGGATACTTTTTTTAATGATATAATTACATGCAATTCTAACTTAAATTATTTAAAATAATTCAAAAAAATTAAAAAAAAAAAAGCACTTTCATAGCATTTGATCCTCTTTATAAGCTTTAGTTTTATTCAAAAAAAATTTTTTAAAGTTTCAAAAAATCAAAAAAATTAAAATGGTAGGTCGGAGTCCGGAAATACGTTGTTTTAAAACTTAAAGAAGAAGATATTAAAAGAAGATATTAGAAAATATTAGAGAAGATATTTTCCCTTAAAATATAAGCTACAAGCTTTAAGCGAATTATATTAAGAGGCAGGCAGAACAAAATATAACAAGAGGTCGAAGGACATTTCACAGCCAACCTGTTCCAAGGGAGGAAGACAAAATATAGAAAGACAAAATATAGAATTTTCTCCAAAATATAGAAAGACAAAATATAGACATGACAAAATATAGAAGGACAAAATATAGACATGACATAATATAGAAAGACAAAATATAGACATGACAAAATATAGAAAGACAAAATATAGAAAATTTTAATTATATTATTATAATAATATTTTTGAGACTTTTACTTTGTATTAATTAGTGACAGATTATAAAAGTGAGAATATTGAAGCATTTTTAGAAGGTTTAGGAACTAATTTACTAATTGACAAAGAAAAAAATTGAAATAAAAATTAATTAGACTATTTTTTTTTCTGCATTTTTTTTCCAGGTAAATTCTACATTTTTTTTTTCTACATTTTTTTTTCCAGGTAAATTCTACATTTTTTTTTTCTACATTTTTTTTTCCAGGTAAATTCTATATTTTTTTTTTCTACATTTTTTTTTCCAGGTAAATTCTACATTATCCAATAAAAAATCGTTTTCTACATTTTGTCTTTCTATATTTTGTCACACTGCCTGTTCCAAGCATGCCTGTAAGCATTTTGGAAAACGAGCATTCAGATGACGAAAACTTAGGAAAAAATGATCAATCACAAAATAAAAATGATGTAAGAGGTAGGGGAGAGGCACAGGTAGAGGTAGCGCTGAAGTTAGAAGAAGTGGTGGTATAAGTGGTAGTGATAGTGTTAGAGAGAGTGGTAGGGGCACTGGAAGAGGTGGAAGAGGGGATAATAGCAAAAATATTGCTCAAAATGAAACTTCTAAAACTAAAGGTGGAACTCAAAGAGGAAGAAAACGAGGCAGGGTTATTAAAATTTATTAAAATTTTAATTTCGAATTTTTTTAGTTATTAATCATTAAATTTTTTGAAATAAATGATTCGTTTTTTAATTTTTTTAATTTTTTTTTTATATTACATGTAATTTTAGAGTTTTTTAGCTATTATTGCACAATTATAGCTGGACTTTCTAAAACAGCTTACATGTAACTGTATTTCAAATATGAATTTACCATTTTGAAAGTTTGGTTAGTTGATTAAAGAGTTATATTCTATTAATATATAGAAAAATAAGTAATGAAAATTTTCTTTTTTTATGAATCTTGAGTATATATAAGCAGATTGAAAATCATCTAGGTTTTATACGATTTTTTAAAATGTTCCTTTTATTCTTAAAACTTGGCAAATGAAAGTTTCAGATCAAATTTTAATATCGAAACGATCATTTGAAATTTTAAAACTTAATTAATCTAATGATTTTAATAATTTTTAAGAAATAAATACTAAACATTACTAGATATGTTATGTCTAATAATGATTCATTATCAAATTAACATCAAAATGCTTGATATCTAATTTATTTAACAAAAACAATCAATAATTCAAATAATTCAAGGTTAAGTTAATTCACAATTCAAATTTATAAATTTTATATCCATTCATTCAAACAAAATTAATTTTATTTTTCCACTTTAAATAAATTATAAATTTTAAAACATTCAAATTTTTTGTTTTTACAATTAAATTTTCATAAAAATCAATTGAAAAATTTAAACCTTTTAAAGTTCAATAAAAAATTACATTTTAATGTCTTTGTCTTTTAATTGCTTTGGAGAACATTTATTTTTTCTCTATTATTAAAAACAATTATATAATTTATATTTTGGTCTTTCGATCTTGATCTCAAACTTCAATTTGCCTAAATCTTATGTTATTTAAACAAATCTCTTTAGAGTCCTATATAACATCACGGGTGCTAAATTGTCGTTTCATTTTAATTTTTAGTTGACTTGCATTATTAAGTAGATAATTAAGATTTGTGTTAAAGTGTTGTAATAAACGTTTTATGCCAGACTCAAATGATACAGAGGAAGATGGATGATTGTGGATTATGTTTTCACAAATTGAATTAAATATTTTATTGGCCAGAGTGTTAAACTTGATTGTAGATATGAAAGATAATTTAGAAAAGATGAAGAGTTGATCAATTTTAAATATTTTTAAGAATTTAAAAATGTTGGTCATATTTTTATATAATATTAATAATAATAAGAATAATTTTAGTTATATTTTAATTTTAGCATTTGCCTTATTAGGTTGTTTTGATATATGTTTAGTGTCTTGAGGGTTTGAATGTCAAGTGGAGTATTCTCAAGTCCATAGGTAAACTTGGAGAGACAAAAAGTTTTATACAAGTAGCTTTTTAAAGTGGGGGTAAGATTCCTGTCTAATAAAAAAAGAGCCTGATAAAAAAGTTTTTTGAACATTTTAAAATTTTTCAAGTGTTGAAAAATTAAAATCTAAGTTGAAGTTAAGAGAAAAGCCGAGATATTCAATGTTATTTACTTTTAATAGTAATGAATCATTGATGTAAAATTCATTGTCAAATAAAATTTTTCCAAAAGTAACAATATTTGATTTATTAGGATAAAATTGGCATCTTGAAGTTGATGATCAATTCAAAATATCATTTCAATTCGAAAAGTTAATCTTTAGATATTAAAATAAATATTTGATTTAATTTAAATAATTTTAATGTAACATGATTAACATGTAATGTAGATTTAGAAAATAAAAAAAAATTGTAAAAACATTTTCTCAATCCAATGATAAAATCGATTTTTAATTTAGTTAACTGTTTTTTTGTAAAGTTTTATCTTCATTTTATAACTTATTTTGAATTTTTTTTTTATTTCTTTTTTAAATTTAATTGTGAATGCTAAACACAAATACTTTTTAAATAAAAAATCTCAAATAAACTTTACAAAAAATCAGTTAATACATTTAAATATTAGAATCGATTATCAATGGACTGATCAAGACCATACCAGTGGTATTAAAATTGAAGTACTTTTTGAACACTTCAGAAAGCTATTTAGTGAGTCACAGATGGTCTTGTCACATGAACAATTGGAAATGAAAAATCAAATCTCATCTAATTTATTAACAACTCAACCAGAAACTAATAAATTCCTTTTTACTATGAATGACCTGGAAAATATTTTAGAAGAATGTTCACCATCTTATGTAACTGGACACGATTCTATATCCTACAATCTTCTTAAAAAACAAATTCTCCATTCATGCGATTAATCTTGTTAGAATTCTATAAACAAATGCTTTCCCTTAATAAGATTCCTTTAAACTTAAATGTTTCTAAAATTAACTCGATCTTAAAAGACCAATCAAAGAACCATCTCGACTTTAACAGCATAAGACCAATCTCAATCTCTAATTTCCTTGCCCAATTTTTTGAAATTATTTTACTAAATTCACCTAATTTATATAAAATAAGCAATAACTAATTTGGATTTCGTAAAAAAATCTCTTTTAATCATGCATTTTTTGTGCTCAAAGAAACTATCAGTAATTATGTATACAAAGGATCTGGAGTGAGACTAGCCTCATTGGATGCAGAAAAAGCTTTTGATAGAGTTTGGAGAGATGGCCTTTTCTATACACTTTTACCCAAAATGAACCTTAATCATTGAATACTTTTAAACAAATATTATGATTCCTCTTCAGATGTTATTAGCTTAAATAATAAATTCTCTGATCCCTTTCCTATTGAATCCAGTGTTAAACAAGGTGGAATCTTATCTCCCTTCATGTTTAACATGTTTATAAATGATTTAATTGAAGAATGCTTAGAAAAAAATATTGGTGCTCAATATATGAATCTAAATATTTCAATAATAGTTTATGCTGATGACATTTTACTAATAAGTCTAGTTGATAAACATCTTCAATTACTTCTAAGCATATGCGGTGAATTTGGATTAAAATGGAGGCTGAAATTTAATGGCATCTTGAAGTTGATGATCAATCAAAATATCATTTCAATTCAAAAAGTTTATCCTTAGATATTAAACATAATCTTTGATTTTATTTAAATAATTTTAATGTAACATGATTAACATGTAATGAAGATTTAGAAAATAAAAAAAATTGAAAAAACATTTTCTCAGTCCATTGATAATCGATTCTAATATTTAAATGTATTAACTGATTTTTTGTAAAGTTTATTTGAGATTTTTTATTTCAAAAGTATTTGTGTTTAGCATTCACAATTAAATTTAAAAAAGAAATAAAAAAAAAATTCAAAACAAGTTATAAAATGAAGACAAAACTTTACAAAAAAACAGTTAACTAAATTGAAAATCGATTTTATCATTGGATTGAGAAAATGTTTTTACATTTTTTTTTATTTTCTAAATCTACATTACATGTTAATCATGTTACATTAAAATTATTTAAATTAAATCAAAGATTTATTTTAATATCTAAAGATTAACTTTTCGAATTGAAATGATATTTTGAATTGATCATCAACTTCAAGATGCCAATTTAATTTGTTTAAGAGCGTTTGCTGTTCAAGTATTTGACATAACACCAGGTGTAATAATAATATGGTTATTTTAAAATTGAGTTTCTTTAACTTAAAATTTGTTTTGTTTTAAAAATTTTTTTAATATACTAGGTTTTTTTGATTGTATCAAAAATCAAAAAATGCTCCAAATCATAATTTGTTTTTATATTTTATCTTTTCCAAACGTTTCATTAAATATCTTTTGTTTAATAAAATTTTACCGTGGATTTTATTATTTTATTATTATGATGTAATTTTATTTTAGCGTGGTTACTTCATCATTAATGACTCTGCTATAATTGACTTGAGTAACAAAAAGAAGTTTACCAAAATTTTTAATTCTTTTTTATAGAAAACTTGAAAATGAGCTTTTAATGGTTGCTTCCTATTACATTGCTAAAGATAAAGAAACATTTGGCTCTAAATCTGCCAAGAACCAGGATGAGTCCATAAATGTGGGCTTGTATTCACATCAAAATGTGGATCAATTTTCGGTACTTTTAGACATTTGGATCAATGAAGTCAATTTTTTGCAGATGAAAAAAATTATTTTTTTTTCTATTTTAAATAAATTAAAAAATTAAATAAATATTTTTTAGCTTTTGGATATTTATATTGAAGTTTATCAGAACATATTTGATAAAAATGAGAAGCGAAACGTGGCTCAAATGATTACCAACATAATGCACCAGCGTGTTCGTTTTGAGTTTTGACTTAGAAGCAAATTATTTTTCGCATTCATACAGATTAGAGGTATCATGCTTGTACAAACAGTGTCGCATTCTCAAGCTAATTCTGGACAAAATGATTGATGAAATGCGAAATTACTAGGAAAAAGTCGAAGATTCTAGCTTTGGTTTACCACTGAGTGTAATCAAGAAAAGACCTGTTAATTTTAGTTCAAACATTTATGGACAAACACTTAAAAATTTGTATCTCTTGGAATTCCATCCATGTCTTGCCTCAGCTAGTCGACTTCCTTCGGCTTTAAAACAATCCATAGAAGTAAGTCTAATTTAAAAAATTTTATCCAAAGTAGCAATTTTAAATTTATTTTAATTACTAATGAAAAAAATATTTATTTTATTTATTTCACTGAACGCCTTGAAGGCGATGTAAAGTTATAAGATTAAAAAAAAAAAGAAAAAAAATAAGACAAAAAATTAGATAGTTTCTAAATAAATTTATAATAAGAGAAATGTTTTTTTTTTTTTTTTTTTTTTTTAATTCAACAAAATTATTATTCATTTTTTCATTTCGATTTCATTTATCTAGAAATTAAATTTTCTTTTCCTTAAAAAATCAATTCGTAGAAAAGACTTAAAAGAAAATAATTATTTTGAAGAAAATTTAGCTTAGAGTTTTTTATGGAATTATGAAATTAGTTAGTTTTTATAGAAAAAAAAATAGAAAAAAGTCTTTACAAAAATTCAACAAAAAAACTTAAATTGTAATATTGAGATGAATTAGTTTAAGGTTTTTTAAAGAACTAGGTGGATTAAAAATATAAAAATTTAAAGGATTTAAAATTCTTTAAGAAAAATAAAAGGTTAATATAAATTTAAGAGTGATTAATTGAAAAGTTGAAAAGTTGAATAAATTTAAAATTTTTAGAAAAAGAAAAGTTGACTAGAAGATATTTAAGTTGTATAATACAAATTATTGTCCATGAATGCTAGTGCAAAAAAATTTTTTAAATATTTCTTTAAGATCTTTAATTCAAACAAAAACCATTCGCTAAAAATTCAAAAGTTAATTAATCAGACAGTCTCAAACTTCATACTAGTAAGTAATTTTTTGTTTAATATTTAAAGCCCTATTCAGCTTGTATTTGTTGCTTTGTTTTTCTTCTGAGATCAAACTAAGATTAAATTTTTCACTAAAAATATTCAAAAAATGAAAAAAACTTGTTTTGTGAAATTTAGTACAAATGATAAAAAGAACAGAAAAAAATGTAAAAAAATTGAAATACTTTTTTCTTAACGTTTAAACTTAGTTCTGCAAATGTAATATAGTGCAACATTCAAAGTTGCATCAAATATCAAGGTCTGCTAAATTAGTTAACTAAAAATAAGTCGACTAGTTTTTAGTTAGCTAATATTTAGTCGACTAGTCGACTTGTTAGTTGTTCATTAATACACAAATTCGAATCAACAAAAAAAACTAATTTTAAATCAATTTAAAAGCTAAAGAATGAATAGACTCTATTCATTCTATAGCTTTTATTCATTCTATTGCTATAGCATTCTTTGAAGATTTTTTTCTTCGAGCTGGTATTTATTTGAAATAAATACTGTTTTTTTGATCGAAGAACGAATGGGGATTCGAATGGGGATGTCCAATCGTCTCAGCAGTCGAATCCCCATTCGTTCTTCGATCAAAAAAACAGTCAAGTCAAAGCCGCTGACGAGGCGAGCTGCGGCCGCGCTATTCACTGTCAAGTCCACCCAAAACGGCCACGTCAAAAAAATGGCCAATAAAATCGAACAAAAAATTCGGAGTGGGAAGAATTTTTCGTTCGATTTGATTGGCCATTTTTTTGCTTGCAAGCCGAGCGCAAACTGCTGCCTAAATCGTCCATCCAAAAGACCATCATCAAACGCAAGAGCACTGTGTTACTGTCCAAATTGGCTGCCAAGCGCCAATTTGGAAAGTAACACAGTGCTCTTGCTCTTGCCAATGCCCGCCAGTTTGACCCAGCCAAAGAGTGTGCCGGCTAACATTGCCGGAAAAATGATGGAAAAAAGTGAGCACCGATTTAGCAATAAGATGCGTGAGTTAAGCAGCATCTTATTGCTAAATCGGTGCTCACTTTTCTTTGTGCTGCTTAACTCACGCGTTTTGACGCAGTACAGGCCAGTGAACTTGAAGTCGGCGGTGTCCACATCCACCATCAAGGCCACATCTAGCAAGCCCGAGTTCGGCTCGGTCAGAAATTTGACCAGTCAACATCTGTACACGCCGTCCAAGCTCACAAGGACAGAGATTGACGAGAAAAAGAAGGTCGACTTGATGCTCAAAGAACAGAAGGAGAAGGAGCGTTTGGCCAGATTGGACAGACTGAAGCAAGAGAAGCTGAATGAAGCTAAGAGGAAACGCGACGAAACGCTCAAAAAAGTGAACGAGGCCAAGCAAAAGCAAAAGGAAGACGCCGAACACAAGGCCAAAGAGATGCAACTCAAAGAAAAACAGCGGAAAAAATTGAACAATTTAAGTGTTGCGCCCAAGCAGTTGGTGATAAATGCAAATCCTGTATTCCTCTTTGACTTAATTATAGCCGAATTTGAAAGTGGGTTTAAAAAACCCATTTTGGGCTTTTACGGTATTAAAAAAATTGGCCTTTCTAGTGTTAAAAAGATAAAATTTTAAATTTAAAAAAATAAAATTTTAAATTTAAAAAAATAAAATTTTATAATTTAAAAAAAAATAAAATTTTTTAATTAAAAAAAAGATAACAATTTTTAATTTAAAAAAATAAAATTTTTTAATTTAAAAAAAAATAAAATTTTTTAATTTAAAAAAAGATAAAAATTTTTAATTTAAAAAAAGATAAAATTTTTTAATTTAAAAAA
Organism: Brachionus asplanchnoidis; assembly: GCA_025491095.1. Lineage (NCBI taxonomy): Eukaryota > Metazoa > Rotifera > Eurotatoria > Ploima > Brachionidae > Brachionus > Brachionus asplanchnoidis. The sequence goes on from JAILYF010000006.1 coordinate 5,386,089, forward strand.
ATAAAATTTTAAATTTAAAAAAATAAAATTTTATAATTTAAAAAAAAATAAAATTTTTTAATTAAAAAAAAGATAACAATTTTTAATTTAAAAAAATAAAATTTTTTAATTTAAAAAAAAATAAAATTTTTTAATTTAAAAAAAGATAAAAATTTTTAATTTAAAAAAAGATAAAATTTTTTAATTTAAAAAAATAAAATTTTTTAATTTAAGAAAAAAATCAATTACTTTAAGTAAAAGGGCAGCAATGTGCACATTCATTTTATCATAATCAAACGCTTGGTTGGAGTCTATTTTATCACGGTAGGTCTTTTTGAGCTTGGCACTGGCCGACTTGCGAAAAATCATCAGAGCATTAATTCCTTCAGAGGCCACCTTTTCCATAAGGCTCAAAATAGGCGCTGACAGCCGGCAATTGATGGCTGAATACGGGCAACAAATTTTCTCCGCCAAACAAATGTGCCCTTTTCAGCTTGTGGTACAATGGCCTAAGAGTGGACGTAGCTATGCTAGAGCTAGTCGAAATGCTCTTCTTGGAAGATTTAGATGTGTCAGTAAAACCCTGGTGCACATGATGCAGACTGTTGCTTCTGATTGAATTGATGTAAGTTTTGCTTTCTCTATTTTTTTTGTGCAACAAAACTCCGTCCAGGTCCAAAAGTGAGTCCAAATTGCGGTTGGATGAAGAGTTCTCGTTCCAGAACATCTTTTTTCTCAGCCTGTACAGCTTGTCAGTATCTAAAAAAATTCCTTAAGCTTAATTTTGAGCCTGATTGTTGACTTACCATTAGGCGCAGCACAGACTCCTTTGGGTGGTGCACTGGATTTTGCCTGCATGTCATTGGAATATTTTTTGTTGTCAATTAGAACAAATTTGTAGTTGGTGTTGGTTTTCTTCGATCAAAGTGGCTCCGGTTACTCTCAGCGAGTTCATTTTGATGGCAAAGGGAAACTCGTGTCCTGCAAAAGAATCAATTAATTGAGCATTCAAAAAGAGTCAAATCATCGCACCTATCAGAGGTGGTATCAGTGGCTCATTAGCCCATATCTTGAGCCAAATTTGATGCCTGTTGTCTCCAATGTCACTGTCTAGATTGAACAAACTTTTGCATCTGGCCACTAAATGCAGCGCTGTTTCGTCAGGCTTCACTTCGACTGTTCTGGTCTGATATGGTGGAAAAAAAAATGTAGGGAATTGATTGGTGAAAAAGAGAGTTTGTTACATAGCACTGGGAAAACTTGGTGGGAGCTGTGGTGCCCGAGTTGTCCGTGATGTAGCTGATTTTTATGTTCAAAATTGTGTTTTGCTCTTTTTCTTTTTGAATTTGTGTCAGACTTGAATGAATTTTGAGTAAAATATTTTCTCAAGTCTCTTATTTTATTACTTTTTCAGCTTTTCCAGCCACAAATGTTTATTTTCGGAGTTCCTGAAGTCTAGGATGAAGTTGGTAGCATGTGGCCAGCCTATCACTATTGATGTACTTGCTTTGTATTGCCAATAAATTGCGTCGAAGCAATCGCCTAGCCAGATATCGCTGAGCCAAACTCTATACTTTATCTTAAAATTGTTTTCGTTCCTTTCGAAAATGACATAAAAAAGATTAAATTCTTCTTTTTGCAAAAAATGATAAGGAAGTTTTTTTGTTTGTTCAGGCGTTTGATTATGATGAAATGAATGTGCACATTGCTGCCCTTTTACTTAAAGTAATTAATTTTTTTCTAAAATTAAAAAATTTTATTTTTTTAAATTAAAAAATTTTATTTTTTTAAATTAAAAAATTTTATTTTTTTAAATTAAAAAATTTTATTTTTTTAAATTAAAAAATTTTATTTTTTTAAATTAAAAAATTTTATTTTTTTAAATTAAAAAATTTTATCTTTTTAAATTAAAAAATTTTATTTTTTAAATTAAAAAATTTTATTTTTTTAAATTTAAAATTTTATCATTTTAACACTAGAAAGGCCAATTTTTTTAATACCGTAAAAGCCCAAATGGGTTTTTTAAACCCACTTTCAAATTCGGCTATAATTAAGTCAAAGAGGAATACAGGGTTTGCATTGAAAATTTGCCCCTGTTTCATTTTTTATTAGATCACTCAAATTTTAATATTTTTATTAATAATGATGAATGAACTTTTTTCCATCCCAGGTAATTATTTTGACAGCCTATTTTAAGTCATATTCATTCAAATTAAAGTCCAAGTCCGGTCTCTGAGTTGATTTAAGACTTGCGACGAGAGGCGGACAAAATAAAGAAAGACGAAACGTAGAATTTTCTTTTTAATATAGAAAGGCAAAATATAGAAATAAAAATAAAGAAAGGAATGTCGCTGCCAAATGAATTAGTTGAAGCCCCCAATGTTAACAGCTTTAAAGCAGGCATTGATTGCTGGATGAGCAGCAATCAATCACATCAGCTGTCTTAGTGTGCCTTATCAGCACACTCGCTGGCTAGCCAGCTACAGTCAAAACTACTACTACTACTACTACTACTAAAGGACAATATGTAGAAAAAAAAACATAGAATAAAATAGAAAATTTGGCTAAAACTCTAAATATAATCAAAATCGGTGAACAATTAAACCAAAAAAAGACAAATATAAGATAATTTTAAGAATCTAACGAAGATAAATAAATAAATAAAAGTAAGAATATTGAATCTTTTTAAGAAGGTATTGGTAATAATCTACTAATTGATGAAGAAAAAAATTGAAGAATAATTAATTTGACTATTTTTTCTTTGTATAATTTTATACATTTTAAAATTCGATATTTTTAATTTCTATATTTTTTTTTTGGCATTTTTTTTCCAGATAATTTCGATATATATAATGATAATTTCGATTTCAAACTTTTTCATTTTTTTACTTTAAGATTTTTTAATTTAAAAAAATATTTATGTACCGTTTAGACGTCAAATCTTTAATCATAACCAGAAGTTAATTGTACTACCTAATTTCTGGTCATAAAAAAACAATTGTGACAATGTTATCTGCTTTCAATTTTAAAGGAATCGGTTAGTCTTGATCAAAAGATTTTTTTACTTCGTTATTTTAAATGCTAATTATGCATTTTCATTTAATTACAAATAAAATAAAAAAAAAATAAATGAAAAATATTTTATTTTGTTTAATTATTGGAAGGTTTGCATGGAAATTCACAATACCATGATAGTTTAATTTATGTTTTTTACATTTTAAGGTTTTTTGCTTTATTTGCTTTGTTTAGATTATCTTTTCTCATCTAACAAACCCGTAGCTTAGAAAGGAAAAAAGTATTGGGATCTTAACCAAAAATACTCACATCGATTCAAATAAGTTTCTTTTCCTGCAGGGCTTTGATCTTGAATTTGAATAAAGTTAAAAATAAATAGATCTTAACCAAAAGTTTTGATAAAGAATTAAACAGATTAATAGAAAAATCACTTATTTCTACAAAATTTTATCATCAATAATAATTTATGGAATAAGCAAAATTTTACAAAAAAGTATTTTGTCCATTGATTCGGAATAAATGTCTTAAAGAAACTGATTTTTAAAAGAAAGTTAATTTATTTACAATCTAAATTGATCAATATATTTCAAAAAAAAATTAAAAAACTAGAAAAATTGTCTTAGTTGAAATTTTATTGAAAAAATATAAAAGATGACGTCTAATAGAATTAAATTTTCATCAGTTATAGAGACAAACAAACAAGTATTTATTTATTATAATTTCTTTTCTTAATTTAAGCTTATTTCCATGAAATTTTTTTTTATCATATTTTCATTAACTTATTTGGATTTATTTTTTATTTTATTCTAAAGAAGCTTTGGCTCGATACAAAAAAAAAATAAAATTGATCTTTTGCATAACTAATCTTTCCGGATTAATATTTTGTTTATTAAAAATCTTGAAAAAAATTTAAGAAAAGTTAATATTTTGAAATTCATATCTTAAAATATTAAAGTCTTTTGAAAAAAATTGTCGGTCATTAGTTGTGTCAAACTTTTTCGGAATTTTTTTCCCTGAATTTGGAAAAGCCTGGATTTTTCTTTTTTAAAAGTAAGATCATCAACCTTTTTCTAAAAAAAAGCTATACTTTTCTTTGATTTGAATAAAAATTCATTCACATAATGTATTGATTTCACAAGAAACTTCTAGACATCTAGACAAACAAAAACTGGAGGATATTGTGACAATACTTTAAAAATATTTATTTAAAAAAAAATTAATATATTTTAAAAGTCATTTCAGAAACTAAACAATGCAAAAATTGACTCTTTAAATTGAGTCATATCGATTCAAAATTAAACAAAATTTAAATAAAATAATAAAAATGATCTTTTTCAAAAGTTATTTCTTTACCTTAATCAAAAAAAATGAAAGTTAAGTATTTTTCTATTAAAACAAAACAAAATAAATATTATATTTTTAATTTTAATCCAGTATTTTTTTGAGAAAAGTTATTTCGATCCGACACAGTTTTGAGTTGATATTCTATAACATAATTATTAATTGATCTTCTCGTTTCGTTTTAAAATAACGTAATCATCCGAATCTAGTGACATGTCTTTAAAATAGAGTAATCTATTTTAGTGACACACTGTTATAACATGTCAATGATTCTATAGTGACATGTCACTAAAAATTTAATGGCATGTGACTTAATTCGGATGATTACGTTATTTATGTAAAAATTGACAAACAAAAAAAACAAAATAAGAGTATACCTTAATATGACCATTTTCATTACCTATTTTAAAAGCTGTTTGATTTTTATTTAACTTATTTTTTCCTAAAAATAAATATTATTGAATAGAAAAAGTATAGCACAAAAAAAGAATAAATCGTAAAAGTATAGCACAAAAAAAAATGAATCGTACAAATAAAGCACAAAAATAAAACTGAATCGTAAAAATAAAGCACAAAAATGAAACTGAATCGTAAAAGAATAGCTTGAGACTTAATATAATTGTAGCTAATTTAAATTGAATTGAATTAATTATTTATTTTATTGTTTAGTTGTGTCGAGCTAAAGCTTCTTCAGATTAAAAGCAAATCAAAACTGGGAAGAAACAAAAAGATAAAAATTGAAAAATGTTAAAATTAAAAGAAAAAAGAATTAAGAGTTTGTCAATATGTCTTCATTCGAAACCCTCTCAATATTCTTTGACCAGTTTGACAGCCAATGTAACAGAATTACTAAGCCCTGCTCCAACATATCTCTGACTCAATTCAAAAAGTCGACACTCTAGGAATTTAAAATTTTTTTAACTTAGTTTCATTCAACATTGATATTAAAAAAGAATGTATTTTTAAAGAGCAATTAATTTTAATACCTTCGTTATTAATAAAAATATTATTAAAAATAATAAAATCTACTCTTTTTTATTAAACACAACATCTAATTTAATTGATGATTAACAAATATATTAAGAATCCTTTCTTCTAATGAAAATACATTTTAATCAATAATCAAATAATATAATTAATAAATTAACACTTATTTTAATGAGTGAGCTTCTTTTTTATTAAAAATTATCTAAATTTATAATTGAACATCATTTATTACTCACAAATTTTTGATTGTCAATTATTTCTTATAATGCTATATAAATCCGATGTAAACATAAGGTTAGCTACTATTAAGGAAAAAAATAAATAAGAATGGTTAGTGAAGAAATAAGACTGGATAACGATGATACGTTAGACGATACATCAGACCAAGATGACTTTCAAGAACCAGTAACAATTAAATCACGAAGAACTGGAAAAATCTATCTACATCACAAAAATTATGAAAGTAATGAAATATTTAAAGAACAGCTAGAACAAAATTCAATCAGCTCAACAAATTGGAACTCAAATGGCTCAAAGATATTAAAAAACGATAGAAAATTGGAATATTTTTGTCGATACAAAAAAAATGGATGTAAAGTAGCAATGTATGCATTGACAGCTAATGAGAATCTATTTCGAGTATTTATTTCAGATAATGAACATACTTGCCATCAAGACAATGAAGAAGAAACAAAAATTCCAGAAGAAACACAAAAACACATCAAACAATTAGATTCACTTGGAACAAAACCAGAAGCAATATTACATCAATTAACAGTTTTAGGTATTCCGCCAGTTAAAAAAAGCGACTTGACAAATTTTCTTCTAAAAATTCGTACAGAAAAAAAAGAAGTTGCTATGCCTACACTACAAGATCTTAAAAACTGGTGTGATAATCGATTAGAATTACCAGAAAGTGAAGATCAAGTATTTGTTGGTAAATACGAAATTCAAGCATTGCCTGTACAAACGTTCAAAATATTTCTGACAACAAAAAGATTACTAAGCTTTGCGTGCATCAACAGTCATATTTTATCTGATGCGACTTACAAATTATTATATGGTGGATTTCCAGTATTGACCGGTGGAACAACTGACAAATCAAGAAAACTACATCCATTTGGTTTAGCACTATGCAAAACAGAACAAGAAGATGATTTTGCTTTTTATTTCAAAGCTCTAAAAGAAAATTGCAAGAAACACTTGGATTTTACAATTAATCAAAATATTTTAGTAGCCGATAATGCTAATTCAATTGAAAATGGATTTAGACAAATATTCAATTTAGAATAAAGAGTTAATTGCTGGGCTCATGTATATCGAAAATTAGACTCTTATATGAAAGGTATCGATATAAAATATAAAAACTTAGTCAAAACTGATATAAAAAAAAATACAGAGTCTAGTTGAGCCCAGTTTATTTAATTTATCTATTGAATTGTTTATAAAAAAATGGAAAAATTTTGGGAACAAACATATAAACGAATTTTTATCTTATTTTAACAATCAATGGTGCAAATCAAATAACGGTTGGTTAGAAAAATATTCTATTGGAATTCCAAGTACAACAAATGCTCTTGAATAGTTTCATGATAAAATAAAACAAGATTTAAACAATAAGAGATTTGGTATAATTGAATTTTTAAACGAATGTGAGTCCAACCTAATACATAGATGGTCAACTAATAGATCGACAACTTTGAGCCTAATTAGAGATCAGTTATAACCGAAAATATCAGCATCAAGACTTTTGACAACGAGCCGTTTATTTCAAACAATGATTATACCGAGGCTTATAAATGGAATCGTTTAAATAAAGCAATAATCGTATACAATGATCATTTTTTTATGCCAGATGGTAAAAAAAAAACACTAACCAAAGATGACTGTAAACAATATCTGGAAGAGTTGCAGCAAAAGGAATGGCAATCGTTCGATATTATGATTTCATTTTTAGATAGCATACACATTGTTAATTTAAATCAAGAAAATTGGAAATTTAGCATGTGCTCCTGCTCATATTGGCTTAAATATCTTCACTGTTCTCACGTTATATCATGTGCCTATCGATCTAAATTATGCAGCTTTGACTCTATTGGAATGGATTTACCAATTGAACGCAATAAAAAAAGAGGTCCACAATCAGAAACAGCTAATGCATACAATAAACAACAAGGAGAAAATGCTAACGATGATGAGCTTGTTCTCGAAGTTACAAAAAAACAAAAAGCCAAAAGTCAATCATCAGAAAGTGTAGATCAACAAAATTGTCCAAAATGCAACATTCCTATGCTTAAAAGAAGATATTGGTATTGCAAAAACAAATGTTAGAAATAATTAATTATCTTCTTTTTTGAGTATTTTTTTATTAAAAAAAATTATTTCTAATTAATTTTGTGTTTTTTTATTAAAATTATATATTTCTTATTATTTTTATCTATGTTTTATTAGATTAGATATTTTTTATTATAAAAGAATAAAAAATAAATAAAAGATAATTGGTTTAAAAAAAAAGATGTTGTTTTTATTAAATTAGATGTTGTTTTTATTAAAAAAGAGTGGGCCATTATTAACGTCCATTTTTAAATTAGATTTGTCAATAAAAAAATTTTATTTTCCAAATTGGTAAACTTTGGAACAAAAATTGTAAAAGTATTTTAAATATTCAGAATAAAGTTTTAACAAGGTATCGTTATTAATAAAAATATTAAAATTTGAGTGATCTAATCAAAAATGAAACAGGGGCAAATTTTCAATGCAAATCCTCTATTCCTCTTTACGTAAAATTACGTAAATCTACGTAAATTTACGTAAAATTACTTTGTAACAAAATGTAAATTTACGTATTTTTACGTAATTTTACGTATATTTACGTAAATTTACGTAAAAATTGGTAAAAATGAAAATACCAAAAAAAAGCTCGATTTTTTGAATTTTTTTTTTACTTTCTAATAAATTTTGAAAAAATTAGTTTCTATTTATTAAATCAAATTTTACCAAAAGTGAGTTTTTTTTTTACTAATTTTTACGTAAATTTATGTAAAATAAAGGTAAAATATGATAAAAAAAAGTAACTTTAACAAAATGTGGATCAATTTTCGGTACTTTTAGACATTTGGATCAATGAAGTCAATTTTTTGCAGATGAAAAAAAATATTTTTTTTTCTATTTTAAATAAATTAAAAAATTAAATAAATATTTTTTAGCTTTTGGATATTTATATTGAAGTTTATCAGAACATATTTGATAAAAATGAGAAGCGAAACGTGGCTCAAGTGATTACCAACATAATGCACCAGCGTGTTCGTTTTGAGTTTTGACTTACAAGCAAATTATTTTTCGCATTCATACAGATTAGAGGTATCATGCTTGTACAAACAGTGTCGCATTCTCAAGCTAATTCTGGACAAAATGATTGATGAAATGCGAAATTACTAGGAAAAAGTCGAAGATTCTAGCTTTGGTTTACCACTGAGTGTAATCAAGAAAAGACCTGTTAATTTTAGTTCAAACATTTATGGACAAACACTTAAAAATTTGTATCTCTTGGAATTCCATCCATGTCTTGCCTCAGCTAGTCGACTTCCTTCGGCTTTAAAACAATCCATAGAAGTAAGTCTAATTTAAAAAATTTTATCCAAAGTAACAATTTTAAATTTATTTTAATTACTAATGAAAAAAATATTTATTTTATTTATTTCACTGAACGCCTTGAAGGCGATGTAAAGTTATAAGATTAAAAAAAAAAAGAAAAAAAATAAGACAAAAAATTAGATAGTTTCTAAATAAATTTATAAGAGAAATGTTTTTTTTTTTTCTTTTTTTTTTTTTTATTCAACAAAATTATTATTCATTTTTTCATTTCGATTTCATTTATCTAGAAATTAAATTTTCTTTTCCTTAAAAAATCAATTCGTAGAAAAGACTTAAAAGAAAATAATTATTTTGAAGAAAATTTAGCTTAGAGTTTTTTATGGAATTATGAAATTAGTTAGTTTTTATAGAAAAAAAAATAGAAAAAAGTCTTTACAAAAATTCAACAAAAAAACTTAAATTGTAATATTGAGATGAATTAGTTTAAGGTTTTTTAAAGAACTAGGTGGATTAAAAATATAAAAATTTAAAGGATTTAAAATTCTTTAAGAAAAATAAAAGGTTAATATAAATTTAAGAGTGATTAATTGAAAAGTTGAAAAGTTGAATAAATTTAAAATTTTTAGAAAAAGAAAAGTTGACTAGAAGATATTTAAGTTGTATAATACAAATTATTGTCCATGAATGCTAGTGCAAAAAAATTTTTTAAATATTTCTTTAAGATCTTTAATTCAAACAAAAACCATTCGCTAAAAATTCAAAAGTTAATTAATCAGACAGTCTCAAACTTCATACCAGTAAGCAATTTTTTGTTTAATATTTAAAGCCCTATTCAGCTTGTATTTGTTGCTTTGTTTTTCTTCTGAGATCAAACTAAGATTAAATTTTTCACTAAAAATATTCAAAAAATGAAAAAAACTTGTTTTGTGAAATTTAGTACAAATGATAAAAAGAACAGAAAAAAATGTAAAAAAATTGAAATACTTTTTTCTTAACGTTTAAACTTAGTTCTGCAAATGTAATATAGTGCAACATTCAAAGTTGCATCAAATATCAAGGTCTGCTAAATTAGTTAACTAAAAATAAGTCGACTAGTTTTTAGTTAACTAATATTTAGTCGACTAGTCGACTTGTTAGTTGTTCATTAATGCACAAATTCGAATCAACAAAAAAAACTAATTTTAAATCAATTTAAAAGCTAAAGAATGAATAGACTCTATTCATTCTATAGCTTTTATTCATTCTATTGCTATAGCATTCTTTGAAGATTTTTTTCTTCGAGCTGGTATTTATTTGAAATAAATACTGTTTTTTTGATCGAAGAACGAATGGGGATTCGAATGGGGATGTCCAATCGTCTCAGCAGTCGAATCCCCATTCGTTCTTCGATCAAAAAAACAGTCAAGTCAAAGCCGCTGACGAGGCGAGCTGCGGCCGCGCTATTCACTGTCAAGTCCACCCAAAACGGCCACGTCAAAAAAATGGCCAATAAAATCGAACAAAAAATTCGGAGTGGGAAGAATTTTTCGTTCGATTTGATTGGCCATTTTTTTGCTTGCAAGCCGAGCGCAAACTGCTGCCTAAATCGTCCATCCAAAAGACCATCATCAAACGCAAGAGCACTGTGTTACTGTCCAAATTGGCTGCCAAGCGCCAATTTGGAAAGTAACACAGTGCTCTTGCTCTTGCCAATGCCCGCCAGTTTGACCCAGCCAAAGAGTGTGCCGGCTAACATTGCCGGAAAAATGATGGAAAAAAGTGAGCACCGATTTAGCAATAAGATGCGTGAGTTAAGCAGCATCTTATTGCTAAATCGGTGCTCACTTTTCTTTGTGCTGCTTAACTCACGCGTTTTGACGCAGTACAGGCCAGTGAACTTGAAGTCGGCGGTGTCCACATCCACCATCAAGGCCACATCTAGCAAGCCCGAGTTCGGCTCGGTCAGAAATTTGACCAGTCAACATCTGTACACGCCGTCCAAGCTCACAAGGACAGAGATTGACGAGAAAAAGAAGGTCGACTTGATGCTCAAAGAACAGAAGGAGAAGGAGCGTTTGGCCAGATTGGACAGACTGAAGCAAGAGAAGCTGAATGAAGCTAAGAGGAAACGCGACGAAACGCTCAAAAAAGTGAACGAGGCCAAGCAAAAGCAAAAGGAAGACGCCGAACACAAGGCCAAAGAGATGCAACTCAAAGAAAAACAGCGGAAAAAATTGAACAATTTAAGTGTTGCGCCCAAGCAGTTGGTGATAAATGCAAATCCTGTATTCCTCTTTGACTTAATTATAGCCGAATTTGAAAGTGGGTTTAAAAAACCCATTTTGGGCTTTTACGGTATTAAAAAAATTGGCCTTTCTAGTGTTAAAAAGATAAAATTTTAAATTAAAAAAAATAAAATTTTATAATTAAAAAAAAGATAACAATTTTTAATTTAAAAAAAGATAAAATTTTTTAATTAAAAAAAAATAAAATTTTTTAATTTTAAAAAAGATAAAAATTTTTTTAATTTAAAAAAATAAAATTTTTAATTTTAAAAAAAGATAAAATTTTTTAATTTAAAAAAATAAAATTTTTTAATTTAAGAAAAAAATCAATTACTTTAAGTAAAAGGGCAGCAATGTGCACATTCATTTTATCATAATCAAACGCTTGGTTGGAGTCTATTTTATCACGGTAGGTCTTTTTGAGCTTGGCACTGGCCGACTTGCGAAAAATCATCAGAGCATTAATTCCTTCAGAGGCCACCTTTTCCATAAGACTCAAAATAGGCGCTGACAGCCGGCAATTGATGGCTGAATACGGGCAACAAATTTTCTCCGCCAAACAAATGTGCCCTTTTCAGCTTGTGGTACAATGGCCTAAGAGTGGACGTAGCTATGCTAGAGCTAGTCGAAATGCTCTTCTTGGAAGATTTAGATGTGTCAGTAAAACCCTGGTGCACATGATGCAGACTGTTGCTTCTGATTGAATTGATGTAAGTTTTGCTTTCTCTATTTTTTTTGTGCAACAAAACTCCGTCCAAGTCCAAAAGTGAGTCCAAATTGCGGTTGGATGAAGAGTTCTCGTTCCAGAACATCTTTTTTCTCAGCCTGTACAGCTTGTCAGTATCTAAAAAAATTCCTTAAGCTTAATTTTGAGACTGATTGTTGACTTACCATTAGGCGCAGCACAGACTCCTTTGGGTGGTGCACTGGATTTTGCCTGCATGTCATTGGTATACTTTTTGTTGTCAATTAGAACAAATTTGTAGTTGGTGTTGTTTTCTTCGATCAAAGTGGCTCCGGTTTCTCTCAGTGAGTTCATTTTGATGGCAAAGGGAAACTCGTGTCCTGCAAAAGAATCAATTAATTGAGCATTCAAAAAGAGTCAAATCAAAATAGTCTCTTATTTTATTACTTTTTCAGCTTTTCCAGCCACAAATGTTTATTTTCGGAGTTCCTGAAGTCTAGGATGAAGTTGGTAGCATGTGGCCAGCCTATCACAATTGATGTACTTGCTTTGTATTGCCAATAAATTGCGTCGAAGCAATCGCCTAGCCAGATATCGCTGAGCCAAACTCTATACTTTATCTTAAAATTGTTTTCGTTCCTTTCGAAAATGACATAATAAAGATTAAATTCTTCTTTTTGCAAACAATGATAAGGAAGTTTTATTGTTTGTTCAGGCGTTTGATTATGATGAAATGAATGTGCACATTGCTGCCCTTTTACTTAAAGTAATTAGTTTTTTTCTTAAATTAAAAAATTTTATTTTTTTAAATTAAAAAATTTTATTTTTTTAAATTAAAAAATTTTATTTTTTTTAATTTAAAATTTTATCTTTTTAACACTAGAAAGGCCAATTTTTTTAATACCGTAAACGCCTAAAATGGGTTTTTTAAACCCACTTTCAAATTCGGCTATAATTAAGTCAAAGAGGAATACAGGATTTGCATTGAAAATTTGCCCCTGTTTCATTTTTGATTAGATCACTCAAATTTTAATAATTTTATTAATAATGATGAATGATCTTTTTTCCATCCCAGGTAATTATTTTGACAGCCTAGTTTAAGTCATATTCATTCAAATTAAAGTCCAAGTCCGGTCTCTGAGTTGATTTAAGACTTGCGACGAGAGGCGGACAAAATAAAGAAAGACGAAACGTAGAATTTTCTTTTTAATATAGAAAGGCAAAATATAGAAATAAAAATATAGAAAGGACAATATGTAGAAAAATAAAACATAGAATAAAATAGAAAATTTGACTAAAACTCTAAATTAAATCAAAATCGGTGACAATTTAAACCAAAAAAAGACAAATATAAGATAATTTTAAGAATCTAACGAAGATAAATAAATAAATAAAAGTAAGAATATTGAATCTTTTTAAGAAGGTATTGGTAATAATCTACTAATTGATGAAGAAAAAAATTGAAGAATAATTAATTTGACTATTTTTTCTTTGTATAATTTTATACATTTTAAAATTCGATATTTTTAATTTCTATATTTTTTTTTTGGCATTTTTTTCCAGATAATTTCGATATATATAATGATAATTTCGATTTCAAACTTTTTCATTTTTTTACTTTAAGATTTTTTAATTTAAAAAAATATTTATGTACCGTTTAGACGTCAAATCTTTAATCATAACCAGAAGTTAATTGTACTACCTAATTTCTGGTCATAAAAAAACAATTGTGACAATGTTATCTGCTTTCAATTTTAAAAGAATCGGTTAGTCTTGATCAAAAGATTTTTTTACTTCGTTATTTTAAATGCTAATTATGCATTTTCATTTAATTACAAATAAAATAAAAATTTAATTTGAAACTGAATATCTAGCTTTAAGCAGCTTTGGGGATCATGTTTTTCATCTAAACTATATTAGTTCTTGAAAATTCCATTTTTTGAGGCACAATATCATGTTTATTGGCTTCAATAAATAAATATTTACGATTAACTTATCTAAATTGAAAAAAATTAATAAAATTAAAAAAATAAATTTTTTAAGATATTTTTGAAAAAAATGTATGATTAAATCTATACAAACTTAACAAATATCCTTAAAGGTCCTTTAAAATGTAGTTGACTGGCTACAAAGTCACACATTCAATATAGATTTTTTGTAGTTTTTTTAAAGATTCTTTAAATAATCTAAATAGTTTGACCTATTTTGAAGAAAAATAGAGATATCCTAGAGATAAAAATGAATTCATTAATGTTTATTAAAAATCTATACTTTTTCTCTTTATATTCTTTAGAATGCTATATCTGTTCAACCAGTCAAAAAGTTTTCCGAGATTTTTAACAGTTTCTATGCAGATTCTTTAAAAAATACTTAGTGAATAAATTCTTAAAGAAAATATTGAGATATTTAAGAGAAGAGATAATTTTTAAAAATGTCTCATTTTAAATTTTTTGATGAAGTTTAAGTAAAATTATTATATTATAATATTCTCTCATTTACGATTATAATGTACGATTACCTTTTAAAAAAACTCTACAAAATTCTCAAAAATTTCTCTAAAGATCCTTTGAGATTTAATTAACTGGGGAATCAAAATTAATTTTTAATTTGTTGAATTTAGTTATATATATTTTGTTTCATGTTGTTTCATAATTAAAGTTAATAATCAATTTTTTTAATAAAAATAAATGAAAAATATTTTATTTTGTTTAATTATTGGAATGTTTGCATGGAAATTCACAATACCATGATAGTTTAATTTATGTTTTTTACATTTTAAGGTTTTTTGCTTTATTTGCTTTGTTTAGATTATCTTTTCTCATCTAACAAACCCGTAGCTTAGAAAGGAAAAAAGTATTGGGATCTTAACCAAAAATACTCACATTAATTCAAATAAGTTTCTTTTCCTGCAGGGCTTTGATCTTGAATTTGAATAAAGTTAAAAATAAATAGATCTTAACCAAAAGTTTTGATAAAGAATAAAACAGATTAATAGAAAAATCACTTATTTATACAAAATTTTATCATCAATAACAATTTATGGAATAAGCAAAATTTTACAAAATAGTATTTTGTCCATTGATTCGGAATAAATGTCTTAAAGAAACTGATTTTTAAAAGAAAGTTAATTTATTTACAATCTAAATTGATCAATTTATTTCAAAAAAAATTAAAAAACTAGAAAAATTGTCTTAGTTGAAATTTTATTGAAAAAATATAAAAGATGAAATCTAAGTATAACCTTAACTTTTGATAAACTTTCATTTTTATTTAACTTTTTATAAGATTATTCAGTGTTCAATTTGCTTATATTGTTCACTTTGAAAAATAAAATATTAATTAAAAGCACGTCTAATAGAATTAAATTTTCATCAGTTATCATAACAAGACAAACAAACAAGTATTTATTTATTATAATTTCTTTTCTTAATTTAAGCTTATTTCCATGAAAATTTTTTTTATCATATTTTCATTAACTTATTTGGCTTTATTTTTTATTTTATTCTAAAGAAGCTTTGGCTCGATACAAAAAAAAAATAAAATTGATCTTTTGCATAACTAATCTTTCCGGATTAATATTTTGTTCATTAAAAATCTTGAAAAAAATTTAAGAAAAGTTAATATTTTGAAATTCATATCTTAAAATATTAAAGTCTTTTGAAAAAAATTGTCGGTCATTAGTTGTGTCAAACTTTTTCAGAATTTTTTTCCCTGAATTTGGAAAAGCCTGGATTTTTCTTTTTAAAAAGTAAGATCATCAACCTTATTCTAAAAAAAGCTATACTTTTCTTTGATTTGAATAAAAATTCATTCACATAATGTATTGATTTCACAAGAAACTTCTAGACATCTAGACAAACAAAAACTGGAGGATATTGTGACAATACTTTAAAAATATTTATTTAAAAAAAAATTAATATATTTTAAAAGTCATTTCAGAAACTTAACAATGCAAAATTTGACTCTTTAAATTGAGTCATATCGATTCAAAATTAAAATTAAATAATAAAAATGATCTTTTTCAAAAGTTATTTCTTTACCTTAATCAAAAAAAATGAAAGTTAAGTATTTTTCTATTAAAACAAAACAAAATAAATATTATATTTTTAATTTTAATCCAGTATTTTTTTGAGAAAAGTTATTTCGATCCGACACAGTTTTGAGTTGATATTCTATAACATAATTATTAATTGATCTTCTCGTTTCGTTTTAAAATAACGTAATCATCCGAATCTAGTGACATGTCTTTAAAATAGAGTAATCTATTTTAGTGACACACTGTTATAACATGTCAATGATTCTATAGTGACATGTCACTAAAAATTTAATGGCATGTGACTTAATTCGGATGATTACGTTATTTATGTAAAAATTGACAAACAAAAAAAACAAAATAAGAGTATACCTTAATATGACCATTTTCATTACCTATTTTAAAAGCTGTTTGATTTTTATTTAACTTATTTTTTCCTAAAAATAAATATTATTGAATCGAAAAAGTATAGCACAAAAAAAGAATAAATCGTAAAAGTATAGCACAAAAAAAAATGAATCGTAAAAGAAAAGCTTGAGACTTTATATAATTGTAGCTAATTTAAATTGAATTAAATTAATTATTTATTTTATTGTTTAGTTGTGTCGAGCTAAAGCTTCTTCAGATTAAAAGCAAATCAAAACTGGGAAGAAACAAAAAGATAAAAATTGAAAAATGTTCAAATTAAAAGAAAAAAGAATTAAGAGTTTGTCAATATGTCTTCATTCGAAACCCTCTCAATATTCTTTGACCAGTCTGACAGCCGATGTAACAGAATTACTAAGCCCTGCTCCAACATATCTCTGACTCAATTCAAAAAGTCGACACTCTAGGAATTTAAAATTTTTTTAACTTAGTTTCATTAAACATTGATATTAAAAAAGAATGTATTTTTGAGTTAGATTTGTCAATAAAAAAATTTTATTTTCCAAATTGGTAAACTTCGGAACAAAAATTGTAAAATTATTTTAAATATTCAGAATAAAGTTTAAACAAGGTATCGTTATTAATAAAAATATTAAAATTTGAGTGATCTAATCAAAAATGAAACAGGGGCAAATTTTCAATGCAAATCCTCTATTCCTCTTTACGTAAAATTACGTAAATCTACGTAAATTTACGTAAAATTACTTAAAAAAGGTAAAATATGGTAAAAAAAAGTAACTTTTGAAAGAAAATTAGTAAATTTTAATTTTTCTAATAAACTAGGAGTCCGACCATCCACCATTTTTGTCTAACATTATATCAATTACCTATAAAACAAAAAATAACACATATTTAATCTTTTCCATTTTAAGAATTATTTACTTTTTTTAATCGACTTATGTAATTATTACATTTAGAAATTGTAAAATTTTTTTGAAATTCCTCAAAATGATAAGAATTGACTTGTTTAATTTTCGAATTTCAAAAATTGTGTTTTATAGGTAATTGATATAATGTTAGACAAAAATGGTGGGTGGTCGGACTGTAAGTTGGTGACTTAATTTTTTAATAAATTTGTATAAGTAACTAAAAAAATATTGCACAAAAAAAAATAGTTTGAACGCAAAATAAATTTACAGTACCGATTTGACAAGTGGATTTCTGGTAATTTTACGTTAAATTTATTGTAAAATTACCAGAAATCCACTTGTCAAATCGGTACTCTATTAAAAAAATAAAATAAAAATGAACAATGCCAAAATTGTTTATCTCTTGGTGAAGTAATTGTTTTAATTAAATAAAAAAATTCTGAAAATAGAATAATTATTCTCCTATAATAGTTTTTTGTGTCTATTAATTATAAAAAAAATAAAAATAAAATCAGATTTAGAGAGAAAATAAATATCTCCACACTGACAAAATAATTCTTAGTAAATACAAAGCTGCATTTGTTTTAATTTCACATCTGGTTCCTGTATACTCCAATGGACAGGTGCATTCATATCCCATGAAACGATTGCTACAAGTTCCTTGTACACATGGATTTGATGAGCAAAAACTTATCTGGGTATCACAATAAGTGCCTGTATAGTCAGGTGAGCATTGACATGTGAATTGTGTCAAATCACCAGGAACTCGATTACAAATACCGTTAGCACTGCACGGACTTGACATACAAGGCTAGAAAATAATATATTAACAATTTATTTTTTAAGCTTTTTTTTTATATTGTACGTCATCTGGTATTGCACAAGTTGGTCCAAAATAGCCTGGAGGGCATATGCAACTAACAGCACATGGCTGATTTTCTAAACATGTTGCTCCATTTTGACAATATGTTAAGTTGGTTTGACAGAAACTAATTCTAATTTCACAACGGGTGCCATTGAAACCGCATGGACACGAACATGTATAACCACTTGTTCCTTGTTGACTGCATACACCGCCATTTCTGCATGGACTCGAAGCACATAAGTTAATGAATGACTGACAGCTTACTCCGGTAACACCAGGTGGACATTGGCCTATTTAAAAAATATTTAAAAAATCGAAATATTTTTTGTTACTTATATTAATTGCTGAATTCGACAATCAATATAAAATATGTATATGGCAAGTTTTTTTTCTATTTAACTTTTTTGAAATTTTGAAATTACGTTGTCTAATTAAACTCAATGCTTAAGCATGTTAAAATTTGAAATTTAATTACGCAATTATTTCTAAAAATGTAAAATAGAAAAAAAAACCTGCCATATATATATAAGAAAATAAGTATCAGAAGGAAGTATTTAAAGCAATGTTTTCTGTCCCGAGCTAATGGTCCTTCAAATTAAAAAAAAATTAAAATAAAATAAAGTTAAATAAGAATAAAAATATAGAAAAAATAAAATAGGTTAAAATAGAAGAAAATTAGAATTAACGTATAATCTCGATTTTAACGACATGTCACAGTAAATAGAGTGACATATCTTTAAATATCAAACGCTGGTTTCTAAAATGATATAATGACATGTCACTAATGTCGAAAATAGCCTAAAATGGACAATTTTTCAAAATTTTTGTTTCGACATTAGTGACATGTCACTAAGCTTAATTTTGTTTTATTATTTTTTAATAAAATAAGTAAAGAGAACAACAAAACAAGGCCAACAAAACATCATGTGCAAAAGCCGCTGTCAACCCACCTGTTCACAGAAAAGAAAATATTTTCGAAATTGGATTACAAGGTAAGATATGTTTTAGATGTATGTGTTTTTTTCATTCAGACAATGACCAGAATACATAGATTTCCTGTGAGAAATTTGACAATTGGATTTGTGGAAATTGCTGGCCTAAAGGTTTGAGGCAAAATCAATCATATTATAACAATAATTTTACTTAAATATTTAATTAATAATTTCTTAAATTTAATTTTCTTTTGTCTCTTTTTTTTCAAGAATAACATTTAATTTAAAATAAATTTTTCTTAATTCTCTTTACTTATTTTATTAAAAAATAATAAAACAAAATTAAGCTTAGTGACATGTCACTAATGTCGAAACAAAAATTTTGAAAAATTGTCCATTTTAGGCTATTTTCGACATTAGTGACATGTCATTATATCATTTTAGAAACCAGCGTTTGATATTTAAAGACATGTCACTATAGTTGGGTATCCGAAGATTGTGACATGTCACTAAAATCGAGATTATACGTTAGATATATTGAAAAAAATGATACATATTTTTTATAGCTTGATTATCAAAATTTAAGAAATAATTTTCCCAAGTCTATTACATGTGTAGCTTTTGTCAAAAAATAAACAAATTAGACAAAATATGCTATCTGTTATTCTTCAATATAAATTTAATTTAAGAAAAGAAAACATAATTTAGGTTCCGAATTTTTAATTTTCTTTTAAATTTTAAGTTTTTTTTTAAATCTCAAAGAGCTACAGACCGATACAAAAAAACAAATAAATAAACCAAAAAAATATTTGTCAAAATTTTTCAAAAAAAAAAGAATATTTTATAAAAATTCATTAGCTTTCAAAAAAAAAACTGTCATTTTATCTGAAAGTTTTTTGAAAAATTATTTTTTATTTAGACGTAAGATTATTTCATTTGAGATTCTAAAAGTTAAATTAATTCAAAAAAATAAATAAAAAAGAATTTTAATATAAATTTATTGTTTCAATTAATTTTGTAATTTGATATCTCTTTATCAAAATTATTCTTACTTATTTCAATTACAATGGTTTAAATATTTTTTTATCAAAAGAAAAGCCCTTTTAATTTTATACACTAATTTATTCAATTATTTTCAATTCCAAATTTAATGAAAATTATTGGTAAAATAGGGAAAAAAATTGAATTTTGATTGAAGAAAAATTACTTCTCTTAAAAAAATTTAACATAGAATTAATAAAAGATTTTTTTTATATCACCATCATTTCTTTTTAATTTATAAATCAAAAAATTATCGTTAACAGTAAGTAGACTTTTCTAGTGATCATTTAATTTATTTGTTAAAAAAAAATTAATTGATTTTTGAAAAATTGGTTTACTAACAACCATTTTGTCCTTTTAAATTCATGATTAAGAATAAAAGATTGAGATTTATTGGTGATTAACAAAATGTCAGATTAGCGACACTATTAAATTAATTTAATGCTTTTTAATTTTTTTTTATTAAATTAATCGACAAATCATTGAATAATAAAATAAAAATATAACTTTCACATTTATTTAATCTCATTCATTAAATTTTAAAATTTTACTTACAGACATAACGTAATGGACTAAGTGATACGCAAGTTCCCTGTCCGCATGGATTACTCGAACAGGAATCAAATCGGTTCTCACAATTAGAACCAAAAAATCCTTCATTACAAACACATCTAAAAATTATTCAAAATAATTTAAAAATACATTCAAAATTTAAATTAAATAGATATATTTCGTACAGGTACATATTTGGAAATGGGGTGGTACATCTTCCATTAATGCATGGATTTGACAAACATTCATTTATATCGTTGTTGCAGGTGAGTCCATTGAAGCCAGATCTACATTGACATTGCCATAAATTTGCTGATGTTTGAATACAAGCTCCATTTTGGCATGGATTAGACAAGCAAACGTCTATTTGAACTTCACATCTATTTCCAGTAAATCCAGGAGGACAACTGCACGCATATCCACCTTGGGATAAATCAGTGCAATTTCCTCTTACACACGGATTGCTCTCACAAGCTGGAATACGTTGATTGCAATAAGTTCCTCTAAAACCAAATGGACATATGCAGATGTAATTCAATGAATTGGGTACGACTTGGCATGTGCTTCCGCTAGCGCAGAGGTTATTTGTGCAAGGATTCAAGAAATTGTCACAAAATGTTCCAGCATATGAAACTGGGCATTGACACACGAATGAATCTTTTTTTTTTAAATAATAATCTTCTCAAATTTGTCTTTCAAAAATATACACAATTTCATTCTAGATTGAAATTGAAAAAATGATTGATGTTGAAAAAAATTCGATTACATTGTAAAATTGTAGCTACACAGTCAACCCAAATTTAATGATTTTTTAAAAGATTTCATGGGGAAAATTCGTAATGATTGGACTCAATTTCATTAAGATTTCATTAAAGGTTCATTAAAAAGTCATATAATAATCATCATTTAAAATTTTTAATTTTTTTTTTCAATTTTTTTATTAAAAGAATCTTTTTAATTTTTTGTGAAAATTTTATAAAGGGTTTTGTACAAAACATTATTTATTTCTGATCTATATTCAGGGACTTTTCAAGGATAAATTAGGGTAAACTTTTTTTTTATTTCATTCTAGCAATTTTCTGTTTATTTGATTTAATTAACACCAATGCTGGCGTTGCATAAAAATATGAAAAAAAAAACAAAAAGAGAAGATAAATTTTTAGGAAAAGATAAAAGTATTTAATTAATTCATAATAAATTATGGGCTAGTGTTGAGTTATTTTTAATAAAAAAAATATTATTTTCGAATACTAATTTTTTGTAAATGGCAACTGTCTGTAATTCGAAAATGTTATTCCCGTGCTAATAAATATTGGTGATATATATAGATGAACTTACACTCATATTTCAACAAATTATCTTTAAGTATTTCTTTCGGCATTCTAGTAAACTGTTCGCCTCTTTGAACCTGACTTAAATGAATTTCAGTTGAGTGGTTTTCTTTCTTAAAATGTAAAATTATCTTATTCACAGTAGGGTGACTTCTTATGGAAAGAGCAAAAGATTTATGCCATGCTTCTAAATTATTATTCGTTCTAGGAATTTCATCCAATACTCTATCAAAAACGTTCCATATTTGAGGCTTATAAGTTGAAGAAATTTTTGTTGTTGTCAGAATTTAACTTAAACATATAATGCTCTTCAAAATAAGACTCTAAAAAATCAACCCTAAATTTTTCAGAACAAGTTTCCTTAATCGTTTCATATGTTTCAAATAAGTCATACATTGGAACAAAAGGCAAAGCTCTCAGCATACAAACACCTTCCCATTCCGCTTGAGAAAATCCAAATTTACATTTAGGTGCTAAGTGAAAATAACAACCACTAACTAAACTATTACTAAATTCCTTAACAACTGACTTGAGTAAACCTTTCTCGAAATCTTTAAGAATATACTTAGGCTGATAGACGCCTAGTTTTTCTTTGAGAGCTTTGAAAAATAAGGTATAAGTAGGCTCTTATTTATCGGGTAATAGAGCATAAACTAGCGGAGTGCTTTTTCCACCCCAAATCACATTAATGGTAAAAACTTGATAAAATAAATTAGGACAGGTATCAAAAGTACCGTCCATAAACCAAATTTCAACCCTTCTTAGGATTTCAAGATTTTGACTAGTGTCAAAAATTAAGATTCTTGGCTCTTCAATCGAGTCGTACATTAAAAAATCCTTTTTGCTTTTTGTCAATTTAAGCTCGTCATTTATGTCGATTTTTGCTCTTGTAACAGGATTTTGACCATTGCCCTCTACATTTTTTCTAGCTCTCACGATAGCTTTAGTCAAATTGGTTGGGTTAGGCAAATAAGCTACACTCTCAACATTTTCATATTCATATTGACACTCTTGGATAATTGATCTAGGGCATTCTGTTGTCAATTTCGCTCTTGCTTAGATTTTCGCATAACATTCATTGGCATCGATTTTATCAAAATATACGTCATGTGGGTCATGTGACTGAATTCTTGTTCATCGTAGTCTTAAAAATGCCGCCGATAGCTTTTTCTAAAACCGAGTAAGGATCCGATTCCTCTGAATGTAGACGACCAGGCGCATTTCCAATATGTTTTCCCAGATGTTAGCTTTCGTTTGTCGACAAGATATCTGTCGCCTTCATGGACCAATTTTGGACCTCCTTTCTTACTAGGCATAATTATGATATCGAAATCTTTTACGACTAGTTTACTAGTCGCCTCAATCAAATCATCAATTTCTTTATCAATTGATTTCGAAGGCTTTTTTCTTTGAAATTGAGTCATGTCTAATTCTTCTTCATCTTTCTCGTAATTTTGACTATTGACTTCTTCTTCTGTTATTTGTTGGACTAATTCCTGGTGGTATGATGATGAAGAGCATAGCGAAGAGGATTCTTTTTTCTATATAATTTATGAGTCTATATCGTTTTTGTCCTTATGTTTTCAGTCTATATTCTAAATAAAAAAAGCGTCTATATAACGTTATAATCCCTTTGAGACATCTCCATTTATTTTACGTAATCTTACGTAAATTTTAGTCGATGTGTAATTTTACGTAAAATTACACATTTTTTGGGAAAATTTGGTAATAAAATTTAATGTATTAGAAATCCTTATAAAGAAAAACGAAATTTTGAAGCCAATTTTTTTCAATTTTTAATTATTTGAACAACCACCACCATTATTAATAACAACTTTAATTTAATAACCTTTTATTAAGAGCGAAAATGAATTCAATAGAAATATGAAATAAAAATTGACTTGCTTTTTTCAACCTTTCTATACATTTTTGACATTTTTCTTCTGTCAAACTTCTTTGGAATTCGTATATTTTATCAACAATTTCTGCCTTAGTTATGCAACCAGATTTTTACACAAAACATTTCATTTCATGTCAAAGCATCTCAATTGGGTTTAAGTCCGGGGACCTAGGAGGTGAAAGAATCTTAAATATTTATTTAAAATTCAAAGATTCATTAAAGAATGATTCATTAAAGAATCATTGATTTTTCATTTCTTTAGGGTTGACTGGGTATAATTGTAAAATGCAGAATTGTAGCTACAAATCAACAAAATTTATTTTAAATATTATAAAGTTGATAGAAATTGGAAGAATTGTGTAAAATTTTTTTAATTAAATTTAAAATTTACTTGGTTGGTTGCTGATGCAAGTTGCTCCATTTCTGCATGGATTACTTCCACACACATCTATTAATATCCCGCAATTAGTTCCAGTGAAACCACCAGGACATAAACAATCATAGCCATTGACTAACTCACTACAGGTGCCATTGTTTTGGCATGGAAAACTTGCACAAGTGCTTATATTTTGTGCAAAGACTTGAATATTGAATTCCAAATAACAAACTATTGAGATAAAAATTATTTTCATTTAGAAAATCGTATTTGCTAAATGAAAAAAAAAATTAACAAATAAAATTCAAAATCTTCTTTAAATAAAGGTTTTATAAGTAATAGCTTTTTGAAATCAAATGAAATATAAAAAAAATTCAGTCTGTTTTTTTGAATTTTATAATTGTGTCTTTAATATTGTCAAGAATAAATAAAAATTAAAAAAAAAATTAACCGGAGTGAAAATAAACAGTACTAAAATAAAGTTTTTAAAGTTTTTAGTAATATTTTTGAAAAAACGCAAAATTTAACTGCTTTAATGTATGAAATATTAAAAAAAAAATATTAAGTTGAAACTTCTATTTTTGTTTCTGAAAACTTATACATTAAAGTTAAAATTTAAAAAATTATTGTTTGTTCTTGTGATTTTAGGCTTAGAGAAATTTCTAGCGGCAATGTAAAATTTTTTAAGGACGCTAAAATTTAATTTTTTTCTAAATACTCAATATTGAATTTAATTTAAAAAGTTTCTATATGTTTTATTTAGATTTTTGATGAAATTATTAGTTATTTGGCGTTCTTTCTATTAATAAACGAACTCTTTTTATGTTTAAGTATTCAAAACAAAAAAAGAAATTTCAACTAAATATTTTTTCTTCTACATATTTAATGCATTAAAGCAGTTGAATTTCGCATTTTTTCAAAAAAATTTTAAACTTTTATGAATTTAAATAAACATCTGTTTATTGTATTCTTGAATCAATGTTTATAAAAAACTAAGCAACAAAAAAGAGAAGTATTAAACCAAGAATGGTAAATTACGATTATTTGAATTACTAACATTATTGAAAAATAAATTCAAATTAAGTTTACAATTCATAATTTCAATTTCACTTTTCATTTTAAATATTTGATAATTTTTACTTAGAATCAATGTGAAAAATTATCGAAATCTAGGAGCATTCTTTAAATCTCCATTTGATTTTAAAATTTATATAGATTTTATAAATATTTTATTAAAACACAAAGAAAAAAATTAATATTTATTTTTTTATAGGCTTATAATATTTATTTCAAAAATTTAAAGCTACGAAAAATAAGACTTTGATGAAACAAACCATTAAAATTAATTGAAAAATCTAATTAATGAATTATTGTAATTGTATTTGTAAAATTGTAAAATTTTGGTTAACCAATTTTAGGCTAACCGAAATTAGCTAACCACCAAACCAAACATAACCAACATCACTAAATATAATGTTAAATCATGAAAGTATTTTAACATTTAATTGAGTACAGTACTGTACTTTAATTCCAGTCTGTTTATTTCAAGTATTGAATTCAAATAAGCAGACTGAAAGTTTTTTTAAATTTTTATTTAATTTCGAAGAGCTTTTATTTATAAAACCTTTTTTTAGAGAAAAAAAATTTTAATAAATCTTTTTAAATGAAAACAATTTTTATCTCAATAGTTTGTTTTTTGAATTCAATATTCAAGTCTTTGCACAAAATATAAGCACTTGTGCAAGTTTTCCATGCCAAAACAATGGCATTTGTAATGAGTTAGTCAATGGCTACGCTTGTTTGTGCCCTGCTGGTTACACTGGAACAAATTGTGAACAAACAATCAATCTTTGCACCACTCTACCTTGCTACAATCAGGCTACATGCGTGTCCACACTTAACGGATTTACTTGCATCTGTCCTGATGGTTGGACAGGGACTCGATGTGAAATAAGAATAGACTACTGCGAAAGTTCGCCATGTCTCAACAATGGTATATGCTCATCCATCGGCAACTCCTGGAAGTAGTTTTTTTTTTACCTTAAATTTAATAATGTTTAATTTTTTCTTATTAGATGTACTTGTATTTATCCTTATTCAGGTGTCAATTGTGGAACCAATATTGCATGTAATCAAAATCCATGCCTTAACTCAGGTTCATGTTCAGTGTCAGATATAAACCCATTTTTTCAGTGCCAGTGTCCGCAAGGCTACTCAGGACAAAGATGCGAAATAAGAGCAAGCTCGTGTGCCTCTAGTCCATGTCAAAATGGAGTTTGTGAAGATTTATTGACATCGTATAGATGTACTTGCTTCAATGGATTTACAGGAACTAATTGTCAAACATTAATTGACTTTTGCGGAAATACAACTTGTCTCAATGGTGGAACTTGTTTAACATCCATTCCTGGAACATATACCTGCAGATGTCCTCCTGGTTTTCAAGGAACTAATTGTCAAACTGTAATAAGTTTGTGCTCCGTTGGAATATGTCTAAATGGAGGTACTTGTACTCAAATTGGATTAAATTTAACTTGTACTTGTCCGAATGGTTACACTGGATCAAATTGTCAAACTCTGGTTAATTTTTGCACTTCAAACCCTTGCGGCAATCAGGGAATATGCAGTCAAACAATAAATGGTTTTGTTTGCACTTGTTTGCCAGGCTATACCGGAACAAATTGTCAAATCAACATAGACGAATGTGCCAGTAACCCATGTATTAATGGAGGTACTTGCACTGATTTGGTAAATGGCTTTAGATGTACATGTCCATGTGGATACACAGATTCAATGTGTCAGACCAGAGTTAACCAATGTAGCAGTGCGCCATGTCTCAATGGAGGTGTTTGCTTTCCATCAGCAAATAACGTATGCGATTATGCATGTGTTTGTCCAGCGCAGTACACAGGCAAAAATTGCCAGACTGTATTAAATCCATGCCAAATAAATCCATGCAGCAACAATGGACAATGCATACCAACATCTACTTCTACTTACGTTTGCATTTGTTCGGCTGGATTTACTGGTTCAACGTGTTCAAACATCATTAACTTGTGTCAAACAACCAATCCATGTTTGAATGGAGGAACTTGTCAGACTTCAGGCAGTAGCTTTAATTGTGTGTGCGCACCAGGTTGGACTGGAGCAACCTGTTCCAATCTTATCAATATATGTCAATCGAATCCATGCAGTTCAAATGGCATTTGTGTAGTCAGTTCGCCAAATACTTACACATGTTCTTGTAATATTGGTTACACAGGCGCAACCTGTAGCCAATTCATTGACTTATGTGCAAACAATCCATGTCAAAACAATGGCAGATGTACCATGATTGGACCAAATGTGTTCGAGTGTCAGTGTACGGGACCTTGGACAGGAACTTTCTGCTCCCAGTACGAATCACCTTGTACTGCAAATTATTGCAATGGAGGAACTTGCTATGAAACAACCCCTGGTGTACCTACCTGTTATTGTCCGCCATGCTTTACAGGAAGTTTATGTACGACTCCATTGGATTTGTGCACTTTGGGCAACAACCCATGCTTAAATAATGGTGTTTGTATTTCGAATCAACCAAATTCTTGCTCATACAGATGCAATTGCCAGACTGGTTTTACTGGTGATAGATGCGAAACTCAAGTAAGCTACTGTGCTTCAAATCCGTGTATTAGGGGCACATGTGTCAATCGACTCTTAGGATATGAGTGCCTATGTCCAGCAGAATATACAGGCACTAGATGTGAAGAAGAAACAGACTCTAATTTAATTCTATTCAGAATCATATATTCACTATGGCGATACTTTTTTCCTGCTTAAATTTTGATTATTTTTAAAATTTTGTTTAGAGTATTTTTTAGAGAAAAAATTCGATTTACAAACTAGTTTAATTTTTAAACTTTTTATTAAAATATTAGATTTATTTTTATAAAACCCAGATTAAATATTTAATAAAATTTATAATAATAAAAATTTATTATTCTATTTATTTTGCGTCTTTGTCCTGAGTAGCCTTGCGGACACTGGCACTGAAAAAATGGGCTTTTATTTGACACTGAACATGAACCTGAGTTAAGGCATGGATTTTGATTACATGCAATATTGGTCACTCAATTGACACCTGAATAAGGATAAATACAAGAGCATCTAATAAGAAAAAATTAAACACTATTAAATTTAAAATAAAAAAAAACTACTTCCAGGAGTTGCCGATGGATGAGCATATACCATAGTTAAGACACGGCGAACTTTCACAGTAGTCTTTTCTTATTTCACATCGAGTCCCTGTCTAATCATCAGAACAAGTACTTGAACTCACTGTTGAATAAGTCATAGTGATCAATGAAGTTATCGATGATAAATACGATGTGGTAGTAGATGGTGGTGAAAAAATTGATGAATCTGAAAATTAAAAATCAATTACGCTATAGCCCTGCAGAAATAAACAAATAAATAAAACAAAAAAAAATAATTGTTAAAATTTAAAATAAACAATTTTTATCATTATTTTGCCCGAAAAATTTACCAATTTAACTGCAAGTCTTTTGATAAATTATTATTGACCATCAGTTAGTTGGCTGACAAAAAAATAGAAACGAGTTACAAATAAAATATAAGAAAGTGACTAATATAATTAAAGCTATGAAAGAAATAATGAAATTTACTTTTTAAAATATAATTTTAAAGTGACAAATCAAATTTTTAACTGACAAAAGATCAATGACAAATAATATTCAATTAGTTTTCTTACGTTTGCTCTTTCTTACGTTGATTACTTCTTATTTAATTAAATTCTAAAAAAAAATCAAATGTTTGGAGAGTAGCTTGAATAAAAAAATTCTGAAAATAAAAAAATTATGCTCCTATAATAGTTTTTTGTGTTTATTAACACTCAAACACCGGAAATTTTTTTATACGCTAATTACTGAAGGGGTCCAAAAATTCCTTTAAATATAATATGCTTTTTAGGTTGCATAAATTACCAAAAAGGGTGGAAAAAACCCTTCCGGTTTTTGAGTGTTAATGATAAAAAAATAAAATAAAATCAAGAATGTTTGACAATTTAGCGCTCTCGAATGCTTCATTGAACTCAGAACAAGATTGAACTAAGAACAAGATTTAGTGTACAATATAATAGACTTTTTAAAATAAACTAATTGACAAATGTACTTCTTGGTTTAATAATTTAGTCTTAGATATAGTTATTTATGCAAAATTAATATATTTTTATTAGTGATGCAATCGAATATCAATATTCGGAACGAAATTCAAATAACTAAGAATTCGGAATAAATTAAATCTGATTAAATATGATAACGGAAATAATAAATTTGATTTGTATATTCGATTTTTCTACAAATCTAATCAAATATTCGAATTATCGAATAATCGAATATAAAAATCTAATTTTTAAATATTCGAATCAAGTATTTGAATAAAAAAAAAATAAAAAAAAACTATTTAAAAAAAATTATATTCGAATTTAAAATTTGAACTTAAAAAAAAATTTAAAATTATTTAAATACAGAACGAATAACATAAAATACAAATAAATGACTAGAGTTATATTAATCACTAAAAAAGTTATAAATTTTCACTAATAACAACAACTTTTCCAAAATTTTCTGGGCTTATCCTATCTCTCCTGTCCCAGACGCTGTACCCAGAACTTGAAAAAAGCTATTCAGACGGAACTGACATTCCTAAAGTGCAAAATATTCTAATAAAAGCATGAAAATAAAGAATAGCATAATTTTCTTATTAGTTTTTCAAAACTCAACTGGATCAATTTTTTTAGGAGAATTTTTTTTTCCCGAATTTATCAAATACTGAATTTTTTTTTGATTTTTGATCAATTGTAATTTATTATTCGAATTTTAAAAAATTCAAATATTGAATTAAAATTGTTAAAATATTAAATTCAATATTTGAATTTTTTGAAATTCTAATACTGATTTCAACTTCTTTTAAATTCGATTAATAAATTCGAATTCCTATAGGTTCGAATAATGAATTTGAATTATCTACAATTCAAATTTTTCAGAAATTAATTTTCAAAATCAAGTAAGAACTTATTAAGTTTCAATAATTAAAAATTGTGATTTTCAAATTTAAAAATCAAAAATCTTGATTTTTAAATTCGAAATTTGGTATTAGCTTTTTTTCGAGTTTCGATTTACATAAAAAAAGTTAATTCGATTTCATCACTAATTTTTTAAGAAAAAAATTAAAACCAAATAAATTTTAATTTTTTTTAATTTAAATTTGCTGTATTTAAATACTGGTTCGGAGACTAAAAATAGAGATTTTAGAGAAGTTCCAAAGAGCTCCTTTAGATTAAAAAAAATCAAATAAAATAAGATTTAAATTTAAGGCAATTAAATATGAAAGCAAAATAACTTAAAATATAATATAAAAGAAAATTAAAATAGACATATCCAGAAAGTATTTTTTACCAGCTTTTATCTGCTATATATGAAAAAACTTCAACAAGCCAAAATTAAATTATTTTCAATAAAAAACACAATTAGTCTTATTTTTTTGAGAAAGGTATCAATTTAAGATAACAATTTTAATTAATTTTTAATAAATGAAAATAAAAAAATAAAAATAAAATCAAATTTAAGGAGAAAAAAAATATCTCCAAACTGATAAAATGTTTCTTAGTAAATACAACGCTGCATTTGTTTTAATTTCACATCTGGTTCCAGTATACTCCAATGGACAGGTGCATTCATATCCCAAGAGACGATTGCTACAAGTTCCATGTACACATGGATTCGATGAGCAATAGCTCAACTGGATCTCACAATTAGTACCTGTATAGTCAGGTGAACATTGACAATTAAATGAATCAGGCCCAGTGAATTCACAGGTTCCACCGTTTGCACAAACTTGAGCTTCGCATCGGTTAATTAAAATTGAGCAGTTATATCCGGTGTAGCCAGATGCACAGTCACAATAATATGTACCGTATGATGAAATACAAGTGGCACCGTTTTGACATGAAAGTGTGGCGCAAAGGTTTACTTCAGTTTGACAATTGGCTCCAGTGAAACCAGTGCGGCAAATACATTGATATAAATTAATGGACGGTTGGACACATATTCCGCCAGTACCGCAAGGATTTGACAAACAAATATTGATTTGAGTTTCGCAGAATGTTCCTGTTGTGCCCGCGTTGCATTCGCAGCGGATTTGGTTAAGACCTATGGACACACATTTGCCGCTGTTTTGACACGGCTGTGATGCACAGTAGTTGATTATTGTTTGACAGTTGTTGCCAGTGTAGCCGGCGGGACATAGACATTGGTAGGTGACCACTCGGTCGAGGCATGTTACGCCGTTTATACACGGTCTAGAGGCACATGCGCTCAGTTGGTTTTCGCATCGAGTGCCGTTAAAACCCGGTCTGCATGAGCAGAAAAAGAAGTTGGGCACATTTTGGGTGCACACGCCGTTGTTTAGGCATGGATTGCTGGAGCAATAGTTGATCATTATCTCACATCTGGATCCAGTGTAGCCGCTCAAGCAATCACATGTGTATTGGTCCGGTACGTTTGTTGGTAAACATCCGGCTCCATTAAGACATGGCTGGCTAATGCATGGATTGATTAGGAATTGACATTGGACGCCTGTGTAGCCCGATGGACATGTGCATCGATAGTTATTTAATCCAAGGAATTGACAGCTACCGCCATTTTGACAATATGAAGGACACAGGTTTATTATGACCTGGCAATTGACTCCGCTAATTCCTGCCGGACAGATGCATTGGTATGATATTGCACTCACTTGGGCACATGTTCCGCCGTTTTGACATGGATTAGATCCACATGGGTTATTGCGTTGTTCACAACTAAAATATTCAAAAAAAATTAAATTGCTTTTTTTTTAATCAATTTTATAACAAAAGTAGAATTTGTTTGAATGTAGATTTGTAGCTACAATTGTAGAATGTAGAATTGTAGCTACAATTGTAGAATGTAGAATTGTAGCTACAATTGTAGAATGTAGAATTGTAGCTACAATTGTAGAATGTAGAATTGTAGCTACAATTGTAGAATGTAGAATTGTAGCTACAATTGTAGAATGTAGAATTGTAGCTACAATTGTAGAATGTAGAATTGTAGCTACAATTGTAGAATGTAGAATTGTAGCTACAATTGTAGAATGTAGAATTGTAGCTACAATTGTAGAATGTAGAATTGTAGCTACAATTGTAGAATGTAGAAGTGTAGCTACAATTGTAGAATGTAGAAGTGTAGCTACAATTGTAGAATGTAAAAATGTAGCTAAAATTTTAGAATTGAAAAATTGTAGCTTCAATTTTAGAACGAAAAGGAAGGGCACTAAGTGTTAAATTTTTTTAAAGAAAATTAAAATTAGTTTGATGGAAAATAGAAGAAAGTATTTTTTTTTAACTGAAGATATTTCATTTATTTTCACTCAAACACCGATAAAAAAAAAAGAAGTTCTTTTATTTTAGTACCGACTGAAATCCTTTATTACCACTAATATATTTCATATGCTATATAATAATTTACTTACTCCAAAAAAATATTTTTTATCTAAATCTTTAAACCTTTATACAATGAATTAACCATTTTTCCTGGAAAAACATTCCTAAGGTTTCCTATTCCTATTTTTCCAATGACAATTTTATCATAATGTCAACGGTAAGCAGCTTAAAACGTAACAATGACCAATCTAGCTTTTAATTTACACATTTTAAATGTATTCATCAAAGAGCACCAAACGAGATAAAAATAGAATAAATTTGTATTTTTAAGGTTCTTAAACCTTTGTAGTAAATGCATATATTTCTTGTGAAAATAAACTTATCATTTGAAGTTTTCCTATTTCTTTAGAAAAATTATTAAGCTGGAAATAGATTTATTAAAACGACAGTATTAAAACAGCAAAATTAAGACCCGTAAAATTAAAAAAAATTGAAATCTAAATTTTCAATTATTTTTAAAAAAATCAAAAAAAAAAATTTTTTTCGCTGAATTATCTTATTTTTTCGACTGTATGATGAAGATTAGCTCGATAGTGGTTATACTGAAAATTTTCAGCATTACTAATAATTTTAATTGTATTTTTATTTGTTATTTCTTTAGTTTTATGCATTTTTTTCTATTTACAATTATATTTTGTTTTTCTCAACTGAACTTGATTTTTAAAATTTATTTTATTTTCTAATGATAATTTATATATATTTTTAATTTTTTCTAAGAAAAGTTTCCAATTACAAATCAATCAAGAGCATGGTAAGACTGTGAAATACTGTATATATTTAATATTATCATCAAATCATTCTTTAATTGACTAAATAGCTTTACTAAGTCGTTTGATAATTCCAATTGAGTCTAATTTATAATGTAATCTTTCTTTTTCCATTTTTTTTTTTAATTCTCAATGCCGAATTAATTCTAATTTAAAAATTCAAACTTGAATTTTCAATCTTAATTTTTAACAAAATACTGCTCCTTCTGAAGAGATTTATCATATAAATAAATAAATTTGCTATTATTTTTTGCTAATTTGATGGTTGTCCCTAAAATCGGGAACCGGAACCATCTTTTCTAAAATACGGAACCGGAACAGTCAAAAACACGGAACCAGAAAAAGTTAAAAAACATATGATTTTAACAAAATTTTTCAAAAATTTTTTAAATTATTAAAATTAAGATAATTTTTAATCTAATAAATAATACAAGTAAATAATGCAAAAAAGACTAGTGTGAGTTGAAAAAAAATTATTGTTTTTTTTTGTTGAAATTTTTAAAACCTGCGTGAGTTTTTGATTGAATCATTTAAAAAATTTATTTGAGTATAGCTATGTTTCTTATAAAAATTATCACAAACCGATAAATTTCATATTTCAGATTAGTTTAGGTCTAGTTAATAAAAAAACAAAGAGTAAAGTGTTTAGTTTAACAAAGTTAAAAAGAATATATAATAAAAATAATACTAAATCTGGGAGGAAACATCGAGGTAATATTATAGAGCCTGAGTTAAAAGATGTGGAGAATGTTGAAAAGGACAGCTTGCCAAGTTTTACACAATCAGGATCTGAGACCAGAAAGTTCGTTTTTAAGTAATTTTGAGTATTAAATTTTGAAATGCAAAAATCTAAAAATTATATTTTAAGAAAATATACTAAAAGTCAATTGAAAACTTTGTCGTATTTTTTTAGTGATGTGAGCGTTCTTCGTGATAAGTCAGTTTTAATTAAGGAAGATATGTTGTAAATTTTTCCAGCTTCAATACCTCACGAAGCGTTGAATGTTAATATTGAAAAATTTGAATGTTTTTTTGAGCCCGACGCATTACTAAGTTTTAAAAAAATTTGTTAAATTGAACCGCATGTTACAAGAAATAAAAAATAATTTTTTTATTAATTTTCCGTTAATTTCATTGAATTTAAAATAAACTATTGACTTTAATAAATTATTTTTAAATCAGTTCCGGATTTTAGTAAGAATTCGGTTCCGTTCTGTTTTTTAGGATGTTCCGGTTCCAGATTTTAGTATACAATTCCGTAAGAAAAATGTTTCGGACTTTAGTATATAGTTCCGGGTTCCGGATTTTATTTTGGTTCCGGGTTCCGTGTTCCTGTTCCGGATTTTAGGGACAACCTAATTTGATAAAGCTATTGAAATTTAGTCTATTTTAAATGTTACTATTTTTACATGTAGCTACAGTTGTATAATATGCATAATATTTTAAAAAAAAATGTTTACTTTGTCCCTAAAAATCCTGTCAAGCACGAACAAGTATATGAGTTAATTCCGCTTTGACCACATGTACCACCATTTTGACAAGGGTTGGAAACACAAGGATTAATTGTAAAACTGCAATCGAAACCAGTGTAACCTGGTAAACAGTTGCAGCTGTAAGATGTTCCAGTAGATACACATAAGGCGTTATTTTTACAGGAATCGGCTGTACAAGGATTCATCTGTAAATTACAGTTTGAACCTGTGAATCCAGGATTGCAAAAACAAGAGTATGAATATTCGTTGATGCGTCGCGAGCAGAATCCATTTACACATGGATTTGAATCGCATGGGTTCATAACATTTTCGCATCTTAAACCTTGGAAGCCAAGCGGACATGTACATTGGAAAGTACAACTAACACGTGAAGAAGTACATGATCCATTGTTAAGACAAGGTCTATTTGCACAATAATTAACTGGCACAGCGCAGTTAGTACCAGTATAGCCACATGAACATCTACATATAAATTGATTAGCTCCAGTGATAATACAAGTGCCGCCGTTCAAGCAAGAGTTGATGGTGCAAGCGTCTACGATTTGATCACAATAGGGACCAGTGTAGCCTACATTACATCTGCATTCGAATGCCTGATTGTTGTTTGAAGGTAAACAAATACCATTGGGAGCGCATGGGTTATTTTGGCATGGATTTAGTTGAATTGTACAATTGGTTCCAAAGAATCACATGTACATTGATACATATTCAGCAATGGTTTACCACTGATGCATGTGGCACCGTTCTGACATGGATTTATAGCACAATAGTTAATTGTAGACTCACAATTAGTTCCAGTAAAACCAACTAGACAAGTGCAGAAGTAGCCATTTAAGACAGAATTGCATACACCATTGTTCCGACATGGGTTTGAAATGCAGAAATTAACTGATGCTTCGCATCTAATGCCTATATAAGAAGATGGACATTGGCACGTATAGCTCGCTGTTTGTGGATTCGATATACAAGTTCCACCATTAAAGCAAGGGTTGCTAGCACATTCATCTATTCTCTCTTCGCATCTTTGGCCAACAAAGCCTAGATTACAATTAAATTATTTAATAAAATTTTATTTATATTTATTTATTTTATTTAATTAAATTATATAAATTAATTTTTTTCATAGAACGTTAATATAGAAAGAAAAGTTAAATTTTACAGAAAATAATTTTTATTGACATACTTATTTGTTTATCTGTACCGAGCTAATGCTCCTTGAGAATACAAAAAAAATTAAAATAAAGTTAAATAAGATATAATAAAATAAAAAATTAAAATTAAAAAAAGGGAAAATAAGTCATAAGAAAATTAAAAACGACATGTTGAAATAACTAGAGGTAAGACATGTTTAAATATTTGATGGTTCAGTAAAAAAAGAAGAAATTACTAGGTAGCAATTACACATTCGAGATGGATATTCGAAATCTTCTCTATTTTCTTCCACCAGTCTGAAGATTAGTGGAACAGAATGACTCAATCTTGCCCTGACATATCTCTCACTCAACTCAAAAAATCGATTTTAAGCTGTTAGTAGATTTAGTTTATTGAAGACGCCTTGGAGTATATTATGAGAAATTTAGTTTGAGTACCACAAATTTTGAATAAAATACCACAAAATTTTTATTTTTTTCCCCAAATATTAAATAAATTTCCCAGTTGTTATGTTTATACATAAAAAAATTAACACTAAATTAAATAGAAATTCACTATTTTTAACTTATTTCAAATATTTTTTAAGAAAAAGTATATTATACTTTTTTCGTTAGTAGCTAATTTATTTTTAAAGTAGCTAAATAAAAATATTTTTTAGTAGATAATTATTATAGTAGCTAAAATATTTTTTTAATAGATAAATAAATTTACTAATAGATAATTAAATTAATAGATAATTCGTAAAGTAGCTAAAAAAAAATTAACACCTCATAACATATTGACATTTTTTTTTGTGTTCTTAATTATTCTTTGATGTAATTGACATATGAATTTTTACAAATTGGCACCTCTTAAAGAAATCCAACTAATTAATGACCAGTTTTAGAATAAAAACTCAGTCTTTTTCAAACTTTTTCAAACTTTTATACAACATATCATAAAAAATTACATTATGTCGGAAGAAACATCTAGCTCAATTTCTATCTTAGCTTTACATCAAGCTCAGTCAAATATTGATGACACAGATAACGATGCAAGTTTGATTGAAGAAGCAGTTATTCATAAAAAAAGAGGCAAAAATTTGAGTTATGAAGATTTTGCGGTATATTTATCGTATCAAAAATGTGTTCAAGACTTACAAAGTGGAAAAATTGACGACAGTACTTGGGGTCGAAAAGAGGAGCGTAAAACTAAAAATGGTGAAAAAATTTTTTTAAGTGTACAAACTGCAACAAGCGTCTATGTATTGTTAAGCATCGTACTGATACTAAAGTAACCTTAATGATACAAGACACTCTTCACAATCATAACAAACCTTCAAATGTTATACCTCAAATTACAAGGGACAAAGGTTTATTGGTCATTTTTTGTATTTTTTTTTGTCTTATTTTTTAATTTTTTTCTTTATAATTAGCTACTTAAATAAAATAATTATCTACTTTTTATTTTTTTTTTATCTATTTTTCTAAATAAAAATTAGCTACAAAAAAATAAAATTAGCTACTAACACAAAATATATCCAATTAATAATAATATATAAACGCTCCAGTTACAACTTAATAGAATAAAAATGTAAGAAATATAAATATAAAAATACTAAAAAATGAAAAACGGTAATTGTAATATATTATTTAAAATCAGTCGGTGCTGAAACAGAAGTGTAGTCTAGTGATGTTTGGAATTTAAAAATTTTGAAAATTAGATTTCTGAAAAAAATCATTTATTGACGCTCGAAAGGTTTTATGACACATTTCAAGCTTAAAACCAAAAGAAAACATGATCTATGGACCAACTTGCATCATTCTTTCGGTACTAATAACACATATTATAAAAAACTTAATCTTTTTTAACGTAATTTTTTTAGTGTAAGAATCAATTTTCAATTAACTTTATATTCGGTTATATTTTTTTAATCGATTTAAGTTTTGTTGGAGAAGATTAGAAATTTGAAATTTTTCAACGAAAAAAATTTTTTATCATTTTCAAGCTTTAAAGAGTTTTAAAGCTTTCGAGCACCTATTTATAATTTTTCTGAAAAATAAAATCACTGGAAAAAAAATTTCAACCGACCGTTACCAACAATTGTTTCTTATTTAATTTTTAAATTAATTTAAAATTTACTAATTCAAAAAAATAATTAAAATGACCTATCTCAAACAGTGTAAAACTAAAGTTAAACATTTTTATTATTTCTGTTTTTTTTTCTAAGAAAAAACACAAGCTATTTTTTTTTCGTTACTAATTTCATGAAAAAAGTCTTTTGTCAAACAAAAATCTGGTTTTCACAGCAAAAAACAGATTTTCACACACAACGTCCAAAAAAAATTTTTTTTTGGTTATGAAAATCTTTTTTTGTGTGACCCTAATTTCATATTTAAAATGAGGCTAAATATACTTGCTAGTTAAAGTTATTCTATAAAAAAGATTACAGGAGAAATGGAAAATAATAAATTATAAAAATACCAAATTTAATTCACGCTATCATTTTCATACTGCATGATTTCAATTATTTCAGACGGTTTAATAAAAAATATTTAAAATTTAAAAAAAAATTCAGTTTTTTTTAATTCAAGCATTAAGCAATCAAGAATAATTCAAACATTCGCAATTTATCATTCTTGATTTGATACTTCTCTTTTTTGTTGCTTAGTTTTTTTTTTAAACATTTTTAAAATAAACAGAGTTAAAATTAAATTCGAAAAAAATTAATATTTGTTTCAAAAAGTGCTAAATTTACATGCTTTAATGTATGAGATATGCAATAGAAGCAGTATTAAGTCAAAATTTCTATTTTTTGTTCTTAAAATTTTAAATATAAAAAGCTTCCATAAAAATATTTAAAAACAAAAAACCCAACTCATTCGTTTAACAAAAGAAGCAACGCCAAAAAGCTTTTAAAACTCTTTTTTCATCATAAAATTGTTAATGAAAAAATGTGTAAAAAAATCCCCTCTATATAAAATATAGGGAATTATTTTGAAAACATTTCGTTCTTATAGTTCATTTTAATATTTAGCGTTTAGAAAAAATTTAAATAAAAATTTAAATCCATACAATATTAGAAGGATAAACTAATTTAAAAAATATTTTTAAAGAGGGGCATCAAAAAATGTGCTCAATTATAAAACAGATCGTGTATTGAATGATTGGAAGAAGTTAGGAGTTGATACAATTAAAGATCAATTAATGGATAATTTAAAGAATTAATTGACAAAAAATTATTAAATTTTTGTTTATAACAATTTGAATTATATACGCATTCTTTCCATAGTTGTTTAAAAATCTTAAGTTTAAAAGTCAAGTAAAAGTCTGGATATTTTTTTTTCAAAAGTGCGAGAGTCAAAGACTTTTATTTTTTCTAAAGTCCGGATATTAATGAATTTGACAAATTAACAACCTGGAACCGTAAAAAATTCATGTTGTTCGAACTTTCTATTAAAAAAAAATTAAGTCTTTAGTTCGGACTTTTTTTTACTTTCCGTACTTGGACTTTAATTTTGGAATTTTAGACAAATATGATTTTTTCAATGCAATAGACCACTTTTAATAAAGAAAAAAAAATAAACAAAAATTTATTGATAAAAAAAATTGAATTTTTAAAAATTATTTTTTTTAATTTTAGAATTTGTCTCGGAAAAATTGATAAAAATCTGGTCCAAGGAGCTCTGTGAAATCGAATAATCTTTAAAAAGAACACCATTTTTATTCTCTTCCAAAACTCCAAAAATATCTGACAATTTAGCGCTCTCGAACGCTACATTGAACTCAATCGAATCTTTGTGGACACATTTAACTCTAGCACTTGAAAACATTTCCTTTATAAAATCTAATACGAGCTCATTTTTCTCTACACCCTCTGTTTTTAGCACTATTCGATATCCATTTCCATATTTTGACTTCAAATGCTGAGGACTGCCAAGGCACCTGAATTGTCCATTTACCATAATAGCCAGCCGAGTGCACAAAGACTCGCATTCGGCCATACTGTGCGAAGTAAGAATAACAATTCTTTTCTCTTTTATCAAGCTTAGAATGTCTTTCCAGAGGACCCGTCTGACCTGGGCATCCATGCCAGACGTGGGCTCATCCAAACAAATGACACTCGGATTTCCCAAAATAGCAATTGCTGTGGACAATTTTCTTTTGTTGCCGCCTGAATAGTCCTGGGCTATTCGGTCCGAAAGGACAGTCAAGCCAAACCGACTAAGAGCGTACACACAAACATCATCAATGTGCTTTTCTGGGATGCCTCTTAGTCTGGCATAGAATGTCAAATGTTCTCTGGCTGTCAAAAGCGGAAATATGGCATTCTTCTGGGGACAATAGCCAATGTTGTCAAAAGCTTTTTGTCTCTGCTTTAAAATACTGCTTCCATTAATGAGCACATCTCCAGCACTGGGCAACACTTCTCCAGTTATCATTTTAAAAGTAGTGCTCTTGCCAGCTCCATTGATTCCAAGCAGACCAAAGCACTCGCCCGGTCTAATGCCAAGCCAAAGTCCTCTCACTGCTGTATTCTCTTCATTCTTAATAAAGCTCTTGTACCGCTTGCACAAATTGACCAATTTGACTCTTTTTTCCTCCCCAGTCTCTGGTCCATTCTGTTCAATGGCTTTTTTCTCATTCAAAACATCATCATCCTCCATTTTTTCATGCTGGTCACCATACTTGGAAGAGTCCATGTCCGGTTTGTACTTTACAAAAAAGTTGTACTCAATTAGAATGATGAGAGTGAAATAGCAGATGCCTTGGATGAACATGGCGCACAAATTTCGGCCAATTTTGTCAAAGTCAAATGGCGAATACTCGCCCCGATAGCCAAAGTTGCGCTTGACCTCGGCCATGTTGTGCAAATGGGACATTTCCAGCATGCCCTGGCCCAGACAATAATGAGGAAAAAAAATTGTGAACACCAGCTTCAGCACTTGGTTTATGGGCGTCAGCTCTGGCGCTTCTTTGCTCAAACTATTCAGCACTGTGGTAGTGGTCGTGGTGCTCACACCGATGAAAATGTTCAGCGAACTGCTGATCACAAACGAAGAGCCGGCCAGCTTGAACAAAAAATTGATTGGATACATCAATGGTATGCATGCCCAGCCGTACAAAAAAATTACCATCACCAAACATGGAAAGTTTTCTTTGCTGGTAAAAGTTTTTGTGTCAAAAACAAGAAATATGATGAGGCAAATGGAAGCCGGAAGGATGTAGTTGAAAAAGTCCCAGAGTAAATTTGATGTCCAGTAGACAAATGGCCGAATGCCGGACACATACTGAAGTTGCTTGGAGCTATTTTCGCGCTCTTCGACCAGGAAGACCAGAAAACTGGCCGGTATAAATGAGAGAGCGAATATTATGAAAATGGCCACAAACAAATCGATGAGCACTCTTTTGTCAAGTTGGACCAAAAATTGGTGCTTGGAAAATTTCATGGGATGGTTGTGGGCTATGATGGCATGCTCGTCCACATTTGCTCTGTCCGAAAGCTCACTGCGCAGCAATGCATTGTTTATCAGGTTGAGAAATGCCACATTGGCATGGTAGCCTTTGGGGTTGTACCAGATTTTTATGTATTTGGACGCAATTGGTGTTTGTTTGGTGATGTAGTGGTGGAAGTTTTTTTTTGTTTCAGCGCTGGTCACATTTTGAAGTGAAGTGAAAAATTTGTAAAAATTTTTGCTCAATTTTTTCCACTGTGATGAGAATTTTTTTGATTTAGCATCGGGTTCAATGAATTCAATGCCACCGTATCTTTTTTGGAATATGCTGGCCGAAAATTCGGTTTTGATGAGCCAGTCGGTGATGTTGCGTCCAGTCAGGTCGAAAATGGTGTCGCCTGTTTTTACCTTGTAAAAAGCTCTTAGGTAAATGTCGCCACCAGAGCTGGGCGCACACTTGGCAAAGCCCGATGCACAGTCGCAATTTTTGGACACTTTAGTCCGGCTAAAATTTGTCCTCACCAATTCGGTGAGAAGAGCTTTTTTGTGCTCCATTTGGGGCAGAGTGACTTCAAAGTCGTAGCTCTGGCAAGAGAGTAGAGTTTCAGTTTTGAGCTTGGACAGTTGTTTGCTCGAATGGTTGACCTTGATGGCGTGGTCTTTGACGCAGCGGTTGCCAGGTCCGGGACTCTGTAAAAAAGTCTTCCATATTTTGTTGATTGCAGTTGAGCTGGAGTGGGGGTCGAATGGATTCAAGGCTGCATTTGTGTGATTGAAGTCAGTGTGGAATGGCTCGGCATAAATGGACGAGTTGCGGCTGATGAACATGACATTGTCGCCCTCGAACCACCAAGGGTGAAGCTCCAGTGATGGCTTGTCTTTTATCAGAGGCGCAAAGTTGGCAACAAACAAGGCAAGACACACAAACACAATTGGCAGAACAGTCTCGGCCACAAAGCCTTTCACGTTTCGCCTGGTCCGGTGAAAGCGTTTTGTGAAAAGAGCCAAAATTTGCTGAAAAAATAAGCAAATTTTTGACTCGAGCCTTAAATTGTTTAGTTTAGAAAATTTATCTATTTGATCATTAGTCAAACTGGTTGAGTCTGTGACAGACTGGTGATCGGTCTGCTTGACCACTTGAATGAATATTTCCTCCAAACTGGTGTCAGACAAGCCAATGTTGTCGATGCCAAGTTGCACCATGTTTTCCTCAATTTGGTTAAATGTGTCCTTGTAGCTAGCACTTGTGTGGCAAGTGTACGGGATGGAAAAAGTCATCTCCGAACAGTTGGTGTCAACAAGCACGGCTTTTTCAATTCTGCTAGTCACAAATTTATAAATTAACTCATCCTGCAGGTCCAAAGTGCGCCCAGTTTCTCTCTCATCCAAATTTGTCTCTTTGATTTCATCTAAATTAATTCTGTCTCTATTAAAATCCAAACTGAGTGTTTTCTGGGAACAAGTGTCCGCAATTGTGTCACTCTGTGCCAGACTCTTCTTGGCCAAAGTCAAATAGTAACCATTGGCAAATTTTTTTTTCAAAAAATACGGTGTTCCATATGCCACTAGCTGTCCATTGGCAACAATGGCCACACGGTCACTCAAAATCTCTGCTTCGTCCAAATGATGTGTTGTGATGATAAGAGTGCGACCACGCTTGTATTTCAGCAACAAGTCCCACACATTGCGTCTGCCGCCCAGGTCTACACCAGCAGTTGGCTCATCCAAAATGACTGTCTTTGAGCCGCCAATAAATGCGATGCCAATCGAAAGCATTCGCTGCATCCCACCGGACAACTTTTTGCCATTCTGGTCCCGGTAAGCACTCAGCCCGGTCTCTTCGAGTATGAGCTCTGCTTCGCTGATGGCCGTGCGCATACTCAGACCTTTGAG
Source organism: Brachionus asplanchnoidis (assembly GCA_025491095.1). Lineage (NCBI taxonomy): Eukaryota > Metazoa > Rotifera > Eurotatoria > Ploima > Brachionidae > Brachionus > Brachionus asplanchnoidis. The sequence continues at coordinate 5,429,540 of JAILYF010000006.1, forward strand.
GCGAGCGTAGAACACCAAATGCTCGTAGACAGTCAACTTGGAGAACAAAATGTTATGCTGCGGCACAAAGCCCAGCGATTTGCGTATTTGTTCCATTGATGTGGAAATTTCCAGTCCGTAGATTTTAGCTTGGCCGTGTGTAGGCTTGTACAGACCGGTGAGCAGATGCATGGTGGTGCTTTTGCCGGCGCCATTGTGGCCCAGAAAACTTGTCAACTCATTTTCGTAGAAATTTATGCTCAGACCTTTGAGTGCGTGATTTTTTCCCCTTGAGTAGACTTTGTGCAAATTTTTGACCTCTATGCCGACCACTTGGTCAACTGGACTTGGATCAATGGCATCTGTAGGCACATTGGTGCTAAAATTTTTAAATCTCAAGTCTTCGCTGTCACTCTCATCTGGCCTAGAGATAAAGTCAAGAAATTTTTCTGTCAAACATTTTTTGCGCTTTGGTTCAGTTGGTTCTTGTTGATGCTGACCAAACCAGTAGGATTTTTGAACAGGAAAATACCACTTTTTGGGCACACCATACTCGCCCGGATACAGGGCCTCTATGTACCAAGCCAGCAGCAAATAAAGAATGGAATCGAAGACAAGAATAATGCACATGGTGCTCATGGTGAACTGAGAGGCGGCAAACGGAGTTGTGTGTATATTTTGCCACGTGATGCCTTTGGCCTGAAGCTCAAAGGTGGCCATTATTTCAGCACAATAGCTGAACGCCACTGTCGAGGACAGCGAGGCCAAGAATTGCTGCCACGGAAGAATGGACTCCGAGTGGTTGAGCAGTAGAGCATAAGGCAGGAAGAGAACAAAATAGGCAATGCCGGCCACCACTGACGCCAGACTGGCCTTGTTGAAAAATTTGCTCATCAACACACACTGAGATATGGTGGCTATGTTAAAACAGGTAAAAAATGTAATCAAAAGACTGACGTCACTGTAAATGGTGATTTTGCCCAGCTTCATGATCCAGCAGATGATCACTGATACAAAGAACATTACTGAAAAATAGGAGATGAACCAGGACAACCAGTAGGCACCATTGGATAGACCCATTATTTGCATAAATTCTTTAAGTCTTTTTTCTTTTTCGTACACAATGTCTTTGACCAAAGTGGAAACAGTGTACACCCATGAGATGACCATGAACAGTGGCAGGCTTTTGGAAATGTCGATCAGAAATTTGTCCGCAATGTAGCACGGATATGGTGTCATTTGGGTGGTGAGACCAAATTGTTGGGTTTTGTTTGTTTTAAATTCAAAGATGGCCTTTTCGATTATGTCCTGGACATAGATGAACCCGTAGAGGATGTACGGGTTGCATGTGGGACAGTCTTTGGGAGCAAAGTTGTAGTTTTTGTCTTTGGCCTGGGCCGTGTCGTGAGTCTTGGAGGCGTTCATGCGAATTTTGTAATCAATCAAATTGCTCTTGGTCTCATTGAAGATTACCATTGTCCAGAACAGGTCCTCTTCCATTAGCTCTTCTCCTATTTTCACTGCATCTTGTTCACTTTCAAAGCCCACAAAGCGGTTTTGCTCAAAGCAATCGATCAGGTTGTGAACAAAATTTAAAATTTCTTTAAAAAATTTCACATTTTCAGCCAAATTAATGAGGTATTTGTGCGAAATGTCAGCATTTAGATATTCTTTGAGAAATTTTTTTGCCTTCCAGCCAAAAATTTGGGTATTTTGATCGGTGGTCAAGTTAAATTTAACTAGAAGAGAATCGGTTAAATTTACAATTGAGTTTATCAATTGGGAAAAGTTGTCGATATTTTGAAAGGTTAAATTGGCTTTTTTGATTATTTCTCTGGTACGGATGCTATTGTTTGGCGCGAAGAGAATTTTGCCAAACAACATGGGCTTTATTTGCTTGAATAAAACTTGGATGTCCTCGGGCAACACTTTTATTGTTTTGAAAATTGTTTTGCAAAAGCAGGAGCTCGATTTTTCATGATGGTTCAGCTGGTTTAGGTACTTTTTTCTGATAAAAAAACAATCTGATTTTTCTCGGTTCAAATCGTTGAATTGTTCCAGCAAAAGTCTAATATCTTTGGAAGACATTTGTGAGTAGAAGTTTTTGTCTATTTTAAATAGATTATCCAAATCCAAATATTCGAGTATGTCCTCCAGCTTGGTAGAGTTGTTCATTAAGCTTGTTTTTTGTAGATGATATTTAAGGCTGTTGAAAATGCTTGATCTGGAATCACCACAAATGGACTGGGTAAAATTTAATTTCTTTATATTTTCAAATATATCGTTTAATGAATTTATTTCATTTTTATCTGATTTATTCTCCGATACTAAATCCTTTAATTGATAATAAAAAAATTAAATTAGGAATGGAAATTTTTTAGTAAGACTAAATAATTAATAATAAAAAGTGGTTATTTGATTAAATTTTTAATTAAATTATTTTTTTAAGAACAAGAAATTAACAGGTTAAACTCGAAAAGAGATCGAATCGTCAAAACCAAAGAGATTTTTTTTTTCAAAAATTAAATTTTTTTTAAAATTTAATACTAAATTCAAAAATTGACAAATATTTAAACTAACTAAAAAGGTCTATTTTTCTTAATTTTAATTTTTATTATTTTTAAGTTACCCTGTATTTTTTTTTTATTAAAAGGGTATTGTTTCCTTTTAAAATTTTCCTTGAAAATACAAAAATCTTAACATTTTTGTAATTTTTATATCTGATTGTTGTTAAATAAATCTTTCCCTAATTTTTGTGAAGTTCAGTACAAAGTAACAGAACAAAATGATAAAAATTGAAAAAATTTTTTGTTAAAAGTTTAAAATTAGTTCCGTAAATGCAACAATTTGCAACATTCAAAGTTGCATCAACTGTCAAAGTCTGCTGATGATGTTCAAATTCTCTGCAAAATGCACTGTGCTTGGACACATTGAAATCTAATATCTGCTTAATTTGCGAGTTTTGCAAACCTTGATAGCTGTTTCAACTTTGAAAGTTGCACAATGTCGTAATCACGAAACTAATTTTAAACTTATAAAAAAAAAGGTTTGTAATTTTTTATTATTTCTTCTGTTCTTTTTATCAATTTGTACTGAATTTCTCAAAACCAAAAAAGCGTGATTCAATTTTTAAAAAGTTTGTATCATTTTTTGAAAAGATAATGTAATGACTCTTAAAAAAAATATGTCAGAGCTTTGATATGCTGTATTCAAGAGATGATCTATTTGTCAAAAATTATAAATTTCTTTTTTAAATTTTCGAAATTAATTAGTCAATTACAATTAAAAATTTTAAGATAGTTTTAACTAAAATAAAGTATTTTAAAGAAAAAAAATTTTTTAGAATCTATAATATCTTCAATATTTTGTTTAATGTTTTTTATCTTTTTTTTTTTTACAAAAAAAAACGTTAAAAAATAGGCAATTATTAATAATTATTTATTAATTAATTAAAAACTGATAACCACGATTATTTGGTGTTACAGAATTTTTTGAACCAGAATGTGTTTAAGTGACCTGTTCACGAAAATTTGTGACAAATTGGTCACAAAAGAGGGTAGACCCAGATTTCTGAATAAGCGAAATGGAATATTTGACAAGTCCAGTTTTTTAAATATTCTTAGAAAATCAAAAAAATAAATAATACATGATTTAATAAATTAAAAATTTTATATCCCTCTTTAAATATTTTCTGTCTATAATGAATTTTTTTACTATTAATTTTAACCCAAAGAATAAATAACAATCTATTTAATAATTATATGGAATAATATGTAAAATTTAACTTACATTTTGTATATTCGATAGAATAGTCAATACTTTAAAAGTTTTAAAATAGAAAATGCTATCATTAAAATTAGTCGATGAATAAATCTAAACAAATAGAATTAAATTTTTGTAAAATTAAAATAAAGTTTTACTTTTTCTTTAACCCTGGTAAAATTGATGCTACTACTAATTAAAATAGAGACTTTTTCTATCTCTCTATCTTCCAAGGAACACACAACTTTGCTGAACTCAGAGCTGGTATTCAAAAAAAAATATTGATTTTGTTCGCACATCTTGTTTCTAACCCATACTGAATATCCAACTTTATTTTCAGCTCGATTTATGTCCATTCTCTTAGAATAAAATACTTCAATTAAAAAATAATGAAAAAATTTCTAAAATTACTTCAAGATTAGATCCATAAAGAAGATTCAATAAATTCTGGGCTTTTTTAAAAAGTCCATAACTTCCGCTTGGAACAATTGGTTCTGAATAATTTGCTGAATAGAAACTAAACAGCAAATTAAAATTTGGTGTAGAGTCAAGAAAATTATCAAGAATGCTTGAATTCAACGTTTGGGAAATGTTGCTTAACTTGTTACGGAATTCCAAGACAGAAATGGTTAAAATTTGTGACAGAGAAATATTTTGAGAAACATTTTCAGCATCCTGTCTTTGCTGATTCAACAATGGAACATAATCTACCAATTCTCCAATTGATTCTAAAATTTTTTTCCTATTCAAAAACTCAATAGTTTCTTGGCTAAATTTTCTAATTTGGTAGGTTTTGGGCCTTTCTTTTGGAGAGCTATAGCAAGTATTATTAGTCTCACAAATAAAGTCAGCCAAAAATGAAAATGTGCCACCGGATGGTAGAACTCGTTCATAATAATGACCTAAAATAAAGTTTAAAGTTAAGTTTTATTTATTTTAAGACTAATCACATTGAGTTTGATGCGAACGTGGAACTCGGGTTCTCACCCAAGCCGTGATTATAAAAATGAACAGAGGCCAAAAAATTTCAACAAACAGACGTAGTTTGCGCCTACGTCTCAGTGTGTAGTTTTTCCATAACAAAAGTTTTAGTTGGTCCAGCATTAGCTCGGAATATTGTCAAAAAAATTAAATTTTTTTTTAAATTTTTATTAAAAATTTTTAGTTTGATAAAAAGTTTATTCCTTAAGACCAATAAATTATTAGCGAACGCTTTGAGACTTTGACAAGAAAACAATGACCTGGTCTTATATAATTGGCTTTAGCTGGTGATACGCTTGATCAAGCACAATCGGTTTGTATGACTTTAAAATTAAGTTTAAGTCTTTTTGACTTGAATAATTTAGAAAATTTTATTTTAAATTAAAACAATTAAAAAACTTCAAAAATAAAATCTACCAAAATTCTAGCTTGATCAAAATAATTATGATCTTTTTGCTAAATTCTTTACCATTAGTATGCAGACACGTAATATTTTTTCAAAAGTCAATGTTTAATCTTAAATTATTTAAACAATTGGAAATCATCGGATTGTTTTTCTAAACTAAATCATAGTAAATGTAACTTTTTTCTTAAATTTTGAGGATTTTCAAATTTTTCCAAAATGGATTCATATATAATTGAACCAAAAAAGCTACAAATACCTAGCAGGGAATCCCTAAAAAATAAAGATCAGTCTGAATACAATGAGGTTGAAAAAATGCAAGCTTCCATTCTCTATAATGCCATGGATGACACACTGATCAAAGGCAGAGCTTTTGCCAAGGTAATGTGCAAAAAAATTAACGAAGCCTGTCCTTTAAGAATGGAGCCAAGAAATCAAATGTTTAAGGAATTATTTGGAAAGTATTCGCCTGGGTGCTACATAGAACCGCCTTTCTACTGCGATTATGGTTCGAATATTCACTTGGATGACTTTGTCTACATGAATCATGGTTGTGTTCTCTTGGACATAAATGAGATACGGATTGGTAAAGGAACTTTTTTGGCGCCAAATGTTCATTTGTATACTGCAGGTCATCCAGTTGATCCAATTAAGAGACGGACTCAAGAATTCGGTAAGCCTATACTAATTGGTAGAGACTGTTGGATAGGAGGAAATGTAGTTATTCTGCCTGGCATTACGATAGGTGATGGAGTGACTATTGGTGCTGGAAGTGTGGTGACCAAAGATATCGAATCGTTTAGTGTGGTGGTCGGAAATCCAGCAAGAGTTATTAGAAAACTCGAAGAAGTAGATTTGAATAAAGAATAATTTTTTTTTATTTTTTTTTACATTTAATATTTTCTAATCAACATTTTTTTTAAACTTAAATTAATAATTTTTTTAATTAGAGAACTATTTGATTTTTAATTTGAGAAATAAAATCGACCGGAATTAAGTTCAATATGTTTGTTTCGGTCTTGAGTGAAAATACTAATTCTAATCAGGATTTATTTGTATCAAAATAAATTTTGAAAATAATAATTTTTCTTAGGGTCAGACTTTTTAAATTAGGTTAATTTTTTGATGATTTTCTTATTATTACTTAGAATGAAATAAACAGAATTTGTTGATTTAAAATAAAAGCGCTGATTACACAATTATGAACTTTCATTGCTTTTGTCAAAAAATTTCATCCGTCCAGAGCAAAAAAACGAGAATCTTTTACTTTAAAGTTTAATATACTAAGAAAAATTTATCAGATTTATTTATAAATGCTTACTTTAAATAAAATAAATAAGGAGATTATATGCGCATAGATTTAAAATTATTTATTTTAAACTTTTCAGAGAAACAATTAAGCAAAATAAAAATTATTATTTTTAATCCAAGCATTAGGAACGTAAGGAACGTTTTTTTTAATAGAATAAATATAGTAATTACAAATTGACATTTTTTGAAGTAAAATCAAAATAAATAGGTATTTTTCAATTAAAATAATTTTTAATCATTCCCTAGTAGTCATTAAATTAAGAAATTTTAATCAACTGGACAACTGAAATGCAAAGTTTTACAGACATGTATTTTTGCGTGAAACAAAAAAATGTTTATTAGTGTAAAATTGTATAGAACTGATTTAAAATTTGAAATAATTTTAGTTTAAATCAATTAAAAACTTGTTCAAAATTAGTTGAATTGAAAAGATAAAATTGAAAGAAATTTCAAATTTTAAAAATTAAATAAAAATCAATTTCATTAAAAATATAAAGCTAATATAGAAAATATTTGAGATGAACAATAAAATGAGATTTTCTCCATTTTTTTTAATCATAAAATTTTTATAAAATCAAGGATTTAAAGTCAATATTTTAAAAATTATTATCTGATATAAATAAGTTGAAAAATTGGGGAGCATTTAAACAAAGCTTTGTTTTCAAAATGCTTTATTTCTTTAGTGGTTTCTTATAAGTACTTTTATGTCTTTTAAAGACTTATTGAATGAAAAACTTGAAATAAAATAAATATATAATTTCTAAATACGTCTTGACTCATTTTTTTTCTTTATATCTTTTTTGTTTTAGAATTTTTTTATTTCATATTTTATGCTAGAATTAATTTTAATTGAATCGAATGAATAAATAAATAATAAAAATATTAGGTCAGAATATTATTTAAATTTATCATATTTTATTTTTAATTTTATAATGTGGCCAAAAATATTTTTATATATTTAATAGAGACCATTAATTAATTTAATTACAAATTTAAGTCATGGAAGTGGGTTAAAAATTATCATTAATAAAATAGATTTCAAAAAAAAATCTCAATGGACTAATAATATTTTTTCATATAGATTACATATTTTTTATATTCTTTATATATATTAAATTGGTGATTTACTTATAAATACATTTTGGGCTTAGAAACTTCATTAGTTAAAAAATTTGTTACAGCATAAATAAATTTTTAGTATTTAATAGAAAAAAACATTGAATTTTTATGATAATAATCCAAATCAAGTCAAGCATTGGCTTTAAATTTTTTTTGAAGTCAAATCATTTAACAATTCTTGGTAATTTGACGTTAAGACTATTTTTTTTATTTAAAAAAAAATATTACTTTTTTGAATGAATTTTCAGAAAATCAATTAAGAAATTATAAAATTTAAAATGTAATTTATCTGAACGAAACAACTAAGTTTCATTCTTATCTTCCTGGGTGAATCATAAACAATCTTTTAATTAAATAAATAATAGTGAAATTAAATGTTTTTATGTCTAGAAAATATATAAAGTTTATCTATATTTATTTGGCTTAGAACCTAGAGTATTATAATTCAAAATTAATAGTTCACTCTTGCTTATTTTTCAGATTGTTTAGCATTTATTTTTTAAATTTAATTCTAAACCTATTTTAAGTTTACCTGAGCATTTTTTCATTTTTTTTCGTAAGTTTTTATATGATGCTCAAAAATTGATAAACATGTTTTTATATAAAATAATTATAAAATTTATTTTCAGACATGTTTAAATTGATTTTGACAAAAAATTACCAATGTTCCAAGTCTAAATCAAAGATGACATTAAAAAAAATTCAATTTAAAAATATGAACACAAGATAGAAATATTTTGCAACTCAGTAAATATTTATTTCAGCCCAAAATTTAAATATTGATTGCGTATTTTTACGTTCAAATTAATTAAATATAATTTAAAATGATATCTTTTATCAATAAGAGAACATATTAAATATAAATGTCATAATTAATTTTTTTAGTTAAAAATCATTATCCTGGAAAAGAGCTGAAGAATTTAATATATTTTAATGATTTTTTTAAACTGAAATCGGTCTGATGAAACAATTTCAAATAACAATGAAAATGCTTAATTTCATCCTCAATATATATATAAATATATATAAAAAAAAAGATTAACATTTTTCTATATATTTATTTAGAAATTTTTTAGGTATTTTTTTTTAATCTTATAACTTTACATCGACTTCAAGGCGTTTAATGAAAGTAAATAAATAAAAAGAATAAAAAATATTGTTGTACATTTAAGCTGATTTTATCAAAAACTTATTTATATCATTATTTTATTTCTATTCAAGTTGTTGAGTTACATATTCCATTCTAATCTTTGAATAAATCTTCTTTTTTTTTTGCTCCTTTTTTGTCAAAAATGTTACTATAAATTGCATCTGACCAAACACAATGAACTTAAAGTTTGGCTAAAAACTATAAAAAATGGCCTAATATCCACTTAAAACTAAATATTATGGAAAATTTGCAATTTATAAAATTGTATTGATTATCATCTTAAATTATTATTAATGATTTCTAATGAGAATTAATAAATTATTATTTATTTTTTGAAATAAAATTTAACTTAGACGAATTTTTACCCAAAAAAAATTTTTTATTCTAAATCAGAAAAAATTGAATTTTATTGTAAAGAAAGAATTTTAAATAAAAAAATCTGCGATCAAAATATTAAAATTTTCTTGTTTTTAATAATTTTTTTAATATGATCATTTAATTTAATTTATTACATTAATTTATTTTAACAAAAAAAAATAACTATTTTTATCATTAAGAGTCTAAAAATTGACTTTTTTCAGCTTTCGATGTTAACTAAAGTCTAACTAAATTAGATTATATTTTTTTAATTTTAGAATTGAGACATTATTCGTAGAACGTCTGTTTAATTCATTAATTTTGCCTGCAATCAATGGTTGATTAAATTTTCATTTCAGAAATTTTATGAACTGTAAGCTTGTACTGTCATCAATTTTTTGATATCTTAAGTATTCTGACATCTAAAATTGAGGAATGTATAACTTACACATTCCACCGAATATTTGTGTTAAGTGGAAAAAATTTAACAAATTGAAATTGAAATTTTTTGGAAGATTCAAAGCTTATCTTTGGGACACTAAAAATGAGAACCATTTTTTTAAATTTATTAATTTATTTTTATTTAATTTTTTTATTTTTTAATGATAAAAAAAAAATTTATTATCATTTTTAAATTTTTCTTTTAGTTTAAAATAAAAAAAAATTTAAAAACTCCAAAACGTTAATAGAATAGCGTGTAGATTCAAATTATTTCTAGATTTTAATTAAGATAACAAATTAATTTAAGTTCTTTAGCTGGTCGTCAAATGAAACTAAGAAAACGAGTTTACCATCGTTTCATGGCTCCATTCAAAATTGACTGAAATACAACAACAACACAAACAAAAAATAGCATTCGATCAAATTCATCAATTATTTACATCAAAATTAATAAAAACCATCGATACTAGTTCCTTTCAATCTAAATAAAAAAAATTTAATTTAATTTCTGAGCACCCGCACAAAATGTTTAAACACATGTTTATCTATTGGTTTCGGTACTTTTTTGTAATTGTTCAAAAAATAAACAATTTACCATTCACTTAATGAATATTAATTTCAAGATTAATTTGATTTATCTTTTGAGGTTTTTTTTTCGAATTTGGTTCGATTAATATTTACAGTTGTTTAAGCAAAAATTTACACCTTTACATTGAGAAATTTGAGTACGACTGTGTCCATTGTTGGCTTAAAGGCTTTAGATATTCAAGAATTTGACAAAAAAATAGAAATGTATTCATTAGAAAGTGAGTGGTGTTAGGCGTTTACATCTGCAAATTTCACTACACTCAAATCAGATTTAGATAATTTTATTTAGCTCAAAGATTGTAACTTGATAGTCTAAGCCAGTCTAAAAGTAAAACTATACTAAACACTCATATGAGCTGTTTGTTTTTTTTTTTAAATACATGTCCATTTTAATCTGTATATATTTTTTTTAATTGATTTTTGCATCCACGTTCCAAAGGTTGATTTTTTGTTAAAAAATTTACATCAATTTTTAAAGTTTAATCTTCTTTCTTAAAAATAATAAATAAAAAATGGATTAACTTTCTAAATTAAGTAATCAATTACGAACAATATTTATTTATTTTTTATTTAGGTTAATATGAGTTCTGATAAAACTAAAGCTGAATAATTTAATGGACTACAGAATCGTCAATTTCGTCTTGGATTAAAAATTCATTTTTTTTTTAATTAAAAGTTAAATTCTGTATAATTACAATAAGAATTGCGTTGAAATAAAATTATTTTTAATGACTATTTTAATTAAGTATAAATCTGATTAAAAAAGTGAGATAAGCGACTTGATTTAAGATTTTTTTTCAACAGTTAAACTAACTGATTTTGGTTAATTTAAGATAAAATATTGAAAATTTTTTATCTCTCTCTCTCTCTAAAGGATAATCTTAAATCATTTTTTGAGTTTCTTTAAACTCGAGAGAAAAGATTTTGTAGAAAGAAGTCTTTATAAAATCATGAAATTATTTTGTATTTTTTCAAATAATTAGAAATTAGAAATATAATTTCATTCAATGGGCAAAATTTTTTGTAAAATAGACGAGCTATGTCACAAATATTTTTCTCTTTAAATCATCAAAAATTATTTTTAATTAATCAATTATTTAATATGTTTTACGTTAAATTCAGAAATTTAAAAAATTTATTTAATTCAGAGGTTTTTTTTCATTTAAATTTTTTTTAAGATACATTTTTGAATAATTTTGGAAATTTATAGAATAATGTTTTCTTTACTTAGTTAATCGAGAATAGCGTCCTATACTTGAAAAATTAATTAAAAGCGCAAAAAAATTAATAGGTAAAATAAACAAAAAGCAATTAAAAGCTTCCCATTAAAACTAAAAGATTTTGCGCTTCGTTTTTTAGCTGTCACTAATTTTTTTAACAATTAAAATATTTTTATTTATTTGTTTAATTAATTTAAAGCCCGTGGATATTTTGAATAAATTAAGCTTTTAAAAAAAGAAAATTAAAATTAAATGTGTAATTTTTTTTTTAATTCAATATTTTAATAAAGTATTCAGTTTTTTATATAAAAAAATACAAATCAATTTTAATTGAGTTTAATTTTTAATTTTTTGTTCATATTATTCAGATTTAATTATTTAAAATTATTATTTATTAATTTGAAAAGGACTTATTAATTTAACAACAGTTGAATATAATGAAAGCATATTGATATAAAAATCAAATCGATTAAAATTTAATGAAATTTCCTAAAAAGAAATTAAAACAATTAGGATTAAAAAGTTTTTTAAAATAGAAGAATATTTTTTAAAATAAAGAAAAAAAATGAAAGAGTGAATTTTATTTGAATCTAACATAACATTTGCATGCTTTGGTCAAGTGACCAATTTTAGTTTCAAAAATACAAGGTTTTGTACAATTCATGCTTTTACGAATTAAAGTTTTTCAACTAGTTCTTTGAAAAAATATTCAATGAAAAAATTAATTAAAATAGATTAACAGCAAATTAATTTCAAATATTTTTAAATTTCGGGATAAATTTTCTTATTATCAAAAAATATTATATATACTGGTCGAAAATATTAGCAAAGCAAAAATAACAAAGGATAAAAAATTAAGTTAAAATGATGAAATTTGCAATTTTCCAAAACTAATCAAAATGAGCGAATGAGCCCTTAAGTTAAAAAAATATAAAATTTTGTCTTGATATTGATAAAGTATGGATCATTTTTTTGGAAAAATAATTTATATTTTCTGTTGTTAATGCTTTTATATTTATTAAAAATAACATTTTTTTAAAAATAAATATTTTTATTTGAAAAAACAAATTGTTAGTCTAAAAAAATAGCTTTAGGTAATGGTAACATTACTGAATTATTATAGTTTGATTATTCCTCAGTTCTTAAATTTTTTTTAAGCTTTATCGTTGCTGATTTTGGCTTGAAACACTTAAAATTTTTGATCTTTGAATACTAGCTAATGTGATTCAATAATGTATATTACTTTTTTTTGGTCAATTAATTTTAATTAATTTATTGTCCACAAGGACGATAAAATACAGCCAATAAATACCATCTCGCCCATGTCAAAACATTCTTAACTTACACCGCATGCGTCAAAGTTGTATTTCGAGTCTTGGATCACGTTTAAAAGTAAAGTTTTTTAATTTGATGCAGCATTAAAAATAGAGTTTCTGTCATAAAAACAAAAAAATTTTTTTTGAATATTTTTATTATTCTATTTTGATGCGACATTATTTCTTAGAAAAATTTAAAATTGACTTGAAAAATTACTAAAAATTTAATTTTTAAAATAGTGACCATATTTTTCAAATCAATTAAAAATTTTTCTAAGAAATAGTGCCGCATCAAAGATCAAATTTTAGTATTTTTTTTAATAGAATAATAAAAATATTCAATAAAATTTTTTATTTTTGTGACAGAAACTCTATTTTTAATGCTGCATTAAATCAAAAACTTTACTTTAAACGGTGATCCAAGACTCGAAATACACCTTTGACCCATGCGGTGTAAGTTAAGAATGTTTTAATGTGGGCGAGATGGTATTTAATGCCCGGGACAAAGTTTTGTTAATATCGAACGAGGGAATACGGTATATATAAATATAAATCAAAATAAATAAATTGATAGATAATATTTTTAATAATTAAATCACGTAATCTTTTTGTCTGAAGTTTATTTTTCGTTCTAGTTTTGGATATTTTATTTTCAATAATATTTTGATTTAAATTTTATGTCAATTTTTTTAATTCTTTAAATCAATAACATTTTTAATAAAAATTTAATTTTTTAATAATTTTATAAACACATTTTTATTTAAGAAAAAAACAAAGTAAAAAATCATTTTTTTGTCATGTAATATTTGTTCCATAAATTCACAATTTTTGCCTGACTCACTAAAAATCTTGACATCCAGAAGCACTTATGCTGGCTCCTAATCTCATTTAGAAAAAATTCTAAAATTTAAAAAAGTCCATCAAATGCTCAACTCTGAAGACTCGATGTTTATTTGAACACAATTAAAAAAAAGCTAATAATTCAAGGGTAATTCAAAATTTAATTTAAAAAAAAAATTTAATAAAAACAAATTTATTAAACAAACAAAATTGTAAGTGGTCACATACTAGCTCAAAATTGTTAATTAATAAGTCAGATAAAACATCGACCAAAAGTCACATTCAAGGAGCGGTTGAGTTTGTTGCGTTTCCGTGTTTGCTTAGCCGAAAACTTGATCAAACTCGTAACAATAAAAATTGGCGATTAATTTAAGCTAAACAAATAGTGTTCGAAAATCAAATCTTAACTCTTTTTTTAAGTTTATTTACTTAGACTTTTGGCCAAACAAACAAAACACATCGACACCTTTGAATCAAAATCAATGAAAACTTGATGCGCATTTATTTTCTTTGCTCATACTTTGCTCATACTTGACTAGCGCAAACAATGTTGACATGAGTTCTTTTAAAAATAAGATAATCTGTTTTTAAATACGCTTAAAGAACATAATACCTCTGTTGTTCATTGAGTTTTTGCTAGACAAAAAAAACCCCACTTAGCATTAGAATAACATTAGCTGAATTGCGCAACCTATTATGGATTTGCGGCAGCGTTTGATGGTGTGCTTACTTAGTGGATAACTTTGCCATTTCGGTCTTTAAGACTCTGGATTTCTAGATAATGACAAACTCAACAAAATTAACATTTGAGCCAATTTGCATATTCTTTTCTTTGGTTATGTCAACCAGGTCACTTAAATATTGCCTCTTAGGACTTACTTATTTTGCTCAATCAAATCAGCTACTATTTACTCTTTTTTCAAATAAATTTTAAGTGGATTTAATTTTTAAGTTGGAATTTTTTTTTAATTTTTTTTTTTGATCTGAAAAAATTTCCGCATTTGTTTACGTGTTTGGTGAAGCAGTACTTAATTGAGTGCTTTTGCCTGAATGTTAAGTGTCTCTCAGATTTTGAGTGACTATTTTTTAAATTTGACAAAAACCTGTTCTATTTGGTAAATTTTAATTATTGGGAAAAGATGGTTGCCGGAAGATTGGAATTTACAAATGAAAATTAGATTTTGATTCAAATTTTTTGTTCATTGTCAAATTTAGAGGCATAATCAACCGGAGCTGGAACTACTAGCCGTAATTACGAAATTATTAAATATTTTTTTTGTAATTTTAATTATTTTGAAAAGCTACACAAGCTAATTTTAATTAGGGTTTAATAAATTATTTAACAGAATACCTCCAAGCTATTTTTTGTCAAAAAAATTTTCTTTATTTGTATTCTGAGGAATTAGTGATTAGAAAATAATTTTACCTTTGGGTCATTTTTGTTTTTGATTTTGTTCACAATATTAAGTAACAAAAAATTATTCGATTTTTTTTTGATTTTTGAAAGGATTAAAGTTATAGCAAATCAATTTTTTTTTGAAAATTAAATGAAGTTATCTAAATTTGTTATCTCCTTTTATTTTATCAAAACGATAGTTAGAATATGACCACAGGAGGTTTGGAATTATCTTAAACTTTTTACAAATGTTATCAGTGATGAGTAGGAGATAAAAGACAAATTAAAAAATTGAAAGATTTTAGATTTACTGAAAAGTAAAGAGGGAATACAATTTTTTAGTTAAGTAATAACATTTTAATAAAGATTCTTTAATATTAATTATAAAAAAATTAAATTTGAATCTTTTATAATTAAAGCCTTTGATAAGAAAATCAGATTTTATTTTTATTTTTACATTTTTATCAATTTTTGACCGATTGAAATTTTTATAAGAGTAAACAAATTAAAAATTAAAAAAAAAAGCATTTTTTATTGTCATTAATTATCTAATTCACTCTAATTATTTTTATCACGAATTTTAAAAAATATGACATAAAGGAAGTGCATAGTTCCACTAGAACCTAACCCGGGTTTTTTCCCAAAGATTATTTTTTGAATGAAATAATTAACCATTTTCGTCAAATTTTCAATTATTTTGGTTAAAATTTTTTTTTAATAAAAGAATACAATTCAAATTCATTCTTAATATAATTAATTTTATAATTAGAGGTTTTTCAACAATAAAATTAAACTCAATTTTAGGATTGGCTTATTAAGATGGTGTTTTTTGGTCACAAAATTTTCGAACAAAAAACAACTAAATGAATTTTAAATGACCATTAAAAAATGAAAAGCTCCAAAATTTTTTAGATCCTACAGAATTTTAATTTTGTCAAAACTTTTTCAAATAGGACCGAAAATTATAGAAAAAAATCTAAGAAAATTAAGATTTAATGAATTTTTTTGATAAAAAATTTATTTTTATAACAGTGTTGGATTTGATTTTAATCAAAAATGATATTTTTGAATTTGAGAGAAAATTTGTTTAAACAAACGCCAACAAAAGACGGCTAGCATTCTCGCCAAGAAAAAAAAATCAATTTAGATTTATAAATGGAGATAATTAAAAATATTAAGGAATCAATTGGCAAACGGAAATCGAATTGGATGAGAAAATTTGAAATATTAATCATTATTCTTACAAAAAAAATACACAAACAAGAGAGTATTAATTATATTTATTTGTATTCACTCGTTTCATATATCCTTATTACAGACAAAATCTAATCTGATTATAGAATTTCGATTCTATTTTATAGCTAAATTATACCTTATGGCCACTTTATCTAATCTTCTAGTCACTCTAATATTCCCACAATTCCATAACTGATCATTTTTATTTTTTAAATCAATAAAATTTTAATCTTAAAATTATTTACCGATTAAAAGACATGAATCCATAGATTAAAAATTTATTTTAGCTTAATTATTCATAGGAGCTAGTCAACGAAAAAATTCCAATTTTACTGAGCGAAAACACAGAAGTAGATTGAAAAGAAACCCTAAGAATTTTGAGCATCATTTTTTGTGGGCTTTTATTTTTATTAGTTTAAATTTAATTGAAAATTTTCAAGTTATTTTAATGGAAAATAATTTAAACACATTTATAAGTAATCGCTTTAATTAAACCCTTAATGATGAAATGAATACTTTGCTCAGAAAAGGACATTTTTGCTGGTCGAGTCACACAGATCCAAAATTTGACCATCTGCTGTCTGGACTTGACGGCATCTTCAGCTTTAAAGACTAAATCACGTACGCGCCGATGAATCAGAGACAGACTAAATAGTTAACTTTTTTTTTTACAACTCAGGTAAAACACTATCTTGATTTAGAAAAAAAATAAGCGGGATTTTAAATAAATTTTTTAATTTAAAAAAGAACTCTTTAATCCAATAACTTAATAAAAATCAATTTTTGTTAAATACAAAAATAATTTTTCACTAGTATTAAATCAAGGTATCACAATTATGCAATTGATCCTAAGCTTATATATGATCAGGTATACATATAATACCATGAATGAACAATCTATTGAACGTGATCAGAAAGAGATCAGCTTAAGTTGAAATTATGCAATGGTTGTTGGTCAAATGGCCAATTTTTGTTTATGCTTAGCAAAGTATGTTAACTAATACATTTTTAATCTTTTGTTAGAGGGCTATCAAGTGTTTTTTGACATAAATTGTTTAGTCTTAAAAGAATGGACTGAGTAGAATCTAAGTATAAGTCAAGAAATGATTAGACAATTATTAGATTTGATTTAGTAAGAAATTTAATAATAATTTTTGGGCTTTGAGAGCAAACGATGAACAAAATTGAGCCAACTATTTAATCCTGGATTTAAGATATTTTCAAAAGTAAAGAATTTCAATTAAGTAGTTAAAGAAACGAGAGTACGATTAAGTCTAATGATGTTTTTTTCATTTATCTTTGTAAATTTTTTAAGTCAAATAAAGATTTAATTTGTGGTAGGGAACAATAATCGACTTTAAAAAAAAAAGCTTAGCATCCATTGACCACATAAGGGTCAAAAATTAAAACAACAACAAAAAATTTAATAATTTTTAAAGTGTGATTTTTTCAATGCGAAAGTTATTTTGTATATTAAATTACTTTTTGAAATTTGTACTATTCAATTCATGTATTTTAGTAAAAATCTTGAAATTTGTAGTGGTTTGCTAATTAAAGCACCGTCTAGTCTGTGATTAATGGTCTCTCTATTTTTTTTCATAGGCTCTTAAGAAGGAAATATTTGCCAAGTTTATTTCAAATTCAATTAATTTTTTCTATACAGGAACTGTGGTAGTTTTAAATCGATCAGCCATCTAGACGAATTTGACTTGAATAAAATTAATTTCCATTTTTTTTAATCTACATTCCAAAAACATTTTAATTTTAACACAAAATTAATCATAACAATCTGTGAGTTTTTTTTTTCTTCTAATCACATTTCCATTTTTTAATTCAATTTTCATTTAAAATTTTTAAATTTTTTACCAAGATGGATGTTTATGTGTGGCAGAATAATTTTTATTAGAAAAAAATCTGTGAATTTTTTTATGATCAGTTCCATTTTTTAATTTAATTTTCATCTAAGAATTTAAAATTTTTGACCAATATTGAAGTCTATATATGGCTGAATTATTTTTATAAAAAAAAAATTGTGTTTTTTTTTAAATCAAATTTCAGTTTTTAATTTAATTTCCATTTAAAATTTTTGATCAAGACTGATTTCTAAGTATGGCGAATTATTTTCAAACGAAAAAAATTTAATCACCAAAAATTTAATTTAAAATAAAATATCAAAATAAAATGTAACAAAAAGAGAAAAATTAATAACTATTTGTTATTTGAATTAAAGACTTAAAGTGAAAGCTTCACCTTTTTTTATGAGTCAGTCAAGCATTGAATGTCAAATGAAGGGCGCATTTTGTTAGGGCATAGGTCTCGATAGAGGCCTCAATTTGGCTTTATCAGCTTGATACTAAATTATAATCTAAATTTGTATGTAGATGAGAATTTGTAAGAGATAAAGCAAGCATTTTAGGAGGCGAAATTTATTTTGATGTTTGTTTTTGACTCGAAACAACAAGGACACGAAGCGATCTTAGACTAAAAAGTCACAAAGCCAATGATTAAAAAAAAAAGCTAACTCTCAATGGACCTATCTGTTACAAAGGTAATAAATCTACTTTGAATGGTAACATTTAATTGTAAATCAAAATCTAGGCAAACACTTCTAATGATCCATCACAAACACATGTAAAATCAACTTTATCATTCAAAGCTCGATTGAATTTGTTTGGGAACACTTTTAGCCAAATTGATACAAAGCCTTCGATTTGTATCAATTTTTGCTTGTTTATTGGACTAGCGGTAGAAAAATTGACTTTTTATTAAATTTTTTTGTTCTTTGGTTTACAAATTTTATTCTTTATCACGATTAATGACATTTTTGTGCACAAAAATCAAACAAAAAAGCTCTATTTGTTTGATTAGTTTTGTTCATTAATTTAATTCTAAAATCGATTTTTGTCAAAAATCAATCGATGTTAAAATTTAATAAAAAAAATATTCAAACGAGTGAGTCAGGTGTTGGAATTTCAAGGAAAGATTGTTCACCTTGGAAAAAAAAATATCCGGACACTTGGGTGTTAATGTTTGGAAAGAAAGCTTGTCTAAATGCAGGTTCATCAGTGATAGCCCGGAATCTTTTTTGTGACCCTATTAGAAAATGTTTCTGAATTCAAAATATTTTCAGCTAATTAAAGCATTTCTTGGAGCTTTTTTTGAATCAAAATAGCAAAGTTTGTTTGATAAATGGCACGAAAAGCTCGTGGTTTGCTTTTCTAAATTTCACAAATAACTCAAAGATATAATTAAATGAATGTATTAGTGAGAGGGCGAGCTTGAACATTCGGGGCCAAATATCACCCGCTTCTAGTCCAAGATTGTATTGAGATAATTGATTCTTTTCTTGTAGATTTTAGCTCTAGAACTAATGAGATTAGTGAGGCGGCCGATTTAGAATTATTCATGAGTGCGTGCAAATTCTAATGCCGAGTTCATTTAGAAGCGTAGCAAATCGTTCAACAAGACCTGGGAGCTCTAGTTGATTCTTTTGGGACTTATCAAAAAATCATTGAAATATTTTTAAACATTTTTTTGTTAAATTCTGAAAGCTTTTTAGTGTGAGAATTAATTAGAATTGAAGCTTGTAATTTGGAAAGAGACAACGACTCGGCTAGAAAAAAAGAGCTCAATTTAGTGTTTAGTTTGAAGCAAAGATCAATATTCATTTTTCTTCAAGTCGTTGCCCAAGGCCATCCAATTTTCTTGCCTTTTTTGTCACCTATCAAAAAAATAATCAATCTTTTTTATTTTTTCTTTGTTCAAAACAATTTTTCCGTTTTGGTCAACAAAATAAGATTTTTGTAAATTTTTCTAATTTTTGACATTTTAACAAGCTTTTGAATTTGTTCTGGTAGCAAAAAATTCAACTGATTTTAAATTTAGTCTGAAATTTAGAATCTTATGAAAGACTTTTTTTGGTTATTTTATTATTTTCAAGTTGTGATCATAATAAATAAATTCTTATTAATATTATTTTTATTTTGATTTTTGAGCCTAACAAAATGTATTTTTTAATTTTACAAGAAAAAAAACTCAAAAATTAAAGATTCATTCAAAAGATTAAAATTTTTTTTGTTGATTTTGGCCTAGTTCTTAAAATAATCTATCATTTTATTTTTTTGAGACTATTTTTTGGGTCCCAAAGCTGTAATCAAAAGAAATATTTTTTTTGTTATATTTGTCCTTACGGGTCTTTTTTTTCTCTATTACAATTTTTTTTCAAATGATACAATCAAGAACGTTTTTTAAAATGGGTCTTGATAAACTCAAAATAATTTATCATTTTTTTTCTTTAAACTATTTTTTAAGCTGCCAAAGCTGTGAAACAATTTTTTGTTGTCCTTTCGGATTTTATTTTTTTTCTTTCCTCTATTTCAATTTTTTTACAAATTTTAAAAAAAAAAGGTCTTGATAAACTCGAAATAATTTATCATTTTATTTCTTATTTTATTTTATTTTTAAGTTGCCAAAGCTGTAATCAAAAGAAATATTTTTTTTGTTATGTTTTTTTTTTGTCCTTTCGGATATTTTTTTCCTATATTTCAACTTTATTACAATTTTTAAAAAGGGTCTTTATAAACTCAAAATAATTTTGTTATGAGGGTTTTAAAGTTGTTTCCTTGAATCAACCATTTCCTCATTCTAATCCAAGTATTCGATAATGAGCAAGGATTAGTGACCATTTGGAGGGTCCATTCAACTTGAACGATTTCGGCTAGTTGAATATTAAAAATAAACAAGTTTTTAAATAAGCTAGAAAATTTTTATAACAAGTTTTTAAATAAAAAAAAATAATTTTATTTACTTTTATTAGTCTCAAAAAAAAAAAAAATTCAAAGGGGACAAAGCTTAATTTCAAATAGTTCATTGTTTTTATTTGAATTGGGTAATTAGGCAAATACTAACTTGATTAGTTACGTTAAATCGAGTTTTTGTTTGTCGAATTTAAATAGATAGCCCAACAAAAAAATAAAATAAATTTAAACTCAATGGTTTCAGACTTAATATGTATAAAAGAGTTGTTCTAGAACTTGATTACGACTAGACTGGCACCAAACGAATAGCGCGGACAAATTTCCGCTCAAGTGAGCGCGTTTTTTCTACGCTCATTTGCTTTCAATTAGTTTGATCATGTCAAGAATTCAAATTAGTCTTACATAAGATGATAAATTGGACTAGCCGTGGGCCAAGCTCTTCGAATAGTCTAATCTGATAATTAGAAAAATTTGACTTTAGTTAGGCCCAGTGGTCTCGTTTCGATTTCTAATTACGAGCACCGAATCGAATTGATCGAACACTGGGCAAAATAAGAAAACAAAAGAAAAATAGATAGCTCTAAGTCGCCCAAGGGACTTATTTGTATGTTTGAAGACTTTATTAATAGGATTTTTGCGAGGTGATTTCTTTTCGCTTTTGTTTTCTCTACTCAGAAAATTCTCTTTGGTGTTGTTTTTGGATTTTGTTGAAATTTAGCGATCAATAGGTTCGATTGAAGAGAAATCAAGACATGGAATCGATTATTGTTGAAATGTAATCTGTCAAGATTAGAAAAAACTGTCTAGAAAATTTTTTATACTTTTTTTAGAGCAACTTTTCGTTAAGAATTATTTGGGCAAGGAAAAGTCCGAACTTTTCTATAAAATCTCTACACAGCTATCTTTTTTAATCAATTGAATTTTAATAAATTTATTTTCATTTTCAATTAAAAAATTAATTAATTAAAAGTCTCTGTAATTTTTTGGTATATGTGAAATATTTTTTCTGCATTATCATTCACAAATACTTTAAAAATCTAAATTTAATTTATTTATGATTTTATAAAAATGGTATTCTTTTTTAACAAAAATACAATCAAGTGGCTGAAAGGAAGGACTAAGTCTTCATTCGATTCGGCCAAGGCCTAAAAAAATTTCTAAATTAAATAAATAAATTTGGTTATTGTTATGGGTATTTTTTAGGTAATACTTTAGTCACTCGAAATTTACAAAAACTTGGAATAATATTTTATACTGAAATATTTTTGTTGCTTATTTTTCGTCTAAATGGATTTTTACAAGTCAAATTCTAAGTTATCCGGAATTTTTCTATAACAAAGTTAATTTTTATTTTTTTAATTCTTAAATTAATCAAAATAACTTTTTTTATAATAATAATATTCAAGTAGAAGGGGTGTATTTTTAAAAATAAATTTTTCTTGTTTAAAAAAAATTAAATTTTTATTTTTAGCTGAGGATTTTAGTCAAAAATTATTTCAATTTTGTGAAATTTTTACAAAGAAATAAAGAAAATTTTTTTCTATTATTTTTGAAAATAGTGATTTAAATTAATAAGATTTGTAATCAAAAATTGAAAATTAAATATAAGAAATAATGAATTTTTTTACTTTGATTCTTTTTGTTTTGTTAGTACAACAAACTTTGTTGTATCAATTTTTAAAAGCTCAATCATATTGAAATATATAGAAAATCTATTTCAGATATATTTTTACCATTTCACGGGTATTGTTTACAAATTTAACAAAATTTATTTTAACTGATGCAGTAGAAAAAATTTAAAGGATTTTTTATTTTGTATTTTTTTTTTTGAAAATCAGTACAAAAGAAAAGAAAAAATTATTCAAATCTTATAGCTCTTTTTCTAATAGACTCAAACAAATGGAAATTAAATTCCATTTAAATTTTTAGAGATTTTCAGAATGTTAGAAACAATGCAACAATATTTTTTGCACCTAATTGCTTTCACTGAATTGATTTTTAAATTTTAGAAAAAAATTTGTTCTGTCCTTTTTAACCCGCGCTAAAAAAATTTTTCCATAAGTTAAATTTTCCTTATAAGTGAAAATTAGATGGAGTAAAAATTATTGAAATTTTTTAAATTAATTTGATAATTATAATTCCTTTATTTGTTAAATCCTATTTGTTTTCTCAATTATATTTTTTAGTTAAAATTTTAAAATATTCAAAAATTTCTTGGTCTATCTCAACTAATTTTTTTTTATATAAAGAAGTTACGGCTCGGTTAATTACAGTTTACAAATATTTTTTCGCAAAAAGCAAAACAACTTTGTATCTTAATTTAAAGATAATTTTTTTGTTCATTAAAATAAAAAAGATTAAAGCTTTTTAGGGTTTAAGAAAAATCACTTTTGATTTTTTTCTCTACAAAAACTCTAGTTCTAAAAGCGATTAATTCAAAGATTATAAATCCAATTTAGACATCAATCAAAAATAGTTAATTTAATAGTAATTTATTTTTTGCAACCAAGCATTAATATTGTTATCAAATAGATTCGACTTGTAGAAATTATAGCTTTACTAAGCCAGATTATAAAGTGAAGCTGAATGGAGATAGGGCCAGTGTGATACCAATTGCTGTGATTGGGTCTAGAATTGGATAAGATCTTGAACAAGAGCCATAAAATTAAGCAATTTTCCTAGCGTTAATTTATCAATGTATTTTTGACACATTGTAAAACGACGTGTGATTTTGAACATAATTTTCGTATCGATTTACGTTCAGGATTCGCACGCCCGACAAAGACCTATAATTAAGAAGCTCGCTGATCCATGTCAATAGATTTCCCGTTTGTTGTTTATAACAGTTGCACACTTTACACTCACAATTCAGGGTCCATGCGGATACAAAACAAAATGGAATTGGGACTTTTAAATTAGATTTTTATTCAATGATATTATTTTTTTATTTTTTTTAGCCGATAAGAAGCATCAGACCCCCAATTATTTATCCTTTTTTTTCTTTTTATTTATTTAATATTTATTTATTTGTTTATCTGTACCGAGCTAATGCTCCTTCAGAATATAAAATAAGAAATAATAAAATAAAAAAAAATAAAAATAAAAAAGAGATAAATAAGTCAAAAGAAAATTAAAAACGGTATGTTGAATTAACTAGAGGTAAGACATGTTTAAATATTTGATATTTCAGGAAAAAAAGAAGAAATTACTAGGTAGCAATCAATATTTTATTTTATCTTATTTAAAAGGCGAAAGCTCAAAAGTTAAAAAAAAATTATAAATTTTATTTGTAAAATTTATTGTAAAAATTAGAAAATCTTTTAAATTTTATTTTAATAATTTTTTTATTTTTATTATGTAGGAGCAATGACTCAGTACAGTTATACAAATAAATAAATAATGATAAATCAAATTAATGAATGTTGCAATCCAAGGTTAAATTTAATTTAATTTTTTCAAACAAAAAAAGGGACCTAAATTATTTAAAATTAAAAAAATTTATTTGGATCTATTTTGGATTATACTTTATCCTGTCTTAATTCATTCTTAGAAACTAAAAATTTTTGGAGTTAAGTAAGAAATTTATTAGGACAGAACTAAGCCATTCTGCTCATGGATAGACAATGAAATAGTTATTTAAAAAATATTTTCCTTTTTGTACTTTCCGCACTTTTTTGTTATTTTTATCATTATATTAAAATTGAATGGGTTCCGGGACGGAATCCTGGTTCAAGGATTCAAGTATGTTGTATATTAGAAAACTTTTAGTCAAATTAATAATTAAACTTTTAATTAATTAAAATCTTTATCATATATATCAAAAAAGCACTGAAAGTATAAAATGGAACAGTGAAAAAATAATTAAAATTCTGATAAAGTGCAAAAATTACAGAAAGAATTTTTCCTTTTTAATAATTGATAAAAAACTCATTTTAATTTTTTTCTTCTTAAAAAAATAAAAATAAAAAAGGTTTTTATAATCGTTACCTTAAAATTTATTCTTTCTTTCCTGAACTGATCAAACTGAAAAATTTTATTTTAATTTATTAAAATTTTAATTATTTTATTTCGTTTTTATTTATTTTAATTTGAGGGAGCTTAAGTTTGATACAATTAAACAAATAAATAAACTTAAATTTATTTTCGTTAAAAAAAAATAAAGGTATCTCAATTTTTTAAAAATATCTCTAGCTTAAAAAAAGTATTAATTTTATTACAGATTACATAGTTAAATAAATAATAATTCTATATTTATTTTAACATTATTTGTTGGTCACTGTTATTATTACTTATGCCAATTAATTTATATTTTTATAAATCTAAAAGAGTTTTAGTTGGGTACAGATGAACATAAAAATAATAAAACATTCGGCATTCAGGGTCCAAGCGGATGCAAGAGATAGGAATTTAAAAAAAAATTTGATAGATAGTCGTGCTATCATTTCATGACTGGCAAACAAACCTCGAATAGTTTAAACACATCAAAATTGATTACAAATTGTTTATCTCATTAAAATTTTTGTTTTATTTGTGACAACAATGTGCGTAGCAAGTTAGTGTGCTACATAGCAAAACATTTTTTTAAAGGCTTTCAATACAAAGCTGATTAATTTGGTTACGAAATTAGTTTTTGGAGATAATTGAATTTTTTTGAACACAAACAAAAACAATGTGAAACCCGTAATAAATAGACTAAATCATTACAAGTTTTTTTCGTATGTTTTTTCTAAGGTTTAGGACCTAATTTTCTTGTCAATACACTTTACACTAATACTTAACATTTCTACGTTCACCAAGCGCTAATCCGATTTTACATATAAAGTTATAGTTGAAATTATTTTAGATTTTTTGTTTGGCAAAAAATTTTAATTAATATAAAAATATTGAATGTAAACACAAATAGATAATCTCGCGCTGTCCACTGTGTACACCGAATACTTTGCTCTTTTGTTTGACATAGTATTCAAGTTACTTGGACTATTTACAAGCCGAGATAATCCAAGATTTATATCTGTGTTAGATTTTTTGAAAAAAAAAATTAGTCTCTTTATTTTAAAGCCACTCTAAGACAATATGTTACAAAACATGCGCTTATTAGGTCTTTATTCTTTTAAGACTTAAATCTATTCATTATAAAGACATTGTTTTGCTGAAAAAATCTTTTTTTTTTACATTAAATTAAAGTTATTTAATAATTGTTTTTTTGTTTTTATTAAAAGTTAATAGAAGATCTTAATTTTTTTATACCGTTAAGACCTAAACTTTTAAATTGATAAAAAAGAACGAAAACACTTAATTAAAATTTTTATTTAGATACCAAATTAAAGTTTTTTTTAATGAATTTTTATTTAGAAAAAAAAATTTAATTTTAGAAAGTCATTCCAAATTTTTTTATGCTAATAAAATAGTCAAAAAGGGGTTCAAAAAACCTTTCAGGTCTTCTAGTGTTAAAAACTCTTTTCACCATTGAAAGTTAAAATGCTAAAAAAATTTCTTCTAAAAAAATAAAAATTCATTGGAAAAAAGCCTTCAATTGCATAAATAAATTTCATTAATTTTAAAGACAAGATTTAGACTTTGGCACTGGCAAGTTTAACAATCAGTATATGTGAATTTTGGAACAAAATAAAAAAAAATTTCAATTTAAATAAATTTTTTGGCTATTTTTAAATTATTTTTAATTGAAGTTTTATGTATTATTTTTTATGAGATTATCATTTAGTCACCAAGCACTCAGTGAAGATTCAACTAATTTTGATTCGAAAATTTAATGATGAAATAGAATGATACATGGTACGTCAAATTACAATATGTTGTAGGGGATAACAAAAGTGTTGTTGTTTAAAAACAATTTGTAACTGTGTTTTATTAGTTAATTCTATAAAGTGATGATTACTATCTTTTTTATTTTGAATCTAAAAAACAAATAAAAAGCATTATGTAATTTAATTATTTTAAATAAATATAAAGTATGGTGAGTGAAAGCAAAAAAGAATAGAAATAACAGAAAGGATTGAATAAATCTTGTTTCAAAAGCATGTTCGAGACCATCTTATTTTTGTTAAATAATTAATTTTAATAAATAATTTAAGTTTAGAATTTGAATCATTCATTCATCCTGAAAAAAATATTCAAACAAATAAGAGTTTTGATGATTTTTTGTACTAAAGGCAATATCAAATTTAGGCTTTAGAATAAATCGAACAGCTGAGTTTTAAAAAGCCTGTAATCGTTAGAAGTGAGTTTCTGAAAATGAGTTTAAACAGGGAAAGGAATAGTCTCAAATGAAGTAATCAGATTATCTAGTTTTTTAGTATTAAGATGAAAAAAAAAATATTAAAGAAAAAACTAAATATAAATAGTTTTAAAATCAAGCTTAAATTATCAAAGAGTAACTTCAATTTTTTGTCAGATTCTCAAGCTAATCAAATTAATTCTTATGGTAAATTTTTTCAAAAATTTAAAATTTGGTTTAAAAAAGAGTTAAATTTAGTTTTTACTAGCTCTTAGTAAGTGAACCTTTAACATAACATAAATTATTAGATTATTTGTTTTGTCATTTTTCTAATTAGGAAGTTTATTCTTTTAAGCAGCCTTCATTTTTTTAAAAGTCTATTTCGATATTATAATTAATTTATTTATAAAAAAATTAGATAGAAATTATTATTATTAGCCTGGTTGCAAATAAAATTAATCTGATCTTTTTATTTTACCAACCGTTTGTCAATTCAAATTTTAGTAAATTTTATGTCTTGTTTCAAAATATTAGTTTTTTATCTAATTTCTCTTATTTAATTAAGATTTTTTAATCTATTTTTTCAATATTAATTTATAAAGGCATACAAAAAATAAAATAAAAATGATTAAAAAGAGATTTAAAGAGAACTAAAAATTAATGCATTCAAGTCGTTATTATTAGAATGTAATCATATTTTTATTAATCACTTTCCAACATTTAATCTGATCGAATTTTTTATTTCTAAATATGTATGGCTTTTTCAGGATAAAAAAATTAATAGTTAAATAATTTAGGGCTGTTCGATTTTGTGACCACTGGTCTTATTATTTACCTCACTTGTTTTTGAATGTAGATTTTCAAAAAAGATCAAAAAACATATTCTCAAAATGTTAGTTTGTAATTTATTTTTTTATTTAAAAAATTGTCCTTATGTTTTGTTAAAATTTTTTTGCTTTTAAAATTTATTTTTTATGCATCTTAAATAAGAATATAGGTAAAAATCTTTTCTGTATTCTAAAAGAAAGGCTTTCGTTTTCAAGAAGATAATTAGTTGTTGTCGCATCTTTTTTGTAGACCCGTGACAGTCGTAAAGTGGGGACGAGTGAAAATTAAAAAAAAAAAAAACAAAGACATTTTCTCAAAATGTTTATATCTGCATTTTATTTTTTAAATAAAAATTTTCCTAAAAAATTTGGTCAAGTTTTGTAAAATTTTATTTTTTATACAAACTTATAGTAAAATTAAGAAAAAATCTTTGCTGTATTCTAAAAGAAAGGCTTTCGTTTTCAAGAAGATATTATTACAAGAATTGATTGAGATATTTTTAAAACTTTTTAAAATTTTAAAAATTGAGAGAAAATTTGATCAATTCATTGTTTAATAATAAGCTAATAAGGATACATCAAATTTCATAAAGAAAATAAAAAACAGAATAAGTGAGTACCATAAAAAAATAGAATTTTTAAAATAAAAGAATAATTTATTTTAGTGAGCAAAAGCTTGTTCATTAGTTGTTGTCGCATCTTTTTTGTAGATCCATGACAGTCGGAAGTGGGGACGAGTGAGGCGCTGCGGTGGGGAAGTAATTTCTCAAGGCCAATTCTACTTAGGATCTAAAATTGACATTAACAAAAAAATATTAAATTCCTCAATCGGATATCAATATCGTTCAAATATAAATAAAACAAAAATTTCAAGTGCTAATTACTTCAAATGTAAATATACACTGACTGGCACTCGAATAAGTGCATTTGAGCTCGCAGTTTTCCTTGAAGTGCCATGCTATTTGTTTCTTAAAATGTAAAGAAAATTTCAATTTATTGGGTCAATCGCTTTTTAAACAGATTAACGGGATACTAAATTTTAAATGCACTCACACTGAGCTATAAGTCAGGCCGAATTCTCATTGAGAACAAATCTTGGCAATTGTGTTTAATCAATGTTGACCAAGATTCAACTAATTGAAATTTACCTAGCTCAAAAACAGGGTTAATTCTTAGTATGCAACTAGTTAAAACAATAAGATTTCTAGTCGAGTGGCATTTAATACCATGCCAGCTTTTTTTTCTTGCTTTCTCATTTTTACCCATCGGCCCGGTCTTGTTAGCAAAAATTTCAACTATTTCCTTTTCTTAGAGATAAAGCTATCTTGCTAGACGTGCCGATAAGATAACTCTTCCGACCACTCTTCTCAACTATCTGTTATCTAGCGGTTGTTAATAGCCTTGGGCATGCTTCTGCTGCTCAAGATTTTGATTGATGATCGACAGATAAGATAACTCTAATCTACGAGGGCTCAGATTGATAAATTCATCCATGACATGGTCGAGCATATCTCTAGATAATTTATCTAATATTACAAACAGGTTTATAGTTAATGTATTCATTATTTCACACAAACACTAAAGTATTGAATTTTAATCTCGGCCACAAGCCGATTAAATTTCACTACACATAGAGATAAATTAACTTGAGCTGAAAAAGTGTGCCATAGTAGAAGCAGCATGAGCCGGAAATACTTGTTTTAGCCGAGACATTTTTTTTTAATATTATTTGATAATTTCAGAAAAAAATTTTTTTTTTAAATTTATTTATTTTAAATTTTGATAAAAATAACAAAGTTTTAAATTTTATATTGAAATATTCATCCATTAAAAACAAATAAATCTAACCATCTGGCTTGTCTTTTCTGAGACTCTTTTTTTTAGGGCATTGTGAATTTTAGAACCAAAAGAAGAGACAGAAATTTTAATTTAAAAAACTTTTTTACTATGAGTCTGAGGATAGATTTGCAAAATATATTAACATAGATAAATAACGTAGAAAGTAATAACATAGAATATTTTTTAATGTAAACAATCAAGATATAGAAAATTTATGGCTGTTTATTTGATTTATTTTTTTTAAATTTTTTCTTTTTTAGTCCTTATTTTAATCTTTTATTTTTTAAATAATTTACTACATTTAATTAATATTTTTTAAAAAATAACTTGAATTTTTCTGTGTTTTATTTTTTCTATATTTCTTCGTTAATTTATTTAAATTCTACATTTTTATTTTTCTATGTTTTAATTTTCAACATATTTTCGCCTTTCAATAATTTTTTTTTATTTTCTTTGTTTTGATTCATTCCCCATTATTTATTTATTTAATTAAATTAACCTCCATAAGAGAAGTAAAATAAAAATTAAAGTAAAATTAAATAAAAAGTAGAAAAGAAAAAAAGATTCAGCTATTGATAAAACCTCCTCTGGACCAGAAGAATTGAACTGATTTAATTTGGGTTTAATTTCTGCAAAATGTATCAGCTGATACCAACTCAAATTTAGTCTCTGCAAAATTTCTGCAAATCAATCTTAATGATTTTCTAATACATCTAATCCTTTGCAGGCTTGCACAATTTTGCAGAGCCTAAATTTGAGTACAGGTACAATTTGCAGAACAATTCTCAGCCTAAAAGTAAAAAATTTATTTTAAAATAAAAATTTTCCTTTTTTCTTTTGTTACAAAATTCACAATGCCTTTTTATTTTAAATTCAAATTTTATTTCATAATTTCAACAAAAAATAAAAATTTTTGTAAAATTTATTTATTTTAAATTTAGAAAAAAAAATAACAAAATTTTAGATTGATGAATATTTTAAACTAAATAAACAAGACTAGTGAAATGAGAGTGTATTTTGTTGTGGCAATAAGTCTAGTGCATTTGTCCATGGCCACTTGGCCATGTGACCAAAACAACTGTGAAATCGAAATGGACGCCAATGCGGGCAGCTCCATCCGCTTCAAGTCCATTTTGTCGCTGGGTCTGCTCGAAGCGAACAGTTCTAAAGTGGACAAAAAAATCTTCTGGTCATTCAAGCGCATCTACCACACTCTGAACTCTGGGCAACAAATCTCTCAACTAGAACTCATGATCTCTTTGGACTCGGAGGTCCAGGACAACTTAAAATCAAAATATTCCATCTACCTCAATGACAACCACAAATTTGACCTGGTCGTGTCCAATTTGAGCCACACGGACTCCGGCCTTTACAAATGCAACCTTTGGAACCAAAAAACAATCCACTACCGCTTGACTGTCATCGAGCCCATACAAAAACCATCTATGTTTGCCTCCTACACTCAAATGGCCCTCGAGGGCCACAATTTAACCCTCAAATGCGTCACCAGCAACGCTTTTCCCTTTCCCAAGTTCAGCTGGTTCAAAGACAAACAAAAAATTGAGCAAACACCATCCACCAATTTGATTGACCAAGAGACCAATTTGGTCGAGAGCAGCCTGATTTTAAAAAACATAAGCTCAGATTTAAATGGACACACAATTGTGTGCTCGACCCAGCAGACTGTCAATGAATCGGTGCTTAGTGTTAATGAGACTTTGGTCCTCAATGTGGCCTACAAACCAAAGTTGACTCTTAAAATTCTCAACCAAAACAACTCACTTAGTTTGCTCGATGGACAAAACTTGCGGGTATTTGGCACCGATTGGCACTTGGCTAAATTTGAGTGCAGCCACGACTCAAACCCGCAAGGTGCACACACACAATGGCTGCTGAACAGCACTCAAGTACTGGCTCACAACACCAACCACTTGTCTTTGTCCACTCTTGATCTCAAAGTGTTCACCTTGACCTGTCAGGCACAAAATTCAATCGGACTGTCCCAAATGACCGTGTCCATCATTCCATTGCTAGAGCCAAAGATCAAATTGAGCCAGCATGTTTACCAAGTAGACCAGCTGAGTCCTTTTCAGTTGAATTGTCTTGTTGAGTCAAGTGGGAACACAAGTCGAGTGGTGTGGAAAAAAGTGTACTCGAATGAATCAAAAGAGTGGCTGGTGGTGTCAGAGAATGCGTTGTTGGACTTCAAACAGGTTAAAATGAAAGAGAACGCCGCTTTTTACGAGTGTGAAGTGACTCAAAAACTAAAAGATTCATTTGGCATGAGCAAAAAATTTAGCGCCAGACACCGAATGGAATTGATGGTCCGCTTTGTGCCCATTATCACTATTGACTACAAAAAACAAGCAGTTAATTTAAGTGAAAAAAGTGTAAATTTGTCATGTGTGACCATGTCTTATCCGGAGGCCACGTTTGCATGGTTCAAAAATGGCCGTCCATTGACCACTCAAAAATACAAGATTTTTTCTGTGAGAAAAAGCAAAAATTTGTTCCAAACCATTTTAAATGTGAGGCACTTGAGCGAACAAGACTTGGACCAAAAGTACGAATGCCAAGCATCAAACGACCTTGGCTCAAGCAGCTCTCACATTCAACTAGTTTCTTTGTCCAGACCGGACGCACCAACTCAACTTAGATCAATTTCAGTGGGCCACTCGAGCGCTAGCCTGAGCTGGTCGCCCGCTTTCAACGGCGGCCTCGACCAATTTTTTGTCTTACAACTAAACGACTCCATCATCCAACTCACCCACTCTCCAAACACAAACATAACCAATCTGAGCATAAACTCAATATACTCAATTCGAGTCAAGGCCAAAAATGAACTTGGCTCTAGCAACTGGTCACATTACGCGCTCATCCGGACCCGGGACTTGACCCAGAGCGACCAACAATTATTGCCACTGCTAGACAGTCTATTTTTGAACGTGCCCAAAAATCGTCTCGAATTCAGCTTTAGCAGCGAGTCGAGCATGTCCATTTGTTTAAAAGTGAGCGGAGAAGCGCTCATGCCATTCCACGCCAACACTTGTCTTCCCACACACAACCAAAGCTATTTATCTCTCGATCAACTCGAGCTCAGCGATGGCCCGTTTGATCCCAAGCGAGTCAAACGACTTCAAGTTGACACGTGCTTCGCGGCCAAGCCGAGCATTTGCTCGCACCGGCAAATGACCGCCATCATCGACACCTACGACAAAATATCCCACTTGGTCAAACAAAGCGATAATTTGCTAGCTGGCCTATTCACTGCTCAAAATTCACTGCCTGTTGTTTTGACAGTGGCCATTTCGGTGTGCATATTGGCGCTAGTGCTCGTGTTGTTCGTCACCATAATCATGTGCATGCGCAAGCCAAAGTTGAAGATGTGCAAGTGGCTGTTGTCGTCCAGGACCTTGAGCAAAAAGCCATTTGATAATTTTTTGTCCGATCAGACAAATAGTGATAAGTCCAAGTCGTTTAACATAGATATTACTTCGATATCGGCGCCAGTGGCCAGCACAGTGTCGATAAGCGGCAGTCAATTGACCAGCTCGACATCGTCGGACCATTCCAATCAAAGACAAAGTAGACGCACATTCGCCGCCGCTTTGACACACACTGCACATAACATACTGCACAATTCGATTAGCCGCGCCAAGACAAACCAAATTTTGGTCACCGAAGACGACGAGAATCGGCTAAGCCGAGACCAGGATTTTAAGTTGGACTCGGCCGCTCCGTCCACAGCAGTGTCCAATTGTTCATCGCAGAATCTGCACACACCGTACATGTTCACGGACTACACGTTGTTTGACGAGCAAGGCCTTAAATGTGAGAGTTCGTCAGGCAGCAACTCGGACCCCATTGCCATCAACAACTCGCTCACGTCCCACTCGGCGTCCGACTCGTCGCCCATTTACGGCTACAACATTGCGGGCGCCACCACCGCTCACACTCAGTCGAGCCAGCACGGCCATTTGGAGAGTGTGTTTCGAATACAGGAGATGAATTTTGGTGGTGAGGTGGACAACTCGACGCTGGTCAGACAGCAAACGTCGAGTATTTTGAACAAGCAGAGAAAGTGTGGCAAGAGTGGCGACACCACCGAGAGCGGATACTCGACTCCGTCAAGGCTCAAAAAGGTCATCTATGAAGTGATTGTGTGAAGTGGTGGTTGGCGCGTTGGGATGTGGCATAAGTGTGTGAATGTGTGTGTGTGTGCATTGTTGCCTAGTCATTTGATCATCTATTTTTGTTGTATGAACAAATTAAGAGTAAAAGTGCTTTATGAACAATTGTGGCTCAATTTGTGATGTAAATAATGTTTTTTTTTTGTTTAGCGAATGTTTTTTTTTTTAAAGATAATTGATTGAATTTTTTTGTATTTTTTTTTAAGTTTTTTACTTTTTTTTTAAAAAGTTTTTGTATTTATTAAAATTAAATTTTTAAATATTAAATTATTAAATTTTTTTATATATTAAATAAAATGAATTATGATCACAAGAGTTGGGTTTTATTTGTAAAGACTTAGAGGTCTTGGAAAAATTTGTCACTCAGAAATGGCAGAATGTGAGTTTTGGTACAAAAAAGAAAATATCAAAAATACCAAAGTTTAAGTACTGATTAATTAAAACATGTTCTGAAAATTGTAGCAACTGATATTTTCTTTGCAGCACCAATGTTCCGACTCAAAAATATTCAATAAATCTGCAAAATTAGTAATGTTAAAGAAATTACTTTAAATTGTCTACTGGATAAAGGATAGAATTTATGGGTAATTCCCCATTCCATGAATTAATCGTTTAAAAATCTTCTTATTTAAATTATTTAAGAGAACTCTTAATTTTTAAATTAAATTTTTTTATATATTAAATAAAATGAATTATGATCACAAGACTTGGGTTTTATTTGTCAAGACTTAGAGGTGTTGAAAAAATTTGCCACTCAGAATGGCAGAATGGAAATGGCATTGTGAATTTTGCTACAAAAAAGAAAATATCAAAAATACCAAAGTTGATAAATTAAAATATGTTCTAAAAATTGTAACAACTGATATATTCTTTGTACCACCAATGTCCCGACTCTGTAATAAACCTTCAAAATTTTAAATGTTTAAGAAACAACTATAAATTGACGACGAGACAAAGGATATACTTTTGGGTGGTATTTATTATATCATCAAATATCTAAAATTTATCATAAAAAAATTGAGTAAATAACATCAAAAAATCTGAGTAAAAATTTGATGCCAAATTCTGATTTATTTAATGGTGAAAATATTTATTCCCTTTACTTTTTGTGTATTTCCCTAGTTCTTGAATGAATCTTTTATAAAACTTTTAATTTAAATAATTTAAAAAACCCTTTTAGTCCTAGTATTTTGCCGTTCTAAGAGGTAAAGGCTACGATCACATAAATATATTGCCGTTCTGAGAGGTCGAGACTGCGTTCACATTAATATTATGTGCATTGTCAATCTTGGTACAAAAAGAAAAGCAAATTTTTTTGCAAAATGTTAAAGCTTAAGTTCTGAAGGACCAAAACTTGTTATGTAAATTGTAGCAACTGATACATCCTTTGTACCACCAATATACTGATTCTACAAAATTCAGAACATTTTGAATTTTATTACAAAAACAACAATGTGAATAAAATTAGACTTTTACACAAAAAACATAAATTGCCAGAGCTTTAATTCGGAAAATATGTTTTGTAAATTACTAAACGCTGAATTTGATTTTTAATATAATATAATATCCCAAATTTACAATTTTCTAAATATTGCAGATGTATAGCAGAGTCTTGCAAAGTCAAGACATTGGTGGTACAAAGAATATACATCAGTTGATACAATTTAAAAAACATATTTTGGATTGTTCGAATTAAAGCTTTGGCTTTTTTTAATTTTTTTTGTACCAAAATTCTCAATGCCCATAATATTCATGTGATCGCAGGCTTAACCTATCAGGACGGTAAAATACTAGGACTAAAAGGTTCACTTAAATAATTTAAATTAGAAGATTTATAAATGATTCATTCAAGAAATAAGGGAATACACATAAAGTATATCTTTTATCCAGTAATCTTTTTTTTTCAAATAATTTTACATTAAAAATGACGTTTATTTTAATTTTTGCCAATTCTGGTTTTTACTTGGCTCATTGACAAAATCTCCAAATCTAAACCTTAAGGTTTATTTAGGTTTTTTAAGATTCATTCGGATCTTTTAAATCCTATTGTGACAATAATGTTTTTTTCTTAAGAAAAACTGTTCTTGTAAAATTCGGTACAAAAGGAAAAATTAAAAAGCTCTCTTTCTTTATGTTCAAAATAAGTTCTGTAAATGCAGCATGGTGCAATGTACTTATTTGCATCAACTTCCATCAAGTCTGATAATGATGTGCATAGTCTCTGCAATCAACAATTGTCACCTGACAATCGTGATGAATAGCATGGAATCTATCAAACCAGTAATTATGCTTTAATATGTGGCTGAAAATATTATTTGAAGTATAAGCTATGTAGCCATCTCACTGCATTGACCTTACTTATTAATTGATTCCCTAATTAATTTTTAAATAATTAAAAGTCTGAACAACCCACAACAGTAAAATACATTATCAAAAATTTTCGAAAATTTGCGTAAAAAAAATTTTTTTTTCGTAAATTTTACGATTTTTTAGCAGATTTTTCTTTGAAAAATTATTCTTTCAAAATCTTCGGAATATTTGCGCTTTTTGAGTACTCGTTATTTTCGTAAATATTTCGTAAAATTATTTATTAATAATTTTCGAAATATTTACGATTTTTTTGCAGATTATTTAAAAACTATTTTTTAGAACACTTTTTATAGTACTATAAAAAGTATTCTAAAAAATTGTTCTTTTTCGCATTCGTCAAGAGTTTTTTTATGTATAGTGTTTTTGTTAAATTTTAAGGACATGTTGAAACGTATTTGCGTGGGGTGTTTTGGTAGATCCATAATAATATCAGTATAAGTTTTATTAAATGTTGTAAATTATTTTGTAACTTGGATATTAATTTTAAATACTAATTTTTTTTTGTTTAAATTATTTTTTATTTTTTCAATAAATGATCATCATCAGAGGTCTTCTTTGGTTGTATTGAATAAAATATGTTATTTTTTGCTTTGGCAAGGCTAAATACCATAAGATTTAAATAAAAAAAAGCATACCTGAAATAAATTTTTCTTTGTGGTTCACCTAAATGTGAAAAAAAAATAGGTGAACCAATTATTCGTCATGCAATTCGGAAGTCATGATATTTCCAGATACTTAATCAAATGTATCTCTTTTACAGACGCTATCCTTATAATTTTATTTTTGTCATTATTGATTTTATTTTAAATTCATTTTCAAACCGAATTTGTTGCAAAGATTCAATCAAAATTAGAAAATCTATTAAAGAAAATTCTTTTTTTTTAACTTTTTTTAAAAGAATCTTAATAAAGCATAATTGGTTTGCTCTTCAATTTATTTTAGAGGAAAAAAGAAAATATTTTTAGTGGGCGCAAAAAATTCCTTTACGTCTTCAAAGAATTTTATCTTTTTTCTTAAATGAAAATAAAATAATTTTTTAATCATTCACCAATATATTTGAAAAATGTAAATTTTTAATTAAGCATGACAGATTATTTATATTTTAAATTTTAATTAACAAAAATTGAGTTAACTTAATTGAAATTAAGTTAAATTAAGGTTTTTATGAGATAATATTGTCATCGATATTCAATTTAAATATTAATTATTTTTTAAATAATTTTTTCAGAAGGCATATCAGCATCATTCCATAAAAATGTTAAGCTTAAACTTAGAAAAAAATTTTTAAATAGAAGTTAAAACCTTAGTAAAAAAGAATATCTTTCTTTCTTTCTTAGCTTAAGTATTGATTAATAAAAATTTATGGTCATATTAAAACCTTTTTAATACATTTTTCAAACATATATCATTGAAGTAGTAGTAGAAGAGTGAGTTGTAACACATACAAGTGTGAGTGCAGTTTATAACGCTGCATTTTGCCAGCTTTTGGTTTTGGTTATGGCCACATACTTCCCAGGTTTATCAATTTCAGCTTCAGTAGACCGATCACCTCCAAGTTTCCGAGACCATGTGCCGGTCAATTCTGGTTTTAAATTGGTTAACTGTATCCGCCTCTGCTATCTCCGAGGGGAGCATATTCCTAGGTGACGTTGCGGTTTAGTAAAAAATATCCCTGATGGGTACATTCATACATTTCTCCCTTGCTAAATAAGAATAAATTGGAAATGAAAATGAAGAATAAATTGGAAATTAATAAAAAAATTTTATACTTTGTCAATCAGTTTTGCATGAGCCTTTTGTCTAAATTTTAATAATAATTGGTGCATTAAACTAAGTAAGTAAAGATCGTTTGTAAAATGAAAATTTTAAAATAAAAATTATTTTTGGTCGATTGATTTTATTTTAGAATAAACAAAATTGATTTCAAGAACCAGATTCGATTTTAAATCAAAAAAAATTGAAAACATAAACTTAGAATCATCTTGAATAATTTATTATTCAATGCATCTGTTAAAAAATCCAATTAGACAAATAAAAAATAAGCAGAATTTTTGGTCTTTGTTGCTAAAAATTTTATTCTTTGACGCCAAATAACAAAAATTATAGAAATACTTTTTTTTTAAATCTAAAATAAACTTTTTTATTTTTATTTTTTAAATAATTGAATCGACCAGCAGTTGAACAAATTATAATTAAAGCTTTAAAATAAAAAAAAATTGATAATTAATTTGATGTAAAGCAAATTAATAAATTGATTAATGATATTTGCGACTAATATAACTCTAAAATTTAAATCTACAAATTGAAAATTTTTTAAAAATTTAAATTTTTGAATCGGTTGTTTACATATTTTACTCATTAAGTAAAACTATTAAACTGGTTCTGATCAGTTAATTGAATTCAAAGGTATACTATTTGCTTTTTTAGTAATTTTCTTTTTTTTAAGATTTAATTAAATAAATTAAAAAAAAAAATTAAATTTATATATTTTTCCAGTAAAAAAAATATTAAACAGGTAAAAAAAAGAATATAAATACTAAATGATTATTTATTAAAAGTCTTTATTAAAAAAATTTGTAAAAAACTTTTTCAGAAGTTTCCGGATCCTTAAAAAATAAAAGATAAATGGATTGGATTTTTAAAACTAAATAAAATATAAAATTAGACTCAAAACTTTGTTTTTTTTCTGTTCTAACCGAATAATTTTGGTAAAAATTTAGCAATAATAAAATTAAAAAAACAAACAATAGATTTCCGCAAAGTATTTCTATTCAAACTGACAAATTTTCTCAACCATTACAAATTAACAAGCTTATAAATATTTAGGAAATACTACTTTGAAACAACATTTCTTATATAAAAATTTCATTTAGGTATTTTACGAAAAAGAAAATGTCTGCAGCTCCAGTTTTAAGTGGACCTAGAGGTTCAGCAGCTCCAGTTCCAACAGCAGCTCCAGTTTTAAGTGGACCTAGAGGTTCAGCAGCTCCAGTTCCATCAGCAGCTCCAGTTTTGAGTGGACCAAGAGGTTCAGCAGCTCCAGTTTTGAGTGGACCAAGAGGTTCAGCAGCTCCAGTTCCATCAGCTGCTCCAGTTTTGAGTGGACCAAGAGCTTCTGGTGCTCCAGTTCCATCAGCAGCTCCAGTTTTGAGTGGACCAAGAGGTTCAGCAGCTCCAGTTCCATCAGCTGCTCCAGTTTTGAGTGGACCAAGAGCTTCTGGTGCTCCAGTTCCATCAGCAGCTCCAGTTTTGAGTGGACCAAGAGGTTCAGCAGCTCCAGTTCCATCAGTAGCTCCAGTTTTGAGTGGACCAAGAGGTTCAGCAGCTCCAGTTCCATCAGCAGCTCCAGTTCCATCAGCAGCTCCAGTTCCATCAGCTGCTCCAGTTTTGAGTGGACCAAGAGCTTCTGGTGCTCCAGTTCCATCAGCAGCTCCAGTTTTGAGTGGACCAAGAGGTTCAGCAGCTCCAGTTCCATCAGCTGCTCCAGTTTTGAGTGGACCAAGAGCTTCTGGTGCTCCAGTTCCATCAGTAGCTCCAGTTTTGAGTGGACCAAGAGGTTCAGCAGCTCCAGTTCCATCAGCAGCTCCAGTTTTGAGTGGACCAAGAGCTTCTGGTGCTCCAGTTCCATCAGCAGCTCCAGTTTTGAGTGGACCAAGAGGTTCAGCAGCTCCAGTTCCATCAGCTGCTCCAGTTTTGAGTGGACCAAGAGCTTCTGGTGCTCCAGTTCCATCAGCAGCTCCAGGTTTGAGTGGACCAAAAGGTTCTGTAGCTCCAGTTTTCAGTTCACCAAGAGCTTCATTTGCACGCGCTTCATGTAATGTTCCGCTACCAGCAAGTGTTTCGACTGTTGCTGCTGCTATCACTTCTCCTAAATTGTCAGTTGGAAGAGCTCCACAGCAGACTTTTTCGCAATGGGTACGCCATCAAAATGTGCCAACTTCATCAACTTTGGAACGTGAATTGAACATCACAAGTGAATTTAATTTAGAAAATTGGACACGTGAAATTGAGGCTCAACTAGAAAAAAAAAGAGCTGAATTACCAACACCACAGTTACCAACTCAAAGTTTTTCATCAGCTAAAGCCAAAATAGCTTCTTTAGTTCCATCTTTAGCTCCTGAACCATTTTCATGCGATTCACAACCAAGCACTTCATTCTTTTCGCTTGATTTAAACTTGGCCTCAACATTTTCTTCAAGTGCTCCAGTTTTCCCACCATATTTTAATTTTCCATTATATGGATCTTTCTTGCCAACTGCTAGCCCATGTGGCTCACCATGCGGTTCTTCAAACCCTTTGGTCTTATTTTAATTCATTTAGCATTTAAAAAATATTTTCAGTGCTCTGAAAATTATTTTTATCATTTCCATATT
The DNA here is from genome assembly GCA_025491095.1 of Brachionus asplanchnoidis. Classification (NCBI taxonomy): domain Eukaryota; kingdom Metazoa; phylum Rotifera; class Eurotatoria; order Ploima; family Brachionidae; genus Brachionus; species Brachionus asplanchnoidis. The sequence continues at coordinate 5,470,230 of JAILYF010000006.1, forward strand.
AATTTAGGTTATTAAAATAAAATTTTTTAAAAAATTTATGCTTTTTTAATTTAAAAATTGGTCAAATTTTTCCATTTCGATTCCAAAGTTAATCAACAGGCTAGTTTAAAGAAAAATACAAATTTTTAATATTTAAATTATAAAATTTTGTTAAAATAATAAGCAATTAGCTTATTTGAAAAAATTAAACTTAGATAAATTTATGTCAGTCTTTTAAAAAAATTTACCAAGTTAATATAAAACAAATTGATATTTTTTTGAATCGAAAGCTTGAATGTAGTATATATTTAACCTCGATCTCTTTAATTAAGAATATATCTATCTTTTTTTAAAAAAATAATCCAAATGCTTTTTCTACATTTTTTAATTTTGACATTGGTTCAATCAAGTTCCCCAAATACTTAAATTTTAGTTTTAATTTCTTCAGTCCATAAGAAGAATGATAGCATTCGGTTCAAAAATCTATGCTGAAAAGCAAAGAAACCATATTTTACTAAAAAGTTATTAACATCATTGAATTTTTTTACTTCATTTTTAGGACCAATTTATATCAACTTTATTTTAAAGTATCAATCATTTAGACTGTGAATTTAAGCTTAAAAAATAACTACTATTATTTAGTATAAATTTTTTTTTTAAAAGCAGGTTTTTCGCAAAGATAAGAAGAAGAAAAGGACCTAATACTGATTCTGTAATTAAGGTTACATCTAATTTTAGTCAGATAGGCTTTGAATTTTCATTATCAAGATGAACTATTTGTGATCTATTTGTAAAATAATTATAAGTAAGCCGAGTGATTCATTAAAGCCATAATGGATCAATTTTAAAAGAAGATAAGATTCTATCAAATTTAAATACTTTTAAAAAACAATGATTACTATATTTAATAATTTTATTTTAAAAAAAAATAATTTTTAAGTAAAGTTTTTTCATCAACCCAAAAAAAAAGAAGTAAAAAAAATCTAAAAATATGGCTTACAGGATAACATGAATTCCAAGGACCTAATGGCATTTAATTCAATTTTGAACAATATATTTTTAGACAATTAATCTTTTGAATAATTTTAGAATTTTGTCCCGAAGCAAATACGTTTTTATTAATTATAATTCAAAATCCTCAATTCATTAGTTGAAAAATTATTTTTTTTGACAAAAATTACAGCGATAAATTACAATGAAAAAATTAATAATGCCTTTTAAGCTTATACTTCATTGATGCTTTTATAAATAAATGAAAATTGTTAAGAAAAAAAAAAATAATCAATTTTTTATTTTTAATCTTTCATTTTACTTATTTTTTTTAAAAATTCTCTTAAGTATTTAATAATGAACAAGATTTTTATGCTGAATTAGTTATTATTTTGAGCTTTTCTTTTATTAAAATATTAATTTCTTGCTTTTTTAAATAAAATAAACTTTTAAAAAAAAACATGAACATAAATTAGTATGGTGTAACAATTAATAAAAATTAAAATCTTAATGAAATATAGCATATTTCCTTGTTCCCAAACCTGATAAACTAGATCTTAACTTTGGTGCATGCGATGAACACCATTTAAACAAATATTAAAGCATGTTTTATTATTACCGCATGTTCTAAACATACTTTTAAGCCTCGAGTCCGCATTGAACATAATAAGATATTGAAAAAAAAGACCCCAATTTGTTTTTATGAGCCATTTAATAATTTTAGTAACTTTATTATTTATTATATATTTTATTATGATTTTAGTTTAAAAAAATCATCATTGTTTGTCTCAGAGATTTGTCAAAGCGGCAAAACAGCACTTCATTATAGCGTTTCAATTAAAATCATTTTTTATTTCAACTTAATCATATTTAAAATTCTGAAATAAATCAACAAATAAGCCGCTTAAAATTCACCCGACCAGGCTTATTTGTTTAATTTTTTTATTTTTGTATGTAAACATAAAATTTAATAATAAAGTTATTAAAATCATTAAATGGTTTATAAAAACAAATCGGGAATTTTTTTCTTCAATGTCTTATTTGGTTCAATGTTTATTGAGGTTAAAAGATTTGAACAGGGCTTATTTGATCCGCCTGACTTTCTAGTGTCAAGACAAATGCGACATTGAAGCTTGAGATTTGAGTGAAAAAATGTTCTTTTAAAAAATGCATTAGATTCAACTACAAACTGAATCTAAAAAAATTAAGTTTTTTAAAAATGGAGCACAAGAAGTTTGGAAATGTCCGATTTACAATATAAATTCTGAAAAAGAAAAAACTTTCTTGTAGGGAGTTTTAAGTAAAAAAAATGACAGGAAATTTTTTATTTTACAGTACGAAATGCCAAAATTCAGATAATGTAGAAGCTTTGGATTATCAAATGATGTAACAATTAATAAAAATTAAAATCTTAATGAAATATAGCATATTTCCTTGTTCCCAAACCTGATAAACTAGAACTTCAGATAATGTAGAAGCTTTGGATTATCGAAACCTATATAGTTTAATATTTAATAAATTTGATTGAATTTTGTATTACAAGTTTTTCAATTAAGATATTATTTAAATTTTAATTTATCAATCCTAATTAACAAAAAAATATCAATTAAGCTTTTAAGATTCATTTTAAAGCATTTTTATTAAATTGATGTCGATTTCATTATAATTATGGGGTTTAGAATTAAAAAACAGTTGGAATATTTATTGAAAAATATTTTCTAATATAAATCATCAATCAAAATGCTAATTTTTATTTTAATAATTAAACACCAAGTTCATTTATTCGGCCAATCATCAAGTAAAAAATTTGAAATTTTAAAAATTGAAAACAATTAAAAAATTCCAAATTTTTTTAAAAAGAAATTTGATTAGAGTCAATTTTAATTTCTAAAGTTAAACAAAAACTGCTTTATTCCGACAATGATTCGAATATAAAAATTAAAAAACTTATTTATTTGTTCCAAAGATATTTTTTTATAAAATTATAAAATATCTGAAAGCGACGTTCATTTATTAAATAATTTAGACAAAGAACTAACATTTGAATTAAAATTAAATTTTATTCAGATCTGAGATTTTCTTTTTTTTTTGTTTTTAAAGGCAAGATCTTCATTTATGAAAAATTTTAACAAAGCTGCTTTGCCAACAGTTATATAATCAACCACTTTTAACAAGCTTTAAACAGGATATAAATAGTCTAGTATAATTTTGAAAACATTTTTAAAAAAATGAAAAATTTTGTAACTTTAGCTATTGTCGCAATTATTGTGGTCTCGCCTTTGCTTTCAAATGCAACTGATACAACTGATACAACTGATGTCAGTGAAACTTCAACTGCAAATGAAGAACAAACAATTACAAGTACAACAACTGGAAACGCGGCTTCTTCTATAAGTACAAATGAAGTCAGTGACAACGACGCTATAATGACAGAAGAAGAACTAAATAATTCAACCACAACAATTGTAAATGTTGAAAATTTAGGAAATAAATTGAAAGAATATACTGGACTTTTATTAATTTTATTAATATTAGTTAATTTTTTAATTGAATAATTAAGGAAAAAAAAGGAAATAATTCAATACAAGCGTGCCTGATTTAATTTTAATTTTTCTAATAAAGTTAAATTTTTTGAAATCAATTAATATTATCAAAATATAACCATTTTGATACCCAAAAATATTATTAACATTTTATTTAGATTAATTTGAATTTAACTTTTTAAATTAAATAATAAAAAAACTTTTAGTTAAATTAAATTTTTAATCCTGTCAAATAAAAATGAACTGTTTTTTGTTTTACTTCCAACTCAGCTTACACTCAAAGGTCCAAGGGGTCTTTTCGACTCATTTCGATACTTATTCTGCTCTTTGCTCAAAATTTTTAATAATTTTTGACAATTTTTTATTCCATCAAATCTAAAAATTGATTCATTTTATTTAAAAATACTTAAATATATATGTTAAGGCCCAAGAAAGGTTTTGGACCCACCAGAAATATTTTCTTTTTCCTGTTAAATAAAATTAAGACCAATCTTATTTTCCATTAAATTTTAAAATCCTTATAAATTAAATATTTTCTTATAATGATTATAAGGAAAATGACGACTAAGAAAATAATTTATAAGATGAAATAAAAAAAACAAATCTACCAAATGCTGAATGTGATTCAGATGAAGACTCTGATTGAAGAAACAGAAAAAAATATCATAGACAAATATTCGAAAAATGGAACGATATGGATAAGATTGAAAGACACTATAAAATAATACATACTTTCTTAGATCGGTTTACTTAAGTTAATTCCCATTTTTTCCTCAATATGAGCAATGTTGGCACGAATTTATGGAGTGAGTATGATTGGAAAATTTTTGGCAAGAAATAGGAAATGATAAATAGAAGCGTACAACCTAAAACTCCAATTACTCCAGTTACTTCTTGAAAGAAATTATTCATCTCCACTTTCTGAAAAAAAGTGTCAAATTATTATATGTAATATCAATAAGTCAAGCTTTACTTGAGACAAATGCAAAAAAATAACATTTGGTCTTTTGTTGACAAAGGATTGGGAATTTTGATTAATAATAATTTTTTAGATAAATTCTTTTTCCTTTATCAAAATTTATCTAAATATATATCAGACTGTGAATTTATCATAATTTGTTAATTCATTTAACCAAAAAAATAAGTAAAAATGATGAATGGTCAGACAGTGAAACACTTTTGGTAACAAACAAACAAATTCTCTTTAGAATTTTAATTTAGAACAACCATTTAGAATAAACTTCTAATTAATTAATGGTGAAAAATTTTCAGTTTAAGTTCATTTCAATTCGATCGTTTCAATTCAAAAAAACTTTAGTAATTTTTTCACTAGAAAAGATAGTGTTGTTTTGTAAAATGCTTAATGTTTAATCAACTTTGCTTAATCCGAAAATATATGTCTATAAAAACTCTGTAATGTACTTGCACTTGCACTTTTTAATTGCATGCAAAATGCAGAAAATTGCAGAGTATTTTGCAGACCTATTTTACTGCATTTAGCAAATTTGCTTGTAATTAAGCATTTTATAAAACTAAATTATCTCTTTTAGTAACAAAGTTATCTAAGTTTTTCTGAATTGAAATGATCGAATTGAAACGAACTCCACAACACCTTAAAATTGTGAATTTTTTTTAAATATCTTACCAATTCTTACAAGAACTTTTAAATTTTTGCAAAAAATTACCAAAATGTACAACAAATAATGAAAAAAATTATAAGATTCTTTAAGAAATAATTCAAAAGTTTTTGTTTTAAAAATTATGAAAAATTATAAAAAATCAAAAAAAAAGCAAAGATTTCCAATATTTCTGACCGAAATCGAATTTGCTATGTCTTACAATTTACCAATTTTACGTTATTTAACGTAATCTTACGTAAGATTACGTTATTTAACGTAATCTTACGTAAGATTACGTTAAATTACATTAGATTTTGTGTGTACGTAAAATTACACAAATTTTTGTAAGAACCATGTAAAATAAAAGCACTGTATTTATTTATTAAATGAGGAATTTAATTAACGAACAAATTCGGTATAATTAATTTTTTGTAGCCGATTTTAATTTTTACTTAAATTTACACAATTCTAACTTAGGTAAATTTATGTAAAATACACTTGTAAAAAGCACCACTGTAAATTTTAACAAAAAAACCTTGTCTTTAAAATGCAATACAGTGACGCTACGATTACTGAATTTTACCTAAATTTATCAAATTTTACGACTATTCTTGTAAATTAAGATATATTTATAGTAATTTTGGTAAAAAATATAACCGCCAAAAAAAATCCAATTGTTAAGAAAATATTATAGACTTAAGAGATTTTTAATCTGTCCTTGAATAAATAAATACACGTTGAAATTTTTTAATTTTTATTAAGTTATTAATTTATTCAAATACAAATTAAAATACCGTAAACTCGTGACCATTAATCTTGGAACCTTGTCAAAATTTGGGTTTATTCCATACGGAACTAATACCATCGAAACCATGCTATAAAATTTTTTTATTTTTTTTTTAAATAAACCTTGACGTCTGACTTTAAACTAAGAGTAAACGCAAAAATTTGATTTTATTCTTAGAATAATTTCGAATTTATTTTGTAAAAAACTCAAAAAATTGTAGTGTTAAATTCGAAATTAAAAAAAATTAAAAATTAAACTTTATTCTATTTTTTGTATTTATTCTAAGAGCAAAAATTAATTTCGATTAAAAATTAAAAAATTAAAATTAATTTAAATTAAAAAATTCGATTTAAAAGCCAACAAAAACTGTATAAAAACATTTATTTTTTATTTTCGATATTGGAAGTTATTGAAATTTGGGATTTGGCTTGGTTGGTCTGAAGGTTCAATTCCCTAAGATTGTTTCGATTAGTTGGCTGTAGTCTATTTGTATTTACGGTTTGAGTTAACACTGGTGAAACATACGTTTTTGGAACTATATCTATTTTTGACTAGTATTACGGAATAAAATGGTCGGACATTTAACTTTGAAAGATTTAGTGTCACATGGCTTGAAGTTCAATTCTTATTGAGATAATTTGGAAGAAGAAACATTCATGGGTTTCACCGATGAAGATAACTTCGATGTGAACATAGAAGAAGTAATTTGATTAAATTATTTGAAACACTCTTAGGGAATTGAACCTTCAGACCAACCAAGTCAAATCCCAAATTTCAATAACTTCCAATATCGAAAATAAAAAATAAATGTTTTTATACAGTTTTTGTTGGCTTTTAAATCGAATTTTTTAATTTAAATTAATTTTAATTTTTAATTTCTAATCGAATTTAATTTTTGCTCTTAGAATAAATACAAAAAATAGAATAAAGTTTAATTTTTAATTTTTTTTAATTTCGAATTTAACACTACAATTTTTTGAGTTTTTTACAAAATAAATTCGAAAATATTCTAAGAATAAAATCAAATTTTTGCGTTTACTCTTAGTTTAAAGTCAGACGTCAAGGTTTATTTTAAAAAAAAATAAAAAAATTTTATAGCATGGTTTCGATGGTATTAGTTCCGTTAAAATTAACTCAAATTTTCACATAGATCCAAGATTAATGGTCACGAGTTTACGGTAATAAATAAAAATCTCAAAAATCGATTTTTCTATGGCGATTTTAATTTGTCCGTAAATTAACGTAAAATTAAGTATTTTTTACAAAAATTTAAGCAATACACAACGTCTACCTGGTCAACCATTATCGTGAAGCATATTTAAAAAAAATTGGTCTATTTGACTTTGTTTTAGCTCAAATAGCCCTTTATCCTGATCAACTACTAGCATGAGGGATATAGCTTTAGAGAAGAAAGTCCACTTGAGAGAACAGCCATCAAACTAATTCTAAGAATCAGAAATTGAAGCCCTGTGCCTCCCATCGCTTCAATAGCGTCCAATAAAGACAACAGTGTTCAATTCTTCAAAATCAACAATGAAATTATAAGAATGAATCAAAACAAAGAAGCATAGAAAAAATAAAACAAAAACATTTAAAAAATTTTGTAAGAATGTAAATAAAATTTAGAAAATTATTAAAAAAGAAAGATCAAACTAAAGGAGAACAAAAAAAATAATCAAAAAATCAATTAGATTATCAATTAACACCCATCAATTTTCCATAATGTTGAATTTTTTCGTTTAAAAATATTCAATGTTTTGGCTTTCTACTTTATTTTTCTATATAAACTTATTTTCTACGTTTTTTCAGATAAGATAATTTCAATGTTTTGATGCACACCCGAAATTATTAAAGTTAAGTGCATCTCTAGCGCCATCTAACTCAATTTTCGAAGCTTGGCCTATTCAGGGAATCAGAGGAATTGTTGGCAATGCTCATAGAAGACCAACTTCCGTCTTTTACCGGTGGAATAATTTGCTACTGGAATATATTGAAGTTTCAACACTAAATCAATTCAAAAAAAGATACTAAATTTTAAAGTTTGGTGCAAAGAGGCATGCATCATCCACTACTGAGCCGTAGCTTTAAGTACTGAGTTAGACATGGTGCATAAAATATTATTGCATCAATAAGTAAAAAATATCTGCAAAATGTTTAAACAAATTTAAATTATGTTTTTGATTAATTGGAAAACTTTTTGCAGAATATAACAATAGATGAATCAATTTATGCTGCTTATATAAAACTTACTTACAGAACTAGTTTGTAACAAAAAATATTTTTATTTAATTTTTTTTTTATTACCGAATTTTAAAATCTTTTCAATTAAATCATACAATCTTAAAATTTATTTTCTGCTGGATTTATGGAACTTGGATTTTATAATTCTTTTATTCATTAAAATTAAATTATTTAAAATATAATTACGACAATAATTGAAAATAGCCAAAAAAGACCTATGTAAAATTCACTTATTTTATTAAAAATATTACGAATTCAGTAAATAAATTTTATTTTCATTTAACAATATTGCTTTTTTTTTAATTTTATTAAATGACTTTTGGGTTCTAAAAGGTAAAAAAATGATTAATTTGTAAATTAAAAAAAAAAGGACAAACAATTAAGGGTATTTTAATTGTCAGTAATTAAAATGCTTGGCGTTTAATGAAAAAAAGGTTTAAAATTAGATGCTAACTCTGTTTTTTTAGAGTAATAATAAATAAAACTATTAAAGCGAAAATTTTAAAAATTAATTAAAACTTAATTTTTTATTATTAAAATGAATAAATAAAAAAATGATTTCTGGTTGACATTAATAATCTAAACACAAATCAAAATGAAAAACAAAACTAATTGGAAAATTTTCGATTAAACAGGTTATAATTTTTCGTTAAAATGACCAAAACAGGTCCACTGAGCCAATTAAACTAAAATAATAAAATTTACAAATTTATTCTATTATCTTAAATATAAAATTAAATAGAGCTCAAAGTGGATTTTATTTTCCAAATGACGTACATACAATATTGATTTGACATGATGGTCAACGGCAATTTTACGTAAATTTTTTAATTTTACATCTTATTCGTGTAATGAAAAAAAGCAAATAAATAGGCTTTTTTAGCGCTTTTCTTTGAATTTTTTAGATTTTATTATTTTTTAAGATTTTGAAACTGACTAAGATTGATTCAAAGTGCACCTTAGACAATTTAAAACCTAATAAAATCTTAATTATTGCCTCATTTTTAACTTTTTCAAAATTTTTCAAAAATTCCAACAAAAGTGCCTAAAAGAGGCTATTTTTGTCTCTTTAAAATTTTATGAAAAAATCTGTTAAATCTCGAAAATTTACGCAAAATTACCAAACAAATTTCGTTTTCCATCATGCCATATAAATATTGTAGTTTTATTTTAAATGGATGGAAACTGAGATTGTAAATTTATTCAACTTAACTTATGCTTTTCGCATTTTTTGATATTTTTATTTAGCTCGCAGTGAAATTTTTCAATTTAGTGTTCAGATATATAAGACACAGCGTAAAAAATTTAACTAAAATTACAGAAATTTAAGAAAAGAATTAAAATGTTCATGACTATATCTCTTTTCTAATGGAAATTTTTTTTTTTTTTACTTACTAGTGAATTAAAATAAAGTAATGGTTTAATTGATTTAGTATTTCCTTTTTTTATAGTAAAATCTTTTTTTTCGAGACTTTATTGAAAACTTAAATATTTAATAATCTTTAGATTAATATATCTTTTAAAGATTTTTACGGGACATCAGGTCAGAAATTAATTTTTTTCTTCAAAAAATCAAAACTGTCTTTAATATGCTAGAAGAAGGGCGACTAATTTTCAATCAGCTAACCACATGTCATTTTTTTATATTAAATAAATAAATGTAAAGAACAAAATTAATGAAAAATAAAAATTTACTCAAAATGATTGCGTGTGCAGTTATTTATACTAGTTTTTCTAACAAAAATAACTTAAATTACCTTAAGAAAAAATTGAATTGTTATTAAGTACTTTTTCTTTTAAAAAATTAAATTTTTTACTTTCGGATATAAAAATTTAAGTTTTTCTTACCCCTTTGGCTTCAATTTTTTGTTGGATAAATATTTCGTTATCACTAATGTTTTTATATGGATTTTAAAAGAGATTTTTCAATTCTGAAATTTTATTATTAAATACAGAATAAATGATTTTAATTTAATTTATTCAAATTTCATTTTTAAATTAGAAAAAAAAGAAGTATTCTTGAGAAATTTAATTCATAGAATAAGCTATCTTGATTTTATATTTTTTAGCTCTTTTCAAAAAAAAGACTAATCGACTGTATTTTTATTTTCTGAGAAATAAACGATATTCAAAGGTTTTTATTTTCGGTAAAAACTAAAAACTTACTTGAGCAGCTTAAAAATTAATAAAACTTTACTAATTCGCCTCGGGGTTTTTCTACTATTTACGTCATAAATGACGAGGAATATTTTTGAAAAACAATTAAAGTTTTTTAAATTATTTTTATGTTATTTGAGTTTTATGTAATTTAATCATAGAAATGAAATTTCTCAAATGTAAATAATTTAGTGAATAAATTGAAATACCGAAAATATTGTACAATCTGATTTTTGCATGAAAATTTTAAGCTTTTAAAAATGCTGATGATTTCTTTCAAAAAAAATACAATTTAAAATTTAAACATTATATTTAATGATGCCTATTGTTTGTAAAAGAGTATATAGTTCTCTTTTTTTAAATCCTAAAGCAAAATTTTTAGAATTATTTATAGTACTTTGTTTTGTTATAAGTTACTTAAAAGTGAATAGCAAATTTTTATTTCAAAATCAATAGACTTAATTCAACTGGTATAAGGATAAATTAGAAAATTTAAATATTAATCCATGAAATAAATTTTTCTCAAGGCTTTTATTACATTTTCTATGAAATTATTTTAATATTGAAGAAAAAATTGATAAATAAATAATTGATTAAATTCCATTTTTCTTATTTTTGCCTAATTTTGGAACAACTGACTTATTATGAAAATAAACCCAAGATTGGACATTATTGTTTGTTCTTGGAAGCCAATTTCTGATCCCAAAAAAAAATCAGGGAATTAACTGATCTTCATTTTAAAATCAGCTTGATTTTTCTGAACTTATCTCAAACAGTTAATTTTTTTATTTCATTGTATATTCTCAGAATTCAGATTTTATTGACCCAAAAATATGACGCAGTTTTGCTACCATCAATTGGTAAAAAACTTATAAATTTTTTTCTTAGTATGTTCTAAGTTAGGCCAAAGCTTTTTATAAACAAAAATCACCAAAATTACTCAAAAAGCCATTTTTATTTAAATAATTTATTCTTTATGGTTCGATATTTTTATTTTTTATAACAAAACAAAAATTTCTGGCAGAATACAGACAATAATTCCAAAAAAAAACTATGACGCAGTTCGGTGTGAATATGCCTCCCCGAGGCTAAAATTAAACTGAAAATAAACATAATCTATCAGGCTTAAAAGCGAAAAATAAAAAAATCCAAAAAGTTTTTGGTTAGAAGGATAAAATCGATTCTTGAAAAAATAAAAAATATTTCTAAAATCTAAAAAATATCATTACTATCATCATCAATCGACTCTAAACAACCTAAAGTAAAGACGATCATATTTAATAAATCTATAGCAAAAATTTTGAAAAAATATGAATAAAAATTTCATAACTTTGATTTTGTAAAACTGAATAAAGTTAAATAGACATGATTACTTTGACATTGATTTTACCTTAATTAAAAGCAAAATAATTCAATATACTTTTTAACTGCAACTGAAAATAAAAAGTCCAGAAAGAATGGCGAAATTCTATCAAATCAAATCTGATACTTTTTTTTTCAAATCAGAGGTTTATAAGTGAAACTGGATTTTAATAGAAATTGAGCCTTAGATTTTTTTTTTTTAAATTACATGAAATAAAATTATTAGTATTTTTTTCTTCGATATTAATTTTTACAAATTTTTTAAAGATTAACTAATTTACAAAAAAAAATTAAAAAGTTTTAAATTCAATATTTTTTAATTAAATAAAGAAGGGTTTATTAAAGTTTGACAAATCTAAATGCAAAATATCTAAAGAGGGCGTTATATCCATATCATAAAAGTCTATTCTAGTTTCAAAAGTAATTAAGTCCAGGATAAAAAGGGCAGTATTTAGTTTTTTTGTTCCAATAAATTGAAGACATTTTAATTTCAAATTAAACAAAATCAATTTAATGGTCATTTGATTCAAAATTCATCTATTGCATTCAAAATTTTAGCTTTTTTTAGTAGAATTAACTAAAAGAGAATTTTTTTGATTTCAGAAAAAAAAAAATCTCAAAAATTAACAATTAAAAAAGTACCACAGCAACATGCCCCTGTAAAAAATCTTTTAATGATCGTGTAATATTTTTTATTTAATTAAATAAAGCTATTATTTTATTGATGTCTATTGTTCGTAATGTAGTTTATAGTTCTCTTTTTTAAATCCTTGAGCAAAATTATTTGAAATTCTTGAAAAAAGTGAATTCCAAATCGTAATTACACAACCGGAACTTCGCTTTAAATAGCTGAGAAAAATTAGAAGAATTTATAAGGAGAAAAATGAATAAAAAAACATTTCTAATATTTTACTTGCTAATCTCGGTTTTACCGATAATTACGATAGCTTCTACTGGAACGGATATTTCTGAAACAGCAGAAACTACTTTTTCTACTGAAGCAGCTACCATAAGTGAAAAAGAGACAGTTTACAGTACCGAAAATCAACAAGAAACTGATAGTTCAGTTGATCAAACAGAGGACTCAAATGCTGAAACAACTTCCACAACCACCACTACCACTACAACACCAACTGATCAAACAGAGGACTCAAATGCTGAAACAACTTCTACAACCACCACTACCACTACAACACCAACTGATCAAACAGAGGACTCAAATGCTGAAACAACTTCTACAACCACCACTACCACTACAACACCAACTGATCAAACAGAGGACTCAAATGCTGAAACAACTTCCATAACCACCACTACCACTACTACAACAACTACCACCACAACAACTACTACTACAACAACAATGACTACAACAACCACTACAAAAGACAAAGGAAATTGTCTTGATGGATTTTTTCCGGATGAAAATAACGAATGTCAATGTAAAAAATAATCAAAAATTAATTTCATAAATTAAATGTTTTTTCAAAGTTGACTTTGACCGATTAAGCAAAACAGCTGACATCAAAATAGTGACAAAATATATGGACCCAAATGCACTTCAAGATGAAATAAGTAGCAAATGTTCTTTGAATTGTCCTGATAATGTCGATTGTAGCTCTCTAAATGGTTATGTTTTGTGGACTTATTCTGCAGATAGTTCAGTCAATATAACTAATTTGTCTTATTCCAGAGAAAATAATGAGTTTTATTCTTACTTGGGCCACAATGACTGGGAGTCTGCCATTGGAGATTCAGTAATTAATATTACCACGTAATGGCACTGTGCATCTTTAGTACAAACATTTAAAAAATATATTAAAAAAATTACATTGCCAAAATTTATTATTTCAATTTAAAAATAATATTTTTTAATCTAGATAAATTGTACTATTTTAATGAGTTACAACAATGCTAGCTTTGTAGCAGAAAGTCCAAAATATGATCTTATTTTAAAATGTGAAATGGAAGATCAAGCAGTAATTTTAAAATATTTGATTTAATTTAAATTTAAGTTTGAAAAATAATTATTAGGCTTCAGATACTAACCCGCATAAATATGTGCTAAGTTACACTGAAAATGAGACAAAAACAAAAAGACTAAGATGCTACACAACCATTCCATTTGCATGCTCTGATACATCTCAATCAAACTGTGATTTTCGACTTTCTCTTAATTACAATACGAATCCAGCAAGAGATCGAGTAGTGATCACTCAGTGTTCCAAGAATTCCAATCAAAACTTTGTGTGCAACCCCAAAGATAGAATGTTCAAGCCGTCTAGTACATGGACCACATCGGACGGAGAGTTAATTTGGGACATTGCTGTCAATCTCGAATCAAAGAACAGAAATTTCAGAAATGAAACATATGAACTGTTTTTGCAGAGTAAAAAGACTGGACAAGTATCTACTTTGTTTGACAAACTCCAACTAGTAAATATAACGGTATGGTTAAACTTAATTGTTATTTAGGATTTAAAATAAATGAAAATTTCTTAATTTAAAAAGTCAAAATGTTAAAGAGAAATCAATTGACTTGTGATTCTCTTTAAAAAAAATTAAAATTTCATGCATTCAAAAGAAAAAATTTAAAAAAAAAATTTAAATTAAATTTTAGCTGATATAATGTAGCCTTATAAACTACGTTCACACAGGTTCGCCTGTGTCACAGCTTTCAATACTACTACTACTACTAAATTTAGAACTTCTGTGAGAGTTCTTGATTTTTTTTTAATTGAAAAATTGTAATTCAATTATAAACAAGAACTTGTCTTTTATTGCCTTGATTCTGAAATTTTTTCAACAAGAAATCACATTTGAAAATTATTTTAACACTTTTAATTCAAAAACCATACTTTCTCTGAAAGAAGTTGAGGAAATAATAAACAGAATGTGTAATTATTTTGATTAGAATGAGTCGAAACTGCATTAAAATATAGATAAAAGAATTACTATATAATCTATTTTGATATTTAACTCTCGAATTAAGACTCTTCAAAAAATTCATATTTTTTCTCTTTTTGATTTTATTATCTTTTCCTATTTTATTTTCATTTTACCTAGTCTATCGATTTTGTACTGAAATTCCTTCAGCTCCAAATAATTTATCCCGAAAATGGAACCATATAATGAGAAAAGACTGATAAATTCAAGTATGTTTCTGAAAAAACACAATCATAATAACAACTACTCTTTATCTCAGTTAAAAGTCATTCATGAATATTTAAAGATAAGATAATGCGACAATTTTAAGATATTATTATTTTCTTGTGTCCAAACTTCAAGGTTCTTGGTAAAAATTAAATTCCAAGATCAATTGAAAATCATTGTCATTTTATTTATCTGACTTGCTTTTTAAGCGAAATTTAATGATAAAATAACACTATCTCAATCCGAACTTAGTTGTTTTTTTTATCACAGGAATTATTCTAAAATTTGGTTAAGTTTTGCTAAAAGTTTTTTTGCTGATACTTTTTATCAAGAATAGTTCTTCTGTTAAAAAGAACAACTCTAGTGGACAAAATTGTTGGCAAAACTTTACAAACATAATAAAATGCTGGTAAATTTAACAATTAATTAAATCTATCAGTTTAAATGAAGATATTTATTGCTGTAATATTAATTAATAAAAATATTGATCGAAATTATTTTCTTAGTTTTAAAAAAAATTAAAACAAAATTAAAATATGATTAAATTTTTATTCTACTAAATGTTACATTTTCTGACCAATTTATTCCTTATTTTTTTTTGACTAAATATTCTGGACTGGCCTAAAAATTTACCAGCCCGGAATTTCTCAGATTGAACTAACTGTCTCTGATCAAAATTAAAAATTTTCAAAACAAAGGTCAAGTTTGTTTTTTCCTCGCGACCCCTATCAAATTTTGCCACATGTTTTAATGATCCTCATTGTCGAACATTCGACGGAAAGTAATTTGATTTGTCTAAAAATATTAAACACTAGTTTATAATATTTTTTTTCATAAAAAGATGGTTCGAGCTTCAACAAGCAGGTGAATATTTAATGTATGAAAATGTCGAAACTCAAACAAGAGTAATTTATCTTTTTTATTAAAGAAAACAAATATTAAACTTAAATTAATTAAAAGGTTCATGTTAGAAGCTTGCTGTGTAACCCAGGTGGTTTTACATGGCCCGGATATCCTCCTCCATATTGTTTGAACAAAATATTCATCCAATATTTTTATGAATTAATTCGCATCGATGTGTCCAAAAATATCATTTTGTACTCAGATTATTCAAGAAACATAGTTAATCAACCAATTCATTTTGATTCATCGGGAAATGTCATAAATGATTTAAATTCTTTGGTAATCAAAAGAGTTGGTTACAGTTTTGAAATAATAACTGGATATGGACTGGTACTCAAAATCTATGGATATGTTTGGAACTTTTTTATGTATATAAATCGCTATGATATAATTCCAGCTAAAGGAGATGCAGGCAAAATTGATGGTCTTTTTTCTAATTGGGATAATAATTCCTCAAATGATTTGACCAAATTAAGAGATGGTCAAAGTTCAGCAGATTTACCAGCTATCTATCAAAGCTATTTGTATAAATTTTAAATTATGTAATAAAAAAAATTAAATTTTATCTCAAAGGGCTTCTAGTAACAACATACCAAGTCTGGAAACAAGCTACTATTCATTTAATTCAACTGATATAAGTTACAGGCATAGTTTTTGTGCATCGGTAGGTATCGATTTCTTTTCGTCATCAGATCAGCGATCTCCATGTCCCAATGGCCGAAATGAGGATGCATTTGGCTACCAGAAGAGTAGATCAAAACGAAGCACTGATACATTGTAATCAAATTTTTGAGTGATTTAAATTATTCATTTTTTTTAATTTTTATTACTTTGTCTAGAGAGGACCCTATTGAGAAAATTAATAGAATTGGTGAGTCGAATTCATTCAAAAAATTCCTCAGTCTGCCGCCGATGCCGCATGCTCCAAGACGTTTGGTAAAAATTTTATAATTTAAATTTTAAAAATTAATCATGTTCTGGGTGCGTTATTTAATGATCAAAAAAATATTTAGAAATTAAAAAGTACAAAAAAATTTGGAAAAGTTGATTAAAATTTTTTACAATTTTATAAGGAAAAAAATGCTTTTTAAATTCCATGAATTTTTTGGCAATCACGGAAAAAACTAATATTCATTTAGCTAAAATACATAAAAATTGAGATGCTTTAAATTTTTCAGAGTTTTTGATCAAGCTAGATTTCAGTTAAGGAAATAACTTGAATGAGAAAAGCTCCATCAAGTTTTAAAAAAATTTCATCTAAATCAATAACAGAAAATATTCTCTTTTGAATAAAAATTTAATTAACTTAAAAATGTGAATTTATTTTAACAATCAAGTTTTATGCTAGTTTTTCCAATATTTGATTAAATTTAAAAAAAAATAATTTTTTATTTAATTTTTTTTAAATTTTTTGTTTATCCTTTAGCACTTTTTGAACCGAATTGTAATAAACAAAAGATTATTTAGATCTAAATTAGAAACTAAATTACAGAACTCACAATTTTTATCAAAACTAATACCATAAATTCTTTATTGTCCAAATATTGTTCTAATCCAAAAACAAAATCTAATTTTACAAAGCATGCTTGTCTGGCTCAACAAAAAAAATCGACTTCAACGTCTATCAGTTGTTTTAGTTTTTTTTTTAAGTAAAATTATTTTTAATAAGTTTAATAATAATAACATCAGTTATGCAAATTTAGGAGGAAAATTTTTTTTTAGTAATTTTAGCTTAAGTTTCAGGAATTTCTGATAAAAATAATAAATTGCCAGAAGAATAGTGGAAAATTGAAATAGCTTAAATGATCACGTTCGATAGTAGATTCAAGAAACAATCGGTAATAGCTATGATAGCAAGCAATAGCCTAAATTAATCAATTTTTTTCAAAAGTTTAATATGAAACCTAATTTTTTCTGGTTGCAAAGGTTAGAGGCTATTTTAATTTTTAAAAAAATGTTTAATTAAGCTTTTCTAAAGAGTCAGCTGATTTTATTAACAAAAATAAACAAAAAATTTATTAATTGAAATATTTTAAATTTATCATTTTGAAATTAAATAATTATTGAAAAGATGTTGTCAACATTTATGAATACTTTTTTTAAAATATCAAAATTAATTATTTGTGAATATTTTAGGTAAGAGCTGTTTCAGATGAGGATAAAAATGCCACTTGTGATAATCTTGGAAACAAAGTTGAAGATACTGAAGAAGGAAATGAACTAAAAGTAGGAACGGACATTGACAATGTAGTTGAAAATTGCAAACTTGACGTCCTTTTGGATCCAGTAAGGATAAAATTTATTTTTTATCAACAAAATCGATTTAACAAATTTTTTTAAAGGAAACTGACTACACAAATGGCTATGAGAATGATGTATCCGTGTCTGTAATTGAGCTGGCTACAAATGATAAAGTAAATATGGATATATCAGATGGGGAGCTTACAATCAAAATAACTTTGACTAATTTGTGTCCTAATAACTGCTCTGGAAATGGTAACTGTACAACTACTGGTACTTGTGAATGCGAGGAAAACTATAGTGGTGCAGATTGTTCATCGTATGCATTAGATACACCGGAGATTGTTGATACAACACAAACAGACATTTGGGACTTGTCTCAAGGACCTTTAACTGATATAATCATCAGAACTAAAAAATTTGTGTCAACTAATCCAAATGCTAAATTTAAATTTTCAGTTTATGTAAGAATTATTATTCGAAAAATGATCATAAATTTTTATTTTAATCTCAAAGTATCCTGACATCAATACCAAAATATTGGATCATATTATAAATTCTACTGAGATAGCGTTTAATACAAACTTTTTAATCATGACTTCGATTCCAGTAAATCAAAATTTTTACTTTTTGAAAATAAGTGTCACAAATGATGCAAGTGTTTATAGCAGTCCAATTACGGTCGCGGCAGCTGATCTTACTAGGTATACATGTACCACTTCAACTTGCAATCTGATAAATGCTCCGGTAAGATTTTTTTGCTTTGATTATTAAAATTAATATTTTTTTTCAAGCCAACTGATGATGCAAACTTACAAAAATTAAATGCAATGATGATGCTTATTTTTGCAATTGCTGGCCTTTATTTTCAAAGCTTTTAATTTATTTTTTGAATTTTAGAAAAAACTAGAATCTTTTTAATTTAGAGCATAATAAAAATTTGGCATTCAATTTAAATTAATTTGAATAAATATTTTAAATTGAAATTAATAAAAATTAAAATCATTAAATTTTTGTTTTTATAAATTGCAATTAAATCCAAGTAAAATGGTTTGATACCAAATATATGTGTGTCATACCCAAAGACAACTATCTTGAAAACGAAGTAACTTTATAATATTTAAAAGATGTCGCTTTTAAATATTATAAGTTGATTGTGAAAACTTTATTTATTTGTTCAATCTTTTAATATAAATAAATGTACGAGCCAGCTACCAAAGCAGATACATAATATACATTCTACTAACTCGCAAGTGAAATAAAAGTGTCTTTAATTTATCCTTGTTTGTGTCATCCATTTATTGGCTTGACATAATTGGTGGCAGCGGTGTTTGCAACCAAAAAAAGAAAAAACTCAAAGAGAAAGTTTGAGTTCGCGGTAAACACCCTAACAGGTGGTACCTAAAGGGTATAACCGGACTTTTTCCAACTCTAAACTAGTTAGTATATTACAATTCCAGAGTGACTGGGATTTATTTTCAAAATTACACAAACTAATCGTTATTCAAATGGATAAGTTCGTTGGTACTAAAGCGTTATTCAAGACTCTCGCTTGGTATTGCAGAGAGGGTAGACCGTTTGACGAAGCAGCTTTTAGGCGTTTTAAAACTGATAAAGTAAAAGATTTCGGTAATCTACAAAAGTACAACGAAGATTTTAAATTTGAAACTGTTAGGACATTCGTAGAAGAATACTTCACGAGTGTAGATGTGTCCAAGTTAACTGACCATGAACAAAAAATTATTGAAAATCATCAAAAACACGAAATATTCGTGGATTGCGATGTTTTTGATGAGTTGAAGCAACACATGTGTGGAGGAAGTGATACTGTAGAAAAAAAGACAAATTTTAATACAACTTTCATTAACAATATTGAACCACTTACAGGGAATGAGGATGATGTGGATGAATGGTTTAACCAGTATGATAGAATAGCTTTCGCGAATGGTTGGTCAAGAGAGGAAAAAGGGAGAAATTACCAGTATGGTTAAAAGACAAAGCACTTAATACATGGTATGATATGCCTCAAGAAAGTAAACATGTATACGAAAGAGTGAAATTTAAAATAATAGATAAAATGGACAGATCAAACAATATAGCATATCTACAAGAATTTTTTAACAAAACACAGAAAAATGGAGAAACAATTGACGACTATTCGGCAACTTTGAAAAAAGCTTTCAATAAAGCATTTAAATCGAGCGCAAGCGAAGATGCCATTGGGTCGTTTCAGGACAGGTATAATACCGGAAATACAGAGTATTATGCGCAGAACGGAACCGAAAAACTACGAAGAAGCGGTAGAATTGGCGGGTAAAATAGAAAAATCACTTTAAGTTAAGACTTAGTACACATCGAGTTAAGACTAAGCACGATCACAATTAACAAGATTGACAAAGATCGATATGACGATAATAAACTAACGCGGAGGATCCTAGAAAAATTAGAGGAGCTAATAGGGAGGAATTTTCAAATAGACGGAATAGGTCAAAGAGTCACTATTCAAACCGGAAGTACAATCAAGGTAGAAACAGTAGTAGATCGGTATCACCTCAAGGAAAATGTTATGTTTGCCAAAAGAGGGGACATATAGCAAAAATTGTTTCTTAAGGAAGAGAAACACTTTTAACCATCCCTATGAGAACAAAAACAAAAATTTAAATTAAAAAGCACTGGAAGTTCGTGGGGTCTCCCAGTGCTCTATCACTCAAGTAAAAACCCTCACAATGACATAACTGCAACATCCGTAAAAGTCACTATCAATGGAACAAAAATCTTAGCCACTTTAGATAGCGGAGCCGCAAAAACAATGATAAGCTCAGTATTTGCTAAACAATTAAATTTGAAGCCATTGCAACAAGCAATCATGAACAAGTGGGTCTCAGCAAGCGGCATCGAGCTAATCTCAAAAGGGGATATAAATGCAAAAATTAGCTTTGGAAAATATAGTTTTATTCAAAAGTGCGAAGTAATCGATAATTTGGCAACAAATCTTCTTCTCACCACTGATATGCTTTTAAGTCAGGGAGCTATTATTGATTTTAACAAAAAACGTTTATGTATCGGGGGGAAATTCTGCCCCTTGATCGTAAAAAAGAACCAAAGAGAAGCATGTTTGGCAATAAAATCACCGGCTTGTATTGAAGCTAACTCTCAGAAGACAAAATGGTTAAATTTACCGTTCGAATCAAACAAGACTATTTACATTGAGGCAGTAAACAAATCAACAGAATGGACGGTCCCAGATTATGTTACAAAAAGTAATAAAGGAAAAATTTCATTAATTATTCTAAACAAAAATCCATATGATATAAAAATTAACCCGCAAACTGTGATAGCTCACGTTGAAGAAATCGAAAGACAAATAGAAGTTCCATGGAAGAATGGGAATTATGACAGAGTAGATTTGAAAAATTTGATTAACTGGTCCGAAACATGCCTTTCAGCAGAAGAAAAAAAGAGTCTTCTAGATTTAATAAATAAATTTAAAGATGTCTTTTCAAAAGGAGAAGGAGACATCGGTTATTGTGATAAAAACAAGTTCAAAATAGACACAGGAAACAGTAGACAATAAAACAAAGAGCCGATAGAGTGCCGTATGCGAAGCAGGAATTAATCGATAGAATGGTAAATGATATGCTAAAACAAGTGATAGTCTCAAAATCAAAAAGTCCATGGGCATCACCAATTGTTCTCGTAAAAAAAATGATGGTTCGGAAAGATTTTGCATCGATTTTAGAAAACTCAATTCAGTTACCGTAAAAGACAATTACCCGTTACCACTAATTGAGGAAACTATCGACAAGCTACGAAATTCAAATTTTTCTCTTCAATGGATCAAGTAAGTGGATATTGGCAAATGGCACTTGAAGAAGAATCAAAAGAAAAAACAGCTTTTATTACGAATATAGGGCTCTATTAATTTGAGGTCGTTCCTTTTGGTCTAAGTAACGCAGGGGCAGCATTTCAACGTAATATGGAGACTATTTTAGGGGATTTACATAATGTGCTTGTTTATATTGACGATATAATGATATTCAGTTCCACATTTAAAGAACATTTAGAATATTTGGAGAAACTTTTTACTCGACTTCGAGAAGCTAATGTCAAATTAAAAACAACCAAGTGCAATTTTGGGGTAAAGAAGGTAAAATTCCTGGGATACATTATATCTCCCGATGGAATTAAACCCGATCAAGAAAAAATTAAAAAGGTTAAAAACTATCCAGTTCCCAAAAATCCAAAGGAAATAAAACAATTCTTAGGTTTTGATTCACATTATCGAAAATTTATTCCGAGTTACAGTAATCTTGCGGAACCATTAAATAGACTTTTAAAGAAAAATACGGAATTCGAATGGACAAGAACATGTGAAGATAGTTTCAAAAAGATAATCAATCATCTGATCAGTCCTCCGATTTTGTCGTTTCCAGATTTTAATAAAAGATTTTACCTTGCAACAGACGCTTCAGGAGTTGGATTAGGAGCATTTCTTTATCAAAATGACAATAATGGTAATGAAAAAGTAATAGCATATGCGAGTAGAAATCTGAAGCCATCAGAAAGAAATTATCCGGCAATTGAGTTGGAGTGTTTGGGTATCGCATGGGCATGCGAACAATTTAGACAATATCTTTACGGTCGCAAATTCACAATTGAAACTGACCATAATCCTATGGCTTATCTCGAAAACATGAAAATTAAATCAACACGTATACAAAAATGGAGACTCCAGCTCGCAGAATATGACAAGAAAATAAAATATAAAAAAGGATCTGCAAGTAAAAATGCTGACGCATTGTCCAGAATCGAAGTATTTTGTGTAGAAAAAGAAGCAGATATTACTAGCTTGCAAAGACAGGATGAAAATTTAGAGAAAATCTTTAAGAGATTGAATAAATATGGTAAAATTAAACGATATTTTTTGAAAAATGGAATATTATTCATAAATTATAAAAAATATCAAGCAAAAATGATGATACCAAGAAGTCTTGTACCAAAAATTTTCAAAGAATGCCATGGAGAAGTCAGCGGAGGACATTAAGGTGTTAAAAGAACATATGCCAAAATAAGACAAAAATATCTTTGGGCTGATATGACCAAGAATGGATTAACTCATGTAAAACTTGTGCTATGACTAAAAATCCACATCCAACAAAAGCAACACTAGTGCCAATTAACAATTTCAACAAGCCATTCGATATGCTAGGGGTGGATATATTAGGCCCTCTTCAGGAAACACCAAGAAACAACAAATACATACTTATATTCACAGACTACCTGTCAAAATGGGTAGAAGCTTTTCCAATAAAAAAGATTGATGCAGTGACAATAGCAAAAAGTTTTGTCGAAAAAATAATTACAAGGCATTCAGCACCGGATAAATTGTTATCAGATCAGGGTAGACAATTGATGTCGAATCTAGTTCAAGAAATTTGTAACTACATGAGAATAAAGATACTGGCTACAGCATTATATCATCCTCAAACAAACGGGCAAACTGAACGTTTTAATAAAACTATTTGCCAAATCCTTAGCACGTATTGTAACGACCATCAAACCAATTGGGACGAATATATC
This sequence comes from Brachionus asplanchnoidis, assembly GCA_025491095.1. Taxonomy (NCBI): domain Eukaryota; kingdom Metazoa; phylum Rotifera; class Eurotatoria; order Ploima; family Brachionidae; genus Brachionus; species Brachionus asplanchnoidis. The sequence goes on from JAILYF010000006.1 coordinate 5,493,785, forward strand.
AATGTAGCATTATTTGCATACAGAACTAGTCACCATGAAACCACCGGAAATTCGCCGTTTGAATTATTATATTGTAGAGATGCTAGACTACCAATCTAATTAGATAAACATGCAATTATCCAATTAAAAGATTTTAAAAGAATGTGGCACGAAACAAAGTTAAGGATCGAAAGGGTAAACGTTAGACAAAAAACACATTACGACGAAAAACGTAGTTTGGTCAATTTCAAGAAGAACGATCTGGTAAGAATAAATTCTCCCGCAATTAAGCAAGGTCTAACTCATAAGCTCAATAGAAACAAATGGATTGGACCATTTAAAGTTAAAAGAATTATCAATGATGTAAACGCCGAAATAGAACAAGAAAAAGGAAAAACCAAAAAAGTACATATAAACAGATTGAAGCACGCCGAAAATTTGTATCAAACTAACGAACCAAAAAGCATTTTAAAAAAACAAAACTACTACAGTCAATCGAAAGTTAAAAAACATGTAAGATTTGGCAATGATACTACAATGAATTTAATAAAGCCAAATTATTCATATAATCTTAGGCCTAGAATTAAACGAGTATAAATATATCTAACATTTAATGTGAAGATTTTAGTTTCAACGGAATTACGAAAATGCCAATTTCAAAATCAAAGCTTTGGAAAATACAAAAAGAGAAAGAATTTGTATCAAATATGGAATGACTAAGAAACTCCCGAACTACGAAAGGAAAAGAAGTCCTTCACCAAATACATACGCAAATCGGAAGGCAATTAAAGATGAGATTAAACAAAGAAATATGGGAAAGAAAACAAAACAAAAAGAAGTTACAAAATTAAGTGAATTTGTTAAAGCAAAAATCATAGAAGGAGAACGAAAATTTAAGCAAGAGCAGGACATTTACATAAATCTGAATTACAAGCAAAGAAGAGCAATTTTGATAAAAGAAAAAAGGGAAAAATGGGAAAAAGAAAACAGACAAAAAGACAATGAAAAAGAAAATCAGGAAAAAACAAACAATGTGCAACACGAAAAACATAGCGAGTCAGACAAAAGAAAGCGAAGAAAATCATGCGGATCAAAGTTAAAAATTAAAATACCAACTGGTGAGAATTGCCCGGAGATCTTAGAATTTAAAGAAGATTTTACATTAGCAATAATAAGAAACCAGGACGTCAAACTTAGTTTGAAATACCATCCAGACAAGGGAAATTATGATGAGGAACGCATGAAACTCATGCAGCATACAAAAACTTAAAAGTTTTTTTTTATATTTTATATTTTTTAATTTTTTTTATTTCTTTTCTATTTCGGTTTTGTAATACTTCGTTTTCAAGAAAAATAAATATTTAGTTCAAATTTTCCTTTATAAAAGAAAAATTTTAAAAAAGAAAAGGGGATGACATACCCAAAGACAACTATCCTGAAAACGAAGTAACTTTATAATATTTAAAAGATGTCGCTTTTAAATATTATAAGTTGATTGTGAAAACTTTATTTATTTGTTCAATCTTTTAATATAAATAAATGTACGAGCCAGCTACCAAAGCAGATATATAATATATATTCTACAAACTGGCAAGTTAAATAAAAGTGTCTTTAATTTATCCTTGTTTGTGTCATCCATTTATTGGCGTGACATGTGTATTCCAGATTTGTCCTTTAAGTTTAATGATTTATTTATTTTCAAAGGGCTAGTAATTGGTTAAGTTTTTACCAAAAAAATTGGATATTTAGATGCAATTCAATTTTAGATTTAAAAAAATAATTTTTTTTACAATGTTTAATGAGTGTTAAATAAAATAATTAAGTAGTTATCTATTTGATTTAATTAAAAATAAATCAATAAAGTGGATTTTAAAAAAAAAATTTAGATTAAAAATTCATTTGGTTTAATTTTTTGTGTTTGAATTACAAAATGTATCCAATGTTGAAATAGCATTGAAAAAGTGCGATGATTCAAATATTTTTTAATTTTCAAATAAAAAAATAATTTTAGGTTAATATTTAAAGCATTTTCATATTTGAAATTAAACCCTTTAGTGAAATAGAATGAGTTGAATTTATATTTTGAAATTTGAAAAAAATAATTAAAATTCTTTTTTTTACTTTTAAATAATCTATTTTTTTATTTCTTTTTCCATAACTAGCTAATGCTCATTCAGAATAAAAAAATAAAAACAATAAACTAAATAAAAATAATGGTTCGATATTGGAAAGTATCGAAATTTGGGATTTGGCTTGGTTGGTCTAAAGATTCAATTCCCTTAGAGGGTTTTGATTAGTTGGCTGTTGTTCCGCAATATTCCTCAAAAATAGATAAAGATCCAAAAACATATGTTTCACCAGTGTCAACTCAAACCGTTAATACAAATGGATAACAGCCAATTAATTAAAACTTGTTAAAATCAATTAACATCAAAAAAACATAGTAGTTAAATGTAACCTCGTGTCGAAAATGGCAAAATAATTAGGCAAAATGAAAAACATATTTATTGTTTTTACAAAAAAACCGTCACAAACGTCAATCAGAAAGCGAATCGAAAAACAAACCGAAAAAACAGTTGACAAGTCGCGAAGAAGAAGAGGACGCATTTGAGAGCTTTATTTCGAATGACTTAATTACGAATTCGGATCAGAATCATGTCCAAAATCGCAACGAAACTCGATAAATTAGTTGTTTTTTTTTTTTTTTTTTTAAAACGATATTAAAATGAACAAAAAAATAAAATCCACTTCAAATGACAGGTTAGTAATAAATGAGCTCAATGTTTCAGTAATCAATGATAAGTTACCAACTTTCAACATTTTTAACAGACAGTACTTTGAAATTCTAGAATTTTTTCTTACATCTTCTTCACTCTAAGACAAAATTAGTGACTTCAAAGTCCTTGACAACGATGACATGACAAGTGATCACTATCCGATTCGGACATGCCTCTCAGTGGAACACTTTACAATGAACATACAAGCAGCTGACAAACTTGACTTTAAAAAAGCCGATTGGAACAGCTTTAGAGCAATTTTGAGCTCTAATCGAAAACAACCACCTTCAAATATCAATGAACTAAATGAATTCATTACTAAAAATATCCTTGAAGCAGCTGAAAAAAGATCCCAAATTTTTTATTTTTTTTTAAATAATATTTTTATATAAAAATTTTCGAGACTTTTTTTAAAATTGAAAAAGTCTCGAATATCGAATAAGAGACAAAATTATCGAGACTAATATTTTTGTTTCCCAAACGAGTCTCGATAATCGAGAATTCACTGTATATGTTAAGAAAAGCCCTTCGCTTGTTTCAAACATACTCAAATTACATTTATTTAACATTTAACATTTCATTTCCATTTGGGTACCTTAATATATAATCGTACGGTATATTCAGTTTTAACGAAGAAAATAATCTATATGGACACGAATTCATTTTTTCCTTATGCCATATAACTTTTGAATCTCCAAGGTTGCATTCTAAGTTATTTACATTACAGATTTCTATCTAAAATACCTTTAATAATTAGTGTTTTGTCCGGGTGTTTTTATAAAGCTATCAGATTATTTCGTTTGAAAATATCACATGCCTTAATATATTGTTCGACGTCTCTGTTAAAGTTTTTCCAAAAATATTCTTGCCTTATTTTTTTAACTGTTGTCTCTTTTTGAAAGTGTCCAAAAATATGAGCTTTCAAAATTATTTTTATTCTTAAATCTATGGGAACAATCAGTAAAAAGCCTCTTTTGTGAAAGTAAAAAATTAAATCTTCCTTTAGATCATGCATATAGCGTGAAACCTGACTTTCTACTAGATTTACTTGCTTTGTTGACAATCCCGGGGAGTGTTTGCCATTCTCAAGAAAAATTTGGTTCATCTGTGTGAACGTCAAGAATTTTTCTTGATTCTTCTTCACCCAAAATTGTATTCTTCTCATTTAACGTTGTGCATGACAGTACTGGTATACTAATTGCATCGGCATGAAGAATACGAACACACATACTCTTTACCATTATCATCCGTTTGAGAGAAGATAGCACCCATAGCATATACTAATGAATCTGTGTGCAAAATAAATTTTTTTGGGAAATCAGGTTGTCTTAAATATTGGTTCTGATGTAAGAATTTATTAAAGTGTGTTGAAGGCCTTTTCTTGTTCAACTTCCCAAATGAATTCAAAATCTTTTTTCAGCAAAACACATAAAGGTTGTAAAATTTTTGCGAATTCCTTTTTATAAACTCCATACAGTCATCTCTCTTTAATCCGAGCATAAATCGCCCGGGAAAAACTTATTCGGATTAAAATATTCGAATTATCAAATAAAGCTTATTATACAAAAATAATTTATTTAAATTTACTAAATTAAGTTTTTTAATTGGAATACAAAAATTAACGAATAAAAATCAATTTAATTAATCAAATTTTTTTAGAAAAATAATTATCAAGAGTTGATTGTTGAAGGCTTAAAGCCTTAACATCATTTAATCTTGTTTTAAAATAAGCTATTGAATCAACATCTGTATTGTTCATTAAACCAGATTGTTCCATAAACAAACAAAACTTTTTAAAACCTTCAAACGCCTCCTTAGAGTCAACTTTCTGAATTTCCTCATCAACAACCACTAATTCTTCATTGTCTTCCGATTCATTTTCTGGTGACTTTTTAACTAACTCAATAATATCATTATCAGACAAGCATTCTCCAGTCGGCTCTTCCATGTCAGCTTCTATATAATCTTTAACTGTGTGCACATAATTATAATAACCGTTACGCAATCGACGTAACATTTCTTCAACTTCGAGTTCAAGAACTTTTTGTTTAACTATTACATCAGGAACCACTTCTGTATGCTTGTCAACAATGTCACACTTTTGCCAACAATTAGTTATGCAGTCCCGACTTACATTGTTCCAAGCATTACGAACCATATACAAGGCATCTTTTAAATTTGGCAGTACTATTTGACTGTTCAGCTCAATTGAACTCAAAAAGGATTTAATCAACAATTTACGATATTGAGATTTGAATGAATAAATGATGCCAGCGTCACATGGTTGCAAAATTGAAGTACAATTTGGTGGCAAATATTTAACGGTTACGTTACTCAATTTAATTTGGGTATTGTGAGAAGAGGCGTTATCAATTAACAAAAGAACTATTCTATTAGGTTTTGATAACTTAATGTGACTGTTAAATTTTTCCAAAAAGTCTTCAAAAATGGTACAAGTCATCCATGCGGTACGATTGTAATAATATGGTAGAATTTGACCAGGCAAAGAATGTTTAAAGCAGTGTGGCCTTTTAAATTTTCCGATTGTAAGTGGTAAAAGTTTATCAGTGCCTGAGGCATTACAGCATATCCCTATTGTTATACGCTCTTTGTTCTTCTTCTTTCCATTCTCAGCATGATCAGATAATGTTTTATTCGGTTCAAGTTTATAAAAAAGAGCAGTCTCGTCAAAATTATACAAATCGTCTAAACTATATCCTGATGTAATTTTTTTAAGTTCATCACGTCCTTTAGCTATGTCTAAAACATCAACTGAAGCTGATTCGCCAAATAAAGTTTTCAAAGAAATGTTGTGTCTTTGTTTGAAGTTAGCTAACCAGCCATCAGAATAGCTAAAATTTTCTATAGACAACATCGCTCCATAATCTTTAGCTTTTGCAATTAACATATCATCACTTATCGGAAGTCCAAAACCGCGTTTATCGGAGAACCATAAATAAAGCGCTTCTTCTAGACAAGGGTATTGTGCTGCTCTAATTCTAAATTTGTTTTGAAAATCATTGTTAAGATAAGTTACTTTGTTTTTTAAAATATCACTCATAGTAGACGATGGAATTAGAACATTGTAAGTTTTAAGATAATAACGAATGATATCAACATTTTTCATATTAGGATGATCTCTTTGATACATACAAATATCAGTTTTGGTTTGAATATCAAGTTCATTTTTCGACCTTTTTGGCTTATCATTTAATAAAAGAAAATTTTTCATTTTTTTATATGGAGAAAATAGACAAAGAAGAACAATTAAATAAATATTTCAAACACTCATAAATGTTTCATTCATATAAATTTTTTTTATTCTTACATGAATATACGAATTAATTTTTATTTTTTTATGTAATTTTCCAATTTTAACCCCGAGACTTTTGTCCGAATGTCGAATTTAACCGAACAAAAAATTCGAATTAATAAATGTATTAAGCATGTAAAGGTATTGTAAAGAGCTCCGAGCCCGCACATTTATGTCCGAATATCAAATGCTTCGGATAAAAGTGTACTCGGTTTAAAGAGAGATGACTGTAGTAATTTGTTGCTTCTAGAAACTCTTAAGCTCGTTTCAAATTTTGAGAATGTTTCCTATTTAAAATTGCTTGGATTTTAGACGAATCCATCTAAGTCGAAAAAGATGTTGATAAATATCCAAGGACTTTGATTTTTCTTGCAAACCAGTGACATTTGTCTGGCTCAATCTTTAATTCTTTATCTCATAGTGCTTTGCCAACCAATTTTATATGCTCCTTGTGTTCAACAATATTTTTTGAATGGACAATAATATCATCTAAATATACTTCAGAGTACGACATGTTTCCAAATATCCGAAACATCATTCTACTAAATTAGGCGGGAGCATTTTTAAACCCAAAATGAAGTCTTTTAAATTGATAATGTCCATCGATGTAGAAAATGCTGTTTTCTCTTTAGAGTCAGGGTGCATTTCTACTTGCCAGTAGCCCGATATTAAAGTCTAAAGTTGAAAAATAAGTTGAACCATTTAGCATTGATAAAACTTATGATAAAGTTTCTGTGAATGTTTTTTGAATAAGCTTTCTATTGTCCACAAAAAAGCGTTTACTTCCATCTTTTTTAGTTATAAATACCACAGGTGAAGACCATGGTGATGTTGAAATTTCAATAATATCATTTTCAAGCATTGTTCTTATCTCTTCTTGTAAAATTTCTCTTTCTTTTAATGATTTTCTATAAGGTATTTGAAATATTCTGACTTCGTCTGATGTCCTAATTGCGTGTTTATCGACTTAACTTTTTGCTATTTTTTTGACAATCATTGCGAATCTATCGTTTATAGTCTAAAGATTCTTAAAAGTATTGATATTCACTGTCATCTAGATTATCTTTCGGTTTTAATTCTATTTTTTTGTTATTGATTCTAAAGGCCATTCTGAAAAACAATCGTCCGGAAATTTTCATCTGTTAGGTTTTCAGTTATCACTTCGTTGCAGTATTCTTTTTCTGAAATTTCAAGATACACTACTAAACTTGGAAATTTTAGCCTTCTTTCACTTGGGTTAAGACTAGCTCCTGTACGCATTAACCAATCAAGGAATAGTAGCCGATCACTGTCTTCATGAACGATTCCATGGAATTCGAGGTCGCATACATGACCTTCGATTTTAAATTTTAATGATTATGTTTTACCATTTATTTTAACAATATTATTATCTGCCGTTTTAATTTAAATGTCAGACTCCTTTACGGTAATTTTATTCCTTTCCACAAAATTTTTACTAAATATTGAAGTTGTAGTTTTTTACGTGTAAAAGGATTTAAAAAATTCGGGAAGCAAAAATTTATATTAAAAGTCTCGAGCCTCGATAATCATGGGTCTCGATAATCGAGAATTCACTGTAATAAGAGTAATCTAAGATTGATAAAAGAAAGTGAAAATGCGGTCTGATAATGCGAACAACGATAAGGAAAGATAATGCGTACAACTGTAATAATAATAAAAGGAATTGGATCAGAAAAATTGGTGCGAAAATAGTATAAGTGCTTACTTTGATAAATTTTTTACTGCATTCATAACCTAGACCATCAATTGCCAAATTTTTTTTAATCAACATTTCCATATACTTGAAATTAGAATTTTTTGTTAAAAAAGTTTCTGTCTTTGAATTTTCTATGACACAATCCTATTGTATTGAAGTTGTACATCCGCTGTCAAGTGCCATATTTAGTGTGATACCATCTTTAGTTGCTGATATATATAAAAGGTTTCCTGTATTACATGTGTACACATATTCTGGCTTTTCCTTTAGATTGTCACAATCATTGTTTTATTCCTCAACCATGTTAACCCTTCTAGCATTCGATTCTGTTTAGAGTAATTGTTATTGTTATTCAGTCTACAATGGAAATCTAATGGTCCGGTTTTTTGCATTCGAAGCATTTTAAATTTTTCTTCAGCTCATAATTCTGGCTTCTAAATTTTTCCTTACCTTTATGTTCACTTTTCCGACCTTTAAATTTTGAAACGTATTTTTTTTTCATTTATGGATGGTTTCATAAAAGAATCCTTATAAAAATTTTTTATTCTTAAATAGTTGACAACCGTTGGTTTGCTAAAATTGCTTAATACTTTAGTAAAAACTCTTGCATGCCTGACGGAAACATCTAGCGTTTCTACATTCTTACTCTGTAATTCGGGCCTTACTCTTGGGTCAAGGGCTTCAAGAAAGAACCAGACTAATACGAACTCATCTATTTTATCTATTTTGTTTGCAATTGTCTGGAATTTCATTATGTTGTCCTCAAAATTTTAATTTAATACTCTTTAGTTCAGATCTTAGCTCTCTCTGAACATCAGCTGGTTTCAGTGTTGCTAATAATTGAGTTTTAAATTTATCCCACGTATTCATCTCTTTTTTGCATGTTGCTAAGCATTTGTAAGGCGTTTCCTATTAGAAGTTTTGTAACGCAATCTATTAGCCTACTCCTCATAATTCCTTGGTTCCTAGCCTCAGTTTCTACTAGGTAAATCCATTCAACTACTTTATCTCTATAGTTTCCATATAATTTTAGTACATCGTCGACTTTAAAATTTATAATTGGTGTCAAAATCCTACGTTTCCTTACATCCTCATGTATTAAAGTTTTCGATGAAGTGGCTTTATCTTGAAAGGTGCTTTTTGCTTCTTCTTCACTTTGTTATGATTGAATTATATTCCTTAAACTATCTTCTTCTATTTTCATCTTTTTGATACTGGCCAATAGCTCAGCTCTCTTGAAAAGTAGCTCAATAAGCAAATTTTTAGGTTTTCCAGAATTTTGAACATTTTTAAGTGCAGTAGTACGTATGTTCGCAACAATTATGTAATAGTCGAATTATTTTCGCAGAAATATGTGCGTATCAATTATGTTCGCAAGAGTCGAACTATGTTCGCAGAAATATTTTCGCAACAATTATGTAAGATGTTCAAATATGATATTTCAACATTAAAAAATTAGCAAAATACTTTGATTTTTGATCAATTTTATTGAATAACAATAACATCAAAAATTACAAAAATTGAATTAGAAAAAAATTTTGAAAAAAAACTTAAGGAAGACTATTTTTATTTATTTACAGCCATATTCACATAAATATTGAGCCATACCACTTAAGAAACCTTTAATATCATCTTTGCTAAATTTGGCGCACATATGATAAATTCTAATTTCCTTATCTGTAGTTTTACTACATAATTTACAGTTTCGAAGTTAACTGAATTCTAATTCTTGTAGCTTTTGCTCTTCCCTGAAATTTTTAATTAACTTATAAACACTTGGATTTTTACCACAACAACCTTCGAACTGTTTGTGCCATGCTTCGACACTATTATTAGTACGAGGTAAACTATCGACTATTTTTAAATTTAAATTGAATCTAATAACTTCTATGACTTAAATAATTTTCTATAAATATATGGCTTACATAATTTTTAACTTAAAACTCTATTGAATTCTACCTTTTTTTTTTAGCAAACATTCTTTTCTCATAATTTAGGTACTTTTTCATAAATTTGTTATCATTTTTTAATAAAAAGTGCTATTTTTTAAGAAAAAGTGTCAATAAGTTAATATTAGTGGATTTCTATTTAATTTAGTGTTAATTAATTCCTTTATGTAAAAACTTAATAATTGTGGAATTTATTTAATATATTGGGAATAATATAAAAAATTTAGGGTATTTTATTCAAAATTTGTGGTACTCAAACTATATTTATCAATAAGTAATGCGGCAATATTAAACCGTCATTATTTTTAATGGAAATCTTCATTAATTTTATTAACATGTACAAATAAAAATATACATGCATACTTTAAATAATGATACTCGATCAGACAATAGATAACATAGTCAAATTAATTATTGATCAATCAAAATATTTAAAAGCTCACTTTAAATATGGATATCGATTCTAATTATAGACATATTAATCCAAAAAAAGAGCATATCACTATTAATTATAGCTAAATTACCTAAATTAGTGTTATCAAGGTTTAAATTCGTGCTCTTTTATATAAATAAAAGTACTCGTTCCAATTGATTTTGATAAATATTCATATAGATAAATTTGATAATATTTCAAAAAATGTCATCAACTTCTGAATGTTATGTTCCAACGTACTACAGCGATGATGATACATCGAGTGATGCAAGTGAAATCGAAGAGCCTCGCAAACGTGCTCGAACTGCAGGCAAAATATACGATAAAGTCGAAACCTTCCAGGGCGCCGAATCTGCTTCCAAATTCGTAAAGAGCTACAAAAACTTTTGTTTCAATTTGGTTTCAAATCCTGATGAATGGCTTAGAAGTGCATGCACTTGTCCAAGATACATGAAAGATAACATTTGCAAGCACATCATCGGAATCGCCGCTAGATAAAAGTTGTGTTTAATTCTTTTAGAGGCGAAGCAAATACCACTAGGTCAAAAGCGTAAAATAGGCCGTCTTTCAAAAGCTAAAAAAACACTCTTGACTCAATAATTGCTTGATTTTCTTTTTGCTAATTAATCTTTTTTATAAACTACTCTCTCTTTTATTTTTGCATTTGTCTAATTATCAATTTAATAGATTTTGATCACTAATAAAATTTTTTTCCTTAATGTTCAATTATTTGTTTTCTTATTCTTTAATTAGTCATCTTTATAAAATTGGTACTTTAAGCTAATTATTTAGTTTTAACTTTTATTGATAATAGTTAGGTTTTTATTATAAGGCTTATATTTAACAGCGTAGCTAATTTGAAAATAAAAAAGTAGCTAAATAAAAAAAGATAAATTTAATTATTTAGTAGCTAAATTGATTTGTTAGTAGCCAGATTAATTAATTAGTAGCTAAAAAATTAATTTTGTAGTAGATGTTAATTAGAGAAATTTGATGAGTTTTATTCTAATTTAAGTTATTTTTTTTTATAAATTTTAAATATTTGATTAGATATGCAAATAAATAAATAAATATACAAATAAATAATAATGAGTTACTGATAAGTATTGAATACTGATAAGTAAATTTTTAAAATGAGTGATACAGAATCCTATTCGACATAAATTTTAAGACCTATCAACAATAGAAATGACGACACCGATAACGATGCTGATATCGAAGAAAGGCCTAGCAAGAAATTAAGGAAGGCTAATAGAAGTTATGTTCGTCATTGGTGTGGCTTACAATCTTGGCTTATGTCAATTTCCATCTATTGATTTAAACATAGAATGCAATTCAAAGAGAGGTAGACTAAAACAAGCAAATATGGCATTAGTGACTAGAAAATCTACTGGAACAACGAACCAAGCTTTACAAAGTATCAATCTTGAACATCAAATTTCAACGGTCGATGAACAACAACATGATAATCAAATGGAACCTATTTCACATTTATCAGAACAGGAGAACAATGTTAACAATAGATTGCTCATTCAACCGACTTCGTCAATAACTATTGCAAAACTAAACTCAATAGAGGCTCCAAAAAAAAGAGGCTGTCCACTAAAATTAAAAAAAATACAAACATCTAATTTACTTTCTATTACAAATTTATTTTTTTTTAGCTACGAAATAATTAATTTGTCAACTTATTCTATTTTTATTATCTATTTTTTATATTTTTTTTAGCTATTAATATAATAAATTAGCTATGCTGTTAAATATAAGCCTTTATTATAAATAGTGATTATTTTTATCAAAAATAGTGATTATTTTTAGAGATAATTTCAATAAAAAATAGTGATGATTTACATTAAAATTAGTGATAAATATTGATAAAATTTAGTGATGATTTCTATCAAAAATAGTGATAGTTTAAATACCACCCATAAATAATTGATTAAATTCCATTTCTTTAATTTTTACCTAATTTTGGAACAACTGACTTATTATGAAAATAAACCCAAGATTGACATTATTGTTTTTTCTTGGCAGCCAATTTATGATCCCCAAAATAAATTAGGATATTAACTGATCTTTTTTTTTTATCAGCTTGATTTTTCCGAATTTATCTCAAATAGTTAATTTTTTATTTTATTGTATATTCTCAGAATTCAGATTTTATCGACCCGAATCTAGTTTCGTTACTATCAATTGGTTAAAAAGCATATAAATTTTTTTCTTAGTATGTTCTAAGTTAGGCCAAAGCTTTTACTAAAAAAAAGTCACTAAAATTAAACAAAAAGCCATTTTTATTTAAATAATTTATTCTTTATATTTTATATCTGTATATTTGGTTCGAAATTTTTATTTTTAAATAACAAAACAAAAATTTCTGGCAGAATACAAACAACAATTCCAAAAAAAAAAACTATGACGCAGTTCGGTGTGAATATACCCCATCGAGGCTAAAACAAAACTGAAAAAAAACACAATCGATCAGGTTTTTAGTAATAAGTCTTTAGGATAAAATCAATTCTTAAAAAAATAATAAATATTCCTAATCTAAAATCTAAAATATATCATTATTATCATAATCATCAATCGACTGTAAAAAACCTAAATTATAGACGACCACATTTAATAATTCTATTGCAAATAATTTTGAAAGAATAAATAAAAAATTTCATAACTTTTTATTTTGAAAACTGAATAAAGTTAAATAAAGATGATTTGCTTTGACATTGATTTTACCTAAATTAAAAACAAAATGATTCAATAAACTATTTAACTGCAGCTAAAAATAAAAAGCCCAGAAAGTACCCAGTCAAACTTTTTATAGAGATTTTTTGAAGTTTCTTTAAAGACACTTTAAAAAATCTTTATAAATCGACCTATTTTGAAGAAAAAATAGAGATATTTTAGAGATAAAATAAATTCATTAATTTGAACAAAAAAATCTCTATTTTTTCTCTATATTCTCTTTAAATTCTTTAATGAATAAATTCTTAAAGAAAATGTTGAGATATTTTGCAGAAGAGATGATTCATAAAATTTTGTCATTCTATATTTTTTGATTTGGTTTTTATCAAATTTATTATAAAAATATATAAATTTTTATAAATAAATGTTCATATATGGTAATTTGTTTTTGACGATGAAAGTCAATTAAAATGTTTGCAAAAAAATATTAACCTTATTAATATCTCATTTTAATTCAAGTAGAAGCCCAGAGCTTATAAGTTATTAAAATTTGTCATGGGCTTATGTACACATTTATTTTTTACGTAATGGAAAATTGAAATTTAGTTTACTCGTAGAAACTAATTGTTTCCATTTCTGCGACTCTTTTATAGCAGGCCTACTCTTTTTTTTGGTAATTAAAATTAATTAATTAATTTAATTTAATAATGATTAATAAAATTTTAGATTAACGTTAATATCCTTATTACAGTGAATTGTCATTCATACATATGTCATAAGAGTTGGTATGTCTTCTCACTTGTCCCATTGTGTTTCTTGAATAGTGTTTTGAGCTGTTCCAGACCTTGGTTATTTCCTTTACTTGTCTCGAATTCTAGGTTCATCTTGTATTTTTGGTATTTACATTTGCCTAGGAATTCAACGTTTCGATCACATTTAATCTAATCCAACGTCTCAAGTAGGCTTTTGATGCACACACTAACCTTTTCGTCTAAAAAAAGTTCTTTAAGTATGCCCTTGGTGAAGTTGTTAAGTCAAAGCCTCTCAAAGAAGTTAACGTGTAATATTTTAGGTCTATTATAGTATGAACATTAATATTGTTAATGATTCTTAGATTACTCATTCTACACCGTTTTTATAAGCCGTATATAGTATGAATGATGTTGTTCTCACAGTTCTACTGACAGCACATTTAAGCTAAATATTGAAATTTATTTATTATACATTTTACTGGTACAAGATTGCATTGTCGTGGAAGGTCAGTTAATTATTGCTTAATGAAACATGAGCCAATTGAGAATTTAGAATTTTTTTTTCAAGACTTTTGTTGAGAATAATGACGTTGAATATGTTAAATTTATAATGGTTGATAAGGATTTGACCAATTTAGATTTGATTTAACATTATTTTCCAAACTCAATTACACTTTTGTGCGTTTTTTATGTCGTAAAGTATACTAAAACAGTCGTAGCAAAGTTGGTTACAAGTCAAAGTGTAAAAAATGCGATCATTAGATGTAATCAAGGTATGACTTATCCTCACCATTTTCAATTTTAACTCTTTTTATATGGTTCTTAATTATCTCAAAAAACAAAATAAGAATAATATCTCGCTTCACGTCATTCCAAAAATAAAGTTTTTATCACGTTTTTTCTATAACTTTAAATTAACAAAATTTTCTTGGAGAATTTGAAATTCGACAAAAAATGTTACTGAAAATAGCTTTTAGTCTTATAAAGTATGCGAGAAATGCACCCTTACTTGAGGCTTGAAGTTGTAAAAGATTGAATTAACTATTAAAAGTAGATTTTCTAAATTTTTCGAAAAAAGAAAATGTTTTGCTTTACATAATTTTAATCATTTAATTTATTTAATTTGTGAATAGCTCACCATATTTTCAATTTTTTTTGCAATTCGAGAAAACTTAATTTCTTATTCACATTTAAATTCAATATGTTACTCTTTTTTTTTAAATACCACCCATAAATAATTGATTAAATTCCATTTCTTTAATTTTTACCTAATTTTGGAACAACTGGCTTATTATGAAAATAAACCCAAGATTGACATTATTGTTTTTTCTTGGCAGCCAATTTATGATCCCCAAAATAAATTAGGATATTAACTGATCTTTTTTTTTTATCAGCTTGATTTTTCCGAATTTATCTCAAATAGTTAATTTTTTATTTTATTGTATATTCTCAGAATTCAGATTTTATCGACCCGAATCTAGTTTCGTTACTATCAATTGGTTAAAAAGCATATAAATTTTTTTCTTAGTATGTTCTAAGTTAGGCCAAAGCTTTTACTAAAAAAAAGTCACTAAAATTACACAAAAAGCCATTTTTATTTAAATAATTTATTCTTTATATTTTATATCTGTATATTTGGTTCGAAATTTTTATTTTTAAATAACAAAACAAAAATTTCTGGCAGAATACAAACAACAATTCCAAAAAAAAAAACTATGACGCAGTTCGGTGTGAATATACCCCATCGAGGCTAAAACAAAACTGAAAAAAAACACAATCGATCAGGTTTTTAGTAATAAGTCTTTAGGATAAAATCAATTCTTAAAAAAATAATAAATATTCCTAATCTAAAATCTAAAATATATCATTATTATCATAATCATCAATCGACTGTAAAAAACCTAAATTATAGACGACCACATTTAATAATTCTATTGCAAATAATTTTGAAAGAATAAATAAAAAATTTCATAACTTTTTATTTTGAAAACTGAATAAAGTTAAATAAAGATGATTTGCTTTGACATTGATTTTACCTAAATTAAAAACAAAATGATTCAATAAACTATTTAACTGCAGCTAAAAATAAAAAGCCCAGAAAGTACCCAGTCAAACTTTTTATAGAGATTTTTTGAAGTTTCTTTAAAGACACTTTAAAAAATCTTTATAAATCGACCTATTTTGAAGAAAAAATAGAGATATTTTAGAGATAAAATAAATTCATTAATTTGAACAAAAAAATCTCTATTTTTTCTCTATATTCTCTTTAAATTCTTTAATGAATAAATTCTTAAAGAAAATGTTGAGATATTTTGCAGAAGAGATGATTCATAAAATTTTGTCATTCTATATTTTTTGATTTGGTTTTTATCAAATTTATTATAAAAATATATAAATTTTTATAAATAAATGTTCATATATGGTAATTTGTTTTTGACGATGAAAGTCAATTAAAATGTTTGCAAAAAAATATTAACCTTATTAATATCTCATTTTAATTCAAGTAGAAGCCCAGAGCTTATAAGTTATTAAAATTTGTCATGGGCTTATGTACACATTTATTTTTTACGTAATGGAAAATTGAAATTTAGTTTACTCGTAGAAACTAATTGTTTCCATTTCTGCGACTCTTTTATAGCAGGCCTACTCTTTTTTTTGGTAATTAAAATTAATTAATTAATTTAATTTAATAATGATTAATAAAATTTTAGATTAACGTTAATATCCTTATTACAGTGAATTGTCATTCATACATATGTCATAAGAGTTGGTATGTCTTCTCACTTGTCCCATTGTGTTTCTTGAATAGTGTTTTGAGCTGTTCCAGACCTTGGTTATTTCCTTTACTTGTCTCGAATTCTAGGTTCATCTTGTATTTTTGGTATTTACATTTGCCTAGGAATTCAACGTTTCGATCACATTTAATCTAATCCAACGTCTCAAGTAGGCTTTTGATGCACACACTAACCTTTTCGTCTAAAAAAAGTTCTTTAAGTATGCCCTTGGTGAAGTTGTTAAGTCAAAGCCTCTCAAAGAAGTTAACGTGTAATATTTTAGGTCTATTATAGTATGAACATTAATATTGTTAATGATTCTTAGATTACTCATTCTACACCGTTTTTATAAGCCGTATATAGTATGAATGATGTTGTTCTCACAGTTCTACTGACAGCACATTTAAGCTAAATATTGAAATTTATTTATTATACATTTTACTGGTACAAGATTGCATTGTCGTGGAAGGTCAGTTAATTATTGCTTAATGAAACATGAGCCAATTGAGAATTTAGAATTTTTTTTTCAAGACTTTTGTTGAGAATAATGACGTTGAATATGTTAAATTTATAATGGTTGATAAGGATTTGACCAATTTAGATTTGATTTAACATTATTTTCCAAACTCAATTACACTTTTGTGCGTTTTTTATGTCGTAAAGTATACTAAAACAGTCGTAGCAAAGTTGGTTACAAGTCAAAGTGTAAAAAATGCGATCATTAGATGTAATCAAGGTATGACTTATCCTCACCATTTTCAATTTTAACTCTTTTTATATGGTTCTTAATTATCTCAAAAAACAAAATAAGAATAATATCTCGCTTCACGTCATTCCAAAAATAAAGTTTTTATCACGTTTTTTCTATAACTTTAAATTAACAAAATTTTCTTGGAGAATTTGAAATTCGACAAAAAATGTTACTGAAAATAGCTTTTAGTCTTATAAAGTATGCGAGAAATGCACCCTTACTTGAGGCTTGAAGTTGTAAAAGATTGAATTAACTATTAAAAGTAGATTTTCTAAATTTTTCGAAAAAAGAAAATGTTTTGCTTTACATAATTTTAATCATTTAATTTATTTAATTTGTGAATAGCTCACCATATTTTCAATTTTTTTTGCAATTCGAGAAAACTTAATTTCTTATTCACATTTAAATTCAATATGTTACTCTTTTTTTTTAAATACCACCCATAAATAATTGATTAAATTCCATTTCTTTAATTTTTACCTAATTTTGGAACAACTGGCTTATTATGAAAATAAACCCAAGATTGACATTATTGTTTTTTCTTGGCAGCCAATTTATGATCCCCAAAATAAATTAGGATATTAACTGATCTTTTTTTTTTATCAGCTTGATTTTTCCGAATTTATCTCAAATAGTTAATTTTTTATTTTATTGTATATTCTCAGAATTCAGATTTTATCGACCCGAATCTAGTTTCGTTACTATCAATTGGTTAAAAAGCATATAAATTTTTTTCTTAGTATGTTCTAAGTTAGGCCAAAGCTTTTACTAAAAAAAAGTCACTAAAATTACACAAAAAGCCATTTTTATTTAAATAATTTATTCTTTATATTTTATATCTGTATATTTGGTTCGAAATTTTTATTTTTAAATAACAAAACAAAAATTTCTGGCAGAATACAAACAACAATTCCAAAAAAAAAAACTATGACGCAGTTCGGTGTGAATATACCCCATCGAGGCTAAAACAAAACTGAAAAAAAACACAATCGATCAGGTTTTTAGTAATAAGTCTTTAGGATAAAATCAATTCTTAAAAAAATAATAAATATTCCTAATCTAAAATCTAAAATATATCATTATTATCATAATCATCAATCGACTGTAAAAAACCTAAATTATAGACGACCACATTTAATAATTCTATTGCAAATAATTTTGAAAGAATAAATAAAAAATTTCATAACTTTTTATTTTGAAAACTGAATAAAGTTAAATAAAGATGATTTGCTTTGACATTGATTTTACCTAAATTAAAAACAAAATGATTCAATAAACTATTTAACTGCAGCTAAAAATAAAAAGCCCAGAAAGTACCCAGTCAAACTTTTTATAGAGATTTTTTGAAGTTTCTTTAAAGACACTTTAAAAAATCTTTATAAATCGACCTATTTTGAAGAAAAAATAGAGATATTTTAGAGATAAAATAAATTCATTAATTTGAACAAAAAAATCTCTATTTTTTCTCTATATTCTCTTTAAATTCTTTAATGAATAAATTCTTAAAGAAAATGTTGAGATATTTTGCAGAAGAGATGATTCATAAAATTTTGTCATTCTATATTTTTTGATTTGGTTTTTATCAAATTTATTATAAAAATATATAAATTTTTATAAATAAATGTTCATATATGGTAATTTGTTTTTGACGATGAAAGTCAATTAAAATGTTTGCAAAAAAATATTAACCTTATTAATATCTCATTTTAATTCAAGTAGAAGCCCAGAGCTTATAAGTTATTAAAATTTGTCATGGGCTTATGTACACATTTATTTTTTACGTAATGGAAAATTGAAATTTAGTTTACTCGTAGAAACTAATTGTTTCCATTTCTGCGACTCTTTTATAGCAGGCCTACTCTTTTTTTTGGTAATTAAAATTAATTAATTAATTTAATTTAATAATGATTAATAAAATTTTAGATTAACGTTAATATCCTTATTACAGTGAATTGTCATTCATACATATGTCATAAGAGTTGGTATGTCTTCTCACTTGTCCCATTGTGTTTCTTGAATAGTGTTTTGAGCTGTTCCAGACCTTGGTTATTTCCTTTACTTGTCTCGAATTCTAGGTTCATCTTGTATTTTTGGTATTTACATTTGCCTAGGAATTCAACGTTTCGATCACATTTAATCTAATCCAACGTCTCAAGTAGGCTTTTGATGCACACACTAACCTTTTCGTCTAAAAAAAGTTCTTTAAGTATGCCCTTGGTGAAGTTGTTAAGTCAAAGCCTCTCAAAGAAGTTAACGTGTAATATTTTAGGTCTATTATAGTATGAACATTAATATTGTTAATGATTCTTAGATTACTCATTCTACACCGTTTTTATAAGCCGTATATAGTATGAATGATGTTGTTCTCACAGTTCTACTGACAGCACATTTAAGCTAAATATTGAAATTTATTTATTATACATTTTACTGGTACAAGATTGCATTGTCGTGGAAGGTCAGTTAATTATTGCTTAATGAAACATGAGCCAATTGAGAATTTAGAATTTTTTTTTCAAGACTTTTGTTGAGAATAATGACGTTGAATATGTTAAATTTATAATGGTTGATAAGGATTTGACCAATTTAGATTTGATTTAACATTATTTTCCAAACTCAATTACACTTTTGTGCGTTTTTTATGTCGTAAAGTATACTAAAACAGTCGTAGCAAAGTTGGTTACAAGTCAAAGTGTAAAAAATGCGATCATTAGATGTAATCAAGGTATGACTTATCCTCACCATTTTCAATTTTAACTCTTTTTATATGGTTCTTAATTATCTCAAAAAACAAAATAAGAATAATATCTCGCTTCACGTCATTCCAAAAATAAAGTTTTTATCACGTTTTTTCTATAACTTTAAATTAACAAAATTTTCTTGGAGAATTTGAAATTCGACAAAAAATGTTACTGAAAATAGCTTTTAGTCTTATAAAGTATGCGAGAAATGCACCCTTACTTGAGGCTTGAAGTTGTAAAAGATTGAATTAACTATTAAAAGTAGATTTTCTAAATTTTTCGAAAAAAGAAAATGTTTTGCTTTACATAATTTTAATCATTTAATTTATTTAATTTGTGAATAGCTCACCATATTTTCAATTTTTTTTGCAATTCGAGAAAACTTAATTTCTTATTCACATTTAAATTCAATATGTTACTCTTTTTTTTTTGCCTTTGAGGCATGTCAAACACCCTACGAATCACTTGATCATCAGCGTCTCAACTGATGCACGATGATTAGTAAGAATTAATACAGTATGTCGAAAAAATTTAGAATATTACTAAAAATATAATCAAAAAATGCTTAAGTAGTAAAAAATTGAAATAAAAATCGATTATCATATAATACAATATCTATACTATATCAATACTATATCATCTAATAGAATAATTTTTTAAATATCTTTTGAAATATAAAATATCGAAAACAAAAAACTTCTAATCACTCCAAAACTCTTTTTAAAAATACTTAGAAAAAATTCATTCAAAAAATCTAGTCTTTAAAGTATAGAACATTCATTTTTTACTAAAATTATTCTGCACCTTGACTATCCCTGGAAATTTTTTTTTTTCACATAATGCTTGGAAAGACTTTTTTTATTGTTTTCCAAGCACTTTTGCCAGCTCATTAATTATTTTTGGCTTTAAAATCGGTGATTTTATTGAGTTGTACCATTCGTTGATTTTTCCATAAAAATGGGTAGAGAAAAGTAACTGAGGCGCTAAGGTAGCAAATAATTGGGCTGTTGAAGGATAAGAAGAAGTATAGATGAAGTCACAAGAAAAAGCTGATTTAGTAGGAGTTTCAAGGAATTGCGTGTTTACAACAAAGGGTAATTATGAGAAGACTTCAGTGAGCAAGAAATTACCAAGGTCTGGAAGGAAAGCTTACCATTCTAGATGAATCGTGCATTTTTAGAAAGTTCAGAATCAATCCTACAAAAAGCTATAGACATTTGGCATCTGACTTTAGTTCTAAGTTTCCAAATTTTAGTATAAATAAAGACAGTTTAAGAAAAATGCTATTAAGAAAAAATATTCAGTCACATACTACTATAAAAAAGCCTCTTTAGACTGCATTGGACCGGCTGAAAAGGCTCAAATGATGCAAAGAACGAAAAAGATGACCTGTTATAGACTGGTCAAAGGTTATTTTCAGCGATGAATCTAATTTTGAATTATTAAACAGAAAATCAAAAGTGTTCGTAAAACGCTTCGCAAACGAAAAGTATCAACCCAAGTTTTGTTTACCAAAGCTACAGCATGGTGGATGTTCGGTTGAAATTTGGGGATGCTTTAATCATATTGGTACTGGTTGTTGCTCTACTTATACAGTCAGAATCAATAAGTTTGTATACATGAACACCCTGGAAAATCAGTTGTTACCATCAGCCGAAATATTTTTTGATCAGAGTCAGCATTGGATTTTTCAGCAAGATGGGACTAGTTTACATACTGATCATTCCATTCGAGATTGGTTTCAGGAAAAATAAATATCGGTTCTCTCTTGGTGTCCAAGATCATCTGATCTTAATCCAAAAGAGAATTTATTGTCACAAACAGACCACAAAATGGTCAATACAAAAATTCCATCAATAGAGCATTTAAAAAGCGTTCTTTTTGATGAATGATTGAAAGTTGCAAGTAAATTGTCAAGAACATGATTAAATCTATGCCAAAACGTGTCTCTGTGTGAATTAAAGCTAAGGTAGGCCATTTTAACTGTCAAATTATATTATGTAGTTTTTTCTTTAAAATAAAATGAATAATACTAGAATTTCTGCTCTAAGTGCTAAAGAAATTATTAAAAGATTAGCTGACATTGAAACTGATGACTCGGAAGCCTTAAAACATCTTTAATTTTAAAAAGAGTCGTTTGACCCCGTTTGGTGATTCTAGTATTTTTTTTCTTTTGAAAAGATTCAAAAAAAAAGAAATATGAAATATTACTTTTTTTACGTAAATTTACGTAAAATTAAATTTTAAAGAAAATAATTGAATCATTAAATCTATCATAAATATATGTAATTAAATCTATAAATATTCCATAAATTTAGTATTTTATACGTTTTTTTACTATTTTTTCTCGAATTTCACCATATTTTACCTTTTTTTAACATTTTTTTTACCTATTTTTACCTTTATAAAAATTGAATTTCACGTAAATTTACGTAAAAAAATTAAATACTAAATTGCTTATTTTTGAATCTTTTCAAAAGCAAAAATTAAAAAAATTGCATTTTTTCAAACTTTTGTGGCCTTTTTTATTCTTACAAATAATAACAATATTTTTCGAAAGTTAAGTAAATTCTAGTAAATTAACGTAAAATTACTATTTTTTACAGAAGTCATTTTACGTAAAATTTGATAAAATCCATGTAGCAAATCAGTACTGTAGACGCTTCTAGATGCTGATAAAAAAAATTGTATATTAGCTCACATCTTGTCTTAATAATAAGCCCGTGTTCTTGATACGTTCTCATGGGTATAAATAATGATTCAATTCTCAATGCTTCGATAGATATTTTAGTGATCACACTTACTATATTAGAGCTCGACAATTATTGAATAAACTATTTAAAGTATACTTGTTTTTATCATTAGCAAACTTGTCTTTCAGGCTTAAATCAATAATAAAAATAAAAACGATATAATAAATTTGAAACAATAATCAAAGTACGTGAGCCCGAGTCTTTTTTTTTCATTTTCTTCATTTCTTATTTTACTGGAAGAACTTTATTTTCGTCCATAACCTGAATCTGGTAAAGCGTTGTAATTATGTTTTCCTCTTGATTATACTTACTTTTGTCTCACTTTTGGATAAACTTGCATTGATTGCCTAAACTAGCCTGTTTTTTCTAAATTTTTAATTATTTTTAAGGATATTCAGTGGAAAATTTTTTTTGTAAAAAATCCAAAATTTTATCTTTTTCTTTAAAATTAAATTTACCAAAATTTACGTTGAAAGAAGTAGAAATTATTCCAGTAATTTTTCCTAGAATACTAAAAAATTAAAAATATTGAAATTTTTTAAAATAAAATTAAATTCAGTCTTTATCTAAAAAATTTATTTGCTTTTTTCGCGTAAAAAATAATAAAATAATAAATATCATAACTCATCTGCGTATCGAGTTTTAAAATAGTTTTTATTTTTGTCTAAAGTCTCTAAGCAGTTAAAGAAATGGTCAATGTCATCGTTAGAAATTTCATCTGAATTATCTTTTATTTCTGATGCCACAATTTCTTTATCGCGTCTGATCCTCGAAATTAATTCTTTTAAAAATTTTCCATCAGTTTTTTCTGTCACATAAATCTCAACTATTTTTGGATTTATCTTGTTCACCTCAATCCATTTGAACACCTGAATATAATTCCAGCTATAATAATTGGAATCGGATGATTTATTTGTTTTATTCATGCTATCAACTAGATTTTTAATAAGTGAGTGCTTTTCGGGAAAAATTTTTTTACGAATGTTATAAGACTGTGAGAATAGTCCTAGGGCTTTATTTTTGTCACCACAATTTTGATAAGTCAGACCTTAACTGTACAAAAGATCAGCCTCTTTCAGATTTTTTTCCACTTCCATTTTTTCATTCATTTGCAGAGCTAATTTTGCGTATTCATCCGCTTTTACTCTATTATCTAATTGATTGTAAATATGATTCAAGGATGATAAAGAATCTACTAAATCTTGATAATTCGAATTCACATATAGAACATTTCTGGTCTTGTAAGCCTTGTCGAAAAACTCTAAACTTTTGTGTAGGTTTCCAATTTTTTCATAAAAAACGCCCAAGTTATACCAAGAATCTGCTAATTCTTTATTTGGTTTATCTTCGCTTAATATTTGCCGAATTTCGCAGCATTTGAGAAAGAATTCTTCAGCACTTTTTGAATCTCCCAAGTTCATCAAATAAATAGCCAGATTATTTACTGAATCAGCAGTAAGAGGACTATTCTCACCAAGCATTTCATTGCGAATTAGGTAAACAATTTTTACAAAGTCACAAGAAAGCTGAGCATCACCGATCACACTGTAATAGTTGCCGAATGAGAGGTAGATTTCTGCTATCTCTAGGCTTTTCTCTGAATTTAGATTTTTTGTCATCTGAAGAGATTTGTCAAAGTATTCGAAGGCTTTGTCACATTCTGACATCCTTAAATATATACCACCGATGATATTAAAGCATTTAGCAATGTCTGAACTTTGCTTTTCGCCTGATAGCTCTTTTAATTCATTAATTGTTTTAAAAAGATGATCCAAAGATTCTTTGTGTTCACTTTGTTTAGTTTTCCACACAATTTTTTTTTTAAACGACTTTATTTTGTTTAACTCTTCTTCGCTATAACTTGTACGAAATGGTCGAGTGTCTCTAGAAACTCTTTCCATGGCAAAAATATAAGTTTATATTTTTTTTATAATAATGATAAAAATTTTATGCTTTTAATAATGCATTTACATAACCAATAAAGATTAGATAATGTATAATTTGAAATTAAAGACACTTTTTATTTTTACAATATATTTTTAATAAAAATTATGATTTTTTTTCATTTAACTCAGAGACACATGCCATGAACAAGTGAAAATCAAAATTTAATTTTCATAAAAATTGGGGTAAAAGACATGAAGAAAATTTTGATTGATTTAATTTTTTTTACAATGGTAAATACTGGATACATACAAATAATAACCCTTGTTTTTTTTATTTTAATTTAGATTTTATTTTTGATTTTTAGTCCTAAATTTTAAATTGAATTTATATTTGGTTTAATTTTTCGTGTTTGAATCACAAAATGTATCCAATGTTGAAATAGCATTGAAAAAATGCGATGTTTCAAATATTTTTTTCAGTTTCAAATAAAAAAATAACTAATAAGTTGATATTGCAAGCATTTTTATATGTGAAATTTAACTCTTTAGTGAAATAGAATGAGTTTAATTTTTATTTAGAAATTTAAAAAAAATATTTAAAATTCTTTATTTTACTTTAAAATAATTTATTTATTTGCTTATCTGTACCTGTACCAACCTTCAGAATAAAAATATATAAAACTAAAAAATTAAAAATAAAGTTAAATAATATAAAATAATATAAAAAATAAATAAAAAGAAAAAGAGATAAGTAATTCATTTAGATTTGAATTAATATTCAATCATTTAAAAGCTCGGTCTAGTTTGATAGGGGAACCATTGTTCACCTTTTATGCAAACAATTCTTTTTCTCGGATTTTCAGAATTTCAATAATTTTTTTGTTCACGTAAAGGTGAACTAAATTAGAATTAAGCGATCAAATTTCAAATTATGTGAAAAGCTTTTAGATTAGGTGAACAATTTTTATATAATGTCAACAAATTGAATAAAGATATTTAATAGAATTCCTTATTCTCGAAACTGATATAAAGATAAACAATTGAAGTTAATAATTTTTTATTTTTTTGTTTCTTTTCAATTTGAAGGAGCATTTGCTCTGTTATAGTTGACCTGGTATTTCCCTTTCATCAATCTCGAATACCCAAATTCGATCTATACTTAAATATTTACCTTTAGACATAATTAATAAAAATAAAGAAAACTAAAATTTATTTTTCAACCTTAAAGTGTTTGACTTTATGTAATGATTATTTTATCTATCTTATTTTTTAATATTATATTTAGCTTTTTTCTTAATAGATCAAAAAATATCAAATTAGATTGACAATTTTTAGATTAGGTGAACTAATAGTTCATAAAACCTGATAACTAGAAATGTTCTAGTAATAGAAGAACCATAGTTCACCAAACCTACTAGACCCGAAAAACTATGATCTTTTCTTCTTTAGTGATAATTGATGTTCGTTTGATGCATTTTAACAAAAACTCAATTTATAAAAATGGAAAACAGAGAGTAGATGGTTTTTTAAACTACAAATATTATCTGAAGGGTCATCATATCACAAACCCAATGTCAAAATTTATAAAAAAGCAGCAAAGTTTTTCACTTAAAATATTAACTTAAAATTATTTATTTTATTTGAAACATCGCATTTTTTCAATTTTACTTCAACATTGGATCCATTTTGTAATTCAAACACAAAAAATTAAAACATTTTTATTTTAAGTTATATTTCCAATCGAATTTTGTACGCTAAATAATTTTAGTCATTTTTATGTAAATAGCAAACTGAATTTTTTCAATTAAATTTTTACCCTTTTTTGAATATAAAAATCATATTTCAATCTGTCCATAGGATTTAAACTTTAATAATTAAATAAATAAATAGAAAAATAAATTGCTAAGAAATGGAATTTGATATTTGGTAAGATTTAATTGAATGTTCCAATTAATCATTAAAATAAGAATCAAATATAAAATTTGGTAGCGTTTATTTTCACACATTTTATGGATAAATAAACAAAAATAGATACACACAAAAAGTGGATGTGGATTTGAAATTTTTTTATTTATTTAGACACAAGTTATATTAAAAAATAAAAAAAATAAGATTAACAAATTTAGATTAATTAATTAGAGTTACAATTAGCACAAAGCCATTTTTTAATCTAAGGAGCATAAGCTTTTTTAACACATTTTAAATGAAAATAATTATTACAAGAACTACAAACGATAAACTTAGAGTCGCAAGATAAAGAACAAGAGTTGCAAGAATTTAATTGACCATGTGATCTTAATGCTGATAATGTATTTTGCAACATTAAGAGAGCATCACTAGTGAAGAAACTTGAAACTAAAGAAGATAAGATGCGTATAACTGTTTCATTTGTATACTTTGATAATACACCATTAACAATGTTTTCGCGTTAACTTCATCGTATACGAGTTTGAAGTTGTTGTGGTTATCTATTTTGATTCTTTCGTTCATCACGTTTTCGAAAGCTTTTAACGGGTGATCGTCCTTGGTTATATTTTTTTTTGATAATTTATTCCGAACGTTCCACATGTCACGAGTTGTTAGCCATTTGTTCGTCTTTTGACTCATTGTCATAGCTATCATCTTTGCATCCCCTCCTGTTTCAAAATGTTCGTAAATTTCTCGCTCTTCTTCTTCTGTTAAACGTATATTGCTTGGATGCTTCGCATAGTCTTCTTGATTGAGCCTGTGAGCTTCTTCGAGTTGTTTTGTCTCTTTATTTATACGTTGATGTTTTAAATCGCACTTTGTTATTTCGTATTTGTCTTTGTGTCGACCTGATATGACGTAGTTTACTCTGATTTCAGTCAAACAATTGCATGGCGCTACATAGCCTTGAATCGGCCTTGTTCCTTTCGATTTGGTTGTTATGTCTTTTTCGTCACGATGGTAAACGCATTTCAAATGAACAAACTTGTATTGAGTACCATTTTCTTCGTCAATTTTTTTGCTGTTAAATTTTTTCCATATTGAATATGATTGCTTTGAGTAATCGTTCAATAGCTCGATAAAGTCGTCGAAAGAATCGAAAACTCTTCCAATGTAAAATTCGTTTTCCATTTTGATTTAAGAATGATGATAGATAAGGAGCCATTTCTTATATTTTATATGTTCTTATTCAAGCTTATTCCTAATTAATTGATTTGATGAGCTTCAATTATATTTTTTTGATGGATTTCAATGTAAAGAATAAACAAAAAAATATTGTCAATTTGTGGCTAAATAACTAATTATTTTATATACACAAGAAATTTTTTTTGTTTATTTACAGGTAAATTGTGTGCGATAAAACAAGATATTTATCCACAATTTGTGTTTAAATAAATTCACTCATAAAATTTAGCAGATAATTTTATTCAATTTAATTTATGGTAATGAGTGTCAACAACTAAATTCAAAGTTAATTACTTCTTATATTTAGTAAAAAATTTCAGAGTTGATTTGAAATAGAATAGACGGACTGAAGAAGCTACAAAGTGGCAAATAAAGTCAATTTTTATTCTATAATTAAATCAATAAAGGCACCTGGTCTACCCGGTTTTGTTATCAAACTGGTCACCTCCGGCTATGATATCATACGGATAACAAAAAATGTTATCAAGGAAAAATGTTATCAAAAAACTTTAAAAAAAAATATTTTAGAAATTTAGTTATCATTACAAAAATTATTATAAATAAATAACATTAAAAAAAATTTGAAATTTGAAAAAATGAATATTGATTTTTTTTTATGCGTTTTTTTTTTATATCAGTTAAAGGTCCTTGAGACAAGTCCCAAATCTCTGTTTGTGTTGTATCAACAATCTCCGGTGTATCTAATGCATACAATGAACAATCTGCACCACTATAGTTTTCCTCGCATTCACAAGTACCAGTAGTTGTACAGTTACCATTTCCAGAGCAATTATTAGGACACAAATTGGTCAAAGTTATTTTGATTGTAAGCTCCTCGTCTGATTTTTCCATATTTACTTCATCATTTGTAGCCAGCTCAATTACAGACACGGATACATCATTCTCATAGCCATTTGTGTAGTCAGTTTCCTTTAAAAAAATTTGTTAAATCGATTTTGTTGATAAAAAATAAATTTTATCCTTACTGGATCCAAAAGGACGTCAAGTTTGCAATTTTCAACTACATTGTCAATGTCCGTTCCTGCTTCTAAAAAATCATCAACTTTGTTTCCAAGATTATCACAAGTAGCATTTTTATCCTCATTTGAAACAGCTCTTACCTGAAATGTTCACAAATAATTAATTTTGATATATCTCAAAAGTATTTATAAATGTTGACAACATTTTTCTTACAACAAATTTTAAATAATTATTAAATTTCAAAATGATAAATTTAAAATCCATAGAATTTAAAAAGAATTTTTTCCTTATAAAATTGTTAAAAATTTCAATCAACTTTTCAAAATTTTGTTATATTTTTTAATTTCTAAAAATGTTATTGATCATTAAATAACACACAGAGAACATGATTAATTTTTTAAAATTAAAATTATCAAATTTTTACTAAACGTCTTGGAGCATGCGGCATCGGCGGCAGACTGAAGAATTTTTTGAATGAATGTGACTCACCAATTCTATTTATTTTCTCAATAGGGTCCTCTCTAGACAAAGTAATAAAAAATAAAAAAAATAAATAATTTTGTCTTCATTTTTGAAATTTCTGTTCTTTGATTCGAGATTGACAGCAATGTCCCAAATTAACTCTCCGTCCGATGTGGTCCATGTACTAGACGGCTTGAACATTCTATCTTTGGGGTTGCACACAAAGTTTTGATTGGAATTCTTGGAGCACTGGGTGATCACTACTCGATCTCTTAAAATTACTGCTTGATCTTCCATTTCACATTTTAAAATAAGATCATATTTTGGACTTTCTGCTACAAAGCTAGCATTGTTGTAACTCATTAAAATAGTACAATTTATCTAGATTAAAAAAAATTATTTTTAAATTGAAATAATAAATTTCGGCAATGTGATTTTTTTAATAAATTTTTTAATGTTTGTACTAAAGATTCACAGTGCCATTACGTGGTAATATTAATTACTGAATCTTCAATGGCAGACTCCCAGTCATTGTGACCCAAGTAAGAATAAAACTCATTATTTTCTCTGGAATAATACAAATTAGTTATATTGACTGAACTATCTGCTGAATAAGTCCACAATACATAACCATTTAGAGAGCTACAATCGACATTATCAAGACAATTCAAAGAACATTTGCTACTTATTTCATCCTGAAGTGCATTTGGGTCCATATATTTTGTGACTATTTTGATGTCAGCTGTTTTGCTTAATCGTTCAAAATCAACTTTGAAAAAAAATTTAATTTATGAAATTTATTTTTGATTATTTTTTACATTGACATTCGTTATTGTCATCCGGAAAAATACATCAAGACAATTTCCTTTGTCTTTTGTAGTGGTTGTTGTAGTCATTGTTGTTATAGTCATTGTTGTGGTGGTAGTTGTTGAAGGCGTGGTAGTGGTAGTTGTGGAAGTTGTTTCAGCATTTGAGTCCTCTGCTTCAGTAGAAAAAGTTGTTTTTGCTGTTTCAGAAATATCCGTTCCAGTAGAAGCTGGTTTAATTTTCGGTAAAATAGAGATAAGTAAGTAGAATATAAGAAATGTTTTTTTATTCATTTTTCATTTTTTAAATTTTTCTAATTTTTCTCAGCTATTTAAAGAGAAGTTCTGGTTATGTAATTACGATTTTGAATTCACTTTTTTCAAGAATTTAAAATAATTTTTCTCAAGGATTTAAAAAAAGAGAACTATAGAATACATCACGAACAATAGACATCAATAAAATATTTATTTATTCATTTATTTGTTTTCTGTACCTAGCTAGAGCTCCTTCAGAATAAGTTTAAAAAAAAAAAAATAAAAATAAAATAAAAATAAAATTAAAGTTAATAAAATGAGATGAAAAAAAAGAATCAAAATAAAGTAAATAAGCTAAAAAAATGAAAGTTGATATAAAATAATAGCTTTATTTTATTAAATAAGATCATTCATGATTTTGTGCCTCAAAAAATTTTCAAGGAGCAAGATGGGCTCACGGTTTTTCCACAACAATTTCACACCTGGATGGTTTTCAACAATTGTGTTATATTTTTTTTTAATTTATCTAACCGAAAAAAAAGGTGGAGTAGGAAGTGTGAAAAAATAATAAAAAAGTGTGACAACGTTGTTGAAAACCTTCTAATTTTAATAAATATTAATAATTTATATAAAATTATCCTAATTAAATTGAAATAATGAATTATTGCAATTGGTGATTTTTTTGAAAAGAAAATTGATTGATCAACACTTGCTAATAAACACTTATCATAAAACTCATTAATTTTCTAAATTTGTAGATTAATTGAAAATTGTGACATTTTAATTTATTTAAAAATGATCTCAGGTATATTCATTTTAAAAATACATAAAAACTCAAAATTGTCGTTTGGCTTAGCAAGTTTGAAAAATCAAATTTAATTAATAGCGTCATCACGTGTTAAAAAACCGTTGAAAGTTGTGTGTTGGCAATGTCGCTCAACAAAACAAACCAAAACCGACGGTGGATATTTAAAAATTCGGTCAAGCTAAATCTGAAGAGGTTAGACAAACCGATTAGCCATAAGGTCTTATTTGGTGCACTGGATATCGTACTAAACCAGGTGGAAAATGATGCGATCACATCTGTCTACAATTTTTCTTCAAACAAAGTATGGATAATCGAGTTTAATGCTGCTTTTAATGTTGCCCAAATCTTCGATCGTGAAATCAATATTAATGGAACCAATTTCAAGCTTGAAGATGCAAATAAAGTCCCGGATCTCAGAAGGTATTGTACTTTTCGATTTCACTTTTTGCCCTCTGATTTCGAGAATTATAGACTTGAAACTTTTTTTAACGCTGTTCGGATTGATGGTCTTAAGATTGAAAGCATCATTGAAGAAAAATATAAAGATAGACCTGAGAGGAAAAATGGTGTCAGAAGAGTAAGAATATCATTTCCAAAAGAAGTTGAGAACATTATTGGAAGCTTGTCAGGCCCTACAATAATGTATGGTTTAAAGTGTCTTGTGTCAATTGTTGGACAAAAGCAGAAATGCTATTTTTGTGATGAAGAAGGGCACAACATAGCGAAAAGCCCTGTCAAAGAAAAACTATGCGAAAAGTGTCATCAGAAAGGACACTTAACACAAAAATTCTCCATTGCTGAAAAGCTAAAGTCGCTTGAGAGGATAAAGATTGACTACAATGATCTTTACATTGACCAAGAAGAATCCCAATCAATAATTGAAGCTGACCAAAAAGACAATGATGAAAATATGATGCCAAAAACGCCTGGATATCAGCCATCAAATTTCAATGACGTAATGTCACAAATTAGTCCCCAAGACCTCAAAACTTCAGTGTTAGAAGACAGTTTGGTTAGCCGTTTAAATGATCTTCTACTAATAAGTCAGAGACCTGTCAATGTCCTCTCAAATGATCAGAATGAGACTGAAGCTTTTTTCCAAACAAAAAATCAAATCAAGAGATTTTCCGAATCTGATCCAAATGAAAAAGAATTCACCGAAAACGAATCTAAGAAGCCATTAGTTGTCTTAGAAAATGAAAATGACAACACCTTCGAGTCTGATTCAAACAGTTCAACAACTGAATGTACAAGTCAAGTAGATCAATCATCCAGTGAAGTTGTTCAGCAAACTTCCAGTCAAAACAGCTTTGAAGAAGATTTAGATTGAACAAGAAGACAAATAAATCAATTTTAAGAACAAAACCTCTTATTAAAACAAGGTTAGTAATTACACACTGGAATTGTCTTCATTTACCTAGTAGGGTTCACCTCTTAGACAATTTTTTAGCTCAAAAATGTCCCGACATTGTTTTGCTCAATGAATTAAAGATAGATTAGAGTGAGGCAAATATCTATCTTGATTTTCAAAATTATCAGTTCTTAACAAAACCACGCAACAAGTACGGAGGAGGAGTAGCTATTTTAATTAAAGAAGGAATCGAATTTATACAAGATTTTTCTTACGAGGAATTCAATTCCGAACTCCTTTGTATAAAAATGAACTTAGGAAAGAATAATGAATTGTTAGTATTTAGTCTTTATAATCCACCCAATGTGCTTCTGAACTTTGAGTTTTTTAAAACAGTTAATAAAACATGTAGAAACTACATTTTAGGTGGTGATCTAAACGCTAGAACAAAGCAAATAGGCTGCGTAGGGGAAAATGAAAACGTGATAATATTAGAAAGAATAATCAACGAGTTAGACTTTTCAGTAATCAATGATAAGCGTCCTACTTTCAATATTTTTAATAAGAATTACTTTGAAATTCTTGACCTTTTTTTAGTTTCATCTTCATTAATTGACAAAATTACCGACTTTAGTGTCTTAAATAGTCAAGACATGACTAGTGACCATTTCCCAATCGAAGCATCGATTTCTATTGGCTATCAATTAGAAAATAATTCTGCAGCTAAAAAGTTTAACTATAAGAAAGCAAACTGGCAATTATTCAGCGAGATTTTAAATTCTCAAATAGTGAATGTCACATAAATTTCCTTCACATTAGATCAACAAAATGATAAAATAACAGAAAAAATTATTTCTGCTTCACATAAAAGCATTCCATATCTTTCTCAGAAAATCTACAAAACGAGTCTTCCGCCAAACATTATTAATTTGATAAAGGAACGTAGGAAAGTAAGAAGAAATTACCAGAAAACTCGCTGTCAAAAGCTCAAGCAAAAATTTAATCAACTTAAATCTGAGTTAAAGGCCTCTTTAAAAAAATTCTGGAATCAAAATTGGTTTGATTTTATTGAGAAGATGGGAAAAAACCCACTGACAAGTAGACCTTTTTGGAAAAAAATAAATAAATTTAGAACAAAAAAAGGATCAAATTTAATTCCTAAATTGATTTTAAATGAAAGGGAATTAAAAACTAATGAAGAAAAGGGAAAATGCTTTGGAGAACTCTTATCTTCAATATTTAGTCCTAATTCTGATTTAATTTATACTGAGAAAGATATCGAAATACTAAATTCTAACTCTGTTTTCTTTAGGAATTATAACCAGTCTAATTTTAATGATCCAATTTGCTTAAATGAATTAATTATGGCTTTAAAGAGATTAAAAAATGAAGCGGCATCAGGACCTGACCAAATTCATAATTTAATGTTAAAAAACTTACCTAGAAATTCATTAATAGAAATCATAGAACTTTTTAATTTATCTCTTCGAGAAGGTAGAGTCCCGAAAGCGTGGAAAACATCTTACATTACTATGATTCAAAAAAGGCCTCTACTTTACAAGATCCTTTAAATTATAGACCAATTAGTATAACGAGTTGTTTAGGAAGGCTACTGGAACGCATAGTATATTCAAGATTATACAATTTTTTAGAGCAAAATTCACTCCTTATCCAGGAGCAATCTGGATTTAGGAAACACCGGCGAACAGCAGATAATCTTTTCTTCTTAATTCAAAAAATTGTGGAATCATTTAATAGAAAAAAAAGAGTTTGCGGCCTTTTTTTTGATATTTCTAAAGCCTTTGATAGGGTTTGGCATGAAGGTTTACTTTTTAAATTGATTAAAATAAATCCACCTCATTACTTGACTATCTGGATAAAATCCTTTTTAGACTCTAGGACATTTAAGGTAAATGTGAATGACCATTTGAGCGAAGAATATCAAATAACTGCAGGTGTTCCTCAAGGCTCAGTAATTAGTCCTCTTTTATTTAGTATATACATTAATGACATCCCTAAAAGAAACAAAACAAATAATGAATACTCTCTGCTTTTCGCAGATGATGTAGTTACATTCTTCATTTATAACAAAAAGGGGAACCTAGAAAATAAGATTAATAAATACCTCAACGAACTAGAACAATGGCTTATTAAATGGAAAATGAAGATATCAGTTGAAAAGTCGTGTTCAGTTGTCTTTTTAGGTACAAAAAAGAGAGTGATAATCTAAACTTAAAAATTTATGGAAACAGAATAGAGAGACAAAAAGAAATCAAGTTTCTTGGTATTAAATTTGATTCTAAATTAAACTTTAATATACTGCTAGATGAAATTAAAGAGCGCTGCAATAAAAGGCTAAATATTATTAAGATATTGTCAAACAAAAAATGGGGTCTTAATCAAAACACACTAGGAAATTTATATAAATCTTTAGTCGGATCAATTTTAGACTATTCTTTTCCTTGCTTTAATTCATTTTCAGAAAATAATATCAAAAAACTACAAGCAATTCAGAATACAGCAGTCAGATCTATTCTTAAGTTAAAATATGATACTCCCTCCAACATCGTACATCATTAGGCTTTTGATAAACTAAAATTACTAACAGTCTCGAATCGGCTTTTTGAATTGAGTGAGAGATATGTTGGGACAGGACTGAGTCATTCTATTCCATTGGTTGTAAGACTGGTGAAGGAATACAAAGAAGGTTTCGAATCAAGATATATTGACTACCCAACTCCATTGTGTAATTGCTTACTACTATTTCAATTGCTTACTACCTTACTATTTCTTCTTTTTTTCCTGAAACTTGAACTATTTAAACATGAGCCACATGTAACAATCTTTTCCAATTTTATATATTCTTAATTTTCATTTATTTAGCTTATTTACTTTTTTTTAATTCTTTTTTTTTTTTTTTATCTTATTTTATTAACTTTAATTTTATTTTATTTTATTTCATTTTTATTTTATTTTTTTAATTTTTAACTTATTCTGAAGGAGCTCTAGCTCGGTACAGGAAACAAATAAATAAATAAATAAAATAATAAATACATTTTTTAACTTTCATTTTTTTAGCTTATTTACTTTATTTTGATTCTTTTTTTTTATCTCATTTTATTAACTTTAATTTTATTTTTAATTTATTTTATTTTTATTTAATTTTTTTTTTATTTTTTTAACTTATTCTGAAGGAGCTCTAGCTAGGTACAGAAAACAAATAAAAAAAAAAAAAAATTCATTTTTTATCATTTGTTAGAATGGATTTTGAATACGTTCCAACCACCAAAGGCTATCCTATGATTTTTTATAGAGGCTTTTTATATCAACGCTTAAAAAAAACAAATATTGATGGTACTGCCACTTGGCGTTGTAAAAAATATTATAATTTAAAATGTAAGGCTTTATGTTATTCTAAAACTGATGAAGTTAAGGTTATTACAGGCACACACAATCATCCTATTTTAACAAAAAGTGAGGTAGTTTTTAGTAAAACCCAAGATGTTATTAAAAAAAAAGCGACTAATACCACAGGCCCTTTACAGAAGTTGTTTGAAAATGAAGTCAATAAAGCAATACGCGATAACCAGTTATCGCTTGAAGAAGCCTCTAGTTTTGCCCCAACCTTTCGTGCCTCAGCCAAACATTTGAAAAAACTAAGGAAACAAAATTTGCCTCCCTTACCTAAAGCAAAAGAAGAAATTACATTTGAAGAGGAATATTGTAGATACACTGAAACTACGTGTGGTGAGAGATTTTTACTTTTTGACACCAAAGACAATGATAGAATTATCGCATTTTCATCAGACATTCAGCTTAAAATTGTAAGTAATTCAAAACGTTGGCATATTGATGGAACGTTCAAGGCAGCTCCATCGATATATAAACAGTTTTATCAAATTAATGCTTCAGACTTTCATGAAATGCATGCATGTGTTTTTTGTATTTTTACTTAACAAAACTGAAGATATTTACAGTAAGATTTTAAGGAATTTAGAAAACAAAGCTTTAGAATTTGGTTATAAGTTATAACCTAAGATTATCGTTAGTGATTTTGAAATTGCTGCGATTAATTCTTTTTCTGACAAATTTCCTTAAGCAATAATCAAGGAATGTCATTTTCTAAACTTTAAAGACTAGATTTTTTGAATAAATTTTATCTAAGTATTTTTAAAAAGAGTTTTGGAGTGATTCGAAGTTTTTTGTTTTCGACATTTTTTATATCAAAAGAAAGCTTAAAAATTATTCTATTAGATGATATAGTTTGATGAGGATAAATATAGGTCAAGAATTTCATAATAGTCCCGATTTGCAAGATGAAAGGTAGGTGAACTATTGTTAATGAGAGCTAAATTTAAGTTGAGTAAGGCATTTTCAAGAATCGCACCATTCTGGTTCTGGGTATTAAGACTGCCTAAGCTATTAGATTAGGCATTTAAATCACCTCCTAAAATAAAATGGGTAAACTTTTTGATATATTTTCAAGAAAACTATAATTCAGAGTACTACTCTGTGGGTTGTAGAGGCAGAAAATAGATAAAGGAATGGAGTTCAGGTTAATTTTAATTCCTACGAATTCCAGGTTCCAATGGTCAAGTGACAGGTCCTGCAAAAATTCGACTTTTTTGTTTATGAGAATGGCAACCCCCTCCACGGTAATTATTTCTTGGCTTTGAGACTTTATAGAAATTAGAAAAGTTGATAAAGAAATTATCTCTTAGTTCGTCGACTTTAAGTTCACACAAAAGAACTTTGTCAGGATCATAGGTGTCAAAGAAATTTTTAAAAAGTTCCAGTTTAGATACCAAATTATTACAGTTCCATTGAATAATAATAAGCATTATTAAATTTTTTTTCTTTTCCTTTTTTTTAAGCTGATTGAGTTAAAGGTTTAACTTTCCAGGAATAAAAGCTTGATATAAAAATGAAAAGAAAGTAAAGGAAAAAATATAAAAATATAAAAAAAAAAATCAATTAATATAGTTGCTTGATTGGGTGGACATCTTCGTTGCTGTCAAGAAAAGAATTATCATCAATTGAACTCGTACTCCTTAGAGTTTTTGCTTTTGATTTTGCTATCGTTGAAGAAGTTCTTTTTTTTCTTTGCTTGAGAGGCTTTGTAGTTTGGATGTTTGAGCTCATTTCATTATTTGATTCGTAGTTGCTAGATAGTTCACTTTCAAACTATCAAGACCAGGTGGTCTGATTGTAGTCGGGGGATCATTTAATTGACTAAAGGGAATATTAGCTGCCTGGATAGTTTTATTTTGAGGTAGGGGAATTGCTGGTTCTTGGAATGAAGTAGAATAAGTGGATGATGAAGCAACAGGAGTCTTCGTGTCTGTATGAAGATCAGCCAGAAAAGACCTATAGTGTTTCTTAAAATCTCGTCAGTTTGGATCGAGCTGTGTAACGTTGGGTATTGCTGGATAGTTCCTGAATTAGCAGGAGTTAGTGTGTCTTCTTCTACTGTTAGTTCAGAAAAATCTATCTTAGATCTTTCCATGCTTCTAATTTTCTCTGCAATTGAGCATTTAATTGCCGGATGGCCTTTTAACTTGCATTTTGAGCATTCGAGTGATTTAAGAGGACAAGATTTTGTCTGGTTTTGATCAAGGCTGAAAAAACAACGTTGAGATTGGCCTGAGATGGTTATGTTATTTTTCAATCCAAAGACAGTGGTTGGTTCAACTAAATTTTACACTTGTTCATCAATATCTAATGGAAAAGTGATTTTTACTCTTTTGATGCCATTGGTAACATTGGTCCAGCCTATTTCTTTTAAATTCTCGTTAGAAATTTCATTTACTAGCAGTTCTTTGAGTTTGAGATTGTAGATAAATCGTTTGATTGTCTGGTCTGTAATATTAGATGGCAAAAAATGGAATCTAAGGGTAGTCACTTTTTTAGTTTTATTTGGGTCATCAATGTCATTTTTCTCAACAAAAGTCTTGTAATAAAATTCTTAATTCTCAATGGCTTAGTTTTTCGTTAGGAGATAAATATTTTTTTTAGTGTTTAATTTTACTAATAAAAAGGAGATAAAAAAAGTGGATAGATTATTTTTTGGAGGAGATAAAAAAATTTAAAATTGATAATCATTTTCAAAGATAGATAATTAATTTGTGAAGTAGATACTTATCATATAAGTGTTTATTTTCTGATTTTTTACAATTTAACAATTTAATTTTGAGAAAAATTGATGAAAACCTGGCCAGCCTAGCACGAACAACGTACTTGAGTTTACAAACATTACAAGCAAAAATGAGGATACCGATCGAATTTGCGACAACTAAAAAATACCGAGTTTAGGCGTAAAATTTCAACAAGTGAATGGACGTTTGGTAGAATTGGGTCAACTTGAGAAAGCCAATAGTCAAGTATTCTAACGAAGATACACAGTTCTACATGTAACACCAAGTTCTACAGGAGGTTGCAACTATGATTCAAATTGTAAATTATTCAATCGTTAATGTTTCTAGTTAAAATCAACTTGTTTTGGCTTTAAGTTCAGTAGCAGTTCAAGATCTAGTCGAAAATAAAATATTCAAGTTTCTGAGAAACGAAAACGCGGAAGACCAAAAAAATTAAGCAATGAAAACAAACAATTGTCAGAGTAAAGAGTAAGAAAATAAGTGCTAATTACTTTGTCTATATTTTTTTTTATATTTTGTTTATTAATTGTCTCTTCTAAAAAGATAAATATATTCTGAAAAAAATGTTTTTTATTATTATTTATTTATTTAAGTTTAAGTCACATTGACATTTATATTATAAAAGTTAAAAAATTAAAAAATTCAAATTACAAAATAAAATAAGTTTTTAAAATATTCCTAATTAGTTAAAGAATTGATACAATTTTTCAAAGGATTTACACAATTAGTCATCCATAGTCATAATTAACTTTTATTAAATTATTTAATACGCTTTATAGATAAAAAAACTCTTGATTTATTTCCATTTAATAAGTTAATCTTGATAAAACAAATTTAGCAGAGTCTACAAGGCCCACTTTGAGACTTCTAAAACAAAATGAAATCAAAGCTTTCAAAATTTTGAATTCATACTCTAGGCAGTTGATAAACAAGCGTTTTTCTAAACGCTTAAGTTGTTAACAAAACGATGTATTTTTCTTGTAAAAAGTGGTTTGACTTTCACGACTAAGGTGGAAAACTTCTTTACATAATGGGCATCTCATCAACTGTTCTAAAAAATAAACTTTATGTTTAAAATAGATCTCACTAACTGATTCCAACTTAAGCGCATCATGCAAAGGACTCACTTTGGTAAACTTTTTCAGTTCAATAATTTTTTTCAGTAATTAACTCTGTCTTGTGTCCAGTTCACTCAGCATACTATTCGGAATTAAAATATTGTCAAGTAAATGTCTAAAAAAAGACTGGCGAAACTGTTTAAATAAAAATCCAATCAGGTAAGGATTTGAGACCATTGGTTTGCACCCAAACAATATATGAAAATAAAATTGAGAATCAAAACGAAATCAATCTTAGATATAAAATTTGTTTCAAAATTAACCTTTACCCCAATGGTTGATGAAATAAAACAGCTTTGTAGTTCACGGCTGAACTTAATTGAAATTTTGTCAAACAAAAAATGGGGTCTTAAATATAACACACTAGGAAACCTATATAAATCTTTAATCGGATCTAAAATTGATTACTTTTTTCCGTGTCTGAATTCATTTTCGGAGACAAAGATTAAAAAAATTCCAGTCTTACAAAACTCAGCAGGACGTTTTATACTTAAATTAAAATACGAAACACCTTCCAATATTTTGCATCATGATGCCTTTAATAAACTTAAATTACTAACTGTCTCGAATCGACTTTATAAATTGAGCGAAAGATATGTAGCGGGGAACTGCATCATTCTGTTCCATTGTTTATCAAGCTGGTTGATGAATATAAAACGGGTTTTAAATCAAGATATGTTGAAAATTAACTCCATTGTGTAATTGCTATCTTACTTTTTCTTCTTTGTTTCCTGAACTGTTCAATGCTTAAACATTTATCACATGTCACCTCTTACAATTTATCAATTTTTACTTTCTTTTAAATTATATTTTAACTTATTTTAATTTTATCTTATTTTTTCTTCATTTTTTTTTTTATTTTTTTTTTGTCTTGATTTTTTTTTTATTTTTTTTAATCTGAAGGAGCTTTAGCTCGGCACAGATATAACAAAAAAATAAAATAATGAATATGAAAAATTTGGGGTATTTTATTCAAAAATTTGTGGTAATCAAACTAAATTTATCAATAAATAATTGATTAACTAAAACTTAAATAATTGATTGATTTACCTAATTTTGGAACTACTTGCTTATTATAAAAATAAACCCAAGATTGGAAATTATTGCTTGTTCTTGGTTGTCTATTTATGATCCCCAAAAAAAATAGGATATTAACTGAACTTCATTTTTTTATCAGCTTGATTCTTCCGAACTTATCTCAAATAGTTAATTCTTTTTATTTTATTGTATATTCTCGGAATTCAAATTTTATTGACCCAAATCTAGTTTTACTACTATTAATTGGTAAAAAGGCTTATAAATTTTTTTCTTAGTACAATTAAGTCGAAGTCGAAGGGCGGTCGGAAAAAGTTTCGACTTATCCGTGTTTTAACTTAACCATAATAAAAAAACTAAGAAAAAAATACTAATAATATTTGAAAATTTTTTGTTATTTGTTTCATCATCATTTGAAATTATCTCATTATTTTCTTTGACAGTCAATGATTTTGTGCTAAAATTTTCACTTTCATCCTCATCATCGTCCAAATCAAGCGATTCAATCAGTTCTTTTTCAGATCCACTATCCTATAAAGAACCAAATAATGAATCAGTATCGACATCTTGTTCATCATCTTCATCTCTAGATTCTTCATAGTGCAAAACAACGTCCTCGTCATCATCATTACAACTTGAAATAGAACATAGTTTTTTAAAATCGACTTGTGTTGTACCCGGATAGTAAAAATTTTCTATATTAGATAAAAAAAAATTATTTAAGAATGAAAAAAAAATTTTGATTACAACAAAAAAAAATTTATGTGATTAAAAAAATTTTATGTGATCAAAAAAATTTTTTGTGATCAATTTTTGATCACAAAGAGTACACTAAATATTTTGGTGATCAAAATGATCACATTCTGGACATGACCCCGAAAAAGTGCTTATATAGAAAATAAATAATTAATAGTAAGGATTAAATTTTTACTTTTATTTAAGAAATTTTTTAAGACTTTAGTGTAATTTTCGACTTAAGTGTTAAAAATACCAAATTATAATACTTATTATAATATTTTTCTTTCGAGTTAACCGTGAAATTTTATTATTGATGTCAATGTAAACCAACCAATTTGTTCAATATGTTTCGACTTAACCGAGTTAGACTTAAACGGGTTTACCTGTATATTCTAAGTTAGGCAAAAGCTTTTTCTAAACAAAAATCACCAAAATTACACAAAAAGCCATTTTTATTTAAATAATTTATTCTTTATAATTTATATCTTTATATTTTATATCTTTATATTTGGTTCGATATTTGGTTAAAATATTTTTATTATTAATAACAAAACAAGATTTTCTGTCAGAATACAGACAATAATTCCAAAAAAAAACTATGACGCAGTTCGGTGTGAATAAACCTCCTCGAGGCTAAAATAAAATTGAAAATATACATAATCTATCAGGTTTAGAAGCGAAAAATAAAAAAATCCAAAAAGTCTTTAGGATAAAATCAATTCTTGAAAAAATAATAAATATTACTAATTTAATATCTAAAATTTATCACTATTATCATCATCATCAATCAGCTGTAAACAATCAAGAGTAAAGACGACCACATTTAAAGAATCTCTTGCAAATAATTTTGAAAAAAGAGGAATACAGGATTTGCATTGAAAATTTGCCCCTGTTTTATTTTTGATTAGATCACTCAAATTTTTTTATTTTTATCAATAAAGATACCTTGTTTAAACTGTATTCAGAATATTTTAAATATTTTTTAAATTTTTGTTCCAAAGTTTACCAATTTGGAAAATAAAATATTTTTCATTGACAAATCTAACTTAACAATAAATTCTTTTTTAATATTAATGTTGAATGAAACTAAGGAAAAAAAATTTTATATTACTATAGTTTTCATATCATTAAAAAAGATGTCTAAGTTTTCAGGGATCAAGTATTTAGTATTTATTTAAGAAAATATGACACTCTGTCCAACATATTGGATCAAGAGACTCAAATAAAATTCAACTACTAACACTCTTGATTCGACTTTTTAAATTCGGTTATAGATATGTTGGAGCTGAATAATTCTATTACATTGGTTGTCAGATTGGTGAAAGAATATGGAGAGGATTCCGAATTAAGACATATTGACTTACTCTTAATTCAATATTTTTTTTAATTTAAACTTTTTCAATTTTTATCTTTTTATTTTATTTTAATATTTTCTTCTCAGTTTTGATTTGCTTTTTATCTGAAAAAGCTTTAGCTCGACATAGCAAAACAAAAAAAAATAAATAATTTAATTCAATTTTTAATTAGCTAAAATTATATAAT
The DNA here is from genome assembly GCA_025491095.1 of Brachionus asplanchnoidis. Taxonomy (NCBI): domain Eukaryota; kingdom Metazoa; phylum Rotifera; class Eurotatoria; order Ploima; family Brachionidae; genus Brachionus; species Brachionus asplanchnoidis. Next base: position 5,536,693 of record JAILYF010000006.1, read on the forward strand.
ATCTCAAGCTATTCTTTTGTGATTCATTTTTTTTGTGCTAAACTTTTTCGATTCATTTTTTTTTCTTTACTTTTTCGATTCATTTTTTTTGTGCTTAACTTTTTCGATTCATTTTTTTTTCTTTACTTTTTCGATTCATTTTTATTTTTTGCTACACTTTTACTATTCATTCTTTTTTTGTGCTATACTTTTTCGAATCAACAATTTTTATTTCTAAGGAAAAAATAGTTAAATAAAAATCAAACATCTCTTAAAATAGGTAATAAAAATGGTCATATAAAGATATGTTCTAATTTTTGTTTTTTTTAGTTTGTCAATTTTTACATAAATGTTTTCTAAGTCAAGACTTGTCAAAATTGAGGAAAAGAAATCAGAAAAAGTTAGACTCAACTAATGACCGACGTTTTTTATTAAAAGACCTAAATTTTTTAAGACTTGAATTTCAAAAAATTTTCAGGTGACACAATATTAAGTTACTCAAAAAAGATTTTGAAACTGTTCTATAAGATTCGAATTCTAGAATAAATTGCTTAAAAAATTAGTGTAATTTTAATAAGAAAAATATTAACTTTTCTTAAATGTTTTGCAGGATTTTTATGAACAAAGCATTTTATCAGGAAAAATTATTTATTGATATATTTTTGTTTTTGTGCTTGACTTTTACGATTCATTTTTATTGTTTGGTACACTTTTTCGATTCATTTTTATTGTTTGCTACACTTTTTCGATTCATTTTTATTGTTTGCTACACTTTTTCGATTCATTTTTATTTTTTGCTTTACTTTTTCGATTCATTTTTATTTTTTGCTTTACTTTTTCGATTCATTTTTATTGTTTGCTACACTTTTACTATTCATTCTTTTTTTGCGCTATACTTTTTCGATTCAATAATATATATTTTTAAGAAAAAATTAGTTAAATTGTGAAGATTTAATTAATCATTATGTTGTAGAAGATCAACTCGAAACTGTGTTGGATCGAAAAACTGTTTCTTAAAAAAAATACTCATTAAAAATTAAACATGTTGCATCAAAAATAGAATATTTATATTGTATTGTTTTAAAACAAAAATTCTTAGCTTTCATATTTTTTGAATAAAGTAAATAAATAACTATTGAAAAAGATCTATTTTCTTAATTTTATTTTAATTTTGTTTTTTTTTTGAATGACTCAATTTAAAGAGTTCATTTTTGCATTGTTAAGTTTCTGAAATGACTTTTAAAACTTTTTAATGACTTTTTTTCAATTATTCAAATTTTTTTTTCAAATAAATATATTTAAAAGTATTGTCACAATATCATTTAGTTTCTGTTTGTCTAGAAGTATCATGTGAAATCAATACATTTAGTGAATGAATTTTTATTCAAATTAAAAAAAAATAAAGTTTTTTTAAGAAATAGGTTGATTATCTTTAAAGTTTAAAAAAAAAAATCTAGACTTGTCCAAATTCAGGAAAAAAAAACGATAAAATATTGCTTTGAAAAGTTAATATTTTTCTTATTAATTTTACAGTTATTGTCAAAGCAATATTTTATCGTTTTTTTTTCCTGAATTTGGACAAGTCTAGATTTTTTTTTTTAAACTTTAAAGATAATCAACCTTTTTCTTAAAAAAACTTTATTTTTTTTTAATTTGAATAAAAATTCATTCACTAAATGTATTGATATCACATGATACTTCTAGACAAACAGAAACTAAATGATATTGTGACAATACTTTTAAATATATTTATTTGAAAAAAAAATTTGAATAATTGAAAAAAAGTCATTAAAAAGTTTTAAAAGTCATTTCAGAAACTTAACAATGCAAAAATGAACTCTTTAAATTGAGTCATTCAAAAAAAAAACAAAATTAAAATAAAATTAAGAAAATAGATCTTTTTCAATAGTTATTTATTTACTTTATTCAAAAAATATGAAAGCTAAGAATTTTTGTTTTAAAACAATACAATATAAATATTCTATTTTTGATGCAACATGTTTAATTTTTAATGAGTATTTTTTTTAAGAAACAGTTTTTCGATCCAACACAGTTTCGAGTTGATCTTCTACAACATAATGATTAATTAAATCTTCACAATTTAACTAATTTTTTCTTAAAAATATATATTATTGAATCGAAAAAGTATAGCACAAAAAAAGAATGAATAGTAAAAGTGTAGCAAAAAATAAAAATGAATCGAAAAAGTAAAGAAAAAAAAATGAATCGAAAAAGTAAAGAAAAAAAAATGAATCGAAAAAGTTTAGCACAAAAAAAATGAATCACAAAAGAATAGCTTGAGATATTATATAATTTTAGCTAATTAAAAATTGAATTAAATTATTTATTTTTTTTTGTTTTGCTATGTCGAGCTAAAGCTTTTTCAGATAAAAAGCAAATCAAAACTGAGAAGAAAATATTAAAATAAAATAAAAAGATAAAAATTGAAAAAGTTTAAATTAAAAAAAATATTGAATTAAGAGTAAGTCAATATGTCTTAATTCGGAATCCTCTCCATATTCTTTCACCAATCTGACAACCAATGTAATAGAATTATTCAGCTCCAACATATCTATAACCGAATTTAAAAAGTCGAATCAAGAGTGTTAGCAGTTGAATTTTATTTGAGTCTCTTGATCCAATATGTTGGACAGAGTGTCATATTTTCTTAAATAAATACTAAATACTTGATCCCTGAAAACTTAGACATCTTTTTTAATGATATGAAAACTATAGTAATATAAAATTTTTTTTCCTTAGTTTCATTCAACATTAATATTAAAAAAGAATTTATTGTTAAGTTAGATTTGTCAATGAAAAATATTTTATTTTCCAAATTGGTAAACTTTGGAACAAAAATTTAAAAAATATTTAAAATATTCTGAATACAGTTTAAACAAGGTATCTTTATTGATAAAAATAAAAAAATTTGAGTGATCTAATCAAAAATAAAACAGGGGCAAATTTTCAATGCAAATCCTGTATTCCTCTTTAAATAAAAAATTTCATAACTTTGATTTTGTAAAACTGAATAAAGTTAAATAAAGATGATTTGCTTTGATATTGATTTTACCTTAATTAAAAGCAAAATGATCCAATATAATTTTTAATTGCAACTAAAAATAAAAAGCCCAGAAAGAATGGCGAAATTCTATGAAATTTTGTTGTCATAATCTGATACTTTTTTTATCGAATCAGAGGTTTATAAGTGAAACTGGATTTTAATAGAAATTGAGACTGATATTTTTTTTTTTGAAAAAATTGTGTGAAATAAATTATTAGTATTTTTTTTCGATATTAATATTTACAAATTTTTAAAGATTAACTAATTTACAAAAATAAAAATTTTAATGTTTTAAATTCAATATTTTTTAATTAAATTTAGAAATGTTTATTAAAGTTTGACAAATCAAAATGCAAAATATCCAAAGAGGGCATTATAACCTTATCATAAAAGTCTATTCTAGTTTCAAAAGTAATAAAGTCCAGGATAAAATCGGCAGCATTTAATTTTTTTTGTTCCAATAAATTGAACACATTTTAATTTAAAATTAAATAAAAATAATTTTATGGTCATTTGATTCAAAATTCTTTTAATGCATTCAAAATTTTAGCTTTTTTTAGTAGAATTAACTAAAAGTAAATTTTTATGATTTCAGAAAAAAAAATCTCAAAAACTACTAATTAAAAAAGTACCATAGCAACATGCCCTTTTTAAAATCTTTAAATGATCGTATATTATATTTTATAGCTATTATTTTATTCATGTCTATTGTTCGTAATGTAGTCTATAGTTCTCATTTTTTAAATCCTTGAGCAAAATTATTTGAAATTTTTGAAAAAAGTGAATTCCAAATCGTAATTACACAACCGGAACTTCGCTTTAAATAGCTGAGAAAAATTAGAAGAATTTATAAGGAGAAAAATGAATAAAAAAACATTTCTAATATTCTACTTGCTAATCTCGGTATTCTCGGCCATTTATTATCAGCTATGAAAAATTTGCTTTAAAAATTGATAGTGACGTATTAATAAGCGAATCAAGTTTAGTTTTTCAAGTAGATAAAGTTGAAAAACATTGTGATCTAAATCTAATGACAACAATGGAGGGGACATACATAGGTTTAAAAACAAATGAACTTGTTACAAAAACACCAAAAGAAAATTCAAATGTTGAAATTTTAAAAGAACTACTATTATCAAACATTGATTTTAACTCTTTCAAAGAAGCCGAAGAAAAAAATATGATTTTGTACAATGAATGTTTAATGTTTAAAGAAATATTAAAACTTTACTCTCTTTTAAACGATGAATAAATAAATCATTTTACAAGCAAGGGAGATTCTATCACATTTTATGTCAATATGAAAACTATATATTTGGCAGAATGTGTGCCAACTAATGTTATTAACATTGTCTTAAATAACAACGTTTCTGTAGAAAACAATGAATATTGTTTCGAAAAGCAACCAGTAATTTTTTATTCAAATAATAAGTCGTATGATGGTTTCTTAAACACAAATGGTTTAATAATAACTAATACAACTAAGAAGTGAAATGTAGAACGTTATACCAGTTTCAAAAATTAAAAAGCACAAAATTTAGTTTAATAATAAATAAACAGAGGTCAACAATTATAGCAAATGAAAATATTAACTATTATACGATCGATTATCTAGCGAATAAAATCAAAAATTTTGATGCACATCATAATCCACTTATTATAAAACATGGATTTTTTATCTCTCTACCGAGATAGAGTTAATAATGAAACGCTAGATGAATTTTTGCTAACAAATAATGAAGACAATATGCAAGCAAGGTCAAAAATTGTCGATACAGAATTTCAACTAGAAGAGAAGATGAAATATTTATTTAACAAATTTTACTTCTCTATATTTTCAATAATTTTTTTAATTATAAGATTATTTGGTTTTTACTTTGGATTAAAATTAATTAATAAACGCAAAAAAGTAAAAAACAATACTGATACGAACGATAATTTGAAAATATTTATATCCTCGTTTGGTTTCTTTAAATGGACCTGCAAAATCTGTCGTTATTAATTCGTTTACATACGATGGTTTTAGGTAAATAAGTTGAGCATTTTTGTTTGATAAGGTCCATTTAACTTTTTTGCAAACTTCACATTCACGAATAATTTTTTTAACAGCTGTTTGCAAATATGGTCTATAAAATCGACTTGTAATTTTATCGATTGTTTTGCTTCTACTTAGATGTCAATTATAAATTGTTTCATGCATATGTTTATTAACTTTATCTTGATTTGTTTGGGTAATTCAAACTGGTTAATGTTTGATCCATCTTTGCTCTTAACCATTCGATACAAAACATTTCCTACTAAACGTAAATTGCCATATTCTCTATAAAAAAGTCTTTGCATTGTATTATCGAATTTTTTAACTTCTGGTTTATTATCTTGATTTTGTTTGATTAAATTTATAATCCACACAATGTCGGCATCTTGCATTTGTTCACCACTATATGAAATTGTTTCGATCGAGTCTATAATCTCGTTAATTTCAATTGATTTTTCCTTTGCTTAAGTGACGTTTGCATCACTTCTTTCTTCGAAAATTTAGGAAACAATCTTGTCAAAATGATCAGCGTATAGATCAGTGTTTACCTCGTTTTCATCTGGCAATCTTGAGAAATTTTCTGCCACAATGTTTTCTTTACCAGGCACATGAAGTATTTCGAAATCATAAATACTCAGCCTTAGTAACCAGCGTTCTAATCTCGCATGAGTGTTTTTCTTTGTTTGTATTCAAATGAGTGGTAGGTGGTCTGTTTTGATGAAAAATGGTTTATCATATAGATATTGGTGGAAATATTCGATAGCCATGACAAGAGCTAGTAGTTCTTTTTCGGGCGTCGAATAATTTCTTTGGGCCGAGGTATTATTTTTTGAAAAATATGCGATCGGTCGGAAACTAACATCATCTTGTTGCTGCTCCAATACAGCACCATAACCATATTCACTTGCATCAGTTGAAAAAAAGAGCGGTTCGCTGAAATCGGGTAACGTCAATACACAACGTTTGCTTTAAATTTTCAAAATAAGTTTGAGCTGAGTCATTCCATGTTAAAAGAACTTTTCTCCCATTAACGGCTACGTTTCGTTTACGGCAATTGTCTGGAACGTTTTTTAAATCCATTTAATCATATAAAGGTTTTGCAACTTCTGCATAATTTTCAATAAACTTCCTATATTGATTTAAAATTAGTGATGAAATCGAATTAGCTTTTTGAAACAAATTGAAACTTGAATAAATAAAAAAATTTGAAAAGACTATTGAAAAAGTAGAATATTCTAATAAAATCTTGAATAAATAAAAATTTGAATTTAAATTTGATTTATTTTTATTTTTGAAATTAAACTCGAAAGCTATTTTTATTTAAATTAAAATTCGAACTTAACTTTAATTTAAAAAACAACTTGAATTTTAGATAAATTCAACTAATAATTTAAAAGCATTAAAATTTGAATAGAATATTTGAAAAATTAAGTATTTAAAAATTTAGTATTTTGTACTTTTGTAGCGTTGGTTAAATCAGAACAGCTATTTTTTGGTATCTGGTGAGATAAATGGGACTAATGTAATCCAGAAAATGTTAGAAGAGTTGTGTTGACTGGTGAAAATCTGGCACACTTTTAGTATACTTTTAAATCGAATTGAAATTCGAATTGTTTAATGAATTCTTTTTTAAATTAAAATTTTTCTCATCAATTATTTTTTTGTTTAATTTTTATTTTCAAATATTAAATTGAATATTTATTATATTCGATTTTTGATCCAAAAAATTAATATTTTCAAATATTAATTCGAATTTTTTAGAGATTCAATTTTTAATTTAAATAAATCAATTTTCAAGTTTATAATTCAAAAAAATTTTAATTCAAAAATTAAATTCAAACCAAATTTTCATTCGCAATGCTACTTATTCGAATATCGGTTCGAATTTACATATTCGATTTCATCACTATTTAAAATACCTAGCCAACATTGCAACTCTTGGACGTTTATTGGTTTGTTTTTTTTCATTAAACAACTTGCTCTTTCTGGGTTAGTTTTGATTTGATTTTTAGATACTACGTTTCCAAGAAGTTGTATTTCTTTAACAACGGGTATACATTTTTCGAATGAGATTTTCAAGTTTCGTTTGCGTTAGGTATCTATTATCTCCAATACAATTTGTTTGTGAGCATTGAAGGCAAGAGTTTGACAGTTTGTACAAATAATCAGATCATCCAAAGACACGCATCAAATCCTGTCAAATAAATTTGTCTAAAGACATTTCAATGAATCGCTGAAACCAGGATGGTGCGGTTTTTATACCCAAAGGCATCGATAAATACTCATAAAAACCGAATTCATATATAAAAGCGGTGTATTCCTCTCCGACTGGTATTAGATGGTATGTTGACTTCATGTCTATTTTAGTGAATGTATCTGCACCAGGTAGTTTGTTGTATAGGTCTTCAATAGATGGTAGCGGGTAACTGTTACCTCTAATGACCTTATTCAATGGTTTATAATCTATTGTTAAACGGATTGAACCGTCAGGTTTGTCAACAACTCTAAGAGCAGAGCACCATTCACTTTTACTTTTTCGAATTATTCCAGCTTTCAATTGTTTGTCTAGTTCTTGTTTAACTTTATCCTTTACGTTGTAAGATTGTTGTCTACATTTTGGAGCAATGGGTTCTTGGTTTCTGTTTGACAGTTCAATTTTGAAAGCAAAATTTTTGCTTTCGTACGGTGTTAAATCGATTACTGACTGAGCCAAAATTGTTTTAAATCCATTCAGAATTTCTTGACGCACATTCTTAACATCATCACTGGTAGACACTGGATTATTGAACCTTACTTTTTTATCAGTTATTTCAAGAGTTGTATTGGTTTATTGCCCTTTGCTTGATTCGTGGGTTCTGAATTCATCAAATTTTGCTTTTGTTTGTTACGCACGAATAGTTTTTCAAATAGATTTTTTAAATCTTCATTGTTAATTCCATTTATTTTACTTTTTGGATTAACCCGTTTGTTTGTAAATTCTTGCTTTAAGTTTTTTTTACCACTTTCTGGTTTATTTGGATTAATTTGAGTTTTGCCGAAACCACTGTAACGATTTTCACTCTTGTTACTGTCCTTAGCACAATTTATTTTTGAATTGTTATGAAATTGTTGTTTTATCAACTTGTTAAATTCGTCAACTTTCGTTTAAATAACTCTCGTGTTCACAAGTGGTATATTTACTCGGTTAAAATACCGCTACCTAGAAGACAATCATGCACTGAATTGTTGTTTGTCACCAAAATTGAGACATTTTTTAAAGTTTCGTATCGGTTTGCAGTTACTTTAGGCAATTGTTTAAATTTATTTGACCATAGATTATCAACTCCGAGATACACGATTTCAATTTGTACCCTTTGTATTCGACGAGTTTAGTGCTTGAATCCTCCCGTTTGATTTTTTGATAGAGTTTTTGATTGATAATCGTCTTGTCTGCTACAGTGTCGAATAAATAACTAACCAAAGTTTTGTTGAAAATTGCATTACCGATTATCCTGTCATTTTTCGATCGTAAATCGTCTGCATTTGTTTCAGTTGATAGTTTCAATTTTTCTTGGTAACTCGTGTTGTATTTATGGAAATACGTTTGACTTTCGCGTCTATAATATGGATTGTTTCCATTGAAAAAATTTGTTTTGTTTGGATTTTGATTGTTTGTACCCATTATTACATCGGTTTGATTGCCAATGTCCGACTCTTACTCAATACCAATACCATATCCATTGAATTTGTTTATCGAATATTCAACTATTTGTTTGAAACTAAACTGTTCGTTGTTTCGATTTGTTCTAGAAAGTTTTTCTCTACATTTTTCTTGTAGTCTTTAATTGAAAAGTCCTTCGACATACTTTCGTTTGATAATTTTTTCTAGTTTTTCAAATTCAACCTGTGGAAACAGTTTTTCAATCGTCATTTTTAAAGATACTGCATATTGTTCCATGGTTTGATTAATTTTTTGTTTAATTTCGAAAAAAATTTTGAAGTCGCTTAAATTGTCTGTATCAATTTCTGACTTTGTTTGGTTATCCAATATATGCTTTAACTCGTTTTTTTAGCGTTCAAAACCATTTTCGTCTTTGATTAGACTCTGAAGGTCTTTTATTTTTGACATAATGCTTGAATCAATATATTTTATAGCAGTACCAACCCAGTTTTTCTTATGTCTATCTTTTACACAAAATTCTACCATTGCAATCCAGTTTTATAGATTCATTGATTCGTTTAAGACATGAATCTTGTTTATTTGAACCAGATTCGTATATATAATTCCTGGTTGTCTGGTTGTAAATGATCCTGGGCGTCCAATTGTAATGTGTTATACAAATTAACATTGGTTGTCGATGCTGAACTCTATTTCTGCGTGGAGTGCCTCCCTGCTTTTAACTGATATCGAATCAGTATCACTATGACAATTAATAAGGTTGTTACAAGTATTTCCATTGTTCGTTTGTAAATCATCCATTTGACGAGTTGAAACGAAATATCTCAGACAAACACTACACCTTCCATTATGAGTTTACTTATAATATCCCAATTTGATGGCTCTTCAAAACCGAACATGTTTGCATTTGCGTTTGGAGACATTATACTAATTGTAACTAATATTTGCAACACCTTGTTCGTACACAACAACATTTTTGAATTCTTAACTCGTTTACTAATGACGCCACTGTTGAGGTTTTAACCTCGAGTTTGTGTCTGACCTAAAGTTTAGAGGTTCTACAACTAAAAGAATTGTTTTTTATTGGGCCTTCAGGCCTAGTTTATTTAACGAAACGTGGTTATAGAAAAGAGTGGGAGGGGAAAAAGAAAAGAAATATAACGGGTTGCATATATAGTGTAATTTTCTCTAGACCTTCACTTGCGTGAGGGACTAGTGAAAAATACACTTTTTGTGAAGTTGTGTATGAAACCACAACAGATGTATGTTCTGATGAAAATTTAGATAGTCCATAGTCCATCGAAGTCAAATTCATTGATTGGTGTAATATCAGCTTGAGGCCAATCACATTTAATGAAATTTTCTACACGTAGGATTTGAAATGGCTGATCTAGATTGGATTCGACGTAGGTTTGAATAAAATCATCTGTTACCAAATCATCTTGAACAATTTTGGATCAGTTTCAATGATAACTTGGTCAAGAGTTGAACCTGCAAAGTCTTCATCTTTAATTTCATTTAATAAATGGGTATAATATCGACAGGTTATTCTTTTAAATTATTTTCATCAATAAGGATTACTTTATTGATCCAATCAGGATTAATTTTGCATAAAATTTAGATTTACAACTCTATATCTGTTAACTTTAAATTCTTTGGATTCATAGTTTTGATTTGTTTGTTTTATTTTTAAAATCGGAGTTTCACTTGTTTTTCTTGGTAAAGCTTTACATAATGATGTGATATCTTGTGAAAAATTTGCTACATATCCTCTTGAAATAAGTTGTCCACCTGGTAGACGGGATATTTGCATTACAGCTAAAATAGGCGCAACTAACATTTCTTCGATAATTGTGAGTTCTTCAAATTACTTTTTGATTTCAATCGGAATATCGACAAAACAAGGAAACAAATCATTCTGTTTTTGAATATTTAATGAATTTCTTAAGATCAATAATGTTGCATTGGGGACATTAAGGTATGAGCGAAGGCCATAATTCTTTGCAGTTAGGGCAATGATAATTGTTGAGTTGTCTCATTTTTTTGTGAAATTTGTCCATTTCTGGTCCAAACAAATCTTGTTCTTTAGTTCGCCGTTTAGTCAAGAGTTAAATTCTTCTTAATATGTTTTTTTTGTACATTTTGATTTCTATTAAAATTATTTTTATTTAATTCAGCTAATCAATATTTTTTAATTTAAGCTAATTCAGAAGTCATATTTTTCCTATATCCTTGCTGTGATTGTTGCGATTGAATAAGTTGTGTTGGTGTTTTATTACTGGCTCTATTTTTAGATCTATTTGTTTCTTCTTCTTTTTGATCTGGTGTCATGTTTTCACGATATGATAGTAATCTAATACTTCTAATTTTTAAAGATACTGGATTTTAATCAGGTTGTTTACGTTTTTGACGTTTAATAAGAATTACTTGGGGCTCAAATAAAGCAGGCACTTGTTTGGGACTAATTCTTGTCACTAAAAATTAAAAAATTTAACTAACTTGATTATAGTTTATATTATATTTTATATATTTTATTGTAAAGCATTTTTTTTACTTTTTATTGTAGATAATTTTAAGATTATTTTTAATTTTTTTTATTTTATTACAATTTTTCAGAGTTGTTTAAATGACCAAAAAAAAATTCCAAGTCATTATAAAAAAAAATCCAATTCATGACTTTTTTTTTTTATTTGTTAGATCAGGCTTAATATCAAAAAATTTATATACTTTTCGGCTGTCAAATGCAAAAGATTTGCCATTCACAGAATTTTCTTGCAATTTTAGCATTTACTTCTTCTTCAGTATTCAAAATTTTAAAGCCTGGACTTGGACTTGACTTGAGAATTGTGACTTTTAAACATCTCTGCAATTTTTATATAATTTTATTGCAATTTTTATATTAGTTTATTACAATTTTTATTTTAGGTTTTTACAATTTTTTTAAAACATATTTTTTTTAGTTAAGTTTAATTTTTTTTTCTAATTGATGGTTTTTTAATTATATTGTATTGTAAAATATGAATTAACTGAATCATCAAGTCTTTCATCCTCATTGATCTCATTTAATATTGCGTTTTGTGCATTTAACTATAGTTTAATTATTTTAAATGCATTACATTTTAAAAAAGAACAAAAGATAAAATAACAGAATTAAATATTACCAAATCAAATTTGCTAAATCGTTCTGCTTTATTAATATCTCTTTTATTTTTTAAATTTTCTAATTTAATTTCAATTGCTTTTTCTTCTGATTTTAGGTTCACAACTCCTCTGGTGTAATTTTTTTCATTATTTATTAGTCTTTATATAGACTCCAAGCAAGCATCTTTGCATTGAGCAGTAATAATCTTTTTGATAGGAGCCATTTAAGTTATTTATAATAAATTAATTATTTGAAGTGAAGGAAATTAAATCATATTAAAACAAAATGAAACGATACTTAACAATATTGAAAAAAATACAAAGCAAAGCTAAGACATGAAAAATGTTGGACATTTTTATTATTTTAATTTAATTTTACAAATAAGACTTTTTGATTTGTCTCAATAAAATACTAAAAAATTTTTTTTTCATAAGATAATAATAATTTAAGGTTTAAATAAAACAAAAAATTTAGGCTTTAATCAACTTGCAATTTTCAAGAGAAGGGAATCAAAACAAAGCTATTTATACTTCTGACACCTAAACAATATGCAAGTTTTTAGCTGCAACCGGTTTATATTAATTACCAATTTGAAAATATTATTCTGATCAGGATAAAGAAGAAATTATTTAGTAGCAATTACATAATGTAATTGAATAATGATTATTATTTTGATCATTTTTATACTAAATATTAAATAAAAACACTCATTTATCAAGTTACAGATTGATTGGTCAAATACAATAGGTCTTAATTGAACGTACTGACAAGCAAAATTAAAGATCCTTGAGAAAAAAAATCAAAAACAATTTTACTAACATAAAAAATAGTCATATGAAACCTTAACTAATTATCTTACATATTAAAAACATCAAACAATCTGAATTTAAATTAAAAACACGGCGTTATATTTATTTAATTGAGAAGGCATAAGTTAAAACTAACAAAGATATTTAAATGAATAGAACAGTTATTGTAAGAAAAAAACTGCAATATTTAATTTTTAGCCAAAAAAATTCGTTGCAAATTCAAATGTAAAGTTTATTGTGAAAAAAAAGGTATTTTCATTCTGGAAAAATTGACGTTTGTATTAGGAAATTTAAAAATAAAATAATTTTGACGAAAGATGAGTTTAAGACCTTTCATTTAATATAAAATTATATGTGGAAACTTTTCTCTTTAATAAATTGCTAAAGGGCAAAATTTCAATGGAAACAGTGTATTATTCTTTAAATGAATTATTTATCTTTTTTTTCAATATATTTAATTTTTATCTTGTTTTCCTTTTTTTTTATATATTTATACCAGAGTTGTTTAAAAGTCAAAAGTCCCAGTGCGAACTTTTATTTTTTTTTAATTTTTTTTTTCAAACAACCGGGAATTGGAATTTTTTTGGGAATTTTATACAACTCTGATTTTTGCTTTTTTTTTATTTTTATTTTATCCTATTTTACTTAATTTTTATAAAGTTAATTCTTTTTATTTTTTATTCTGAATAAGCATTAGCTCGTAATTGAAAAACAAATAAATAAAGAAATTATTTAAAAGTATTTATTTTAAACTGAAAAAAATATTTAAAACATCGCACTTTTTCAATGTTATTTCAACATTGGATACAATTTGTAATTCAAGCACAAAAAATTAAACCAAATGAATTTTTATTTTAATTTTTTTTAATTCACTTTTTTGATATATTTTTACTTAAATAAAATAGATAAATACTTAATTATTTTATTTTAATAGTATCGAAGTCATGTTTAAAAAGTTTGTATTAAACGCTATCTCAGTAGGATGTATAGTACCATCCAATATTTTGGTATTTATGTCAGGATACTTTGAGATTAAAATAAAAAATTTTTGTTCATTTTTCGAATAAAAATTCTTACATAAACTGAAAATTTAAATTTAGCATTTGGATTAGTTGACACAAATTTTTTTGTTCTAATGATTATATCAGTTAAAGGTCCTTGAGACAAGTCCCAAATCTCTGTTTGTGTTGTATCAACAATCTCCGGTGTATCTAATGCATACGATGAACAATCTGCACCACTATAGTTTTCCTCGCATTCACAAGTACCAGTAGTTGTACAGTTACCATTTCCAGAGCAATTATTAGGACACAAATTTGTCAAAGTTATTTTGATTACAAGCTCCTCGCCTGATTTTTCCATATTTACTTCATCATTTGTAGCCAGCTCAATTACAGACACGGATACATCATTCTCATAGCCATTTGTGTAGTCAGTTTCCTTTTAAAAAAATTGGTTAAATCGATTTTGTTGATAAAAAATAAATTTTATCCTTACTGGATCCAAAAGGACGTCAAGTTTGCAATTTTCAACTACATTGTCAATGTCCGTTCCTGCTTCTAAAACAGCATCAACTTTGTTTCCAAGATTATCACAAGTGCCATTTTTATTCTCATTTGAAACAGCTCTTACCTGAAATATTCACAAAAAATTAATTTTGATAAATTTATTATTTTTATCAAAAATTCCTGAAACTTAAGCTAAAATTACTAAAAAAAATTTTCCTCCTAAATTTGCATAACTGATGTAATTATTATTAAACTTATTAAAAATAATTTTACTTAAAAAAAAACTAAAACAACTGATAGACGTTTAAGTCGATTTTTTGTTGAGCCAGAGAGGCTTGTTTTGTACAATTAAATTTTTTTTGTATTAGAACAATATTTGGAAAATAAAAAATAAAGAATATTATGGTATTAGTTTTGATAAAAATTGTGAGTTCTGTAATCTAGTTTCTAATTTAGATCTAAATTATCCTTTGTTTATTACAATTCGGTTCAAAAAGTGCTAAAGGATAAACAAAAATTCTTAAAAAATTTAAATAAAAAATTAATTTGTTTTTAATTTAATCAAATATTGGAAAAACTAGCATAAAACTTGATTGTTAGAATAAATTCACATTTTTAAGTTAATTAAATTTTTATTCAAAAGAGAATATTTTCTGTTACTGATTTAGGTGAAATTTTTTAAAACTTGATGGAGCTTTTGTCATTCAAGTTATTTCCTTAACCGAAATATTGCTTGGTCAAAAACTCTAAAAAATTAAAAGCGTCTCAATTTTTATGTATTTTAGCTAAATGAATATTAGTTTTTTTCGTGATTGCCAAAAAATTCATAGAATTTAAAAAGCATTTTTTTCCTTAAAAAGTTGTCAAAAATTTTAATCAACTTTTCCAAATTTTTTTGTATTTTTTAATTTCTAAAATTTTTTTGATCATTAAATAACGCACCCAGAACATGATTAATTTTTAAAATTTAAATTATAAAATTTTTACCAAACGTCTTGGAGCATGCGGCATCGGCGGCAGACTGAGGAATTTTTTGAATGAATTCGACTCACCAATTCTATTAATTTTCTCAATAGGGTCCTCTCTAGACAAAGTAATAACAATTAAAAAAAATAAATAGTTTAAATCACTCAAAAATTTGATTACAATGTATCAGTGGTTCGTTTTGATCTACTCTTCTGGTAGCCAAATGCATCCTCATTTCGGCCATTGGCACATGGAGATCGTTGATCTGATGACGAAAAGAAATCGATACCTACCGAGGCACAAAAACTTTGCATGTAACTTATATCAGTTGAATTAAATGAATAGTAGCTTGTTTCCAGACTTGGTATGTTGTTACTAGAAGCCCTTTGAGATAAAATTTAATTTTTTTTATTACATAATTTAAAATTTATACAAATAGTAGTAGTAGTAGTAGTTTTGACTGTAGCTGGCTAGCCAGCGAGTGTGCTGATAAGGCACACTAAGACAGCTGATGTGATTGATTGCTGCTCATCCAGCAATCAATCAATGCCTGCTTTAAAGCTGTTAACATTGGGGGCTTCAACTAATTCAGTTGGCAGCGAGTTCCATATGTTAGCGGTTCTGTTGAAAAAAAAGTTATCTCTATGTTGGAGCCTCGATATTTCTTTGTGATATTTGAGGCAGTGACCTCTTCCTTGGTTTTTTGTGACATTAAAATTGTTGCTTTTTTCAACCGATTCTATTCCATGCATGAACTTGTATAATTGAATTAGATCACCTCTTTTTCTTCTTTCCACCAGATTTGGAATGTTCAAAGCCTTCAATCTGCTTTCATACGGTTTGTTTCTAATTGACGAAACAAATTTCGTAGCTCTGCGTTGAATCCTTTCAACATTCTCACAGTCAGACTTAAGAATTGGAGACCATATAGGCACCGCAAATTCCAAAAGAGGACGAACAAAAGTTAAATACAAAGATCTTAATAACTTACAATCAAAACGAGCGAATGACTTCCTGATGCGACCTAACATTTGATTTGCTTTGTTTGTAGCCTCTATCACTTGATTTTTCCATTTAAGATTTGTATTGAAAATAACTCCAAGATCTCTTTCGGTTTCTGACGTTGCTAATAGCTTACCATTAATAAAATAAGGAAATTTTTTGTTTTTTTGACCATAATGCATAACCACACATTTTGATGTGTTGAAGAGAAGTAGCCAATCTTGAGTCCACTTGAGAATTAAATCTAAATCTGATTGTAGTTTCGCGGCGCTTATTTCTAATACCGTTTGCGAGAAAATTTTAGTATCATCTGCATACAATTTCACAACATTCTCTATTCCTTTAGGTAGATCATTGATATACAAAACGAACAATAGTGGACCAATCACTGACCCTTGTGGTACACCGCTAAAAATCTCAACCCAATCCGACAAAATTTCACCTTGAATAACTCGTTGTCTTCTATTTTTTAAGAAAGCTTCAATCCATTTTAGTGTCAGACCATCAAAGCCATACGCTTTCAATTTAGCTATTAGTCGTCTGTGCGGAACAGTATCAAATGCTTTCGCAAAATCTAGCAGAATCACATCAACAGGAATACTTTTGTCTAGACTCATTGAGATGAAATCTAGAGTTTCCAGAAGATTAGATGTACATGACTTTTTCTTAACAAATCCATGCTGTTCTTTAGATATAATATTATTCTTATAAAGATAGTCTTCCATTTTGGTTCTTAATATGCTTTACATAATTTTGCAAGGAATTTAAGTTAAAGACACAGGACGATAATTGCTTGCCGTTGATTTATCACCTTTTTTATACAATGGAGTAATATTTGCTGATCTGAATTGAATTGGAAGCTGACTTTTCGATAATGATTCTCTGAAAATCAAAGTTAAAGGAACAGTAAAGGCTTCTGCACAGTTTTTTAGCAATAACGGATGAAGCTTGTCTACACCACATGATTTATTTTGATTCAGGTCTTGTAATTTTTTGAAAACCATTTCATAAGTAATGTCATTTGGCTCAATACCAATATATTCTGACCAGTTTTCATTAAATTCAAATTCAAAAGGAGGAAGCTCACCATCTTTTTCAATAACAAAAACATCTTGAAAACATTTATTAAGAAGATTTGATATTTCTTCGGTTCTTGCGTTAATTCATTGTTTGACTTTATTAATGCTTTGATAGATTCTTTGATGACTTGTTGATCTTTTAGGTATTTGTACAATATTTTTGGATTCTTCTTAGCTTTATCAACTAAATTCTGTTCATAAGTTAGTCTGGCTCTTTTTATTTCTGATGAGACTAATTTACAGATACGCTTGTAATCACTATATAGATTCATATCCTTCCATTTAGATGCACAGTTCCTATATCAAAGATTCTTTTTATCTCTAATTAAGACCTTGAGTTCATTTTTTATCCAAGGTTTTGAGATACTTTTCTTTTTAGAGCCATCCGTCACTGGAATGAATCGATTACTAGCTTCGCTGACATAGAAAATTAACTAATTGTACATTTCCTGAATATTTAAATTCTCAAATAGGTGCACCCAATCAATAATTGATAGAAAATGAGAAATTTTTCCAAAGTCAGATTTATTATAAATAAATTTTTTACAGGTATATCATTCCTTACTAACCTTTTTTTTGAGAACAAAATTGAAATAGATAACCAGATGTCCTTTATTAATGTTGCCAAGAACAAATTTTGTATCGATTGCATACACACTGCCAGGCTGAGTCGTTAAAATCAAATCCAAAGTGTTGTCAGCTTTTTCGTTTGACATTTGAAAAGTTGGGATATTTACATGCTGATATAGAAAAGTATCGCTTAGTGTCTCTCTGAATTTATGTTCGAGTCCATTTTCGTTTAAGATTTCTGACACATAGCCATTTGACCAGATGATTGATGGAAAGTTAAAGTCACCCATTATTAGAAGAT
Organism: Brachionus asplanchnoidis; assembly: GCA_025491095.1. Taxonomy (NCBI): domain Eukaryota; kingdom Metazoa; phylum Rotifera; class Eurotatoria; order Ploima; family Brachionidae; genus Brachionus; species Brachionus asplanchnoidis. Next base: position 5,554,806 of record JAILYF010000006.1, read on the forward strand.
CCTTATAACCTCTCTCGTCCACATAGTCTTTAGCTTGTTTGAAGACTAAATCGAAATCGTTCATATCAACAAAATCGTTTGGCCTATAAAGACAGGCAACTAAATATTTTTCACAGTTAAAATTAACTACTACCCAAATTTGTTCTATTTTACTTAAATTAAAACCTGCATCATTTAATTCAAATGAGTCGATTTTTTCATCAATGTAGAGACATACACCACCGCCTCTGCGTCCATCACTTCTGTCCTTTCTGTACAAATTGTATCCTTTAACGTTCGTAATTGAGATGCTCTTGAACCAAGTCTCACTAACTGCTACAATTTAAGGGCTATATGTTTCAATAACAACACTGAATTCATCTAGTTTATTGTCCAAAGAAGTAGCATTTGAATACAAACATTTTATAGATTCGAGACTATCTACACGTGATGGCGCTTCTGATGAACGATTATTGCTTCTTGAATTTGACGATTTGATTTCCACGGATATCATATCGAAAGGGCGAGTCTTGTGAAAGACCATTATTTGCTTCATTTCTTTGTTTTCTCAATTCATAGTCTAAAGCTCTTTCGGTTTCAGTCAAATCTGGACTAAGATAAACAGATTTGAAAATATTTGAATCTCTCAACTTTTTCGCTGCTAGTAGTAGTGGATTTCTGTTTGCTTCTTCTTTGAGTTCTACTAGAATTGGTCCTGGTTTACTTTGGTCTTTAGATCTCAAACGTCTCGAATACGCTGGCTTGATATCACTTTTTCCAATAGTGGATAGAATTTCATTGATTTTTGCTTCATCTTCTGCTTTCTTGTCTGCTAAAATCTCTTTCTTTGATTCTGGCACACCATAAATAATCACATTTTTTTTCTTCTATTTCTTTCATTCATTTCGCTAATGGTTGCATTTTCTACAGCTATCTGATCCGCTGGTTTTTTAGCATTTTTTGTTCCTTGTTTTACCGTTTGAATCCACTTGCTACTGTTGTTGGATGAGTTTGCTGTTTTATTTGCTGCTGACAATTCAGATTTCAGTTTATTTATTTCAATGTCTTTCTCCTTTTCTCTTTCTTCTAGAAGTTTCACATGATTTGAAAGCTCCAGGACGAATTTCGAAATATTACCACACCATTCATGCAAAGTTTTCGAGTGCCCAGATACGACACCTTGTCCAAACGTTGGCCAGTTTGTTTCAAGCAAAAAATTTGAGTCCATTTGACAAAACTGCGTGCTTTTTATATTGGTTCACTTGTGCTTTTCCTTTCCTGACTCTTGGCTTACGTGTGCTTTTTTAATTTAAAACTTTTTTTCTTTTTTTTTTTAAATAGCTTTGATAGATAGCTGGTAAATCTGCTGAACTTTGACCATCTCTTAATTTGGTCAAATCATTTGAGGAATTATTATCCTAATTAGAAAAAAGACCATCACTTTTGCCTGCATCTCATTTAGCAGGAATTATTGTGAAGAACGAGCATCATAAGCAAATATGTAAGCGAATTAAAAATACATCTATGCATATAAAAAATTATTCGAATACCGTTATGCCGTACAAAAAACAGAAAAAAACGACCAACTAATTTATTAATTGGTCCAAATAAAAAAACTTAATATATTTAATTTTGCTAATTAACATAGGTGTTAGAAATATAAATAGCTATGTTTTGTATTCCCTTCTCTTGAAAATTGCAAGTTGATTAAAGCTTAAATATTTTATTTTATTTAAACCTTAATTATTATTATTTAAAAAAAAAATCTTTTTTATATTTTAATTATACAAATTGAAAAATTTTATCTGTAAAATTAAATTAAGATAATAAAAATGTCCAACATTTGTACACTCTGTGTAAATAGCATTAAATATTATAAAATGCTTTTTTTTTTTTGATAAATTTATTTCTAACAACCTCAATTTTAATAAACATCAATTTTTATATTAAAAAAATATTGTTATTATATAAAATTTTCAAGTTTAAAAATAATTTGTATATAACACTTTAAAACACCCTGAAACACCCTATTAAGTTTATAAAACACCCTGCAACATCCTTTTGATTCTGAAGGAGAAAAAGTTCTGCTTGGCAAATTATTTTTCTACAGGTCTGGACATGTGAAAACCCTATAAAAACCGCTAAAACTGGTTTAGACCGGATTTTTCAAAACACCCTGTTTATGTTGTTTATTAAAATTGAGGTTGTTAGAAATGAATATATCAAAAAAAAAAAGCATTTTATAATATTTAATGCGATTTACACAGGGTGCTTTTTTTTCGCTTTTTTGATGGATGCTGTTTTTATAGGATACCTTTTTCTCGTCTTTGCTTTGCTTTGTATTCTTTTCAATATAAATGTAAAATAAAATAAAAATGGTTTAATTTTTGTGTTTAAATTACAAAATGTATCCAATTTTGAAATAGCATTGAAAAAGTGCAATGTTTAAATTTTTTTTTCAGTTTCAGATAAAAAAATAATTTTAAGTTAATATTGCAAGATTTTTCATATTTGAAACTAAACTCTTTAGTGATATAGAATGAGTTTAATTTTTATTTGGAAATTTGAAAAAATAATAAAAATTCTTGCTTTTACTTTTAAATAATTTATTTATTTATTTGTTTATCTATAACGAGTTAATGCTCATTCGGAAAAAAAAATAAAAATCATTAACTAAATAAAAATCATTAACTAAATAAAAATAATTTACTAAATAAAAATAAAGTTAAATAGGATAAAATAAAAAAAAAAAAAGTAAAAATCAGAGTTTTTTAAAAGTCCCAAAAAAAAGTCCAATTCCATGTTTTTTGGAAAATAAAATTTTTAAATTCTTAGACTTGACTTTCGACTTTGGACTTTTAAACAACTCTGGTATAAATATATAAAAAAAGTTAGTCAAGATAAAGAAAAAATAAAATGATAAAAAAAGATAAATAATTCATTTAAATTTAAATTAATATTCAATACTTTAAAAAGTCGATATAGTGAACCATTGTTCACCTATTATGCGAACAATTCTGGTTCTTATGAACTATAGGTTCACCTAATTTTATTGTTCACGTAAAGGTGGACTAAAATAGAATTAGGTGATCAAATGTGAAATTGGGTGAAAAACTTTTAGACCTTGACTTTATTTTTTTGGGAAACATAGATTCATCTATTTGGCAAATTTTACCTACTCCGCCCAACTTTAAATTTTTTATCTAACTATTTTTTATTCTTTCTTATTTTAAATTATTATTTATCAATTGAATTATTTTTTTTAATATAACATTTAGTTTTTTTTCTAAATAGATGAAAGAATATCAAAATAGGTGAACAGTATTTAGATTAGATGAACTATTCAAATAATTCAGAAAACATCATTCAGACAAAATCTTGTCCTCTAAAATCACTCGAATGCTCAAAATGGAAGCTAAAAGGCCATCCGGCAATTAAATGCTCAATTGCAGAGAAAATTAGAAGCATGGAAAGATCTAAGATAGATTTTTCTGAACTAACAGTAGATTTTAATTTGTTTCAATTTTTTTAAAACTAAGAAAATAATTTCGATCTAAACTGTTATTAATTAATTTTACAGCAATTAAAATCTTAATTTAAACTGAATAGATTTAATTAATTGTTAAATTTACCAGCATTTCATTATGTTTGTAAAGTTTTGCCAACAATTTTGTCCACTAGAGTAGTACTTTTTAACAGAAGAAATATTCTTGATAAAAAAACATCAGCATAAAAACTTTTAGCAAAACTTAACCAAATTTTAGAATAATTCCTGTGATACAAAAAACAATAAATTTCGGATTGAGATATTGAGATTTTTTTTTTGAATGCATGAAATTTTAATTTTTTTTAAAGAGGGTCGCAAGTCAATTGATTACTCTTGAAACTTTTGACTTTTTAAATTAAGAAATTTTCATTTATTCTAAATCCTAAATAACAATTAAGTTTAACCATACCGTTATATTTACTAGTTGGAGTTTGTCAAACAAAGAAGATACTTGTCCAGTCTTTTAACTCTGCAAAACTAGTTCAAAGGTTTCATTTTTGAAATTTCTGTTCTTTGATTCGAGATTGACAGCAATGTCCCAAATTAACTCTCCGTCCGATGATGTGGTCCATGTACTATACGGCTTGAACATTCTATCTTTGGGGTTGCACACAAAGTTTTGATTGGAATTCTTGGAGCACTGGGTGATCACTACTCGATCTCTTGCTGGATTCGTATTGTAATTAAGAGAAAGTCGAAAATCACAGTTTGATTGAGATGTATCAGAGCATGCAAATGGAATGGTTGTGTAGCATCTAAGTCTTTTTGTTTTTGTCTCATTTTCAGTGTAACTTAGCACATATTTATACGGATTAGAATCTGAAGCCTAATAATTATTTTTCAAACTTAAATTTAAATAAAATCAAATATTTTAAAATTACAGCTTGATCTTCCATTTCACATTTTAAAATAAGATCATATTTTGGACTTTCTGCTACAAAGCTAGCATTGTTGTAATTCATTAAAATAGTACAATTTATCTAGATTAAAAAATAATATTTTTACATTGAAATAATAAATTTTGGCAATGTAATTTTTTTTAATATATTTTTCAAATGATTGTACTAAAGATGCACAGTGCCATTACGTGGTAATATTAATTACTGAATCTCCAATGGCAGACACCCAGTCATTGTGGCCCAAGTAAGAATAAAACTCATTATTTTCTCTGGAATAAGACAAATTAGTAATATTGACTGAACTATCTGTTGAATAAGTCCACAATACATAACCATTTAGAGAGCTACAATCGACATTATCAGGACAATTCAAAGAACATTTGCTACTTATTTCATCCTGAAGTGCATTTGGGTCCATATATTTTGTGACTATTTTGATGTCAGCTGTTTTGCTTAATCTGTCAAAGTCAACTTTGAAAAAAAATTAAATTTATGAAATTAATTTTTGATTATTTTTTACATTGACATTCGCTATTGTCATCCGGAAAAAATCCATCAAGACAATTTCCTTTGTCTTTTGTAGTGGTTGTTGTAGTCATTGTTGTTGGAGAAGTAGTTGTTGAGGTGGTAGTTGTTGTAGTAGTGGTAGTAGTGGTTGTGGAAGTTGTTTCAGCATTTGAGTCCTCTGATTCAGTAGAAACAGTAGTTGTAGTTGTAGTGGTTGTGGAAGTTGTTTCAGCATTTGAGTCCGCTGCTTCAGTAGAAAATGTAGTTGTAGTTGTAGTGGTTGTGGAAGTTGTTTCAGCATTTGAGTCCTCTGCTTCAGTAGAAAAAAGAGTTGTAGTTGTGGTGGTTGTGGAAGTTGTTGCAGCATTTGAGTCCTCTGATTCAGTAGAAACAGGAGTTGAAGTTGTGGTGGTTGTGGAAGTTGTTTCAGCATTTGAGTCCGCTGCTTCAGTAGAAAATGTTGTTGTAGTTGTGGTGGTTGTGGAAGTTGTTTCAGCCTTTGAGTCCGCTGCTTCAGTTGAAACTTTCGTAATTATCGGTTGAACCGAGATTAGTAAATAGAATATTAGAAATGTTTTTTTATTCATTTTTCTCCTTATAAATTTTTCTAATTTTACTCAGCTTATTTTAAATCATGTGGTGTAGACAAACTTCATCCGTTATTGCTTAAAAAACTGTGCAGAAGCCTTTACTGTTCCTTTAACTTTGATTTTCAGAGAATCATTATCGAAAAGTCAGCTTCCAATTCAATTCAGATCAGCAAATATTACTCCATTGTATAAAAAAGGTGATAAATCAACGGCAAGCAATTATCGTCCTGTGTCTTTAACTTAAATTCCTTGCAAAATTATGTAAAGCATATTAAGAACCAAAATGGAAGACTATCTTTATAAGAATAATATTATATCTAAAGAACAGCATGGATTTGTTAAGAAAAAGTCATGTACATCTAATCTTCTGGAAACTCTAGATTTCATCTCAATGAGTCTAGACAAAAGTATTCCTGTTGATGTGATTCTGCTAGATTTTGCGAAAGCATTTGATACTGTTCCGCACAGACGACTAATAGCTAAATTGAAAGCGTATGGCTTTGATGGTCTGACACTAAAATGGATTGAAGCTTTCTTAAAAAATAGAAGACAACGAGTTATTCAAGGTGAAATTTTGTCGGATTGGGTTGAGATTTTTAGCGGTGTACCACAAGGGTCAGTGATTGGTCCACTATTGTTCGTTTTGTATATCAATGATCTACCTAAAGGAATAGAGAATGTTGTGAAATTGTATGCAGATGATACTAAAATTTTCTCGCAAACGGTATTAGAAATAAGCGCCGCGAAACTACAATCAGATTTAGATTTAATTCTCAAGTGGACTCAAGATTGGCTACTTCTCTTCAACACATCAAAATGTGTGGTTATGCATTATGGTCAAAAAAACAAAAAATTTCCTTATTTTATTAATGGTAAGCTATTAGCAACGTCAGAAACCGAAAGAGATCTTGGAGTTATTTTCAATACAAATCTTAAATGGAAAAATCAAGTGATAGAGGCTACAAACAAAGCAAATCAAATGTTAGGTCGCATCAGGAAGTCATTCGCTCGTTTTGATTGTAAGTTATTAAGATCTTTGTATTTAACTTTTGTTCGTCCTCTTTTGGAATTTGCGGTGCCTATATGGTCTCCAATTCTTAAGTCTGACTGTGAGAATGTTGAAAGGATTCAACGCAGAGCTACGAAATTTGTTTCGTCAATTAGAAACAAACCGTATGAAAGCAGATTGAAGGCTTTGAACATTCCAAATCTGGTGGAAAGAAGAAAAAGAGGTGATCTAATTCAATTATACAAGTTCATGCATGGAATAGAATCGGTTGAAAAAAGCAACAATTTTAATGTCACAAAAAACCAAGGAAGAGGTCACTGCCTCAAATATCACAAAGAAATATCGAGGCTCCAACATAGAGATAACTTTTTTTTCAACAGAACCGCTAACATATGGAACTCGCTGCCAACTGAATTAGTTGAAGCCCCCAATGTTAACAGCTTTAAAGCAGGCATTGATTGATTGCTGGATGAGCAGCAATCAATCACATCAGCTGTCTTAGTGTGCCTTATCAGCACACTCGCTGGCTAGCCAGCTACAGTCAAAACTACTACTACTACTACTATTTGTATAAATTTTAAATTATGTAATAAAAAAAATTAAATTTTATCTCAAAGGGCTTCTAGTAACAACATACCAAGTCTGGAAACAAGCTACTATTCATTTAATTCAACTGATATAAGTTACATGCAAAGTTTTTGTGCCTCGGTAGGTATCGATTTCTTTTCGTCATCAGATCAACGATCTCCATGTGCCAATGGCCGAAATGAGGATGCATTTGGCTACCAGAAGAGTAGATCAAAACGAACCACTGATACATTGTAATCAAATTTTTGAGTGATTTAAACTATTTATTTTTTTTAATTGTTATTACTTTGTCTAGAGAGGACCCTATTGAGAAAATTAATAGAATTGGTGAGTCGAATTCATTCAAAAAATTCCTCAGTCTGCCGCCGATGCCGCATGCTCCAAGACGTTTGGTAAAAATTTTATAATTTAAATTTTAAAAATTAATCATGTTCTGGGTGCGTTATTTAATGATCAAAAAAATTTTAGAAATTAAAAAATACAAAAAAATTTGGAAAAGTTGATTAAAATTTTTGACAACTTTTTAAGGAAAAAAATGCTTTTTAAATTCTATGAATTTTTTGGCAATCACGAAAAAAACTAATATTCATTTAGCTAAAATACATAAAAATTGAGACGCTTTTAATTTTTTAGAGTTTTTGACCAAGCAATATTTCGGTTAAGGAAATAACTTGAATGACAAAAGCTCCATCAAGTTTTAAAAAATTTCACCTAAATCAGTAACAGAAAATATTCTCTTTTGAATAAAAATTTAATTAACTTAAAAATGTGAATTTATTCTAACAATCAAGTTTTATGCTAGTTTTTCCAATATTTGATTAAATTAAAAACAAATTAATTTTTTATTTAAATTTTTTAAGAATTTTTGTTTATCCTTTAGCACTTTTTGAACCGAATTGTAATAAACAAAGGATAATTTAGATCTAAATTAGAAACTAGATTACAGAACTCACAATTTTTATCAAAACTAATACCATAATATTCTTTATTTTTTATTTTCCAAATATTGTTCTAATACAAAAAAAATTTAATTGTACAAAACAAGCCTCTCTGGCTCAACAAAAAATCGACTTAAACGTCTATCAGTTGTTTTAGTTTTTTTTTAAGTAAAATTATTTTTAATAAGTTTAATAATAATTACATCAGTTATGCAAATTTAGGAGGAAAATTTTTTTTAGTAATTTTAGCTTAAGTTTCAGGAATTTTTGATAAAAATAATAAATTTATCAAAATTAATTTTTTGTGAATATTTCAGGTAAGAGCTGTTTCAAATGAGGATAAAAATGGCACTTGTGATAATCTTGGAAACAAAGTTGATGCTGTTTTAGAAGCAGGAACGGACATTGACAATGTAGTTGAAAATTGCAAACTTGACGTCCTTTTGGATCCAGTAAGGATAAAATTTATTTTTTATCAACAAAATCGATTTAACCAATTTTTTTAAAAGGAAACTGACTACACAAATGGCTATGAGAATGATGTATCCGTGTCTGTAATTGAGCTGGCTACAAATGATGAAGTAAATATGGAAAAATCAGGCGAGGAGCTTGTAATCAAAATAACTTTGACAAATTTGTGTCCTAATAATTGCTCTGGAAATGGTAACTGTACAACTACTGGTACTTGTGAATGCGAGGAAAACTATAGTGGTGCAGATTGTTCATCGTATGCATTAGATACACCGGAGATTGTTGATACAACACAAACAGAGATTTGGGACTTGTCTCAAGGACCTTTAACTGATATAATCATTAGAACAAAAAAATTTGTGTCAACTAATCCAAATGCTAAATTTAAATTTTCAGTTTATGTAAGAATTTTTATTCGAAAAATGAACAAAAATTTTTTATTTTAATCTCAAAGTATCCTGACATAAATACCAAAATATTGGATGGTACTATACATCCTACTGAGATAGCGTTTAATACAAACTTTTTAAACATGACTTCGATACTATTAAAATAAAATAATTAAGTATTTATCTATTTTATTTAAGTAAAAATATATCAAAAAAGTGAATTAAAAAAAATTAAAATAAAAATTCATTTGGTTTAATTTTTTGTGCTTGAATTACAAATTGTATCCAATGTTGAAATAACATTGAAAAAGTGCGATGTTTTAAATATTTTTTTCAGTTTAAAATAAATACTTTTAAATAATTTCTTTATTTATTTGTTTTTCAATTACGAGCTAATGCTTATTCAGAATAAAAAATAAAAATAATTAACTTTATAAAAATTAAGTAAAATAGAATAAAATAAAAATAAAAAAAAAGCAAAAATCAGAGTTGTATAAAATTCCCAAAAAAATTCCAATTCCCGGTTGTTTGAAAAAAAAAATTAAAAAAAAATAAAAGTTCGCACTGGGACTTTTGACTTTTAAACAACTCTGGTATAAATATATAAAAAAAAAGGAAAACAAGATAAAAATTAAATATATTGAAAAAAAAGATAAATAATTCATTTAAAGAATAATACACTGTTTCCATTGAAATTTTGCCCTTTAGCAATTTATTAAAGAGAAAAGTTTCCACATATAATTTTATATTAAATGAAAGGTCTTAAACTCATCTTTCGTCAAAATTATTTTATTTTTAAATTTCCTAATACAAACGTCAATTTTTCCAGAATGAAAATACCTTTTTTTTCACAATAAACTTTACATTTGAATTTGCAACGAATTTTTTTGGCTAAAAATTAAATATTGCAGTTTTTTTCTTACAATAACTGTTCTATTCATTTAAATATCTTTGTTAGTTTTAACTTATGCCTTCTAAATTAAATAAATATAACGCCGTGTTTTTAATTTAAATTCAGATTGTTTGATGTTTTTAATATGTAAGATAATTAGTTAAGGTTTCATATGACTATTTTTTATGTTAGTAAAATTGTTTTTGATTTTTTTTCTCAAGGATCTTTAATTTTGCTTGTCAGTACGTTCAATTAAGACCTATTGTATTTGACCAATCAATCTGTAACTTGATAAATGAGTGTTTTTATTTAATATTTAGTATAAAAATGATCAAAATAATAATCATTATTCAATTACATTATGTAATTGCTACTAAATAATTTCTTCTTTATCCTGATCAGAATAATATTTTCAAATTGGTAATTAATATAAACCGGTTGCAGCTAAAAACTTGCATATTGTTTAGGTGTCAGAAGTATAAATAGCTTTGTTTTGATTCCCTTCTCTTGAAAATTGCAAGTTGATTAAAGCCTAAATTTTTTGTTTTATTTAAACCTTAAATTATTATTATCTTATGAAAAAAAAATTTTTTAGTATTTTATTGAGACAAATCAAAAAGTCTTATTTGTAAAATTAAATTAAAATAATAAAAATGTCCAACATTTTTCATGTCTTAGCTTTGCTTTGTATTTTTTTCAATATTGTTAAGTATCGTTTCATTTTGTTTTAATATGATTTAATTTCCTTCACTTCAAATAATTAATTTATTATAAATAACTTTAATGGCTCCTATCAAAAAGATTATTACTGCTCAATGCAAAGATGCTTGCTTGGAGTCTATATAAAGACTAATAAATAATGAAAAAATTACACCAGAGGAGTTGTGAACCTAAAATCAGAAGAAAAAGCAATTGAAATTAAATTAGAAAATTTAAAAAATAAAAGAGATATTAATAAAGCAGAACGATTTAGCAAATTTGATTTGGTAATATTTAATTCTGTTATTTTATCTTTTGTTCTTTTTTAAAATGTAATGCATTTAAAATAATTAAACTATAGTTAAATGCACAAAACGCAATATTAAATGAGATCAATGAGGATGAAAGACTTGATGATTCAGTTAATTCATATTTTACAATACAATATAATTAAAAAACCATCAATTAGAAAAAAAAATTAAACTTAACTAAAAAAAATATGTTTTAAAAAAATTGTAAAAACCTAAAATAAAAATTGTAATAAACTAATATAAAAATTGCAATAAAATTATATAAAAATTGCAGAGATGTTTAAAAGTCACAATTCTCAAGTCAAGTCCAAGTCCAGGCTTTAAAATTTTGAATACTGAAGAAGAAGTAAATGCTAAAATTGCAAGAAAATTCTGTGAATGGCAAATCTTTTGCATTTGACAGCCGAAAAGTATATAAATTTTTTGATATTAAGCCTGATCTAACAAATAAAAAAAAAAAGTCATGAATTGGATTTTTTTTTATAATGACTTGGAATTTTTTTTTGGTCATTTAAACAACTCTGAAAAATTGTAATAAAATAAAAAAAATTAAAAATAATCTTAAAATTATCTACAATAAAAAGTAAAAAAAATGCTTTACAATAAAATATATAAAATATAATATAAACTATAATCAAGTTAGTTAAATTTTTTAATTTTTAGTGACAAGAATTAGTCCCAAACAAGTGCCTGCTTTATTTGAGCCCCAAGTAATTCTTATTAAACGTCAAAAACGTAAACAACCTGATTAAAATCCAGTATCTTTAAAAATTAGAAGTATTAGATTACTATCATATCGTGAAAACATGACACCAGATCAAAAAGAAGAAGAAACAAATAGATCTAAAAATAGAGCCAGTAATAAAACACCAACACAACTTATTCAATCGCAACAATCACAGCAAGGATATAGGAAAAATATGACTTCTGAATTAGCTTAAATTAAAAAATATTGATTAGCTGAATTAAATAAAAATAATTTTAATAGAAATCAAAATGTACAAAAAAAACATATTAAGAAGAATTTAACTCTTGACTAAACGGCGAACTAAAGAACAAGATTTGTTTGGACCAGAAATGGACAAATTTCACAAAAAAATGAGACAACTCAACAATTATCATTGCCCTAACTGCAAAGAATTATGGCCTTCGCTCATACCTTAATGTCCCCAATGCAACATTATTGATCTTAAGAAATTCATTAAATATTCAAAAACAGAATGATTTGTTTCCTTGTTTTGTCGATATTCCGATTGAAATCAAAAAGTAATTTGAAGAACTCACAATTATCGAAGAAATGTTAGTTGCGCCTATTTTAGCTGTAATGCAAATATCCCGTCTACCAGGTGGACAACTTATTTCAAGAGGATATGTAGCAAATTTTTCACAAGATATCACATCATTATGTAAAGCTTTACCAAGAAAAACAAGTGAAACTCCGATTTTAAAAATAAAACAAACAAATCAAAACTATGAATCCAAAGAATTTAAAGTTAACAGATATAGAGTTGTAAATCTAAATTTTATGCAAAATTAATCCTGATTGGATCAATAAAGTAATCCTTATTGATGAAAATAATTTAAAAGAATAACCTGTCGATATTATACCCATTTATTAAATGAAATTAAAGATGAAGACTTTGCAGGTTCAACTCTTGACCAAGTTATCATTGAAACTGATCCAAAATTGTTCAAGATGATTTGGTAACAGATGATTTTATTCAAACCTACGTCGAATCCAATCTAGATCAGCCATTTCAAATCCTACGTGTAGAAAATTTCATTAAATGTGATTGGCCTCAAGCTGATATTACACCAATCAATGAATTTGACTTCGATGGACTATGGACTATCTAAATTTTCATCAGAACATACATCTGTTGTGGTTTCATACACAACTTCACAAAAAGTGTATTTTTCACTAGTCCCTCACGCAAGTGAAGTCTAGAGAAAATTACACTATATATGCAACCCGTTATATTTCTTTTCTTTTTCCCCTCCCACTCTTTTCTATAACCACGTTTCGTTAAATAAACTAGGCCTGAAGGCCCAATAAAAAACAATTCTTTTAGTTGTAGAACCTCTAAACTTTAGGTCAGACACAAACTCGAGGTTAAAACCTCAACAGTGGCGTCATTAGTAAACGAGTTAAGAATTCAAAAATGTTGTTGTGTACGAACAAGGTGTTGCAAATATTAGTTACAATTAGTATAATGTCTCCAAACGCAAATGCAAACATGTTCGGTTTTGAAGAGCCATCAAATTGGGATATTATAAGTAAACTCATAATGGAAGGTGTAGTGTTTGTCTGAGATATTTCGTTTCAACTCGTCAAATGGATGATTTACAAACGAACAATGGAAATACTTGTAACAACCTTATTAATTGTCATAGTGATACTGATTCGATATCAGTTAAAAGCAGGGAGGCACTCCACGCAGAAATAGAGTTCAGCATCGACAACCAATGTTAATTTGTATAACACATTACAATTGGACGCCCAGGATCATTTACAACCAGACAACCAGGAATTATATATACGAGTCTGGTTCAAATAAACAAGATTCATGTCTTAAACGAATCAATGAATCTATAAAACTGGATTGCAATGGTAGAATTTTGTGTAAAAGATAGACATAAGAAAAACTGGGTTGGTACTGCTATAAAATATATTGATTCAAGCATTATGTCAAAAATAAAAGACCTTCAGAGTCTAATCAAAGACGAAAATGGTTTTGAACGCTAAAAAAACGAGTTAAAGCATATATTGGATAACCAAACAAAGTCAGAAATTGATACAGACAATTTAAGCGACTTCAAAATTTTTTTCGAAATTAAACAAAAAATTAATCAAACCATGGAACAATATGCAGTATCTTTAAAAATGACGATTGAAAAACTGTTTCCACAGGTTGAATTTGAAAAACTAGAAAAAATTATCAAACGAAAGTATGTCGAAGGACTTTTCAATTAAAGACTACAAGAAAAATGTAGAGAAAAACTTTCTAGAACAAATCGAAACAACGAACAGTTAAGTTTCAAACAAATAGTTGAATATTCGATAAACAAATTCAATGGATATGGTATTGGTATTGAGTAAGAGTCGGACATTGGCAATCAAACCGATGTAATAATGGGTACAAACAATCAAAATCCAAACAAAACAAATTTTTTCAATGGAAACAATCCATATTATAGACGCGAAAGTCAAACGTATTTCCATAAATACAACACGAGTTACCAAGAAAAATTGAAACTATCAACTGAAACAAATGCAGACGATTTACGATCGAAAAATGACAGGATAATCGGTAATGCAATTTTCAACAAAACTTTGGTTAGTTATTTATTCGACACTGTAGCAGACAAGACGATTATCAATCAAAAACTCTATCAAAAAATCAAACGGGAGGATTCAAGCACTAAACTCGTCGAATACAAAGGGTACAAATTGAAATCGTGTATCTCGGAGTTGATAATCTATGGTCAAATAAATTTAAACAATTGCCTAAAGTAACTGCAAACCGATACGAAACTTTAAAAAATGTCTCAATTTTGGTGACAAACAACAATTCAGTGCATGATTGTCTTCTAGGTAGCGGTATTTTAACCGAGTAAATATACCACTTGTGAACACGAGAGTTATTTAAACGAAAGTTGACGAATTTAACAAGTTGATAAAACAACAATTTCATAACAATTCAAAAATAAATTGTGCTAAGGACAGTAACAAGAGTGAAAATCGTTACAGTGGTTTCGGCAAAACTCAAATTAATCCAAATAAACCAGAAAGTGGTAAAAAAAACTTAAAGCAAGAATTTACAAACAAACGGGTTAATCCAAAAAGTAAAATAAATGGAAATAACAATGAAGATTTAAAAAATCTATTTGAAAAACTATTCGTGCGTAACAAACAAAAGCAAAATTTGATGAATTCAGAACCCACGAATCAAGCAAAGGGCAATAAACCAATACAACTCTTGAAATAACTGATAAAAAAGTAAGGTTCAATAATCCAGTGTCTACCAGTGATGATGTTAAGAATGTGCGTCAAGAAATTCTGAATGGATTAAAAACAATTTTGGCTCAGTCAGTAATCGATTTAACACCGTACGAAAGCAAAAATTTTGCTTTCAAAATTGAACTGTCAAACAGAAACCAAGAACCCATTGCTCCAAAATGTAGACAACAATCTTACAACGTAAAGGATAAAGTTAAACAAGAACTAGACAAACAATTGAAAGCTGGAATAATTCGAAAAAGTAAAAGTGAATGGTGCTCTGCTCTTAGAGTTGTTGACAAACCTGACGGTTCAATCCGTTTAACAATAGATTATAAACCATTGAATAAGGTCATTAGAGGTAACAGTTACCCGCTACCATCTATTGAAGACCTATACAACAAACTACCTGGTGCAGATACATTCACTAAAATAGACATGAAGTCAACATACCATCTAATACCAGTCGGAGAGGAATACACCGCTTTTATATATGAATTCGGTTTTTATGAGTATTTATCGATGCCTTTGGGTATAAAAACCGCACCATCCTGGTTTCAGCGATTCATTGAAATGTCTTTAGACAAATTTATTTGACAGGATTTGATGCGTGTCTTTGGATGATCTGATTATTTGTACAAACTGTCAAACTCTTGCCTTCAATGCTCACAAACAAATTGTATTGGAGATAATAGATACCTAACGCAAACGAAACTTGAAAATCTCATTCGAAAAATGTATACCCGTTGTTAAAGAAATACAACTTCTTGGAAACGTAGTATCTAAAAATCAAATCAAAACTAACCCAGAAAGAGCAAGTTGTTTAATGAAAAAAAACAAACCAATAAACGTCCAAGAGTTGCAATGTTGGCTAGGTATTTTAAATAGTGATGAAATCGAATATGTAAATTCGAACCGATATTCGAATAAGTAGCATTGCGAATGAAAATTTGGTTTGAATTTAATTTTTGAATTAAAATTTTTTTGAATTATAAACTTGAAAATTGATTTATTTAAATTAAAAATTGAATCTCTAAAAAATTCGAATTAATATTTGAAAATATTAATTTTTTGGATCAAAAATCGAATATAATAAATATTCAATTTAATATTTGAAAATAAAAATTAAACAAAAAAATAATTGATGAGAAAAATTTTAATTTAAAAAAGAATTCATTAAACAATTCGAATTTCAATTCGATTTAAAAGTATACTAAAAGTGTGCCAGATTTTCACCAGTCAACACAACTCTTCTAACATTTTCTGGATTACATTAGTCCCATTTATCTCACCAGATACCAAAAAATAGCTGTTCTGATTTAACCAACGCTACAAAAGTACAAAATACTAAATTTTTAAATACTTAATTTTTCAAATATTCTATTCAAATTTTAATGCTTTTAAATTATTAGTTGAATTTATCTAAAATTCAAGTTGTTTTTTAAATTAAAGTTAAGTTCGAATTTTAATTTAAATAAAAATAGCTTTCGAGTTTAATTTCAAAAATAAAAATAAATCAAATTTAAATTCAAATTTTTATTTATTCAAGATTTTATTAGAATATTCTACTTTTTCAATAGTCTTTTCAAATTTTTTTATTTATTCAAGTTTCAATTTGTTTCAAAAAGCTAATTCGATTTCATCACTAATTTTAAATCAATATAGGAAGTTTATTGAAAATTATGCAGAAGTTGCAAAACCTTTATATGATTAAATGGATTTAAAAAACGTTCCAGACAATTGCCGTAAACGAAACGTAGCCGTTAATGGGAGAAAAGTTCATTAACATGGAATGACTCAGCTCAAACTTATTTTGAAAATTTAAAGCAAACGTTGTGTATTGACGTTACCCGATTTCAGCGAACCGCTCTTTTTTTCAACTGATGCAAGTGAATATGGTTATGGTGCTGTATTGGAGCAGCAACAAGATGATGTTAGTTTCCGACCGATCGCATATTTTTCAAAAAATAATACCTCGGCCCAAAGAAATTATTCGACGCCCGAAAAAGAACTACTAGCTCTTGTCATGGCTATCGAATATTTCCACCAATATCTATATGATAAACCATTTTTCATCAAAACAGACCACCTACCACTCATTTGAATACAAACAAAGAAAAACACTCATGCGAGATTAGAACGCTGGTTACTAAGGCTGAGTATTTATGATTTCGAAATACTTCATGTGCCTGGTAAAGAAAACATTGTGGCAGAAAATTTCTCAAGATTGCCAGATGAAAACGAGGTAAACACTGATCTATACGCTGATCATTTTGACAAGATTGTTTCCTAAATTTTCGAAGAAAGAAGTGATGCAAACGTCACTTAAGCAAAGGAAAAATCAATTGAAATTAACGAGATTATAGACTCGATCGAAACAATTTCATATAGTGGTGAACAAATGCAAGATGCCGACATTGTGTGGATTATAAATTTAATCAAACAAAATCAAGATAATAAACCAGAAGTTAAAAAATTCGATAATACAATGCAAAGACTTTTTTATAGAGAATATGGCAATTTACGTTTAGTAGGAAATGTTTTGTATCGAATGGTTAAGAGCAAAGATGGATCAAACATTAACCAGTTTGAATTACCCAAACAAATCAAGATAAAGTTAATAAACATATGCATGAAACAATTTATAATTGACATCTAAGTAGAAGCAAAACAATCGATAAAATTACAAGTCGATTTTATAGACCATATTTGCAAACAGCTGTTAAAAAAATTATTCGTGAATGTGAAGTTTGCAAAAAAGTTAAATGCACCTTATCAAACAAAAATGCTCAACTTATTTACCTAAAACCATCGTATGTAAACGAATTAATAACGACAGATTTTGCAGGTCCATTTAAAGAAACCAAACGAGGATATAAATATTTTCAAATTATCGTTCGTATCAGTATTGTTTTTTACTTTTTTGCGTTTATTAATTAATTTTAATCCAAAGTAAAAACCAAATAATCTTATAATTAAAAAAATTATTGAAAATATAGAGAAGTAAAATTTGTTAAATAAATATTTCATCTTCTCTTCTAGTTGAAATTCTGTATCGACAATTTTTGACCTTGCTTGCGTATTGTCTTCATTATTTGTTAGCAAAAATTCATCTAGCGTTTCATTATTAACTCTATCTCGGTAGAGAGATAAAAAATCCATGTTTTATAATAAGTGGATTATGATGTGCATCAAAATTTTTGATTTTATTCGCTAGATAATCGATCGTATAATAGTTAATATTTTCATTTGCTATAATTGTTGACCTCTGTTTATTTATTATTAAACTAAATTTTGTGCTTTTTAATTTTTGAAACTGGTATAACGTTCTACATTTCACTTCTTAGTTGTATTAGTTATTATTAAACCATTTGTGTTTAAGAAACCATCATACGACTTATTATTTGAATAAAAAATTACTGGTTGCTTTTCGAAACAATATTCATTGTTTTCTACAGAAACGTTGTTATTTAAGACAATGTTAATAACATTAGTTGGCACACATTCTGCCAAATATATAGTTTTCATATTGACATAAAATGTGATAGAATCTCCCTTGCTTGTAAAATGATTTATTTATTCATCGTTTAAAAGAGAGTAAAGTTTTAATATTTCTTTAAACATTAAACATTCATTGTACAAAATCATATTTTTTTCTTCGGCTTCTTTGAAAGAGTTAAAATCAATGTTTGATAATAGTAGTTCTTTTAAAATTTCAACATTTGAATTTTCTTTTGGTGTTTTTGTAACAAGTTCATTTGTTTTTAAACCTATGTATGTCCCCTCCATTGTTGTCATTAGATTTAGATCACAATGATTTTCAACTTTATCTACTTGAAAAACTAAACTTGATTCGCTTATTAATACGTCACTATCAATTTTTAAAGCAAATTTTTCATAGCTGATAATAAATAAGGGACATTCATGAATAACCACTCTATCCCAAATAATTATTGAATTGTCTAGAATGCATTTAAGGTGTGTAGCTTTACAATTACTATTGAACAATGTATCATTTTTCTTTTTTGCTGATATAATTTTTGGTGTTACTTTACAAGAATAATTTGTTACTGAAAGGTCCTGCATCCAAGAATATCTTGATTCCGGTATTTTTGAAAAACTACAGTGTTCTCCGACGCAATTCATGTTGTATTCGTTACATTTTTTTAAGCACCATTATTTTGCATTCATTTTCATTAATTTTAATATTTTCTGTTCTAAGTGATTCATATTTTTGTCCAAAGAATGACATTGATGTTTTCAGTAAATGCTTCTTCTTTTCACACTGGTATCCATTACCATAAACTTGATTTGAAATTTTTCCAAATAACTAAAATTTTGGAAAGCTAATTTTCCTATCATTTTAGATTTGTGAACTTTTAAATAATTTTGTAAAATATGTGAAGAATTTTTTGGTTTTTTGCTACAAATATCGTTATTATCAATTATTTTTGAATGAATTGAATGAGAACAAACTTTGAATTTACCATTTATTTTAAATAATTCCTTATTATTTATTGGTTCATTTGTTTTTCCCATTGCGTTGACAATTAGAAAAAATAACAAAAAATTTACAATGTAATAAAGATTTTGATTTAGGTAAGCATATTTAGCTGAATTTCTCGTTTGTCTTTTGTTTTCATTCTCATGTTTTGGTTTATATTCGTTTATCAATTTTAAATTATTGAAATATCTTTCAGGTATCCAAGTCGATTCTGACTTTGGCAATCCTTTCCATTTGATAAGATAAAATATTTTTTTATTTGATATTCTGTGTTTTAATATTTCTTCGATTTCAGTACTTTCTGTTGGTAATGTCTCATCATCAATTACTATCTTTAATTTATGTCTTGGAAACGAATCCTTTAGTACTTCACCCAAGGAATTGCTTAATACATAATTTCCTCTTTTTGTGTAGTCGTTTACTTTGTAAGGACCTTTAAATCGAGGTTCCAGTTTTGTTAAAAGTCCTTCACATTTAATAAAGACTGTCGAAGATATTGGTTTTCTTTCATCTGTTACATTATTTTCATTGTCCTGTATTATTTTTTGCTTAATCTGTTTTAATTTAATGTTTTTCGCAGCTTCAGGATGAACATTATCAATCAAGTTTCTTATCTCTTCAGATCTTTTCAATATAGCTTGACTTTCATCGTTATCTTCTCTCCAATTTGTAAAGGGAATCATTTTTCTCCCAAATAAAAGTTCATACGGAGAAAATCCTGTACTATTATGAATTCTCGACCTGTACGCCATTAAGACATAGGGTAAGTAAACATGCCATTTGCTTATGTTTGCTTCTGAGTGTTTCCATAAAGCCTCGATTAAAGTTTGATTGAATCTCTCTGTGATACCATTTGTTCTAGGATTATAAGCAGAAGTGGTGATATGATTAAAACCAATGTTTTTGCTAAATTTATCCATAATTTGATTGCAGAATTCTTTTCCTTGATCTGAAAGGAGCTCTTCAAATGGTCCAAATAAACTAATATATTCCAAAGGAACTGTAGCGATTTCACTTGCATTCTTTGAGCTTATAGGTTTAGCAAAGGGGTATTTTGTTAAGAATTCGACAATTACCATTACTCCAACATATCCTTCATCGAATTCGCTTAAACCTAAAACCAAATCAACACAGAATCTTTTGAAAGCATTGCTTACATCCGTCGCTAACGCAGGATGATAATATTTAACAGATTTACCATTTCTCTGACAAATTGAACATTTCATCACAATTTTTTTTATCTTCAATCATCTTATACCAAAAATAATTATCTTTAAGTCTATTGTAAGTTGACTCTGTTCGAAAATGGCCGAAATTATGTGCCTTGAATATTATATAATCTCTATCGTTTATTCTAGGAATTTCAGTTTAAGAATATAAAGCTTATTATTTTCAAATCTACATTATATTCTTTAGCTTACGTTCTTCTCTGTTCGATAAGTTGCTAGGAACCTTGTTGAATTGTATAAAATGTAATAGGTTTGTATTATCCCATATTTCGTTTTCAACAATTTTGTCTGGCACAACTGATGATAAATTTATTATAAAATTTATTACTGGTCTACTTAATGCGTCAGCATTACAGTGTTGTGATCCCTTTCTATGTATTACGTCGAAATCAAAATCTTGAAGCAATAATATCCATCTGGTTAATTTTGCTGATGGATCGCAAATTGATTTTAATCAAACGAGTGCCCAATGATCAACAACAAGAAGAAATTTCGTTCCATGCAAATAATTTCTGAATTCTTTGAGACCGAAAATGATGCTTAAGCATTCTTTTTCGGTTATTATGAGATTAAATTCAGATTTAGACAGTAATCTTGATGCAAATGAAACAATATATTCCTTTCCTTCTTCATCTTTTTGCGTTAGTTCAGCTCCTAAAGCGAAGCCAGATGCATCTACGTACAAAACACAAATCTGTTGTGGGTCAAATATTCTAAGTATCGGATATGAGCATAATTTGATTTTTAAGTTTTCAAATGCTTCTTCGCATTCTTTGTCCCACTCAAATTTAATATTTTTGAGCATAGCTTAAACAATGGTTGTGCAATGGTAGATAAATTTTTAACGAAACGTCTATATTGGTTGCACATTCCTAGGAAGCTTTGAAGCTGTTTAAGATTGACAGGTTATTTTCTATTTTTTATCGCATCAATCTTTTTAGGATCCATCTTTATTATATTGTAGGAAATAATATGTCCTAGAACCTTTATTTCCTTTGCAAACCAGCAAATTTTGTCTGGATTTATTTTTAGATTAGCTTCTTTGAGTTTATTAAAAACTTGTTTCACATGATCGACATGCATTTCAAAACTTTTTGAATGTATATCATGTGATATCATCTATATAGATTTCTACATAATCTAGTTTTCCGAATATAATATTCATCATTCTGCTAAAATCAGTAGGAGCATTCTTAAGGCCAAAAGGTAATCTTAAGAATTCAAAATGTCCATCTGGCGTGGTAAAAGCACTTAATGGGATTGAATTTTCATTCATTTTTATTTGCCAATAACCAGATTTAAGATCAATTACTGTGAACCAATTTGAGTCCCTTAATCGATCTAGTAAATCAATTATATTTGGTAAAGGCCATTTTAATGTAATAGTCAATCCGTTTAATTTTCTATAATCAATACAGATTCGCTTCGAGCCATCTTTTTTGGGTACCACTATTACTGGAGAAGACCAGGGCAACTTAGAAAGTCGAATTATTTTTGCGTTTCCCATTTTCTCACATTCTATTTTGAGGAAATTCCCTTCACTTTGTGATTTTCGGTATGCATGTGTATACACAGGAGGCGTTGATTCATTAATCAGCCTAATGGAGTGTTCATAATCCGAACAAACTCCGAGGTTTTCAATAAATGAAGCATAAAGTTTGGTTGCTTCATTATATAAATCTTTAAAGATCAATTGTTGAGATTGATTTAGTTCACTCTTTGGTACCATTTTAAAATCAGGAGTTTGCCAAAAATAATCATATTTTTGTTCAAATTCATCTATATCGGCTGTGAAAATCTCAAAAACATCACAGCTTAACTCCAATTTGTCTCTATCAAAACTCAACTCACATGATGGGAATTTAATTAAACCATAGGCTGGGAAAATTCCAGCTCTTGTTTTATGGAACCAATCTATTCCAAGAAGAACATCATGATCATCATGATCAAAAACGATGAATTCTAAAATACATTTATTCCCACCAATATCGACTTCAACTGGTTTAGTAACACCACAAGTCTCAGAAATAATACCTGTAGCGGTTTTAATTCTTATATATGTACGTAATATTTCGAATTTATTACTAATTGCGGTCATGTGATTCATAACAGAATGAGTTGCACCGCTGTCCAAACCTATTTTCATTGAGATACCTTCAATTCTACCAATAATGCTAGGAATCTTTTTTTCAGATGTTGGATCATTTAAAACATATATTTTATCGCTTTCCAAGTCATCAGAGTTAAATGAGACACTATTGATTTTTTTAAGGTCTGATCTACATGTATTAGCATAGTGTCCTATACGTTTGCACCTTGAACAAATTATTTTTTCATTTTTGTTTTTATTTTCGACTGAAGAAAAATTTTTAAACTTTCTAGAATAATCTGATTTATATTTAGTTTGTCTATTATTTTGAACCTTTTCTAAATTGTATCTAATGTATTGCTTTTTAAATAAAAATTATTCTTGGATTTGTTATTTCTGAAATAATTAATTTTAGCAACACTATTTGTAAAAGATTCCAATTGAATAGCTAATGGAATGGCTGAATTTAATTTAGTGATATTACGACATACGAGTTCCCTTTTTGTAGACTCTTTTAATCCTTGAATAAAGTGAAACATCTTTTCATCTTCTGACATGAATGATATTTTATTAGTAAGGGTTAAAAATTTACTTACATAATTTTCTATTGATAGACCCTCCCTGTTTTTTAAGGATATTAATTCAGATCGAATTTTTTGATCACGATTTATATTTCTGAAAGTTGATTTTAGTTCATTTTCGAAGGAGATCCAATTGCTTTGTGATTCAATATGTTTTTTCAGAATCAGTAGCGGCAAGTCAGATACAAAATTAACAATAGCGTTTAATTTCATTTTTCCTCAATGTTTGCCGATATAAATCCTTGCTTTACCATAAATAACCAGTCGTCTACATCATCTCTTGGATTTCCAGAAAATTTCAGTGTAGAATTTTCAAGTCGTTTAGTCTTGGTTATCATAATTTTATCTTCGTAATTAAAATTTGACTTATTTGAAATCGTGTTGTCGATAAATTTGCTCTGATTTAAATTTAAATCATTAGAATCCTTTAGAATAGGAGTAGGGGGCAATCTATAGTTTGAAAACCCATAATTGTTTTCATGATATGATTTAGTTCCAAATTTATTTTGTTCATTAACTTTTTGCTTGGCGAATTGAGTTTGTTTAAAGTTTGTCTCACAATAACTTGTTTTTGGCATTGAAATGTTATAATCTTGTTTATTTTCGATTGATTGATCTTCAGTCTCGGATGATTGTTCATCAGTACTAGGGCTATCCTGTATTTTTGACTCAGGATGTTCTGATACATTTACTAATTTAAAGAAATCTTTATTTAAGTTGTATTCATTTTCTTTTGACGTTGAACTTTCTATTATTTTAAATTTTGCTTGTTTTTCTTTTTTCAATGTATTAATTTCATGTTCTCTCTCTTCAAGTTCAGTTGATAATGAATACAATTTTGATTTTAGGTATTCAAGCTCTTCATCCTTAACTTCACTTGATATAATTTGTTCTTCGGACTTCAAATCTTTGATTTTTAAATTGAGACTAGTTTTCAGGTCTTCAACATTTTTAACTCTGTTGACGAATTCATCTTTGCTAATTGCTATTGAAAATGCAGATTCATGCGTCTCCTTGTAGATTTTTGTAAGTTTGTCCAATTTAAAAGCTAATGATTTTGCTTTCATGTGATGCATACTTTTTATTTGTTCCCAACTTTTGGAAGAATCTTCTTCGGTTTTCCTTTCTCTATCCATATTCAAATCGTACATTCGCTGCTACAATATGTTACACTTAAAGTCTGGCCACTACTTTAGGCGTAGTAAAAGATAACGAATTCGTTTTAAATATTTATTTAATGAATAAGAGTGAATCTATAAAAAAACTAAAAATATAGAATAAGTAACTACAATTTATAGTGAAGTTCTTAATGCTAGATTAAGAATGAATATAAATAAAAACTAGGAAGTAAAGCTCAATCATTCCACAATAAAATAAATTTTTACTATACTATTATTAATTGACTGTTGCAATAACCGTTATAAACTGATGTTTGATACCGGATCTAAAATCATTGCTTCTAAATATTTATGTTATCCATAAATATTAATCTACTGTTTAAAATCAATATAAACAAAACTATGGAGAGTCGGATATATACCGTAACAGACACATAGCATTAGAGCAAATCAAAGTTTAACTTAAACAAAATAAAGGTAAAACCTTTAAAATTTTACAATAATTTAAAAATTAAAATTTAAAACTAAAACTAATATTAAGGTGATGCTAACCTTACTATACAAAAGTTAAAAGATCATTTGAAAGACGGAAAAGCAGATCAAATAATTAAACGTATGACAGCTAACTCTTCCAATAATTACCTGTTCTGATTTGTTTTGGTAAAAATTAACATAAATTAGATGATATAAATATAATGGACCGTAACGAGCATGAAATCTGTAAGATCTCTATTTTAAATTTTTGTGAATATTTTTCTTTATCTTTAAAAAAATTCTATGAAATAATTATTCTACTTTAAAATTATAGATTTGAATCCTATCGATATGAGAATGGAATGAAATGAAAGAATTTGTGGGAAAGAGAAATATTCAAAATGATGAGGAAGCAGTTGAGGCAATTTTAGAGATTCAAAGAAAAATTACTCTTGTTTAATGCCAAGCTGGAGTAATTTTAATTCTAATTCTAATTAATCATTTTAAAAAAAGTAATTTTTTTTCTTAATTAGCACTAATTAGGTGATACTCTATTAACCGAATTTGCCCAGAAATTAAAATTTATTTAAATAAAATCAAAATATCTGAGATTTAAACCCTAAACTAAATACATAATTTGAAAAAAAATCAGGCATTTTGACCAATTTTATTTGTTGAACTTGTGAAAAAATATTGACCTCAGAGTAATGTTTCTTCTATTCTTAATGCATAGAATCAGGAAAAGATAAAAACTTATAAAAAAAAATTTAATCAATCCTAGCTCTAAAGAAATGAGGAATTCTAATTATGTTAAAAATGAAGAGACCCTTGATCACTGGTTCATATCAGCTATGTTATATAAAAATATTACTCTTAACGGTCCATTGATTCAAGCCCAGGCTATTAAAGATGCAACTATGTTAAATCAAAGTGATTTTAAAGTTAGCAATGGATGGTTAAACAGATTTTTAAAAAGGTATTATATTATTCTTATATAAATATTTTTCATTTTACTCTATTTTTTATTTTTTAGTAAACAATAATTCCTTAAAAAAAATCTATTTTCAACTTTTTTCTTCCCATCCTTTAACATGCAAATTTGATTAATACGATATTGGTTAATACGATGCCAATTTTTTTAGCCTAAACACATCGTATTATCCAGACTCGACTGTATGATAAAAAGAATAAAGTAAAAATAATTAAAGTAATAAAGATAATGATAAAAAAATGGAGATTGGTCAAACTGCTAGGTCAAACAGTGGGAATATATCAAAATATAGGCTACTTTTTTTATATAGACATAGACTTGTTACTATGATCAACGATCCTCAAATTCAATAACTTATCAAGTTATTTATCTTGATATTTTAATTAAATAAAATTAATATAAAGTGTCATCGTTATCGCAATGACCATTGTCTACTATCTTTCTTACTTTTAATATTTTATTATCTTGATTTGTGATTGATGTTTTTTAATTATTTCTTCTACTATGAAAATGTAAAACTTTATTTCATTTATTGGTCTTATTCGAATATTTCCACAAACAATATAAAACGTTTACCTAGGCCTATTGTCGTATTTTTCATAAGTGTTATTTTATCATTTTATAAAATAAAATATAAAAAACAACTAAACTGAGTTTTATTAACTTAACGTTATCCGAGGGTTAACAGAATTAGTAGCAGCGAAAAACAAGAAAAACACTAAAAACAAAGAATTACCCCTAAACGATATCGTAATAAATCATAAAAATCTCACATTCAAAGGATACTATCCAAAAAATCAACTGACCGAAATTCAAATCAAGAATGGAATGTAAGTTAATAATTTTAGAAAGATTACCCTATAATTTTGATAAGGAGGGGTTAGAATCGGTTAAAAATTTAGCCAGGTGAATCGAAGCATACGCAATACATTTTAAATTAGAAAGAAAAAATGACGCGTTAAAATAAAATAAGTTAAAAAATGACTTATATAACTGTGAGATAGGTAATAAAAAACTATAATCTCAAAATGATGTGATTAGTAAAATAAATGAAAGACTTGATTCTGAAAAAGAACAGCTTTCTAAGGAGTTAGCACTTGAAAAAAATTCTCATAAGGAGAAATCTGAATAATTAGAGCAAGCGATATAAATAACGATAGAAATAGTTTCGAAGAAACATTAAAGTCCAATGATGAACAAATAAAAAAGCTAGAATCCGAAAATAGTGAACTAAGCACTAACCTAGCAAACTAAATAAAAGTTAACGACTCGATTGAAAAAAAATTTATTAAACTAAATGAGAATTTAGATAAGCTTAATGATTTACATAATCACTTAAAAAGTGAGAATACGAATCTAGTTAATAAAATTTCAGCATGTGAATCAAAAATAAATTCATATGAAAATTAAATTTCACAAATTATATCTGGAATCAGATGTAACAAAAAATGCTGATCTCGAATTTGAAATCAAAAATTTAAGAAATGAGAACGACAACCTTAATAAGCAAAATTTAATATTAAATATAGAAAAAATAAACTTAGTAAGAACAAAAAATGATCATAACATAATCCCCTTTCATGGAAAAGAAAATGAAAGAATTCATGATTGGCTTTACATACTTGAACTAATACTTGAAGGACATGGAGTAACACAAGACAGGTCCAAAATCCTTTTTGCAAGCTCATACTTAAGAGATTCTTCACTTCACGAATATCAAGCATTAATCAAAAATAGAGATAGGAATTCTGTTAGTTGGGTACAGTTTAAAAACATGATTAAATAATGTTATAGACGTAATAATCATGAACTTTACATGAGAGATAAGTTAATAGGTCTTAAACAAAGTAAAGATATAGGAAATTATATCAATGACTTTAGAATAATATTAAATCAAATAACTGAAAAAAGTGAATATGATCAAATTACAAATTTTACTCAAGAATTATCTGAACTAACTGAAAATTACGTTAGGCTTCGCAATCCAGAATCATTGCAAAAGGCAATTGAATACGCTGAAGATTATAATAGGTTTAATACTTCTCGTCACCCAAAGAATGCAGATATTTTAATGATTACCAGAAAAAATTTTGGAAACAAACTATCTAAGGTTGGAAGTAAACATTAGAGTAAACCCTGACAGTTATCCTATTTATAATGAAAAAAGAAATAATAGCAGAGATACAAAAAAGCTTTACTGTAAGATCTGTAGGAAAGACAACCACAACACAGATTCTTGTTACAATAATAAGAAATCAAAACTTTAAACTAGATTATAAAAGAGGTAATAACCAAAAAACAAAATTTAAAAATAAGTTTAATAATGTATTACACATTAATGAATTTTATAAGAGTAATGAACTACTAAGACATTTCACTTATATCAAAGGAGGAAAAATAGAAACTGTGTTTGACACGGGTGCAACTATTTCTTTAATTAGTCTAAGTGTAGCTAAAAAACTGAATTTAAAAATAAATCCATCACATCAAAAGATTAACACAGCCAATCGAAATACTCACAATGTTTTAGGTGAAACAGACTTAATTAAAATAGAAGTTGAAGACACCGTAGCTCATTTAAATTTCGTTATATTTAATATTTTACACATTGAAATACTATTAGGATTAGATTGGTTTGAACAAACAAAAGCTATTATTGACCCTTCTAGAAGACAGCTTTCTATACCAGGAAAAAGAATATGTCTAAACCCAAAATGTGAAGAATCAGACGATGAATATTCTTATAATTCTATTTATAGTTTTGACGATGATGATCTAACAAACGAGATAATCGAATTGAACTATAATGATTATCCTCCCTTAATAGATAATAAAAAACTTAATTTTTTTTTCGTACAGAATAAAAACTCTTTTTCTTTAAGTCTTAATGATCTGGTCTATGTAGATCAGTTACTTTTGAAATAGAAACGACTAGTGAAAATCCAATAATGACACAACTTTTTCGCCAACCCGTAGGTCTAATTGATTTAATGAGAAAAGAAATTAAAATTGATGCTAGACGCAGGTATAATAAGTCATGGTAAAACGGGTACTTGGGCTAGTCCAGCCTTTCTCATTAAACATAAGTCTTGCTATCGTTTCGTAGTAGACTATAGAAAAGTTAATAGTATTAACAAACAATACTTTCACCCTTTACCAAGAATTGATGACATACTTGATAAACTGTCTAAAGGTAGAATTTTCTCACATCTTGATTTAAGAAAAGGATAATGCAGATTCCTGTAGCAGAACATTCAAAACATAAAACTGGATTCATAGTTCCATTTTGGAATATACGAATTTAATAGAGTTCCTTTAAGTTTGACAAATGCACCAGCTTTTTTTAGTGCAACAATGCAGTCTATATTAGGAAACTTAGAATTTGTGCAAGTTAATATTGATGATAGTGAACTTTATTTCATTTATTCGTCTTATTCGAATATTTCCACAAACAATATAAAACGTTTACCTAGGCCTATTGTCGTATTTTTCATAAGTGTTATTTTATCATTTTATAAAATAAAATATAAAAAACAACTAAACTGAGTTTTATTAACTTAACCTTATCCGAGGGTTAACAGACTTAATAAAATATAGACAAATTTATAAAGACTCATTTATAATGCAGCATAAAAGGACATAGAACAGAGACTAATGAAACGTAGAACTCATTCTATATAGATTGTTGTTATATTCATTTAAAAAAATTAATAAGAATAAGGCAATCAACGTGAAGAAAAGGCTGTTATAATGGAAGAATTAAGAGGTTTTCTAGAAAATATTACAGAAATTTTGATACAAAACTGAGTCAGAAGGAATGGAGCTTTTATTATTTAAATTATTTTTTAATATAAAATCAAAAATTTTATTTTTAATTATATTTTTATATTATATTATGAATTTAAAATTTTTCTAAATCGAATTAAAACTTAGAAAAAATTTCATCATGTTTATGTATAGAAAAGACAGTCTTTATAATTAATTCGATATTATAGTCTACGTCTATATTATATGCATCTTTATAGACAGTCTATATTATGATTTTCTACATTTTGATATAGTGCCCAAACAATGTCTTAAAAAACCATTTTTTCATGAAATAAAATTAATTTACAAAATTTTACCATTTTTTACAAGCAAAAAAGTCCGTAAATTTACGTAAATTTTTGTGAATTTTCTTTTTATCAAAAGCTATAGAAACTCTGAAAATTTTTTTGAGTAAAAATTTACTAAAAATTCGGCCATTTTCGACATTTTTGGCCAAAGTAAATTTAATATATCGAAAAATTTCGTAAAATCCACGGATAATATGGGACTGTATTTTATTGTTTAATGTATGATTTTCATTTCCTTCGTTTACTTAGCCGATTGATTGATAATTGTACATATTTTAGGGGAAATAATTTCTCTTCAACTTTTTAGAATTAATACTAGATTGATCGCGATCAAACTATCATCCATTAACAATATAAATTGTTATATTTGAGAACTTACATGAAGATAACCTATTTCAAAAAGTGCTTTGATTTATAGCCTTTTTTGTGTTATTTTGTACATTTTGATCATTAATTTCCTACGCTTTAAAGAAAATAAAATAATAAATTTTTTAGTCATTAATCTAACTATCAAATATTTTTTTAATTTAATCAAGTCAACACTCAGATTAATTAATATTATAAATGAATTTTAAATTTAATTTTTTTTAAATCCACTTTTTTGATTTATTTTTTCTTAAATCAAATAGATAACTTCTTAATTATTTCATTAAACACTCATTAAACATTGTAAACAAAAATTTTTTTAAATCTAAAATTGAATTGTATCTAAATACCCAATTTTGTCGATTAAAACCTAACTAATTATCAGCCTTTTAGAAATAAATAAATAATTAAACTTAAAGGACCAATCCGGAATACACATCTATTCTTTTTTCTAATTAAGCTAAAGAATTCAAAAATAAATGATCAAATCATTTTACTTGGATTTAATTGCAATTAATAAAAACAAAAATTTAATTATTTTAATTTTTATTTATTTCAATTAAAAATATTTATTCAAATTAATTTAAATTGAATGACAAATTTTTATTATGCTCTTTATTAAAATAATTCTTGTTTTTTCTAAAATTCAAAAAATAAATTATAAGTTTTGAAAATAAAGGCCAGCAATTGCAAAATAAGCATCATCATTGCATTTAATTTTTGTAAGTTTGAATCATCAGTTGGCTTGAAAAAAAAATATTAATTTTAATAATCAAAGCAAAAAATTCTTACCGGAGCATTTATCAGATTGCAAGTTGAAGTGGTACATGTATACCTAGCAAGATCAGCTGCCGCGACCGTAATTGGACTGCTATAAACACTTGCATCATTTGTGACACTTATTTTCAAAAAGAAAAAATTTGGATTTAATAGTATCGAAGTCATGTTTAAAAAGTTTGTATTAAACGCTATCTCAGTAGGATGTATAGTACCATCCAATATTTTGGTATTTATGTCAGGATACTTTGAGATTAAAATAAAAATTTTTGTTCATTTTTCGAATAAAAATTCTTACATAAACTGAAAATTTAAATTTAGCATTTGGATTAGTTGACACAAATTTTATTGTTCTAATGATTATATCAGTTAAAGGTCCTTGAGACAAGTCCCAAATGTCTGTTTGTGTTGTATCAACAATCTCCGGTGTATCTAATGCATACAAAGAACAATCTGCACCACTATAGTTTTCCTCACATTCACAAGTGCCAGTAGTTGTACAGTTACCATTTCCAGAGCAATTATTAGGACACAAATTGGTCAAAGTTATTTTGGTTGTAAGCTCCTCGTCTGATTTTTCCATATTTACTTCATCATTTGTAGCCAGCTCAATTACAGACACGGATACATCATTCTCATAGCCATTTGTGTAGTCAGTTTCCTTTTAAAAAAATTGGTTAAATCGATTTTGTTGAAAAAAAATAAATTTTATCCTTACTGGATCCAAAAGGACGTCAAGTTTGCAATTTTCAACTAAATTGTCAATGTCCGTTCCTGCTTCTAAAACAGCATCAACTTTGTTTCCAAGATTATCACAAGTGGCATTTTTATCCTCATTTGAAACAGCTCTTACCTGAAATATTCACAAATAATTAATTTTGATATATTTCAAAAGTATTTATAAATGTTAACAACATTTTTCTTACAACATATTTTAAATAATTATTTAATTTCAAAATGATAAATTTAAAATATTTCAATTAATAAATTTTTTGTTTATTTTTGTTAATAAAATCAGCTGACTCTTTAGAAAAGCTTAATTTAATAATTTTTAATTGAAATAGCCTTGAACATTTGCACCTAGAGAAAATTAGGTTTCACACTATAGCACTTGTAAAAAATTGATTGATTTTGGTTATTGCTTGCTATCATATCTATTACCGATTGTTTCTTGAATCTATTATTTCTTGTCTATTATTGAACGTGATCATTTAAGATATTTAAATTTTACATGATTCTTCTTGCAATTTATTATTTTTAACTAAAATTCCTGAAACTTAAGCTTTACTAAAAAAAATTTTTCCTCCTAAATTTGCATAACTGATTTTATTCTTATTAAACTTATTAAAATTAATTTTACTTATTAAAAAGACTAAAAATCAACAGATATACGTTTAAGTCGATTTTTTTTGTTGAGCCAGAGAAGCATGTTTGTACAATTAGAATTTTTTTTGAATTAGAACAATATTTGGACAATTAAGAATATTATGGTATTAATTCCCAGGTTTCATTCTCATCTGAGATCTCACTGAAATCAAAAATAGAAAATTTATTTGTTAATTTATTATTTAATATTATTTTTAATATTTAATTTTAATATTATTTAATATTATTTATTTAGATCTAACTTAGAAATCGCGTATAATATTTTTAAAAAACAAAAATAATATTTTCTAGAACAAAAATACTGATGTTAGTGTCAATTATTTTTTTTTAGTACAATTAAATTATATAATGTCGAATATGATTAAGTTAGTAACTGTTTTATTTCTTTGACAGCTAATTTGATCTAATTGAAACAAATATATATCTAAAAAAATTTTTTTAGGGAAAAATTCTACTGCATTAATTTTGTCTTATTCAATTTTACTTTTAATCCTTTTTTTTTTCTTTTTTTTTTTTTGTTTGCTTTCCTGAAGTTTCAATTTTGTAAACACGTGTCGCAAACTTCATCATGCTTCAATATATCTATTTTTTATTCCAGGTTATTTAACTCTTACAAACTTTATTTATATTTTTATTTTTATTTTTTGATTTTATTTTATTTAACTTTTTTAATTTTACTTTACTTTATTTTTATTTTTATTCTGAAGGAGCTTAAGCTCGGTACAGTTAACAAATAAATAAATTTCAATAATTAATTAAAGACCATATAACTTTTGTAACTTTGGTGTCTATTTTCTGCCTTTCAAAAACGATTTTTTTTTCTTTTCTTTTATTTCCTTTTCAAATTTCAATTATTTAACTATATTTTTTAATTCTTATTTTATTTAGTAACTTTTATTTTAATCATTTTTTTTATTTATTTTTATTTTTTATTTTTCTCTGAAGGAGCTAACGCTCGATACTGATTTACAAATAAATAAATAATAGACAATATTCACTATTCTCAAAATGTCTTTTATCGAAATCCAAAACAACTTAAGCCAAGATGAGTCCATTAAACCAGAATAAGTTAAAAAAACTAGAGGAAAGGGAAAAGTTGACCTCCCTTTCTGTAGTTTTCGTAACTTAGAATCAGCTCAAGGAAATCTAGCGTTGACTTTTATTTTAAGAACTTTGTCATATCAAAGAATTAGCAATGGACATTCCACTTGAAAGAAAGCGCCGTCCAGGTCGCCCTAAAGCTACAACCAATGCCTTAACTCGTCGGCCAAATGAAACTCAAAATGTTAATGTTTTGTGTATCAGCGTATCTGAAGAATCAGATTCGGACGATCCGCCTGTACAAGAGCCAATATCAAAAAAATTCGTCTTGAAGAGACCCCAACCGTTACTCCACAACCCCATGTTAAAAAAAACGCGGTAGACCAGTTGGATCAAACAAACAAAAAAAAAGTAAATTGAAAATTATTTTTGCCTATATTTAATTATTTTTGTTCTAATTTGATAAAAATTGTATTACTTTTTTTATTTATGTACCTTTTTTATTGTAATAGAAATAAAAAAATACATTTGTTCCTTAGTTCAGTGATTTTGTTTTTTATTTCAATATTAATAACATAATTGATAATTACATGCCCTTAGAAATGGTCAAAATTTCTAAAATAATTCTCGCTTCATTCTCACTTTGGATCATTAAAAGATCTAAATGAGAAAAATTTTGCTGTCAGTTCATTATATTCGAAGAAAATTAACTTTTTTATTCTTTATTAATTTTTTAATTTTGCCTAATTCAAGTATCTTTTTTTAGTTATGTTCAATGACAATTTTCAAATTATGAACGTTGTTGTGAGGATTGAAGTGATGAAGCTAATGACCAGATGTAAAACAGCAAGACCAAGTGTTTATTGGACCGCTCGATTTCTATTGTATGAGAAAGAACATGAATTTATTGACTCAAAAATTATAAAAAATATTATCTTATTCTAAATTGAAAGAGGAATACAGGATTTGCATTGAAAAATTGCCCCTGTTTCATTTTTGATTAGATCACTCAAATTTTAATATTTTTATTAATAACGATACCTTGTTTAAACTTTATTCTGAATATTTAAAATATTTTTATAATTTTTGTTCCAAAGTTTACCAATTTGGAAAATAAAATTTTTTTATTGACAAATCTAACTTAACAATACATTCTTTATTAATATCAATGTTGAATAAACTAAGTTAGAAAATTTTAAATTCCTAGAGTGTCCATATAATTGAAAAAGATTTCTTAGTTTTTAGGAATTTAGTATTTAAATTTTTATTTAGGAAAATTTAATACTCCTCCAACATTATAGATCAAGAGACCTAAATAAACTTCAACTACTAACACTCATGATTCGACTTTTTGAATTGAGTCAGAGATATGTTGGAGCAGGGCTGAGTAATTCTGTTACATTGGTTGTCAGACTGGTCAAAGAATAGTGAGAGGGTTTCGAATGAAGACATATCGACAGACTTTTAATTCTTTTTTCTTTTAATTTTAACATTTTTCAATTTTTATCTTTTTGTTTTCTTCTCAGTTTTGATTTGGTTTTAATCTGAAGAAGCTTTAGCTCGACACAACTAAACAATAAAATAAACAATTAATTTAATTCAATTTAAATTAGCTACAATTATTCAATGCAAATCCTGTATTCCTCTTTGAAATCAAATATCATGGATCGGATAAGTGTCACTAACGGTTTTATTATGACGCAAATATCCTATAGAAATTGTAAATATCTTCTTCAAAATTTTTCTTAAGATAATTAAAATGCAATTTAATTGATTTAAGTTTAGTCTCAAAATTTAAACGATAAATTAACCTGTTCGTGATACAGACTGGCTAGAAATAAATATTAATTTAAACTCAAACTGAGTCGAATAAGCCAATGTTTTCTTTTTTTTGTCTTTACTTGTACCTTATAATCTTTTGCGTTAAAAAAAATTAAAATTAATTTTTTTTTAGGTGTACAAACTGTAAAATCTTCAAATCAAACATCTTTTGTTTCCATGATTTTTGGTATTCTTTTAACACATGGAGAACAAAAAAATGGACTTGTCATGGTTTAAATTAAATGCGAAAAGAACCT
This sequence comes from Brachionus asplanchnoidis, assembly GCA_025491095.1. Classification (NCBI taxonomy): domain Eukaryota; kingdom Metazoa; phylum Rotifera; class Eurotatoria; order Ploima; family Brachionidae; genus Brachionus; species Brachionus asplanchnoidis. The sequence continues at coordinate 5,590,374 of JAILYF010000006.1, forward strand.
TGAACCATCATGGGTTCAAATTTTAAAAACTAAGAGGAAAAATTGTTTTAAATTTAACTGATTATTTTTTTCTAAAAAAGATGCTTTAATGTGTAAATTTCAGATCCCAGAAAAAAGAGTTGAAGACTCATGGCATTCAGAAGGAAAAATTGCTAAAATAAGATGTTATGATACTGCAATACGTCAAATCAAGGAGCAAACATGTGAATTTTGAACATTTTCTGTATTGATTAGATTTAGCGTTTTTTAAGTGTGTTTTATTTCTTTTCTTGTTCAATTCTTTGAAACTTTACAATCTTACCCATTATACAGTTTAACTTTAAACACTGTATATATTTAAATATGCATATTTTTATTTTTTTAAATATTTTTTATTAAGTTTAAGAATTTTAAAAAATTTTTAAAAGTAAATTATGCAAATAACCTTTTTTTGTATTTTTTTAATATTTGAAATCTGAAATTATAAAATTTACCATTATTGTTATATAACTTTAATTAAATATTTTAAATAAATTTATAAAATAAATTATTTTAACAAAATTTTATCTTAAATGCTAAATTAAAACCAAACTCATTATAAAATTAAAAAGTTTTTCCTTAACCTTCAGATTCTATTTTTTTGAGATCCCAATAATTAATGAGAAGCTCTGGAGAATCTCACGCGAATCTTCAGACACTTTTTCTAATGAGATCTAATCTGAATCTCATTTCTTTCGCGGTGAAATCGACTTTGCATCTCAGTTAGATCTACCATGAGATATAAATGAGAACGAGGGTTTTGATAAAAATTGTGAGTTCTGTAATCTAGTTTCTAATTTAGATCTAAATAATCCTATATTAATTTCAATTCGGTTCAAAAAGTGCCAAATGATAAACAAAAATTAAAAAAAAAATTAAATATAAAATAATTTTTTTTAAATTTAATCAGATATTGGAAAAACAAGCATAAAACTTGATTTTTGAAATAAATTCACATTTTTAAATTAATTAAATTTTTATTCACAAGAGAATATTTCCTGTTACTGATTTAGGTGAAATTTTTTAAAACTTGATGGAGCTTTAGTCATTCAAGTTATTTCCTTAACTGAAATCAAGCTTGATCAAAAACTCTGAAAAATTTAAAGCATCTCAATTTTTATGTATTTTAGGGGTTGTGAAGTTCGTTTCAATTCGATCTTTTCAATTCAGAAAAGCTTAAATAACATTTGGCAAGTTTTTTTTTCTATTTTACATTTTTAGAAATAATTGCGTATTATATTTCAAATTTTAGCATGCTTAAGCATTAAGTTTAAATTAAACAACGTAATTTCAAAATTTCAAAAAAGTTAAATAGAAAAAAAAACTTGCCATTTTTACTAAAAAAGATAATTTAGTTCTATAAAATGCTTAATTATAAGCAAATTTGCTTAATTCAGTAAAATAAGTCTGCAAAATACTCTGCAATTTTATGCAATTTGCACGCCAGTAAAAAGTATTCAAATCAATTCTGCACTTACTTTGCAGAGTTTTTGCAGACAGATATTTTCGGATTAAGCAAAGTTGCTTAAACATTAAGCATTCTACAGAACTAAATTATTCCTTATAGTAAAAAAGTTATTCAAATTTTTCCGAATTGAAACGATCGAATTGTATTTTAGCTAAATGAACATTAGTTTTTTTCGGTGTTTCCAAAAAATCCATAGAATTTAAAAAGCATTTTTTTCCTTATAAAATTATAAATAATTTTAATCAACTTTTCAAAACTTTTTTAAATTTTTTAATCATTAATTAACACACACAGAACATGATTAATTTTTAAAATTAAAATTATCAAATTTTTACCAAACGCCTTGGAGCATGCGGCATCGGCGGCAGGCTAAGGAATTTTTTGAATGAATTCGACTCACCAATTCTATTAATTTTCTCAATGGGGTCCTCTCTAGACAAAGTAATAAAAATAAAAAAAAAAATAAATAATTTAAATCATTCAAAAATTTGATTACAATGTATCAGTACTTCGTTTTGATCTACTCTTCTGGTAGCCAAATGCATCCTCATTTCGGCCATTGGCACATGGAGATCGCTGATTTGATGACGTAAAGAAATCTATACCTACCGATGCACAAAAACTATGCCGGTAGCTTATATCAGTTGAATTAAATGAATAGTAGCTTGTTTCCAGACTTAGTATGTTGTTACTAGAAGCCCTTTGAGATAAAATTTAATTTTTTTTATTACATAATTTAAAATTTATACAAATAGCTTTGATAGATAGCTGGTAAATCTGTTGAACTTTGACCATCTCTTAATTTGGTCAAATCATTATTTTTATCATTATCCCAGTTGGAAAAAAGGCCATCAATTTTGCCTGCATCTCCTTTAGCAGGAATTATATCAAAGCGATTTATATACATAAAAAAGCGCCTAACATATCCATAGATTTTGAGTACCAGTCCATATCCAGTTATTATTTCAAAATTGTAACCAACTCTTTTGATTACCAAAGAATTCAATTCATTTTTAACATTTCCCGATGAATCAAAATGAACTGGTTGATTAACTATGTTTCTTGAATAATCTGAGTACAAAATGATATTTTTGGACACATCGATGCGAATCAATTCATAAAAATATTGGATGAATATTTTGTTCAAGCAATATGGAGGATTATATCCGGGCCATGTAAAACCACCTGGGTTACACAGCAAGCTTCTAACATGAACCTTTTAATTATTTTAAGTTTAATATTTGTTTTCTTTAATAAAAAAGATAAATTACTCTTGTTTGAGTTTCAACATTTTCATACATTAAATATTCACCTGCTTGTTGAAGCTCGAACCATCTTTTTATGAAAAAAATATTATAAACTTGTGTTTAATATTTTTAGACAAATCAAATTACTTTCCGTCGAATGTTCGACAATGAGGATCATTAAAACATGTGGCAAAATTTGATAGTGGTCGCGAGGAAAAAACAAAATTGACCTTTGATTTAAAATTTTTAATTTTGTTCAGAGACAGTTAGTTCAATCTGAGAAATTCTGGACTGGTTAATATTTAGTCAAAAAAAAAAATAAGGAAAAAATTGGTCAGAAAATGTACTCTTTAGTAGAATAAAAATTTAACCATATCGAATTATTCGACAAGATCAATCAAACACAACGAAAACATTTTCAAGTAGAACTGATAAAATATGCGACATTGATGATAAGACGTTTGAACCGCAAGAAGTTTATACTGAGTTGATAAAACTAAACAAAAACAAGTCACCAGGAGAAGACGGAATAAACCCAAGAATATTAAATGAATGTGCAAATAGTTTATCAGTTCCTCTCTCAAATATATTCGTCGAATCTATTCGAAACGGTAAATTACCAAACAAATGGCGCGAAGCTAATATAAGTCCAATTTTCAAAAAAGGCAATAGAACAGATCCTGCAAACTATAGACCAATATCATTGACTGCAATACCGTGTAAAGTAATGGAACGGATGATTAAGAAAGTAATGGTAAAGCATTTAAATGATAATAACTTAATTACAAAACTTCAGCATGGATTTGTCACACGTAAATCATGTGTTACTAACTTGATCGAATCACTCGACCTAATAACAGAAACAATTAATCGAGGTTTTGCGATTGATGCAGTATTCTTAGACTTTATGAAAGCTTTCGACCTCGTACCGCATCCAGAATTAATAGTCAAGCTGGAAGGATATGGATTTAAAGGCAAATTATTAGCATGGTTAAAAGTGTTCCTATCTGAAAGAAGACAAAGAGTTGTCATCAATGGAACAGCATCCGAATGGAAGGAGGTCCTCAGTGGTGTTCCACAAGGTTCGGTGCTAGGTCCACTTTTATTTATTATCTTCATAAACGACATGCCTGGGAATCTTTATTACTTGTGTAAGCTTTTTGCTGATGACAGCAAACTATTGGCTATAATCAGAAACTCCATAGATCAAGACAGACTTCAAGAAGATTTAAACGAAATACTCAAATGGACTATCGATTGGCGAATGGGACTAAACCTTAATAAATGTAAAGTAATGCACTTAGGAAACCCCAAAATACATAACGATAGACTGTACTCACTAGACCTCGATATTGACACTGATAATAAAGTAACTTATATTCTTGAAAACTCAACCTCAGAAAGAGATCTTGGCATAATTGTGAAGAACGATCTTAAATGGTCAGATCATATTCAAACTATTGTATCTAAAGCAAACAGCACTCTAGGCAGAATAAGAAGGGCATTTAAAAGATGGGACCAGAAAACATTCAAGCTCCTGTACACAACATTCATTAGACCACTTTTGGAATATGGATCATCAGCTTGGAACCCATATCGAAGGCAAGACATCAAAATGATTGAAAAAGTCCAAAGAAGAGCTACCAAGTCGGTTCCTTCACTAAGAAATAAGAGGTACAACGAAAGATTAAAAATACTTGGCCTCACTACACTCGAAGAACGGAGAAAAAGAGGTGACTTAATTCAATTTTACAAATCAGAAAAGAATCTCAATGTAATAGATTGGTATCATCCACTGACAACAACACCGAGTATGAATGCTTCTGGTCCGGCAGGTTCAACAAGAGGGAAAAACAAATTATACAGGCAACTTGTTAAAAACTGTTCAGTCAGAGACAACTTTCTTACCAATCGTATCGCTCAAGACTGGAACAACTTAACGGATGAAATAAAAAATGCAGAATCAATCAACTCATTCAAAAACAAATACGACAAATTTGTTCAAAACAAAATGATGGAATCTAAACAAAATTTATCTGCCATAGCGAGGTACTGAGTTACCGAGCTCCACGGGCAAAAGCTCGTTGCAGATTAAATAATAATAATAATAATAATAATAATATTTTAATTTTGTTTCAATTTATTTAAAACTAAGAAAATAATTTCGATCTATATTGTTATTAATTAATTTCACATCAATTAAAATTGTTAAATTAACAAGCATTTCATTATGTTTGTAAAGTTTTGCCAACAATTTTGTCCACTAGAGTAGAACTTTTTAACAGAAGGACTATTCTTGATAAAAAAACATCAACATTCTTTTAGCAAAACTTTGCTAAATTTTAGAATAATTCCTGTGATAAAAAAAAACAAATTTCGGATTGAGATAGTGTTTTTGATCATTAAATTTCGCTTAAAAAGCAAGTCAGCTAAATAAAATGATCAATGATTTTCAATTGATCTTGGAATTTAATGTTTATCAAGCACCTTGAAGTTTGGACACAAGAAAATAATATCTAAAAAGTTTCGCATTATCTTATCTTTAAATTTTCCTGAATGACTTTTAACAGAGATAAAGAGTAGTTGTTATTATGATTGTGTTGTTTCAGAAACATACTTGAATTTATCAGTCTTTTCTCATTATATGGTTCCATTTTCGGGATAAATTATTTGGACTTGAAGGAATTACAGTATAAAATCGAAAGACTAGCTTGAATGAAAATAAAATAGGAAAAAATAATAAATACCAAAATCAAAAAGAGAAAAAATATAAATTTTCTGAAGAGTCTTAATTCGAGGGTTAAATATCAAAATAAATTATAAAGTTATTTTTCAATCTATATTTTAATGCAGTTTTGACTCATTCTAATCAAAATAATTGCAAATTCTGTTTATTATTTTTCAGAAAAAGTAGGATTTTTGAATTAAAAGTTTTAAAATAATTTTCAAATGTATATTCTTGTAGAAAAAATTTCAGAATCAAGACAATAAAAGACAAGTACTAGTTTAGAATTGAATTAAAATTTTTCAATTAGAAAAAAATCAAGAACTCTCACAGAAGTTCTAAATTTAATTTATATTTCAAATTTTTTCTTTTGAATGCATGAAATGTTAATTTTAAATTTTTTTAAAGAGGGTCGCAAGTCAATTGATTTCTCTTTAACATTTTGACTTTTTAAATTAAGAAATTTTCATTTATTTTAAATCCTAAATAACAATTAAGTTTAACCATACCGTTATATTTACTAGTTGGAGTTTGTCAAACAAAGAAGATACTTGTCCAGTCTTTTTACTCTGCAAAAACAGTTCATATGTTTCATTTCTGAAATTTCTGTTCTTTGATTCGAGATTGACAGCAATGTCCCAAATTAACTCTCCGTCCGATGTGGTCCATGTACTAGACGGCTTGAACATTCTATCTTTGGGGTTGCACACAAAGTTTTGATTGGAATTCTTGGAACACTGAGTGATCACTACTCGATCTCTTGCTGGATTCGTATTGTAATTAAGAGAAAGTCGAAAATCACAGTTTGATTGAGATGTATCAGAGCATGCAAATGGAATGGTTGTGTAGCATCTAAGTCTTTTTGTTTTGGTCTCATTTTCAGTGTAACTTAGCACATATTTATGCGGGTTAGAATCTGAAGCCTAATAATTATTTTTCAAACTTAAATTTAAATTAAATCAAATATTTTAAAATTACTGCTTGATCTTCCATTTCACATTTTAAAATAAGATCATATTTTGGACTTTCTGCTACAAAGCTAGCATTGTTGTAATTCATTAAAATAGTACAATTTATCTAGATTAAAAAATATTATTTTTACATTGAAATAATAAATTTTGGCAATGTAATTTTTTTAATATATTTTTCAAATGTTTGTACTAAAGATGCACAGTGCCATTACGTGGTAATATTAATTACTGAATCTCCAATGGCAGACACCCAGTCATTGTGGCCCAAGTAAGAATAAAACTCATTATTTTCTCTGGAATAATACAAATTAGTTATATTGACTGAACTATCTGCTGAATAAGTCCACAATACATAACCATTTAGAGAGCTACAATCGACATTATCAGGACAATTCAAAGAACATTTGCTACTTATTTCATCCTGAAGTGCATTTGGGTCCATATATTTTGTCACTATTTTGATGTCAGCTGTTTTTCTTAATCGGTGAAAGTCAACTTTGAAAAAAAATTTAATTTATGAAATTAATTTTTGATTATTTTTTACATTGACATTCGTTATTTTCATCCGGAAAAAATCCATCAAGACAATTTCCTTTGTCTTTTGTAGTGGTTGTTGTAGTCATTGTTGTTGTAGTAGTAGTTGTTGTGGTGGTAGTTGTTGTTGTAGTGGTAGTAGTGGTTGTGGAAGTTGTTTCAGCATTTGAGTCCTCTGTTTGATCAGTTGGTGTAGTAGTGGTAGTGGTGGTTGTGGAAGTTGTTTCAGCATTTGAGTCCTCTGTTTGATCAGTTGGTGTAGTAGTGGTAGTGGTGGTTGTGGAAGTTGTTTCAGCATTTGAGTCCTCTGTTTGATCAGTTGGTGTAGGAGTGGTAGTGGTGGTTGTTGAAGTTGTTTCAGCATTTGAGTCCTCTGTTTGATCAGTTGGTGTAGTAGTGGTAGTGGTGGTTGTGGAAGTTGTTTCAGCATTTGAGTCCTCTGTTTGATCAGTTGGTGTAGTAGTGGTAGTGGTGGTTGTGGAAGTTGTTTCAGCATTTGAGTCCTCTGTTTGATCAGTTGGTGTAGTAGTGGTAGTGGTGGTTGTGGAAGTTGTTTCAGCATTTGAGTCCTCTGTTTGATCAGTTGGTGTAGTTGTAGTAGTGGTGGTTGTGGAAGTTGTTTCAGCATTTGAGTTCTCAGCTTCAGTAGAAAATGTTGTTTCTGCTGTTTCAGAAATTTCCGTTCCAGTAGAAGCTATCGTCAAAAACGAGATTAGAAAGTAGAATATTAGAAATGTTTTTTTATTCATTTTTCTCCTTATAAATTTTTCTAATTTTTCTCAGTATTTAAAGAGAAGTTCTTGTTGTGTAATTACGATTATGAGATCACTTTTATCACGAATTTAAAATAATTTGCTCAAGGATTTGAAAAAAGAGAACTATAGACTACTTTACGAACAATAGACATCAATTAAATAATAGCTATAGTTATTTAGAAAAAAAAATATTTATTTTTTTAAATGTTTTAATAAAATAACGATTTTAAAGAGTAATTTCATTATGAATTTAAAAAAGAAGGACAAATATTTAAATGTATAGGTTTCTGTATTATTACATACCCTGTTAAGTAAATTTATTTTTTTTACAATATAATTTTCAATTTAATTTTTAATAATAGGGTTTTTAAAATATTTAAATATTTAGTTTTTTTAAATTTTTTAAAAAAATTATATTGTTAAAAAAAATAAATTTACTTAACTGGGTATGTAATAATACAGAAGCCTATGCATTTTAATATTTTTCTTTCTACTTTAAATTCATAATGAATTTACTCTTTAAAATCGTAATATTTTTTAAAACATTTAAAAAAATTAAATATTTAAATATTTATTTTCAATAAATATAGCTATTATTTGATTGGAATAATATTAAACCGTCAAATAAAAAATCAATTGCCAAATAAAACACGAATAAAACAATAAAATGCCATTATCTAATTTTGACGAAAATGATGACATTAATCAGTCAGATTCGTCGATATTGAACGTAAATGATAGATTAAACGGTCTCAATTCAGACGAAATGTATCGCGAAATGGTATCGCGAACAGTACAGATATCAATCTAATCCAAGATTTCCCAGAAGCAGCATAAACCATACCTCTAAATAAAATTCGTGGCACAAAAATTATTCGTATCACATTTAATATTTTAAATGACAAATTAAATAAATATATGACATTTAATTAAATACTTGACTTTTAATTATATCTGATGAATTCAATTTTGATTAGACGGGTTAATATAGATCCTATTTTATAGAACTACTCTGTATCTCTGTTAAAAGTCATACATGAATATTTAGTGATAGGTTAATTCGACAATTTTAATATTTTTTTTTGGTGTCAAAGCTTCAAGGGGATTGGTACAAATTAAATTCCAAGATCAATCGAAAATCATTGATCATTTTATTTAGCTGATTTGCTTTTTAAGCGAAATTTAATGATCAAAAACACTATCTCAATCCGAAATTTGTTTTTTTTTTTATCACAGGAATTATTCTAAAATTTGGTTAAGTTAAGATTCAAGATTAACAAACAGGCTAGTGCCCTTATCTCTTTACGAGACTGATTAATACTTCATTTATTTCAATTTAAAATTTTTTTTTATAAAAATATATAATTTTGTCTTCAAATTTAAAATACAATCATTTATCAAATTCAAATAAAAATACAAAAAAGAAAAATATTAAAATACAAAAAATTTACATTTAAAATTTAATTTTAATTTGTCAAAAATTTTACTGATTCATTATAAATAATATTTATATTATTAAAAATAGATAGTTTAAATGTTTAAAATTTAAGGTCTTATTTTTTAACGACGAATTTGTTTGCAAGTCGTGTAAAAATATATCCAAACATCTTTTCACCACTTTTTGATTTAGCTCCAGTTTCTATGAAATTGTTCATATTTCTAAGTTGATAATTCGTAAACTCTGTATTATTTCGAATAAATTCCTCTTTTAACAGAGGAGGACAATTTGAAAAGTTTATTATTTTATAAGAGAAAGTGAGCATCCTTTCAAGCGAACGGTGCTGAAAAGAGAGGAGGCCGAATTTTTCTAAAAGATTATTGATTTCATTGCAATCATCCGTGTTTAACTTTAATTTCAGAAGCTTATAAATAGAGATATAAAAGCAATTTGACAACCTTTGTATTGCTTCTTTAGATAAATAACAAAGTAGCGTAAAAATATAATCAAAATGTGGCAAAATAAAAGTTTGAAAAAATTGAATTTTTACTGAATTACATAGATAAAAGAGTCTTTTAATCTAAAAGAGTTTTCTATTTACTGAAAGACAAACACTGGCTGCTAATTTAAGAAAATTAAGATTTTCATCTTTTATTAAACCAATCAGTTTTATTACTTTAACTACTTTGATTTTAATATTTTTTAATTCTACTATTTCAGGAACCATTATTCTTTTTTTAGAAAAAATCATAAGAAAAGTTTTTGTCCAATTTATATCTTCTTTATTAAATTGACACCAAAAGCTCAATTTTTCAACTATTGGGCCAAATTCGTTGATAAGTTCATCTAAGTTTTGACCAGATTTTGTAAGAGTTGTGTCATCAGCGAATTGTTTTATACAAGCATCACCCAAGGAAAAAGAAAGATCGTTAATAAACACTAAAAAAAGTAGGCATTGTGAAATCTCATTCAAAACTTCCAATACAAAATTAAAAAATTTTATGACTTTTGTTCTAAGTGTCAAAAACTTGTTCTGTAAATGAAACAAAGTGAAACAACTGTTGTTTCACCTTCTGCGGAAGTCTGCAAAATCTGTGCGAATTCTGCAAAATTGCACCCAATTTAAAAGTTTTAAAAATAAAACTGAATTAATTTGTACAGATTTTGCAGACTTCCGCAGAAGGTGAAACAAAAGTTGTTTCACTTTGTTTCATTTACAGAACAAGTTTTTGACACTTAGAACAAAAGTTATAAAATTTTTTTATTTGTGTATTTGAAGTTTTGATTGAAATTTCACAATGTCAAAAAAGTAGAGGACCCAGTACTGAACCTTGAGGGACCCCCAATTTCAACGATAAGAATGATAAAGAAACCATTTTCTTATCTAAGGCTTTATTTAAAATTGAAACATATTCATGGATAGCAGTTTGACAAGAAAATCCATTTCTGAAGCCATGTTGTCCATTAAAGAAAAGCTTATTTTGCTCAAAATAAGAAACAGCCTGTTTCGCAAGTAGTTTTTCAAATATTTTTGCAACAGGAGAAAGTACTGATATGGCGCGATAATTATCAGTATTCGACTTGTCTCCCTTATTTTTATATAATGGGGTCACTATGGCTATCTTCCAATCATTTGGTATAGTCCTTAGCTCTAAACAACTATTGAATAGATGGACTAAGATTGGGGAAAAAATATCGGGCAAAGTCTTTATTACTTTCGAGTGAATCCCCGCAAACCCTGGTTAATTTGACGTTGACAAATCACCCAAAGCAGCTATAATTTCTTCATTAGCAAAGGAGGAAAATGAAAAACCCGGGGTCTTAAAAATACCGTTATATTTTAGATCCCGAAACTTATCAAAAATATATTTCGCAGATTCATTTCCGGTTGAACCAGAAGACGATTCAAAGGATTTAAAACAACGATTGAAAAACTCCACTTGCTCAACCGGATTAGAAGTCTGGACATCCTCCCAAGTTAAAAGATCAGGACAACTCTCAACGAAATCTCCCCTTATTTTTATTGAAGATTTGTAAAATTTCCAGAACTTTTTTGAATTTTTAAAATCTTTCATTGATTTTGTACCAAAATAATTTATCAATTATATATTTTCAGCTTTTTAAAGTCTTTCCTGGTTTGCCTATATTCGTTTAAGTGAATTTCCTGCTTAGTTTGGTTATAGAGATGATAACTAAAATCTCTGTAATTCTTAGATGCCTTGAGTTACTCGTAAAACTTAGAACAATTATTATGGGAATTAACTATGATATTGAACTACTCAGTATCTCTGTTAAAGTCATACATGAATATTTAATGATAAGATAATTCGATAATTTTAATTCGAAAAAATGGTCTAGGTTTAAAAGATGGTGCAATTGAACCATAAAAGTCCCTGAACAATTTTTTATGTTTACTTTTACCTCTCCAATCTGCACTTTAGTGCCAACCATGGCCTTAATAGCACTCACTCTGTCCGCATACACATCTAAGTCCAACTGGCATTCAACAAGAAAGAATAAAACATCAAATCGTCATAAACCGGTCCAATCCGACCTCGTCAGGCTGACTCAACAACACAATTCTTCTTTTTTCTGTCACAAAACAGTTTCCAAATAGCTAGTGGCTACATCAGCTGCGATCTTCATTATCAAACAGAAATTCATCATGTCTGCATCGAACTTTATCATTTCGGTAGATTTGAGCACTAGCTGACAAACAATTGAACAAACAGAGCAATGAGAGTGTGACGCCGTTGCGAGTGCGATCGAAAACGGCCGTGCAGCTGCAGGGCGCGTTCAGGACGGTGGGCGGCGTAGTGATCGGCTATGTAGGCGTGCGGGTGTTTCAGCCGATGCCAGTGAATATGTCACTAGTCTGCTGTTCTTGCGATATTTACGCCGCCGTCAAGTGTCTCGCCTGTGTCTTCAAGTCAAACGCCCAGATACACAAAGAAATGGAGCAAATGCACGGCTATCAGTTGTTGACCATGTTTTTCTAGCGAAAAAAAACGCTCATCAATAGTCACGTGCTTAATTGATATTTTCGCTGGCTGTTTGCGACGACAATGGCAAATAAGTGAGCGGTGTGTACAACGCGATTTGGACATTTAGCACGAGTGCTCGGCCGAAATAAGTCGCTGTTTGCACTAGAAAATCAACGAGTTGTTGGTGAGTGACTGGCACAATGTGAAGCTGTTTCATGGGCTCAAAATGCTCAAGAGAATTTTGTACAGTGTTAAACACGAGGGCACTAGCAGCGCGCTGCTCACTCAGGCTCTCCAAACAATCAAAATACTCACTACCGAATGTGTGCACTCGGACGATCTGGTGACCTTTGGCCACTTTCGTGTTCTTACGTATCGCCTGGCTCGTCGCAGACACGCAAGAACAGCAGACTAGTCACATGATCGAGCTGAGAGAGCATCTGCTCGACATTGTCGACGAGTTGATCGCCCAGCAGACCACAAACAAGACGTACAACTTTCAAGAGGAAATAGTCAAAGTACTCTTCTTCGTTCGCTTTGTTCATGAATCGATAGAGTGTGCGCACCACTGTTGCAAAGTTGGCCAAAATTTTGTTCACGCTTCTTTTGAATCAGAAAAATTTGAAAAAGTTCATCACGTGCACCAACAATGCCGCCTGGCTACACGCCGTCAATTCGGACACGTCTCACACAACCATTGAGTTTTGTCAAGTTCAAGCAATACACGGGTTTCAGTTGATTCAAGCCAATTTCTGCAAGTATCCCCACTTGGCGTTGTTGTTCGATGCATACCAAATTAATAACAATCAAAATTAAATGGGTACAAGAAATGTTTTTTTTAAGATATATCAAAATTTTACTAAATTAACATCTTTAATTTTTTAAATAAATTATTTTAAATTAAAATTCAAATTGCAAACTGCAATTTTTCAAATTTTCTTTTTTATTTTTGAGCAAGATTGAGCAAAATGAAAATGAGCAAAATTTTTACATTGCCATGTATCCAGCATATTCCATTGTAAAAAAAATTAAATCAGTCAAAATTTTCTTTATGTCTTTTACCCCAATTTTTATGAAAATTAAATTTTGATTTTCACTTGTTCATGGCATGTGTCTCTGAGTTAAAAGAAAAAAAATCACAATTTTTATTAAAAATATATTGTAAAAATAAAATTTGTCTTTAATTTCAAATTATACATTATCTAATCTTTATTAGTTTAGTAAATGCATTATTAAAAACATAAAATTTTTATCATTATTATAAAAAAAAATATAAACTTATATTTTTGCCATGGAAAGAGTTTCTAGAGACACTCGACCATTTCGTACAAGTTATAGCGAAGAAGAGTTAAACAAAATTAAGTCGTTAAAAAAAAAATTTGTTTGTAAAACTAAACAAAGTGAAAACAAAGAATCTTTGGATCATTTTTTTAAAAACAATTTATGAATTAAAAGAGCTATCAGGCGAAAAACAAAGTTCAGACATTGCTAAATGCTTTAATATCATCGGTGGTATATATTTAAGGATGTCAGAATGTGACAAATCTTTCGAATACTTTGACAAATCTCTTCAGATGACAAAAAATCTAAATTCAGAGAAAAGCCTAGAGATAGCAGAAATCTACCTATCATTCAGCAACTATTACAGTGTGATCGGTGATGCTCAGCTTTCTTGTGACTTTGGAAAAATTGTTTACCAAAATCGCAAAGAAATGCTTGGTGAGATTAGTCCTCTTACTGCTGATTCAGTAAATAATCTGGCTATTTATTTGATGAGCTTGGGAGATTCAAAAAGTGCTGAAGAATTCTTCCTCAAATGCTGCGAAATTCGACAAAGATTAAGCGAAGATAAACCAAATAAAGAATTAGAAGATTCTTGGTATAACTTGGGCGTTTTTTATGAAAAAAGTGGAAACCCACACAAAAGTTTAGAGTTTTTCGACAAAGCTTACAAGACCAGAAATGTTCTCTATGTGAATTCGAATTATCAAGATTTAGAAGATTCTTTATCATGCTTGAATCATATTTACAATCAATTAGATAATAGAGAAAAAGCGGATGAATATGCAAAATTAGCTCTGCAAATGAATGAAAAAATGGAAGTGGAAAAAAATCTGAAAGAGGCTGATCTTTTGTACAGATTAGGTCTGACTTATCAAAATTGTGGTGACAAAAATATAGCCCTAGGACTATTCTCACAGTCTTATAACATTCGTAAAAAAATTTTTCCCGAAAAGCACTCACTTATGAAAAATCTAGTTGATAGCATGAATAAAACAAATAAATCATCCGTTTCCAATTATTATAGCTGGAATTATATTCAGTTGTTCAAATGGATTGAGGTGAACAAAATAAATCCGAAAATAGTTGAGATTTAAATGACAGAAAAAACTGATGAAAAGTTTTTAAAAGAATTAATTTCGAGGATCAGAAGCGATAAAGAAATTGTGGCATCAGAAATAAAAGATAATTCAGATGAAATTTCTAACGATGACATTGACCATTTCTTTAACTGCTTAGAGACTTTAGACAAAAATAAAAACTATTATAAAACTCGATACGCAGATGAGTTATGATATTTATTATTTTATTATTTTTTACGTGAAAAAAGCAAATAAATTTTTTAGATAAAGACTGAATTTAATTTTATTTTAAAATTTTGGAATTTTTAAAAAAAAAACTGAATATCCTTAAAAATAATTAAAAATTTAGAAAAAACAGGCAAGTTTAGGCAATCAATGCAAGTTTATCCAAAAGTGAGACAAAAGTAAATATAATCAAGAGGAAAACATAATTACAACGCTTTACCAGATTCAGGTTATGGACGAAAATAAAGTTCTTCCAGTAAAATAAGAAATGAAGAAAATGAAAAAAAATGACTCGGGCTCACGTACTTTGATTATTGTTTCAAATTTATTATATCGTTTTTATTTTTATTATTGATTTAAGCCTGGTAAACAAGTTTATTAATGATAAAAACAAGTATACTTTAAATAGTTTATTCAATAATTGTCAGGCTCTAACAATTAATATAGTAAGTGTGATCACTAAAATATCTATCGAAGCACTAAGAATTGAATCATTATTTATACCCATGAGAACGTATCAAGAACACGGGCTTATTATTAAGACAAGATGTGAGCTAATATACAATTTTTTTTAT
The DNA here is from genome assembly GCA_025491095.1 of Brachionus asplanchnoidis. Classification (NCBI taxonomy): domain Eukaryota; kingdom Metazoa; phylum Rotifera; class Eurotatoria; order Ploima; family Brachionidae; genus Brachionus; species Brachionus asplanchnoidis. Next base: position 5,605,677 of record JAILYF010000006.1, read on the forward strand.
CAGCATCTAGAAGCGTCTACAGTGCTGATTATCTACATGGATTTTACCAAATTTTGCGTAAAATGACTTCTGTAAAAAATAGTAATTTTACGTTAATTTACTAGAATTTACTTTACTTTCGAAAAAAATTGTTATTATTTGTAAGAATAACAAAGGCCACATAAGTTTGAAAAAAATTCTATTTTTTAGTAAAATTTTCAATTTTTTTAATTTTTGCTTTTGAAAAGATTCAAAAATAAGCAATTTAAGTTTTATTTTTTTACGTAAATTTACGTCAAATTCAATTTTTTAAAAGGTAAAAATAGGTAAAAAAATGTAAAAAATACTATATTTATGGAATATTTATAGATTTAATTACATATATTTATGATAGATTTAATGATTCAATTATTTTCTTTAAAATTTAATTTTACGTAAATTTACGTAAAAAAAGTAATATTTCATATTTCTTTTTTTTTGAATCTTTTCAAAAGAAAAAAAATACTAGAATCACCAAACGGGGTCAAACGACTCTTTTTAAAATTAAAGATGTTTTAAGGCTTCCGAGTCATCAGTTTCAATGTCAGCTAATCTTTTAATAATTTCTTTAGCCTTTAGAGCAGAAATTCTAGTATTATTCATTTTATTTTAAAGAAAAAACTAAATCATAGCTTTCAAATTGAATAAAATTTCAATAGGAGTCATTTGACCCTTTTTGGGGCTTCTAGTAGTGTATTGTCAATTTAAAAAAATGAAGCATCATGTGAATATGTTATAAAATTTTTAAAATTTAACTTTTTTTAATGTTTACTTTACAATTTCAAGTTTTAATCTTTTCAGACTATTGAATTATAGCTTAGTAAATAATCCAAAAGAGTCATTCTGATACCTTGGTGCTTCTAGTGTTAAAAAAATTGCATTTTTTCAAACTATTTTGTCCTTTTTTGGTTTTACAAATATTTATAATATTTTACGTAATTTTACGTAAATTTAAGTAAATTTTCATAAATTTACTATTTTTTACAAAAAACAGTTTACGTAATATTTGCTAAAAACCATGTAGCAAATCAGCACTGAATCTTCTGAGATAAGTGACAAGTATACAGTATGTCTAGAAAATTTAGAAATTTTTTTTTTGAAAGGTTTGTTTCTGGGAAGCCGTGCTGCTAAATAAAAAAAACAAAATAATTTCTTTTTTGAATTTTATTTAGAAAAAATGTTTTTACCGAAAAAGTAAAAAAACCAGGATAGAAAAATATCGAAATTAAAAATCAGAATCGCAAAACAAAAGAGAGATTTATGTTTTATTAAAAATAAAATGTCTTCAAAATTTAGAACATAATATATTTTAACATCTAAAATGGCCAACCTTAACTTTAATTCACTCAGAGACACGTTTTGGCATAGATTCAATCATGTTCTTGACAATTTTACTTTGAACTTTCAATCATTCATCAAAAAGAACGCTTTTTAAATGCTCTACTGATGCAATCTTTGTATTTACCATTTTTGATCTGTTTGTGACAATAAATTCTCTATTGTATTTAGATCAGATGATCTTGGGAACCAAGGGAGGACCGATATTTGTTTTTCTTGAAACCTATCTCGAACTGAATGAGAAGCGTGTGCACTAGCGCCATCCTGCTGAAAAATCCAATGCCGACTCTAATCAAATAATATATCGGCTGATGGTAACATCTGATTTTCCAGGGTGTCCATGCATACAAACTGATTGATTCTGCCTGCATAAATACAGCAACAACCAGTACCTTATGATTAAAACATCCCCAAATTTCAACAGAACCTCCACCATTCTGTAACTTTGGTAAACAAAACTTGGGTTGATACTTTTCGTTTGCGAAGCGTTTTACGAACACTTTTGATTTCCTGTTTAATACTTCAAAATTTGATTCATCGCTTAAAATAACTTTTGACCAGTCTTTAACAGGTCATCTTTTTCGTTCTTTGCACCATTTAAGCCTTTTCAACCGGTCCAATGCAGTCTAAAGAGGCTTTTTTATAGTAGTATATGACTGAATATTTTTTCTTAATAGCATTTTTCTAAAAGTGTCTAAAATTTGGAAACTTAGAACTAAAGTCAGATGCCAAATGTCTTTAGCTTTTTGTAGGATTGATTCTGACCTTTCTAAAAATGCATGATTCATAGCTTTCGAGGTCTACCAGACCTTGGTAATTCCTTGTCCACCGAAGTCTTCTCATAATTACACTTTGTTGCAAACACGCATTTTCTTGAAACTCCTACTTAATCAGCTATTTATTGTTGATACTTCTTTTAATCCTTCAACAGCCCAATTATTTGCTACCTTTGCGCCTCAGTTACTTTTCTCTACCCATTTTTATGGAAAAATCAACGAATGGTACAACTCAATAAAATCACCGATTTTAAAGCCAAAAATAATTAATGAGTTTGCAAAAGTGCTTGGAAAAAAATAATAATAATAATAATAATAATAAAAATAATAAAAGCTACATCAGACTAGCTGCGGAGCAAGGCATTTTATAGACTTGCTATGGTAGCTGTCTGATTTCAACATAATCCATCATAATGACACACCTATGTAAATATAAATAAAAAATAAAAAAATGAATTAATTGTTTTGTTTCGATAATTATTCGATGTTTGTTTTTGAAATCATTTTTAGATTTTTCATTAACAACATCAGTCGGTAATTTGTTCCACGCGTTTACAATTCTATTTATCAAAAAGCTCTCCCTGTTCTTTATTCTTGTCAATTTGCTTGGTCAATCTTCTTCGATGTCCACGAATTCTTCCAGCTGGACCGTTACTTGACAGTACGTTTCTATTGATAAACGGATTTTGCCATTCCACTGTAATCAGAACGTTTAATATTTTGAAGGTCTCGATTAGATCTCCCCGTTCACGTTTTGTCTTTAGCGTCGTCAAACCCAATCTGGTAAGTCTTTTGTCATAATCTAGGTCTCTTTAATTAATAACTTATTTCGTAGCTCGTCTTTGTAATTGTTCCAAGATATTTGATTCCTTTTTGTTACAAGGGCTCCAGCTTGCTACAGCATACTCCAGATGTGGCCTCACAAATGCCATATACGGCTGTTTAAACGACTTTTTGGACCAGTATTTGAACGCTTGCTTGAGTTGGCCTAGTACTGCATTTGCTTTGCTCGCCGCCTGTGCCGCTTGGTGAGTCCATTTGAGGTCATCAGTTAGAAATATTCCAAGATCTCTTTCGACGCTAGTGTGATTCATTGATAAGTTGTTCATTAATAATTCGACTGAATTAATATTATTACTTTTGAAGAACATAAATTCGCATTTGTCGTCGTTAAATTTTAATTGCCAATCAATTGACCAATTAGCAATCTTGTCGATGTCTTACTGTAGTTGTTCTACTTAAAAAATATTAAAAGATATTTTTAATATTATTAATATTAAAAAAATTAACATAAAATTAAAATTTCAAAAATTTATATGGCTGTTCATCAACAGATGGACCTTAGCTTTCTGCAAGAGGCAAATTGCCCAAGGCTCCCTTCAGCTACGGCTGAAGTCGGCAAAAACTACCATAATTGGCTCTCCAAAATAAGCAAATGCATGCAAGTTTTTGTCCAAAAAATCGAAACTTTGGAAAAAGAAAACTAGTCCCAAAAAACGACAATCGATACGTTGAGCAAACTAGTTGACACTGTAAGTCAAACTTACGACCAATCGGTAACTGAGAATGCATCTCTCAACTGGGCAAATTTGGTAGCTGGTAACGCACACCAGAATGAGAAAGCGGCGGTCATAATGGCAACCGTGGCAACCGAGCTAGGGAGAAAGGAGGAGAGAGCTCAGAACGTGATTGCTGCAGTGCCAGTGAACCAGTACAAAGAGGATGAGGAGATGATTTTGGCTAAAAAACTTGCTGTCGCAATTGGGGTTCCGGAGACAAAAGTTAAGAAAGCGAGATGTTTAAGGAAAAAAACGGATATTCGGACAAAAGAATCAACTGGATCCAACAACGAGCGAGTACTATTCGTCGTTGAAATGGAAAGCGTCAGTGCCAAGTTGTACATGTTAGTCAAAAGCAAAAAACTCTGGAATTCTGAAGAATGGAAGAATGTTTACATCAAGATCTAACGCCGTCAGAGAGTAAATCACATAGGAATCTTCTAGAAGAACGGGATCGAAGAAACAATGAACTGACCTAAACAGCAACAGTAAACGGACGAATTGTCAAGATGAAAAATTGCGAAGACAATAAGAAGAGATTCTGGGGTATTAGAAATGGTGAACTGAGACTTATCTTATCTGTCCAAGATAGTGTCTAGCAGCGAAAGGAGCTGACTGAAATGACCATCGCCTCATTTGGTCCTAAAATGTCATCACAAGAAAAGAATTTACCTTCTTCACATGTCTTATTCAAATATCCAAATAGTCCAATTGAAAAAGTTCGATCATTTCGAAAATTGTCATCATCAATCTATGAAACATGCATCCTCCAGAACAGTAACTCTGATAAGTCGAACTACATCTCCGCTGTTTCCTCATCTTCATCGTCTCCTTCGTGTGAAACAGAATCTGAACCTTTGAATGCTCTATCTAACAGCTCTTCATCTGAAATGCTCTGTCCCATACCACAATCTACATATGCAGGAGACATCAGCTTTTGGTATACCAATGCTACGAGCTTAAATAACAAAATGCCACTGCTTAAAAAGAAAGCAGCCAAGTATCATCGGCATCACGGAGACCTGGTTTGATGAGACTTCGGTTGCCGAGATGGACAGCTTTTTAGAAAAGATCGTTTAGGCGACAAGAGAGGCGGAGGAGTTTGCTTGTATATAAAGTCGTGCTATTACGCCTACAGGACGTCAGAAGTGAGTTTTCTGGATCTCAGCTGTGAGCAGATATGGGCCACTTTAAGAATCCATCAGCGACTCGAGTCTTGTGCAAATGGAAAAAGAAGAAACGTTCTCCTGTAATGACCAACCAACCAGTCAGCTAGACCTTGTTCTAGTAAGTTATCCGAACCGAGTGTAAGATGTTAAAAGTATGCAGTGGTATCTGGAGGCATTGCCTCTAGACGGCAATGCCTCCATATACCACTGCAGTTTGAGCTGTCAGCTTCATTCTAAAGCAGCACGTCCGCAAAGTTTCGACAGCAGAGCACCACATTGGTGAAGCGGTGACTTTGCCGCTATGAATCAGTACTTCAAAAATCATGATTGGTGGCGTATATCAGAGAAAGGGTCCGTCAAAGATTTGCACTCAGATTTCTTACACATTTTCCGCGAAGCCGCCAAATCATTCGTCAAAAAACGGCGGATCAGAACGCTAAACACCAAGCCACCGTGGTTGAATCCTGGGATTGTTTCATTGGTTCGTCAAAAAAGGCGAAATTTTATCCGTAAATGTATTGGCAATCATTGTGAGCAGCTAGCGAGTAAGCACAGAGACTTATGCAAACGGGTCAAGAACGTTGTGAAGAGGACAATCATTGAGTACGAGTTAAAGCTCGCGCATGCTTCGAAATCAAATCCAAAGCTTAAATACTCTTATATGAAACGGCACTACTCTTCAAGAGAATGCATAGCAGCTTAGATGGATGTGAATAACCAAATCATTACGGACAAAGAAGGCATTTGCGATAGACTTAACTCGTTCTTCTTTTCGGTGTTTGAGCAACCGACCCTGAGAAAAGTCGTAAAAATCGCGGAGTCGAATTTCCAAGTGAGAGGTAAACCTGATCCGTGTTTTGTAATTGAGGACTCCTCACATGGTACTGAAAAAACTTAGGATTCTAAACAGTTATAATTCAGCTGGAGTCGATCAGGTCAACACACATGCTCTGAAAATGTGCGCTGAGTCGCTAGCCGAACCACTTTCCTTTGTGTTCAAGCAGTCTTTAATCTTATCTGAAGTGCCTGCTGATTGGAAAATTGCTAATGAATCACCAATACATAAAAAGGGTAGCAGAACTATTGTAAGCAACTATCGTCCTGTCTCTCTAACCTCCGTTCCTTGCAAAGTGTTAGAGTCGCTAATTAAGGATTATATCGTCAAGCATCTTGAGAAGAACAAGCTCATCACGGATAAACAGCATGGTTTCATGGCTCAAAGGGTTGTGTTACCAATCTTTTAGAAACAATGGATTTCTTGACAAACTGCATGAGTCAAAGGCAGCCGGCGGATGTCATCTATTTGGACTTTGAGAAAGAATATGACAAAGTGTCGCATGAACTGCTACTTGTGAAACTAGCAGCATATGGTCTTCCCGAATTACTCATAAAGTGGATCCGCTGTTTCCTGAGCGATCGCAAACAGCGTGTAGTGATAGGTGAAGTAGTTTCTGATTGGGTGCCAGTCACGAGCGGCGTTCCACTAGGATCAGTGCTTGGTCCTCTGCTCTTCATCATCTTTATCAATGATATGCCTGAACTCTGCAGCTAACTTTGCAGGCTCTACGCAGACGATAGCAAGCTGGCCAGATCAGTGGAGCAGCGACAGGATTCGATAGAGATGCAGCTGGATCTGGAGAGATTGTTGGTATGGTCTGACACATGGCAAACTAATTTCAACTTAGAGAAGTGTGTTGTAATGCATTTTGGAGCAAACAACTGGCGTCATGACTATAAGCTTGGAGGTCACACTCTAGCGAAGACAACTAAAGAACGCGATCTCGGAATCATCATCACCAGCGATCTTAAGTCAAGCAAACAGGCTAAGCGAGCAGCGCCAAGAGCAATGTTAGCAAGTCGAATAAGACTCACTTTCAAGTACTTCTCTTTAAAGCTAGTAGATCTCCTTTTTAAGTCATTTGTTCGCCCCCATCTCAAATTTGCTGTAAGAGCCTGGAATCCTTATCGACGAAGTGAAATAGATGTCCTGGAGCAAGTCCAGCGACGATTCTCGAAACTAGTACCAGAACTGAAGGATAAACCATACGTCGAGAGAAGTGAGGCTCTTGGTTGGAGTACCCTAGAAGAGAGACGCAGGCGTGGTTATCTCATCCAACTACACAAAATTCAGCATGGTCATGATCGGGTGACATTCATAAATGGGGATCAAAAGCTGGCTTCGGACGGTCTAGAAAGCCAGGCAGGGAACACAAGAACTTGCCATAAGGCTATCGAGCGACAGCTGATCCGCAATTGTGGAGTTAGACACAACTTTTTCACTAAACGGACAGCAGGAAACTGGAACACGCTGGATGCTGTGACAAAGAGTGTCAGCAATACAAACATTTAAAAAAAAAGAATCGACAAGCTTCTTAGATGAAAAATTTATAAAATAATACTTTGATAAATTTAGATTTTTTTTTTGCATCTAAAAATAGTTTATTTAGAACAGTGTAAAATGATAGCTATTCAAAAATATTTTTAAGAAAGCTATTTACAAATATGTAAAATAAGTTATCTAAAAATAGCTTATTTAAAAAAATCGGCAATTGGCTGTTAAAGTGGGGCGTTTACATGCGCCACTACTTGGAGACTCAGGTCTACCACAGCATTATATACTACTCCTACTACTACTACGTCTTGACGATTTCTGATGATGTTAATCAGTTTTTTATCATCTGCGAATAGTTTAATTAGACTACTCACAACGCTTGGAATGTCATTTATCAAAAAATAAAGAAAAGGAGAGGTCCTAAAACAGATCCTTGTGGGACTCCGCTCAACACATCCCTCCACTCTGAGACGTTCTCGATATAGATTTTTTTATGAATTTTTTCTAAGTATTTTTAAAAAGAGTTTTGGAGTGATTAGAAGTTTTTTGTTTTCGATATTTTATATTTCAAAAGATATTTAAAAAATTATTCTATTAGATGATATAGTATTGATATAGTATAGATATTGTATTATATGATAATCGATTTTTATTTCAATTTTTCACTAATTAAGCATTTTTGATTATATTTTTAGTAATATTCTAAATTTTCTAGACATACTGTATTAATTCTTACTAATCATCGTGCATCAGTTGAGACGCTGATGATCAAGTGATTCGTAGGGTGTTTGACAAGCCTCAAAGGCAATATTTAAAAAAAAGTAAAATATTGAAATTACAGGTGAATAAAAAATTAAGTTTTCTCGAAATGTAAAAAAATTGAAAATAGGGTGAGCTATTCACAAATTAAATAAATTAAATGATTAAAATTATGCAAAGCAAAAAATTTTTTTTTTCGAAAAATATTTAGAAAATCTACTTTTAATAGCTCATTCAATCCCTTACACCTTCAAGCCTCAAGCAAGGGTGCATTTCTCGCATACTTTTTAAGACAAAAAGCTATTTTCAGTAACATATTTAGTCGAATTTCAAATTCTCCAATTAAATTTTGCGATATAAAGTTATAGAAAAAACGTGATAAAAGCTTTATTTTTGGATAGACGTAAAACGAGATATTATTCTTATTTTGTTTTTTGAGATAATTAAGAACCATTTTATTAAAAATTTTTTATTAAAAGAGTTAAAATTGAAAATGGTGAGTATAAGTCATGCCACGACAATGCTATCTTGTACCAGTAAAATGTATAATAAATAAATTTCAATATTTAGCTTAAATGTGCTGTCAGTAGAACTGTGAGAAAAACATCATTCGTACTATATACGGATTACAAAAATGGTCTAGAATGAGTAATCTAAGACTCATTAACAACATTAATGATCATACTATAATAGACTTAAAATATTACACGTTAACTTCTTTGAGAGGCTTTGACTTAACAACTTCACCAAGGACATACTTAAATAAATTTTTTTAGACGAAAAGGTTAGTGTGTACATCAAAAACCTACTTGAGACGTTGGATGAGATTAAATGTGATCGAAACGTTTAATTCCTAGGCAAATATAAATACAAAAAATAAAAGATGAACCTAGAATTCGAGACAAGTAAAGGAAATAACCAAAGTCTGGAGCAGCTCAAAACTCTATTCAAGAAACACAATGGGACAAGTGAGAAGACATACCAACTCTTATGACATATGTATGAAAGACAATTCACTGTAATAAGGATATTAACGTTAATCTAAAATTTTATTAATCATTTTTAAATTAAATTAATTAATTAATTTTAATTAATTTTTATTATTCTTATTTTTTATATATTTTCTTTAATTGTTATCATTGGTACATCTTTGGTTTTTATTCGTTCAAAAATTTAAGGCAAAAACTAAATAATTTAGGAATACAACGTCACCTTTTTTAACGGGACGTTTAGAAAGTGGTCGGAAAACGGCCTCGGCATTAGGAATACCGTAAAACCTGACATACTAGCCCAGGGCTATAAATTAGTATTAGCCTATAAGCACCCCACTTTTCGACGATAAAAGCCCACCCCCTAAAATACATATAGGCCCAAGGCTTTAAATAAATACCTTATACTTAATTTATCATAAATTAAATATAAGCTCATGAGGTATTAAAAAAAGAATTAAATACAAGCCCATGAGCTTAAAATAAATTTGAATTTAAAAATAATTTTTTTTATGTTAGCATATACAATTTTTTTTGGTTTTGCATTGAGTCTTTAAAACTTAAGCAACTTCAAGTTCAAGTTGAATCTGCTAACTGATATCTTGATCATTTGCTTCTAACTGTAAATTCTTAATTCATTACTTAAAGCTTTATTTCTTTAAACATGAAAACACCAACTTTACCAAAAAGAAGGGTAGGCCTGCTATAAAAGAGTCGCAGCAATGGAAACAATTAGTTTCTATGAGTAAACTAAATTTCAATTTTCCATTACGTAAAAAATAAATGTGTACATAAGCCTAATTTTAATAACTTATAAGCTCTGGGCTTCTCCTTGAATTAAAATGAGATATTTATAAGGTTAAAATTTTTTTGACAAACAATTTACCATATTGCTATATGAACATTTATTTATAAAAATTTTTCTTTTACATCTTTTTATCTGTAATCTTAACTCTTATTTTGACCTAAAAACTTAAACAGTATTTCTTTTTCAGTACTTTTCTAAGTGTAATGTGCAAGGACCTACCATAGGTGACCTCCTAGTAGGCCATCTCCGCAAGCTAGTCTTGATGTAGCTTATATATGTTATTATTATTATTATTATTATTATTATTATCTTTTTCTCCATTTTTTAATTTCTGTATCAAATTTTTCAATTGTTTTCCTTCGTCTTTGTCAGTGGGAAGAAAAACCCAATAGAATGCGATGTTTGCAATGAATTTTTCGAGGATGAAAAGAGTGAAACTTCATAAATCAAAATCTCATAAATAAACTCAAATAAATAAAAATTTAATTCAAAAAATTAATTGAATTCGGATATATTCTATATTAATTAGATTTAAATAAAGAACAACTTTTATTAAAAATTATTTTTTTTCTTTTTGGTTTATTTGAGTCATAGTTAAATGTTTTGTTAATCATTTAAGAACGTTTAACTTTCCCACTTATGTGACCAGTACTAATCACAAAACAGGCAAGACTCTGATTTTCGAAATGACATAATTAACACAGATTTTTAATTCTACTTAGTTGATATATATTTTGTTAGTAAATTTTCTAAGATTTTCATTTATTGAATGGAGTCAATTAAAAAAAAAACAGTTAATTCCAGAAACTTTTACTCTTTCACAATACTTTATGCTACATAATTCAAAATATCTTCTTCCACCCTCTAAATCTATAGAAAACTGAGAATGAAGCGCAAGATGAAGAAGAAAGAGGTATTTTCTATCTTGCTACTTCAGTAAAAGTGAAATTTTTCAAGACCTTTATTCTACCGTATTTTGACTATTGCTCTACGCTTTTATGCTATTTTACGAAAGAAGCTATCTATAAATTAGCAAAAAGCTATTATATATTTACCATAAAACTTTTAAATTTAAAGCTTGAAGTTGATAGTTTTAATGAAATAAATAATTTTTTCGGAAAAATATGGTTTATTTTCATTTCAACATAGAATTTTTGAAAGAATGCTTACTTTTTCATTTAAATGTCTTTTTTATTACAATTCTCCTATGAATTTAAAAGAGAGGCTTAAGAAAAATGACTCAAGAAAGTTGAATTACAATTTAAGAAACAGCAATAATCTAATAGAACCGATGGCCAAATCGAAATGTGGTGAAAAAACATTTGAGTTTTTTATTCGAGATTAATAAATTGCTTTGTGATCAAGAGATCAATGTTGAAGTTTTCAACATTCAAGCTTTCTATTTTCAATAACATTAACTTGATTTATTTAGATTTAGCTGCAAAATTTGATTTATTTAATTTAAATACCTTGTTGTTAAATTTTTTCAAATAACAATACAATCAATAACTTCTTTTTTTTATATATTGAATAATTTTTATGTCGAATTATTTTTTTTAATATAATTTACTTATTTTTAATGAATTTAAATAAATGAAGTGTTAATCAGTCTCTTGAGGCATGGGCACTAGCCTATTGCTTAACCTTGAGATTGAAAATTGCAATTGAATTGTATTTCAAAAAATTAAATTTGAATTTTACTTTCGATTAAAAGAGTTTATCTTTAGATATTAAAAAAAATAATCTTTTAATTTATTTAATAAACATGTCTTACAAGTTATGAGGATTTAAAAATAAAATTTTATAAAAAAAAAGGACAGGGAATTTTTATTTTTATATCCAAATTTTTTTAATCGAAAGTACTATCAGAAAAAGAAATTTTTAACATCGAAAAACTTTTATCGAAAATTATTTACCAAATCAATTTATGAAAATTAATATAGAAAAATTACATTAAACCGATTAATTTAAAAAAAATAAAAAAATTTAATTAAAATTTTTATCCAAAATTGATATCATTCTCTCAAAAAAAACATTTAGGCTAATTGTGTTATATTTTGCAAATGATTTAATTATTGCTTGTTAAAATTAAAACAGATAAAAGTCCATATAATATTACTTTGTCAATTTTTCTATTTTAATTTTTTTTTATATTACATTTTAACTTATTTCACTTTTACATTAATTATAAGATTAAATTTCAAATAATTAAATTTTTTTATTTAAAAATTAAATTAGAATCTGAACATGTTTATTGATAGTGTGTTTGATCCATTAGTAAGATCCTGTTGAATAAAAAAGAAATTTCAAAAAGTTTATTAAACAAATTTTAAAAATATTCAATTTAAACTTCGGTTTCAGTTACACTTTGCAGAAATGCTAATCTTGCCTTTTGTTTTTTAGCTTCGTAGCTTTCTTCTTCTTCGCTACTATCATCAGTTGAATTCTCATTTAGAAAAGCACCATCACTTTCTTCATCATTTAACTTGACCATTTCAAATAAACTATTCGAACTTGTCAATTTTTTCAATTCCTTTTTTTTGCTTACACTCTCAGAATTTGTAGAAAAACTTATTAATGACGCACTAGACAAGTTTGATATGATCTTGAAACTTTTGGACGAATTGCTTTTCTCAGAAGAGTTCAGTTGATCAAATTTGTTTGTAATGTTAAATAGAGCTGATTCAAAATTATGCTGATACAAGGCTTTGGTCATTTCAGCCAAACTTTTATCAAAAATTTCATCTTCACTCGAACCAAGACTTTTGTATCCATTTGAATACACTTGTGTTGCTTGAGTACAAAAAGACAACTGAATAAGCACATAATCTTTGAAGATGATCTTTTAAAATTTTTTAAATTAAAAAAAAAATATTTTTAAATTCATTAAAATTTACATTAAATGTTTGAATTTTTTGTTTCTCAAAATGTTCAATCAATTTTTGTAGCTCAATTTTTATGTCCAACATACCATTTGTTTCTGAATACTCGATGCCTTGATTAAAGTATTTACATTGCTGGTATATTTCTTTTTTATAAAGATTAAACAAGCGTTTGTATTTGACCTTTTAAATTTTATTTATTTTTTTTTTTTAATTTTCCAAATTTTACCTTGGTTAGCCTAAGACATTCCAATAATGAATCGAAACTTTTGCTAAGTCTCAACTCTAGCCTCTCGATCTAAAGAAAAAAATAAATATTTTTTAAATTTTTTTATTTATTTCACCCACCTTTGCATCTCTATTATCCTCAACTATGGAAAGACATTGAGATAGTTGACGAAATTTTCTGTAAAACTCTGAATCGGGTGTAGTTTTAACTTCACTTTTGGACAAAAAATCGTTCAGCGATTTGACCATGTCATCACCCAAGTCGCGAAGCTTTGCAAGCTTTTTGATCAATGCCTTTAGATGCTCATTAAAATTGGATATAAACTGATAGGTAGAATCCAATGAGTCCAAATATTCTTCACTTAAAAGATAAATGAGTATTTGTATTTAAAATTTTTCTAAGCTCTTACTAATTTGTACAATCAATCATTTTTAGATCTAAAAGAATGTAAAAGAATCTTAAAAAATGTTTGATTATCTGTGTTAAATATTTTGCTTAAATTAAATTAATTAAAGCGCCAAATACTTTTAGGAAATTGCGCTCAAATTGGACAAAAACGGAAAATTGTTCGAATAGTTCAATAATATGTGTCACTTAATTCTAAAATATATAAATATTTAATGGTAAAATTTATGTCTGCCAAAATTGTGTTCAAAGATCAAAAGCTTGAAAAAATAAATAATTAAAAATTAATTAATTGCAAATAATAAAAATAAAAACTATTTTTTAGATTATGGCTAAATTACATCAAAACATCAATAGATATATTCATTATGATTAGAAATTTTATTTAACTTGTCAGATAGTAGAATTTTTCGAATAATAAACAATTTATCCAATTTTTGATATTTAAAAATTCGCACACTGGGTCTTCCAAATTTAATCTAAATTAATGAACTCATTTTTTCTATTTTTTTAGTGGGCTTAAAAGTCAAGGTGTATCTAAGGTATTCAATTAAAAAGTTTTTGGTATTAAAAATGATTTTATTGTATTAATTATTTGAATGAAATAATTATGAAATCAATAAAAATATGGAGAAGAAGCTCAATTTTTTGATGCATACAAATTCGGAATCTTGTTCATGATAAATTTAAAGAGTTTTTCTTTTAGATAATTTTGATGTAAGATGCTTTACATGTTATGTAGATTTGAAAAAAATGTATATTTTATTTTGTTTATTTTTTAATTTTTTTAATTTATTAGTTTATCTAAATAAACTAAAGAAATTTGTGTTTTTAACTTTATTTTACTTTATTTGCAAATTAGAATTTTAAAAAATGTCTACTTTTTGGCCCTTTTTGATTTGAGGTAAATTCAAGTAATTCTACGTAAATTAACGTTTATAAGTTTATTTTATTAGAAATTGAGTCTTATTCGTTTTAAAAAATAAATTTGGATACAATATTTTGTGACTATTTTCATTAAGTAGAAAATCAGCTGAAAAAAATTTAAAGACCATACTAGATCATTGTACACCAAATACATTCTTCAGTGAAGTTCTTTAATGGCATTCTACTTTTCTGAATTGCATTTTTCCGCTGTCCACTGAGATTTTTTGGACTTTTGTAAATGTTGGTGTTCAAACAGTATACAGTATGTCTAGAAAGTTAAAAACATTACTAAAAAATATATAAAAAAATTTTAAGGAGTAAAAATCTAAAATTATAATATTTTTACATAAAATGTTAACTATACCATCTAAAGATAATTTTAATTAGCTTTCTTTTGATAAATAGATTGTTCAAAAAAAAATTTCTGAACACTCCAGAACCCATTTAAAAAAAAAACAGATAAAATTGAACAAAAACAATTGTCTACAAAGTTTAGAACAATTATTTTATCCTAAAATTTTACCACACCTTGACAATCCCTGGCCATTTTTTTTTCACACAATGTTTGGAATGTCTTTTCATAATGTTTGCTTGCACTTTTTACGTTTGATTTATTATTTTTGGATTTTAAAATCGGTCATTTTATTGAGTTGTACCATTTTGGCGTTTTTTCCAAAAAAATGGGCAAAAAAAAGTATCTGAGGCTCAAAGGTGGCAAATAATTGGTCTATTGAAGGATAAGACCAAATCTCATCAAGAAATAGCTGATCTAGTAGGAGTTTCGAGAAAATGTGTGATTACAACAAAGCGCAATTATGAGAAGACATCCGTGGTCAAAGAATTACCAAGGTCTGGTAGACCGCGAAAGCTTACCATTCGAGATGAGTCGTACATTTTTAGAAAGGTCTGAATCAATCCTACAACAAGCTTTAGACAGCTAGCCTCTGATTTTAGTTCTAAATTTCCAAATGTTACTGTTAGTAAAGACACTGTAAGAAAAGTTATATTAAACAAAAAAATACAGTCGTATACTGCAATTAAAAAAACCTTTTTTCACTATATTGGATCGATCGAAAAGGCTCAAAAGGTGCAAAGAACGACAAAGATGGACTGTTAATGACTGGTCAAAAGTTGTTTTTAGTGACGAGTCTAATTTCGAAGTTTTAAACAGAAAATCTAGAGTGTTTGTAAAACGTTTTGCAAACGAAAAGTATCACCCCAAGTTTTGTTTACCAAAGTTACAAAATGGTGAAAGTTCGGTTGGTATTTGGGGATGTATTAATTATAAACGTACTGGATGCTGCTCCATTTATACAGTCAGAATTAATTAATTTGTGTACATGGACACTCTGGAAAATAACTTATCACCATCAGCCGAGATTTTTTTTGATCAGAGTCAGCATTGGATTTTTCAGCAAGATGGGACTAGTTTACATACTGATCATTCCATTCGAGATTGGTTTCAAGAAAAACAAATAACAGTTCTCCCCTGGTGCCCAAGATCACCTGATCTCAATCCAATAGAGAATTTATGGTCATATATTGACCACAAAATGGTCAATACAAATTTTACGTCAGTAGAGCATTTAAAAAGCGTTCTTTTTGATGAATGGTTGAAAGTTCCTAGTGAATATTAAAAAAAATGATTGAATCTATGCCAAAAAGTGTCGCTGAGTGTATTAAAGCTAAGGGTGTGCATTTTAAATGTTAATAAATAAATGTTCTAAATTTTGTAGACATTTTTTTTTGTTAAAAATTTCACTTCTTTTTTTTTTGCGGTTTTTTTACTTCAATTTTTTTTTCCTATCCTAGTTTTTGTACTTTTCCGATAAAAAAATTTTTTTTAAAATAAATTTCAAAAAAAAAATATCTTTTTACTCTTTTATT
Organism: Brachionus asplanchnoidis; assembly: GCA_025491095.1. NCBI lineage: Eukaryota > Metazoa > Rotifera > Eurotatoria > Ploima > Brachionidae > Brachionus > Brachionus asplanchnoidis. The sequence continues at coordinate 5,621,755 of JAILYF010000006.1, forward strand.
TAGCCGCTCGGCTTTCAAGAAACTAACCTTGCTTAAAAAATATTTAAATGTTCTAAATTTTCTATACATACTGTATAACAATTCAAGTTATTTAATATAGAAATCTCAGCCAAATCAAAGCAAAAAGTGATTTTCTGTCAATTGTTAATTTCCAGTTGGATGTTAGAATAAATGATTTTTTTTTTAAACTGATGATCATTATTTTCAATTGAAATCCTAGGTCTTCCAGATCTTAGATTTTCATGCAAGATTTCCAACTATTTCAGCTAAACTCTATTTGAATATCATGTTCCTATTTGGTGAATAAAACCGCTTTGAATCTCTCAGCTAATAGGAAAAATCTTAGGAGTTGAAATAAGTATTGATCACAATAATGGTCTTATATTTTAAGATAACTATACATTTTATTTATATAAAGAAGTCCCATATTTATATTTATTTTTTTTCATTTCTGAAATTATTAATTTGCTAATCTACCAAACCACCTCAAAACTAATTCTACGAACTACCTACGGTATCAAAATATCTAAATAACCAAAAATAAAGATAGAAAAAAGTATATAAAAGAAAATTAATCGAAAATAAAAACTTAACTTGAATTTTAAAAATCAATTTTTTTATTTATTTGAATAAAACAAATTGTAATTTATTAGTAGTTGACTTTATTCTTTTTTAAACTGTTCATTGTAAAAATTCAAAAAAAATCTTTTTAAATTTAGCTTGATGGAAACTTATATTTTAGAAACTTAAGTTTGGCTTCAAAAAGAAAAATCAAGTGTCTTGATTTTTATTTTATTTATTTTACTTTCTTGGATCGCCTAAGTTGGCTCAATTATAAAAATAAATAAAAAATAATACTACTGTTATTATTAATAAATGATAAATCGATTTAAGAAATTCATTACAAAAGAACAGTAAAGAATGATAAAAAGTCAATAGTTTTGAAATTTAAATGCAACATATTTTTTTTAAAAGCGTCAATAGAGAATATTTAATAAAATTAGAAGAATCTCAAAATTTGAAATTTGAAATTTTCTTATAATTTTTTTTTTGAAATTTTATTTTTTATTTTAATTCTCTGGTTGGAATTAAAACTCATAATCTAAAATCAATATCTATTTTATTAATTTTTACACAACATTAAAGGCAAGTTTTGTGGATGCAATATGGTGCATCAAACATATTTGTATTTAAAACCTTAGTTGTTTTGTTTATATTTCTAAAAGTTCAATTTAAATATGTGTCTTGCCTTCTCCTACACATGAATTATTTCTTAAAAGTTGATAAGGTTTATTCAAATTTCAAGCCAATTTTAATCAATTATTATTTTGCTATTTTAAATATTTATCTAAATTAAAAAAATGAACAATCTCTATAAAAAATGTGCTTTTTGCAAATTTGGTTGGATTCCAAACTAAAACTCAATATAAATAAGATTGGAATTTCATCCAGTTAATTTCAGAATTCTTACATCATTATCATTTTCTTCATGAACTGAACTTCATTGAACCGATTTATAATTTCAGAAATCCGAAAAAAATGTTTTTACTTTTCAAAAAATTATATTTCTACTTCTTAACAATACTATTACAAAAATTAAATGATTCTTTTCAAAATCAATTGTATTCATCTTTAAAAAAAATATTTTCTATTTAGATAATTCTATTAAGGCTAATTTAAAAATTAATAAATAAATTTAAATTATCAAAAATTTAATTATTAAAAATAAAACTGGATTTTTAGAGTGACTTTCAACACCCTGGTAGGCAAAAAATTTCAAAATAAAAAGTGAATAAAATTTAATAAAAATGGCAGACAATTATAAGCTAATTTAATTCAAATTTTTTTTTTCATTCAAAATTTTCTTTATTTTTTTTTGATCTTGTACTTGTCAATGGTAAAATTGGCGGCAGTCGAACTATATTTGATGTAATTCTTCTTTCTTGTTCATCATTCCTGGCGTAGCTTTCGTAATTTCGTGAAGATAAGTGTACTGTAGAAAAGGAATCCTTAGAGGTTTCGTTTTCACTCTGAACTAAAAAGTATTTATTATTTATTTCACTATTGGAACATGGCAGTGCAGAGCTTTGTTTGACACTTCGATGATCAAACAATCGATTATTTCTATTATGCTCCCTAAAATCTTCAATTGATTCAGAACGCCTTCGTTCTTTATAATATCCTCTGTCAGTATTAAAATCATTATTCATTTCGGACAAATTTGCGTTTTGATGAAAATTAGATGTGTGTAAATTTGGAAATTTTTGCTCCAATCTTATGGTTTCGGGTTCATTAGCTTCGAGGGTTGATTCGTATGAATTATTTTTGCTAATATCCTCCACATGTGATTTTTTTCCATTTTGTTTTTTTTCTTGTTTTTTATCGCTAACTTCTTTTAATTTAATTGTATGATCATAAGTGCTCATTTTGTTTACCGCTAAAAAAATAATGTTTTTTTATTTAATTAAATAATATATAAATTAAATTTTTTTTTCACTTTTTGAAAATGATTTCTAGTTGTCTACTTAAGTATAAAAATATTTTTATGGTAAAAAGATTAACACGAGAACGTCCGGTGAAAAACGTATTCAGTAGTTTGTCTAAAAAATCGTTTTAAAAATTTTTTTCTAATATTTATTTTAAGCTTTTTATTTTTTAAACTGAAAAAATTGTTAAATTTACTAAGTAAAAATATTGTAAAAATAGAAAATTAAGTTTTTTTTTTTAACCCCTCATTAATTAAATTTTTTTAAATTCTATCAAATATAATGTAATATTTTCCCCCTTCGATGTACACTTTTAATGGCTACGCTACTGGAACGCTTAATTAGTAGGCAAAGAAGTTTGAATCTAAAATATTAATAATTAGACTTTGAACCAACAAGATATTCCAGTTTAAATTATTTTAAAAATTCTGATAAAAATGAAATCTAAATTCTTTATACTATTTTAAAATTTTTTTAGAAAAAATTCAAAAAAAAAGAAAAAGTGTGGAAATTTCAAATATTTAAATATACCGAAAATTTTTGCATGGACTTTGTGAAAAATAAGTTGCATTAGTTTTGATCAATAATTATTGTTGATGATTTTTGAGCTATAAATAAATATTTAATATTTTAACCCTCAAAGTTTAGGTTTAAAAAATTGACAAAAAATTAAATTTTAAATAGTAAATTTTAATTAAATTTAATTAAATTTTTTTTGAAATAAAAAGGTTAACATTAAAAGATGTGAAAATAATCAAGCTTAAAGGCTGTAGATTATCATAAATTCAAATTGAAGTTTAATCAATTTGAAAAACTACAGCTTTAAGGCAAATTGAAGTTTGAGATCAAGATCAAAAGATCAAAATTTAAATTATTTTATTTTTTAATAATAGAGAAAAAATAAATTTTTTTTAACGCATAAATTATAGATTAATCTAAATTATTGATTGTTTTGTTAAATAATTAAGATATCAATTATTTTGATGTTTATTTTATAATGAACCATTATTAGACACAACATGTCTAGTAATGTTTAGTATTTATTGCTTAAAAACTATAAAAATTATTTGATTAATTAGGTTTTAAAATTTTAAATCATCGTTTTTATCTTAAAATTTGATCTGAAACTTCAATTTGCAAGTTTTAAAGCTTTTTACCTTAGAGTAAAATTCCTATCTAATTGAACAATCCAAATTTTAAAGTAAAGATACTGATTTTACTCTGTAAATATTTAAAAATGATTTTTTTCTAGTCACAAGTCTGCAAAAACTTAATCAATTTTTTACCTAAAATTAAAAACTTAAATTAAATTTATTTCATTATTATTTTTTAACCTGTTAAAAATCATTTGAGAAAATGTTTTGTCTCTAAAGAACCATAGATACTCTCTAAGTACAAAAGATAGCTTTTCTTTTTATAAACTTATTTAAAAATTTCTTTAATTTATTATTTTTATTATTGTTAGCTTAAAAATGAATGATATTGTGATTCCGGAAAAAAAATAGCCAAATAATAAAAGAAAATTAAATTAATTTAGAAGAAAAAATTTAGATTTAAGTTTAACATGAAAGATTCATAAGTTTTATCTTGTACTGCCCAAGGAACGCATTTCTTTTATTTTAGATAAAAAATTGATTAAATTTTTTCAGACTTTAGACTTAAAAAAAATCATTTTTAAATCTTTACAGAGTAAAATCAGTATCTTGACTTAAGAATTTTGACTTTTTCAATATGATAATTACTTACTCTAATGTAAAAAGCTTCAAAACTGTAGTTTTTCAAATAAATTAAACATTAATTTGAATATATGATAATCTAATAATTAAAATGAATATATAATAATTAAAATTTTCAAATAAATTTCTCATTATTAATAATTAAAAAAAATTATATAGTACCTAAAAATATATGATATCCGATTAAATAGCCGATTAAAGCTGACGCAACCATTGCTAAAATTGTAGTAATTGCCACAAATGCTCGCCATCCTGCTATTTGTACTGGACCGAAAATAGGCAAGAACTTGTTTTCGTCACTTAATTTTTTTGAATCAATAGTGTTGTTTAAGTTGTCTTAAAAAAGATTAAAAATATTTTTAATTTTTTTTTTAATCAACTATTAATTACAATATTTTTTGGTCAAAAAATTTTGATCATCAATAAACGATATTATAAATTCAATAGAACCAAGCAAAAAAATACACAATGAAGCAACAAATGCACTCACTATAGTAAAAATAAAAATTCTTAAAAAAAAATTTTAATAAAAACATTTTTTAAAAAATAAATTTTTTTATTTACTTATAATTACGACCACCGATACAATTGTTGAGATAGATGCAGTGATGATCAAAGTCTGTGATACATTTGTTGCACTTTCTACAGTGTTTTGCTTTAATTGATCTAAATTTTAATAGATTATTTTTTTAATTTAAAGAATATTTCTGAATTAGAATTACACTGCTATGAGACAAATTCTACAAAATTGATTTTCAATCACGTGTTTGTGTTTTTTGCGGTCAAAAACCGGTTCCGGTGAAATTTTTCGCTTGGTAAGTGCTTCTTCGCCTGGATTGATTGCCATGCACCAAATGTTGAATACGGCGTGTGTAAGGAAGATTATTGCCAAAACAATTGCAATTGAATATGACCATGGATCATTCAGTGAAATGCAGAAGCACGAAAAAAAAGAAATGGCAAAATAAATCATTATAAGCCAGGCAATTATTTGAGCTTTGTCTGGAGGCCATGAAAATCCGTTTACTCGTTTCTTGTTTTCACTCATTTTCGAATTATACAGACATAATGACAAATACTCAACTAATATAATACACAAATTAATTACATGACACAAAATAAAATTTAACAGAAAAAATTTAAATAAGATTATTTGTTTTTATGAAGAAAAGTTGTCAAGGATTTATCATTGAAAAGAAGAGACAATGTTTGAATTTTTTTAAATATGGATTAGAAATTTGAATTTTAAAATTATGATTTTAATTTGAATCAATTTTTTTTTAATTATTTATCCTAGTTTCCATGGATACTGTATTCTAATTTGTTACAAAACATTGTTCAAAAGTGACGAGCTTTTTTTGGCTAAAAATTACACATTTTTTTAAAGCTTAAATTGTACCATTTTTTGGGAAAGTAAATTTTTCATCTCTTTTTTTTCATATTGATTAAATTTTATTTTATCAAAAAAGGTTTCTATCAGCAAATAATTAAGGAAAAACAGCATGCTTAATTAGCTTCTATCTTATTTTTTATCTACATAATTTTTCCTGTCATAACCGGAAGAATTATTTTTTTAATCAAAATTTTTTGCTTGTTGCTTAAATTTTATCAGACATAATTAATTACAGTTTTTAAGGTAAAGATAAATTTTAAATAATTTAAAATTTAATAATTTGCATTTGTAAGCAATAGATTTTAAAATTTATTTTAATTACTGAAAGGAATTTAAAGTCAGGAAAATTTTTGTTCTTTGGCTTCTTGTAACATAGCAATGTATCAGATTCTTTAGGATTTAAAAAATGAATTAACATCCATTAAAGCAACATAAATTCTCATTATTAAGTGTTTTCCTCTAATCAAACTTTTTAATTGTTGAATCTTAAAGCTTTAAAATAAAATCAATTACGCAAAGTCGTCAGTCTCATTTCTATTTCTTAATAGATTTGGGAGGTTTTTGAAATAATTAAATATTTTGTAAAGAAATTTTTTGGGCTGCTTTTAAATTAATTTGATTTCAACTTAAGAATTCTATGAAAATTACTCAGACTTAGCCTAATTAAATGTTAAATTTGATTTATATTCAAAAGACGTTTGTTCTTTTACGAGTATAAAATTTATAAAAATTTAACTCAAGTCCTTACTTTCAAAGAACAGTCTATCAAACTTAGAAACATATTTAAAATTTTTTTTTTAGACTAAAAGAAAATTTTTTATTGATTTAAATTACTCAAAACACAAAAATTAATCTTCAATTTGATTTAATATAAATAAAAATAGAAATTAGAAATTGTGTTTTCATAGATTAAAACTGACCACTTAGTTTAATTTAAATAAATTTTTGTTTTTGTTATTATTTCAATAAATACCAAAAGGACAATACTAAAAAATATATAAAAATTAAAAATAGAAAAAAATCCATTATTATTATGATGATAATAGTTTTATTTATTAACAAAAATTGCATCATTTATACAATGTTTTATGTATTTTAAAAATTTCTTTAAAAAAATAAAATAATTAGAAAAATAGAAACTTTGTATAAATATTAATAAAATGTATTCTCAAATTGAAAAAATCCTAAAAAATAAATTTATATAATAATAATAATAATAATAATAATAATAATAATAATAATAATAATAATAATAATAATAATAATAATAATAATAATAATAATAATAATAATAATAATAATAATAATAATAATAATAATAATAATAATAAGCTACGGCAATCAAGCTTGCGTAGGTGGTCTACTAGGAGATCGCCTATGGTAGCACATTACGCTTTAAAAGGAAAATTACAGAAATAAGAGAAACTGATAAGATTATGGAGTCTAATAGACATTATTGTTGACTTTGACATAGACATTAATATTAAAGAATTTAAAAGAATTTAAAAAGAAATATAAATAAAATTATCATGTGGTAAAAACTTGGTGGCCGGTCATAAAATTATCGTAGCGATTCTTGAATTGATTGACTGGGTCGGAGTTTGTGACCGCAGAAGGCAGGGTATTCCACTGATTGACAACCCTGTTCGTAAAGGAGTTAGCCCTCTGCGTACTTTTGGTTGTGGCCTGGTCAGATAGTCTCCTCGTGTGACCTTTGATTCCTCTAGCTTGCCCGAATTGGGAGATTGAGCTGCTGAGTGCCTGGGGTTCGCCCAGCTCACTTCGTTGATGTCTTTTATGAGCTTGAACTGTTGGATCATGTCACCTCGTGCACGGCGATCGTAAAGGGATGTCAAGTTTAGGATGGCAAGGCGATTCTCGGGACTAGTTTGGTAGCTTTCCTCTGCGCGGACTCTAGTAGCTTTGTGTCTTTCTTGCTAGAAGGAGACCAGACGACTGCGATGAATACCAGATGGGGCCTCACGAAAGCACAGTATAGGGTCCTGCATGTGTCGATGGTCCGGTGTCTGAAAGTCCGTTTTAGCTGACCAAGGATACTCGTTACTCTATTAGCTTGTGATCGAATGTGGTAAGTGAACTTCAGATTATTTGAGAAAGTTAATCCCAGATCCTTCTCAGTGTCTACGAACTCAGACTCTGTGAAGTGGTTTTTGCCAGACCTGCTGAACTCCATCACCTAGCATTTGTCCGGATTGAAAAGCATGCGCCACTTTTTCGACCACTCGGAGAGAGCGTCAAGGTCGTTCTGAAGGAGGAAGAATATTTGAAGAAAAAAAATATGAAAAAAAATGAAGCATAAAATTATTATTTAAATTTTTTTTAGATCCATAGATCTTAAAGCTTAATTGGTGTCAGAAGAGTATTTTTTTTGTTTTCGAAGAAAATTTAAAAATAAAAGTACTTTTTTCCCTAATTATTTAATTTGAATCAAATATATTCCTATGTATTCTTTTTAAATTTACTGCATGATTTTTTTCATAAAATTTAAATAAAATCTTTTTCATCTGTGTTTAAAGTTTACCCCTTAATGCTTATCTTCCTCTTTACATTTGAATTCGGGTTTCACCTAAATGTGTAAAACACTATTTATTTAAATTATTAAATAGCCTAAAAAAAATAAAAATTATCACTAATAAAATATTAATTAGATGAAAAGAATTTTTTGTTCTCATTTAAATTATTTAATTCTTGATCTATGTTGACAGACATTACTTTACCTAGTTTTTTTATTCAATGAACAACATTGCATTTCATACATGGGTGAATTTTAAATGATTTTTAAAAGAAATTTCAATTTATAAATTAAACGTTTTTCGAAAAATTAATCGTTACTTAATTAATTAAGAAAAATATTCGATTTTAAAATTATTCGACAATTGAAAATCGATTGCCAACATTAAAAGGGAATAAAAGTACATTTCAAAAGTATTAATTAAGAATATAAATTTAATAATAAAAATTTTTGAGGTATATTTTGTTGTAAATCATTTGTTATTAAATTATTTTTTTTGCAAAACAACATTTTATTTTGAAATTGTTTTGTTAATCATTAAGAAATTTATATTAAAGTCGTATTTGCTGAGTTTTTATCAGTTTGTTTAGATCTATTTCTTTTTCAAACAAAAATCACCTTCAAGTTCAAAAGCCTTTTAAAACAATAGTGAGTTTTTATTTCAAATTAAAATACACAAATAATACTTAAAAATAATTTAAGAATTTTTAATTAATTCTTCAAAAAATAACAGATTTTTGATTGATTAAGCAAATTTTTTATTTCAATAAACTTATTGATTGAATGACAGATTTGAGCTCTGTTCTCCGATCTCATGTTTAGTTGATTAAAAATGTTCATGTGAAATATTCCATTTGATTTTCTATTGTGTAATTAGAATTTGTGAAGGTTTTTTTTATTTTTTTTTTACAATTTTAAGGTATATAGTGCCCAAATCTTTTAGACTGTTTAATGTTTCATTTATTTGAATAAAGTTTGAAAATATTTATATTAAATTTTAAAAATAAGAAATAATTTCTTAATTGCATAGTTATAATAAGAAATTTTACAACAAGATAAACAATTCAAATTTTTTGTTCTTGAAAAACTTGAACTTTGACACGTTCATAATCTATCAGTACTCCTGCTTGTTGATTTTTTAAGTATCTGATCAATCTAAATTAACGGGACAAGAAAATAATTTATAAATTGAGAGTATTATGAAATTCAATACAAATTGAACAAAAATTCTTTATTTTTTGATATATTAAAATTAATGTTTATGAATAATATTAAAACAAATACTGAAGCATTTGTTGTACCTTTTTTACCTAAAAAAAAAATTTCTGATGCAAAAAGTGACAAAAAGTAAAAACATCAATAAGATTTAAATTGATTATTGATTTGAATAACTAAAAAAGGGAAAATAAAAATTTTATTTTGAGTAAAAAAGGTGCAACAAAGTATGATGCACTTGGTGGTTGTAATCTTTTAAATATTTTTTATTTACTTTAAATTTTAATTTATCAAAAAATGACGAATTTTTGTTCTATTTTTTTTGATATTCACAACACCTAAAATAATTTCTAAATTTTATTTTTTATTTTTTAGATTTCAGGATTATTTTATAAAATAAACAGTTATAATTAAATATTAAATTTTTTAAAATTTTATGTAATATTTTATTTTATAGCATTCAAATTTAATAAAAGGGAATTATTTTGCTATCTACCATAATACCAAAAAGTCACATTCATGTCATTAAAAGCTTGAATTCTGAAAACTTCTTTATTTTTGATTACAAAGCAATCTGTAAGTCTTTAATGAAAAAATTGGAAGATTTTTTGACCATTTTTCCATCGGGTCAACTAGATTGTTGCTGTTCCTTTAAATTTTTTAATTTTTTATTTTAAATTTTGAGGTGTTTTATCAAAGAACAAATGTTTAAAAGAGAAAGTGAGGTATTCTAAGTTGTCTTGGACAATCAATAAACCAAATCAGTGGTAAAAAAGCGTTTTTTTTTTGTTTTAAATTTTTAACTGACAATAAAGGGCTAAAATGAATATTATGCTCTTGAATAATTTTATTATCTTCACAAAAGAAAGAAAAAGTGCCGAAGCACAATCAAATATTTGACCACGGCTATAAGTGTATTAAAATGCAACAAATATCTTATCTAACTCTTAATTAATTCTTTGACAAAAGTATACTATTCAAAGAATTCACTTGTGAATATCCTTCCTGTCTTTTGTCTTTTCTTATCTCAATAGAATGCAAATATTAGCCAAAGGATTGAATACGTAATTGAGTTCTTTTTGGTCATTTTTTTAGCAAATATTTGATTTTAACTTAGACATGGTTAAATGAGACATACGAGAAGTTGGCTAGATTTTATCAAAGTCAATTGAATTAGAGCCTAGTGGCCAGCGGATAGAAGCCCCGCTTTTGTTCAATTTAATTCTTTAATTTATTTGCCTTTGGATTTGGAGTTATTTGTAGAGTTGAGTGAAAGGTAGCCTTACACAAAAACGTGATCAACGTTTGTTTCTATTTTGCATCAAAAATAATTAATAAATACATATTTATTATTCTAAATGAGTGGTCGAGAATTAAATATTGCTCTAAAATCACCAGCTAAGGATTATTAAAAGCTAATATTTAAATTAAAAGATTTAAATTTATTTGCATACTTACAAGTGTATAGGATAGAGGCGACTATGGCCCCATGGATAAATCGCTTTTAAATTATTTAGAATTAATCGAATATAAATTCTGCTAGAGTAAACAAAACAAGTAGTTCAATTTAAGTTTATTTTTAGTATTTAAAAAAATAAAAAAAATAAAAAACACTTGAATTTATTTTTTTCTCAGAGCCTTTAGAACTAGTTGCACTGCTTTTGTGGTCAATCGATTAAATGTGCTTGTATTTATTTTTTTTTGTTGTTTCTTATTAAATTATTGAACTTTTCTAAAAGCTTTAAATTATCTCCGACCAAAGTGTTCGAGCAAAAAATTCAATTTAATTCTGAAATACTCCATATGCTTTGATTTGATGCCACAAATCTCGTGGCAAAGAGATAAGCATTCAAGATATTTTACAGATGTGAAAATTTGAAATTGTAAAAGCATTCATTTAAAATTTAGAAAAGAAATTAAAATTTTGGCATATATTTTTCAGAAGTTCTATTCTATAATAACTGGCCTGAGAATTACAAAAAATAATGATTAAAATTTTAATTTAAGAAATTTTTTATAAGCAAATGGAAAAATCTAATGATGTTGAAAAATAGCTTATAACATCAATTCAATTTAAATTTAATTTGTAATAAAATTTAAAAATTTTAAATATATTTTTCAGTGTTTAATTTTTTCAAATAACCAAATTGCTAATCAAAATTCATAATTTTAAATATCAAAAATTTAAACTTGAGCTTGTTGATTAATCTTTAAATTAAAAAAAATTAAATTCATTTAAAAATTTTAGAAAAATTTTTTTTTTAAATTTAACATAAATTTTTCAATGATTAATTTTTTAAAATAACCAAATTGCTATTCATAATTCTAAATATCAAAAATTTAAATTTGAGCTTGTTGATTAATCTTTAAATTAAAAAAAATTAAATTCATTTAAAAATTTTAGGAAAATTTTTTTTTTAAATTTAACATAAATTTATCAATGATTAATTTTTTAAAATAACCAAATTGCTATTCATAATTCTAAATATCAAAAATTTAAATTTGAGCTTGTTGATTAATCTTTAAATTAAAAAAAATTAAATTCATTTAAAAATTTTAGAAAAATTTTTTTTTAAATTTAACATAAATTTATCAATGATTAATTTTTTCAATGAACCAAATTGCTAATCATTTTTATAAAAATTCATAAAGTTAAATATTAAAAATTTTTATTTTATTAAATGATTATTTTATAAAATGAATTGATAATCAGTCTTCTTTGACAAGAATTTGACTCGCCTGTTGATTAACCCTTAAATTGAAAAATTAGAAAATAAAATTTAGATTAAAATTATTCTAATTTAATAATTAATAAATTTAATATTTAATAATTTTGTGATCCAATTTAAAATTTATAAAATTAAATAAATAAAAAAGAATCATCATCTAAAAAATTGAGATCTAGATGGATTTAATTTGTTTCTATATTGAACGCGAATAAGAGCACTCTAACCAGTAGCTGTAGGCTTTGTTCAAGAGACAACACAAAGCAATTGTCACGGTATTGAATTAATTTAATTTTAGGCCTCTAAAAAAAAAGCCAATTTTAAATTTAAACAATCTATAATTTCTAAATTGCTTAAATGACACACTAGAACTAGATTAGACGTATCTGTGGGCCATGAAAAAATGTTCGAATTAAATTTTTTGTTGGCTTAATCAAAATAGATTTCCGTGTTTGTTAGAATACACGTATTGAAATACGTGATTAAGCGTCATTTGATAAGTTTAGTTTAGTAGAAAAGATTTAAAGATAAGAGAGATTTGTGTCAGGTAGATAGGGCCTGCTCTCTATTGAAGATAAGATAGCATCGAGGATCGAATGATTAAAGCGACAAAATAAAAGCTAATTAAACACATGAATGGCCGCCAGCAATCCGGGTGGAATTTTCGTGTGGCTTCATTTTTTTTCTTTTGGCTAAATGGTGATGAGAATGGAGAATGATTGTTTTTCAAGGGTGTAATGGGTGTTTTGCTTTGCCTAAAGTTACTATATGAAAAAAGAAGAGATGTGTCTATCTTAATTTTGTGGAGCTGCTGAAATATTATTTTGTCAGTAACAAAATTAGATAGATTTGATAAGAGATAACTAACAAATAGGATTTTAGTTGATTTGAAAGCTCTCACTTTTCATTTCAAAATTGCTAGTGTATCTAATTACGAATGCAATTTATTTTCCAAAGTCAATAAAATATTAAATTTCGAGCTTTTGTTTTAATGAAAAATTAATTATTAAACTTGGCTCTAAGAATGTAATTAAGATTTTAGGTGTCTTTGTTTGATTGCCATCTAGCTAGATGGTATCTACGCGCGAATCACAGCACATCAAATAATTGCTCAAACAACAAATTCATTTTGGTTTGATCAAGTTGCCAAACAAAATTAGCCTTCACAAAAGCTAAAAAAATTTGATTAAAATTTTCTAAGTTAATTTGAACAATTAAAAAAAAGCATAGTTTATTTTTTTTTTTAATGCATCAAAAAATTCAGACTCATCCACAAACCGATACAATTAAACAAAAATCTATTTTAAACACAATACACATCTAAATTGAAAATGCTTTTGTTTTGACAGTAAATCAGAAAAAATGATATTCTTGATTTTGAAAAAAAAAAAATTTTGTATGATATAAAGACATTAATGTAATCAACAATTTTGAATGTATAAATAAAAATTATTTTACATTAAAAACCCACTAGGTTTATAATAAAATTGAAATGTATATTAAATTAGCCCATTTTGTTCTCTAAATAAAACTTCATTAAAATTAATGAATTTCTCTTTAAATACAAAATAGCTATGCAAAAGGACCACTTGGTCTCAATTTGATTATATAGTATTGTTTTTTATTAAAGCTTGATTTTTATTTTAAAAGAAAAAAAAATCTTCAATTAACTGCTTAGACTTTTTCAAGAGAAAAAAGAGTGGTACTCAAAATTTTGTCTTAATATTTTTCAATCTGCAGTATTTAAAACAAGAAGATGCGGAACTGATAATTTCTGTAAATCCAAAAATCAATTCACAAATAACGATGGTTCTAAGGTACTAACTGACAGCTACCATATACTTTGAACATTACTTTACTTGGCCTGTGACACTTATATCCTCACATAGTCCCATTAACAATTAATGATAGTATAAAAGGGCTAATAGAATATAAGGTCCAAGTTTGTATGGCAAGTGATCGAAAGTGACCAGAGTGATACTTTATTATTAAAAGCTTAGCTACTGCCAAAGATTAGAGAAATATAATTTGACTTTTTTCGATATATGAACAATTGGAGGTGATCTTATCCAAATTTTTGCAAATTCAACACAGTATTCTTTAAAAATGGCTATTTAAATACAACTTATTAAAAATTGCGAATAAATTGACAATTTTTTTGTTAACAGAATTTCAAGTGAATGGAATGGTTTATCAAAAGAAATCATTGTATCAAACTCAATCAATGTTAGTTTGGGAATAAAATTATTATATATTAAACAAAGCAACTCCATTTTAGGACCTGTATGAAGTGGATTAAGGTTTCATAAATAAGAAATCAGTTGGCAGGTTGTGTAAGGTATAAGTTAGAGAACACTTAGAATATGAAGCACAGTCCTGGGATTCCTATCTAAAGAAGGAAATAAATGTTTTAGAGTTGGTTCAAAGTTCCAGGCTTAGAAAAGCAAAGATTTGTCCAAAGGTTAAATGGAAATGTACAAAATAACTTGGCATACATCTCTTATCTTCAAAAATAATCAAGAAAAAAGTTAGCGGAACTGGGACCAAAGATATCAATTTTTCAGTAAATGTCTCTGGAAAAAACAAAATTGAAACACTTAAAATAAATTCAATGCAAAAAAAAAAATATTTGTGAAATTTAATAAAAAAATTTTTTTTTACTCAATTTTTATTCATGTTATTTTAATAAAAGAAGATTTGAACAAAATACGAAAAATAGTAAAAAAAAAATTAATAATAATAATTATAATAGAGATAGATTAAGAGAATGATGCTACTAATTTTTTTTAAAAAAATTATCTTAAACAACAATAATAGGTATAAAAGAAAAAAGTACAAAAAATAATAATTTACAAAAAAAAAAATTTCAAATAAAAAAAAACAAAGAGATTTTGTTAATTTTCTAGAAAATGTTGCTAAATAAAAAGAAAAAAATCCAATTTTTAAACATCGACTTGTTCACTCCTAAATAGAATCGTCCAATTTTCGTTTGCACGACCGAGGAGATGATTGTGACAAAGACAACGACGACGAACTGGACAAGTCGGACTCGTGCGACACCTTCAATTTTTTTCCATTCGATCCGTTCGAGTCAAACGACGAGTTCGACTCGTCCTCATCCAACTCTCGCTTACTATTGCCCACTCTCACCACTTGCTGCTCCTCGTCGCACTCCGCCTGGCTCGCTCCATTCACACTCTGCTCACTGCCAATCTCACTGCTGCTCGCCTTCCCACCACCCAACACACTGCCCACCACCACCTGCTGCTGCTGCTGCTGCATCTGCTGCTGCTGGTGCTGCAAAAACGAGTGTCTGAGAAACTCGTTTGTGAACTGACTAGTCAAGTGTTGATAGTACAATTGTTGATAGTTGACAAAAGTGGCCGAGTCTGTCGACAGATTGGACAGAGTTGACGTAGTTGAAGACGGTGAGCTAGATGAGGGCACAGACAATGGCTGAGAGTGGTGGTGGCCAATGGCGGCCGAGAATGCGGCTAGAAAGTGCTCGTTTTTCATCGGCGAGGGACACGACGACGACGACGACGACGACGAAGACAAAGTAACATTGAGAGGTCTGGCGGGCGAGGCCGGCTTTTGACTAGGCGGCGACGGCTTGGTCGCCACGTCCGCTATCGACCAAATCTTTGGCTTCTTGGCCGGCTCGACGCAGCCGGCCGCCGCCTTGAACACGGCCGCTGGCGCGTACAATTTGGCGCCGACCTTGTCGGGCTCGTGTTCGTCGTCGGACACGTCCTCGTTGAGATCGTCCAGGTCGTCCAAGTCGTCCATGTTCATGTTGTCTGAGGAGGTGGAGCCGGATAGCTTGTTGGCGGACGAGCTCTTTTTGCTCTTGGTCAAGTCGTCCGAGTCCGAGTCGTCCAGGTCCTTGCCCATTTTGTTCTCTTTTTTGAGGCGGCGTCTGGCATTGGCGAACCACGTGCTCACTTGGTTGAGGCTCATGCGCGTGATTATGGCGAGCATTATTTTTTCGCCTTTGGTCGGATACGGGTTTTTTCTGTGCTCGTAGAGCCATGCCTTGAGCGTGGCCGTTGTTTCTCTGGTGGCGTTTTTGCGACGGGCCCCGCTCGCCAAATGGGCCTGGTCGGCCGAGCTCGCGCTCATTTGCGGGGCTGCGGGCTGCGGCGCGCACATCGGGTTGATCATGAGGCCGCCGTGGTTCTGAAAGGCGTATGCGGGCATTGGCATGGGCGGCATGGGCGCCATCGAGTAGCCGAAGTTGGCCTGGGCGCCCAGCTGAGCGAACAGGCCGCTCGAGTCGCTGTTTGGTGTGCTGCTGGTTTGTGGGGCGTTGAACGGCTGAAAGACCATTGTGTGACTGCTCAATTTGCCAAATGACATCGATTTGCTATCATCTAATAAAAAGTCTGAGCAAAATAAAGATTAGTCAATGGTCACAGAGAAAAATGAAAAAATATTTAAAAAAAAAGATAAAGAAAAAAAAATAATAAAAAAATAAAAAAAAATTTTTTTTTTTATTAACAAGTAATTTTAACATAAAAAATAACAAGAACACGAAAAAATAGAAATAAAAAAAATTGGATTTTTTTTTTCTATGTTGAGTAGTTATTTTGTGTTTTTCGCTCCTCTCTCTCTCTTATTTTCTCTCTTTTTTATTAGGTTGTTATTTTTCTAATTGGTTGATAGTGTAGAGTTTTTGGCAAAAGATTTATGCAGACTAGCTAATGAAAAAATAAATTTTTGTTTTGCTATTTCACTAGCAATAAATATACTCTCCGCCTTTAGTTCATTAGTTTTGTGTCGAAATAGCAATTTCGACCAATTATTTATTTTTCCAAGCTCTTCTCGAACAAATGGGATTTTTTTGTTTCTCTCTCAGTCTAAATCACTCGATCCAATTAGACTTGTCTTATTGGATCGAGTCACGGCCGCGCACTCACGCATTTTTCTAATTAAATTCAAAAATAGCAAGAAACAACACCAACAACAAAAAAGAAAAGAAAAAATTGAAATTCTGTGAGTGTGTGTGTTCGATTATCAATCATTGATTGATCCGATTAAACCAGGTCGATATCCTAACCTTAATTAGAAACAAAATTTTGTATATATATATTTTTTTTTATTTTTATGTGATTATTATTTGAACTTATTTTATTTAATTCTTTTAATTTTTACTTCTCCTTAACGGAGGTTAATTTAAACAAACAAATAAATATATATATTGAACAAAATGTTAAGACACAATTCTTAGCACCATCATCAACAGCTTCTTTATTTTTATTCATTTAACACCAATTTTGAAGATTTAACTAATAAAAAAAATATAAAAATTTTTCTAAGATCATTTTTTTCCAACCACTAATTTAAAAAAAATTACATGATCTCAACTTGAACATAAGATTTGTGTGAAACAAATCTCTCAGCGAATAGGATTGCTATCTAAAAAATACCATTCAGGCAGAGGGAGAAAATCTTTCAAATATGTGTGCAGTATCGGACGCATATCTACACCCCTTTTAACAACAAAAAAGGCAAAGTAATTGTGGTCATCAACTTTACACAGTGTCCTATTTCATTCGTTCTTTAAAAAATAATAGCTACTTGACTGTTAAAATTCATTCATTTTTTTTTTTCAGATGCAATTAATCAAAAAAGGACTCGCATCCATTCTGAATGACCCGAGATGTTTACTTTAAATTATCCAAAAATGATGAACCACCAAATTCTTTTTGCTACTACAGTAGCATAGTGACATGATCAGACTATAAATATAACTTGTTACTTAAACTTCAAAAGAAATAGTAGAAGATTTATTGTTATTTCTAAACTTATTTTAAATAAAGTGTTCAACTAAATACTAAGCTTATCATTCTCACACAAACTCGGCATGTATTACACTACTTCGGATTGCAACCAACTATTCTTGACTTAGCCGCCAACATCAGCTAAACGAAAACAAATTGAACAAATTCTACCTTTTGACTGTGACTTATAAGAGGCGAGCGTGGCAAAAAATGACGCGCTAATGCATCTTCAAACACACTTTCTAAGTGATTTATGCAAAAGGTGAAACATTTCATTTAAATTTTTTTGTTGCCTATATCAGATAACGCACTCTTAAGACTACTACTTCTACTAGTAGAAGAAATAACAACAACAACAAAAAGATCTATTACTCAGCCAAAGGAGCTAAAATCATTGTTAACAATTAATCGAAATATTTCAGATTAATTGCTAGATAAAATCGTGACGAAGGAAAAAAAAGCACCGCATTTTTTTCTTTTTCTTCTTCTGTTGCCAACAGACTCCAAGTAAAATTAAATTTGATTTGATCTATCTGCCCGTCCAAAATCACATACTATTAATAAGAGCTAATTGAAATAAATAAGCTTGTCTTTATTTACCAATTGGCCAGTTTGTAAATCGATATGGCTTTCAAACAACAAAAAAAATAAATAAAAAAAAATAGAAAAAAAAAGCCACTATAAAGTTAATCTCTTTTTGATATAGAATAACAAAAGAAAAGGTAACGGTTTAAAAATGGGTAGTCAAGAGAGCTCTAATTATTTAAATATTTATTAAATGAACAAACTCACTTGTTATTTATTCATTCATTCTTTTATTCCTTTTTATTTCACTTTTGTTACAGTTATTATTTACTAATAAGGCTTGATATTATTTCTTTTTTTTTTGGCTATTATTGAATTAAAAGCTCATTTTTACTCTTATATTAGTTTTTAAATATTTTTCTTAATTTTTCCTAATTTACATAAAATGTTAGAGTCTTTTTTTTTTATTTTCGTTTGTTTGTTTGTAAGTGTTCTTAAGAAAAGTAGATGACGACTAGTGTTCAACGAATAGAGTCCCATGAACGGCAAAGTGTTTACCTATCTGGATGTGTATTGTTCAACATTAATCTAGCCATTGTTTTTTTTGTGTCGATTGTTGTTATTTTGTTCTAATACATTAAGTAAACGATTAGTGCTAATACGATGCAAAACGAAGCCTAAAAGACTCCTGATATTTTTCTACGTCTATGATTGTAAACTTTTGCAGGTCTTTTCTTTTTCTTTCTTAATCCTGTTCTTTTTTTTTTGTTAATCAACAATTTTAATTGCAAATCTTCTCACGTACATCCAAAGCTAGAACTGTTTGCCAATAGCCAAAAAAATAATTTAACCAGAGAGGTCTCATCATTTTTGTCTCAATTTACCAAACACTGTAAAAAGACAAATGATTTTTTTTGATCAATTCTTGAAAATCTTTATTTCATCTCTTTTTTGTCATCTTTCTACATCATCTAAATTTGATATTCTTTCTTCTAAAATTTTTAATGCACAAAAATAGATGAACAACTCAAGGACAGAGTGACTAATTCAATTTATCTTTTTTTGTAAGCCCTACTAATTACTTTTAAATGAATGATCATAAATCTATGTCTTTTTATACTTTAGGATTTTTTGAAAAATTCACATTTGCAGCAGTGACAGAAATACTGACCACTCTTATGAAACTTCTTCTAAAAAATATTTTTTTTTAATTTTACAAAACTCATTTAATTTTTATAATTTTATACTAGATTTAATTAAACTATGCTTGAAACCCTATTTTTCTTTTAAAATATTTAAAAATGCTACTGGTGATTTGAATCTTAAAAGCGGTCAATATTTATGTCAGTGCTGCATATTGGAACTATAATGGTACCCGAAGCGGTCATCTTGCCGATATGTAAAGGTTCCTATTTATTAAGTCACTTCTTTGAGACAAAGATTAAAGATTACATTCCAGCATTGATGAAATATTTGAACAAAAGTGAAAATAAAGAATGCAATTATATTCTTTAATTTATTTTACTTTATTTAAAATTTGATATTTTAATAGAAACAGGAAAAGTTAACAAAATAAATCAAAAAAAAAAATTATCTTCGTTATCTACGGAGTCAAACTTGGGTAAGATAGAAATTTCTTCTTTCTTTTTCATTTTACGTAACTTAAATTTTTTGGCACTAAAATAAAAAATTTAAAAATTTCTTTCAGAAAATACTTAAGAAGACTGATAAATAGAGCGTTCTATCTGTACACAACTAACACCTCAATCACCCATTCTAATACAACGCACACTGGATACCGCCAAAGCAGTAGTTATTACCTATGTATGCAAATTTTTCCAATAAATCATTTAACAAGCCTTTTTTTAAATTTTTTTTTCGCATTTAAGAAAAAAAATCTTAATTGATTTTTTAAACAATTTTCTTTTAATTAAAAAAAAACTAGTGGAAACTAGCATGGTATCTTTTTTAGCAGATATTTATTTATTCGGACTATTAAGAAAATTACGTGTAAATTTTAAATGCCCATTATATTTACACAATTTAGAAGACGACTACTCTTGCATAAATCATAGCTCTCAAGCAACAATACTCTCAATCTAGTATTTGTAAGTCTCATTTATTTCTTTATAAACACAACAATCAAATGAAGAAAATTAATTTCTCAAAATTAAGAAATAAAATAAACACTTATTTATTTTTATTTTTTTTCTAAATCACTGCCAATGATTTATATGTTTATTTCACCCAGTGAGAGCGAGAGATAATTAATAGAAAAAGCGTCATTACTCTTATACACAATGGATTGTCATTTATTTATGTGTATAATTTAGAGAGAATGTTTAAAAACTTGCACATACATACAGACTAGAAAGAGACACAGAGAGAGAGAGAGAGAAAAAGATCCACTAATCAAAAAGATAAACTATTTTGAAATAAAAATTGTTTATTTAAAATTAAAAATGTATTTATTTATTTATTTATTCATTTTGAGGAATTCACTCATTCATGTGATAGAGACATTGTTGATAATGGCGATGATAAGTATCAAGTGAATAGCTTTGGAATTAATCTATTTGAGTTGTACAAACAGAGTGCAGGTCTTTGGAAGGAGGAGAGGAAAAGAGAGCTGAGTGAGAGCGAAAAAATTTGCTAGTGTCCTATTAGAAATAAAGAAATAGCTAAAGTAGTTGTGGACGTAGGCCGCGTATTGTAATGATGACTACGACCTCATTTTAGCAGAGCCACTTTTCAGTTATGTGACAACACAAACAATAAACTAGCTATTTACTTCGCTAGCTTAATATGTTAATTTAGAAAATGTTTAGAAAAGAAAAGCCAAAATCGAAAAGAAATATTCAACAATAAGTTAAATAAACATATTTAGCTTTAATTTAAAAACAATGCCATCAAGCCAACTCGCAAAGTAACTAATTTAGATTTCTTGAGATTAGTTTTAGTTGGAATTATTCAAATAAAATATACATATTTATTTCACTTTCATTAATAACTAAAGCCTTTTGCTGATTTATAAGAAAAACTTTTTTTTTCTTAATATGTTTTTATTTTGCAGTATTAAACCAATAAGAGAAAATTAAAAAAAAAGAGAGAGAGAGAGAGAGAAATTATATTTCTCTAGGGCTGATGTGCATTTTGGCTCAATAATATGAATTTGTTATTTTATTTCTAGCAGCCTTTAGCGCAAGCAAACACAATTTAAAAATTTACGTATTAAAAACATATATTTGTTGTTCAAAAATGTTTTCTCTTTCTTTAGTTTTTTTTTATTCTTTACTTGTTGTTAAATTAAATTGTTTTGATTAGACTTGAATAAAGTCAAAAATTATGCTATTTTAGACGTGTTGCCTTTGCGACCTGCTCTTTCCTCATTTAATTGATCAGCTTGACGATGCTAAGCTTAGCCTGTGGTCAACGCACACAAACTAAACAATCACCATCTAAATTCCCTTATTTAATTCTTAATCAAATTTAACAAGACAAAAATTCTTAATTTCATAAATTTTTTTTAAATAAAATAATTAAAAATAACCACTTTTTTTTAATTCATATGATTGAATATCTGTATTGACCTGAAGCTCGTTCTGGTTTGAACAAAAAAATTTTAGGGTGGCTTGGACATGTTCATTGAATGTAATTAACATGTTTACCAATCGATGGACTTCTGAAAGGCCACAGAGGGTACACATCACCAGAATAGGGATTACATGGGTGAAGGCAAATTATTTGCCTTGAGTGGAAATCGAAATTAATGACCCTATGCTGCACCGAACCTTTAGCTCATTCAGGTTTTAACAAAAAAATTTTAAATGGCTTATTATCTTTTTTGTTTTAAAAATAATTTAGGTGAAAGACCACCAGAGCTGTTCCGAACGGCTTGCGCCTTCTTTTCAGATCCGTGTTTTAATGTCATGTGTAAAATTAAAAAAAGATATTAAAAAACTTGATTAAAAAAAATGATTCCATTATAAAGAAGTGCCTCGTTTTTGTAAGAGTTTGTAAGTGAATTTTTATTTTTCTATAACATTTGATTCAATAATTTGGTTGTAAAGGGTTTTAAATCTATAATTTGTATTTTGGTTTGTGTTGGTTTTGGTTGGTGGTGAAGGATAATTATTTACCTTGAGTGGAAATCTAAATTACTGACCCTATGCTGCACTGGAAGCTATTAAAGGTATCTGCACCGAACTTTAGCTCATTCAGGTTTAAGCAAAAAAAAATTAAATGGCTTAGACATTTCTTGGTAATGTGGACATGAATTGGGTAGATATCGCCAGAATAGGGATTACATGGGTGAAGGAAAATTATTTGTCTTGAGTGGAAATCTAAATTAATGACCATAAAATTTGGTAATGTTCCGCAGAGAGCCAAGAACAGGACTTTAGATGGACGAGAGGAAAAGAAAGCTTTATTGCTATGACATGGAGAGAAGCAGAGGTAAATGCAGAGTTTGGTTTTAGTGGAAATGGAAAGTAATGACCATTAAATTTGGATATGTTCCGCATGTCTTTAGACGGAGGAGAGGATAAGAAGGCTTTACGGTTATGACATGGAGAGAAGCAGAGATAAATGCAGAGTTTTGTTTTAAGTGGAAATGGAAAGTAATGATCCTATGCTCCGCAAGGAGCAAATAAGAAAATGAAAAAAGTTTTCTTTAGAGAGTTTTAGCTTCTTCATTTTTGAGCAAAACAAAAAAACTTAATAAAATAATTTTAAGTTAAAGTTAAAAAATCAAGGGAGAACACTAGATAAAAAAAATAGATAACAACAGAAAAAAGATTGTACTTTTTTCTAAAAAAAATTAGTTTAAAAAAAATTTCAAAAATGAGAAATAATAAAAAAAAATCTTTCTGTTGATTATTACATGAAATTTTAGACTTAAACAAAGACCAAGCAGAGTTATAATTAGATTAAAACGGTGCACAGATTAAAGTGTGTAAGTGTGTGTGTGTGTGTCGATTGAAATGAAACAATAGCTTAAAACAAAACTAGATATAGAATAATTTTTTATTTTGTTCACCAACAACATAAAAGATAAAATTAAATTAAGATAGTGAACTCTAAGAGAAACGAGAGTTGTATTATTATCTGTCTATCTATCTATCTCGAATTCCTAAAATTTCAGAATACTAAAACATAGGGATTAGGCTTTGAATGCAATTAGAAATTTTCGAGCGCCCTCTTATCACTCTAAATTAGAATGATTGAGCGAGCCACAACTAATAGCCGCAAGATAGCCACATATTCTAGCACATGGTTAGTCGACCATTGGCCGTCCAATTCTATCCAATCAATAGAACAAGCAATCACGAGCACAGATAAGTGCGTATCTATGCAGATTTTCAGTAATTCACCTCGACCAAGTCAACACTAAAAATAATAAACTAGTTTTTAATTGTCTAGTAATTAAGCATTCGCGTTAGACTACTCGAATGGGTTCTTACATTCAATTCATCAATAATATTTTAAAATAACAATCACCACCTAATCTAAATAGATTGAAAAAGTACTTATCGAGAAGCAAAGTGATTGTTTGCTTAAAAGATTTGTTCACTCCACTCACTCACTAAAGCGAGACTAGCCCGGACCCAACAAAATATATTCATTGTCACTTTGAATATAAATACTAACAGGATATTTGACTCGAACTTATAAATAATTTATTAATTTAATCGTTTTTCAGAAATGGCAAAAAAGAGGAAAAAATAAAATATTTAGAGTGTCATGAAATTTCGAAAAAAAAAGGCAACAAAAAAAATGAACAGATGCCTCAGCCATACAACAAAATAAATTATATACTAGTACCTCCTAATATTTGTTGAATTAGTTTTTTTGTTGCTATAAAAAGTTTCAAGAGACAGAAGCTCTAGTTATTGATGTTTTTTTTTGTTCCTATTGGAGTAGGAAAAATTGATATTAATATCAATCATCCTATTGAGGAAAACGTACTCGCTTTCTCTCCAAATCTCTAATCCTTTCTCTCTCTCTCTTTTTTTCCTTTTTGTTGTCTATATTGATTTATTATATCAACACTTGCTTGGAATTGCAAAGTTAAAAGCAATAAAATAAGTTTCAAGTGTGTATTTATTAGAAATGGCTTTTTATTCATTTCTTTTCATCACAAATCTTGAAAATAATTTAAAAATCCGGTTCTTTCTTTTCAATAGAACTCACACACACACATATGGAACTTATTTAAACAAAGAAGCTTGATTTGGTCTGTTATCTTGTGCATCAAAAAGGTTTTATCTTGAATACATTGACGATCATTGAATTACGTTATGCAAATATGCTTAAGTAATATGCCATTGTTATTTGATAACTGTGAACAATCTACTCAGTCAAACGCTATCATCTAACATTTACCCGCATAAAATTATAAACTAACTATTTGACTTGGTTTTATTTAACTTTTTGAACAAAAATTAGCTTCAAATTAAGCAAAAAAAAATATTATTTTTAAAAGATTAAAATTAAGAAAATTTATTCCAGCCACTGGAGCTAATTGACGTCTTAGTTGAACAGCTGAGAGTGGCTCGAGAGCAGATGACATGGCTGTGTGAACAAACTAAAGAATATGTCATGGAATAAAAGTCAAAAATTAAAAATTTAAATTTAGACCCAATTTGTTAATTAGAAAAAAAAAAGTGCCACTAATAAACAAAAATGTTTGCTTTTAAATTATTTTTACAAAAATTTGATTGATGTTGTGATGGCTTGGGCTAAAAACCCCGACATGTCACAACAGGTCTTGGTACTTTCTTTCAGTCACATCAACAAACAGTATCGAATTTTTAAAAATAAAATTATTATTAATAAAAATGTGAAAAATAAAATTTTAATTTTTCTTTTTAAAATTAGACTAAAAGGATGGATACGGGAAGAATGTATTTCTTCTTCATGTAAGCTTACAATCAAATGTAGATTAGACTGTCCTCATGTCAACGTATCATTATATAATATTCATATTATGCAAAGCAGCTGAAGTGAACATTACTACTTATTATTTTATTTAAAAAATCTTCTATTTAAACTCAATAAATCACAAAGACATGGGGACAGTTTTTCTTAGATTTAAATATATAAATAAATACACTATAGAGACCCAACAAAATGTATGACTTTATAAAAAATTTTAAATTTATGAATAAATAAATTTTTTTAATAATTTAAATAAATTTCTGGATTTGATCGTAACTAACTAAATTTTGAATAAATAAAATAATTAATAAAATTAAAAGTCTCGTAGGAAATTTATTTTTTCGTTATTTAATTTTTTTTCATTTTTAATTTCTAGTACATAAAAAAATTTTATTCGATCCCAACTCGATTTCTTGTTCAATGAAGTTAAAAATGCACAAAAAATTGTTCATGATTGCCTAAAACTGCATAATCGCATTCTAAAAAAATAATTTTTTTTTTCATAACAAAACAATAGCCTTTAAAATAGTAACCTCAGAAAAAGGATGACAAAAATTATTCAGATAATTATTTTTTTAGCGGATCAACACACAAACAAATCCTAATAAATATCTCAAGTTACAGTCAAATTCAACAAAGAAAATTTGAATCGGCAATCGACTTGTCTATAAATTTAACCTTCCACTGACTCAAAATAATGCCCACATTTTATTAATAAATATTGTAAATTTTATTTTCTTCAAAAAATATAACACACATTAAATTTTTTAATTTTTGATACATGTGACTTGAAGGAAGCACTGATTATCCAATTCAATCGATTATTCAACACTGTCTTAATTATTTTTAGGATAAATTTATTTATTTATTTAAAATATTAAACAATTGGTTGATTAAATTTTGAAACCTTAAAAATAAATAAAAAAAAATTTTCGAAAAATTTTTAACAAGTTTTGAAACTATTTTTCAAGTAAATGTCGAAAGAGTTTCATAAATGAACATAAAAACATTCAAGAAAATAAAATGTAAAATTTGAATAAAAATTATAAAAAATATGAAAAATTAATTTTTAAATAAATACAATTAACTGATTAATTAAAATAACACCACTTGCTCGAAGAAGAAAACGAGAAAAAATATAAAATTTTATTTTCTTGTCATCGTTATGTTTTTGTCAAATTTTTTATTTATAAAAAAAAATTTATTTATCTGTACCAAGCTCAAAAGTTCTTACAGACTTAAAAGTTAAAAAAAAAGAGTGAAAATTTTAAATAGTCAAACAAAAAATATAGCGACCTGCCAATTTAAGACACCAGTGCGCTGCTTTGAAGAAAAGAATAACTCAACGAGTTTTAGGGCGTTCAAATGTCTTGGACAAAGTGTACAGATATTGATACGCCTTAATAATAAATTATCAAATTGCACAATTAAATCATGTTGATTCCGTTGTAGAAAAAATCAATCTCTGACCGAATCGGTTACACTTAGTGATCAAGATAAAACAGCAGACAATAAACAAGATGAGAAGAGAAAAAAATTTACAGTTTCTTAGCTTACTTTTTGCTCATTCGAACATAAATAAACAAATATTTAATAAAGTTGGCTTTTTTTTTGATTTGCACCGGTGCTGCCTCTTCAATTTTGTAATAAATATAATTTAATTTTAATAAATATTTATCACGATCTTTTATTGAGTGAATAAACACCGAATTTTAATTAAGCTTAGTGAAGTGAAATCATGATCTGAGTCAATCGCTTTGATTTGTGATTGCGCAATGTGAATAATCGATTAAATCGATCTTCAAGTCACTCTCTCTCTTTCTCTCTGGGGCCAGCATCACTCAAATTGATCCGACAAAAATTTTAATTAACTATTTGAACGACAAAATCTTATCTTAATCATTCAAGTGGTCACTAACGAACTAAGATACAGATAAGCTCTCTTTGTTAGAACATGTGTCCCTAGCATTGCCGCCTCAAATCCATTATCTAGATATTCACATTGACCTCGTCTTCAAATGACTTTTACCTAAACCGTCGTCGAGCAAGAGAAAAAAAAATTTAATTAAAACAACTCAGATCAAAGTGTGGCAAACAAGCCGCTTAATTAAAATCTCTTGAAATCGTTTAGGATTCAATTGAAAACAATGCCAAACAATATAGACCAAAGAGCAATGGAAATCGGTAAATTAGACCTAAATTAAAGTTCGTAATTAACTTTTAAATACATATAAATGATCTCTGTTTAATTAAGATTTCTTTATTCCATCATCAAACACGTCTGGGTATTATCATCTATTGTTGTATTTATCCGACTAAAGTGGAGCACTCGTTGGGATTTGATTAGTTTGATTAAGACCGATACCCCTTTTTTTTCTTCTTTTTTCTAAATTTACCTCACACGATCCTCTATGGGACATTTCTACGCTATCAAACAACAATCATTTTTACATAACAAATAAATTAATTTTTTTATATTCCCAATTCTATTGAATTTTTTTTGTTTCATTCTCACAATTTAAAACTATTTTGATTTGTAAATTAAAACAATTAAATAAACGCTTTCGGCAAAAGATTAATCACATTTTTTGAAATTATCAAAGAACAGCTATACAAAATAAAAAAATTACTCTTTTTATTCTTTTTTTATGACATGAATTCATCGTTTTTTTTTGAACAAAAATTCTTCATTTTTTGATAAATTAAAATTTAAAATTAATAAAAAAATTAAAATAAAAAAATAAAGAAGCATTAAGATTTAAAAAGATTATTGATTGGATATACTTAAAAATAAGAAAATAAATATTATATTTTAGGTGCAACTAAGTATGTTGCAGTATTTTTTCAAATATTTTTTATTAACTTTAATTATAATTTATCAAAAAATGAAGAATTTTTGTTCATTTTGTATTTGAAATCCACAATACCATTTTATTCCAAATTAAAAGAGAGATTTTTAAATAACCGGTGAATTGGAAAGGAAAATTAATCTTTAAAAAAATTATTTAGATAAAGCTTTGGTTATTTGGAATGGAAACCCGTCTTTACGAACAATTATAATTTTTTTAAATAAAATTCAAACTTTAAAAAAAAAACTAATAAAAACATATAATGAAAATTTAAATAATGTTTTTTTTTTTTGAATTAACAATTGGAGAACAAAAATAAATAAATACTAAAAGACTAACAAAGCTTTTTGAAAGAGGTAAAAAAATTCCCTTCATTCCCTTCATTTTTCGGTAATTCAATAACAACAGAACAATTTTTTTATATTAGATGCATAATTTTAAATTAAAAAATATCAATGATGTTTTTAATGATTAAATTATAATTTATCTGATACTTTTTTTGTAAAGGACATTTTCAGGCGAAATAGTGCCATTTGACGGCTCTTTTTTCCGATTATATATTCTGTTAAATTATCTTGAATCAAAAACAATTTTTATATTTAAAAACTTTTTCTAATTTTAAAATCCAAATCAAATTAATATTTCCCAACATATAATTAAACTTTTTTCTTTTTAATCAATTTTTTGAATTAATCGATTTTAAAGAAGGCGTTATCAATTTGAACAACTACCCAAAAATTATATCTTTAGTAAGAAAAAATAATAAAATATATTTTATTTAAATGTAAAGACATAGCTTTTATTCATATCAATTACAAAGATAAATCATTTAATTTCGTTCCTTTAAGCATTTAAATTAAATTAAAACAAAATTCATTATTTCATATCTTGAAACAATGGTCAATAAATTCGTCAAATTTCTAATTTAGATAACTTAACAATTAAAAATTATTTATTAATTAAAAATAAAAACAAGAAAATTTGATCAAAAAATGTAGAAATTTAAAAATTAAATTATCATGATAAATGTAAGTCAAAAGAAATATGAATTTATTTAATTAAATTAAAATAAATTTTTTATTTTTTTTGGAAATTATTAAATTATTCGAATTTGATTTTTTAGTTGATAATTAGTTTTTTTATTTTCTTTATTAAAAAATAAATGGAGTAATTTATAAATTTTTTTTAAAATTCCAATGAAAGCTGCTTAAAATCAAAAAAAAATAATATAGAAAAAAATAAAATATTTTGTCAAACAAAATCCAAAAACTATAATTGGTTTAAATTTATTTCATGTGAATGATTTTTATTGATTAGCTGAAAAAATAATGATAAAAACTCGCTTATTTTGTTTTAACTTGAAATTGATAACTAGAAAAATTAATTAAAAGATAAATGATTCCTTTTTTTTAGATAATTAAATGCATCAAAAATAGTTAATTTTTTAATCTATTTTGAAAAAGAAGCGCTTGGTATAAATCAATATTGGGCTCAAATCAGCATTTCAATTTCTTGGTATTAATTAACAAGGATTAACAAGAAGTAATTTTAATTTCAGCTATTTAAGTGTTAAAAGGAAATTGAAAAAGAATAATTTCGCATGTTTCAAATTTTGCACAAATTTAAATTTTTAATTTTCAGTTTAGACAACCTCCCAAGCTTGTTCTTTATCCAATATCAACTTATTAATTTTCTAGAAAGCAGAGAAGATTTTTCTTTGATTAATTCCAAATCACAATTTGGTTTATGAGCAATTAAACGCTAAAAAGGAAACAACTAGATGCTAGAATGAGCTGACGTCTCCAAAACGCATTTGGTCAGGAAACTAATTTTCATTTATGACAAGCAGAATTTCACGTAAACGGAACAACATCAAAATTATTAGTTTCAGAGAAGCATTCAGTCATGTTTTTTTATTAGTGCAGAAAAAAGAGTTTTCAAATCATCATTCAAAGGGTGATTTGATTTAATCAGATATATTTAAAATTCAAAATTAACAAAAAAAAAATAAATATTTTTTTCGAATAGAAATTTCTTTTGTTATTTTTATTTTATTTTGTTCGAGTACTTGCCTTAGAAAAACATCCGATTTCTATTGAATGAGATTCAAATTAAGGACTTAATCTGATCTGTTTGATTGATTGCAAATAAAAAGTTTATTTGAGCAAGTTGTTGTTTTTATAAATTTGAAACAATTATATTTAAAAAGCCATTTTTAATTACTGCAAGTTCATTTAGCCTCGTCTCTATGTCCAAGTTAAACAAACACTCAAAATTTATGGAAATGTAAACAAGATTAAATATTTAAAAAATAAAACAAAGATTTATCTTCAATGCCCAGCTGGCTATCTAAATATTCTTGATAAGCTTAATCTTTTAAATATTTATTGTGAAAGTGAATTTTATCAGTTTGCCCAGTCCTAGTTTAGATTCTCAAAAGACGCTACAGACCTAGCTTGATTAGTGTCTGCTCATCTGAAACCAATTTAAAAAGCTGATAGTTCTCTATTGTATCAATCAAATCCTCAAAATCTTAGAGATAAGTTGTAATTGCTTTAGAATGACATTCTTGATGTATCAACATATTCAATTATAATTAAACAAATTTAAAAATATTGCCAAAATTCCAAAGAGGATTAAAAATTAATTGAATCAAATTTGGTATTGCACTTAATAAAAATATTCAACAAAAAAATAAATCTAAAATTGGTTCGGAAATCATAATATTTTTTATTGAATTTTTATAATCAATTATTTTCTAGAATTTAATTTTTTGAAATATTATAAAAAATAAACTCTTAGAACACATATGGTCTTATTTATTAAAATCGACTATTTGGTTCATTTGAGCGAAACTAGAATAAAATATAAACCTTCTGGAAATTGAATTAATAAATCAACCAAATATGAAATTCAGCAATCAGAAAAAGAATGGTTTATCTATTAATATCATTTCAATTTAATATATCCCCAAGTTGTCCATTCAAAAGAGTTGACAAATAATGATTCTCTATTTTATTTAAAAATAATTTAGGGAAAGAAAAAAATCCATGGAAGTTTCGAATGACAGTGCCTTCTTTTCAGCACCCATGATTAAAATTTTAATTATTAAGCTTTGAATTTTTGAAACGAAATTAAAGGATTTAAAAAATATAGAAGATAAATTTTTATATTTGTATTTACACTTTTAAATTTTTTTGATGATGATTCTTTTTACTATTGAATTGAGTGCCAAAATTTATTTTGAAAATAAATGATATTTAATATTAAATTCTGAGAAACCCTTGCTATTTGACTTCTTAATATATTCAAATTGCTTTTTTTTATTCTGGTCTATATCTAATTTATTTAACTATTTAATTTTTTTCATCAAATTAACTTTAGAGATTCATCGGCATCTTAAATAAAGCAAAAATTATGGAAAAAATATTTTACTCCATTTAAAAAATTCAATATATTGTTTATTTAAAATTTTTGCAGCTCAAGAATAATTTGGGTCGAATTAGTTGACTTCAAATTTATCTTTGAATTTTAGATTTTTTTACTGATATCAGAAATCTTTTTTTTTATCTAAATTTAAGACAATACTTGATCATAAGCATTTTTTACCTGTTACATAATAGTAAATTTTGTATTAAATGGGCTAAATTTTGAATCCTCATCTAAATATCATCAAAAGTTTTTTTAATCATTTATCTGTAGTCAAATAGATGCAAATAATTGTCTTAATAAATTATGTTACTCAACACAAAGCAAAACTCAAATGATATAAAAATCATCTAAAGTTTAAAAAGTTTTTAGATTCACCTAGACTGATTTTTGTCAAAACATTTTCATAAATTTAACTCTAATAAGGTGTATTTTTAAAAAGCAGTGAATTATAATAAAAAGGTATTAGAATAATGTCATTTGGTAAATTATATTGTTTTTTTTTTTAAAGCAATTTATGATTGAAAAGAAAACAAGTGTTTAAATAAACTTTTATTTTCAAAGCTCTTGAAAACTTTTCAAGAGCTTTAAAAGAACTATAAAATTAAGGTCGATAAAAAATGCCGAGAGCACCACAATTTGACTAGAAAATCCAGAACAATTAGAACATCCTGATTCTGTCTAAGAATAGCCTATAACTGATTGTGATTGTAAAATTGCTAAATGATAATGATACCGCTTGTCCAAAAAGACTTACAGGTTCTTAAAATATTTTGAAAATTTGAGCAATATTTAAAAGCTTAAAAATAAACAATTGCACATCATTAATTTTAAAATAAGAAATTTTACTAAAGACTTGCTTTTTTAAAAATTATTATTAAATCTTTTTATTTTGAATAACAATATCATTTGAGGCATTGAAATCCCATTAAGTAAGTCTATCTTTGACAGTCATGGCATACTTTTTGGGTCTCCCACTGACCAATTTCATTTTGCTCAGTCGGTGACAAGCTTTTATTTTCTGTTCTTTTAAATTAAAAATAAATTTGATAAAATAATTAAATATTTATATTTTCTATTTTTATGTATTTTTAATCTTCTTTCATGCTTTCACTGCATCGGTCACGTAAAAAAAAACTGATCGTTTTTACCACTTCAATTTTTCTTTTTTTCTTAAACATTCATCGGAATTCTTAATTTTCTCAATCATTTGCTAATTTTTATTATCTAAAATTAAAATAAAATCATTTTAATTTTTATTCATCTAGTAATTAGTTAAAAAGCTTGAATTGGGAAATTTTTCACGATAAAGTTTGATTATTTGACCAGTGTTAATCATCTGATGACTATTGTTAAGCATTTGGTGACCAGAATTGATTTCATGTGACCAAAAATTAGTAACCCATTTCCTTGGCCACCTTATAGAAAATTGTGAATTAATTTTTCAATTTACTAAAGCTTACATTTCCCCAAAAATATTCGTTGATTGGTCGTGCTTCTGGTACATTAGCTGGTTTTCCTTTGATGACAGCGTACTCTTTTTTCCAAAAGATAATTCTGAAACATATTTACAAAATGAAATGGTGCAAAAAAAATCCTTTCCACTTTTTCAATCATTGATTTAAGTTATTTTTTTATTCACTTTACAAGGATATGTTGATTGAATTCTAAGCCATTTGGGACAAAATATGGTCCAATCATTTATCGTGGTGAAATTGATTTCTCGTCATTAATTTTTCTAAGAATTTTGTTATTTTCTTGTTCATTACATTTTCTAGCATCTTGCTGACTTTAATGCTGTAAAATATACCATTACCTTGTTGAGAAACGTTCCCAAGATTAAAGCATGACTTAAAATCAATTATAAATTGAAAAGTCTTTCAAAACATTAGATTAAAGATTATCTTGAGATCCTAATCAGAAAAAAGAAGAATCTGAGTTCATGTAACTAGAAGGATATACATCTATATAATGATTACGAACGTATCTGTATATTAGTTTCACTAGAAATCTATAATATATGAACAAAATTTAGTGGAAAAAGATAAGAAGAATCCAAAAATATGTTACTCACACTTTAAGAACTCATTTACTAGGTAATCAACTCGTGTTTAAATCATATATATAGAATACGTGACTATATTATTAATGTTATTGATATGTTATTAATTAACACGCCTTGCAGTACTTCTAGAATCAGAATGGAATTCTGTCCTAGAAGATTCATCATTTCTAACGAGATACAGATGTCAACGCTATATATAAGAAACGAACACAACCCTTTTAGAAAGACATTATATTATTATATTATATTACTTTATATTTATATTATATTATTGCAATAAACTATTAAACAACTATCCTTGTTATTCTTCCAGTAACAAATATTGTCTAAATACTTAGATGATCACCAAGTAATCAAATACTAAATCGAAGCATTAAAAAATTCAAACGATGAATTAGCTCAAGAAACCAAAGAGAAATCAAATATACTTAATAAATATTTTGAAAGTGTTTTTATTATTGAATAAGATGGTAAGCTTCCACATTTAGAAGTTGAATTTTATGAAAACTGACCAGCTACAGTCAAAACTACTACCACTACTAAATCCATATCTTATATATTTTATAAGATATGGATTTAGTTAAAGCATTTTAAAATTAAAGCATTTTAAAAAACGCCAAATCTGTAGTTCGGACCGACCAAAAACATGTTTTGTAAGCTGTAGCAATTGATACATCCTCTGTACCACAACTTAAAGTTGAGTTGAATTTTTAATATAAAGTAATTGTTAATTTAATATATCCCGAAATCACAATTTCTGAATTTTGCAGAATCAGTATATTGCTGGTAAAAATAATGTATCAGTTGGTACAATTTACAGAACATGTTTTAGTCCGTCAGAACTTAAGCTTTGGCATTTTTAATAATTTGTTTTTGTTTTTTGTACCAAAATTCACAATGTTTTTAATTAAGGTATTTTACGTTTTTTATACTTTTTTTGATCCTTTGGGTAAAAGTTAAAGCAACAATAACTTCCATACTTTGAAAATGACCGGTTTTATGAATGAAATAGTTCAGTTTAGATACAATTTTTTTAGTAGAAATTTTTCCATATCTGTCAGTTCTTTTTTTCTATAAAATCAAATAGAACACTAAACTGTACTCAAAAGCCTAGAGTAATCTGATAGTTTAAGATAATTGGAAACTTTGATTATTTTTCACAAAATTGAACAAAATTTTAAAACATTTTTTGTATATATTTTTTATTTTAAATTTGAGATTATATTTAGGTTTTAACTTAAAGATTGGTAGGGTCTTTTCCACTCAAACTTGAAGAAAAATTGTGTTTTTTCTATTTTAAGTCTTATTTAGCAACTTAAAAAATCATTGAAACTAAATAATAATGCAAAGGCTAAAATCACTTAATTATTTTTTTTGAAAATCTTAAATAAAATCTAAAAAATGCAATTAAACCTATAATTTAACATAGGAAACCACTTAACAAAAATCAAATTTTATTGTAAAAAGCTTCAAAAATTTTAACGAAAAAAATAGAAATTTGAGTCGGAATTTCATTATATTGGATTATAAAATTAAGTTTTATTTATTTTTAATTTATGACATTTTTCATCTTTCAAATATCAAAATAATTACCATTTTCGTCATTATTTGCTTGTATTTCTAAAAAAATTAAATACTAAGTTTTTTAATGAATTTTTATTCAAGGCGCTAGGTAAAATGTTGATTGTTTAAAATTCAATGATTTAGAATTTTGACATTAAAATATTTAATTTTAATTTTAAGTTTCAATTTAAAAACTTTTGGTACCATATTCCCTTTTTCGATATTTATGCCACAACACATATCTTGCCTTTGTTAAAACATTATTCCTATTTAATAAAGAAAGTATTAAAAAATAAAATTATTTTTAAATTTTAATTTATTGATAAAAATCTTATTTAAAATTTTAATTTTATTTAAAAAAATCCTACTAACCAACTTATTTATTCTTCTTTGTAATTGTCTAATTAATATATACTAAGTAATTGTCGAATTATTCAATTCATTTTTTTATTTTTTTTTTAAATCAGCCACTTTTGGTGCTGTGAAATTCAGAACAATAGAATAGGATAATAATAATAAATATTTAATTTGGGGAGAACTTCAGACCACTCAGAATGGAACTTAGACCTTCTTTTTAGCCAAGCGAGTAAAAAAAAGAAAAAAGATTAATTTATAATTATTTGGTTATAAGCATCATTAAAAATTTTGAATTGAATAATAATTTTGTGATGGTATTTGTTATGCAAAATGTCTGCAAATTACACTGCTCTACAAAATATTGAAATTTAATTTCTGCTAATTTTGCAGAGTTTAGCAGACTTTGAAAGTTGATGCAACTGTTCATGTTGCATTTTGTTCCATTCACAGAACTAATTCTGAACTTTTAGAAAAAAAATTATCCAATTTTTTATCGGTCTTGTGAATTTCAAATACAAATTGAACAAAAATTCTTTCTTTTTTGATAAATTAAAATTTAATCTTACAAAGTATACGAAAAAAAATACTGCAGCATAGTGAAACATATTTGTTGGACCATTTTTACCTAAAATTTTTTTTTTAAAGTATATCTTATTATCATTTATTTTAATTTTTAAAAAAGGAATTGTTTTTGTTCAATTTGAATTTGAATTTCAAAATACCTTTTTTTATCATTTTGTTCTTTTCTATTGTTCTAAATGATGAAATCGAATATGCATATGCGAACCGATATTCGAATGAAAATTAGGTTTGAATTTAATTTTTGAATAAGAATTTTTTTGAATTATATACTTGAAAATTAATTTATTTAAATTAAAAATTGAATCTCTAAAATATTCATTAATTTTTGAAAATAAAAATTAATCAAAAAAATAATTGATTAGAAAAAAATTAATTAAAAAAGAATTCATTAAATAATTCGAATTTCAATTCGATTTGGATACCAAAAGTGTGCCAGATTTTCACCAGTCAACACAACTCTTCTGATACTTTCTAGATAACAAAAGTCCCATCAATCTAACCAGGTTCCAAAAAATAGCTGTTCTGATTTATCCAACGCTACAAGAGTACAAAAACTAAATTTTCAAATACTTAATTTTTCAAATATTCTATTCAAATTTTAATAATTTTAGATTATTAGTTGAATTTATCTAAAATTCAAGTTTTTTTTTATATTGAAGTTATGAGTTCGAATTTTAATTTCAAAAATAATAATAGATCAAATTTAAAATCAAATTTATCTAATGTTCAAGATTTTATTCGAATATTCTACTTTTTCAATAGTCTTTTCAAATTTTTTCTTTATTCAAGTTTCAATTTGTGTCCAAAAAACTAATTCGATTTCATAACTAATTGTACTG
Organism: Brachionus asplanchnoidis; assembly: GCA_025491095.1. Classification (NCBI taxonomy): domain Eukaryota; kingdom Metazoa; phylum Rotifera; class Eurotatoria; order Ploima; family Brachionidae; genus Brachionus; species Brachionus asplanchnoidis. The sequence continues at coordinate 5,658,775 of JAILYF010000006.1, forward strand.
AATTTTACAAAACTCGAATTTTAGTAAATTTTTTTCAATTAAAAAAAAAGGCAAATTTTAACAAAAAAATATTTATTTCTTGATTCAAAAAATAAAGAATCTAGTCATCGTTTTTACTTAATGATTCATCTAAAAAACTTTTAGAATTGTAAGATCTACTCGAGTACTTGGAAGAAGAAATCAAATCAGACTGATTTATTTTACTCAACAATCCACTTTGAACATCAGGATCATCAGCACCCAATTCACTGTCATCTTCAAACTCATTTGAATAACTTTTTGATTCCATACTTGTTCTATTTGCCGCAGTTTCTCTCCTTCTAGGTCTTAAATTCGAAGTTAAAAAATTACTAGTCGATGTGGCCGACTGTTTCGAGGATGTCAAAGATGAGTCCAAAGATGAATTAAAATCATTTTCATACTTTTTCTCAGTAAAAATATTCTTATAAGTATTCGATTTTTCCGAATCATCTTTGTTAATATTTGACTCATCCGAATATTCTTTGTTTATGGCATCGTACACATAAGTACTTCCAAATTGCACCATCTTTGTTTGACCATTAATGTTCAATTGTTCCAAATTTGTGTTCAAATGGTTCATGGTATCATAAGTACTATCCATTTCAACTCGATTTAACAGCGAGTAATTTCCGTTTGATTTGCCAGTCTTTGGCAAGCTGGCATTCGAATTGTTAAAGTCATTTTTGGAATCATTTGGAAGAATTCTAGATCCGTCCACTGATCTTGCCATTGATGAATTAATATGATCTATATTTTTTTTGACTTGATCCAACATTTTGCTATGCTCTTCCTCAATGTGCTGAATTTTGTTTGCCCTGCTCGCCAGCACTCTTAGACGATGAGCGTTCGTCAGACCATACCTCAGCGGTTTTTTGGCGTTCTTTTTAATTTCTAAATTATCAGGGCCTTTGACAGGCACTTCATCATATTCAGTCTGACTCTGGCTAGGTGCTTTGTTGATCCTGGGCTGTAATCTTGGCTGAGATAGTCTCTCTACTGTTTCCAGGAAGCGCTCTCTACTGTTAATTGTTTTACGAGTAACTGTTGGCTTTTGATTAGGGGCTTTTCTGCTGATGTCATTCCGCTTATTTTTATTTTGAGTTGACTTGTAATGATTAGGCTTTTCGGAAGTAAATTTTTGATCACTTGATCCCTCAATGATATTTTTAAGCGAACTAATTTCCTCAAAAAGACACTTCAATAAAGGCATTTGGTCCAAGTTAAATTTTTGATTGTCAATCTGTAGTTTTGGTTTGCTAGTTTTATATTCAATTATGTCATCGACAATACTTTCTTCTTCATGACTAGAACCACTTTCTTCAATTTTTTCTTCAGTCTCTACCGCATTTTTTAAGTACTCTATTCTTTCCTTGACATATTTTTTCTCCTCGATTATTTGGTTCACTTGGCTCTTAAAATCTTCCTCTTTATTTGTGTTATAGTGCAAAGGTGGTGGACAATAGTGGTCAAAAGCAAAGTCGTCCGTAGTGCGTTTGACAGTTAAGGTATTGGCAACTGGCTTGTGGTCAATTTTTCGTCTTGGTTCTGGCGATTGAGTAAATTTATCTCTTTTTTCAGTCTTCAGTTCACTAATTTGAATTTGGGCATCCTTGTAATCAAGCTGGACAGTTTGAACAATGGCGTTTTCATTAGTCTTGACAGTATTGGTGGTAGACTCAGTGGTCTTTGGATGTGGATGATAAATTTGAACATTTTTTCCTTTTTGGTCAGGCTGTTTTTGTTCACTATTTGATTTATTTTTTAGTGGAAATTTTTGCTCATCTTTCTTCCGCATTGCTTCTGTAGTTCGATCAATATGAGGAAGTAGAGTTGTTCCAAAGCTTGTCAATCTTATGGCAAATGACAAATGGCCCAGAGTTTCACCCATTAAATTTTTTACATCCATAACTCCGTGATGCATTTTTATGCTCGGAGTGACAGAATTTTTGCCCAAAACTTCAGTTTCCTCGTGAATTTCTTCTATTAATTTGAATAGGGGAACACTGACTGTTCCGATCAGCTTATGAGGTTCAAAAAAAGTATCTAGTATCATTAAATACAATGGTGTGTGTCTTAGATGTGATTTAAGTATGTCCAAATCGGTTCGGAAAAGACAAGACTTGCCCTTTGAAAAAATGTAGCGACCATTTGTATCCAACAAGTCGGTAAAACACGGAAATTTTTCAATTTGGTGTATTGGTTCTGTTATTTGAAGTCTGCTTTTGAGTTCTTTGGCTTCATATTCGTCAATTAGATTAATGGCAATGGCTGGATAGTCGAGGAGACGGAATGCTACGCATGGAAAAAGACAAGATACTGCCGGACTGGTATTCGAGTCATCATTATTTCGTAAATTGTCAAATTTTAAAAAATTTATGACCACTTCCAATGATAGTAAAGAATCCATCTAGGCATAAAATTAGATTCTAGCAAAAATTTTATCAAAATTTTTTAAATATCATTTAGTCCTTGACCAGGCTTTTTCCTATTACTATAGCAACATAAAAAAAACAATATTTTTATATTTGTCTTAAAAAATTTAATTCAAATTAACTTTTTAAAAATATGTGATTATCAACCAGAATTTTAAATAGGATTAGAAGAAAAGTTAATTATATTTTTATTAGGTATTGTGAATTTTAAAACAAAAAAAAAACAGATTAAAAAGATAAAAAATGTAAGAATCTGAAAAAGTTTTATTTTAGAATTCAAAATTGATTCTGAAAATTTGTTCAGCTGTCGCATTCAGTGTATCATCTTGGGTCCCTAGTTTTGACACAACAATTTTTTTTTTAAACATCTCAAAGCAATATTAAACACAAAAAAAATAAAAAATATTGCAATTAGTTTTGATACGCATAAAAACGTTAATTGTTTTTTTCAAACATACAAATCTAATAAAATTTATTCATCACATAGTCTTTAAAAATTAAAACATCATTTTGAAAAAAAGAAATTTTGTAACATGGATGATGAAAATTGTAGTCAAATCTCAAACTCAGAGTATGACCGGGTGCTAACAACATCAGAGCAGATTGAAGTCGAGACGTTTTTATTTAATTCCACAAGCGAGTTTAAGTACGGACATTTTACTTTTTTATGCTGTAATTAACTTTAGATAATTTTTTATGTTATAATAAAATAATTCTTATTTTTTAAAAGTATAGTGTTTAATTAATATTTTGTAATGTTTTAAAAAAAATAATATTCGTGTAAAAACAATTTCATCTATCATCTTAATAAAATCTCTGAAAAGTTACTTTTGTATTATAAAGGGTAGTTTTTATTGGGAAAATTATTTCAGCACAATCAATTTCTGATTAGTACAATGAAAAAAACATTCAACACAATTCGATTTCTTATTAGCACAAAAAATTATATTTAAAAAAAAAAACATTTAACACAAAAAAATTGTGCTTGAAAATAATTCTTAAAGGAAATTTTTTTTCAACACAAAAATATTTATAATAAAATATATTTTTTTAATTTTAAATTTTATTTAATGATATTTATAAGTGAAATTTAGGTAAATAAAGTAAATTTCGAAGCTTATAGAAAAGAAATTAAAAAAAAATTAGTCTCTAGAAAACATTTTTCCGCATTATTTGCACTACCTCTTTTTTTTTAATTTTAATTGTTGAATGCATTTATTTTATTTTTAATTTTTGTGCTTAAAATATTTTTTTCAAATTTTAATTTTTGTGTTTAGAAGAAATCATTTTGTGCTGAGCGTTTTGAAATTGTGTTGAATGGTTATTTTTTTGTGTTGAAAAGGGAGACCTGTTTTTATTATTAAATTATTTTAGTTTATTTATGAATTTACGGTTTTTAGTTTTTTCCTTTTTTTTTCTTTAATAATCGAATTGTTGAACAAAGCGCAAAAAAATAAAAGCAAAAAAAAAACCTCTAAATTAAACCAGAGAAATCATCGTGTTCAGCTTTTACAGATAAGATATCTATAAATTTTAAAAGCAATCTTCTGATATTTTTCTTTAAAATTAATTTTTTATTGTTTTCGAAAAAAAAAATTAAAATTTTTTAAATTTAATTTTTATTATCTTATTTCATTTTATTATTTTAAATTTTATTGATTTGAAAGAACTGTTAAATAGAGTTTTGTAATGAAAAATAAAAATATAATAGAATTAGTTCAAATGCATGTAAAAAATGATTAACTAAAGAAATGATTTAATTTTATAACAGTTAAATTTTTTCTTAAACTATCGAAATAATTTTTTTGAAATTATAAACGTTTTGAAAAATTCAGTTAGTTTTCAATTAGTTTTTTAAATTAAACTATAAAAGAAGAATGCATTAAAAGCAATTATTTAGCTTTCAACGCATTAATTTATTTTCTACAAATTTTTTCAAGCTTTGTAAAGTTATTTTTAGTAAACAACCAACATAAATAAAAATAAATTTATTATCTAATTTTTAATTCAAAATAACTAATGAAATTTCTTATATTTTATATTGTGGATTTTTGAACAAAAATAAGGAAATTTGAAAGTTGAGATCAAGATCAGAAGATCAAAATTTAAAATGTAATAATTTTTTCAATAATAACGAAAAATAAGTTTTTTAATGAGTAATTACTTTGCATGTTATTTCAAGTTTATTTTCATTTATAATATTTTTAAATTTCCTTTTTTTTTTAACTTAAATAGGTTTAAATTTTTTTAAATTAATTTTAATTAAAAATTTTACAAGAAAACAAATTCAATGTTTCAAAATTTATAATTTGTTTAAGCGGAAAAATAAAATTATTTTAATATGAATGAATATAAAAGCTATGAATTTGAATTTATGAATTAACTTAACCTGAATTATTCGAATAATTGATTGTTTTTGTTAAATAAATTAAAGCTCAGTCATTTTGATGTAAATTTGAAAATGAACCATTATCAGACATTACTTTATTTTATTTTTATTTGTTTCAAAAATTACATGTCTAGTAATGTTTAGTTTTTTTTTAATTATCTAAATCATTGATTAATTAACTTTTTAAATTAAATTAAATAGTATTAAAATCAATATTTAATGATCGTTTTGATTTTAAAATTTGATCTGAAACTTTAATTTTCAAAAAAAAAAAACAAAAAATGTAAAAGCTAATTTTTTTCGAACTTACTAAAAAAATTTTGTATATTTAATTAAATTTAATATTTTTACACATCTCTCATGCTAATTTGATGTTATTTTTTAAACATTTTCCCGTATTTTAATGAATTAATTTGAAAGAGCCATTCTGAATGTTAAAATTAAAGCTTAATTGAATTGTTAAATAATCTGTCTAATCATGGAATGAACGAAATTTAAATTTTCAATAAAATCGTAATAATTTAACTTTGAACTTAAATAAATAAAATTTTCCTTTCAATAGAATTACCCACAAATTCAATGAACATAAATGTCTAGTATTTAAAAAAAAACACTTTAAATTAAAAAAAATTAGGCCTTAAAATTTAGGGTTTATTAACTCTAAAAATTTTAATACAGCAGGTATTGTTTTAATAATCCTTAAATAACTTAAACAGGATAGTTTGTTTAATTTTTAATTTTAGGTATGAACAAACTATTTATAAAAACAAGTGAATGTGATAGTTTGTTTTATTTGGAACGAAATTTCTCTTATAACAAGTTTAATACATGAATTTTCATAGAAAAAAAATATAGAATAATTTCATAATTATGGAGATATTTTAATATTAGATACTGTGAAAAAGACTTCCAAATAGAATAGCTGATCTAAGATTATTTTTTAAACAATGGAAGAAGAAGAAATTTATACTGAAGAGTCTCCCCTCTTGTTGACAGGAAACAAAAGTTCCATTAATCACGATTCAGTTTTTGTGTCATACTTGAATACAAATTCAACATCAGCATTGTTTTCAAGAAATGTCACCATTTCTACAAGTCCAGACCGTTCAGACCAGGTATTTTCTCTTTATTTACTTTATTTTTATAACCCTATTGTTTAAAAAATTAAGTCTTTTTGGCTGAAAATTAAAAAATTGTGGAAATATACCGGACCGGGTTTGCTAATAAGTGTAGCATTTCTAGATCCTGGCAATTTGGATACAGACCTTCAATCAGGAGCGATTGCAGGCTATAAGGTAAAGATAAAAAGAAAAAAAAATCATTTAAATTAAATTAAAAAAAAAAAAAGCTTCTATGGGTGCTGATGTACAGTACTTTAGCTGGATATTTACTTCAATTGCTTTCTGTGCGTCTTGGCACAGTAACTGAATTACACTTAGCTGAAATATGTGCTAGAGAATACGGAATTTTGACCAGGTATTTTTTATGGATCATGATCGAGATATCAATAATAGCTAGTGATATTCAACAAGTAATAGGCTCAGCTTTGGCACTCAATATCCTTTCAAATCAAAAGTAAAATAAAAAATTTTTGAATAAAAATAGAAAATATTTATTAAAATTAAGAATTGATTTTTGGATAGCTGTGCTGATTACTGGCGCAGATGTGTTCGTGTTTCTGCTACTCGAAAGCAAAGGCATTAGGGTTCTGGAGGCAATATTCGCCATTTTGATATCAATCATGGGATTCTCTTTTTTCTATATGGTAAAATAAAATAAATTAAGAAAAAATAAATTTATTAAAATTTAAATTTTTTTTTTAAAGTTTATTAGAGCTAATCCAGACAAAGTCGAAATTATAAAAGGAATCGCTTATCCATGGTGCGAAAGTTGCTCTGGCCTAGAATTAAAACAGCTGGTTGGCATTATAGGCTCAATTGTGATGCCACATAACCTTTTTTTCCACAGCGCTCTGGTCCTGTCGCGCAATTTTGAGCGAACAAGTGAATCAGCAGTCAAAGAGGCCAACAAATACTTTGCTATCGAATCAGCCATGGCTCTATTTGTATCTTTTGTCCTAAATTTATTCATAACCAGTGTCTCAGCCAAATCATTTTATAAAACCGAAAGTGACAATATTACCCTATTTAATTCGGACAAGTTTATTTACCAAGAATATGGCATAGCCATGAAAATTATTTGGGCTATTGGACTCTTGTCTGCTGGTCAATGTTCAACAATAACTGGAACATATGCTGGACAATTTATAATGGAGGTATTTGAGGAAAAAAAATAAAAAAAATTTCTAAAATTTCTCATCAAAAAAGGGTCTAACAAAAATTAATCTTTCTAAATGGAAGAGAATTGTAGTGACCAGATTAATTTCAATACTTCCTTGTATAGTCATTTGCTTTTTTACCATAGACTCTATTGTTTATTTAAATTTTTGGTGCAATATAATCAAGGCAATTCAAATACCATTTGCTTTGTTGCCAATTCTTCATTTTACGTCAAGTAGACGAATAATGGGAGCATTTAGAAACAATTTTTTTCTCAAGCTTATATGCTATTTAATCACGTTTGGCGTGTTATTTGTTAATGTTTATTTCATTACTGATATGATTGTAAAATTAAAAACAAAAAAGTTGAAAATAGAAATAAAATGGACTTTTTTTAGATGATCAAAAATAACAAGATTTGGTCGTATGTGTTAGGAACGTCGCTTGTTATTTATATATTTTTTGTAATTTTTTTTGTAAGTATTGCCTTATATTTTTTTTCCTGAAAATAAAATAGTTTTATTTAAGTTTCTTGGAGTGAATAATATCTACCGAATTAAAGTAACAGGAAAAAAATTAAAAAAAAAATTATTAAAAATTTTAATTCATTTATTAATAGTTATTTTTTCGGCGCATTTTTTGCCAACACAATGCATATGAAATAGATGAATTGCTGCATAGGAATCCAATTTATCGTAGACCAGAGCGACGAAGGCAGATCTCAAATCATGATGAATACATTTCATCGTACAGCGTGCCAATAAGTGCCAATCTATTGCATCCATCGTCAGTTTTGTCTCAAAGCTCCAGTTCACCGCGTCATTTGTCATCTAATCAAATTTTAAAAAAGTTTTCCAGTTCTTCAGACAATGCGCCACCATTTGTTTGATATGCTAATACAATTATTTATTCTTTAATAAAATGTAAAAAAATTTTTAAAAAATTTAGAGCAAAAATTAAAAAAAAAAAAAATTTAGTTTTGGACCATAATGGAATAAAAATAGCCTTTTTTCCAAGGTATTAAAATAAAATAAATATTTATAAAATTATCTTATTTGATTTTTTTGAATTTGGATATTTCAATGACTGAAGTGTCAAAATAAATAATTATTTAAAGTATTACAAAATGGGCTAGCTAAAAGAGTATCTGAGGTCATCAGAGCGAGTTTTTTATTTTTTATTTGGTGTTTTTTTAGGGGATTTGAAGTCAGTAATCTTAGGTGATAAAATGGCTGATCAGAAACTAAAACTAATGTCTCATCAACGAAAATGTATTCGTTGAAATCACAGTCTTTTTAATGATAAAACCCAATCAAACGCTCAAGCTTCTGAAGGTATGCCACCTTAGGACTTTTTCTTGAACGTCTCAGTCTAAATCCTTAATTTAAGCTGTAATGATTTGGAATGAGCTGAAAGATTCACTGAGAAAGCTGAGAATAAAATATTAATATTTTTTTAATATTCTGAAGGAGCACCAGCTCGGTACAGATAAACAAATAAATAAATAATGGCGATAATTGATTTTCAAAAAAGCTTGAGTTACGAAAAATGCCAATCTTATATAGGACATATAAAAAAAGGTTTTATAAAATACCATTCCTCATTTAAATTTAAATATTCAAAAAAAAGGCAATCAAAATAGAAATTGAAAAATATGAAGATTGGTCTAATCACAAAAAAATTTAACGAAACATAAAATAAAATAAATTTATCATTTGCACAACTCCTTATAAACTTTCCTGATAAAATATTTTGTTCATAAAAATCGTGCAAAATATTTAAGAAAAGTTAATATTTTTCTTATTAACATTACACTTATTTTTTAAGCAATTAATTCTAAAATTCGAACACTTATAGAACAGTTTCAAAATCATTTTTGAGTAACTTAATATTGTGTCACCTGAAAATATTTTGAAATTCAAGTCTTAAAATATTTAAGTCTTTTAATAAAAATCGTCGGTCATTAGTTGAGTCTAACTTTTTTGGATTTTTTTTCTTGAATTTGGACAAGCCTAGATTTAGAAAAAATATTTATTTATTTGTTTTCTGTACCGAGCTAGAGCTCCTTCAGAATAAGTTAAAAATTAAAAAATAAAATAAAAATGAAATAAAATAAAATAAAAATAAAATTAAAGTTAATAAAATAAGATAAAAAAAAAAAAAAGAATTAAAAAAAAAGTAAATAAGCAAAATAAATGAAAATTAAGAATATATAAAATTGGAAAAGATTGTTACATGTGGCTCATGTTTAAATAGTTCAAGTTTCAGGAAAAAAAGAAGAAATAGTAAGGTAGCAATTACACAATGGAGTTGGGTAGTCAATATATCTTGATTCGAAACCTTCTTTGTATTCCTTCACCAGTCTTACAACCAATGGAATAGAATGACTCAGTCCTGTCCCAACATATCTCTCACTCAATTCAAAAAGCCGATTCGAGACTGTTAGTAATTTTAGTTTATTAAAAGCCTCATGATGTACGATGTTGGAGGGAGTATCATATTTTAACTTAAGAATAGATCTGACTGCTGTATTCTGAATTGCTTGTAGTTTTTTGATATTATTTTCTGAAAATGAATTTAAGCAAGGAAAAGAATAGTCTAAAATTGATCCGACTAAAGATTTATATAAATTTCCGAGTGTGTTTTGATTAAGACCCCATTTTTTGTTTGACAATATCTTAATAATATTTAGCCTTTTATTGCAGCGCTCTTTAATTTCATCTACCAGTATATTAAAGTTTAATTTAGAATCAAATTTAATACCAAGAAACTTGATTTCTTTTTGTCTCTCTATTCTGTTTCCATAAATTTTTAAGTTAAGATTATCACTCTCTTTTTTGTACCTAGAAAAGACTACTGAACACGACTTTTCAACTGATATCTTCATTTTCCACTTAATAAGCCATTGTTCTAGTTCGTTGAGGTATTTATTGATCTTATTTTCTAGGTTCCCCTTTTTGTTATAAATGAAGAATGTAACTAGATCATCTGCGAAAAGCAGAGAGTATTCATTATTTGTTTTGTTTCTTTTAGGGATGTCATTAATGTATATACTAAATAAAAGAGGACTAATTACTGAGCCTTGAGGAACACCTGCAGTTATTTGATATTCTTCGCTCAGATGGTCATTCACATTTACCTTAAATGTCCTAGAGTCTAAAAAGGATTTTATCCAGTTAGTCAAGTAATGAGGTGGATTTATTTTAATCAATTTAAAAAGTAAACCTTCATGCCAAACCCTATCAAAGGCTTTAGAAATATCAAAAAAAAGGCCGCAAACTCTTTTTTTTTCTATTAAATGATTCCACAATTTTTTGAATTAAGAAGAAAAGATTATCTGCTGTTCGCCGGTGTTTCCTAAATCCAGATTGCTCCTGGATAAGGAGTGAATTTTGCTCTAAAAAATTGTATAATCTTGAATAAACTATGCGTTCCAGTAGCTTTCTTAAACAACTCGTTATACTAATTGGTCTATAATTTAAAGGATCTTGTAAAGTAGAGGCCTTTTTTTGAATCATAGTAATGTAAGATGTTTTCCACGCTTTCGGGACTCTACCTTCTCGAAGAGATAAATTAAAAAGTTCTATGATTTCTATTAATGAATTTCTAGGTAAGTTTTTTAACATTAAATTATGAATTTGGTCAGGTCCTGATTCCGCTTCATTTTTTAATCTCTTTAAAGCCATAATTAATTCATTTAAGCAAATTGGATCATTAAAATTAGACTGGTTATAATTCCTAAAGAAAACAGAGTTAGAATTTAGTATTTCGATATCTTTCTCAGTATCAATTAAATCAGAATTAGGACTAAATATTGAAGATAAGAGTTCTCCAAAGCATTTTCCCTTTTCTTCATTAGTTTTGAATTCCCTTTCATTTAAAATCAATTTAGGAATTAAATTTGATCCTTTTTTTGTTCTAAATTTATTTATTTTTTTCCAAAAAGGTCTACTTGTCAGTGGGTTTTTTCCCATCTTCTCAATAAAATCAAACCAATTTTGATTCCAGAATTTTTTTAAAGAGGCCTTTAACTCAGATGTAAGTTGATTAAATTTTTGCTTGAGCTTTTACAGCGAGTTTTCTGGTAATTTCTTCTTACTTTCCTACGTTCTTTTATCAAATTAACAATGTTTGGCGGAAAACTCGTTTTGTAGATTTTCTGAGAAAGATATGGAATGCTTTTATGTGAAGCAGAAATAATTTTTTCTGTTATTTTATCATTTAGTTGATCTATTGTGATGGAACTTTCAGTGATATTCACTATTTGAGAATTTAAAATCTCGCTGAATAATTGCCAGTTTGCTTTCTTATAGTTAAACTTTTTAGCTGCAGATTTATTTTCTAATTGATAGCCAATAGAAATCGATGCTTCGATTGGGAAATGGTCACTAGACATGTCTTGACTATTTAAGACACTGAAGTCGGTAATTTTGTCAATTAATGACGATGAAACTAAAAAAAGGTCAAGAATTTCAAAGTAATTTTTATTAAAAATATTGAAAGTAGGATGCTTATCATTGATTACTGAAAAGTCTAACTCGTTGATTATTCTTTCTAATATTATCCCGTTTTCATTTTCCCCTACGCAGCCTATTTGCTTTGTTCTAGCGTTTAGATCACCACCTAAAATGTAGTTTCTACATGTTTTATTAACTGTTTTAAAAAACTCAAAGTTCAGAAGCACATTGGGTGGATTATAAAGACTAAATACAAACAATTCATTATTCTTTCCTAAGTTCATTTTTATACAAAGGAGTTCGGAATTGAATTCCTCGTAAGAAAAATCTTGTATAAATTCGATTCCTTCTTTAATTAAAATGGCTACTCCTCCTCCGTACTTGTTGCGTGGTTTTGTTAAGAACTGATAATTTTGAAAATCAAGATAAATATTTGCCTCACTCAAATCTATCTTTAATTCATTGAGCAAAACAATGTCGGGACATTTTTGAGCTAAAAAATTGTCTAAGAGGTGAACCCTACTAGGTAAATGAAGACAATTCCAGTGTGTAATTACTAACCTTGTTTTAATAAGAGGTTTTGTTCTAAAAATTGATTTATTTGTCTTCTTGTTCATTCTAAATCTTCTTCAAAGCTGTTTTGACTGGAAGTTTGCTGAACAACTTCACTGGATGATTGATCTACTTGACTTGTACATTCAGTTGTTGAACTGTTTGAATCAGACTCGAAGGTGTTGTCATTTTCATTTTCTAAGACAACTAATGGCTTCTTTGATTCGTTTTCGGTTAATTCTTTTTCATTTGGATCAGATTCGGAAAATCTCTTGATTTGATTTTTTGTTTGGAAAAAAGCTTCAGTCTCATTCTGATCATTTGAGAGGACATTGACAGGTCTCTGACTTATTGGTAGAAGATCGTTTAAACGGCTTACCAAACTGTCTTCTAACACTGAAGTTTTGAGGTCTTGAGGACTAATTTGTGACATTACGTCATTGAGATTTGATGGCTGATATCCAGGCGTTTTTGGCATCATATTTTCATCATTGTCTTTTTGGTCAGCTTCAATTATTGATTGGGTTTCTTCTTGGTCAATGTAAAGATCATTGTAGTCAATCTTTTTCCTCTCAAGCGATTTTAGCTTTTCAGCAATGGAGCATTTTTGTGTTAAGTGTCCTTTCTGATGACACTTTTCGCATAGTTTTTCTTTGACAGGGCATTTCGCTATGTTGTGCCCTTCTTCATCACAAAAATAGCATTTCTGCTTTTGTCCAACAATTGACACAAGACACTTTAAACCATACATTATTGTAGGGCCTGACAAGCTTCCAATAATGTTCTCAACTTCTTTTGGAAATGATATTCTTACTCTTCTGACACCATTTTTCCTCTCCGGTCTATCTTTATATTTTTCTTCAGTGATGCTTTCAATCTTAAGACCATCAATCCGAACAGCGTTAAAAAAAGTTTCAAGTCTATGATTCTCGAAATCAGAGGGCAAAAAGTGAAATCGAAAAGTACAATACCTTCTGAGATCCGGGACTTTATTTGCATCTTCAAGCCTGAAATTGGTTCCATTAATATTGATTTCACGATCGAAGATTTGGGGAACATTTAAAGCAGCATTAAACTCGATTATCCATACTTTGTTTGAAGAAAAATTGTAGACAGATGTGATCGCATCATTTTCCACCTGGTTAAGTACGATATCCAGTGCACCAAATAAGACCTTATGGCTAATCGGTTTGTCTAACCTCTTCAGATTTAGCTTGACCGAATTTTTAAATATCCACCGTTGGTTTTGGTTTGTTTTGTTGAGCGACATTGCCAACACACAACTTTCAACGGTTTTTTAACACGTGATGACGCTATTAATTAAATTTGATTTTTCAAACTTGCTAAGCCAAACGACAATTTTGAAATTTTTTTTTTTTTTTTTTCTTTTTTTCTTAATACACGAAGCAGAGCTTTATATGCGAGTAACGAGACGTTAGCTTATCAGTATATGAGCAGCAAATTTTTAAGCTAATAAAAACAAAAATAAACAAAAACTTCCAATTTAAAAAAATTAAGTAAAATTTATTATAAAAAAAACAATTAATTTAACATAATTGAATAATTGAATTGTAAAATTTTTCATAATTGAATAACATTAGGGGTTGTGAAGTTCGTTTCAATTCGATCTTTTCAATTCAGAAAAACTTGAATAACTTTTTTACTAAAAGAGATAACTTAGTTCAATAAAATGCTTAATTATAAGCAAATTTGCTTAATTCAGTAAGATAAGTCTGCAAAATACTCTGCAATTTTATGCATTTTGCACGCCATTAAAAAGTATTCAAATCAATTGTGCACTTTCTTTGCAGGGTTTTTGCAGACACATATTTTCGGATTAAGCAAAGTTGCTTAAACTTTAAGCATTTTACAGAACTAAATTATTCCTTATAGTAAAAAAGTTATTCAAATTTTTCTGAATTTAAACGATCGAATTGAAATGAACTTCACAACCCCATAACATTATTTAAATTGTTAAAAAAAGAAATAAAATTGATTGAGTAAATAAAATTGAGAAAATTGATTAATTGTATTTTCTTTTATTAATATATCTTTCATTCTTTTTTCTTCTTCTAATCTAGGCTGTAAACTCTTTGACTTTGAAATTTCCTCAAGTCGTTCGAGTGTGTGTTTTAATGTGATTTAAATACACTCTAAGCTCATCTTCAGTCATTTTATCGTTTGATTCAGTCTCGGGTGTACTCATTTTTTTTTCGTTGTTTAGATTCATTTTTCTAATGTATTTTTTATAATGTATAGAAGTATATTTTATAATGTAAAGAAGTAATGAATATTTATATTTTCAAATTATAAGATTGACAAAGAAAAAGTTTTGTGAATAAATGTTATGTTCTATTTGTCAATTTACTTTTTTTCGTTTTTCGATTTTTTTGAATTATACACACGTATATTAATCCCAATTTTCAACATAAAAGTTTTTTCGAATGCTCCCTTGATTCTGAAGGAGCTCTAGCTCGATACAGAAAACAAATAAATAAATAATCCCCTCTACGATTTTTCATTTCAGAAACGCACATTGCTTAGAAAGATCGTCACGGCTTACTCGTTCCTCGCAAATATTTATGTAAAAATTGACAAACTAAAAAAAACAAAAATTAGAGCATAGCTTTATATGACCATTTGAATTAGCTATTTTAAAAACTGTTCGATTTTTATTTAACTAATTTTTTCTTAAAAATAAATATTATTGAATCGAAAAAGTATAGCACAAAAAAAGAATGAATCGTAAAAGTGTAGCAAAAAATAAAAATGAATCGAAAAAGTGTAGAACAAAAAAATGAATCAGAAAAGAATGGCTTGAGATTTTATAGAATTGTAGCTAATTAAAAATTGAATTAAATTATTTATTTTTTTTTGCTATTTAGCTGTGTCCAGCTTAAGCTTCTTCAGATAAAAAACAAATCAAAACTGAGAAGAAAATAGTAAAATAGAATAAAAAAATAAAAATTGAAAAAAGTTTAAATTAAAAAAGATATTGAATTATGAGTATGTCGATATGTCTTGATTCGGAATCCTCTCCATATTCTTTCACGAGTCTGACAACCAATGTAACATAATTACTCAGCCCTGCTCCAACATATCTCTGACTCAATTCAAAAAGTCGAATCAAGAGTGTTAGTAGTTGAATTTTATTTGAGTCTTTTGATCCATTATGTTAGAGAGAGCATCAAATTTTCTTAAATAAATACTTAATACTTAACTCCTGAAAACTTTGACATCTTTTTAAATGATATGGAAACTCTAGTAATTTAAATTATTTTTTGCTTAGTTTAATTCTACGTTGATATTAAAAAAGAATGTTTTGTTAAGTTAGATTTGTAAATAAAATTTTTTATCCTCCAAATTGGTAAAATTTGGTACAAAAATTATAAAAATATTCTAAATATTCCGAATAGAGTTTAAACAAGGTATATTTATTAGTTAAAAGACATTGTGAAATATCATACAAAACTTCCAATACAAAAATAAAAAAATTTTATAACTTTTGTTTTAAGTGTCAAAAACTTGTTCTGTAAATGAAACAAAGTGAAACAACTGTTGTTTCAACTTCTGCGGAAGTCTGCAAAATCTGTGCGAATTCTGCAAAATTGCACCCAATTTAAAAGTCTTAAAAATAAAACTGAATTAATTTGCACAGATTTTGCAGACTTCCGCAGAAGGTGAAACAACAGTTGTTTCACTTTGTTTCATTTACAGAACAAGTTTTTGACACTTAAAACAAAAGTTATAAAATTTTTTTATTTTTGTATTGGAAGTTTTGTATGAAGTTTCACAATGCCTAGTTAAAATAAAAAATTTTGGGTGATCTATTCAAAAATTAAATATGGGCAAATTTTTAATGCAAATCCTGTATTCCTCTTTACATTTTCTTACATTTTTTTACTTTATTTTTTCAAAATTTTACCAAAATTTACTCATTGGAATTTTATGGTTTAAATATATTTACGTAAAATCACGTTTTTTTATTTTGTTGATAAAAAAAAGCTATAAAAATAATAAAAAGTTTATTTTTTAAAAAACTGCAAGAAAAATAAGAAAAACAACAGCTTTTTGGCCCTTTTAGAATTTACAGTAAAATGGGTAAATTTACGTATAATTACGGAAACTATCGTATAATTGCGTCAATAAACGTTAATTTACAAAACTATATTTACGTAAAAATGCGTTTTATTACTTTTTTTACGTAAATATACGTCAATTATCGTTAATTTGCATAAATTCACGTAAAATCATCATTGCGTAGTAGTACTGTATATTAGTAAAAAGGAATATTGCAATACTATCGGGTAAAGCTTTTTTGAAACTATGGTTTTATTATTATTTTTATTTATTTGTCTATTTGTTCATCAGTACCGAGCCAAGGCTTCCTAAGATTTAAAATAAATATATTTAAGAAAATAAAATTTAAAAAGTAAAAATAAAAAATAAAAATTTAGAGAACAATAAAGTATAAGTAAAATTAGTTAAAAAAAACCTAAGAGAGAGTAAATAAAATAGGCAAAAATTAGTTTAAAAAAATCCTTTTCAAAAAAGCAACAAAAGTCAAAAACAATCCCAATCAAATGTTTTAGAGTTATTTTTTATTAAGATCTAATTACTAGAGAATGTTATTTAAATTGTTAATTTATTTAAACTGATTTATAACTTTTCAGATTTTAATGCAAAATAAAAGTCAATTTTGAGTATACTTAGATGTATGATCAAAATAGATATTTTAGATTCTCATGCTTCAGAAATTAGATTTTGTGAAATCAAGAACAAAAGAACAGTTCAAAATGTTAGAGTAAAACACATTTTGAAAAGATGAATACGTTTATTATCAAAAATACAAAAACAATTTATTGACATAAAAATAAATATCATACTATAATATAATATCTAGGGTTTGATGACTAATTCTTAGAAAAAATTTTTTACAGATTTAAACTAAATTCTTTTTAACCTTTTTCATTTATCTTAGATGGAATAATTCAGAAGGTAAGTTTTCAAAAGAATATTTTAAAAAAATTTTTCAAGAGAAATTATTGATTTTTATTAAGAATAATTCGAAAATAAGGTAAATTAATAAAAATGTCACTAAAAATGGTAGGGAGATGAGGATGAGATTCTATTAAACAAAAAATATATTTTTTTCAATAAAATAATATTTAAATTATTCAAAAAATTATTTTTAATCCAAAATTTATGCACCATTATTTAGAAAAAATTCTTCACATTAAATATAATAAGGCTAAGTTAATAAAACTCAGTTTAGTTGTTTTTTATATTTTATTTTATTAAATGATAAAATAACACTAATGACAAATACGACAATAGGCCTAGGTAAACGTTTTATATTGTTTGTGAAAATATTCGAATAAGACGAATAAAAGAAATAAAGTTTTACATTTTTATAGTAGAAGAAATAATTAAAAAACATCAATCACAAATCAAGATAATAAAATATTAAAAGTAAGAAAGATAGTAGACAATGGTCATTGCGATAACGATGACACTTTATATTAATTTAGTTTAATTAAAACATCAAGATAAATGACTTGATAAGTTATTGAATTTGAGGATCGTAGATCATAGTAACAAACCTTTTCTTTATGATATATTAATAAAGAGCATAATCATAGGCCTCAAACTACAGGAATGAAATTTTTGGAATTTAAAAAGTAAGTGAGGAAGAAGCGTCATTTTTAATCTTTTTACCACAAAAGGAATTGACAAATCATTAAATTTTATTTGTGACTTCAAATAGACCAAATTTATTTGTTCTGACTTAATTTTATCATTTTAATTAAAATCAAATCTTTTCTTCTAAAATAATTAGAATTCAATTTTAATTCTTACTAAATATAGAAATGAAATGATGCCAAATTTAAAAAAAAATAAAAACTCGATTTTTTTCTCTCTCTTTAATCACGATTCTTTCGAAAGAAAAGCAAGCTTAAGTAATTTTTATCCAAGACTACTTTAATTTTTCTTTCTCTCTTTTTTTTTCAAATTATTTCATTCAAAATTTAGCTTAATTTCAACATAAATTTTCTTTCAATAGTGAATTTATTATTATTTTTTACTTGAATTTAGTTTATATAAATGATTTACATACAAAAGCAGAAACATAAAATTTGCCAACTCTCAAACTAAATAGTAAAATAAAAAATTGAAAAAACAGTTTTTTTTTAATTCAATTTTGATTTTTATTGTTCACTTTTCAGAAACACGAGTTTATCAACACTCACCACGCAATTTGATGTCTCTTCTTTGCAAATTGGCTTTCTATCCATCAATTTATTATGGAGTTGCTCTAGAGTTCTTGGGACTAAGAAAATGGTACACTCGCATTGACGAGAACTGCATTCTGGGAGCTTTGCCAATGAAGCGCAATTATCTAGACATCATACGCAATGAAAAAATAAGCGCAGTATTAACCCTCAATCAGGACCATGAGCTCAAATGGAGTGTGTCAAAAGCCGAGTGGGAAAACCACGGAGTCGACTTCTTACAAGTCTCAATCAATGATTTTACCGGTGTTGCCAATTTGGACCAAATTAAGCAAAGTCTTTCTTTTATTTCAAAGCACAAAAGCAAGAATGAGTGTGTTTATGTGCACTGCAAGGCTGGTCGCTATCGTAGTGCTCTCATAGTCGCCTGCTACCTCATGCTCCACAAGAATATGAATCCGTCAGAAGCGATTCAACACCTCAAAAAAATGCGGCCTAATGTCATTTTGGAAAAAGAGCGCCAGCTGCTTGCTTTGAACAAATATTTCAACTATTTAAATAAAAAACTAGAAAAATAAATTGGAAATTTAAAAAAAAAGTTTTTACTAAATTATCGAGTTTGTTGCTAAGCTTGGCTTAAAATTCACTTGAAATGGTTTTATAATTTTCTAGTCAATGGACATATCGGTTTATCTAAACGACATAAATTCCGTCAAAAAATACCTTACACTTTTTGATGAGGATAAAAAATTGAATAACTATTTGCAGCAGTTGGATTGTGCTAACAAGTCGGAATTCTTCAGTTCGGAACATTTTTCAGAACTGGCTCAGTGCAAGTACAATTTGAGTATGGATGATATAAAGACAAAATTTAAATTCAAATTAAACCAGACTGTTAATGAATCTTTGGAGAGGTTAAACAATTTCATGTTAGTTTTTATGACATTTTTTTATTTTTTTTTAAAAAAATTTAAATTTTAAATGTTCAAAAATTAAATTAAAAATTAAAAGTCACCTCTTTTTCCGCTTTAAATTAAGACTTGGATTTTTATTAATTTAAATGTAAAATTTAGAAAACAATTTTTATAAAAAAAAATAATTTTTCTATTTATAAAATCTAAATCTTTATTATCATTTATTAGAAAAATTTTTAAATTAAAAATTTCATAAAGTTTTCAAATTTAAAATAAACTTTTATTTTAAATTTTAAAATAAATTGTAAAAATTTTTATTTTATTTAAAAAAAATTTTTTTAGAGCCACCATAGAGTCACATTTAAATTCAATGACGAGACAACACGAACTGGCTTTAGATTCAAATCAAACCAAACTACTAGATTCAATGCAACAAATAAACAAAATATTTTGGCAACGGTAACTTTTGATTAACAAACAAATTAGTTCATATTTGATTACATAATTCAAAATAAAAAGTCTATACGAAATAAAGAAAGAAATAAAATATGAAAATTTGATTAGAACTTTAAATGGCAATAAACTCAACAATTTGGTTAACAAATGGCTTAGGGTCGAATTTTTACATTTACAAAGTAAGCTTGGAATTTTTCTTAATTTAAGGATTAAAATAACCTTTTTAATTAAGCTCAAATAGAAATATGTCGTTGTTTCACGACCTAATAGTTTATTTTACCAATAAAAATTTAAATAAAACCCTTAATTTTTATTAATTATTTGTATCTCTCTTTTATTTACACAAACTAAGATATGATAATCTTAGTTTTAAATCTAAAAAAATTCAATCAAAATTAATAAACTTTTATTAAAAACTTAAATAATTCACTAAAAAAAGATATTAATCTAGATCAATAGAAAGTAGCTTGTCAAAATGAGCGTGAGCGAAAACAATGTCCATATTGAAATCATCAAAGAAAAGTTGGTCGCAAACGCCCAGGACCTGGTAAACAACAACCACATGACCGGTTTGGAAGATAAAGCTCAAAACTTGTCTTTGAACGAGAACAACTTTTTGTTCGACCCGGTCATTTTAAGCATGATCAAGGCGTCCGAATTCAAATTTCAATATGACAAATTTGAGCTGATTAAATCAGAATCTGGATCTTTGGAACAAAGCTTGATCGATTTGGGTGACAATTTAGTCCTGAGACCCTTGAAAAGAGACGACTTCAAACGCAACTTCATTGGTCTCATGTCCCATCTGAGTGAAGTTGGTGAGGTGTCTCAACAAGACTATGAGAAAAGATTTGACCAAATGAAACAAGCAGCCAATACTTACTTTGTTTGCGTAGTTGAAGATGTCCAAAGCAAAAAGGTAGTGGCTTCGCTGACTTTGGTTTATGAGCAGAAATTTATTCGCCAAGTTGGTTCAAGGGGAAGATTTGAAGACATGGTGGTCGATGTCAACTACCGAGGCAAGCGGCTCAGTAAGCTTTTATTAGACGTTGTTGTTCAAATAAGCCAAATTTTGGGATGTTACAAAATAAGCTTGGAATGCAAAGATCATCTAAGAAAGCATTATGAACAATTTGGATTCAGCTTGGAGCAGGGACAAAATTATCTATGCAGACGATTTATTTAGACTCAATTTTACTTTTTACTCAATCAATCATTCCAAATCGAATTTAATGGATCTAATTTTTTAAAACAAAATTTTCTATAATATTATTTGAATTTTGCGGTGTTTTAAATATAAATAGTAAATTTTTTATTTCACTTATTTTTAAATGTACTATTTAATAATGAATCTGTGGCTAAAAAACGAAATACAATATTTGGCATATTTATTCTTTTGATTTTTTTCTTCCATAAACATTAGTTTCACCCTTATTCGTCTAAATAATTTTTAAAAAATTAAAATTTAGCATTTTTTTTGAATATCCATTTAAAAAAAAAATGTGACCAATTCAATTTCGCCCATTCGGCGACCAACAGTGGGCACCTATCTGTGACCCGTGCAATAGGTGATCAATTTATGGTCATGTAAGAAGGAATTTGGTGGCTAAGGATTTAAGAAACATATAAAAAGTAAAGAGATCTATTTCTTTCTGCTAGTAAATTTTTTTCTTCCGCTAGTAATTTTTTTTTAACTGCTAGTAAAAAAAATTAATTAATGATAGCTAAATTTTTACACCTGATACCTATATTTTTTACCTGATAGCTAAATTTTTTTAAATGCTTCCTAAAAAATTAATTAATTGAATTACTTAATCAATTAACTTGAAAAATGATATATAAACAATTGATTACGTTTTTATCAAATGTTATAAATAGTGAAAACTTATCAAATCAAAGCCGGAGTACCGCAAGGCTCAGTAATTAGCCCCCTCCTATTTAGTATTTTTATTAACGATATACCAAGAAAAGACAAAACAAATAATGAATACTCTCTTCTTTTCGCTGATGACTTAGTTACCTTTTTTATCTATAAATCTAAAAGAAACATTGAACTTAGGATCAATACTTACCTTAAAGAATTAGAACCATGGTTAACAAAATGGAAAATGAAGATTTCAATTGAAAAATCCTGTTACATAATATTCACAAAACCAACAAGAGAAGAGCTCAATCTTGATTTGAAAATATATGGGGACAATTTAAAGCGACAGGTCGAAATCAAATTCTTAGGCATCAGATTTGACTCACGGCTAACCTTTAGTCCATTGATTGATGAATTAAAAGAGCGTTGCAACTCTAGGCTAAATTTAATTAAAATTTTGTCTAATAAAAACTGGCGTCTACATCACAAAACATTTGGAAATTTATATAAATCGCTTATTGGTTCCATTTTAGACTATAATTTTCCCTGTTTAAACTCTTTATCTGATACTAACATTAAAAAACTTCAAACTATTCAAAACTCAGCAGTTCGATCCATTCTTAAACTAAGGTTTGACACCCTCTCAAGCATTTTATACCACGAGGCCCAAACAAATTAAAATTTCATACAATTTCGAACCGGCTCATTGAATTGAGCAAAAGATATGTTAGGGCTGGACTTACTAATTCTGTTCCATTACTTCTTAGACTGGTATATGAGTATAGACGAGGTTTCGAATCTAGATTTGTTAACTATCCAACTCCACTGTGTAATTGCTACCTTGTCATAGACTCTTTTTTCTCTGAAAACTAAGCCGATATAACTTTTGTAACTTTGGTGTCTATTTTCTGCCTTTCAAAAACGATTTTTTTTCTTTTCTTCTTTCTTTTTTTATTTTATTTTATTTCCTTTTCAAATTTCAATTATTTAACTGTATTTTTTAATTCTTATTTTATTCAGTAACTTTTATTTTAATCATTTTTTTTATTTATTTTTATTTTTTATTTTTCTCTGAAGGAGCTAACGCTCGATACAGATTTACAAATAAATTAATAAATAAATCCTTTAAAATTTTAATGATTTAAATTTTGATCAAAATTATCAAGCTGATGCACAAAAATCTTCAAATGGGCCAAAACGTCGTAGCAGACATCGTGGTTCTACAACTAAAAAAAGAAATACAGAAAATAGTTCTGTCAGAAAATCAAAAAGAGAGCGAAAAAACTAAAATTGATATTTCCTTATGAAATTTTGATATTTTTTGTCGGTACTAAGCTTAATTTCCTTATTCTTCTTTTCAAACTTAATTATTTATTATTTATTCATTCAATGAACGCCTTGTAGGCGATGTTAAAAAAATAAAAAAAAGTAAGACAAAAAAAGTACTTTTCCATAGCGAGTTTTAAATGTTCTTAAATTTTTTTTTTCTTTAATATGAATACAATTTTATCAAAATATTTTTGGTTATTTTTTTATACTTTTATTTTTGCTATCAAAAGAAATAAATTTGCTATCATAAGCATAATTTTACTAGCAGGTGAAAAAAATTTGCTAGCAGAAAAAAAAATTTACTAGCAGAAGAAATAACGTCCAAAAGTAAATAAAACATATAAATGGCATTAGCATGATTTAATTCTTTTAAACTGTTAACAAACACAAAAATTTGTTTTTTTTTTATAAATATTAACAAAACATAAACTTTTTTGTAAAAATAAAAAATTCTTAAAAATTTAAAAAAAAAAAATATCTTTTTTGAATTAATAAGATTTTACTTTATGTTTTAGTTCACTTTTTTAAAAATTTAAAATTAAAAGTTTTAGTTTATGTTGCTTTTTGTTAGATTCACATTTTGTATTTTTTCTTAACCTTCCTCTGAATTTGGTCACATAATGGCAACAAAATTGACTTTTTTATTAAGTAAATTTAATAATTAAAATTTTTTTTTATTATCAATATATAATAATTTTTTATTTGAAAAAATTGAATGAAATTGAAATTTTGAATAAAAAAGCTAAATAAAAAGAAATGGATGTTAATAACCTGTTTTTTTCAAATAATTACTTTTGTTAAATTTAATTAGTTTTTGTCAAAAAATAAATTAGTATAAATTTCACTAAATAGAACTAAATAGAACTAATAGAAAAAATTAATAAAACAATATAACAAAATAATTAGTTTATGTATAAAATTTTTTTTTATGCTAAATTTCATTAGTTTTATAAAAAATATTTTTTTATTTGAAAAATTTGTTTGTGTTTTTAATTCGTGAGTTAAAACACGAAATACTCTTAGATCTAGATTATCAGTAAATGTTTATTTGTTAAATGCGGTTAATATGTTAAGGGTCTATTGATACCTTGAGTAACAAAAAATTTGTTGATAACAATGATTTTAGCGAAAAAGGCTGAAAATTGGCTTCAAGTTACCTTTATGGTTGAAAGAAAGTAATTAAGCGTCTTGGCCATAATAATAGTTTTGTGGTAACTGAAAAAGATTTTGAAAACTCAATTAATCAAGATTTTATATACATGAGATTTGACAAATTAAAATCAGTTACTTTTGAATTTCTAATAGAATCACTAAAGAATTACAAAATCGTCAAATTAAATACACATCATTGGGTTAAGAGAAGCAACAGTTTTTTTTAATCATTACGTTTTATAATGTTTTTATATATTTTTTTCAAATTAATAATAAATAAAAAAATATTTAGCTAAAACAACGAAATTTCACTTATTATTGACAGCTAATTACCGTAAACCCTTGCGCATAGGCGCAGCAGTTAATACCTAGCCCTGCCGCTAACGCAATGCGGCTAATCCCAGTCATTTCATGTTAAAAAAAATTAAAATTTAATAAAAAAGATTTTTCGCGCCTAAGACAGGATCCGGTAATTACCATGTGGTAAACCCAAGAATTTGTCGTTTTACCGCACCATAAACTGATTCATAACCGCGAAAAAAAATTAAAATAAGCATTTAAATGCCGTTATAGGTCGATTTTAATTTATTAAAGTTTCGAAACAACCGCATGCGGTAAAATTAAGTTTTTAAGGAAAGAAAAAAACATTTTTTAAAAAGAGAAAAAAATTTAAAAAAGTTGGCTTTGCAATTTTTCTTTTTTCTTTTTTTTTACGCTTTTCTTTGAGATGAGAATGGAAAAATAATTAGAAATAATTAAAATTAAAATTTTTATTTTAAATATCGGATTTTTTGAACCAATTTTTAATCAATTTTTTTCTCTTTTTAAAAAATGTTTTTTTCTTTCCTTAAAAACTTAATTTTACCGCATGCGGTTGTTTCGAAACTTTAATAAATTAAAATCGACCTATAACGGCATTTAAATGCTTATTTTAATTTTTTTTCGCGGTTATGAATCAGTTTATGGTGCGGTAAAACGACAAATTCTTGGGTTTACCACATGGTAATTACCGGATCCTGTCTTAGGCGCGAAAAATCTTTTTTATTAAATTTTAATTTTTTTTAACATGAAATGACTGGGATTAGCCGCATTGCGTTAGTGGCAGGGCTAGGTATTAACTGCTGCGCCTATGCGCAAAGGTTTACGATAATTTTTACAATAAAAAATTATTTTGTTCATAAACTAATTATTTGTTAACAGTATTTTTTGTTAGAAAATAATTATTTCTGCAATACAGATAATATTTTATCAAAATAACTCATCATTTTAAAAAAGTAAAATTTAAAAATGGACAAAGAGATTAAAGATTCAGAAGAATTTAAAATATAATTCTAAAATTTTATTATACAGTACTGCACAAAAGTTTAGACGCACAAGTTTTTTTCATACGTTTATTTCGTCAGACATTAAAATACTAAATTTTGTATTAGAAATAAATTAAAAATATATAACTTAGTAAAATTATAGCAAACCTTAAAAAATAAGCTACTCAAAAATTTATTAAACATTAGATTTATTTTAATAAAAAAGACTAAAAAGTTGCAAAAATTAAAATTAATTTGGAACATTTAAAATAAATTTAGTATTTTTTAAAATTTTTGTATCGACTTGATAATTTAAATTCTAAATTTTATTTATTTTAAATTTAAAAAGGAAAATTTCATGGCAATTCAATTAAATCCGTGTTAGAAAAAATAATGTTCGAAAAGTTTTTGGTTTCTCTTTGAGTTTAAGAAAAAAATATTCAAATTTTGTAATTTTTTAGTAACTTTAAAATTTGAATATAAATTTTCTCAGTTACGAATTAGAGAATTCTTTTTCTGGAAAAGTAATAGCAGAAAACTATCACTGAGATCAAACATTTTATTCAGAGTTGTTTAAAAGTCCCAAAAAAAAAGTCCAAGTCATTAAAAAAAGTCCGGACCACTTGGAACGGAAAAAATCCAGATCTAAAATTAATTTTGACTTAAAAATAAGTCATCAGTCTGAATTAAACTTTTTACTTAAAAACAAGTCTGATTCTAAAAAAAGTTCGGATTTTTATTTTTATGTAAGTATAAGTAGCAGAGTTGGTCATAAGTCAAAGTATAAAGTCAAAATGGTGAAAAGTCAGAGTCAAAG
The DNA here is from genome assembly GCA_025491095.1 of Brachionus asplanchnoidis. Taxonomy (NCBI): domain Eukaryota; kingdom Metazoa; phylum Rotifera; class Eurotatoria; order Ploima; family Brachionidae; genus Brachionus; species Brachionus asplanchnoidis. The sequence goes on from JAILYF010000006.1 coordinate 5,684,974, forward strand.
TTTTTACTTTACTTAAAAAAAAAATAAAGTCTTTGACTTGGACTTTTGAAAAAAAAAAGTCCGGATTTGGACTTGATTTGAGACTTGTGACTTAAGCAACTCTGATTTTATCCATAGATCAAAAATATAAGTTCTTTTATTTGCGAGCCAAATTTATCAGTTTTGGTAAATAAGTGTCAAGAAAAAAACTAGCGAAAAATTCTTGAGTCAAATGAGGTGATCAACGTTTGCAGCTGTCTTTTTATTAAATGATTTTGTTTTTTTAAAAAACAAATATAATCAAGTGATCAGTCAAAGATATTCGAGTCAAAATACTTAAGTTTAAAATTTTAATAAACTCTTTTATAATATACATATTTCTTTTTTGATTGTTTTAAAATAACAAAATCAATAGATCTAAGTAAAAAAAATAATATATTTTTACTTAACTGAAAAGTATAAAATATTTTTTATAAAAAGTCTCAATTAAGTATTTTGTATTTTTTAATTTTTTTTCCACAAAAACAACTTAATAAATTATTTTTTTTTACTCAGACTAATTTTAGAATCTTAACAAAAGTAAAATTAGTTTTGAGTTTTAATTAAATACGGTTTTGAAATTTTATTTATTAAATTTTCATAAATATATCATTAAAATAAATTATTAGATTAAAATCAAAGAAAATATTTTCATAAATCGAATAAAATGAATATTTTACAGCATAAAAGTTGGCATGTTCGGAACAAAGATAATATTAAGAGAGTTCGTAGAGATGAGGCCAAAGCTGCCGAACAAGAAAAACAAAAACAAAAGAAAGTCGCAGTTGCGGAAAGTGAAGCTAGGATTAATTTTTTGAGAGCAAAATCTTCCACTGATTCACAAATAATTACATACGACCATTTTCAAAATCAGAACCATGTTAATCTGTTTGAAAAAGAAGAAAAAGGAATAACTATTACTGTCAAAAATAAAGAAGTTGAAGAGGAAAAGAAAAAAGAACAAGAAGCTTATGAGAAAAAAATCGGAGCTCTTAAATATCTAGTCGATGATGAACTTGATCTCAAAAGTACATTAATTTTTATTTTGATTAAATATTTTTTAGATTTATTTTTATCAAGATCAGCCATGGTTTAAGACAATTGGTATTAGGAATGTTAAAAAAGAGGACGATGTTGAAATTGATTTAAAACATAAGCGTTATTTGGATCCTCTTAAGAGCATAGAAGAATTGACTGGAGAGACAGAAAGAAAAAAATCGAAAAAGAAGCACAAGAAAGAAAAGGAAAAAGAAAAAGACAAAAACAGAACCAAATCGATTGATGAATTGAGGGCTGAAAGAATTAAGAGAGAAGCCGAGGAAAGAATAAGAGCCCAGCGTTTAATTTCAGGAGAAATAACAAAACCGAATGAACCAAAAATAGAAGCTGATGACAGAAAAAGAAAATATAATAATCAATTTAATCCAGATTTTTCCAAATTTTGAAAATTTTTCTAAGCTTGATTACTTTGTTTATTTTGTATGATAAAAAATAATAATTTTACACTTTTAATTTCTAATTGGAAATTTACAATTCTTCAGAAAGAAAAATTACATAAATGAAAATGAAAAAATTTATTTGTTTAAAAATAATTGTTTAAACACCTACATTCTTTTCCAAAAAGTGATTCCAATTTCGTATTGATATTTTACTATGCTTTATTCTAAAAAACAAAAACACATAAAATTAAGAAAATCTAATTTTTGAATAGAAATGAAATCTTCTGTTTATATATTTTTTATAGTTATTTGCAAGTTAAATCATTCAAGCTTTATTAAATTAAATATCACAAACAAATAATTAAAATGATTATTTAAAACCATAAAGATTCTGCATTCATATATAAAATTAAACAGTAAACAAACATGAACTTTTTTTAAAAGCTGGTCGTTTTTATTTAAAAAGAAATTTCAAAAATAATTATTAGTTAAATAATACTGTATTCCCTAGCTTATAAGTGAATCAGCTAAAAAGCGATTCTAGCTTTACTACAATACTTTAATCCCATTCGTTTCATGTTTAAAAAAATATTTTCAAAAATAAATAATTAAAAAAGAGGAAAATAATTTTTTTACGTCTTGGGTATTAATTTTCAAAAAAAAAATCTCCTATTTATCTTCATATGTCCTAAATTTTTAAAATAAAAACATGCAATGATTCAAGGTTTAAAAAAATTTTTTTTCTTCCGAATGCGCTAAAACTAAAAACAATTCAATTTTTACTGAGCTTCAATAAATTTTTGTTCGAAATGTTTTCGATTTAATTTAGTGTCCTACTGTTTAGGTTTAAATTGTAAAGGAATTTAATCATCGATTAAATTAATCTTTGCTGATTTACATAAACCGTATTCCTTTGTTTTTAAACACTGTATCCAAAGCCCATTTATTGGTACTTTCTTACATGCTCAATATATTTCGGGTACAAATCCAAAAAAAAAGAAATTAATTTTTAAATGTTACCGGCACTTACATTGAAATATTTTTCCTTTAAAGAAATCATGGATTATTTTTTTAAAAAAATTGATTTTAGTGCCGTATCAAGTAAAAAAAAAGTTTAAAAATTATCAATAATTTTTGTAAATTCCTTAAAATACTTAAAAGGTTACGCTTTTTTAAAGAAAAAATGCTTTAAAACTTTTATTTTTCTCCGAATTATTTTACACATTTTTTGTGCTGAAAAGAAAAGAAAACAATCTTTTAAAGAATAAAAAAGTTTGCGTTGAAAAAATAAAAAACAGTTATTGTTAAAATATTTATTTAAAAGCAATAAAATTTATTGTGAAAAATATCAAAAATTTATTAAACAAATTGTTCAAAAATAGGAAATCTTTTTAAATACTCAGTATGTTCCCTTGAAATCTAAAAAATAAAATACTCAGCTGTAGATTAATTGTTACATTGATTAATTGTTGAAAACAATAAATTTAGAATAAATTTGGAATTATTTCTAATATTTTTTAAAAATTCTTTATTTTAATAATTAAAAAAAAGAAAAATATCATTATTTTCTATTTAAAGCTTCTAAAAAATAGCTCAACTGCAAGTTGTTTCATATAAGATGACTGTTTTTTACTTTAATTTTATGTTCATCAAAAAATTTTACATTTTGATGAACAGATTTTTGTTTGGCTTTTGCATGATAAATTTTTATTTGTGTGGAAAAATGAGGCCTAAAAATATATTAAACTTTATTTATCTTCACTTGGTTTCATCATTCCATTTGATATAACTCACTAATTTCCTTTACAATGTTGAATCGGAAAATCTACCGGGTGTTTTTCTTAATGATCCAATACAACACTGTTTTTTTTTTAAATTAAAGTAATTTCAAATAAAAGAGAAAAATAAATTCTTGCAAAATTAATTTTTGAAAAATTACCAGAAGCATTACTAATTATTGAAATATTTGAAGAAAAAGTTTTACGAATAAATTGTCAAAGGATGTCAAAAAAAATTCAAATTGGGAATCTAAGTTTAAAGTATGGTAAAGGGTTTTTAAAATAAATCTATCATAGCTCCTTTAGAGAAAAATTCATTAAATAATTTTAATTTTAGTTTCAATTTTTTTTCTGCAGGACTTGACATCCGTGATAATCAAGTAGTTGTTTTTTTTCTCTTTATAATCAAATTCGTCTTAATTAACTAAACATTTTTTTCCTATGCAAGTAAACAGCGTTTGAAAATTTAAAAATATTTTCAAAATTTAATTTAGTCAAAAAGTAAAATGTCGAATTCGGGCGTTTTGACTAAGACAAGTTCAGAGAAGCTGCAAAATTCAAAAGCCATACTCTTAACTAAATATGAAGTAGTTGAACTAAGGAAAAGAAAAATTAACAATTTTCCCGAGACAAATCAAGTGTAAATTATATTCTTTAAAAATTAATTAAAATTGAAAACTTTTTTTCAAGAATTGCTCTAAAGTATGGAATACCTGCTCTATCTGTATCTAATTTGTTGGCAAACACTTGGATTAATTCAATTCTGAGAAAAAAATTTAATCTCAAATATGGAGGTTCGATGGGAGCTTTTTTATCTTCTGTCCTTTTGACTGGAGTATTTCCGTCAGCAGCTGATGCAGCATTGCTAAGTTTTTACTACACTGATTTCCTGTTGTATTCCACGCCAACTGAATGCTTGATTTGTAGAGAAATAAAATCAATAGGTCTCCATTTGATGGTCGGAAGTATAATTCCAACTTTTTTGGCCTGGAATACAAACTATTTTCAAGCTGGAATTTACAAATCATATTCAATTCCCGACAGCAAATGGCTCATGAAAAAAAAAGATTGGCCTAAATATTGGTTTTATTTTAAACGAGTGGTTAAGAATACCACAAAAAATACGTTCAACAAAATGTATCTTTCTTTTTCAATTCAGCTAATTTTATCATCTGCAGTCTTTTTTGTGCAACAAAAAGAATATTCTGATCACATAGAGCCTCAAGATATTAGTTTATCAGAAATAAAAAAAATAAAGACGATTTAATTAAAAAAATTCTTTAATTTATTTTAAATTTATTCAAGCGCAAAGAATAAAATTAAATTAAAATTTTTAAAAGTTCAACAGATTGCATTTTTATATTGTATCCAGGGTGTCAATCTTAAGCTGTTTTTAACAAAATTTTTGATTTAATTTACAGTAGTGATTTGATACTTGGGTTTTTACGTAAATTTACGTAATCTTCGTTTTTCTCGTTCACTATAAATAAGACCTTTATCAAAAAAAAGGGCCTTTATGAAATTATTTGATCAATTTGGTTTCTTTTTTTCACCTTTTTAAGGTGCTTGATATGACTCATGCATTTCTCCTCATTTAATATATTATTAAATTTGAAAATGGCATTAATGACATCTTCTACATCTTTCGGATCTTGAGAGAAAGTAAATTTCTTTAACTCATTCCAAACCATTTCAATCGGATTCAAAACGGGAGAATCCGGAGGGGACTTTAACAATAAAAAAGGCTTAAATTTTTTGGGGGTGATAAATTAAATTTTTTTTAGATGACAAAAATATCTAAAAGTGGTTACTAATTTAATCTATTTTAGCTGACAGTAAAAAACTAATTAATCTGACAAAAAAACTAAACGATTGACAAGTATATATATTGAGATGACTATAAAATAATTTTGCACTGACAAAAAAAATCCTATTTTATATAAAAAATAAATAAATTAATTAACAAAAAAATAAAAATGATTCATTTTTTTAGTTTTTTTTTTCTGAGCTGTTGATTTCTTTGGTCTTGATTTTAGGTAAATCCACATCAACGACTGTTACTTTAGCAACATATTCTTTCTCAAAGAATGTAGATTCGTTAGAAGAGTCTTGTTCGACAGCTTATAATTAAATAAAAAAAAAGTTTAGAAATTATTGCTTAAATAATAATTTGGTTAAAGAAATTTAATCATCATTATTTATTTTATTAAACGTCTTTAAAGCGAGTAAAGCATGAAAAAATTAAAAAAATTTTTTTAAATTTTTTAATTTAATCGGGTAGTCTGTAAAATTACTTGCTTATTTTCTTAATGGATCTTAAAATAAAAAAGTTTTTTGTTAATTATAAAATTGTTTTTTTTATTCATTATTTGACTAGTAGTTTTATAAGATTTATTCAAAATTTTATGTTTTGGGCGAGCCACTTTTTAGCAGGTCACGTGGCCAAATTAGTTTAAAACGATATATATTTTCAATTCTGGATAAAAAAAATTTGTTCAAGAAAATACGTAATTTTATTTATTAAATATTAAAAATGAGCTATTATTGATTGCAAAATTTTCATGGATTTATATTTTTAATAAAAAAATCAAATAAATTTGAATAATTTTTAATTGAAAAAAAAACGCTTTAAAAAGATTAAGTAACAATGAGCTAATTTCTAATCGGTTCAAATTAATTTTATTTTATTTTTTTTCAGGTAGAACTTTAAATGAATCAAGATAAATTAAAAAAAAATTAAAATAGTGAAATTGTTTCTTAAATCTTTCTTAATTGGCCAATAATTTCTATATCTTAATTTGCTTTAACTTTTTGCTTTTCAACCATTTTATTTTATTTTTTATAATAACCAATAATCAAAAAAAAAGAAAAATATTTCAAGTTTCCAATAAAAATTTTATTTATTTTATATATTCTTTTTAAAAATTTTACGGAAAAACTCTGGCAGCTCAGAGTGGATTAAAGTAATCCATCGTAGTCCAGCTTTTGACTAAAATGATAATAAACTAATAAAAAATTAACTCATAGGTACAAATAACTTCAGTTTCTGCTTGAATGAATAAATAAATTAAAATAAAATATTAAGATTGAATGCTGATATTGATTGAAGACTTGACTTCGATTTACATAATTTCAATAAATTTTTTCATTTTAATTAACACTAGAAGCACCAAAATTTTAAACTACTAGAAGCACCAAAACGAGTCAAATGACTCGTTTTAATGGAATCTAATGGATAAAAATTTATTATTTGAATAAATCTATTCAATACTTTATTTTAATTGAGCGAAAATACAAATTTGGCTAAAAAAAAGTATCATGCAACAATTTTATCTTCTAATGAATTCATTTCTTTTTGAGCCAATTCTTCGTCTTTCATGTAAAATACGCAAACTATAATTTTTGCATTTTTTAAAATTGATTATCTTCGTTCAATTATTAGGATTTGAGTCAGTTTTTTAAAGATTTGTATACTTTTTGTTAATATTTTATGACTCATCCATTGATTTTGTAGATAAAGTCAAAATTTTAATTAAAAAGCGAGTCAAATGACTCGTTTTGGTGCTTCTAGTAGTATATACTTGATTTTGGACAAAGGATATTTTTTTTTATTTGAATTTAGTTAATTTAGAAAGTTATTCTTATTATTATGCTGAAAAAAAAAATTTTGCTCAAATAGCAAAAATTGACTTGGATTTTAGCGGCCGAAAATCGAAAAAGAGTCATTTTGACTCGTTGGTGCTTCTAGTGTTAAAAAATCTAATTGTAATCGTTGAATTGGTAAGTTTTTTTTGTTAGGCTTGCTATTTCATGAATTTTTCAAATAAAGAAATAAATTACCAAATGATCCAATTCATTGTTTATGAATTTTAGATAAATAAAAAAAATCATAACCAATTATTTTTCTATTGAAATTTCAAGCTATTTTAAAAATTATATTTGAATAAAAATTTGAAAATAAAAAATTAAAGTAAACGAAATCAAATCATCTACTAAAACAGTAATGATACGATTTTCTGTTTTTAACAAAATTTATTGAAAATTTGGTAAAAAAATAGAAATTCAAATTAAAGAAATTAAATTAAAATAATTATCTACCAAAATTATTGGAAATTTTTACAAAGTTTCACATAAATTTTGATGAAAACATATAATTGTAGCACTGCTGTACTTAGTCTCATTAAATAATGATGTGATCATCTAATAAAAAAAATAAAATAAAACTATCTGTTAAAGCCTCATAAATATAACCCATAATTAATTAAAATAAAATAGTTCCTCTACTGAATACCAGCTTTAAATAACGCTACAATAAATTGAAAGAAAATATTAAGATGAGATGATAATGACGCATACCAAGATGCAGTTATATGAACGTAACCAGCAATATCGCTATTTAAAGAATAAACTTTTGATTTAATTAAAAAAATAAATTTTCGAATTCTTATTTAGAGTTTATTTTAATGATAAAATTTTAAATAATAAGGGCTCAGTTTTTTTAGAGATCGATTTTTGCTTTTGCTTTACGATAGTTTCCTAAAATATCTAAAAAAACAAATAAAGTTTTGATTTGACATCATTTTCGAAGTTAATTTAATGATAATTAATAAAATCTACAAGATTTGAAGGAAAGGCTTAAAAAAAGACTATTTTTTGGCTCTTATACAATTTACGTAATATTTCGTAAATTTACATCTTTTTTTGTAAATTGTAAAAGGACCAAAAAATAGTCTCTCTTTAAAATTTTTTATTCGAATTATGTAGATTTCATTAATTTTATTAAGTTTCTTTTTTTTCTTTGAATTTTAGGTAAATTTTCTTAATTTACGTAATATTTCGTAAATTTACATCTTTTTTAGTAAATTGTAAAAGGACCAAAAAATAGTCTTTTTTTAAACCTTTAAAAATTTGGTAAATTTTCTTAATTTTCGTAATATTAAGAAAATTTTTACGTAATATTACGAAAATTTGGTAAATTTTCTTAATTTTCGTAATATTACGAAAATTTATCCAAAATAACCCTCGACCATCATGTCTAAACAATACTTTATAAGTTAATTTCTAGAGAAAGATCAATTTCCAAATCCTACTTAATTATTTAAATAATTTTAACTTTTCACATTTTTTCTAAATTTTTTTTAATTAAAATTCAAAAAGAGAATAATTTTGTCAATTTTGTCAATTTTAGTATTAAATTGAATGAATTATTTTAAAAAACAGTAAAAATTTAAATCAAACATGTACACATCATAATCATTTTAACTGTTTATTGCTAATTTATTAATATTTGTTATGTAAAAGTTTGCTTTAATAATTAATCATTCTAGTTTATTTGAATGTATCTCTCAAAAATTTCTTAACAAAATATTCCTTAAATTTATATTCAACATTTTAATTTTTCAAAAATTATGCTTGATCCTCATTTTCGAATATTTTCCTTTCAAAATATTTTGTTTTTTTTCGAGACAAGATACGGTCTACGCAATAAAAACCTAAAAAAATTGTTACTTTGGAATTAACAAATTATTTTTTCTAACCTTACATTCAAAAGAATTAAAGCTATACCTGAATTGAATTTAAGTGTTTCTGTGACAACGGAGAAATAAAATTTTGCCGCTTGCTCAGAAAATAAAACTCAGTTTTAATTATCATTCAAAACAAATCTTGAAAAACCATAATCTTTTTTTTTAAGGATTATTAGCGGAACTACAAAAATGTCTGTGGTAAGAATTTTATTTAAAAATGTCAAAAAAAATCAAGCTATTTTACGTTTCCTTTTAAGTCAGAAGTTGAAGAAACTATTAAAAGAATTTCGGCTCATAAGGGAGTCATGGGCTTGATTGTAGTAAATTCTGAAGGAATTCCAATTAAGACCACTCTTGACAACTCAACAACAGTTCAGTACGCTGGACTATTACACCATCTAACTTCAAAAGCAAGAAGTGTAGTCCGTGACATAGACCCACAAAACGATTTGACATTTTTGAGGATAAGATCAAAAAAACATGAAATTATGGTCGCTCCAGGTAACAAAAGGCTTTTATTTTAAAAATTTTTTCAATTTTTTTTTAAGATAAAGAGTATTTGTTAATCGTCATTCAAAGCTCAGATACCAACCAACCCCTTCATTAAACTTTTATCTGAGTTTAAGACTATTTAAACTTTCATTTAATTTTTTTTAATATTTCAATAAAATTTTCTAAATATTTTAAATATCATTTTTTTTTCTCATAAAATTAAATAAAATTTTGATAAATGGATAGATATTTATTAAAAATTAACAATTAAAAAAAAAAAAAAATCCTAAATTTTTAATTATTTGGCTTGTTGAAATATTTTGATAAAGTATAACCGAAAAGTCCACCACCAAGACCTGCCAAAGCACCAAGTTTAGCACCAGCCAGAAACCCAACCGGGCCACCAATTAAACTTCCAACAACTGCACCACCGGACGCCGTTCCAAGTACTTTATATTTCAATGCAGTACGCAGATTTGTTGAACCTGTAGCCAAATTGTCTTCGGTTGTGTCTAGATTTTTTTCAATTGAATCAATTGTAGGTTTCTGTTTCTGTATTAATCAATGAATAAAAACTCTAAAGATCCTTTAGATAAAATTACATAAAGTTCTTCGGAAAATTTTTCCATTAGAAACTTTAAGTCATCGCAATCTTTGAGTAATTGTTGATAAGAATTGCACAAATCTTCGTCCTGAGCTAAAAATTCGTTCTTCTCAATTTTATATTGAAACATTTCTGGAGCTACAAAATTAGATTCCAAAAATGCTTGAAAAAATTTAAGATTTTATTCAATTTTAAAAAATTTTCTAGCTCACAATCCTGGTACTTGTATTCGAATTGATGATAAGGTGCTGCTAAACTCTCTATTTCATTTGCTTCATTTTGAAGTTTCCTAGTTATAAATTTCAATTGTTCATCAATTTTGTTGGCGATTGGTGACGAGTTTTTATTTTCTAAATTAGACACTAAAGTTAAAAAAAAAATTTTTTTTTAAATTTATGCACATATTTGCACAATTTTATCATACCTATTTGATCTCGGATTTTTTCTATTTCTTTTATTTCTGACTTAATGCGCTTAATGATTTGGCTGGCATTTAGATGTGATTGTTTAACATTTTTCCAATCTTGATAGCTTTGGTACTTATAAAAATTGAAATAAGAAAATTAAAAATAAACAAAAATACTTCTTTTAGACGGGAAATGCAGTCTTTAAGTTTGTTCAACTGGTACTCGGTCGATTGGATAAATCTGTTGATATTTATTTCATAAATTTGATCGTCCATTTTTATATTTTTTAAATGCTTAGTTTTTAAAGGACTGAAAAATTAATTTTCGCATTAATATTTTATTTGATTAAATAAGAATTTTAAAAATTTTGAATATGTTAAATTTTTTTCAAAGGCAGTTCTTATTTAACCTTGTCTTAGTATTAATCAATTTCAAACTAGAAATTTTCGCAGTAAACTTGGTTATCTAATTATTGAATTATAAAAAAAACACAAAAATTTTACAATATTTATTTATCTATTTCATTATATTTTTTTATTTTTTTTTGTTAAATAAATGGATTCAATTTGCCAATATGTTAGACAAATATCGCTCAATTGATTTGAAATTATAAAAGAATATTAAATATCTATTTGAAAATTAAAAATTTAAAAAAACAAGCTAAAAGAAATAAAAAAAAATGGATTAAAAATTTTAATAAATTTTTAAATCTTTAAAATAAAATATATCAAATCATTAAAAATAATAGTAGAATTTGTTGATTTTTCTCATCTTTGCTAATTAATTTTTTTTATTTTAGTTTTAGTCCCAACGACAAATTGAAATATGATTTTTATTTATTAAAAAGGGTTGAAAAATTTAGTTGACAATTTAATGTCTATTTTACAAATAAGTAAAAATTTAAGTTCGTTATATACATAAAAATGGCAAAGATTATTTAACATACAGAACTCGATTAAATAAAAATAGAATTTTAACAAGTCAGTTAGTCTTGAATTGTTACATTCGATGCACCATTCAATCTAAAAACACTGAATGCTAGATCGTAGTCATTGGAATTAATTTGAGTCAAATCTTCTACTTTTGACAACTGTTTAATAAAATTTTCTCTATCAAATATTTTATAATCTTTTCTTAAGTATTCAAATACTTTTTTACATAACTGGTTATTGAAAATTTGTTTGGCAAAGAAAAATTTATGCTTGCAATAAAATTATTTAAATGATTCCAATTTTTGTTCAAAGATTTTGTTTAGGTAAATTTACTGAGTCCAATAAATCTTTTTATTAAAATATTTTGCCGTGTATCAAATTCTTTCAAACTCTATTTATTAATAGAGATAATATTTAAATGATTTCTAAATATTGATTGAGAGAACTATTTGAACAAGAAAGCTATGGTTTAAGGTCTCATAAGCTTTAATTTGCATCCAACACCATTCAGAGAGTAAGAACTCTTTTCAACTTTCTTCATCTTAATTTCCATTAACTCATTTATTGATTTATGATTTCCAATAGGTAGGCCAAAATAAATCAAACTTGTGGAAGTGTAGATCCATTTAATCTTAAATCGGTTTCAATATTAGTACTTTTTTTTCAAAAAAGATTTATACCGATTAGAAGGCATTTATTTCAATTTTTCAGTTCTTATCAATATTTTAATGTGTTTTTTTCAGATGGTGATAATAAATAATATGGTTGCAGTAAGCAAGGATGGACAAATTTATCTTTGCACCAACTTTCAAATCAGTGCATAGGGATAGCATTTGATCGATTAAAAAATTAAATAAATATAAAGATTTAATTCCTCGTTGTTTAACCCCTTCAGTTCAGAATTTCAGAATTCTTCAGAATTTTTTGAATGATTTGAAAGCTAGATCAACGAATTGGGATTATTCATTGTTACAATAATTGGTGAGATTTTTGTTTTAATTTTAAATTTTATATAGAAAAAAAGACTGAGAAAAATAATTTTGTTAAAAACAATAGGATGAGAAATTTGTGATTCTTTGACTGATTCTAAAAATCAATGGATATAAATTTATTAAAATATTTATTAAATTAATTGATACAAAATATTTTTTTTAAAGATAAATGTAAAATTTTACTTATTTGAAGAGATTCAACCGAAGTTTCGTCAAAGAAGAAGTAGAAACAATTTAGCGAATTTCTTTTTCTGAAAAATCGCCTGTGTGATGAGTCAAGTAGCCTGCTTTTAAATAAATGTCCACTTGTTAAATTATGGCTACGGGTCTCACATGATAATCTACATTTATCTTTATCTTTAACACCAGCATCTGTGCATTAGTACTCTTAGAATTACGAAAAAATGTTCCTAAATTTAATTCTTTTATCAATTTACACAAACCAGATTTTCCGAATGATTGACTTCAGAAATATTGTGTAATAAAAAAAAATTTTTTTTCGATAATTTGTTTACTTACAATTATCCAAGCATTATTGAGTTCGAAAACTATATTTAAAAAAAAAAGTATTTCGAGTTATTTATCTATTTGTTTATCTGTGCCGAGCTAAAGCTTCTTCGGATTAAAGAATAAAAATAAAAAATAAAATTTAATTTAATTTTGATTTAAAAAAAAAAGAAAAAATAAATAACAGTAATGAATATGATAAATTGAGACAGATTCAAAGTTTTATTATTATTTATTTATTTGTTTTCTGTACCGAGCTAGAGCTCCTTCAGAATAAATAAAAAAAAAAATAAAAAATAAAATTAAAGTTAATAAAATGAGATAAAAAAAAAGAATCAAAATAAAGTAAATAAGCAAAATAAATGAAAGCTAATTATTATTTTTGTTATTTATTTGTATATCTGTATCATTAACTCTAATTTACTTATAAGAGATGGAATTTTTTGAATGTTGAATTTTAAGTATTCTTAATTTTATAATTACCATTGGTTTTTTTTTATAATAAATGGGTCAATTAATTTTGCTAAAATTAATACAAATCAATTTTTTTAATTAGATAGATGTAAAATTTTAAACCATTGAATACATATAAACAATATCTAATTGTTAAGAAGTAATAATATAATTTGTTGATTGATTATTTTTTTTAAAAATTAGATCAACGTTTTGGGATTATTGATCATTAAAGCAATTGTTATGAGTTCTCTTTTTATTTTTTTTAATTTAATTTAATTTATTCAAAAAATTACGCCAGGCTTGGTGATGTTAAATTAGTTAAATGTATAATCTTTATATTGAAAATAGAAAATAAAATTAGAAAAGTTCATTGAAAACAATAAGATTAGAAATTTTGGGATTCTATAGTTGATATTAAAAATCAATGTTTATAAATTCATTTTTTGAAATTATTAGTTTTAAAATCGTCATTCTTAAAACAAATTTTGTGCGAAATTCGCATTGAAATATAATTAAAGTATGACGAAGCAAGTCCATTCAGCCATTGAAATAATTTAAACAAACACATTTGATTCTAAATAAATTTTTCAAACTAAAAGTTTGAAAAGATTCAATTAAATTGATTAAAATTTAGGTATAAAATATCGAAATGAAAATATTTAATAAAATTTAAATTTAAAAATGATACTTTTACTTTTTGTATTCATATTTAAAATTGCTACAATTACGGGTGTACTTTTAGGGCAACTTTCAGTTCCCATAAAAAATCTTCAGCTAGTTGTTCATGAAGATGGAATGGACTTTCCTAAGAGCTTTTCGCTATCAGTGAATGAACAGGGTCATAAATTGGATGGACATTTTGAAATATTAGATAATTACGAATCTCCACCGATTTCAATTTTAGAAAATGGAAAAGTTAGACAAATTGAATTTTCTTATTTTGAGAAACATCAAATATACAGAGAAAAAAATGGAAGAGGCTTTGCAACGCTGATTGAGAATAAAAACAAAATTGACCGCAATCACCGTATCTTTGCAAGAATTTTCTCTGAAAAAGACGAAAATGACCATTATGATATTGTTCACGTTCCAAAAAAGAATGGTCGATTTGGTTATTCAACTTACGAGCATTTATTGCAAAAAAAAAAATTTAATGATTTGATGAATTCAAGTGTAAATTTTGAAAAAGTTAAAGACTACAAAGTCATACCAGAGGGTAAATTTAATTAAAATATAATACTTTTTTTCTAAATTTGGTTTATTTCAAAGATTATCAGTCTGAAAAAAAGTAAAAATTCGAATTTTATTTATCTAAATATTTTTATTTGAAAATTATTTTTATATTTTTAATAAAAGAAAAGATGAGGTTAATAAAAATTCAAGAGCAGAAAATGGTGAACCAATTGTTGCTGATGTTGAAACACTTGTTGTTATTGATACAAGTATTTATGAGGATCATAAGGAATTTTTGCAAACAAATGACCAAGAGTTTATCTTTGATCATATTCGTCTTTATTATGCTCACACAATGAATGGTGTAAATGACAAATACCAAAATTCAATGAAAACTGATCCTGAACTAAGAATTAGCATTAAACTTGTTCATATTTTGATTTTGACAGTATTTTAACTGAATTGAAAATTGATTAGTTTTTTTTAATTTAATTCTTTTTTAAAGGATCCCGATGTCGCTACATGGACTAGAGCTGACATAGTAGGCGATACAGATGTCACACATTACAATGGAAGACAAGTTGTTTTAGCAGATGAAACTTTGAGAGAATTTGGCAATTTTTTACAAGGGTTGACCATTGATTTTGAATATGATCATGCAGTTGGAGTTTTTAAGTATTTTGAATAAAGTTAAAATCCCAAAAATCGTTTTTTCTTATTAAAAATTAAAAGCAAAGATTTATTTTCTGGCGATAAAACATTAACAAATGAATTAAGAAGTGGTCCGGTTGGTTATGCATGGGTAGGAGGTGCCTGTAAAACTAGCTTTAAAACCTCAGTACAAGAAGACATTGGAGGATTCTATAATGTTTATGTGATTGCCCATGAAATTGGGCATAATTTAGGAGCTGCTCATGATGAAACAGGAAATACCTGTCAAGAAAGTGATAGATTTATAATGAGTCCAGTTATAGGTTTTTCAAATATTGAAAATATTCAAAAATTTTCATCATGTTCATTAACTTATTTTAAAAATTATATTCTTGAAAACAACGGGTAAAAAATATTTAAAAGTTAAAAAAATTAATCTCGAAGTTTTTTGAAATTTAGTCCAATATCTAATCAAGCAAGTTGCTTGTCCAACATAAACAATAATTTGCCTGATTTTGTGAACAATGCCGACACATCACTAACTGGACAGATATGGGACTTAAATGACCAATGCAAAACTATTCTTGGATCAAGCGCAAGTTTTTGTCATGTATTTTTAATTTAAAAATTCAATTTTTGCTCAACTAAAAAATCATTATTTAAAGTTTACATCAGATACAATATGTTCAAATCTTTATTGTAGACAAGATGCAAATTCAACATCATGTTCAACTAAAGCTCCTGCTGCTGAAGGATCCACATGTGCTTCAGGATCGGTAGATTTTTAAGTGATAATAAATTAAAAATTATATTTAAAAAACAAGAAATGCAAAAGAGGATTATGTACTCAAATAGAAGGAAGTTTGGAATCCGTTTGTCCATTTGGCGATGATTATGTTCGAGGAACATATTATTCCTGGATTTCATTCACGGATTTTTGGAGTAAATGCGAAGAATACTTTGACATATTGCACAATAAAGATTATTCAGTTCAATATTTCTGTAGTCAATCATTCGGAAAGTCGAGCTGTTGCTCAAGTTGTTTAAGTAAACACTGATAAAGAAAGTCATTAATAAATAATATTTTCATAATAATAAGAATACAATAATATAAACTGCACAGATGATAACATACAATGCCCTTCTCGGAAATCATTTTGTAACGGAGGAACGATAGGCACTGAACCAGTAAAAGATGTTTGTAGATTATCATGTGGAACTTGTAGCCGTAATTAACCTTTTTTAAAAAAAATTAAATTTTAACAGAAAATTTAAGAGGAACCATTAAATTGCCAAAGCAATATAGAATTATGCAAAAATGGAGGTATTTGTAAAAATGAACCATTGACAAAAGATGGATTAATAGGATTTTCTTGCGAATGTAAAACAGGTTATAGCGGACAAATTTGCGAAACAAAATGTAATAAAAAAAAATTATGCAAATACTTTAAAAATTAGATATATTAATATTTTAAGTGGACATAAATTTAAAAAGCATTCAGTTGTTTTCCCTACAAGAAGATTCAACAACCATTTCAACACAACATATTGAATCTACAGATGATTTGGAAAATACAAAATCTTATGCATTTTCTAACGAAAATTCTGTAGAATCCACACAAAAACAAACAAGTGAAATTGATTTTCAAGAAACATCGACCATCGAAAAAATTTTAGAAACAGAAAACGGAAAATCATCTACTGTAATTGATAAAATAACAGAAAGGAGAACATCTTCATCTGAAGACGAAATATCATCTACTAATCAAGAAGAAGATATGACGACTGAATGTATTGAAGAAACTAGAGAAACTGATAGTACCTTGATTATTTCGCAAAGTAAAACATCTTCATCTGGAAACGAAATATCATCTACTAATCAAGAAGAAGATATGACAACAGAGCATATTGAAGAAACTACAGAAACTGGTAGTACCTTGATTATTTCGCAAAGTAAAACATTATCATCTAGAAACGAAATATCATCTACTAATCAAGAAGAAGATATGACGACTGAATGTATTGAAGAAACTACAGAAACTGATAGTACCTTGATTATTTCGCAAAGTAAAACATCTTCATCTGGAAACGAAATATCATCTACTAATCAAGAAGAAGATATGACAACAGAGCATATTGAAGAAACTACAGAAACTGGTAGTACCTTGATTATTTCGCAAAGTAAAACATTATCATCTAGAAACGAAATATCATCTACTAATCAAGAAGAAGATATGACAACTGAGCATATTGAAGAAACTACAGAAACTGCTAGTACCTTGATTATTTCGCAAAGTAAAACATCATCATCTAGAAACGAAATATCATCTACTAATCAAGAAAAAGATTTGACAACTGAGCATATTGAAGAAACTACAGAAACTGAAAGTACCTTGATTATTTCGCAAAGTAAAACATCTTCATCTGGAAACGAAATATCATCTACTAATCAAGAAGAAGATATGACAACAGAGCATATTGAAGAAACTACAGAAACTGGTAGTACCTTGATTATTTCGCAAAGTAAAACATTATCATCTAGAAACGAAATATCATCTACTAATCAAGAAAAAGATTTGACAACTGAGCATATTGAAGAAACTACAGAAACTGAAAGTACCTTGATTATTTCGCAAAGTAAAACATCTTCATCTGGAAACGAAATATCATCTACTAATCAAGAAGAAGATATGACAACAGAGCATATTGAAGAAACTACAGAAACTGGTAGTACCTTGATTATTTCGCAAAGTAAAACATTATCATCTAGAAACGAAATATCATCTACTAATCAAGAAGAAGATATGACAACTGAGCATATTGAAGAAACTACAGAAACTGGTAGTACCTTGATTATTTCGCAAAGTAAAACATCATCATCTAGAAACGAAATATCATCTACTAATCAAGAAAAAGATTTGACAACTGAGCATATTGAAGAAACTACAGAAACTGAAAGTACCTTGATTATTTCGCAAAGTAAAACATCTTCATCTGGAAACGAAATATCATCTACTAATCAAGAAGAAGATATGACAACAGAGCATATTGAAGAAACTACAGAAACTGGTAGTACCTTGATTATTTCGCAAAGTAAAACATTATCATCTAGAAACGAAATATCATCTACTAATCAAGAAGAAGATATGACAACTGAGCATATTGAAGAAACTACAGAAACTGGTAGTACCTTGATTATTTCGCAAAGTAAAACATCATCATCTAGAAACGAAATATCATCTACTAATCAAGAAAAAGATTTGACAACTGAGCATATTGAAGAAACTACAGAAACTGAAAGTACCTTGATTATTTCGCAAAGTAAAACATCTTCATCTGGAAACGAAATATCATCTACTAATCAAGAAGAAGATATGACAACAGAGCATATTGAAGAAACTACAGAAACTGAAAGTACCTTGATTATTTCGCAAAGTAAAACATCTTCATCTGGAAACGAAATATCATCTACTAATCAAGAAGAAGATATGACAACTGAGCATATTGAAGAAACTACAGAAACTGGTAGTACCTTGATTATTTCGCAAAGTAAAACATCATCATCTGGAAACGAAATATCATCTACTAATCAAGAAGAAGATATGACAACAGAATGTATTGAAGAAACTACAGAAACTGGTAGTACCTTGATTATTTCGCAAAGTAAAACATCATCATCTGGAAACGAAATATCATCTACTAATCAAGAAGAAGATATGACAACAGAATGTATTGAAGAAACTACAGAAACTGCTAGTACCTTGATTATTTCGCAAAGTAAAACATCATCATCTGGAAACGAAATATCATCTACTAATCAAGAAGAAGATATGACAACTGAATGTATTGAAGAAACTACAGAAACTGAAAGTACCTTGATTATTTCGCAAAGTAAAACATCATCATCTGGAAACGAAATATCATCTACTAATCAAGAAGAAGATATGACAACTGAATGTATTGAAGAAACTACAGAAACTGAAAGTACCTTGATAATTTCGCAAAGTAAAACATCTTCATCTGGAAACGAAATATCATCTACTAATCAAGAAGAAGATATGACAACTGAAAGAATTGAAGAAACTACAGAAACTGATGGTTCCTTGATTATATCGCAAACTAAAATATCAACTGTTTCTGCTACTGTATCATCATTACATTCAACAAATTCCAATAATAACCCATCTCAGAATATTTCAACGGCTGAATTTTCATCTAATCAGACCATTTTATCATTTGTCTCAAGTTTTTCAGACATTTTAACTCAAAATGACAATCTTTTTGCAAAATGTAGTTTTTTTTGTAATGAACAGGATGATTGCAGCTCTCTTAGAGGTTTTGTTAAGTGGTTTGATTCTTCAAATAATCTTATAACAATTAGCTCTGTTGAATATTCTGTGTCTAGTAATTTTGTTTTTTCGTTCTTAGATGAAAGTGTCTGGCTGAACTTCCTTGATAATTCAGTAAGTATCATTCTTATAATTAAAAATTATTAAAAAGTTTACAAGGTTCATTGCGAGTTCACATTTGAATCAATTTTTGAAACATTCAAGAGCAATAATTATTTGATTGAATTTAAATGTTTTATTGATGAAGAAAATCAAGTAATCTATTAATAATTCTGGTCATTAATAAATTCTTACCGAATTCATAAGCTGTCATCTTCTAGAATTATTCAAGATTCATATACTCTTATTTTTAATGAAGAACAGAGTAAAACTAACCGTCTGACATGTTACTCAACAATTCCGATCTCATGCAATGATCCTTCTCAGTCTGATTGCTCGTTGAAGTTTTCTCTTCAATATAAAAACCCATCAGTGAATGTTGATCGAGTAATTGTAAAAGAATGTTCGAATCATTCAAGTGGTGTTGTCATATGTAATCCAGATGATAAGTCATTGAGGCCATCTAAAGATTGGAATCAAAATGGTGAAGAAGTTATATGGGATATTGGAGTAAGTCTGGAAGCAAAGAATCGAAATTTTAGAGAGGAAATTTATGAATTAGAAATTGTAACTAACAAAGACTCGTCGGATCTGAGACCATTTTTCCGAAATTTCAAAATTCCTAGCATAACAGTAACAATTTCTCAAATTTTAATTCTTAAGAATTTAAATAAAAATTAAAAGGTAAAATTTGTTCCTTCAAGACGTCCTCTTAATAACTTTGCGACTTGCTTCAACGATCCTCACTGTATGACATTTGATCGAAAGTAAACATCTGATTAATTAATTTATAAAAATCTTTAAAATTTTATTTAAAGAAGGTTTGAATTTCATCAACCTGGTGAATATCAAATGTATGAAAATATTGAGACAGAAACAAGAGTAATCTTGCCCTCACAACTCTATTTAAATTTAAATATTTTAATTTTTTGTTGCAGATACATTTGATAAGTGTTCGTTGTTCTCCATTCAATAGAAATTTTCCAGGCTGGATACCTCCATATTGCCTTCATAAAATATATCTTCAATATTTTTATGAAATTTTAAAAATTGATGTTTCTACAAACATGATCTCCTATTCAGATTTAAAAAGAAATATTTTAGATGAACCCTTAATTTTCGATTATAATAATGAAATAATTAATGAACTTGACTCATTGATAGTTAAGAAATCTGGATACGGTTTGGAGATTATTACTGGATATGGCCTTGTTCTTCGAGTTTACGGATATGTTTGGTTTTTTAGATTGTATATCAATAGATTTGATATAATCCCAGCAAAAGGTGATAGAGGCATTATTGATGGATTATTTTATGACTGGAATGGAAATAGGCTAAATGATCTTACAAAATTAAAATCAGGAGAAGCATCATCGGATTTAACTGAAATATTTGATAGTTATCGGTAATTATTGTATCTCAGATAAATATAACTAATTTAAAATTTATTCACTTAAAGAGTAAATCAAAATGGTATTCCAAGTTTGGAAGATAGCAACTATTCTTTTAATGAAACAAAAATACAATTATTGCATAGATTTTGTGCTTCTTTACGCATAAATCAATTAACATCAACTCAAAAAACAAAATGCTTCAATGGAAGAAATCAGGAATTATTTGATCAGAGATTAGGAAGAAGGATCAGGTTCATTTTCATTAAATTAAATAATTAAATTTTAAATTTACAATTTCGTTTAAATTAGTCGTAAAACTTTTCCAGTTTTGACGAAAAAATCAATGATTAATTTCATTCCAGAATTTTTTATGAAAAATCTTGGACCAAAAATAGTAAATATAAATAACAAAATTATATTCCTTTCTATGATATAATAATCCACGAAATTAAAATTATATTAAAATATATTATATTAATATTTCTAAGAATTAATAAAATTAAAATTTTATTTTAATTCAAACAATCCAATTTTTTTGAGGATACCTTAAGTTTTGTTCTGTTTTACCATTGTACTGATTCTTCGATTCGTCATTTTAAGGCATTGTGAAATTTTAGTACAAAAATTACAGATCAAAAAGTAAAAACCTTATAATTTTTTTTCCTATAGTGCAAAAATGATTCTGCAACAGTACAATATTATACAGATTTGTAAAAACGAATGCTAAGCTCTGCAAAAACTCTCATATTTTCTATAAAATGTTTGATTTAAATTAGCAGAGTTTTTGCAGAGCTTCGAATTCGTTTGTAATAATTTGTACAATACTGTACTTTTTGCAGAATCATTTTTGCACAATTAGAAAAAAAATATATTCTCTCTTCTTTTTGTCCTGTTATTTTTGTGCAAAAATTTCACATTGCCAATTTTAAATTATATTTTAAAAATTCATTAAGAAACAGGTAAATTTTAATTTTTTACACCAAAATACATTCGAAGATAAAAATAGTTCTTAATAGAACAATCAAATAAATCGAATATTAAAATCTTTAATATTACTAAAACGTACAAAACTTCAGGTTGAACTTTTTGATTAAAAAATTTAAATTTTTATTTTCTTAATTTAAATTAAAAATTATATTTACAATTTATTTTAAGAGTCGAGACACCGATGACACTCAGGCAAAGGAAGAATCGTGTAATAATTTAGGATCAAATGTTAACTCATTTCTTACTGATCAAATTGATTTGGAAAATCTAAAAGAAAATTGTAAACTTGATATTTTGCTTGACCCAGTAAGATAATTTAATTAATTTGTTTTCAAAATTATTTATAATAAATACTTGTCAGTTAAAAATTACTAAAAAATCAAAATTAATTTTAAAGGAAACTGATTATACAATTGGATATAAAAATGACGTGAACAATATTGTTGTAGAGTTAGCCACAAATGATGTTAGTAATATGGAAATTTCCGAAGATGGATCATTAGCAGTTTCCATTGATTTAAAACAAATGTGTTCGAATGATTGTAGTGGTCATGGTACATGTTCGAATCTTGGTGTTTGTGAATGTGAAGAAAATTACATAGGAGCTGATTGTTCTTCTTTTATTTTTGACATACCCGAATTGACTGGTTTCTTTTCAAATTCTACTTGGGATCTTTCTCAAAGTCCTTTTGAAGAATTTATATTCGGCGCGATTAAATTCATTTTGTCTAATACAAATTCAAGTCTTAGATATTCTATTTATGTAAATCATCTTAATTTTTTTTTAAAAATAATTTTAATTTAATTTTAACTAGTATCCTGATATAAACAATTTAGTATCAAAAGGATCTATATCTCCGTTTCAAATAATATATTCTTCATTTTATGCAAATTTTAGTGCAGTCAGCACTCCAAAAGATTTTTTTTTCATAGAAATTCAACTAACAAATGACGGAATGAATTTCAGCAATTCTTCATTTATTACCGCAGCCGATTTACGGCAATTTTCTTGTTCTGGTTTAAATTGTATTCCTCTGGTAAACTCTTTGTTACTCTTTAATACTAAACTTAATCTTTCTATCATTTTTAGAATGGTGACTCTTCAAATTTCACAAATTCGCCTCCCAATTCAAATTCTGAATCAACAAAATCTATTATTACAGAAATAGTAACTTCATCCTAATCTAAATTAAAGGCATTAATTTATTTTTATTTATTTTGAAGACTACAAGTGAAGAAAATGGCTCAATTTCTATCAAAGCCAATATGATGATTTTTTTGATTTTTTTTATTTCAATTTTTTAAGTTTTTGCTTTAGGAATATAATGAGATTAAATATTAATTTAATATTTTGAATCAAGCCAACGTATCAAATCATTTATCAATATTATTTAGAGCTACTTGTTTTATTTTATTTTTTTATTAGTTAATAAATTAGTATTAAAAAATATTTTTTCTTAATTAATTCAAAGTGATAAATTATTAATAAAAGTTTTTTACTTATTAAAGGTTTAAATCGAACAGTGTTTTGTATAATTAACAAGAAACAACATAAAAACATTTATTGAATAAATAATTCTTATTTAAAAAGATTTTCTCAGGTTATTAGAATGCTATTTAATAGTGTGCTAAAGGAAGAAAATTACAGAGTTTTTTGCACTTATTTTACCGAATTAAGCAAATTTTTTTAAAATCAAGCATATTACAGATCTAAATTATCTAATTTAATAAAAAAAATTAATTCAAACATTCCTTTATTGAAAAGATCGAATTGAAGGAAATTGGCGATCATGGTAAATAAAAACAAATAAAGGTTAAAATAATAATGTGCCATAAGTTTTATTTTCTTTTATAGAATGTAAAAATTAATTTTGGATTTACAAATATTATCGGACAATAAGCTTGGACTTAAAAAAAATTTATTCAATAACTTGACTCAAAATTTTTGATTTAAAAAATGTGAATTTCTTTTTTTTAAGTAACAAACTAAATCAACTTCAGATCCAATTATTTTTTTAATTAAATTTTTATTCGGATAATTTTTTTGATTAAATATCAGACTTGGGCAAAAGTCATTAAGTCACAGTCAAGTCATATTTCTTTATTAAAATAAAATAAAAAGCTTTGTTCACAAAAAAGAGTTGTTTTTTTTTGGGAATATTTTTTTTGATCTACATAAAAATTTTTTCGATTAATATATTTTTTTAATAATAATAAAAAATATTTATGATAACCGAAAATAATGTTTTTATATCTTAAAAATTTTCATTGTATAATTTTAAATAAATTAAATGATTTGTTAAAAAAATAAATTTTTTATTATTTAATAAAATTAATATAGAAAAAAAATGCAAAATTAATATCTGAAAAATATGGCATCAGCGGCGTTAGCTAACAAGGATATACTGCCGTCGATAAGGAATTGCTCAAGATGAACTAAACTCAAGCCAATTTGAATTGATTGGAACATAAATTGATAGTCGTGTTGATTTTCTTTGGTACAAACTAACATACCAATAGGATGAATAATTGTTCAATTGAATAAATGTTGTCCCTGTTAAAAAACTAATGACTGTTTGCTCTTGTCTTATACTAGCTATTATGGCTTTTGGTAACATGACTTTTTGATCTAAACAGGTTTGTATATAGTGTTTTGTTGCTTCGTTTATTCCAGTTTTTGTCTGCTGTTCTAATATTTGATCATGTGTGTGGTGATTATCATTATTAAATAGCGTTAACTTAACGTTGTGACTGTTGTAAAGTAAACATATTTCCGCTTGACATTGTGGCCCACGTCTTTTTACAAGATTGCAACGGTAAACATCTTTACGTCTTTTATCTGTATCATAATAACATAATAATAAAACATTAATTCAATTTTCAAAAAAATTTTGTTGATATTTAAAAAAAATTAACAAAATATGAAATTGCTATCTCGGACCGAATCTATCTCCGCCCTATCATGAGTGACCCACTTATCTACAGCTCGGCAGTAAAAGGAACCAGTAGAGCAGCAGTCGCTACCTGTGACGCATGGCTTCACGAATTGCATCTCAGAATTGTCGAACTGGAAACGAAATGCGCAGCAAAAGACATCTTGATCAAGGATCTAAGAACCGAACTAAACGATTTTAAGGGGAATGCATCTGGTGGCCCGGCAGTATCGTGGAGCAGCATAGTTAACGGCAACAAACCGAACGACCAGACGCAGGCCCTCATGGCCAGTGTCAGCAAAGAACTTTCTGAAAAGTCGAGGATCGAGAACAATGTAATTATATCAGGAGCCGGCATCGGAACCGAAGAAGAAGACAAGAAGAAGGTGAAGAAGATTTTGGAAGCTCTGAATATAGATAGGAGCAAGCTCAAGAGCCAAAGGCGCATCAAAAACACCAGAGGGACGATACCGGGGAGGACACTAGGAGGACACTGGACATGATCGTGGTGGAGTTTAAGGACGAAGACACGAAACAGCAAACGCTACGTAACGCCAGGAACCTTCGCGATACGGATAACTTCAAGATTGTTTACATCAACCCGGACAGAACACCTAGCGAGAGAGCGCTGGATCGGCAGCTTAGAATAGAATGGGATCGTCGTAATGCAGAGCTGAGTGAAGGAGACGCTGGAGGGAGGCACCGCTACGGTGTCCAATCTGCAATTCGTCATAAAGCTGGCAAGAAATTTTATTGGGGCATACGGTCGAACGAGCTTCGGGAGATCTATTTCAATTAAGCGCACCGTATCTCCTTACAGCAACGACAATCCCGGCAATCCAACCAATTTGATAAAATGTTTCTATACTCATGCTACATCTCTTGTTAATAAATGGAGCGACTTTAATTCTCTAATTGCCTTCCACAACCACCCTCACGTAATCCTCATTACCGATACATGGTTCAATGCCTTCAGCAACTGCAAACTAGACAACTACAAGCTCTTCTGCAAGAATAGGGAGGTGGTCCGTGGTGGAGGTGTCGCGATCTATGTGCGAGTCGATGTAGAAAGCTTCGAGGTCAGTGATGCGGTCCTGAGTAACACTAGGTGCTAGCAGGTATGGTGCAACGTCAAGATAAACGATGAAACTATCCTCGTTTGGTGTGTCTACAGGCCTCCGTATACTGACAGTGAGATTAACTTCGAACTCAACAAGTTCATCGGCCGTGCATGTCACCTGTGCGACTCAGCGTCTTTCAAAAGTCTTCTAGTGGCCATGGACTTCAACTTCCCTGATATCAGCTTGACCAACGATAGAGGCTTCTGTGTTAATAAAGGTCGTCCCTCCAGTCTGAAATTTCTGAATACTTTACGTAAGAACTTACTGTCCCATCACATCCTCAACCCAACGCTAGGAAACAACATTCTGGATCTTGTGATCACGAGCGACCCCGCCAGAGTCTTTCGAGTAGCCCTCGGCCCCCCCTTGGGCTTCACTGAGAAGGTCGGCCTGCATGCTACACTATCCTGGAACTATGAACCCCGCACCGCCATTCCCAACCCGTCCGAGTACTCCCGCCCGGTCCTCAACCGCGGTAGCTATGAGCTCTTCAGCACCCTCGTCCATTCCAGCACCATTCCTCTGGATAAGGACGTCAACGTTGCCTACGACGAGTTAGTTTAGACCTACGCTGCCGCCTCTTGCATGGCCATCCCCAACCAAGTGCATCGTGGCCGCAATCGCGCCAATCCCAAGTGGTTCAACGCCAACTTTATGCAGCTCACCGAAAAAAAATTTACACTCCACTTCCGGATTAGCTCAGCACCCCGCAACTCCGAGCTAAGACTACTCTATGCCACGGTGAGCAAACAATTCAAGACAACAGTGCGCAACGCCATATGTAAGTTCGAAGCATCGATTGTCAGGGCCTGTAAGCTTCAGCCAAAGCTTCTTTATAATTAAATAAACAGCCAGAAGCTATGCAGAGACTCTATCAAAGGACTCCTCGACCTTGATGGCACCTTCCACACTAATGGTGTCAAGATCGCGAACATTCTCAACGTCCAGTTCGGGAGCGTCTACATCCCACGTCTACTAGGCCTAGCCAAGCCTCGCCAGCCAATGGCATGCACCCAGCAGGAAGTTGATATCAAAGTCTTCTCGCCAGAGAACGTCTGCAAGTATATACTGCGTTTTAATCCCAGGAAATCGCCAGGCATGGACAGCATTCACCCATTTGTAGTCAAGAGCTGCGCGGACGCCTTATCGGAGGTCCTTAGCGTCATCTTCACAAGTTCGTACTCCAGCTGACAGATTCCGAATGCATGGAGACTTGCCCAGATCAGCCACATCTTCAAGAAAGGTAGAAGGAGGGAACCTGGTAACTACCGACCTATTTCCCTGACGTCAATTTCCTGCAAGTTGATGGAACGTATGGTAAGAGACGTCACGATGAATCACCTCTACAGCAACAACGTCATTGTCCCCGAGCAGCACGGTTTTGTCCTTAAGTAGTCAGTGGTCACGAACCTTCTGGAAACTGTTGACCGTATTAGTGATGGCATTGACAAGGGATTCCACGTTCTAGTGGTCTTCCTCGACTCCGCAAAGGCTTTCGATAGAGTGTGTCAGGCGTCATTTAGAGCTAAAATGGTAGCCTGTGGCTTCTGTCCTGGCATCGTCGACTGGGTCACTGATTTCCTGTCCTGGAGGCAGCAGCGGGTTGTGATGGGTCAGCACACAGCCTATTGGGTCGATGTGTCGAGTGGTGTCCCCCAAGGCAGCGTCCTCGGTCCGCTCCTGTTCATCATCTTCATCAACGATATGCCCGCGGCAGTCAGCCATCTAGTCAAACTATTCGCCGACGACAGCAAACTAATCGCAACGATACGCAGCACAAACGACCTAACCACACTGCAACTCGACCTCGACGCTCTATCCGAGTGGTCGAATACTTGGCGAATGCTCTTCAATGTGAGCAAATGTAAGTCGATGGATTTCAGCAAGTCCGGCAAGATCAACCACGTACTGCCTGAACTACATATGGGTGAGGATGATTCCAGGAGCACGCTCGCCCTCTTCGACACGGAAAAGGATCTGGGAGTCACATTCGCACGTAACTTGAAATTTTCTAACCACATTAAAAATCAAGTCAACAGAACCACAGGAATACTCGGCCAGTTGAAGAGATCTTTCTGTTTCTGGACCTTAGATACGTGCACGACCCTCTACTGTGCCTATGTTAGACCCCACCTGGAATACGCAGCTGTTGTCTGGTTCCCCCCTAGCAAGAAAGACGCCAAGATGCTGGAGCAGGTGCAGAGGAGGGCCACCAAACAGATGCCCCGTATCAAGAACTGGCGCTACGAAGATCGCCTGAGCGTCTTAGGTCTAACTTCCCTCCACGAGCGCCGGGTACGTGGAGTCCTGATCCAGATGTTTAAGCTCGCCAAAGGCATCAACGAAGTGGAATGGGTGAACCCTCCGGTTCTAGCAAACTCACACTCTTTCACCGCACCGGCGAGAGGCATCAGAGGTCATGTGAGAAGACTGTCCGGACAGGCCTCCATCAATTGTCTACAAAGAGCCAATACATTCACGAAAAAAGTGGTTAATGAATAGAACGCCCTGCCTGCCTCCGTCGTCAACGCCACCTCGGTAAAACAGTTCAAGTACCGATACGACGCCTTCCGGTCTTGTACCCAAACTACCACTCCATAGACACCACAAACAATTTTATTATTTATTCGTTCTATTTTTTTATTCTTGCAAAAATTATTTTACTTTTTGTAACCCTAAAATTAATATTGTATATTTCTATCAGTGTTTTATCTCATTATGTGCAACGAGCTACCATAGGCGGCCTCTCATGTAGGCGGCCTCTCATGTAGCTAGTCTCGCTGTGGCTTTTTTATAATAATAATAATAATCTCTTAAAAATGACCAGATTTTTTGTTGTTGAATCCAATCTAAAGCCAATTGTCTATTGTCAAACTCGATTATATTAATCCAGGCTTTTTTTACCCTTTTTTTTGGGCTGTTAATTACATCTTGTTGATTTTCTTCTTCAGTAGCTGAAGAATATGTACTCAATTGCTTGAATTCGTATGACGATTTCATAGTTATTTTTTTTGTTTGAAGCAATATTAATTGAACTCTCCAAAGCAAAATATTTTTTAAATTTATTTTTTTAAATTCTAAAACAAATAGAGGAAGCACTTTCTTCATTAAAGGACTGGCCATCCGTCCTAGGACAAGGGACGAATGGCCAACTTTAAAAAAGATGCACAAATATGTTATGGCGTTAGTGAGCATTGTGAAGGCTCAGAAGGAGCAAATCAAAGAATTGGCAACCGAGATCGTTGAGTTAAAGAAGAGTAAAAAAGAGACAACAGCACCAGCACCACTCGACTGGTCGAAGATCATGGCTGGCGAAGTTCACAAGGATAAATATGCGGTTGCAATGATGGCTACGATGGCAAACGAAATAGAAAAAAAAGCCGAGCGAGCAAATAACGTCATATCGGCAATACCAGCTGAGTTAGGTACGGAAAGAGGTGATGATGCTTTGGTAAAGAGTTTAACGAGTGAGATTGGGGTCGCTGAGAGCAGGGTTATCAAGACCAGGCGTATCAATGGTCAAATAACAGTTAATACAGCAAATGCGCGAAATATGATGAACGAACGAGTCCAAGTTTTCTTGGAGATGGAGTCAGTTGAGTCAAAATGGCAATACTACGTAACGCAAAAAAGTTGCGTGAAAGTGAAAATGAGCTGTACAAAAGGGTCTACATTAAAGAGGACCCCAATCCAATTAAAAGAGCGGCTGACAAAAAACTTCAAGATGAACGTGACACTAGAAATGCAAAACTGAAGGTATCGGCAACCATAAACGGACGCGAACTCAAGTTTGAAAATGGCAATGATGGTAAGAAACGATTCTGGGGCATTCGAAATGGTGAGCTCAGAATGGTGGTCTCCACAATTGACCAACGCTAGCAAAGAATGAACCCAAGTGGAGAGACCATGGCCTCATGTGGTCTTGATAGTTCACTGGCTGAAATAGAATGCGACCAAGTCCATGATTGCTCGAATGTGTGAATGTGTCGAATGTGTTGGTTGTGTCAAAGCGTTTGCAGCATTAAATGAGTCATTTCTCAGCACCGACTGTGAACAAATATGGGTTACCATCAATTTGAACGAAGATAAACCTCTTCTAGTTAGTTGCATCTATAGACCACCACCGCTGAGCAAAACCAATGATCCGAGTTGTATCGATATTGGTATTGTACGTTCACTAGAAACAGCAAAACGTTTACTTAATAGAAAGGATATTTCGAGTGTCATCTTGATGGGCGATTTCAACCTGCCGGACATCGAATGGAACGAGTTTGGTGCATCAGTTTTGGCAAACGATTCATCGACCAGTGAGTACATCAGCAGTGGAATTGGTTACTCGAGTCTTGAGCAACTGGTTACAAGTAAGACTTTTGCCAATAATGGTGATTTAAGTAGTCGTCTGGATTTAGTGCTTGTGAGCGACCCAAATCGAATGTCCGAGGTAGAGTTTGGACCACCACTAGACACGAAAGTCACAAGAAGCCACGTTAGCATACGTTTTCGGCTATTTGCACGTGTCGAAAGAACGCAAGCATTTGACAGCAGAAGATACAACTGGAGAAACGGTGATTACGAATCGATGAACAAGTTCTTCAAAGATTTTAACTGGAGCGCCGCGTTTGGTAAGAAATCGACGCAAGACCGCTAAACAACGTTATTAGGAGCTTTCAGTTTGGCCTCTCAACGCTTCTTCAAGAAACGCTGTCCAAGATCACTTAATGTTAAACCGCCGTGGTGGAATAGCCGTATGTCTGCTCCAAGTAGACCCAAGAGACGCATTTTTATTTGTAAAAGTATCGAAAAAGAAATGATCAGTTAGTCAAGAAACATAAGATGATATGTAAGCTGGTGTGGGTTGTCGTCTAAAAGAGAGTCGTCGAGTATGAGTTAAAGCTTGTGCAAGATGCAAAAAAGAACCCGAAGCTGCTCTATTCATTCATGAACCGCCGATTTGCCACCAGAGAGACCATAGCAGCATTAAAGAACCAAGACGGTACTTTGTCACAGACAGAGTGGGCATAAGTATCAAGCCCAACCAGTTCTTCTTCTTTGTATTCGATCCGCCAACGACAAAAAAAGCGGTCTTAAAAGCCAAAGAGAGTTTTAGTGTGCGTGCTTATCCGGATCCAGCGTTTGTCGTTGAGGATATCGAGACACCGGGGAAAGTAATGGGCAAGCTAAAGAACTTGAACTAGCGACAAGTCATCGGGTACTGACCAGGTGGCCACACACGCACTCAAGATGTGTGCCGAGGTTTTGGCTGGACCACTTGCGACCATTTTTGTACAATCGTTGCGTTCTTCAACTATAGCGTTCGAGTGGAAAGTGCCAAATGTATCACCAAAACATAAAAAAGGCCTTTAGGACCACAGTTAGCAACTACCAACATGTATCACTCACGTCGGTAACATGCAAGGTACTTGAGTCGCTCATTAATGACTACGTTTTCAAGCATCTCGACAAGCACAATCTCATTTCTGAGAAACAGCACGGTTTTGTGGTGCACAAGGCATGTGTGACAAATCTTCTTGACGGATTGCATGAGTCGTAGGCTACCAACTGACGTCATCTATCTCGATTTAGAGAAGGCGTTCGATAAGGTGTCACATTAGTTGCTACTCATCAAACTGGCTGCGTATGGTCTTCCCGTTCTGATCATCATATGGATACGTGCATTCTGGAGTGATCGAAAGCAGTGGGTTGTTGTTGCCGATGTTGTGTCGGATTGGATACCGGCGACAAGTTGCGTTCACCAAGGGTCAGTCCTGAGCCCTCTTCTCTTCGTCATTTTTATAAATGAAATGCCAGAAGTGTGCAGCTTTATTTGCAAACTATTCGCGGATGAAAGTAAGCTCATGAAGGCAGTTCTACGTGACGTGGATATAGTTAATATTCAAAGAGATTTCGACAACTTGTTAGAATGGTCAAATATATGGCAAACAAGTTTCAATGAAGAAAAGTGTGTTGTAATGCATCTTGGTGCCAACAACAAGTGCAAAGACTACCATCTAGGAGACCATGTACTCGTAAAGACCAAGCAAGAATGCGATCTCGGTATCATTATCACCAGTGATCTCAAACCGGGTGAGCAAGCTAAACGTGCGGAGGCAAGAACAACGATGATGACCTGTCGCATCAAGAACACCTTTAACCACTTCTCACAGTCTTTGTTCAATTTGCTCTATAAATCGTTCGTTCGACCTAACCTTGAGTTTTCAGTAGCAGCCTGGAACCCGTACCGACGTGGTGACATTGACGTACTCGAAAAGGTCCACAGGAATCTCTCCAAGCTTGTGCCAGAGCTCAAATCGAAGCCGTACGTGGAGAGACGAGAGGCCCTCGGATGAACGACACTTGAAGACCGACGTGAACGCAGCGATCTCATCCAGCTCCACAAGATTCAGCATGGACACGACCTAGTACATTTCGTAAATGGCATCCAAATGTTGGCATCAAATGGACTGGACAGTCCAGCGGATCGTACCAGAAATAATCATATTGCCATAGAGAGGCAGCTGGTAAGAGGTTGTTGTGTTCGTCATAACTTTTTCGTTAACCGTACAGCCGGATACTGGAATTCACTTGATCTAGAGACAAGGATTACCGTAAAAACCAACAAGTTTAAAAACAGAATAGACAAATTACTCAAACATTTTTGAAACAAGAATAAATAAATTTTTATTAACATAATCTTTTAAGACATATTTAAAAAACCAGACAGCTACCATGGCAAGGCTAGATATAGCATTGCTCCGGAGTTAGTATGATGTAGCTGTTATTATTATTATTATTACTTAACTTAATTTTTAATAAATGGCTAATAAACTGGTCGTAGGCTATTATAGCAGGACGTCTACTGTCGTTACTGCTTGAGGAACTTCGTTCCTTAATAGCATTAAATACTACTTCTACTACTAAAAAATAAATTTAAAAAAATATTTAATTAATATTGATGACAAAAAGAAAATTAATTTAAATAACCAAAAATGAGTGAATCTCATTTTATTTGGATATGTATATGATTTAATATTTTGTGGTTGAATTACAAAATGTATCCAATCTTGAAATAACATTGAAAAAGTGCGATGTTTTGAATGATGATCTAGTGACTTTTTTTATTTATAAAAAAAGGGTAATCTAGAAAATAAGATAAACAAATATCTTAAAGAACTAGAAAGATAGCTCTGCAAGTGGAAAATGAAAATATCATTACAGAAGTCTTGCTTTATGGTATTTTCTAAATATAGTTAGGAAAATTCAAATCTAAACTTAAAGATATATGGGAATAAACTCGAGAGTCAAAAAAATGTAAAATTTATAGGCATTAAGTTTGACCCAAAATTAGCCTTCAACTCTTTTGTTGAGGATATAAAAAAACGCTGCAACTCAAGATTAAATTTAATTAAAATTTTGTCAAACAAAAAATGGGGCTTAAATACTTATACATTAGGTAATCTCTTCAAATCATTAATAAGCTTGATTTTAGACGGGAAGTTTTAAACCTATTATAATCTTCAGCGTATTCAATTACCTTTTGCAATGATTCTAAATTTCGAAGCCTGACGTAATTTTCGTTAGTTTAGATCATCCTTGAGTAAAATATGTATTTTGATCATATTCACTTATTTCAGATATTTGGTTTTATATTATTCTACAGTCATTGATATAATTTCCTATATCTTTACTTTGTCTAAGACCTCTTAACTAATCTCTCATGCAAAGTTCATGATCTTCACGTCTATCACGTTCTCTAAGCATGTTTTTAAACTGAACATAACCAATAGAATTCTTATCTCTATTTTTGGTAAATGCTTGATATTCGTGAAGTGCAGAATCTCTTAAGTATGAGCTTGCAAAATGATTTTGGATCCGTCTTGTGTAACTCCATGTCCTTCAAGTATTAGTTCAACTATGTAAAGCCAATCTTCAATTCTTTCATTTTCTTTTCCATGAAAGGGGCTTATGTTATTATTTGTTTTAGGAAAGGGAAGATGGTTAAGTAAGGCGACGCAATTTGGGAAAACTTGTAATATATTATATATTTCTTCTTTCAATTATCTAGAGCTGTATAAGTCTTGAGCTCAATTCCGTCTCTTTCTGCCAAGATAATGTTACAAAATCAATTAATTGTTACAAAATCAGCTTTGATTTTAGGCAAATTTGTACGATTATAAGTCAAAAATATACCTTCCTTAGAACCATAAAGTTTCATAACACATTCGTTAAAGGTTTGATTTATTTTGAAAATCCGATCGCCATTCGTATCTCTAAAAACATTATTAAACGGTAAATTTAAACGAATTGTCATATAAAGTCGATAAGAACAGAAATTTAAGATTCCTTTGGTCCAGTAAACAAATGACGACTTAAGTTTACATTCCAATTGTTTAATATCACAGGTATCGAAAATTAAGTTTGATTTTTAAGATTACTCTCTTAGCAGTACACACAAATCCATAACTCATTACAGGTCTAAGCCACTTGAATATTTTGTTAGGCGTACCATCAAATATACAATAATCATTCTCACAGGACATTTTTGATCCTTCACATGTCCTTGAACTTACCATATTTTCACATTCTTTCTTACCAATTTCCACCTTATGAATGCTTTTAGCTGAGCTTCTTGAACCAAACAGGTTCACGTATGCATCAATTATAATTTTCTGTTTACTACATTCGTATCCATCTCGATCTATGGTTAGTATTTGTTTGAATAGCAAGTCCTATCTTCTAAATTTTTGGTCACTATCTACAAAAACTTTTTGAGTGGCATGACTTGCATAACAGTCCTTCTCGTTATTTAGAATTAGGGTGTCTTCAATATTAGTATAGTCCGGTGTTTCACAGACAGTAAACCTTCCGTTAATTCTTACTGTTGTCAAAGGTTTTATGAGGAAGAATAAAATTGTAATTAAAATATTCAACATATTCGGAATTGTCACATGATTGGCATTTGTTTTTCTTGGTCGTCCAACTTTTTTTGGTTTGTTTAATTTTGACCAATAATCTTCAATTAGTTTCTTTCCCAAGAAACTATCAATAGCTTCCTAAGAATTATGTTTAAGTGAATAGTTTTTCCATTTGACTAAAAATTCATATTTTTTGTTTTTATTCAGTCGATGATTTATTATTTTTTCGACTTCAAATATAGCTTCGTACTTCCCCCCGTTAGGAGAAGGCGACTTAACTAATTTTAATCTCTGGAGTGGAAATGTGTTAGACAGTTTTTGCTTGAAGACATCTTCGACAATGTAGTTACCATTTTTGTTTAACCTAGAACGGTGAACGGGACACGATATTTTGGGTGTAATTTTTCATTCAGTCCCATGACGCGGATCCAGACCTTTGAGCCAGTAGATATTACTGTCTCTGTTACAGGCCTATTATTATTTTGAGGATTTTGCTTGATCTATGTTCTGGAGTGCTGTCGGATATTTATCCTCGATCAGATACTTTATTTGTTTAACACGTTCTTCTACTGCATCGTGTTTAAAATCGAAATCGATGGAACTCCAATCGTTGAATCCATTCATTTTTCTACCGAACATTAGTTCAAATGGGGAGAACTTTGTTGCTGAGTGTTTTCATGTACGATATGCTAGCAATACGAATTGTAACCATTTAGACCAATCATCTGGGTTTTGCTCACAATGTTTTCTTAAACAACTTACTATTTCTTGGTTCAAGCGCTCAATTTTGCCATTGGTTCTGGGGTGGTATGCGGATGTAATGACATGCTCAGACCCGACTCGTCTTTTAAGATTATCAACAATTTGATTGTTAAATTCTTTACCTTGATCCGACATGAACACCCTTGGTGGTTCAAATATACATATGAATTTTCATAGAATGTTAGCAATCTCTTCGGCTGATTTACTTTTAATAGGTTCGGCATATGGGAACTTGGTTAAGTATTCGGTAATTACCAATATTCCAGTGAAGCCTTCCTCTGTTACTGGTAGGCCAGATACCAAATCTTTTCCGATTCTATCAAAGACACTATTATTGGTAATTGCTTTCGCAGGATGTTCCTTTGCGGGAGCTAAATTATTTCTCTTAAACACTTCGCTACTTTGTACTAAAGCTTCAATGTCTTTTTCCATGTTTTTCCAAAAGTAATCCTTTTTAATTCGTTTAGTTTTTGATTCTACTTGGAAGTGACCCAAAACATGTGCTTTTAAAATAATACCGCTTCTGTTACTAGGTTTCGATAACAAGCGTGAGATATTATCTCGTCCCATTATAAAAATTTCATCATTTTCTCTTTCATAATAATACTGAGTTGCTGCTTTCTCAATTCTTTTAATTTGCTTTTTGGACAATTCATTTTGAAATCGACCATTTTTTAGATAATACAGTAATGTCTCATCTACATAGACGTCAAGACTTTTACGTGAAGTTGTGTCAATGTGATCATTTAATCGTTATCAGTAATGGTTTTTAGTGAAAGCACTGGCCGACTAACAGCATCAGCGTTTAAGTGTTTGGTTCCTTTCTTATGGACCTTCTCTAAGTAATAAGCTTGTAAATAGATAGCCCAACGAGCTAATCTTCCCGTAGGTTCATTGATGTTCATAAGCCACATCAGCGCGTAGTGACTTGTATTCACTAGAAATTTGAATCCGTACAGCTCTGTGCGAAATTCTTTAATTACGTTCCCAACTGTCAAACATTCTCTTTCAGTGCTGTTGTAGTGAATTTCGGCACCTTTGAGTAGTCGTGACTCGTAAGCGCATACATATTCATTTCCATTTTCATCAATTTGTGCCAGAATAGCGCCCATCGTATAACCTGAAGCGTCGCAATGAAGTATAAATTTTCGATTCCAATCAGGTTGTCTAAGGACAGGTTCTGACGTCAGGTTCAATTTTAGATTTTCGAACGATTCATGCTGAGGCTTTCTCAATTCAAATTTAACATCTTTTTTTACTAAGTCGTACAATGGTTATGCATTTTTGGCAAAATCTTTTACGAAAATTCTATAATAACCGCATAAACCTAGAAAACATTGAACTTGCTTAACATTTTTGGGAGGCTTTCTTTTAATGATTGTCTCCAGCTAAGCTGAATCCATTTCTATTGTCGATCCTGACACTAAATGACCAAGAACTTTAACTTTTTTGGCGAACCAAGTGCATTTGTTTGGTTTAATTTTAAGTTCTGCTTTTCTAAGAATGTTTCCTACTTCTATCAGATGCTCTAGGTGTTCATCTATTCCTTTCGAGTGAATAATGATATCGTCAAGGTATACCCATACAAAAATTTTATTGCCAAATAGCCTGTGCATCATTCTGCTGAATTGAGCTGGGGCATTTTTTAATCCAAAAGGTAGCCTTTTAAATTGGTAATGTCCGTCTGGAGTGGAGAATGATATTTTATCCTTCGAATCTGGGTGCATCTCTACTTGCCAGTATCCAGACGTGAAGTCAAGTGTCGAGAAGTATACTGAGCAACTTTAACGACTGAGAATGTCGTCAATTCTTGGAAGATGCCAATTTTTAGTAACCGTTTTCTGGTTTAACTTTCTGTAATCGACACAAAATCTTTTTGAGCCGTCTTTTTTTGGGCATCAAGACAACTGGTGCCGACCATGGTTATTAAGATTCTAAATAAAGTTTGTTTAACTTGTTTTTTTGCATAATAAAAATTTAGAACAATAAATTGAATCATGCTTTCTATTCCAAAAAATCGAAAAAAATTTTATAAAGTCTGCATTTAAATATCCAAGATAATGATCTGTAAACTCAGGATCAAAAAAATGGTTTTCAAATCAATATTTATAATTTAAACTCCTTATTTTATATGTGAACCAAATTTCTGACAGCATTCACCAATAAATGGTTATCAAAATTTTCTAATACATCAATTTCAAATGATATAGATTGATTAGTGAAATAAACTTCGAGAATGACTAGGTGTAAAAAAATTTTTCTCCTTTAATCAAATATCTATCATTTTCATAAATAATACAACAATCTGAGCATTGAGTTTTTATAAATTTCATAACTTCTGAGCCTTTTGTTGTGTAAGTAATTATATTTTTAACTTCTTTTGAGGAAAGAGAATTTTGAAATTTTAAACATTTTTTGACAGGTGGACAAACATATTTTTCCCTACTTTTCAATCTACAAGTTAATTGCCTAAATTTAATCAAAATTTCGACATAAAAATATGAGAGAAAACACTTCTTTATTGTTTTTTAATGGAAAGATTTTTAGTTTGTTCATTGTGAGAGTCTAAAAATAAAACAATTTATAATATTCAATTTTTTTGTTATGTTATTTTATAGTTATTTATTACTACATATATTTTTTTTAAATAAAAAATAAGTGAATTTAACTTAGAGTGAATTTTATTCATCAAATTTTTTTATTGTAAATAAAAATACTATTTTTTTGGCTCTTCGTTGAACTGTGTTGAAAATGACTTTCGCTTGAAGCTATTTGAAATTCCTTCATTGGAATTATATTCAGTTATTTTGCCATATTTTTCTAAATTATTTTCAAATAATTTAAAATTTCCTTCATTAGAATTGTAACTATTTTGATAATCTTCAATTGAAATATAATATTCTAAGAGTCTATTAATAAAACTTAGCTTCTCTTCTTCATTCAAGCTTTCAAAATTGTTCTTAAAAAAACATTTACTCTTTTTAGTGCTTCCATCTTAATCAAATTATCATGAAAAACTCCGAATTTTTTTCGATTTTTTGGAATAGAAAGCATGATTCAATTTATTGTTCTAAATTTTTATTATGCAAAAAAACAAGTTAAACAAACTTTATTTAGAATCTTAATATCTTTAATAATATTTTTAGTTGTATTTGATGGGAATCAGAAATGAAGACGTCTTCGGTGTTAAGCACAGAATGATGACGGGTTTTTATGTGATGAAACACCAGATTATGAAAATTATTTTTGCTCTGATCATAAAAATTTCAATATTAAAAGCATTAGTGGAGTTCAACCTGATAAGTTCAATAAAATTGGATAATGGACTAAATCTAAATAATTAAGCTGAATTTGAATCAATAATTGATCCCAGAAAAATTGCAATTGGAATTGAATATAAGCTAAAATTTGATTCATCTCCTTTTTATAGATGGGTACCAGAAAACTTCATTCAAAAATGGCCTAATGCATTAAATGTGTATTTAAAAAGAATAAATAATAGAGATAAATCAAAATGTAATGTTGATAAAGACTTATGCTTTAACAAACGAAAGACTGGAGGAATTGTCACGGGTATAACAAGTTTTGGATTGATCCTGCATTTCAATGAAATTGTTAAAGGAGAATCATTAAGTTCACTACAATGTTCTGTGAAGTCAGTAAAAACAGTTAATGAAAAATTAAATATGTTATTTACGATAATGCTTGTCATTTATCCGAGTACATAGAAAAGAATTCAGATAATATTTCAAAAGAATTAATATTCTTTATCTTACTTTTAATTTTGTTTTCAAATTTATCTTACTTTTAATTTTGTTTTTATAAACTTCCCATTTAATATTTGTTTTAAATTAGAGTAAATCGATCATGAAAAATATAAAAGAGACCATAATTTAATGAAGATCATTTATGCGTTTTTCTTTTAGTTATTTTTTTGTAATGTTTAATAAATATTTATATGGTTTTTCTATAAATTTTTTATATTTTAGCGCATCATTTGGCAAAGCGCCTGGTCAACTTGTAAAGCTAAGTGGAGTTGTTCACTGTCTCGATCAAATAATGAATATTTTTAACTAAGATTGATAATATTAATGAATTGGACTATGAAGAATTGACTAAAATTCTTATGGAAAAGACTTATTCTTACATCATTACTCGAAATAATGTTGAGAAAGCTATCAATGTAAATGAATATTTTCTAAAGCAAAAGCTTTATTTGGCTGGATTTATAGAATTAACTTACACTTATCTATTGACTGAAATTGTACATTTTTGTGGAAATCTTTCAAAAAAACTCACAATTGATGAAATAATTGAAGCAAAAATTCTAATTTCACTAAAAAATTCAATTGTGTATCTATCTGAATTTTCAAGAAAAAAATTTGGAAAAGAGTGTGATTTTATTCGTGCATGTAAAAAACTGGAATCGAAAAAATTCGGAGTTTTTCATGATAATTTGATTAAGATGGAAGCACTAAAAAGAGTAAATGTTTTTTTAAGAACAATTTTGAAAGCTTGAATGAAGAAGAGAAGCTAAGTTTTATTAATAGACTCTTAGAATATAATATTTCAATTGAAGATTATCAAAATAGTTACAATTCTAATGAAGGAAATTTTAAATTATTTGAAAATAATTTAGAAAAATATGGCAAAATAACTGAATATAATTCCAATGAAGGAATTTCAAATAGCTTCAAGCGAAAGTCATTTTCAACACAGTTCAACGAAGAGCCAAAAAAATAGTATTTTTATTTACAATAAAAAAATTTGATGAATAAAATTCACTCTCAGTTAAATTCACTTATTTTTTATTTAAAAAAAATATATGTAGTAATAAATAACTATAAAATAACATAACAAAAAAATTGAATATTATAAATTGTTTTATTTTTAGACTCTCACAATGAACAAACTAAAAATCTTTCCATTAAAAAACAATAAAGAAGTGTTTTCTCTCATATTTTTATGTCGAAATTTTGATTAAATTTAGGCAATTAACTTGTAGATTGAAAAGTAGGGAAAAATATGTTTGTCCACCTGTCAAAAAATGTTTAAAATTTCAAAATTCTCTTTCCTCAAAAGAAGTTAAAAATATAATTACTTACACAACAAAAGGCTCAGAAGTTATGAAATTTATAAAAACTCAATGCTCAGATTGTTGTATTATTTATGAAAATGATAGATATTTGATTAAAGGAGAAAAATTTTTTTACACCTAGTCATTCTCGAAGTTTATTTCACTAATCAATCTATATCATTTGAAATTGATGTATTAGAAAATTTTGATAACCATTTATTGGTGAATGCTGTCAGAAATTTGGTTCACATATAAAATAAGGAGTTTAAATTATAAATATTGATTTGAAAACCATTTTTTTGATCCTGAGTTTACAGATCATTATCTTGGATATTTAAATGCAGACTTTATAAAATTTTTTTCGATTTTTTGGAATAGAAAGCATGATTCAATTTATTGTTCTAAATTTTTATTATGCAAAAAAACGAGTTAAACAAACTTTATTTAGAATCTTAATAACTTTAATAATATTTTTAGTTGTATTTGATGGGAATCAGAAATGAAGACGTCTTCGGTGTTAAGCACAGAATGATGACGGGTTTTTATGTGATGAAACACCAGATTATGAAAATTATTTTTGCTCTGATCATAAAAATTTCAATATTAAAAGCATTAGTGGAGTTCAACCTGATAAGTTCAATAAAATTGGATAATGGACTAAATCTAAATAATTAAGCTGAATTTGAATCAATAATTGATCCCAGAAAAATTGCAATTGGAATTGAATATAAGCTAAAATTTGATTCATCTCCTTTTTATAGATGGGTACCAGAAAACTTCATTCAAAAATGGCCTAATGCATTAAATGTGTATTTAAAAAGAATAAATAATAGAGATAAATCAAAATGTAATGTTGATAAAGACTTATGCTTTAACAAACGAAAGACTGGAGGAATTGTCACGGGTATAACAAGTTTTGGATTGATCCTGCATTTCAATGAAATTGTTAAAGGAGAATCATTAAGTTCACTACAATGTTCTGTGAAGTCAGTAAAAACAGTTAATGAAAAATTAAATATGTTATTTACGATAATGCTTGTCATTTATCCGAGTACATAGAAAAGAATTCAGATAATATTTCAAAAGAATTAATATTCTTTATCTTACTTTTAATTTTGTTTTCAAATTTATCTTACTTTTAATTTTGTTTTTATAAACTTCCCATTTAATATTTGTTTTAAATTAGAGTAAATCGATCATGAAAAATATAAAAAGAGACCATAATTTAATGAAGATCATTTATGCGTTTTTCTTTTAGTTATTTTTTTGTAATGTTTAATAAATATTTATATGGTTTTTCTATAAATTTTTTATATTTTAGCGCATCATTTGGCAAAGCGCCTGGTCAACTTGTAAAGCTAAGTGGAGTTGTTCACTGTCTCGATCAAATAATGAATATTTTTAACTAAGATTGATAATATTAATGAATTGGACTATGAAGAATTGACTAAAATTCTTATGGAAAAGACTTATTCTTACATCATTACTCGAAATAATGTTGAGAAAGCTATCAATGTAAATGAATATTTTCTAAAGCAAAAGCTTTATTTGGCTGGATTTATAGAATTAACTTACACTTATCTATTGACTGAAATTGTACATTTTTGTGGAAATCTTTCAAAAAAACTCACAATTGATGAAATAATTGAAGCAAAAATTCTAATTTCACTAAAAAATTCAATTGTGTATCTATCTGAATTTTCAAGAAAAAAATTTGGAAAAGAGTGTGATTTTATTCGTGCATGTAAAAAACTGGAATCGAAAAAATTCGGAGTTTTTCATGATAATTTGATTAAGATGGAAGCACTAAAAAGAGTAAATGTTTTTTTAAGAACAATTTTGAAAGCTTGAATGAAGAAGAGAAGCTAAGTTTTATTAATAGACTCTTAGAATATAATATTTCAATTGAAGATTATCAAAATAGTTACAATTCTAATGAAGGAAATTTTAAATTATTTGAAAATAATTTAGAAAAATATGGCAAAATAACTGAATATAATTCCAATGAAGGAATTTCAAATAGCTTCAAGCGAAAGTCATTTTCAACACAGTTCAACGAAGAGCCAAAAAAATAGTATTTTTATTTACAATAAAAAAATTTGATGAATAAAATTCACTCTCAGTTAAATTCACTTATTTTTTATTTAAAAAAAATATATGTAGTAATAAATAACTATAAAATAACATAACAAAAAAATTGAATATTATAAATTGTTTTATTTTTAGACTCTCACAATGAACAAACTAAAAATCTTTCCATTAAAAAACAATAAAGAAGTGTTTTCTCTCATATTTTTATGTCGAAATTTTGATTAAATTTAGGCAATTAACTTGTAGATTGAAAAGTAGGGAAAAATATGTTTGTCCACCTGTCAAAAAATGTTTAAAATTTCAAAATTCTCTTTCCTCAAAAGAAGTTAAAAATATAATTACTTACACAACAAAAGGCTCAGAAGTTATGAAATTTATAAAAACTCAATGCTCAGATTGTTGTATTATTTATGAAAATGATAGATATTTGATTAAAGGAGAAAAATTTTTTTACACCTAGTCATTCTCGAAGTTTATTTCACTAATCAATCT
This sequence comes from Brachionus asplanchnoidis, assembly GCA_025491095.1. Classification (NCBI taxonomy): domain Eukaryota; kingdom Metazoa; phylum Rotifera; class Eurotatoria; order Ploima; family Brachionidae; genus Brachionus; species Brachionus asplanchnoidis. Next base: position 5,728,165 of record JAILYF010000006.1, read on the forward strand.
ATATCATTTGAAATTGATGTATTAGAAAATTTTGATAACCATTTATTGGTGAATGCTGTCAGAAATTTGGTTCACATATAAAATAAGGAGTTTAAATTATAAATATTGATTTGAAAACCATTTTTTTGATCCTGAGTTTACAGATCATTATCTTGGATATTTAAATGCAGACTTTATAAAATTTTTTTCGATTTTTTGGAATAGAAAGCATGATTCAATTTATTGTTCTAAATTTTTATTATGCAAAAAAACGAGTTAAACAAACTTTATTTAGAATCTTAATAACTTTAATAATATTTTTAGTTGTATTTGATGGGAATCAGAAATGAAGACGTCTTCGGTGTTAAGCACAGAATGATGACGGGTTTTTATGTGATGAAACACCAGATTATGAAAATTATTTTTGCTCTGATCATAAAAATTTCAATATTAAAAGCATTAGTGGAGTTCAACCTGATAAGTTCAATAAAATTGGATAATGGACTAAATCTAAATAATTAAGCTGAATTTGAATCAATAATTGATCCCAGAAAAATTGCAATTGGAATTGAATATAAGCTAAAATTTGATTCATCTCCTTTTTATAGATGGGTACCAGAAAACTTCATTCAAAAATGGCCTAATGCATTAAATGTGTATTTAAAAAGAATAAATAATAGAGATAAATCAAAATGTAATGTTGATAAAGACTTATGCTTTAACAAACGAAAGACTGGAGGAATTGTCACGGGTATAACAAGTTTTGGATTGATCCTGCATTTCAATGAAATTGTTAAAGGAGAATCATTAAGTTCACTACAATGTTCTGTGAAGTCAGTAAAAACAGTTAATGAAAAATTAAATATGTTATTTACGATAATGCTTGTCATTTATCCGAGTACATAGAAAAGAATTCAGATAATATTTCAAAAGAATTAATATTCTTTATCTTACTTTTAATTTTGTTTTCAAATTTATCTTACTTTTAATTTTGTTTTTATAAACTTCCCATTTAATATTTGTTTTAAATTAGAGTAAATCGATCATGAAAAATATAAAAAGAGACCATAATTTAATGAAGATCATTTATGCGTTTTTCTTTTAGTTATTTTTTTGTAATGTTTAATAAATATTTATATGGTTTTTCTATAAATTTTTTATATTTTAGCGCATCATTTGGCAAAGCGCCTGGTCAACTTGTAAAGCTAAGTGGAGTTGTTCACTGTCTCGATCAAATAATGAATATTTTTAACTAAGATTGATAATATTAATGAATTGGACTATGAAGAATTGACTAAAATTCTTATGGAAAAGACTTATTCTTACATCATTACTCGAAATAATGTTGAGAAAGCTATCAATGTAAATGAATATTTTCTAAAGCAAAAGCTTTATTTGGCTGGATTTATAGAATTAACTTACACTTATCTATTGACTGAAATTGTACATTTTTGTGGAAATCTTTCAAAAAAACTCACAATTGATGAAATAATTGAAGCAAAAATTCTAATTTCACTAAAAAATTCAATTGTGTATCTATCTGAATTTTCAAGAAAAAAATTTGGAAAAGAGTGTGATTTTATTCGTGCATGTAAAAAACTGGAATCGAAAAAATTCGGAGTTTTTCATGATAATTTGATTAAGATGGAAGCACTAAAAAGAGTAAATGTTTTTTTAAGAACAATTTTGAAAGCTTGAATGAAGAAGAGAAGCTAAGTTTTATTAATAGACTCTTAGAATATAATATTTCAATTGAAGATTATCAAAATAGTTACAATTCTAATGAAGGAAATTTTAAATTATTTGAAAATAATTTAGAAAAATATGGCAAAATAACTGAATATAATTCCAATGAAGGAATTTCAAATAGCTTCAAGCGAAAGTCATTTTCAACACAGTTCAACGAAGAGCCAAAAAAATAGTATTTTTATTTACAATAAAAAAATTTGATGAATAAAATTCACTCTCAGTTAAATTCACTTATTTTTTATTTAAAAAAAATATATGTAGTAATAAATAACTATAAAATAACATAACAAAAAAATTGAATATTATAAATTGTTTTATTTTTAGACTCTCACAATGAACAAACTAAAAATCTTTCCATTAAAAAACAATAAAGAAGTGTTTTCTCTCATATTTTTATGTCGAAATTTTGATTAAATTTAGGCAATTAACTTGTAGATTGAAAAGTAGGGAAAAATATGTTTGTCCACCTGTCAAAAAATGTTTAAAATTTCAAAATTCTCTTTCCTCAAAAGAAGTTAAAAATATAATTACTTACACAACAAAAGGCTCAGAAGTTATGAAATTTATAAAAACTCAATGCTCAGATTGTTGTATTATTTATGAAAATGATAGATATTTGATTAAAGGAGAAAAATTTTTTTACACCTAGTCATTCTCGAAGTTTATTTCACTAATCAATCTATATCATTTGAAATTGATGTATTAGAAAATTTTGATAACCATTTATTGGTGAATGCTGTCAGAAATTTGGTTCACATATAAAATAAGGAGTTTAAATTATAAATATTGATTTGAAAACCATTTTTTTGATCCTGAGTTTACAGATCATTATCTTGGATATTTAAATGCAGACTTTATAAAATTTTTTTCGATTTTTTGGAATAGAAAGCATGATTCAATTTATTGTTCTAAATTTTTATTATGCAAAAAAACGAGTTAAACAAACTTTATTTAGAATCTTAATAACTTTAATAATATTTTTAGTTGTATTTGATGGGAATCAGAAATGAAGACGTCTTCGGTGTTAAGCACAGAATGATGACGGGTTTTTATGTGATGAAACACCAGATTATGAAAATTATTTTTGCTCTGATCATAAAAATTTCAATATTAAAAGCATTAGTGGAGTTCAACCTGATAAGTTCAATAAAATTGGATAATGGACTAAATCTAAATAATTAAGCTGAATTTGAATCAATAATTGATCCCAGAAAAATTGCAATTGGAATTGAATATAAGCTAAAATTTGATTCATCTCCTTTTTATAGATGGGTACCAGAAAACTTCATTCAAAAATGGCCTAATGCATTAAATGTGTATTTAAAAAGAATAAATAATAGAGATAAATCAAAATGTAATGTTGATAAAGACTTATGCTTTAACAAACGAAAGACTGGAGGAATTGTCACGGGTATAACAAGTTTTGGATTGATCCTGCATTTCAATGAAATTGTTAAAGGAGAATCATTAAGTTCACTACAATGTTCTGTGAAGTCAGTAAAAACAGTTAATGAAAAATTAAATATGTTATTTACGATAATGCTTGTCATTTATCCGAGTACATAGAAAAGAATTCAGATAATATTTCAAAAGAATTAATATTCTTTATCTTACTTTTAATTTTGTTTTCAAATTTATCTTACTTTTAATTTTGTTTTTATAAACTTCCCATTTAATATTTGTTTTAAATTAGAGTAAATCGATCATGAAAAATATAAAAGAGACCATAATTTAATGAAGATCATTTATGCGTTTTTCTTTTAGTTATTTTTTTGTAATGTTTAATAAATATTTATATGGTTTTTCTATAAATTTTTTATATTTTAGCGCATCATTTGGCAAAGCGCCTGGTCAACTTGTAAAGCTAAGTGGAGTTGTTCACTGTCTCGATCAAATAATGAATATTTTTAACTAAGATTGATAATATTAATGAATTGGACTATGAAGAATTGACTAAAATTCTTATGGAAAAGACTTATTCTTACATCATTACTCGAAATAATGTTGAGAAAGCTATCAATGTAAATGAATATTTTCTAAAGCAAAAGCTTTATTTGGCTGGATTTATAGAATTAACTTACACTTATCTATTGACTGAAATTGTACATTTTTGTGGAAATCTTTCAAAAAAACTCACAATTGATGAAATAATTGAAGCAAAAATTCTAATTTCACTAAAAAATTCAATTGTGTATCTATCTGAATTTTCAAGAAAAAAATTTGGAAAAGAGTGTGATTTTATTCGTGCATGTAAAAAACTGGAATCGAAAAAATTCGGAGTTTTTCATGATAATTTGATTAAGATGGAAGCACTAAAAAGAGTAAATGTTTTTTTAAGAACAATTTTGAAAGCTTGAATGAAGAAGAGAAGCTAAGTTTTATTAATAGACTCTTAGAATATAATATTTCAATTGAAGATTATCAAAATAGTTACAATTCTAATGAAGGAAATTTTAAATTATTTGAAAATAATTTAGAAAAATATGGCAAAATAACTGAATATAATTCCAATGAAGGAATTTCAAATAGCTTCAAGCGAAAGTCATTTTCAACACAGTTCAACGAAGAGCCAAAAAAATAGTATTTTTATTTACAATAAAAAAATTTGATGAATAAAATTCACTCTAAGTTAAATTCACTTATTTTTTATTTAAAAAAAATATATGTAGTAATAAATAACTATAAAATAACATAACAAAAAAATTGAATATTATAAATTGTTTTATTTTTAGACTCTCACAATGAACAAACTAAAAATCTTTCCATTAAAAAACAATAAAGAAGTGTTTTCTCTCATATTTTTATGTCGAAATTTTGATTAAATTTAGGCAATTAACTTGTAGATTGAAAAGTAGGGAAAAATATGTTTGTCCACCTGTCAAAAAATGTTTAAAATTTCAAAATTCTCTTTCCTCAAAAGAAGTTAAAAATATAATTACTTACACAACAAAAGGCTCAGAAGTTATGAAATTTATAAAAACTCAATGCTCAGATTGTTGTATTATTTATGAAAATGATAGATATTTGATTAAAGGAGAAAAATTTTTTTACACCTAGTCATTCTCGAAGTTTATTTCACTAATCAATCTATATCATTTGAAATTGATGTATTAGAAAATTTTGATAACCATTTATTGGTGAATGCTGTCAGAAATTTGGTTCACATATAAAATAAGGAGTTTAAATTATAAATATTGATTTGAAAACCATTTTTTTGATCCTGAGTTTACAGATCATTATCTTGGATATTTAAATGCAGACTTTATAAAATTTTTTTCGATTTTTTGGAATAGAAAGCATGATTCAATTTATTGTTCTAAATTTTTATTATGCAAAAAAACAAGTTAAACAAACTTTATTTAGAATCTTAATAACTTTAATAATATTTTTAGTTGTATTTGATGGGAATCAGAAATGAAGACGTCTTCGGTGTTAAGCACAGAATGATGACGGGTTTTTATGTGATGAAACACCAGATTATGAAAATTATTTTTGCTCTGATCATAAAAATTTCAATATTAAAAGCATTAGTGGAGTTCAACCTGATAAGTTCAATAAAATTGGATAATGGACTAAATCTAAATAATTAAGCTGAATTTGAATCAATAATTGATCCCAGAAAAATTGCAATTGGAATTGAATATAAGCTAAAATTTGATTCATCTCCTTTTTATAGATGGGTACCAGAAAACTTCATTCAAAAATGGCCTAATGCATTAAATGTGTATTTAAAAAGAATAAATAATAGAGATAAATCAAAATGTAATGTTGATAAAGACTTATGCTTTAACAAACGAAAGACTGGAGGAATTGTCACGGGTATAACAAGTTTTGGATTGATCCTGCATTTCAATGAAATTGTTAAAGGAGAATCATTAAGTTCACTACAATGTTCTGTGAAGTCAGTAAAAACAGTTAATGAAAAATTAAATATGTTATTTACGATAATGCTTGTCATTTATCCGAGTACATAGAAAAGAATTCAGATAATATTTCAAAAGAATTAATATTCTTTATCTTACTTTTAATTTTGTTTTCAAATTTATCTTACTTTTAATTTTGTTTTTATAAACTTCCCATTTAATATTTGTTTTAAATTAGAGTAAATCGATCATGAAAAATATAAAAAGAGACCATAATTTAATGAAGATCATTTATGCGTTTTTCTTTTAGTTATTTTTTTGTAATGTTTAATAAATATTTATATGGTTTTTCTATAAATTTTTTATATTTTAGCGCATCATTTGGCAAAGCGCCTGGTCAACTTGTAAAGCTAAGTGGAGTTGTTCACTGTCTCGATCAAATAATGAATATTTTTAACTAAGATTGATAATATTAATGAATTGGACTATGAAGAATTGACTAAAATTCTTATGGAAAAGACTTATTCTTACATCATTACTCGAAATAATGTTGAGAAAGCTATCAATGTAAATGAATATTTTCTAAAGCAAAAGCTTTATTTGGCTGGATTTATAGAATTAACTTACACTTATCTATTGACTGAAATTATACATTTTTGTGGAAATCTTTCAAAAAAACTCACAATTGATGAAATAATTGAAGCAAAAATTCTAATTTCACTAAAAAATTCAATTGTGTATCTATCTGAATTTTCAAGAAAAAAATTTGGAAAAGAGTGTGATTTTATTCGTGCATGTAAAAACTGGAATCGAAAAAATTCGGAGTTTTTCATGATAATTTGATTAAGATGGAAGCACTAAAAAGAGTAAATGTTTTTTTAAGAACAATTTTGAAAGCTTGAATGAAGAAGAGAAGCTAAGTTTTATTAATAGACTCTTAGAATATAATATTTCAATTGAAGATTATCAAAATAGTTACAATTCTAATGAAGGAAATTTTAAATTATTTGAAAATAATTTAGAAAAATATGGCAAAATAACTGAATATAATTCCAATGAAGGAATTTCAAATAGCTTCAAGCGAAAGTCATTTTCAACACAGTTCAACGAAGAGCCAAAAAAATAGTATTTTTATTTACAATAAAAAAATTTGATGAATAAAATTCACTCTCAGTTAAATTCACTTATTTTTTATTTAAAAAAAATATATGTAGTAATAAATAACTATAAAATAACATAACAAAAAAATTGAATATTATAAATTGTTTTATTTTTAGACTCTCACAATGAACAAACTAAAAATCTTTCCATTAAAAAACAATAAAGAAGTGTTTTCTCTCATATTTTTATGTCGAAATTTTGATTAAATTTAGGCAATTAACTTGTAGATTGAAAAGTAGGGAAAAATATGTTTGTCCACCTGTCAAAAAATGTTTAAAATTTCAAAATTCTCTTTCCTCAAAAGAAGTTAAAAATATAATTACTTACACAACAAAAGGCTCAGAAGTTATGAAATTTATAAAAACTCAATGCTCAGATTGTTGTATTATTTATGAAAATGATAGATATTTGATTAAAGGAGAAAAATTTTTTTACACCTAGTCATTCTCGAAGTTTATTTCACTAATCAATCTATATCATTTGAAATTGATGTATTAGAAAATTTTGATAACCATTTATTGGTGAATGCTGTCAGAAATTTGGTTCACATATAAAATAAGGAGTTTAAATTATAAATATTGATTTGAAAACCATTTTTTTGATCCTGAGTTTACAGATCATTATCTTGGATATTTAAATGCAGACTTTATAAAATTTTTTTCGATTTTTTGGAATAGAAAGCATGATTCAATTTATTGTTCTAAATTTTTATTATGCAAAAAAACGAGTTAAACAAACTTTATTTAGAATCTTAATAACTTTAATAATATTTTTAGTTGTATTTGATGGGAATCAGAAATGAAGACGTCTTCGGTGTTAAGCACAGAATGATGACGGGTTTTTATGTGATGAAACACCAGATTATGAAAATTATTTTTGCTCTGATCATAAAAATTTCAATATTAAAAGCATTAGTGGAGTTCAACCTTATAAGTTCAATAAAATTGGATAATGGACTAAATCTAAATAATTAAGCTGAATTTGAATCAATAATTGATCCCAGAAAAATTGCAATTGGAATTGAATATAAGCTAAAATTTGATTCATCTCCTTTTTATAGATGGGTACCAGAAAACTTCATTCAAAAATGGCCTAATGCATTAAATGTGTATTTAAAAAGAATAAATAATAGAGATAAATCAAAATGTAATGTTGATAAAGACTTATGCTTTAACAAACGAAAGACTGGAGGAATTGTCACGGGTATAACAAGTTTTGGATTGATCCTGCATTTCAATGAAATTGTTAAAGGAGAATCATTAAGTTCACTACAATGTTCTGTGAAGTCAGTAAAAACAGTTAATGAAAAATTAAATATGTTATTTACGATAATGCTTGTCATTTATCCGAGTACATAGAAAAGAATTCAGATAATATTTCAAAAGAATTAATATTCTTTATCTTACTTTTAATTTTGTTTTCAAATTTATCTTACTTTTAATTTTGTTTTTATAAACTTCCCATTTAATATTTGTTTTAAATTAGAGTAAATCGATCATGAAAAATATAAAAAGAGACCATAATTTAATGAAGATCATTTATGCGTTTTTCTTTTAGTTATTTTTTTGTAATGTTTAATAAATATTTATATGGTTTTTCTATAAATTTTTTATATTTTAGCGCATCATTTGGCAAAGCGCCTGGTCAACTTGTAAAGCTAAGTGGAGTTGTTCACTGTCTCGATCAAATAATGAATATTTTTAACTAAGATTGATAATATTAATGAATTGGACTATGAAGAATTGACTAAAATTCTTATGGAAAAGACTTATTCTTACATCATTACTCGAAATAATGTTGAGAAAGCTATCAATGTAAATGAATATTTTCTAAAGCAAAAGCTTTATTTGGCTGGATTTATAGAATTAACTTACACTTATCTATTGACTGAAATTGTACATTTTTGTGGAAATCTTTCAAAAAAACTCACAATTGATGAAATAATTGAAGCAAAAATTCTAATTTCACTAAAAAATTCAATTGTGTATCTATCTGAATTTTCAAGAAAAAAATTTGGAAAAGAGTGTGATTTTATTCGTGCATGTAAAAAACTGGAATCGAAAAAATTCGGAGTTTTTCATGATAATTTGATTAAGATGGAAGCACTAAAAAGAGTAAATGTTTTTTTAAGAACAATTTTGAAAGCTTGAATGAAGAAGAGAAGCTAAGTTTTATTAATAGACTCTTAGAATATAATATTTCAATTGAAGATTATCAAAATAGTTACAATTCTAATGAAGGAAATTTTAAATTATTTGAAAATAATTTAGAAAAATATGGCAAAATAACTGAATATAATTCCAATGAAGGAATTTCAAATAGCTTCAAGCGAAAGTCATTTTCAACACAGTTCAACGAAGAGCCAAAAAAATAGTATTTTTATTTACAATAAAAAAATTTGATGAATAAAATTCACTCTCAGTTAAATTCACTTATTTTTTATTTAAAAAAAATATATGTAGTAATAAATAACTATAAAATAACATAACAAAAAAATTGAATATTATAAATTGTTTTATTTTTAGACTCTCACAATGAACAAACTAAAAATCTTTCCATTAAAAAACAATAAAGAAGTGTTTTCTCTCATATTTTTATGTCGAAATTTTGATTAAATTTAGGCAATTAACTTGTAGATTGAAAAGTAGGGAAAAATATGTTTGTCCACCTGTCAAAAAATGTTTAAAATTTCAAAATTCTCTTTCCTCAAAAGAAGTTAAAAATATAATTACTTACACAACAAAAGGCTCAGAAGTTATGAAATTTATAAAAACTCAATGCTCAGATTGTTGTATTATTTATGAAAATGATAGATATTTGATTAAAGGAGAAAAATTTTTTTACACCTAGTCATTCTCGAAGTTTATTTCACTAATCAATCTATATCATTTGAAATTGATGTATTAGAAAATTTTGATAACCATTTATTGGTGAATGCTGTCAGAAATTTGGTTCACATATAAAATAAGGAGTTTAAATTATAAATATTGATTTGAAAACCATTTTTTTGATCCTGAGTTTACAGATCATTATCTTGGATATTTAAATGCAGACTTTATAAAATTTTTTTCGATTTTTTGGAATAGAAAGCATGATTCAATTTATTGTTCTAAATTTTTATTATGCAAAAAAACAAGTTAAACAAACTTTATTTAGAATCTTAATAACTTTAATAATATTTTTAGTTGTATTTGATGGGAATCAGAAATGAAGACGTCTTCGGTGTTAAGCACAGAATGATGACGGGTTTTTATGTGATGAAACACCAGATTATGAAAATTATTTTTGCTCTGATCATAAAAATTTCAATATTAAAAGCATTAGTGGAGTTCAACCTGATAAGTTCAATAAAATTGGATAATGGACTAAATCTAAATAATTAAGCTGAATTTGAATCAATAATTGATCCCAGAAAAATTGCAATTGGAATTGAATATAAGCTAAAATTTGATTCATCTCCTTTTTATAGATGGGTACCAGAAAACTTCATTCAAAAATGGCCTAATGCATTAAATGTGTATTTAAAAAGAATAAATAATAGAGATAAATCAAAATGTAATGTTGATAAAGACTTATGCTTTAACAAACGAAAGACTGGAGGAATTGTCACGGGTATAACAAGTTTTGGATTGATCCTGCATTTCAATGAAATTGTTAAAGGAGAATCATTAAGTTCACTACAATGTTCTGTCAAGTCAGTAAAAACAGTTAATGAAAAATTAAATATGTTATTTACGATAATGCTTGTCATTTATCCGAGTACATAGAAAAGAATTCAGATAATATTTCAAAAGAATTAATATTCTTTATCTTACTTTTAATTTTGTTTTCAAATTTATCTTACTTTTAATTTTGTTTTTATAAACTTCCCATTTAATATTTGTTTTAAATTAGAGTAAATCGATCATGAAAAATATAAAAAGAGACCATTATTTAATGAAGATCATTTATGCGTTTTTCTTTTAGTTATTTTTTTGTAATGTTTAATAAATATTTATATGGTTTTTCTATAAATTTTTTATATTTTAGCGCATCATTTGGCAAAGCGCCTGGTCAACTTGTAAAGCTAAGTGGAGTTGTTCACTGTCTCGATCAAATAATGAATATTTTTAACTAAGATTGATAATATTAATGAATTGGACTATGAAGAATTGACTAAAATTCTTATGGAAAAGACTTATTCTTACATCATTACTCGAAATAATGTTGAGAAAGCTATCAATGTAAATGAATATTTTCTAAAGCAAAAGCTTTATTTGGCTGGATTTATAGAATTAACTTACACTTATCTATTGACTGAAATTGTACATTTTTGTGAAAATCTTTCAAAAAAACTCACAATTGATGAAATAATTGAAGCAAAAATTCTAATTTCACTAAAAAATTCAATTGTGTATCTATCTGAATTTTCAAGAAAAAAATTTGGAAAAGAGTGTGATTTTATTCGTGCATGTAAAAAACTGGAATCGAAAAAATTCGGAGTTTTTTATGATAATTTGATTAAGATGGAAGCACTAAAAAGAGTAAATGTTTTTTTAAGAACAATTTTGAAAGCTTGAATGAAGAAGAGAAGCTAAGTTTTATTAATAGACTCTTAGAATATAATATTTCAATTGAAGATTATCAAAATAGTTACAATTCTAATGAAGGAAATTTTAAATTATTTGAAAATAATTTAGAAAAATATGGCAAAATAACTGAATATAATTCCAATGAAGGAATTTCAAATAGCTTCAAGCGAAAGTCATTTTCAACACAGTTCAACGAAGAGCCAAAAAAATAGTATTTTTATTTACAATAAAAAAATTTGATGAATAAAATTCACTCTAAGTTAAATTCACTTATTTTTTATTTAAAAAAAATATATGTAGTAATAAATAACTATAAAATAACATAACAAAAAAATTGAATATTATAAATTATTTTATTTTTAGACTCTCACAATGAACAAACTAAAAATCTTTCCATTAAAAAACAATAAAGAAGTGTTTTCTCTCATATTTTTATGTCGAAATTTTGATTAAATTTAGGCAATTAACTTGTAGATTGAAAAGTAGGGAAAAATATGTTTGTCCACCTGTCAAAAAATGTTTAAAATTTCAAAATTCTCTTTCCTCAAAAGAAGTTAAAAATATAATTACTTACACAACAAAAGGCTCAGAAGTTATGAAATTTATAAAAACTCAATGCTCAGATTGTTGTATTATTTATGAAAATGATAGATATTTGATTAAAGGAGAAAAATTTTTTTACACCTAGTCATTCTCGAAGTTTATTTCACTAATCAATCTATATCATTTGAAATTGATGTATTAGAAAATTTTGATAACCATTTATTGGTGAATGCTGTCAGAAATTTGGTTCACATATAAAATAAGGAGTTTAAATTATAAATATTGATTTGAAAACCATTTTTTTGATCCTGAGTTTACAGATCATTATCTTGGATATTTAAATGCAGACTTTATAAAATTTTTTTCGATTTTTTGGAATAGAAAGCATGATTCAATTTATTGTTCTAAATTTTTATTATGCAAAAAAACAAGTTAAACAAACTTTATTTAGAATCTTAATAACTTTAATAATATTTTTAGTTGTATTTGATGGGAATCAGAAATGAAGACGTCTTCGGTGTTAAGCACAGAATGATGACGGGTTTTTATGTGATGAAACACCAGATTATGAAAATTATTTTTGCTCTGATCATAAAAATTTCAATATTAAAAGCATTAGTGGAGTTCAACCTGATAAGTTCAATAAAATTGGATAATGGACTAAATCTAAATAATTAAGCTGAATTTGAATCAATAATTGATCCCAGAAAAATTGCAATTGGAATTGAATATAAGCTAAAATTTGATTCATCTCCTTTTTATAGATGGGTACCAGAAAACTTCATTCAAAAATGGCCTAATGCATTAAATGTGTATTTAAAAAGAATAAATAATAGAGATAAATCAAAATGTAATGTTGATAAAGACTTATGCTTTAACAAACGAAAGACTGGAGGAATTGTCACGGGTATAACAAGTTTTGGATTGATCCTGCATTTCAATGAAATTGTTAAAGGAGAATCATTAAGTTCACTACAATGTTCTGTCAAGTCAGTAAAAACAGTTAATGAAAAATTAAATATGTTATTTACGATAATGCTTGTCATTTATCCGAGTACATAGAAAAGAATTCAGATAATATTTCAAAAGAATTAATATTCTTTATCTTACTTTTAATTTTGTTTTCAAATTTATCTTACTTTTAATTTTGTTTTTATAAACTTCCCATTTAATATTTGTTTTAAATTAGAGTAAATCGATCATGAAAAATATAAAAAGAGACCATTATTTAATGAAGATCATTTATGCGTTTTTCTTTTAGTTATTTTTTTGTAATGTTTAATAAATATTTATATGGTTTTTCTATAAATTTTTTATATTTTAGCGCATCATTTGGCAAAGCGCCTGGTCAACTTGTAAAGCTAAGTGGAGTTGTTCACTGTCTCGATCAAATAATGAATATTTTTAACTAAGATTGATAATATTAATGAATTGGACTATGAAGAATTGACTAAAATTCTTATGGAAAAGACTTATTCTTACATCATTACTCGAAATAATGTTGAGAAAGCTATCAATGTAAATGAATATTTTCTAAAGCAAAAGCTTTATTTGGCTGGATTTATAGAATTAACTTACACTTATCTATTGACTGAAATTGTACATTTTTGTGGAAATCTTTCAAAAAAACTCACAATTGATGAAATAATTGAAGCAAAAATTCTAATTTCACTAAAAAATTCAATTGTGTATCTATCTGAATTTTCAAGAAAAAAATTTGGAAAAGAGTGTGATTTTATTCGTGCATGTAAAAAACTGGAATCGAAAAAATTCGGAGTTTTTTATGATAATTTGATTAAGATGGAAGCACTAAAAAGAGTAAATGTTTTTTTAAGAACAATTTTGAAAGCTTGAATGAAGAAGAGAAGCTAAGTTTTATTAATAGACTCTTAGAATATAATATTTCAATTGAAGATTATCAAAATAGTTACAATTCTAATGAAGGAAATTTTAAATTATTTGAAAATAATTTAGAAAAATATGGCAAAATAACTGAATATAATTCCAATGAAGGAATTTCAAATAGCTTCAAGCGAAAGTCATTTTCAACACAGTTCAACGAAGAGCCAAAAAAATAGTATTTTTATTTACAATAAAAAAATTTGATGAATAAAATTCACTCTAAGTTAAATTCACTTATTTTTTATTTAAAAAAAATATATGTAGTAATAAATAACTATAAAATAACATAACAAAAAAATTGAATATTATAAATTATTTTATTTTTAGACTCTCACAATGAACAAACTAAAAATCTTTCCATTAAAAAACAATAAAGAAGTGTTTTCTCTCATATTTTTATGTCGAAATTTTGATTAAATTTAGGCAATTAACTTGTAGATTGAAAAGTAGGGAAAAATATGTTTGTCCACCTGTCAAAAAATGTTTAAAATTTCAAAATTCTCTTTCCTCAAAAGAAGTTAAAAATATAATTACTTACACAACAAAAGGCTCAGAAGTTATGAAATTTATAAAAACTCAATGCTCAGATTGTTGTATTATTTATGAAAATGATAGATATTTGATTAAAGGAGAAAAATTTTTTTACACCTAGTCATTCTCGAAGTTTATTTCACTAATCAATCTATATCATTTGAAATTGATGTATTAGAAAATTTTGATAACCATTTATTGGTGAATGCTGTCAGAAATTTGGTTCACATATAAAATAAGGAGTTTAAATTATAAATATTGATTTGAAAACCATTTTTTTGATCCTGAGTTTACAGATCATTATCTTGGATATTTAAATGCAGACTTTATAAAATTTTTTTCGATTTTTTGGAATAGAAAGCATGATTCAATTTATTGTTCTAAATTTTTATTATGCAAAAAAACAAGTTAAACAAACTTTATTTAGAATCTTAATAACTTTAATAATATTTTTAGTTGTATTTGATGGGAATCAGAAATGAAGACGTCTTCGGTGTTAAGCACAGAATGATGACGGGTTTTTATGTGATGAAACACCAGATTATGAAAATTATTTTTGCTCTGATCATAAAAATTTCAATATTAAAAGCATTAGTGGAGTTCAACCTGATAAGTTCAATAAAATTGGATAATGGACTAAATCTAAATAATTAAGCTGAATTTGAATCAATAATTGATCCCAGAAAAATTGCAATTGGAATTGAATATAAGCTAAAATTTGATTCATCTCCTTTTTATAGATGGGTACCAGAAAACTTCATTCAAAAATGGCCTAATGCATTAAATGTGTATTTAAAAAGAATAAATAATAGAGATAAATCAAAATGTAATGTTGATAAAGACTTATGCTTTAACAAACGAAAGACTGGAGGAATTGTCACGGGTATAACAAGTTTTGGATTGATCCTGCATTTCAATGAAATTGTTAAAGGAGAATCATTAAGTTCACTACAATGTTCTGTGAAGTCAGTAAAAACAGTTAATGAAAAATTAAATATGTTATTTACGATAATGCTTGTCATTTATCCGAGTACATAGAAAAGAATTCAGATAATATTTCAAAAGAATTAATATTCTTTATCTTACTTTTAATTTTGTTTTCAAATTTATCTTACTTTTAATTTTGTTTTTATAAACTTCCCATTTAATATTTGTTTTAAATTAGAGTAAATCGATCATGAAAAATATAAAAAGAGACCATAATTTAATGAAGATCATTTATGCGTTTTTCTTTTAGTTATTTTTTTGTAATGTTTAATAAATATTTATATGGTTTTTCTATAAATTTTTTATATTTTAGCGCATCATTTGGCAAAGCGCCTGGTCAACTTGTAAAGCTAAGTGGAGTTGTTCACTATCTCGATCAAATAATGAATATTTTTAACTAAGATTGATAATATTAATGAATTGGACTATGAAGAATTGACTAAAATTCTTATGGAAAAGACTTATTCTTACATCATTACTCGAAATAATGTTGAGAAAGCTATCAATGTAAATGAATATTTTCTAAAGCAAAAGCTTTATTTGGCTGGATTTATAGAATTAACTTACACTTATCTATTGACTGAAATTGTACATTTTTGTGGAAATCTTTCAAAAAAACTCACAATTGATGAAATAATTGAAGCAAAAATTCTAATTTCACTAAAAAATTCAATTGTGTATCTATCTGAATTTTCAAGAAAAAAATTTGGAAAAGAGTGTGATTTTATTCGTGCATGTAAAAAACTGGATTCGAAAAAATTCGGAGTTTTTCATGATAATTTGATTAAGATGGAAGCACTAAAAAGAGTAAATGTTTTTTTAAGAACAATTTTGAAAGCTTGAATGAAGAAGAGAAGCTAAGTTTTATTAATAGACTCTTAGAATATAATATTTCAATTGAAGATTATCAAAATAGTTACAATTCTAATGAAGGAAATTTTAAATTATTTGAAAATAATTTAGAAAAATATGGCAAAATAACTGAATATAATTCCAATGAAGGAATTTCAAATAGCTTCAAGCGAAAGTCATTTTCAACACAGTTCAACGAAGAGCCAAAAAAATAGTATTTTTATTTACAATAAAAAAATTTGATGAATAAAATTCACTCTCAGTTAAATTCACTTATTTTTTATTTAAAAAAAATATATGTAGTAATAAATAACTATAAAATAACATAACAAAAAAATTGAATATTATAAATTGTTTTATTTTTAGACTCTCACAATGAACAAACTAAAAATCTTTCCATTAAAAAACAATAAAGAAGTGTTTTCTCTCATATTTTTATGTCGAAATTTTGATTAAATTTAGGCAATTAACTTGTAGATTGAAAAGTAGGGAAAAATATGTTTGTCCACCTGTCAAAAAATGTTTAAAATTTCAAAATTCTCTTTCCTCAAAAGAAGTTAAAAATATAATTACTTACACAACAAAAGGCTCAGAAGTTATGAAATTTATAAAAACTCAATGCTCAGATTGTTGTATTATTTATGAAAATGATAGATATTTGATTAAAGGAGAAAAATTTTTTTACACCTAGTCATTCTCGAAGTTTATTTCACTAATCAATCTATATCATTTGAAATTGATGTATTAGAAAATTTTGATAACCATTTATTGGTGAATGCTGTCAGAAATTTGGTTCACATATAAAATAAGGAGTTTAAATTATAAATATTGATTTGAAAACCATTTTTTTGATCCTGAGTTTACAGATCATTATCTTGGATATTTAAATGCAGACTTTATAAAATTTTTTTCGATTTTTTGGAATAGAAAGCATGATTCAATTTATTGTTCTAAATTTTTATTATGCAAAAAAACAAGTTAAACAAACTTTATTTAGAATCTTAATAACTTTAATAATATTTTTAGTTGTATTTGATGGGAATCAGAAATGAAGACGTCTTCGGTGTTAAGCACAGAATGATGACGGGTTTTTATGTGATGAAACACCAGATTATGAAAATTATTTTTGCTCTGATCATAAAAATTTCAATATTAAAAGCATTAGTGGAGTTCAACCTGATAAGTTCAATAAAATTGGATAATGGACTAAATCTAAATAATTAAGCTGAATTTGAATCAATAATTGATCCCAGAAAAATTGCAATTGGAATTGAATATAAGCTAAAATTTGATTCATCTCCTTTTTATAGATGGGTACCAGAAAACTTCATTCAAAATGGCCTAATGCATTAAATGTGTATTTAAAAAGAATAAATAATAGAGATAAATCAAAATGTAATGTTGATAAAGACTTATGCTTTAACAAACGAAAGACTGGAGGAATTGTCACGGGTATAACAAGTTTTGGATTGATCCTGCATTTCAATGAAATTGTTAAAGGAGAATCATTAAGTTCACTACAATGTTCTGTCAAGTCAGTAAAAACAGTTAATGAAAAATTAAATATGTTATTTACGATAATGCTTGTCATTTATCCGAGTACATAGAAAAGAATTCAGATAATATTTCAAAAGAATTAATATTCTTAATAGATAGATTTCATTTAAGAAACCACACTAGAGATACTTGTGGAGTATTTTATTCATGTGACAATAACCGTGAATTAAATGATTTAAACACTCAAACATGTGAACAAATTTTTAGCCATATTTCAAGATATAAACACTCAGTAAAACATTTTACAAAGAATCACTTTATTTTCTTTTTTATTTGTTTATTTCAAGGATTAAATGAAAAAAGATGACAAAGTTTGGAGAAAAAAAAAAGCTATTAATAAAAAAAAATTATTTTAAAATTTAAAAATTAATTATTGGTTTCAATAAAGCGAAACGACAACAGTTGAACTATTAATAGATTTGGGAAATTGATAAGTTAAACAATTTATTAAATTTAAAAGATGAATAATAGAATAATTAAAAAGTTAAATAATTTTTAAAATCTAAAAGTTGAATAATTGAAAAGACTCTATCAAAGGACTCCTCGACCTTGATGGCACCTTCCACACTAATGGTGTCAAGATCGCGAACATTCTCAACGTCCAGTTCGGGAGCGTCTACATCCCACGTCTACCAGGCCTAGCCAAGCCTCGCCAGCCAATGGCATGCACCCAGCAGGAAGTTGATATCAAAGTCTTCTCGCCAGAGAACGTCCGCAAGTATATACTGCGTTTTAATCCCAGGAAATCGCCAGGCACGGACAGCATTCACCCATTTGTAGTCAAGAGCTGCGCGGACGCCTTATCGGAGGTCCTTAGCGTCATCTTCACAAGTTCGTACTCCAGCTGACAGATTCCGAATGCATGGAGACTTGCCCAGATCAGCCACATCTTCAAGAAAGGTAGAAGGAGGGAACCTGGTAACTACCGACCTATTTCCCTGACGTCAATTTCCTGCAAGTTGATGGAACGTATGGTAAGAGACGTCACGATGAATCACCTCTACAGCAACAACGTCATTGTCCCCGAGCAGCACGGTTTTGTCCTTAAGTAGTCAGTGGTCACGAACCTTCTGGAAACTGTTGAACGTATTAGTGATGGCATTGACAAGGGATTCCACGTTCTAGTGGTCTTCCTCGACTCCGCAAAGGCTTTCGATAGAGTGTGTCAGGCGTCATTTAGAGCTAAAATGGTAGCCTGTGGCTTCTGTCCTGGCATCGTCGACTGGGTCACTGATTTCCTGTCCTGGAGGCAGCAGCGGGTTGTGATGGGTCAGCACACAGCCTATTGGGTCGATGTGTCGAGTGGTGTCCCCCAAGGCAGCGTCCTCGGTCCGCTCCTGTTCATCATCTTCATCAACGATATGCCCGCGGCAGTCAGCCATCTAGTCAAACTATTCGCCGACGACAGCAAACTAATCGCAACGATACGCAGCACAAACGACCTAACCACACTGCAACTCGACCTCGACGCTCTATCCGAGTGGTCGAATACTTGGCGAATGCTCTTCAATGTGAGCAAATGTAAGTCGATGGATTTCAGCAAGTCCGGCAAGATCAACCACGTACTGCCTGAACTACATATGGGTGAGGATGATTCCAGGAGCACGCTCGCCCTCTTCGACACGGAAAAGGATCTGGGAGTCACATTCGCACGTAACTTGAAATTTTCTAACCACATTAAAAATCAAGTCAACAGAACCACAGGAATACTCGGCCAGTTGAAGAGATCTTTCTGTTTCTCGACCTTAGATACGTGCACGACCCTCTACTGTGCCTATGTTAGACCCCACCTGGAATACGCCGCTGTTGTCTGGTTCCCCCCTAGCAAGAAAGACGCCAAGATGCTGGAGCAGGTGCAGAGGAGGGCCACCAAACAGATGCCCCGTATCAAGAACTGGCGCTACGAAGATCGCCTGACCGTCTTAGGTCTAACTTCCCTCCACGAGCGCCGGGTACGTGGAGTCCTGATCCAGATGTTTAAGCTCGCCAAAGGCATCAACGAAGTGGAATGGGTGAACCCTCCGGTTCTAGCAAACTCACACTCTTTCACCGCACCGGCGAGAGGCATCAGAGGTCATGTGAGAAGACTGTCCGGACAGGCCTCCATCAATTGTCTACAAAGAGCCAATACATTCACGAAAAAAGTGGTTAATGAATAGAACGCCCTGCCTGCCTCCGTCGTCAACGCCACCTCGGTAAAACAGTTCAAGTACCGATACGACGCCTTCCGGTCTTGTACCCAAACTACCACTCCATAGACACCACAAACAATTTTATTATTTATTCGTTCTATTTTTTTATTCTTGCAAAAATTATTTTACTTTTTGTAACCCTAAAATTAATATTGTATATTTCTATCAGTGTTTTATCTCATTATGTGCAACGAGCTACCATAGGCGGCCTCTCATGTAGGCGGCCTCTCATGTAGCTAGTCTCGCTGTGGCTTTTTTATAATAATAATAATAATCTCTTAAAAATGACCAGATTTTTTGTTGTTGAATCCAATCTAAAGCCAATTGTCTATTGTCAAACTCGATTATATTAATCCAGGCTTTTTTTACCCTTTTTTTTGGGCTGTTAATTACATCTTGTTGATTTTCTTCTTCAGTAGCTGAAGAATATGTACTCAATTGCTTGAATTCGTATGACGATTTCATAGTTATTTTTTTTGTTTGAAGCAATATTAATTGAACTCTCCAAAGCAAAATATTTTTTAAATTTATTTTTTTAAATTCTAAAACAAATAGAGGAAGCACTTTCTTCATTAAAGGACTGGCCATTCGTCCTAGGACAAGGGACGAATGGCCAACTTTAAAAAAGATGCACAAATATGTTATGGTGTTAGTGAGCATTGTGAAGGCTCAGAAGGAGCAAATCAAAGAATTGGCAACCGAGATCGTTGAGTTAAAGAAGAGTAAAAAAGAGACAACAGCACCAGCACCACTCGACTGGTCGAAGATCATGGCTGGCGAAGTTCACAAGGATAAATATGCGGTTGCAATGATGGCTACGATGGCAAACGAAATAGAAAAAAAAGCCGAGCGAGCAAATAACGTCATATCGGCAATACCAGCTGAGTTAGGTACGGAAAGAGGTGATGATGCTTTGGTAAAGAGTTTAACGAGTGAGATTGGGGTCGCTGAGAGCAGGGTTATCAAGACCAGGCGTATCAATGGTCAAATAACAGTTAATACAGCAAATGCGCGAAATATGATGAACGAACGAGTCCAAGTTTTCTTGGAGATGGAGTCAGTTGAGTCAAAATGGCAATACTACGTAACGCAAAAAAGTTGCGTGAAAGTGAAAATGAGCTGTACAAAAGGGTCTACATTAAAGAGGACCCCAATCCAATTAAAGAGCGGCTGACAAAAAACTTCAAGATGAACGTGACACTAGAAATGCAAAACTGAAGGTATCGGCAACCATAAACGGACGCGAACTCAAGTTTGAAAATGGCAATGATGGTAAGAAACGATTCTGGGGCATTCGAAATGGTGAGCTCAGAATGGTGGTCTCCACAATTGACCAACGCTAGCAAAGAATGAACCCAAGTGGAGAGACCATGGCCTCATGTGGTCTTGATAGTTCACTGGCTGAAATAGAATGCGACCAAGTCCATGATTGCTCGAATGTGTGAATGTGTCGAATGTGTTGGTTGTGTCAAAGCGTTTGCAGCATTAAATGAGTCATTTCTCAGCACCGACTGTGAACAAATATGGGTTACCATCAATTTGAACGAAGATAAACCTCTTCTAGTTAGTTGCATCTATAGACCACCACCGCTGAGCAAAACCAATGATCCGAGTTGTATCGATATTGGTATTGTACGTTCACTAGAAACAGCAAAACGTTTACTTAATAGAAAGGATATTTCGAGTGTCATCTTGATGGGCGATTTCAACCTGCCGGACATCGAATGGAACGAGTTTGGTGCATCAGTTTTGGCAAACGATTCATCGACCAGTGAGTACATCAGCAGTGGAATTGGTTACTCGAGTCTTGAGCAACTGGTTACAAGTAAGACTTTTGCCAATAGTGGTGATTTAAGTAGTCGTCTGGATTTAGTGCTTGTGAGCGACCCAAATCGAATGTCCGAGGTAGAGTTTGGACCACCACTAGACACGAAAGTCACAAGAAGCCACGTTAGCATACGTTTTCGGCTATTTGCACGTGTCGAAAGAACGCAAGCATTTGACAGCAGAAGATACAACTGGAGAAACGGTGATTACGAATCGATGAACAAGTTCTTCAAAGATTTTAACTGGAGCGCCGCGTTTGGTAAGAAATCGACGCAAGACCGCTAAACAACGTTATTAGGAGCTTTCAGTTTGGCCTCTCAACGCTTCTTCAAGAAACGCTGTCCAAGATCACTTAATGTTAAACCGCCGTGGTGGAATAGCCGTATGTCTGCTCCAAGTAGACCCAAGAGACGCATTTTTATTTGTAAAAGTATCGAAAAAGAAATGATCAGTTAGTCAAGAAACATAAGATGATATGTAAGCTGGTGTGGGTTGTCGTCTAAAAGAGAGTCGTCGAGTATGAGTTAAAGCTTGTGCAAGATGCAAAAAAGAACCCGAAGCTGCTCTATTCATTCATGAACCGCCGATTTGCCACCAGAGAGACCATAGCAGCATTAAAGAACCAAGACGGTACTTTGTCACAGACAGAGTGGGCATAAGTATCAAGCCCAACCAGTTCTTCTTCTTTGTATTCGATCCGCCAACGACAAAAAAAGCGGTCTTAAAAGCCAAAGAGAGTTTTAGTGTGCGTGCTTATCCGGATCCAGCGTTTGTCGTTGAGGATATCGAGACACCGGGGAAAGTAATGGGCAAGCTAAAGAACTTGAACTAGCGACAAGTCATCGGGTACTGACCAGGTGGCCACACACGCACTCAAGATGTGTGCCGAGGTTTTGGCTGGACCACTTGCGACCATTTTTGTACAATCGTTGCGTTCTTCAACTATAGCGTTCGAGTGGAAAGTGCCAAATGTATCACCAATACATAAAAAAGGCCTTTAGGACCACAGTTAGCAACTACCAACATGTATCACTCACGTCGGTAACATGCAAGGTACTTGAGTCGCTCATTAATGACTACGTTTTCAAGCATCTCGACAAGCACAATCTCATTTCTGAGAAACAGCACGGTTTTGTGGTGCACAAGGCATGTGTGACAAATCTTCTTGACGGATTGCATGAGTCGTAGGCTACCAACTGACGTCATCTATCTCGATTTAGAGAAGGCGTTCGATAAGGTGTCACATTAGTTGCTACTCATCAAACTGGCTGCGTATGGTCTTCCCGTTCTGATCATCATATGGATACGTGCATTCTGGAGTGATCGAAAGCAGTGGGTTGTTGTTGCCGATGTTGTGTCGGATTGGATACCGGCGACAAGTTGCGTTCACCAAGGGTCATTCCTGAGCCCTCTTCTCTTCGTCATTTTTATAAATGAAATGCCAGAAGTGTGCAGCTTTATTTGCAAACTATTCGCGGATGAAAGTAAGCTCATGAAGGCAGTTCTACGTGACGTGGATATAGTTAATATTCAAAGAGATTTCGACAACTTGTTAGAATGGTCAAATATGTGGCAAACAAGTTTCAATGAAGAAAAGTGTGTTGTAATGCATCTTGGTGCCAACAACAAGTGCAAAGACTACCATCTAGGAGACCATGTACTCGTAAAGACCAAGCAAGAATGCGATCTCGGTATCATTATCACCAGTGATCTCAAACCGGGTGAGCAAGCTAAACGTGCGGAGGCAAGAACAACGATGATGACCTGTCGCATCAAGAACACCTTTAACCACTTCTCACAGTCTTTGTTCAATTTGCTCTATAAATCGTTCGTTCGACCCAACCTTGAGTTTTCAGTAGCAGCCTGGAACCCGTACCGACGTGGTGACATTGACGTACTCGAAAAGGTCCACAGGAATCTCTCCAAGCTTGTGCCAGAGCTCAAATCGAAGCCGTACGTGGAGAGACGAGAGGCCCTCGGATGAACGACACTTGAAGACCGACGTGAACGCAGCGATCTCATCCAGCTCCACAAGATTCAGCATGGACACGACCTAGTACATTTCGTAAATGGCATCCAAATGTTGGCATCAAATGGACTGGACAGTCCAGCGGATCGTACCAGAAATAATCATATTGCCATAGAGAGGCAGCTGGTAAGAGGTTGTTGTGTTCGTCATAACTTTTTCGTTAACCGTACAGCCGGATACTGGAATTCACTTGATCTAGAGACAAGGATTACCGTAAAAACCAACAAGTTTAAAAACAGAATAGACAAATTACTCAAACATTTTTGAAACAAGAATAAATAAATTTTTATTAACATAATCTTTTAAGACATATTTAAAAAACCAGACAGCTACCATGGCAAGGCTAGATATAGCATTGCTCCGGAGTTAGTATGATGTAGCTGTTATTATTATTATTATTACTTAACTTAATTTTTAATAAATGGCTAATAAACTGGTCGTAGGCTATTATAGCAGGACGTCTACTGTCGTTACTGCTTGAGGAACTTCGTTCCTTAATAGCATTAAATACTACTTCTACTACTAAAAAATAAATTTAAAAAAATATTTAATTAATATTGATGACAAAAAGAAAATTAATTTAAATAACCAAAAATGAGTGAATCTCATTTTATTTGGATATGTATATGATTTAATATTTTGTGGTTGAATTACAAAATGTATCCAATCTTGAAATAACATTGAAAAAGTGCGATGTTTTGAATGATGATCTAGTGACTTTTTTTATTTATAAAAAAAGGGTAATCTAGAAAATAAGATAAACAAATATCTTAAAGAACTAGAAAGATAGCTCTGCAAGTGGAAAATGAAAATATCATTACAGAAGTCTTGCTTTATGGTATTTTCTAAATATAGTTAGGAAAATTCAAATCTAAACTTAAAGATATATGGGAATAAACTCGAGAGTCAAAAAAATGTAAAATTTATAGGCATTAAGTTTGACCCAAAATTAGCCTTCAACTCTTTTGTTGAGGATATAAAAAAACGCTGCAACTCAAGATTAAATTTAATTAAAATTTTGTCAAACAAAAAATGGGGCTTAAATACTTATACATTAGGTAATCTCTTCAAATCATTAATAAGCTTGATTTTAGACGGGAAGTTTTAAACCTATTATAATCTTCAGCGTATTCAATTACCTTTTGCAATGATTCTAAATTTCGAAGCCTGACATAATTTTCGTTAGTTTAGATCATCCTTGAGTAAAATATGTATTTTGATCATATTCACTTATTTCAGATATTTGGTTTTATATTATTCTACAGTCATTGATATAATTTCCTATATCTTTACTTTGTCTAAGACCTCTTAACTAATCTCTCATGCAAAGTTCATGATCTTCACGTCTATCACGTTCTCTAAGCATGTTTTTAAACTGAACATAACCAATAGAATTCTTATCTCTATTTTTGGTAAATGCTTGATATTCGTGAAGTGCAGAATCTCTTAAGTATGAGCTTGCAAAATGATTTTGGATCCGTCTTGTGTAACTCCATGTCCTTCAAGTATTAGTTCAACTATGTAAAGCCAATCTTCAATTCTTTCATTTTCTTTTCCATGAAAGGGGCTTATGTTATTATTTGTTTTAGGAAAGGGAAGATGGTTAAGTAAGGCGACGCAATTTGGGAAAACTTGTAATATATTATATATTTCTTCTTTCAATTATCTAGAGCTGTATAAGTCTTGAGCTCAATTCCGTCTCTTTCTGCCAAGATAATGTTACAAAATCAATTAATTGTAACAAAATCAGCTTTGATTTTAGGCAAATTTGTACGATTATAAGTCAAAAATATACCTTCCTTAGAACCATAAAGTTTCATAACACATTCGTTAAAGGTTTGATTTATTTTGAAAATCCGATCGCCATTCGTATCTCTAAAAACATTATTAAACGGTAAATTTAAACGAATTGTCATATAAAGTCGATAAGAGCAGAAATTTAAGATTCCTTTGGTCCAGTAAACAAATGACGACTTAAGTTTACATTCCAATTGTTTAATATCACAGGTATCGAAAATTAAGTTTGATTTTTAAGATTACTCTCTTAGCAGTACACACAAATCCATAACTCATTACAGGTCTAAGCCACTTGAATATTTTGTTAGGCGTACCATCAAATATACAATAATCATTCTCACAGGACATTTTTGATCCTTCACATGTCCTTGAACTTACCATATTTTCACATTCTTTCTTACCAATTTCCACCTTATGAATGCTTTTAGCTGAGCTTCTTGAACCAAACAGGTTCACGTATGCATCAATTATAATTTTCTGTTTACTACATTCGTATCCATCTCGATCTATGGTTAGTATTTGTTTGAATAGCAAGTCCTATCTTCTAAATTTTTGGTCACTATCTACAAAAACTTTTTGAGTGGCATGACTTGCATAACAGTCCTTCTCGTTATTTAGAATTAGGGTGTCTTCAATATTAGTATAGTCCGTTGTTTCACAGACAGTAAACCTTCCGTTAATTCTTACTGTTGTCAAAGGTTTTATGAGGAAGAATAAAATTGTAATTAAAATATTCAACATATTCGGAATTGTCACATGATTGGTATTTGTTTTTCTTGGTCGTCCAACTTTTTTTGGTTTGTTTAATTTTGACCAATAATCTTCAATTAGTTTCTTTCCCAAGAAACTATCAATAGCTTCCTAAGAATTATGTTTAAGTGAATAGTTTTTCCATTTGACTAAAAATTCATATTTTTTGTTTTTATTCAGTCGATGATTTATTATTTTTTCGACTTCAAATATAGCTTCGTACTTCCCCCCGTTAGGAGAAGGCGACTTAACTAATTTTAATCTCTGGAGTGGAAATGTGTTAGACAGTTTTTGCTTGAAGACATCTTCGACAATGTAGTTACCATTTTTGTTTAACCTAGAACGGTGAACGGGACACGATATTTTGGGTGTAATTTTTCATTCAGTCCCATGACGCGGATCCAGACCTTTGAGCCAGTAGATATTACTGTCTCTGTTACAGGCCTATTATTATTTTGAGGATTTTGCTTGATCTATGTTCTGGAGTGCTGTCGGATATTTATCCTCGATCAGATACTTTATTTGTTTAACACGTTCTTCTACTGCATCGTGTTTAAAATCGAAATCGATGGAACTCCAATCGTTGAATCCATTCATTTTTCTACCGAACATTAGTTCAAATGGGGAGAACTTTGTTGCTGAGTGTTTTCATGTGCGATATGCTAGCAATACGAATTGTAACCATTTAGACCAATCATCTGGGTTTTGCTCACAATGTTTTCTTAAACAACTTACTATTTCTTGGTTCAAGCGCTCAATTTTGCCATTGGTTCTGGGGTGGTATGCGGATGTAATGACATGCTCAGACCCGACTCGTCTTTTAAGATTATCAACAATTTGATTGTTAAATTCTTTACCTTGATCCGACATGAACACCCTTGGTGGTTCAAATATACATATGAATTTCCATAGAATGTTAGCAATCTCTTCGGCTGATTTACTTTTAATAGGTTCGGCATATGGGAACTTGGTTAAGTATTCGGTAATTACCAATATTCCAGTGAAGCCTTCCTCTGTTACTGGTAGGCCAGATACCAAATCTTTTCCGATTCTATCAAAGACACTATTATTGGTAATTGCTTTCGCAGGATGTTCCTTTGCGGGAGCTAAATTATTTCTCTTAAACACTTCGCTACTTTGTACTAAAGCTTCAATGTCTTTTTCCATGTTTTTCCAAAAGTAATCCTTTTTAATTCGTTTAGTTTTTGATTCTACTTGGAAGTGACCCAAAACATGTGCTTTTAAAATAATACCGCTTCTGTTACTAGGTTTCGATAACAAGCGTGAGATATTATCTCGTCCCATTATAAAAATTTCATCATTTTCTCTTTCATAATAATACTGAGTTGCTGCTTTCTCAATTCTTTTAATTTGCTTTTTGGACAATTCATTTTGAAATCGACCATTTTTTAGATAATACAGTAATGTCTCATCTACATAGACGTCAAGACTTTTACGTGAAGTTGTGTCAATGTGATCATTTAATCGTTATCAGTAATGGTTTTTAGTGAAAGCACTGGCCGACTAACAGCATCAGCGTTTAAGTGTTTGGTTCCTTTCTTATGGACCTTCTCTAAGTAATAAGCTTGTAAATAGATAGCCCAACGAGCTAATCTTCCCGTAGGTTCATTGATGTTCATAAGCCACATCAGCGCGTAGTGACTTGTATTCACTAGAAATTTGAATCCGTACAGCTCTGTGCGAAATTCTTTAATTGCGTTCCCAACTGTCAAACATTCTCTTTCAGTGCTGTTGTAGTGAATTTCGGCACCTTTGAGTAGTCGTGACTCGTAAGCGCATACATATTCATTTCCATTTTCATCAATTTGTGCCAGAATAGCGCCCATCGTATAACCTGAAGCGTCGCAATGAAGTATAAATTTTCGATTCCAATCAGGTTGTCTAAGGACAGGTTCTGACGTCAGGTTCAATTTTAGATTTTCGAACGATTCATGTTGAGGCTTTCTCAATTCAAATTTAACATCTTTTTTTACTAAGTCGTACAATGGTTATGCATTTTTGGCAAAATCTTTTACGAAAATTCTATAATAACCGCATAAACCTAGAAAACATTGAACTTGCTTAACATTTTTGGGAGGCTTTCTTTTAATGATTGTCTCCAGCTAAGCTGAATCCATTTCTATTGTCGATCCTGACACTAAATGACCAAGAACTTTAACTTTTTTGGCGAACCAAGTGCATTTGTTTGGTTTAATTTTAAGTTCTGCTTTTCTAAGAATGTTTCCTACTTCTATCAGATGCTCTAGGTGTTCATCTATTCCTTTCGAGTGAATAATGATATCGTCAAGGTATACCCATACAAAAATTTTATTGCCAAATAGCCTGTGCATCATTCTGCTGAATTGAGCTGGGGCATTTTTTAATCCAAAAGGTAGCCTTTTAAATTGGTAATGTCCGTCTGGAGTGGAGAATGATGTTTTATCCTTCGAATCTGGGTGCATCTCTACTTGCCAGTATCCAGACGTGAAGTCAAGTGTGGAGAAGTATACTGAGCAACTTTAACGTCTGAGAATGTCGTCAATTCTTGGAAGATGCCAATTTTTAGTAACCGTTTTCTGGTTTAACTTTCTGTAATCGACACAAAATCTTTTTGAGCCGTCTTTTTTTGGGCATCAAGACAACTGGTGCCGACCATGGTTATTAAGATTCTAAATAAAGTTTGTTTAACTTGTTTTTTTGCATAATAAAAATTTAGAACAATAAATTGAATCATGCTTTCTATTCCAAAAAATCGAAAAAAATTTTATAAAGTCTGCACTTAAATATCCAAGATAATGATCTGTAAACTCAGGATCAAAAAAATGGTTTTCAAATCAATATTTATAATTTAAACTCCTTATTTTATATGTGAACCAAATTTCTGACAGCATTCACCAATAAATGGTTATCAAAATTTTCTAATACATCAATTTCAAATGATATAGATTGATTAGTGAAATAAACTTCGAGAATGACTAGGTGTAAAAAAATTTTTCTCCTTTAATCAAATATCTATCATTTTCATAAATAATACAACAATCTGAGCATTGAGTTTTTATAAATTTCATAACTTCTGAGCCTTTTGTTGTGTAAGTAATTATATTTTTAACTTCTTTTGAGGAAAGAGAATTTTGAAATTTTAAACATGTTTTGACAGGTGGACAAACATATTTTTCCCTACTTTTCAATCTACAAGTTAATTGCCTAAATTTAATCAAAATTTCGACATAAAAATATGAGAGAAAACACTTCTTTATTGTTTTTTAATGGAAAGATTTTTAGTTTGTTCATTGTGAGAGTCTAAAAATAAAACAATTTATAATATTCAATTTTTTTGTTATGTTATTTTATAGTTATTTATTACTACATATATTTTTTTTAAATAAAAAATAAGTGAATTTAACTGAGAGTGAATTTTATTCATCAAATTTTTTTATTGTAAATAAAAATACTATTTTTTTGGCTCTTCGTTGAACTGTGTTGAAAATGACTTTCGCTTGAAGCTATTTGAAATTCCTTCATTGGAATTATATTCAGTTATTTTGCCATATTTTTCTAAATTATTTTCAAATAATTTAAAATTTCCTTCATTAGAATTGTAACTATTTTGATAATCTTCAATTGAAATATTATATTCTAAGAGTCTATTAATAAAACTTAGCTTCTCTTCTTCATTCAAGCTTTCAAAATTGTTCTTAAAAAAACATTTACTCTTTTTAGTGCTTCCATCTTAATCAAATTATCATGAAAAACTCCGAATTTTTTTCGATTTTTTGGAATAGAAAGCATGATTCAATTTATTGTTCTAAATTTTTATTATGCAAAAAAACAAGTTAAACAAACTTTATTTAGAATCTTAATAACTTTAATAATATTTTTAGTTGTATTTGATGGGAATCAGAAATGAAGACGTCTTCGGTGTTAAGCACAGAATGATGACGGGTTTTTATGTGATGAAACACCAGATTATGAAAATTATTTTTGCTCTGATCATAAAAATTTCAATATTAAAAGCATTAGTGGAGTTCAACCTGATAAGTTCAATAAAATTGGATAATGGACTAAATCTAAATAATTAAGCTGAATTTGAATCAATAATTGATCCCAGAAAAATTGCAATTGGAATTGAATATAAGCTAAAATTTGATTCATCTCCTTTTTATAGATGGGTACCAGAAAACTTCATTCAAAAATGGCCTAATGCATTAAATGTGTATTTAAAAAGAATAAATAATAGAGATAAATCAAAATGTAATGTTGATAAAGACTTATGCTTTAACAAACGAAAGACTGGAGGAATTGTCACGGGTATAACAAGTTTTGGATTGATCCTGCATTTCAATGAAATTGTTAAAGGAGAATCATTAAGTTCACTACAATGTTCTGTGAAGTCAGTAAAAACAGTTAATGAAAAATTAAATATGTTATTTACGATAATGCTTGTCATTTATCCGAGTACATAGAAAAGAATTCAGATAATATTTCAAAAGAATTAATATTCTTTATCTTACTTTTAATTTTGTTTTCAAATTTATCTTACTTTTAATTTTGTTTTTATAAACTTCCCATTTAATATTTGTTTTAAATTAGAGTAAATCGATCATGAAAAATATAAAAAGAGACCATAATTTAATGAAGATCATTTATGCGTTTTTCTTTTAGTTATTTTTTTGTAATGTTTAATAAATATTTATATGGTTTTTCTATAAATTTTTTATATTTTAGCGCATCATTTGGCAAAGCGCCTGGTCAACTTGTAAAGCTAAGTGGAGTTGTTCACTATCTCGATCAAATAATGAATATTTTTAACTAAGATTGATAATATTAATGAATTGGACTATGAAGAATTGACTAAAATTCTTATGGAAAAGACTTATTCTTACATCATTACTCGAAATAATGTTGAGAAAGCTATCAATGTAAATGAATATTTTCTAAAGCAAAAGCTTTATTTGGCTGGATTTATAGAATTAACTTACACTTATCTATTGACTGAAATTGTACATTTTTGTGGAAATCTTTCAAAAAAACTCACAATTGATGAAATAATTGAAGCAAAAATTCTAATTTCACTAAAAAATTCAATTGTGTATCTATCTGAATTTTCAAGAAAAAAATTTGGAAAAGAGTGTGATTTTATTCGTGCATGTAAAAAACTGGAATCGAAAAAATTCGGAGTTTTTCATGATAATTTGATTAAGATGGAAGCACTAAAAAGAGTAAATGTTTTTTTAAGAACAATTTTGAAAGCTTGAATGAAGAAGAGAAGCTAAGTTTTATTAATAGACTCTTAGAATATAATATTTCAATTGAAGATTATCAAAATAGTTACAATTCTAATGAAGGAAATTTTAAATTATTTGAAAATAATTTAGAAAAATATGGCAAAATAACTGAATATAATTCCAATGAAGGAATTTCAAATAGCTTCAAGCGAAAGTCATTTTCAACACAGTTCAACGAAGAGCCAAAAAAATAGTATTTTTATTTACAATAAAAAAATTTGATGAATAAAATTCACTCTCAGTTAAATTCACTTATTTTTTATTTAAAAAAAATATATGTAGTAATAAATAACTATAAAATAACATAACAAAAAAATTGAATATTATAAATTGTTTTATTTTTAGACTCTCACAATGAACAAACTAAAAATCTTTCCATTAAAAAACAATAAAGAAGTGTTTTCTCTCATATTTTTATGTCGAAATTTTGATTAAATTTAGGCAATTAACTTGTAGATTGAAAAGTAGGGAAAAATATGTTTGTCCACCTGTCAAAAAATGTTTAAAATTTCAAAATTCTCTTTCCTCAAAAGAAGTTAAAAATATAATTACTTACACAACAAAAGGCTCAGAAGTTATGAAATTTATAAAAACTCAATGCTCAGATTGTTGTATTATTTATGAAAATGATAGATATTTGATTAAAGGAGAAAAATTTTTTTACACCTAGTCATTCTCGAAGTTTATTTCACTAATCAATCTATATCATTTGAAATTGATGTATTAGAAAATTTTGATAACAATTTATTGGTGAATGCTGTCAGAAATTTGGTTCACATATAAAATAAGGAGTTTAAATTATAAATATTGATTTGAAAACCATTTTTTTGATCCTGAGTTTACAGATCATTATCTTGGATATTTAAATGCAGACTTTATAAAATTTTTTTCGATTTTTTGGAATAGAAAGCATGATTCAATTTATTGTTCTAAATTTTTATTATGCAAAAAAACAAGTTAAACAAACTTTATTTAGAATCTTAATAACTTTAATAATATTTTTAGTTGTATTTGATGGGAATCAGAAATGAAGACGTCTTCGGTGTTAAGCACAGAATGATGACGGGTTTTTATGTGATGAAACACCAGATTATGAAAATTATTTTTGCTCTGATCATAAAAATTTCAATATTAAAAGCATTAGTGGAGTTCAACCTGATAAGTTCAATAAAATTGGATAATGGACTAAATCTAAATAATTAAGCTGAATTTGAATCAATAATTGATCCCAGAAAAATTGCAATTGGAATTGAATATAAGCTAAAATTTGATTCATCTCCTTTTTATAGATGGGTACCAGAAAACTTCATTCAAAAATGGCCTAATGCATTAAATGTGTATTTAAAAAGAATAAATAATAGAGATAAATCAAAATGTAATGTTGATAAAGACTTATGCTTTAACAAACGAAAGACTGGAGGAATTGTCACGGGTATAACAAGTTTTGGATTGATCCTGCATTTCAATGAAATTGTTAAAGGAGAATCATTAAGTTCACTACAATGTTCTGTGAAGTCAGTAAAAACAGTTAATGAAAAATTAAATATGTTATTTACGATAATGCTTGTCATTTATCCGAGTACATAGAAAAGAATTCAGATAATATTTCAAAAGAATTAATATTCTTTATCTTACTTTTAATTTTGTTTTCAAATTTATCTTACTTTTAATTTTGTTTTTATAAACTTCCCATTTAATATTTGTTTTAAATTAGAGTAAATCGATCATGAAAAATATAAAAAGAGACCATAATTTAATGAAGATCATTTATGCGTTTTTCTTTTAGTTATTTTTTTGTAATGTTTAATAAATATTTATATGGTTTTTCTATAAATTTTTTATATTTTAGCGCATCATTTGGCAAAGCGCCTGGTCAACTTGTAAAGCTAAGTGGAGTTGTTCACTATCTCGATCAAATAATGAATATTTTTAACTAAGATTGATAATATTAATGAATTGGACTATGAAGAATTGACTAAAATTCTTATGGAAAAGACTTATTCTTACATCATTACTCGAAATAATGTTGAGAAAGCTATCAATGTAAATGAATATTTTCTAAAGCAAAAGCTTTATTTGGCTGGATTTATAGAATTAACTTACACTTATCTATTGACTGAAATTGTACATTTTTGTGGAAATCTTTCAAAAAAACTCACAATTGATGAAATAATTGAAGCAAAAATTCTAATTTCACTAAAAAATTCAATTGTGTATCTATCTGAATTTTCAAGAAAAAAATTTGGAAAAGAGTGTGATTTTATTCGTGCATGTAAAAAACTGGAATCGAAAAAATTCGGAGTTTTTCATGATAATTTGATTAAGATGGAAGCACTAAAAAGAGTAAATGTTTTTTTAAGAACAATTTTGAAAGCTTGAATGAAGAAGAGAAGCTAAGTTTTATTAATAGACTCTTAGAATATAATATTTCAATTGAAGATTATCAAAATAGTTACAATTCTAATGAAGGAAATTTTAAATTATTTGAAAATAATTTAGAAAAATATGGCAAAATAACTGAATATAATTCCAATGAAGGAATTTCAAATAGCTTCAAGCGAAAGTCATTTTCAACACAGTTCAACGAAGAGCCAAAAAAATAGTATTTTTATTTACAATAAAAAAATTTGATGAATAAAATTCACTCTCAGTTAAATTCACTTATTTTTTATTTAAAAAAAATATATGTAGTAATAAATAACTATAAAATAACATAACAAAAAAATTGAATATTATAAATTGTTTTATTTTTAGACTCTCACAATGAACAAACTAAAAATCTTTCCATTAAAAAACAATAAAGAAGTGTTTTCTCTCATATTTTTATGTCGAAATTTTGATTAAATTTAGGCAATTAACTTGTAGATTGAAAAGTAGGGAAAAATATGTTTGTCCACCTGTCAAAAAATGTTTAAAATTTCAAAATTCTCTTTCCTCAAAAGAAGTTAAAAATATAATTACTTACACAACAAAAGGCTCAGAAGTTATGAAATTTATAAAAACTCAATGCTCAGATTGTTGTATTATTTATGAAAATGATAGATATTTGATTAAAGGAGAAAAATTTTTTTACACCTAGTCATTCTCGAAGTTTATTTCACTAATCAATCTATATCATTTGAAATTGATGTATTAGAAAATTTTGATAACCATTTATTGGTGAATGCTGTCAGAAATTTGGTTCACATATAAAATAAGGAGTTTAAATTATAAATATTGATTTGAAAACCATTTTTTTGATCCTGAGTTTACAGATCATTATCTTGGATATTTAAATGCAGACTTTATAAAATTTTTTTTCGATTTTTTGGAATAGAAAGCATGATTCAATTTATTGTTCTAAATTTTTATTATACAAAAAAACAAGTTAAACAAACTTTATTTAGAATCTTAATAACTTTAATAATATTTTTAGTTGTATTTGATGGGAATCAGAAATGAAGACGTCTTCGGTGTTAAGCACAGAATGATGACGGGTTTTTATGTGATGAAACACCAGATTATGAAAATTATTTTTGCTCTGATCATAAAAATTTCAATATTAAAAGCATTAGTGGAGTTCAACCTGATAAGTTCAATAAAATTGGATAATGGACTAAATCTAAATAATTAAGCTGAATTTGAATCAATAATTGATCCCAGAAAAATTGCAATTGGAATTGAATATAAGCTAAAATTTGATTCATCTCCTTTTTATAGATGGGTACCAGAAAACTTCATTCAAAAATGGCCTAATGCATTAAATGTGTATTTAAAAAGAATAAATAATAGAGATAAATCAAAATGTAATGTTGATAAAGACTTATGCTTTAACAAACGAAAGACTGGAGGAATTGTCACGGGTATAACAAGTTTTGGATTGATCCTGCATTTCAATGAAATTGTTAAAGGAGAATCATTAAGTTCACTACAATGTTCTGTGAAGTCAGTAAAAACAGTTAATGAAAAATTAAATATGTTATTTACGATAATGCTTGTCATTTATCCGAGTACATAGAAAAGAATTCAGATAATATTTCAAAAGAATTAATATTCTTTATCTTACTTTTAATTTTGTTTTCAAATTTATCTTACTTTTAATTTTGTTTTTATAAACTTCCCATTTAATATTTGTTTTAAATTAGAGTAAATCGATCATGAAAAATATAAAAAGAGACCATAATTTAATGAAGATCATTTATGCGTTTTTCTTTTAGTTATTTTTTTGTAATGTTTAATAAATATTTATATGGTTTTTCTATAAATTTTTTATATTTTAGCGCATCATTTGGCAAAGCGCCTGGTCAACTTGTAAAGCTAAGTGGAGTTGTTCACTATCTCGATCAAATAATGAATATTTTTAACTAAGATTGATAATATTAATGAATTGGACTATGAAGAATTGACTAAAATTCTTATGGAAAAGACTTATTCTTACATCATTACTCGAAATAATGTTGAGAAAGCTATCAATGTAAATGAATATTTTCTAAAGCAAAAGCTTTATTTGGCTGGATTTATAGAATTAACTTACACTTATCTATTGACTGAAATTGTACATTTTTGTGGAAATCTTTCAAAAAAACTCACAATTGATGAAATAATTGAAGCAAAAATTCTAATTTCACTAAAAAATTCAATTGTGTATCTATCTGAATTTTCAAGAAAAAAATTTGGAAAAGAGTGTGATTTTATTCGTGCATGTAAAAAACTGGAATCGAAAAAATTCGGAGTTTTTCATGATAATTTGATTAAGATGGAAGCACTAAAAAGAGTAAATGTTTTTTTAAGAACAATTTTGAAAGCTTGAATGAAGAAGAGAAGCTAAGTTTTATTAATAGACTCTTAGAATATAATATTTCAATTGAAGATTATCAAAATAGTTACAATTCTAATGAAGGAAATTTTAAATTATTTGAAAATAATTTAGAAAAATATGGCAAAATAACTGAATATAATTCCAATGAAGGAATTTCAAATAGCTTCAAGCGAAAGTCATTTTCAACACAGTTCAACGAAGAGCCAAAAAAATAGTATTTTTATTTACAATAAAAAAATTTGATGAATAAAATTCACTCTCAGTTAAATTCACTTATTTTTTATTTAAAAAAAATATATGTAGTAATAAATAACTATAAAATAACATAACAAAAAAATTGAATATTATAAATTGTTTTATTTTTAGACTCTCACAATGAACAAACTAAAAATCTTTCCATTAAAAAACAATAAAGAAGTGTTTTCTCTCATATTTTTATGTCGAAATTTTGATTAAATTTAGGCAATTAACTTGTAGATTGAAAAGTAGGGAAAAATATGTTTGTCCACCTGTCAAAAAATGTTTAAAATTTCAAAATTCTCTTTCCTCAAAAGAAGTTAAAAATATAATTACTTACACAACAAAAGGCTCAGAAGTTATGAAATTTATAAAAACTCAATGCTCAGATTGTTGTATTATTTATGAAAATGATAGATATTTGATTAAAGGAGAAAAATTTTTTTACACCTAGTCATTCTCGAAGTTTATTTCACTAATCAATCTATATCATTTGAAATTGATGTATTAGAAAATTTTGATAACCATTTATTGGTGAATGCTGTCA
This sequence comes from Brachionus asplanchnoidis, assembly GCA_025491095.1. Classification (NCBI taxonomy): domain Eukaryota; kingdom Metazoa; phylum Rotifera; class Eurotatoria; order Ploima; family Brachionidae; genus Brachionus; species Brachionus asplanchnoidis. The sequence continues at coordinate 5,765,322 of JAILYF010000006.1, forward strand.
GAAATTTGGTTCACATATAAAATAAGGAGTTTAAATTATAAATATTGATTTGAAAACCATTTTTTTGATCCTGAGTTTACAGATCATTATCTTGGATATTTAAATGCAGACTTTATAAAATTTTTTTTCGATTTTTTGGAATAGAAAGCATGATTCAATTTATTGTTCTAAATTTTTATTATACAAAAAAACAAGTTAAACAAACTTTATTTAGAATCTTAATAACTTTAATAATATTTTTAGTTGTATTTGATGGGAATCAGAAATGAAGACGTCTTCGGTGTTAAGCACAGAATGATGACGGGTTTTTATGTGATGAAACACCAGATTATGAAAATTATTTTTGCTCTGATCATAAAAATTTCAATATTAAAAGCATTAGTGGAGTTCAACCTGATAAGTTCAATAAAATTGGATAATGGACTAAATCTAAATAATTAAGCTGAATTTGAATCAATAATTGATCCCAGAAAAATTGCAATTGGAATTGAATATAAGCTAAAATTTGATTCATCTCCTTTTTATAGATGGGTACCAGAAAACTTCATTCAAAAATGGCCTAATGCATTAAATGTGTATTTAAAAAGAATAAATAATAGAGATAAATCAAAATGTAATGTTGATAAAGACTTATGCTTTAACAAACGAAATACTGGAGGAATTGTCACGGGTATAACAAGTTTTGGATTGATCCTGCATTTCAATGAAATTGTTAAAGGAGAATCATTAAGTTCACTACAATGTTCTGTGAAGTCAGTAAAAACAGTTAATGAAAAATTAAATATGTTATTTACGATAATGCTTGTCATTTATCCGAGTACATAGAAAAGAATTCAGATAATATTTCAAAAGAATTAATATTCTTTATCTTACTTTTAATTTTGTTTTCAAATTTATCTTACTTTTAATTTTGTTTTTATAAACTTCCCATTTAATATTTGTTTTAAATTAGAGTAAATCGATCATGAAAAATATAAAAAGAGACCATAATTTAATGAAGATCATTTATGCGTTTTTCTTTTAGTTATTTTTTTAAAATGTTTAATAAATATTTATATGGTTTTTCTATAAATTTTTTATATTTTAGCGCATCATTTGGCAAAGCGCCTGGTCAACTTGTAAAGCTAAGTGGAGTTGTTCACTGTCTCGATCAAATAATGAATATTTTTAACTAAGATTGATAATATTAATGAATTGGACTATGAAGAATTGACTAAAATTCTTATGGAAAAGACTTATTCTTACATCATTACTCGAAATAATGTTGAGAAAGCTATCAATGTAAATGAATATTTTCTAAAGCAAAAGCTTTATTTGGCTGGATTTATAGAATTAACTTACACTTATCTATTGACTGAAATTGTACATTTTTGTGGAAATCTTTCAAAAAAACTCACAATTGATGAAATAATTGAAGCAAAAATTCTAATTTCACTAAAAAATTCAATTGTGTATCTATCTGAATTTTCAAGAAAAAAATTTGGAAAAGAGTGTGATTTTATTCGTGCATGTAAAAAACTGGAATCGAAAAAATTCGGAGTTTTTCATGATAATTTGATTAAGATGGAAGCACTAAAAAGAGTAAATGTTTTTTTAAGAACAATTTTGAAAGCTTGAATGAAGAAGAGAAGCTAAGTTTTATTAATAGACTCTTAGAATATAATATTTCAATTGAAGATTATCAAAATAGTTACAATTCTAATGAAGGAAATTTTAAATTATTTGAAAATAATTTAGAAAAATATGGCAAAATAACTGAATATAATTCCAATGAAGGAATTTCAAATAGCTTCAATCGAAAGTCATTTTCAACACAGTTCAACGAAGAGCCAAAAAAATAGTATTTTTATTTACAATAAAAAAATTTGATGAATAAAATTCACTCTCAGTTAAATTCACTTATTTTTTATTTAAAAAAAATATATGTAGTAATAAATAACTATAAAATAACATAACAAAAAAATTGAATATTATAAATTGTTTTATTTTTAGACTCTCACAATGAACAAACTAAAAATCTTTCCATTAAAAAACAATAAAGAAGTGTTTTCTCTCATATTTTTATGTCGAAATTTTGATTAAATTTAGGCAATTAACTTGTAGATTGAAAAGTAGGGAAAAATATGTTTGTCCACCTGTCAAAAAATGTTTAAAATTTCAAAATTCTCTTTCCTCAAAAGAAGTTAAAAATATAATTACTTACACAACAAAAGGCTCAGAAGTTATGAAATTTATAAAAACTCAATGCTCAGATTGTTGTATTATTTATGAAAATGATAGATATTTGATTAAAGGAGAAAAATTTTTTTACACCTAGTCATTCTCGAAGTTTATTTCACTAATCAATCTATATCATTTGAAATTGATGTATTAGAAAATTTTGATAACCATTTATTGGTGAATGCTGTCAGAAATTTGGTTCACATATAAAATAAGGAGTTTAAATTATAAATATTGATTTGAAAACCATTTTTTTGATCCTGAGTTTACAGATCATTATCTTGGATATTTAAATGCAGACTTTATAAAATTTTTTTCGATTTTTTGGAATAGAAAGCATGATTCAATTTATTGTTCTAAATTTTTATTATGCAAAAAAACAAGTTAAACAAACTTTATTTAGAATCTTAATAACTTTAATAATATTTTTAGTTGTATTTGATGGGAATCAGAAATGAAGACGTCTTCGGTGTTAAGCACAGAATGATGACGGGTTTTTATGTGATGAAACACCAGATTATGAAAATTATTTTTGCTCTGATCATAAAAATTTCAATATTAAAAGCATTAGTGGAGTTCAACCTGATAAGTTCAATAAAATTGGATAATGGACTAAATCTAAATAATTAAGCTGAATTTGAATCAATAATTGATCCCAGAAAAATTGCAATTGGAATTGAATATAAGCTAAAATTTGATTCATCTCCTTTTTATAGATGGGTACCAGAAAACTTCATTCAAAAATGGCCTAATGCATTAAATGTGTATTTAAAAAGAATAAATAATAGAGATAAATCAAAATGTAATGTTGATAAAGACTTATGCTTTAACAAACGAAATACTGGAGGAATTGTCACGGGTATAACAAGTTTTGGATTGATCCTGCATTTCAATGAAATTGTTAAAGGAGAATCATTAAGTTCACTACAATGTTCTGTGAAGTCAGTAAAAACAGTTAATGAAAAATTAAATATGTTATTTACGATAATGCTTGTCATTTATCCGAGTACATAGAAAAGAATTCAGATAATATTTCAAAAGAATTAATATTCTTTATCTTACTTTTAATTTTGTTTTCAAATTTATCTTACTTTTAATTTTGTTTTTATAAACTTCCCATTTAATATTTGTTTTAAATTAGAGTAAATCGATCATGAAAAATATAAAAAGAGACCATAATTTAATGAAGATCATTTATGCGTTTTTCTTTTAGTTATTTTTTTAAAATGTTTAATAAATATTTATATGGTTTTTCTATAAATTTTTTATATTTTAGCGCATCATTTGGCAAAGCGCCTGGTCAACTTGTAAAGCTAAGTGGAGTTGTTCACTGTCTCGATCAAATAATGAATATTTTTAACTAAGATTGATAATATTAATGAATTGGACTATGAAGAATTGACTAAAATTCTTATGGAAAAGACTTATTCTTACATCATTACTCGAAATAATGTTGAGAAAGCTATCAATGTAAATGAATATTTTCTAAAGCAAAAGCTTTATTTGGCTGGATTTATAGAATTAACTTACACTTATCTATTGACTGAAATTGTACATTTTTGTGGAAATCTTTCAAAAAAACTCACAATTGATGAAATAATTGAAGCAAAAATTCTAATTTCACTAAAAAATTCAATTGTGTATCTATCTGAATTTTCAAGAAAAAAATTTGGAAAAGAGTGTGATTTTATTCGTGCATGTAAAAAACTGGAATCGAAAAAATTCGGAGTTTTTCATGATAATTTGATTAAGATGGAAGCACTAAAAAGAGTAAATGTTTTTTTAAGAACAATTTTGAAAGCTTGAATGAAGAAGAGAAGCTAAGTTTTATTAATAGACTCTTAGAATATAATATTTCAATTGAAGATTATCAAAATAGTTACAATTCTAATGAAGGAAATTTTAAATTATTTGAAAATAATTTAGAAAAATATGGCAAAATAACTGAATATAATTCCAATGAAGGAATTTCAAATAGCTTCAAGCGAAAGTCATTTTCAACACAGTTCAACGAAGAGCCAAAAAAATAGTATTTTTATTTACAATAAAAAAATTTGATGAATAAAATTCACTCTCAGTTAAATTCACTTATTTTTTATTTAAAAAAAATATATGTAGTAATAAATAACTATAAAATAACATAACAAAAAAATTGAATATTATAAATTGTTTTATTTTTAGACTCTCACAATGAACAAACTAAAAATCTTTCCATTAAAAAACAATAAAGAAGTGTTTTCTCTCATATTTTTATGTCGAAATTTTGATTAAATTTAGGCAATTAACTTGTAGATTGAAAAGTAGGGAAAAATATGTTTGTCCACCTGTCAAAAAATGTTTAAAATTTCAAAATTCTCTTTCCTCAAAAGAAGTTAAAAATATAATTACTTACACAACAAAAGGCTCAGAAGTTATGAAATTTATAAAAACTCAATGCTCAGATTGTTGTATTATTTATGAAAATGATAGATATTTGATTAAAGGAGAAAAATTTTTTTACACCTAGTCATTCTCGAAGTTTATTTCACTAATCAATCTATATCATTTGAAATTGATGTATTAGAAAATTTTGATAACCATTTATTGGTGAATGCTGTCAGAAATTTGGTTCACATATAAAATAAGGAGTTTAAATTATAAATATTGATTTGAAAACCATTTTTTTGATCCTGAGTTTACAGATCATTATCTTGGATATTTAAATGCAGACTTTATAAAATTTTTTTCGATTTTTTGGAATAGAAAGCATGATTCAATTTATTGTTCTAAATTTTTATTATGCAAAAAAACAAGTTAAACAAACTTTATTTAGAATCTTAATAACTTTAATAATATTTTTAGTTGTATTTGATGGGAATCAGAAATGAAGACGTCTTCGGTGTTAAGCACAGAATGATGACGGGTTTTTATGTGATGAAACACCAGATTATGAAAATTATTTTTGCTCTGATCATAAAAATTTCAATATTAAAAGCATTAGTGGAGTTCAACCTGATAAGTTCAATAAAATTGGATAATGGACTAAATCTAAATAATTAAGCTGAATTTGAATCAATAATTGATCCCAGAAAAATTGCAATTGGAATTGAATATAAGCTAAAATTTGATTCATCTCCTTTTTATAGATGGGTACCAGAAAACTTCATTCAAAAATGGCCTAATGCATTAAATGTGTATTTAAAAAGAATAAATAATAGAGATAAATCAAAATGTAATGTTGATAAAGACTTATGCTTTAACAAACGAAAGACTGGAGGAATTGTCACGGGTATAACAAGTTTTGGATTGATCCTGCATTTCAATGAAATTGTTAAAGGAGAATCATTAAGTTCACTACAATGTTCTGTGAAGTCAGTAAAAACAGTTAATGAAAAATTAAATATGTTATTTACGATAATGCTTGTCATTTATCCGAGTACATAGAAAAGAATTCAGATAATATTTCAAAAGAATTAATATTCTTTATCTTACTTTTAATTTTGTTTTCAAATTTATCTTACTTTTAATTTTGTTTTTATAAACTTCCCATTTAATATTTGTTTTAAATTAGAGTAAATCGATCATGAAAAATATAAAAAGAGACCATAATTTAATGAAGATCATTTATGCGTTTTTCTTTTAGTTATTTTTTTGTAATGTTTAATAAATATTTATATGGTTTTTCTATAAATTTTTTATATTTTAGCGCATCATTTGGCAAAGCGCCTGGTCAACTTGTAAAGCTAAGTGGAGTTGTTCACTGTCTCGATCAAATAATGAATATTTTTAACTAAGATTGATAATATTAATGAATTGGACTATGAAGAATTGACTAAAATTCTTATGGAAAAGACTTATTCTTACATCATTACTCGAAATAATGTTGAGAAAGCTATCAATGTAAATGAATATTTTCTAAAGCAAAAGCTTTATTTGGCTGGATTTATAGAATTAACTTACACTTATCTATTGACTGAAATTGTACATTTTTGTGGAAATCTTTCAAAAAAACTCACAATTGATGAAATAATTGAAGCAAAAATTCTAATTTCACTAAAAAATTCAATTGTGTATCTATCTGAATTTTCAAGAAAAAAATTTGGAAAAGAGTGTGATTTTATTCGTGCATGTAAAAAACTGGAATCGAAAAAATTCGGAGTTTTTCATGATAATTTGATTAAGATGGAAGCACTAAAAAGAGTAAATGTTTTTTTAAGAACAATTTTGAAAGCTTGAATGAAGAAGAGAAGCTAAGTTTTATTAATAGACTCTTAGAATATAATATTTCAATTGAAGATTATCAAAATAGTTACAATTCTAATGAAGGAAATTTTAAATTATTTGAAAATAATTTAGAAAAATATGGCAAAATAACTGAATATAATTCCAATGAAGGAATTTCAAATAGCTTCAAGCGAAAGTCATTTTCAACACAGTTCAACGAAGAGCCAAAAAAATAGTATTTTTATTTACAATAAAAAAATTTGATGAATAAAATTCACTCTCAGTTAAATTCACTTATTTTTTATTTAAAAAAAATATATGTAGTAATAAATAACTATAAAATAACATAACAAAAAAATTGAATATTATAAATTGTTTTATTTTTAGACTCTCACAATGAACAAACTAAAAATCTTTCCATTAAAAAACAATAAAGAAGTGTTTTCTCTCATATTTTTATGTCGAAATTTTGATTAAATTTAGGCAATTAACTTGTAGATTGAAAAGTAGGGAAAAATATGTTTGTCCACCTGTCAAAAAATGTTTAAAATTTCAAAATTCTCTTTCCTCAAAAGAAGTTAAAAATATAATTACTTACACAACAAAAGGCTCAGAAGTTATGAAATTTATAAAAACTCAATGCTCAGATTGTTGTATTATTTATGAAAATGATAGATATTTGATTAAAGGAGAAAAATTTTTTTACACCTAGTCATTCTCGAAGTTTATTTCACTAATCAATCTATATCATTTGAAATTGATGTATTAGAAAATTTTGATAACCATTTATTGGTGAATGCTGTCAGAAATTTGGTTCACATATAAAATAAGGAGTTTAAATTATAAATATTGATTTGAAAACCATTTTTTTGATCCTGAGTTTACAGATCATTATCTTGGATATTTAAATGCAGACTTTATAAAATTTTTTTCGATTTTTTGGAATAGAAAGCATGATTCAATTTATTGTTCTAAATTTTTATTATGCAAAAAAACAAGTTAAACAAACTTTATTTAGAATCTTAATAACTTTAATAATATTTTTAGTTGTATTTGATGGGAATCAGAAATGAAGACGTCTTCGGTGTTAAGCACAGAATGATGACGGGTTTTTATGTGATGAAACACCAGATTATGAAAATTATTTTTGCTCTGATCATAAAAATTTCAATATTAAAAGCATTAGTGGAGTTCAACCTGATAAGTTCAATAAAATTGGATAATGGACTAAATCTAAATAATTAAGCTGAATTTGAATCAATAATTGATCCCAGAAAAATTGCAATTGGAATTGAATATAAGCTAAAATTTGATTCATCTCCTTTTTATAGATGGGTACCAGAAAACTTCATTCAAAAATGGCCTAATGCATTAAATGTGTATTTAAAAAGAATAAATAATAGAGATAAATCAAAATGTAATGTTGATAAAGACTTATGCTTTAACAAACGAAATACTGGAGGAATTGTCACGGGTATAACAAGTTTTGGATTGATCCTGCATTTCAATGAAATTGTTAAAGGAGAATCATTAAGTTCACTACAATGTTCTGTGAAGTCAGTAAAAACAGTTAATGAAAAATTAAATATGTTATTTACGATAATGCTTGTCATTTATCCGAGTACATAGAAAAGAATTCAGATAATATTTCAAAAGAATTAATATTCTTTATCTTACTTTTAATTTTGTTTTCAAATTTATCTTACTTTTAATTTTGTTTTTATAAACTTCCCATTTAATATTTGTTTTAAATTAGAGTAAATCGATCATGAAAAATATAAAAAGAGACCATAATTTAATGAAGATCATTTATGCGTTTTTCTTTTAGTTATTTTTTTGTAATGTTTAATAAATATTTATATGGTTTTTCTATAAATTTTTTATATTTTAGCGCATCATTTGGCAAAGCGCCTGGTCAACTTGTAAAGCTAAGTGGAGTTGTTCACTGTCTCGATCAAATAATGAATATTTTTAACTAAGATTGATAATATTAATGAATTGGACTATGAAGAATTGACTAAAATTCTTATGGAAAAGACTTATTCTTACATCATTACTCGAAATAATGTTGAGAAAGCTATCAATGTAAATGAATATTTTCTAAAGCAAAAGCTTTATTTGGCTGGATTTATAGAATTAACTTACACTTATCTATTGACTGAAATTGTACATTTTTGTGGAAATCTTTCAAAAAAACTCACAATTGATGAAATAATTGAAGCAAAAATTCTAATTTCACTAAAAAATTCAAGTGTGTATCTATCTGAATTTTCAAGAAAAAAATTTGGAAAAGAGTGTGATTTTATTCGTGCATGTAAAAAACTGGAATCGAAAAAATTCGGAGTTTTTCATGATAATTTGATTAAGATGGAAGCACTAAAAAGAGTAAATGTTTTTTTAAGAACAATTTTGAAAGCTTGAATGAAGAAGAGAAGCTAAGTTTTATTAATAGACTCTTAGAATATAATATTTCAATTGAAGATTATCAAAATAGTTACAATTCTAATGAAGGAAATTTTAAATTATTTGAAAATAATTTAGAAAAATATGGCAAAATAACTGAATATAATTCCAATGAAGGAATTTCAAATAGCTTCAAGCGAAAGTCATTTTCAACACAGTTCAACGAAGAGCCAAAAAAATAGTATTTTTATTTACAATAAAAAAATTTGATGAATAAAATTCACTCTCAGTTAAATTCACTTATTTTTTATTTAAAAAAAATATATGTAGTAATAAATAACTATAAAATAACATAACAAAAAAATTGAATATTATAAATTGTTTTATTTTTAGACTCTCACAATGAACAAACTAAAAATCTTTCCATTAAAAAACAATAAAGAAGTGTTTTCTCTCATATTTTTATGTCGAAATTTTGATTAAATTTAGGCAATTAACTTGTAGATTGAAAAGTAGGGAAAAATATGTTTGTCCACCTGTCAAAAAATGTTTAAAATTTCAAAATTCTCTTTCCTCAAAAGAAGTTAAAAATATAATTACTTACACAACAAAAGGCTCAGAAGTTATGAAATTTATAAAAACTCAATGCTCAGATTGTTGTATTATTTATGAAAATGATAGATATTTGATTAAAGGAGAAAAATTTTTTTACACCTAGTCATTCTCGAAGTTTATTTCACTAATCAATCTATATCATTTGAAATTGATGTATTAGAAAATTTTGATAACCATTTATTGGTGAATGCTGTCAGAAATTTGGTTCACATATAAAATAAGGAGTTTAAATTATAAATATTGATTTGAAAACCATTTTTTTGATCCTGAGTTTACAGATCATTATCTTGGATATTTAAATGCAGACTTTATAAAATTTTTTTCGATTTTTTGGAATAGAAAGCATGATTCAATTTATTGTTCTAAATTTTTATTATACAAAAAAACAAGTTAAACAAACTTTATTTAGAATCTTAATAACTTTAATAATATTTTTAGTTGTATTTGATGGGAATCAGAAATGAAGACGTCTTCGGTGTTAAGCACAGAATGATGACGGGTTTTTATGTGATGAAACACCAGATTATGAAAATTATTTTTGCTCTGATCATAAAAATTTCAATATTAAAAGCATTAGTGGAGTTCAACCTGATAAGTTCAATAAAATTGGATAATGGACTAAATCTAAATAATTAAGCTGAATTTGAATCAATAATTGATCCCAGAAAAATTGCAATTGGAATTGAATATAAGCTAAAATTTGATTCATCTCCTTTTTATAGATGGGTACCAGAAAACTTCATTCAAAAATGGCCTAATGCATTAAATGTGTATTTAAAAAGAATAAATAATAGAGATAAATCAAAATGTAATGTTGATAAAGACTTATGCTTTAACAAACGAAATACTGGAGGAATTGTCACGGGTATAACAAGTTTTGGATTGATCCTGCATTTCAATGAAATTGTTAAAGGAGAATCATTAAGTTCACTACAATGTTCTGTGAAGTCAGTAAAAACAGTTAATGAAAAATTAAATATGTTATTTACGATAATGCTTGTCATTTATCCGAGTACATAGAAAAGAATTCAGATAATATTTCAAAAGAATTAATATTCTTTATCTTACTTTTAATTTTGTTTTCAAATTTATCTTACTTTTAATTTTGTTTTTATAAACTTCCCATTTAATATTTGTTTTAAATTAGAGTAAATCGATCATGAAAAATATAAAAAGAGACCATAATTTAATGAAGATCATTTATGCGTTTTTCTTTTAGTTATTTTTTTGTAATGTTTAATAAATATTTATATGGTTTTTCTATAAATTTTTTATATTTTAGCGCATCATTTGGCAAAGCGCCTGGTCAACTTGTAAAGCTAAGTGGAGTTGTTCACTGTCTCGATCAAATAATGAATATTTTTAACTAAGATTGATAATATTAATGAATTGGACTATGAAGAATTGACTAAAATTCTTATGGAAAAGACTTATTCTTACATCATTACTCGAAATAATGTTGAGAAAGCTATCAATGTAAATGAATATTTTCTAAAGCAAAAGCTTTATTTGGCTGGATTTATAGAATTAACTTACACTTATCTATTGACTGAAATTGTACATTTTTGTGGAAATCTTTCAAAAAAACTCACAATTGATGAAATAATTGAAGCAAAAATTCTAATTTCACTAAAAAATTCAATTGTGTATCTATCTGAATTTTCAAGAAAAAAATTTGGAAAAGAGTGTGATTTTATTCGTGCATGTAAAAAACTGGAATCGAAAAAATTCGGAGTTTTTCATGATAATTTGATTAAGATGGAAGCACTAAAAAGAGTAAATGTTTTTTTAAGAACAATTTTGAAAGCTTGAATGAAGAAGAGAAGCTAAGTTTTATTAATAGACTCTTAGAATATAATATTTCAATTGAAGATTATCAAAATAGTTACAATTCTAATGAAGGAAATTTTAAATTATTTGAAAATAATTTAGAAAAATATGGCAAAATAACTGAATATAATTCCAATGAAGGAATTTCAAATAGCTTCAAGCGAAAGTCATTTTCAACACAGTTCAACGAAGAGCCAAAAAAATAGTATTTTTATTTACAATAAAAAAATTTGATGAATAAAATTCACTCTCAGTTAAATTCACTTATTTTTTATTTAAAAAAAATATATGTAGTAATAAATAACTATAAAATAACATAACAAAAAAATTGAATATTATAAATTGTTTTATTTTTAGACTCTCACAATGAACAAACTAAAAATCTTTCCATTAAAAAACAATAAAGAAGTGTTTTCTCTCATATTTTTATGTCGAAATTTTGATTAAATTTAGGCAATTAACTTGTAGATTGAAAAGTAGGGAAAAATATGTTTGTCCACCTGTCAAAAAATGTTTAAAATTTCAAAATTCTCTTTCCTCAAAAGAAGTTAAAAATATAATTACTTACACAACAAAAGGCTCAGAAGTTATGAAATTTATAAAAACTCAATGCTCAGATTGTTGTATTATTTATGAAAATGATAGATATTTGATTAAAGGAGAAAAATTTTTTTACACCTAGTCATTCTCGAAGTTTATTTCACTAATCAATCTATATCATTTGAAATTGATGTATTAGAAAATTTTGATAACCATTTATTGGTGAATGCTGTCAGAAATTTGGTTCACATATAAAATAAGGAGTTTAAATTATAAATATTGATTTGAAAACCATTTTTTTGATCCTGAGTTTACAGATCATTATCTTGGATATTTAAATGCAGACTTTATAAAATTTTTTTCGATTTTTTGGAATAGAAAGCATGATTCAATTTATTGTTCTAAATTTTTATTATGCAAAAAAACAAGTTAAACAAACTTTATTTAGAATCTTAATAACTTTAATAATATTTTTAGTTGTATTTGATGGGAATCAGAAATGAAGACGTCTTCGGTGTTAAGCACAGAATGATGACGGGTTTTTATGTGATGAAACACCAGATTATGAAAATTATTTTTGCTCTGATCATAAAAATTTCAATATTAAAAGCATTAGTGGAGTTCAACCTGATAAGTTCAATAAAATTGGATAATGGACTAAATCTAAATAATTAAGCTGAATTTGAATCAATAATTGATCCCAGAAAAATTGCAATTGGAATTGAATATAAGCTAAAATTTGATTCATCTCCTTTTTATAGATGGGTACCAGAAAACTTCATTCAAAAATGGCCTAATGCATTAAATGTGTATTTAAAAAGAATAAATAATAGAGATAAATCAAAATGTAATGTTGATAAAGACTTATGCTTTAACAAACGAAAGACTGGAGGAATTGTCACGGGTATAACAAGTTTTGGATTGATCCTGCATTTCAATGAAATTGTTAAAGGAGAATCATTAAGTTCACTACAATGTTCTGTGAAGTCAGTAAAAACAGTTAATGAAAAATTAAATATGTTATTTACGATAATGCTTGTCATTTATCCGTGTACATAGAAAAGAATTCAGATAATATTTCAAAAGAATTAATATTCTTTATCTAACTTTTAATTTTGTTTTCAAATTTATCTTACTTTTAATTTTGTTTTTATAAACTTCCCATTTAATATTTGTTTTAAATTAGAGTAAATCGATCATGAAAAATATAAAAAGAGACCATAATTTAATGAAGATCATTTATGCGTTTTTCTTTTAGTTATTTTTTTGTAATGTTTAATAAATATTTATATGGTTTTTCTATAAATTTTTTATATTTTAGCGCATCATTTGGCAAAGCGCCTGGTCAACTTGTAAAGCTAAGTGGAGTTGTTCACTGTCTCGATCAAATAATGAATATTTTTAACTAAGATTGATAATATTAATGAATTGGACTATGAAGAATTGACTAAAATTCTTATGGAAAAGACTTATTCTTACATCATTACTCGAAATAATGTTGAGAAAGCTATCAATGTAAATGAATATTTTCTAAAGCAAAAGCTTTATTTGGCTGGATTTATAGAATTAACTTACACTTATCTATTGACTGAAATTGTACATTTTTGTGGAAATCTTTCAAAAAAACTCACAATTGATGAAATAATTGAAGCAAAAATTCTAATTTCACTAAAAAATTCAATTGTGTATCTATCTGAATTTTCAAGAAAAAAATTTGGAAAAGAGTGTGATTTTATTCGTGCATGTAAAAAACTGGAATCGAAAAAATTCGGAGTTTTTCATGATAATTTGATTAAGATGGAAGCACTAAAAAGAGTAAATGTTTTTTTAAGAACAATTTTGAAAGCTTGAATGAAGAAGAGAAGCTAAGTTTTATTAATAGACTCTTAGAATATAATATTTCAATTGAAGATTATCAAAATAGTTACAATTCTAATGAAGGAAATTTTAAATTATTTGAAAATAATTTAGAAAAATATGGCAAAATAACTGAATATAATTCCAATGAAGGAATTTCAAATAGCTTCAAGCGAAAGTCATTTTCAACACAGTTCAACGAAGAGCCAAAAAAATAGTATTTTTATTTACAATAAAAAAATTTGATGAATAAAATTCACTCTAAGTTAAATTCACTTATTTTTTATTTAAAAAAAATATATGTAGTAATAAATAACTATAAAATAACATAACAAAAAAATTGAATATTATAAATTGTTTTATTTTTAGACTCTCACAATGAACAAACTAAAAATCTTTCCATTAAAAAACAATAAAGAAGTGTTTTCTCTCATATTTTTATGTCGAAATTTTGATTAAATTTAGGCAATTAACTTGTAGATTGAAAAGTAGGGAAAAATATGTTTGTCCACCTGTCAAAAAATGTTTAAAATTTCAAAATTCTCTTTCCTCAAAAGAAGTTAAAAATATAATTACTTACACAACAAAAGGCTCAGAAGTTATGAAATTTATAAAAACTCAATGCTCAGATTGTTGTATTATTTATGAAAATGATAGATATTTGATTAAAGGAGAAAAATTTTTTTACACCTAGTCATTCTCGAAGTTTATTTCACTAATCAATCTATATCATTTGAAATTGATGTATTAGAAAATTTTGATAACCATTTATTGGTGAATGCTGTCAGAAATTTGGTTCACATATAAAATAAGGAGTTTAAATTATAAATATTGATTTGAAAACCATTTTTTTGATCCTGAGTTTACAGATCATTATCTTGGATATTTAAATGCAGACTTTATAAAATTTTTTTCGATTTTTTGGAATAGAAAGCATGATTCAATTTATTGTTCTAAATTTTTATTATACAAAAAAACAAGTTAAACAAACTTTATTTAGAATCTTAATAACTTTAATAATATTTTTAGTTGTATTTGATGGGAATCAGAAATGAAGACGTCTTCGGTGTTAAGCACAGAATGATGACGGGTTTTTATGTGATGAAACACCAGATTATGAAAATTATTTTTGCTCTGATCATAAAAATTTCAATATTAAAAGCATTAGTGGAGTTCAACCTGATAAGTTCAATAAAATTGGATAATGGACTAAATCTAAATAATTAAGCTGAATTTGAATCAATAATTGATCCCAGAAAAATTGCAATTGGAATTGAATATAAGCTAAAATTTGATTCATCTCCTTTTTATAGATGGGTACCAGAAAACTTCATTCAAAAATGGCCTAATGCATTAAATGTGTATTTAAAAAGAATAAATAATAGAGATAAATCATAATGTAATGTTGATAAAGACTTATGCTTTAACAAACGAAAGACTGGAGGAATTGTCACGGGTATAACAAGTTTTGGATTGATCCTGCATTTCAATGAAATTGTTAAAGGAGAATCATTAAGTTCACTACAATGTTCTGTCAAGTCAGTAAAAACAGTTAATGAAAAATTAAATATGTTATTTACGATAATGCTTGTCATTTATCCGAGTACATAGAAAAGAATTCAGATAATATTTCGAAAGAATTAATATTCTTAATAGATAGATTTCATTTAAGAAACCACACTAGAGATACTTGTGGAGTATTTTATTCATGTGACAATAACCGTGAATTAAATGATTTAAACACTCAAACATGTGAACAAATTTTTAGCCATATTTCAAGATATAAACACTCAGTAAAACATTTTACAAAGAATCACTTTATTTTCTTTTTTATTTGTTTATTTCAAGGTTTAAATGAAAAAAGATGACAAAGTTTGGAGAAAAAAAAAAGCTATTAATAAAAAAAAATTATTTTAAAATTTAAAAATTAATTATTGGTTTCAATAAAGCGAAACGACAACAGTTGAACTATTAATAGATTTGGAAAATTGATAAGTTAAACAATTTATTAAATTTAAAAGATGAATAATAGAATAATTAAAAAGTTAAATAATTTTTAAAATCTAAAAGTTGAATAATTGAAAAGTTGAATTAGTTAAAAAAAAGAATAATTGAAAAGTTGAAGAGTTGAATAATTTATAAAATTTAAAAGTTGATTAATTGAATAATTGAATAGATGAATAAATTAAACAAAAGAATAATTGAAAAGTTGATTAGTTGAATTAGTTAAAATAAGAATAATTGAATAGTTGAATAGTTGAAAAATTTAATAAATTTAAAAGTTGAATAAAAGAAAAGTACACAGTAGAAAATAATAATCAAAAAATGATAATTGTAAAATTGAAGAACGTAAAAAGTTGTCCATTCCTCTTAATGATTTATTTGCTTTGATATTTTGTTACATCTCATCATTTGATTCATCTAAATGAAGAACAAGTGGATCCGGATCCGGAATTTCTAAAGCAGCTGTATTTTCTTTTTTTCTTTTATCTAATTTTTGTTTCGGCATTTTAAAAAACGTCTTTAAACTCAATATTTAGTTAAAAAAATGAATTTGACTAAAACCATTTATAATATATACTGATTCACTAAGCTTAAAAGAAAAAACAACTTTGATTCGGCTAAATTTTTCAAAAACTAGAAAGGTCTCATTTGATTTACATGCCAAAAAAATTTTGTTGTTAATCTTTTCTCTTTAGATGAATAGAATGGATTATGTAAGTGAACAATTTTTTTGCAAATTATCATAATATTTGCTTCGTCAGTTGCTATATATTCAATACACGCAAAATGCTCACCATGTTTTATGAAACTATTACAGTAGCGCGCCTATTTGTTTTCTGTGTAAAAACCATTGAGCCAATTGAAATTTTCTCATTGAACAAGAAATTGTTATTGTCTTGAAAATGACTACTTATCAAATTTTGCATAGTAAAACTCAGTTCTTTAACATGAAAATCAATTTTTTAATAAGGCTTAATTTGACTTGAATTTGATTTTGAATTTTTAAATTCGAAAATTTAATTTGAAAAATTTTTTCAATAAATTTTATATATTCATTATTCGTATTTTTATCTTGAATAAAAAAACCCAAACACTGAGATACTGTCCAATGTTTAATAAACTCATCACCAATCAGATCTTTACCATTTACCATTAAACCAAGTTTGCGGTTGAGTTTTTCAAACGGAAAGCAGTATGCGACATTTAATGGACCGGATTCAATACGCATATCAGCTAAGTGTAGAAGCTCATGAATCCCTGAATTCATTATATGTTCATCATAAACTAGCTAATTCTTTAACAAAATTTTTCAAGAAATCATCTGCAATTTTTAGATTTTTTTTGTTAATTTTTTCCGAATAAAAATGCTCTAAGCCAATAATAAGACAAATTAAATTCTGTAAAAAGATATCAGGTAATAAATTAAACAAAACCGGAATACTGTAATAAAAAATAAAGTTCATAAATTCATGTGCCCACCAAAGTTTGAATGTGTTTATTTCGCGAGGAGGAGCACTTAAGAAATTTGGAGGTCTAATACTCATCAGCCGACTGTTAACCTCATTTAATCTTGATTTTAGGGATTACTCACAATTGCTAGGTGATTCAAACCAATAACTCATTAAGTGCTTTACAACTCCGAAAAAAATGCTATGCATTGAATCTATCAATGTACTTTCAACTGATCTATATTGGCTTAATTCACTAATTATTGTGTGTCATTTAATTCCCTTGAAATTATTTTGCTTTTTTTCGACCATGTTTAAAATTTCTAAATAATTAGCACGATTTCTTTGGTTCATTTCTTTGCTACAATACTCAAAAATATGATGATGACCATTTTTGTAAGGGACAACTTTTCCAGGCTGCTCACATTTTAAGCAACCATTATATGAGTTAGATGATTTAGTATTCAAAATACGAGATCTAGCTGGTTTGTCAAATATACCAAATAGCACAAAGAAACGATATAAATAAGATTTATGAAAAATTCCAATTTCCAATAGTTTCAAATGCTCAATTATAGGCTGAAGAAAAGTACTAAATCCACTTGGTTTACCATTTGAAATATAAATACCTATAAAAAGTTGGCCGTTAACACTTCTAACCATAAATTTTATTAAAAATACCATAAATTTATTAAAGTTTACCATAAATTTATTAAATTATAATAAAATAAAAGAAAATACAACAAATTTATTATATTATTATCAAATAAAAGAAATAAGTAACAAATTTATTTAAAAAATATCAAATTCATTAAAGATAAATCAGATTCATTAGAAAAATAAAAAACTCATTTTTTTTTGTTTACATTTGTTTATTGCGCAATAATAATATAATTTTTTTTTGTAAAGGCTTGCCGCAAGTATCACATAATTTACTAACACTGTCATCAAATCTTGGTCGCTTGGAAGTATCATCTTGAGATGTTAAGTCATCATCGAAAATGGCATTTTCTTCATTTTTAATTAGGTCAGAAGCTTGAACTTCTAGGCTCTTTACAGTTTTAGAAGGAGGGCCTCTTTTTTTATTATTATGTATTGGTAAATCCAAACCAATCGAGCTGAAATCTAACATCTGAAGTCTAAATGCACATGAAATAACGTGGTTACACTTGTAGTGCTTGAGCCAAAAAAGGCAAGTACAAGTACTCAGCTTCCAATTTTCGCGACTAATATCTACTTTTTGAAAAGTGTCGATAAATGTCAATTAATTTATCTTAAAATTGTAAATCTAATGAGTTTCTTAATTCTAATGAACCAATTAATGTTCTTTTTATTCAAATTAAGGTTGTTTTAATCAATTTAGGATAATTTTCTATTTTCTATTACTTTTTTATTCAATTTGATAAATAACTGTTAAGTTTATTCTATTTTTAATAAATTTATGGAAACTTTATTATATTTATGGTCATTTTTAATAAATTTATGGGTATAGATTATATTACGCGTAAAAAATTTAATCAAACATTTAATTGATTTTAGTTTAATCTACCAGCAATTAATATGTTGTCAATAGAGTATCGGTTTTCCAAAGGAATCTCATTAATTGCTAAATAAACAGGCCATATCGAGACTGCAGATTTGTGAGAAAAATCTAAGCCATCAGTATTAATTATGAGATAATTAACAGTATCATGGTATGGATTATTTATGCTTGAATGTTGTTTTCTGAATTCTCTGTAATGATCACTGTCAGAAAAGTCTTTAATTAAATCATCAGTGCTGTTGTTCGAAATTTTTATTGGTAATATTTTTTTTTAAAAAGTCTTTTAATTTGAGTTTCTAGACAAACAAAGTACAAAGCATCAAGTCTAAAATATAAAGATTTTTTATTTTATATTAAATAAAAAAGAATATTTAAAATAGTATTTTTCTCTCTTACTTTTAAAACATTTTTTGCATGACTTTTGTTTATTTTCTAATTCAACAAATAAATTACAAGGTTGACAATGCCATTTTTTAGCATAGTTAATTTCCTCACTGGTAAGTTTGAGTAGTTTTTGGCTAATTTGGTCATATGTTTTTGCTATGTTTAGTTTTGTTGTTAAATGTAAAAGTTGGCTAAATAGAGATAATGCACTTTGAGTTATTTTACCGCAGTAAAACAATGATAACAAGCACATTTCAATCAATTCCGTTTTTTCGTGATTGCTCAAATTAATTTGATTATTCGTTTCACATTCAAGTATCTCAGATAAAGGAGACTCATTATCTTCTAAGATAAATGTTTCTTGAATTTGATTAAAAGAAATCTGATTATAACTTTCACAATTGTTAGGTGCCCAATTTTCATTTTTTCCATATTATTCACTAGTTTAGTTCATCTGCTTGAAGAGAATTTTTGGCAGAGATAAATCATCGAAATCATTAATGAGCCAAGCATAGTGAGCAGTTATCCTGCTTCATCGCTTCTTAAATATAGACTTGAATAGTACGCTTTTAAAAAAGCTTCGATGAAATTTTAGATTGCATCTGGATTCTCGGTCTCATCTGCAAATTAAAAAAAAACAAATGTTGATTTTAAAAATCATTTAAAAATATGGCAAGCATAAATTACAGAAAATTTAATGACAAAAGTGGTTAAAAAATAAAGAATTAACAATGAAAAATTAAAGCTTATTCTGCAATTTTTATTTTCTTTAAAAAAAAAGAAATTTTTCTTTAAAAAGTGAATGAATTTTTATAATTCATGTAGGTTATTTAAAGAATCCCTAAAATGTCTTCAAAAATTTATTGACCGGGTTGTTGAGATCATTATCTTTTAGTTCCTCTTGTGGTTTAATAACCAATTCAGTTTTTGATTTCTCTAGAGGCCATTCGTCCTCGGACAGTTCAAAATCATCAGCGAATTTGATACTAAACGCTTCTTCCGTGAGCAGTGTGTCCATTTCGTCTTCATCCGAGTTCATCAAGATTAAATCGCTCGGAAATTTTATCAATTTTTGACATGGATTAAGACTAGCACTTGTTTGCATAAACCAATCGAGACCTAGAAGTCCATCGTTATCCTCGTGGTCTATTATCAAAAACTCCATAAGGCATACATGACCCTGAATGTCCAGTTTTATTTTTTCTGTTTTTCCGACTACCATGCTAATTGTATTATCAGCTGTTTTAATTTTCGAACTGGATGGTAAAATTCTTAATCCAAAATTATCTACAGCTTTGCTTGTAATAATAGAGCTTGTGCATCCGCTGTCGATGGCGAATTAAACTGGTTTTCCGTCTACAAGACCATTTATTCTTAGTAAGTTACCTGTTCTGCAAACGTATACGTATTCACTATCATGATTTTGATTGTTTGTCTCTGGTTCTTCCGTTTCTTCTGCTAGGTATGATTTCTTCGGATTGCTCCATTATTTGATTTGTTATAGTTCTCGCCGCTTAACAATTTCACTTTGCAATCTGCCTTAATGTGACCTGGTTTTCTACATCTGTAACCGACAGGGATTTTACCTCTTTCATCTGTTTTATTATTTACGTATTTTCCTCTATCAACTTCTTTCTCTCTTAAGTTATAGAATGATTTTAAGCGCTTCTTATAATTGTTTTTAGAATAATAAACGGGTACTGGCTTATTAACACTCCACGTACTCCTACTGAATATCCTAGCTTGAGTTATATTATCGTCAAGTGTCTGGTTCAATAATTTGCTGTTGTTGATGAGCACTTTCCGTTGTAGTTGATAAGCTTGATTGGGGTGTTGATTTATTGTGAAGGCTTGCATCTGGCTGTTCCTTTTTCTTTGCTAAAAGTGCCGCTCTTTGGGTCAGAAGACTAATTAAAAGTTTCTTAGGAGCCTTAATAGCGGTTTTTTTCTTCAACCAATCAGCTTGTTCTACTTCTGAACCATTTACTAATGTTCCATTTTCCTCAAGGTAGTGAAAATCGGTTTCCAAGTGGTTCTGAGCTTTTACCATGTGAACAAGTGCCTTAATGGGCAAACTTTCTCAATATTCCATAGATATTGGCAATGAAAAGAAACTCATTGTGTACATTATTACTTATCACTGCTACCAAGATGTAAGGCGGGTTAATGAATGATAAAAACAAGTATGCTTTGGAATAGTTTATTTAATAATTGTTGAGCCTTAGCAATTTATATAGTTAGTGTAATCACTAAAATATCTTTCCAAGCACTGAGAATGGAATCATTATTTATACCCATGAGTTCGTGACAAGAACACGGGAAAGGAAAGATGATTTAGAAAGATGTGAGCTATTATATAAATGTTTATTTCAGCATCTAGAAGCGTCTATTTTCTGAGATACGTGACAAATGTATTAATTCTTTCAAATAATTGCGCATCAGTTGAGAAGCTGATGATCAAGTGATACGTAGGTTGTATAACAAACTTATTTTCTTCTCTATCATTAACATATAAAAAGCCTATTTCAGGAATGTAACTTGTAATTTTTTCATCAATATAAGGTATTAGTTTAATTTTATTTGTTAATTTATCATCTAAGACTGATCGTTCCTTTGAAGATACAGTACCTAACGATTTCTTACCTGTTGAGAAACTAGGTGTATTTATATGTAAGGAGTAAGAAAATTCTAAATTTGGATCTAAAGCAATTTTATTTAATTTATTTAATTCTTTTTTACTCTCATAATATCCGACTTTTTCCTCTAGATCATTTTTTGTCCTTACTATGTTTATTTCTTCTATATTTAATGTTAAATTTTCCTTATTAAGGTTGTTGTCTTATTTCTTAAATTATTGATTTCGAATTCGAGATAAGCAATTTTTGTTACATCTGATTCCTTATTTGATTTAATTTGTGAAATTTCATTTTCATATGAATTTATTTTTGTTTCACATGCTGAAATATTATTAACTAGATTCCTATTCTCACTTTTTAAGTGATTTTGTAAATTATTTAGCTTATCTTAATTTTCATTTAGTTTAATATATTTTATTTCAATCGAGTCTTTAACTTTTATTAAGTTTGCTAGATAAGTGCTTAGTTCATTATTTTCCGATTCTAGCTTTTTTATTTGTTCATCATTGGACTTTAATGCTTCTTCGAAACTATTTTTATCGTTGTCAATGATTTCTAGTTTTTTTCTCTCATCGAAAAGTTCATTATTTATAATTTGAATTTTTTCTTTAGCTAGCTCTAATTCTTCAGATTTCTCCTTATGAGAATTTTTTTCAGGTGCTAATTTCTTAAAAAGTTGTTCTTTTTCAGAATCAAGTCTTTCATTTATTTTATTTATCTTATCATTTTGAGATTTTAGTTTTTTATAACCTATCTCACAGTTTTATTTAATTATAACACGTCATTTTTTCTTTCTAATTCTAAATGTATTGCGTATGCTTCGATACGCCTGGCTAAATTTTTAACCGATTCAAACCCCTCCTTATCAAAATTATCGGGTAATCTTTCTAAAATTCTTAACTTACCTTCCATTCTTGATTTGAGTTTCAGTCAGTTGATTATTTGAATAGGATCCTTTGAATGTGAGATTGTTATGATTTATTACGATATCGTTTAGGAGTAATTCTTTGTTTTTATGTTTTTCGCTGCTACCAATTCTGTTAACCCTCGGATAAGGTTAAGTTAATAAAACTCAGTTTAGTTGTTTTTTTTATATTTTATTTTATTAAATGATAAAATAATACTAATGACAAATACGACAATAGGCCTAGGTAAACGTTTTATATTGTTTGTGGAAAGGGTCCACATTCTCAACATACATTAAAATCTTTTTAACATACTAAAAAATATTCATAGCATACAAAATTTTAGTATCAACATACAAGCATTATTAACATACAAAAATGCTTAACAACATATAAAATTTTTAACATACATGCACTAAGCAATAAATTTGAAAAGTCTTTTGAAATATGTCAGAAATGTGTCAACTCTCTATTTGGGGTTTTTATAAAATCTGGCGATTTTAAGTGCCCCCTAGCAGAATGTGTCCCCTTCCTAATCCTCTCCCCCATTTTTTAATTTTTTTTAATGATTTTCATTCATTTTGGTAGGTCCTAATACCCCCTTTTATCCTTTAGGAAAATTAAAAAAATTAAAACCAAAATTTTTTTTGGAGTTTTATAAAGTTTTTTAAATATATATTAAATAATTTAAATTAAGCAGATTTTAATTTTTGAATTTTAAATTTATTAAATTTTAAATTTTTGAATTTTAAATTTTTAAAATTGAAATATGTATTTAAATTGTAAATGACTTAATTTTTTTTAAATTAATTAAAATTTGATTAAAATAATGAATAAAATTTTGATTTCGAGCTTTTCAATCTTTAATTGAGCCATTGAAATGGAAAGTGTATTTCTCAGCTTTCTGTATGTTTTTAAGTTATCTTGTATGTTGATCAGTTTTTTGTATGTTTATTAGGTAAAGTATGTTGTGATTAAACGAATGTATGCTAAAAAGATTTAAAGTATGCTAAGAAGATTTTTAAGTATGTTGAAACAACAATCCCTTTGTGGAAATATTCGAACAAGACCAATAAATGAAATAAATGTTTACATTTTTATAGTAGGAGAAATAATTAAAAAACATCAATCACAAATCAAGATAATAAAATATTAAAAGTAAGAAAGATAGTAGACAATGGTCATTACGATAACGATGACACTTTATATTAATTTAATTTAATTAAAACAAGATAAATAACTTGATAAGTTATTGAATTTGAGGATCGTAGATCATAGTAACATTCCTTCAGATCAAAAAAAATTAAAATAAGGTTCGCGCGGAGCAAAACTACAGCACTATCTGAATTTCGGCAAACCGACTTTAAAACATTAATCTGCATACTTGAAAACCTAGAAAAACGGTTTTTTAGGTTGGGTTAGGAAATCCAAAGCAAAAACTGCAGAACATTTAAAAATTTCTAACTCTTTATTAGATTAAAATTTAAAAATTCAAGTAAACTAATTTGACATTTAATTCTGACGTTTTACATAATAAAAAATTATGATTATTCAAAAATTAGTTTCAAACTCATTTTATTCAATTTTTTTTTGGCTTTAAATTCAATAAATAAAAAAAGTGGTCCCAACATTTTGTTCAGAGTTTTCTCTTGTTTCAGAATCTGTATAAAAAAGTAGGGGTCGGGGGGTAAACCGCGGACAAGATACAAAAATAGTGAAAAAATACCATTTTTTTACCTCTTGTTGCCAAAATATCGATCTATTGGTAAAAAAATAGATTAAATTAATGCACCATTTTGTTGATGAGACTATTTGCTTTCAGAATATATATATATTAATAAGGTTATGTCTATTAGAACATGAGATATTTTAGCTCAAAGGTAACTAACTTTTGTTTTTTTTTCGATCTTTGAGGGGGTGGGGTCAAAAAAAAAATTTTTTGACCCCACCTAAAAAACCGTTTTTCTAGGTTTTCAAGTATGCAGATTAATATTTTAAAGTTGGTTTGCCGAAATTCAAATAGTGCTATAGTTTTGCTCCGCGCGAACCTTAAAAATAAAAAACAAGAAAAAAATATTTTTTATTTATTTCAAAATCTGTAGAAAAACAATAGAAATTTTTTTATTTTTATCTGAATATTTTTAAATTAGTTTATGTATATCATATCAGTAATTAATAAGTTAATTTAAGTAAAAATTTAGACAGAAAATGAGTTGAGGACATGAATAGTAATAATTTTTATCGAAAAATAAAAAGTGATTCATTTTAATTAAATTATGAGACCAAATTAGTAATTATTGTTAATTAGTAATGAGCCCATGTCAGTAACTGGATGAGTCCGAATAAATATGACTCATTAAAGAAATCTTTCGAAAACTTCAAAAAGAAATTTTTCTAATTTTTTTAATCGTCTTTTTCAAAAAACAAGTTAATAATTACACGCTGGAATTGTTTTCATTTATGGTCAAAAAAAAAATTTTTTGACCCCACCTAAAAAACCGTTTTTCTAGGTTTTCAAGTATGCAGATTAATATTTTAAAGTTGGTTTGCCGAAATTCAAATAGTGCTATAGTTTTGCTCCGCGCGAACCTTAAAAATAAAAAACAAGAAAAAAATATTTTTTATTTATTTCAAAATCTGTAGAAAAACAATAGAAATTTTTTTATTTTTATCTGAATATTTTTAAATTAGTTTATGTATATCATATCAGTAATTAATAAGTTAATTTAAGTAAAAATTTAGACAGAAAATGAGTTGAGGACATGAATAGTAATAATTTTTATCGAAAAATAAAAAGTGATTCATTTTAATTAAATTATGAGACCAAATTAGTAATTATTGTTAATTAGTAATGAGCCCATGTCAGTAACTGGATGAGTCCGAATAAATATGACTCATTAAAGAAATCTTTCGAAAACTTCAAAAAGAAATTTTTTATTTTTTAGTGAGCGAATATGTTTAATAGCTGTTTTGCATCTATATCGTCTTCCTCTTTGTCCGGGGATGATGACTCGTCTAAATTTATTTTTGATGTATTTAAGAAACAAAAACAAAATGCTTCTTTTAATACATCAGGTTTTTCTTTCCATGAGTTCACTTTTGATGATGTTAAAAAGGCTCTGGAAGAATTACCCTCTTCTAGCTCACCTGGTTTCATTGGAATACACTCAAAAGTTTTGAAAAGTCTTCCGGACATATGTATTCCCATTTTACATAAACTTTTTAATGAATGCCTCAATTTGAAGAGTATACCAGACGACTGGAAATTAGCTTTAGTAAACCCTTTATATAAGAATAAAGGAGAAAGATCAGATATTAATAACTATAGAGCAATATCTGTCATATCGCCAATTTCGAAAATGTTTGAAAAACTTTTAGCGAAGCAGATTAGCTTTTATTTTGAGTCAAACAGTATTTTTTTTTATGGTCAGCATGGTTTTAGATCAGGGCATTCCTGTCAAACGGCTGTCCATGAATACCTTAGTGATTTGAATTTTGCGAGGGATAATAAATTGACTACTCTTTCTTTATTTATTGACTTCAAAAAAGCCTTTGATGTAATAGATTCTAATCTTCTTCTTTTAAAACTTTTCCATTATGGGTTTGATAATGAATCCTTGGGATTACTTTCTAATTATTTTAGAAATAGATCACAAATAGTTCGCCTTGGTAAAGAAAATTCAAAACCTGTATCACTTAAATTAGGAGTTCCACAAGGGTCAGTTTTGGGCCCTCTTCTATTTCTTATTTTTGTAAATGACCTTCCTTTTCTTTTAAAGAAATTTAGTGTTAAGATGTTCGCAGATGACACAACCATTAGTCTTTATGAAAAGGACTTAGAGATTGTATTAGCGAATTTTCAATCGTCTTTTAATATTTTAAAAGATTGGTGTTTTTACAATAAGGTTGATATAAATTGGTCGAAAACGTTCTGTATGATTTTTACTAAAAGAAATATTATTGTTCCTGAAACAATACAGTTAAGTGGAATAGATATAAAAGTTGTCAAAGAAATTAGTCTTTTAGGTTTTATGATTGATAATAATTTAGATTTCTCTAAACAAGCTTGTAGTATAGCTCTGGCTGTTAATAAGAAATTGTTTAGTATTAAAAGACTCTTTTTTTTGTCAACTTCTGTTAAAGTTCAGTTTTTCAAAACATTTATCCTACCTTATTTTGATTATTGTTCAACACTTTTGTGTTATTTTTCTAAAGAGGCAATAATTAAATTGGCCAAAAGTTATTATTTTTCTATTTTTAAATTGTTTAAGTTCAAATTTGAATCTAAAAACTTTAATGATGTTAATAATTTTTTGGAAAAATATGGCTTACATGCTTTTCAGCATAGATTTTTAGACAGAATGTTATCATTTTCTTTTAAGATTTTATTCTATCATAACTCACCTGAGAATTTAAAAAATAGACTTCTCAAAAATGACTCGAGAAATTTAAGTTACAATTTAAGGAATAGTGAAAACCTGATTGAACCGATGGCTAAAAAGAACAGTGGAGAAAAAACATTTGGATTTTTTTTCTCAAGATTGATAAACAGCTTTGTGATCAAACGATCAATGCTTAAATTTTCAACATTCAGGCTATCAATTTATAATAATATCAATTTGATCTTTATTGACTTTGTTAAAAAATTTAAAAAATTTGATATGAATTTATCAATGTTTTTTTGTTTTCAAAATAACAGATAATTTTATTTTTATAAAAATAATGTTTTTTTAATTATTAAAATTTTTATTAAATTAAATAAATGAAGTGTTAATCAGTCGACTACGATAAGGGCACTAGCCTGTTGATTAACCTTGAAATTGAATTGAATAGTAATAATTTTTATCGAAAAATAAAAAGTGATTCATTTTAATTAAATTATGAGACCAAATTAGTAATTATTGTTAATTAGTAATGAGCCCATGTCAGTAACTGGATGAGTCCGAATAAATATGACTCATTAAAGAAATCTTTCGAAAACTTCAAAAAGAAATTTTTCTAATTTTTTTAATCGTCTTTTTCAAAAAACAAGTTAATAATTACACGCTGGAATTGTTTTCATTTATGGTCAAAAAAAAAATTTTTGACCCCACCTAAAAAACCGTTTTTCTAGGTTTTCAAGTATGCAGATTAATATTTTAAAGTTGGTTTGCCGAAATTCAAATAGTGCTATAGTTTTGCTCCGCGCGAACCTTAAAAATAAAAAACAAGAAAAAAATATTTTTTATTTATTTCAAAATCTGTAGAAAAACAATAGAAATTTTTTTATTTTTATCTGAATATTTTTAAATTAGTTTATGTATATCATATCAGTAATTAATAAGTTAATTTAAGTAAAAATTTAGACAGAAAATGAGTTGAGGACATGAATAGTAATAATTTTTATCGAAAAATAAAAAGTGATTCATTTTAATTAAATTATGAGACCAAATTAGTAATTATTGTTAATTAGTAATGAGCCCATGTCAGTAACTGGATGAGTCCGAATAAATATGACTCATTAAAGAAATCTTTCGAAAACTTCAAAAAGAAATTTTTCTAATTTTTTTAATCGTCTTTTTCAAAAAACAAGTTAATAATTACACGCTGGAATTGTTTTCATTTACCTAGTAGGATTCATCTTTTAGAGGAATTTTTAGCTCAAAATTGCCCTGACATTGTCCTCCTAAATGAAATAAAAGTTAATCTGAGCGAAATTAATTTCTACTTTAATTTAAAAATTATAAATCATTATTAGAGGCTTGAAATAACGTTGGTAGAGGAATGGCTATTTTAGGAAAAGAAGGAATTGAATTTAAACAAGATTTTTCATTTGATAAGTAATGTTGAGTGATCATTTTCTTATTCAGGCACATATCTCAATTGAACATTTGATTAATTAATTCCTGTAATTCTAATTTCAATTTTAAAAAAGCAAATTGCCATCTCTACCAAGATTTACTAAAGTCATCTAGTCATAATAATTATTATACGGAAAATAATGACTAACTAAATGAACCGATCTCAAAAAATATCATTAATGCTGATCAAAAAAGTATACCCTTCCACTCTAAAAAGCTTTTTAGATCTAGCTTACCAAAAAATATAGTAACATCAATAAAAGAAAGGAGAAAAGTAAGAAGGCTTTTCCAAAAATCTAGATGTTTTTCCCTAAAGAAAGTCGTTAATAAGCTTACATCTGAGCTACGTCACAGTCTAAAAGAATTTTGGAACCAAAACTGGCTCGAATTAATAAATAAAACAGGAAAAAATCCGCTGTCAAGTAGGCCTTTTTGGAGAAAAATAAATAAGCTCAGAACAAAGAAATGCACAAGACAAATTCCATCACTTTTTAAATACGGTAAAGAATTTAATACGGATATAGATAAAGGACAAATCTTTTGAGATCTGTTGGCCACTTCTTTTAGTCCTCAACTCGATTTCGCCGAATCAGAGGATAATTGTGAAATATGACAAAAGGTAAGAGATTTCTTAAAAAATAAGGTACAACACAATTTAAATGAGCCTATCACTCTTTAAGAAATTAAAAATGCCTTAAAAAACTACAAGAACTGGCAGGGTGTGGTCTAGATCGTATTCACAATATAATGTTAAAAAACTTACCCACAGTGACTCTAATTGAAATAAGTCAACTCTTTAACATCAGTTTGGAACTAGGCCAAGTGCCGAAATCCTGGAAAATAGCAACCATAACAATGATCCCTAAGAATCTTCTCCTACTCAAAACCTAAATAACTATCGTTCAATTAGTATGACAAGTTGTCTTAGAAAGTTACTTGAACGTATTATTTACGCCAGAATATATAATTTTCTTGAGAACAATAAATTACTCATACATGAGCAATCAGGATTTAGAAAACATAGACGCACTGCGGATAATCTTTACTTTCTTATTCAAAAAATTGTAGAGTCTTTTAATAGAAAGAAAAAAGTATGTTGTCTATATTTTGACATTTCTAAAGCTTTTGATAGAGTTTAGCACAATGGACTAATTGACAAGCTAATTAAAATTGACCTACCTCCTTATATTATTATCACCAGCCAATGACCCTTATATTTCTACAAAATGAATGAATCGATTTATCATAATTAAAAAATGGTTTCCAAGATAATCTTTGCAACCACTTCTACGTCCGTTCCATCTGAATGTTTGTTTAGCAAAGCTGGTGAATTAATTACAAATCGTAGAAACCGCTTAAAACCTGATTTAGCCGAAAAACTATTACTATTAGGTTGTTAATTATTAGTTGAATATTTGACCGTTTTATATGAAATTTTTATGAAATATGAAAATTTTAAATTTATTTTTTCAAAATTTATACATAATAAAAACATAATTGAATAAATAGTTTTTGTATAAAAGAAAAATGAGAAAAATATTCGACTAGTCGACTTTAGTCGATTTTTAAGGCTATTAGTCGGCTAGAAGTCGATTTTCTGGAAATTGGAGTCGATTTGTCGAAAAGTCGACTAGTCGAAAAAAAAGTCGACTTTGGTTGAGTCGACTCACAACACTACTGAGAAACTAACATTAAAAAAATACAAGTTATTCAAAATTCAGCAGTTCGATCTATTTTGAAGCTGAAATATGATATCCCCTTCAATATTATGCACCAAGAAGCCTTCAATAAACTTAATCTACTAACAGTCTCGAATCGACTTTTTGAGTTGAGTGAGAGATATGTCAGGGCAGGATTGAGTCATTCTGTCCCACTGGTCGTAAAACTGGTAGAAGAATATAGAGAAGGTTTCGAATCTAGATATATCGAATATCCAACTCCATTGTGTAATTACTACCTAGTTATTTCTTCTCTTTTTCCTGATTTATAATATATTAAAACATGTCTAACTTAATGTCTAATTGAAGAGAAAAAAAAAAGGGTTTTTACCAAAAAAAAATTGAAAATCTCCACTGCTGTTGGACTGCTCATGCTAACTCCTAGTTCGGTTTGAGTCGGTTTGAGTCGGTTTGGTTCAAAAAAAAAAAGAAAAAAAAACGACAACAAAAAATAATAAAATAAAAAGAAAAAAACACAATGAATAATAATTATCAAAATTAAAAAATTAACACTTCAAAATAATGACATATTATTATACAAACACCATAGCGTAATTTCTTGTCTTCGTCCATTCAATATAATTTGTTTTTTACTTAATTCACTACATATAAAAAAAAAATAAAAGCTGTAACACATGTAACAATCTATTCCAATTCATGTCTTCTTAACTTTCATTTATTTAGCTCATTTTATTAACTTTAATTTTATTTTTTTTTTAAATTTATTCTGGAGGAGCTCTAGCACGGTACAGAAAACAAATAAATAAAATAAATAAATATATCAATTATTTTTTATTTTCCAAAAAATTATTTTAGATGATTTTTTTATTATTTTATATTTTTCAATTAATTATTTATGTAGATCAAAAAGATACATCCCTTTTTTTTAGAAAACTAACTAATAAAAAAACATTGAGTAAAAAAATATCAAATAAGAAAGCATTTAGCGCATTTAATAATGGACTTCAATTTTTTCTTTTAAATATTTACAAAAATTTTCGATTTTTTTGTTAAGGAAATCAAGAACTTTTGTTATTTTAGATTTTCTTTTTTTGTTATAAAACTATTAAATATAATGAAAAATGAATCAAATATTATTTATGATGGATTCAAATTTTGAAAAGACGAAAGTAGTGGTAGTTGCCCAGTCAAAACCTAAATCATTAATGTTTCATCGAGGAAAAATTGAGGATCATCGAAAAATCATCAAATTAACCAATGAATTTAAGATGAGATAATTAAAACCTACAAGTATTTTTTTTAGCAACAAATATAGGAGGAGTCACTATTTGAACTTTTCATGAACTTTGATTCTGTGCTTGAGTAATATTAAGAAAGCATATATGCATTAAAAAACAGTCATTAGTTTTTCTATTTTGTTAATATGCAATTTGAAAAGATCTTGATCGAAAAGACTTTTAAATAATGTTTGAAATTATTTGAAAAGAGTCGACTAAATTATTTCTTAAATATACTTATTTTTAAGCATGTATGCTTAGGTGTATGTGTGAAAAATTTATATAAGCATTTGATCCTTAAAATCAAGTCTTGTTTGTTAACTGCTTTAATAATTTAATGACAAAACCAGATTTTTCTCAGTCGACTAAAAAAATAATTAAGTCGTGAATCAGGAGTAAAATAAATTTACTCTTTGATCATAACAAGGTTTGTTTATTTATTTCATTAAAAAAAATTTAAAATTAAGCTAATTATGAGGATACCTTTTTTTTAGATTAATCTGGATTAATATGGAATGAGCTTTTAAGAATCGGTATCGCACCTTGTAACATTAGCAAGATGATAACAATTTCGGTTTTGTGAAATTTAGTACAATAGAACAGAACAAAGAGTAAAATAAAACTATTCCTTTTTTTCTAGGTGCTAAAAATTTATTCTGTAAATTCAACATTCTATCTATTTTTATTTTTGTATCATCATAAAAAATAAGTGATTGCTTATTTACTCTACTTTTCTAATAAGAGATGGAAGTACTTCAAAGTTAAATTTTAAGTATTCTTAATTTAATAATAAACATTGGTTATGGCTTATATGAATCAATTAATTTTGAGAATTATATTTTTTTGAACTAGTTTTTCTTTATTTAGCAAAAAAAAATTTCATGCTAATATCATAAATTTAAATACAAATCTATTTTTTAATAAGATAAATTTGTTAAAATCCTTAGTCTCTATGAAGGGTTTAGTAAGGAAATTAAACAATTAAGAGTTTTTCTTCTTTTAATATTTTATTTAATAATAATTATGGCCACTTCTAGCCAGTAATGGAAAATCACAAAAAAAAAGAAAAAAGAAAAAATAAAATGAGAAAAATTAATAATAATAATAATGTTCTAAATTTTTAACAAAAACATGTTCTATTTAAGTTGCGATTTGCTTTGCATAACTGCAGCAAATCGCTTTAATTTTAACAGTTTCTGAACTAGATTGGTTGAGACAATTGTTGTAACAATAACAAGAGTTACAACAAATCTCCCCCTTAAACTAAGTGGCTTATGCCGAGAAAATTAACAAGGTAACAAAAATTAGTAAAAAATTAGATTAAATTGAACAAAAAAATATTCGACACTGTAACCAAAAAAATTTTACTGTAACTTGAAAACAAAAACAACACCGTAAATTTATTTTTCATTTAATACTTCAACCAATAACTCTCCATATTTATTGAAAATTTGACTATTTTGAATGACCATTTTTTTTATAAACGTCCCTCGAATACTTTTATCACCAGCTAGACGTTTGTTTTCCGCCGTCATTTCTTCAAATTTTGCTTGTAATTTTGAAATTTCGAATTTGTATTCGACGCATTTGGATTCATTTATTTCCATTATAGTTTTCATTCGCTGCATTTTGTCTTTTAAGTTTTTGACCTCTTGTTTTAAATCATCTTTTTGTTGACATTCAATCTTCAATATCTCTTCGAGTTCTTTAACTTTATTTTCGGCTTGAGTTAGCTTTTTTGATTCGTATTCAAGTTCTTGAGTTAGGTCGTCATAGCTGAGGACCATCTCATCCTCTCCCTCCCCAAGGTCTTTTCTATGTATCACTGTAACTTGGGATATAATTGATTCGCTTTCGTCGCTTGACTCATTTAGCTCCTTTTCGTCTTCGTTTTTGTCACAGAATAACAGGTCCCAGTTTTCATTGTAAAAAGATTCGTACAAACTCTTCTGATATAAATCTTCACGATTAATCACTTCAAACTCTTCATCAGAACTATTGCTTTGACTTTGATCATTGTTGAATTTTTCATCCAATAATTCACTGTAACCAATTTGTTCAAGGTAGTTGATCTTTTCTGTGTGTGAATGTTGGTCGATTTTTACTTTGGTGTGATCAGATCCTTTCATTTGGGCGAGCTTACTCGGTTTTTTGTTTACAACCATTTTTATTCTTTTGTTTTTAAACCATTTGTTGTTAAACATTTGTACTGCCCAGTAATGATTCCAATACTTTTCAAATTGTATAAAGCCATAACAAGTGTTTAATGTCTCGTATAGCTCTGGGTCACCTGTATCTGGAATTTTGACAATTATTACTTTGCCTAGTTTATTGTAAAGTTTGTGTTCTCTAACCCATTTTGTAATTTGTTCGGCTAATATGAGTGATAGTTGATGATGGTCTTTAACCACACGATCAATGTTTCTAACATATATGTCATAGACCAAAACCATTTTGAAGTATTATTATTTTTTTTTATTTTTTATTTTTGAATAAATGAACAAAATAATTTTTAGGGAGAAAGAAAATTTAGATGCTTTTATTATTAAAAATTTTTACACGTGAAAGAGGAGAATGTAGTTTTTTTTTTTTTTAAACACTGTAATTTTAGAATTACTAGAGGTTAGACAATTAGACTACATATATAAAGAGGAATGATATTTTTCAAACTAGATTGTTGATTTTTTTTTTTTTTTTTTTTTTTTTTTTTTTTTTAATAGAGTAGAAAATTGTTTAAATAAGAGTGTAGAACGAAGGGTATGACTAAACAAAATTAGACTGATGATGTTGAAAGAGAGAGAGAAAAAAAAAAAAATACAATACAGAATTAAAATTTTGATTGATATTTAGTAAAGTTTTGGTTTAGAATGATAAAAAATAATAAAAAATTGCAAGTTTTAAGCGTGTTGGCTACAGTGCTTAGTATTGTTTTGAAAATATATGTGAAATCAAGAAAAGATATTTTTATCTCTTTGTTTAATTTTTTTACAATAAATTAAAAACCGTAGATGGTTAAAAAAAAATAAAAATTCTTGATAAATAATATTTAAATGCCAAGAAAATTAATTAAAATTTAAGTCTATCTGGTGGTTTACGTGGTCTTAATGACCTGCGTGGGGGTAATTTAGGAGTACTCACAGCTTTATTTGTGTCTGTTTTATTTGTTTGATCCACACCAGTATTCATTACTCTTTGTTGATTATCCATCTGTACATTCGGTACATTATTTACGTTAGTATTTTGGAATGCACTTGTCGATACATTTTTAATGGACCATTTCGGATCAAGCGGGTTTTTTGTGTACTTTCTTTTACGCTTGGTGCTTTTGTTTTGTATAATGGTCTTTTCGGAAGATGTGCCACCACTTGAGTAACTAGACGATTCTTCAGTATTAACTGGAGATTTTTCTGGCTCACTATCATTAGACAATTCATCCTCAGACTCATTTTGCGATTCGCCACTCAGGATAATTTGATTATTTGTTGTCTGATCAACGTTTTTCCATCGAGCATTTTTTGGATTTTTCTTATAGGCTCTCTTTCTCTGGATAGGCTCTTCATCTTTTTCTTCCTTGATTTTTGGCAGGGTCAGACCGGAATGAAAGTACATTTTTAACCTATTTTTGTGAACTTGTTTAGTCTTAGCTCGAGGATTAGAGGCCAATTTTATCAAGTAGTCACACTTGTTTTCATTCACACCAGTGATTACAAAAGGACCATAGTACTTGTGAGCAATGCCTTGAGATAGACCCTTTTTCAAGTCAGGGTGGTCACACAAAACCATGTCACCGACTTTATACTCGAATTTTTTGATTTGACGATCAAAATTGATTTTTGCTTTGTCCATTCGAATATTACGATTGGTTTCAGCAATTTGAAAGCTATTTTTAAGCTTTTCTTTTAATTCTTTTAAATAGTCAGATGCTATTTGTGGGAGTTTGGCTTCATAGGAGTCCATGACATCTTTGAGCACAGTAATTTCGCCATGTTGGTTATTTAAAATTTTATAATTTTCCAAAATTGGAGCACGTTCAAGCACTGTATTTTGAGGGGAAATGATATCAATTGGGATCCGTGGTTTTCGCCCAAACATCATTTCAAATGGGACTTGTTGAGTAGACATGTGTTTTGACGTATTATATGCGAATGCATAGGCGTTTAAGTTTAGGTCCCATGAGTTTTGCTCTGCATCAATGTATTTCTTAATCATCATTTTGAGAGTTTGAATGGAACGTTCACTTTGGCCATCACATTGTGGGTGAAACGGTGTCGTTTTCAAGCGACGAATGTCTAAATATTCGTAGACAATATCAAGTAGTTTTGATTGGAATTGTTTGTTTGCGTCCGAGAGTACCGACTCGAATATACCGTAACGACAACACCATTCATTGACTAATTTATCAGCAATACTATGGGTTTTGCTGTTCTTAAGTGGATAAAATTCCAAAAATTTAGTAAAATGACAAATTACTATTTGAATATATTTATTTCCTCTTGAGGTAACTTTGAAAGGTCTTGCAATGTCTGTGGTAACTAATTGGTTTGGCCTGCACGGGGTCAAGTATAACAATTCTGCCAAATGCTTATTTTTGGGATGTTTAGTCCTTTGACAGATATCACAATATTTGATGCAGTTTTTTATCTCATCCTTTAGAAATGGTCTGTAAAATCGTTCAATAATCTTACTTGTGGTTTTTGACTTTCCAAGATGCGCATTGAAAATAGATGAGTGAATTTGATTTACAATTGGTTGCACCACTTGAATTGGCAGTACAAATTGTGTAATTCCATTGCCATTATGATCATCACTGTAACGGTAGAGTAGACCTTCAATCATTCCCAAATTCTCGTACTCCTTGAACAACAATTTTCGAGTTACATTTTCAAAAATATTAATTTTTGGCTTAGCAGTTCCATGTTTGTTTTTTAACTCAATTATCCATTGGATATCTGCATCTTTGAGCTGTTCATCTCTTAAGCTTTCAAACTCGAATTCATTTGTTGAAGCTGGTACTTTGGCGATGATTTCAGAGTTGATGTTTGACTCGCTCTCGGAAGATGATACTTCGATTACTGGTTGTTCTTCATCTGAGTCACTTTGTACATAATCAATCGCAGCCACTAGATTATCTAAGTAATCTTCAGCTTCAATATCTACATTGTTCTCGTCTTCAATTCTTGAAAAGCAGTCTGGTACAATGTTTTCTGATCCTGGCTTGTAAACAATGTCGAATGAATAGATACTAAGTCTCATGATCCATCGTTCAAGTCTTGGATGTACATTTTTCTTTGTGGAAATCCAGGTAAGAGGCTGATGATCAGTATGAACTTTGAAATGCTTTCCATAAAGATACTGATGAAAGTATTCTACGGCCATTACAAGGGCTAAAAGTTCTTTTTCTGGTGTAGCGTATTTTCGTTGTGTTGGCGTGTAACTGCGTGAGAAATAAGCTATTGGTCTTCTGTCGCTATTTACTTCTTGTTCAAGCACAGCACCGTAACCAAATTCGCTAGCGTCTGTTGACAATTCGAAAATTTCGTCAAAGTTTGGCAATGCTAGGATTAAATTGCTACATAAAATTTGTTGAATTTTGTAAAAATTTTTTTCAGCCTTCTCATTCCACTCTAAGTTTACCTTTTTACCGTCGACTGCACCATTTTTCTTGCGACAATTCTTCGGAACATTTTTAAGACCCATAAGATCATATAACGGTTGTGCTATCTCAGCATAATTTTGAATATATTTGCGGTAGTAATTTGCAACACCAAGCCATGATTGCAGTTGATTCACTGTAACTGGTTTTGGTTTAATCTCCAAGCACTTAGCTCGATCCGGATTTGGTTTTACTGAATTCTTTGAAACAACATTGCCCAACAG
This sequence comes from Brachionus asplanchnoidis, assembly GCA_025491095.1. Lineage (NCBI taxonomy): Eukaryota > Metazoa > Rotifera > Eurotatoria > Ploima > Brachionidae > Brachionus > Brachionus asplanchnoidis. The sequence continues at coordinate 5,802,583 of JAILYF010000006.1, forward strand.
GCTAACTTCGGTATCGACTGGTACTGATTTGTCAAAAGAGACTTTCAAGTTTCGTTTTTTGAGTGCATAGATTACTCTTAAAACGGTTTCAAGATGAAAATTTAATCCATAAAATTGTGTATTCGTGAAGATAAACGAATCGTCAATATAAGCACCAAGAACTTTCATGTCTATAAAATCTTTTAGGACATGTTCAATAAAGCGTTGAAATTGCGCTGGTGACGTTTTTAGGCCCATTGGCATGCACAAATATTCGAAAATTCCAAACTCGCAAATGAACGCTGTGACTTCTATTGATTCCTTATCGACCGGGATCTGGTGATATGCCACTTTCATATCTACTTTTGTAAATAAATTAGCATCTGTTAGCTTGTTATACAAGTCTACAATCGATGGAAGTGGATAGTTATCATCCTTTATTGTTTTGTTTAAGGCCTTGTAGTCCACTGTAATTCTGATTGATCCGTCTGGTTTATCAACGACTCTGATGGGGGAACACCAGGGGCTTTTGCTTCGGCGTATGATATCAGCTTTGAGCTGAAGTTCAAGCTCTTCACGAACTCTTTCTTTCAAATGGTATGGTAGTGGTCTACATTTGCATTTAATCGGCTTTTGATTGGGATCGATGAAACTGATTTTGAATGCGAAGTCATGGTTTTTCAACGGTGATAAATCAGCAACAGATTTTGCTGATATTTGCTGTAGTTCGTTTGCAATGATGTTGTGCATTTCTGATATTTTTTCGGTCGAGGATTCGATTTCATTGATTGACTTGACCAATTTGTTGATTTGATTCAATGCATTTAATTCGTCCTCATTTGTAAATAGTGATTTGTCAATTTCGTTCCAATCAATGTCACGATTGCCTTTGTTACTTGAGCACGGTAATTCATTTTCAAACTCGTGTTCATTAATTTCTTTTATAGTTTCTAGTTTGTTTAAAACTTCATCCATGTTTAATCTTTGAAGTTTTTTATCTTCCTTTAACTTTTGTAGATTTACATTTGATTCTACTTTAGTAACTGGATTACCTTCGTTGTAACTTGTAATTAAATTGTCGATTGGGTTGTTTATTTGTTCGGATTGGCTCTCATTTTCAGACACATAAACGTTTAATACTTCATGGTATTGTACTTTGTTTTGTGTTGGATTAAACTCAGCAATGTATAATTTATCTCCTTGCTTGACAAGTTGATTAGTACATTGTGTTGATGATGGATTTTGATTTGTGATTGGGTCTACAGATGAATTGGTTAAGACGATTTTCTTTTCGTTGCTAACACTTTCATTTTCAAGATCGTTTTGTTTTTTTATTACATGCTTTTGCAAATTTTGCTCACCTTGTTTATTATTTGATTCAAATTTTTGCATTCGATTGTTCATTTCTCGTTTAAATATTCTCGAAACTTGATTTGACATGAGTCGAATTGTGTTTCGAATTTCGTCGAATGATTGTTTTAGTGCTGAGATACGACTAATCACATCTCTACCTAAGATACATTCATGGCCAGATATGTCGTTGATGACTAACATTCTAACACCTTTAAGTAGTTCCTGACTATCAGCCGATATGATACAACGTTTTAATTGAACAATACCATGTATTTTAATTTCACCAGTACATGAATAAATTTTTTCACCACTGTAACTTTCCAATTTTGTTTCTGGATCATGTTTACACATTAATCGAAACATTTTTTGGCTAATTGTCGAACAATTTGCGCCACTATCACACAGGTATCTAACAAGTGTATTATTAAAGATAGCTTGGCCAATGATTGGTTTGTTTTTTAAATTTGAATTCGGTCCATTTGTCAAAATTGTTTGTTTACTTTCAACTGGAACTTCAGGAGTCAAATTTGGTTTGAAAGTTACATTATTGCGATTTTGATAATTTTGGGGTGGCTTCGGAAAGGGTCGAAGTTGACTTTGATACTCAGCCGATGGTGTGAATCTTCGATTTTGGCTATTCAAATTACGCTTTGCGAAGTCACTATCGCTTGTGGTTAAACGCTCACTTGTAGATGCGTTTGGATTTTTATTAGGTTTTTCATAACCTTCATGTTTACACTCTGTGTAGTTTATTAAGTCGTTTATCGTGAACGCTTTTTCTTTATTTAAGTTTTTCATTTTGTGCATTTTAGTCCTCGCTTCTTCTCGTAGGCGAGTGTCGTTGAGTCCTTCAACAAACCTTTCTTGCATCAATTTATCGCAGTCATTTGAATCACTTGTATTTGGGAACAATGAATGTACCATTTTGATAATATTGTTGCCAAAGTCACGTATTGATTGATTTAAACCTTGTTTATAGTCACTAAACGTTAACCAATTCACTGTAATTTCTTTATCAACTTTGTTCACTGTAACAAACGACATAAATTGATCTTTGAAACGATTAAAACCATTCTCATGGTCACTCAATAATTCGTCAAGATTATTGAAATTTTTTAGAATTGAATTGTCTATGTGGCTAATTGTAATTCGAACCCATTCGGATTTTTCGAATTCTTTGAGAAAAGATTCCATCACGGTAATCCATATTTTACCATCCATGCCTTTTTTGAAGATTTCTGGATTTTTCAAAATACTTGCAGTTACATAAGGTACTCTACTTTGAGCGTGCACGGTACTGATCCTGCTCGAGTTATCGAATTGCAAGGAATTAAAAACATTAACCCCGGATGCAAGTGCGTTGTTGGGATTCGGCGTGACATGCCTCCCTTTTTTGAACCTCTTGTACATTAAATACGAGACAATAACAAGAGTTACAACAAATTTAAAATTTTAAAATGTCAAAAATAAACAATATCTAATCCTTAAAAAGTGATTCTTCAATTTTTGATTGATAGATTTTTTTCTTGAAAAATTAGATCAACGAATTGGGATTATTGATCTTTAAAGCTATTAGTGTGATTTTTTTTTATATTTTAAAATGGAAAAAGACTAAGAAAACATTTATTAAAACAAAAATATGAGAAATTGTGTAATTATATTGTTTTTATTAATAATCAATGTATATAAATTCATTTATCAAATTAGTTTTTGGATCTAATTAGTTTTAAAATCATGATTCTTTGAAAAAGTGTTGTGCGAAATTCGCATTTAAAATATAATTTAACAATAACGAAGCAAATCCATTCAGCCATTGTAATAATTCGAACAGACACATTTATTACTAAATAAATTTTTCAAACCAAGAAATGTTTGAATAGATGCAATTAAATAAATTAAAACTTAAGTATAAAATATCTAAAAAAAATTTATTTAAATAAAAATTTTAAAAATGATACTTTTACTTTTTCTATTCATATTTAAAACTGGTACAATTATGGGTGTACTTTTAGGGCAGCTTTCGGTTCCCATAAAAAATATTAAGCTAATTGTTCATGAAGATGGTATGGACTTTCCTAAGAGCTTTTCGCTATCAGTGAATGAACAGGGTCATAAATTGGATGGACATTTTGAAATATTAGATAATTACGAATCTCCACCGATTTCAGTTTTAGAAAATGGAAAAGTTAGACAAGTTGAATTTTCTTATTTTGAGAAACATCAAATATACAGAGAAAAAAATGGAAGAGGCTTTGCAACTCTGATTGAAAACAAAAACAAAATTGACCGGAATCACCGTATCTTTGCAAGAATTTTCTCTAAAATAGACAAAAACGACCATTATGATATTGTTCACGTTCCAAAAAAGAATGGTCGACTAGGTCACTTAACTTACGAGTATTTATTGCATAAAAAAAAATTTAATGATTTGATGAATTCAAGTGTGAATTTTGAAAAAATTAAAGACTACAAAGTTATTCCCGAAGGTAAAATAGATTTTTTAAATTTAATCCATAATCATTATTAAATTTTCTTTAATTTAAAAGATTATCAGTCTGAGAAAAAGTAAAAATTCGAATTTTATTCATCTTAATATTTTAATTTGAAAATTATTTTTATATTTTTAATAAAAGAAGAGATGAGATGAATAAAAATTCCAAGGCAGTAAATGGTGAACCAATTTTTGCTGATGTTGAAACGCTAGTTGTTATTGATCCAAGTATTTATGAGGATCATAAGGAATTTTTGCAAACAAATGACCAAGAGATTATCTTTGATCATATTCGTCTTTATTATGCTCACACAATGAATGGTGTAAATGACAAATACCAAAATTCAATGAAAACTGATCCTGATTTAAGAATTAGCATTAAACTTGTTCATATTTTGATTTTGACAGTATTTTAAATGCATTGAAAATTGATTATTTATTTAAAATTTAATTCTTTTTTAAAGGATCCCAATGTCGCTACATGGACTAGAGCAGACATAGTAGGCGATACAGATGTGCCACATTACAATGGAAGACAAGTTGTTTTAGCAGATGAAACTTTGAGAGAATTTGGCAATTTTTTACAAGGGTTGACCATTGATTTTGAATATGATCATGCAGTTGGAGTTTTTAAGTATTTTGAATAAAGTTAAAATCCCAAAAATCGTTTTTTCTAATTAAAAATTAAAAGCAAAGATTTATTTTCTGGCAATAAAACATTAACAAATGAATTAAGAAGTGGTCCGGTTGGTTATGCATGGGTAGGAGGTGCCTGTAAAACTAGCTTCAAAACCTCAGTACAAGAAGACATTGGAGGATTCTATAATGTTTATGAAATTGCCCATGAAATTGGGCATAATTTAGGAGCTGCTCATGATGGAACAGGAAATACCTGTCAAGAAAGTGATAGATTTATAATGAGTCCAGTTATAGGTTTTTCAAATATTGAAAATATTCAAAAATTTTCATCATGTTCATTAATTTATTTTAAAAATTATATTCTTGAAAACAACGGGTAAAAAATATTTAAAAGTTGAAAAAATTAATCTCGAAGTTTTTTGAAATTTAGTCCAATATCCAATCAAGCAAGTTGCTTGTCCAACATAAACAACAATTTGCCTTATTTTGTGAACAATGCTGACACATCACTAACTGGACAGATATGGGACTTAAATGACCAATGCAAAACTATTCATGGATCAAGCGCAAGTTTTTGTCATGTATTTTCAATTGAAAAATTCAATTTTTGCTCAACTAAAAAATCTTTATTTAAAGTCTACATCAGATACAATATGTTCAAATCTTTATTGTAGACAAGATACAAATTCAACATCATGTTCAACTAAAGCTCCTGCTGCTGAAGGAACCACATGTGCTTCAGGATCGGTAGATTTTTAAGTGATAATAAATTAAAAATTATATTTAAAAAACAAGAAATGCGCAAGAGGATTATGTACTCCAATAGAAGGAAGTTTGGAATCCGTGTGTCCATTTGGTGATGAATTTGTACGTTTCACGGATTTTAATAGTAAATGCGAAGAAGCCTTTGACATATTGCACAATAGAGAATATTCAGTTAAATATTTCTGTAGTCTGTCATTTGGAAAGTTGAGCTGTTGTTCGAGTTGCCTAAGTAAACATTGATAAAGGAATTCATTTATTAATAATATTTTTAAAATAATAAGAATACAATTATATTAACTGTACAGATGATGACATTCGATGCCCTTCTTGGAAATCATATTGTGAATTTACGATAAACACTGAACCAGTAAAAGATATTTGTAGATTATCATGTGGAACTTGTAGCCGTAATTGAACTTTATTGATTAAATTTTATCATTTAAATTTTAAAATAAAAAAAAAAGAGGAAGCATTGAATTGCCAAAGCAACATTGAATTATGCAAAAATAGAGGGATCTGTAAAAATGAACCATTGACAAAAGATGGCTTAATAGGATTTTCATGCGAATGTAAGGCAGGTTATAGCGGACCAACTTGTGAAACAAAATGTAATTTAATAAATTAAGTAAATTCTTTATAAATTAAATATTTCAAGTGGACTTAAATTTTCAAAACGGACATCGAACTTCATCAAAACACGACACAATTATTTATTCTACTACACAAATTATCCAAACTAGTTCCACTTTTCTCGTCGACCAAACTTCTCTTGAGTCTTCTAAATTAAGTACTAATGAAGTTCAAGTGACAACCCAAAATGGTTATGAGACAACATCTGTACTAGGAGATAGCACAATCATTTCATCAGAACAAACCACAGGTGATGATTCAACTACACAAATTATCCAAACTAGTTCCACTTCTCTCGTCGACCAAACTTCTCTTGAGTCTTCTAAATTAAGTACTAATGAAGTTCAAGTGACAACCCAAAATGGTTATGAGACAACATCTTTACTAGGAGATAGCACAATCATTTCATCACAAAATAATTATCGGGCAACGACATTTTTTAATGGAGTTTCTGATGCTGATTTGGTTTTTTCATCAAATTTTCTTGAAAGTTTTATTTTGAATGATAATTTATATGCAAAATGTAGCATTAATTGTGATAATCTAAATAATTGTATTTCCTTAGATGGTTTTGTTGAGTGGTTCGATACTTCTAATATTCATATAACGACTACTAATTTTAGTTATTCCGAATTTAGTGATCATCTTGTTTCTTTTTTAAATGAAAGCTATTGGATTAATCATATTGATGATTCAGTAAATTTTGATTTTATAATTAATCAAATAATTATTTTCTTTTACTATTTTTTCATTCAAGATTTATTGTGTCTATAATGTTGAATCAATTAAACAAACATTTCGGAGTAACATTCTTCCCATTGAATTTAGATGTTCTCTCGAGGAAAAAAATCAAGTAATTTTTTACAAATTTTAATTTTCCAGATTTAATGTAAAATTTTTATTATTTATCTGCCAAGATTTTTCAAGATTCATTTACTCTTATTTTTAATGAAGATCAGACTAAAACTAGCCGTCTGAAATGTTACTCTACAATACCAATCACATGCAATGATCCTTCTCGGTCTGACTGCTCGCTGAAGTTTTCTCTTCAATATAAAAACCCATCAGTGAATGTTGATCGAGTAATTGTAAAAGAATGTTCGAATCATTCAAGTGGTGTTGTCATATGTAATCCAGATGATAAGTCATTGAGGCCATCTAAAGATTGGAATCAAAATGGTGAAGAAGTTATATGGGATATTGGAGTAAGTCTGGAAGCAAAGAATCGAAATTTTAGAGAGGAAATTTATGAATTAGAAATTGTGACTAACAAAGACTCGTCGGATCTGAGACCATTTTTCCGAAATTTCAAAATTCCTAGCATAACAGTAACAATTTCTCAAATTTTAATTCTTAAGAATTTAAATAAAAATTAAAAGGTAAAATTTGTTCCTTCAAGACGTCCTCTTAATAACTTTGCGACTTGCTTCAACGATCCTCACTGTATGACATTTGATCGAAAGTAAAAATCTGATTAATAAATTTATAAAAATCATTAAAATTTTATCTAAAGATGGTTTGAATTTCATCAACCGGGTGAATATCAAATGTATGAAAATATTGAGACAGAAACAAGAGTAATCTTGCCCTCACAACTCTATTTTAATTTAAATATTTAAATTTTTTGTTGCAGATACATTTGATAAGTATTCGTTGTTCACCATTCAATGGAAATTTTCCAGGCTGGATACCTCCATATTGCCTTCATAAAATATATCTTCAATATTTTTATGAAATTTTAAAAATTGATGTTTCTACAAACATAATCTCCTATTCCGATTTAAAAAGAAATATTTTAGATGAACCCTTAATTTTCGATTATAACAATGAAATAATTAATGAACATGACTCATTGATAATTAAGAAATCTGGATACGGTTTGGAGATTATTACTGGATATGGCCTTGTTCTTCGAGTTTACGGATATGTTTGGTTTTTTAGATTGTATATCAATAGATTTGATATAATCCCAGCAAAAGGTGATAGAGGCATTATTGATGGATTATTCTATGACTGGGATGGAAATAGGCTAAATGATCTTACAAAATTAAAATCTGGAGAAGCATCATCTGACATAACTAAAATATTTGATAGTTATCGGTAATTATTGTATCTCAGATAAATATAACTAATTTAAAATTTATTCACTTAAAGAGTAAATCAAAATGGTATTCCAAGTTTGGAAGATAACAACTATTCTTTTAATGAAACAAAAATACAATTATTGCATAGATTTTGTGCTTCTTTACGCATAAATCAATTAACATCAACTCAAAAAGCAAAATGCTTCAATGGAAGAAATCAGGAATTATTTGAACAGAGATTAGGAAGAAGGATCAGGTTCATTTTCATTAAATTAAATAATTAAATTTTAAATGTATAATTTCTTTTAAATTAGTCGTAAAACTTTTCCAGTTTTAACGAAAAAAACAATGATTAATTTCATTCCAGAATTTTTGATGAAAAATCTTGGACCTAAAAAAGTAAATATAAAAATTTTGTTCTTTTCTCTGATGTAAACTTCCACAAAATTAAAATTTAATTTTAGTTAAAATCTCAATTTTTTTGTAAAATAAAATCTTTTTTTTTTAATTTCTAAATTTAGTTTATGCATTACATTTATAATTTATTTTAAGAGTCGAAACACCGATGACACTCAGGCAAAGGAAGAATCGTGTGATAATTTAGGATCAAATGTCAACTCAAATCTTACTGATCAAATTGATTTGGAAAATCTAAAAGAAAATTGCCAACTTGATATTTCGCTTGACCCAGTAAGATTTTTTAATTAATTTCTTTTCAAAATTATCAAAAATAACAAATTAATATATTTCAAAATTATTTATAATAAATACTTGTCAGTTAAAAATTACCAAAAAATCAAAATTAATTTTAAAGGAAACTGATTATACAATTGGATATAAAAATGACGTGAACAATATTGTTGTAGAATTAGCCACAAATGATGTTAGTAATATGGAAGTTTCCGAAGATGGATCATTAGCAGTTTCCATTGATTTAAAACAAATGTGTTCGAATGATTGCAGTGGTCATGGTACATGTTCGAATCTTGGTGTTTGTGAATGTGAAGAAAATTATGTAGGAGCTGATTGTTCTTCTTTTATTTTTGACATACCCGAATTGACTGGTTTCTTTTCAAATTCTACTTGGGATCTTTCTCAAAGTCCTTTTGAAGAATTGATATTCAGTGCAATTAAATTCATTTTGTCAAATACAAATTCAAGTCTTAGATATTCTATTTACGTAAATCATTTAAACTTTTTTTTAAAAACAAGATTCATTTAATTTTAAAACTAGTATCCTGATATAGACAATTTAGTATCAAAAGGATCTATATCTCCACTTCAAATAACATTTTCTTCATTTTACGCAAATTTTAGTGCAGTAAGCACTCCAAAAGATTATTTTTTCACAGAAATTCAACTTACAAATGACGGAAAGATTTTCAGCAATTCTTCATTTATTACCGCAGCCGATTTACGACAATTTTCTTGTTCTGATTTAAATTGTGCTCTTCTAGTAAACTCTTTGTTATTTCTGTAATATTTATCTTAATCTTTCTATTATTTTTTAGAATGGTGACTCTTCAAATTTCACAAATTCGCCCCCCAATTCAAATTCTGAATCAACAAAATCTATTATTACAGAAATAGTAACTTCATCCTAATCTAAATTAAAGGCATTAATTTATTTTTATTTATTTTGAAGACTACAAGTGAAGAAAATGGCTCAATTTCTATCAAAGCCAATATGATGATTTTTTTATTTTTTTTTATTTCAATTTTTTAAGTTTTTGCTTTAGGAATATAATGAGATTAAATATTAATTTAACATTTTGAATCAAGCCAATGTATCAAATCATTTATCAATATTATTTAGAGCTACTTGTTTTATTTTATTTTTTTATTAGTTAATAAATTAGTATTAAAAAACTATTTTTTCTTTATTAATTTTAAGTAAGAAAATAAATTATAAATTTTTTTTTAATGTTTAAATTGAATCAACAGTATTTTTTTTAACAAGTAACTACATTAAAACATTTTTTGAATAAATGATACTGATTTTAAAAGTTTTTCTCAGTTAATTAGAATCCTTTTTAATTGTATGCAAAATGAAATTTTTAATTGTATCCTTTTTAAATACTGAATTTAAGCAAATTTGCTTAAAATAAGCCTTTTTTAAGAACTAAATTATGCAATTTAGTGAAAAAGTTGTTTAAATTCTCCTTTATTGAAAATATCGAATTTAAGGAAATTCGCGACCAAGGTAAATGAAAACAACTAATGTTAAAAAAATATAATGTGCTTTAAATTTACATTTTTTTTATATAATTTTCAAATAAATCCAGGATTTAAATATATAATCGCTCATTGAGCTTGGACTTAAAAAAGTTTAAGTCAATGACTTGACTGAAAATTTTTGATTTAAAAAATGTGACTTTAAAATTAAATTTTTATTCGAATAATTTAAGTTTTTTTAAATTTATTTTATATCCTATTATTTTATACTCTATTCAATATTTATTTAAGACGGCATTTAATTTAAAAAAAAATTCAACATTGATTCGAAAATTTTAAATTGTTTTAAAATTTTTAAAAAATATTAATTTATTAACTTTTTTTCATTAATTACTATTTAAAGTAGACTATTTTTTAGTCGGGCTCAATTATTAATAGAAAATCTTTACGAAGTATCGAAAATTCTGGAATAATAGAAATTATTGTTTGGAACCGTACAAACTGCCATTGATGCGGCCAAAAATTTTTTGACCGCGAACAAGACCACCTAGACGGACGGCCACTTTGGCAGCCAAAAATTTGGGTCGCTATTTTACCCGGCCAAATCAAAGATGGATGGCGTAATTTGCGATCAGACCATATCAAAGGAAAAAAAATTTCCTTAAGAGTTAAAGATTTGGCAAAAATATTATATTTAAAGAAAATGTCAAATTTTTTTTGAAAAAAATAATTTTTCTTGAAAAGGCTAAATTTTTGGCCACCGGTATGGCCGCCAAATTGGACGCCTTATTTTCGCCGCGTTCGGACCGGCCAGGCTTTGTTTCCGCCCAGCACTAATAGAAATAATGGAAAATTATTTAATATTTAAGATCATTTCGCAATCAAGTTTTCCAGATTATCGAAGACAGAACTATTGAGGTTCAATAGTATCCAACTCAACACGTTCATCCCTTTAAAATGAGATTCAATCTTTTCAGTCTTTTAAATTTGAGCTAGCTTTTATTGTTGGTTTAATATTTATGATAAATTCGAAAATAAAAAATATAAAAAAGGAAAATTTTTTTTTAGGAGTTCTTTAAATGGATCATGGATCGACTTTAAAAATAAGTTAGAGTTTTACTATGCTATTTATTTTGCACCTTGTTTTATTTTCAGAACCAATTTTAAACTTAAAGAAAAAAAATATTAGACTTTTAATCATTTTGGTACTTTCTATTGTCCTGAATTTCACAAAATTTTTTTATTAAAATAAAATAAAAAGCTTTGTTCATAAAAAAGAGTTGTTTTTTTTTTTTAGAAAACTAATAAAAAAAAAACCATTAAGTAAAAAAATATCAAATGAGAAAGCATTTAGCTTATTAAATATTGGACTTAAATTTTTTCTTTTAAATATTTACAAAATATTTTCGATTTTTTTTGTTAAGGAAATCAAGAGCTTTTGTTATTTTAGATTTTCTTTTTTTGTTATAAAACTATTAAATATAATGAATAATGAATCAAATATTATTTATGATGGATTCAAATTTTGAAAAGGCGAAAGTAGTGGTAGTTGGTGATTCTGGAGTGGGAAAAACGAGTTTGATACATTTAATAGCTCATCAAGAAATTTTGAAGAACCCTAGTTGGACAATAGGATGTACTGTAGATGTTAAAGTCTGAATTTAATTATTTAAAATTTTTTTAAACTCTTTTAATGCCTTTTAAAGCTTCACGAATACAAAGACGGTACTTCTCACCACAAAACTTGTTTTCTGGAATTTTTCGATATCGGTGGAAATATCGGCCATAGATCTAGCGCTAAAATTTTTCTCCAAGGGGCTGATGGTAAAGAAAAAAATTTTTAAATTTTATTTCAACTAATTTATAAGGAATAATTCTGGTCCATGACCTGACAAACAGAAAATCTCAAGATAATTTAAATCAATGGATTGCTGATGTAATGGAGCAGAATGAAAAAGTTTCTATTGGAATTTCTGATTAGTATTTTTTTAATTAATTTATTATGAATGAATCAATAACTTAATTTATAAAGTCAGTATGAAACAAAGTTATCCCCTGGTAAAAAATCTTCAACCAAAAAAGCTAATTCGTTCATTGACTACCATGATAACTCAAATCTGCTTCCCTTATTTTTTATTGGAACTAAGCTAGATCAGGCTCAGATGGTACGAAATTCTTCTTTTCTAAAAGCTCAATCTCAAATAGCTTCGTTTTATCGGTCCGATGAGATCAATATAGTAAAAAATCTTGATTAAATTTTTTTAAAATCACAAATTTTTTAAAACCGAGTTAATAGGATTGCATGCAGACAAAATATTTAGCCCCGGCGACATCCAATTCAATTAAGTTGGCAAAGTTTTTTGACCGAGTTTTGGAGAACAAATTTTCTAAATCAACTCAAAAATCAAACTTATATTCTATTCAAACGGAAAAAAACAAATTAAATGAGCTTACCGGTCCTAATTCGTCAATTAATTCAAAATTTTATGCTAACAAAATAAAATAATTTAAAATTTTTGAAGAATAATTTTTTGTTTTTTTAATAGATTATTTCTAATGACTTATTTATTTTATATACTCCAAATATTGAATAAAATACACCAAAATTTAATTTTTTTAACCCAATTTTATTAGAATTACACCAATTAATACGAAAAAAAATAAAAAAATAAAATGACTCTTTTCTTTTCACGTTGACACCAAATTAATTAGGAAAATACCTAAAGTATTAAAAGAAATTTTGTTTTTAATTTCTATCACAAAAAATATTATTTTTTACCACATTTATTTTTCTATGTGTGTTTATCGCAATCAGTTAACTTGTTTGTGCTGTGAAAATTACAGGGGACATTGTCGAAATTTAAATTTTTGACAAGTCTTTTGAATTCTTCCAACGATTCGCATTCTTGAACACAATCGTAAGTCTTTGCTGTACTTCTTTTATTTTTGGGAATGTCATCAGCGTCATTGCTTGTATCGTTAAAATTATTTTCTAGAATACTTGCATAACTAGATATTTTTGATTAATGGAACATTTATTTGTTGTTTATTTATTTACTGTACCGAGCTTAAGCTCCTGCAGGATAAAATAGAAATATAAAGTTAATAAAATAAAATCAAAAAATAAATTTAAAAAATAAAGTAAAATATGGTAAAGTAAAGTGAAATTAAAAAGAGATATATTGAAAAAAAATATTATATTATTATTTATTTATTTTCTGTACTATGCAAAACCTCCTTTAAAAAAAACTTAAAAAAAAATAAAATAAAAATAAAAAATTAAATTAAAGTTAATAAAATGAGATTAAAAAAAAATAAAGTAAATAAGCTTAATAAATGAAAAGTTAAGAAAACCTTAATTAGAATAGATTGTTACATGTGGCACATGTTTAAATAGTTCAAGTTTCAGGAAAAAAAGAGGAAATAGTAAGGTAGCAATTACACAATCGAGTTGGGTATTAAATATATCTTGATTGGAAACCTTCTTTATATTCCTCCACCAGTCTTACAACCAATGGAACAGAATGACTCAGTCCTGTCCCAACATATCTCTCACTCAACTCAAAAAACCGATTCGAGACTGTTAGCAATTTAAGTTTATTAAAGCCTCATGATGCACGATGTTGGAGGGAGTATCATATTTTAACTTAAGAATATATCTGATTGCTGTATTCTGAATTGCTTGTATTTTTTTATTTTATTTTCTGAAAATGAATTTGAGAAAGGAAAAGAATAATCTAAAATTGATCCGACTAAAGATTTATATAAATTTTCTAGTGTGATTTGTTTAAGACCCCATTTTTTGTTTAAAAATTATCTAAATAATATTTAGCCTTTTATTGCAGCGTTCTTTAATTTCGTCTACCAGTATATTAAATTTGACTTAGAATCAAATTTAATACCAAGAAATTTGATTTCTTTTTGGCTCACTATTCTGTTTCCATAAATTTTTAAGTTTAGATTATCACTCTCTTTTTTGTACCTGGAAAAGACTACTGAACACGACTTTTCTACTGATATCTCCATTTTTCATTTAATAAGCCATTGTTTTAGTTCATTGGTGTATTTATTTATCTTATTTTCTAGGTTCCCCTTTTTGTTATAAGTGAAGAATGTAACTAGATCATCTGCGAAAAGCAGAGAGTATTCATTATTTGTTTTGTTTCTTTTAAAGTTGTCATTAATATATGTACTAGATAAAAGAGGACTAATTACTGAGCCTTGATGAACACCTGCAGTTATTTGATATTCTTCGCTGAGGTGGTCATTCACTTTTACCTTGAATGTCCAAAAAGGATCTAATCCAGTAAGTCATGAGGTGGATTTATTTTAATCAATTAAAAAAGTAAACCTTCATGCCAAACCCTATCAAAGGCTTTAGAAATATCAAAAAAAATAGGCCGCAATCTTTTTTTTCTATTTAATAATTCTAAAATTTTTTGAATTAAAAAGAAAAGATTATCTGATGTTCGCCTGTGTTTCCTAAATCCAGATTGCTCCTGGATAAGGAATGAATTTTGTTCCAAAAATGCGTTACAGTAACTTTCCTAAACAACTCGTTGAATTAATTGGTCTATAATTTAAAGGATCTTGTAATTAAAGATTGTCCTCTGATAAACAGGTCTCTTCAGCTTTTTAAGATTCAGTTTGACTGAATTCTAAAAATTCCAACGTTGAATTTCTATTTGCTATCTAGCGATATTTCCATTTGAAATTGAGCCTTTAAATAACATGATGACGCTTTAAATTTAGAAAGTAAAAATAAATATCTTTTTTTTCTCTGATAAGTTTTTTTTTAAATTAAAATAAGTTACGAAAGAATATGATTAGCTGCTTCCAAAAAAAATATTTATTTAAAAAGTTTTCGATTTTTTCTAATGATATTAGATTAAACATCTAATGTTTAATTTAAAAATCATAAAATCATTATTTTAATAAGATTTTAATCAATTAAATCTTGAACTTCAAGTTAGCAATTATTGAATTTTTTAATTATTTAAATAATTGAAAAGTTGAATAAAAGTATAACAGAATAGTTGAAATATTGAATAAATGAATAGAACACTTACTTAGTATAAAATAATAATAAAAAATGATAATTTTTATAAGTTGAATATTACAAAGAGTTGACCATTATTCAATTGATTGATTTATAATCTATTATAACAAAGTATTTGATTCATAATATATTGTATCTTAACTCCTATAAAATGTTACCCTCTTTTTTTGGAAACAATTTGGTTCTGGAGATTTGATTTACATAATCACAATTTCCAGATGTCAGTTATCGACTTTATATGAATTCAATTTATCAAAAAAGTAGAAGTTTTTGTTTAATTTTTTTTTTAAATTCCTAATACAAAAAAATGAATTCTATTATTGAATTTGTATTTTTGTAAAAAGTCGACGACATTTTTTTTCTACTCAGTTTTAATAGGTTAAAAGAACGCCACGTCTAATGGTTGCAATACATATACAGTATTTTCAAAAAGTTTAGAAACGACTGATATTTTTAATGTTTATTTGAAACCATTTTTTGTCAGCTTAATTCTTTATTCAATTAGATTAAAATAAAAAAAATATCTTGAAATTGCAATACATTCATTTGTTATTTCAATTATAAAAAGACACTCCAAATTGCTTATTTTTTTTTATTTATGAAAAGTTAAGAAACGAGTTGAATAATGCGTCTAATAACGTGAAAAACCGCCATTATTTTTCAAACACTCTCTAATTCGTTTTGCAATAAGTCTACTAAGTTGTCTAAAATGGATTTTGGTAAAATATATAGAATTTTTGGGACCATTTCCTTCAGCTTATCCATTGATCTTGCTTTGTTCATTTTATAATTCAATCTTCATTATACTTCTCTGATGGCGTCATTCTTATTTGAATTGGATTTATTCTATTGTCTATTTCAATGTTCATTTCGTCACTGAACATTATTTGACTCCATTTAACCATGATAGAAGATTATAAATTGAGACAGAAAATTTTTCTAGTTTTTTTTCGAGATTTTGTTAATCTTGGTTATCGAACCGCATACTTCCATTCGAGTATTCTTTCTAATCTTCGTCTAACCAGAGAATCTTATGCTTTTCTGCCATTGTGCAGTTTCCAGTTATTTTTACCTGCTTAATTTTTTTTAACCAAACAGAAAAATAAAAGACGATCTTTGATAGTAGAAATCTTAGGTCTTCCAGATTTTGGATGATCGTCGTATGAATTTGTTTGATTTTATCGATCAATGATAGTCTTAATGCATGATTTAAAAGCTATTTAGATCATTGCCTATATCGGTGTGTGATTTTTCATTTTGCCGAAGAAACAGCCTTTCTGTCGTTTTTACAAATATGACAACGTTTGGGAGTTTGAATTGACATTTTGTTTACAAAATGCGTTTAGATTTGTTCCAGAATTTTATCAAGAGGTTCATTTTTTAAATTTTTTTATAAGATAGTGCCAAACTAAACATTTTTTGGAGAGATTGAGCTTTTCACGAAGAAAAAAGTAGTAAAGTTTTAGCCGTTTCTTAACTATTTCACAATTGAAAAAATTAAGCAATTTGGATTGTCTTTTTCTAATTAAGATAACTGTAATAAACCTACTTATTCGGCACTAAGCGGTTTATTATTTATTTAAATAAATAAATAAATTCTTCTTAATAGATATTTTTTTTAATTAAGTTTTTGGCAAGTGTTAGCCTAAAGAAAGATACAATATAAAAAGAAAAATATAGGAAAAAAAGAAAAAAATAACAAGTAATAAGTAATAATAAAACATGTGCTTCAATTACAACATGCTTTTAAATAATAAACTAAACGTACATATGTAATAGTGTTAGATAAACAAATTAATGAAGTAAAGGCTAAATGCGTGAATTGGCTCAATTAAATAAAAATTTTATCTTCAAAAATTTGGAAGGTCAATCATAATACACTAGCTTGTATTTACAAGGCCCCTATTTTCTAAATTCAGGATTATAATTTTCCATGACTTAACTCAATATTGCTCGGTTGTCTCTAAAACTCGGAAAATAAAACACGGAAAACGGAAATTCTGCTTAAAAAAAATCCGCTAATTATGACCCTAAAAAGCGGAATTTTCGCTGTTTAGGGATCAAGACAAAAAAATGGAAAAAATCAGACAAAACGCGGAAAATTTGCGGAAAGACTAAATAAATTTATTGAATAATCGAATCTTTGAAAATTAATAAGTTTAATTTTAACAGTCAATGAGATTAAAACAATATTTAATACAGTTTTTAATTTGTTTTATAACAAAGATACTACATGACAAGTTTTTGCTTTTACCGCTTCTATGAAAACTTGAAACACTAGCACATTCGAAATGGTACCAATAACGACAAGCGTCACACTCAATACATTTTTCAAGACAAACTTTCGAACAAATTGAGCACGTACAATGAGATATTTTACTTTCAATTAGCTTTTGTATCATAGACCAAGCGGTCTTTGTAAAATAAACCTTATCAAGATTTATTTGAGTCAAAAATACATCACTCAATTTAGATTGGTCTGTTGTCAACATAGAAGGTTTGATCTTCAAATCTTTCGACAAAACCTTGTCCAAATTAGTTTCTTCAATTATTAGTTGTTTTAAAATAGATATCATTCGAAGATCACATGTGGATTCTGCAACAGCATTGTCATCAACGTTGTCACCAGCTAGTATATTTGCTTCAATAGTATTAACATGATGTCCATTTCTTTTACGACCAGTTGATCCTGAGTTTTTGGCTTTTGTAATCTTAGCTATATTAGGAAGCTTGTATTAATTACTAATATATATTCCATTCAAATGTTGAACAGCTAATATATGAGCACAATTGCCTTTCTCAACACAAATACAAGAATGTTTCGGTAGCAATTTTACTTGAAACAAGTTTTCTGTTCATCTTCAACAAGATACAACCTATGTCGCGCGTTTAGCTTAACTTTATCATGATTTACCATCCATAATGCTCGACCGATTTTTGTATTATAATTACTTTTTAACTCATAAGGCTTGGTCATTAGCTCATCTTGGGATACATCATCTTCTGTTAAAGTCCCTTCCAGAGTTTCAGTGTTCTTTAACGTAGATGAATTTGTTTTTAACACAGACGAATTACTATTAGATATCAAATCAACTTCACTTATTATCTCGATCTGACTTTCAACTTCACTATTATGGCCATTTGTTTCAACTTTACTGTCAGTTTCAGTATCAACATCGCTGTTTTTATCACTAGCTCCCGAACTATCACTGACAGTTGTAAACTTCACGCTTGCGGTTCTAAGCAGCTCATCTTTATTGACAATCAACGATTTTATAATTTGAGTTGGTTCCATTGTGTCACGAGTACTTATGTAATTAGTGTCGACAAAACACATTTCTTTGTACTCTAGTCTAAATTTTCTAAATCAACTCAAAAATCAAACTTATATTCAATTCAAACGGAAAAAAACAAATTAAATGAGCTTACTGGTCCTAATTCGTCAATTATTTCAAAATTTTATGCTAACAAAATAAAATAATTTAAAATTTTCGAATAAAAAAATTTTTTTTTTTTTTAATAGATGATTTCTAATGACTTATTTATTTTATATACTCCAAATATTGAATAAAATACACCAAAATTTAATTTTTTTACCCCAATTTTATTAGAATTACACCAATTAATACGAAAAAAAATAAAAAAATAAAATGACTCTTTTCTTTTCACGTTGACACCAAATTAATTAGGAAAATACCTAAAGTATTAAAAGAAATTTTGTTTTTAATTTCTATCACAAAAAATATTATTTTTTACCACATTTATTTTTCTATGTGTGTTTATCGCAATCAGTTAACTTGTTTGTGCTGTGAAAATTACAGGGGACATTGTCGAAATTTAAATTTTTGACAAGTCTTTTGAATTCTTCCAACGATTCACATTCTTGAACACAATCGTAAGTCTTTGCTGTACTTCTTTTATTTTTGGGAATGTCATCAGCGTCATTGCTTGTATCGTTAAAATTATTTTCTAGAATACTTGCATAACTAGATATTTTTGATTAATGGAACATTTATTTGTTGTTTATTTATTTACTGTACCGAGCTTAAGCTCCTGCAGGATAAAATAGAAATATAAAGTTAATAAAATAAAATCAAAAAATAAATTTAAAAAATAAAGTAAAATATGGTAAAGTAAAGTGAAATTAAAAAGAGATATATTGAAAAAAAATATTATATTATTATTTATTTATTTTCTGTACTATGCAAAACCTCCTTTAAAAAAAACTTAAAAAAAAATAAAATAAAAATAAAAAATTAAATTAAAGTTAATAAAATGAGATTAAAAAAAAATAAAGTAAATAAGCTTAATAAATGAAAAGTTAAGAAAACCTTAATTAGAATAGATTGTTACATGTGGCACATGTTTAAATAGTTCAAGTTTCAGGAAAAAAAGAGGAAATAGTAAGGTAGCAATTACACAATCGAGTTGGGTATTAAATATATCTTGATTGGAAACCTTCTTTATATTCCTCCACCAGTCTTACAACCAATGGAACAGAATGACTCAGTCCTGTCCCAACATATCTCTCACTCAACTCAAAAAACCGATTCGAGACTGTTAGCAATTTAAGTTTATTAAAGCCTCATGATGCACGATGTTGGAGGGAGTATCATATTTTAACTTAAGAATATATCTGATTGCTGTATTCTGAATTGCTTGTATTTTTTTATTTTATTTTCTGAAAATGAATTTGAGAAAGGAAAAGAATAATCTAAAATTGATCCGACTAAAGATTTATATAAATTTTCTAGTGTGATTTGTTTAAGACCCCATTTTTTGTTTAAAAATTATCTAAATAATATTTAGCCTTTTATTGCAGCGTTCTTTAATTTCGTCTACCAGTATATTAAATTTGACTTAGAATCAAATTTAATACCAAGAAATTTGATTTCTTTTTGGCTCACTATTCTGTTTCCATAAATTTTTAGGTTTAGATTATCACTCTCTTTTTTGTACCTGGAAAAGACTACTGAACACGACTTTTCTACTGATATCTCCATTTTCCATTTAATAAGCCATTGTTTTAGTTCATTGGTGTATTTATTTATCTTATTTTCTAGGTTCCCCTTTTTGTTATAAGTGAAGAATGTAACTAGATCATCTGCGAAAAGCAGAGAGTATTCATTATTTGTTTTGTTTCTTTTAAAGATGTCATTAATATATGTACTAGATAAAAGAGGACTAATTACTGAGCCTTGAGGAACACCTGCAGTTATTTGATATTCTTCGCTGAGGTGGTCATTCACTTTTACCTTAAATGTCCAAAAAGGATCTAATCCAGTAAGTCATGAGGTGGATTTATTTTAATCAATTAAAAAAGTAAACCTTCATGCCAAACCCTATCAAAGGCTTTAGAAATATCAAAAAAAATAGGCCGCAATCTTTTTTTTCTATTAAATAATTCCATAATTTTTTGAATTAAAAAGAAAAGATTATCTGATGTTCGCCTGTGTTTCCTAAATCCAGATTGCTCCTGGATAAGGTATGAATTTTGTTCCAAAAATGCGTTACAGTAACTTTCCTAAACAACTCGTTGAATTAATTGGTCTATAATTTAAAGGATCTTGTAATTAAAGATTGTCCTCTGATAAACAGGTCTCTTCAGCTTTTTAAGATTCAGTTTGACTGAATTCTAAAAATTCCAACGTTGAATTTCTATTTGCTATCTAGCGATATTTCCATTTGAAATTGAGCCTTTAAATAACATGATGACGCTTTAAATTTAGAAAGTAAAAATAAATATCTTTTTTTTCTCTGATAAGTTTTTTTTTAAATTAAAATAAGTTACGAAAGAATATGATTAGCTGCTTCCAAAAAAAATATTTATTTAAAAAGTTTTCGATTTTTTCTAATGATATTAGATTAAACATCTAATGTTTAATTTAAAAATCATAAAATCATTATTTTAATAAGATTTTAATCAATTAAATCTTGAACTTCAAGTTAGCAATTATTGAATTTTTTAATTATTTAAATAATTGAAAAGTTGAATAAAAGTATAACAGAATAGTTGAAATATTGAATAAATGAATAGAACACTTACTTAGTATAAAATAATAATAAAAAATGATAATTTTTATAAGTTGAATATTACAAAGAGTTGACCATTATTCAATTGATTGATTTATAATCTATTATAACAAAGTATTTGATTCATAATATATTGTATCTTAACTCCTATAAAATGTTACCCTCTTTTTTTGGAAACAATTTGGTTCTGGAGATTTGATTTACATAATCACAATTTCCAGATGTCAGTTATCGACTTTATATGAATTCAATTTATCAAAAAAGTAGAAGTTTTTGTTTAATTTTTTTTTTAAATTCCTAATACAAAAAAATGAATTCTATTATTGAATTTGTATTTTTGTAAAAAGTCGACGACATTTTTTTTCTACTCAGTTTTAATAGGTTAAAAGAATGCCACGTCTAATGGTTGCAATACATATACAGTATTTTTAAAAAGTTTAGAAACGACTGATATTTTTAATGTTTATTTGAAACCATTTTTTGTCAGCGTAATTCTTTATTCAATTAGATTAAAATAAAAAAAATATCTTGAAATTACAATACATTCATTTGTTATTTCAATTATAAAAAGACACTCCAAATTGCTTATTTTTTTTTTATTTATGAAAAGTTAAGAAACGAGTTGAATAATGCGTCTAATAACGTGAAAAACCGCCATTATTTTTCAAACACTCTCTAATTCGTTTTGCAATAAGTCTACTAAGTTGTCTAAAATGGATTTTGGTAAAATATATAGAATTTTTGGGACCATTTCCTTCAGCTTATCCATTGATCTTGCTTTGTTCATTTTATAATTCAATCTTCATTATACTTCTCTGATGGCGTCATTCTTATTTGAATTGGATTTATTCTATTGTCTATTTCAATGTTCATTTCGTCACTGAACATTATTTGACTCCATCTAACCATGATAGAAGATTATAAATTGAGACAGAAAATTTTTCTAGTTTTTTTTCGAGATTTTGTTAATCTTGGTTATCGAACCGCATACTTCCATTCGAGTATTCTTTCTAATCTTCGTCTAACCAGAGAATCTTATGCTTTTCTGCCATTGTGCAGTTTCCAGTTATTTTTACCTGCTTAATTTTTTTTAACCAAACAGAAAAATAAAAGACGATCTTTGATAGTAGAAATCTTAGGTCTTCCAGATTTTGGATGATCGTCGTATGAATTTGTTTGATTTTATCGATCAATGATAGTCTTAATGCATGATTTAAAAGCTATTTAGATCATTGCCTATATCGGTGTGTGATTTTTCATTTTGCCGAAGAAACAGCCTTTCTGTCGTTTTTACAAATATGACAACGTTTGGGAGTTTGAATTGACATTTTGTTTACAAAATGCGTTTAGATTTGTTCCAGAATTTTATCAAGAGGTTCATTTTTTAAATTTTTTTATAAGATAGTGCCAAACTAAACATTTTTTGGAGAGATTGAGCTTTTCACGAAGAAAAAAGTAGTAAAGTTTTAGCCGTTTCTTAACTATTTCACAATTGAAAAAATTAAGCAATTTGGATTGTCTTTTTCTAATTAAGATAACTGTAATAAACCTACTTATTCGGCACTAAGCGGTTTATTATTTATTTAAATAAATAAATAAATTCTTCTTAATAGATATTTTTTTTAATTAAGTTTTTGGCAAGTGTTAGCCTAAAGAAAGATACAATATAAAAAGAAAAATATAGGAAAAAAAGAAAAAAATAACAAGTAATAAGTAATAATAAAACATGTGCTTCAATTACAACATGCTTTTAAATAATAAACTAAACGTACATATGTAATAGTGTTAGATAAACAAATTAATGAAGTAAAGGCTAAATGCGTGAATTGGCTCAATTAAATAAAAATTTTATCTTCAAAAATTTGGAAGGTCAATCATAATACACTAGCTTGTATTTACAAGGCCCCTATTTTCTAAATTCAGGATTATAATTTTCCATGACTTAACTCAGTATTGCTCGGTTGTCCCTAAAACTCGGAAAATAAAACACGGAAAACGGAAATTCTGCTAAAAAAAATCCGCTAATTATGACCCTAAAAAGCGGAATTTTCGCTGTTTAGGGATCAAGACAAAAAAATGGAAAAAACCAGACAAAACGCGGAAAATTTGCGGAAAGACTAAATAAATTTATTGAATAATCGAATCTTTGAAAATTAATAAGTTTAATTTTAACAGTCAATGAGATTAAAACAATATTTAATACAGTTTTTAATTTGTTTTATAACAAAGATACTACATGACAAGTTTTTGCTTTTACCGCTTCTATGAAAACTTGAAACACTAGCACATTCGAAATGGTACCAATAACGACAAGCGTCACACTCAATACATTTTTCAAGACAAACTTTCGAACAAATTGAGCACGTACAATGAGATATTTTACTTTCAATTAGCTTTTGTATCATAGACCAAGCGGTCTTTGTAAAATAAACCTTATCAAGATTTATTTGAGTCAAAAATACATCACTCAATTTAGATTGGTCTGTTGTCAACATAGAAGGTTTGATCTTCAAATCTTTCGACAAAACCTTGTCCAAATTAGTTTCTTCAATTATTAGTTGTTTTAAAATAGATATCATTCGAAGATCACATGTGGATTCTGCAACAGCATTGTCATCAACGTTGTCACCAGCTAGTATATTTGTTTCAATAGTATTAACATGATGTCCATTTCTTTTACGACCAGTTGATCCTGAGTTTTTGGCTTTTGTAATCTTAGCTATATTAGGAAGCTTGTATTAATTACTAATATCTATTCCATTCAAATGTTGAACAGCTAATATATGAGCACAATTGCCTTTCTCAACACAAATACAAGAATGTTTCGGTAGTAATTTTACTTGAAACAAGTTTTTCTGTTCATCTTCAACAAGATACAACCTAAGTCGCGCGTTTAGCTTAACTTTATCATGATTTACCATCCATAATGCTCGACCGATTTTTGTATTATAATTTCTTTTTAACTCATAAGGCTTGGTCATTAGCTCATCTTGGGATACATCATCTTCTGTTAAAGTCCCTTCCAGAGTTTCAGTGTTCTTTAACGTAGATGAATTTGTTTATAACACAGACGAATTACTATTAGACACAAATCAACTTCACTTATTATCTCGATCTGACTTTCAACTTCACTATTAGAGCCATTTACAATTACAATCTTTTGTAAAATAAAGGTTTATGTATTACTAAAAATTTTTGTTCAAAAAAATTTACAACTACATTAGCAATAGCTGGTCCACACTTGGTCCCCATGGCAATACCTTTAATCTGTTTAAAATAGTTATTCTCAAATTTAAAATAATTATTGAAAAGAACTATTTTTAGAATTTCATTAAAACCTTGAATATTCAAATGATTAGTATCCAACTTATCCTTCATAAAATCAGTGATAATTTGAAGAGCTAAAACTAAATCAATATTTGTATATAGAGACTCAAAATCACACGAGTATAAAGCACTGTCTCTATTAAATGTAATTTTTTCTAATTCCTGAATAAGATTTTGTGAGTCTTTTATAAAACTTGAAAAATTTTTTACATGAGGATGCAGTAAAATGTCAATTAGAAGGCAAAAATTTGATATTAAACTAAATTTATAATTAATAAAAGGTCTAATGCCGAGTTTAGCTTTATGTAGCTTAGGTAAAATTCTAAAATTACCTAAAGTTCCTTTATCAACAATCAGTTTCTTCAATAATGATTTGGAAATATTTTTTCTTAAAGCCAATTCTCTTATAAAAGAATTAACATTACTAATAGTCTCTAATTTAGGATCAATATTCATTTTTAAGTAAAAATTTTTATCATTCAAATGTTCTAATGCTAATGTTTCATAAATCTTTTTAGATATTAAACATAAACCGATATTTTTATCACATTCTAGAATTTTAATAGGCTTTAATCTTATAAATTATTTAGACTATTAAATTGGTCAAAAGTTAAATTAAAATCAAACATATAATTTAAATCTGACAAATTTTTATAAAATTCTAGTTTAAATTTTATAGATTCTTTTTGTAAAGGGAGTACTGGAAGTACTCCCTTTACAAAAAATCAATATTAGCTCTTGTTAATTTAAAAAAACAATCTAAAGCATCACAATTTGGAATGTTAATAGTAAAATTATTCGATTTAATAGATGACTTATCTTTAATTTTATGGTAAAATACTTTCTCGTTAAATTTAAAAAATTCTTTTTCAAAAAAATATAGAATACTAGTGAAAATGGAAAATTTATTAAAATGATAGCAAGGAATAAACTTTGATCCCTTGTCTAATAATTCAATTAAGTTTAAAATTAAATTTGAATCAGTAAAGTCTAAATCACCAATAATGAATACGTTATTACTTACTTTTCTCACTTCATAAGGACTTTCTATTGGTATTTTTGACGAAATGAGGCCATTTGCCGAAAATTTTCTTGATTGCTGCGACTTGAAAGGTTACCGTAAGAATTTTTTTGTATTCTTCTATTATGATAATTTCTATTAGAGTTGAATTTGTCATGTGAATCAAAATTTGAATAATGAGTTTTAACTGTATTGAATCTAGGATTATTAATGGTCATGAATTTCTCTTTAAAAGAAAAATTTCTATTTTGCGGATATCTAGAAAATGATCTCGTTCTTAAATCACTAGAATTGGAAAATTTGAATTATTGAGGTTTCGATAACTAGATTTAGAACTGGACTGAAATGAAGTCCTTGAGTGAATGGAATTGTACGAATCGTAAATTCTATCATTTTGTTTCCTTTTCAATGGTTCAAATTTTCTGGCAAAAATACGATCAAATTTCTCAGTACTTTTTCTCATTCTCACTTGCAAAAAATTTTCTTCTTTTTTTTCCAATTGATCAAACTTACAATCCAATTCATTTTCGTCAAAAAATTTCAAAAAATGATTTTTAGTCTCTGATAACTCATTTTCTATATTTTCTACTTTATTCGATAAACAATTAATGCACAATTTCATTATTTCCTTTTGAGTACTTTCAATAATGCTGTTATAATTTTCTACAAAATTAGGATCTCTTGGAAGATACGGTGGTGGAAATTTTTCATTAAATAGACTTGGTGGAAAAATATAAAAATGAAAAAATAAAAGTGGGAAACATTTGAGTGGGGATTTTTACAAAAATGTCAAATGGGGAATTTTCGTATTTACCATTTTGCTTTAAGTTAGTCTAACTAAAATAAAATTTTAGATTAAAGGATTATATCAATTTATTAAAGATGAATAGCCGACAATTAATTGAAAAAATTTGAAAGATGTGTTTGCAGAAACAAAATCTTTTTTATTTAATTAAACGAAAACAAAATGATTTTAGTTCTTTTTGTTCGTTTACCGACATGTCGTTAATTTTGACACTAATTTTTGCAAAAAATGACTTTTTTGGTCAAATTCAAATTTAACGACATGTCGTTAAATGGTTTTAAAATATTGTGTCCACCAATTACCGACATTGTCGTTATGTACATACCGACAATGTCGGTAATTGCAGATCGTTACGTTACTCATTATTTCAGAAAGCTTTAAATGAGGGTTGAAAAATAGTCTTTCCGCAAATTTTCCGCATTTTGTCTGATTTTTTCCGTTTTTGGGTCATAATTAGCGGAATTTCCGTTTTCCGCGTTTTATTTTCCGCGTTTTAGGGACAACCTATTGCTCGAACAGAAAAACAAATAAATAATAAATAGATAATAACATAGCAAGTGTGCATTTTTTTCAATAGCAAGTTTGATTAAAGTAGGAAAAGTTTCTATTTCGGATTAGGAAAAGCTTCTATCAATTTTTTTAATTCTATCCTTATTAATAACATAACTCAATTAAGCCATCTTAAGTTACATATGCAAAAGATGTTCTTCTGTAAAAAAAACACAAGGTTGAAATTCAAAATTAAAAAAAAGCTTCTTTCATAATAAGAATTCTCTTATAAAAGGCTTCAATTAGGTACCTATAATGATTTACTAATTATTCAAAATCTATAAATTAAATGCAGTTTTATCGTTATCATGATCTTCTTTGCTACCAAAAATTGTCTTAAAAGAAAAATACCCTGTTAAAATGCATTTTCTTGGATTATTTTAATTAAAAAAAATTCAAAAAACTTTTTTAAGTTCATTTATTTCTATAATCTTCATTTTAAAAGTAAAAATCAAAGAAAACGTTTATTAATTTAAAAAATGTTTATTCAAAGCTAGATAATTATTTTGCCTATTCTCCATCAAATATAATTATTCTTTTAGATTTTTTGTTTTTTTTTTCATTTTTCTCCTTCTTCCTATCAGTGTTTCTTTAGGTTAGGTTGTTTGTATTTTTTTAATTAAATTTTGTAAATTTACCTTAAGATGAAAACATTTAACTCAAAATAAATAACTATTCAAATAATGATGTTATTCAGCTTCAGTGTTAAATTAAAGAGTCATTAAATCGAAAAATATTGTCGTGATTGTTAAAAAAAGTTTTATTTATTTTTAATTTTGATTCTAAAAAAATATCATCTCAGTGTGTTTGATTATTCGACTAGAACACAAATTTTTGCTTGCTTTAAAATGTATTTAATTAATTATAATATGCCACTAAAGTCAAGTAAATGAAGCGAGTAAATTGTAACAAGCTTTTAATAAAATACGCATTTATCTTTGCTTTGAAAAATGGAGATAATAAGATCTTTTTGAATTTTTAAAATATTTTAATATTTTTAATTTAAATAAAGAATCTATTGAAAATTTCTTTTATTACACCCAGCAATACTTTTGACTTTTTAAGGAAGATCTTCTTTTCAACAAAGATAAAAGTCAGATAAATATTCTAAATAATATTCTATAACACAATTTTTTTAAAATTTTATTATTAATTTTTATTTTTTTCATTAATAGTCATCAATTTCATTCCAATTATTTTCAGAAAATAAACTAATTGCTGATTCATCAGTGAATAATGAAACTGTACCAATTAATTAATTTTTTTAATAAAACCATAAAATTTAATCAAACGATTTGGGCCTTATATAAACTGAGAGGATAAATGCTTAATGATTTCTCTTAATAAATTATTGAATCTGGTTGATCTAAGTCTTAAACAAATTAGGGTTATTAAAGCATGGGGAAACTTAAAATATTAACATGATACCAAAAATACCTCTTCAACTTTTAATTCTTAGATAATATTAAAAGAATATTGGAAATACAAAATCTAGCACCTCGGCCTTTTCAAAAACTTAAAAACAATACTACCTCCAAAATTTTAAACTAACCAGATTTTGGTCAACCAATGTTTGGCTAACATAAATTAGCTAACCACCAAACCAAGCATTGCAAACATCACTATTAAAACCTCTTCTTTCAGAATAAAATTGAATATTTGCGTTAGGCTTTTAGTTTATTTCGTTTTATATTAAACATAAGGAGCCATTCAAATCCACAAATGAAAATGTATTTAATTGCTAAAATACTTAATTAAGATTAACTAACAAAAAAAATGGGTTGTTCTAACTAAACTGTCATCTCAACATTTTTCAAAATAAATTTAAATTATTGATTATTCAAATGATAAAAATAAAAAATTGATGAATGTAAAAAAAAAATTTTCAATTCAAATTAATTAAATTTTTCTTAAATTAAATTCGATTCACATCATTAACTTTTTAGCTATAAATGCGTTAAAAGTAATTTAACAAATGTAAAAGAAATGATTTTTAAGTTTCCGTATAATTATTTTAAATCGAAAAATTATCAAAAAAATGCATTCGTCCAAGTAATAATTAAATCATGCTCGAAGAGAACTTTAGAAATAACTTAAATTTGGTATTACCAAGTTTAAAATAAAAACATTCATTTTAATTTATGTAATTTTAACTCTTTTTAAAAAAATTATATTTTTGATTTTGAAAATGAAAATTAAAATTAGAAAAAATACTTAAAAACTTAAAAAGGGCCAATAATTTTTGAAACTGTTTGGTTAATGTGCTGCATTGAGAATAAAATCTGATAGAATTTAAAGATTGAAGCTAAAGATTTTATATTTCATTAATTCACAATGTTTCAGACATTGTGAATTAATGAATTTATATTCTAAAATTAATATTTAAAATAAAATATCAAATTATTAAGCTAATTTTTGTAATATTAAAATTTCTAAATTTTCTAGATTCTTTCAAAGAAAGTCAGATCTGTTTGATTAATTTTTAAAACTTATTTATAA
The DNA here is from genome assembly GCA_025491095.1 of Brachionus asplanchnoidis. Taxonomy (NCBI): domain Eukaryota; kingdom Metazoa; phylum Rotifera; class Eurotatoria; order Ploima; family Brachionidae; genus Brachionus; species Brachionus asplanchnoidis. The sequence goes on from JAILYF010000006.1 coordinate 5,831,992, forward strand.
ATTAATTAATTCTTTTTTTTGATACTCATTTTGGTTTTTATGAATAGATGATATAGCTAATAGAATAGGTAAAAAAAAAGTAATTAAGTCAACATTCTTAAAAAAATATCATTTATGAAAAATTAAAAATTGAGAAATTTCAAAAACAAAAAAATAATTAAAAGCATGATGAAGCAAGTCTATTCAGCCATTGAAGGAATTTGAACAGACACATTTGAGACTAAATAACTTTTCAAACTAAAAAATGTTTAAATAGATGCAATCAAAAAAATTAAAATTTAGGTATAAATATCCAAAAAAATATATTTAAATAAAAATTTAAAAATGATACTTTTACTTTTTGTATTCATATTTAAAATTGGTACAATTACGAGTGTACTTTTAGGGCAGCTTTCGGTTCCCATAAAAAATCTTCAGCTAGTTGTTCATGAAGATGGAATGGACTTTCCTAAGAGCTTTTCGCTATCAGTGAATGAACAGGGTCATAAATTGGATGGACATTTTGAAAAATTAGATAATTACGAATCTCCACCGATTTCAATTTTAGAAAATGGAAAAGTTAGACAAGTTGAATTTTCTTATTTTGAGAAACATCAAATATACAGAGAAAAAAATAGAAGAGGCTTTGCAACGCTGATTGAGAATAAAAACAAAATTGACCGCAATCACCGTATCTTTGCAAGAATTTTCTCTGAAATAGACAAAAACGACCATTATGATATTATTCACATTCCAAAAAAGAATGGACGACTTGGTCATTTAACCTACGAGCATTTATTGCAAAAAAAGAAATTTATTGATTTGATGAATTCAAGTGTAAATTTTGAAAAAGTTAAAGACTACAAAGTCATACCAGAGGGTAAAATTTAATTTAAATATAATACTTTTTTTTCTAAATTTGGTTTATTTAAAAGATTATCAGTCTGAAAAAAAGTAAAAATTCGAATTTTATTTATCTAAATATTTTTATTTGAAATTAATTTTTTCCTTTAATAAAAGAAGAGATGAGGTTAATAAAAATTCAAGAGCAGTAAATGGTGAACCAATTTTTGCTGATGTTGAAACACTAGTTGTTATTGATCCAAGTATTTATGAGGATCATAAGGAATTTTTGCAAACAAATGACCAAGAGATTATCTTTGATCATATTCGTCTTTATTATGCTCACACAATGAATGGTGTAAATGACAAATACCAAAATTCAATGAAAACTGATCCTGATCTAAGAATTAGCATTAAACTTGTTCATATTTTGATTTTGACAGTATTTTAAATGCATTGAAAATTGATTATTTATTTAAAATTTAATTCTTTTTTAAAGGATCCCGATGTCGCTACATGGACTAGAGCTGACATAGTAGGCGATACAGATGTCACACATTACAATGGAAGACAAGTTGTTTTAGCAGATGAAACTTTGAGAGAATTTGGCAATTTTTTACAAGGGTTGACCATTGATTTTGAATATGATCATGCAGTTGGAGTTTTTAAGTATTTTGAAAAAAGTTAAAATCCCAAAAATTGTTTTTTTCTAGTTTAAAATTAAAAGCAAAGATTTATTTTCTGGCGATAAAACATTGACAAATGAATTAAGAAGTGGTGTGGTTGGTTATGCATGGGTAGGAGGTGCCTGTAAAACTAGCTTCAAAACCTCAGTACAAGAAGACATTGGAGGATTCTATAATGTTTATGTGATTGCCCATGAAATTGGGCATAATTTAGGAGCTGCTCATGATGGAACAGGAAATACCTGTCAAGAAAGTGATAGATTTATAATGAGTCCAGTTTTAGGTTTTTCAAATATTGAAAATATTCAAAAATTTTCATCATGTTCATTAACTTATTTTAAAAATTATATTCTTGAAAACAACGGGTAAAAAATATTTAAAAGTTAAAAAAATTAATCTCGAAGTTTTTTGAAATTTAGTCCAATATCTAATCAAGCAAGTTGCTTGTCCAACATAAACAATAATTTGCCTGATTTTGTGAACAATGCCGACACATCACTAACTGGACAGATATGGGACTTAAATGACCAATGCAAAACTATTCTTGGATCAAGCGCAAGTTTTTGTCATGTATTTTTAATTGTAAAATTCATTTTTTGCTCAACTAACAAATCTTTATTTAAAGTTTACATCAGATACAATATGTTCAAATCTTTATTGTAGACAAGATGCAAATTCAACATCATGTTCAACTAAAGCTCCTGCTGCTGAAGGATCCACATGTGCTTCAGGATCGGTAGATTTTTAAGTGATAATAAATTAAAAATTATATTTAAAAAACAAGAAATGCACAAGAGGATTATGTACTCCAATAGAAGGAAGTTTGGAATCCGTTTGTCCATTTGGCGATGATTATGTTCGAGGAACATATTATTCCTGGATTTCATTCACGGATTTTTGGAGTAAATGCGAAGAATATTTTGACATATTGCACAATAAAGATTATTCAGTTCAATATTTCTGTAGTCAATCATTCGGAAAGTCGAGCTGTTGCTCAAGTTGTTTAAGTAAACACTGATAAAGAAAGTCATTCATAAATAATATTTTCATAATAATAAGAATACAATAATATAAACTGCACAGATGATAACATACAATGCCCTTCTTGGAAATCATTTTGTAAGGGAGGAACTGTAGGAACGATAGGAACGAATGGAACGACTGAAGAAACACCAGTAAAAGATATTTGCAGATTATCATGTGGAATTTGTAGCCGTAATTAAACTTTTTTAAAAAAATTAAATTTTAACAGAAAATTTAAGAGGAACCATTGAATTGCCAAAGCAATATTGAATTATGCCAAAATGGAGGTATTTGTAAAAATGAACCATTGACAAAAGATGGATTAATAGGATTTTCTTGCGAATGTAAAACAGGTTATAGTGGACCAACTTGTGAAACAAAATGTAAAAAAAAAAATTATGAAAATACTTTAAAAATTAGATATTTTAAGTGGACATAAATTTAAAAAACATTCAGTTGTTTTCCCTACAAGAAGATTCAACAACCATTTCTACACAACATATTGAATCTACAGGTGATTTAGAAAAAATCAAAAAAAAATGATGCATTTTCTAACGAAAATTCTGTAGAATCCACTCAAAAACAAACAAGTGAAATTCATTTTCAAGTAACATCGACCATAGAAAAAATTTTAGAAACAGAAAACGGGAAATCATCATCTACTGTAATTAATAAAATAACAGATGGTATAACAACTACATCAGTAAACGAAATATCATCTAATAATCAGGAAGAAGACATGACAACTGAATGTATTGAAGAAACTACAGAAGCTGATAGTACCTTGATTTTTTCGCAAAGACAAACATCAACATCTGTAAACGAAATATCAACTACTAATCAGGAATTAGATATGATAACTGAAAGAATAAAGGAAACTACAGAAGCTGATAGTACCTTGATTTTTTCGCATAGTAAAACATCAACATTTGAAAACGAAAAATCAACTTCTAATCAAGAAGAAGACATGACAACTGAATGTATTGAAGAAACTACAGAAACTGATAGTACCTTGATAATTTCGCAAAGACAAACATCAACATCTGTAAACGAAATATCAACTACTAATCAGGAATTAGATATGAAAACTGAAAGAATAAAGGAAACTACAGAAGCTGATAGTACCTTGATTTTTTCGCATAGTAAAACATCAACATTTGAAAACGAAAAATCAACTTCTAATCAAGAAGAAGACATGACAACTGAATGTATTGAAGAAACTACAGAAACTGATAGTACCTTGATAATTTCGCATAGTAAAACATCAACATCTGTAAACGAAATATCAACTACTAATCAGGAATTAGATATGATAACTGAAAGAATAAAGGAAACTACAGAAGCTGATAGTACCTTGATTTTTTCGCATAGTAAAACATCAACATTTGAAAACGAAAAATCAACTTCTAATCAAGAAGAAGACATGACAACTGAATGTATTGAAGAAACTACAGAAACTGATAGTACCTTGATAATTTCGCAAAGACAAACATCAACATCTGTAAACGAAATATCAACTACTAATCAGGAATTAGATATGATAACTGAAAGAATAAAGGAAACTACAGAAGCTGATAGTACCTTGATTATTTCGCGAAGACAAACATCAACATCTGTAAACCAAATATCAACTACTAATCAGGAATTAGATATGATAACTGAAAGAATAAAGGAAACTACAGAAGCTGATAGTACCTTGATTTTTTCGCATAGTAAAACATCAACATTTGAAAACGAAAAATCAACTTCTAATCAAGAAGAAGACATGACAACTGAATGTATTGAAGAAACTACAGAAACTGATAGTACCTTGATAATTTCGCAAAGACAAACATCAACATCTGTAAACGAAATATCAACTACTAATCAGGAATTAGATATGATAACTGAAAGAATAAAGGAAACTACAGAAGCTGATAGTACCTTGATTATTTCGCGAAGACAAACATCAACATCTGTAAACCAAATATCAACTACTAATCAGGAATTAGATATGATAACTGAAAGAATAAAGGAAACTACAGAAGCTGATAGTACCTTGATTTTTTCGCATAGTAAAACATCAACATTTGAAAACGAAAAATCAACTTCTAATCAAGAAGAAGACATGACAACTGAATGTATTGAAGAAACTACAGAAACTGATAGTACCTTGATAATTTCGCAAAGACAAACATCAACATCTGTAAACGAAATATCAACTACTAATCAGGAATTAGATATGATAACTGAAAGAATAAAGGAAACTACAGAAGCTGATAGTACCTTGATTATTTCGCGAAGACAAACATTAACATCTGTAAACCAAATATCAACTCCTAATCAGGAATTAGATATGATAACTGAAAGAATAAAGGAAACTACAGAAACTGATAGTTCCTTGATTATATCGCAAAGTAAACTATCAACTGTTTCTGTTATTGTATCATCATTACATTCAACAAATTCTAATAATAACCCTTCTCAGAATTTTTCAAAGGCAGAATTTACTTCTAATCAGACCATTTTATCATTTGTCTCAAGTTTTTCAGATATTTTAACTCAAAATGACAATCTTTTTGCAAAATGTAGTTTTTTTTGTAATGAACAGGATGATTGCAGCTCTCTTAAAGGTTTTGTTAAGTGGTTTGATTCTTTAAATAATCTGATAACAAATAGTTCTTTTGAATATTCTGAGTCTAGTAATTATGTTTTTTCGTTCTTAAATGAAAGTGTCTGGCTGAACTACCTTGATAATTCAGTAAGTATCATTCTTATAATTAAAAATTATTAAAAAGTTTACAAGGTTTATTGCGAGTTCACATTTGAATCAATTTTTGAAACATTCAAGAGCAATAATTATTTGATTGAATTTAAATGTTTTATTGATGAAGAAAATCAAGTAATTTATTAATAATTCTGGTCATTAATATATTCTTACCAAATTTTTTAGTTATCATCTTCCAGAATTATTCAAGATTCATATACTCTTATTTTTAATGAAGAGCAGACTAAAACTTACCGTCTGACATGTTCTTCAACAATTCCGATCACATGCAATGATCCTTCTCAGTCTGATTGCTCGCTGAAGTTTTCTCTTCAATATAAAAACCCATCAGTGAATGTTGATCGAGTAATTGTAAAAGAATGTTCGAATCATTCAAGTGGTGTTGTCATATGTAATCCAGATGATAAGTCATTGAGGTCATCTAAAGATTGGAATCAAAATGGTGAAGAAGTTATATGGGATATTGGAGTAAGTCTGGAAGCAAAGAATCGAAATTTTAGAAAGGAAATTTATGAATTAGAAATTGTAACTAACAAAGACTCGTCGGATCTGAGACCATTTTTCCGAAATTTCAAAATTCCTAGCATAACAGTAACAATTTCTCAAATTTTAATTCTTAAGAATTTAAATAAAAATTAAAAGGTAAAATTTGTTCCTTCAAGACGTCCTCTTAATAACTTTGCGACTTGCTTCAACGATCCTCACTGTATGACATTTGATCGAAAGTAAACATCTTATTAATAAATTTATAAAAATCATTAAAATTTTATTTAAAGATGGTTTGAATTTCATCAACCGGGTGAATATCAAATGTATGAAAATATTGAGACAGAAACAAGAGTAATCTTGCCCTCACAAATCTATTTTAATTTAAATATTTTAATTTTTTGTTGAAGATACATTTGATAAGTGTTCGTTGTTCTCCATTCAATAGAAATTTTCCAGGCTGGATACCTCCATATTGCCTTCATAAAATATATCTTCAATATTTTTATGAAATTTTAAAAATTGATGTTTCTACAAACATGATCTCCTATTCAGATTTAAAAAGAAATATTTTAGATGAACCCTTAATTTTCGATTATAACAATGAAATAATTAATGAACTTGACTCATTGATAATTAAGAAATCTGGATACGGTTTGGAGATTATTACTGGTTATGGCCTTGTTCTTCGAGTTTACGGATATGTTTGGTTTTTTAGATTGTTTATCAATAGATTTGATATAATTCCAGCAAAAGGTGATAGAGGCATTATTGATGGATTATTTTATGACTGGAATGGAAATAGGCTAAATGATCTTACAAAATTAAAATCTGGAGAAGCATCATCTGACATAACTAAAATATTTGATAGTTATCGGTAATTATTGTATCTCAGATAAATATAACTAATTTAAAATTTATTCACTTAAAGAGTAAATCAAAATGGTATTCCAAGTTTGGAAGATAACAACTATTCTTTTAATGAAACAAAAATACAATTGTTGCATAGATTTTGTGCTTCTTTACGCATAAATCAATTAACATCAACTCAAAAAGCAAAATGCTTCAATGGAAGAAATCAGGAATTATTTGATCAGAGATTAGGGAGAAGAATCAGGTTTATTATTATTTTTAAAATTTCAAATTTAATTTTAAAGATATTTAATTAGTCAAAAAACTCTTCCAATTTTTTGGAAAAAATCAATGATTAATTTGAATCCAGAATATTCTATGAGCTATCTTGGTCCAATAAAAGTAATCATAAAAATTAAAAATTTCTTAAAATTAATAAAATTTAGATTTTTTTTTAATTTAAAAAAATCCTAACTTTCTGAGAATACCTGAAGTTTTGTACGGTTGTACCATTGTTATAATTTTGTGATTCGTTATTTTTAAATAATTTACAAAAATTTTTGGTAAAAAGGTAAATCATAATTTTGTACACCAAAATACATTCTAATTTAATAACAGTTCTAAAGAAAACAATCAATAAAATCGAATATTACAATCGTACAAAACTTCAGGTTGAACTTTTTGATTAAAAACATTTAAATTTGTATTTTCTAAATTTAAATTATGAATAATATTTACAATTTACTTTAAGAGCCGAAACACCGATGACACTCAGGCAAAGGAAGAATCGTGTAATAATTTAGGATCAAATGTTAACTCAAATCTTACTGATCAAATTGATTTGGAAAATCTAAAAGAAAATTGTAAACTTGATATTTTGCTTGACCCAGTAAGATAATTTAATTAATTTGTTTTCAAAATTATTTATAATAAATACTTGTCAGCTTAAAATTACTAAAATATCAAAATTAATTTTAAAGGAAACTGATTATACAATTGGATATAAAAATGACGTGAACAATATTGTTGTAGAATTAGCCACAAATGATGTTAGTAATATGGAAGTTTCCGAAGATGGATCATTAGCAGTTTCCATTGATTTAAAACAAATGTGTTCGAATGATTGTAGTGGTCATGGTACATGTTCGAATCTTGGTGTTTGTGAATGTGAAGAAAATTACATAGGAGCTGATTGTTCTTCTTTTATTTTTGATATACCCGAATTGACTGGTTTCTTTTCAAATTCTACTTGGGATCTTTCTCAAAGTCCTTTTGAAGAATTGATATTCAGCGCAATTAAATTCATTTTGTCAAATACAAATTCAAGTCTTAGATATTCTATTTACGTAAATCATTTAAACTTTTTTTTAAAAATAATTTTAATTTAATTTTAACTAGTATCCTGATATTAACAATTTAGCATTAAAAGGATCTATATCTCCACTTCAAATAACATATTCTTTATTTTATGCAAATTTTAGTGCAGTCAGCACTCCAAAAGATTATTTTTTCACAGAAATTCAACTAACAAATGACGGAAAGATTTTCAGCAATTCTTCATTTATTACCGCAGCTGATTTACGACAATTTTCTTGTTCTGATTTAAATTGTGTTCCTCTGGTAAACACTTCATTTCTTTTTGACATGTAACTAAATTTTTCTTTCCTTTTTTTAGAATGCAAATTCTTCAAATTCAACAGATTCTGAATCTCCAACTATATCAATAACAGTAGGAGAAACTCAATTTTTACTTAAATCAGTAGTACTAATTTATTTTTTATTTATTTTTAGACTCCAAGGGAAAGAAATTGCTCAATTGACTTAAAAACCAACAAGATTTTTTTCTTAGTTTATTTTTATTTATTTTTTAAGTTTTTGCTTTAGGAATATAAAAAGTTGACTTTTAATTTAGTTTTTTTAATAAATAGTTTAACCTAGTATTTCATCAATCAATGTGTTTATTGTACAAAAATTATTTAAAGAGCGTATATTATTTTTTTAGCAAATAAATTAGTATTAAAATCTTATTTCTTGGATTAAAATATTTTATTACATATTTGCTGATTTAAAGCTTTTCTGAAAAAGAATGAATAAATTTAATTTTATTCTAATCATTTCATTTAAATTTTATTTTATCAAAATATATCAATTCCTATTACTAAGGTACATTTTTAATCTTAATAGTGATAATGTTGTTATCAAAATTCTTCAAACGGTATCTTGGAGTTTATGATCAAAAGGATCAGATAAATAGTTTCTTTATAACTTTTGAATGGTATTTGATTAAATCTTACTGCAAAATTCTAAATAATGCAACAAGCATGCTTAGTATTAGAAAAATACAATTTGATCTGATTTTTTTGATCATGAGCTTCAAGATACTCTTACAACATCGATTTTCTGTTGATAAAGAAACCATGAAAAATGAAAGGACAATTGAGTGATATAATTTTTTCAAAGCTTTTGATTTTTAATTTAATAACTCTATGGGAGGTTTAAAAAAAAATAAATTTATTATTTTTACCGTTCTAGAGAAAGAAAAAAATTCTTTGAAAAACCTTATAAACATTCTAGGACTTAAAAAATTCTAAAATCGTTTTATTACAATAAAGAATCTTTAAAACGTTATAATATACTAAAATTTAGACAAATAACTAATGGTGAGATTTTTTTTTCTCCTTAATTATAAAATTAATTTGGAAAAGTAAAATTTTGAACAAATTTCATTTTTCAATTTTGATCAGAACATTTTTAAATGCGTAATTAAATTATATCGCAGATTTTTATATTTGTAAAACGCTTCAAGGTTTTACTTTAAAATTTTTGAAAAGGAATTTTTAATTTGTAAAGATTGCTTTGAAATTTAATTGTGCGTTTAAAATGTATTAATTTTAAATATTTATTAATTATAAAAATTCAGTAATTAATAAAATTTTTACCTTAAAAATTTTTTGATTTTAAGTCTTTTTGAGATTGCTTGAATTTTAATCTTTTTCATTTTTTAATTTTAATCATTCGATGATTTATTTTTTCATTACAAAATTTAACCAAATCTACCAAAAATTGTGTAATTTTACGTAAAATTAAGTAAGAAACGGTAAGGAATTTTGATTTTTTTTAATTTTAAATTAAAATTAATTAAATATTTTGGAAAAGAAGCCAATTTTTCATTTTTCTTAACTAAGTCTTCATTTTTTTGCAAGCGTTTAGGAATGATTTTACTAAAAAACGTCAGTCCCAAAAAAAGTCCAAGTCCGGACTTTAAAATTGTGAAAACTGAAGAAGAAATCATTTCTTCTTCTTCATTTTTTCTTCTTCATTTTCTTGCAATTTTAGCTTAAAGTTTATGCTAAATTCTGTGAATGGCAAATCCATTGCATTAGACAACACAAAATTATATAAATTTTTTGATATTAAGCCTGATCTGGCAAATTAAAAAACTTTACGTTTTTTAACGGTCTTTACTTTTTTTGAAAAAAAAAATCAAAGTCTTTGCTCGGACTTTTGAAAAAAAAAAGTCCGGACTTTGAATTTTAAACAACTCTGTAAATTACATATCCTTACCGACTAATATTCACATAAGATTACGTGAGCTTACTAAATATAATGTAAAACTACGTAATTTAGCCATTTCTGGACCTTTTATAAAAGCATTTTAGATTTTTTAATAAAAATTAGAAAAAAAGCTAATAATTTATTTAATAAATAAGAAATTAAACTATTTTTATTTTGTTATCGAAAAGCTTCTAAAATTTTGCATTAAATAATCACAGGGCGGCATTTAATTTTTCATTTTAAATAAAAAATTTCATTTCATTCTTTTTGCTGATTAAGTAAAAATTTTTTTGCATCCATAATTTACTAATCAATCAAAAAACAATAAATAATAATAAAATAAATTGACTAGACCCATTTTTAATTTTTTTAATTTTTCATAAGTCAAAATTTTGATACACACTTAAAGCCTAGAATTTATTAATATGTTCACTTAAAAAAAATTTTTTTTTTAAAAATTCTTAAATTTTGAGTAATGTGATTATAAAAAAGCAAATGTTTAGAAATGAATGGATCTGAGAACACTTCGATCAAAAACTTTAGGACTTTTGTGTGTGTCGATTATCCTGGTCTGGTTCAAAATGAATCCAATGCCATTAACACTCTTGGCGGAATGGAGCGCATAAACCAAGCTTTTTCTCGTAGAAACTGCAATCTTCTCTTAAACTTTACGCCAGAAAACATCTTCTCCAAGTCACTTTGCTCACATACTATAGACGATCCAAACTCGCTGAGTGAATCTACTCTTTTAGAACCACCAAGTGAACCAGATGAAGCCAAAACAGAATATGTCAAAAATTCCATAATCTCTAGCAGCAAGCAAAATGACCTTGTTTGCATGCCATGTCTGGTGCTGTCGTTCAAAAAGTTCAAAAAGCAAAAAGAGCCCAAAATGGAAATAGTCGGAAAAGTAAGAAGATTTTACACTTTTAACAAAATGGCAGATTTCCAGTACTTGCCAATGAGCTCTACCACTCAGCGAACAACTAATGAAGAAAATCAAATAATAAATAAATTTACTTACAATGCTTTTTATGACACATTTCTGTTCAACAATATTCAAAATTATGACCAAGAGCTCAGAAAAAACCAGCTCAACCAACTTTTCATTTTGCCTCCATTTTTTAGCCGCTTCGATGATCCCATTAACTATTCGTACCGGTCAGAGCCAAACAAAAAACAAATATTAGAACAAGTAAATGAGTCAAACAAGGAGCTTATGGGTAGTGTCGATTGTGACCAAAAAGAATCAGTGCCTAAGCCTGACAGCTTAACAAGACTTGAAGAAAACAAAGGGGAGTCAAATTGTTTAATCCGTTCAATGCGTCAAGAGCGCAGTAGCCAGGCTTTTTTGGTTCCATTCAACTCACGGGAAATTCCTGATAAACCAAGTGAAAAATTGAAACCGGCCAGGACTGAACAAATTAGAGAATGCATCACCAAATTGACTGAATTGTTCCAACAAAGACCATGCTACTTGAAAAGTGTTCTTTTGTGCATTACAAATTTTTCGGCATCGCTGCTCAAAGAAACATTGCCCTATGTGGCTTACTATTTTACCACTGGGCCTTGGAGAAGCTGTTGGGTTAGGTATGGATACGATCCGCGAAGACAGTCAGAGGCTAAAATTTATCAAATGATTGACTACAGACTGAGGAATACTGCCGAACCGGAGCATATTGTAAAAACAAAACCGAGATCATCTTATCATAAGAGAAAATTTAGAGGGTTTAGAAAAATAAAATATATTTTATTTGTTTTTAATTTTCATTGAAAATTTAGTGATTTGAATGAAAGCGAAATGGATGAGTATAAAAAATTTAAGCCAGAGGAAGAAATGTACAAATTTAAGCCGGACAAGCTGCCGGGTTCGAGGAATGTTTTCTATCAGATTTGTGACATTGAAGATGAAGATGTGCAGAAGTTAATCAATTCGGAAGAAAATCAAAGCTCACGATGCAATGAAAAAGATGGATGGTGCATGACTAATATCCAAGATAGATGTCGTAATATTATGAGTCAAAAACATGAGAAAATAGCTAAAATTTTATCTATAGAAAATAAAGAGGGAAAAAAATCCAAAATTTAAAATAATTATTAGATAGTATTTTTTTGTTAAAATTTATAAAAATTTTTTGTTGGGATATGATTTGGATTTTAAACAAAATAAAATGCTGGTTTCGTGCTGGTCAAGTCCAAAAAAAAATCCAATTTTTATTTTAAAAAAAGAATTTTCAAAAATTTTAAGACATTCGACTGAATATCACCATATTTGAAACTAAAAAGAATATCTATATTTTAATGATTAATATCTATGTTTTTAATGATTAAAAACCTTTGTGAACTATACTGGTCAACAATGGTTTCTCTAATTAAAAAAATTCCTTGTTAATATGATCCGATTGAAAATTTAAAATATCAAAATCTTTTTCAAAAAATTGTATTCAAATATAATTATTTAATTTTTATTTATCTATTGATTAATTTTTATTGAATTTTTAAATTGAACATTTATTGGCAAATTCGAAACTCGAATTCATAAATTTTAGCTTAGTGCTAATTTTTATTTCAAAAATATTTCCCAAAAAATAAAAAAATAAATATAGTGCTTCTTCAAAAAGGGTAAAATAGCGAAATTTTACGCATTTTTTAGCCTTACAAAAAAATAAGGCTGCTATTTAATACCGTATCTAAATAAATGAATTAAGCATCTAACTTTAATTATAAAAACATATAATCTATATAATAATTTATTCTCGAGATATATAATATTGTCTAGCCAATAAATACGAACTCGGTTGTACGGGTTCGCACTTTTTTGGACTTTGTAAAGAAGAATTTTTTAAAATTTGGTAAATAAATTATTAAAAATTTAGATTTTTAGCTATTTCTTTTCAATCCTTTTTAAAGTAAATTTATTAATTTTTTTAAAATCATCTTTAGTCTATTTAATTTTACATTATTCAATTACTTCATTGTAGCATCAAGATTACTTTTTAGTGTGGATGAAATACTATTAGACTTCTCAAAAGGTTTTGATACTATAGCGCATTAACGACTTCTTCATAAACTACGTGGTTATGAATTAGGTGAGAAAATGGTAAGGTGTTTCGAAGACTTTTTGAGTATGAGAATTCAGCAAGTTGTACTTGGTGATAGAGTTTCAGATTTCAATCAGATTTAAAGTGGATCCGCCAAGTGAAAAGTGCTTGTGCGAAAGGGAGGTGGTTACTTGTAGTGCAAAAGCGAACGTTTACAAATAGAAGGGAAAGATTGTGTGTAAAATTGTATGTATCCATGGTGAGACCCCACCTAGATTACGCAGTGCAGGTTTGAAAACTCAAGTATAAAAAGAGATGTGAATGCGTTAAAAACATGGTTTGACAATGAGCTTGAAATTCTTTGGATAGTTAATTTTAAATCATCAGATCTACTAAAACTATCACCAATTTTACTTGATGAAAACAAAAACACAAATAAGTTTGATAATTTATATTTATATACAAAAACACAATTTTATTTCATAAATCCCAAAGTTATAGAAAAAAAATTAGTCTCTTTCATGCCAATATTTAGTCTTCTTCTTTATCCCTGGTTTGGGTTTGGAACCTATTCCTATTATTATAATCAAACTATTTTTTAGGTACAAAGGTTTGATTGCTAGCAATAGCAATTACATTTATGTGTTTGCACATCCAAGTTTTAAAATAATCATAGCAAGTACATTTGGAGAACTTCCAATTATCTGGATTAGTTCTAACAATCCTGATACTATTATTTAACTCAAAGAAAGTATCGAATGTCACATCTGTAAAAGAGTCACTATCGGCTGAACATCCTTTATCACATTCTAAACATTCCAAAAATTTGTCAAAATTCAGTAAATTTGAATGAAAATAGTGTTTTTAAGTCACTTAAGTAATTATAAAATTTCTAATAGTTTGTTAGAAATTTGGTATTTTTTTCTAAATTTTTGGTGATAGTTTCAGTAAATTTGATTATTCAGTCAAATTCTTTTATGTCCTTTTGTGTCCTTTATTTATTGAGAATTAAATATTGTCCTTTTGTGTCCTTTTCTATGTAAGGAATTTTTTGAAAAAAATAATTTGAGTTAAAGAAATAAAATTTCAAATTAAACCATATTTTGATATTATGTTGCGTATTGCCAAATAAGGGTTTAATTTGAAATATGATTTATTTTAACAAAACATGATATAAAATAATGGGGTCCGGGCGAAGTCCTGGATTAGGTAAATTCGTGGGATAATAATGAGCAAAATATCTATAAAAAAAGAGTTCTGAAATTTTAAAAAATTTTTAAATTTCCATATGTGGGCACACTATTTTTTTCCAAAGAAAAGAACATTAAAGGACAGAATAATCTTCAAACAAAGAAAAGGACACTAAAGGAAAAATATTATGAACACTAAGTAAAGGACACAAAAGTACAATATTTAATTCTTAATAAGGAAAGGACACACAATAATTTTAAGCTATAATAAACGCTCATTGTCAATAGGTCTTAGAACTGACAAGGCTGAGTTAAAGAAGAGTGAGAGGGGACTTGATTGAAATGAAAAAATTAGTGAATGGAATAGAAAAGTCAAAAATCATGGTAAAAAGATCAGAAACAAGTGTCCTGTCTGTATTAGCATAAGAGTCAAGTTTCCCAGCTCAAATTAGAAACGATTTTGCAGCGGAAGTAAGCGCCAGGCATGTATTTTATTAAAGCAGGGTAGTTCCGTATTGGAATAAGTTGCCCAAAAAATGTGGTGTTATCTAAGTCAACCACTAGTTTTAAAATGGCTTTAGATGAGTTCAATGGAATCGGCTGTTACAGCTCTACACGGCCAATTGGCGCTGATGGGCTCAGACATTCTACATGTTAAGTGTCGCAGCAAGAACTACTACTACTATACTACTAAAAAAAATAAGAAATTTAATTTAGAAATATAAGGTGCGAGGTTAAGATCGTAATGGTAAAAGTTCAGTGTTATAGATAAAAGTATATAATCTTGACAAATTGAAGTTTGAGATCAAGATCAAAAGATCAAAATATAAATTGTAATATCTTTTTTAATAATAGAGAAAAAATAATGTTTTTCCAGAGCAATTACTTGACATGTCATGTCATGTCAAGTTTATTTTCATATTTAAATTTTAAATTTTCCCTTTTTATGGAACTTTAATAGGTTTAAATTTTTTAATTGATTATAATGAAAACTTAATTTAAAAGACAAAAAAATTTACTGCTTTAAAATTTATAATTTGTTTAAGTGAAAAAATAAAATTATTTTTGCTTGAATCAATGGATTTAAAAGTTATAAATTTGAAGTTAAGAATTAACTTAACCTGAATTATTTAAATTATTGATTGTTTTTTTTTTTAATAATTTAGAGATCAATCATTTTGATGTTAATTTGATAATGAACCATTATTAGACATAACATGTCTAGTAATGTTTAGTATTTATTTCTTAAAAATTATTAAAATCATTAGATTTATTAAGTTTTAAAATTTTAAATGATCATTTTGATCTTAAAATTTGATCTGAAACTTCAATTTGCCATAATCTTCCATAAAGTAATAGTAGTATTAGAAGAAGTAAAATTAACTGTGACTTGGATATTCTCCAATGCATGCTTTAATAAGCTATAGCAGTCGTTCCAAATGCTTCCCCAACCACCCATCAATATTTGCTTTGAAGCTGTTAAGACAATTCTCATTTATTATTTCTTCTGGCAAATTGGTTCCACTCATTCACAACTATAAGTAAAAAATTTGTATCTTGGAAGACAGATTTTTACACATTCTCGAATTAGGTTCTTGCTATTCCTTCCAAAGTCTTATAGTAAAAATACTTAAAATTATTTAATGAAGTTAGAAAATAAGAAAATTTTTGAATATTTTAATTTTTAGTTTTTAATAATTAGTATTTTAGATTATAAGATCAGTTCATATAATTATTTGATCTTATCATGTAAGAATAAAAAAATGACATAAAAATTAAAAAAAAAAATTTTACTTAGAAGAAATAAAAATTGTGTCAAAAAAAAAAGTTACAGTTTAGATTTTAAATTATCTTTTATCAATGTATTAATGTCTAGATTAAAAGATTTTAAATGGTCAAAAATGTAGCTAAAATATTCTTGTGGATGCTTTTGATAGATCAAAACGTGTTCTGAATCTGTGTACAAAACTTCTTTGACATAAAGTCCCGGATTTTTTTCTTTTCTTCTCTCAATCAACTCTTTTATACTTTTATGTGATATTAATTTATCAGCTGTCGAGTAAAGATACAAAGAAGGAACTTGTCGGGTATCGTTGACTAAAATTTCATACATTTGAATAAAATAATTATTTGGGTTCAGTTTAATGAAAGCAAAAAGAGACAAAAAGCCCAATGTTAGAGGGTAGCTTAAAAGCGAAAGCTTAACTTGTTGCTTAACCAGATCGTTTATGCCGAAAAATATGCCTGGAAAAGATGGTGGAAGACCTGGTGCACTGTCATAAATTATTGCTCTGTGGTTTTGGCCAAAAAATTGATATTCACTTTTTGGATTTTGGCAAATTTCGTTTATAACATGCTGGTAGATAACAAAACATGAAGCATTGCTGAAAAAATGGGTGACTACTGGGTTTTGTGTAAGTTTGTAGTCGTCCTTCATCAGATCGAGCATTTCGTAGGCATATTTGCTGTGTGATTTGTAGTTGAAAAAAGTAAGTGAATTTGATGGAGAAAATCGCAGAGTATGATAGCCTAAATTGGAATAGATGTCTGCGTATTTTCTCAAATGTCTGTCAATAGAGCCGGCCCAACCAAGCACAAGGATTACAGGAATTTTCTTGTAAGTTTCCTTGTAAAGACTCGATTTTTTTGACATGCTCTTGGTAATGCTGGATTCGATGAAAAAAAATTTGTTTTGATCAAACTGGTTTTGAGATTGATTGCCACTCATTACGGATGATGAATGAGTAATTTTTAAATTGGTTATATTATTGATAATAAACAAATTAAATGGTTTTCTATTAAATATATTTTTAAAAAAAAACATCCTTGAAATTTTTCAATCAAATATTTCTAATAAAAATGACTTTTAGACAAATTATTTATTATTTAAATTTTTTTTGCACCTGAATTAATTGTTGATCAGATAAAAAAATTTTCTCAGTTTGAGGGTGGCATAAAAGCGCCTCAATTAGTTTAAGGAGAAAATTTTTGATTAAAAATTTGAACAAAAAATTATACGAAAGAAGAATAAATTTAGAATTAAAATTTTTATATTTAAAATTAGTGTCGAAAGGAAACTTCAGAATATATGAATTAAAAAAAAAAGATCTAAATAATAATCTAATTGTATGTTCTTTTTGTAAATAGGTGATAGAATTCACGGCTTCAACTTGAGCTATCATCTAAAAAGATGAATTACGGATCTGTAAATAGTATTCATTTTTAAAGTATTAGCCTAAAGTAACTAATGTCTAATATCCTTTTTGAAGAAAAATTGGCTTTTTTTTAATAGATGGAACAAAAATGTATTGAAATGACGAAATCAAAAAAAACAAATTCCAATTCATTTTTTAATTGAAATCTTAATTTTTCTATTGTCTTTCCGGAATCGTTAAATTTTTTAATGTATAAAAACTTTCATGAATTTTTTCCTTTATTTTTGTTTAAAATTTATTTAACTTTATATTATTCATTTATTTTATTTAAACTTGAAATTAAATTATATCTCTCTCTTTATATTTTTTCAATCCTGAAAATTAATGTTTTTAAACATACAATGGTGCTAAAATCTGACTTTTTTTAATTATTTTACATAAAAATACGCCTTTTTACCAAAAATTTCGAAACTTAACGTAATCTTACGATTTTTGGCGTAATTTATCTGTGTATTTTTTGGTAACAATTAGTAATTTTACGCTATAATACGTAAAAATTCGTAAATGGACATATTTCAAAATAAATACTATTTTTGGTAAAATTTCGATTTACTAGGAAAATTTTTTTTAAAATTATTTAAAAAAAAAATTATAGATTATTTTTATAGCAAAATATTTAAAAAACCTTGTTTTTTTGTGAAATTAAAAAAAATTGTAAAAAAAGTAAATTTATGAAAAATAACTGATTTTAAAAAATAGAATTAATTTTATTTCCAAGTAATTTGACTTGAATTTTTTATTATTTTTTCATTCAAAAATGAATTAAATTGACAAATTTTCAATATTAATGAATGATATAAGTTAAGCACTTTTGGTTAAAAAGGCGCATTTTTACATAAAATTTCTAAGAAAAGTCAAACTAAAGCATCACTGTATTTAAATCAATAATTAAAAAAATTAATTAATAAATTTTTTAAAATAAACCTTTTTAATTTTTAAGAACAATTAAATTTGATTTTGTTACAAAGATTTAATACAAATAACAATTGTTAGATTTTATTTTCGTTAATCAAACCTAAAAAACTCTTTTTAAAATGTGTTTTATGACATTTGAGTAAAATTTTAAAACGAAAATTATAAAAAAAAACTCTTTTATTAATTTTTTTAATCAATACACATAGTTAACTTTATTTATAAAATTTTTAAATAATTTTTCGAGTATATCCAAAGTTCTATCCTGAATAAGATTAACTTGACTAATCGGGCAGTAATCATCCAGACTCGATCTTGCAATGGTTATTAAACCTGGCCTAGAGCAAGAGTCTTCAAAATAAATATTTAAAAAATTTTCAAACTTATTAAAAAAATCTTCTAATTCAATGTTTGTGCTCACATGATGAGGCAAATCAGCACTATCGATTCCACTGCCATATAAATGCAATATTTCAAAATCGATCTTGTCTCGATTGATTATTTCCTTTAATAGAACCATGTCTTTGGTGGAAATTGTCGACTCGTCTAAAATAAATTTCCTTATTTTGTCCATTTTTTTTGTTCTATTAAAATTGTTCTCATTGAATTTTGAATCGAAATCAGGATCTAATTTGTCCAATTGTTCATTTGAATAAACATTTTTAAAGACTGTATAGTCTTCAATGTTTTCAAACATTTGTAAAAAAGGGTTCTGTGTTGAAAAAAAATCAAGGTCGATATCTAAAATAAGATTTTTTCTGTCGCTTTTAATTATTAAATTGACTAAAAACTCGTCTTTTGAGCACAAAATTTGCTCAAACTCACAAACATAGAGATTTAATTGTTTTAAATTAACCAAATCTTGGGAAGGTGAGTACATATTGCCAGAGGTAAAATATTCCAGACGGGAATCACAACGAATCATGCCACTTTTTGTGTCTTTACCAATGTTTATTTTGTAAATGCCACATTCGATCTGTTTTGACCAAGAAGGTTTAATCCAAACTAAATTAGCTAAATGACCTGCATAGACTGATGGACAAATCCAGTTTTCTATTGATAAATTGTCAAAAAGTTTTTGCTTAGAAAAAACTTGATCGGCATTTATATCTGGCAAACCCAAGTCCGGATGAGAATCAAAGTGAATCATGGTCAAATCTGAAAATTTGATTCGCTTTGTGCCAATTTCTTTATAGATATACTCAAGTACATCGTTGTGATCTTCGACTATGTAAACATTGCACTTTTGGGAAACATTGTATTGAGGATTTTTTTCCGACATCAATTTTCATGAAGCTCTTTATATTTTATAAAAAATAATTTTTAACATTTTTTTCATAATGAGAGAAAAATTTCAAATCAAGACAAAAATTTAATTAAATTTTGCTTATTTTTCGATTTTAATAGAATCGAATAATAAGCAAAATTTAAGAATAATAAGAATTTGATTTTTAAATTTTTTATTTGGTTTTAATACTTCACTGATTAAAACTTAAATAGAAGAATCTACACAGCAAAAAGAATCATTTTGACAATTTTAATTTAAAATGCTTTATTTGAGAAAAAAAGCGTTTAAACCTCAACAAAAAAATCAACTCAAAAAAAATAATTATTAACTTATTGATTTAAAAAATACCTTAGTTAGAAAAAATAACATAAATTTTACAAAAAAAAATTTAATTTTTTTTTGAAAAAGTTTTGTTGAAAAAGGGAAATATTTTCAAAAAAAAGCGTAAATTTTTACGACATTAGCTAAAGCTTTTTTTTCTAAAATTTATTTACTATTAAACACAAAATATAAAAAAAAATTCATTATTTGCTTAAATTTATTTAAAAAACTTCTAGTAACAATTTTGAAATGAAGACATTTTCGATCTAAGAAAATCTAAAGCTAAAAATTAAAACAAAAAATTTACTTAAGTAAATTACCTTTGCAAGCGTGTAATATTGGATAATTTTCCCTTACCCATTCTGTGTTAATTATAATTATTCTTTGCCAAAATTTTATGATGGAACACAGCTGATGCCATCTGTCAGAGTTGAGTATAACTCTAATTTTTTTTCTTTCTTTTCCTGTTTCATTCATTGAATCTTTTGTAATTTTTTCTTCATTACTTACTTGATTATTTGAATTGAAGTAGTTGTATTTAGGTGCAGCATCAAAGACCATCAAAGCTCGATCACTTTTTACATGGCTGGTAAAAAATCTTTATCCAAATTTTGAAATTGTTACCTTTTGCTTGATATTTTATGATCATCTACTCTTTAATTTTGGGAAGAGTCTATTAGTATATTCGTCAAATTCATTTTGATCAAGGTATTTTCGTTTTTGTTTGTTTAGTGTATTGTGTCGAATTTTACCATCAAATAGAGACGTAGATTTCTTCTTCTTAATTTCTAAAATTAATTTAATGCTTTGTAATTTTTCTTCTCAATAAGCAACATAAAATTTTTTTTTTTCTTTGTGGGCGACACAAATTAATAAGATTGTAAAGTCTCAAGTTTGGACTTTAGGGATTTAAGCCAAAAAATAAACAAAACAATTTAATTTATTTAGTAGTTTATTAAATGGAATCCAAAGTTATAACAAAAGAGGTAGTGGTTTATATAGTAGCTAGAACATGTGATTCAGCTTCAGTTAATTCAAGATTAAATAATAAGTAGAGACATGTCAAGACTTAGGTCTTAACATACCTTCCCCTTCATAATAAAGAGGCAATTAGCCTCTGAAGCAATAATTGAACTACTATTTAACCAAGAAATAAAAAAAAAGATAACTAATGTATAAACATTTCAAAGGCTCTTCTGGATAATTATATCCTCCTTTGGTTTAAGGTTCTTCTGAGTTAACTCTCCTAAAACTTTTTTTTTTTTTCTGATTGTCTGACGACAAATTGCATTGTATCATGGTGTTTGATTGCGTTTCTTTTAAAATGCTTCTGCTGGGTAAATCTTATTGGTGTGTATGGTCTGTTTTTATTTAACGATAGGTATTGGGTTTGTATTTCTGTAGACAGTTTGTTAGGTGGAACAATTATCGCTGACAAAGCGTATTGCGACCATCTACTAAAAACACAAACTATTAATGCAACCACTATTGAGATACTGATGACCGCAGTCATTCCTAGCATCTGTGTGTACACATCTAATGGTTTTTTGTCGGAGTTATACTCCATTTTCGGTTTCTGAGTATTTTGTTGTGTCCGTTTAGGGAAATCTTTTTTCAACATCTCATCCTGTTGAGAGAAATTACCCTCCATGTATGTAGGTACATTTAGTACTGACAGTGGATGTTGTGTTTTTGATATGTTAAACCAATTATTTGACGAATTGATAAAAGTCCACGTGTTTCTTAATCCAAAACCATTAAACCACTTGTTCCCTATTAGTATGAAGACTAAAACCACAATCGAAATAACGAGTAAAACCGATTGGTTTAATTGCCAGTACTGTAAGAATTGGTACTCTACCTTCTCAGCCAAAATGGACAAAATACTCCGATACGTTAAATCGTTCGGGTGTGGTATTGGATTGGTTGGGTTTTGAGTTGATTCTGGTCGGAAAATGTGTCCGATTAAATTCGATATTCTTTGCCTCAGCATTTTTTCGAATTTTCCACTCATAATGGATTATTTACTTTCCTCGTGTCACAACACGTGTTTTTGTTCTCTTCAATGGATCCTACTAAAATATATAGCAGAATCCTCCCACTGGGCACCAAATGTAAAGTCTCGAGTTTGGACTTAAATTAAAATTAAAAATGAAGATTTTAAATAATTAAAATTTTAATTATTAATATTAATTTGAACTAAAATTTCTCTTATCTTTAACTTATCCGAATTCCTAAACCAGGGCTACGCCCAGGACCCCGTTTAATTTTTTATTATGGTTATTAAAAAATATTAATTAAATAAATAAAATAAATTAATTAAATTTATGAAAAAGTACAAAAAGTACAAAAAGGAAAACGTTTTTTTAACAGTTAAATCTCATTATCTATCCATGTCTTTCATACGACTTGTTTTCTACAAATACAATATCCCAATCATTTTCTCGATGAAGACGACTTTGAAAAGGAAGAAATCATAGGTTATAATATTCTAAATTGAAAATAAAGTTAAAAAAATAATAATTTCATACAAAATCTTAATCGTACCTTATCTCAATCGTAATTATTGAGCAAAATTTAACAGATTAAACTTTGAAATTTTAATTAGAAAATTTTCTAGATAAATTTTCAATGAAACACTTCAATATCACTTTTCTATGAAAAAAATTTCTTTAAGAATTAATATTAAAAGTTCAAATTAATATTATAAGAGATGAATTTTTAATAATAAAAAAAAAATTACAATTAATCATTAATTTTAGACTTTTTGAAAATTAAAGAACAGAGTTGAAATTTCTCCTAATATAATTATGATTTAAGTCCCAGGATAGACACGAATTTTTTTTCTGGTTTAATTAGTTTAATTTTTAATTTCATTTTCTCAAAATGTCCAATTCACATTTGATTTGATTCTTTAGTACTAAATTTGACATAATCAAAAATATTAAAAAGACTTTTTTTCATTATTTAATTTATTTGAAATTAAAAAAAAAACTATTGATAAATTCATAAAAATCATTTTACATAAGGAAATTTGAGAAGAACCAAAAAAAGAATTTAAACAACACTATCCAATAATCAAAAAATTTATATTCTGCGAGTGAAAATAAAGAGAAATACTTTCTCTTTCGGTTTAAACTTATTTTGTGAATGTTCAATCTTTGCTTTACATTGAAAAAAAGTTATCTTTTTTTAATTAATTTAAGCAACAAAAAAGCCATTGTAAGACAAGTGGCAGTCAAGAATGTATACCGAAATATCATTGAATCTGGGTTGTAAAATGATCCCGGCCGATGTTTTTTATTTTGATTTCGCGAAAAAAAAGGTAGTTGACTAAAAATGCTTGCGTTTGAAGATATGTTCGTTTGCTCAGTTCGGGCTTTTTTCCTATGCATGGTTGCTGCCTGTGCTGCAGCGCCTATTCTTTGAAAAAAACTCCAAATATGGCTCCTCATCGGATACATTTTTCTTTTAAATAAATTTAAAAAATTATTTTTTTTAAAGAAAAAATTAGAAAAATTTACGGATAAGAAGCTATTGCTACTAATTTAGGAAAAATATCACATGATGGGAGCATGTCTGAGGAGGCACTGAACAATTGTGGAGGCGGAAGTTTGTAAAGTTCGGCAAATTTTTCCGCATTAATTGGGTAGTTTTGTTCTATTTCTGTTTGATCGCATTTGGTGCCAACTATTACACATGGCATGGGACGGTCTTTGTAGACACTTAAAAAAATATCTGCAATAAAAGAGAATGAATTTGGATCCGTCAAATCGTAAAGTAAAACGACCACATCTGGTGGGTAGGCTTCGTGCATTTCAAGATCGGAGGAATTTATTTCTTTAAGCTAATTTGTAATAATTTACATTCTAATAGCACTAAAATTTAAATTTTACTATTAGATATTTTTCAATATTTTGAAATTGAACTAAATTGCAGGACCATCTTGTTATGTCGTCTGATCGAATTGCTGTTTGTTGTACTAGATCTCTGCCTAAAAGACCTTGTAAAAATGCTGTCTAAAAAAGAAAAAAAAATTCAGTTTATAAAATAAAAAATTTTGTATTCTAGTTAGATTTTAATCTAAATTATTTTTTATTGATATCTGAAAACTAAAAAATCTCCTGAATAAATAGAAAAATTAATAATTGATATTTTTTTTCAAAAAAAAAATTTAAGAAATTTTAATTATAGTTAAAGAAAAAGTGGTATTCTAGTTAAACCATTTTAAAAAACCATAAGGAGAAGTTTTTTACATTTTAGCTATCAATTTTGAAAAATATTAATTTTTAAAGATTTTTTTAGAGAAATTAAAAATTTAAATTTAAAAATTATACTGTTGATTTTTTTTCCTTTTTGACAATTAAAATTTGTTTAAGTTAATTAATCATTTTAAATTTTAAGGAAATTTTTTATCTGAAAACTAAAAATTTATCGTTTTTTTTTGCATCAAAATTTTATCAAATATTTAAATTTTTTTAATCGGAGGGTGTTACAGTATTGTGAAAAAGTTAAGAAACGCTTATTTTTTTGTCTATTAGAATTTGAAGTGTATTAAAATGATTTAAGATTATTATTTTGAGGTGATTTTTTTGCGGTTTAATTCTTTATTCTTTTAACTCAAGATCAAAATCAAATCTTGATAAAAATTACAATCCATTCATTTGTTACTCTAATTGGACAGAGACAATCTAAATTGTTCAATAAATTAGTATCTGAGAAGTATTATTTACTTTATAATTCTGGAAAATTTAATTAAAATTATTTTAATTGTTTTAAATTTAAATTTTAAATTTAAGAAGTAAAATGATTTTTTTTTTAAATGTAAAGATAACCTATTTGTTTTTAAATAGCTTAAAAAGTAAAAAAACTATCGTTAAAAAATATCTAAAATTTTTAGATTAAATTCAGTGAAAAAATATATTTTAACTTAATAGCTATAAGTTTACTTAGTCGAATGAATTAACTTTTTTCTAAATAAAAAATATCGCACTAGAATATTAACGGTTTTGTTTTATTCCATTTAAAAAAAAATATTAAAGCTTACTTTTCCACATTTTTTACGTCCATAAACATAGCATAGAAAAACATTTCTGAACGTTTGTTTCTTTGAGAAATCAATTTCTTTTGGCCGACTAACTGAAAAAAACATGGTAAAACAAAAACATAAAAATTTATAAAATAAATAAAGAAACTAAGAATGAATCTTTAATAAATTAATTAATTAATTATTAATCATATTGACCATTGAATAATAATAGTTTGTTGCAATCAATTCATAAAAATTTCTGAAAAATCACAAATTTTAAATAAATATCATAAAAATGACATATCATTTATAAATTTTATTAAAAATAACTAAGAAAAAAATCCATAAAAATTCTTCAAACATTATAAAAAACTTAATTATTCATTTTAAATTGCTAAATTTTCTAAAACTAAATCAAATGATTAATCAATTGTTTCATTTAATAATAATAACATTTAAATTAAGTAATTTTTTCTCAAATAATATGATGGATATTCCAGCAAGGGGCTTTTTTGCAAGAAATTTGATTGAAAAATTTTGGAATCTGAATAAAACTGTTTATCCTCAAAGTTTAAAGTTTGATTTGTTCTTTAATTAAATCGTGTGATCAATCTCATTTTAAAAAGAGAAACAAAAATAATATTTCTTGATTGACATTTAATATCAAGTTCATATTAAATAATAATTTTGTAATTATTTATAAGTAATCTTACGTCAAGATAATCAAGCTGGAAGGAGTAAAAAATTTTACCAAAACTTTTTAAATTTCGGCAAAAGTTTTAATCATTAAACTATATTTTTGAATTTATTAATATAAGTTTGATTTTTTCTAATGATTAAAATTTTGGAATATAATACTGTTTAAAAATATTATTATTGAGAAAAGCTTACCAATATATGCACTTTTCAAATTTTCATCATAATAGTTGTTGTATCCAAGATAAGCCAAATGTTCCGTGGACGTTTTTATATCAAAATAAGTAGTCAATCTAAAAAATATTCAAAATATAAAAAAATTAATTAACCAAAGATTAATAACAAAACCGAAAAGAACCAAGTCAAAATATCTGATCTTTACAATTTTTCAAATGGCTATTTATTTTTTTTGTCATCTAAATTTCTGATTGCGTCACTAATATTACTGATATCATGAATAATTTTTCTAAATTTTCCTAGAAAATATTATTTATGTTTAATTTTCTAAAGACAGGGAGAAAAACCGTCAATTAATTTAGAGAAATGTCAATAAGTTTTTTTGTAAATTATATTTTCGTCAATACTAACTTGTCAATTATATTAAATATTTGTAACTTAAAATAAATAATTGTGAATTAAATTAAATTATTGTGAATTAAATTAAATTATTGTCAATTAAATTAATTTATTGTAAATTAAAGCTGTAAAAGAGGATTTTGTCATTTAAAAAAATATTTGTCAATAAAAAAAAAATGACCATTAAATAAATAAATAATAATTAGCTTTTAAATAATTGTCAATAATATCAGTACTATAAATAAATGTCTGATTGCTTTCCTTATTAATCGAAGAAAAAGAAAAGCTAAAATACGAAAAAAATGGATATTCCAAATCTTGAATTGGATCAAACACAATCAGCTAGTTCAGCTCGTGCCCGAAATGCGAAAGATGGTAAATTTTAAAATTGATTTAAAATTTCTCTTATATAGAATTTAATTTCAAATTTAAGTCGAATAGTTAGAAACTGATTCTAATTACAAAATTGTCTCGAATGGTTTTAAGGAAAAAGTTCTGTCCTTTTAGAATTGATGTGACAATATGCAAAAAAAATCAAAACTTTCTTTACTTGACAAATATTTTTTTAAATTGACAAAATTAAAAAATAATTGACAAAACATTTATTTAAATGACGTTTATTTTTTCAAATTGACTCTTGTAAACCTGAAAAATTATCTAGTTTTAATTGACAAACATATCTTTTTTAATTGGCATTTATATATTTCAATTGACAAAATATCATTTTGTCTTTTCTAAATACATATTAAATTCTCAATTGTATTTTCATTTTTCTTAAATTTGAACAAAAAATGATTGAAATTGAAATTGAAAATATTATTTATAAAAATAAAAATATTTTATCTGAATGGACCTGAACCAGTCGAAAGTGACAATGAAGATGAAGGTTACCAAGATGAAGATAATATCATAACTTCCAAAAAGCTAAAAAAAATAATTTCCTGGGCAAAGCAATTTTAAAACAATTTATTTGTTCCGCCTAAGAAAAAAAGATGAAAAATTTCAACGTGTATTTTAAAAACCTATATTTGTAAATATATACTTGTAAATATTATAGTTAACTAGTATTTTTTAGGATGAAAATTTTCCTCTGGTTTCAAAATGCATTTAAAAGTTGTCAATTTTAAAAGACTTCAATTATTCAATTATATTATTATTTTTTGAAAAAATATATTTAAATTTTATAGTATTTAAACTTTTAAATTTGTCCTTTACAGTTTTTTTAAAACTTAAAATATTCAAAAATATTACTTACATCCATTGAGATAAATATCCACAGTAAGTTATTCGACCATTGATGTCAGTTTCGACCGTATTGTGAACGTCTTTTCCCCATGGCATTATTGGACAAACACTAAAAAGTTCTCCCAATTCATTTTGACTCAAGCATCCGTCTTTGTCTTTATCGTATTTATTGAATAAAAATTGTAAAAATTCAAAACACTTTTGGCTTAATTCAATGGTACATGACTCAGGTATCTTCAAGCTTTAAAACAAATTAATAAATTATTACAATCATTATTAGTAAATTAAATTAAATCTATTTATTGCGGTACAATAAAAAGAAAATTCAGTCAATACGAATAAATAAATATTGACTAAATTTTCACTCATTATTAGATCTTTACACATCAATATTTTTTAAATAAAAAATCTAATTTAAAAAAAACCTTTAAAGGTCATGTGATAAAAAATAATTTTTAAAATTTTAAATTAAAATAGTGATTACAAAAATTAGCAAATTTAAT
The DNA here is from genome assembly GCA_025491095.1 of Brachionus asplanchnoidis. Taxonomy (NCBI): domain Eukaryota; kingdom Metazoa; phylum Rotifera; class Eurotatoria; order Ploima; family Brachionidae; genus Brachionus; species Brachionus asplanchnoidis. Next base: position 5,860,199 of record JAILYF010000006.1, read on the forward strand.
AAAGAAAATTTTGATAAAATTTTTTCTTGTCTTTTCTACGACTGTGCTGAAAAACATCAATATTTTTTGTAATAAATATATTCAGTAAAATATTTGTTATAAATAGTGAACAGATTATCATTTGGTAGATCTTCTTTATAATTAACTTTGATTTAAAATAACATAGCATCTAAATGATTCTTAAAGAACACTCTTCAAATGTTCACCTTTAGTAAAAACTTAACAAAGATTTTTTTATAAAATATGTCAAAACTTTTCTAGCCAAATATTTTTGATCATGATCAATCAACTTTAATAATAAACTTCAATTTATCCATAATATATTTTATACCTTTGCAAAGAGACCCGTGTACTCTAAACCAGAAACTAGCTTAGAAAAAATAAATAGTTATGCTTGAAAAATATTGTCAAAATTAACTTGAAATACCCTTTTTATAAATAAAATAAAAACTAATTTAAAAAAATCATCTCTTTTATTTTTATTCTATTTTTTCAATTTTTTTAAAGTATTTACATTTAACTTTCATTATAATTATTAGTAGGATTTTGGAAATTAATGAAAAATTTAAAAATAAGAAATCCATATTTGTTTTATATTATAAAATGCAAAACTATTCTTTATTCTTATGTGACCGAATTGCTTAATTTGGTTCAATGGTAGAAAATTTTATATAGATCACATAAATTTTGCTTATACATTGCGTGTAAAGGATTTAATTAAATAAATGAAAAAATTTAGTTATCCAAAAAAATGTTTTTGGAAAAAAGATAGCTGCTTAAATTTTCTGATATATTCTGTTAATTTTTCCATTAAAAAACTATAATTGATTTTTTAACTCTTTTTAACTAAAAATAAAAACTCTTCAAGCATAACCTTAATATAAAAGTTACCTGAATATTGATGCAAAAAAGTCTCTAGTATTTTTTTTAGGATATTTTGGCAACTTAATCATCTTAAAATTTAACTTTCCTTGGTCACATTTTGAGTTACCACAACTTGGATTATTTTTAATTTCAAAATAAAAGTAAATTCTAAAAACCATCAAGAATTCTATTAAATAATAACCAATATTTAACATTGATTAATTAAAAAAAAATTACTTAATAGATGTAAAATCTTGGCTTAATGAAAGATTTTTACTATAACCATATTTTTTGAGAACAGTCCAAGAAGTCTCATGTCTACCTTTTTTAAAAAACAGCATTTGCAGGTGCAAAAAACCCTTAAGAGTTATTTCATTTTCAATTAGATTCTCGCTATTCAAGGCCAACAGTGACTTGACTTCTTGAAGTGAACTAGAATTTAAACGCACACCGAAACATCTTATCTGAAACTCGTTCAGCTCTGAGTCGTTCAATCGACCATCATTGTCCATGTCACACAATTTGAATATTCTTGTAAAACATTTTATACCCAAGGTAGTCAATTGTTTTTTGTCAACATCAAACACAGGTGCAGTAGGATACAAGACTGACTTTTGGGCATAATAAAATACTTCAGGTACATTTTTTAAAGTTTTTGCCGAACACATAATGCAAGTCTCTATCTGACCATGAGATCTTACTAGTTGGGTTATAACACTGTCCTGTGTGGGACTAATGCGCTCAATATCAGTGTCTGTTTTGTTTCCTACTAGAACTATAGGCCTTTTAAACTGGTTTTGATCTTGAAAACTGCTGTTTGAATTGAAGCGTGCATCTTCGATTTCCTCGATTTTTGGCAACCAAAATGATGACAATTTATGCTTGGAGTCCTCATTTTCAATTGAATAAACCAAACATATTACACTTGATTTTTCAATTTCATCAACTAGATCTTGTTCATTTTGTTCTCGAAACGAAAAATCTATGATAACTCCAGGAATTTTTTCTAATGTTACTTCAGCAGGAATAGTAATAGGTTCTAATTTTGCTGGCAGATCAAAATTTGGATCTTGGGTCTTGAAAAAAATTTAATTTTTTTTAAATTTAAAATTAGATCTTACATCGTCCAGAAATTGTTCGCTGACTAAAGATAATATTAGACTAGTTTTTCCAACACCAGCTTAAAAAAATAGGCATTAAATTTGCCTTAGTGCTTCTTTAAGGGCTTACATTCACCAAGAATGAGGATTCGCACTTCTTTCAGTTCCTTGTTCATTTTTTGTGACAAAAAATATGTGCCCTATTATCTATCAATAATTGAGCGTATTGTATCTTTATTGAAAAAAAGTTTTTCCTGGTTTATTAAGGTTGATGAAAAATCTTGGATGATTATGTAAGAAAATTTTTAAAAGATTTGAAAATTTAGCTTTTGATTGTAAATTAAAGATTATGAATGCAGGCAATTGAGTCTTTTAAAATTTTTGAAATGCATAAAAAGGTTTATAAAAACTTTGATGAATATAATGAGACGAATTCAAGTTTAAAATAAAAAATTTTGAAAATACTTAAAATTTCTAAAATTTTGACCCCAATTTTATTAATCTAGCATTCAAAAAAATAAAAATGAATAATTTTTTAAAATTATTTTTTTTCAATTTGACAATATATATTAAAAAATTAATATTTTTTTTTAAATTTAGCTCCAAAATTTAAAAATTCACAAATTAATTAGTAAAATTCAAAATTAAACTTACGGCTAAGCTAAAAAAAATGTCTCTTGACAGTTCTATACTACCCAGAGGTTTTCCTTTCAACCACCAAAAAAAAATAGTTAGTCTTTTGCAATTAAATTCAATTTTAAAAAGAAAAGAAAAAAAAATATTTTTTTGAAGTCTTCAACTTTGAGTTAATCGCATTGTTATTACTTAATTGATTTTCAAAATTACTCACTAAGATTGACATACATATATTATTATCTTTTTTTTGAGTTATTGATTCACTCTTTGTTTGGACTTAAATCTTGACATTAAAAAATATGGTAAAAAATTAAAAATTTTATTTTTAATCAACCCATTTATTTGAAAAATAATTCCAAGTAAAAGAAAATTTTATTTCTGTAATTAAAAAGCTTTCAATTCCTATATTTTTAGGGCTTTTCATTTTTAAATAGTGAAAAACTTGAAAATTTGGGACATTATTTCTGATGAGCTTATTAAATCTAGATTTAAGAATATTTTCAAAAGAAAAATTCTTTTGCGAATTCTTTTTATTGGAATTCAATTTATGATCAATTAATGAAAACCTTTAACAAGTAAAGCTTTTGAAAATTTAAGATTTAAATTCAAAATCTCAAATTTTTAAGTTATTGTGATAAAATTTTAACTTTAAAAAAATATAGATTTATTTTCACAAAAATTTAAAATGGCCCAAGATCAATAAAGTATCTTTCGAGCATGTAACATTATAGAGAAAGACTCAGGAGAAAACGAGTCAATTTATGAAAGAGTAGAAAAAATTTATGAAAAATTTTACACAGAGTTGAATGAAGAAAAAAAATAATTAAAGCTCATGAACAAAAAAAGTTTGAGTTGTTTTAAGTTGATCATAGAAATTAAACTATCAAAAAAATGGGAAAATTTTGAATATAAAATATTCTGAAACTGATTAAAATCTTAATAAGAGGCGTACAAGTGGTAAATGTATTTTCCAGGTTAGTTTTAAAAAATATTGATTAATTGATTAATTTTATTTAATTAATAGTAATTTAAATAAATTAAAAGAAGATATCGTTTAAAGTGATGAGTTTCTAGTGGAATTAGTATCAAGATCGACTGAATCAGATGCTACAAGCTCTGGACGTAAAATACCGATTAAAGAAAAAGAGAAGAGTAGATTTTTTGACCCAAATCGATCAGTTGATCAACAAACTATTCAAACTGGTCTGCATTTGCGGAAAAATCTATTGATATTAATATTAAAGCAACAAATTCAAATAATATAAAATTTTAGAACTAAACTCAAAAAATATATTTTATTTGTATTTTATTATTAAAAATTTTTAGAAATTTTTGAACAATAATGGTAAATTTTGATTTATTTTATGATCAATTTTTTTTACTGTTAAATACAAGTTAAAAATTATTTGTGCATAAACATTAATTAATTTTTTTTTAAATTTAACTCAGTGAAAAATTATTCTTATAATTGATTTACTTATTTTTTTTGGAATAAAAAATATGATCAGTCTCCCCAGGAGTTTTTAAAACTACTTATCCTAAAAGTTGGACAAATATTGCTGAGAATGGTTAAATAAAAAGAATTTCGCTCCTTGAATTAGAAACTAAATTTTATTATTTTTTTTAAATAATAAAAATTTTCTATTCGTGAAGCTTTTTAGATCTTAAATATTTTAAAGTAAAATTGTGAGCCCAAAAGCTAAAAGAGAGCATAAATTGCTGCTCCATTGCATTTAAGATTCATTCAAAAAGTTTCTTTCTAAATTTTTTTTAAAGGTCTCGTTAATTTTTCAGACGATCTTTATCAAAGCATTATATAATCGTTTAATAACTTAGATAATTTTTTTCAAAATAATTTCAAACAGTTAGTTTTAAGTGGTAGAATGAAGAGAAATAATTTCCTTCCAGCCTTATTTGTGCTTGATTATTTATATGAAAATAAAAATAATACTAGAATGATGATATATATAAATATATATCAAAAAATGATTTGTTTTTTAAATTAGATTGAATTTTGGATAGTGTGCTCGTGATTGAGTGAAAGTGAAGAGATGATTTTTACAAACATTATTAAAATTTCTCTGAAGCGACTTTTTAAAAGAAAAAAAAATTCAGACATCATTTTATAATTCTTTCATGATTTCTTGTTCTAAAAATTAATATTTAAAGAAATATAAAAATTTTAAGGAAAAGCAGAGAAAATATCGTCAATCTTTTTAATAACTGGAGGTGTGCCTCAAGGCTCAGTAATATTTAATTATTGTTCAATATATTTTATTATTAAAAATACCTCTAAAGGAATAAAAAAAAACTTATACTTCTTTCTTTTTGCTGACAATCTTTTAACTTCTTTATTAATAAGAAAAATCTTAATATAGAAAATTAGATCAAAAAATACTTAAATGAATTAAAATACTAACTTTACAAGTGGAAAATGGAAATATTAGTTGAAAATTCATGTAATTAAAAAATATTTTTCTGTCATAATTTTTCTTATTATTTAAAAAGAAAAATGCTGATTTAAATATAATTATCTTTGGTAATAAAATTATGAGACTCAAAAAAATAACAATGCATGAATTTAGATTTTAAATTAAATTTTAATTCAACGAAAGATGAAATTAACAAAAGTTAAAATTCAAGACTAAATTTTATCAAGATTTTTTCTTACAAAAACTAGGGTCAAAATTATAAAAAACTTAATTTTTTCGAATTTACTTTTAGAACTGAGTGAGCTGTATGAAAGTGGTCACTTGTAAAATTAGTATTTTAATGTTTGTTCTCCTTTTCCTGAAACCTTCAATACTAATAATGAACCTATGATTACTCATTTCGATTTAATCTATTTATTAAGTTTTAAATGGAAACCGAAGATGTACTTAGTGATGCTTTATTTAACTAGAAAAAATTCACAATAAGCATATTGAGTCGATTTCATGTATTTCACTGACATTTCATTGGTGTTACACAAGAATCGGTAAAGAGCCCAGCTTTATGTGTCATTTAAAAAGATATCGTTTGAAAAGTGTTAAATGTTAATGTTGGTCACATATGATTTGACGAACTTCTTAACTAATTCAACTTTTACTGTATTTAATTTTAATTTTTTTAAATAAATTTGATAATAATATATATATTCTCTTTTTTTTGAAAAGGCTTCAGCTAAGTAAAATTCAAAAAATTAAAAATGATTATTGTAAGATAAGAGAAAGAGGAGGAAAAAATAATAAGACGAGTGATTTTTAAATTTACTCGTAAATTAGGAAAAGCATATTTCAGAAAAGATTAAATATCAAAAAATATGAAAAACTTCAAGAAAATAAAGGAAATTGATTTTTTAAATTATCTGATAAGAAAAAAAAATTTTATTTTTAATATTCAAAAATAATACAAATGATCAGTAAGTTTATTTAAAAATATCGTTGAGAGTAACCTGAGCATCCACCAGATGAAAATCCATTGAATGATTGTCCACCGAAAGAAGCATTTCCATAGGCTGATTGACCAGAGAATGATGAGAATGCTTTAAGAAAAAAAGAAATAAGATAAAATTCTAAGATTAAATGAGATTTAGCTTACAGTTGTACATCTTTGAGTTTTGATATTTAGATTTAAAATATATTTTTTTCTATTTTTTTATTTAAAAATATCTTGCTTTTATAGAAGTTGAGAGCAATTGGTTTTTTTTGTGAGAAAGAGTTTTCCATATCGCCTCATTAAATACATCAATATTGATAAAATTAAATAAAACATGAAATCAATACATAAAATTACCAAAAATTATAAATTAAAAAAACAATGCCAAATTAAAATTTGAAGTTAATTTTTGGTGGAGGTCACTTAAAATAAATAATTGTATTTTTTTATTTCAAAGTCATTAATGCTGAGCATTTTTTTTTCTTTATAAAAGAGACATGTAAATATATATTTTTTAATTATTAATCAATTAGAAAATCTAAATATCAAAACTCAAAGATGTACAACTGTAAGCTAAATCTCATTTAATCTTAGAATTTTATCTTATTTCTTTTTTTCTTAAAGCATTCTCATCATTCTCTGGTCAATCAGCCTATGGAAATGCTTCTTTCGGTGGACAATCATTCAATGGATTTTCATCTGGTGGATGTTCAGGTTGCTCTCAACGATATTTTTAAATAAATTTACCGTTCATTTTCAATATTTTTGTTTTTTAAAAATAAATAATATTGAAATCTAATAATTTGATAGACTTAATATTTATTTAATTGATTACTTCTATTGAAAATTTCTGAGTTTTCTAATGAAAATAAATTGAACCCTTTTTACAAACCTAATCAAATACTTCTTTATGAATCTTTTAATTATGTTTAGATTTTTCACAATATTTGTCTCGAATCGAAATTTTTTTTTTCATTTTTCATAAATTTGAATTCTTTATTTAATTTTTTTTCAATGGTCGTATTAATTAATATCAAATATTGATTTATCTATGTATTATCAAATAAAACCAAAGGACGCTTAACATTAATTCATATATTTTATTTTTTAGTTAATTTTATTAGTAAATTTTCAAAATTCTGCATAATGATGTAAGATTGTTTTTGATTTTATATTCTAGTAAATGGGTTTTTTATTTTTTATTAGTTTATTTTCCATACGATTGAGGATAGTGTAGTTGTGAGCAATTTTTGTCTCGACCAGAGTAATTTTATTAAAATTGTTTACAGTGGGTATTTCAAAAACAACATGCCCCCTAAGGTCGCGACCTAAAACCGAACCATTAGCGGCGCCGTACCGAACCAAAAGCGGCGCCGTACCGAACCATTAGCGGCGCCGTACCGAACCAAAAGCGGCGCCGTACCGAACCAAAAGCGGCGCCGTACCGAACCATTAGCGGCGCCGTACCGTACCAAAAGAACAGTACTAACCGAACCAACGAACCGAACCGAACCGTACCACCGAACCGAAACGTACCACCGAACCGAACCGTACCACCGAACCGTACCACCGAACCATACCTCTTTTTTTTTAATTTTTATTTTTTAAATTTTAAATTTTTTTAGGAAAAAGAGAAAATATTTTAAAATTTTGTTAATTTTGTTTTTTAAATAAAATTTTTTTAACTTTATTTTAAAAAATTTAACATTAAATTAAAGTTCAAGAAAATTTTATTTAAAAAACAAAATTAACAAAATTTTAAAATATTTTCTCTTTTTACTAAAAAAATCTAAAATTTAAAAAATAAAATTTAAAAAAAAAGAGGTATGGTTCGGTTCGGTCGATGGTACGGTGCGGTTGGGGGTACGGTTCGGTTGGGTTCGGTGGTTCGATTCGGTGGTACGGTTCGGTTCGGTTCGTTGGTTCGGTTCGGTCGGTGGTTCGGTTGGTACGGTTCGTTCGGTTCGGTTGGGTTCGGTGGTTCGATTCGGTGGTACGGTTCGGTTCGGTTCGTTGGTTCGGTTCGGTCGGTGGTTCGGTTGGTACGGTTCGTTTGGTTCGGTTAGTACTGTTCTTTTGGTACGGTACGGCGCCGCTAATGTTTCGGTACGGTGCCGCTTTTGGTTCGGTATGGCGCCGCTTTTGGTTCGGTACGGCGCCGCTAATGGTTCGGTTTTAGGTCGCGACCTTAGGGGGCATGTTGTTTTTGAAATACCCACTGTAAATTCCGATTAAAATATGATATATTAGATGATTTAAATTTTAACATAATTTTTTAATTATTGTAAAAAAAAAATTTATACAGACATTTATTTTGGAAAAGTTATTAATGTTTTTAAAAAAGTTCATTTGATGAAGATTTTTCAAAATTTGAATATTAAAAATTCAAAAAAAACGAAAAGAAAAAAAATATCATTCGGAGGAATAATCATTAGAAATAATAAAAATTATATTTTCTCTAGAAATATAATGTGATAGTATGCTTTTAAATTTAATATTATTTTTTTTTCTTTTTATACTGAAGGGATCTGTAAATAATTTCACCTTTTCGACTTTAAAATGAAAACTAGTTTTTGATTATTTTTCAAATTTGAACGGGTTGGTCAAAACTACAAATCCGTGATCATCTAATTTTCTCAAAAGTTTTTTCCAGATAAATTTTTTGAACGCTTCTTGGCAAAAATAAAATATAAAAGTGGACCTCAAATATTACTCAATAAACAAAAAAACCTTTTTTTTTTACAACTTAGTCAAATTTAATTTTTAATTAAAATTTAAATTCGAAAAAAAAAATTTTTTAAATTTTTATTGAATTTTTTTCTAATTCTTGAATTATGTTAATGTGAAGGTGAAGATTCTTTTTTTACTTTTAAGACTGTCATAAAATAGACTCATATCAATATTCAATTATTCATCTTACAGAATCTTAGATTGGTCGATTGCTTTAATTTCTTCCACAAAAATTTATATTTTTTTAATTTGCTTTAAAAAAATTATTAAAATTTACAATCTTTATTTCTTTTTTTTAATTTTTAGAGAAGTGTTCCCAAAATTAATCTGAAAACAATATTTGATAAATTTGACAATCACGGGTTCGTTGTTTTGACAAGTCCGAATTTGAATTTTATGATTGTTAACATCTAATGGTTATCAATAGTATTATTCAATATTTACTTTATATTTTATAATAATTACATTTTAGAGTAAATATACGATAAGAAAAGTAAATAAAACTTATTGTAAGGACTTCTCGACAATTATCTTTTATAATATTATTGATAAATTGACTTATAAAAAGAGTAGTTGTCACTTACACTCATTTCTCGAAAACATTTGACAACGTATCACATCATAAAATTCTGATAAAATTAGAAATATTTGGCTTTCAAAAACGAATAGAACTATCTTAATGGAAACCGAAGGATGTACTTGGTGATGATTTATTTAATTGGAAAGAATTCACAAGTGGTTTTACCAAACAATTGATAAAGGACCCAGCTTTATGTGTCATCTATAAAGAAAATCTTTTGAAGAGTCGTAAATGCTCTTTTTGGTCACATACAGATGTTAAAATAATCATAAGACAACTCAGAAATTTTAAATTGAAAAAAATAATTAAAATTTTAAGAAAATCTATTTAATTATTACATTTCAATGTTATTTATTTTAATGAACAAAAATATTGAAAATGAACGGTAAATTTATTTAAAAATATCGTTGAGAGCAACCTGAACATCCACCAGATGAAAATCCATTGAATGATTGTCCACCGAAAGAAGCATTTCCATAGGCTGATTGACCAGAGAATGATGAGAATGCTTTAAGAAAAAAAGAAATAAGATAAAAATCTAAGATTAAATGAGATTTAGCTTACAGTTGTACATCTTTGAGTTTTGATATTTAGATTTTCTAATTGATTAATAATTAAAAAATATATATTTACATGTCTCTTTTATAAAGAAAAAAAAATGCTCAGCATTAATGACTTTGAAATAAAAAAATACAATTATTTATTTTAAGCGTAACCTCCTCCTAAAATTAACTTCAAATTTTAATTTGGCATTTTTTTTTTAATTTATAATTTTTGGTAATTTTATGTATTGATTTCATGTTTTATTTAATTTTATCAATATTGATGTATTTAATGAGGCGATATGGAAAACTCTTTCTCACAAAAAAAACCAATTGCTCTCAACTTCTATAAAAGCAAGATATTTTTAAATAAAAAAATAGAAAAAAATATATTTTAAATCTAAATATCAAAACTCAAAGATGTACAACTGTAAGCTAAATCTTATTTAATCTTAGAAATTTCTCTTAGTAATTTCTTTTTTTCTTAAAGCATTCTCATCATTCTCTGGTCAATCAGCCTATGGAAATGCTTCTTTCGGTGGACAATCATTCGGTGGACAATCATTCGGTGGACAATCATTCGGTGGATTTTCATCAGGTGGATGTTCAGGTTGTTCTCAACGAAATTTTTAAATAAATTTACCGATTATTTTTATTATTTTTGTTCATTAAAATAAATAACATTGAAATGTAATTAAATAGATTTTCTTAAAATTTTACTTATTTTTTTCAATTTAAAATTTCTGAGTTTTCTAATGTGAGTTAATTGAACCCTTTTTTTAGACCTAATCAAATACTGCTTTAGGAGTCTTTTAATTGTTTCTAGATTAATTTCATTTTCTAGAATAGTTTAATTTTTTTTAACACGGGGAAATTTTTCCTTAAATAGATTGTATTTTTAATTTCAAAGTTATCAAGTCTTACCTTTATTTTGCTTTATAAAATCGGCATTTAATTTTTTTTTATTTATTTGGTTTTACTTCTAAAAGTTATTTGCCTCTTTTTAAATTTTCATTTTTTGTTTAAGGAATATGGCATAATCTATCCAAAGAATTAATAGTATTTGTATATTTTTATTGTTTCAAGTACAAAAATAATTATTCAATACCAAAAATATTATTTTATTATAAAAATATTTTCTTTGTTTTTTTTTGAACCGTCTGTTCGGCCTCGCTTTTTTCTTTCATGTCTTAGTTTTTTTTTGATGTGTCGCTTCATCATTAATACTTGAATCAGATTCTGATCCCTCGCAATTACTAATTCCAAGTCTGATATTTCCGTCGACATATTTCCATAAATATTTTGAGAACGATGCTGTCAGGATTCTTCATGAGTGATAAATCAGCAAAAAGAGAGATAAATTTTAGCTTTTCCTCTCAATTTTTTTGCTTAAATATTTAGCATTGTCATTGCTGACTTCAGATTTATTGTTGGGGATTTCTTCGATAAAGAACATTTTTGATTAATATGAGAAAAGTTATTTTATTTATTTGTATAGTTAATCAAGCAAACATTGTTATAGGATATATTTAAAAAAACAAAAAACTAAATCCTTTGCTGTTTTCGATAATTTTTTTATCAAAGCATAATTGGTTTGATTTAATAATAATGGTTTCGTTTTGAATAAATCAGAGTACCAAAAATTAAAATAGATACTAGTTCAATTATAATTAACAATTTATATTATTTTAGATTATACAGTGGTGATTTGAAAACAGTATTTTACGAAAAATTTCGTAAAATATCGTGAATTGACCAAATTTTACCACATTTTACGTAAATTAACGTAAAATCCGAAATGTGAAAAAGAGGTATTTTACGAAAATTGACGTAAATTTTCAGGATTTTGAGATAATTTTGGTAAAATTTGGTAAAATTCAAAACGGCCAATTCAAAATTCAAAATTTTTGATAAATTGTCTCCTTTTTTTCCAAAAATCGAAAATTTAAGAGTTTTTTTTTTCATAAATTGGTTTAAAAAATAGTTATTTTTAAAATCGTTGTAAAAAAAACCTTCTTAAATTTTCGATTTTTGGAAAAAAACAGACATTTTTTCAAAAATTTTGAATTTTGAATTGGCCGTTTTGAATTTTACCAAATTTTACCAAAATTATCTCAAAATCCTGAAAATTTACGTCAATTTTCGTAAAATACCTGTTTTTCACTTTTCGGATTTTACGTTAATTTACGTAAAATGTGGTAAAATTTGGTCAATTCACGATATTTTACGTAATTTTTCGTAAAATACTTTTATCAAATCACCACTGTATTAAATAATATTACAACAATTAAATCACTAACTTCTGTATTTTTGTTTTCTCTTAAATTATTTTTGTTATTGCAATATATTATGCGTGTTTGGAAATCCTTGAAATTCATGTATTTTTACAAAAGTATTTTGACTATTCGTCATTCTTAAATCTCAATATTTTCTGAATATTTTTTTATTTGAAGCTTATTTATCATATATTTTTAATTTTCAAAATAAATGATTTTCAAACAAATCAAATTTTAAATATTCATGATTTAATATATGCTATGAAAATGATAAAATCAATCAGAAATTATCAAAAAAAAAACATTCAAAAGCAGTCTTTATTCTTAAAAAAGCAATTAAAACATTGAGCCTTAAAAAAAAAGTTGTTTTTAGAAACAAATATAAAAAAAACATATCTTCTAGGACAAATAATGGGTCTTGCCTGTTATGTGACCAGCTGGTCACATATTATGTGACCAGTGACTTTATGTCGATTTGGTGACCAGATATTTTTTCTGACTAGTCACATATTCACTGGTCACCTAATATGTGACCAGGCAAAATTATTTATTAGGTAAAAATGTTTAAAAATAATTTAAACCTGGTCACCTAAATAAAAATTTGGTCACGAAAATTTTGAAATTGGTCACAAAAATTTTTAAATTGGTCACATAAATTTCTTATTAATTAGATAAAATTTAATTGTAATTATAATAAAATAATTGCAATTGCAACTATACTTGCAAGATTTGATTTTTTTTCATTATTGTTGATGTAATATGAAAATTTTTTAAGCGATGATGTAAAATTGAAGTTACATTAATAATAATCAAAAAGTTTTTACTATTATTTAGAAAAAAATGGAAAACGAGAATGATGAAAAAAAAATTTTTAACAAACTAGTAGATTTAGGCTTAATATTTGCTGTACAAAAATGTACGAAAGAAAATTGCAGCAAAAAAGCTCAAAATATGAATTTAACAACTCGAAAGCGTTCTAAGGATTCAAAAAATTGCCTCTTGACTTGGCGATGTAACAGTTGTACAACGTATAAAACAATTTATGATGACTCATTTTTCTCACTTTTTCGAAAGCCATTAAAAATTGTTCTTGCATTAATTAAATGCTGGGCAGCGCAGATTACAATTGCCAAAACAGTTGACCAGATAAAATTGCATTTTGAACATGAAGTCCATCGCAATACAGTGGCATTGTTATTTTTTCGTCTTAGACAATTGTGTACGGTTGACATTGACAAAAAAATCTCAAATTAGGTGGTGAAGGCAAAATTGTGGAGATCGATGAGAGCCTTTATGCCAAAGTAAAACACTCAAAAGGTACTTTTCATTATAAAATTTTTTAAATTTTATTTTTTTAATAAATTATAATAGGGAAAGATTTAAAGCGTCCTCAGATCTGGTCGTTTGGTTTAGCTGAGAGAAAAAATTTAGCTAAAAATGAAAATGGAAAAGGATACTTTGAAGTTGTCCCGAACCGCGAAGCTCAGACATTATTAGAAATAATTTATGACAAAGTGTTAGATGAAACAACAATAATGTCTGATTGCTGGTCATCCTATGTACTTACCGTATAGAAAGTTTGTGGAATTCATCCAAACACCGTTTTAAGGACATGAGAGGTTCAAAACGGTCCGAAATTCAAAGTTATTTGGATGAATTCACTTGGAGATTCAATAATAATTTAAATAATGACCGAATATCGTGTTATAATTTAATTTTGAATATTATAGCTAAGTATTTTAGGCCTGGTTATAAGTAATTTAATAAAAAAAAATTTTAATTTATTTAATTTTTTGTTTTTAAAGCTTAAGTGGCTTTGAAAATTTGTACACAGCTCGCAATGATATTAAACATGATGTTGAAGACTTTGTTCAGCTTGTTGAACCTGAAGAAAATGATATTAATTGTGACGACGTAGAAGAAGAAGATATTAAATCTATATTGGGTCTTTGAAAGGATCTGAATATGGGTCTGAATTTGGTGATGATAACAATGAAGAAGATAGTAATGATGTTGAAGTGGAAATTTTCAGTGTAGACTCTATGGAAGAGTTAAATAGACTTAAAAATTATGAAAGCGATGAAGAAAGTTATCCACATTTGGAAACAATTACAATAAAAGAGAGTGATTTTTTGTTAAATGGCACCGATTCAGATCATGAAGAAAATTGTGAATCAGATTTTGAAGAGGTTAGTGAAGCCATTTGCAAGCTAAATTTAAATCCAACAAAAAAAAAATTAGAAAAGTTGTCAAAAATTGCATCGGAAGCTCCAATTACATCTGAAGCAACACATTCTGCTGTAAAAAAAGGCCTTTGCAAACATAAAAACCCAATAGCTTGCCCGAAGTGCGGGAAATTAATGAAAAATGAGCGTGGTGTAAAGCAACACATCACAAAAATGCATAAATAATTTTTTTTATTTAATTTTTATAATTTTAAATTAATATTTAAATTTGTCACGTAAATAACAAACCAGGTCACAAAAATTTAATAACTGGTCACTTAAATAATAAAATTTCAAAAAAAAAATTCTTTATTTTAATAATAATTTTGACTGGTCACATATTAGGTGACCAGTGAATATGTGACCAGTTAGAAAAAATATCTGGTCACCAAATCGACATAAAGTCACTGGTCACATAACAGGCAAGACCCCAAATAATAATAATAATAATAATAATAAAAAGCTACAGCAAGCGAGCTTGCGGAGATGGCTTACTCGGAAGCCATCTTTGGTAGCTAATTGCACAAAAATCGAGAGATAAATTAAGGAACTACAATGAAAGTAACAGAAACGAAACTGAGGTACAAGACGAATACGAGAGATAATACATATTAATGTGATTTAGTAGATTAAAAGTAATTCAAAAAATTAGTCATGAATAAGAAATAAATAAAAAATAAATTAAATAATGGTTCAATAGTATAAAAAACTAAGAGATGAGTAATCACATAAATAGGTACAATTGATTTAAAAAAAAAAAAAAAAAAAAAAAAGCTAAATAAATTAAAGTTAAGAAGACTTAAATTGGAATAGATTGTTACATGTGTTTCAGCATTTATTTTTTTTTAAAATGTAGTTAGTTAAGTAAAAAAGAAATAAACAAAAATTTAATTTTTAAAAAAATTCAATTCAATTCAATTTAATCATTTAATAAGCAAAAATTAATATTATTTCTTAAAATTAATTAATACAATTTACTATTTTGAATTCGATTGGCATTTAAAGCTTAAAATTTTCTAAAGGAAAAATATTGGTCGAACTGAGACTTGTATTGTGCCCATCGAGTTCGAATTCTTCAATTTAAACCATTACACCGTATCTTTTTAATTTCATTCAAAATATTAAATTAATAATTTTTTGAAAAATATACAAGGATTGGTGTTGCAAGTTAAAAAATATAAAAATCTTTAATGTACGAAATAAATGATTAGATTCATTGATTTATAATTTATTTTTAAAAATAAAAAAACAAAATCAGACAAAATAATTAACACATATTGAAATTTATTTAGTTAAAAAATTCAAGAAAATCTGTTCGATAATTCTCTTTAAATTTGTTGCCAAAATTTCGACAAATTATAAAAAAAGTGCATATAAGATATTTAAATTGAAAAAATTATCTGGAAAATCTTTCAAGTGATTTAATTTTTTAAAAAGAGATAATTTGAATTCTATCATGATGTTTTTTTTTATTATAAAATCATTTCTTTTTTTGGGCTTTTTTACTCAAAGTTTTAATGAAAAATGTTAAATAAAAAAAAAATCTCGCCAAATCAAACCATAATTTAATTTTAATTTTGAAATGCAATCGTTAAAGGCATTGTGAATTTTGGCACAAAAAACAAAAACAAAATATTAAAAGTGCCAAAGCTTAAGTTCTGAAGGATCAAAACATGTTCTGTAAATTGTACCAACTGATACATTCTTTGTATCACCAACATACTGATTCTGAAAAAATCTGCAACAAATCTGCAAAACTCAGAAAATTGTGAATTTGGGATTTTATATCATATTAAAAATCCAACTCAACTTTAAGTGGTGGTACAGAGGATGTATCAGTTGCTACAATTTACCGAACATGTTTTAGTTGGTCCAGATTAAAGTTATGGCGTTTTTTAAATTTTGTTTTTGTTTTTTGTACCAAAGTTCACATGCCATCGTTAAATCCAGAGTTGTTTAAAAGTCACAAGTCTCAAGTCAAGTCCAAGTCCGGACTTTTAAATTTTTTTCTAAATTTAATGATTAGGTCAATTTATTTCACGAGAAATTTTAAATTACGAATTAAATAAAGAATTTTAATTAAATTTACAAAAATTATTTATAAAATTTTCTTTTGGACGGTTAAATAAAACACTGTTTGTTTCACCTACTAACAAGAGTTGTTCAAAAGTCAAAGACAAGCCTAGACTGGGACTTAAATTTTAATTTCTTTTAAAAGTAAAGTAAACTTTAACTCTGACTATTCACCATTTTGACTCTTTACTTTGACTTTTGACCAACTCTGCTACTTACACTTACATAAAAATAAAAATCCGAACTTTTTTTTATAATCAGACTTGTTTTTGAGTAACAAGTTTAAGTCAAAGTCATGACTTAAATTTATTTTTTAAATCAAAATTAATATATTATTTCTGGATTTTTTCCGTTCCAAGTGGTAATTGTCACTGGTCATCATATTAATGTGTAAAATTTTCAAAGTATTTATAAAAAATTCAAATATCTCTATTTGTTTTTTAATATTCTCAAATAGAATATGTCTTTAAAACTAAAAATAATTCATCATCATTTAAAAAATAACTTACAGTGGTGATTTGAAAACAGTATTTTACGAAAAATTACGTAAAATATCGTGAATTAACCAAATTTTACTACATTTTACGTAAATTAACGTAAAATCCGAAAAGTGAAAAAGAGGTAATTTACGTAAAATTACGTAAATTTTCAGGATTTTGAGATAATTTTGGTAACATTTGGTAAAATTCAAAACGGCCAATTCAAAATTCAAAATTTTTGATAAATTGTCTGTTTTTTCCAAAAATCGAAGATTAAAGAAGTTTTTTTTTTACAACGATTTTAAAAATAACTATTTTTTAAACCAATTCATGAAAAAAAAAACTTTCTTAAATTTTCGATTTTTGGAAAAAACAGACATTTTTTTCAAAAATTTTGTATTTTGAATTGGCCGTTTTGAATTTTACCAAATGTTACCAAAATTATCTCAAAATCCTGAAAATTTACGTAATTTTACGTAAATTACCTCTTTTTCACTTTTCAGATTTTACGTTAATTTACGTAAAATGTAGTAAAATTTGGTTAATTCACGATATTTTACGTAATTTTTCGTAAAATACTGTTTTCAAATCACTACTGTATATAATTTGATTAATATCTTTATCAAAAGACATACTTCATTTTATGATTTTTTATTCTTTCAATGTCTTTTCGATATGTTGCCGTTCCTACACCTTTTCAAAAATTCTCCATTAAATTTCTCTTTAATTAAGAAAACTATACTCAAAAATCAGACGGATTGAGAAACGGCACCGATACAGGCGAAATATACTAAATTATTGACATTGCTCTTTATTGATTTTAAAAAATCAAATTAAAATGTGGAATTTTTTGATTAAAAATTCTACTGCGAAATTTTCTTAATATCTAGCAAAAAAACTTGCGTTTTTTGATCATGACAAATTTTGGTCGATCACGATCAGGGACGATCGTCCCTGATCGTGATTAAAAAAGCGTATCACCAGGACAGCATTATGAAGATTCGACAATTCTAATTAGTTGTGTATTTTTTTTTAATATTATGAAAATTGCTTCAGAAAAAATTGATCCTTGCAAAAGCATTGCAGTTGTGTTAGCGAAACTCAGAAATTTTCAATTAAAAAAAATAATTAAAATTTAAAGAAAATCTATTTAATTATAACATTTCAATGTTATTTATTTTTAAAAAACAAAAATAATAAAAACAATCGGTAAATTTATTTAAAAATATCGTTGAGAACAACCTGAACATCCACCAGATGAAAATCCATTGAATGATTGTCCACCGAATGATTGTCCACCGAAAGAAGCATTTCCATAGGCTGATTGACCAGAGAATGATGAGTATGCTTTGAGAAAAAAAGAAATAAGATAAAAATCTAAGATTAAATGAGATTTAGCTTACAGTTGTACATCTTTGAGTTTTGATATTTAGAATTAAATTTATTTATTATTTTTCAATTTTTTTATTGAAAAAAATCTTGATTTTATAGAAGTTGATAGCAATTGTTTTTTTTGTGAGAAAGAGTTTTCCATATCGCCTCATTAAATGCATCAATATCTATAAAATTAAATAAAACATGAAATCAATACATAAAATTACCAAAAATTATAAATTAAAAAAACAATGCCAAATTAAAATTTGAAGTAAATTTTTGGTGGAGGTTACGCTTAAAATAAATAATTGTATTTTTTTATTTCAAAGTCATTAATGCTGAGCATTTTTTTTTCTTTATAAAAGAGACATGTAAATATATATTTTTTAATTATTAATCAATTAGAAAATCTAAATATAAAAACTCAAAGATGTACAACTGTAAGCTAAATCTTATTTAATTTTAGATTTTTATCTTATTTCTTTTTTTCTCAAAGCATACTCATCATTTTCTGGTCAATCAGCCTTTGGAAATTCTTCTTTCGGTGGACAATCATTCGGTGGACAATCATTCGGTGGACAATCATTCGGTGGATTTTCATCAGGTGGATGTTCAGGTTGTTCTCAACGATATTTTTAAATAAATTTACCGATTATTTTCAATATTTTTGATCATTAAAATAAATTATTTTAAAATGAAATAATTTGATAAACTTTTTATTTACATAATTGATTATTTCAACTTTAAATTTCTGAGTTAATTGAACCCTATTTTTAGACCTAATAAAATACTGCTTAATGAATCTTTTAATTGTGTTTCGATTTATCACAATAATTGTCTGTTTTCGAAATTTTTTTCTAACATTTTTCATATATTTGAATTCTTTATTTAATTTTTTTTCAATGGTCGTATTAATTAATATCAAATATTGATTAACAATGTATTATCAAATGAAACCAAAGGACGTTTAACATTAATTCATATATTTTATTTTTTAGTTAATTTTATTAGTAAATTTTCAAAATTCTGCATAATGATGAGATATTGTTTTTGATTTTTCTATTCTAATAAATGGGTTTCGTAGTTATTATTAGTTTCTTTTCGAAACGATTGAAGATAGTGAAGTTGTGAGCAATTTTTTTCTTGACCAGAGTATTTTTTTTTAAATTGTTAAAGTATCAATTAAAATATAAAAAATTAAAGAAATATTAGATGAGTTTAAATTTTAACATAATTTTTTAATTATTGTAAAAAAAAATTTTATACAGACATTTATTTTGGAAAAGTTATTAATGTTTTTAAAAAAGTACATTTGATGAAGATTTCTTCAAAATTTGAATATTAAAAATTCAAAAAAAACGAAAAGAAAAAAAATATCATTCGGAGGAATAATCATTAGAAATAATAAAAATTATATTTTCTCTAGAAATATAATGTGATAGTATGCTTTTAAGTTTAATATTATTTTTTTTTTCTTTTTATACTGAAGGGATCTGTAAATAATTTCACCTTTTCGACTTTAAAATGAAAACTAGTTTTTGATGATTTTTCAAATTTGAACGGGTTGGTCAAAACTACAAATCCGTGATCATCTAATTTTCTCAAAAGTTTTTTCAGATTAATTTTTTGAACGCTTCTAGGCAAAAATAAAATATAAAAGTGGACCTCAAATATTACTCAATAAACAAGAAAACCTTATTTTTTTAAATTTAGTCAAATTTAATTTTTAATTAAAATTTAAATTCGAAAAAAAAATTTTTTTAAATTTTTATAGAATTTTTTTCTAATTCTTGAATTATGTTAATGTGAAGGTGAAGATTTTTTTTTACTTTTAAGACTGTCATAAAATAGACTCATATCAATATTCAATTATTCATCTTACAGAATCTTAGATTGGTCGATTGCTTTAATTTCTTCCACAAAAATTTATATTTTTTTAATTTGTTTTAAAAAAAATTATTAAAATTTACAATCATTATTTCTTTTTTTTTTTTTTCTAGAAGTGTTCACAAAATTAATCTGAAAACAATATTTGGTAAATTTGACAATCACGGGTTCGTTGTTTTGATATGTCCCAATTTGAATTTTTTGATTATTAACATCTAATGGTTATCAATAGTATTATTCAATAATTACTTTATATTTTATAATAATTACATTTGAGAGTAAATATTCGATAAGAAAAGTAAATAAAACTTATTGTAAGGACTTATCGTCTTATAATTAAACAAAAATTATGAAGGACTCTCTTAAGTTATTAAAAGAAATATTTATCTATAAAATTACCTATTTTAAAACTTTTGGAATTATAAAAAATGTTTAGGAGTTTTCGATTAGATTTTTTTAAATTCTTAAATGATCAATGTTTCTTTAAAGGTATTGTTAAGATGAGAGTGTTTTAGTCAACTTGAAGTAGTGATCATGATCACATAATCAAAATTTAATTAATTAAAATCTCAATAAAATCATAAAACAAGCTTTTTTATTAATAATCTATAGTATAATAATAAGCTAGAGCAATAGACCTGCGAAGCGAGACTAAGTTTAGTCTCACTTAGGTAGCAATCAATTTACAACAAAATAAAAGAAATTCATCATAAACATTAAATGTTTATAAAAATAATATTTTAAATAAAAAATTACCTTTTTTTTCTAATCGATCTTTATTTGATTTTTCTAAAATCGTTATTTGAAAACTTTAAAAGCAAAAATTAAAATCCATATTTAGTTATTCAAATTATGGCTCAAACAAACGCTTTAAATGATATTTTAATATTGATTAAAATATATTAAACCAAAACAAAGATTAATTTTGTATTTTAGAATTCCAAATCAAGTTTGATCAAAAATGTATTTTGCCGTCGTTTATCACTTTTTGAAAAGCAAACTGAAGTTAATGATCAAATGAAAATTTCAATTAAAAATTCTAAAATAGATAACTTAACTTTGTTTATAATAGCGCAGTTAAATTTCTTCGTAGATTTTATAATTTTGAAAATTTACCAAAAAGTACACTGTTTTATGTCACAAAATGCATGCAACAATTATCTTTAAAAAACATTAATAAATTGACTTGAAATTGAAAGAGTTAATGTGACATACACTGATTTATCTAAATCATTTGATAAAGTATCAAATCAAAAAATAATGATAAAATTTGAAAAATTTGGCTTTCAAAAACGAATAGAAGCGTTCTTAATGGGAACCGAAGGATGAACTTGGTGGTGCTTTATTTAATTGGAAAGAATTAACAAGTGGTGTTACCAAACAATTGGTAAAGGACCCAGCTTTATGTGTCATCTATAAAGAAAATCTTTTAAAGAGTCGTAAATGCTCTTTTTGGTCAAATATAGATGTTCAATAATCATAAGACAACTCAGAAATTTTCAATTAAAAAAATAATTAAAATTTAAAGAAAATATATTTAATTGTTACATTTCAATGTTATTTATTTTTAAAAAACAAAAATAATAAAAATAATCGGTAAATTTATTTAAAAATTTCGTTGAGAACAACCTGAACATCCACCTGATGAAAATCCACCGAATGATTGTCCACCGAATGATTGTCCACCGAATGATTGTCCACCGAATGATTGTCCACCGAATGATTGTCCACCGAATGATTGTCCACCGAAAGAAGCATTTCCATAGGCTGATTGACCAGAGAATGATGAGAATGCTTTAAGAAAAAAAGAAATTACTAAGAGAAATTTCTAAGAATAAATAAGATTTAGCTTACAGTTGTACATCTTTGAGTTTTTATATTTAGATTTTCTAATTGATTAATAATTAAAAAATATATATTTACATGTCTCTTTTATAAAGAAAAAAAAATGCTCAGCATTAATGACTTTGAAATAAAAAAATACAATTATTTATTTTAAGCGTAACCTCCACCAAAAATTAACTTCAAATTTTAATTTGGCATTGTTTTTTTAATTTATAATTTTTGATAATTTTATGTATTGATTTCATGTTTTATTTAATTTTATCGATATTGATGTATTTAATGAGGCGATATGGAAAACTCTTTCTCACAAAAAAAACCAATTGCTCTCAACTTCTATAAAAGCAAGATATTTTTAAATAAAAAAAATAGAAAAAAAATATATTTTAAATCTAAATATCAAAACTCAAAGATGTACAACTGTAAGCTAAATCTCATTTAATTTTAGATTTTTATCTTATTTCTTTTTTTCTCAAAGCATACTCATCATTTTCTGGTCAATCAGCCTTTGGAAATGCTTCTTTCGGTGGACAATCATTCGGTGGACAATCATTCGGTGGATTTTCATCAGGTGGATGTTCAGGTTGTTCTCAACGAAATTTTTAAATAAATTTACCGATTATTTTTATTATTTTTATTCTAAAAGTTATTAGACTTATTTAAAATTTTCATTTTTCGTTTAAGGAAAATGGCAGAATCTAAATAGTTTTTTCATTCTTCTTAGATATATTAAGCTTATAATTAATGGGTTAAAAAATTAAAATTTATTAAAAAATTTTCAAAAAATGTTCTTAAAAATTTTTCGTTTTCTTTAATTATAGTTTAGGTTATCTTGAAATTTTTTTAAAACTTATTAGAGTGTCAATAGATGCAACCAAATCAGACAAGATATATTTACTACTGCATCTTAAAGAATCTAAGGTTCGATTACTGTATCCTCTTCAGTTTTAAAGATTAAGATTATGAAAAAATACTGAAGGATCAAATTGAATTCATTTTAAAGTCAATCGAACGTTTTTTAGTAGATTTATAAAATTTACCAAAAGCTCATTTGATTATTTGTTTTCTTTGAATTCAATTTTTTAAGTCAAGACTTTAACTTAAACTTTTGTGACCTTGTTCAAATTAAAATTGAAAGCTAGTTATTTCTTGACAAAATTAATTTTGAAAAAAATTTTGAAAATGAATCTTGAAAACCCTAATTTCAAGTCAACTTACTAATGCCCATTTCAATTCAGCACAAAGATTTAATATTTGAGCTGATTTAAATTCGAATTTTAATTTTTTAATTGAAAATAAATATTTATTTTGTATTTTTATAGTTGAGAAGTACAATGCATATTTCAAAGATATAAATAAAAAAAATAATTTTAATTCTCTAAAATGTAATCAGCTCCTATTATACTCAAGGATATAAAAGGACAAAATATTATCACTCGAATTCTATTTGTTGACGAATGATCATAATAAATATAAAATAAACACTGAATATCAAAATTTGTTAAAGAAAGTAAAAAATTAAATTTTTCCGAAATTTCATGTGACTTTTGCTTAATCTTCATTCGGAAATTTAAGATCTAAAAATTTGTTTAACATTTAAATTCTTTACGTAACAATGTTTGAGAAAAAATAAAAGATAAGATAATATTTTATGAATATTTTTAAAATTATTTAAAATGCAAGAATGTAAATAGTAAATTTAAAACCTGTCTCATTTTTTAACTCTTATTCCTTACTTTTTTGTAAAATAATGACGTCGCTGGATGATCAAAACTCGACAACTTCATCTTCAACGATCTCAACTTCAAACAAAATTCCTTCACCTAGTCCATTTTTTAATATTTATTCGACTATAACTTTTTCAATAATTGGAATCGTCCTGATTGCTGCAATGATTACCACGGTGCTATTGTATAAGATTAGACTTAACTATCAAATAAAAAGACAAATAAATCAGCTCAAAAGAGTCGATCAACAATTGGGAATAGACCGACATTATTCTTACTAAAATTTTTTTTGTCTAGTCACTTAATCATCTGTTGGTATTTTTGTAATAAAAATCATAAATAATAAAAAATTTTAAACTTTATATTTTTAATTTTAAGCCATGACTTTGACTTTTTAATTTTTTTTTCATTACTTCAGTACAAATGTGATTATTAGCGATCACATGATTAAATGAAAATTTTTTAAATTAAAAAAAAAATAAAAACAACAAGACAATTAAATAGCTAATTATTACAAAAAAGTAATATGTAATAAAAAAAATGAAAAAAATGTTATTCCTTTTTATTTCCTTTTTACTCACCAAATAATCAATTACAGCATTATCTTGACATGTCGCCGACCCAACTGACTAAGAAGCTTGCTAAAATGCCCTTTCTATTGGAAAATTAACTCATATCTGTTATTAGTAATTCTTCTATCTTTCTTTCTTATTTTTTCCGCTAAGGATGTTAATAGTCTGATAAGGCGCCCTGGTGTTGTTATGGCTAATCTTGGATTCAATCTCAAATGCGTTCTGAAAAAAAAATTATTATTTCAAGATAAAAGGAATAAAAACTAATTTTATTTATATTACTATTTACAAAATCAGTTCTTCTTTCAACTAAAGATAGAATGTCTCTTTTGATTACAAGATCGATATCCTTATCTTTCTCTTTTTCATTATCAAGAATAGCTAAATTTGAGACAAGGTTATAATAATATTAATAAAAATAATATTAATTATAAGGTATTGATTAATGAATTTTTTAGTCATGTTCCTAAAATCTTAAAATATGAAAAAATTCCTTCGGAAGATGTTGAGAAAATTGCTATTTTTAAATTAACCATTCTAAACTTAATAAATTCTTTAATTAATTGTATTAGAACAGTTGTTTGAGTTCAAAAAATAATTATTTTATTAATTAAATTAAACTCTGGGTTTGTCAAATTTTGACTTTTATAAGATGAATATTTAAAATTTAATATAGGTTTTAGCCATAAAGGATGTTCTTTTTGTACTTTTTATTTTAAGTCAAAGTTAGGTTCTACCCATAAAGGATGTTCTTTTTGTACTTTTTATTTTAAGTCAATTTATAGTATTTGGATTATTTTGTCAAAAAGTACAAAAAGTACATTCTTTTTTTTAAGAGACTTTATAGTTTTTTCAGTTTTTAAAGGATAAAAAGTTTTTTAAAGGGTTTTTTTTTATTGTCAATAGATGTAATAACCTGAAAAAATTTATTAAAAACTGAGATTTGAATTCATTAGTTCTTTTAGAATTCTTATCCCTTGAAAAAAAAGAAAGAATAATTTCTATTCCGAATTGATGGAGGAAATTCGCCGGTCTAAATTATTTTTTAAAAATTATTTTAAAAATTAACTTGGAAATAAAATAAAATAATATGGCATGAATTTCAAAAAAAAACTTTTGAGAAAAATAGTAAATAAAAAAAATTTCTAATATAAACTATATTCACTTTTATCTTTCGATTAGCTTATATTTTTTATTTTATTCAATTTTTAAATGTAAAAATAAACAGGCAAATTCAGCAAAATGAAAATATCAGTTTTAATAAATTTTATTCTATTTAAGACTAAATAATTTAGAATTGAACGAGATTACTTAAATTAATTTTAAATGCTCATTAAATTAATCTGAAAAAAGCTTAATTTGACGAAAAGGTGTTTTTCGTTTTGACCTACCCTTAGCATTTTGTTTGTATAATCAGCTTACAGTTTGGTCATGAGCAATCAAAAAATAAGAAAAAAATTGTGTATTAATATATATTCATTAATTTATTTATTTATTTCAAAAATTACGCCATTTTTATTTTTTTTGATTTTATTCTGAAGGAGCTTAAGCTCAGTACAATAAACTAGTAAATAATAAATAAAATAAATAATGTATTTTAATCATTTTTTAATATGATTATCTTATTTTAATAAAATATTGATAATATGATTTGATTAACATTATAATTTTATTGTTAATAATAATAATAATAAAAAATAAGCTACGGCAAGCATGCTTGCGGAGACGTCTTACTAGGAAGACCTCTATGGTAGCTAGATGCATTGAAATATAGTTACATAGTTAGAAAGTTTTTTATTTTTCCGAAACTCATTTAAATTAATTTTATGAATTTAACAGCGCCCAATTTTTAAGTATTTAGCTTTCTTTCTTGAGAAAAAGAATTCTTCGTTCAACTCATTCCGTTTTCTATAAAAATTGTAAAATTTGCAGTAAAATTTTATTTTTGTTAACTAATAAAATAAAATTCAATCAAAATAAAAAGCAAATTAAGAACTTCATTATTTATCCTTTTTTTGGTATTTTTTTGACTATATCTAGTAAACGTTTCTTCCACTTAGATTTCGAATCATCTTTTGTTCTTTTGGGTGAGCTTGGTTCAAATGGTTTTTTCTCTTTTTTTTCAGTATCTCCATGTGGTTTAGGTAAAGCCTTCATGGCAATTCCATTGTTTGCAAGACTTAATAAAACTAAAATCAAAATTGTTAAATATATAACTTTCATTTTGTTGGGCATAAAATTATTTTTACACTCTGTTTTATATAATGAAACATTAAATACTTGATCCAAATTTTTCAAAAAAAGATGCGCAATATTTTAAATACGAATATAAAATTTTTGATAAAATTAAACACTTCAAATCAGGTAACAAAACCGATACATAAAACACTTTTGAAAAAATGCAAAAGTACTAGAAAAATTATTTAATTTATTTATTTATTTGTTTATCTGTACCGAGCTAATGCTCCTTCAAAATAAAAATATGACAAAAAATAGATTAAAAGAAAAGATAAAAATGTATAAAAATTGACATTGTTTTTTATTTTAGATAATTTAATTTTTTAGATTTTTATTTTAATGAATTGAAAATAAAGTATCTAAAGTATCTGTTTTATTACTTTACCTTTTTTCTTCAAAGAAAAGTTCAAAAATAAAAAATTATTTTGAAAAAAACTAACAATTTTTAAATACACTGTATAGCTTTATTTGATTTTCTCATATTTGGGTATTTTTTTATTTTTAATTTAAAATAAATTTCTTATTTCATTTTTATTATTCAAATAAAAATATTCGAAAATTAAGAAGAAAAAAAATAATTGCGTATTAGTCTTTGTTGAATATCGATTAACAATAATTTATCATTAATCTTACAAAGATGCCAACTAACTTATGTTGGCAATTTCTTGAGGAAGCATATAAAGAACAAAAATGACATTCTTAAACCTGAGCCAATTCATAATTATATCGATTTATTATGTTTATTTGAGTTCTGTTAGATTCTAATTAGTGTTGGCAAACAAAGTGACGATGGCATTGACAGACTCATATATTTTAGCTGTTAAAATGAAAAGGAATCTTAATGATTTTACCAAATACTTTCAAAATTGGTTAAAAATTAAATAAGAATTTGCTTTGTGGACTTTTTTTACTTAAAAAATTTAATTTAAAAATTTTGAAGAAGACACTACCACTACGTTTCCCAACACTAGTTCTTATTCCAAAATGAAAGCTAAAAATATTATCTTAAAAAACAGCAGGAGTTAAGTTAGGAGCAATTTTTCGAAGCAGATCTATTTGGTTCAGATGAAACATTAATAACTTTTCAAAATGAATATTGGTATAAAATTTTTTTTTTTAAATTTTGCTAAAATGTAAAATTTCGTAAAAATTTGGCAATTTAAAGTTTATGATCAAAAAGATCAAATCAAGTTTAAAATATAATAATTAAAATTAATGCAGAGATACATTATTGGATTTAACATTCTATGTTAAATAATAGGATTTGTAGACCGGTTTCAATTCGATTTTTACCCCAAACCGGTTTTAAAACAGAACGGGTCCCAACACCGGTTGCTAAAATATAACCGGTTTTGATTTAAGATGGCAAAGCTAGATAAGCCTTGCTTTAGAGTAACCTTTCGTTTAAGATTCAACTAGCTAAAGTTAACAAAGGCATTAGTTATAATATTTCATATTGTTGTAGGCTTACTTGCCTATCAGAATTCATTTTTAAATAAAGAAAACAAAAGTTTGTGTTTAAAGCTCTTTATTATAACTCTAAAGTTCCGCGCAAATATACCAAATAAAATCTTCTTTTTGTATACATACTTTGGTATTATATCTCTAAGCCACCAATTACAGTAGGTAATATAAATAATAACTAGAGAATCATAACTAAGAAGTGTAAAGTTAACTACGAACTAACAAGTTCATTTAGCCGCTAACAATATTTTATTTTGTTTTAATATTAAAAAAAATTTACGAAAAATTATTAAAAATTAGATTTATTTTCACATTAAATATTTTCAACAAAATAATTTTAAATGGCATCAAATACATTCTGCACTATAAATAATCACAAGTTGCACTTTAATATTTAAAGTGCACTATAATATTTATATGCACTTTATTAATCAAGGCTGCACTATAAATAACATTCTTACGCTATTATATTCTTTAATAAGCACTAATATAATTTTTATTTTGAACTAAAATAATCTTTACTAAGCACTAAATTAATGTTTTAAAAGCACTAAAATAATTTTAGACCTGAACTATTTTAATTCATTTTTAGATAAATAAATACAACAAACACTATTTTTTTCGAAAACTTCATTTTTTTTTAAACATAAGAAAATACAAATTACAATTACAATTATGTGATTTAGAGAGAAAAAAAATATAGTAAAACATACATAAGAATAAAATAAAAAAAATAATATTGTATTTATTAAGAAGCCGACTCGTTATTAAATTAACGAATTAAATAAGCTTTTAAGCTTTTTTGAATCCAGTAGGATCTACCACTAGTGCTAATGCTGCCAAAGTGGGTCTTCCTCGACTACGTTTTTTTCCTAATGGCTTGTTGACCGAAGCCATAGGAATCTGGCAATCTCCAATCTTTAACTTTGAGCACACTCCAATGACGTGCTTGCAAATGTAATTCTTGTTGTTCCAATCGCAACTGCATCGCGACAATCTCCATTGCGTTTTGTTGATTTTAATTTCATAAAGGCCGTTTGTTTGCTTAGATAAAACGTCAAAGGTCTTCCAAATGCATTTGTCTCTAGCATCTTTAAACGCTTCAACATCTTTCTTTTGTAACTTTTTTTTTTGTTCGGATGGTATGTAAAAATGAGGCTTTATGCTTTAAGCTCTCGTGAATTTTGAGTGACTCAATCGCTTCTTGCTTTGTATCATAAATTTCGACTACGTCATATTGTTTGTTTTCGCCACGACTTTTTTTATTAGGTGGTACTTCTTCGTCATCTTCGGCGTGTTCGTATTCTTCGTTATCTTGCTCATTTTCGCTGTTTTCGTCGTCGTCGTCACCTCCCTCAAAATCAATATATTCGTCGTTTTCTTCGTCTCTCTCATTTTCCATTTCGAGCATTCTACTTGTCATCGACATTTTAATAGTGTCCAAAAATAATGGTAAACTAGTAAGTAATGGTAACAAACACGCGAAATCAATATGATTTTTATTTTATTTATTTTTTTTTAGAGTATGGGCTATTTATAGAAAATAAGAAATAAAGATATTCGAGAGACAGGAAGTAACGGAGGGAGTTGAACAAAACATATAAATTGTGAAACTCTAAAATTAAAACATAAACAAAATTTTCTAATTTTAAAATACTGAAAGAGAGAATTAAAACATAAAAGTAGTAATAATTTTTTCAAACAGTTAATAAAACATATACTAAAATTTTTATTTCTATTTTTTGCAAATTTTTCTAAAAGAGTGCATCAAACATAAAAATTTATTAAAAAGAGAGACTAAAACATAAATTATTTTTTTAGCAAATTTTTAGATGCAGCAGTTTGTATGCATTTAGTTGGCTAATATTTTTTTTTTATGTTTTTGTAACTTTTTTGGTAAATTTAGACTAAAATGTAATATTTTTTTTTTATGTTTTATTAACTGAAATTAGAAATTATTTTATGTTTTGATTCACTTTTATGGAAAATAAATTTATTTTTATGCTACGTTCTCTTTTTTTATGTTTTATTCACATTTTATATGTTTTAATCAACCTTGTCCGGAAGTAACATAGTATTTAAGGAGAAGCCGCGTAAAAAATTACTTAACAAAAAATTACCATGTCATGATGATCTACCGTTGAGTAACTAGCTGTTAATTGTTTTAATTTCTAAATAAGTAGCCGCAAGGAATTTATAAAAGGGACGGAAATAAAATAAAATAAGCTTTTTTATTGAATTTTTTATGAAAACAAAAATAAAAATAAAGTCTAAATTAATATTTAAAATTATTTTAGTTCATGTCAAAAATTATTTTAGTCCAAATTAGAAATTATTTAAGTGCAAGGTGATTTATGTAGTAAAGTTTTGAAATATAAAAGTTCTGATTTGAATTATTTTGGTAAAAAACCGAATAATCATTATTCGGTTATGTTCAAAGTGTCATAAAAATCTCGATATGATTCAGTGCACATTAAATAATGTAGTACTTTTTGGAAATAATATAGTGCAGTTTGGTATTAAAAAAAGTGCAACTTCTGATTAATTTATAGTGCAACATTAAATACAAGCCATTTTAAATTAGAAAATTTTTTTACTTAAAACTCACTTTTAGGCTAAATTTTTTAGAATTTTATAAATGGAATCATAATTATTCATACCTCTTTTTTTTCTATTTTCTTACATCAGTAACTTAATTTTTATTTTTTTTATACTACTTCTGCTTCAAATGAGGTTAATTTTATCAAAAAAATGTATCCTTGCATCGACACTATTTAATGACTATAATTTATTTAATTGTTTTGAATATACTAAATAAAATTAATACAGAGATACATTTTTGGATTTAACATTCTATGCTAAATATTAGGATTAAAACATAAAATTCGATCATTTTGAGCACCGGAAATTGATCATCAACTTCAAAATGCCAAAAATTAAAAATATTCTTAAATTTCGTTGAATTATCGAAATTTAAGCTATTTTAAAATGGTTGATATTTAATCGAACAGTAAATTTAATGAACCAATTAGTAAAAATAATCATTATTTAGAAGCAAAAAATAACAGTAGTAAAAAAAAATTATGTAGTTGTTTAATTAATGTGTTTATAGCAAATATATTTAATTAATAGCTAAAATAATGAGTAGAAAAGTTAAATTATTTGACACTAAAATAAGTGATAATTTCGAAGGATACTCATGGGGTGCCAAAGAAAAACAAAAGTCACAACAAGGAGACAAAGAGTTTTTTAAATGTTCATTTTGTGAGAAAAGGCTTTACATCTTCAAGTCTTACTAATTCTATCGCTGTTCGTAGAAAATATTAATCATGTTACATTGTTTCAGACCCTGCGCTAAGGCCAAGAGGCCGAACAAAAAAATATAAAAATTAATAAAGTTTTTTTTGCTTAAGAGTGAATTTTTTTGTTTTTATTATTGCTACAAAAATATTTTTTTACTACTAAATAATTAAATTTGTTACTTTTCATTTTTTTACTTCTACTTGATTCTACTTGATTCAATAAATTTGCTACTAAATTAATTTGTAGCCATTTTAAAATTGCTCTCAACTTCACACTTCCTAAAAAAACATTTATTTTTTAATTCTATAATATTCAATTGTTATTTAAAATTTAGTTGGTTTAAAATTTTTATTATTATTCTAAATATTCCAGACAAAATGTAAAAGAATAAAAAAAAGAATCTATTTTATTTCAACTAATTTGACTAAAAAAAATTTTCATCATCTAAAACAAGCAATAAATTCAAAAGCCAAATCAACCATTTTCTTTTTCATAGATTTTAATCAATTCTTTCTTATTTACTTTTCCAAGCTGATTACGCGGCATCTTCTCAATTACCTTGACAGCTTTGGGCACACTTTGTCTCGGCAGTCGCTGTTTGCACCACTTTTTGAACTCATCCGCACAAAACTGCTTCTGGAACGCTTCTTTAAGAACAATCAGTGCGAATACCTTTTGGCCCCAGACCGGGTCTTGCAAGCCTATCACAGTCACATCATCAATTAAATCATGTCCCAGCAATTCTTTCTCTATATCCAAAGCACTGATTTTATAACCACCACTTTTGATCACGTCCACTGACGTGCGACCTATGAGCTTATAAATTTTTTCATCCTTCAAAAACTCGGCCGTATCGCCAGTTTTAAACCATCCATCGGCACTAAAAGTCTCTTTTGTCTGCTCTGGCTTGTTTAAATACTTCTTGAAAACCATGTCACCTTTTATCTGAAGCTCTCCAAACAAACTCTTGGACTGGTCAAACATTTTGTCAAAATCCGGACCTGACTCCACCAAAACATGCTTTGAGTCCAGCGTGTCATTTGGCTCCACAATGCGCACATTGGTATTGCCATATGGACGACCAACAGCTCCAGCTACCCGCTTCCTGTCCTCTGTTTCAACAAATGGATTCGAAAGGCCAAGACCTATTTCGGTCATTCCGTACCTTTCGAGAATGTTATAGCCTGTTATTTCATTCCATTCTCTGTGGGTTTTTACATTCAATGGAGCTGAGCCAGAAACTACCAGGCGAATTTTGCATTTAAAAACATCTTTGATATAGTTGGTGGGATATTTTTTTCTGATTGCTTCATTATTAAGATAATAATTGACTAACTGGACATAAATTGTAGGCACTGCCATGAATGAGTTGATATTGTTGCTTGGATTCAAGAGTTTTTCCCACACAGCCAGAGGTTCAAATTTGGGCACCATGTCCACATGACAGCCGGCGTACAAGTATGTGAGCAGACAATAGATGAGTCCGTGAACATGGTTTAGGGGCAGAACATGCAAAAGGGAATCGGTGGGCGAAATTTGCCATGCTTCAACCAAAGTCTGAATGGTGCGCAAAATATTGAAGCGGGTGAGAACGACACCTTTTGGCGGACCACTGGTCCCGCTTGTATACAATATGACTCCTTCTTTTTGCTTCATTTCTTCCAGATCGAGTAAATTTTGGATTTTTCCAAAGGCATCGGGGTCAATTGAGTGGGAGGTTTGCTTGTAAAAAGATGATTCATTCAGATGGAAGTTAATGATTTTATTTTTGTCAAGTAGATTGTTCAGCTCGGTCTGATTTGGTTCATGGTCACTTGTGCCATTAATGACCAGCTTACACTTGGAATCATTGATAAAATATTCGATTAAATTTGTGGGGTAGTTTTTGTTGATTCCCAATGGCACACCATTTGACATCCACACTGCCAGACAGCTTATTAAGTAAGTGTAATTGTTTGAGCACAGAACGGCGATTTTTTCGCCATTTAAATCACTTTTTTTGTGCTGATCGAGCAAATTTTTGCTCAGAACATTGCTCAAGTTGTATACTTGATTGAAGCTGAATTTGCTGTATTTGTCACTTAAAAATATTTTTTCAGATAGGCTAGAGGATGGTGATTTGGATGAAAAACGTCGAGTGAGTTTGGTGATTGGAACTAGGTATTTTCTAATTGAGAACATTATTTTTTGAGTTTTGTTTGGTTAAAATTTTACAATATTTATACTTGTGAATGCAAAATATTTTTTGAATTTCAAATTTATCTTAAATTTTTATTCAAAGTCAAAAATAGAATGTTTTTTTATAAGCTAATTGATTTATTTAGCATTTTAACTAGGAGAGAAAATATAATTGAATAGACTTTAAATTATTTTTTCAATTAAAAATATTATTCTACAATGCTTAGTAGTGAAACCTTAGATTTTTTTATATGGTTAAATTAAATATCGAAAAATTTAAATAATTAATTTATTGATTTTGATTATTAAAGTTTGGCCTGTTAAAAATTAAGAATTTAAAAATGTTTAGATATTTTTTTTCAATAAAAATTAAACTTTTAAACATTTATTTATTTATTAGTTTATCTGGATTGAGCTCCTTCAAATTTTAATACGATAAAATAAAAATAAATAAAAAATAGCGGAAAATTAAAAAGATATGTTCAAAAAACACAGCAAACATTTATGTTTTATACAAAACCATTAATTTATTAAGCTCAATTTATCTGTAAATGTACTAATGTTGTTTTTTAATTTTAATTTATATTTTTTACGTACCAATCTTTTGTCTGTGGTTTCCTGTCACGCTTCTTTTTGAAACCAATATTTTTAAAGCTAAAACCGATTTCGATCATTTTAGTCTTAACTGCGGACTGCTCAATTTGTAAAATTTTTGAAATAATTTTTACATGTGCAGTTGCTTAATTGGCATTTGCCTTTATTTAACTTTACTTTTTTTTTAACATCTATTGATGACATTAAATTTATCAAAATAACACATTTAAAATTTTTTTTATTTTTTTTTTAAATAAAAAAAAATAAATTTAATTTTTTTTTGATTTTTTCCTTGCGTCGACACTGTAAGCCCACATCTTCTTCCAGTCTGACACTTTTTTTATTGCGCATTCCTTCATAAAAATATCTTTAAAAAATAAAATTTTAACTTATTTAAGATTTTAAATGACGTTACCTTTTATTTTTAAAATTGAATTTGGAAATTCAATTTTTAATTTGTCCAGACCTAGATTTTTTGATCGTTCTGGAATCTCACATTCTATATATTTTATTAACAGGTTTTTAAAATATAACCTGTGCTCGTTATCCTTTAAAAAATATAAAATCAGGAATTTTTTTTTAAACTTTTTTTTAAATTACTTTTAGTGATTCATCCACAGCAATTATGTTATCATCGCTTTCATTTGATGATTCAACACTCTCTATGCGCTGGCTCACTTTAACAGATACTTCTGGTGTTTTTTTCTGTAAAAGAACAGGTAGATCAGGTGCCAAACACTTAAAGAAAAAATAAAATGGAAATTTCAAGTATTTCTATTATTATAAGTATTTCTATTTTAACTCACATTTACGAATTTCGGAAGACACTCTAATGAGTCTAGTTTTTTACTCATTTCACTCATCGTTTGCTGCATTTTTTCCATTTTATGAATTAACTTATAAAATTTATCATAAATTCTTTATTTTTAAAAAAAAAATATCAGAAATTACTTTATGTTGATTAGCAAGAAAGTCACCTGGGATCCTATTTATTAGATCGAGGGAATTTTTCTTGCTATTTTTGCTTGACCACTCCTGATCATCACCAAACAAAAGATTATCAAGTGATTTTGATAATGTAAGCTTTCGTTTTCTTGTCCTGGTTTGGTTATCCGATAGTCCAGCTTGGTTTTCTGCCACTGGACCTTGGTCAAAATTTTCATCCACTTCAATTTCATTTGATTGCTCTGCAACATCAGATGTTTGTGGTGTACATGGGTCGGAATTGACTTTATTCTCGGGTCGAAATTCATCGGCCTTCATTATCAATATTCCTGGCTTTTTGCTTTTTACGTTTTTATTTAAAAGCTCAGTCAGGAATTCGATTTTTTTCCGAATTAGAACCGTTATTAATTATTTTTGGTGAAAAAAAAAAACAATAATTAGAAAAATAAATTACTCCTTTTAAAAATTTTGTTTGTGTTACGTTATAAAATATATTTAAGATTTTATATTCAGAAATCAATTTTAAGATCACTCTAAATCTTAATTTTCTTAATTTTTAATTTTAAAGGTAAAAATGGCCGGGCAACTTGCCCGACTAGGCCGGACACTTTGGCCGACATGGCTGATTAGGCCGGACGGATGACATTACGATTTTATTAGAACCACTGTAAATCTATTTTATAAATTATTTTTGGTAAAAAAAAAACAATAGCTAGAAAAAACAAAACATTTCTTTTAAAAATTTTGTTTGTGTTACGTTATAAAATATATTTAAGATTTTATATACGGAAAAAAATTTTAAGATCACTTTAAACCAGAATTCCTCAAAAACATTTTAATGATCAAATAATGGTAATTTTTAAATTTTATTTCTTAGCAAATTATATTGAGAATTTTAAGATTAAAAGAAAATTAAATTCCAAAAAGAACCTAAAAGGATAATTTAAATTCGTTTTTAATTCATTTAAAGACCAAAAAAGAAAAAAAGTAAACATAATATTAAAAACAAAGGCTACTTAATTTTTTCCTAATCACTTTTTTTAGTTAACGAAATTTTGTATTAAAAAAACTTAATTTTAATAATTTTCTTAATTTAAAATAATAATAATGTATGTATCACTTGATATATTTTTTTCTTTTTTTGGTCATATATTGTGATCATAATTAGGTGATTACAAAAAAAAACCTTTGGTCCGTAGAATTCGATATAATTCTTCTGGTCACATAAAAGACTAGACCCGATATATTAAATATTTAATTTTTAACTCGGAGTGTTATATTTTAAAATATTAGAAATTATATTTCAAGATTAAGGCATACAAGGGAATTTTTAAATCTGTACTTATTTAATAATCAATATTTTTAGAATTGAATATTTTTATTTATATTTTTATTTTTGAAAGCAATAAACAATTATTTTTCCATTCCAGGATTTAAAGTGTTTATTTTTATCAAAAATTTTTTATCATATTTAAAAAAATTGCGCATCATTTTTTGATAAATTTCGATCAAGTATTTAATGTTTTCAAGTATTTTTGGATCAAGTATAAAAAGAGTGTAAAAATAACTGTGTACCCAACAAAATGAAAGTTATATATTTAACAATTTTGATTTTAGTTTTACTAAGTCTTGCAAGCAATGGATTTGCCATGAACGCTTTACCTAAACAGTCTGGAGGTACTGGAGATTCTGAGAAAAAAGAGAAAAAATCATCTAAATCGAGGCCATCAAAACGATTTAGGTCTCCTAAAGACAAAAAAGAATAAATAATGAATTCAAAGTTGTTTTAATTTTAATTTCATATAATTTTAAAAATTTTATTAGTTTTTAAAAATAAATTTTTATTGCAAATTTAATTAATTTTATATAAAACGGAATGATTTGAATAAAGATTTTTTTCCGTTAAATTACTGAACATAAATGTGAAATTTTTCTATTTTCTTTTCGTGTCGTTAACTGTAAGCTGACTTTTAAAACAATGCTTGGAACAGGTGAAAATAACTAACACCTATTTATAATATTTATTTTGAATCAAAATATCAAAGTCATCTTAAAGCTCAAATTTTTAAGAAATTTAAATGTTTTGATATTACTTCTACAAAGTCTTGTTTTTAATGGAATTGCCATGAATGCTCGAAGAAATCATAAATAAAGATCATGGAAGCAATTTAAACACACCTGAACTACCAAACCAATTGATTGAAAATTGATAGCTATGAACCTCCTTGAAAGTGTTTAAATTTCCTCAATCAAAAGAAAAACTTTAAAATTTAGCATTGATATTTCTAGAATTTTAAACTAAAATTGTAATTCTTTTAGTAAATAACAGTTTGATGACCACTTTATGCTTAAAAAAATGTTTTACAAGAAAATTTTCCAAGTTTAAATTTGACAAGTATGCAGTTGTAAATCAACTTCATCCCAATTAGCTTGTTTTATGCTTGACACCATGTACTATTTTATGAGTCTTCTTTCGAAAGATTGTTTTTTATTAATTTATTTCATTATTAGCACCATAAGTGACAATGCTTTAAATAACAAAAAAATATAAAAATTTGGACAAAATCAGAATTTAAACTTAGGGTTGTTAACATTCAAATTTTTTAAATTTTGGAATAATATTTTCTCTTTCCTTTTATAACTTTTAAAAGAAAAATTGAAATTTATGTTTTGTATTATAACATTTGGAAGAGGATAGGAAATCTTATTTTGAAAATTGAAATTTAGTTATTTTGGTTTTCAAAAGGAACTATTATAATTGAAAGAGATTATAAAAACTAAATCGAATTTTTTGAAATAAATTAAATTGTAAAACAATTGTTTAAACATTAAAAAAAAAAATATTTTCACACTTAAATACTACACACAAAAAATTATTATCGTTTCATTCAAAAGTTTTGAATGCATTCATGTGCATATTTTTGTTTATCATTTTTCATTAATTATTAATTCAATAAATTTTTATGACTCTAAAAATAGTGAAATTAAAAGCAAATTTTATTTTTTTATTATATTTCAAGGATTCACGGTCTTTTAAATGTACTGATTTTAAATGCCAACAAAGTGAATTAGTAGCACCATCGAATTGAACATTTTTTTCACATATTGTACAAAAGCCATTTTCATTTTCATTTTCAATTATATACTCCCAGACCCATGATCGTTTTTGGTATTTTCTTTTTAATCGAATAGGTTCAGTATTTGAAACATTTCAACTTTATTTACATATTAAAAGATAAAATAACATTTAGTAAAAGATGAAATTAGATTTTTTTTTAATTTGAAAAATAATTTTGGAGTAAGATTCTATATTAATTAAAGAAAAAAGAAAATAAATTATATAATAATAATATATTTGGTTGTATATTTATAATTCTTAAGATTCTGATTATAGAATAGAGAGTTTTGAAATTTTAATTTTGAACTTTACAATTTTGTGTCAAAATTTGTCCGTTTTGTTTTATTTTGAATCTTTCAAAAGGAGTGTTTCTGAATAAAATATTTTGAAATTATAGATTTCCAAAACATTTTTATTCAAAAGAGAAAATTCTAATTCAAAACAAAAATTTGGAAGCCTTCCAAATCTTCTTTTTAATGCTAACAATCCTATTTAAACTCTGAAAATTTAGCTTTTTAATTTTGATGCGGTTGTACAAAACAAAAATTATTTTTTAACCCTATTCGATTCCGCGTTATAAATTGAAATTAAATTCAATTGTTTTAATTCAATAATTTCGTTATAAAATTAAATAAACGAAGCATTAAAAAAATTTAATTACGGACTCAAGGCTTAAAAAAGTTTTTTGTGGTGTAAGTTAAGAATGTTTTAGCACTGGCGAAATGGTTTTCGCCGCATGTGCAAAACCTATGATTCTGTCTATGAGGCTGCAATATTTAACAAGGGAATACGGTTTATTTAGGCTAAAAATAGTATAAATTAAACTCGGAAGAAAATTTTTTATATTGAATTCTTCCTTAATTTTTTTTTATTCAAATTTATTTTGCATCAACAGGTTTGGCGTAATTTAAAAAATAAAAGCATTGTGAATTTTCACACAAAACCTTCCAAAAATTGCATAAATAATATTCTTTTTCATTAATTTAAATTGAAAAAATTGAGCTTATTAAACTTTGATGGTGAAACAACATGAAACAAAATATTTTTCACTAAATTCAATAAAAACAACTAAATTTAATTGATACAGTAAATATTAAAGATTAGAAAAATACCAATATTTTGAGATTTCTTTTTATTTGTCTATATGATCTATTCAAATTGGAATTTTATTTTGTAATTTGTAATACTATTTTATTTGAATGTTAAATTTCTGTCATCCCTACTAAATAATTTTAAATTTGGTAGTTTTAATTGTAAAGAAATACAACTTACATGTTTAGACTGTTTTTTTTTAAAAATTAAATGAAAATTAAGTATAGAAAAAAAAATATAATTTTCAATTCTATATTAACATACAATTTGTTTATTTATTTATTTGTTTTCTGTAACATACAATTTGATTAAAATTAATCAATTTATCGCCAAATCTTAATATTTAAAACCCAAATGTGTGAAAAACAGTAAAATTTTCATACATATACTTACGATAATTAACTTTAATATTTAAATACAGTGTTCTTAGAATTGTCTTAAGATAATAAAGAAACATTAATAAAAAAAAATATTCAAACTCAATGAATCTTAATATTTAAAATTTAAACAATCAAATGTTTAAATAAAATGATTATAATAAATATTTTGATTATCAGTAAAGCATAAATTGGCTCATTGTAAATTCTATTAACAAAAGAATAATTTTTCAAATTAATTAATCTACAATAATATAAAGAAACGAAGTTTGAAAAGGAGAAAAAACAAAATTAAATTTTAGAATTATTTTTTTTATTTAAATTATTAATTCATATATTAATTAATTATTTTTTATATATAAATTTAATATATTTTGAAAGGAATTTTTTTTCATTTTAGTGTCTTTTTTTCCAAAAAATTAATATCCTAGAACCAAACAGACCCCAGAATTGAATTTTGTGTAATCAAATCAACTAAGAATCATATGTTTTAAAGTTTTTTTAATGATAATTTCTCAAAAAAAATAAAACGATAAAATAAAACTCGATTTATCGTTTATTAATTTTTATCAAAAAAATAAAAATCCTATTAAAAAATAGACAATGTGATTGAATTTTTTAAGCCTCAGTTTTCTTAGAAACATGTTTATGAGCCTTTTTTTAAATATCATTTAAAAGAAAAGTGGCGGTGTGCATTTCCTTTTTTTTAAAGCGATTTTAAAGCATTTTAAAAAGACGCATAGAAAAGTCAATACAACAGGGACTGTATTATTAAGCAACAATCAAAATAGCTAAACACATAATGAAAAAAGGACATAAAAACTAAAATAAAAAATGGCAAAAAATATTTTTACATCATTGTTAATTAATGTTTGTTTGTTTAATAGTTTATTTCTTTTTTAAAAGAAAGGCCACGAGCAGAGCTCCTTCAGCCAGTTATTATGATTTTAATGCCTTTTTATAAACAAAACTATGACAAAATAAACATTTAAAGAAAAACAAGAACTTTTATATTGATACCAAAATCAAAATTAAAGAGAAAAAAAAATCAAGTTTAAAAAAATTAAAACAAAACGTTGATTGAACCAAAATAAAGCTTTTTGATGATTTTTTTTTTAATTTAGCCTAATAGGCCATCCTATATTCACATGTGCATTTTTGGATTTTGGGGGCATGTGCTTATTTCAGGTATCCAAATAATTTAATTAAATTCCTCTTTTTTTTTTTAATTTTCAATATTTCAGCAGCGAAGCAATGGGTAAAACCTTGTGATTCTTTAAATTTTCTTTAAACGGAATTCTTTAAAACTGAATTGTTAAATGAAGCATTTTTTGTTTCACCTTTTAAAACTGACAGAAAATTTGCATTAAAAAATCCATTTTCTTATTAAGAATATAATTTTTGTATGAAAATTCATAATGCCTGAAATAAACAATAATACGAATTACCGATTATATATTAATTTTTTCTAAAATTTTTCAAGGTTTTTCTGAATTAAACTAGATCAATTGGAAAAAATTCTTGGGAGCGCCAGTTTAAAGATGAAGTGGTGCCAAACCTGGATACTAAGAAAAATTTTAATAAAATTTTTTTTCTAATAGTTTTTTAAATGAAGTCCAAAGAAAACTTGAACAACTTAATCCATTTATTTTCATTCTGTTTATATGAAAATTAAAATAATCTAATTTATCATCAATTATTAATCCAAAATGTAGCTGAAATGAATCTGAAAAATAAAATTGCAAAAATTAAATTTAATATGAAAGCAAAAAAATAAATCATTCAGCTTTTATTTTTTTAAAATTTGGAAAAAAATATTAAAATTCTATGATTGATAAAATTTTTTTAAAAATAAAAATTTAATATTTTTTTTTCGAAATTAATAATGGCTAAAAACTTCTATATCGTGTTATTTAATTTGTTTATTCCTTAATGGTTTGTCCTTGGTAATCGTTTTTAATAGCTTCATTCAAGCTTTTTGCATACATGTCCAATCTCTGTGTCATCTTTTACATAATTTACTTTTATTATTTTGAGAAAATGATTAATTTTACCCTAAATCCCCATTTATCTTTTACTTGTCTGCACATGTTCAAATCTATTTCTGTTACCAAAAGACCATCCTTGGTTCGGGACAGCCCCTTAATTAAATATATATAGAAAATTCTTTTTACTTTCTAAAATAATGTACTGGAGTGCGGGTTCCATCCGGCCCTGTTACGTAAGATGATCCATAGAAATTACCAAAGTTTTTGTGAGCCGGTTTCCCATCACCTGACGTAAACTCATTGGGAAAATATTCCTAGAAAATATCTTAAGAAATTTTATCCTTTAAAAGCCTGCAAAAAATACGGTTCCAACACGATTTATTGCCACGGTGAAATAGCTATTCGCAATGGCAGCATTTCTAGCCTCAATTGACCAAAGTGGTTCACTAGAAAAATAAATTACCATTTGGAATTTTTTTTCATTTTCTTTCTCACCTTAAGCCTCCAACAGTTGCCGAAGGATTGAACACAATCTCGGCTCCATTAATGCCATACATCATCCAATTTTGAGGATGGTGTCTACCATAACAAATGTTTACTGCAATTTTGCCAAATTGGGTTTCAAAAACAGGATGTCCAATAGTGCTTTCCATATAATAAGTTGATTCATTAAAGTCACCAACTCTTGGTATGTGATTTTTTCTACTTTTACCAATAACTTTTCCTGTGTTTGAAATGACAACAGCAGTGTTCCAAATTACTTCACCATGAACCTCATCATCTCGTTCCAAAATAGACGACACAATCACCATGTTATATTTTTTGGCCAATTGGCATAAAAATTTAGTAGAGGGCCCGTCAAAGGCATGTTCGGCAAATTCACACCATGGCTGCTTTTCTCTGGTACAAAATGCAAATGGCATGTGCCAGGCTTCCTGAAGACCAACTATATTGCATCCGCACAGATATGCTGCATGAATTAGTGTGCCGATTCGTTGATGAAGCGCTTCTCTTTGTTTTGCGACTGGTTCAGTTGTTGGCAAAACTATTGAATTTTGTATAGCGCCAATGCGAACTACTCGCCTTGGCCGGGTTTGTTCTTCAGCGGCATCGATCCTGAATGCCTTGAGATCAAAGTTTTCATTCTGACTTAGATTTAATACTTCTTCACAAAGTTCCATTTTCTGGCATGGTGCACCATAGAGAATTCGAATAGCTTCTTTGGCAAGCTCAGGTGGTAAATGGTCAGTTAAACTAGTGTGTAAATCATCCATTCTAAAATATCAGTTTTAACTAAATTTTTAAACAAGCTTTCAAATAAACTATTTAAGTTAAGAATTTTTATGTAAGTTAAATATTTCTAAAAGTATTCATTCATTGGATTAACTTATATTATAAATTTATATATCACACCCCAAATTTATCATATATTAAAAATATTTTTTAGATGAATCACGTGTTTAGACAACAATTTCAGAATTTTTTTCAAATATTCACATCAAATTTTTTTCAATAATTAGTTGTGTCTGATTTTGTTTTAAACAAAAATAGTTATTTGATTAATTATTCGATAATCGCAAAACGGGTGC
Source organism: Brachionus asplanchnoidis (assembly GCA_025491095.1). NCBI lineage: Eukaryota > Metazoa > Rotifera > Eurotatoria > Ploima > Brachionidae > Brachionus > Brachionus asplanchnoidis. Next base: position 5,903,409 of record JAILYF010000006.1, read on the forward strand.
CGTCCTTTTTACTCTACCCTAAATATTCTAGGTAGAATAAAGTAACCTTTTCAGACCCAAAAAAATATTGGGTCTATAACAGTTACTTTTATTCTACCTAGAATATTATTCCCTAAAAAAATGCTAAAAAAGTAATTTAATAAAAAATATTTTATTCAAATTATCAATTATATCAATTATTTAATTATATCAATTAGTTGTTGTTATTTCATCAGTTTTTATACATCATTACAATTCGGTATTTGTTATATCGAAATTCCCATATAAATTGATAGGGACAAAAAAAATTTTAAACCAAATTTTATTGATTAAAATAACTAAAATAAAAATGCAAAAAATAACATAAAGATTTTTTGAAAAAAATCGGTAATAGATGGTTGTTTGGTAAAGCTACTTTCAATTATAAAATTTTCAATATTAAATAATAAATTAATTACATTAGAATTATCATCTTTTTTGGTTAAAAAAAAACTGCTTCAGTTCATTTAATCTATCGATTGCTTCTTTTGAGTTTATCGCTTGTTTATTTGCATCTTGTTGCTCTTCAATTTTTGTATCACTGTCTTACTCTATTGGATTGTTTGTTGCTATTGAATCGACGATTTCTGCCTCTTTTCCAGCTTTGAAGTGGTTATTTTTTGCTCAATATGTTTTTTTTTATAATTTCTATCTTGACTTCAAGAGAGATCCATTTTCTCTTTTTGCAAACTTGCTTTTCATTCATTTTTATCAATTAGAATTTTTAGATAAACAATAATAGTTCAATAGTTAAATAGTTTATTTAATGATTTAAAAGGTTTGAGCTTTGCTCTTTTGCCTTCCGGTTAAAAATAAAAATTTAGCTTGTCAATTAGTTTAAATAATTAAATAAAATGAAATGTTTCTTTTAAAGAGAAAAAATAGCGTTTAAAAAAAGTTAAAAAGATGATGTTTAGTAATTGTATTCATCTAATGATGTAAAGCATCTCGATTGGTGTTTTTCCATGTTGAGTGTGTATCAAATTGTCGAGTAATTCGAGGACGAGTGGATTTGCACTTGTAATATTTTTTTCAAAAAAATTTTCTCCAAGTTTAAATAATCTATCGTAGACTGGTTCTATTTGACATAATTGTGTAAATAACTACTCGAACATTTTGGCTTTTCTTTGTGAATTATTTGCAACGCTTTGTACTGAATACCTTGGAATCTTTGAATGCTGTTTTCATTTAAAACTAAAATCGGTGCAGCATATTCGAGCGTGGATCTTATGAGGCATTTGTAAATGTTTAGTTTTTCGTTAATACCCAAAGACCATTTTTTAAATGACAAACACTTGAGAATGTTTAGCAGTTTTAAACTCATTTCTCGTATTAGTTCTATATGAGTTTTGAAATTTAAATGCCGGTCAAACGTTACGCCCAGATATTTTGGTGTATTATTTACTGGAATTTCTTCTCCAAAAATGAATAATTTGAAATCGCCACTTGATATTTCTTTTGGTGTTTTACCTTTGGAATAAATTGCGAACGAACATTTTTTAGCTGCTGTCTGGAGTCTCCACTTGTTAAACCAGTTCTCTAAAGCTTTTAAATATCGTTGTATTTGAACTTTAACAATAATAAGTAATTGTCAAGTATTTATTTACTATTTTTTATTATCAAGGTTTTAATTAACGGACGTCATTTTTTTTTAATTCGTTATACAGAGGTATTTTTCTTAAGAAAAGTATTACTCGTTTTTTTTTATTAGTTCGTTATATCGGGATTTCGTTATAAAGAGGTTCGTTGTATCAAAGAAAATTAGCAATCTTTTGCCTTTATAAAAAATCGGTTCCTGGATTATTATTCGTAATATAGAGGATTTCGTTATATGGGGGTTCGTTATACGGAGGATCGACTGTATATAAAAAATTACTTCTTTTTCAAACTTTTCAAAAAAGTATAAAATATTTTTTTTCTGTACCAAGCTAAAGCTTCTTCAGAATAAAATATGAAATACAGTTAAATTGTTTAAAGTAAAAAAAGAAGAAATCAAGAAAGATTTGATGAAGTAGAGAATTACTGGTGACACATGTTCTCATACTTGAAGAAGTATAAAGGTTTTAATAGCCACATTTTTGTTATTTAGATTTAAAATAAAAAAATAAACTCTTATGTTTTTCTAACAAATTAATTCAATTTGATGCAATTTAACTGTAGTATATTAAAAATCTTATCTTATTATACGGACAAAAGGCTATCATGAATCTCAAAAGAGAAGCCGTACCATTTATTTATAAATAAAAAATTTAAAAATAAAATAATAAATAAGATTTTTTTTTAATAAGTTTAAAAGGTTTGAATATTATAGGCCAGATTAAATTTTTTAAATTGCTTCATCATTTCTTGAACTAAATTGTTTGCATTATTTGCTACCCTTATTTCAAACGTTTGCCGAGTCAAGCTTAAATCACGAAGAACGAGTTTATTGGCAAATTTTGGAAAAAAATGTGAAAAAGTCTTTTCTTTAATTAAGTTATATTTTCCAATACTCGATATTCTGAACTCAAAATCTTTTCGCAGTTGATAACCTCTATTTGTCATTAAACTTCTTGTAAAACATGATTTTAAATTGTTTGGAACATTGACTTCATTGATAATTCTGAATAAAAATCTACATATCTTTAAAAAAAGTCTATGCTGAAAATTATTCAGATTATAGCTCTCAAGTTGATTGTTGAATTCGTTCAGGTCAATTATCTTGTTTTTATTTGGAATAGGTTTAAGTCCTAACAATTTTGCCAAACAGAAATTATATGTATTTAATATTTTTTGTAATAAACTTTATAAGTAAAATCCTAATTTTATAAAAATATGAACAGTTAATAATAATAATAATAATAATAATAATAAAATGAGCTACAACAGGCGTTACTAAGAGTCTCACTATGGTAGCTAAAACGAGTTACAAAACATAAGTTAAATAAACTAAAAATAACAAGTTTTGTTTAATTGTAGTTGATCTGACGCTAAAAAATCATCCAGTTTCTTATTAAAATTCCACTTTTTCCAGTTTTCATTAAATCTTAATGATTTTTTTATTTATCTATTTATTTAAACTCAATTTTAATATCAGAAATTTTAACGATCATAATTTTTATAGATAAAAATATCTACCAAATTTTACATGTCTATACAGTTTTAAAAATATTTTTAGTTTTTTTAATTATTCGATTATCTAAAGATAACAAAAGGAATTCATTAATAAAATTTTAAATATAACATTGATCTTTTTTAAGCGACAATTAGCTAAATCAGATTTTTAAATGATTAAAATGATTTTATTAAATTTTAATCACTTATTTAGATAAACTTTATCAAAATTTTTTTTTTACACAATCTCTAAAAATAGTCCAACTGTTCGTTAAAACTTGGTAAAATTTCAAATTCTAAATTTCTTTTCATAAAATTTTGAAAACAAAATTGACCTCATTTTATTTAACTTTGAAATTAAAAAATTAAAATTTTGCTTTTTAAAAATTTTAATTCTAGAATATTCTCATTTATTCCCTGTTTTGGGAAGGAAATTTTTGCAACAAGCCTTTGATAAAACTTGGCATAATGTGATCATTATAAAAGTAAGACTCTTTATATTCTTTTTCTTTATTGAGTTTCTCGATAAAAGGAAATTTTTTTGTTGGAGAAAATGACCATACAAAGGCTCAGGGAGATATCCTTTCAAATGAACCTCAGAGAGCCTTATTTAGTCCTTTCCTCTTCACAATATTTATAAATGATATTCCGAGAATGAACTCAAGGAACAAAAACTACTCTCTCCTTTTTGCTGATGATCTTTTTTCGTTCCTTTTCATTAAAAAGTATGGTAGAATAGTCTCTATTATTAATTGATATCTCAAAAAAATCGAATGAAAATGGTTCTGAAAAATGTAGCCATACAATCTTCTCTGGTAACTCTGGTAAAATCCAACATTTAAACTTGAAACTTTTTGGAAAAATATACCATAAGAAAAAAAAAACCTTTATTTCAAGGCTTAACCTTTGATGAAAATCTATGTTTTGACTCGCATGTGGACTTTATCAGATCCAGATGTATTGATCAAATAAAAATTTAAAAAAAATTATTATTTTAATAACTTAACCATAATACTTTGGTTGATTTTTATCAGACTTGTGCGTAAGTCATTAAGTCAAAGTCAAGTCATTTGACTTGACTTAAGATTTTTTTTTTTAAAGTTAAGTCATTTGACTTGACTTGACTTAGAATGACTTGAATTTTTTTTGGGAAAGTCAATAAAAAAAGGGTAACAAGCATCCAATCCTAATTATGATTCTTTAAATTTTAATGTTATGATATTAGAAAATTTATTCGATGATTTTTTTTATCGAATTCCTTCGAAAACACAAATTAAATTTTTTGAAATTCAAGTCATTCTAAGTCAAGTCAAGTCAAATGACTTAACTTAAAAAAAAAAATCTTAAGTCAAGTCAAATGACTTAACTTTAAAAAAAAAATCTTAAATCAAGTCAAATCTTTGACTTAACCAAAAAATGACTTAAAAATGACTTTATTTTTTGACTTACGCACAAGTCTTATTTTTATAAAGTTATATTGATTATTGTTTTTTATTCCTATATTAGTCTTTAATAAATCTCTCTAGACTTCAAGTCCTGCAAAACATATCATTTAAATACTGTTACAATTTTCCATGACACCATCTGAACTTCTGGTAAATTTTAGTGATGATAAAAAGCTTGAAAGCATCGAAGCTCGACTATACAAGCTTTTTAAAAAATATACAAAAATAGCTTTAATTTCGAAAACAAACTAATTTTAGAATTACTGAATAGCTATGAAAGTGCTTTTGTTAATAGCTCGATACTTTGTTAGAACAAACACCACAATGTAATTTATGGAACTAATTTAGTGCATAGTTAAAGGAATTATTTTCCTTATTTTCTTTTCTTTTATCTACTGTCAAAAAAATATAAAAAAAATGAAAAAAAATAAAACCTAAATTGTCCTCTCATGTTTAAAAAATTATAATGTTAAATTTTCTTTTTAAAAATTTTGTCTAATGGTAGAAGAAGTTTTGTTAGTCAGAGCCATTTCAAATTCAAAACTTTTAAATTAGTTTATTAAAAACTCTTGACCATTACTCTTGGATCTATGTCATAATTTGAGTTTATTTTATATGGAACTAATACCATCGAAACCATGTTATAAAATTGTTTTATTATTTTTAGAATAAACCTTGACGCCTGACTTTTAACTAAAAGTAAGCGCAAAAGTTTACTTTTAGTTTTCTTAGAATAATTTCGAATTTATGCTGAAATAAACTTAAAAAAATTTTAGAGTTAAATTCGAAATTAAAAAAGATTAAAAATTAAACTTTATTCTAATTTTTGTATTTATTTTAAGAGCAAGTTTTTTATTCAAAAATGATCTTAAGTGATGACGAAACTGTACCCGAGTTGGCTCAAATTGAAAATCTTGAAATTCGAACGAAAAATATCACAATAAATACTCGGTAAAAATTTTATTTAGATATAAAAAAAAGAGGAAAGAAAGAGGTGTTGGACTTTTTAAATACGAATAATAACCAAAGTGAAGCTGGGCGGATATATAACATACTACCTTGGACAATATGTGGCTGGTACAAAAATAAAGACAAAATAGAGTCAGCTCAGTATAAATGTGTTCTAATGCCTTTGATTTTAAAGCAAGACTATTAATACACTTGTTTTCACCTCTTTGTCGATCAAACCATTCAAGAAGTCTCAACTCCATTTCTGGAAATTTTGCGCGGTTTGTTCCAGTTATCCTCGTTCTGCTTCTTTAAATTGAGCTGAATCCATTTTGTTTTTAATTTTGTACTAGCTACAGATTGTCCTTGGTAGTATGTTACATGGTTCCATATAGAATAAACACAAATTTTGACATAGCTCCAAGATAATGGTTAAGAGTTTACGGTCTTTAAAAAAAATTTATTTTTTTTAATTTAAGTGTGTGAATTCTGTATCAACATGTGGTTCGTAAATGTATTATATTTTAAATGAGTTTGATTCTTAATAATCAAATAAACTAAATACTTCACGTTTATTTTTATAAAATAAAATTAAAAAAAAATTATTAAATTAAAAAAAAGGGATTTAAAAATTATAAAGCTAAAAAAAAAGGCAAAATTAAAAAATTAAATCTAAATTTTAATCAGTTATTTTGCAAGTTTCTCAAATTTTTTCTAGAGTAATTTCTAAATTTTAAAAATATTATTATTTTCATAACTTTGGAAGCAAATTTCCAATAAAAAATAATCCAAAAAATAAAGATTTATTTATTTTAAAAAACGATTATTTTGAGCAAAAAAAAAAAACAAATATTATAATAGCACCCGACTTAATATTGTATCTTTTTTTTACCAAGTTAGCTTTAAAAATAGTCAAGTGAATGTTTCCTGTGTCCAAAGTGTGCAAATAAAAAATCTTCTTCTTTTTTTGATATGGCATCCTTGCTTTTATCACTTTTTAAAATGTAAACCGAATTAAATTCAATCAAATTGATTCGAAAAGACCGAGCTACTCTTCCTGTCAAAAAATAATCATCAATCCAAAAAAATTTAACTCTGTGACTATTTTTGGCAATTTTTTGAACAGCTTCCTTTGTCATCACAAATGCAGATCCTGAGCAATACTTTGGATAGTACCTATTTGGATACTCGGTGAGTGACACGTACCATTTGGAGTTTTTATCTCGGATCACTTTCATACTATTGTGGACGTAGCACAAAATGGAGCTCTTCTCCTCTTTTTCTTCATCTAATCTAATCTTTAAATGTTTTGTGAGCAATTTTATTTTGACATAAACATCATCGTCCACTTTGAGCACATATGGAACGTTTTGGCATCTAGCTGCAATCCATTTTAAGGTAGTCACCCCTTTGACAGTTAAATTGTGGTACGAGTCAGTAAAATTTGCCTGGATAATATCATTATAAGTAGCTGATTCTAGTTTAAGTAAATCGTTTGTTTTATTTTGCTCGGACAGACCGCAGGTGAAAAAAAGTCTTATTTTGTTTTGTCTGAGATAAAGCAAATTTCCCCAAGTTTCGCGTATTTTAAGACGATTTTTGAAATTTTGGGGCGACGAATGAACATAAATGGCCAAAAATGTTTGATTGTCACACTTGCTCTTGGGCTCCAAAGAGTATCCAAAATTAAACAAAACATTGTTTGAATTGGCGATTTGAAAAAAAAGGAAACAAATAAATATACTTATGATCATGTTTTATCATGACTTTTGGGAGAATTTAATTCAAGAGCTTGAGTGAAATTAAATTTTGAAAGCTTTTTTTTGCAGCATTAAAAGATAAGCTTTTAATTGACATCCGAATATTAGTCTAAGAAAATAATTGATATTTGTTTAAACAAATTTTCTATTTGGAATTAGATTTAAAATTCATTTTCTTTAATGATAAAAATATTTAATTTAGACTGAACTTAACGAGTCTTTTTTTGAATAAGCTTACTAAAGCATTAAGCTTTTGTAAAAATTTCATATCTAATATTTTTTATTAGCTTTTAAGTAACGAAAGTACTTTTGAGTATTTATTTTGTTGTATAAATTTGAATGAGTTTTTTAGTTTGTTTTCAATCTTTGAAGCCTATTTTAAAATCTTCTTTGAATGGTAGAGCTCATATTTTTTTAGTAAAAACTGCTAAATGCTCAAATTAAATAGATAAAATAAGAAAAAAATTCTAGAAAAAATTTTCACTTAGGTTAATTAACAAAATTTTATCTGATTGTAATTTTTTTAGAATGCTTATTTTGAAAAGTCTTAAAAATATGTTAGAATTCTGCTTAATAATTCATAATTCTCCAAATCTCGAGCATCACTCTTGAGATAAAATATCTATGATTCTAAATTCTATGCCCAAATTTTTTTAAACAAATTTGCTGTAAATTAATAAAGTAAATTCAATTTTTTTTTCGATAAAAAATTATAAAATTTTAATTGAATTTTATCTAGATTATAAAAATGATTTGAGACATATTCACATTATACTTACATTGAAATCAATAAACCTAATTTTATTCTAATTTTAACTTGACAATTTTGTATTCAAAAATTTATTTTTTTTTTAACATAAATTTTTTCATAATGAGATTCTCAAAAACTTTATGTTTATTTATTCAAGTCGTTTTTCTTATTTTTTAACAAATTCACTGAAAAATTTAAAATTTAACTTTAATCTAATTTAACATTTTGGTTAAAATTATTTAGTTTCAAAAATATTTTTTCATGTGGCTGAAAGGAAGGACTAAGTTTCCACTCCAACCGGCCAAGGCTTTGCCGAACTATATTTTAAATAAATAAATAAATACATTGAGTCTTAATAACGAAACCAATTTATTAAATTTTCTATCTCAGTAATTATAAACAGAAAAAATTTCCTTAAACTTTTAATTCGAACTGGAATACGAAAAACTTATTATGTACTTTAATTCAGATTTCTATCGACGAACTAACTTCGACGATTTAATGAAGCATTTAATTGAATTTGAACAACTAACATGTATTGATACATTATACTTGCAAAAAACAGACCATACATTCTTTAATAAAAACAATAAATCAAGGATTGATCATATTCTAATAATCGAAAAACTTACCAAAAACTGTAAACAAGCAAATATACTAAATGATATCAAACCCAAAACAAATACAAGTGATCATCTGGCGATTGAATTTGAAATCGATTTTAATCTAAAATTAAAAAGTGATTGTAGTAACAATAATTCACAAAAAAAACCGAAATGGAATGAATTTGATTTCAGATTAGAATATGAAAGGAGATTGTGTGAAAAACTGAACCAGTTAGACACAGCGAAACTAGCAAGAATTAATAAGCACAATTCAAAAATAATACTCACTGAACTTATCAACGAGCTTACTAGTAGTATGAGATGCTCAATAAATGACATTCAACAAGCAGAGAAGAACAATAAAAATAATAAACACACAAAACAAAAAAGATGGTGGGACAATGAAATCCAAAAAATGAGTGATGATGTTAAAAATGCGTACAAACAACTAGATAATATAAAACCTGGAGATAACATTAACCAACTAGAAGCTCAACTAACTGAATTGAAAAAATCATACCGAAGAAAACAACGTCAGAAAAAAGCCTCAATCTCAACCAAATGGACCAGACAAATAAACACCTTATATTAAACGCACAAAGACAAGTTCTGGGAAGAATTGAAACGAAGGCGTTCAAACGGCTCAAAAGTAGATATAGAAATTGAAACTCTTAGTGATAACTTCAAAGAGCTTTTCTGACAATATAAATTCCTGACAATGCTAGGACAATTGATGTTGGTGAAAAAAGAACTCTTGGTTGATCTAAACTAGTCAAATAAGCTTTATTGAGATATTTTTTTTTATATTTCATATTCAAATTGATTTCGGTTATAATAATTATTTTATTTAATGATAAAAAATTTTTTTGATGCATACTTTCTATTTGATTAATCAAAATTTTCGTGTATTTTGATGATGAATTTTTTTTTAATTGATTCCTTTATTTTTTTTCGATATTGTAATAAATTTGGTGATAAAAATAAAAATATTTTTGCGATAAATTTAATTTTTTTTATGTTAAAATTTTGATGTTATTTACTCAATTTTTTGATGATAAATTTTAGATATTTTATGATATAGTAAATACCACACAAAAAAATATATCTAAAATCAAACTGCTATTATATTTTCAGTTTTCCAAGACTAGAAAATTGTTAATTTTATTTTAAATTTTTTTAATATAAAATTATAAATTAAAAGTTTAAAGAAATGTTGAGTAATTATTTTTGAAAAAATGTTCAAAAGTAGTATATTTTTTTTAAGAACAGCATTCTGGAGACATGCACCCAAAAGACTGCCCATTTTTACCACTGAAAGAACGCTTGCAAATCTTATTGACAAACCGATCTATTTATGCTCTCAAATCAATTCAAACTCATTTTTTTTAATTCAATCAAATGAATATTCAACCAAAAAATCAAAAGAAAAAGGAAAACAAATACAAAAGCCAAAAGTAGACCTGACCATAGATGAAATCGACGGCGTCATAGATTCAAATGATTTGACCAGAATTATGAAAGGTGCTCTGGAACATTTAAAGAACGATTTTAATGACAATTTAAACTTGCGTCTTACACCAAGTACTTTTGAGCAAATAAATGTGAAAACTCAAGATGGACTGACCAAACTGGGAGAAATAGCTCTGGTAGAGACCAAAAATGCCAATATGTTCTTAATTGATTTGATTAATTCTCCTGAATATGTCAAACCAGTGTTGGAGGCTCTGGCCAAATCAAATTTGAACTTAAACCCTCAAGTAGACAAGACAACTATTTATGTACCTATAGCCAAAGTAACTCGTGAACACCGAGAAAATATGACCAAATCGGCCAAGCTCAAATGTGAGCAAGCATTGAAAAAAATGCGAGATGCAGAAAGTAAAGCGCTGAAAAAGACAAAAGATGCAAAACATGTTAGTAAAGATCTCATTTTTAATGTAAATCAATGGGTTAGTAAATAAATTGTCAAAATATTTTTATAAAATAATTTTTTTGATTATTTTAGATTAAATATCAATTTGAGTTGTATTCAAAAGAAGCTCATCTAGTTCGAGATGCGAAAATTAAAGAAATTTTACAGGATTAAAGTTATGGAGTTTTTTTTTGTTCAAATGAAGATTTATTTGAATAAAATTTTATACTTTCGGCCAAATTTTTATTTTTGTTTTGGTTCTAAATATTTGAAAAAAAAATTTGTGACAAAAAAGAGAAGTGATAATGATTGATTATAAAGCTTTTGGATTATTTGGAAAATAACATGACTCTTTTTTTTAATTTGAAACAAAGATCTAGTGATTTAAAAAAATAATTTTAAAATTTTAAAAATTTATTTATTAATTAATTTCAGTTATATTATTCCTTCTTTTCGTGTCTATCATTCCTTAGACATTTCCGATTAGAAATTTAATTTTTTCAGCACTAGATTTACTACTACTTTATAATAAAGTGTAATTTATTTTTTTAGCTTTCAACAAAGTTGTAAATAATTAATAAATTTTTTTTTATTCAAGTTATTTTCAAGTAATCATTAATGATTAGCATTTGAAATAAGGAACTTAAGTTGATTCACCCTCTATTTTAAAAATGAGATCTAATTATATTATTTAAATTATAACTTTTTGAATAATAGGATTTTAAGGCGTCATATCTAATCGGAAATTTTTTTTTACATTATTAGAAAATTTTGGGTGCAAAAATTTTCTCAAAATCAAATCAAATAGCTCTAAACACGACAAAGAGTAAACATCCGAAACTTAATTAAGATTTATTCCTATCATTGAGTCAAAATGACAAGTGTCAAAAACTATTTCATAAATCAAAATTAAAATATGAATACCATTTAAAAATAGACCAGATTTATTGATTCATAAAAAAATTACAAGATTCGAACCAATTAGTAAGCCGTAGTGATTTCCTATCTTTTGAATAAATACAATTATAAAAATGAAAAAAATTAGTCAAGAAAAATAATTTATTGAATTAAAAAATTAGGTAAAATAAAATTCGGAGTTCATGCTTTACTAAAAAAAAAATTATTAAATTTATGAGAATCCACAAATGGGTTGACAATTATGCATTATCTTACAATCTTATCAGCTATTTCATTAGACTCATGATTACATTTAATTATTCTAAAAAAATTAAAACACCAACAATCATTTAAAAACTTATCGATTTTTTTGCGGGTAGGCATTTGTCATACAAATTAAATTTTTTAAATGTAATGAATTAGTTTTTTTTTGAATAATAACATTTGTAAAAAAGAAAGGCATGCCGAAAATAACTAAAAAAATATTTTCGGATTAGGAATAATTAATTTTTAGGATAAATAACTAGGATCATTGTTTTATCACGAATTTACTGAAAATCAAATATATTTTGAGAAATTAAGTTTTGATTTTTTTCAAATATTTCGATTTTGTCCTCATTAAATTTGTGTAGCAAAAATTTGAGCTTTTAATTTTATTTTTGATCACGAATTTTCTTTAGGCTGGAATACAGTTATATTTCAAATGTTTTAATTAATTCAGAATTAATTAAATCAATAAAATTTAGTTTTAACTTTTATTAATATTACATTTAATCTCGTGAGTAAAGCAACAAAAATCAATTACAAAATAGCCGTATTTTTTAATTTATTTTCTAGAAGCAAAAAAAATACTCAAAATTAGACAAAAGTGTTTTTTATTTAAAGCTGACAGTTTTTATTTCCCAATTGCTAGAAAAAAGTATTTCTAAATTTCATTTAACATTAAAAAATTGTTAAATGTTTAAAGATAGTACAATTGAGTTAAATTCATTTTGGTAATTTTTCTAATAAAAAAAAATTTATTAAGCCCCCAGGTTATGCAGCTAATATACTCGAAAATTTTTTTGAGAGAAAATCCAATTTAGCCACGATTGAACAAAGAGAAAAACTGTCAGCAAAGAATTGATAGAAAAAAATTAATCAATTTTTCTCTCTTTCTTTAAGGCTATTTTAAAACTCAATTTATTTTTGTTTTATTTTATTTTACTTTATTTTTTTTTAACTCTGAAGGAGCTCAAGCTCGGTACAGAAAAACAAAAAATAAAATAATTTAATTTTCAAATTTCATTTTTGATACCTTTGAGTTTCCATGATGAAGACTTTGATTAATTATCCATTTATCATTATTCAATTTTTTCGAATAATTAATAAGACACAATTTCAATTTTGTGTGGTTTCATTTTTAATTTATTTATTGCTTTGGGTCCCATTAGAATCGACTCCAGAAGGCAACTGATACTTCATCTTTTATTTAATTATTTAGAAAATTTTGACAAACAATGGGCTCATCTATTTCAAAAAGTAGCTTGACTGAAAAAGACTTGGAAATACTGCAGAGCTTGAGCCACAAGCCCAAAGAAGAGATCATTTTCTGGTACGACCATTTCATTAAAGAATGTCCTAGCGGAAAATTGGACAAAGAAAAGTTTGTGGAATACTACAAGCTGTTTCGCAAGAACGAAAATGTTGAGGATTTAGCAAGACACTGCTTTAACGCATTTGATATAGACAAAAATGGCTATGTGGACTTTGGCGAGTTTCTGATTACCTATGTGGCCACTAATTCACCTGATCCGCGCCAGAAACTCAACTATGCATTCAATGTTTACGACAAAGATAACAATAAATCAATTGATGAAAACGAAATTCGTCTTGTTCTGAAATCGATGCTCAAGCTTTTGTCAGTGGATGTAGAGAACATGAACTTTGAAGATTGTATGCAAAATATTATGTCTTGTTTGGACAAGAACCAAGATACCAAGATAAGCAAAGCTGAATTTATTGAAGGAATTTTGTCTGATTCTTATCTGTTCGCTCTTTTATCACCTTTTCCGTAATTTTTCTAAATTGTTTTTGTGATATTAATTTTTTTTTGTTTAATAAAGAGTAAATTAATGACGATGAATATTTTTCAACCACAAAAATTGTAAAATATACCACAAATTTAATAAAATAAGAACTGATTTATTAGAATAAGAACAATTTAAAGAAATAATGAACACATATTAAGAAAATAGAATTTTTATTAGAAAGAAGTAAAAAAAAAGAAAAATACAAACAAATTCATTAAACTAATAATTTTTTTTAATTCTCATCATAAATTGAAGAAAAAAATAATAATTAGAGTACTAATTATCTTGTTTACATTTATTAACACAATAAAAAAATAAATTAATGTATTAATTTTGCCTAGAAAAATGCTTGATATCACTAAAAAAGAACTGTAAACAATTTTTTTTCATATAAATCTTTGAAAAAAAAAACAAAAGATTGATTTATGTGAGCTATTTATCAATGTTGAAATAGGCACTAGGTGCTAGAGATGAACGAAGGTTGTATGAAGTCGGAATATCAGACGCTCAAGAACTTTTAAGAAAATCTTATTAATGGCTATTAATTACTTTATGTTCATTTGTAACAGGGTGCACATTATGTATCTGACTGACGAGACTATGTGCCAACAACCCACTCAAAATTTTCTATCAAAATTTAATTTTAAAATTAATGTAGAATCTGTCTAATCCAAACATTCTCATTTTTTCAGCAAACTTAATTTTAAATATTTGATATTCCGCATTCAATTTATAAAATCGCAAAATTTTCAAGCACCAATATCATAATCAAATTATAAAAATAAAATGACTTAAGTATTTTGGATGTTGAATTTATTAATTAGAATTTGGAGAGTTTCTATTTTGACATTTTTAAATTAATTTTAAGTGCCTCCAAAGCAATGATGTTTTTGAGATTAAAAATATCTTGTCAAGATAAAATTATTTTTTTTAACAATTTATTTTTATTTATGCATTTTTAGTCTTTATTTTAGACAATTGTTTTTAGTTTAAATTTTAGAAAAATAAACAGTTTATTTCAATTATTTTAAAAATGAGACACTAAAATTTTTGATTAGAGACAATTTAAATTATCAAAAGCGGTTTAATTTTCGCACTCAGGGGACCATAATGTTTTGGTTTTGAATATCTACCAGAAAATAAAAATCTGATTTGTTTTAGAACTTTAGAATGTACATTCATAATTTAAATAGAAAATTTGTTTAAAAATTTTTGACTCTTCAAAGTATGATTTTTCATCGTCAAAGTTATGCAAGGCTTTAAAATTCCCAATGTAAATTTTTTAAAATTAATAAAAAATATTTTCTCATTTCTTTAAAGAGCGTAAATAATAACAATATTTTTAAAGAATTTTCATCGGAAACAATATTTAAAAAAACATTCGATATTTTTTGTTGACTTCTTTTTTAAGTTAATTTATAGACTAAAAATTTTTCAGGGCGTTTTTGATATTTTTAATTTGAAAATGAAAAAATTTTAAATCAATAATTTAAAATTAGGAAAAAAAATTTAAAAGTAATTTCATTGTTTTAGTTCTTAAAAATTTATTCCAATTTAATAGAGTCTAAATATCTTTTCTACACTTTTAAGGCAGATATTCGGACTCTAAAATAATCGGAATAAATTCTTAAGAATTTTAAACAATTAGAATTAAAAAAATGATATTACTTTTAATTTTTTTTTGTAGAAGAAGATATTAAACCAATTTTGGATTTTTCTCAAACATTTGGTATTTTGCTATGATTGATTAGGGAAGTGCCTGTTATTAAAATAAAATCAAAATTGATTTAAATAATTTATTAAAACAATTAAATCCAAAAATCCAAATCAAAATTAACACTTCAGCGATCCATTTTTAAAAATCCGAAAGGCTTTAAAAATGGAACAAATTAAAATTATGCAGTCACTAAAAGCCTGTCTGTATGATATTGATAAAAAAAATTTTTTCCAATTTTTGATTTATTTTACAAGATTAAATATTAAACCTTTAAAACAAGTCGAAATAATTGACAAAATTTTGTCGGTCTTTCTGATGTAAAACCTTTGCACCCCACTGATTCACTTTTAAATTAATTACCATTTAAAAAATGGTATTGCGTGTTCCCTTATGTAATTTTTTTCTTTCCGCAACAAAACAACAAATTTTTCACAAATCAAGCTTGGCAAATCTAATTCAAGATTAAATATTTCTTGTCAAATAGACAAATCCAATTATTTTGGATTTTAGCTATCTTAGACAATTTTTACTTTTATAAACTAATTTTGTCAAATATAGCAAAAAGGAATCAGAAGGCGTTCCACATTAGGCTCGTTTCGGAACCTCAAATTTCCAAAGTGTTTCAATTTCCTACTTTTCAAATGTTTTAAGTATGATTAATAGCATTTAGGAATAAAATTAGACTTGGCACATTTAATATTTCCTTTTATTATGTATCGAATGTCAGCTAATTTGAAAAAAAAAAAATTCAATTAAATACACATACGGAAGCCTTTATGTTAAATTGAATTTTTATTTTGAAAATTTTCTACAGGCCTTGTAGACAAAATTTTAACTCTTAAAAAAAATAGCACTTTATAGTTTTTGATGAAAGCATTTTTTTTAAAATTTAAATTCCATATTTGAAAATAAAAGAGACAAGGAAACAAATTTTTTTTTCTACATTAGGTCTATGAGAGCTGAAGATTGAGCTCTCGTTAATATCTAGCCTGTTTATAATGCCATAATTATAATAAACTTATTAAATTAGGCTTAAATATTTTACTTCTTAAATTCTCTGTTTGGTTCTTTTTTTTTTTTCTATGTTATCGATTTTTCAATCATTTTATTTTAAAAGCTCCCAAATTTTACTCGACTGCCTACTAGAAAAGAAAAACAGAAAATTCATTTCATCATAATTCAGAATCATAATTTTTGTGTTCATTTTTAAATTTAAGAATATCTGGCCCACTTGGCCAAGCTCCTTGTAACTTGGAAGCTCTTGGAATTCCTTGGGAGCTTGCCAGAGGGCGCACCAATTGATCACCAGTCTTTTTTCTAACCATTTTGCCACCAATCTTTTAGATATTTTCAAACAGTTCAAAGAGAGCTTTGGGTATTTTGATTTTTGTCGCTTAGTTTCAACATATGCTTCTTAATGCCTGTTTTCAAGAGCAAGCTAAAGTTAGCCAGGTAAGGCGACTGTGTCCCTGAGGTGCAGCGAGATCCGGCATCTAGCTGAATACTGTTTATGTCTGTAATACAGCGAATAATTTATTTAAAGCTTATAATAATATTTTTTAAAATAATTCTTCACTAGAAAAATCAATAATCCTCGTATTATGTTTAGTAGCGTATTTTGTTCGCCAAAGAAAGGAATTTTTCTGCCTTTTATCGCGATGCCAAATCAGCTAGAACTCTTTGTTCAAATTGAACATGAGTGAATCTCGTTGCAGCCAAACACTTTTATTTAATTATTTAAGTTTTTTATTTGTTTTTTTTTTTTAATTAATTTTAAAAAGCAAAAAAGCAGAGTTAGTCGAGCTTAATATCGAAAAATCGAGACTCAACGATTGCATCAAGATAGCTGAGTCAATCGTTGATTTTGCTTTGAATAGGCAAAATCAAGCCATAGGCACTGGTTCAAGCTACTACAAGCAGGCATCAAATCAGCTAAATGTAAGTTTTTTTTTGTTTTTTTTTATTCTTTAATAAAAAAGCTTTATTATTTTAATTTTGATCATTAATTGTTGATTTGAATGTATGTACCTCCTTCAGATATAGAATTAGAAAAATTTTAAAAAGAAGGTAGTAATTACACAATGAAAAATTTTATTTATTTATATCAAACAGTTTACCTCGGGCAGCACAGTATGGATTTGAATTAGATTTTTTTAATCAAAAGCATACAAAGATATTTATTAGTTGTGTCAGCTTGAACCAGGGCTTAAAAATTTTAAAATAATTTAAATGGAAAATTTTTTTTATTTTTTTAATGCCAATTAGTAATTTTTTAATTAAATAAATAAAAAAAATTAATTATATTAGTTTGAATTTTTAAAGCCTTTTGGTTACTTTGATTTTGATGATAAAAAAGGATAAAAAATTTGACCACCCTTCGTAATGTTTACATTAGTAGCTTTGGGCCCGTCTATCCGATCTCCCTCTTTAGACGTATTGGAACATGTATTTATGCTCCATCTTAACTTTAACGCTCATGGATAGTTAATTAACTCCAGTGATATCGACAAAGATTTAGTTATATCACATCTTCCCCCGCTTTTATAAAGCGAAAGCTAGGGAGCTGTCAACTATTGTGACCACTTCCGGATCACCAATGACCGGGACCAGCCATAGACTATTATTTTTCCCAAGTACTAACTGATATTCGTCAGGTAGCCGTTGCACGCTCTATAATCACTACCGCCTCCGAGAAGCACTTTTATTAGTCTTCCTGGGCTTTTATCCTCATCGCTAGATGTAATTATTATTTATTTATTTGTAAATCTGTATCGAGCGTTAGCTCCTTCAGAGAATGCTTGGTATAACTTCTTTATATAAATATAATATCTTGAAAACAAAGTAACTTTATTATATTTTAAAGATGTCGTTTTTAAATATTGAAAGTTGATTGTTAAAACTTTATTTATTTGTTTAATCTTTTATTATAAATAAATGAACAAGCCAAAAGGAGAAGAAGTATATTATACTTGGACTCACAGGCAAGTGAAATAAAATATTCTTTTATTTATCCTTGCTTGTGTCACCCATTTGTTGGCGTGACATTTACATTAGCACCCTTGGGCCCGTCTATCCGATCTCCTTCGTTAGACGTATTGGAACATGTATCCCTTAAACCCTTAAACTTGTTTTTTTTTGTTAGTGAGATATTGATGAATGTTTTTTGTTATAAAATTGTACTTTATGGCAATTTTATTTTATTTGACTCGGTTCCTTTTTTTTCTTTTAAGTTATTTTAATCATTATATTAAAAATTATACAGGGTTCAGGTATGTCGTCGATTAGAAAATTATTATTAAAAATTAAATTTAATATTTAAGTTTTTAATTAATTAAAATATTTATTTTAATTATAAAAAAGAACAGAAAGTATTTAAAGGAGTAAGGGTCAAGTATAATAAAAAGAAAGGATTTTTGCTTTTAGACATTCTCATTCTCTTTACCTCAAAGCTTCATGCAATTTTGGACGGAATTTAGGAAAAATTGAAGACAAAATCAACTTAAAATTTTATAAAAAATTTTTGATGACATTTTGGATTATTTATCCTTAAAATAATCTCTATTTGTCTCCTTCATATTCTATTATGTCATAATTTTTTAATAAATCTCTTTGAGAGAAGAAATATTTATTAAATTTTTAATTTTAATATTTATCATTAACATGCCTTTATTAATACCTTAAAAAATACCATTTTTTTTATCTAGACTGCACGATTTATGGAATACTGAACACTTGACCAATTTAGTGATTTTTACTCTTTATTTAATGAATATATAAAAATTAATAAAACATTTTTTATTTAAAATTTGTTTCTCACAGATTTAAAGCAAAAATAAAATTTAATTTTTGAAAATTTCAATTTTTTTTCATCAAATATCTTTTTTTAAAAATTTATTAATTCAGTTTGTTGCCTAAAAAAATTTCTCCTTAAATTTGAGAGTCAAAAAAAATTCTTAAAATTTTTCCATTATCAGCTTGGACCAAGGTTTAAATATTGATTGTTGAAATGAATTTTTGTTCTCGATTATCAGATTTCATAAGCCTTTTTTATGCTCATCTTGTATTTTAAACTTATCATTTTTTGTTCTAATTGATAAAAATATTTCTATTTAGAAGAAGAAAATTGTTCCTTCCTGAAATTAAAACTTAATTTAAACTCCAAAGTTCTCTAGACTGCTTGTAAACAAATTGCGATTTTTGGCCGCATTAATTCCAACTCTACTAGGCAATCAATTTTTAAACATTCTAATTTAAAAACTATGCCTAATTAAACAGAAATTTTAGACGAAGCAATACTCGCTACACTCAATATAATAAGCAAATTAATCGAAATTTTTCTAATGTAAATTAAAGTATACCAAGCATTAAAATTAATTTTAGAATTTATTTTTAATCATGGAACAACTTGCCAATTTATATCTAAACAATTTCGCTTAAAATTAAAAATTTAAATAATTGTTTATTTTAAAATGGTACAAGGTGGCAAATTTTGCCTCGGAATAGCCAATTTCTAACTTTGTCAAATTAATTAAGAGCATTGAGGGTGTTTTTTTTTTATTTGTAAAATGTTTATTTTTGCTAATTAAGCGAAAATATCAACTTTATCGTTCAATATTTGCATTGATAATTAGAAAAGAAGCATTTCAGAATGGCAAAATATCATCTAAATGTTTGATACATATCAGTCTAAAACAAGTGCATAAACAAAAATAAAAGAGTTTGAAATCGATTTTTCTAAATATACTAGAATTATTTGTAAGCTTGCTTTGAAGAAGGTGCCATTACTCCTTGTAGCTTGATTAAAAATTATGTCTTGAAAAAAAAAAACTGCTTCAATTTTGTTTGATAAGTTTAAGTAAATTTTTTTAGATTGATTTTATTTTCTCGGCATCCATTAATTTTAACTGATAGTTAGGCAAGAAATAAAATCAATTACAAAATTGAGAAGCTTAGTTTTCAGACAGAAAGCCAGCATGGTTCAGATTGTGATTAATTTTTTACTTTTCTATTCCCCTTTGAGTTCTGGAACTAATTCCATAAATATCCAACACAATGAACCATGCTATTGGAACTACTTAGGACAAAAATCTGCCTTAATTAATTGCCTTAATTTCTAGTACATTATTAAGACTTTTATTTTTCTGACGCTTTTATTATAGCTTTACTTCATCAAATTATGCCAGAGTTATGTATTTTTTCAATGGTGATAATTTTTTTTTTTTTATTTTATTTTTATTCTTTATTTTATTCTTTTTTTTTTAATTCTTTTTAAATTTACTTCTCTTAAAAGAAGGTTAATTCAATTATTAATAATAATAATAATAAATTTGGTATGGGAAAATTAAAAACTGTGAGGATTCTATTCAATCATTCACTGTAGTTGTATTCACAGGAATAATAACCTAAATTTATTTTTTGACAGTTATCAAAATAAGAAAATCATCTTTTTGTCAACAAAAATAATTAGGTATGAACCCAGGAAGTTTATGATGAAATTTGGTCATTGCTTTCAGTCCATTGAAACAATTTTTTATTTAACTCAAGGCTTGATTTTTAAAATTTAGAAATGTAAGTTTGGATTTATCGTTTGGCCAACAACTAAAAAATGTGAAATCACTTAAAAATATTAAGAATTTAAAAAAAAAATTTGATCAAATGAGTAACAAAAATATTATTTTTGATAATAAAATTTTAACAGTGATTTATTTTCAAACACTTTATAAGTTTTTAATTTTACTTTAAAAGATTTAGTGCTAGCTTTTGATTAGTTTTCTTCATTTTAATAATTTTTTTAATTCAATGGAGATGCTGAAAATGAAGACTTCGGACTTTTGGTCATTCTCTTTTGAAGATTGTCTAATTAAAAAAATCATTAAATTTTTAAAACTGTGATTTTTGTTTTTTTTTTTATTTCAATAATTTTAGTGAACTTTCCAAACAGCTCGGAATGGACTCTTTTCAATTAAAAAAAAAATTAAAATGAAGAAAATAATAGTCATTTAAGTTGAATAGCTCGAACTTAATTAATTTATTTTCAGCGTTCTGTAAAAATAGTTTGAATTCTTCCTTAAGTGTAAAATTTTTGATTAAAATCTAATTCAGCTAAAAAAACTTGGATCAGAAGCATAAAATAAAAAATGTCTTATACCTTCATATTGCCTTTCTTTATGTTTCAAAAATATATTCTCTTATGCGCAAGATGTAAATAATTTTTCATTTTTACATTTTCATATTTTTATATTTTTTGTTTTGTGCAAAGAAAAAATTATTATTTTCGATTTTGATAATTAAATAATTTTGTTAAATTTTTTTTTAATTTTCTGAAATATTGCACAAAAAAATATGAAAATGTAAAAATGTAAAATTAATTACATTTTGTCTCTCTTACGTTATAGTTTATTTTTTGAAAATATTTTAAAAATTCAGTATTTTTAAATTAAGCTAATTAATAGAAAATAAAATAATTTAAAGTCTATTTCTAAAACAAATCAATTTTTTTTATAATATTGTGTGGATCGTGATAGTTCCAAAAAAATGAACTTTAAATGTGCCTCAATTCTATGAATTATATTAAAAATTTTTAGAATAATTTTAAAAAATTATTGAATTTCCTTATTCAATTTTGATTTTTTTAAATTATTATCAGAAGGATTTTTTTTTCATTCAAAGTTCAATCAACAGTCGATTTCTCTTGTCTATCCGAAATATTGGCTAAGCCTTCATTTATTTAAATTAATTATTTGATTATTAATAAAAATTAAAAATAAATTAATTTATTTAAGTGATTTTTTTAGCTCTTTTTTCCTTTGCTATTTTGTTTAAAATTTTTTTCTTTCTAATCTTCAGAAGCTAATGCTTAAATAAACTGTATCTGTGAGATTTTTCCCAGTTATCTTTTTTTATTGTCCTCACTACGGATGAACGATTACAGTTGGTGTAGATATTTAATTTTGTCTGACAGTCTGGCAATTCTCTTCTAAAATCAGATATTGAGATAAATTTTATTTTAAATTTAACATTTATAATTTCTATTTAATTTTAGAATAAAAAAGTATGATTTATTTTAAAATAAAAAAAAAAAAGCTCTGATAAAATAAATTAAAAACATATAGCTAATTTTTAAAAGTTGATGGAATCTCAAGTGATGCTCTGTGACACTCAAATTTCTGATAAGACTTTGCATGAAGATTGCCTAATTGATTTGTTCAGACGAGGTGATGGAACCCGATTTATTATGCTAAATAGTGTTAGCTTTAGAAGAATATTTTTTTGTATGCCGATCTTAATTATCTTAGAATTTTCTTAATTAAAATTTTTGCTAATTTTTTAATAAAAAGACTGCCATAAGCATTAGATAAAGCTTTTTTGTTTAGAACGTCCCCATTCAGATAATTTCTTCTACTTAAACTTTTTGCTCGAATAGATGAGCACACATTCTAACCGGGAAAACTCATCTAACGCTGAGCCAAGCACGGCCACGAACAGAAACCAGTCGAGGCAGCAGCAACTGGACACGCCGCCCAACTCGCCGGACAGCTCGGACCACGGCTCCAAGGCCTGTTGCTTTTGCTGGTGTTGTTGTTGCAGTTGTTCATGGTAACACAAAAACTCTTCACCACCTTAGAGATCTAAGCTGATTTTTTTTAGTTTAACCGTTCGAAGCGATGAAACCCGAAGCTCAAATAGCATAGACATAAGAAATGCCTCCAACATCGAACCGTAAGTCATTGTCACAGGAAAGAGGTAGAAAAAAACATATAAAGAAGATACTAAAACATAAAAAAAGAAAAGGTCACATAAATCAATTTTTTTTTATAAAGATAAATAAGCATAAGTGAAAATGGGAAAAAAACATATATACCAATTTTTATGCCATTTCTTCTAAAGTGCTGCTACGATACCTTGAATTCACCATATTTTACGTAGATTATGGTAAATTCACGATATTTTACCATTTTTACAATAAAATATGGTAATCTAAAAAAGGGTATTTTTCGTAAAATAACGATAATTATTGTAAAATTCAGTTAAAAAAAAAATTTCCTAAATTTATCGAGAAAAAACGATTTTTATGAAAAAAAATTTTTTTTGAAAAAATGAAAAGAATTAAAATTTGATTGAATTTTTTGACTAAAATTGACGTAAATTTCGGTAAATTTTTGTAAAAAAAGGTGAAAAATGGTTAAATTTCAACAAAAAAGGAAAAAATGGATTTTTTTTTTCTATATTCTATTTTTTTTTTGCTTGTCTTAACTTCTTTTTATTGGAATAATTATAAATTTTTTTTTATTTTATTTTAATCAATAATAAAAAGAGAAAAACGTAAGCCCACAAAGAGAAAAAATCATAAATCTAATCCATCTCATACCATTTAGGTTATGGTTAATCCATCTCATACAATTCGTATTTTTAATGCCTAAAATACGGATCCGGATTTAAAAATTTTGAGTTTCAAAATAAAAATTTATTTAAATTACACAATTTTTTATAGCAATCGAAAAGAAAAATTAGAAGAAATAATTAAAAAAAAATTAAATTTTTTAAATTTGAATACGTTTTGAGTTAAGAAAATTTTTTCTTTGTGACAATAAAACATTTAAATTTTCAAAACATTCTTCTTTAAATATATTTTTATATCTTACAAAATCAACATTTAATCATCTACAGTCATTGTAAGCAACACATAGTAAAATTTAAAACTGAATTGTCGCGATACTTTCTCCCTGATTTAGTTTTCTTTTTTTCCCTGCAACTTTGACAAAGTAATTTTCTTTTTTTTTGGTTTTAATAACTCATAAACACCTAGGCTTATTTGAACAGCAACTATAAGAACAAAATCAATGTTTTCATCACACGTACAAGTCGTTTTAGGATTCATTCTAATCATAAATATATTGTTATTTTCATCTTTAATATTTAAAAGAACCAGTCCGAGAACAAAAGTGAATAAGTCCCTGTGAGCTAAACCACTTAGCTCGCATCAATTTTGAGCTAACTTGGATTGAATTTGATTCCGGCATTGTTTCCGGTGTTGTATTTTTTTTGTGATTAAAAATTTCAATTTAAAGTTAAAGTTCAATTTTTTTCAATCCGGATCTGTGTTTTAGAATCATAGTCTAATCCGGATAAAAAGTCCGTATTTTAGGTACCTAATCCTAAGTTTTAGGGATAGCCTACCATTTACCAATTTTTCTTCATATCATTTACCAGCTTGTCTACTTACAAATATTTTATTCATTAACTCAAGATGATCAATAGTAGTAGTAGTAGAAGTAGTAAAAATAACTGCGACTCGAGCAAGTCGAGTTAAACCGTAAGGCTGTGGCAGTTCTTTGCAATCACACCAGATTATGTACCATTAACCATTCATCAAGTGTTGCTTTGAAGGAATTTAATGAATTTGCTTCAGCAACATTTTTTGGTAAACGCTTCCAGTCGTTTACAACCCTGCTTGTGATAAAGTTGAACCGTGATGGGCAATTTTTATTAAGTTCTCTTGTAACCATCTTTGCATGACCCCTCAAAATATAATTATTTCTTTGAACGTACCTGATTTCACTTAACAATTTAACATTTTCTAGACTTTTTACAATTTTAAAAAACTGAATCAAATCGCCTTTTCTTCTTCTCGTATCCAAAGTGGTAAGTTATAT
Source organism: Brachionus asplanchnoidis (assembly GCA_025491095.1). NCBI lineage: Eukaryota > Metazoa > Rotifera > Eurotatoria > Ploima > Brachionidae > Brachionus > Brachionus asplanchnoidis. Next base: position 5,928,280 of record JAILYF010000006.1, read on the forward strand.
TCTATTCAATCTTTCTTGAGACTGAGGATTCTTAAAGGCTAGAATCAACTTCAAAGCTCTACTTTGTACTTTTTCTAATTCCTTCTTATCTTCTTTCAGGCATGGATTCCAAACACTAACTCCATATTCAATAAGAGGTCTTACCAATGAGGTATACAGTAACTTAGCTACATTGGCGTCCAAAAATTAAAAATTTTTCCAAATCATGCCCAAAATCTTATTCGCTCTGCCAGAAGAGTATCTCACATGTACACCCCATTTTAGATCATTTTGAAAAAACACACCCAGATCCTTTTCCAATTTTGTTTTATCTAATGATTATGTTCCATGTTTATTAGAAATTGTGTAGCCAAACTGAGAATTTTTATTACCAATATGCATAACTTTACACTTCTATCGAGAATCGACTAGATCGACTAGAGTTGACTAGACTTCAAAAAAATATTTTCTTTTAAATTTAATTTTTTTTATCCTAAACAATTTTTTTGTTTTTTTCTAATTATTTTATCTTATCAACTATTGATATTCAACTTTTCAATTATCTTTTCAACTATCGAATTCTAATAATAATTATTTAACTTAATTGTTTTTTTAAATTTACATTGATCTTTTTCCATTGAGGATCGATCCAGGACCATATTTCCGAGAAAAATTAAACAACGACTTAGCTTTATCGACTTTGTAGTTTCTTTGTTATTTATGAAGAAGAATACAACTTAAAACTTTTCTTTTCAATTTAATTTTTAAAAAAATATTTTCGAGTCGAGTCAAAGAATCGACTTTTTTCCTCCGACTTAGTACTTGTTTCCAAGTACTTTAAAATTGAAACCTCAAAAATTTCAGTAAATATAAACCAACTTAAAGAAAATCTTAAGATTAATCTGATTTCTAATGATGGTATATCTGATTCAATTTGGTTATGTCTTTGCAATTTAAAATTAAAACATTACAGAACTCTCCTAAATGAGCTAATTCAAAATAAAAGAAATTCATGAATTTTGGTCCAAATTATCTTGCTTTCTAACTTTCATGCCTTTTTCTATTTTCGAACTAATGTTCCTTTTTTATTTTTGTAATTTTATTTTTAGGCAATAATTTTTCATTTTTTAAAAAACACAAAAACACAAAAAAAAAAAAAAAATTTTATTTTTATTTTCTTTTACTTCTCCTTAAAGGAGGTTAATTCAATTCAATAAATAAATAAATTAACTCAATATAATCAATTTCATCAAGTATACAACAAGCCACTATATGATAAAAAATGCCATTACCTTGGAAAAAACAGCTTTTACAATTAGTAAAGGCTGAGCTCATATGTTTTTTCTCTCAAAAAAATTAAATTTTATACTTTTGTGATTTCTTGTCTATAAAAAACTAACATTACATAATTTTTTTTTTCAAAAATTATTTTTTAAAATTTCTCTTTATGTTTTTAAATGTTTTTTTCTACCTCGTTCCTGTCACATAGTGGCGAGTTGAGAGAAATAACTTTTTTTTTCTTTTGAATTAGGCCAACTCTGGAAGAGATTAAATCATGGTCAGATTCCTTCGATAAGTTGATGCAAAGTCTGGCTGGTCGCTTTTACTTCCGGGAGTTTTTGCGCTCCGAATACAGCGAGGAGAACATGCTTTTTTGGATGGCTTGCGAAGAGCTCAAGACAGAGCAGCAGAATCCGCAGATAGTCGAGGAAAAAGCTCGCCTAATCTACGAAGACTACATTAGCATCTTGTCGCCCAAGGAAGTTAGTTTGGACAGCAGGGTGCGCGAGATAATCAACCGGAACATGGTGGACCCGTCGCCGTACACATTCGACGAAGCTCAACTCCAAATTTACACTCTGATGCACCGGGACTCGTATCCAAGATTCCTAAACTCGCCAATATACAAAAAGTTGTGCGCTGGCGAAACCCGGCTTTGACCCGGAACCGAGTTAAGCCATGTAAATTGACGGCATCTTTATCGAGATACATTCTAGCCGGCAAAAAAAAAACAGTACCTTATGCACAGACCGGTAAAATTAAGTCTAAATGTAGAAAATTTCCAACTGGGACCAGACACATTCTGTTTGGCAATAAGTTGCTGACAACCAAAAAATGTAAAAATGTATATTCGATTTGACCAAGTTTGATTGATATTGAATCGATAATACGTCTAATTTGACTAATATTTTATATTTTTTTTTCTCTTTATAAAATTTCTTCTTACCGTCTTACACAATTACTTTTTGTTGATGATGAATTACTACAATTATATTCGTTTACTTTATTTAATAAATTAAATTTAATTTTAATTAAAGCAAGATTTTTTTTAATTGAATAAAAATTTTTTTTTATATATTTGAATTTTTTATTTTACTAAAAAATTAATTGCTATTTGTTAAAAATTTTATGCAAAAAATTTATTAAATTTTCAAATTTGAATGTATTGATGCACATGTATTTTTACGCTCAGTTTTAATTTAATTTAAAAAAAAATTCGAATCAGTTTTTGCTTTTTTTCATCAGACTAATTAGTTTAATTTTAAATAATCGCTTTTTTAATCAGGTCTAATAAAAAATGCTTCTAATCAAAAATCTAACATAAAATCTTGATTTAATTTTAACGATTTAGTGAATTTCAAATTCAAATTGAACAAAAATCATTTATTTATTGATTTTTTTGAATTAAATTTATTAAAAGATATTAGAAAAAATACTGCAACATAGTGTAAAAAACCTTGTTGCATCTTTAATACATAAAAAAAAATTATTTTCTTTTTTTTTAGTAAATCAAATCAATCTATTTAAATCTTATTGATTCTTTCTTTTTGTCATTTTTTACATGAGAAAAATTAATTTGGGTAAAAAGGTGCAATTAAGTATTTTGCACAATGTTTCAGTAATTTTTCTTATATTTTTTATTAAATTTAATTTATTAAAAAATGAAGAAATTTCGTTCAATTTGTATTTTAAATTCACAATACCATATTAAACAGGATTAAATTGATACAAATTGTTGTCTTTTTTCGTTGGCGGTGAAATTTTATATCAAAATTTTTTGGCTTTCAAAATATTGGCTTCCATTTCAAAATTAATTATTTTGATCGGATGAATTTAAGAACTAAATAAAAAAGGTGAAAAAATTCAAAAGCTTTTTTTAAGATAATTGAAAATTTTTCAATTAAATTTTAGATATCTTTAAGAGTAAATTATTTAATAATCATTTTGATATCTATAATTCTTTATTATTTAACTCTTATCCGTCCAAGACTTGGTCAAAAATTACCCAAAATACTAGGCAGATCAAAAATAAACCAAGCATATTTTTAAATAAAAACCTTTTTTATAACAATGATTTTTTCTTTTGCTTTTTAAAAAATAATATAAGATTTAAAAGAAAATCATTATGTTATTGTCCAAAGCCTTATAAGTATTTTTTTTTCAATTTAATTTTGATAAATCATAAAAATTACATTCTAAAATATTAAAATTTTTAAAGAGTTTTCATGGTCTATTTGTAAATACAATCAACTTTCGGTTGTACAATGATATAGTGCATAATGATTTTAAATGAAAAAAAGTAATACAAGCATTTTTACAATAAATTCAGGATATAATTCTTAATTTTCTCCCACTTTCATCGTCCATAATATTAATCCAGTAAATAAAATCAGTTGATGCATTCTACGTATCAGCTAAATTCAGAAAATCTAGAATAAAAGAATTATGGAAAAAATTTAGAGGAAAATTAATTATTATTGTTTAATTAAAAAATAAAATTATAAAAACCAATTTGATCTTATCCATTTATCCAGGCACATAATATAGATACTGCACTTATTACAGTGTGCCTGGATTACCTAGATTTAATTTAAAAGAAATTCAGCACTTTGTTCCTTTATAAAATTAATTCTTTATTGTATCACAAACGATTGTTGCAAATGTTTTAATTAAATAAGTCAAATAGCAAATGTTTAAATTAAAAAAGACGGTGAAAAAATTCGATATAAATAGGATATCCGGTGCCTTATTAATAATATGTTCTGTATAAAATTATTTTGAATTAATAATCATTCTTAATTATAGTTTTAGATTTAGTTTATCTTCATTTATTCATCTATTTTTTTTATTCTTGCAAAAATTATTTAACTTTTTTTAGCCCTAAAATTTTGACTGTATATTTCTATCAGTGTTTTATCTCATTATGTGCAACGAGCTACCATAGGCGTCCTCTCATGTGGGACGCCTCCGCAAGCTAGTCTTGCTGTAGCTTTTTTATAATAATAATTTAATGAAAAAATTTAATAAAAAATCCTGATGCATTTAAATAGTATCTGTATCAAAAAAATTTTCTAAAAAATTAATCTAAACAATGATGATAACAATTAAAAAATCTAAATCTAAAAATAATTTAATTAAAAAATGGCAATTTTAAAATTGTATAGTTCTATTCTTTATTATATAAATGCAATTAGTTTTAATTTAAGTATATTTTCGCTGATATATTAAGTTTTTATCTTAAAAGCTCTTTGTAAGCTTTTAAATGAAAATGAATAGCCTTATTAGAAAAAAAAAAATCAAGTTTCTTCCTAAAATTAAAATTTCGCTTCATAAAGGAAACATGAATTCTCATAACTCAGAAATACTACGATTTTTTTTTCTAGAAAAATTTATATTGTTAATAATCAATGGCAGTATTTATCAAAAGTAAAACACAATCTTATGCTAATCTAGTTTTTAATGAATAAAAAAAATTTTACTAATTTTTAACATTTAATTTTTTTTTAATTTTAATTTTTACACCACCTATAACGCGATCAGTGAAACAAATAAAACAATAATATATTTTAAATAAAATTCAATCTAAATAAAAAAAAAAATTTTGATTAACTTTTTATAAAAATTATCATATTATTATAAATTTAAATTTTAAAATCAAAAATAAGCTAAACAAATTATTTCCTAATCTTGCTTTGATTTGTCATTTTCTTCAAAAGATTCACCGTATTCATTCACTCTATTCTTGTCAATTGGATAGAGCCTAGAATCAATTAATTTAAAAACAAATTAAAAAATTAAAAAATTTAAATCATACCATCGCTGATAGAGATAGATCAAAAAAACTACGTCATCTCTGAGACAAGCGAGTCTGTGCGTAGTTGGCATTACAATTATGAAAGCAAATACATCATCAATAAATGTATTAAAAGCTTTGTACATAAAAGCTTTCCAAGGTAGATGAGCTACTGATTTAAGCTAAAAAAAATTAATTCTACTAATATTCTTTTTAATTACAAAAATTTAAACTAATCTCTATTTACTTTATAATTCAAAAAAAGCTGCGGTGTCATGAACAAAAATCCAAATGCGTATACTCCATTTACCAAACTATTAATCATCCATGAATACCAGCTTTGAAAAAATATTTTTATTAATTTTTAAATTAGTTAGTGGAATTTATTTTTGATACTTTTTGTGTGTATTATAAATTAGTGAATAAATGGCTCCGGCAAAGCAAAGTGGATAGAGCAAATAAGAAAGTTTGTTCATAGCCTAATTTTGGAAAAAAGATCAAAAAAATCTTTCCAATTTAAAATTACTATTGAATCATAGTCATTTGATTCTTTTTCTTCCTTGGATGCTTCTCCAAACTAGCAATAATTTTAGTTTAATTTTTGAGTAATTTTGACTTTGATTGAATTACTTTGAGAGATGGTATAAAAGACGACTCAAACGAAATACTTATTTTGAAAGCCTTAGTCAATTTCCAAAGCTTGTAATTTAAATTTTGAATTCATTATCTTTGTTGTAATTTAAATTTTACCTCTATAAAAACTGATATACCTGAAGGCACAAGTATTAATACACTTGTTTCTTCTTCGAGTAAGTATAAAAAAATTATTGCTTGGCTAATAGCTCTCCAGGCAACTAAATAAATTTTATTTAATAAAAATATTAAAAAATCAAAACAAAATTTACGCGTTTTAAGAGATAAACCGACTGTGGTTTTTCGCTTGCGCCAAAAGTTGATATCATTTTTGAAAGCCAAAAATTCAAAGAGTAACTAAAATTTGAAAATAAAAACCATATGAAAGCTGTGAAAAATTAGTGGCAATACAATTCAATTCAATTTTTATTTTAAAAATTTTAATAGTATCTAGTAATTAATAGAATTATTTAAGCTTTTCTTATAAATTCATAATAAAAATTAAATTTTTAAAGATAAAATTTTTTAAATTTTTAAATCTTACATGAAAGGCTGATACAGCAAAAGTAAGCAAAATTAGATTCAGGTTTGTATCGGTAAATAATGAGGTAAGCTCTTTTAATTGAGCATCATTGAATCCATATTCTTTCATGGCTTGCATTGAATCCTCAAATTGTTTAAAAAATCTAATTTTTCCAATTGAAGATGGACTATGTTTAATAGTCAAGTTAAATTCAGATTGAGATTCATTCAATGGATAGTAATTTTCGTCTTTTATTGAAAGACGATCAATGCGGAATATCGGTAAATATTCATTTTTCTCTGTTAATCTTAATAAATTAAAAATTTTCATCAAATAAAGAGAGTTTTCGACGGTTTCAAAATTGTGATTTTTGGAATGCATTCAGAATTAATATTAATAATCCAAGGAATTTTTTTTTTTAATTTTTTAAATATTTTTTGTTTTGTTGATTTTATGACTTATGTCTTCTTTTCACCTCCATGTTTAGTTCTTTTAAAGAAATTAAAAAAATAGAAGAATATTAAAAATACATTTCTTGATATCTTTATTTGATTTATTTTTATATATTCCAAGCACCTAAGTCAAATTTTTTTATAATTCATATCATTTATCGATGTTTATTATGATTAAGAAACGTATTTCTATCTCTATTAAATCTTTTTTGAAATAATTTTAATTAATTTTATGCCTAAAATTACGATTTCTAAAATTGAAGATTTCTTTTAATTTTAATTAATTATTTATTTTCTTGTTAATCTGTGCAGAGCTATGACTAATTCAGACTAAAATAAAATATAAATAAAAAAATTTAAAAATAAAAATAGCATTAAAAAAAATTTAATTTCAAGTAAAATCAATTAAAATAAAATAAAGAAAAAAATTTTAAAAAATAAATTGAAGTGAGTAGTAATAAATGATAAGTATCTTTGCTAGATTTAAAATTAATGATAGCAACTGGTTATTTAAGATGTTAATATCAAAAAACAATTTTAAAGAGCAAATAAGTCGTATAATGAATAGAGATTCAACAACAAAACCCAAGACTAAGAAAGAAGTTTTAATTCCAGATAAATAAAAAAATTCGTCATGTTCGATAGAGACCCAAAATACGAAAATAAATTGTTATTTTAATTTTTTTTCAACGACTTCACTAAATTCCCATTTTCTTTATTTTTGTTTGGTAGTTAAAACACCAAGTTAAAGTGTGTTAAAAATGTCCTGAAAAAATTCATTTTCGTAGCATTATGTTAAAGTATTCAAAAACTAATTTATTGATTTTTAAATAAGTACATTTTTGTAGAATTTTAATTTTCAAAAATTTTAAAATAATCTTGTTCTACCAGTTTTTATCTTACTCAACTATAAAAACATAAAATTAAGTTTAGGGTATTTCTGATCAGGATTTTTTCTCTATTCTTGGGCTTAAACCTAAAATTCAATGGCTTAAATACTTTAACAGTCACAAAGTGAAATTAGCGAAGGGCAGTTTAAAGATTTTAGACAATGTAAGTAAAAAAATCTGTAATTAAACCCTGCTTTAAATTTTAAAATGGCGTGTAGCTAATTCATTAACTAAAATTACTGACTTTTCACCAATTATACTAGATGAATATAAAAATGACTTGCTTTTCATAAAATAACTTTTTTAATTTAAAAATTTGAATTTATTCTAACAATCAAGTTTGATGCTAGTTTTTCCAATTTTTAATTATATTTAAAAAAATTAATTTTTGATTTAAATTTTTTTTTAATTTTTTGTTTATCCTTTGTCACTTAATGAACCGAAAAGTAAAAAACAAAGAATTATTGAGATCAAAACTAGAAACCAGATTATACAACTCACATTTTTAATCAAAATTCATACCATAATATTCTAAATTATCAAATTATTATTCTACAGTGTTGTTCCGGATTTAGTAATTTACGATAATTTACGTAAAAAATAGTAAATTTACGTAAATTTACAAAGTAAAAAAATGCAAATTTATCAGATTTTACGTAAATTTATGTAAAAAAAATGTCCAAAAAATTGAAATGAAATTGAACGCCAAAACTGCAATTTCATTTCAATGTCATTTCATTCGAAGTGTCAAATTATTTCAATTTTTTGGACATTTTTTTTACATAAATTAAAATAAACATTTTACATAAATTTACGTAAAATGTTCGAAATTTACCAAATTTTACGTAAAATCTGATAAATTTACGTAAATTTATTAGATTTTTTACGTAAATCATGGTAAATTACTAAATCCGGAACACCACTGTAATTCAAAAAAAATTTTTCTAATTGTAACAATTGTAATAATAACATCCTACTCTGGCTCAAAAAATTTCTCAAAATGGACTTGAACGTCTATCTGCTAACTTTTATTTTTTTTTAAGTAAAATTTTGTTTAATTTTTAATTTTAATACAATTTAGAATAATATCTATAATAAGAATAATATCAGTTATGCAAATATAGTAAAATGATTTTTTTTTAGTAATTTAAGTTGAAAAATAATAAATCGCTTTTTAAATTACCTTAGAAAATTTTTCACAATTTAAAAAAAAAGTCATTTTAAAGCATTCTAGAATGCATGCCAAAAATTTTTTAGCGCAGGAATTAAACTAGCAAAAATTTAGTACCTGATGTCTTGTATCAATTCCTGAGGAACTTCTCTCCGATCAAAATTAATTTCCGAATCCATTGTTAAAATATTCAATGTTGTAATCAAATGAGTAATTGGTTTTTTATCTTCTTTTATCTTTGGCTCGGTATCACCTAAAATTTTTGATTTTTCCAACAAATTTACATATTTATTTGTATCATTAACTTTATATTTTGTCAATTCAACAAACTTAGAAAGCACATGATTAGACAACGAAATCATCTTTGGTTCACTGAATTGTGTTTTTGCTCCAAGAAGAATATAGGCTGATAAAGTTCCATTTTTTCTGGTTTTTCGAGGCAATCTAATCGTCAAATCTCTGCATAACAAAAAAATTTAAATTTTAATTAAAAATGTCATTTTTTACTTGGTAAACGATTCCTTGATGTCAAATTCATCAAAATTAAAAAATTGTGCACAATTAAGTGAGTTGGATTTTGGAATGGATTCCGGAATGCATAAAGCAAGCTAAAATAGATGATTCTAAAATTATTTTCTTTTTTTGAATAACTGGATACTCACTGTAAATTTTGCGTGCCAATTTTTTACCGAGTAGATACAGTAGGATGTGGATTTTTTGTCACTAATATTGCACTCGTTTGGATAAAACATGTCATAAAAACTTTTAAAAGTTGTTCCAAAATAGATTAGAAACAAAGTGCATGTAATATTAGTAAAACTTAACCAAGCCATTCTAAACAGGAAAAAATTAAATTTTAATACTGAAAAAAAAAAATTGGAATTTAAACTCCAATTAATTTTTAGATAAAAATAAAATTTATAGTTTAAAATAAAATTTATTAAAAATTTACTCTCAGCGGAGTCAAATAAATAATTTAAATAATGCCTTAGAAGCTAATTGGAAGTTCGACAAAAAATATCTTTTCCCATATGCCTTTAATTAAGAAAATAAATTGACTTAGCTGAAAAATTTTGTTCAATTTAATAATCCATTTAACTTGGACTGAATTGGAACTTTCGTCTAAAATATTTAGCTCAATCTTGGTTTCATCATGTTTAAATAATTTCATTTGGACTACATCGTTGATCCGAGCCGAACTGACTAGAGAAAATTGTTCATTTTTATTCTGGCTTGAAACATAGCTTAAATTTTCCTCTACAATCATGATACGCTCATTGTTATAGATAAACATTGAATATGAACAGTTTTCATAAGTTGGATTGTTCACTAGAGTATTATTATCAGCTTAATTTAAAATTTTAATTCATTAAATTTAAATAAGATTAAAACTTACTTGTTTCCAATTTGTCAATATACAAAAAAAAACTTAGTCGTGATGAAAATAGCACACTGTCTTCAATATCTGATCCGATATTGATATGTTCGACTAGGTTTACTATTTCTTCAAGATTTTTGTATGTCACATTATTTCTTTTTTTGATTTGTTTAAGCATTGTTACTTTTTTTGATTCATTTATAGTCTCTTGATAAAATAAAAATGAAAAAAATATGTTATTGTGAATTTCAACTACAAATTGAACCAAAATTCGGCAAGCTGAAGTTAATGATCAATTTTTGATGCTCAAAATGGTCAAATCAAACTAAAACTATTAAATAAATTGTTATTTCATTATTTCATGATGGAAATAATGCAGAGATACATTTTTGGTTTTAACATACTTTGTTAAATCCAAAGGTAAAATCTGCAAAAGTCTGCAAAAAATTATCCACTTAAAAAAGCATCATTTCTATGATGTGAACTCTGTAGTGTGCATTTTGATATTGCAGAGTTTATATCTTTTATTTAGTATGTTAAATCCAAAAATGTAAATGGCAAATTGAAGCTCATGATCAAATTTAAATTTCAAATCAAATTTTTGGTTTTTGATTTAAATAAAAAGGTATTTTTTTCAATTTTTCAATAAAAAATTTCTAAACTTTATTAAACATGATTTGTTTAATCTATGCTTAGATAGAAAATTATATGAATTTTTATCTTAAGTAAATTAAAATCTAAATCAATATTTTGAAATTTTGCAAGACAAATTTTAACATTCTTTCGCCGTAATATATTTTTATTAGTATTAAAATATCATTTAAAGCCATAATTTGGATACCTAAATATGGATTTTAAATTTTTCTCTAAACTTTTCAAATAAAAATTTTAGAAAAATTCATTAAAAATTAATCAGAAAAAAAAGATCTGTATATTTTCAATTAAAATAAAAAATATTAAAAAAAGGCTAATTTGATTATTTTTATTAAGATTATAATCTATTAAATTTTGATCATTTGATCATGATCATGAACTTCAAGTTGCCAAAATGTATCTGTGCATTATTTCTATTATGAAATAACAATTTATTAAATATTAAATATTTATTAATTAAATATTTTTAGTTTGATTTGACCATGTTGAGCATTAAAAATTGATCAGAAACTTCAAATTACCCCAAAATTCCACATTTTTTAATAAATTAAAATTTAGTGTTAATAAAAAATATTAGAAAAAATACTGCAACATAGCGCAACATACTTTATTGCACCTTTTTTACCTTGAGAATTTTTCTAATGTAAAAAATGACAAAATAAAAGTAATCAATAAGATTTAAATTGATTGTTGATTAGAAATACTAAAGAACAAAGAAAAAAAAAAAATTTATTCTAGGTAAAAAAGCTGCAACAAAGTTTGTTGCACTATGTTGCAGTATTTTTTCTAGTATTTCTTATTTAATTTTATTCTAATAAATCAAAAAATGAAGAATTTTTGCTCAAGCTCAATTTATATAAAATCAAAAATTATTTTTCAGCATCAAAAGTTGTATAAGAACAGTTAAATTGCTACTGAAAATTTTAAAAATTTAAACATTTTCTATTTAATTTTCGAAATAGTTTAGATTATTTAATTAAGTAATTTATTGAAATTAAAAATAGCAATTTTCTACATTTTGTTTACGTTTTTAATCATTGAAAACTTTTTAGTTAGAATTAAAAATAAATAAAATACAGTGTAATTAAAAAATCTTTAACTTCTTAGAAATGATGTCTAAGCTAGTTTCTAAATATAGCATTTTATTTAAATTAACTTGTCTGCTGGGTTTTATTACAAAATCTTGCGAATATTTTCAAAAATTGTTTATTTAATGAAAAATTCTGAATGATAAGGTAAAAAATACCAAAAATTATTTGAATTTTAATAAAAGATTTACAAAAACTATTCTTTTTATTTTTTTATCTTTTTAAAAACCCTTTTTCTTTTGATTGGTAGGTTTTTTATTATCATTTTACCAAAATTAACTATATTTAATGTAAGATTATGTTATTATAATTAATGCATCATAATCTACGAAAATTTATGCAAGAATACGTCAGCTCACTTGAAAATTCGTAAAATTAAGTAAGATAACGTAATTTTACCTTTTCAGGGCTTTCTAAAGACTAATAATCTAAATTATTTCTTTGTAAAAAGAAATTTATTTATTTAATTAAATTATAAGTCCCATGAACAAATTGAAATATGATTTTTATATATAAAAAAGGGTAGAAAATTTTAAAAGACGATTAAATGTATAGCTTACAATTAAGTAAAAATTCAGTTTTTTATATACAATAAAAATGACTTAGATTATTAAATTTATAAATATTATAAAATTTTTTTGAGATTGATCCATCCAAGAGATTATATACGAAAAATTTCCTTACTTATTTTTAGAATAATATGTGAAATCAAAATTGTAGATTTGAATAAATCTGCAAAATTTACCCTAAATGTTGGTGTCTAAAATAATTGGATTATTTGGCAACTTATTTATTGGCGATTTATTATTTTTTAACTAAAATTACTGAAACTTAAACTAAAATTACTAAAAAAAAATTTTTTTTCCTAAATTTGCATAACTGATATTATTCTTATTAATTTTTCTAAATCGTATTAAATTTATAATTTAAACATAATTATACTTTAAAAAAAAAATAAAAATCAGCAAATAGACATTTAAGTGAATTTTGTGAAATTTTTTGAGCCAGAGAAGGATGTTTTGTACAGTTAGATTTTTTTTTGAATTATAACAATATTTTTGGATAATTAAGAATATTATGGTATAAATTTTGATGAAAAATGTGAGTTCTGTAATCTTGTTTCTAATCAAGATCTCAATAATTCTTTGCTTATTACAATTTGGTTCATATAGAGGCAAAGGATACATAAAAATGTTCAAAAAAGTTAAATAAAAAATTATTTTTTTTTAGATTTAATTAAATATTGAAAAAACTAGCATCAAACTTGATTTTTAAATTAAATTTACATTTTTAAATTAACTAAGTAATTTTATGAAATTTAAGTCAATTTTATATTCATCTAGTAAAATTGGTAAAAAATCAGTAATTTTAGTTAATGAATTAGCACACGTCTTATTTATTCATTAAGTTTTTTCTTTTAATTATTTCAAATAAACATTTTATTATAGAAGAATTTTTTTAAACAAATTGTGAGATTTTTTATTTAGTCTAAACTAAACATTTAAAAATTGATCAAAAGAAATGAAGTTGAAAATGTTACAAAAACATCAAAAAGCTGAAAATCAAAAATTAAATCCTTGATAAATAAAACAATCTTTAAAACTTTAAATAAATAATTATAATTAATGGTATTTTTTATAATTTAGTACTTAAATAGCTAAAACTTTGCAAATTATTGTACTATTGGCCTGATCTAAATAAGTTGATGAGAAATTCGGCCAATTTATTAAATTTAAAGTTTCAAATATTCAAAACTTAAGTACTACATGAATTTCTAAATTTTGACTAAAAAATTTGTAAGCAACTTCCTTTGGAAACACTATATTTCATTTTTTTTGGGAGGCTCTAAAATATATTTTTATATCTAGGGGTCTAAAAATAACTAACCTTTTAAAAAGTGGTAGTTATTTCAGACCCAGGTATTCAATGATAGTATTTAATTTTTTTAAAAAAAAATGGGTTGTATTTATTCGGGCTCATCCAGTTACTGAAATGGGCTCATTACACATTAACAATAATTACTAAGTTGGTCTCATAATTTAATTAAAATGAATAACTATTTACTTATTCTACAATAATGATTACTATTCATGTCCTCAACTCATTTTCGGTCTCAATTATTACTTAAATGAACTTATTAATTACTGATATAATATACACAAATTAATTAAAGTGGACCAGATTATTGATTAAAAATGCTATATAAGAAAAAAAAATTATTTTTTCCATATCTCTATTTTCCAAACAAAATTAAAATATAACCTTAACATGACAGAATTACAAGATAGTGAGTTAAATTTAAGATCAATTCAACAGTTCTTTCAATAACAACTTCACAAAAAAGATTAGCTTCTCCTGTTGAAAGTGTAAACAAAAGAAATAGAATGACCGAGAATGTTGATGAAGTATTGGAAGAACAAGATGGAACAAGACAAACAAGAAGCAAAGCAAACAACTTGATTAAATCAACTGCACAGTCTTCAAGTCATTCAGCTACACAAGAAGTTAAAAGACAGAGAGGTAGACCTAAGAAAACTGCTGTATAATTATTTCATTATCTTCTCAATTTTACTCAAAAATTTATTTTTACTTTGTTTATAAATTTCTTTATTATTTTACTTTATTCAAAATATAAATTTTTTTATTTCATTTAAAATAAATAAATATTAAAATAAAAATTGTTGTCGTTTAAGAAATTTCGTAACTCTTATTTAGTAATTTTAGAGGCCAAAAATAATTAAAAAATGAGTCCAAAGTAGTAATTATATATCCCATAATTAATTAACTTTTGAGTCCAAAATAATTATGAGCCCGTTTCAGTAATAGAATGAGCCCATTTAAATTCGAATCGCTAATTCTTACAAAACTAAAATTCGTAGATAAACTTCATCAAAATCAATTTGGTTATAAACGGAAGACGTCGTGCAAGAGTGCTTACTATGTCGTTAATGAAGCAATTAACTTCTATCGAAGAACGCGAACCAATTTTTTCTTAGTTAGTCTTGACGCTAGTAAGGCGTTTGATAAACTCTGGAGAAATGGCCTATTTTTTAAACTTCTCAATGAAATTGATGAAGATGTATGGAGAATTCTCTATTTCTATTATCGAATAGCAAAGGGATGTGTAAAACTGGACAATCAAACAAGTAGAGTTTTTAAAATCGAAGAAGGAGTAAAGCAAGGAGGAATTCTTTCCCCTTTTCTTTTTAACTTTTTTATGAACGAGTTAATAACCGAAACAATAAAACTTGATTTAGGTGCCAAACTAGCCGGAATCAATATTTCAATTATTGCTTACTGTGATGACTTAATTATTTTGTCACCTGTAGCTAGACATGTACAGGTCCTACTAGATGTAATTTCAGTTTATGCAAAAAAATGGAAAATTGAGTTCAATGCTAAAAAGTCCTCGATCCTGAAATGGACAAAATATTGTAACGACATAGAGTTTAATCTAGGTGAGTTAAAAATTCCTGAACACAAAAGTTTAATATATTTAGGCCTACCAATTGGAGACCAAAACTTTGTAAATAGTTTTATTGATGGAAAAATGACATCAGTAGAAAAAAGTCTCTACTCATTGTATCCTCTAGGATGTAAACCAAGACACATGGCACCTGAGACGATCGGCTTTCTGTACAAGCAGTATTGTCAATCAATCCTTAGATATTCAATGGACAATCTTTTTATAAGCGAGTCTAAATTAAACGAGCTTAACACCAGACAAAATGTAATCGTGAAAAGAACAATTGGCATCAACAGGTTTTGTTGAATGAGTCCCATTAATGGTGTCTTAGGACTTGAATCCGTTAGGCAAATCTATTTGAAGCACAAAGTCTACTTTCTAAATCAAATTTATAATAACGAATTATGTAGAAATATCTTTAACGAGCTATATGGTAAATTTATAGATTTTCCAAGAAACGACACATCCTTTTGCAAACAATTGGATACATTTGAGAGTAAGTTTAGTATATATTGTCTTGATTATGGTAAAAAGTTCTCACTAGAGTTAATTGATAGCATCTTTCAGTCTGACAACAAAGGTTTAATCGACTCGGTAAAATTTTATTTTCGTTCTATTCAATTGGCAATGTTCACTAATGAAGATTATTTCTATTTGTACAATTATGTAAATATTTTACTAAAAGTCAATAATACTTGCTAATTATTTTTTTTTTATTTTTTTTTAATTTGCCTATGTGGCTGAAATAAATAATAATAATAATAATAATAATAATAGAATGAGCCCATTTAAATTATTCCCAAAAAAAATATATATTCTGAAATAGCATTAAATTTTCTACATTCTTCAATCCCTTATTTTTTTTAAAGACTAAAAAATTAAAAAAATTACTTAATAAACTATTGAGTAACGCTTGATTTTGATACACATCATTTGTGACAAGTTTATAGACCAATTTCAATTCATCATTGTTGACCACGTTCAAAATAAGATAATTTTGGGCAATTGCTATTTCGATTACTTCTATTTGATTAATGTCAATGCAAGCGACCTGTACCATGCATTTTTCAAAATCAACATTTTCACCAAATTTTTCCAAGTCCTTTATTTCAAATATCAACAAATGCCAATTGGTAAAAATGCACAAGCATTCATTTGTTAATTTTGTCACTGAAAAAAAAGAATACTTCAACTTATAAGCATACAATACACTCTCATCTTGGTCTTCGTGGTTGTCATTTTTTTTCATTTCGCTCAAAACTCTGATTATTAAAAACAATTTAAGGTTGTTGTTAATTTTTTTGGCTCGATTGGTTATTTCTTCCAGTTTTTGCTTGGAAATTTGCTCAAATGAAAACAAATGTTTGACTCGCTGTTCAATGGTAATGTTTTCTATCAGCTCCGAGTCTTGGTTTGAAGAAGTGACAGAAAATGTTTCATCATGATTAGTCGATGTGGAAGTTGTGTCTTCATTGATACCGTTTTCCTTGAACTTGCTTACTACTTCGTTTAGATCAAGGCTGAAACTTATTCCAGTGATTGTGGGGGATCCTTGTCGACTGTTTTTTGGTGTAAGAATTTCTAAAGTGCCCGAATTATCAACCAAAGTTCTGTGACATTTTGTGCATACAACTGTGATTATTTTTTTGTTTAATTTCATAATTTCATCATTAGACAAATATTCAGTTGAATCCTCAAGCTCAAATGCCGACTTTTTGCCAAATTCGTTGCACCAGCGACAGTAGTACAAATCACATTTTTCAATATTAAATTTGTTAAATAAAATTTCACTAATACATTCAATAAATGCCTAAAAGATTGTTAATTTTTATTTACACGCAACCAAAATTAATTTATGCTTACCATCACTTCATTGTAGTTGTCGAATTCATAAATTCGGCTTGAACCCAAGTCTTTGAATTTAATTTTGATTTGGTTCTTGTTTCTTTTCAGCAGAAAAATATTCAAAATGTTTTAATAAAATGTAAAAAGAATTATAAAAAAATTGAAGTCGCTAATTGTTGGATTTAAATGATTTTTTAAGTTAGAGAGAATATATATTTTTTAATCCTTTGAGAATTTATTTTGAAATTGAATAAAATCTTTGTAGAAAATCCTTGAATGCCTGATTTTTAATTTTTAACTACTTGGGTGTAAAAATTAAGGATATTTTTCAATTGACAATTTTTAATCGGATAAATTAAGTAAATTTTTTAAATAAGCTTGAAAGTAGTGAAGGCTAGAAAACTTAAAAAAAATATTTTTTCAAACTTTTAAATTACATAAAGAGTCAAATATTAGAAAAATATTAGGAAAAATACAGAGTTGATTAAAAGTCACAAATCTCAAGTCAAGTCCAAGTCAAGACTTTTTTTTTTTTTATTTTCAAAAGTTCGACCAAGGACTTTAGTGGTTTTCCACTCAGCTCCTTTAGTTCTCAAACACATAGGCTATGTGTTTTTATAATACTTAAAGTCGTAAATCAGGCTCTTTTTTATTTCTAAATACAAGAAAGTTGGTGAAATACTTTTTATAAATTATCTGGTAAAAAAATTACCATGAAAAATAATTTCAATAAGGGAATATTTTTTTTGATCTACATAAAAATTTTTTCGATTAATACATTTTTTTGATTAACATAAAAAATATTTATGATAACCGAAAAAAATGTTTTTATATCTTAAAAAATTTCATTGTATACTATTAAATAAATTAAATGATTTGTTAAAAAAATAAAATTTTTATTATTTATTGAAATTAATATAGAAAAAAAATAACTGAAGAAATTAATTTTTTTTTATTTTTCGAACCTTTTGGTCTACCTGGTCTTTTTTATTTTTTGAAATTTTGAAAAAAATTAAAAATTTAAAAAATTTCAAAATTTCAAATTCAATAAAAAGTTTCAAAATTAAAATTTAGGCTATTTAAATTTAGAACATTTCAATAATAACGTTATTTAGAAAATTCTTAATTAAATCGATCAATTTAAAATGAACTTTTCATTCGTTTTACATAATTTTTTGAAAAAACAAAAAAAGAAACGAGAGGCGGACAAAATATAGAAAGACAAAATATAGAAATGACACAATATTGTTGAGAACTATATGTAGAAAAAAAATATAGAAAATTTTAATTATAAAAAATAAAAAAGATACTTTGACTAAAACTTTAAATTAAAAAGCAGTGAAAAATTATAAAAGTACGAATATTGAATCATTTTTAGAAGGTATTGTTAATAATTAACTAATTGATGAAAAAAAAAGTTGAAAAAAAATTAATTTGACTATTTAATCTTTGTAATATTTTCTAATTTATTGAATTCCATATTTTTTCTTTCTATATTTTTTTCAACATTTTTTTCCAGGTAAATTCAAGGTTTTTTTATTATATTTTGTCACACTGCGAAAGAAACACTACTTTTAGCAAAGTTTTGTTAATGATCATACTGAAAATTCATCTGGAAATAGTTTTTAAAATTTTTTAAATATAATAAAATTGCAGAAACATATTTTCGTGTGAAGCAAACCATCGCAAACCATAGCCAAGTATTTTACATAATTCTGCATTAAAAAAAATTATTACAGATATTAAAAAATTCAGTTTCACATTAAATAATTACTTTGAAAAAAATATTCAAAAAATTTAGAATCAATAATTAATAAAACCTTTTTGAATGACAATTATTAAGCATGATAATAGACTTCAATTTTCTACTTTAATTCTAAAATTTCATAAACCTGAAAAAATAAGTTGTTGAATTTTCTGTAACATTTAATCTTAACAAATAATTTTTTTAAGTATAATTTTTTAAACATTTATTACATTTTAATTTTGTTTTAAACTTGGATTTTTTTTTGACTTATATTTTTTCGTGCTATGATATTTTAATTCTTTGCTATAATAAAAAAAATAAAATGATATATAATTGACACAATCTGATATAATAAATAATACCTGTGATATAAAATAAAAAATACCGATGCTATAAAATCAACTAAACTCCTCAAAAGACATTTGTAAACACGTATTGGCGATGATGTGTCGCTTTCATGATCTTGAATGGCATCCAAATGCTAAAGACGTGCCATTAGGCGCAAATAGGAAGAAAGGGAGGCCTGGGAAAAATAAGCGAGCACTTGTAGTGCAACCATCTGAACTCCAAGATGAAAACAAAAGTGACGATGAAATGGACGATTCCTTTGAAATATATTTAGACGATGATCATGATGAAAATGATGATGAATCAATGGAAGAAATTACAACAAATGTTTTGGAAGCAAGAACACAACATAAGATGAAACTGGCTCAAGCGGTCGTCATGATTTTGTTGTAACAATATCAGATAATGAAGAAAATATTGATCCTATTGTAGTTGCAAAAAAAAGAGGAAGACCAGCTGGCTCAAAAAATAAACCAAAAGATCAATCAACTGGGTCTAATACTCATAAAAGACCAAAAAGAAAATAGTTGACCTTTTTTTCATTGTTTTTTTTTATTTTTTTTTATTTTTATACCATTTGTATTTTTTATTATACTAGAAAAATAAAGAATTATAGCAGAAAATAATAAAATAAAAATATTATTCTTATAGCATTATTTTTTTATAGCAAACAATTAAATTATTATAGCACGAAAAATAAGACCCTTTTTTTTAGATTAATAAAATTAAAAAAAAAACTAACTTACTCAGCGTCTATTTCTTTGATGAAATTCTTTATTTTGGTCATGTTGACAATTTCACTTAGGCTAGAATATTCATATTGACCAAGAATTTCACTATTTGCCTCATCTTTCTCAATCAAATACTGTTCACCTAAGCATAAAATGCTTATAACAGCACCTTCGCCATTACCATCAGCACTTGTGTTTTGACCATTAAACAATTGATCAACCTGGTTTAATTCTAATGTTTTGTAAACCACAAAACTCTCAATAATCTTTAAATTTAAATCCAAAAATTGATCTTTTTCTCGGCTCAAATCTTTTTCTGAATCAATATTTAAATTATGGCTCATTGCAACTGTACTAGTTGCTTTTTGATCTTTATCCTCATTAGGCAACACTGACAGCCATCCTGTGCCATATTTTTGGCGCATTTGTCTATAATAATCCAGTTCATTTTGGATATTAAATGACTGTAAATTGCTGGAAAGAAGCGAGGAAGAAATTTGGGTATTATCTTGTTCTGAATCACTATCATTTTTTTTATTAATAATAATATAATCAGATGATTCATCGGTTTGTTCAATTAATATATTATTTGCCTTAAGTCGCAGAGAACTCGCTGCGCGCTTTATTTGAACTTTAGGGTAGCTCGGACTTGAGCCGTCTTCACTGCTTTTTGAATTAGCTTCGTCGATTGTGACTTTTCTTAAAAATTTTTTCGGACCATTGGAAGTTTTTAGTTGATAGTTTTGAAAATTTGCCCAACTTAAATTAGTGGCCTGTAATGATTGTTTAAAAGAATTTTTAGCCTTGATATTTTCTAAGATTTCACGAATTGTTTGCTCACAATTCGGATTTACTTTCACCGGGTTTTTATTCAAATTTATCTTTTAAAAATAATCAAAATAAATAAAATTTGATCAAAAATGAGCTATTTACTTCTTTTAAACTGGATAAAAAGCGAATATTGCTCAATTCAATTAGAGTGCCTATTAAATTATTTGATATGTTAATTGTTTGTAAATTTCCCAGTTTTGACAAATCTTTTTAAAAATTATTTAAATGTTTAAAAAATGAGTCTCACTCAAAATGTGATCGTTCACCAAAGTTTAGCCGATTTTTGCACTAATTTTAGTGAACACTTCGTATTTAAAAAAAAATTTCATTTTGTGATTAAATTTGATCAAAAAAAATATAAATTACTGATTTCATATTAAACTTTTTACTTTAATTAAACTGAAAACAACTTATTATATTGATTTATGTTATATTAGCAGATAAAATTATAGTTCCTATAAAAGAGTAATGCTCCTACAGTATTTACGTGATATTACGCAAAACTTCTTCTTTTTGATAAATTGTAAAAGAGCAATAAAATAGCCTGTTTTTTTAGTGCATTTCTTTGGATTTTATAGATTTTTTATTTTTAGAAGCTTTGTAAATTTTTATTATTTTTTATGTTATCTTAGATATGAGCAGCTATGTGCTTTGAATCATCATCTTTTTGAGTTGTAAAATTCTTTTATTAAATATTTTTAAAATAATTGATAAGTATAAATATCAAACAAATACCGTTTTACATGCTGCATGAAAAACTAAACCTGAACAATACCAAAATTAATAAATTTTTAATCTAGTAAACTTTACGAGCCAATTTATTGAAACTCATTTTTATGTAATTTTTAATTTCTTATCCTTTTTTAACCTTGATGTAATCATATTTTTTTTCTTTGTCCTTACAAATCAATTACCTGTATGAAAAGAAGGATTTAAATCATTTATAAGTAGCTTGAGGATATTCTCAAAATTAATAATAACAAGGTTTTACCCGTTGCTTCGCTGTCGGAATATTAAAAAATTAAAAATTATAAAAAAAGAGAAATTCAATTTTATTATTTGGATAAATATGCACATATGGGTGTATCTGGGATAAAAGATTAGGCTTTATTTTGGTTCCATCAACGTTTAGTTTTAATTTTTTTAAACTTGATTTTTTTTTCAAAAAACATGAGTATATACATGTACATCCCAACTTATTACTTAAGAATAAAGGTTTGAATCCATAACTGATCGTCTCTCTGATCTAAATGAAAAATATATTTATATAAGTCTATATACTCTTATTAACTTATGCGGTTGCTTCCAAGTTATTTACAATTTTTTCAATACTTAAAATTGATTTTTTTTCCTTTATTTTAATTTTAGTATCAATTTAAGATTTTAATTTACTTATATTTTATTATTCTTTATATGTTTATTTAGTCATAGTTTTACTAAGAAAAAGAGATTAAAATCATTTAACTGTTTGAAGGAGCTCTGCTCGTAGCCTTTCTTTTAAAAAAGAAATAAACTATTAAACAAACAAACATTAATTAACAATGATTAATTACTTTATTTTAACTTTATGTCATTTTTTCATTATAAAAAATATTCTTTATCATCTTAAATTTTAAATACTCTATTTTGATACTTTCTATTTTAATTGTTGCTTTTCTAATACCGTCCATGTTGTTTTGACTTTGTTTCTAGATAAATTGAGGCTCAAAAAATTCTAATCCAGAGTCTATTTTTTCATATACGAAAAATCGAGCTTACATTGTTTTATTTTACTTGAAAAATGATTAATAAAAAAAAACTTTAAAAAAATATGATTTTAAGTTGATTTGACTACAAAAAATTTAATTATCGGGCCTTTTTGGTTCTAGAATATTAAAAAAAACAAAAAAATTAAAAAAGTTGAAAGCAACTTTTTTAATTTTTTTGTTTTTTTTAATAAGATTTAATTAAAAAATTTAACTCTAAAATTTAATGTTGTTTTTTCTCCTTTTTAAAGTCCATTTCTTTTTATTATTGTAGATAATTTGATTTGAAAAATTTTTCTTTTGTTAATAGAATTTACAACAATCCAATTTTTTGCTTTACTGATATTCAAAATATTTATTATACACTCATATTTATTTTAAAAATTTATTATTTTTAATATTAAGATTCATTAAGTTTATGAATATTTTTTTTTCGTATTATTTTTTTTTATTAATATCTTTTAATGATATTTTTTATATTAATTTTTTTCTATGAATATGGATTAAGACACTTATAAGTACACTGTATTTAAAAGTTAGTTATCGTAAGTATTTGTGTGAACATTTTACTGTTTTTCACACATTTGGGCTTTAAATATTAAGATAACAATGACAATAATAATAATAATAATATTTTATTTATCACCATAATGGAATTGAAAAATATTTCTTCTCTAAAGTTAAATATTTTTTTACGGCCAATTTTTTTCAGCTATTTTTTTCAAAATTATTTAACACACCACAAAAATATATCTTTTCTTTTACGTAATAATATATTTTAGCTTTAACTGAGCTGAGCTGAGAACTAATGCTCTTTCAGGCTAAAAAAAAAACATAAAATAAACAAAATTAAAAAATGCGATAATTGATTTATCACAAAACAAAAACTGTCACCCACAATTAAAAAACTGTTACCCACAAATTTGAAACTTTTAAACACAAGAATTTTGGTATACATGAATCCCACAAACGTATGTTTTGGCCATGTATTCAGGAAAACATCAAGAATACTTAAAGAACACATCAACATGTATTCTGGAATACACATATGTATTCTTGCTGTATTCTGAGTATTCTTTCAGAATAAAAAATAATTAATTTTAAAATTATGTATACCGGAATACTCCAAGAATACATATATTTTGAAAAAATGCATACATGTATTCGAGAATACATACACATGTATTCTTTGTGTATTCCTAATGTATTCTGGAATACTTCAAGAATACATCTAAAAAAATACACATATGTATTCTAGAATACATCGAGAATACACTATGAATACATCGAGAATACTTGGAAATTGCTTTTCTCCTTTAATTACTAATTAAAGGATTTCTATGTCTCTTGATCAGAATATCAATTTTATTTTTAACTAGATAATGTTTTGGCATTGAAGACTTGATCAGTCATTCGTGTTTATTTGAAAAATAGAACTTATAATTATCGGCTGAAGACTATGAATATTGAACAAACATTTAAAGAGTTACGGATGTTTGTAGTGGACAAAAGAGATAGAGAAACTTTGCTCCCTATTATTAAGAAAAATATCGCATTGGGTTCTGAAAAAGTACCAGATGAGTGGAAGCCATAGCTGACTTACTTATTCAACTTATTCAAATCTAAGCCATAACGGATGTAAGCATTATACAGTGAATCATTCACAAAATGTTGTAAATCCAAACACTGGCAAACATACTCAACTAATTGAATGTCTAATATTTAAAATTTAATAAGTCAAAATTTTAAAAAATTCCAAGAGTTTAAGTTTAAATAATTATGAAATAAAATCTTTATTGAACAGAAATAAAGAAATTAACGATTTTTTAAAAAAGAGCAAATGAATATGAGGATTCGTCAATTTGCTGCATACTTTTTTATTAACTGTTTTCGAAATAAAAAATTAATCATAAAACTTTTCTTAAGGTTTTAAAATTATAAACAATCTCTATTGTGTATTGTTTTTTCTAAAATTTAAATAAAAAATTTCCAATTAATTGATTTTTTTTAATTATTCTATTTATTTCCATTTATATAAATAAAGTTAATATAATTATTTTATTTAAAAGGAGAAAAGCAATTTCCAAGTATTCTCGATGCATTCTAGAATACATATGTGTATTTTTTTAGATGTATTCTTGAAGTATTCCAGAATACATTAGGAATACACAAAGAATACATGTGTATGTATTCTCGAATACATGTATGTATTTTTTCAAAATATATGTATTCTTGGAGTATTCCGGTATACATAATTTTAAAATTAATTATTTTTTATTCTGAAAGAATACTCAGAATACAGCAAGAATACATATGTGTATTCCAGAATACATGTTGATGTGTTCTTTAAGTATTCTTGATGTTTTCCTGAATACATGGCCAAAACATACGTTTGTGGGATTCATGTTTGCCAAAATTTTGTGATGAACAAAGAAAATTATCAAATTTATAAAATATTTATTAAACACAGTAATTTAAATTTTTCCTTAATAAAAGTATCTGACCAAAACAATCGTTAAAGTTTAAGTCAAAGACAAAAATTTTAAATTTTAAATTGATTCATAACCTAGACTATTTAATAAAATAAAATATAAAGTAAAATAAATTAAAATAAAGTGAAGAAAAAATTGTTGAAAAAATTTAAATGAGTAATCAAAGATGATCCATGTTTAGGAAGTGAATTTAGACTTTAATTACAACGTTCTTTAATTTCATCAATCATTGAATTAAAATTTAATTTAGAATCGAAATTTTTGTCAAATGATTTTATTTCCATAGATTCTCTGGTTAAAATCAGCACTTTCCTTATTATTATTAGACCATCGAACAAGACATTTCAACTGATATCTCCATTTTCCACTTGTAAAGCCAATGTTCTAATTAATCTAAGTAATTATTCATCTTTTTTTCACAATCACCCTATTTCTTTAAAAGTGACATGGTCGTCAGCAAAAAGAATGGAGAATTCATTTTATGTTCAACTAACAATAATACCTATCTAAAGTATGGATATCTTTTATTTTTATTTATTGACTTATTTACGCTTGAATTACCCACAGTCTAGGAATTTTTAGGTGATAATTAAATGATATTGTGGTGGAACAAAATTAGAATTTAAATTAATATTAATAAATATGAAAAATAAATATATATAACAATGACAAATTCTAGAAAACGTCATTTGACGTAAAATTTCGAAAATTAACGTTTTTTTAAGTAATTTTTAGTCAAATTTGGTTAAACACAAAATTGCCAAAATTTTTGGAAAAAATCGAAAATTCCGTAAAAAAAAAATTTTTTTTTTTTTTCATTGAAAGTTTTTAAAATCGAATTTTTTTTTTTGACCAAAATTTACGTAAAATATTGTTATTTTCGGTTAAAAAAAGTCAAATAAAGTCAGAAATGGAAATTTTATTTGCAACTTAGTAATTTTAACTACTGAAAAAAACAAAAGTCTTGAGTCAATTTTTGGTTTTAAGTCCCATTAACCTTTAAGTTTTATTTCCCTTCATGCTGTTCTCAGCTCGTTGCCAAGCTTTTTCGAACGTTACACCAACTGGAACAAATGGCTTAAGTTCGGCTTCATATTGGAAAAAATTAATTTAGAGAATAGCTTTTTTTTTTCTTAAAAGACTTACTTTTAATTCTGATCATTTTATTAGTTAAAATTACTAAGTTGTAAATAAAATTTCCATTTTTGACTTTATTTGACTTTTTTTAACCGAAAATAACAATATTTTACGTAAATCTTGGTCAAAAAAAAATTCGATTTTAAAAACTTTCAATGAAAATAAAAAAAAATTTTTTTTTTTACGGAATTTTCGATTTTTTCCAAAAATTTTGTCAATTTTGTGTTTGACCAAAATTGACTAAAAATTACGTAAAAAACGTTAATTTTCGAAATTTTACGTCAAATGACGTTTTCTAGAATTTGTCATTTATCGTAAAATTTGGTGAATTAACGTAATTTTACGTAAAATATTGTGAATTCATCGGATCATAGCAGCACTGTAGTAGATGATGTTAAATGCCAAAAATAACCTGTCATTTTTAACATACTCTTTAATTTTTTTTTCCAACAAGTCAAAGTTAAGATCTTAAGGATTTGATCACTTATAAATTAAAATTATTTTTTTGGATCACAAAATTTTTAATTATATTAACGAAGCCAGACTTGATTTTAAGTCACAGTTTTAAGTCTAAGTCATGACTTGACTTAAATTTTTTTTTTTTAAGTCAAAGTCATGACTTAAAATTTTTTTTTTAAGTCAAAGTCATGACTCAAAATTTTTTTTTGTTTTTTTTGACTTGACTTAAAAAAAAAAAAAATTTTAAGTCATTGACTTGACTTAAAAAAAAAAAAAATTTTAAGTCACTGACTTGACTTAAAAAAAAAAAGAATTCATTAAACAAGAAACAAACTGTCACAATTTTTGTGAACGTATTCACATTTAAAACTAGACCCAGAAAAAAATTTAAAGCTTACTTGAAGCGCTTAACTTTTCTATATTGTTATAGCTTAAGTCCAAATATTCCAATTGAGAAGTAGACTCCGACTCACTTAGACTCGGAATTTGTTCTAGCTTGTTAAAACTCAAATTAATTCTTTTCAATTTAGGCAAATTCTAAAAATATTAAATTAAAAGAGAAAATTAAATTTTTTTTTTAATTACATGTAAAAATTGTTCACAATTTTTCAGATTATTATGACTCAAATCAAGTACTTCTATAGATGCCGCAAGTCGAAATGAATCATCCAGAGAGCTCAAATTATTGTAGCTGAGCTCTAGAGTATTCAGCTTAGGCCAAGACGATGGTGAGCTTTGATCCGCTCCACAAGATTGAATTAAGTCTTGCACTTTACTAATCGATTTAAATGCAATCAAAGTTTCAAGTTGT
The DNA here is from genome assembly GCA_025491095.1 of Brachionus asplanchnoidis. Classification (NCBI taxonomy): domain Eukaryota; kingdom Metazoa; phylum Rotifera; class Eurotatoria; order Ploima; family Brachionidae; genus Brachionus; species Brachionus asplanchnoidis. The sequence goes on from JAILYF010000006.1 coordinate 5,955,734, forward strand.
TTTCTTAAGTTTTCCAAATCATAAATGTTAAGAACTGGAATGTTTTTCAATTCAAGATAGGTAATACTGCCAAATATATTGAGTCTAATAGAGTCATTGATTGATGTCTGTCCCAAATTAGATGTAATTTTTAGACTGGTTATTTTGAACAAAAAATCTTGAATAAAGTGCAACTGGTTTGATTGATAGAGCAAGATGAACTCTTTGGTATTTGTTAAATTGAGCACAGAGCTTTTTCGCCTTGAGTATTTATCAGTGTTTTCGTGGCTGAGACGGTCCCTGTGAATAATTTGCTGCAAATATTCATGAAGAACGATTAGTTGGTCGCTTCTTAAACACAGTTTGGTATCTTTGTCGAATAGTTTGTCCCCTTAAAATTTTAATTTTAAATGCCTTGGTCAAAGTTTCACTAGGAGATTACCATTTTGGCGCAAAAATTTGCAAAATTCAACAAGCATTAAATAATTTTTGTGATTTTGATTTTGTTTATTGAAGCTCATTTTTTACATAACAAAAGGATATTTACAGAAAAACCCTAGTAAAAGCAAAAAAAAACAATTATAATCAACTGATGAATTATTCGAAAATTTAAATTAGTAAATTTTATTAGAAAATATGTAATTAATGTAAAATAGACAAAAATTTGAAATTTTGAGTAAAATTTTTTTAACTTTTTGATTAGGTGTATTTTTTTTTTAATTATCAAATAAAACAGCTTTGTGAATTTCATTTACAATAAAAACAACAATTCAGAGCAATGGTTACATAAATAAAAGTAAAAAATTAGGCTTTTAGGTAGTAGATTTAAAATGTACGATATTGATAGACTAAGTACCAGGCCGGGGGATGCATTTTTTAAAATAAGTTGTTTTTCTTTTAAAAAATTTAAAATAATCATCGAATAAATTAAAAAATCACCCAACCAATTTGTTACCGCACGTAATTACATGTGTCCACAAATTTAATAAAAATATCCACATTTTTTTTTCTTTTAATAATAAAACCAACACAAAAATAACAAGCAAAATTACCAAAAATTACAAAATAATAATTGATTTTTTCTTTTTTTACACAAATTTTGATAATTGCTAACAATAATTGGCAATAAAAATAAATTCAGCACTTTTACAATAAATTTTAACATAGTGAACTTAGCAGAATTTTATTAAGTTCCCAATATTTCAAAATCAAAAATGTAAAGTTTTTACGAGTGGAATAAATTTGGCAAACAAATTCATCATCAGGGTTTTTTTTCGAATGCAAAAACATATTTTCTGCATATATTGCAATAGATGCTTTTTTTGCTTAATTTGCATATTTGCCTCCATATACCATATGCAATTTGCATATCTTAACTTATTTTTGCATATTTATGCATTATTCTTGCATATTTATGCATTATTTTTGCATATTTTTGTATTTTTTTCGCATTTTTTGCGGGCTTTAAAGACAAAATAAATTATTCTTTAATTGGATAAAAAAATGTAAATAAAAAATTATGCAATATGTAATAAAATTAACGTATAAAATTATTATTTCTGTTTAAATAAAAAAGTCTCGCATAAAGATGTAAAGATGTACATAACATAATTTATGTACATCTTTTTTTTGCGAGATAAAAGGATTGATTCAGCCATCATCATCAATCTTTTCCAATTTTATATATTATTAATTTTCATTTATTTAGCTTATTTACTTTCTTTTTTAATTCTTTTTTTTTTTTTTATCTTATTTTATTAACTTTAATTTTATTTTTATTTTATTTTATTTCATTTTTATTTTATTTTTTTAATTTTTAACTTATTCTGAAGGAGCTCTAGCTCGGTACAGAAAACAAATAAATAAATAAATAAATAAATAATAAATAAATAAATCATTAAAAATCTTTTTTTGAAATATACAATGTTACTCCAACGGTTAAACTTTAATTAATTAGATAATTTTTTTTTTACTTACTATTATTTACTTTTATTTACTTCTATTTTAATAGATAATATTTAAATTAAATAATTTGATTCAAAATAAACCGCCTACTAAAGGAGACCATTATTAGCTTAAATTTTATTAATTTTAATAGCCAAAGAAATATAAATAAAAAACAAGAAAACAAAGAAGATCAAAATTGTGTAATAGTTGAATTGAGTGACGCCGATGAACGTGACGAATAGGATTTTTTTTTGTAATTTAATTGATGTTAATTAATTATAAGTTATTGTAAATAATATTATTTTTTGTTTTAATCAAATTTCAATTTAATCCAAATAAAACTTTAATTTTTTTTGTACTAAAGTCTTTTAAATTTTACAACATAGAGAAGCAAGCTTTATAATAGCGAGTAACGAGGCGTTAATTTTTTTATTATTTTTATACTGTGTTTTCTTATTAACCAATCAAATCCTGTAAAGTTTGAAAATCATCCGCTATATAGATTTTTGTATTGTTTTCTATATATCACACACACATATCTGCTTATTAAGCTCGTTCCTCGCAATAAATAGATTCAAAACTAATAATTAAGCTGCATTTTTGTGCATATTATTTGCATATAGTTGCATATTATTTGCATATAGTTGCATATTATTTGCATATAATTGCATATTGTCCCCTCTGAAGTTGCTTTGAAAAAAAAACCCTGTTCATCATATCAAAGAAAAAATTTATGATGGTTGATTAACAAGGCAAGAGTAAAATTTTTTGATAAACATGGATGTAGCTCGATGGAAACGATTCGATTAAATAATTTCTTCAATTTACAAAATTGGAATATTGTTCAACAAAGAAAATTTGAAATTAAGTAGATGTACTGGTTGGTATAGGCTCACAAATTATTTATCTATAATTAACCTCTTTTAAGGAGAAGTAAAAAATTAAAGATATCGTAAAAAAAAAAAAAAAAAAGAAAAATATCAGAAAAAAAGATTCTTCAAAGAATGCTAAATCGTGCACAGAGGACCAAAAAGAAATAAACCAAGTCTTCAACCAGGAAGACCTGATAAGGTTTTTAAGGAGATTTTTAAAGATCGTAGACTTTATATTGTTCAAACACAATTTGATGGAGTCTGATAAACCATCGCTGGAGTTAAGTCCCTTTTTCAATTCTAACTGAAGTTGAGACGAGTCGTTTTTGATAAAGTATACATCTTTACCACCCAGTCAAGCAAAAAACGATGACTTCATCTATGTTTCATCTATGAATCATCTCATTTTTTATAGATGAAAGATGTTTTTGGATTAAAACCAGAAAATTTTCATTGCATTCTCTTCAAAACATTTAGAAATGACCCAATCATGAAAAAGTTAACATTTTCATCTTTTTTTCATTCTTGAATTCTCTCACCCATTATGAATAATTTTTTTTTGGATTAAAACCAAGAAAAAGTTTATGAACTAATTGAATTTATTGTGATATATTATTGGTTCTGTGTAAAATTTTTTGCTAAATAGATGTATCTATTTTGACCTAACTTTTTCATTAATTGGCTTGTATCAACAACAGGCCATTCCTTCTTCTCTTGTTATTTAAATTTGGTCGTGACAAAAAAACTATCCACTCTTATCAGTCCAAAATTAAAAAAATACGTTAACGACCAGGAAGGGTCATTTTTGACCCAAACAAAAAAATCAAAATTAAAAAAAATTATCGTTTATTTTTTTTCATTCTTTTTTAAAAATAAATAATTGTTTATTTCATTTTAAGTTTCAAAATCAAAAAGCTAATTTTTAATTTTTTTAGATAAACCTTAAAAAAAATCAATTTTGATTTTTAAGAGAATAAATCGTAAAATATTGTACGAAAACAGTAAGAAAATTATATATTCAGTCAATTTAGAAGAATTACGTACTCTCCTAGCCGAAAGATATGAAGCTTAAATATCTAATACTTCTGAAAATTTAACTACACATAATGCCGATAATTAGTGTAAATTCTTAATCAATTGTGTATCTAGTGGATCTCCTCTTAAAGAAGGATTTTAAATCTAGTTGGATTGCTAGCAATGTTCTTTGATTCAAAAATTTAGTCAAGCTGCCTTTTTGTCTAGTTAAAAGACAATACAGAAATTATATATAAAAGACAATAAAGCAATTCTTTATCTATTAATTTACTTAAAAGTAAAAAATTAATTTTTTTTTATTGATAAAAAGTGAATTGATGTTTTTCATGAATCAAAAGTGTAAATTGATTTTGAAAAAAAAATTGGAAATGTTTTTAAAAATTCTGCTTACTATTATGCTTATTCTTAAAAATAATTTGAAAAATTTAAAAAAAATTGTATATAAAAATTTAATAAATTACAATGTATCAGAATATTTTTTCATCGATTATTTTAGATGAAATATTCTAATTTTCATCTATGAATTTCGATGAAATGGTTCCTAACTCATTAATGATTCATCTATCAATTTTTATCTATTAATCATCGTTTTTTTTGTGACTGGGCAAGATAAGAAACGAGAAAGTAAATATCTTGTTCAAAGGATTTAATTCTACAGTTAGGAGATGATTGAAAGTTGCGACACATACACTCAAAAATATAAGATTTGAGACTATTATATTTAAGATTGCTGATGAAAGAGAGTTTAGAAAAAACATAAAGTTGTTCAAAGTTGAAAATTTTCAAAATCTTGAGATAATTAAAGATGTGACTACTAAAGTTCAAGCCTAACATGGTTCTAATAAGGTTGTTCTGTGAGGTATTTAAGAATTTTAAAGTTTCTACTTTTAGAGTTGAGATGCCTAGCCCGTAAGTATATCTAGAATAAGTATAAGTATATCTAATGGATACCCGATTAAGAAAAATGTTGGTGCTTAGAAAGACATTCAAATGCTGGACACCGACCATTTTCAGAATCCTCTACATCACCTTTGTTCGCCCACGTCTAGAATACGCCGCTGTGGCCTGGTCACCACATCTAAGGAGAGACATCACCTCCAAAGAGAATGTCCAAAGGAGAGCTACCAAATTGGTCAAACAGTTTAAAAACTTTTGACTACAGTGAGAGACTGGTGAAACTAAATCTGACCTTCCTGGAGGACAGGAGGACGAGAGGTGATCTTATTCAATTCTATAAATGTTACACAGGCACCAACATTGTAAACTGGCACATAGCCCCGTCTGTCAAAGTCAACGGTAGAACAAGAAGAAGCTCCAACCAGCACAGCTTTGTCCGACCAGTCCCAGCCAACAGCCAATTGAGAGAGCACTTTTTCACTTATAGAGTGACTATGCCATGGAACGCCCAACCCCAAGAGATCGTACAATCCATATCCGTCAACCAATTCAAGAACAGACTGGATAAGTACAGACGTAAGGAGAAACCTACCATGGATGAAGTCCTGAGGCTCGGTAGAATCGATACGAGGGAAAGGTGACCTAAAGAATAATCAATCTTCAGTGTGATGAAGGCAAAACTGGAAGTGACTGTGCTCTAAACACAGTATACAAACCACAGTTACCATAGATGAGATCCTACTGTTTCTCATCTTCGTAAGTCTAGCTTGCTAGCTTGTTGTAACTTATATTATTATTATTATTATTATTATTATTATTATTATTATTATTATTATTATTATTATTATTATTATTATTATTATTATTATTATTATTATTATTATTATTATTATTACTATTTGTAAAGTTAAATAAGATTAATTTTATGGATTTTTTAATTATAATAAGAAATCAATATTTCTTGGAGGCCAAGTCATTATTTATGCAGCTCAAATAAATAAATAAATCAGTCTCTTTAATTGATCTTATTTATTTGACTCGATTAAATTTTTTCTTCGAATAAACTTAGAATAAAATCGTCACAAGTTTTGTGTTGTTTTGTGGATTCAGCGTTTTTAAATTTTCTGAAATAAATTATTTTTTTAAAATAATCTCAATGTTTTTCGATTAATTTAGCATGTACCTCTCATTTTTTAATTTTAATAATTATTGTTTAATTTCAATCTACGCCAATTCTGGCCATGATAAAATTAAAAAAAATTAATTTAATAAAAAAACCAATTTTTAATTCAGTAGAAATGAACGTTTTTGTTATTTTTTATCTAAGAGAAATTTGAAAAAAAAAATCAATAAATAATTATGCACACGATTTTTTTAACATTATTCATTTTATAAAAAGAAATTACTCATAAAAAAATAAAACAAATTTTTTCTTTTAAAAGTAATGTTTCTTAATTCAATTGAATAAATAAAAGTAGAATAATTATAAAAATGTTCTAAAAAATTCTCGCAAATAACCTAATACTATTTTATGTTAATTAAAGTTATGTTTAATAAAGGAAATTTTTTAGACTATGTTTATCTTAGAAAAACGCATATATTAAACTCAAATGAGTATTTTCAAAAATAGCAGTAAATTTTTTGGAAACAAAAAAATTCCATTAGTATTTTTTTGTTCAATATTCTTAATATTCTTCTAAAAAAAATATATAAAAAAAATAAAGGCAAAAAATGAAACACCGTACTCAATTTATTTAAAATTATGATTTTTTAATAAAAAAATTTTACAATATTTTAAAAGAATAAAATTTTTAGCATATATATTTAAGATTTTTCCTTGTAAATGGTGAGTCCAAGACGTCCATTGAAGCAATCATCCGACGACCAAATGAATTCAAGTTTCAATCAATCGAGACGTCCCTCGGACAGATCATCAGCCGGTCCAACAAATTCTGGCAAAAAAAGCTTGAATGTCAGCGAACAATCAGTGAAAGGATTTTTCTACTCGATCATCATTTACATCATTAAACGAATTGTTTTTTGTCCTGTTAGCATAAAAGTTGGAATTTACCTAATGGCCCTGATAATCTGTTCAGTAATCAAAGATTTCAAAATCATCTCTCCGACCTACTACCTGGCTTACAAAAACAACATATTCAATAAATTTTTTGTCAAAATAGGCTGGGGATGGACTCTGACGGTGCTGACACCATTTGTTATCATGACGTCCAGCATCTACAATTGTTTTAAGCTCATTCTAATCAAAAATCACTTGATTCGAATTTTTGTGGCAACTTTTTTCTGGTTTACTTTCACTTCTGTATTCGAATACATTGACAGTCAAACAGGATATTGTGCCAAAAACGAGTTTAGGAGCAAAATGTCCTGCAAGATAAATCAACAAGAGTGGCTGAATGGATTTGACATCAGTGGTCACACTTTTTTGCTAATGCACAGTCTTTTCTTGATGAATGAAGAAATTAAGGTTTTTTCATCATGGACAAAAATTTATGACAACTTGGAAAAAAAAGAAAATTTGGAAAGTAACAATAAGAGATCTTACAAAATGGCCAAGGATCTACACCAAAAGTTGACACCGTTTGTCAATTTTAACTTTGTTCTAATTGGTCTACTGGCACTGTTGTGGGAAGTGATGCTTCTGAGTACTTGTCTTTTCTTTCATACCATGTTGCACAAGTTGTTAGCGGCTTTCTGTGCAATTGGCGTGTGGTTTTTGACTTATAAAAGTTGGTATGCGGACCAGCAATCACCGCTTTCGCCTGGCCTGCCTCTATACGGTTCTGTATAAATAATTGTTGTTTTGGAATGGGTTTTCTTTTTGTTAAAATTTAAAATTTAGAATAAACAATTTTCAATTTTGAATTTTTGAATTTGAGTCTGATAGCTCAATGCCATGTCCTTTTGTTCATTTTTAAAATTAATTTTCTTTTTAGCTTTAAGAAATGAATGATTCTAAAAAAATTTGCCAAATTTGTACCCAAGCTGAAAGTAAATACAAGTGTCCAAAATGTTTAGCTTTATAGTGAGTTCATTTTTTGATGCATTTTTGTAAAGAGTATAAAATTCAAATTGATTTAAAGAGAATATGTTTTATAAATTTTTTCTCGAAACATTGATTTAAGAGCCTGGGACAAAGAAACGTGTCTACAAATTAATTAACTCAAGATTTTGGGGAAGATTAAATATTTAGTTTAATGGAAAAGTTAAAAAAAAAAATTTTAAATTAATTGGTCTACTGGCACTAACGCATTAACACATTAATTTTTTTTGAATATCTTTAATTTAGATAATTTTTTTTTAAAGTTTTTTAATTGAATGTATCAATAAGATTATTGAAATTTATTAAAGAATAGAGCAAAAATTCAATTAAAAATTAAAAAATACAGTGTTGATTTGATCAGTGAAATGTACCATTTTTTGACTAAATTTATGTGCGATTTTTCCTGAATTTTACGGAAAAAATGACTATTATCAATTCTTATTTAGAAAATTATTAATTGTTATATTGTACTGCTATGATTAACTGTTTTTACGAAATTTTACGTAAATTTACGCAAAATTACTGAAGTAAAAAAAGTAAATTTCCGAAAAATTATCAAATTTTACGTAATTTTACGAAAATTTTAGTAAATTTTAGTAAATATAAAAAGGGCCAAAAAAAATGAAAAAATGTCAATTTTTAGGAATTTTTCGCTTTTTTTTTTTAGAAAATTAAGATGAAAATTGGAAAAAAAAAAATTACGAAATTTATAAAATTTTTATAGTTAAAAACGGGAAAAATGGTAAATTTTAGTAAAAAAATCATTTAAATGAAAAGATATATTGATCACTTAAAAAAGGTTTTATTTAATAAAAAAGATATTCATTTTATATTCCTTTAAAAGTTTTTAATTCTTTGGAAATTAAAATAGTCATTGAGAAAAACAGTGACTGGTTGGATCATTAATAATTGCATTGTAGTTGTGTTTTTTTTAACGTTTTTTTTTCTCTTTTTTTTTACTAAAATATTCCATTTTTCCCGTTTTTTATAATAAAAATTTACGTTAAATTACGTATAATTTCGTAATTTTTTTTTCATATTCATTTTTAATTTCGTAAAAAAAGAGAAAAATTCCTAAAAATTGCCATTTTTTCATTTTTTTGGCCCTTTTTTTTATTTGATAAAATTTTCGTAAAATTACGTAAAATTTGGTTATTTTTTTGAAATTTAAATTTTTTTTTCCTTTGGTAATTTTACGTAAATTTTCGTAAAATCACGTAAAATTTCGAAAAATTACGTAAAATTTTGTAAAAACAGTTTATCATAGCAGTACAGTATGCATAATTCGTAATTATGGTTTTTTTTTCAATTGAATTTCAAAAGCTAGTCTTGAGTTTAAAGCTCTTTAATATTTCATTTTTTAACGCGCTTCTAAAACTAATCCAGCTTTAGCTCTTGCACCATTTACCATCTAATCCATGATATTAATTTAACTTTAGACATATGCATCAAAGATACTTTTTCAATAGTTATTTGTGCATTTAGTTTAAAATTTAATTCTTGGAATAATATAATATCAAATGGGCTATTTATTTGAATTTTTTTAAATTTAATCTTGTATTAAAACCATAAATAAAAAATTCAAAAACATTGAAAAAATTAAATTGATTTTTTTAAAAACTTAATTTCAATTTAATAGTAGCACTAAAACTTCTTTTTACTGTTAGAAAATGTTTCTTGGAAAAAGAAAAATAAGAGAAGGAGATTTTGAAATTGATGACGAATCACCAATTTTAATTAAGCATCATAAAAATGAAAGATTATTTAAAAATTTAATTTTTGATAGCAAAACTTTTGTTATTAAAAATTAAATTTAGCAAGGTTTGCCAATAGAAATTTTGTTTACATAAAAAATTAATAAAATTTTTATTTACCATTATATACTAATATTATATACTTATTATAAAGGCCTTTATTTCGATCAGGTTTTGACTAATAACTTTAAGCTGAGCCCTTGAATTCTGGAAGTTTTATCAAGTTTTTAATCAAAGCTAGTAATACACTTAATAATAATTCCTTACAATAGATGAACCCCTCTAGCAAAAATTATCAATATTATATTAAATAGCTAATTTTATATTGGTTTTTAATTTTATGGGAAATAAAACAAACTATAGAAATTCAAATAAGTGATTAAAATTTATATTTATATTCAGTAATATTTAAAAAAATTAAAAATCATCGATCTATTTGAATATTCAGAAAACATTTATCCACGTTCTTTTTTTTGATAGAAAGCATTAAATTTTTATACAAATTCCCCATACTAGTTAGATTTGTACCTGTACAAAAATATTCATTTTTTTTTTGAATATTTTATTTTTGTTCTTAATTCCAAAATTTCACTAAGCTTTCTTTTTAGTTTGGCTTCAAAAATATGTTTATTTTTTCTTTTTTTTTTATATAAAGTATATTTTGCATAGAAATAAACTTGTCGCCTGAAAATATTCAATGGAATTAACCATATGAATAAAGATTTATTTTGTTCAAGTTGTCTAAAATTAAAGAAAATTTAATAGTTATCTTTAAATTAATAATTAATTGTATTGAATTTAAATTTTTTACTTTAAGTTGTTCGCTGAATTGTTACAAAAATCATAAAGGTAAATTTAAAATTGATATCAACATTTTTCTAAGCCATCAGCTTTATAGAAAAATGTGAAATAAGAAAGGTAAATGAATCAAAATTGCCCGAAATTGTGACTAAACCGTGTGAAAAAGACGAGGATAATTGTGAAAAATCGGTCAAACTGGTAGATTATGACGTAGAGATAAATTCCAACTCAAGTCTAGAGCTCAAAGATATAGAATCAGATTTTATTTCAAAAGAAAAACTAAAACTTCTTGAAAATTCCATTGATCTAAAGCAAATATTGCAAAATAGACATTTAAGAGAGTTGCTTGTTAATTTAAATAATAGCACTGATGGCACCAATATAGATGAAAAAATGGAAAAAGCTATGCAAGAGCCTCTATTTCAGGAATTTGGCGATGCATGCTTAAAAATTGTTCAAAATGAAAATGATCTTGAAAAAAATTAATAAAAAATTTGTTACAATTTTTAATAATCAAATAAAATTTTTTGAATGCAAAATAATAAAATTTTTTGAATAAATCAATAAATATTTATCAGATTTAATAGTTATTAAAATATATAAAAAAACTCTGTTTCCATGACAACTAGCAATCAATGTCAAGGCCAAATGTTTGAAAATCATTATTCCTAAACTGTAAGGCAACCAAATTCTAAAAATCTTAAAATTTAGTCATTTTACTGTTCGAAAATAAGATAAGGACATTTTTCGAAGATGTATGTTTATTTGAGTAAAAAAATAACAGTTCAAAATAATTCGCTTATTACGGCATCGGCATGGAACAAAAAGCAAGGATTTGTAGCAGCTGGCACAGATAGCGGACTTGTCAAAGTCATCAAACTGGAAGTGACCGAAGGAAAAGACCCCAAGGCCAGAGATCCAAAAACGTCTAATACCACTAATTTAATTATGAATTCCTCACTAGAGGGTCATGCAAGTTCGATTTCCTCAGTTGTGTGGAACGACACTTACAACAAGTTGTCCACAGCTGATTCAAATGGTCGGATTGTTATTTGGAATTTTCACAGAAGTACAAGAAAAATTATTAATTAAAAAAATTTTATTTAAAAAAAAATTATCAAGATGAATGGACCGAAGAAATGGTGAATAAAAGAGATATGACCATTGTGACAGGCATGAAATGGAGCTCGGATGGCGAGCACATTTGCATTGTCTATAACGATGGTGTTATTATAATGGGCTCTTTAGAGGGAAGCAGAATTTGGGTCAAAGAACTAAAGAATTCAACTCTTACTCATGTTGAGGTAATTTTATTTTGTGTCAAAAAAGCATCATTTAGATGTTTATCTTTTTTAAGTGGGCTCCGGATAAAAGATTTTTATTAATTGGTTTGATTAATGGTGAAATTCATGTTTATGATTTTAATGGTGAGTTCGTGGACAAATTAAATGTTCAGTGTCTTGATTCATTGGGGGTCAGGATTGCAGCTATTGATTGGTATGATGGACAGAATGGCTTTATTTCAAACGATTCTCCTGCTTTGGCAATTTGTTATACAAATGGGCGCTGTCAAATTATGAAAAATGAGCTGGATGAAAGTAAGTTCAGTTTTTTAAATGTGTATCCAGTTGGTTTAATTTTTTGTGTTTGAATTACAAAATGTATCCAATGTTGAAATAACATTGAGAAAGTGCGATGTTTCAAATATTTTTTTCAGTTTCAAATAAAAAAATAATTTTAAGCTAATATTACAAGCGTGAAAAACTTTTCTATTTTTTTATAAATTTTGACATTGAGTTTGTGATATGATGACCCTTATAATATTTGTAGTTTAAAAATCTATCTATTCTGTTTTCCATTTTTTATAAATTGAATTTTTGTTAAACTTAATCAAACGAACGTAAATTATCACTAAAGTCAAAATTTATAGAAAATAAAAACAAAGTTTTTCGGGTCTAGTCGGTTAGATGAAATATGGTTCACCTATTACTGGAACAATTCTTGTTCTCAGATTTTGTGAACTATTAGTTCATCTTATCTAAAAATTTTTCACCTATTTTGATATTTTTTCATCTTCTTAGAAAAAAACTAAATGTGATATTAAAAATTAGGTAGTAAAAATATAATTTGATAAAAAAATTAAAAGTTAGGGATAAAATTAATGGATCAATGTTCCCCAAAATCAAATAATTGAAGAGTGAAAATTTAATTTTAATTTTTTATTATTATGCTTAAAGGCAAAGATTTAAGTAGAGAGCGCATTTTGGTATTTAAGATTGTTGAAAAGATAATACCAGACCAACTAGATCAGATTAAATGCTATTTCTAAAGCTCCTTTAAATTAAAAAAAAAACAAACAAAAAAAGTATTTCATTCAATTCTTTATTTTTATATCAGTTTCGAGAATTAGGCATTATATTAAATAGCTTTATTCAATTTGTTCACATGAACTAAAAATTGTTCACCTAATTTGAGATTTGTTCACTTAATTCTATTTTGGTTCAGCTTTATGTGAACAAAAAAATTAGGTAAACAAATTGTTCACAAAACGAGAGAACAAGAATTGTTCATGAACATTGGTTTACCTAACCGATTCGATCCAATTTTTCAACGATTTAATATTAATTTAAAACTAAATGAATTATTTATTTTTTTTTATTTTCATACATTTTTATTCCGAAGAAGCAATAGCTCAGTACAGATAAACAAATAAACAAATTAATTATTTAAAAGTTAAAAAAAGAATTTTCAATATTTTTTTAAAATTTTCAAATAAAAATTAAACCCATTCAATTTCACTAAAGAGTTTAATTTCAAATAAGAAAATGCTTGCAATATTAACTTAAAATTATTTTTTCATTTGAAACTGAAAAAAATATTTGAAACATCGCACTTTCTCAATGTTATTTCAACTTTGGATACATTTTTTAATTCAAACACAAAAAATTAAACCAGTTCGAATTAACAATTCTTAATAAATTTAAATTTAAACTTTTTTTTTCAAAAATTTTAAACAACCATCATTTGAACAATTAAAAAAAGTCAACATCAAAATCAACTAATTATTTTAATTGATTTTTGATGATTAGTTACCGTAAACTTGCGATCACTACTCTTGGAATAATGTCAAAATTTGGGTTTATTCTATATGGAACTAATACCATCGAAGCCATGCTATAAATTTTTTTTATTTTTTTAGAATAAACCTTGACGTCTGTCTTTAAAATAAGAGTAAGCGCAAAAGTTTGATTTTGTTCTTAGAATTTTTTTCGAATTTCTTCTGGAATAAACTTAAAAAATTGTGGAGTTAAATTCGTAATTAAAAAAAATTAAAAATTAACTTTTATTCTAATTTTTGTCTTTATTCTAAGAGTAAAAATTAAATAAAAAATTCGATTTAATAACCTAAAAAACTGTTTAAAAACATTTATTGATTATTTTGCCTAATAATTTTACCATTTTCTCAAGGGAACCTTTTTGTACCACGTCTCTTTGGTGTTAATTGATTTTGTTTTAAAATTTTTTTTAATTTCGAATTTAATTCAACAATTTTTTAAGTTTATTACAGAAGAAATTCGAAATTATACTAAGAATGAAGGCAAACTTTTGCGCTTACTCTTAGCTTAAAGTCAGGCGTCAAGGTTTATCCTAAAAAAATAAAAAAAATTTATAGCATGGCTTCGATGGTATTAGTTCCATATAGAATAAACCCAAATTTTGGCATTATTATATAGTAGTCAATAAAAGCTAAACTAAAATTTTAAATATAAATTCAAATTTTTTTGGCATTGTGAAATTCAATTCAAATTAAACAAAAATATTTTCTTTTAATAAAAATTCAAATTTTATATTCAAAAAAATTCTCAAAAATAATGCAACATAGATAACCTGTTTTAAATTTCGAGAATATTTTAAGTGATTTAATTTTTTTTAAAAAGAAAACAATTTTGTTCAATTAATTAATAAAAAAAAAAGTATATTTCATTTAAAGATTTAATTCTAATTATTGTTTTCTTTTCTTATTCTCTTAAACTGTTCAACTTTCTAATCTTTATTATCTGAAATGAATTTTTTCTATTATCTTTAACACACTTTTACCTTTTACCTTTAAGTCAAAGATAAATCTGACTTACAATTTGAAATTCAATTCTGACTTTGACTTTGACTTTTTTTTTATTAATTCTTTAAATTTAAATAAAATAAGTTTGAAAAGATTTTAAATGTTAAAAGTTTTTTGAAAAAAATTCATAAAAATTATTTTAAAAAATTGTTTTTAAGAGTTAGGCCTTAAAAATTAAAAATTCAAAAGCAAAAATTGACTTGTAAAAAAATATATTTTAAAAGTGAAAGTCATCGTTGGTTTCTAAAATTGGCACATTTTTAATTCAATTTTTTTACTTTTGACCAACTCTGATATAAGCTTTTTTAGAAAATTTAAATTCACACTTGTCAAGTTTTAAATTTAACTTCGAAAACATAAAACAGATCTAGAATCAAATTAGTCATTTAACTCTAAAAATCAAATCTCAACTTTTGCTATAAGATTGAATTTGAAATTTTAATTTAGACATAACATTTGAGTTGTGAGAGTAAAAAATACTAGTATTTTTTGAAATTTTCAAAAGATCTGCTTAATATTTACACAATAAAAGTATATAAGTCTGTATTATTGCATTCAAAATAAATTACAATTTTAATTTTAGTAAAAATTTTTAGATTAAAATATTTAAGAAAAAAATCTTTTTCCGTGTTCAAAAATCAAAATTTAAACAATATAAAAAACGAAGCTTTTGATTCCTTCAGAATTATTTATTAAAATTTTAAAGTTTAAATTATATCTAAATAATTGTTCAAAAATTTGGAAGTTAATATAAGAAAAAATTATTTGATGATGAATTAACTGCTATAATTTTTAAAAAAAATATTACTGTAAACTCTTGACCATTACTCTTGGAACTATTTCAAAATTTGGGTTTATTCCATACGGAACTAATACCATCGAAGCCATGTTATAAAATTTTTTTATTTTTTTAGAATAAACCTTGACGTCTGTCTTTAAACTAAGAGTGAGCGCAAAAGATTGATTTTGTTCTTAGAATAATTTTGAATTTATTTTGTAATAAACTTAAAAAATTGAATAGTTAAATTCGAAATTAAAAAAAATTAAAAATTAATGTTTATTCTAAATTTTGTAATTATTCTAAGAGTAAAGGTTAATTTCGATTAAAAATTAAAAAATTAAAATTAAATTTAAAATTAAAAAATTCGATTTAATAGCCAAAAAAAACTGTATAAAAACATTTATTTGTTAATTTTGCCTAATTATTTTACTATTTTTGACACGAGGTAGCCTTTTTCTACCACGTTTTTTTTGGTGTTAATTGATTTGAACAAGTTTCGATATTGGAAGTTATTGAAATTTGAGATTTAGCTTGGTTAGTCTGAAGGTTCAATTCCTTAAGAGGGTTTCGATTAGTTGGCTGTTGTTCCGCAATATTCCTCAAAAATAGATATAGATCCAAAAACATATGTTTCACCAGTGTCAACTCAAACCGTAAATACAAATAGACAACAGCCAATTAATCGAAACCCTCTTAAGGAATTGAACCTTCAGACCAACCAAGCTAAATCTCAAATTTAATTAAATAATTAGGCAAAATTAACAAATAAATGTTTTTATACAGTTTTTTTTGGCTATTAAATCGAATTTTTTAATTTTAAATTTTATTTTAGTTTTTTAATTTTTAATCGAAATTAACTTTTACTCTTAGAATAAATACAAAATTTAGAATAAACATTAATTTTTAATTTTTTTTAATTTCGAATTTAACAATTCAATTTTTTAAGTTTATTACAAAATAAATTAGTTCCAAGAGTAATGGTCAAAAGTTTACGGCATTAAAATAATTTTTCATTTTCCATAGAGCCGATTGTAATTGATTGTCAAATGGATATAATTTGTGCCCAATGGAACCATGACGGTTCCATTCTCGCCATTGGAGGACTTGTTGTAAGAGATGATAAAGAGACAAATGTAGTTCAGTTTTATAATCCATGGGGTCTTCACTTGAAAACTCTAAAAGTTCCAGGAAAAAAGCTTGCCTCTGTCAACTGGGAAGGAAATGGGCTTAGATTAGTAATAACGGTCGATTCGCTGATATACTTTGCCAATCTAAGGCCATCATACAAATGGTGTTCTTTGAAAAGCACAATTGTGTATTCGTATACCAAACCGACCAAAAATGAGCAATGTATTGTATTTTTTGACACTAAAACTGGAGAAAAAAATATAAAATACATGAAAAATTTGCTTGGTGTAGCAGGCGCTGGAGAATACTGCATTCTGATAGCACAAGGTGATGACTCGCATGCTGTCGCTCAATCTTCTTCGGCAAGTGCTCTAGCAGCGCGATTGACTAACCAGAAACTAGCGTACCAAGTTCAGTATGCCATTGTTCTATGTAATTCAATTGGTACTCCAATTGAGCAAAAATACATTGATTTCCAACCTGCCAATTGGTCCATGAACACCACACACATTCTTGTCTCCTCCAAATCCTATTTTTATCTCTGGAATTATTCTTCAATGGTCGATAGAAGTCTGCTCAAAAAGCAGTCATTTGAAAAATTGGTTTTTATTGACAACCCTAATATTCCTGTTCAAATTAAATCAGAAGATTCGGCCATTGTGGCAGTCGGACCTTCAATACAAGTACTGTCATATGAAAAGAAACTCTATGATTTTCTATCAATTTTTTTGTTGTTAAGGAAACCAAAAATTGCATCTTGGCAACAGCGTTGAGTGACAAGCATTTTTTTATAGCTCGACAATCAGGATATATTCAGAAATTTGATTTAGCTACGGCAAATGTAGCACAAGTGTATCTCAATGAATCGAATGGAATAATTGCCTCTAAAATAATTGTCAATTCAAATTCAACGTAAATATCCTTATTTTTTATAGAAAAATTATACTTAAAAAATGAATTGATAAATTTAAAAGTCATTTTTAGCAAAGAAATTTGTTCAGATTGATTTTTTTTTTTTTATGGCTTGTATTCTTCAAAAAGAATTCTGGCAACTTGAAGTTCATGATCATGATCAAATGATCAAAATTTAATAGATTATAATCTTACTAAAAATGTTCAAATTAGCTTTTTTTTAAATTTTTTAAATTAAACATAAGATGTTCATTATTTTAATTGAAAAAAAACAAATCTTTTTTTCTGATTGATTTTTAATAGTGCATGGTATCGATATTAATTTATCGATAGAAATATCGATAAATTAGGTATCGATTTTGCTTTTTTTTTTGTAAAACTTATCGATTGCATTCTAATCTATCAGTCGAATATGAATATTTTTAAGTTATACTGATATTTTATCGATGAAGTAGAAAACTTTCGATATTTAATCGATAGAGAAAAATATTTTCGATCAAATATTGAAATGAAATATTAATCTCAATATTTTATTGAAAATATCTTACTTCATCGATTAAATATTGAGATTAACCGATTAAATAATTCAATATGTAGTATATCTAAAATTTTAAAATTTTTGAATTTTGAGATTATCGATTTAGGTAATGAAAAATAAATTTTAGAACCATGGTTAATTGAAAAATAATTTTTTTTCAAAATTAAATTTAATAAATTTTTCAAATAAAAAGTCACTTTTTTTTCAATTGTTTCTTAAAAAAATAGAATATATGAAATTCAGGATAATGCATTAGAAATAAAACATTAAATATATATATTATTTATTTGTGTAAATCATTTTTTAAAATTCAAAAGAAGAGTGAATATTTTTTGTTTTAAAAATTATGGAAAAATTAGATTGGAATCTTTCAACTATCTTTTAAAAAACTTGACAAAAACTCGATTTTAGATTTTAAGTTTAAAAAATTTAATTTTTTATTTAAATTTTTAACGAGTTAAAATTATCGAAATTATTTGATATTTTAATTTAATATCGATAAAATATTGATAAAAATTTTTTGTATCGATATAATATTGATATTTATATTTAAATCGGTAATTTATCGATATTATAAAATTACTTTGATATTTTATCGATAATAATTTATCATATCGATAAATTATCGAATTTTTTTTTTTTTTTTTTGAATATCGATATTATTAAGGAAAGTTTATAAATAATATCGAGTGTCGATATACATCGATATCATGCACTAATTTTTAATTGGTTTTTCTAAAATCTTTATTTGAAAAGTTTAAAGACAAATTTAAAATCCATATTTAAGTATCCAAATTGTGGCTTTAAATGATATTTTAATACTAATAAAAATATATTACGTCGAAACAAAGTTAAATTTTGTCTTGCAAAATTTCAAAATATTGATTAAGATTTTAATTTACTTTAGATAAAAATTCATATAATTTTCTATCAAAGCATGTATTAAACAAATCATGTTTAATAAAGTTTTGTAATTTTTTATTAAAAAATTGAAAAAAAATACCTTTTTATTTTAATCAAAAACTAAAAATTTGATCATGAACTTCAATTTGCCAAGAATTCTTGGAATATTTTAGAAAAAAATTAAAGATCATTCTTTTGATTAAAAGTTTTTGATTTGCTTTTAGAGAGAAAATTTCGTTTAACTGTAAAATTTTAGAAAAAATTTCTTAAAGACCTTTGACAATCTAATATTCTGTCAATTCAGATAGAAAAAGAACTTCTTTTCTTTTGAAATATTTTTTTTCTTCAGTTGATTTATTTTTTAAAAGGCAAATTTTTGTTGATCATCTATTTGGTTACACTATTTGCCAAAATCGTTGTTTATATTTCAAAAAAATTAAAAAAGAACAAAGCATGAGAAAAACTCTTATTAAGTTTGATTAGATCGAATCGCGTCCATTGTAATTTCTCTTTAATTCGGAACAACTGGTACCAGAATTGCTGATTTTGGATCTCAAATAAATTTTTGTCTTGTACCATATTTTTAAAATAATCTTAAATTTATTTCATATCTTTAAAATTTTCTTTGAAATTAACTTGAAAAACCTTTTAGGAATTTAGTTTAATTTTTAAGCCAAACTTGAAATTAATTGACTTTTATAATTTTTTTTAAATTAAAACCCAAAGAATAAATTAATTCAATAAACTTAAATCATGTTTAAAATAAAAAATTATTATTAACTTCTTGGTTTTAGAATTCAAATAGAAAAATTACGAAAATTAAGATGAATTATTTAAATTTAGATTTTTTCGTTATTATATTATATTCAGTTGAATCTTTCCTCACAGGATTAAGTTTTTTTTTAAATTCTATCTTTTAGATTTAAAAATTAATCTCTCGATTTCAATGTTAAAAATGAAAATACTAACTCATAGAAAATAAAAACTTAATCGCAGGTGTTAACATTAATTTACTTAATTTTGCATTTTTATTTTAGATATTCATTTTTAAATGAATTTAGCCATATTAAGCAGATATGAAAATCTTATTTTATGGTCGCTAGATCTTGTTGAATTTACAGACCTGATTTTTAACACCCAGAAAAGAATTTTTTTAAATTTTGATGACTCATAGTAATAAATTTCGATTTCAAAATTCTTCATAATATTTATAAAATTAAAATACAACTTTAAGAATTAAACAATTTGAAAAATCATGAATTAACACAACTCACACTTTTGTGGATGAAAATAAATCAAAATAAAATATCCATAGATAGAGGGATAGTTATTCAAAAAGATTTTTTTAAAAATCAATCAATTTTGAGTTTTACAGCAATTTAATTGCCGGATACCATTAATTACTGATTCTCTAATGTTTATAGGTATTTTTTATCTTATTCATCTAATATTTTTATCTTGATCTAAATTCAAATTATTTATTAAAATAAAGTAAAGAACACTTTAATTAAAAAAAATTAATATGTAAAGTTATGAACGGAAAGAAAAAAAATACAATTTTTTGTATTGATTAACATTTTTAAAGAAATTTTTTAAAGTTATGGTTTTATGCACTGTTATTTTAGTTCCAATTTTTTCATATATATATTTTTTCATTATAAAATAAAAAAATTGAAACTTAACTCTTTTTCTTCACTTCCCTTTTTTCAAAAGAAACTATTTATTCATTTAATTAGAAATTCATTTTGACAAAAAAAAAACTTTTAACTAAATTTCAATTTTTTTCAATAAAACTTTTTAGTAAAATGGCAGTAGTGGACAGTAATTCTGTAATGAGGCTGATTGATTTGACCATATCCACAGATAGAGAAGACTGGGCAGAATTTAAAAGAACAGATGTTTGGAATGTGGTCTGGGCTTCTGACAATCCGGATATGTATGTATGCATGGAAAAGACCAAAATGATGATATTTCGTGATACTCAGTCTGAAGAGCCAATATCCTGTTCAGGATACATATGCGAATTTTCCGCGCTACAAGTTAAAGTAGTGTTTTTAGACGATATAATGTCAAGGGTTGATAGTCCAAAATTTTCCGACATTGTTGATTTTGATACAAAATATCTCCGTGATACCAGAGATTTACTTGAAAAGGTTGATCTTACAGAAGCCACTCATTTTATCGAACAAATTCCTCACACAAAATTATGGAAACTGCTGTCCGAAGCTGCTCTAAATAAAATGGATCTTGGCACAGCTGAACATGCTTTTGTCAAATTAAAGGATTATTACGGAATTGAATTTGTGAAAAAATTACAAAATATTCACGACCAGAATTTAAGAAAAGCCGAAATTTGCGCCTATTTTAACTTGTTTGAAGAAACAGAAATAGCTTATCTAGAACAAGACAGAAAGTAAAATTTAATTATTTTATTTATTTTTATTTAATTTAATTAAGACAAAATGATATTTTGTCAATTAATATATATAAATGTCAATTAAAAAAGAAATATTCGTCAATTAAAGCTAGATAATTCCAGAGTTGTTTAAAAGTCCTAAAAAAAGTCCAAGTCCGGACTTTTTTTATTTTTTTTTTGCTTCAAAGTCCAAGTCCGGACTTGGACTTGACTTGAGACTTGTGACTTTTAAACAACTCTGGATTTAACGGTGGCATGTGAATTTTGGTACAAAAAACAACATCAAAATATTAAAAATGCCAAAGCTTATGTTCTGAAGGCCAAAGAATGTTCTGTAAATTTTAGCAGCTGATTCATTCTTTGTACCACCAATATACTGATTCTGCAAAACTCTGCAACAACTCTGTAAAACTCAGAAAATTGTGAATTTTAATACAAAAAACAAAAATAAAATATAAAAAACGTCAGAACTTTAATCTGGACCGACTAAACATGTTCTGTAAATTGTAGCAACTGATACATCCTCTGTACCACATTTTAAAGTTTAGTTGGATTTTTAATATAATATAAAATCCCAAATTCACAATTTTCTGAGTTTTGCAGATTTGTTGCAGAGTTTTGCAGAATCAGCATATTGGTGGTACAAAGAATTTATCAGCTGCTACAATTTACAGAACATGTTTTGGTCTTTCATAACTTAAGCTTTGGCATTTTTAATATTTTGTTTGTGTTTTTTATACCAAAATTCACAATGCCTACTAGAGTCAATTTGAAAAAATAAGCGTCATTTAAATAAATTTTCTGTGAATTATTTTTTATTGTCAATAAAATTTTGGTTAATTTAAAAAAATATTTGTCAAGTAAAGAAAATTTTAAGTTTTTTCGCACATTGTCACAGCAATTCTAAAAGGACAGAACATTTTTCCTTTATCGCATGAGCCAACTAGAAGAACCTTATAACCATTCTAAACCAATTTGTATGTAGAATCGGTTGCTTACATTTCGACTTAAATTTTAAATTAAATTTTATATTAGAGAAATTTAAAATAAAGTTTAAAGCTTACCATCTTTTGGATTTCGGGTATGAGCTGAATTAGATGATTGTGTTTGATCCAATTCAAGATTTGGAATATCCATTTTTTTCGTATTTTAGCTTTTCTTTTTCTTCGATTAATAAAGACAACAATGAGACATTTACTTATAGTACAGATATTATTGACAATTATTAAATAGTTAATTGTCATTTATTTTTTTTTCAAATGATAAAATCCTTATTTACAGCTTTAATATACAAAAAATTAATTAATTTGCTTTAAATTAATCAGAGATTTGGCTTATGTTCTACGCAAAAAACTTGGCGATTGGTTTAAAGTATTACAACTTTTAAAATTGGATTCGGAAAAACGAATTCTAGATGATACTGATATACTGGAGACCGACATGGTAAGTGCAGCTATTGGAAGCGGTACTGACGTACAATTAGAAGAAGCATATAATGAAATTGGAGACTTTCATTTTGAAAGACAGAATTGGAACCTGGCCGTCAGGTATTACATTATGAGCCGAAATATTGAGAAACAAGCTGAATGCTACTACGTTCTCGAGGATTATGATAGTTTGTCAAAAATAATGGATATATTGCCAGAAAATAGTGAACTTTTATCGGTAAAATTTTTTTATCATTATGATTCATAGAGTTTTAATTTAAATGTTTTCTAAAATAATTAAAAGGCTTGGCTTGTAAGTTAAATATTTTTCATAGAGTTTTTTTAATTTACTTTTTGCTTTTGAGAGATTTTACAAGCTTTGTTAAACTGTTTAATCAATTTTTTTTATTATAATACAAAGTTAAAGGGATGAAGAGGGAAAAATTTTAAAAATGAAAAAGTTTAATCATTTTTTTGAGATATGAGAATTTTTAAAATTAAGAGATTTATTACCGTAAACTCGCCCAAACAACAAATCGTAAATTTGGTTTTTTACCAAGCATCTAACACGAGTTTTGAATTTTTTAGGAAAATACTTTTACTTCGACATAAAAACCAAAAATTCGGTTTTAAGTGGGCATTAAATGAGTCAAAAATGAATATTTTTATTTGATTTTAAAAAAAATTCAATTTTATTTGAAAAATGACTTTTTTGTTTTAATGCGTGCACTAAATATGAATTTTTGGTATTTTTGCATGCTTTTCATTTTAAGCTCGAAATAAAATATTAGCTAAAATTAAATTCTCAAAATGAGTGTAACGCCAACTACAACGAAAACTGGTACTAGACGTCGTTTTACGAATCATTTTAAGTCTAAAGTTGTATTATTTTATCGCCAACAAAAAGGCTTTTTGTTGGCGATAAAATAATACAACTTTACAACAATACAACAATAAAATACAACAATACAACTGATTTCTCTAAGTTCGGAACTTAGAGAAATCAGTTCAGCACAGAAAGATGGAAGTGGAAATCATGCTTCAAACAATCAACCAATAAATGAAAAACGAAGTGAGCAAGTTTTTGGGAGTATGAGTTTCATTTCGCGAATAACTGGTATTGATCGTCGGTTAATATCCTATTGGATTGAACATGGCGATGCATGATTTCCACTTCCATCTTTCTGTGCTGAACTGATTTCTCTAAGTTCTTTTTGTTGGCGATTAAATAATACAACTTTAGACTTAAAATGATTCGTAAAACGACGTCTAGTACCAGTTTTCGTTGTAGTTGGCGTTACACTCATTTTGAGAATTTAATTTTAGCTAATATTTTATTTCGAGCTTAAAATGAAAAGCATGCAAAAATACCAAAAATTCATATTTAGTGCACGCATTAAAACAAAAAAGTCATTTTTCAAATAAAATTGAATTTTTTTTAAAAATCAAATAAAAATATTCATTTTTGACTCATTTAATGCCCACTTAAAACCGAATTTTTGGTTTTTATGTCGAAGTAAAAGTATTTTCCTAAAAAATTCTAAACTCGTGTTAGATGCCTGGTAAAAAACCAAATTTACGATTTGTACCCCCGGGGTTGTTTTGACGAGTTTACGGTAAGAGTTTTAGTATTTTTTTTTGAATATGAATTGAATTTAATGAACTTGAATTTTTATGAATAATAAAGCTAAATTTTCTTTATATTCTTAGAATTAAATTTTTAACACTAAAACTTTTAATTATCATCACACCAAAATCAAAGATTTAAAAAATTTATAAATGTGACATTCATAAAATTAATCGCTTGTTTTTTTAATAAAATTTTTGATTCAATCGATCATTAATTCAAAAATTAATATCTAACACATTTCTTTACTATTATTTAAAATATGTAGATATCAAACATTTTTTTATTAAAAATTGCTATTTTTTTATTTTCTACTTCATTTTATGTGTTTTGTAAGTATTAAAATTTCTTGTAAAACATTCATTAAAAATAAATGCACTTTCAAAACAGAAAACTAATTCATTAAAATTTTAATTTTTTTTAGTCTGGTTTCATAGTAATTTAACAAAGTTATTTAAAATTCCCAAATTTAAGTCAAAGTCACTAAAATTGAGTCCAATTTTTTATGTTATTTTTTTAATGATTTTGATTTGCATAAAAATTAAGATTGAATTTTTACCGTTCTATGCTTTCATTATCACCGCCTCATGATCTTTTTACCGTTCCAGGTAGTTATTGTGGTGGCCTAGTTAAATTCATAGACATTAAAATTTAAGTCTAAGTCCTGATTTTAATTTAAAAAAAAATTTAATTCCGGACTTGAACTTTACTAAAGCCTCGTGATTTTTAAACAACTCTGGTATTTTATGGCAATTTTTTTATTTAATTTTTTTCCTTTGTATTATTAAGGCAATCAGGATATCTTTTTATTTACATTTTTGAAGATTTTTTGCAAGCTTTTTTAAAAATTTGTTTATTTGAAAATTAAAAATTTAGCTAAATCTTTCACTTAAAAATCAAAACACGATTTGAATTTTTTTAAAAAAACATTTAGCTGCTGACCCATTCTCTAAAAATATTTACTTAGGAATTATTTTTATCTAATTTTAATCAAACAGCATATAAATAATTTGTGATAATTAAAAAATTTTTTCTAAGAAAATAGCCAATATGTTCGAATCGGTTGGCATGTGTAAAGAGGCCTGTGAAGCCTATGTGAAGGCCCAGAGTGTTAAGGCCGCGGTGGATGTTTGTGTCAAGCTGAATCAATGGGATGAAGGAGTCCGACTTGCCAAACAGTACAACATTGGCCACGTTGATGAACTTCTTGCCAAACAAGCCAATAAATTTCTGGAACAAAACAAAACATTCAATGCCATTGAATTGTATCGCAAAGCCAAACACTTTTTGGATGCAGCAAGATTAATGTTTGAAGTAATTTATTAGATTTAATAAAGTGCAAGAAATTTACCAAATTGGTTGTTTTTTAGGTGGCTGAAAAAGAAACAAATAAACGAAACTCGCCGGTA
Source organism: Brachionus asplanchnoidis (assembly GCA_025491095.1). Taxonomy (NCBI): domain Eukaryota; kingdom Metazoa; phylum Rotifera; class Eurotatoria; order Ploima; family Brachionidae; genus Brachionus; species Brachionus asplanchnoidis. The sequence goes on from JAILYF010000006.1 coordinate 5,981,341, forward strand.
TTAATAAAAAAAATGTATGTCCTTGCAGGCTTGCTGGTTGAACAATACAGAGATCTGATAAAATCGGGGGGTATATTTTCAAAAAATAAAGCTAAAGAACCAAATGCGTCCACAGCACTTGATGGCATATTAAGTGAAGAGGCCTCCATAGCTATCAAAGACTCGAAAATACTGGATAACTGCTGGCATGGTGCAGAAGCCTACCATTTTCTAATGCTGTGTGAAAGACAACTAAGAGAGGGAAAGATTGATGCAGCATTCAAGACTTCAATGGCTCTGATGAACTATGAGGACATTCTTAAGTCAAAGAACATTTATAGCCTGATTGCTTTGTGTGCATGCGGAAATGGTTCGTACAATATCGCATCTAAAGCGTTCATTAAACTTGAGTCTAGTAATGAAATTCCAGAGAGGGAAAGAAAAGATTTCGAAACTCTGGCTTTTCAAATATTTTCATAGTAAAAAATTTTAATCTAAAATAAAAAAGAAATATTTAATTATTTTTATTTTTAGTCATCAGCCGAAGGATAAAAAGCCAGCTTTAAAAGGCGAATGTCCACAGTGTGCTACTAGAATTACCGAATGGCACACTAATTGTCCCAATTGTGACACTAAATTTGCTCCTTGTATTGTCTCGGGCCGACCAATTCTAGAAACTCAGTTCTGGGTATGTGGCTCATGTAAGCATAGAGCTATTGAGCAAGAAATCGCCAACAGAATTTCATGCCCTCTTTGCCATATGCCTGTAAGATAAAGTGAAATATTTTTCAATAATATAATCTTTGTATTGTTTTAAATAAAATTTTTAAAATTTTTTCACGACTCAAATTATTTTTAAACTATTTATGTTTAAGTATCAAACCTAATAGTATTGATTTAAAATATGGGAAATAATTCAAATAAAATTTTATTCCAATAGGAAAAATTTTAGTAGATGTCATATTCTGATATTTGATGTGATTGAAATTTATTTAAATTTGAATTAAATTGAAATATTTTATTTGAATTTTTTCTATGTCCAAATTTAATAATAATAATAATAATAATAAATTAATAACTTTAATAAGGCTGCCCGCATGAAATAGAGTTTTAGGCTCCACTGTAATATCTTTCTAAATTTAGTCTTTCAAGTTTATTTTTGACACTAGAAGCACTAACGAGGCAAAATGACTTTTTTCAAAAAAGTCATTTTGAAGTTCGGTGTTTGGCCGCTAAAATCCAAGTCAATTTTTATCAATTATTTGAGTATAATTTTTTTCAGCATAAAAATAAAAGTAACTTTCTAAATTAACTAAATTCAAAGAAAAAACATTTTGTTCGAATTTGAGTTTCAAACGTTTTATTGATTAAAAATTATTGATTTGAGAATTAAATCTAATTGTACAATAATTGTTATTAAGATATAAAGTAAGAATTGTCAGACATATCGTAAATTATCGTAATTCTTTTATGTGGTAATTATAAAGCGACAAATTTTTGTTTAAATGTAAAAAAGCAGTGTGTGGATATTGTACAAAAGAAATAGATACTTTTTGTAAAAAGTGTGATTGACCATGGATATTTTATAAGACCTAAGAAAAAACTAAAACTTAATAATTTAATATTTTTATTCAATTAATTTAATAATTTCAATAAATTCGAACATAAAATGTATTTGACTAATTTTTGACTAGTTGTCGTTCCATCTGAAATTCGTAGACCATAGTTGATGCTTCGATTGAATCGATTGTTCATTTTTAAACCCAATTGTATTAAACCAGTTTATTTTATCAAAGCCCTTAACTATTTTAAACATTTGTATTAAATCGCCTCTAAGTCTTCTAATTTCAAGTGTTGTCAAATTTAGTTCTTGTAATATTTTTTCATAGGATATTCTTCTGATTTCAGACACAAGCCTTGCTGCTCGTCTTTGAACGGCTTAGATGTCGTTTATGTCTTTATTCAAGTAAGGTCTCAAAATTGTAACTCCATAATCAAGATGAGGTCTGAAAAAAGCCTTGTAGAGTCTTGATACTGAATCCTTATTGTGAAATTTAAACATTATTTGCTTTTTTGATTGACGAATTTATGTGAGTTGTCCACTTTAAGCCTTCAAATATTGTGATACCTAAGTCTTTCTTTTGTTTTGTTTTTGAAATTTACTTATTATCTATTTGGTATTCGTTATGAGGATTATTGTTTCCAATGAGTAAAACCTTGCATTTATCTTCATTTAGACGAATAAACCATTTTTTTTCAAGATTTGAATTTAATTCAGACATGACTTTAAAGCAAGTCATAAATAGCATCTCGCCCATGCTAAAATATTCTTTACTTAAGCTTCCAGTGCCAAAGTCGTGTTTCTAAATTTGGATAGCATCAAAAATCAAGTTATTTAATTAAAAATATTTTCAAAACAAAGGCATAATAATAATCAGACAAATTAAAATCAAAGAAGAAAGAATTTAAAAAAAACTGAAGCCTTTTGCTCTGATTTTCTTGTAAAAAAAACATAAATTGAATTTTTTCCAAAATTTTCAATCAATTTAATTAAGAAAAATAAAAAATTTCAACATTTCTTACTTTTTCTTACATAATTTTTCTTTAAATTACACAATTTGGTAAAATTTTGAAATGAAAACAAAGTTGTATAAAAGTCACAAGTCAAGTCAAGCTAGGACTTTGACTTGTTTCAAAAATTAAAAAAAAACAAGTCATAAATTTTTTTATATCCTGATGTTTTATTTTTTTTATATATATTTTTTTATTTTTTTTTTATCTTGTTTAATTTATTTCTAAATTTTTTTAAGCACAAATTAATTATTTTTTATTAATAAATTCACTTAAAAAGAATATGATAATTATGTGAATTGTTTGAAAAATCATGTTTCAATATTTACATTGAAAAAGAAATTTAAACAAATACTTTTATTTTTTCCTGAACAAAAAAGTTCAAGAATTATAATTTTTTTTATATATTTTAATTCTATTCTTAAATTAAGTAAAAATCTTGACTTGTTTTTTGTTTAAATTTTTGAAACAAGTCAAGACTTGTTATTTTTAAAATATATATTTTCAAGTCCAAGTCATACAGTACATCTTAAAACTAACTTCATCGCTTTCTTTTCCTTTCCTCTTCCTTTCCTCTTCCTCTCTTCTTCCTCACTTCTTCCTTTCCTCTTCCTTTCCTCTTCCTTTCCTCTTCCTCTCTTCTTCCTCACTTCTTCCTTTCCTCTTCCTCTTCCTCTTCCTCTTCCTTCCTCTTCCTTTCCTCTTCCTTTCCTCTTCCTTTCCTCTTCCTTTCCTCTTCCTTTCCTCTTCCTTTCCTCTTCCTTTCCTCTTCCTTTCCTCTTCCTTTCCTCTTCCTTTCCTCTTCCTTTCCTCTTCCTCTCTTCTTCCTCACTTCTTCCTTTCCTCTTCCTCTTCCTCTTCCTCTTCCTTTCCTCTTCCTTTCCTCTTCCTTTCCTCTTCCTTTCCTCTTCCTCTTCCTCTTCCTCTTCCTTTCCTCTTCCTTTCCTCTTCCTTTCCTCTTCCTTTCCTCTTCCTTTCCTCTTCCTTTCCTCTTCCTTTCCTATTCCTTTCCTCTTCCTTTCCTCTTCCTTTTCTCTTCCTTTCCTCTTCCTTTTCTCTTCCTTTCCTCTTCCTTTCCTCTTCCTTTCCTCTTCCTTTCCTATTCCTTTCCTCTTCCTTTCCTCTTCCTTTCCTCTTCCTTTCCTCTTCCTTTCCTCTTCCTTTCCTCTTCCTTTCCTCTTCCTTTCCTCTTCCTTTCTCCTTCCTTTCCTCTTCCTTTCCTCTTCCTTTCCTCTTCCTCTTCCTCTTCCTCTTCCTCTCTTCTTCCTCACTTCTTCCTTTCCTCTTCCTCACTTCTTCCTTTCCTCTTCCTCTTCCTCTTCCTCTTCCTTTCCTCTTCCTCTCTTCTTCCTCACTTCTTCCTTTCCTCTTCCTCACTTCTTCCTTTCCTCTTCCTCTTCCTCTTCCTCTTCCTTTCCTCTTCCTTTCCTCTTCCTTTCCTCTTCCTTTCCTATTCCTTTCCTCTTCCTTTCCTCTTCCTTTCCTCTTCCTTTCCTCTTCCTTTCCTATTCCTTTCCTCTTCCTTTCCTCTTCCTTTCCTCTTCCTTTCCTCTTCCTTTCCTCTTCCTTTCCTCTTCCTTTCCTCTTCCTTTCCTCTTCCTTTCCTCTTCCTTTCCTCTTCCTTTCCTCTTCCTTTCCTCTTCCTTTCCTATTCCTTTCCTCTTCCTCTTCCTCTTCCTTTTCCTTTCCTCTTCCTTTCCTCTTCCTTTCCTCTTCCTTTCCTCTTCCTTTCCTCTTCCTTTCCTCTTCCTTTCCTCTTCCTTTCCTCTTCCTCTTCCTTTCCTCTTCCTCTTCCTCTTCCTCTTCCTTTCCTATTCCTTTCCTCTTCCTTTTCTCTTCCTTTCCTCTTCCTTTCCTCTTCCTTTCCTCTTCCTTTTCTCTTCCTTTCCTATTCCTTTCCTCTTCCTTTCCTCTTCCTTTCCTCTTCCTTTCCTCTTCCTTTCCTCTTCCTTTCCTATTCCTTTCCTCTTCCTTTCCTCTTCCTTTCCTCTTCCTTTCCTCTTCCTTTCCTCTTCCTTTCCTCTTCCTTTCCTCTTCCTTTCCTCTTCCTTTCCTCTTCCTTTCCTCTTCCTCTCTTCTTCCTTTCTTCTTGCTTTAACATGCTTTAACATGCTTTAACTTGCTTGCTTCTTCATGCTTTAACATCTCAATGGAACAAAATGTCTATTTAGTAGATCTAATTATAATATTAAAATATAAACATTTATTAATAATTATAATTTTCTCTTTCAAAAATTCTAAAAATGTAAAATTACGTAAAATAACGTAATTTATATAAGCACTGTATAATTAAGATAGAATCCTTGGCTTAAAAAGTTAACTGGTAGATAATTACCGGATGGTTTTTTGTTAATTTTTCACATTTAATAAATAATAAATAAAATTATTTTCTAAAATAATATCCTATCTATATTTAAATTTGTAACTATATTTTCTGTAAAATATTTTCTATTTATCTTTCTCTTTAATGTTCTTTATAATCTTATGTAATATCTGCAATGTCTCTATAAATTCTTTTTTTTAATCAATTGTACCTATTTATGTAATTACTCATCTCTTAGTTTGTTATGCTATTGAACCATTATTTGATTTATTTTTTATTTATTTCTTATTCATGGCTAATTTTTTGAATTACTATTAATCAACTTAATCACGTCAATCTGTATAATCTCTAGTATTCGTTTTGTACCTCAGTTTCCTCTCAGTAGCTTTCATTGTAGTTCCTTAATTTATCTCTCGATTTTTGCGCGATTAGCTACCATAGATGGCTTCCGAGTAAGCCATCTATGGTAGCTAGCTTTTTATTATTATTAATATACAAATTAAAAAAAAAATATATAAAAAAAAATTAAAACTTTAATTGTTTATTGTAAAAGAGTAAATTAAAAGTAAATTGAGAATTTTTAAAAACATTTAATTCTTTGACATTTTTCGGCAAAATAAAGCACTGATTATAACTAGTAGATTTATGATTTGAAAAAAATTTAAATTTTTTTTGACAACAAAAAGTGTGACGTATCAATGTTGTTGAGTCACTTAATTTTATGCAAATGGATCTGATACTTGGCCAATTTATGCACATAATTCAAACTTAAATTTCAACTGATTGAAAAAATTTGAATTTTTTAGCTTAAAATCCAATGCATATACGAAGCGCATTCTATTTTACTTGGTGTTGGTTTTTTTCGCAAATATTTTTGCTCTTTCTCTTGAACACGTATTGCTAATTTACATGCTCGTAATGAAATTTAAAAAAAAATTTCAATTCTTTTTTTTTTAGGAAATCTCGTCATCATACCTAAGCACCTTGAATAAAGACCGCTTTAATTTAGACACTTGAAATGCCGCTTAAACTCGAAATAAAGCGTAAATTATCAGCTCGATCGGACAGAGTCAAATCTGTTGACATACACCCGTCCGAACCTTGGATGCTTGTCAGTTTATATAATGGCAATGTTCATGTCTGGAACCATGAAACTCAAGTACCATCAAAAAATGCAGAAAGAAAAATTAGCTTAAACACTTTTTTAATTATTTTCAGCAACTGGTGAAGTCGTTCGAAGTGTGCGAGCCGCCGGTACGAACTGCCAAATTTGTGGCGAGAAAAAATTGGATCATCACCGGTTCGGATGACATGCAGATCCGAGTCTACAATTACAACACTCTAGAACGAGTGCACATGTTCGAGGCGCACTCAGACTACATCAGATGCATCGCTGTCCATCCAACTCAGTCTTTTATTCTGTCCAGCAGTGGTATGTTTTTCTTTTTTTCTAATAAAAATTTGCAATTAATTTTTTTTTAATTTTTCAAAAAATTATTTCTGAATTTTACAAAGAATGATTTTTTTATCTTTAAAAAATTTTCTAAAAAATTCTTATTTTTTCAAAGATTATTTTTTAACAATTTTAAATTTTAATTTTTTTTCAAAAAAATTTAATTTTAATCTTTTAAAACAAGTAAAAAATTATAATTTTTTAGAAAATTTTTTAATTTTTTCAATATTCTAAAAATATTTTTCTAAACTTTTTAAAAGAATTTATTTTTAAATCTTTTAAATAAATTAAAAAAATTTAATTTTTTCGAAGAATTTTTATTTTTAATCATTTAAAAAATTTTAATTTTTTAAAGATTATTTTTAAAAATTATTTTAAAATTTTTTAGAAATATTATTCTTAACTTTTTAAAAGAATTTTTTTTTAATCTTTTAAATAAATTTAAAAAATTTAATTTTTTCGAAGAATTTTTATTTTTAATCATTTAAAAAATTTTAATTTTTTAAAGATTATTTTTAAAAATTATTTTAAAATTTTTTACAAATATTATTCTTAACTTTTTAAAAGAATTTTTTTTTAATCTTTTAAATAAATTTAAAAAATTTAATTATTTCGAAGAATTTTATTTTTAATCTTTTAAAACAATTAAAAAAATTTAATTTTTTTCAATTATTTTTAATTTTTCAAAATATTTCCTTAAATTTTTCAACGATATTTTTTTTTCAAAAATTTTTAATTCTTTATAAATATTTTTCTTAACTTTTTAAAGGAATATTATTGTTTTAAAAAAAATTAATTTTTAAAGAATTTTTTTTAATTTAAAAAAAACAATTTATCTTAATTTAGTAAAAAATTAAACAAATCAAAAAATTATTTTTTCTCTACAAAGATGACATGTCAATAAAGCTGTGGGACTGGGAGAACAAATGGACTTGTAAACAAGTGTTCGAAGGACACACACACTATGTCATGCAAATCGTGTTCAATCCAAAGGACAACAACACATTTGCCAGCGCCAGCTTGGACAAGACAGTCAAAGTGTGGCAACTGGGCTCGACGCACGCAAACTTTACTTTAGAAGGCCACGAAAAAGGAGTCAACTGTGTGGACTACTACCACGGCGGCGACAAGCCCTACCTGATATCGGGCGCCGACGACCGCCTGGTCAAAATATGGGACTACCAAAACAAGACATGTGTACAGACTCTGGAGGGCCACTCGCAAAACATATCCTCAGTGGGCTTCCACACCGAGCTGCCATTGATACTGACCGGCTCCGAGGACGGCACCATCAAGCTGTGGCACTCGAACACCTACCGACTGGACAACACTTTGAACTACGGCCTGGAGCGGGTCTGGGCCATTTGTTGTCTGAAAGGCTCGAACAATGTGGCCATCGGGTACGACGAGGGCAGTGTGATGATCAAGCTGGGCCGCGAGGAGCCCGCCATATCCATGGACGCCAGTGGAAAAATAATCTGGGCCAAGCATTCCGAAATACAGCAAGCCAACCTAAAAGCTCTGACAGACCAGGAGTTGATAAAAGACGGAGAGCGACTGCCGCTCAACGTCAAGGACATGGGCGCCTGTGACATCTACCCGCAGACCATTTCCCACAACCCCAATGGACGCTTTGTGGTCGCGTGCGGCGACGGCGAGTACATAATCTACACTTCGATGGCATTGCGCAACAAGGCCTATGGTCCGGCCCAGGAGTTCATTTGGTCGTATGACTCGTCCGAGTACGCCATCAGAGACAACAACACCATAAAAATATTCAAAAATTTCAAGGAAAGAAAGTCATTTAAGCCAAGCTTTGGCACCGAGAACATCTACGGTGGCCAGCTGCTCGGCGTCAAGTCCGTGAGCGGGCTCACATTCTACGACTGGGAAACAACCGATCTGGTCAGACGCATAGAAATAACGCCCAAAATAATCTACTGGTCAGAGAATGGCGAGCTTGTGTGCATTGCCTGCGAGGAAAGCTTCTATGTTCTGAGATATGAGGCGGAGGCGCTGGGCCGCGCTCGCGACAACCCGGACCTAATGACCGAGGACGGCATTGAGGACGCGTTCACAGTTTTGAACGAGGTGAGCGAATCAGTGCGCACTGGACTGTGGATAGGCGATTGCTTCATTTACACCAATTCATTGAACAGGCTCAACTATTACGTGGGTGGCGAAATTTGCACCATTTCTCACCTGGACAGACAAATGTACCTGCTTGGCTACATACCTAATGACAACAGGGTCTACTTGAGCGACAAAGAGCTCAGTGTTGTTTCTTTTTCGCTGTTGTTGTCCGTGCTGGAGTACCAGACGGCGGTGATGAGAAAAGATTTTGACACTGCTGACCAGGTCTTGCCCACTATTCCCACAGAGCAGTGTTCGAGGGTGGCGCACTTTTTGGAAAAGCAAGGATTCAAGCAGCAAGCGTTGATGGTGTCAAATGATGCCGAGCACAAGTTTGACTTGGCACTGCAGTTGGCAGACCTGAAAACAGCGTATGAGATTGCCAAAGAGGCTGAGAGTGAACAGAAGTGGAAGCAACTGGCCGAAATGGCGACCAGAAAGTGTGAGTTTGGTCTGGCCCAGGAGTGTTTGCACAAGGCCGAGGACTTTGGCAGTTTGGTGCTGTTGGCCAGCTCCACTGGCAATGCGGGCATGATGCATAAAATGGCCGAAAGCTCTAAGCAAAAGGGACAGAATAACATTTCGTTTTTGTCCTATTTTGTTCTTGGTAAGTTGGAAGAGTGTTTGCAGCTGTTGATAGACACTAGTCGAATACCAGAGGCGGCCTTTTTTGCCAGAACCTATTTGCCGAGTGAGACGCCCAGAGTGGTTAAGTTGTGGCGCGAGGAGCTTAGGAAAACTAATGAGAAGGCGGCACAAGCCATTGCTGATCCCACTGAGTACGAGAATTTGTTTGCCGGATATCAGAACTCGGTAAAAACTGAACAATTTCTGCAGAAAGAGAGACAGATGCTTTTGCCTGCTTTCGAGTACTCGAGTCAGATGGTAAATTTTTTTTATAGATTAAAAAAGAAAAAGTTGGTTGAAAGTCAGGAATTTATTTAAAAATTTGTGAAAAATATTTTTAAGTCAAAGTGAATTGTGATTTTCAAAAAATTATATTTTGCTTTTGGAAAGTCGGAATTGACTTTGATTAAAATAATTTTTTTTTATTAATTTTTAAAAGCTTTTTTTTATTGAATTTCTTCAATTAAAAAAAAAAAAAACATTTGGATATTTTTTCAAGCTATTTCTACAGCTCTCCTCTTGCGAGTGAGCAAAAGATATTGAATAACTTAAAGTTTCTTGCTCATTAATTTTATGACTGTAAAAATAATAAATTTTCAAAGTGAATTCTGACTTTCAAAAAATTATATTTTCGGAAAGTCGGAATTGACTTTGATTAAAATGATTTTTGTTTTAAAATAATTTTTATGAAATTTCGTTTTTATTGAATTTCTTTTACTTTTAAAAAATTTAATATTTTGATATTTTTTCAAGCTTTTTTTTTTAACAACTAGCTACTACCAGTGAACGAAAGATATTTAATGACTAACAGTGTCTTGCTCATTAATTTTATTACTGTAGAAAAAAAATTTTGTCAATTCTGACTTTAAAATATTAAAAATTTAAAATTCAAAATAAACTTTCCAAGAATAAAAATTTTAAAATTTAAAATGAGAATTCACTTTGACTGAAAATTGTCTTTTAAAATAATTTTAATGAATTTTTTTATGAAATTTTTTTAATTTTGTAAAAGCTTAAAAATTTTGACATTTTTTCAAACATTTTTCTAAAACTAACGGGTCTAGTGGAAAATGTGAACATTTTGTTCACAAAATCTCTGGTCACATATTTGGTGACCAAAATAGATAAATAAAAAAATTTTTCGAGTCCAGTTTTTATTTTTTGTGAACATTAATTTTAGAATAAAAGTTTAATTTTAAATGCAAGTAAAAAAAAAAAGATAAATTCCAATTCCTTTTTTTATTAGTTTTTATGTTTTTTTGCCATATGAAACTTTACACCCTTGATTATTTTCATTAATTCTCCACATAAATCACACGGTACAAGGTTTGCATGTTTGCTGAGTGCTGTTTTTACTACATTCAAAGTTTCTTGAGAAGTAGTAATTTCAGTCATTGCTTTTTCCCGATAATGTATTGATACAAATGAAATTGGCAAGAGTGAAGATGATAAGACAGAATCCGTTACTTCAGTTAAATAAAAATACGATGATAAACCAATAAATAAATAACTTACCAAGATAGTGATAAAGAGTTGAGTTTTAGTGAGAAGTTAATTACAATAGATAAGGAATTAAGCGTGTTAAATCTAAACGCAGGAGAAAAAGCAATACATTATCGTGAAAAAGCAATGACTGAAATTACTACTTCTCAAGAAACTTTGAATGTAGTAAAAACAGCACTCAGCAAACATGCAAACCCTGTACCGTGTGATTTGTGTGGAGAATTAATGAAAATAATCAAGGGTGTAAAGTTTCATATGGCAAAAAAACATAAAAACTAATAAAAAAAGGAATTGAAATTTATCTTTTTTTTTACTTGCATTTAAAATTAAACTTTTATTCTAAAATTAATGTTCACAAAAAATAAAAACTGGACTCGAAAAATTTTTTTATTTATCTATTTTGGTCACCAAATATGTGACCAGAGATTATGTGAACAAAATGTTCACATTTTGGACTTGATACTCATGGTCACATTTTTTGTGAACAATTGTTCACATTTTCAACTAGACCCAAACTAACTGTTACAAGTGAGCAAAACATATTAAATGATTTGAAGTGCCTTGCTTATTAATTTTTTGACTTAAAAAAATTAAAGTTTGACCAACTCTGAGAAAAAGAGTGTAATTTTATTTTATTTTTTTTAACCATAGCCAAATAATTTGCGCAAACCAATCGAAGAAATGTTGGCCGCCGAGGAAAGTAATCAGTTCCGGTTTGAGGGCAAAACAGAACAAGAGGATGAAGAGGAGTACTTTGAGCCCGAGGAGGACAAATACATCAAAAAAGAAGAAGACTCGATAGCTAATTTGGCTAAAAAGATCACCGAGACAAAACTTAGCCAATCACCCCCTAAACCAGCGCTGAGTACAGAAGCAGTGGCAGATACCAAAGATGACGATGATCTAGACATTGATTTAGACTTAGAAAATGTTGATACTACTGACGTTAATTTAGATGATGAATTATCGGATGATTAGATTATTTATGTCAATTGTAGCCTTGTTTATATGATGGAATCGAAGGCATTGGGGTCCACAATTACAATATCGCCTCTTTTATGTTTTAAAATTTTTTTTTTTAGACTTTGATGCGAATTTTTTCATACTATTATTTTAATTTAAATAAATAAATAACTTAATGGACATTTAGTTTTTATTTTTTTACTGGAGCTAAAGAATCGCAAATTTTTTCTTCTATCTTTTATTTTATTAGTTAAAAATGTCATATTTAAATTTTCATGATGAATTTTGAATAAATTTTTTTTAATTCTTTTTTTTTCTTTCTATTATATATTAATTCTATTTGAAATTAATATTTAATTTTCATTATTTTTTTATCAAAATTTTGCTTCAAATTTTTTTATTTTTAATCAATAAGAGCCATTTATCGATGAGGATTTACAAATAATAAATAAATAGTTATAAATAAAATTAGAATGTTACGAAATAAAGAGGCAGTTTAAGCATGTTCTGAAATATAAACAAGTAAATTATATTTAAAAACATACTTAAAACTATTCAAAACACTTTTAACTCTGTGTTGCTGAGATTTTGAATAATAAATATGTTTTAGATCCGTCAAAATTAGAAAAAAAAATTAACATCAAATAACTTGGAAATAAATTTTTATTTTTTAGCATAAATGTCTAAAATTAAGTGACCAAGAAATTGTTTACATCACCAAATAAATTTATAATCATCAGTTTTAAGTTTTAATTTTTTAGCAATTATTTTTAGATCCTTTTTGCTCAAAGTAATTATCGCATGTAGGACAATTGACTCTTATTACTTCAAAGTTTTTTTTTATAGTTTCATCTTTTTGGTTTCGAACAGCTTTGGCCTTCTTTTAAGCCCCATTTTTAATGTCTTTTTTTTCTTGCTAATTTACAATTCTTTAAATCATGGAAAGTAGTCTAAAAACACTGCGTCAAATTTTGATTTGCCACACAAGATTATAAGCTTATAAGCTTACATTCACTTTTTAAGGGTCCAACTAAAATACTGACTCCTAATTTTTTAAAATTTTCTTACCCCTATTTATTTTGCAAAGAAAAAATTTTTTAAAAGTTTAAATTTATCATTTAGTTTGAATTTTTCTCTATTTTTTGAAAATTAAACTAGTCTTTCTCCAAAATTTTTATTTTTTGTGAAAATTGAATATTTTTATATTTTTAAAAACCTTACCCCCTACTGACCCCCAAATTTAACGAGCTTTCTTAAAATGTGCCTAGTTTTGCTCCAGGATGTATAGTTTTCAAGAATTTTAAATGATTTTATAATAATTGAGAAGATTCAATTTATAATTGTAATATTTGATATTTTTTGTTTTAATTATTTAGTTTTTAAGATTTTTTATTAAAAATTACAATTAATTTTAATAACAATTAATTTAATAAAAAAATAAAGTCTGTCTTAAATTTTTAATTATGTAAAAGTAAAAATATAAACTTAAATGAGGCGAAATTTTTTATTTTTTTTATTGCAATCTTTTGCCTCTTTTTTCTGATTTTCGAAAAGGCAAGTTTCATTTCTTTTTATTTTAATTTGATTTTTTGGTGGTGGAATCTTTTTTAAAAATTTCCTGGCAAGATTTTTTTGCTTCTCGTCAGTAAGAAGAGACTAAGTATGACTTGATACTGATAATCTCCTGTACAGATTAGCATTTTCATAATCACCGGAGCCATAAAACGCTAATTTCGCTTGATTTATCTGATTGATTGAAACAGTCTTAAAATACTCAAGTACCTTTGAAATTGAGTTTGTTTTCAATTTTATTAGCTCAGTTTTAATTTTGTTGTTAAACTTTCTATGTCATTTGTAGTTAAATACCTTGAGAGCATATCTGAGAAATTTAAACTTGGTTTTATAACAAAATAAAAAATCTTTAATGCTTTGTATTTCGCAAACCAATCACCCATCATCAAATCATTTTTCCTTTTTGGTTCAAAATAATTAAGTTCCTCGATCAATTCATTAACTTTAAAAGTAAATTCATCTTCGCTTTTGCTAGTTAGGCATCATTCCGATTTTCTTTTATTCCAAATATCATATTACATATTATGTCCTTTTCAACTTCACTTACTACATAATCATCTAATTTCCTTGATATATTTTTTCTCAAATGATTACAACACAAAACAAAATTGGTTAAATTAAAAAAAAATTTTTTTTATTCTTTTATTTGAAAATTGCATTATAAAATAAAGTTTATTTTAGTTTTAAAATTTATAAAATTTCTAAAAAAGATTCCACCACCAAAAAATCAAATTATATATATTCCAACTCAACCAAAGAGACCTAAGGTCAAAACCCCTTAAAGGGATGATTGAGCTCATTTATTAATAAAAAAAGCACATAAAAATTTATAATATCAAAAAAAAAAATTTAGAGTTTTGAAATTAGTAACAAAATTAGAAAAAATTTTACAAAATTTTATGAAAATTAAATTAATGTTATTGTTTATTCTTCGTTTAAATAAGACAAAATCTAAATGAAGATCATCAATAAGTAATTTATTGATAAACTTAGAATAAAAATAATCAAACTTTTTTTTACCATAATAATTAAACTTTCCTTTAGAAGGAACAAGATAGTCATTTAAATTTCTGGTATTTGACAAAAATAAACTGAAAGGAAAAATATCCGGGGAAAAATATCCTGAGCAAAAATATACTGAATAAAAATATACTGTTAGATTTTTGTACTGAAGGAAAAATGTTTTTTCGTAATAATATATTGTATTATTTTTTTATTAATTTTTAACAATTAGAGGAAAAATATACTGAAATGAAAAAAATCAGGTGTTAATTAAAAAGGAATTAAGTGTTTAAATTTTTATTAAAAAAAAACAAATTATACACAAAAAATGGTAAAAAAAAACAAATAAAATTAATCTTCTTCATCTAGAAAATTTCTATTTTGCTCCAAATATCTAAGATGCAGATTGATTTCTTCATCCTGTTTGATCCGTTTTATAATTTTCAATTTAGCTTTCTCGCGATCGTTTTTGCTTATTTGTTTGTGTTTATTTGAGTCACCTCCGATAGACCACATTTTTTTAACAATGCTTTTTATCATTCGGTGGGATTTCAGTAAATTTTTAATTTAGGTTAAAATTTTAGATTCAATGTTATAATTTTGATTAATTGAGTTGGTTTAAATCATTTATTAATAGTTAATCAAGTTGTTTTTAATTTTTAAATCAATTAGCAGGTAAGTTTAATTTATCAGATAAAAGTTGTGCGATTTTCAGGAAGTTTATAATTATTTCAAAACAGTTTTGTGTCAAAAAGAAAACATTTTTGATAAAGGTATATTTTTCGGCGGTATATTTTTCATTTTTTTTAATACCGGATATTTTTCTGTTCAGACTTTTTTTTACTTTTGTTTATTTTTCCAAAATTAAGAAAAAGTAGATTTTTCTTAAAATTAAAAAAGTATATTTTTCCTTATTTAAGATTTCAGGATATTTTTGTTCAGTATATTTTTCGGCGGATATTTTTCCGCTCAGTACATTTTTATATTGAATCGAATTTCTTAGATTATAATCAATATTTTTCGAGCTGTTGCTGATTAAAACTTCTCTTAAGTCAACAGGCGATGTTTTTAAATTTACAATTTTATGTACAAAATGAGCAAGACGCTTGATAATTCTATGCTGAAAGCAGTCTATGTTAAATTTATTCAACTCGATATTTATAGTGTTAAAGTCATCAATGCCATGAATATTTGGGTGAATATTTAATAATCTTTGAACACAATAGTAATAGGAATTAGCTTATTTTTGAATTGATCTTTTTGTAAAATATATCGATAAAGATATACAATAGTCAAAGAACGGCATGATAAATGATTTAAAGAACTGGAGCTTGACTTTGTGCGATAAGTAAAATAATCTTCTTATAGCATAAAGTCGTTTATTTATTGAAGTTCTTAAGCTTATTACGTGTTGCAAAAAAGAGAGCTTGTTATCAATTGTTACTCCGAGAAGTTTAAATTTATCAACAACTTCAACCATAATACCATTTATTTTAATATAACGGGGAAAATTAAGTTTTGTTTTATCCGAGATAAACATAATTTTAGTCTTGGATCAATTAATATCTATACTATTTACACCAAGTTATATTTTGAAAGCTTTTAAGTAAACACCTTAATCTGGTTTCCTGTTACATTTTTTGGTAAAGTAGTAAAAATGAAAAAGGTCTAGAGTTGTATCCATCCAATAAATATTTCTCAATAAATATAATTAATAATGTTTTATTAATATGTTTTTCGGTTTTTATTTTGTTCTATTTTGATTATTTTTATTTTTAAAATAATTTTTATAAAAGTTTTCTTTTACCTTTTTTAAAATTGGTGAATAATCTTACAAAAATTTGCTTTAAATTAAAAGGATGCTTTTTAACTCGATACACTTGTTGCTTTTTTTATTTAAAATCAGATAGAAAGTGATTCTCTCATTTATCGTTAGAAAAATTGTGCCTTAAATATTGTCATTTTGAACTATTGAACAAAACTCAAAAAAAAACTCAAAATTGAAAAAAATTTATTGTCTAGGTAAAAAACTTATTATGAAAAATAAAATGGATGAAACAAAGTTTGTTTCACCAAAATTCTTTCTCTGCAACCCAATTTTGTCATTGTGAATTTTGGAACAAAGAACTAAAACAAAAATCTTAAAGAGAAATAACTTTTTTACTATGAGTCTAAAATTGTTCTGCAAAATGTATTAGCTGATAAAAACTTTTTTCCACACAAATTAAGTATCTGAAAAAACTCTGCAAGTCTATAAAGCACCAAATGTATTAGAAAATCATTAAAAATTAAATTGCACATGTATTGTAGAGACTTAATTTGGGTGTATAAAGCTTGTATCAGCTACAAAACAATTTTTAGACCCAAAGTAAAAAAAGTGTCTTCTTTTTTCGATTTTTGTTTTTGTTCTTGGTTACAAAATTCATTCATTTATTCAGTTCACCTTATTTCTTACTAACGAAGGCTTCGATCAGACAGAGAGTTGATCATCTTTTTCCCAATTATTATCCGGTAGAAACCGGTCAATTATTTTTCATAATAAAAGCGGTTTATAAGAGTCCAGTACTACATTTACATTTCTGAGAATAGTAATTTCTATTGGAATAAGTTGCAAGAAAAATGTGGTAAAAAAAGTCTTCATGCTGGTTAATGGTAGTTATGAACTCAGACACTCTACATATAAGATATCGTAGCAAGAACCACTATATTTACTATATAAAAAAACGATTAAGCCAACAAGGAAATTAAAAATAAGAAAATATAAAAAGTTCAAATGGTTAATTTTCGAATAAAGATATATCGAATATCCAACTCCATTGTGTATTTACTACCTTAAAATTTTTACTTTTTTTCCTGAACTATCAAATATTTAAACATGTTTAACCTCTAGGCATTTCAATATATCGTTATTACTTTTTATCTGTTACTAAGAATTATTTATCCTTTTTATTTTTATTTATTTATTTTTTATTTAATCCTATTTAACTTTGTTTTTATATTTTATATATCTTTATTCTGAAAGAACATTAGCTCAAACAGATTAACAAAAAAATAAATAAATAAAATAAAAATTTTTTGAATATTTGATGATTGGTTAAAAAAGGAGATTTTCATTTTCATTAGAATGGCATTTTCTTAAATTAAAAAAATTAGCTAAATCATGAGTAAAAAAGAAGGTTTTGATTTTTTTTAGTTTCTTATTTGATTATGTTGACGTGTTACTATATTATATAGGCGTAGCTAGGCCCCGGTCATTAGTCCTTTCATATTCATGAGTGTCATGAATCAAGATGCGAGTTTGTTAGTCTAACTCAACTGATTGATTGCTGGCGCCAAGTTAAGAAATATATAAATATAGTTTAATTTGAATAAAGAGTCTTAATATTTGTGCACAATATTTTTAGTAAAAATTCCACAGAATTAATAAAAATCCCAAAAAAAAATAAAAGAATAATAAAGTTAATATTGTGTCAATTTTTTTATTTAAAATAAGCATATTTAGTAAAAATACCAAAAAAATTTTATTTTCCCCATTTAATCAGTAAAAAAAAACATATTTAGTAAAAGAAAACTTAAAAAAAATCTACAAAAAAATTTAATTTTGTTTCTTAGTACAACCATTTGGGCAGTAAAAACCTCTTTTTTTCTTCATGACAGCATTACAAGTTTTACAAATAATTTCGATAGATAAAACTGCATCATTTGGCTGTTGTTTTTTAGATGATTTTTGAGTTGGTTCTGATTCTATATCAGAGTCTTGGTCAGATTCAAGAATAGCATTTTCTTCGTTCTGAATGAGTCTCCTCTGATTCTTTGAATTTGCATTGATTATCATCGATCAATTCTAAAACCAAAGCTGCTCTACATCCGTGCCCCATGAAGCGACAATAATATCGACTAATCCCATCTTGTTTGCCTTTTAACTCCCAAAAATTCCCGTTTATCTCACCGTTTAGCACTATCGATTCCATTTCCTTAAAATTATCAAAAAATTCAGGTAATTTAAATTCAATATTGTTGCCTCTTATCCTCTTGTTAGTCTCTTTCAAGACTTTTTGATATGGAAATGACTCCGCATCATTAAGAGTTTCGTCTTCAGGATTGAGTAATACGCTTTCATTTGATTTGGTCTGATCGACGGATTGCATGTTGAGTATGACTGATTGTAATCGAGTTTTTTTTATTTTGTTTAGCTGATATAAAAATTTTCACTTTTATTAGAAAGAATTTCACATTACTAATAGTCATTTACTAATTGGATGAGTACTTAATTTGTTGTCAATTAAAAAAATATATTGAGCTTTTATGATTTTAGTTTCAATTTATTTGATAAAAGGTGTAAATTTATTAAATGTGTTGCGTTTTTATTAATTAAATTATTTTTTTTATAATATGTTCCGAAAAAAAATAAAGAGATAAAAATATATAATTTTTGTTGATATTTTATATTAATTTGTGGAAATTTTTACTAAATTTATTGTGTTCGATACTGACAGCCTTGAATAAATAGTTGTGTTTTTGTGCTTTGAATATAAAACTTTTAAACCTTTTATTTTACACTTTTCCCACTAATATGTCAAAGAGATCCAGTCAACCTACCCGGCAACAGATAAAAAGAATAAAATTAGATCAAATTGTTTTTTATTAGCTATCTCGGTTTACAAAATCATTAAACGTCTATAAACAATGAACTTAATAACCAATTAATATAGAAAATGTGGACCATATATGTCTAATGTCTAAACAAAATTTAGTTGTTTTAAAAAGATTTGAATATTAATAGCGTCATCACGTGACAATCTAAGATTTTAACAAAATTAAAAAGGTGTGGTTACGATGGAGCAATCTCAGCAAGTGAATGAATCTGTTCCATCCCACTCTGAACCTGAATGCCTATTTTATTTATCCCAGTTCGCATTAAGGTCGTTGGATGATCAATGTAAATCGGAGTTAACCTCATTTTATGTCTCAAGACTTGATCAATTTGCAAGAATTCCTCAAAATGACTTAACTGAATGTTTTAAACAACTCCAAATCGAAATGATAAAGCATCTACGAAAGGAACTATCGTTTCAACTTCTTGCACACCACAGCCTCCAGGGCTCTTTTATGCTTAGATCGATTTCGAGTCTAAATTCGCTCTCGAAGGACATTTACGCTATTACGCACTTATCTCTCAACAATAATGTTTCTGAAACTGATTTTCTTGTGGTCTACAAAAAAACTCAAAACACTCATCCTCTTGACGAGGACGACCTAAATGACATATACACTGAAATTGAAGACGTTCATTTAGATGTTAAACGTACAAAAAACCAAATGAAATCGTTGATTGAAATGGTCAAAATCCAATCTTCTCAAATTGAAAACCTGCTAAACGAGAACAAAACCTTGAAATCAGTTGTTGAAACAAACAATCTTATTCTCAAACAAATCCAAACAACATTAAGCAATTTACCAAGTGACTTTCCAAACTTGCCACTAATCAGTAGTCAGTCCACATCAGACAAAAATACTACTCAGCAAGTATACCACTCATTTGCACATGCTATAAATTCAAGTTCATCTAAAACAAACAACACTCCGCGATCACAGAAAAGGTCTGCACCACACGATCTGGCATCGAAAACCAATTCCAATCAAAATGGAAACAAAACCCAAAAAACTCACCATACTCCGACCCTGGCTATAAACAACAGCTCTAGCTCGGCTTTCCCAATCAGACCAAACACTCAGCCATTTAACCAAAAAAGTGTTCGATCCTTTGATTCATCGCTACCTGATAGCTCTTCTAAACCCATAGAAAACAGTAGAGAAAACGAATATAAAGTAGCTGGCCCACGAAAAAAGGCAAAAAAATCGTCAATTGAAACATATGTAAAAACATCTGGTCAAGGTAATATAACCGGGTTAAAATCTTGTGAACGTACTGTAGAAATATACCTTGGACGCATCTCTAATGAAGAGTCGATAGAAAATGTGAAAAAAGCAGTTCATTCAATTGTACAATACTTCAATTTTGAACAAATCACAACAACTCATGGTTTATTTAAATCATTTAAATTTTCCATTAGTGTGTTCGATCTTGAAAAAATTAAAGACAAAAATAACTGGCCGAGAGGTGCTGTAATTAATCGCTACCATAAACCATTTGCATTACGCCAGCGATACACGATATCAACATCCTCAAATGCCCAACCCTCCTCAAGTGGAACAAATGAAAATACACAATCTTCATCTGAAGCAAATACGAGCAATACTCCTAATCAATAGTTACGTAATTATTATGCCTTTAAATTCTTTTTCTATTTCTTTTCTTAATTGTTACAATTTAAAATCAAATTTATCTTATTGTAATCATTTAGTTAATATTTCAAATATTTGCTATTTGAATGAATTATGGACCAAAAAAAATGAATTTCATATTATAAAGGATTTAGCTTCATCTAGGTATCATAAAAATACTCCACTCTATCAGTCGGATATGCCTGATTACTTAGGTAAATCTTCAGGGCGACCTTATGGTGGCCAATGCTGGTTTCTTGACGACTCTTGTGATTTGATTGAAAGTGACTTTTTTAATAGACATTCGAGCTATGTCCATTTGAAAATCAAAGGTCAAGAATTTGTAATTTTTGGGGTTTATATGCCCTTTTATAATAATAAGAATAAGGTTGATTCGATAGCTTTATATGAGACTACTCTATCAATCTTAATAGCTCACATGAAATTTTTTAAAGTCAAAAATATTCCAATGTTCATAATAGGTGACTTCAATGCAGATCCATTCAGGCTCACTTGTAAAAAATCCTCAAATATAAATAAGTTAGATTCTCTACTGTACAATTTTATACATGATAATGACCTGGTCCTACTGGACTCATTAAACACACAATTTACTTCGTATACCTATACAAAGTATAAAAAAAATTCCCCCCCATATTATGCTAACCTTGACCATATTTTAGTCTCAGATCAAGGGAATATCTTAAAATCTATTCAATGTAACATTTTAAGTGACTTGGGAAATCTTAGTGATCATCTCGCCCTTAAATTAGATGTTACTTATGAAAATCTCCACTGTGAGACTGAATCTCTATATGTTAAGCCTCAAGTCCAACCCAGACTAAAACTTGAAATTTCTGAAGTATCTGAATTCTATAATAATAATTTATCTTATCATTTTTTTAATTCTTGTCTCGATTACACTGATCCCTCGAAACCTATTTTTAATGCACAAGAGCATGTTGATCTCTTTTATAAATCAATATGTGACTCAATCTCTAAAGCCTCAAATGAAGCATTAGACTATCAAAATATTTACTTTTCCTCCAATTTAGCTAAGAAGCCAAAGAAAAACAATTGGTTCAATAAGGAACTAAAATTGATAAAAGATAAGTTAATTGACATCAATCAAAAAATAAAAACGGATCCCTCCTTTGAACCTAAAAGAAGACAATTAAAGAAAGAATTTAGAAGAGCTCAACGACAACAAATTTATCTAAATGAATTAAAAGAGCAAGCAAAAATAGAAAGTCTTTTCTCTTTAAAAGATAGGAATAGATTTTGGAAAAGACTTGCACAGTCTAAAAATAAAAGAAATGTTAGAAAAGAAATAACCCTCCCACCGGATAAACTATTTTCTCATTTCTTAAATTTATTCAAAGAGGATGAATCCTCTCTCTCAAGTGATCAGATAAATATTAAAAAACATGTGAATGAAACATTTGTGAACTACACTCGTCCTGCTAATCTGCCTTTTTTTGAGCTGTCTCAACTAAAGAAAATAATATCAGAATTTGATAACTCAAAAGTAACTGGTTTTGACAAAATCTCCTATAACCTTTTAAAAAATGTAAATTTTGTTGGCTTTTATGAAATTCTACTTGAATTCTTCAACCAACTTCTACTATTCAATAAAATCCCAAAAAATCTTAATACTTCAAAAATTAATCCTATTCTAAAAGATAATTTAAAAAACAGCTATGATCTAAACAATATAAGACCTATTTCTATTTCAAACTGCTTTGCTCAAATCCTAGAAAAACTTATTCTAATTAACTCCCCTGATCTTTACAAAGTTAGTAATAACCAATTTGGTTTTAAGAAAAAAACCTCATGTAACCATGCCATTTTTGTATTAAAAGAAACAACTCTTAACTACATCAATAAAGGCTCTGGATGTAGGATAGCATCTTTAGATGCAGAAAAGGCCTTTGACAAAATTTGGCGTGATGGCTTATTCTATAAACTATTAAAGAGACTGCATACTTCCTACTGGGTATTGCTTAGGATTTATTATAACTCAGCACTAGCTGTTTTATCTCTTCCAAATAATCTAACAACTAAACCCTTTAAAATTGAAACTGGTGTAAAACAAGGAGCTATTTTATCTTCTTTTCTTTTCAACATATATATTGATGATCTTATAATAGAATGCCTTAACAATGAGCTTGGAGCTCTTTATAAAAATCTTAATGTTTCTATCATTGTCTACGCAGATGATATAATCTTAATAAGCCCAGTTGACTCCCATCTACAAATGCTTTTGGATATTTGTGGATCTTATGGGAATAAATTGAGAATAAAATTTAATCCTAATAAAACAAAAGTTGTTAACTTTGGCACTCAATTATTTAAGTCGGTATTTCACCTTAATGGATCCGAACTTGAAGAAGCAAATCAGTTAAAATACTTAGGATTCATTATAGATTCTAATCTTGACCTTAACACACAGGCAGTTATAAATTTTAAAAAAGTTCAGAGCAGCTTTTTTGGAATTTCATATCTTCTCCCTAAAAATAGTCCTACCTCTTCACCTAAATTCAAATCATTTATATACAAAACATTTTGCTTATCTAAATTCACATATGGTCTTGAGGCTCTTACTCTTAATTCGACCACAAAGGATTCAATAAATAAATTACAAAACAACTTAATTAGACAAATGTTTGGTTTAAAAGCCTACTGTCACATGTCACGAGTCTTAAAAGTACTAAAATTATTCAACTTTGATGAACTTTATCTATTTTCAAAACTAACTTTTATTGATACAATTAAATATAATTATCTATCATCACAATTTTTAAAATATATGCTAAGTGACCCCCCCTCTAATAAATCTTTTTCCTCCGACTTAGTACTTATTTCCAAGTACTTTAAAATTGAAACCTCAAAAATTTCAGTAAATATAAACCAACTTAAACAAAATCTTAAGATTAATCTGATTTCTAATGATGGTATATCTGATTCAATTTGGTTATGTCTTTGCAATTTAAAATTAAAACATTACAGAACTCTCCTAAATGAGCTAATTCAAAATAAAAGAAATTCATGAATTTTGGTCCAAATTATCTTGCTTTCTAACTTTCATGCCTTTTTCTATTTTCGAACTAACATTCCTTTTTTATTTTTGTAATTTTATTTTTAGGTAATAATTTTTCATTTTTTAAAAAAAACACAAAAACACAAAAAAAAAAAAAAAAAAAAAATTTTTTTATCTTTATTTTCTTTTACTTCTCCTTAAAGGAGGTTAATTCAATTCAATAAATAAATAATGTCTAATTACACTGCATTTCGAATAAGAACAAAAAAGATATTTAAATGAATTGAACAGTTATTGTAAATTACAGAAAAAATTATTTTTGCTTCACATAAAAGCATTCCATATCTTTCTCAGAAAATCTACAAAACGAGTCTTCCACCGAACATTGTTAATTTGATAAAAGAACGTAGGAAAGTAAGAAGAAACTTCCAGAAAACTCGCTGTCAAAAGCTAAAGCAAAAATTTAATCAACTTACATCTGAGTTAAAGGCCTCTTTAAAAAAATTCTGGAATCAAAATTGGTTTGATTTTATTGAGAAGATGAGAAAAAACCCACTGACAAGTAGACCTTTTTGGAAAAAAATAAATAAATTTAGAACAAAAAAAGGATCAAATTTAATTCCTAATTTGATTTTAAATGAAAAGGAATTTAAAACTAATGAAGAAAAGGGAAAATGCTTCGGAGAACTCTTATCTTCAATATTTAGTCCTAATTCTGATCTAATTGATTCTGAGAAAGATATCGAAATACTAAATTCTAACTCTGATTTCTTTAGAAACTATAACCAGTCTAATTTTAATGATCCAATTTGCTTAAATGAATTAATTATGGCTTTAAAAAGATTGAAAAATGAAGCGGCATCAGGACCTGACCAAATTCATAATTTAATGTTAAAAAACTTACCTAGAATAGAAATCATAGAACTTTTTAATTTATCTCTTCGAGAAGTTAGAGTCCCTAAAGCGTGGAAAACATCGAACATTACTATGATTTAAAAAAAAAGCCTCTTCTTTACAAGATCCTTTAAATTATCGACCAATTAGTATAACGAGTTGTTTAGGAAAGCTACTGGAACGCATAGTATATTCAAGATTATACAATTTTTTGGAACAAAATTCACTCCTTATCCAGGAGCAATCTGGATTTAGGAAACACTGGCGAACAGCAGATAATATTTTTTTTTTAATTCAAAAAATTGTGGAATCATTTAATAAAAAAAAAAGAGTTTGCGGCCTTTTTTTTTGACATTTCTAAAGCCTTTGATAGGGTTTGGCGTGAAGGTTTACTTTTTAAATTGATTAAAATAAATCCACCTCATTACTTGACTAACTGGATTAGATCCTTTTTAGACTCGAGGATATTTAAGGTAAATGTGAATGACCATTTGAGCGAAGAATATCAAATAACTGCAGGTGTTCCACAAGGCTCAGTAATTAGTACTCTTTTATTTAGTATATACATTAATGACATCCCTAAAAGAAACAAAACAAATAATGAATACTCTCTGCTTTTCGCAGATGATCTAGTAACATTCTTCATTTATAACAAAAAGGGGAACCTAGAAAATAAGATTAATAAATACACCAACGAACTAGAACAATGGCTTATTAAATGGAAAATGAAGATATGAGTTGAAAAGTCGAGTTCAGTAGTATTTTCCAGGTACAAAAAAGAGAGTGGTAATCTAAACTTAAAAATTTATGGAAACAGAATAGTGAGCCAAAAAGAAATCAAGTTTCTTGGTATTAAATTTGATTCTAAGTTAAATTTTAATATACTGTTAGACGAAATTAAAGAACGCTGCAATAAAAGGCTAAATATTATTAAGATATTGTCAAACAAAAAATGGGGTCTTAATAAAAACACACTAGGAAATCTTTATAAATCCTTAGTCGGATCAATTTAAGATTATTCTTTTCCTTGCTTAAATTCATTTTCAGAAAATAATATCAAAAAACTGCAAGCAATTCAGAATACAGCAGTCAGATCTATTCTTAAGTTAAAATATGATAATCCCTCCAACATCGTACATCATGAGGCTTTTAATAAACTAAAATTACTAACAGTCTCGAATCGGCTTTTTGAATTGAGTGAGAGATATGTTGGGACAGGACTGAGTCATTCTATTCCATTGGTTGTAAGACTGGTGAAGGAATACAAAGAAGGTTTCAAATCAAGGTATATTGAATACTCAACTCCATTGAGTAATTGCTACCTTACTATTTCTTCTTTTTTTCCTGAAACTTGAACTATTTAAACATGCGCCACATGTAACAGTCTATTCCTATTTATGTATTTTCAACTTTCATTTTTTTAGCTTATTTACTTTATTTTGATTCTTTTTTTTCATCTCATTTTATTAACTTTAATTTTATTTTTATTTTATTTTATTTTTATTTTATTTTTTTTTTATTTTTTTTTTTTAACCTATTCTGAAGGAGCTCTAGCTCGGTAAGAAAACAAATAAATAAATAAAAATATTGTAAGTAAAAAACTGCAATACTTATTTTTTAAACTAAAAAAATTCGTTGCAGATTCAAATAATAAGTTTATTTTGAAAAAAAAAATATTTTCATTCCGGAAAAATTGACATTTATATTAGGAAATTAAAAAAATAAAATAATTTTGCCGAAAGCTGAGTTTAAGACCTTTCATTTAATATATTATTCTATGTTGAAACTTTTTTCTCTAATAAATTGTAAAAGGGCAAAATTTCAATGGAACCTTTAATTGTTCTTTGTAATTCGTTTCCGATAACTTTTTCAAAAAAAAACTATTTTATATAAATTATTTTTAAAATTTACAAAAAAATTTAATAATAAATATACCTAAACTTTATCTTTTTTAATTATACAAGCACAAACATTTATACTGTTAAAATATTACAATATTTCTTTGTACATTGTAAATTATTCAAAATACTGTTTCTTGTTATACTTAATTATATTGATTAACATCATAATTTCAGATTGAGCTAAATTCTCTTAATAAAAATTTATTAAAAAAAAATCAAAAAATACTGATATTTATTCTCAAGAAAAATAAAAATAGAGTTTATAATTTATCACACAATCAATGAAATTTGTTAGGAAAAATAATTAATAAAAATTTAAGTAAAAATTAATTTTTTTTAATTGTTTTTTTTTTAAAGTTTTTATTATTGAAATTTGTATTAAATTAAAATAAAAAAGTTTTAAAAACTCTTGCAGAAAAATCAAATATTTTCACTTTTAACCAAAATGATTTTTTTATAAAAAAAATAACAAAAAAATAAATTCAAGAAGTTTAAATTTTCACATTGTAAAATGAGCTACTGATAACTAAGATTTCTAAATAAAGTGCTAAGGGTAAAAAATTTGACAATTGTTCGGTACAGAAAAGCTGTTGCAGGAAATAAGAAAGGCTATTAATTTAAATTTTTTTTTGTTTTTTATTTAATTTAAAATTCTAGATTTATCTAAAATATTTTTTGATGTTTCTGCTAGAGTTTGAAGTTTTTTTTTTATTAAAAAAAATTTTATAATAAATGCTTTGCGACGATGATTAATTAAAAATTTCATTTTTTTATTTAAAAAATAAGCAATCTTTTCGATTGAATCTATTTTCGAATAAATTTGATATACAAAGCCCAAAAGAGTTAACGCCTGGAAGACTGAGATGTGTAAATCTTTACTTTATAAACGCTATTTTTGACTTCTTTATTTTATTCCGCTTTTTAAAATCATTCTCTTTTTTTCAAATATAGGTTGAGTAAAAACAAATTTTATAATTATTAAATAAAATTAAATAAATTAAATCACTTAATCTTTTCTTTTTTTTTGAAACTTATATATTCATTTAAGACTATTTCAACAGCAACACTTTTTTTTTAATTTCACTTTATTATTGTTTCAAAATTTGAATAATAAATTAAATTAAACTTTTAAAATTTTAAAATTTTAAAAATCTAAGAATGTCGGATACAAGTAAAGGAAACTCAGAGCCAAATGCTTCCAATGGTAAACTTGAAATCTCTTTAAAATTTTAAAATAAAATTCATTAATTACTCAGGAACAGGTGTAAAAAAAGAAGCTGAAATTCCGACCTCTTCCAAATCTTCTTCGGGACCACCAAAAAGAGTTTTTGTTCCGAATTTATCACTAGATAGAACAAAAAAAGATGTGTAATATTTTTAAAACAAAAAGTATGGTTTAAATATGGTTTAAAAATTTCCAATTCCAGTAAAGCAGAACCTGATCAGCCGAGACAAGAAAAAAACAAGCAACGTAGACCAGTTGCGCCAAATCTAGCTGCGTCAAGAGGCCGCAATAGAAATCAGAATCTAATTCAATCTCACTCAATATTCGAAGCTGGACCTGCTGAATCCACAAAGAGATGTAGTTTAAATAAATTTTAAAATTAAAGGTAAACAATTTTGCTAGTTGCCAATAAGGATCAATCTGAGACAGGATACACAAAAGTGGTCGGTCAATCACTTAGATCATCGGTTGGTGAAAAAAGAGAACCAGAAGAGCCAACAATAACCAGACGTAGAGCAGAGCAAAATGTTTTAATCAAAGATTCCAAAGAGGATGATTATCCCAAGTATATAAAGCTAAAGTATGATGTCAAAGAAGAATCGAATGTCCTGGGCGCAAAAGACTTGGAAGACGCCAAAAGCAAAGATGAACAAATTTTGAAAAATACATTTTTTCCTGATGACTTTTTGGAACGGAGTAAAGAAAATTTGGTTTTGTTTCAATTGCCCGAAAATTTGCAATTAAACGATTTAAATGAGGGAAAAATAGGAAAAATTCGCATGAGAAAATCAGGAAAAATTGAAATGCTGTTCAATGATGATAAATATCTAAATGTTTGCCTTAGTGTATCAGCACCTTTTTTACAAGTAAATAAACTAATAAATTTTAAAAAAAATTTTTTTTGTTTTTTTTTTACAGAATGCTGTTGGTGTTGAGATCGAAGATGAACAGGAAATTGGTAAAATGTTCAGTTTGGGCCAAGTCAAGAACAAAATAGTTTGTTCACCAAAATTCTAATTTTTTTTCCTTAGTGAATTGATTGAATAAAAAATAAAAATTTTTTTTTTGATAAATTTATTTTTTCTTTCCCGGTCTCCCAGGCATTGATTTTAAAGAAATTTTAGAAAAAGAATCCTAAAATTTTTCCTCCAGTGTGTTTACGTCTGGCTTCTTCGTGGTCCATGATTCCGTGCGATGTTGTCATTACAAGATAGCTTAAATAGAAAATTAGGGTTTTATCCTTTATTTGTGTAAGAGATTCAAGGCAAGGATAAGTACCCGAATTGACGAGAAGGTAAAAGATTTTTGGTCCATTGTTCAATTGAGTTGATTGTGACGTCAAATCTTGGCGAAATAACACCGCACTTGAATAGAGAAATTAATTTTTTTTCTTCACATATTTTGAGTTGAAAATGTTACTTTGTTCAAACGTCCGTTCAAGTTGACGACAATTTTTCCGGCTCTGTGGTCATCAATGATTTCGAATTCACCAATGTAGCCATGCTTCATCATGACGGTCAAAAATTTGACTATGACTTTGGAACATGGTCTCAACAAGACTTGTCTTTTGTGACGTTTTTCAGCATTGCAGAGAGTCTTCAAGGCATCGGCAAGTGAATTCATACGAACCATTTTTCTGCTTTATTATTTCGAATTATCAACCCTAGGTAAAGCAAATTCAAAAGTTAGATATTAGCTGTTGCAAGACGGTGATTGAAAGGGATACAAAAAATTTGATTTCAAAGAAATTAAAGAAAATAAGTAAAACATGATTAAAAGGTTCTATATGTTCAAAAAATAAATTTGTGTTTTTAAAAAAATTTTTTTAAATTTTGCATTCAAAATATAAGCTCTAAAGTAGCATTGAATGCAGAAATTTAAATTTTTTTGCCAGAATTAAGTTAAATTTTGCATCCAATTAATACCAAGAGAGTTACTCTAGCAGATATTTAATTTTAGTAGTAGTAGTAGTAGTAGTAGTAGTAGTTTTGACTGTAGCTGGCTAGCCAGCGAGTGTGCTGATAAGGCACACTAAGACAGCTGATGTGATTGATTGCTGCTCATCCAGCAATCAATGCCTGCTTTAAAGCTGTTAACATTGGGGGCTCCAACTAATTCATTTGGCAGCGAGTTCCATATGTTAGCGGTTCTGTTGAAAAAAAAGTTATCTCTATGTTGGAGCCTCGAAATTTCTTTGTCATATTTGAAGCAGTGACCTCTTCCTTGGTTTTTTGTGACATTAAAATTGCTGCTTTTTTCAACCTATTCTTTTCCATGCATTAACTTGTATAATTGAATTAGATCACCTTTTTTTCTTCTTTCCACCAGATTTGGAATGTTCAAAGCCTTCAATCTGCTTTCATACGGTTTGTTTCTAATTGAAGAAACAAATTTCGTAGCTCTGCGTTGAATCCTTTCAACATTCTCACAGTCAGACTTAAGAATTGGAGACCATACAGGAACCGCAAATTCCAAATGAGGTCGAACAAAAGTTAAATACAAAGATCTTAATAACTTACAATCAAAACGAGCGAATGACTTCCTGATGCGACCTAACATTTGATTTGCTTTGTTTGTAGCCTCTATCACTTGATTTTTCCATTTAAGATTTGTATTGAAAATAACTCCAAGATCTCTTTCGGTTTCTGACGTTGCTAATAGCTTACCATTAATAAAATAAGGAAATTTTTTGTTTTTATGACCATAATGCATAACCACACATTTTGATGTGTTGAAGAGAAGTAGCCAATCTTGAGTCCACTTGAGAATTAAATCTAAATCTGATTGTAGTTTTGCGGCGCTTATTTCTAATACCGTTTGCGAGAAAATTTTAGTATCATCTGCATACAATTTGACAACATTCTCTATTCCTTTTGGTAGATCATTGATTTACAAAACTAACAAAAGTGGACCAATCACTGACCCTTGTGGTACACCGCTAAAAATCTCAACCCAATCCGACAAAATTTCACCTTGAATAACTCGTTGTCTTCTATTTTTCAAGAAAGCTTCAATCCATTTTAGTGTCAGACCATCAAAGCCATACGCTTTTAATTTAGCTATTAGTCGTCTGTGCGGAACAGTATCAAATGCTTTCGCAAAATCTAGCAGAATCACATCAACAGGAATACTTTTGTCTAGACTCATTGAGATCAAATCTAGCGTTTCCAGAAGATTAGATGTACATGACTTTTTCTTAACAAATCCATGCTGTTCTTTAGATATAATATTATTCTTATAAAGATAGTCTTCCATTTTCAATTTTTTTTAGGTCTACTTTATCTTGATACACCTGATCTTGAAATTAGAAACAAAAACAAAAAAATAAATTCATATTTTATTTTTTATTAATTTTACTTTTTAAATCTTTTTTTTTTACTCGAATAGCTATCCAAAAAATACCTATTATCTACAATAGCCAAAAAAATTGAACAGTCTTTTTCTGTAAAGCAGTATAGTTTTACAATGGGAAATTATGTAATTTAAATTTTTTTATATTTCCAAGTCTGAAATTTTTTCTTTGAATATTATCTTCTATGATTTAATAGACCACTCTCAGTACAATTTATTAGTTTTTAATTATCCAAGGAAATGGTAGCTTTGCGTTTTGAATCATTATCTTTAAGGGTTTTAAAATTCTTGGGTTTTTTAATTTTATATATTTTTTACCAGACTTGATTTTAAGTCACAAGTCTAAAGTCAAGTCAAGTCAATGGCTTAAAATTTTTTTTATTTTTAGAATTTTGGTTAGAAAAGTTTCTTGTATTTATTTGTTATTTTTGTTAAGAATAGTAATTACATTATTTAATTAAATTTTTAAAATGCATGAAAAATTTAAAGAAATTTGTTTAAAAAATTAAAATGGTACGTAGAATATATATTTAAATTCATCAGAAAATAGAAAAAAATAAAATTTATTCCTTTTTTAATAATAATAATAATATAAGTTACAAAAAGCTAGCAAGCTAGACTTGCGAAAATTGGTAACAGTAGGATCCCATCTATGGTAACTGTGGTATGAACACTGTGTTTAGAGCACAGTCACTTCCTCAGTTCTGCCTTCATCACACTGAAGAAACACTGAAGATTCTTAGATTGTCTGAAGAAGTTTTTTTTAATACAACTCAATTTAATTTTTTAACATTTTATGATTTTTGTGTTTGTTAATTATAAAAAATGTCCAAATCATAACTTTGACTTTAATTTTTGTGACTCATAAGCAAGTCTGTTTTTTACCATTTTCTACTGTTAAAAATTTGAATTCACGTAAATTTATGCATTTTAATAGAAAAAAGCTTAAAAAATAATAATATCTACAAAATTCAAAGAAAAGCGCTAAAAAAACATATTTAAGAAATTTTCGAAAATTTACGTAAAATTATCGTCGACCATCATGTCAAAACAATACTATCTTCTTGGATTAGAGCAATTATTTTCAAATTTGAGTAAAATTTTACATTAAAATGTCTTTTTTCATTATTTAAAGCTTTTAATAATTAGCAATTAAATCCAGAAACCGCCAAAACTAACAAAAAATTAATTATATATTTTTCCATTAATTAAAATTTAACAAAATTAATTTTATAATTTTTGATGGTAAAACAAGTTAAAACAAAGTTTTTTTAAATAAATCAATAAAAATATTGATTGTAATTTTTAAGAAAACAATGATGATCGAATAAAATATCTTTATTTTGATGTGTATTTTTTTTGATACTTATATGATCTAATCTAATTTAAAATCTCTTTTGCAATTTTAAATTTTAATTTTTTTGAATGCAGCTAGTTAGCAGCTGGATCAAATTAAATAAAAATAAATTATAGCAATAATTATCGAAATAATACTGAATTTGGTGGTTATGATTTTTTATAAAAATAAAACTTTAATTTTTAAGTTTATTTCAAAAATTATTTAAAATAAGGAATTTAAAAAAATTTAAATAAAATTCTAAAACAACATTCTATTTGGTAATTCTATTGTGTTTTATACGATGATAAACCTTCAAATATCAAATATAATATTTAATAAATTTTAGCGTATAAGACGATTTTATTATGATACAAATACTTTTTCAATATAAAAAACTTATCAATTTTATCAATATCAAAAAAAAGTTCAGAATGCAACAATAATTTTATTTTAGTATTGATTAAAAAATTTTAAATATCTTAATTTGACTTTTTAAAATAATTGTAGCTTTTTTCTTTTTTTTTGGTCTTTATCTTTAGCTAGCAATTGCTTGAGCGTCTTGAATATCCATTCTTTCAATAAAGCTACCATTGGATTCAC
This sequence comes from Brachionus asplanchnoidis, assembly GCA_025491095.1. Lineage (NCBI taxonomy): Eukaryota > Metazoa > Rotifera > Eurotatoria > Ploima > Brachionidae > Brachionus > Brachionus asplanchnoidis. Next base: position 6,014,102 of record JAILYF010000006.1, read on the forward strand.
CAACCAAATCGATAATTTTAGAATTTGTTGAAAAAATTCTTTTATTATTTTGCAAATAATTCTTATTTAAAAAAAGATTTTTTACCAAAAAAATTTTAAATCAAAAAAGTTGTTTATTTATAAAAAATTTATTTTAAATGCATGTGGCATTTTTATAAAGTAAATTTATTTTAGTGATAATAAAGTAATTATTGTAACATAATCAATTCCTAGCCAAAAATTAATCAAAAATTTTTTAAATTGTGAAAATTTTAATTAAAAATCGATAATCATTATAAATCTGAAAATGAAAAAGAAACTTCTTTTATCATTGCTTATGTCGATTTTAATCGTAAAATAAATTGAAATTTGTTGATATTTATGGCAGAAATATCTATGAAATATAGGATGTTTCTTATGGAAATTTAAACGTAGATTTTTCAAATTATGATCACTTTTTTGAAAAACATTTTTTTGTAAAATTAAAGATTTTATTAAGAAATAAGCAAAATTTAGCAAAAAAAATCCTTGTTTTAGGAATTATTTCGATAAGCTTTAATTTTGGCAGCCTTATTATTAGATTTAAAATTGAATATGGACAATTTTCTTTTAATTTGAATAGTTTGAATTTATTAAGTGTATTTTAAGAATTTGAAAATAAATAGGTTTAATTGAAACCTTATTTTTGGTCAAAAAAAAATTCAAAAATTTGAAATATTTTTTATTATAATCATTTCATATTTAAAATTTTTTCATATAACTTTGTTAGTTAATTAACAGACTTAAAATTAAAAATATGAAACGCTCATTTTTTACGCATTTAAATAAAATAAATAAGATTATTTTTCTTTTATCGACAAGTTTGACGAGTTTCCGTTTTTTTTTATAATTTAAATTTTCTAGAAAATCAATACACATAAAAAAAAGTGGCAAATATTGGAATTAAATGTTTTATTTTTCATTCCAAATATTAAATTGAAAAGAAATTTTAAATGAATTCAGTAAAAAATAAAAAAAATTTCAGTATACATTGGTTTAATTATTTATAATTAACAGCAACTGACATTGGGCGAGTTGAAACAACTTCGAAAATTTTTCGAATACCTAGATGAGGACAAATCTGGAACAATTTGTCTAAGTGAATTGAAGAAAACTTGTCGAAGGCTAAAAATAAAATTAAATGAAAACGAAGCGTTTGAGCTCATGCGCCTCATGGATCTAAATTCAAATGGTTCCATTGATTTTGAAGAATTTGTAAATCTTATTGCGGACAAATACAAACAAGAAATAACCAGGACTGAGCTAAATACATTTTTTGATAAATATGACACAAGTAAAAATGTCTAAAAATAAATTAAAATCTTTTTTAAATATTTTCTTAAATTTAATAATGTTTTGTTTAATTTATCTAAAGAGAAAAAAGGTTACATTGAAGAGAATGATTTAAAGGAAATGTTGAGTCAATTCAGAAATGGCCAAGCAAATATTGAAAAAATAATGGAATTTTTCGATATTAATAAGAATAACAGAATCGATAGAAATGGTCAGTGATTTCTTAATTTTAAATATAAACTTATCTTTATTTTTGTTTAGAATTTGCTGATTTCATTTTGAATATGATGGAAATGGAAAAAGCAAATCAATTACCAGAAGATGAAATAAACTCATAATTATATTTAAAGCAATTTAATCAAATTTTATTTTTATTTTTAATTTTTCATTTTTTTTTCTCATTGATATTTAAATAAAAATTAATTTTTAAATTTTTAAAAAATTTAAATTATCAAGCAATTATTTTTAATTTATTTTTGTAATTATTCATTCGCTAGTGATTGATGTTTCTTAAAATAAAATGTGAAAAAAAACCCAAAAATCTAATTAGATTTTCATTCTTGTTTTTCTAACTTGTATAAATTTAATTGCAATTTAGTAATCATCTTTTTGCAATAAACAACAAATGTTTTCAAAATATTTTTTAGTTAAAAACAAAATTAGTTTCAAAAGAAACTAGTTCCTTAAAATCTTGTATAATTAATATTGGTTGTGACCGGTTTTTGCGATCAAATGATCGATTCACTGGTCCGTTAGTGATCAGTAATTCTGGCCGTCTGATACGCTTTTTGGAGATTTTCCAATTTTTTTTTCTCTCTTTAAAAATATAAATTGATTTCCTAAAAAATAAAATTTTCATTTTAAAAGAAAAACAGCATATAAATATCGAAAAATGGTTTTACTTGGTAACTAATTTTTTCGGTTTTTTTTATTAATTTTTTGAATTTTTTCCCCTTTTTTCCAAAATTTCTGACTCAATAATTTAGTACCATGGGTTAATGGGATTGGGATTTGGTGATTAATGGGCTTAACCCAATTGTCCCAATTTTTTTGTCAGCTTTGTCTCAAAATTAACCTAATTACCATATTTTGTCCCAATTTTTCAACCATCTACCCAAATATTTCACTTCTTTAACTATATTATGATATAATAACTTTAAAAGAATTAAAATCTTACAGAAATTTTTTAAGGCTTTGGACCTTTAATGTGTAGCGACAAGTTGGATATGACACCCAACTTTCGGCTTACCCATTGTGGCTGTGGTATTTATTATCTATAAGTTACAAAGAAATGCTTAGAAGAGAGAATCAAGCTAATCAATGGCTTTCTTGTTTTTGTTTTCTAAGCTTAAAGATCTTTGTTACCTCTTTCTATTTGATTTTACTTAACCACGGTCTAGAACGGCCGTTTTACAAAGATCTACTTATTTAGATAAAAAAAAGAAGAAACCAAGAAAATACTTTGTTCTTTCATTTATTCCTTATCTTACTTAAATAAGAAAAAATATTATTTTTGAACTATGCGGATAGCTACTTGGCTCTATCGATCACTAAACTTGCCTACTGACGGTCAGTCAATTTAAAAAAATAAAGCTTTAAAAAGAGATTTTATTTATTTTTTGTTTAAATATTTAATATAAAGACATGTTTATCATTTTAAGGCGACCATGCTTAGTCACAACTAAATGATATGAAAAATTCTAGTTAAAGTGAATTTTTGAAGAGTTTGAAGGTTAAAAAAATTAAATTTTGCATATAATTCTTTGTATAAAATTGAATTAAATTTTATAGTTGAAAATATTCATTAAAAAGATTTCAATTAAATATTTTATTAAATAAACTTTTTCAAAAATTTTTTTTATCATAATGATACAATTTATAAAATTTTTGCGCTATATATTTTTGTGTAATTTTAATTTTTTGAAATAGTTAACAAAAAATTGGAAAATCAAATCTCTAATGTAAATATTCAAAAAAGAGCCAAAATAAGTTAAGCAGTTTTAATAGATAAAATTTTTACGCTTTTAACTTTTTTTCTAAAATTTTTTCATCAACTTAAAGATAAATATTTAATTATCATGAGGGATCGAAATTCTTTTAAATCCAATCGTTTATTTTATTAAATTAAAATAGAAGTGATCAATGACATTATACAAAAATTTATAAAAGTTAATTTTTAAAATTTCTCAATTACTTTACAGTGAATTGAAAGGTTTTAGTAGATTTTTGTTTTAGGGTGAAGCAAAAATGCTAAAAATTGTAGCATAAACTTTATAGTGCCTCAAATTCAAGTGGTAAATCTGGAATTTTATTATTTTGATAGTTAATAGAAGTAAAAATAAACAGTACGAATCTTTTTGGATTGATTACCTTAGACTTTGAAATCTATAATCAAAAGTCAAATTTTTTTATAAATTAAAATTTTTTTGATATCATGTGTTAGGATACCAATTGATGGCATTAAAGATATCATTCTGGTTAATTGAAGTTTTATATGAAATTTTTTTTCAAAATTTGTGTTTTCCATATAGGTGAGAAAATACCTTTGTCTTATTTTAGTTATTCTATTTTTCGGCGGCGAAGCAAGAGAAAAAAAAGGTTAGCTAGTTATAGAAAATAAAAATTTTTAAAAATAATTTATTTTCATTTAAAATTTATTTTAGAAAATGTCTTCAAGTATTTTTGAATATTCCAAATGAATAATAATCCTTCTAGTCAACAAATTTTCTCAAATTAAAAAAAAGTCATGATTCTCTTTAAAAAATAAAAATTTTGACTGAAACCAGTTTAAGAACATACTTTTTTCTTGAATAAGTTGTAATCATTATGCAAAACTAGTTGGAAAATACTCAGCAAATAATGTATCTTATTTGTTCCTAACAATTCAAGCATTAATTGTTTTTTTAAAAAATGAAAATATTTTATGTGCAAAGGTCTTAAAGGTAACAATTTTGATCAGGTAAAAAAAACCCAATAAAGAATAGCAAAAAAAGATAATTTGAAAAGTAAAAAATTTATTATTGAAAATGGAAAGAAAAAAAGCTTTCATAATACCTTTTCCTCAACATGGTCACATCAATCCAATGCTATCAATGACCAAAGAACTGGTACAAAATCATCATTTTGACGTCACTTTTTACGGATTAGAGGACAGAAGAGAAGCAATTCAGAGTACCGGTGCTACATACCGAGAATTTAAACATTTCAACATGAACAAACATCTCAACATGCCTGACATTATCGACATATTTAAGTACCAAATAAAAATTTCGCACCAAGAACTACCATGTTTGTTTGAAGATTGCATTCGAGAGAAGCCCGATGTGATCATTTATGATTTTATGTCATTGCATGGAAAATTTTTGCTAAATTTGGTGCGCAGAAAAAAATGTCTCAAGAGACCCATTGGTGTTTGTTTTACTCCAACTTTTGCCATAAAGCCTGGCGTTTTTCCCACAAGTGAAGAATGGTCAGAAGTTTTGGGATTAAATTTTTGGAGCATTTTTCGGCTCATTTGGCTTTTTGTTCTGCAAATTACACTGAGTGCAAAATTTCGTTTTAATATTTGGAACACGATGAAATTTTTTGCCGAAATTGATGATCTAAATTTAATTGGAATAAGTCCTGATTTTCAGCCAAAGAGAGAATTTTTTGGCGATGAGCTCAAATTTGTTGGTCACTCTGCATCAGATACAATGCGAAAAGCTAAAGTAATAAGTGATGAGAAATTAAGAGATTTTTTGGACTCAACTGATGGGCTCAATCCGAGCGTTGATCCTGGCAGAAAAAAAGAAAAAATTCTCATTTTTGCTTCTCTAGGAACAGTTTTTAATGATTTTAAGTCTGTTTTTGACAAAATTTTAGAATCTTTTACACTTTTTGAGTCCGAAAACTCATCAGTAGAAAGTTGTTTGATAGTGTCAGTTGGCCACAAGGTGTTTGAACGATATAAAGACTTTAAGATGCAAAAAAATATCCTGATATCACCACATGTTCCTCAAATTAACGTTTTAGAAAAAGCGAGTCTTTTTATAACTCATTGTGGCATGGGTAGCACTAATGAAGCTATTTATTTTGCTGTTCCGGTCATTTGTATTCCAATGGCAGCTGACCAACCATTCGTGGCTAAGAGATTATGTGATGATCTTAATTTAGGTTTAAGATTTGAGCCATTTGAATTTACACCATGTCAATTAAAAGAAGCAATGGTTAAAATTTTAAATGATCAATCTTATCATCAACGAATTTTAGAGTTTTCTAAAATAATGAATAAGTACAATGGAGGAAAAAATGCTGCTGAAGAAATAGATGGGTTTCTTACAGAAAAAAAAAAAAAGACTAATTTTTTTGTTTAATTTGCCTTTTAAATTTTTTTTTTCAAATAAGCTTTTAGACTAAAATTATTCTAGTTGATTTCTGATACATAAATAATGGTTAATCTTATTTAAATTTAAAATAAAATTTAATTCAGATCTATAATTAAAAATATTGTTTTTTTTGGCGTGTGCTAATTCATTAACTTAAATTACTGATTTTTCACCAATTTTTCTAGATGAATATAAAAATGACTTACATTTCATAAAATTACTTAATTTTTTTTAAAATGTGAATTAATTTTAAAAACAAGTTTGATGCTAATTTTTTCAATATTTAATTAAATTTAAAAAAAATTAATTTTTTTTTTAACTTTTTTTAAATTTTTTGTTTATCCTATACCAAATAAAAATGAAAAACATAAGAATTTAGTGCCGAATTGTAGTAAGCAAATAATTATTGAGATCTTAATTAGAAACCAGATTACAGAACTCAAATTTTTAATTAAAATTCATATCATAATATTCTTAATTATCCACGATTTGTTATAATTCAAAAATAAATAATTGTACAAATTAATATAATATAATATAATATAATATAATAATTCTAATTGTACAAAACATCCTTCTCTGGCTTAACAAAATGCTCAAAGTCGACTTAAAAGTCTATCTACAAATTTTTAGTTTTTTTAGAGTATAACTATGTTTAATTTATAATTTTAATGCGATTTGGAAAAATTAATAGGAATAATATCAGTAATGCAGATTTAGGAAAAAAAATTTTTTTTTAGTAATTTTAGTTAAAAAATAATAAATCGCCTTTTTTTTTAATTATGCAAGGTTTTCTTTTATTTAAATCTTTCTGTTTTTTTTTCAGATTCTACCGTATTTCTTCAAATAAAAGAAAGTTCTGTCATCAAAAAATTTCTTTTAATCAAATTTTTTTACTACAAAAAAGTTTCTCAAATAAAAAAAATTTATTCATTTTTTTACTTCTATTAGAAACAAAAAAAAATGCATGTTTTACATAACATGTGACTGGTGAATTTTCTTTTAATCGAGACACATTTTTTGGAGAAAAACAACTCAAATACTAGCAAGTTTCTTCTATTAGTGATTACTTGTATTCGATAAGATATGGTAAATCTTATTTAAAAATTTTTTGATTTAAATTTTTTTTTTAAATTTATTTTTCAAATTTTTTTGACAATTTTTTGTATGAATACTTTTTTACTCAATAGACCCTTGCCTTAATAATATAAACAAAATTTATAAATTAGGGTTTTTTTTATTAAAAATTTCCGGTATTCGAACTAAAAATCTCAAAAATAAAATGCAAAAGATATTTTTATGTTAAGCACTCAACTACGGCAAATGGAAGTTTCAGATCAAATTTAAAGATCAAGACGATCATTTAGAATTTTAAAACTCAATTAATCTAATGATTTTGATAGTTTTTAAGAAATAAATACTAAACATTACTAGTCTAATAATGTCTAATAATGGTCTATTATCAAATCAACATCGAAATTGTTGATTTCTAATTTTTATTAACAAAAACAATCAATAATTTAAATAATTCAGGTTAAGTTAATTCACAAATTCAAATTTATAACTTATATGTGTCACTGTCAATTTTTAAAATATGTCATTTTCTGAAATGACTTCACAAATAATAAAATTTTCCTTTTTTTTGACCAGTGATTAAAAAATTTTTTGATTTAAATTTTTTTTTTAAATTTATTTTTCAAATTTTTTTGACAATTTTTTGTATGAATACTTTTTTACTCAATAGACCCTTGCCTTAATAATATAAACAAAATTTATAAATTAGGGTTTTTTTTATTAAAAATTTCCGGTATTCGAACTAAAAATCTCAAAAATAAAATGCAAAAGATATTTTTATGTTAAGCACTCAACTACGGCAAATGGAAGTTTCAGATCAAATTTAAAGATCAAGACGATCATTTAGAATTTTAAAACTCAATTAATCTAATGATTTTGATAGTTTTTAAGAAATAAATACTAAACATTACTAGTCTAATAATGTCTAATAATGGTCTATTATCAAATCAACATCGAAATTGTTGATTTCTAATTTTTATTAACAAAAACAATCAATAATTTAAATAATTCAGGTTAAGTTAATTCACAAATTCAAATTTATAACTTATATGTGTCACTGTCAATTTTTAAAATATGTCATTTTCTGAAATGACTTCACAAATAATAAAATTTTCCTTTTTTTTGACCAGTGATTTAAAAATTTCAAAAAACAATCAAAACTACTAATTTTTTAATATTTTTACCAAAAGTTTTTTGCTAAGATTTAATTTTTTCCATGCAAAAATTTGTTTTCAATAAGAAAAGATTGAATTTAAATTTTACAAAAATTAAACAAAATCCTTGTTTAAAAATTTAATTTATCAAGATTTTTTTTTGAAAAAATTTCTCATGATATTTCAAGCCTAACTTGAACTTAACTTTTCGAATCGAGCATCTCATAGTGCACACTCAGCAGCAAAAAAGCAAAGCGCTCAAACTGCCTTATGTGAATTTATAATTTATTTTTTCTGAAATTATATCATTTTCCAAGTCATTTTACAAAATGACACATTTTATAAATCTTGGACTTTAAATGTTAAAATTTTATTTTTTATTCAGAATAAAATATTATGTAATTCAATTTAGTTGAACATTTTTCAGCAAAAATAAGTCTTTAGGAGCTAATTTTTAATTATCCTGTTGATGTGATTCTGCTAGATTTTGCGAAAGCAATTGATACTGTTCCGCCCAGACGACTAATAACTAAATTGAAAGCGTATGGCTTTGATGGTCTGACACTAAAATGGATTGAAGCTTTCTTGAAAAATATAAGACAACGAGCTATTCAAGGTGAAATTTTGTCGGATTGGGTTGAGATTTTTTGCGGTGTACCACAAGGATCAGTGATCTTTTGTTAGTGTCACTTTTGTTAGTTTTGTAAATCAATGATCTACCAAAAGGAATAGAAAATGTTGTCAAATTGTATGCAGATAATACTAAAATTTTCTCGCAAACGGTATTAGAAATAAGCGTCGCGAAACTACAATCAGATTTAGATTTAATTCTCAAGTGGACTCAAGATTGGCTACTTCTCTTCAACACATCAGAATGTGTGGTTATGCATTATGGTCATAAAAACAAAGAATTTCCTTATTTTATTAATGGTAATAAGTTATCAACGTCAGAAACCGAAAGAGATCTTGGAGTTATTTTCAATACAAATCTTAAATGGAAAAATCAAGTGATAGAGGCAAATCAAATGTAAGGTCGCATCAGGAAGTCATTCGCTCGTTTTGATTGTAAGTTATTAAGATCCTTGTATTTAACTTTTGTTCGTCCTCTTTTGGAATTTGCGGTGCCTGTATGGTCTCCAATTCTTAAGTCTGACTGTGAGAATGTTGAAAGGATTCAACGCAGAGCTACGAAATTTGTTTCGTCAATTAGAAACAAACCGTATGAAAGCAGATTGAAGGCTTTGAACATTCCAAATCTGGTGGAAAGAAGAAAAAGAGGTGGTCTAATTCAATTATACAAGTTAATGCATGGAAAAGAATAGGTTGAAAAAAAGCAGCAATTTTAATGTCACAAAAAACCAAGGAAGAGGTCACTGCTTCAAATATGACAAAGAAATTTCGAGGCTCCAACATAGAGATAACTTTTTTTTCAACAGAACCGCTAACATATGGAACTCGCTGCCAAATGAATTAGTTGAAGCCCCCAATGTTAACAGCTTTAAAGCAGGCATTGATTGCTGGATAAGCAGCAATCAATCACATCAGCTGTCTTAGTGTGCCTTATCAGCACACTCGCTGGCTAGCCAGCTACAGTCAAAACTACAACTACTACTATCATCATGAAAAAATATCGAAATGAATATAAAAAATACAGTAATGCTACGATAAGTGGATTTTTGGTAAACTTACGTAAATTAACGTAAATTTTGAGAAGGTTAATTTTGGAGGAGATTTAATCTATTAAGTAAAATGTTTTACGAAATTTATTTCAATTAGAAAGGTACCAAGTTAACATTGTTTTTCATTAAAAATTTGTTAGCCTGGTGATTTTATTTAATAAAAAACAATGTTGACTAGATATTTTTTTTAATGAAATAAATTCCATTAGAAATTTAGCATAAAAACTAGATCGAATCTCCTCCAAATTCTCGTGACTTGAATCTAATTGGAATGATATAGATCGAGATGAAGCATTTTTTAACGATAAAGAACGTTCAGAATGAAGTCGAAGCTATTAAAATTACCAAAAATCCACTCAACGCATTAGTACTGTAATTCAAAAAAATTTTTTTTAAATAATATTTTATTTTTTAATGTATTTTTAATAAAATTCTTTACTTTTTTTATTAAATTCTAGTAAAAAACAAAATGTAATTTGCGCGTATGGTAAAATGAACGAAAACAGATGAGAAAAAACTGAAAAAGCTTTAGAAAATTAGAAAAGTTAATTTATTTATTAAATTAAATGAGATCAATTAATTTTTATTATTTTAAATTCTGAAACAGGCTTTCCGTATACCCTATATTTTTTAAAGCTAATTTTTATCCCTAACAAAAAATGCTTTTTTAAATATTAAGTTTTTTCTTGGTTTGAACTAAAAATTTCATCATTTCCTTATTATTTTTAATTTTCGATTTTTAACTCGGCATCAAATACAAAATTTCTGATATAAGAACAGACTCCAGTTATTAGAGTTTCTATAACATGGGATCGAAGGTACATAGAGCTTTGCAAGGGTATACGGTAAGCATAATTAATTAATTAAATTTAATAAATCAAGTAAATCTTCTAATTTTCTATTAATTTTTCATATTCTTCACAACTGTTCTCGTTCATTTTACCATAATGCTATAGAAAGAAATTTCAAAAAATTAAAAGAAATTATTAAATTTTCAAATACTTGATTTATTAAAAAAACTATACTTTATATTTTATAAAATTTTAAAGTTTAAAATTTTATGAAAAAATTTAAAATAAATAAAAAAATTGTAACATATTATTTACAAAAAAATTTTTAAATTCGAGTACATTGGAAGTATATTTTTGTTATTTTTCTTTTTAAATTGAAGAAAAAAAAACTTGAATTTTGAAGACTTTTTAAAATTTATTTATAAAAGTACAAATTTTGTCTAAAAGAATTTCTTTTGTTCAAATTTCTGTCTTGACATTGCCTATGATAAAATTGTTGGTCATTTTTGGTTGCACCGAAATGCCTTGATTTTTTATTGACTTTGAAAATGTTCCAAAATTTTTGCCTGAATCTTGCTCCGGTAAAATAATAAACAAAAAAATTCAGAGAATGATTCAAGTACATTAATATTCCGGTAAATTTCTGAGCAATTCTCAGCCACTCGTAGTTTCTGACCGGATCTGTCGACTTTTCGATCATGATCGTTATTCTACTCAAAAAAATGTACAATAACATAACCGGAAGGGTCAAAATAAGAAACATAAAGGACACACAAAGAAGAGTGAATGTTATTTTTTTGCCAAACAATTTTGTATTTTCAGCTTGATTTGACAGGTGAGCAAAATTGGGCACAACACAAGCTATACCGCGACTTTTGCTGCAAGTATTGTACGACGAATGCGACCTTTGAGTCAAGCTGGCCATTTCGACTTTGCTCGAATCGTCCGACTTCATCTTGGACACATAGACAAAGTATTTGTACTTCTGAGTTTTGGATATGTTCATAATGATGGTAAAATTAACAAACACTATGACACAAAATGGCATCAGACAATAAAAAAGTTTGTCAATTATTGGCCACAGTTGTTTGAAAGTTTTGCCGGACACAAATTGGCACTCGAAGCTGGCAGCTATTTTCATGTCTTTGAGAATTGGTTGAATTAGATTTCTGTGCAGATTTATTAAAAAGTGCTCAACAGGTACCAGACTCATGGTCCAAAATAAATGCAAATTAACCAGCGAAAAAAATAAAAGCAAAAGAAAACAAGTTTTTCTAAATGATTTTTTATTTGTAAGCTTTGCGGCTTCAATTGGGGAATAGATGGCAACCAAACGAAGCAGGCATGCTACAACAATCAGACTTGAGCTCAAATGACTGCACAAATATGCCAGAAATGTGAACAATTTGCAGGCGATTTGATTTGAATTTTTTAAATTTAAAGAATTTAAATCGACTATCCAGTCGTTTAGGAGGCCAAAATACAAGACTCCAATGTCAAAAATGGACAATATTGCCAAATAAAAATAAATTGCTATTAAGCCATTTCGTTGCATTTGGCTTTTGGACACCTTGGCCAAACTGAAGTCATTTAGCTGACCATTTGAATTGTCACACAAATTTGCGCTCAAATACGCAAAATTACACAGTTTGAATGTCTTTATGAATTTAATTAGATTAAATCGAAATTTAAATTGAGTCAACTGAATGAAAATGATCAAGGAGATGATGTTTGTTAGTGAGCCTAGGAAAATTATAGCGGGTTGACAGTAGAGGGACAAAATTTGATAAATTAAGCTCGATTTGTGTGGAGTACTTGTTCTATGTCTTTTGAGCTCGTGGAATAAAATTTCAAAATCAAAACTTTTATTCATCTTTAAATCTAAAAAAATTATTTTACTGCTATTAATATTCTGATTTATAGAATGAAATGATTACATCAGTACTTTATCTGTTAAAACCTAAAATGACATTTTAATTATTCTCAAGTCTTTACATGAAAACAAAGATTTGGTTCACGAAAAAAATAATTGATTTTTTTAGCGTGACTTAAAAAATTTTAAATCTCAAACCACGTTAATTAAATCAGAAGATTTTATGCGTCAATCTTTTTTCTTAAGGAAGCTGATGGATAGTATCTTCAAGGAGAATGGTACATCGTATAATTTAGATAATCTTTTTCATTTAAATTCTAATTAATGAAAACTGTATCCCAATTCACATATTTAAATTAATTTTTAAACTTGTTCCTCAATATTTTTCTTATAATAAACGATGAAAGTTTAAGAAACTTAATTTACGAAAAATCAGGCATTAAAATTGAACGCTGATAAAAAAATATCTAAAATTATTTTCTGATCATTTTTGATCCAAAGGAGCCTATGATGACCATGGGAAAGTTTTTTATGTGTTTTGATATTTTCAAAAAAATTTAAAATTGAATTTTTTGGATTTCACTGAATATTAAAGAAATTTAATAAAAAAAAAATGTCAAAAAAATAATTTGAAATTTATTTATTAATTAATATAATTTTTTTTAATTTTTACAACTTGGCATAATAAATTTTCGGTGTTCATTTATTTTTGTAGATATTTATTCTACTTATTGTGCCAACTTATTTATATTTAAATTGGGTATTATATTTATGAAATGTAAATCACTGTTAATTAATTATATTGAGAGAGCATCAGAAAAAAAGAGAACATTGATTTATTGAATTTTTTAAATAATATACTGAATAGAAACTTATTTGGATTATTTATTTGCAATTCAGGAGTTGGGACAAAAGCTCTATATGTTTTTAAATATTTTAAAGTCAACCTAGCTAACAAAAAAAGCTCTTCATACCATTATTCAATTAATAAATTAGGATTTTTCTAATCTGAGTAAATTGAGTGAATTTAAATCTATAAATAGAGTTACAACATTAATTATTAGAAAAAATAAAGATACTCTTATGAATAAACGATATTCAGATCAATGGATTAATTTTAATGCTTTTAAGTCAAGTTTTTACTTTTAATTTATTTAATCTAAATAGTTAAAACCGACACAAAGTCATAAGACTTAGATTCAAAATTCTTTTTTTGGATGTAATTTTGCATGAAAAAATGACAAAAATGGGATAACAATTTAATTATTATTTTCTGACAAATTAAATCTGAATCTATTTGAAAACTTGGTTTTAATTTTATACGATGGAATCGATAAATAGTAATTGATCATGATCGGATAGGAAAAGATTTAGCAAAAGCTAATTAATTTTAATTTTTTGTACATGTGCTTGCTCATATCAAAAAAAAAACAAACAAAAAAAAAACTTGATAAAAATAAATAATTTAAGAAAAATTTCTTAATTTTCTTAAAAAATGATCGAAATCAATTAAATAATTTTTTTATTTGTCACAATTAATCAGATTGTATGATCTTTTCTGAACAAATTTAGGTTTCTAATCACCTATTAATAATCAATTTCATTTGAAAAAGTGCAAATTTATTTACTATTTATTTAGAAAGTAAAGAATTTTATTAAAATTAATTTTTATTAATTTTTTCGCTGAAAGTTTCTGCAAAAAAAAATGATAAATATTCGCCCTAAAATAAAGAACCAAAATTTTAAATAAAAACTAAAATTTTAAATGGAACATTTTTCTCTGCATTAATTTCAAAGATTGGAAAATATGTTAAAAAATTTTGAAAATTGAAATTGAATATTAACACTAGAAGTATTAAAGAAGTCATTTGACTCGATTTAAGAAATTCTAAACGCTTACGTCTTTTGAATATGTTTTTTCAAATAAATATATTTTGAATTATGTAGATTTTATATTTACTCTGAAAAAAATAATAACTCTTTAAAATTAGTTTTATTTTTTTTAAATATTTTAAATTTAAAATTACCAAAAAATGCTTGGTGTATCTAGTGTTAATAAATGAATTAAATTTACTCAGAAAAGATTCAACAATCTAATAAAGTATTTGAGATGGATTAATAAATAATAATTCTGACTTCAATTTTTTTCTTTTTCAAAAATCATTTAATCACAATTTCCGAAATTGTGATCAGAACCTTCTTTAAAAGAACATTCATATTTAAATCGATTATTTTTTTTCTCTATCTTATTTTACTCAAATTGACCATATGATTTTAAATAAATTTTTGATAAAAAGGACATATAAATGTCGTGCCAAATTAGTAAAATTAATGGTAAAATCGATACTATCTAGCTTAATTGTAAAATGACTCAATAAATTTAATTCAATGTCAAAAATTATTAAAGGAAAAAAAAACACTTGGATATTTTTATTCGAGATTAATTACAGTCGAACCTCGATATAACGAGACCCCATATTTATTTTTTTTTTACTTTATTTGTTTTCTGTACCGAGCTAGAGCTCCTTCAGAATAAATTTTAAAAAAAATTAAATTAAAAATAAAATAAAAAATTAAATTAAAGTTAATAAAATGAGATAAAAAAAACAACAAAATAAAGTAAATAAGCTAAATAAATGAAAGTAAAGAAGATATAAAATTGGAATAGATTGTTATTTATTTATTTATTTGTTTTCTGTACCAAGCTAGAGCTCCTTCAGAATAAATTTTAAAAAAAATTAAATTAAAAATAAAATTAAAGTTAATAAAATGAGATTAAAAAAAGAATCAAAATAAAGTAAATAAGCTAAATAAATGAAAGTTAAGAAGATATAAAATTGGAATAGATTGTTTCATGTGGCACATGTTTAAATAGTTCAAGTTTCAGGAAAAAAAGAAGAAATAGTAAGGTAGCAATTACACAATGGAGTTGGGTATTCAATATATCTTGATTCGAAACCTTCTTTGTATTCCTTCACCAGTCTTACAACCAATGGAATAGAATGACTCAGTACTGCCCCAACATATCTCTCACTCAATTCAAAAAGCCGATTCGAGACTGTTAGTAATTTTAGTTTATTAAAAGCCTCATGATGTACGATGTTGGAGGGAGTATCATATTTTAACTTTAGAATAGATCTGACTGCTGTATTCTGAATTGCTTGTAGTTTTTTGATATTATTTTCTGAAAATGAATTTAAGCAAGAAAAAGAATAGTCTAAAATTGATCCGACTAAAGATTTATAAAAATTTTCTAGTGTGTTTTGATTAAGACCTCATTTTTTGTTTGACAATATCTTAATAATATTTAGCCTTTTATTGCAGTGTTCTTTAATTTCGTCTACCAGCATATTAAAGTTTAACTTAGAATCAAATTTAATACCAAGAAATTTGATTTCTTTTTGGCTCACTATTCTGTTTCCAAAAATTTTTTAGTTTAGATTATCACTCTCTTTTTTGTATTTAGAAAAGACTACTGAACACGACTTTTCAACTGATATCTTCATTTTCCATTTAATAAGCCATTGTTCTAGTTCGTTGAGGTATTTATTAATCTTATTTTCTAGGTTCCCCTTTTTGTTATAAATGAAGAATGTAACTAGATCATCTGCGAAAAGCAGAGAGTATTCATTATTTGTTTTGTTTCTTTTGAGGATGTCATTAATATATATACTAAATAAAAGAGGACAAATTACTGAGCCTTGAGGAACACCTGCAGTTATTTGATATTCTTCGCTCAGATGGTCATTCACATTTACCTTAAATGTCCTAGAGTCTAAAAAGGATCTAATCCAGTTAGTCAAGTAATGAGGTGGATTTATTTTAATCAATTTAAAAAGTAAACCTTCATGCCAAACCCTATCAAAGGCTTTAGAAATATCAAAAAAAAGGCCGCAAACTCTTTTTTTTCTATTAAATGATTCCACAATTTTTTGAATTAAAAAGAATAGATTATCTGCTGTTCGCCGGTGTTTCCTAAGTCCAGATTGCTCCTGGATAAGGAGTGAATTTTGTTCCAAAAAATTGTATAATCTTGAATATACTATGCGTTCCAGTAGCTTACCTAAACAACTCGTTATACTAATTGGTCTATAATTTATAGGATCTTGTAAAGAAGAGGCTTTTTTTTTGAATCATAGTAATGTTCGATGTTTTCCACGCTTTAGGGACTCTACCTTCTCGAAGAGATAAATTAAAAAGTTCTATGATTTCTATTAGTGAATTTCTAGGTAAGTTTTTTATCATTAAATTATGAATTTGGTCAGGTTCTGATGCCGTTTCATTTTTCAATCTTTTTAAAGCCATAATTAATTCATTTAAGCAAATTGGATCATTAAAATTAGACTGGTTAAAATTTCAAAGAAATCAGAGTAAGAATTTAGTATTTCGATATCCTTCTCAGAATCAATTAAATTAGAATTAGGACTAAATATTGAAGATAAGAGTTCTCCGAAGTATTTTCCCTTTTATTCATTAGTTTTGAATTCCTTTTCATTTAAAATAAAATTAGAAATTAAAATTGATCCTTTTTTTGTTATAAATTTTTTTTTCAAAAAGGTCTACTTGTCAGTGAGTTTTTTTTCCCATATTCTCAATAAAATCAGACCAATTTTGATTCTAGAATTTTTTTAAAGAGGCCTTTAACTCAAATTTAAGTTGATTAAATCTTTGCTTGAGCTTTTGACAGCGGGTTTTCTGGAAGTTTCTTCTTATTTTCCTACGTTCTTTTATCAAATTAACAATGTTCGGCGGAAGACTCGTTTTGAAGATTTTTTGAGAAAGATATGGAATGCTTTTATGTGAAGCATTCCTTTTTAGCTGCAGATTTATTTTCTTATTGAAAGCCCATAGAAATCGATGCTTCGATTTGGAAATGGTCACTTGTCATGTCTTGACTATTTAAGACACTAAAGTCGGTAATTTTGTCAATTAATGAAGATGAAACTAAAAAAAGGTCAAGAATTTCAAAGTAATTCTTATTAAAAATATTGAAAGTAGGACGCTTATCATTGATTACTGAAAAGTCTAACTCATTGATTATTCTTTCCAACATTATGCCGTTTTCATTTTCCCCTACGCAGCCTATTTGCTTTGTTCTAGCGTTTAGATCACCACCTAAAATGTAGTTTCTACATTTTTTATTAACTGTTTTTAAAAATTCAAAGTTCAGAAGCACATTGGTTGGATTATAAAGACTAAATACAAACAATTCATTATTCTTTCCTAAGTTCCTTTTTATATGTGGCACATTATTAAATAGTTCAAGTTTCAGGAAATAAAGAAGAAATAGTAAGGTAGCAATTAACGAGCCCATATAACGAGCACCTCTTTATAACGAGCAGTATTACCGGAACCGATTTCGAGCGAAAACGAAAACCAGGTTATTTTTAAAACGTGAATAAAAAAGAAACTTCACGAAAATTTTATAACGTAAGAAAATAAGAGGACTTAGGTTAAAAATACATGTTTTTTTTTCGTGAGAAAATTTTTGAATTTTATTCAGGATAAGGACAACAAAAAAATACACTAATTTTTAGAATTTTATTTCGAAATTAAAATCCAAAATTTTTTTATTGATTAAAAATATTAAAGAATTACAGGATAAAAGATTTTAAAAAATAATTGAATGAAAATCTATTTTTCTATTATTATTTAATTATTTGTTTATCTCTACCGAGCTAACATTCGTTCAGATTTAAAAAAAAAGCAAAATAATGTTAAATAAAATAAAAACAAAAAATAAGAAAAAATAAAGTAAAAAAATATAAGTTAAAAAATAGAAATGTCAAAATTTAAATTAGAGAAATTTATGACTAGTATTAAAGAATTTATATTGGATTTAAGCCTATGGTTAAGCAAAATGAATTATAAATTTTAAATTTTCATATAATATACTAATAAAATAATAAATATATCTAAATATCTAAACTAAATTCCTTACTACTAAAGCACCGTTTACAATGATTTGGGAGCCCCAGTTTTCTTTAAAAAAATAAACGCATGATTATGAGACTTTAAATATCTAATAGAAGCTTTCAATAGATTATTAATAATTCATGTTTTTTGGTAGTTGAATTTTTTATTTTTCAAAAAGATAAAATAGTTTAAGGAACATATCACAAAAAATTATTGATAATTGGATTCCAAAAAATTGAAAAAATCTCACTATTGAACGTTTTTTTCACACTTTTTTAATAAAAATCTTAATTTTACGTTTTTTAGCGTGATCGTATTTGCATGGGAAACTTGATATAACGAGCTGTTTTTGAAAAACCGCTTAATTATTTTCTTAAGTTAAAAAACTTCATATTAAGAGCTCAAAAAAACTTTTCACGTGTAATATAAGAAGAAAGATTAACAAAATTTGAATTAAACAACTAATTTCCGATAACGAACAAGAAATTTTTTTTTCACGCTTTAATAACAAAAAAAACAAGAAACTTATTGTCTTTACTTAATATAAATTGATAAGAATTATTGATAGAATCTGAATCATTATTCTATGAAGCAGAAAATAAATTGAATATCAGTAAAATTGACCACAGATTAAGCAATCTCTTAGAAAATTACCTCCGTAATGCTCTTGATTATTCAGTTCCATTGACTAAAAGACTTGTTTCGGAGTATCAAAGAGGCTTCGATTCTAGATTTATTACGAATCCTACTCCTCTATGTAGCTGCTACCTAATTATACAAAAATTTTCTGACTCTTAAGATCTTATCTATATTTTTTGTTTTTTTTTTTATTTTTTTTTTGCTTTTTTATTTTTTCTCCCAGCTCTTTAATTATTATTTTTGTATCTCATCCTTTAATTCATAAATGAAAAAATAACTTATTTAAAATTTAAAAGTTTTTAAACTGTTTTAATTATTTTATTTTATTTTATTTTATTTTTTTTTTTTTTTTTTTTTTATCTGAAGGAGCCTATGCTCGAACAGAAAAACAAATAAATAATAATAATAATAATAGTAGTTTTATTCAAAAATGTCAAAAATTATCGCTGAAAAAAAAAAAAAGTGTATCTCGCTTGAGACTAAACTCGAAATAATAAATTAATATAGCAATCAAAAAGTATTTACCACTTCCCTAACAAAAGAATATGGAACTAGCACTTCGACAATATCAACGATTATTTTCTCAAAGGCAAAAGTTTTAGAGCATTATGAAAAAAAAGAATTAAATTGTCCATTTACGATGATGTAGATAAATCAGTTGGTTTGAAAAAGTTCAAAAATATAATATAATGTGACAGTGAGTGGCAATGACATTCAGCTCCAGGCATTAAAATTTGCGACCATTTTGGGCCATAGTGAATTTAAAGCAAGTAACGGGTGGCTTTAAAATTTAAAGAGAGAATTAATAAGCAAAGATATCGCTGAATTATCGAAGTTTGAAAAAAAAATGGACTTCGAACACGTTACAGAGAACAATGTTGAAAGTAATTCAGATATCGAAGAAATTTCCAAATCCAAATCAGAAAAAAACAGATAAAAGTTCGAAAGATGCAATTGATCGAATTAACGATCTAAAATATTTTTTTTGAATAAAAAGAGAGATTATTCAAACATCGTTGATTTTTTATTTGATTTTGATTTGAAAACATTGCAATTGAAAATGCCATACAAAACAAACATCTATTTCTGTTTTTTTTTCAAATAATTTTTATTTTTTTAACCATTTGCTTATTTTTGTATAATAAAATTTTAGAAACCGAAATTTTTTTTGTCCATCTTTTTTAATGGGATTTCGATACAACGAGTTTCGATATAACGAGCAGGAGAATTTCCGCCCGACTTGCTCGTTGTATCGAGGTTCGAATGTAATAGATTTGTGATCAAGAGATCAATATTGAAGTTTTCTACATTTATACTTACAATATTTAATAATATTAACTTAATTTTTACAGATTTTGTAAAAAAATTTGAAAATTTTAGTTTTAAACATTAAAATGTTAAATTTTTCAGCTAAATATTTTTGTTATTTTTTTATACACAATTAAACTAAATTTTGATTTTATTTTTTTATTAAAAATGTATTAAATTTAAATTTTATTTTGAATAAATGAAGTGTTAATCGGTCTTCTATGAACAGGGGTACTAGCCTGTTGATTAACCTTGAAAAAAAAATCCTCATAAATGATTTACCAAGTCACTTGGGTCTTTAAGTAAGTTTTTTGAACTTATTTATAATCTTGTTGATCTTCAAACTGACTCAAGTCCAAGTCTTGACTTGTACTCTTTAAATTTTTTTCTGCTTAAATTACTATATTTGGACCAAAAAGGGAATAAAATAGTTAAAATGCATTAAACGGTGAACGTTCAATTCATGGAATTTTTTTAATTAAAAGGAAATTTTAAAATATAGAAAAATATTTCATTGAAAATTAATCATAGGAATTTTTTTTCTGAATAATGTTCTCTCAAAATTTTCAATAGATTTTTAAAATGCTTAAATTTTCCTTTAATCTGCATAAAACGAAAAATTTAATTGAAAAATATGCATTTCATGAGTTAATAAAACGTAAATACATCTAAAATTTTGTTCTTAAAACTAATTTTAATATAATTAAATTTTGTGTTTTTTTTCTAAATATTTAAGTTTGTTTAAGTTTGATTAAGATCAACTGCTAAAAAAATAGTTGCTATTTCTAAAAAGAATGAAAATTACATTACTCACAGTGAGAAGGAGGAGAAGTGATTTAATATAAATGTTTAAGTTGCTCAATGGTCATGACCAAGTTAAGTGACACATGAGCTTAGAGAAGAATGTAATCTGTGTAAAAACAATGAGGGGTATCGGAACAAAAAAGTGCTCTAAGATTCAAAATTTTCACCAACAGAATATTTATTGGGTGGATAAAGCTTGAAAGTAAAATTAAAGAGGAAAACTGAACGAAAAAAAAACTTTTAAAAAATTTTGCACATGGTTTTTTATCCGACTAAAAATTATTACTAATGCTATAATTTTTGGATATGAATAGGATAAAATACTTCTCTCTTATAAAAAAAAAATCATAAGTGATTTTTGATTTTTTTAAAATAAAATTCCTAAAAAATAATCATCTTAATGTAAATGAACAAATTGCCTTGGGCTTTATACAAAAACATTTTTTTTCAATTTAAAATGGTAAGTTTTTGAATAAAAATAAATCTTTGCCTTTTCTTATTAGATCCATTTAAGCTATTGATCATCGAATAGCCCACAATTGAAAATTTAATAATATAACCTTTTGAAAATAAATACTGAAATTTGATTATTTACATCACTCTACTCTAAAAATCTCATTAAAAAATTAAAAAAAATTGCCAAGCAAGCTCTTGATTTGAAATTACTCAATCAATTCAAAAGAAACATTTATGTAATTATGAAAAAATACATTTTGTGACTTAATATAATTTCTTGTTAAAGAAAGACAATAGACAATCTTTGGTATTTGTGGATCAAATTGATGAGATGTAACAAAATGTTCTTCTAAACACGTTTGAAAAGCTAAATTACCTTTAGCTCCATTTTTTCCTTGAATTTGACTTAAAATGTAATTACATTAAACGTAAAATAATTTTTTTATTAAAAAATGAAAAAAAAAATTGAATTTTAAAATTGAATTTTAGTATTCAGATAAAAGTGTAGGAATGAGTGAAAACGATTTCTTTGAATTTGTGTTTTTTGTTGTGGCTGACCATGAAATTTTCCGAAAAATAATGAATAAATTTATAAAATAAAAATAAAGAATTTTTCTTAATTCAAAAATATATATTTAATTAATTGAAAAGTGAAAAATCCTTTTTTTTTCTTAAAGAAATTTTTTTATTAAATTAAATTTTTAAAATTTTTAATTTTTAACTGTTTATTTTTTTATAAAAGAAAAAAATTTCCAACAAGCGGCTGATACCCCTCGAATTCCGTTTAAAATAGGGCATTGTGAATTTCGGTACTATTAACAAAAACAAAATATTGAAAATGCCACAGCTTAAGTCCTGACGTAAGTTAATTTTAAATGATTTAATAAAAAAGAAAAAATATATACTAAATCATAATTGAATTATATAAATTTAAATTTACAAAAAAAGATGAGTCTAATTTAGGCACAATGAGTTGGTTCAATAAAATGCTGTAGTTTTTAAATCTAAAGTATAAACTTAATTAAGATTTAAAAACTTATTAAACTTATTTTAAAAAAATTATATAGTAAATTTAGCTGATTTGTCCATTTAATATTTATCATTTATTTTCTTATTCTTTTTTTACTCTTATTTTTTGCTTCTCATGTTGGTTGTTAATTTTAAATTAATTAAAAGGCACGTAACTGTAAATATCCTGTCAAATTAGGTCTTTGTTCTCATTTTTTGAAATCATATTAATTTTTTAATGAGCTAAAATCGTGGTACGGTAAGAAAGCTTGTTTAAATATTAATGAAATTAAAATAATTAAATTTCAAAAGATTGATTAAAATTTTTTTGTATTTGTTTAACAGGAATATTATTTCTCAAACATTTATTAATAGTATACTTAATTGACTTGTAATTACAAAAACCTTCTAGAAGTCAAATATGAGTAAAAATCTGCATTCAAATTAATTTTTAAATTAGAATCATATGATAGAATATTGAGTTTTTTTTTCTCTTATTTAAAAGCTAGCTTTTAGAAAATAAAAAATTATTTCACTTAATTTTTTAATTTTTTTTTAAATCAATTTTGATTCCGGCTCTAAATAACAAAAACTTGAGCTGAGATTTTAAAAGATTTATTTTTTTTTGTATTGCGCTGTACTTAAACTTATATTTGATGATAAATGACGAGTTAAAAATTTATATTTAACTTTCCAGTCGTTTTTCTTTAATTTTAAATTCAAATAATTTTCATACAGGAACTTTGTTTACTAAATAAATAAATTTCTTTTGGTATATTCTTTCGATTCTTAAATTAAAACGACCACGTAATTTCTTGCGGCATTCCGATATTACAGCATTAATTAAATTTAGTTATACAAGTTCAAAATTTTTGATAGAATCAATATTTTTCAAGAAAAATATTCTAATGATATTCTTATCTAAATTTATACTAAAGTGGCTAATTTGCCTCAAGTTGCAAAAATTAATATTTCATGAATTTCGCAGATTCTCAAGGACCATCGTAAAAAGTAATCAAACTTACGATTTCTCTCTATTTATTTAAAATCTTAAATCATAAATGATTTATAAAAGTGAGCTAAGTTGCTCAGACTAAAGATTACAAAAATTCAACATTAAGGCAGTTTTATTAATTTTCTTTTATTGATTTTATATAAAAGGTCTTATCAAAATAATTTTTATTGTCTTTCAGTAAGTTTTAAATTGCATTAAAAAAAAATTTAATTAACTAAAATTATGGCTAAAATTTGGCAACTTGAAGTTAATGATTATTTTTACACCATCAAAATATAATTCATTTATTTTTCTAATTGATTGATATAATTAATTGATAAGATCCACGCAGTCATACTACTACTACTACTTCTATTAAAAAAATATTAAATATAATTAAATTTTTAGTTGTTTAAATATTAAATGTTTAATTAATAAACCAAATCTTTATATTTTATTATTAATAAAAAATTTATTAAACGACCAATTTGTTCTTTTCTTTGGAAATTACCATTTTTGCAATTTTTAACTGATCCGATTTTATTCTATATAATTACAATTTAATAAATATAATTACAAAATGATTACATTTTATGCAGGATTATGTTTGTTTACAAATTTTATGTAAAATTTACGTAAAGTAACGGGTGGCCAATACTGCTTGTCCGAAACTTCGATTAGAAAAAAACTTATGATCAGATAATGATAAAATAATGAAAATTTACAGTTTGATACAAAATTTTCTCTTTTTTTCGAAAATAATAATGGTTATTTAAATTTTATATTTTTTGGCATGCTCTATGCTCAGGTACAACACATACCCTAGACCAAAATTGTCCTCGGTGGTCAAGATAATTCGAATACAAGTATGATAAATCAATTTGTAAAGAATTTTATCCTGATTAAAATGAGCTATTGTTTGTTTTAATCGGATGAATTTTGAAGGAGTTATGTTAAAAAAACTACAAAATCTTAAGATTTAATGAAAAAGTGAAAATTTAGTAAAATGATCGTTTTTTTCAAATACCTTTCGACTTGAATTATCTGTTGACCTGAAATTTTACACACAAATTAAATAGAGAATTAGCTATTGTATGAATTGATAATTAATATTTTTGTTTGATTTAAAGCACTTTTTTAAGAGTTTTTTTTACATTAATGATATGGTCGCTCTCTTTGATAAATATTTCAACGATTTTAGTATGAAGCCTCTATATAAAGTATATCATTTAAAAGCTTAGATCCTTAGCTACAATATAATATATAATTCTTAATAGTTGCACAAGGATTCGATGAAAATCAAATGAATTAAAATTAATAGAAATTTCATTTTTAAAATTTGCTTTTAAAATTCCTTATTTAAAACGGATTGCATAATTTTTAATTTTAATTATTATTTTTTGATCCTTTATTAATATTTAATCACTAATTTTGAAAGATTTTGCAGGCGATCTAATAATTTATTAATTAATGCTATTTAGCTGGTTGATTTATTTCATTAATTTTTTCAAATTAAAATCAATATCTTCTTTATTTAAAAAAATCTTAACAAGTAAAATAATCTTTTTGAGATTATTATCTTGCTTTATAACTCAAGATAATTTTTTTAATCAATAAAAACTAGTAATAATCAAGAAAAAAGAAACCACGCTGAATAATAAATCAACAAAAGAATTAGAAAACGAATCTATAACATTGAATATATTTAGATATAAAAGGATATTTGATTAATTAAATTTATTTATTTTAAATTATATGTTTTTTTCCTAATAAAATTGAAATTATATTATCATTTTAATCACACTATAGGTTTTTTTTTTTAAATATTGAGTCATTTAATAATGTCTTTTTTAATGTTGCGTTTATTTTCCTCAAAAATTTAAAGTCAGGATTAAAAAATGACTTAAAAACTTTTATAATCGTGTTTAAAGACTATTTATTCCGATCAGTTTTATTTTTTTCTATTTATAAGCTTTTCTTAATCTTTTTTTTTCAAAAATATTAATTAATTTGATTTTTTACTTAAATATGGGTCTTAGAAACAGGTCGTAAAATTACGAAGAAAAATTATTTTATTTAACTAAAAAGAATTTTAGAAAGATGCATTTTTAAAGATTTTTCTTTTTTGTTTTTTTTTGGTTTCTTTATTCACGGATTTATGTAACAGTAAAAAATTTAAATTAAATTGAATGTCAAAAATTTATATAATTAATTCTTAATTTAATGTTAAATCTGCATCGAAAGTCACATTGAAAATCCATGATTTTTTATTAGCATTCATTAATTTACCAGGAAATAGCTAATTAATGAATATAATGAACATTCTTAAAAAATAATTGACATTTTAAAATAATAATTAAATGTTGAATTTTTAAAAATAACTAAAATGCAGAAAAAAGGAAAGATCCAGCTCAAGTGGTCGTATCAAATTAAGAAATTTAGAAGTTATTGAATAAAATACGAACCATTTTTCCAAAACATTTCACGCGTCTGTGTTTGTTTTAAAGTTCAATAACTCTCTTAATTAAAAAATAAGAAAAATTTTCTTGATCACTCAATTGATATTTTTTGAGATAAAAAATATAAAAAAACCTACTTGAGCAATTCGAAAATTAAATTTTGAGAGCAACGTTTAGCATTCCAAAAGAATGTAAAACAAACAACTTAAAATTAATAAATAATCTGGTGCAACTGCAAGGCTTAAATGCAATCTAATAAGCTTTTTTGGAAAGACTCTTGAAAAAATAATTGAAGAAAAATTTAATTAAAGATATAATAACCTTAGACAGGATCACATTCTGAAAATTCTAAAAAAGATATCAAAGAGATATCAAAGAGATATGCAAATATTTTTAGATCGCTTAGCAAATGGAAGATTACACACAAAAAATATTTTTTTATAATTAAATAATTAATAAAAAATAATTTAATTTTTATTGAGTGTAAAAAATTCAATATTTTTGATTGAATATAATTAAATAATTAAAAAAAAATAAACCAAAAAAAATCTTCGAAGCTAATTATTTCAATCATTTTTTCTCTTAATTTTATTTTATTTTTTGTATTTATTTCTTCTTAGAAATTAATCGTTTGGAAATGTTTCTTCCTGTTAACTTGGATAAGATAATACTTATTAAAATTATTCCATCAAAAAATTTTTGTTTAATTTAAAAACAGACTGCATTATTCTCAAAAACTCTATTCTTTTGCTTTCTTAAACAATTCAAACGAAAGAAATGAGAAATTATTAAAAACTAAATTTTTTTTACTTTTAAAAGTGAGCTCAACAATAGATGATTATTTTTTGATTTAATCACTAAATTATTTTATTTTATAAATAACAGGATTTGTTTAAAAGTCTCAAAATAAAGTCCAAGTCCGGACTTGGACTAAAAAATATTTAAAATTTTTTATTTTTTATAACTGAGATTGGAAGAAATTTCATTTGTCCTTGATTCTGAAAAATAGGAAAATATATTTGATTAATTTGCAAAACTGTAGAAAAAATTGACTTTGGGATCTCGGAACTGCGAGTCATCAAGATTTATACAATTTATTATTTTAAAATACTTTGTGAATTTTCTGGTCTTGATATTCATCTTGAAAAAAAAAATTGAATAATTTTTGGACTCTGAAAAAAAAACATAAATTCTTTGGTTCGGACTTTCGAAAATTAAAAATCAGAAAATAAATCAAATTAGAAAATAAATAAAAACAATTGGCTTATATTTTTTGGGGGTGACAAATTAAATTTTTTTAAGATGACAAAAATAACTAAAAGTGGTGACTAATTTATTTGGTTTTAGCTGACTATAAAAAACTAATTATTCTGACAAAAAAACTAAAAGACTGACAAATTTATATATTGAGATGACTTTTTAATAATTTTTCACTGACAAAATAAAACCTAATTTGTAGACTAAAAAAACTAATTTTAGTGACGAAAATATTTATTTAAATGACAAAATATAAAAAAATAAAAACGATTAATAAATTATTAATTAATTAAGAAATTATAATTATAAATTTATTAATGACTCTTTAGTTGTTCATTGTAGCATCTTTTTGCTGAAAATTCAGTCAAATTAATGATTGCTACCTCTTGATATAAAATTCCTTTACCACGTTTTTTTAGTGGTTCTTCATCTTCTTGGTCTATATCAAGCATTGTGTCCTCTTCATTGAAATTGGGAATTACTGATTCAGTTCTAGACATTTTTTATTTCTTATCGTTAAGTATTTATTTTTTTGTTTTATATGGAAGAGGAAACTGTTTTATATGATAAGTATTTTATTTATTTTTATTTATTTGTTATCTGTACCGAGCTAGAGCTAAGTAAAATTAAAAATTCAAAAAAGTTAAGTAAAATAAAATCAAAAAATAAAAATATGAATAAAGTTTGTAAGAGTTAAATAACCATGAATAAAAAATAGATAAATTGAAAATGATGAAGTTTGCGACACGTGTTTACAAAATAGAAACTTCAGGAAAGCAAGACAAAAAAAAAAGGTTTAAAAGTAAAATTGAATAAGACAAAATTAATGTAGTAGAGTTAGTAAAATGTAATTAAAAGTTAATAAAATGAGATTTAAAAAAAAATAGTATAGTAAATAAGCTATTAATTGTCACTCAATTAGTTTAATTATCAGTGAAGTATTTTTTTTTGACACCTAGTTAAGTGTTTATTAGTTATTAGTCATTAATTAAATTAGTCACCATTTTTTTGGTTTATCTGTCATCCCGAAAATATTTAATTTGTCGGTCAATTAGTTTATCTGTCAGTCAATTAGTTTAATTGTCAGTGAAGTAGTTTGATTGTCACCTAGTTTAGTTTTTTTGTCAGTAAATTTAGTCTTTTTTGTCAGTAAAATAGGAATTTTTTTGTCAGTCCATTAAATGATGGCCAAAACAATTTAATAAAAAACTTATTTAATAGTTGTTTTGATTTTGAAAAAAAAAAAGAAAAAAAATTAAAAAAATTTTGAAAATTTCTTTAATAAAGTTATTAAAAAAAATATCCCTAAAAATTAAATTTATATAAATAAATGAGCTTTAATTGATGATTTATATAAATCACGTGATTTGGTTACTTTATAAATTTGAAATAAAGAAATAAATGAAAAAGTAAAGCCAAGATATGTTCTCATCTTAATCTTTTTTTTTAGAAAAAAAAGAAATTAAGTTAATCTTGGGAATATATTCGATTTAAATGCAAATAAGGGAGAATTTTTTTTGATATTCTTAAGGCTTTAACATTTAAACACATTTATTTATTTGTTTGTTTATCTGTACCGAGCTAATGCTCCTTCAGATTAAAAAAAAAAAAAAAAAAAAAAATGAAATAAAATAAAGTTAAATAAGGTAAAATAGAATAAAAAAAAAAGGATAAATATGTCAAAAGAAAATTAAGAACGATATGTTTAAATAACTAGAGTTAAGACATGTTTAAATATTTGATAGTTTTGTTTAAATGTTTAATTATTTGACACACCTTCTTTTTCTTATTTAAAAAAACCATTTTTGCAAAAAAAAATTATCTCTTTCAGACAGATTTTTTAGATCTTATTAATATTTTAATAGATTTATTAAAATAAATCATATTATTACTCACTCATATTTGCATCTTTAAACACACTGAAAGATTTCATCATATTTTACTCAAAATGTAAAAATCATTTTTTACTGTTTTTTTTTTTCTAAAAAAGTCCGTATAGCCGAATGGTACACATAAACCACTCAAACTTTTTTTAATGTAAAGATTTTTAAAAACATGAAATTTTGCTTTGAAAAAATTTTGATGCTATGAAAAAAATTGAAAATGAAAAACTGAAAAAAATTTAAAGAATAATAATTGATTTCCTCATTACCAGATGACTTGTTTTTTTTGCTAAATTTGTAATTTTTAGGATTTTTAAAGATTCGCTAATTTATCAATATATTAATGTTCCATAGCATAGTATTTTTGTTTCAATGACTTTCTTTGCCCGAGGGTACAAAATTTATTTCCATAACCCTCTAAAAGAAAAACAAATTTTATAGTCTAAATTTTTATAAATTTAGAATTTGAATTAATTAATTTGAAATTTTGAGTAATTGTCACTTTTGGGAATTAATTTAAAAAAAAATAGAGAGAAATTACAGAAAAAAATGATAGTAAAATCAAAGTTTGAAGATAAGTTTGATAGTGTTCCGAATTTCTTACAAAAAAAAAATTAATTCACTTCATTTACTAAACTTTCGCGATTATATGAAATTTAAAAAAAAACAAATTTATACCATTTTGTTTTCCTTTCATATCTTTTTTCTCTTCTATTTGAAATTTCAAATAAAATTTTTAATAACTCATAGACTCAATAGATGACTTTTAAATTATTTTCCTAACATTACTAAAAAATTTGGCCTTGACTATGACGCTAGTATCTTTCTTATTCTTTTAATCTTATTTGAAAAAAATACTTTTTTGATTTATAATTATTTTTTCTTCCACAAAACTTATTATGATTTGAAAGATAAAACGATTGACTTTGAAAGCCAAACTGAAATTTTATGAGCTTGAGATCAAAACACATCAATTTCATTTTAGATTAAAGATATTTGTGGTGACAATAATAATAATTCTAGATAATTTAAACACAAGTCTCTTTAAAATGATTGATTAAGCATTTTCGAAAACTTGAAAAAAAATTCAAATAAATATACATTGAATAATTTACTGAAGTAAATAAACAATTTTAAATATTATTAAAAAGTTTTAGCTCAATAAAATTGGAAGAATAATTTTTCGAAAATTATTTAACCAGGGGCGTATATAGTATATATTGAGTCCTGCAAGAAAATTCAAAAGAAAATGTTTTTTACTGAGTTAGATTTTTATTATCATTTAAAAATATTTTAAAAATATATCTATACAGTCGACCCTCGATAATTCGGAATGATTTGGACCGAAAGAAAACATTCCGGATTAGTCAAATATTATTTTATGATGCACATATTTACAGTTTTATTTAGAATTTTAACAAAAAAATTTTTGGAGCAAAAATTAATTTTTAACGAAATAAGAAAAAATTAACGATTGATTTAAATTAGAAAATTTTTGAGGTGCTAAGCTTTAGATACTTAGCATCTATATCTCTATAATCATTTATATTTTCTAAATTATTAATATATTATATTCAAATATTGGTGATTAGTTTTTTTTACATTTTTTTATATATTTAACTTTTTATTTCCTTTTTTTTTTTAATATTGTTTCTCCTTCAATGGAGCTTAATTTAACAATAAATAAATAAATAAATAAATTTTCTAAATTAATGTAACGATCTTTATTTGTTAAATTTCTTAATAGCAGAGGTCTGAATTCTAATTTTATGATTACTTGTTTTTGTGTCAAACTCGGATTTCCTTCTTTATACAAACATATCTCACGCTTTTGTTAAATCTTAAGTTCATTTTTAATTTTTTTCGTTCTAGTGTTCATTTTTCAGATTAAAAAAAATAAATAAATTAAAACACTATAAAAGTCACGCTTAATAAAAAACTACAAATTAAAAATTAATATTTTTAAGTAAAAAGATCTAATTATGGTTTTTTGTGTCCGAAAAGCGAAAAAAATAAATAAACCGGAATAAAAATTCGAATTAAGAAGTAATTTTACACTGAAAAAATTCATTTAGGCGTAGGGACTAATAATTATTTTTATAATAATATGTGTCTATTATATACATATATATTTAATCTCTTCCCAATCATTCATTGTTATTTTGAATTTATCTTCTTTTTAATCCAAATAGTAATGCCATTATGTGGAATATTTATCACCATTAAAAAGAAGCAGAAAAAATTCATTTAAAAAAAAATTTAACATTCTTGTTTTAAAAAAAAAGAAAACTAAATTTTTTTTTAAATATTATTTTTTTAAATTTTCATAAATTTTATTGTAATTTTTTAACTTTTTTCAACTTTATTTCATAAAATTCAGCATGTCTCTCTAAAAAATTATCGACTTTTTTAAATTTTGTTTATTTTTTGGTAATTTTCACAAAATTGATTTAGATTTGGAGTATTCACATCGGCTATCTAGACTGGAATTAACAAGTTTAAAAACAAGAAGGATACGTGGAGATCTAATCCAAATGCTTAAACAAGTGAACAAAATATTGATTGTAAAATTCAGAAAAGGTATTAACTACAACTTAAACACCAGGCCTGGTAGCGAAAGGTATAATCTTAGAAGAAATTCCAAGAACAAGAACGAGTGAGGAATTGTAATCCACGATTCTTATTTTTTTACATACAGAGTTGTTGGTGTTTGGAATCAGTTGCCAGAAGAAATTGTGAGTGAAATTAGTCTAAACAGCTTTAAAGCGAAGATTGACGTTTCGACTGCCATAGCTCATTAGAGCTTTGCTTGGGCTAGCTCCAAGTTGAAGTAATAACTACTACAAATTTAGAATCATGGCTATATCTACAGAGATTATTCATTTATACTACTTGTAGATACAAATCCATAATTTTTTCATACTCTTAAGTCTACTATTCTATTAATATCTGACACTATAATTCAATTTTGTTGCTCTTAAAAGTCAATTAAAGTTTATTAATATTTAACTGCCTTAGGATTAATTTTATTTTTAAAACAAGTTTTATTTCTGTCTTTTGAAAATGACAAAATTTTTCTAGCATAAATTTTTTGAATAAATGTAACTGATCGAATTTTTTAAAATAAAATAGAAATTAAACTTCAAAATTTATTTAAATAGACATTTAATTAATTAAGAATTAATAAATTTTCTAGATCATTCGGAATTTCAAATACAAATTGAACAAAAATTCTTAATTTTTTATGAATTAAAATTAAAGTAAATAAAATATATTAGAAAAAATACTGAAATATTGTCCAATATACTTTGTTGCACATTTTTTGCCTAAAATAATTTTACTCATGTAAAAAGTGACAAAAAATAAAGAATAAATAAGATTTAAATAGATTATTGATTATATTTGCTTAAAAAAGAAAACAACAATTTTATTTAAGGTAAAAAGGTGCAACAAAGTGTGTTGCATTTTGTTGCAGTATTTTTTCAAATATTTTTTATAAAATTTAATTTTAATAAATCAAAAAATGAATAATTTTTGTTCAATTTGTATTTGAAATTCATAAAACCCGATTATTGTAAGCTTGAGCATATTTTGCTTAGTATTTGGTTAAACCCGCATCACTTACAAAAGGTTCTTTGTGCCACAGTAAATGCCTTATTTTTATATTTTTTAAATCAAATTAAATAAATTTCCTTTTTATCTCCTTTTGAGTTTTCGTTTTGCCAGAAAAACCATATGCTATATATAATGTTTTGTTATCTACTGTAAAATATATAGCCCATTAGAGAACATAATTAATAAATTGTTGAACTCATTTGAGTAATTATTTTCCAAAACTCATAGTCAATGAAAAGGAACAAGAGAAAAAATATTTTAAAAAAATTTTAAATAAAATAAAATTAATAAAATTGAACCAAATAAAATTTCAATTCAAATTAAAGATCAGCTGTTTATTTTTAAATTTAATCCTAAAGTAACTATTTAATTTTTTGGAAACAGACTTGTCAGACTTTAATGGTATCTAAAAGCTTTAAATTAATCTCCTTCATTATCTTTTAAATCCGCTTACATTTGGTCCTGAGAGTTTCTGCTAACATTAGGCTAATTATGAGTGACAAAATATTTGTGTATAATTTTTGTGAAAAAATTCGATACTTAATTTCGTTCAATTTTATTTTTTTTAAATTTTTTTAAAATTGCCAGATAAAAATTCGAATCAACTCTATAATGTAAGCCCAAAAATTATAAGCTTTAAAACCACTTGTCTAAAAGATCATTTGTGTGAAATTAAATTTCATAATAACAATTGAATCTATATGGATGGCAGCATTTCTGATTTAGAAAAAACAAATTTAAGTAATTTAATAAAAAAATGTATTAAAATAATTAAATTCCCCTAGATTAAAGCTTGAATGCGGACGAAATTATATTCTAATTGATTGTATTTTACTAAAATTCAGCAAAAATGATGGAAATTTTAAATTACGTTTCATTTAAAATGTTCATCATATATTTTTTCATCATCAATAATTATTCACAAATATTTTTATTATAAACTTAATCATTATCTTAATTTTTGAATATCTGTCAAAAAAATATACTAATTCCCGATCAAAATCCTAATTTAAAACGAAAAAATTATTCTTTTGGTGAAATTTATCTTTTGTTGTATTTGACATAATTTTATACCAATTTAACGGGTGTTCAAAAAGTAATGAGTATGTTTCTATGATCTACGATCCTCAAATTCAATAACTTATTAAGTTATTTATCTTGATGTTTTAATTAAATTAAATTAATATAAAGTGTAATCGTTATCGCAATGACCATTGTCTACTATTTTTCTTACTTTTAATATTTTATTATCTTGATTTGTGATTGATGTTTTTGATTATTTCTTCTACCATAAAAATGTAAAACTTTATTTCATTTATTCGTCTTATTTGAATATTTCCACAAACAGTATAAAACATTTACATAGGCCTATTGTCGTATTTGTCATAAGTGTTATTTTATCATTTAATAAAATAAAATATAAAAAACAAATAAACTGAGTTTAATTAACTTAACCTTATCCGAGGGTTAACAAGTATTATCAAAAATGTGAAAAGACCCGATTTTTTAGCATAATTCAAAATTAAAAAAAATTTGTTTTTTTAGGATAACTTTTGAAAAGTTCATCATATCAAAAAAAATTATTACATATTCTTAATCCTTGTAAATTGCTATAAGACGATTTATAAAAAAATTTTTCAATAAGATGAGTAGCAATGTTATTGGCCTTATTCAAAAAATAAGCAATATATAAATAAGCTTATAAGGGTCTTGTTGCTTATATGGCCAATTTGCCAGGCCAATTAACTCTTTGTCAATTAGTGGCCAAAAAACCTAATTTATTGGCCGTCAATTATTTTACCTGGCCAGCTTTTTTTTTTATCTGGCCACAAAAAATGACAACATTTAAAATAAAAAATTGTAACTTAAATTTGCACCTCAAATGTTTGTTTGTTTGTTATTTAAAATAAGAAAAAATTAAAACTTAGAGAACAAAAATTTAAAAAATGAATAATTCATCAGATAAACTGACAAAAATAAATGAAATCTTTGAATCGAAAGATAATTTAGAAGTTATCTCATGGTTGCAAGATCGCAAGTTGATTCCTAGCGAACTAAATTGTATTAAATGTTCTGAAGATGAAGTTGAAGTAGTTGAAATTCCGTGTACTATTGCGAGAAAAACAACAGCGTCTGATTTGGTAACTGTAAGCTCAATTCCCATCAAAGAGCATCAAGTCGTTTCAGAAGTTGTTTAGTCAAACAAGAGTGGAGGACAAAAAAGGAGAGGAAGACCAAGAAAAGAAGACACAAAAACCGATCAAGGTAATGAGACTGACAATAATTGCATAAATCATAAAAATTATAACTTGAGAAAAAAGAAAAAATTAGATGATTTTGGTTGAAATTGGCCATATTTTTTTTTGATTGGACACGAATTTTTTTATTTGGACAGGAAATTTTTTTTATTTTTTCAATAAATTTTTTTGGGCCACTAATTGACAAAAAGTTAATTGGCCTGGCCAATTGGCCATATAAGCAACAAGACCCGCTTATAATTATTTTTTTAAGATTATTAGTTAAATAACTGTGTATAAAATTTCATAGCTCTCTGATTTGGGAAGCATATTTTTTTTTTTAAGTTTTTGTGAAATTCAGTACAAAAAGATAAAAAAGAACAGAAAAAATGTAATCAAGTTATTTTTAAAATTAAAATTAATAATTTGTGCCAACCCTTAAAATACATTCAACTAAGTACAATAAAATCTCACTTATATCACCCCAAATGTCTCTGGTATCAAGTGGGGATAAAACTAAAAGGTGACAAAACTGTTTGTATAAATTTTTTTATTTACAATTACCACTCACACTCTATAAATTTTCGTATTCCTTTATAATTACTTCTCTTCTTTTTAGGATTATAGAAACGGTTGATCGATCGATTTTAAAAATTTCAGCCAGTTCATAATCACTTTTGTTTGTTTTATCTTTTGCTTTTATGACCTCAACCTTTGTTTCAATTTTAATATTTTGTCTCTTTTTCTTTTCTTTGTTAGCCATGTTATTTAATTTTTTATTTTTTCTTTAAATTTTTTAACAGTGGGGATAAAAGCGCGCGCTATTTTCATGGCTTAATATTTATTTGTTCTCTATACAAGTAGTGAAATAAGTGAATTTGGGGATATGTATTGGTGACATAAGTAACCTAACTTTACATTGGTTTGAATACAAAGCCATCGGTTCTTAACTATTTTGGTGTTACAAGTCTATTGGGGACAAAAATATCTAGGGATAAAAGTGTGAGATTACTGTACTTGACTTGACGCAAACTTCAAATTATAGATTGGCTTGTATTTAATGTTGCACTATAAATTAATCAGAAGTTGCACTTTTTTTAATACCAAACTGCACTATATTATTACCAAAAAGTACTACATTATTTTATGTGCACTGAATTATTCGGTTTTTTACCAAAATAATTCAAATCAGAACTTTTTTATTTCAAAACTTTACTATATAAAATACTTCGCACTTTGATTTTTACTAAAATAATTTATGAGTTGCATTAAAATAATTTTCTTATTTGAACTAAAATTATTTTTGAGTTACACTAAAATAATTTTGGACATGAACTTAAATATTTTTAAATATTAATTTAGACTTTATTTTTAAGAGCTTAATTATTTTATTTTCTGTCCCTTTTACAAATTCCTTGCGGCTACTTATTTATAAATTAAAACAATTAACAGCTAGTTACTCAACGGTAGATCATCATGGCATTGTAATTTTTTGTTAAGTAATTTTTTACGCGGCTTCTCCTTAAATACTATGTTACTTCCTGTCTCTCTAATATCTTTGATTCTTATTTTCTATAAATAGCACATACTCAAAAAAAAAATAAAATAAAAATCATATTGATTTCGCGTGTTTGTTACCATTACTTACTAGTTTACCATTATTTTTGGATACTGTATTAAAATTTCGATGACGAGTAGTATAAAGATGCTAGAGACAAACGCATTTGGAAGACCTTTGAGCAAACAAACAGCCTATATGAAATTAAAATCAACAAAACGCAATAGAAATTGTCGCGATGTAGTTGCGATTGGAACAGCAAGAATTACATTTGCAAGCACGTCATTGGAGTGTGCTCAAAATTAAAGATTAAAGATTGTCAGATTCCTATCGCTTCGGTCAACAAGTCATTAGGAAAAAAACGTAGTCGAGGAAGACTTACTTTGGCAGCAACAGCACTAGTGGTAGATCCTACTGGATTCAAAAAGCTTAAAAGTTTATTTTATTCGTTAATTTAATTAGGGTTGGGAATTCGAAATCGACACTTTCGAAATTTTGTTTAAAAATAGTGTCGATTTCGATTTTTTGATTTCGAAATTGAACAAAATCATAATTCAATGGTTTCGAAAAGGAAAAATAAATTTCGACACTGAAACTCAGTTTCGACAATCAAATAAAAATTTCGACCCTGAAACTCAGTTTCGACATCCAAATAAAAATTTCGATATTAAAACTAAGTTTCGAAGTAAATTAATATATTCAAAATTATAAAATAACATTCGAAATTTTTTTTTCCTTTGAAAAAATAAATCAATCAATTAAAATTAAGTAATTATGCTTTGAAAATTAAAATTATTTTGTTCATTGTTTTATTTGGGATTTTTATTAATTATTTTTTAATAAAGACTAATTTTTTTAACAAAATTAATAAGAAAAGTAACGCAATACAAAGTGGTTTTATCATTTATAAAAACCGTACCTAACCTTTTTTAACAAATTTAGTAGATTTTACACAGACATAGAAATTATAAATTATTATTAAAAAAAACAAACAAACAAATAGATAAGTTAATTGTTTTGTTTAAAAAAACTTTAAAATTATTTTTCGTTCTTTTATATTAAAATAATAGTTGAATTTCTTTATGTAAAAAAAATGTATCCAAACTTGTAAAAATTTAAAATACAAGAGAGTTTTCGTAAAATAATACGCACATAAAATAAAATAGCTATTTCAACGTGAAAATTGAAGTTTTAGTTTCGAAACCAAAAACATAATGTCGAAAGTGAGTTTCGACATCGAAATTATTTTTGGTATTCGAAATCAAAATTTTAATTTCGATACTAAAATTGCATTTCGACATTAAGTTGTAAAATCTACAATACTTTATCAAATTCGAAATTAAAATTATTAGTTTCGAAATCATTTCTTAATTTCAATTATTAATCAAAATTAAAAATAATTTCGAAATTTTTTTGTTTATAGTCGAATATTTTTTTTATTTCGTTTTCCCAACCCTAAATTTAATGACGAATCGGCTACTTAATAAATACAATATTTTTTTTTTTTAATTTTATTCTTATGTATGTATTACTACATTTTTTTTTTCTCCAAAATTAAATCACATATTTGAAATTGTAATTTGTTTTTTCTTATGTTTAAAAAAAATAAAGTTTTCGAAAAAAATAGTGCTTGTTGTATTTATTTATCTAGAAATGAATTAAAATAGTTCAGGTCCAAAATTATATTAGTGCTTTTTAAACATTTAGTTAGTGTTTAGTAAAGATTAATTTAGTGCATGTAAATATTATAGTGCAATTTAAATATTTTAGTGCAACTTGTGATTATTTATAGTGCAGAATGTATTTGATGCCTTATAGATTTAATTATAAATGTGAAAACATGAGTGGGTCTTATTTCTAATTTGAATTTTCATGATTTTAATTTTATTTTATATAGTAAAAAAAAGCTGAATTTAATTTTATCAAAGTAATTTGAAAATAATTAATAGAATTGTAATTTCGCTTGATTGAAGTAAATTTTGAATATTGAAAATTAGATGTCTTTCTTGTATTAGGAAATTAAAATATTTTTTTAAATTGAATATTTAAGTTTTTAGATAATTTTTTAACCAAATAATTGATATTTTGTTAACTGAAAATTTCAGATTCTAGTAATGATTTCATTGTTAATTTTTTTCTAAAATTTCAATAAAAAAGAATTTTGAAATTCAAATAAATTCTCAGTACATTTATTAATTTTGACAGTAAATAATTAATTTTTGTCAGAAGTTATAGAATACACACCTTTAATTTTTTGACAGATTGAAATTACTGATCATTTCAACAATGATCAATTTTACTAAAAAAAATTTAATTATCTATAATTCTACGAAATTAAAAAATTTAGTGCAGAAATTTATATTGAACAGTGTATGTTTAATTAAGGCTTTCTACTCTGCAGTTTCGTGCAAAATGTGTAAAAAGTTAATTTTGTTGTCATAAATTTGCCAAAAATACCTGAACTCCAAAGTTTATCACCGACTTAAATTAGTCGAAATTTCTTGTTTGAATTTGAAAATAAAACAAAAAATGTAAAATTTTCACATGGAAATTATTTTTTTCTTTAGCTTATGAATAAAGCATTTCATATGCAAAAAGATCATAATTCAGCTAAAAATACATGGCATAAATTTAAATAAAAACTTTCTTCTAAAAGCTACTTAATAACTACCTTTATTCAAAAAAAATAATCTGACTAATTATTTCATAACAT
Source organism: Brachionus asplanchnoidis (assembly GCA_025491095.1). Classification (NCBI taxonomy): domain Eukaryota; kingdom Metazoa; phylum Rotifera; class Eurotatoria; order Ploima; family Brachionidae; genus Brachionus; species Brachionus asplanchnoidis. The sequence goes on from JAILYF010000006.1 coordinate 6,053,198, forward strand.
TTACGAAAAAAATTCATAATTGTATCTGAATTATTAAAGTCTAAAGAATTGCATCTATAAAAAATGAAATACATAGATTGCAAAATTTTCATTTAGATGTTTGTCGCCGAAAAATTAAACTTTTAAAATTAAAAAAAAATAGAGTTTAATTTAAATTTGAAAAAAAAATAAATTTAATTTTCAAAATGGAAAATATACTTGAATGTCCGATTTGCTTAGCCAGATTTGACCACAATCGAAGAACACCTCGACTATTGCCCTGTAGATATTTTTTTTTGTCAATCTTCAAAAATAAAATAAAAAATAAATATTTTTTTTTAATTTTTAGGCCAGCACAATATATGTTCAGATTGTCTGCTTCAGCTCAAAGCAGCATCTGCACAAAATTCTACATTTAAATGTCCTGAATGTAGACGTTCATTTTCATCAAATCTAGAACTCATCCCCAAATCACTTGTTATCTGTCAGCTAATGGATCTGAGCAAATCTGCAACACAAAATTCACAAGAAATTAAACTATTGAGGACCAATTTTCAAGAAACTGTTCCCAGGACAGTAACAAAGCCTTGGAGCGTAAAAAATTATCTAAAATCAATTTTCGATGAGATAGATTTAAATGGAGATGGTGCTTTGACTGCAAATGAGCTTCAAAATGTCCTCGAAAATGTAAATTCAAATACCAAATTTGATCCTAAGACAATACTGCTCTTGATGAAAATTCACGATCGAAATGGTGACAATGAAATTAGTTTTGATGAGTTTTATGACTTGCACAATAAATTAAACGAAGATTTGGAAACATTTTTAATTACGGACACGGACTCTAGTGGAGGAATAGATCAATATGAACTTTCTCAGCTACTTAAAAACAAAGGCTATAATTTATCTAGAAATTTTTTTAATTTTTTTTTTAACAATCTTTCTAGAATGACTGGACAGAAAAATATCGAATTCGATATTTATATTCGGGTGTCAGCTAGACTCGAATATCTTCTCAAATGTTATCACACAAATAATTATTATTACCGAAATTTCTCAATTGAAAATTATTTGGAAAAAACTTTTTTCCAAGATTTTTGGTAATTTGTTTTGATACAGAAATTTAATTGTTTTTTAAAGCTTTTATAAGAATTTTTTGTAATTTATTTAAAATTTTTTTTATATCAAAAATATGCCAAACCAGAGTTGATCAAAAGTCGAAGTCAGCTTTCAATTTGAAATTCTGACTTTGAATTTTTATTTTTTTAAAAAGTCATAAAATTAATGAGCAAAATACTTCAAATCACTTAATATGTTTCGCTAATTCGGAACAATTGGTTGTTAAAAAAAGTTTGAAAAAATGTCAAAATGTTAAAGGTTATTTTAAGAAATTTAATAAAATTCACAAAAATTGTTTAAAAAAATCAAAGTCAAAATTGGCCTAAAAAGAGAATATAAAAAATAGACAATAAAAATCAATTTAATTCATCAATAAACTTAATCGACTTCGGCCGAACAAAGACTATTAGCCTACAACGCCTTTATTTTATTTCCCTAAATAAAAATTCTCTTATTTATTACATTCTCTTATATTATTTTTTTTTTTTTGATTCTCTGAAATTTTTTTCTCTTTTAAGAACGTTTACCCGTTTTGACATTTAAGAATAAAATTTCATAAGTAAAGTTGGACTTTGACTTTTGCGTATTTTTAAATTAATTTATGACTTTTGACCAACTCTGTTCCAAAATTGGCAATGTGGTTCTATTTAATTTGTATCTAATTTTTTTAAATAAAAATAAATTTAATTAAGATTTTGTTTATATTTTTCCGAATGCAAACTGATAAAAAAAATCTCTTCTTGGAGAATTTTTTTTAATTATTCAAATATAAATTTGATTAAATTTTAAATGTTTTTGAAAACATCTTAACCATAATTTATTATTTTTATCATTTTATAAAAAAAATTTGTAAAAATTCCACTCCTAATTTAGCTTATTATTAAAGATAAAATACACCTGTAATTAATTTTTTTTAAAGTACTTCTAAATATTGACTTGTAAATTTTTTTATCTTCCCTTTTCAGATTTTAATTTTCAATTTTTAGTGTTTTTATATCGATTTGAAGTTCAAGAGAAATTTTCAAAAAATATTTAAAAAAATAAAACTTTTTATTTATTTAAATTATATTCATCGAAAAAATTATTAAATACCAGAAATACCATAATTAAATAAAAGTATTATTTTAAACATATTAGAACCAAATTAATAAAAAAAATCATATTTAATAAAAATTACACATTTTTTTATTTTATCCTCATATAGATAACTAATTTAAAAAATGTTTTTAATTATTATTTTTAAAATTTATCTTAATATTAACTAATAGTTCTCTAATTTACAACAAAACCGAATACTTAGCCCTTTAATTTTTAAATATGAATCATTATTTTTTAAGACGATTTAATTATTGATATGACTGCTTAAAATTTACCGTAGAAAAAATCGGGTATTTTGTTTTTTTTTATTTATTTGGTGCTAATATTTTTTAAAATAGTATATTTCTTTAATATATTGTCAATTTTCATATTTTTACTTCTTTTTTTTTCTCATTTTCCTCTTTAAAATATTTTTCATATTTTAACTTTTTTTTTCTTATTTTTCTTTTTTACCCTTTTTTTTTACTTTTAATTAAATATTTTCATTTTTTAATTTTTTTCATATTTTTAATATCATTTTCTTCTAATAAATATAGGGGAATTTTTTTTAAAATTTGGGGTATCACAAACAAATTCACCATAAATAAATTTAAATAAGCATTTATCCAATTTAGATTGATTTTAAATGCATTTAAATTTTGCTACTACAAATATTTAAAAATAAAATTTTCATAATTTTATTTTATTAAAAAAAAATTATCAAAATAATCATAAATAAAAAAAGCGTCAAAGCTTGACCCGTCCATACACTGAATTATCTTCATCAACAAAAAACTCATCGGATGGAGAAAGCATTCGTTTATTACTCATATATTTAGGAACATATTTATCTTGGTAATCACTTTCGTCAGTCTCAGATTCAAGTTGATTGAGAAAATTTACTCTTTTCTTTTGCAAAATTAAAGGCTTCTCATTTTCGACTACAGACAAACTCTTAGGACTTTTCAAAAAATGACCATTGTCAGCTTCTAAACTGAATGAATTTTCAATCAGTGTACTTTGGTTCTCGTTATTTCCAATCTGATTATTGAGCATATTTGGAACCCAACTTAAATTCGAATCACTTTCTGAACCACTTGCATCATTTATTTCATTTCCAGGTCTATTAAATGCTAATCTATACAACACATCTCCTAAATGTTCCCTGAGACTTTTGTAAAGATGCTTGGAATGATAATTTTTAGATTTCAAGGCAACTACACCAGATCCAATTGGAGATGACCGACCAAGTTCAATGCCTAGACAAAAATCTGTATTTCCAAAGCGCCGAATAACACTTTAAAAAATTTTAAAATTTAAAAAAAAATTCTCCAACTTACTTAAAAGGAATAACAATAAAATTAATTGTGCTGGATTTATTCTCGAGCACTATTTTATCATTATCTATTTTGAGTATGTAGACATCGTCGAGTGAGAATTTTTTTAACAACTGAGGACTGGTCAATTCAGCATCAATTTTTAGCGACCATAATTTGGTCTCGGATTCTTCTTCGCCATCTTGGTCCCCTGAAAAACTTTCTATTACTTCATCTATTTTTTGATTGATTATTTTGTTTATAGTGTCATAAATTCTATGATTTTCATCCTCGGTAACGCCTTTGAAACGAAAGCATTTTTTTGCTTTTATTTCCATTTCCCAAGAATGGTCTTTAAACTGGGACAATTTTTCTATTTGTTTAAATTTAAAAGATTTTAATTTAATATCATTGTCGTCATAAAGCATGAATTGATTGTTGTTTTCGTTGTTTTTATCAATTGTTAAGACATATTTCATGAGAACAGTCGCATCCTTATATTAAAAAATTTATTTTTTTTATTCAAAATTATTTTAAAAAATTTTAAATTAGAACGCATGAAAAACATTCAAATGAAAATTTAGATCGATCCAAGTGAGCATTTTTTTCTTTTAACATTTTACTTCAAAAATGTAACAATGTTAAATTATTTTATTTAATTAATTAATTAATTAATTATGCCACATTAAAAAAAATGTAAGATTATAGATGATGATTTGAATTAAAATGAACTTCACTTCTTCAAAATCTCTTAAATTCCAGATATCTCATTTTCTAGCATTTTGCTTCAGGTTTTAATTATAAAGTATAGGATCCTGTCTTGTTTAATAACAAATAATATTGATTTATTTTAATAAAAATTATTTGTAAAAAAATACCAATCAAAACACAGAATAATTTTTTTCTAATTTTTACTACGCGTTTTGACCAAATTGTCTTCTTTTAGTTTATAGTTATTTTAGTAAAATATTTGCCTTTATAAAATTTAAAACTAAATTATAAACGAATATTGTGAAAACTCGTTTTGAAAAATATATTATTCAATTTATTAAATTAAACTAAAACGTAAATTCTAACGTGATCCTGTGTGGGATAACTTTTGATTCTTAGATCTTAGTGCACGTATAAGAGACCATCTAACCCATGTTAAAATCGTCCCTTTATGAAACGTGCCTAAATTAAAAAATGAAAATTAATAAAAATTAAAGTTAAAATTAAAAAAACCTAATAATAATTAAAAAAAATAATTTAAAAAGTTTTTTTTTTTAAATTCGATCCAAATTTATGGTGAAGGGTTATAATAAAAAAAGTCATGTACATCTATCTTCTAGAAACCCTAGATTTCATCTCAATGAGTCTAGACAAAAGTATTCCTATTGATGTGATTCTGCTAGATTTTGCGAAAGCATTTGATACTGTTCCGCACAGACGACTAATAACTAAATTGAAAGCGTATGGCTTTGATGGTCTGACACTAAAATGGATTGAAGCTTTCTTGAAAAATAGAAGACAACGAGCTATTCAAGGTGAAATTTTGTCGGATTTGGTTGAGATTTTTTGCGGTGTACCACAAGGATCAGTGATTGGTCCACTTTTGTTAGTTTTGTATATCTTAAGTCTGACTGTGAAAATGTTGAAAGGATTCAACGCAGAGCTACGAAATTTGTTTCGTCAATTAGAAACAAACCGTATGAAAGCAGATTTAAGACTTTGAACATTCCAAATCTGGTGTAAAGAAGAAAAAGAGGTGATCTAATTCAATTATACAAGTTCATGCATGGAATAGAATCGGTTGAAAAAAGCAACAATTTTAATGTCACAAAAAACCCATGGAGAGGTCACTGCCTCAAATATCACAAAGAAATATCGAGGCTCCAACATAGAGATAACTTTTTTTTCAACAGAACCGCTAACATATGGAACTCGCTGCCAAATGAATTAGTTGAAGCCCCAAATGTTAACAGCTTTAAAGCAGGAATTGATTACTGGATGAGCAGCAATCAATTACATCAGCTGTCTTAATGTGCTTTATCAGCACACTCGCTGTCAAAACACAGTCAAAACTACTACTACTATTACTACTAAAAGATTTTGAAAAAAGTGCTCGATAAATTGATTATTTAATTAAAGTTTTTAAATATGATTAGAAAAAGATAAGAAATACCTATTAGGTATATTTTTAAATTAAAAAATTATTTGGGTCTGGTCAAAAGTTTGACCACCTGATCACAAAATTTACTTTAAAAAAATCTTCAGTAAAAAATATGAACACATGATCTTTAAATTTACTTTTAAAATTTATATAGTCAATTTTATGAACAAAAAAAAATTTATTTTCCAAAAGCTAAAAAAAAGTGATCACAAAATTTACTTGAATTATTATTATAAATCCGAATAAAAATTAATAAAAAATCTAAAAAAATATTTGCCTATTCTTTCTTTCTTCTCAGATTAAATTTTATTTGGAGTTTTTCTATTTTGAATTAAGACTTCGGCATAGGCAGACCATTCGGTTTGTGTCCATTCTGCGGAAGCATCACGTTCTTTATCAATGATCAATCGTTCTATATACTTTCACATTTCATGAAAAAAAATTTTATCAAATGAAATAAGTAATAAAAGTGGTCTCAAAATTGACTCAAAAATTTTAGAAAAAAAAATTTTTTTTTTGCTTTGAAAAATAAATTTTTTTGTTCATAAAATTGACTATGTAAATTTTAAAAGTAAATTTAAAGATCATGTGTTCATATTTTTTACTGAAGATTTTTTTAAAGTAAATTTTGTGATCAAACTTTTGATCAGACCCAATTATTTTTTTAGTCATTTTTTCATTTTTTTCTTCATTTAATTCCACGGTTAACCTTAGTCTCCTGACTTTTCTTTACCTCATTATTTAATAACATCATATCTTTAGAATAAAATCATTCATTTATATTTTTGGGCATTAGTAATTTTTGCTGCATCATCCTTTCAGCTCCATTGCATTCAGAACCCATAACTAAGTTATGACAGTTTAATGCTATAGATGTTGATTACAACGAATCCAATTATAGATTAAGAAGTAATGGACTATTGATATTTAGAAAATTTTTTTAATTAAACTTAAATGTTATTTTTTTTAAATAAAATAAAAAAAAATATGGATTCTCTTTTTTAAGTTTGAATAAGTTAACACTATGAAATTCATCCTTGATTAATCTTTCTTTCTGTTTTTTGAAATTTTTTTATCTTTTTGAGCTTCAATTTTGTCTTAAAGAAATATTACTTCTACACGAATGTGAATAGAATTTTTTTTTTCTAAAATAAAAAAAAAGAAATAAAAAATTTATTGTCTTTTTTCTTTTTTCAGCCGCAGACACAATTTTTATTAATATTCAATTATGATATTATTTATATAATATTATCGTTACTTTTATCCCAAATATTTAATTTCAAAAAATTAATAGTAAAGAAAATAGAAGACATTCTTACTTTTTTTTTATAGAACCATATCGTTCCTTCTGAGTACACGTCGGGCATTTTTAAAGCTTTTTTCGATCGCGAGCGATTTTTTTTCAATTTTTTATTATGTGAATAAAAATAATCTCTTTTAATTTTGATTTGATATAATAGAAAATTATATGATTTAGGAATGATCAGACTAGCTTGCAATCTTATCAGTAAAATTAAATATTTTTATTACATTTTAAAAATTTAAATGATTCTAAATCATCAATTAAATTATCACCATAAAAGTTTTTAGCCTAATTTTCAAGTTTTAATTAATTCTTTTTTTTTTTGGAAAAAAAACATTTTAATTTGGTTTAAATGTTATGACAATAAACTCAAAATTAGAATTTTTAAATCCATTGATAATTTTCCATTTATGTTATCTCGTGGGAAAAGAAAAGTTTTTTTGATTTTTTTTTTAAATATTTTTGAATCAAAAATTATAATTAAAAAAGAAAAAATATCGATTTTAAAACTGAATTGATTATTTTATTATAATAAATACTTTGTTTAATATGTTTTTTCATTGTTAAAAAAAATTCAAATAAAAGATATGAAAATTATGCTTATTAAATTTTTTAAATTCCAAATTAAGATAATGCAGAAAACTATTGACTAAAATATTTAGCTAGTCAAATTACTAATTACCTGTGCATGTTTAATTTTTTTCAAATTAAAATTTTCAAAATTAATTTCGTACTATTAAAATAATTATAAAAATTCAAATATCAAGATTTTTGTTATATGGTCTAGAAATAATAACAAAATTTAGAAAATATACTTATCCTTTCTCTAGGCTATTTATTTACGGTAACAAGTTTATACAAAATAAGATATATATTATTATTGTTGGCTTTATTTTGATATTTTTTGGGAAAAAAGTAAACTTAATTTAAGCTTTTAAATTTTTTACCTTTCTTAGTCAAATCAGTAAGCCCTAAATTTTGAAATTATTCAGCATTCAAAACTAGTCCGACATTTTTTATTATTAAGTTTAGTCATAAAATATTCTGGCTATAATTTCAAAATCCCTAAGAAAAAAAACTAATAATTCAAATTTATTTATGTCAGGTAAATGATAATTTACCTTTTTTTCTAAACATGTTTGCTCAAGTGATTAAATTTATGTTTAGTGCTTTTGAATTCCATCAATAATTTTCAACAACAAAAAAATCAAAATTAAAATATTTTATTTATTCAAGAACAAAAAATGAACACCACTCAAATCGAACGAAATGCCACAAAAATAGCCGATTCCATTACCCAAGCAGAAAAAGAGGCCTTTTTCAACTCGTCTCTATTTATTTTTACTCTAATCGGAATAATTCTGGCAGTAGTTTTGGTGGTCATTGTCATTTTTATCATTCGCAAGCGAAATTCAACGCGACAATTCCGAGATTACGAAGATTTTATTCGAGACGGAACTGAGTTCCATGACTAAAAGTTCCTCCAAAGACTATCCATGCCAAAATGTCAGGATAAAAATATATTTTACCCTTTCTTAATTTGATATTTTTTTACACTCACAATAAATTTTTTAAAGATTCTAGATAATCGAATTTTCTTATTCATTTTATCCCCATTTAATTATTAAAAATCATATTAGTTTTAAAAAAATTCATTATTTTTTATTTTTTTGGGAATAATTTAAATGGGCTCATTCTATTACTGAAACGGGCTCATAATTATTTTGGACTCAAAAGTTAATTAATTATGGGATATATAATTACTACTTTGGACTCATTTTTTAATTATTTTTGGCCTCTAAAATTACTAAATAAGAGTTACGAAATTTCTTAAACGATAACAATTTTTATTTTAATATTTATTTATTTTAAATGAAATAAAAAAATTTATATTCTGAATAAAGTAAAATAATAAAGAAATTTATAAACAAAGTAAAAATAAATTTTTGAGTAAAATTGAGAAGATAATGAAATAACTATACAGCAGTTTTCTTAGGTCTACCTCTCTGTCTTTTAACTTCTTGTGTAGCTGAATGACTTGAAAATATGTAATTTTGTTGTCATATTTCCTATATTAATGTAAATATAAGTAAAGTACCTATTGGAAAAACTAGCATCAAACTTGATTTTTAAAATAAATTTACATTTTTAAATTAATTAAGTAATTTTATGAAAAGAAAGTCATTTTTATATTCATCTAGAAAAATTAGTGAAAAATCAGTAATTTTAGTTAATGAATAGACATAAGCCATTAGTAAAAACTTTTGATGTTAATACTAAAAAATAAAAATAATAAATAGTCAGGTGCTTAAGTATTTATTATTCAAATGCGTAAAAATCAGACTCTCTTAGCAACTTCAAATTCTTGATCAATTTTCTATTCTAAATTTTGTAAATAAATAATTAAAAAAATTCAGAAATTAAATCAAAGAACCAATAAGGCTGTATAACAGAGACAGAAGTTTCATCAAAAATTAATGAATTCCAAAAAATCTTAACGAAAGAAAAATTAAACAGGTAATAAAGATTGTAATAAAAAATGATGGAGCCTGGTCAGACTCATAAATTTGAAATAAGAATCTTTTATCAAAAAAATTTATCAAAATAAAGATTTAAAAATAAAATTGGATTTTTAATTTTTTATTTACAATGGTTTTTTGTTTCAATTTTCGAATCATTTTTAAATGCAATAATTGTGTTATTATTTTTCAATCATCTTTTGGCAAAAAAAAATAGGGGCTTTACTTATATTTACATTACTAATATGACAAAAAATTACATATTATTACATTAAATTGTGTAATTTTACGTAAAAAGATGTAAAAAAATATAATAATGTGTATTGTTTTTTTTTTCAAAAATTGTTTTATAAAATTCAAATATTTTTATTTATTTTCCACTTTTTCCTCTAAAATCTGGATTTTTTTGGTCGTTAGCATTTTCGGCCAAACTACCCTAAACTAGTGTAATCTTACGTAAAATTAAGTAAGATTATGTTATCCTACCCATTATAAAGTTTAACTTTAAACACTGTATATATTTTTATTATTTGATTATGAGTTAATCAAGAAGCTTATTCTTAGAAATTTTTAGCCTTTTTTTTTGTTTTTCTATGCATTTTTAATTTTAATTTTTTATAAAATGATTAATTTTAAAAATAGAAATCAAATTTGGTCATGGTCTTAATTTTTTGACCAAAAAAAATTAATTTTTTTTATTCTAATTTAGAATTCTTTGTATCTTATTTGTAATTTAAGTTAAAATATGGAATCTTTGTTAAAAAAAATTTGCCAGCTTTTCGGATTAAATTTTTTTTGCTAAGGTGAGACAAATTTTACTGAAATTTTGAAATTTTAATTTTAAAATGCTCCAAAATTAAATATCTAGTTTTAAATGATTTGAGATTTTTCTAATTTTTTTCCAAAAAAAACTAAACTAAAATTATCTGGAAAAGAGTCTAAAATAATTTATAATTTATAATACATGAAAACTTTATTTTTGTTTTTTTAATTTCTAAAATGATTGCGCAATTAAATTTTACAATTTAACATTGGAAAGTGTTAGTCAAAATAAATAACGCAATAAAAATTTTCAAAGATTTAAATTAGAAAAAAATTTTCATTCCAACAAAATTTACAATAAGGCTCAAAGTGTTCTAATTAAAAAAAAATGTTGCCTTTTTAATAATCTATTAATTGCAATTATGAATCATAAGTTAATAAAACTCATTATGTTATAACTTAGAAGCCAAATTGTACAAATCTTATCAAGAATTATCATATCTCATATTTTCATAAAATATTTAATTTTGAAATCTACAAAAAGAATTTGTCATGGATCGTCTATTTGAATGTTCTATTTGCCAAATGACCTATGACGATAACTCTAGAAAACCAAGACTATTACCAAAATGTGATTAAAAAAAAACTCTTTAAAAATAAATTAAAACTGATGAAATTTAAGGTTTGCACAGTTTTTGCTCTGAGTGCATTTTAAAATTATATCAGGGACGAAACTGGCTAGAATGTCCCATTTGTCGAGTGGCAAATAATGTTCCATTTAATAATTTACCAGTAAATAGAGATATTTTGCAATTTTATGAAGCCTATAAATCAAATCTAAACAACCAGAAAAATCAGCCAGCTCCGAAACCAGAGTAATTATTCAAAAATTTATGCTAAATTATTTTAAGCTTTTTTCCAAAGATGGAATGAGGAAAAGTATCTCAAGGAGTTGTTTGATGAAATTGATTACAATGGAGATGGGAAAATTAATTGCCAAGAGTTGCACCAGGCTCTAAAAAAAGGCCAGCTTAATTCAGAATTCGACTTTCGCACAACAGTTATTTTGATGGAAAAATATGACTCAAATAGAGATGGCGAAATTTCTTTGGATGAATTTTATAATTTATTTTTGAGTATCAATGATTTGTTCAACCAATTTTTGGACTATGATGAAGACTTCAGTCAATCTATCGAACCCAATGAGTTAAAGTCTTTATTGTCAAACAAAGGATATCATCTAACTAACAATTTTTTTGAATTTTTATTTAGAGAATTACAGATTAGAAATAATATTGTAGTTATTTCTTTTGATATATATGTTCGTATATCGGCCCGGTTGGATTATATGTCCAATATTGGTCCAAAAAATCAAAAAGAATACTTTGAACAATATCTCATTGAACATTTTTTTGAAAACTTTTAAATTTGTTTTTTTTTTTATAAATTAAATTTAATCTTTTTTTTAAAAGCTATTAAGTAAGATAATTTTTGGTAAGAATTTGTCATAAATGACAAAATTTGTTTAATAATTACTCGAATTGTAAATTATAATCAAAAGTTTTAAAAAATTTGTCATAAAGATAAAGTTTTTAAATAAAAAAATTGATCTCTAAAGCCAATTAAAACAAATTTTTTATAAACCCTTTTTAACCAAAAAGTTCAAAACTAATTAAATTATAAAAGTTATTTTGAATGAAGTTAGAATTTTTATATTTCTTTAGAAAATAAATATAAAAATTTATTAATAAATTATAATCATAATTCTAAATTTATTAATATATTATTAATTTATAAATCTTTTTTCAAAAACAAAAATTTTCTTTTCAAAAATTTAAATTTTAGCAATACAAAAAATGCATTAAAATTTCTTTTAACTTTTTTGACGCCTATAAATCTTCTTTTGATTAACGAAAAATCAAATATTTTTACCAATTAACATAGGGAGTCAATTGATAATTTTTATTTAAATTTTATTTTAAATTATTTATTAAAAGCCTCTCTCAGTTCCTTCTAATTTTTTTCTTTACTTATTATTTGAATAATGTATTGTATAACACAGTTAACAATAGTGTCTATTTGACTCCATAATCTTATCAGTTCTCTTATTTCTGTATTTATCCTTTTATAGCGCAATGTGATTCCATAGGCAAAATGTAATTTATTGTACATTTTTATATTGTTACATTTTTACATTTTTGAGAGAAAAAATAAAAATCTCAGAATAAAAAAACTTTAAAAAATTTTCATTAAGAAATAAATTCGCAATTAATTAAAAGGGATTTTCAAAAAATTATCCTTGGTTTTTACATTAAATTTTTCTAAAACTCCTTTGTAAGTAATTGCGAATTTATTATTACTTTTCTTGAATGAAAATTTTTTTAGATTTTTTGATTTTCAAATTTTTATTTTTTCTCTCAAAAATGTAAAAATGTAAGAATATAAAATGCACAAAAATTTAGCAAAGTAAAATTTTTGATCAAATTTTAAGCGCTCAATCTTGCTCAAAAATTTTTAAATGCGCAATTAAATTTCATCGCAGACTTTTAATTTTTTTAAACATTTCAAAGCTTTATTTGTAAACTTTTGAAAAAGGATTGTAATTTATAAAAATTCAATGAAATTTAATTGCGCATTTAAAAATTTTTGAGCAAGATTGAGCGCTTGAAATTTGATCATAAATTTTACTTTGCTAAAAATTTTCATTTTGCCGATTCCATAGGCGATCTCCAAGTAGACCGCCTCCGCAAGCTTGCTTGCCATTGCTTATTATTATTATTATTATTATTATTATTATTATTATTATTATTTTTATTATTATTATTATTGTTATTATTATTATTATTATTATTATTATTATATTTCATTTGCTTTGCCATTCTTACTGCCCTTGAAGTTAAATTTGATTTTTTTATTTTGAAGTAAGGGAAAAATAATTTATCAAATCAAAGCTAATTTTATTAAAACTAAACATTTAATTTTCTTATCAAAATTTTTAAATATTCCGATTTATTTTTCATTTTTAAATTTTTAATGAAAAATTTTAAAATTTCAAAAAATTTTTGAGTTTAAAGTTCATGATTAAAAAAAAAAGTGTTCTTAAACTCTAAATTTTTGTTCAGCTTTTGATTTAAAATTTTTTCATCTTTGTTAATCAAATTTTGAGGTGAAATATTTTTCATTGTGATGTAAAGATGTTTATTTTTGGGTGGCAAATTTTAATCTATGTGAAATGATGAGAGTCAAGAGTTGATCAATATTTTAAAAGTCAAATCTGACTTAGACTCATCAGAGTCTATGTTTAAACATGTTATTTATAAAAATAAAAAGTGTCTATGCTATTTAATCTTTAGGAGAATAAATTCCTCTTATGATAGAACCAAATTGGAGCTTCCAATAATTTCTCTTTTTAAGACAAAAATAACAAGAAAAAATCCTAAAGAAAAAAAAAGCTGTTTCTATAAAATTTTTGGGATTTCTTTAATTTCGGAGTCTAATATTCAAAATTTTGAATTTGAATTGATTGGTAAAATTAAAGTTTCATTTAAGACGAACATTTTTTAGGTTTAGACCACTCAAATAGAATTATTAATCAGCAAAAAAGTTATAATAGATTTGGGAACTTGACATTTGTGTGAAATCAACTTTGCTTTTCCAATTATGAATTCTGAAAAATTTCTTGCCAACACCAATTTTTAGTTGCTGAATTCAATTTTTGGCTGCCAATATATTATGTTGCTAAAAACAAGCTCTATCTAAAAATAAAAAATATAAAAGTCCCATATGATTAATTAGATGCATTTAATGTTTTAGAATGTTCGATTTAAAATTTTTTATCTAAACTTAATCACCTCATTGTATCCAATGGAAGTGGTTTTAAAACGACATGTGATGCTCAGATAGTGATGATTACACTTTGGAAAAATTATTAAAATGAGTCATAGTTTCATTAAAGAGTTAGAAAAATGCTAAATTTCTGCATAAAATATTATTAGTTTAAATAAATTAAAATCCAAGAGAGAAAAATTAATTTCAAAATATCATTGCCTACATCAAAAATTTCAAAATTTATTTCAGTTATTTAATAGAATAAATTCTTAATTTAATTTCATTTAAAAAAAATAGAAATGAATAATAGCAATTATAATATGTATGGTTCTCAGCCTCCATATCCAAACGCACCAGCACCAAACTACAATCAACCAGGTCAAAATTTGTACCCAAATATTGCAAATTTTCCACCCCAAAACAATCAACCATATCCTGGACAGCAAGCTACAAATGCTCTTTTTTCTGGTGTTACCAACCCTTCAACCAGACCTTATGCACCACCATCTAATCCCGGATATCCAGTCCAACCTGGATACGGATCAAACGCGCCATACTCATCACAGCCATTTCAAAACCAGCCGTATCCAGCTCAGCCCACAATGCCCACCCGACCGGGCTTTGGTCCAGGACAAAACTTCAATCAAAATCCAGGTTTTGGATATCCGCCTCAAAATGCTGGCTACCAAGCATACCCAAGTCAAGGATCTGGCTATGGAATGAACAATAGTTGGAATGAACAAAATTATTTAAAGCAGATTTTCGATGAGATAGACCACAACAGAAATGGTCAAATATCTGTGCAGGAACTTCACGAAGCCCTGAAACGTGGCCAACCTATGTTCGATTTTGATCCATTTACTGTTCAGTATTTAATTCAAAGATATGACAGTAACAGAAACAATGAAATATCTTTCCAAGAATTTAACGATTTGTTTGTTTATTTAAATATTCAATTTAATGAGTTTTTAGACATTGATCGAGACTCTAGTGGATTTATTGACAGTCGGGAATTGGCCAGTTCCATGTACAGCAAAGGATATCAGTTTTCACCGGAAACATTTGACTATGTGGTCAATGAGATAAGCAGACGAAGTGGAAAACAGGGAATTAGCTTTGATATTTATATTAGAGTTGCTGCAAGATTTGAAGCTCTAAGAAATGAATACAATCGAATGCCTGTCAAGAATATGCCATTGGAAATGTTTGTCAGAAGCAAATTTTTTTAAATTTATTTTTTTTTTCAATTTTTTTTTTAATTATCTTTGCTGCTTTTAAATCAAAATCGAAATGTTTTGTAATCTAGCTTAAAATGACATTCTAATAATTTTAATAAATACTAGAGATCATTAAAAAATATAAACGTTGTAACTAGAAATTTAGTACATTTGTATTTAGTATCCACATTTTTTTATTAATTAATAAATGATAAAACATACTGATTATTATAATAACGGGTGTTCAAAAAAGAATGGTCAAAATTTTGACAATTAAAAAAATATGTTCCTATTGACCGAATTTAGCCAAATTTTGTACAAATACTTAATAGTCTTTAGAAATTAAGAAAATTAAATAAACAAAAGTCAATTAAAATCATTAAAAAAATTAATTGAAAAAAAATCTAGTTGTCTCATGGTTTAATAAAATAAAAATGCCACCTACAACACCTCTGCCTTAATTATCAATGAGAAGAAAAAAAGCCTAAAACTTGAGAATTACCGAAAACAAGACAAAAAGAAATTATGGTCATTTATAAAAAAACTTAAGCAAAAGAACACGTCACAACTAAACAATGAAATGAAAAAAATCAATCAATTTGAAGACTATAGTAAAAGATTATTTTCTCATCATGATAGGCCCAATAACAGAGAACAAGAGAATGTAGAATTGGTTGTAAAAAATTATGACAATAGTTTAGATATTCTTGTTGAATCACCTATTTATTTTACAATTGAAGAAATTAAGGATGTACTTAAAGAACTTGGTCGTAAGAAAAGTCCCGGTCACGACCTAATATGCAATGAATTTTTTATAAAAGGATCATCAACAAATCTACTTATTCTTCTTGAATGGTTCTTTAATTATTCCATTAAAATTTGTTATCTCCAAAAGAATTTCAATATTTCCTTACTAAAACCTATTCCAAAAAAGGGATTTTCAAATGATCCTTCAGATTGGAGACCTATCACGGTGTCTACATGTTTAGCAAACATTCTTGAGTCACTTATTTTGGCAAAGACGAATGTTTTTGATAGCATTCATAGCAATCAATTTGGATACAAAAAAAAGAGCTCATGTAAACATTGCTATTTTTTAGCAAACGAGGTAGTCAATTATTATTGCCAAGGAAGATCTCGTTTAAATCTAATTAGCCTTGATGCCAGTAAAGCATTTGATAAACTTTGGCGTGCTGGGCTTTTCTACAAACTAATCGGAAAAATGAATAATTATTTGTGGAGAATATTATACAGATATTATGAAATTTCTAAAGTGATCATC
The DNA here is from genome assembly GCA_025491095.1 of Brachionus asplanchnoidis. Taxonomy (NCBI): domain Eukaryota; kingdom Metazoa; phylum Rotifera; class Eurotatoria; order Ploima; family Brachionidae; genus Brachionus; species Brachionus asplanchnoidis. Next base: position 6,069,752 of record JAILYF010000006.1, read on the forward strand.
AAAGTTGGTGAAGAAAAAAGTAATCCTTTTCCAATAACAGAAGGAGTCAAACAAGGAGGAATATTATCTCCATACTTATTTAATTTTTTCATCGATCAAATGTTATCTGAATGTACTGATTTAAAGGTTGGTGCAAAGATTGGTGAGATAAACTTGTCCATTCTTGCCAACTGCGATGATATAGTCTTACTATCACCATCGGAAAAACACATCAAAATTTTGCTAAGAACCTGTGAAGAATATGCAAAGGATTGGAAGATCGAATTTTAATGCCTCTAAATCGGCATCAATAGTATTCAAAAAAAAAGTATAGGTTTTAAAACAGATTTTAAATTAAATGGCTTAAGAAATCGAAAAAATTAAAAAAAAAAATTTTTAGTGACAATTTTCGAATGATTCCTTAGATTTTTTTAATCCTTTTTGTTGACTTTTTCAAATGATGTCACCAGATGATAAGCTTTTTATTTTCAAAAATAAATTAGTAAGGTATTTTGAGGTCTATTGGAATGTAATAAATTACTTCACTAAAAAATGATCTCTATCAATTATTTATTTAGACACAAATATAAATATTTATTTGGAGATATAAAAATCAATTTAAATAAAATCTCTTTTCTAATTTTTCAAGGATTTTAATACTTTCAAATTGAATTTTTTTCTTTGATAAAAGAAAATTACACCTTTATTTGGAAGTTTTGAACATCTTAGTTCATATTTCATTTTGATTTCTGAAACTGCTACTTAAACAAACAATTTTAAATTAACAAAACAATTGTTTTTTTTTGTTAAATAAATGTTTCAATCTAATGTTATTTTATCTTAGATACATTTTATTGACAATTGATGTTTATAGCTTAAAAAAAAATAAAATACGTTTTGAAATCTTATTCCCAATATTTATGTTAGTGAATTAAGAATTCAGCTTAAATTACTATTTTGCCCAATAAAACGCTTATAAAAGCCAGAAGAAAAACTTGTAAAGTATACCAAATTAAAGATGATAAAATTAATAATTTTTTCAATTATTGTGTCCATTGCAAAAGCACAACAACCCTTGTACGCCCAATGTGGAGGTACTGGCTGGACAGGTAGCACAGTCTGTGCCTCTGGCTTGAGCTGTCAGTTTGTGAATATATGGTACTCGCAGTGTTTACCAGGTATTTAAAATTAAATGCACCAGATTAATGGTTGATTAATAAAGTTTAAAAAATTTTTTTTTAAATTTTTCATTATAAGAAAATAAATAAAAAATATTTCTTTTCAAAATAGGAGACAATACTGGAACAACTCAAGGAACAACACAGTCACCAGGTCCATTACCAGGTCTTGGAGCTGGATTTCCTGGCTCTAATTTCAAACATGGCATTGCTTTCGACGGTGTTTTTAATGATAATTACTATAAAAAATACGACTACATTTCCATATGGATCAATTCTCCATGGGCTGAAGATTCATCAAACACAAATTTCAATCCATACTGGCATGGCGAGATGGTCAAAAAGTGCAAGCAACACGGAAAAATACCACTTTTTTATGCATATGTGATTGCATTTGAAGCCAGAGCTAAATTCGGATTCCAGGATTGTGATGTGCATCCAACAAACAACTTGTGTCACAATGGTGCCAATTTTATTAGAAATAACCGTGCGCTATTAGTCAGCCGGTATGCTCATCAAGCTAGTGAAATAGCCTCAGCTTTGGGTGATAGAAATGCTCAATGCGTTTTTGTCATTGAACCTGATTTCTGGCAATATTATGGAGATCAAACACAGTCAGGCGGTCCATTGACTGGCGAATACATGAGAGCTCTGTTCGACGATTTTGCCAAGGAAATTAGAAAGCAATTGCCAAATGCAAAAATTTCCTGGGATTTAAGTGCATGGATTGGAAATGACGGAATGACCAAATGGTGGAGCTTTTTCAAAACATCTTCATATATTGATTTTGTTCATACTAGTGGTGGTCAAGTAATTAAATTAGATTAGAAAAAAAAAATTTAAGATTTTTTTTTTTGTTAAATTATTATTTATTTGCAAATTAAATTTTTTACTTTCAAAGGGTCGTGCTGGTTCAGCTGAATACAAGCCAGGTGAATTGAAATGGTCAGACTTTTCGAGAATAACTGGCAAAAGAATTATTGCTGATTGCGGTATGTTTCTTAGAAATTAGGAAAAATATATTTTTTTAAGTTTTTTTTTTGGTTGCATTAACAGGTTATGGAATTGGAGGTGGTTTGTCCAACAATTGCGGAGCTTGGGATCTCAATAACAAGAAAGCTAGAATAGCTGATGGTGTTGTTGCATTAACTGCAGCTCAAGGTGCTTCTCAACAAGAACCTAATCTTGAAAGACTAGCTCTACCATAGGCTTAATAATTTACAATCAATTCATTTAAAGATACAAATGAATTATTTTTCTTAAAAATTATTTAATATTTCGGATAAACTTATGATCCTTAAAAAACTAAATTAAATAAAAAAGAAAAAAAATTAATTTTTAAATAAATTATTTAACTGTCAACAATTTATTTTTCTTGATAGTTCGCATTCATGCCCAGTCAAATCAACAACTAAAAAAAAAAGAAAATTTTCGAAAAAAAAAATTTCAACGATGGCCAAATATTTTGAAAATTTTTTGAAATTTTTTATTCAGAAGAAAAATTTTATAATGATTTATATTTAAAAAAATACTTATTACAATTAAATTTACAAATTGGAAATTTTGAATTTTGTTCAAACACAATTATTAATATTTAAATAAAAATTAAAGTTTTTTTTTTTTTCTGTTTCACTTTTACATTCAGAACTATAACCACGAAAAATCCTAGTCAAGTCAAATAAATGTAACGTTAAAAAAATAAATAAATTATGGATTTGAGCTTGTGCTTTCAGTGTTGTGCTTCTATTTGCCACCTGATTTGAGTTCATCGCCAAATCGTTACTTTGGATGGTTGTTACCATTCATCTAAAAAATGGAACCTGGCATTAGAACAGCGAGTATCTTCCCATGGGAACGTGTCAGGACTCGCGAGTCAAGGGGACTATAAATAATGGCGTCGAAAGACGTAAGTAGCGAGTATAAAAAAACTCTGTTATAAGCAGCAATGCTTCCGCAATCTAACCAAATATAACTTGTGTTGTTCTACAAGAGGTTAGACTTGTCGCAGAAAACTACTACTACTACTACTACTACTACTAAAAACTAGTTTGTACATTGATATTATGTTCTGGTCAAGGAGAAAAAAATTAAAAAAAAAACTAGTTTTAATACTAGAAGCACCAAAACGAGTTATTTAGACTCGAAATGAAAAATATGCAAGAATATCCTGTTAATATTCTTGCATATATTGCAAAAATTAATAATCATCAATTAAATCAACTTGCCACTCAGCATGGTATTATACGTGAGTGGCATGCAAGAAATTCTTTTCAAATTTGTAAAAAGAAACTTATTAAATTTGAATCCTTAGATTTAAGCAGTGAAAAAACTTAAAGAGAGATTAATGGCCTTCATTCCATTTCTGGTGGCCATGGATTCATTAAATGTAACTGTGTTGGTAAATGTCAGAAAAACTGTACTTGTAGGAAAAATGGTGTTTATTATTTTTTAATAAATCTATTTTTCTTAATTCATTTTAATTAAACTTAAAAAATATATTTTAGCTAAGTAAAAAGGTAGAATTGATTATTTTACTTAAATTAGAAAATTGGTTACATTTTTACTTAAATGATTGTAATTTTAGCTAAATAATTAATTTTGCTTATTCTATACGACATATACAAAAAAATGATTAACATTATTCAACGTACAATATTCTATTAAATAAAAACAGTATTTTATCGAGTCGGTTAGTCCATAGTTGTTACATTCAAGGCACCATTCAATCAAAATAACACTGAATGCTAAATCATATTCAGTGCAATTTATATAAGTCAGATCTTCTACTTTTGATAAATGTTTAATAAAAGAAGTATTCTCTCTATCAAATATCTTGTAATCTTTTCTTAAGAACTCAAATACGTTTTTACATAATTGGTTATTGAAAATTTGTTTGACAAAGAATATTTTATGCTTATAATAAATTTGTCTAATTGACTCCAATTTTAGTGATTTGTTCAAAGGTTTTGTTTTTGTAAATTTACTGAGTCCAATAAATCGTTTTATTAAAATATTTTGCCGTATATCAAATTCCTTTAAACTCTTTTCATTAATAAAGATATTATCTAAATGATATCTAAAGATTGATTGAGAGAACTGTTTGTATAAGAAAGCTATAGTTTCTGGCTTCATTAGCTTTGGTTTGCATCCAACACTTTTTAGAGAGTAAAAACTCTTTTCAACTTTTTTCATCTTATTTTCCTCGAAATCATTTATTGATTTTTGATTTCCAATAGGTAGGTCTAGATAAATCAAACTTTGTATTTTTGGAATAGCAGAACCATTTAATTTAAAATCTGTTCTAAAACCTATACTTTTTTTTTCGAATACTATTGATGCCGATTATAATTTGGTATATTTACTATTTTTTGCATAAATTATCGTAAATTATTTTTGGCAATTTTGTCTCAGAGATGTGAAAGATTGGAATTTTGTTAAATTAAATAATTAATAATTTGCTATGAAATCGATTTAAAAAAAATTTATTAAACACATTCAATTATGAGGTTTAGTCGGAAAGGAAAGGTTCATTAAATAGGGGAACAATTCTTGTTTTTGGGTTTTGTGAACTTATCATTCACCCAATTTTTTTGTTCACGAAAAGGTTGACCAAAATAGAAATTGAAGATAAGTTTTTCGATTAGGTGAAAAAATTTCAAATTAGGTGGACAAAAGATTTACATGATTTTAGAGGAACACTTTTTTGAGCAGTTTTTATGATATTTTTTGAGATTTGTTCATTTAGCTCATAGAAATTAGTAAGAAAATTTATCATACTAATTTCTTCTAGATACCTGGGAAAAGTTCAAAAGGAAGTCTACTATCTGATAAATTAAATAATAAAAAAAAATATGTGTTTATAAATCTTATCTAAAACAAATAATTTTACACAGCTTTTATCAAAGAATTAGTTTGTTTTTACTCAATTTCCTCCATCTGTCAAATTTTGTCATTTTACTTCTTTTGTTAATATTATTAACTTTTTTCAAATAAGGTGAACACTTTTTAAATTAAGTGAACTAATATTTCACTAAATCCGAGAACAAGAATTCTTCCCAAAATAATAATAATTTCTGAATATACCCTAATTATGATATATGAGAGATTTAAAATGAGTTAAAATTTTTGCTTTTTTTTGTGAAACATTAGTGATTTTATTTTTTTCAATAATTAATTAAATTTTTATTTTTAGAAGAAAAAATGTATTTTAATTTATTTTAAAATTTTTCGTTTATTTGATTTTTTTTCCATAATTGACGCTTTAAATTCTTTGAATCGAAAAACATATAAAGGTTTAATCTTTAAAAATTAATTTACCCGGAAAAAAAAAGAACGCTGAAAAGAACGCCGTTTTAACGCTGGTAAAACGGCGTTAAAACGGCTTCTTTTCAGCGTTTTTTCAGTGTTTTTTCAGCGTTTTTTAGCGTTATTTTCGTCACGCTGCAGAACGTTGAAAAAACGCTGCGAAAAATCGATTCAATTGGGGCCAGATGATTTATTGAATTTCTTCATCAGTTATAAAATATGATTCAAATATCTGTTGAAAGCCCTAGTGTAAATCCTTTGACTGTTGGAAAATAATTTTCGCTGGTTTTCAGACTTACACTGTGAAAATTATATTAAGCAGTATTATTAATAAAAATTAAATTTTTTTTCGATTAAACTTGACTTTTTTTAAATATTTTAAAGTTAGGCTTTGATTAAAATAAAATTAGTTCTGATGAAACTATTAATTTTTTTAAATTAATTTGTTATACGTTTGGACGTTTTTAACTCTCAAATTGTTAGCGTATTTCAAGTCATTTACTTAGAACGCTTAATCACTTGCCAGTTCCGCTTCAGTCCATTAAATAGGTTGGAGTAATTAGGACCATTGTAACTGAAAGAAGGGAGGGGGAAGAAAAATTTTGTTTTTGATCCTTCAAATTAAAATAATAAGAAAAATAAAATGAGCTAAAATAATAAATAAAAGAAAATAAAAAAATTTATTTACCTCAACGTAATTTCTTTCTTTCCTAAAATGTTCAATATTTAAAAATGTAGCTAATAATACAGTACGTTTCTAAACAAAGTATACAGCTATGTTATAGCACTGCTCTAGAGCTGCGATAGAACATATTTTTTGCTTAAGAGCATTTGCATGAGCAATTGAACATGCTCGCTATAGAACGCTCATGAGCATGTTCTAAATTGCTTAAGCAGACCATGAGAACTGCGCTAGCTATGCACTAGAGATGCTTAAGCAATGCTCTAGAAACTGTTTACTTTATTTAGAAACGTACTGTATGATATAATTTAAATTTTGAAGTAAATTTTTATAAATATAAATAAGGTTAAATAAGTAACTAAAGTGAAATAAGTAACGCATGTAATAGGCATGGCAAAATTATTCCTTTCATTTAAATAAGCGTGGGAATGTTTTTTCTTTCATGCTTATTATTTTAGCTTATTTTATTTTTCTTATTATTTTAATTTGAAGGATCAAAAACAATCTGAAATAGTAAGAATATGAACAAAAATAAGATAATGTATTTGCTTGATTTTTACGACATATCGTTTCTTATCGAACACTGGTATTCAAAATGGATATTTTCGACTAAAATTACATATCTTTATAACATTTTGAAAACCAGTGTTCGCTAAGAAGCGAATTTTGTTATCTCCAAATACCCATATACAAATTTAAGGTGATTTGTTTATCTGTGTCGAGCCAAAGCTCCTTAAGATTAAATAAAATAAGAATAAAAATTTTAAATTTTTTTAATTTAAATTATAATTTAACAGCAGTGACCCTTAGGAAGCTCAAAATTATCTAAAAACCTTTTTTTCATTTCTCATGCGATTTAAATATGTTTAATGCAGTTAAAAAAGATTCAGCTAAAGATATAGAATTTCCTACTGAATCACCCAAAATGATTATAATGTGACAGATGATAACTTTATATAAAAAAGAATTTATATTATTATAAAAAAATACTAAAATCAACTAATTTGCTAAGTCAAAAATGTTCTATTAATTCTAGTTGATCAAAAAATGTGTCATATATTTTTTTTAATTGTTTCAACAAAAAAAATTTAAATCTTATAGCTTTGTTTTTAGAAAAAAATTATTTTTGAAAAATAAATAAACGCTCGAAAACGCTTAAAAAACGCCGTTCGGCGCCGTGAAAAACGCTGACGAAGAACGGCGTTCTTTGAGCGTTTTTTGAGCGTTCTTTTTTTTCCGGGTATCTTATAATAAATTTTATTTTTCTATTTTTTGTTTTATTTGTAGCTAAAAATGATCCCATAATACAATCTAAATGAAAAAAACTGTCATATTAACAATATTTAAGATAAAACAACAGACAAATTTTTTATCCAGCTTCAAAAATTAAAACTCGAAGTTTGTTACTTTAATTCAAAATTTCAATTTTTTTAAAAACCATATATTTAATTCTCTAAAATTTAACTTATGTGTACTCTCATTAAAAAAAAATTTAATTGCAAAGAATTTTTTTCCGTAATTGTTGAATAAAATATTCCTTTTTTAATCTCTTAATTTCTTTTATATCATTATTATTATTATTATTATTATTATTATTTATTTCAGTGAACGCCTTTAAGGCGATGTTAAAAAAATATTAAAAAAGAATAAATGAGATAAACAGTTTTAAAGAGTTTAAAGACAAATATTTGAAATCATACTAAATAATTATTGTAAAAAATGTTAATTAAAGTAGTTTGGTTAAATATTATTCAAAATTTCTTTTATTTATTTTTTTTTCTTCGATCCAGGAGGCAGGATATCAAATTAAACTTTGGAGGACAACCAGTTCACCGATGGATTTTCCCTTGAGGTAAGATTTTCTTTCTTTTCTTTTAGTGGGACTTGGTTAGTTCTATCAGCATTTTTCTATTAGTCTCATTTCCTATATTTTCTAAGCATTCTTCGACGGAGTCAGTTATTCCATTCCGATTTGTATTTCTTAACTCTCTTAGTTTAAGTTCTATTTTCTGAAAAATATCCATCTCTTCATTTACATCTTCTTTTAAGCGCTCATTCAATTCTTTAAATATAGATTTTTTGCTAAGTTGGTCTTGTGTGCTTCTATCGAGCTCTTTCAATGCATCCATTGTCATTTTATTGGTGAGTAACCTTTTCATGAATAGCATTTTTCCTCTGAAAAGTTTTACTTCCATCTTTTCTATACGAATTGCATGTATAAAATATTAACTTTATTGTAAAAAAATAAATTGCATTAATTAAGAACAAATTGTGTATTTTTAGAATAGTTATTTTCTTGCTAAAAAAATAACAAATGCAAATATACTAAGTTTATTGAAAAAAATAATTAGTTGCATGTATAAAATACTAACTTTATTGTAAAAAAATAGAAATCTTGATCATTATGTCTAAAAAATATGATAAATCTTGGAAGTCACTCAACTTGATTACTCAGTGCAGAAACAAAAACTGAATACGTTTAGAAAAAGAAAGGCTTTTAGTGTATTTTTAACCAATGCTTATTCTACTGTCAGTAACTTGTCAATGGACACAGTAAAAGAAAAAATATTTTTGCGATGAGTTCCATATTATATAATATCGTATATTTTTTCTTTTTTTTTCCTTTTTATTTAATTTAGTTTTTTAAGGATCATAAGTTTATCCGAAATATTAAATAATTTTTAAGAAAAATAATTCATTTGTATCTTTAAATAAATTGATTGTAAATTATTAAGCCTATGGTAAAGCTAGTCTTTCAAGATTAGGTTCTTGTTGAGAAGCACCTTGAGCTGCAGTTAATGCAACAACACCATCAGCTATTCTAGGTGTGACATTAAAAGAGCTTTCGGCTTTTACACCAATTGCTTCTTATGACCAAATAAAGAGATCAGTTCGTCAGATTAGAAATATATTATCAGAAATGTTTACACCATTATATCTCGGCTTTAATTCAACAACAAGAGATGAAATTTTATCAAAACATACCACTAAAATGTCCCAAATTCTTTTAAATGCTGATGTAATTGGTGTAATCACAATTTGGAATGCAACTTATATATTTATTGAAAAGTCGTCATCCTATAAGTTCCAAAAACAAACTTTTTCAGAGCATAAAAAGAGATGTCTAGCAAAATTTATGAATGTTTGCGCAACTGACGGTAATTTAATTGATGCAATCGGTCCATACCTTTCTAATGGAAAAAATAATGATTCAAGTATTACAAAAGATATATTCAATAAGACTGAAAATATAGAAAACTGGTTTTTGCCCGATGATTTGTTTGTTTTTGACCGAGGTTTTCGCGACTCATTGGAATTTTTCGAAAATAAAAATTATCAGACAAAAATGCCATGTTACTTGAAAGGGAAAGCTCAACATTCAGCAATTGAAGCAAATAACTCAAGATTAATTACAAAAATAAGATGGGCGATTGAATCAGCAAATGGTCGCATAAAAAGATGGAAATATTTTAACAATGCAGTATCAAATAGAGATATTGGAACAATAGAAAAAGATTTTAAATCCATTTGTGCATTAATAAATAAGTTTAGACATCAACTTGTCACAGCAAAAGATTCAGAAAATACTGAATTATATATTAAAACTGAATTAGCTTGAATTTCCAAAATTAACCGAGGCATATATAAAATCGATAACTTATCGAGTTTACCAGCTTAAACAATGTGTTCTTTATACCATCTCGCATTTGGAACAAAATGCTGATAATGTATGCGAATTCTAGGGTGAAAATGAAGAACTTGTCCGGGTCAAAATAAAATCAAGATTTTCTTACCAAGCTATTCATAATACCTGGATAAAATATTCAACTGATTCAACAATGGATCCAATTCAAGAATGGTGAAGAAACTGCGATTGTAAAGCTGGTGCAAGGGTTTTTGGGGAATGTTCTCATGTAACAAGTATTATCTGGTATCTAGGTATAGGACAAAATAGAAAAGATATGTTAGTTTCTAAAAAAAGCGAAAATTTGTATAATTTTTGCATGGATTGTGATAAAAAGGATCTCGTAGAGAATGATTCATCATTAATCCAGAATGAAAAAGAAGAAAAAATTTCTGATACTGAATAAAAGAAGAAAAATCTAATGCCTACGCCTTTTTTATTAGAAAATGTTATTAAATTTTACTAAAATTGTAATTTTTAAAATAAAAATAAAATTAACTTTTTTTGTATGCATATTTAGTAAAGGAAGCAAAATTTTCTAGAAACTTATTTTTTTATATGTTTTAGTCACTAAGTAGAACAAAAAAATAAAAAAAAAATTTTATCGATGGTCCTTTGGCTATGGGGTATCTTTAGACCTCAAAAGTAAATAAAGTGAAAATTTTAGTTTTTAAAGGGCTAATGGATCAACGAGTATTGTTATTGTTATTTTTTCTGCCATTTTCGGATTCCTTGCTCAATTCTGAATATTTTTTTATACTAAAAGTCTAATTAGCTTGAAAATTAACCGAGTTACGGTTGTCTAACTTAAAACAGTAATTAAAAAAATCTAGAACAGATTTTTAAAATTCTAACAGATTATGATTCAGCTCGTCGAGATCTACCAGAAAATATATAAAAATTTAATTTTTCGATTTTTTATTTATGATTGCCCCATATCCTTAACTGGTCTTCCAGTAAAAATGTAAAGCAAATAGGAAAAAATTATGTTTTGTTTTTTTACCATTAATTTTGTTAACTTACTTTTCAGTCAGTAATTATTTAAAACAATTTTTCGTGAATCGTCAATGTTTCAAAAATCTCAATAAAAATAAAAAAAAATCGGACGATACATCAGTGACTGAATATCATATTAACTGAATAAGCTTTAATTCTCCAAATCGAATCTAAGCCAACACGGACATAAAAAAAATTCTGGCTACTTGGATGTAAGAAAATAAATAACTTAAACCTAGACAAAGCTTTAAGTGTGAGGCAAGCAGTAAATGAATTATCAATTGGTGGTTGTCAGGGCATGGGAAATGCAACTTTAATGGTCAATGTATGACAAATCGATGTGGTTGCAAAAAATCCCAGTTGTTGTGTAACTCAAGATGTGTCATGAAGGAAATTCAAGCTGCTAAAACATGGTCTAGCTGGTCGAGCCAAAGCTCCTTCAGCAACGTTAAAAATTTTTAAATTTTATTACAAAATATTTAAAAAAAAAATGTTTAAGAATATGGTAGTATCGTCAAAAATTTAAAAATAAGTTCAAAAATTAGATAAAACAGGAGTTTGAATAAGTGGATATAGTTGATCAATTATAAGATAATAACTGCACAATGGAGTAGGATATGTTATATCTCTAGACTCAAAGTTGAGTTTAAACTCGTTCACAAGTCGACAGGTTAGGAGAACTTGCTTCTGCAGACTTCTTCTAATATAATTCTCGCCTAAATCAAACAAACGGTTATCGACCCTGTGCAACTTCAAATCTGTAAGGGTACAGTTGAATAATCTTTCGGAGGGGGTGTCATATTTAAGTTTAAGGATACTACGTGTTGCAGCGTTTTGGATAACTTTGAGTTTTTTTAAATTACTTTCGCTATATACATTTAAACAAGGAAAGGAATAGTCACTAACTGAACCTATAAGGGATTTGTAAATTGAGCTTAGAGTGGTTTTACTCAGACCCCATTTTTTTTTAGAGAGAATTTTAATGATGTTTAGCCGGGACTGACATTTCTGTTTAATTTCGCTAAAATGATTTATGAAGTTTAATCTTTCGTCAAATGTTACGCCTAGGAATTTAATGGATTTTGAGTAGGGAAGATTTTTGTTAAAGAATTTAAGCTTGAGTTTAGGTAATGTGCTGCTTTTTGAAAATATTATATAAGAGGATTTTTCGACTGAAATTTTCATTTTCCATTTGGTTAGCCATGGCTCTAATTCACTCAAGTATTTATTTATTTGTGATTCGATATTACCCTTTTTCTTAAAGATAAAAAATGTCACTAAGTCATCTGCAAACAGAAGGGAGTAGCAGGTATTAGTCTTGTCTTTTTTTGGAATGTCATTAATAAATATGTTGAAAAGCAAAGGGCTAAGTACAGATCCCTGAGGAACCCCTGCATTGATTTTGAAAGAACCACTAAGTATATTATTAACATTTACATTGAATAATCTTGAACTTAAGAATGATATGACCCAAGATATGATATATTTTGGTACGTTTCACTTAATAAGTTTAAATATTAACCCCTTGTGCCAAACTCGGTCATATGCTTTGGATATATCTAAGAAGATGCTACATATGTTTTTTTTTCTATTAAAGGATTCCATAGCTTTTTGCGTAAGAAACATTAGGTTATCTGCTTTTCTCCTGTGTGTGCGGAACCCTGATTGTTCGTTGCAGATAATGCCCTTACTTTCAACAAACTTATATAACCTATTGAAAATTAAACGTTGTAAGACTTTACCTAAACAACTTGTAATACTTATGGGTCGATAATTAGAGGGATTACTGTCAAGCCCTGATTTTTTTGGAATCATTGTGATGTGAGCAGTTTTCCAAGCTCTTGGGACTCAGTTTAAAAAGCGTAAGGATGTCATTTAGAGTTTTGTTCGGAATATTTTTTAGAAACAAATTATCAATTCTATCTGGACCTGGGGCTGAGAAGTCCTTGATTTTTTTTTATAGCTTCTTGTAACTCATTAATACTAATTGGTTCAAAAGTCGAATTTGATTCTTTTTGGCTAGTGAAATCATAAACAGTGTTGTCAACCTCGGTTTCAAACCTTTGAGAGTCACATTTATTTGGGCTAAAAGTCTCTTCTAGAATCTCCCCAAAAATATTCCGCTTCTCCTTGTCAGTTTCAATTTTTTGGTTCTTATGAACTAGAGTTGGAATTTTATTAGAAGATTTAGAGGTGCGTATTTTATTTATTTTATTCCAAATCGGTCTACTTGATGTTGGAGACTTGCCAAGTTTAATGATGAAGTCATTCCAGTTTTTATTTCTGATTTCTTTAACTTTTAATCTTAATTTAGCTGTTAGCTTGTTATACGAAGTTTTACAGGAAGAATTATTTTTTTTGAATTCACGTCTAGCTTTACGCCTTTGTTTAATCAAGTAGACTATTTCGGACGGGAATAAGCATTTGAAAATCTTAGAACCATGTCTAGGAATGAACTTGTTAGCGGTGTTTAAAATATTGCTCGTAATGGTTAGGTTTAGGTCGTCTATGTCAGAGTTTTTTGGTGATGGGGGAAGGTTCTCAAGATAATCCCTAAATAAATCCCAACTGGCAAACTTGAAGTTGAATTTCTTGGAACTCTCTTTAGCTCTATGCTATGGCTATTTGTTAGGCTAATTGAGATAGGGCAGTGATCGCTTGCCATGTCATATGAGTTAAGTACCTTAAAGTCGAGTACACTGTCAAGTAGGTTAGAGGAGCAGAGAAAGATGTCAAGCAGTTGGTTGTAGTCAGAGTTAGGGCGTAAAAATGTAGGGGAGTTGTTGAGAATGCAAAAGTTTAAGTCATTTAGTATTAATTCGAGTATGTCCCCGTTGGTATTGCTTTGGTCGACTAAACATCCTATTGATTTGGCCTTAGCATTCAAATCACCCCCTAGAATAAAGTATTGACATTTTCTAGAAATTTCCATGAAGAGGTCAAGACATAGGTTGTTTTTATTTTTTTGACTATATGGTGGATTGTACAGGGTGAAGATTGAGATGTACTTAGTACCACTCTTAAGATTTATGCAAATTAGTTCTTGGTTGAAGTTGTCGAAGGAGAAGTCTTGGGCGAACTCTAGTCCTTCCTTTACGACAATTGCAACACCCCCAACATATGATGTGCGTGGTTTACTAAACGTGTTTAAAAAGCACATTATTTAGTTCATAATATTATTTAGCTGTCATTTAATTTACATGTTGTATTAAATGTTATTTTTAGATGTTTGTAAATTAAAGTTACATCTTGGATTGGCAAGTTGTTGGTTAGAAACACAACTACTTAAAAATGTTTGTCGAAACCAATATTAAATAAAAAAGAAAACTTGTGAGATATTTTATTTTATGAAAATCTTTTTTTGTTCTTTTTTTTTACTTCTTAAGCTTAAAACTTAAAACATTTCGATACTTAATGGTTTTGTCATTAGACGGCCGTTTCCCTTTTGAATTTAGAAATAAATAGATATAAAATTACAGCGTCTTTTTAATTGAACACTAAGGACACAACACTTGGCGACGAGGATAAACATTTAATGAATAACGAAGGAATTCTAGCGCAAGGTAGTACAGAAGCGACATTGCAACAAGTAAAACCTGAAGGAAAAATTAAGAGAGCAATCACGATGGCACAAAACACAATTACATGTGGACAATTCAGATATGCTGGTGATAGTGTGACTTTAGGTCAACGGTGGGAGACATGGTTGGAAAGATTTAACCTTCATTTAGCAACTATGGATCTGGAAGTCGACTCAGCCAAAGCAAAAGCCGTTTTTCTGATCCTCATCGGCGAAGAAGCGTACCAAGTGTATAAGAGCCTAAAAAAGGTAGATAATTCAGATACACTTGAAGAGTGCTATGCTTTTATGAATGGTCATTTTACAGCCAAACGTTCGCGTTTCACTGAACGACAAATCTTTAGAAGAGCTATGAAGAATGTTGAAGAAAGCATGGACGAGTTCCACATGAGACTACGACAGTTAGCCACGTATTGTCAATTTAAGGATATAGAAGAAGAGATTCTGCAACAACTAGTTGCTTGTAGCGGAATGGACGCATTCCAAAGCAAATGCACGAGGTCATGCGAAGACATGGATCTAAAGAAGGCTCTTGAACTTGCTAGAGGTTACGAGAGAACAACAATAAACGTTAATGGATTAACTAAACCGACTATAGCTGAAGTAGGTAGATCGGTAAACTTTGCTGGCCAAGTAAAGGAACAGAATCAAAGCTTTTACAGGGAGAAGTGCAAAATGTGCAACAGAGCCCACAAGAAAGAGGAAAAGTGTCCAGCGTTCGGAGAAACGTGCAGGAACTGTGGAAAAAGAAACCATTTCGAAGCTGTTTGTAAAGCCTACAGGGTTGCAAAGACAGGAGAGTCGAAAAACGTGCCAAGGAGCACATATAACAAAGGTAGCTATAGAGCTACAGCTAGTTCACACAATAAGGTGAATTACCTGACCGAAGAGAGTTACAAGGTAAATGTAGACGAATATGCTGAATTCATGAGATTCAAGCAAGGAAAGTCAAATCAAGGCTATGAGTTAAATATGGTAAAAATGGACAACATCCAGAATGATGGTCCAAGGGCAAATGTAATAATAGATGGTGTTCAAGTGGAGTTTTTAGTAGACACTGGTACACCAATCAACATCATTGACGAGGAGACATTTAATAAATTTAAATGTCAGGTGAGTTTAGCTGAATGCACAACTAAGCTATATGGATATAAGGCTTTGGTACCATTGCCGGTAATGGGTGAATTCCATGCAAAAATAGAGTATTGTAATAGTAATGCTGTGGAGAGGGTGGTGGTTATTAAGGGGAAATCTGAGTGCCTTTTGAGTTACAAGACAGCAACGAAGCTTAATATCATCAAGATGTTGAACCAAGTAAAAGCAATGGGTTATAAAGAGCTCAAAGCTAGGTTCCCAAAGCTTTTTGGTGACACCATGGGGATGATAACTGGAGTGGAAATTGTTTTGGAAGTAGATCCCAATATTAAACCGATTAAGCAAAAGTTACGGCCTATTGCATTTCACTTACGGACTTTGGTTGAGGAGGAGATAAAGACTCAGGTGATGGAGGGTATTTTGGAACGAGTAGATGAAAATAGTGAGCCAACAGAGTGGATTTCAAATTTGGTAATTGTTCCAAAATCAACTGGCCAGGATTTCAAGATAAGGATCACTTCAGATTCTCGTGCGGTCAACAAGGCAATCAAACGCACTCGTTTTCCAGGTAAAACGATAGAAGACGTCATTTATTTGATAAATAGATGCAGAGTTTTTGCAAAACTCGATATTAAAAAAGCGTTCCACCAACTAAAACTAGCTAGAAGATCAAGACGTTTGACCACAATTATCACGCACATAGGTTTATACAGGTATAAACGGCTTAATATGGGTATGACATCGGCAGCAGAAATTTTTGCTGAAGTGATACGCGATATATTAGAGAAGTGTCCATTCTGTCTAAACATGGCAGATGACATTTTGGTTTTTAGTAGTGACGAGGAAACACATTGGGAGCATTTATTCATAGTTCTAGCATTACTCGAGTCTAGAGGGGTAGTGTTAAATGGTGAAAAATGTGAATTTTGTAGAGAAGAAGTGGTGTTTTTTGGCATGGTAATTTCAAAAGATGGGGTGGCACCGACATTTGATAGATGTGAGGCGCTTAGAAACGCTAAAGCACCTTCTAATGCAAAAGAAGTACATAGCTTATTTTGTTTAGCACAATACAGCGCAAGATTTATTAAAGATTTTTCAACTTTAGCTGCACCATTATGGCAGTTGACTAAAAAAGATACACAGTGGCGATGGAACCAAGAAGAAGAGGAAGCTTTTTGTCAACTAAAAAATGCAATAAGTGGTAAAGCAATGAGTTTTTTTAACATTGAATGGCATACGGTGTTAACAGTGGACGCGAGTCCAGTCGGACTTGGAGCAGTATTGTTACAGGTGAATCCGGAGGATTCAAAGGATAAACGTGTAGTAGCTTTTGCTTCTAGACTGTTAACAGATCCGGAAAAGCGCTACAGTCAGTGTGAGAAAGAAGCGTTAGCTCCAGTATGGGGTTGTGAAAAGTTCAGGACCTATTTGTTTGGTAAACCGTTTAAATTGGAAACAGACAATCGAGCTATTCAGCTTATTTTCTCAAATCCAAATTCGAAGCCACCAGCTAGAATTCTCAGATGGGCACTAAGATTAGAAGATTTTGAGTACGAAGTTGTTCATAAGCCAGGTCTTGCAAACGAAGCAGATTTTTTCTCAAGACAACCGACTGGTAAAATTGAAGTCGACTATGTACAGGAGTCTAATCACTCAGAAGTTTATGTTGCATTAGTAGTACAAAGTGCAGTACCAGACCCAATCACTTTGACAGAGATAATTAACGAAACTAAGCAAGAGAATAATTTGTTAAAACTAGCGGGAATTGTTCAGAACGGAACAATAGCTGATTTGCCAGATAGAATGAAAGAATACAAAAAAGTTTTTGACGAGCTTAGTTGTACAAAAGATGGAATAATTCTTAGGAATAGTTGTATCCTAGTACCAACCGTGTTAAGGAGAAGAGTCGTCGAATTTGCTCACATCGGACACCAAGGAATTGTCAAAACAAAGTCGTTGATTAGGTCAAAAGTTTGGTTACCAGGTATCGATGCTTTAGTCGCCAGAATGGTCAGCAGTTGTGTACCATGTCAAGTAGCTCAAGCTAAGGGACATTTTGAACCACTTTGCCCAACCGAAATGCCAGACGGTCCTTGGACAGAGGTATCAGGAGATTTCTATGGTCCAATGGATGATGGGACCTATTGGTATGTAAATTTTTGTGCATATTCGAGATTTTTCGAAGTTCTAGATTTAAGAAGTCTAACGGCATTTGTTGTGGTAAATAAGTTAGAAGAATTATTCACCCTTTTAGGCATTCCAAGAGTGTATAAGACCGATAATGGGCCTCCGTTTAATTCAAAGGCACTTAGCGATTTTGCGCTTAAAATGGGTTTTATACACAGACATATTACACCGTTGTGGCCTAGAGCCAATGGAGAGGTTGAACGATGTATGAGGAATTTAACTAAGGTCGTACAAAACGCTAAAATGTATGGAATCAACAAGAAAATCGAACTTCAAAAGTTTCTTCGTATGTATCGTGACACACCACATTCAGTAACTAAGGTATCACCATCCATGCTCATGTTCGGTAGAGCAACAACTTCGGGTTTACCAAGTATGGCTAGTAACAACCATAACAGGATCCAATTCATTTAGTGGCACAAGAGAATGATAGAAAGGCCAAAAGAAAAATGAAGGAAAACTACGATAAACAAATGAAGACAAGAGTACCTCAGTTAAGTGTAGGCTCAAAGGTCTTTATAAAACAAGAGCGTCAACGGAAGTCGATGACTAAGTGGGACCCCGAGCCTTTTATAGTAAAGGAAGTTAAACATTCGATGGTTACAGTGATTAGAGACGGTAAGGAAGTCACTAGAAATTCATCATTTTTTACTCCAGTGGTTGATGTATGGAGTGATAGTGATCCTGAAGACGAAATGGGACGTATTGGTACAGAGCAATCACAAAATGGGAGTAGTTCAGATAAAGAGGTGGGAGAGAGACTGTCTGAACAAGAAGTTCAACATCAAATGGAACAGTTAGAAGCTAAATCTTCAGAACAGACCAATACTAAGGAGAAGAGAGGACGACCGACCAAAGCACAGAGCGAAGCTAAAAGAGCGGCAGAGGATATAAGTTTGGAAGTACAACAAAATTCAAACTTGAGAAGGTCAGAGAGGATCAAAGCAAAGAGTCATTTAGTTTAAGGCGGGAAGATGTGATGTTGTTACATCACGTGTTTAAAAAGCACATTATTTAGTTCATAATATTATTTAGCTGTCATTTAATTTACATGTTGTATTAAATGTTATTTTTAGATGTTTGTAAATTAAAGTTACATCTTGGATTGGCAAGTTGTTGGTTAGAAACACAACTACTTAAAAATGTTTGTCGAAACCAATATTAAATAAAAAAGAAAACTTGTGAGATATTTTATTTTATGAAAATCTTTTTTTGTTCTTTTTTTTTACTTCTTAAGCTTAAAACTTAAAACATTTCGATACTTATTGGTTTTGTCATTAGACGGCCGTTTCCCTTTTGAATTTAGAAATAAATAGATATAAAATTACAGCGTCTTTTTAATTGAACACTAAGGACACAACACTAATTGTGTTGTAGTTGTTGAACCTTAGGTTGAAGTTGCTTTCGGGACCACAAACTTTCGTTTCATTTAGCAAAACTATATCAGGTGAAGTGGTATGCAAAAAATTTTCAAAAAGAGGTAGTTTACTTAGAATGTGGTTGCAGTTCCATTGTGTGACCATTAGGTTATTAAACGAACTAACAAGAAAATTTGAATCAAAGTAGGAATGAAAATTATTCATATTATTACATAAAGTATTGAACTTAGATTGATATAAGAGGATTAGAAGAAAGAGGTATAGGAAAAGTTACTAGGGTTTAGCCGAAAATGAGAACCTTCTATTTCTAGATGATTCTTCATTAGGCTTTGTCTTATTTTTGTGCTTGTTGTCTTTTGGATTGTTTTTTTCGACTTGGGTTACATTTGGTGGTTGAGTTTTTGGTTTCTGCGGCATTGATATCGGTATTTTGGATTGTGGTAATTCGACTTTTTGTTCACTTTGTTTATTTTTTTCGTATGGGTTTATGTTGTCAATTGGCGGAAAGTTTACATTGTATGGTTTGTTCTGAAATCCATAACCAATACTCAAACGACCAATTTTCGGTTTATTATCATCGGTAAAAGATGTGTCTTCTAGATAACGTTTGGAAGTTCCACTTTCTTCCATGTTTGCAAAAGATCTCTCGATGTCAGCATTGGGCAGCAGCCCATTCGTAGGAGAATCAGCAGCTTCCTGGGCAGGCACTTCAATAGCTTGAGCAACCACGGTAGCTTCCTGAAAAACTACTTCAGCACCTTCACGGTCGATATTGTTGTCATTGTCCATCTTGTCGAAATTTCCGTCTCTTATCATGGTTGCCGTTGTATGTTCCTCAGTGGAATGACCTTTTTTATTACATGTTGAACAATTTAGAGACGAGCGTTCTGTATTAGTCTTGCAATCAGCCTTGACGTGTCCAAACTGGTTACAATACTTGCACAGTATTGGGTCACCTGCTTTGAAGACGAATGCCTCCTCGCCGTCAATAGTCTTAAGACCAATTATTTTATGTTTAACCTCAGGTGTGATAACAGATTCTTTTACAACAACATGAATGATGCCTGAGTCGATGTGACTCATTTCTTTTTCCTTGCATTTTACACGAATAATTTCTGTAATTAAGTTAGTCATACTTAAGTACAGTGGTGTTATAATCTTACTTTTTTAGGTAATTTTAAGAAAAAATGCGTACTTTTTACACAATAGTGTGTAATTTCACATAATGTTTTGATTTTTGGCGTATTTTGTATCAATAATTTCTGATTTTATTACCTTAAAATTAGCAGATTATAGCACCACTGCATGTGGTGACAAAGTATTTCCATTATCAATCAAATGACTAAAATTTCACTTTGAAAATAAAAAGACAGAATTGCAAATTAAATGGCTTAAGAAATCGAAAAAATTAAAAAAAATTTTTAGTGACAATTTTCGAATGATTCCTTAGATTTTTTTAATCCTTTTTGCTGACTTTTTCAAATGATGTCACCAGATGATAAGCTTTTTATTTTCAAAAATAAATTAGTAAGGTATTTTGAGGTCTATTGGAATGTAATAAATTACTTCACTAAAAAATGATCTCTATCAATTATTTATTTAGACACATATATAAATATTTATTTGGAGATATAAAAATCAATTTAAATAAAATCTCTTTTCTAATTTTTCAAGGATTTTAATACTTTCAAATTGAATTTTTTTCTTTGATAAAAGAAAATTACACCTTTATTTGGAAGTTTTGAACATCTAAGTTCATATTTCATTTTGATTTCTGAAACTGCTACTTAAACAAACAATTTTAAATTAACAAAACAATTGTTTTTTTTTGTTAAATAAATGTTTCAATCTAATGTTATTTTATCTTAGATACATTTTATTGACAATTGATGTTTATAGCTTAAAAAAAATAAAATACGTTTTGAAATCTTATTCCCAATATTTATGTTAGTGAATTAAGAATTCAGCTTAAATTACTATTTTGCCCAATAAAACGCTTATAAAAGCCAGAAGAAAAACTTGTAAAGTATACCAAATTAAAGATGATAAAATTAATAATTTTTTCAATTATTGTGTCCATTGCAAAAGCACAACAACCCTTGTACGCCCAATGTGGAGGTACTGGCTGGACAGGTAGCACAGTCTGTGCCTCTGGCTTGAGCTGTCAGTTTGTGAATATATGGTACTCGCAGTGTTTACCAGGTATTTAAAATTAAATGCACCAGATTAATGGTTGATTAATAAAGTTTAAAAAATTTTTTTTTAAATTTTTCATTATAAGAAAATAAATAAAAAATATTTCTTTTCAAAATAGGAGACAATACTGGAACAACTCAAGGAACAACACAGTCACCAGGTCCATTACCAGGTCTTGGAGCTGGATTTCCTGGCTCTAATTTCAAACATGGCATTGCTTTCGACGGTGTTTTTAATGATAATTACTATAAAAAATACGACTACATTTCCATATGGATCAATTCTCCATGGGCTGAAGATTCATCAAACACAAATTTCAATCCATACTGGCATGGCGAGATGGTCAAAAAGTGCAAGCAACACGGAAAAATACCACTTTTTTATGCATATGTGATTGCATTTGAAGCCAGAGCTAAATTCGGATTCCAGGATTGTGATGTGCATCCAACAAACAACTTGTGTCACAATGGTGCCAATTTTATTAGAAATAACCGTGCGCTATTAGTCAGCCGGTATGCTCATCAAGCTAGTGAAATAGCCTCAGCTTTGGGTGATAGAAATGCTCAATGCGTTTTTGTCATTGAACCTGATTTCTGGCAATATTATGGAGATCAAACACAGTCAGGCGGTCCATTGACTGGCGAATACATGAGAGCTCTGTTCGACGATTTTGCCAAGGAAATTAGAAAGCAATTGCCAATGCAAAAATTTCCTGGGATTTAAGTGCATGGATTGGAAATGACGCAATGACCAAATGGTGGAGCTTTTTCAAAACATCTTCATATATTGATTTTGTTCATACTAGTGGTGGTCAAGTAATTAAATTAGATTAGAAAAAAAAAATTTAAGATTTTTTTTTGTTAAATTATTATTTATTTGCAAATTAAATTTTTTACTTTCAAAGGGTCGTGCTGGTTCAGCTGAATACAAGCCAGGTGAATTGAAATGGTCAGACTTTTCGAGAATAACTGGCAAAAGAATTATTGCTGATTGCGGTATGTTTCTTAGAAATTAGTAGAAATATATTTTTTTTAAGTTTTTTTTTTGGTTGCATTAACAGGTTATGGAATTGGAGGTGGTTTGTCCAACAATTGCGGAGCTTGGGATCTCAATAACAAGAAAGCTAGAATAGCTGATGGTGTTGTTGCATTAACTGCAGCTCAAGGTGCTTCTCAACAAGAACCTAATCTTGAAAGACTAGCTCTACCATAGGCTTAATAATTTACAATCAATTCATTTAAAGATACAAATGAATTATTTTTCTTAAAAATTATTTAATATTTCGGATAAACTTATGATCCTTAAAAAACTAAATTAAATAAAAAAGAAAAAAAATTAATTTTTAAATAAATTATTTAACTGTCAACAATTTATTTTTCTTGATAGTTCGCATTCATGCCCAGTCAAATCAACAACTAAAAAAAAAAGAAAATTTTCGAAAAAAAAAATTTCAACGATGGCCAAATATTTTGAAAATTTTTTGAAATTTTTTATTCAGAAGAAAAATTTTATAATGATTTATATTTAAAAAAATACTTATTACAATTAAATTTACAAATTGGAAATTTTGAATTTTGTTCAAACACAATTATTAATATTTAAATAAAAATTAAAGTTTTTTTTTTTTCTGTTTCACTTTTACATTCAGAACTATAACCACGAAAAATCCTAGTCAAGTCAAATAAATGTAACGTTAAAAAAATAAATAAATTATGGATTTGAGCTTGTGCTTTCAGTGTTGTGCTTCTATTTGCCACCTGATTTGAGTTCATCGCCAAATCGTTACTTTGGATGGTTGTTACCATTCATCTAAAAAATGGAACCTGGCATTAGAACAGCGAGTATCTTCCCATGGGAACGTGTCAGGACTCGCGAGTCAAGGGGACTATAAATAATGGCGTCGAAAGACGTAAGTAGCGAGTATAAAAAAACTATGTTATAAGCAGCAATGCTTCCGCAAGCTAACCAAATAAAATTTGTGTTGTTCTACAAGAGGTTAGACTTGTCGCAGAAAACTACTACTACTACTACTACTACTACTAAAAACTAGTTTGTACATTGATATTATGTTCTGGTCAAGGAGAAAAAAATTAAAAAAAAAACTAGTTTTAATACTAGAAGCACCAAAACGAGTTATTTAGACTCGAAATGAAAAATATGCAAGAATATCCTGTTAATATTCTTGCATATATTGCAAAAATTAATAATCATCAATTAAATCAACTTGCCACTCAGCATGGTATTATACGTGAGTGGCATGCAAGAAATTCTTTTCAAATTTGTAAAAAGAAACTTATTAAATTTGAATCCTTAGATTTAAGCAGTGAAAAAACTTAAAGAGAGATTAATGGCCTTCATTCCATTTCTGGTGGCCATGGATTCATTAAATGTAACTGTGTTGGTAAATGTCAGAAAAACTGTACTTGTAGGAAAAATGGTGTTTATTATTTTTTAATAAATCTATTTTTCTTAATTCATTTTAATTAAACTTAAAAAATATATTTTAGCTAAATAAAAAGGTAGAATTGATTATTTTACTTAAATTAGAAAATTGGTTACATTTTTACTTAAATGATTGTAATTTTAGCTAAATAATTAATTTTGCTTATTCTATACGACATATACAAAAAAATGATTAACATTATTCAACGTACAATATTCTATTAAATAAAAACAGTATTTTATCGAGTCGGTTAGTCCATAGTTGTTACATTCAAGGCACCATTCAATCAAAATAACACTGAATGCTAAATCATATTCAGTGCAATTTATATAAGTCAGATCTTCTACTTTTGATAAATGTTTAATAAAAGAAGTATTCTCTCTATCAAATATCTTGTAATCTTTTCTTAAGAACTCAAATACGTTTTTACATAATTGGTTATTGAAAATTTGTTTGACAAAGAATATTTTATGCTTATAATAAATTTGTCTAATTGACTCCAATTTTAGTGATTTGTTCAAAGGTTTTGTTTTTGTAAATTTACTGAGTCCAATAAATCGTTTTATTAAAATATTTTGCCGTATATCAAATTCCTTTAAACTCTTTTCATTAATAAAGATATTATCTAAATGATATCTAAAGATTGATTGAGAGAACTGTTTGTATAAGAAAGCTATAGTTTCTGGCTTCATTAGCTTTGGTTTGCATCCAACACTTTTTAGAGAGTAAAAACTCTTTTCAACTTTTTTCATCTTATTTTCCTCGAAATCATTTATTGATTTTTGATTTCCAATAGGTAGGTCTAGATAAATCAAACTTTGTATTTTTGGAATAGCAGAACCATTTAATTTAAAATCTGTTCTAAAACCTATACTTTTTTTTTCGAATACTATTGATGCCGATTATAATTTGGTATATTTACTATTTTTTGCATAAATTATCGTAAATTATTTTTGGCAATTTTGTCTCAGAGATGTGAAAGATTGGAATTTTGTTAAATTAAATAATTAATAATTTGCTATGAAATCGATTTAAAAAAAATTTATTAAACACATTCAATTATGAGGTTTAGTCGGAAAGGAAAGGTTCATTAAATAGGGGAACAATTCTTGTTTTTGGGTTTTGTGAACTTATCATTCACCCAATTTTTTTGTTCACGAAAAGGTTGACCAAAATAGAAATTGAAGATAAGTTTTTCGATTAGGTGAAAAAATTTCAAATTAGGTGGACAAAAGATTTACATGATTTTAGAGGAACACTTTTTTGAGCAGTTTTTATGATATTTTTTGAGATTTGTTCATTTAGCTCATAGAAATTAGTAAGAAAATTTATCATACTAATTTCTTCTAGATACCTGGGAAAAGTTCAAAAGGAAGTCTACTATCTGATAAATTAAATAATAAAAAAAAATATGTGTTTATAAATCTTATCTAAAACAAATAATTTTACACAGCTTTTATCAAAGAATTAGTTTGTTTTTACTCAATTTCCTCCATCTGTCAAATTTTGTCATTTTACTTCTTTTGTTAATATTATTAACTTTTTTCAAATAAGGTAAACACTTTTTAAATTAAGTGAACTAATATTTCACTAAATCCGAGAACAAGAATTCTTCCCAAAATAATAATAATTTCCGAATATACCCTAATTATGATATATGAGAGATTTAAAATGAGTTAAAATTTTTGCTTTTTTTTGTGAAACATTAGTGATTTTATTTTTTTCAATAATTAATTAAATTTTTATTTTTAGAAGAAAAAATGTATTTTAATTTATTTTAAAATTTTTCGTTTATTTGATTTTTTTTCCATAATTGACGCTTTAAATTCTTTGAATCGAAAAACATATAAAGGTTTAATCTTTAAAAATTAATTTACCCGGAAAAAAAAGAACGCTGAAAAGAACGCCGTTTTAACGCTGGTAAAACGGCGTTAAAACGGCTTCTTTTCAGCGTTTTTTCAGTGTTTTTTCAGCGTTTTTTAGCGTTATTTTCGTTACGCTGCAGAACGTTGAAAAAACGCTGCGAAAAATCGATTCAATTGGGGCCAGATGATTTATTGAATTTCTTCATCAGTTATAAAATATGATTCAAATATCTGCTGAAAGCCCTAGTGTAAATCCTTTGACTGTTGGAAAATAATTTTCGCTGGTTTTCAGACTAACACTGTGAAAATTATATTAAGCAGTATTATTAATAAAAATTAAATTTTTTTTCGATTAAACTTGACTTTTTTTAAATATTTTAAAGTTAGGCTTTGATTAAAATAAAATTAGTTCTGATGAAACTATTAATTTTTTTAAATTAATTTGTTATACGTTTGGACGTTTTTAACTCTCAAATTGTTAGCGTATTTCAAGTCATTTACTTAGAACGCTTAATCACTTGCCAGTTCCGCTTCAGTCCATTAAATAGGTTGGAGTAATTAGGACCATTGTAACTGAAAGAAGGGAGGGGGAAGAAAAATTTTGTTTTTGATCCTTCAAATTAAAATAATAAGAAAAATAAAATGAGCTAAAATAATAAATAAAAGAAAATAAAAAAATTTATTTACCTCAACGTAATTTCTTTCTTTCCTAAAATGTTCAATATTTAAAAATGTAGCTAATAATACAGTACGTTTCTAAACAAAGTATACAGCTATGTTATAGCACTGCTCTAGAGCTGCGATAGAACATATTTTTTGCTTAAGAGCATTTGCATGAGCAATTGAACATACTCGCTATAGAACGCTCATGAGCATGTTCTAAATTGCTTAAGCAGACCATGAGAACTGCGCTAGCTATGCACTAGAGATGCTTAAGCAATGCTCTAGAAAATGTTTACTTTTTTTAGAAACGTACTGTATGATATAATTTAAATTTTGAAGTAAATTTTTATAAATATAAATAAGGTTAAATAAGTAACTAAAGTGAAATAAGTAACGCATGTAATAGGCATGGCAAAATTATTCCTTTCATTTAAATAAGCGTGGGAATGTTTTTTCTTTCATGCTTATTATTTTAGCTTATTTTATTTTTCTTATTATTTTAATTTGAAGGATCAAAAACAATCTGAAATAGTAAGAATATGAACAAAAATAAGATAATGTATTTGCTTGATTTTTACGACATATCGTTTCTTATCGAACACTGGTATTCAAAATGGATATTTTCGACTAAAATTACATATCTTTATAACATTTTGAAAACCAGTGTTCGCTAAGAAGCGAATTTCGTTATTTCCAAATACCCATATACAAATTTAAGGTGATTTGTTTATCTGTGTCGAGCCAAAGCTCCTTAAGATTAAATAAAATAAGAATAAAAATTTTAAATTTTTTTAATTTAAATTATAATTTAACAGCAGTGACCCTTAGGAAGCTCAAAATTATCTAAAAACCTTTTTTTCATTTCTCATGCGATTTAAATATGTTTAATGCAGTTAAAAAAGATTCAGCTAAAGATATAGAATTTCCTACTGAATCACCAAAAATGATTATAATGTGACAGATGATAACTTTATATAAAAAAGAATTTATATTATTATAAAAAAATACTAAAATCAACTAATTTGCTAAGTCAAAAATGTTCTATTAATTGTAGTTGATCAAAAAATGTGTCATATATTTTTTTTAATTGTTTCAACAAAAAAAATTTAAATCTTATAGCTTTGTTTTTAGAAAAAAATTATTTTTGAAAAATAAATAAACGCTCCAAAACGCTTAAAAAACGCCGTTCGGCGCCGTGAAAAACGCTGACGAAGAACGGCGTACTTTGAGCGTTTTTTGAGCGTTCTTTTTTTTCCGGGTATCTTATAATAAATTTTATTTTTCTATTTTTTGTTTTATTTGTAGCTAAAAATGATCCCATAATACAATCTAAATGAAAAAAACTGTCATATTAACAATATTTAAGATAAAACAACAGACAAATTTTTTATCGAGCTTCAAAAATTAAAACTCGAAGTTTGTTACTTGAATTCAAAATTTCAATTTTTTTAAAAACCATATATTTAATTCTCTAAAATTTAACTTATGTGTACTCTCATTTTAAAAAAAATTTAATTGCAAAGAATTTTTTTCCGTAATTGTTGAATAAAATATTCCTTTTTTAATCTCTTAATTTCTTTTATATCATTATTATTATTATTATTATTATTATTATTATTATTATTTATTTCAGTGAACGCCTTTAAGGCGATGTTAAAAAAATATTAAAAAAGAATAAATGAGATAAACAGTTTTAAAGAGTTTAAAGACAAATATTTGAAATCATACTAAATAATTATTGTAAAAAATGTTAATTAAAGTAGTTTGGTTAAATATTATTCAAAATTTCTTTTATTTATTTTTTTTTTCTTCGATCCAGGAGGCAGGATATCAAATTAAACTTTGGAGGACAACCAGTTCACCGATGGATTTTCCCTTGAGGTAAGATTTTCTTTCTTTTCTTTTAGTGGGACTTGGTTAGTTCTATCAGCATTTTTCTATTAGTCTCATTTCCTATATTTTCTAAGCATTCTTCGACGGAGTCAGTTATTCCATTCCGATTTGTATTTCTTAACTCTCTTAGTTTAAGTTCTATTTTCTGAAAAATATCCATCTCTTCATTTACATCTTCTTTTAAGCGCTCATTCAATTCTTTAAATATAGATTTTTTGCTAAGTTGGTCTTGTGTGCTTCTATCGAGCTCTTTCAATGCATCCATTGTCATTTTATTGGTGAGTAACCTTTTCATGAATAGCATTTTTCCTCTGAAAAGTTTTTCTTCCATCTTTTCTATACGAATTGCATGTATAAAATATTAACTTTATTGAAAAAAAATAAATTGCATTAATTAAGAACAAATTGTGTATTTTTAGAATAATTATTTTCTTGCTAAAAAAATAACAAATGCAAATATACTAAGTTTATTGAAAAAAATAATTAGTTGCATGTATAAAATACTAACTTTATTGTAAAAAAATAGAAATCTTGATCATTATGTCTAAAAAATATGATAAATCTTGGAAGTCACTCAACTTGATTACTCAGTGCAGAAACAAAAACTGAATACGTTTAGAAAAAGAAAGGCTTTTAGTGTATTTTTAACCAATGCTTATTCTACTGTCAGTAACTTGTCAATGGACACAGTAAAAGAAAAAATATTTTTGCGATGAGTTCCATATTATATAATATCGTATATTTTTTCTTTTTTTTTCTTTTTTATTTAATTTAGTTTTTTAAGGATCATAAGTTTATCCGAAATATTAAATAATTTTTTAGAAAAATAATTCATTTGTATCTTTAAATAAATTGATTGTAAATTATTAAGCCTATGGTAAAGCTAGTCTTTCAAGATTAGGTTCTTGTTGAGAAGCACCTTGAGCTGCAGTTAATGCAACAACACCATCAGCTATTCTAGGTGTGACATTAAAAGAGCTTTCGGCTTTTACACCAATTGCTTCTTATGACCAAATAAAGAGATCAGTTCGTCAGATTAGAAATATATAATCAGAAATGTTTACACCATTATATCTCGGCTTTAATTCAACAACAAGAGATGAAATTTTATCAAAACATACCACTAAAATGTCCCAAATTCTTTTAAATGCTGATGTAATTGGTGTAATCACAATTTGGAATGCAACTTATATATTTATTGAAAAGTCGTCATCCTATAAGTTCCAAAAACAAACTTTTTCAGAGCATAAAAAGAGATGTCTAGCAAAATTTATGAATGTTTGCGCAACTGACGGTAATTTAATTGATGCAATCGGTCCATACCTTTCTAATGGAAAAAATAATGATTCAAGTATTACAAAAGATATATTCAATAAGACTGAAAATATAGAAAACTGGTTTTTGCCCGATGATTTGTTTGTTTTTGACCGAGGTTTTCGCGACTCATTGGAATTTTTCGAAAATAAAAATTATCAGACAAAAATGCCATGTTACTTGAAAGGGAAAGCTCAACATTCAGCAATTGAAGCAAATAACTCAAGATTAATTACAAAAATAAGATGGGTGATTGAATCAGCAAATGGTCGCATAAAAAGATGGAAATATTTTAACAATGCAGTATCAAATAGAGATATTGGAACAATAGAAAAAGATTTTAAATCCATTTGTGCATTAATAAATAAGTTTAGACATCAACTTGTCACAGCAAAAGATTCAGAAAATACTGAATTATATATTAAAACTGAATTAGCTTGAATTTCCAAAATTAACCGAGGCATATATAAAATCGATAACTTATCGAGTTTACCAGCTTAAACAATGTGTTCTTTATACCATCTCGCATTTGGAACAAAATGCTGATAATGTATGCGAATTCTAGGGTGAAAATGAAGAACTTGTCCGGGTCAAAATAAAATCAAGATTTTCTTACCAAGCTATTCATAATACCTGGATAAAATATTCAACTGTTTCAACAATGGATCCAATTCAAGAATGGTGAAGAAACTGCGATTGTAAAGCTGGTGCAAGGGTTTTTGGGGAATGTTCTCATGTAACAAGTATTATCTGGTATCTAGGTATAGGAAAAAATAGAAAAGATATGTTAGTTTCTAAAAAAAGCGAAAATTTGTATAATTTTTGTCTGGATTGTGATAAAAAGTATCTCGTAGAGAATGATTTATCATTAATCCAAAATGAAAAAGAAGTAAAAATTTCTGATACTGAATAAAAGAATAAAAATCTAATGCCTACGCATTTTTTATTAGAAAATGTTATTAAATTTAACTAAAATTGTAATTTTTAAAATAAAAATGAAATTGACAATTTTTGTATGCATATTTAGTAAAGGAAGCAAAATTTTCTAGAAACTTATTTTTTTATATGTTTTAGTCACTAAGTAGAACAAAAAAATAAAAAAAAAATTTTATCGATGGTCCTTTGGCTATGGGGTATCTTTAGACCTCAAAAGTAAATAAAGTGGAAATTTTAGTTTTTGAAGGGCTAATGGATCAACGAGTGTAGTTATAGTTATTTTTTCTGCCATTTTCAGATTCCTTGCTCAATTCTGAACATTTTTTTATACAAAAAGTCTAATTAGCTTCAAAATTAAACAAGATACGGTTGTCTAACTTAAAATAGTAATTAAAAAAATCTAGAACAGATTTTTAAAATTCTAACAGATTATGATTCAGCTCGTCGAGATCTACCAGAAAATATATAAAAGTTTAATTTTTCGATTTTTTATTTATGATTGCCCCATATCCTTAACTGGTCTTCCAGTAAAAATGTAAAGCAAATAGGAAAAAATTATGTTTTGTTTTTTTACCATTAATTTTGTTAACTTACTTTTCAGTCAGTAATTATTTAAAACAATTTTTCGTGAATCGTCAATGTTTCAAAAATCTCAATAAAAATAAAAAAAAATCGGACGATACATCAGTGACTGAATATCATATTAACTGAATAAGCTTTAATTCTCCAAATCGAATCTAAGCCAACACGGACATAAAAAAAATTCTGGCTACTTGGATGTAAGAAAATAAATAACTTAAACCTAGACAAAGCTTTAAGTGTGAGGCAAGCAGTAAATGAATAATCAATTGGTGGTTGTCAGGGCATGGGAAATGCAACTTTAATGGTCAATGTATGACAAATCGATGTGGTTGCAAAAAATCCCAGTTGTTGTGTAACTCAAGATGTGTCATGAAGGAAATTCAAGCTGCTAAAACATGGTCTAGCTGGTCGAGCCAAAGCTCCTTCAGCAACGTTAAAAATTTTTAAATATTATTACAAAATATTCTAAAAAAAAATGTTTAAGAATATGGTAGTATCGTTAAAAATTTAAAAATAAGTTCAAGAATTAGATAAAACAGGAGTTTGAATAAGTGGATATAGTTGATCAATTATAAGATAATAACTGCACAATGGAGTAGGATATGTTATATCTCTAGACTCAAAGTTGAGTTTAAACTCGTTCACAAGTCGACAGGTTAGGAGAACTTGCTTCTGCAGACTTCTTCTAATATAATTCTCGCCTAAATCAAACAAACGGCTATCGACCCTGTGCAACTTCAAATCTGTAAGGGTACAGTTGAATAATCTTTCGGAGGGGGTGTCATATTTAAGTTTAAGGATACTACGTGTTGCAGCGTTTTGGATAACTTTGAGTTTTTTTAAATTACTTTCGCTATATACATTTAAACAAGGAAAGGAATAGTCACTAACTGAACCTATAAGGGATTTGTAAATTGAGCTTAGAGTGGTTTTACTCAGACCCCATTTTTTTTTAGAGAGAATTTTAATGATGTTTAGCCGGGACTGACATTTCTGTTTAATTTCGCTAAAATGATTTATGAAGTTTAATCTTTCGTCAAATGTTACGCCTAGGAATTTAATGGATTTTGAGTAGGGAAGATTTTTTTTAAAGAATTTAAGCTTGAGTTTAGGTAATGTGCTGCTTTTTGAAAATATTATATAAGAGGATTTTTCGACTGAAATTTTCATTTTCCATTTGGTTAGCCATGGCTCTAATTCACTCAAGTATTTATTTATTTGTGATTCGATATTACCCTTTTTCTTAAAGATAAAAAATGTCACTAAGTCATCTGCAAACAGAAGGGAGTAGCAGGTATTAGTCTTGTCTTTTTTTGGAATGTCATTAATAAATATGTTGAAAAGCAAAGGGCTAAGTACAGATCCCTGAGGAACCCCTGCATTGATTTTGAAAGAACCACTAAGTATATTATAAACATTTACATTGAATAATCTTGAACTTAAGAATGATATGACCCAAGATATGATATATTTTGGTACGTTTCACTTAATAAGTTTAAATATTAACCCCTTGTGCCAAACTCGGTCATATGCTTTGGATATATCTAAGAAGATGCTTCATATGTTTTTTTTTCTATTAAAGGATTCCATAGCTTTTTGCGTAAGAAACATTAGGTTATCTGCTGTTCTCCTGTGTGTGCGGAACCCTGATTGTTCGTTGCAGATAATGCCCCTACTTTCAACAAACTTATATAACCTATTGAAAATTAAACGTTGTAAGACTTTACCTAAACAACTTGTAATACTTATGGGTCGATAATTAGAGGGATTACTGTCAAGCCCTGATTTTTTTGGAATCATTGTGATGTGAGCAGTTTTCCAAGCTCTTGGGACTTCTCCTTTAGTGAGACTCAGTTTAAAAAGCGTAAGGATGTCATTTAGAGTTTTGTTCGGAATATTTTTTAGAAACAAATTATCAATTCTATCTGGACCTGGGGGTGAGAAGTCCTTGATTTTTTTTTATAGCTTCTTGTAACTCATTAATACTAATTGGTTCAAAAGTCGAATTTGATTCTTTTTGGCTAGTGAAATCATAAACAGTGTTGTCAACCTCGGTTTCAAACCTTTGAGAGTCACATTTATTTGGGCTAAAAGTCTCTTCTAGAATCTCCCCAAAAATATTCCGCTTCTCCTTGTCAGTTTCAATTTTTTGGTTCTTATGAACTAGAGTTGGAATTTTATTAGAAGATTTAGAGGTGCGTATTTTATTTATTTTATTCCAAATCGGTCTACTTGATGTTGGAGACTTGCCAAGTTTAATGACGAAGTCATTCCAGTTTTTATTTCTGATTTCTTTAACTTTTAATCTTAATTTAGCTGTTAGCTTGTTATACGAAGTTTTACAGGAAGAATTATTTTTTTTGAATTCACGTCTAGCTTTACGCCTTTGTTTAATCAAGTAGACTATTTCGGACGGGAATAAGCATTTGAAAATCTTAGAACCATGTCTAGGAATGAACTTGTTAGCGGTGTTTAAAATATTGCTCGTAATGGTTAGGTTTAGGTCGTCTATGTCAGAGTTTTTTGGTGATGGGGGAAGGTTCTCAAGATAATCCCTAAATAAATCCCAACTGGCAAACTTGAAGTTGAATTTCTTGGAACTCTCTTTAGCTCTAATGCTATGGCTATTTGTTAGGCTAATTGAGATAGGGCAGTGATCGCTTGTCATGTCATATGAGTTAAGTACCTTAAAGTCGAGTACACTGTCTAGTAGGTTAGAGGAGCAGAGAAAGTCGAGTATGTCCCCGTTGGTATTGCTTTGGTCGACTAAACATCCTATTGATTTGGCCTTAGCATTCAAATCACCCCCTAGAATAAAGTATTGACATTTTCTAGAAATTTCCATGAAGAGGTCAAGACATAGGTTGTTTTTATTTTTTTGACTATATGGTGGATTGTACAGGGTGAAGATTGACATGTACTTACTAACACTCTTAAGATTTATGCAAATTAGTTCTTGGTTGAAGTTGTCGAAGGAGAAGTCTTGGGCGAACTCTAGTCCTTCCTTTACGACAATTGCAACACCCCCAACATATGATGTGCGTGGTTTACTAATTGTGTTGTAGTTGTTGAACCTTAGGTTGAAGTTGCTTTCGGGACCACAAACTTTCGTTTCATTTAGCAAAACTATATCAGGTGAAGTGGTCTGCAAAAAATTTTCAAAAAGAGGTAGTTTACTTAGAATGTGGTTGCAGTTCCATTGTGTGACTATTAGGTTATTAAACGAACTAATAAGAAAATTTGAATCAAAGTAGGAATGAAAATTATTCATATTATTACATAAAGTATTGAACATAGATTGATATAAGAGGATTAGAAGAAAGAGGTATAGGAAAAGTTACTAGGGTTTATGATTCTTCATTAGGCTTTGCCTTATTTTTGTGCTTGTTGTCTTTTGGATTGTTTTTTTCGACTTGGGTTACATTTGGTGGTTGAGTTTTTGGTTTCTGCGGCATTGATATCGGTATTTTGGATTGTGGTAATTCGACTTTTTGTTCACTTTGTTTATTTTTTATTTATGTTGTCAATTGGCGGAAAGTTTACATTGTATGGTTTGTTCTGAAATCCATAACCAATACTCAAACGACCAATTTTCGGGTTATTATCATCGGTAAAAGATGTGTCTTCTAGATAACGTTTGGAAGTTCCACTTTCTTCCATGTTTGCAAAAGATCTCTCGATGTCAGAATTGGGCAGCAGTCCATTCGTAGGAGAATCAGCAGCTTCCTGGGCAGGCACTTCAATTGCTTGAGCAACCACGGTAGCTTCCTGAAAAACTACTTCAGCACCTTCACGGTCGATATTGTTGTCATTGTCCATCTTGTCGAAATTTCCGTCTCTTATCATGGTTGCCGTTGTATGTTCCTCAGTGGAATGACCTTTTTTATTACATGTTGAACAATTTAGAGACGAGCGTTCTCTATAAGTCTTGCAATCAGCCTTGACGTGTCCAAACTGGTTACAATACTTGCACAGTATTGGGTCACCTGCTTTGAAGACGAATGCCTCCTCGCCGTCAATAGTCTTAAGACCAATTATTTTATGTTTAACCTCAGGTGTGATAACAGATTCTTTTACAACAACATGAATGATGCCTGAGTCGATGTGAATCATTTCTTTTTCCTTGCATTTTATGCAAATAACTTCTGTAATTAAGTTAGTCATACTTAAGTACAGTGGTGTTATAATCTTACTTTTTTAGGTAATTTTAAAAAAAAATTCATACTTTTTACACAACAGTGTGTAATTTCACATAATGTTTTGATTTTTGGCGTATTTTGTATCAATAATTTCTGATTTTATTACCTTAAAATTAGCAGATTATAGCACCACTGCATGTGGTGACAAAGTATTTCCATTATCAATCAAATGACTAAAATTTCACTTTGAAAATAAAAAGACAGAATTGCAAATTAAATGGCTTAAGAAATCGAAAAAATTAAAAAAAATTTTTAGTGACAATTTTCGAATGATTCCTTAGATTTTTTTAATCCTTTTTGTTGACTTTTTCAAATGATGTCACCAGATGATAAGCTTTTTATTTTCAAAAATAAATTAGTAAGGTATTTTGAGGTCTATTGGAATGTAATAAATTACTTCACTAAAAAATGATCTCTATCAATTATTTATTTAGACACATATATAAATATTTATTTGGAGATATAAAAATCAATTTAAATAAAATCTCTTTTCTAATTTTTCAAGGATTTTAATACTTTCAAATTGAATTTTTTTCTTTGATAAATGAAAATTACACCTTTATTTGGAAGTTTTGAACATCTTAGTTCATATTTCATTTTGATTTCTGAAACTGCTACTTAAACAAACAATTTTAAATTAACAAAACATTTGTTTTTTTTTTATTAAATAAATGTTTCAATCTAATGTTATTTTATCTTAGATACATTTTATTGACAATTGATGTTTATAGCTTAAAAAAAAATAAAATACGTTTTGAAATCTTATTCCCAATATTTATGTTAGTGAATTAAGAATTCAGCTTAAATTACTATTTTGCCAAATAAAACGCTTATAAAAGCCAGAAGAAAAACTTGTAAAGTATACCAAATTAAAGATGATAAAATTAATAATTTTTTCAATTATTGTGTCCATTGCAAAAGCACAACAACCCTTGTACGCCCAATGTGGAGGTACTGGCTGGACAGGTAGTACAGTCTGTGCCTCTGGCTTGAGCTGTCAGTTTGTGAATATATGGTACTCGCAGTGTTTACCAGGTATTTAAAATTAAATGCACCAGATTAATGGTTGATTAATAAAGTTTAAAAAATTTTTTTTTAAATTTTTCATTATAAGAAAATAAATAAAAAATATTTATTTTCAAAATAGGAGACAATACTGGAACAACTCAAGGAACAACACAGTCACCAGGTCCATTACCAGGTCTTGGAGCTGGATTTCCTGGCTCTAATTTCAAACATGGCATTGCTTTCGACGGTGTTTTTAATGATAATTACTATAAAAAATATGACTACATTTCTATATGGATCAATTCTCCATGGGCTGAAGATTCATCAAACACAAATTTCAATCCATACTGGCATGGCGAAATGGTCAAAAAGTGCAAGCAACACGGAAAAATACCACTTTTTTATGCATATGTGATTGCATTTGAAGCCAGAGCTAAATTCGGATTCCAGGATTGTGATGTGCATCCAACAAACAACTTGTGTCACAATGGTGCCAATTTTATTAGAAATAACCGTGCGCTATTAGTCAGCCGGTATGCTCATCAAGCTAGTGAAATAGCCTCAGCTTTGGGTGATAGAAATGCTCAATGCGTTTTTGTCATTGAACCTGATTTCTGGCAATATTATGGAGATCAAACACAATCAGGCGGTCCATTGTCTGGCGAATACATGAGAGCTCTGTTCGATGATTTTGCCAAGGAAATTAGAAAGCAATTGCCAAATGCAAAAATTTCCTGGGATTTAAGTGCATGGATTGGAAATGACGGAATGACCAAATGGTGGAGCTTTTTCAAAACATCTTCATATATTGATTTTGTTCATACTAGTGGTGGTCAAGTAATTAAATTAGATTAGAAAAAAAAAATTTAAGATTTTTTTTTTTGTTAAATTATTATTTATTTGCAAATTAAATTTTTTACTTTCAAAGAGTCGTGCTGGTTCAGCTGAATACAAGCCAGGTGAATTGAAATGGTCAGACTTTTCGAGAATAACTGGCAAAAAAATTATTGCTGATTGTGGTATGTTTCTTAGAAATTAGGAGAAATATAATTTTTTTAAGCTTTTTTTTGGTGGCATTAACAGGTTATGGAATTGGAGGTGGTTTGTCCAACAATTGCGGAGCTTGGGATCTCAATAACAAAAAAGCTAGAATTGCTGATGGTGTTGTTGCATTAACTGCAGCTCAAGGTGCTTCTCAACAAGAACCTAATCTTGAAAGACTAGCTCTACCATAGGCTTAATAATTTACAATCAATTCATTTAAAGATACAAATGAATTTTTTATCTCAAAATTTATTTTATAAAATTTAAGATCCAATAAAACTAAAAAAGAAAAAAAAATTAATTTTTAAATAAATTATTTAATGTCAACAAATTTATTTTTATTGATAGTTCGCATTTATGTCCAGTTAAATAAAAAAATAAAAAAAAGGAAGATTTTTGAAAAAAAAAATTTCAAAGATGGTCAAATATTTCAAAAATTTTTGACAAATATTTTACGTAGGGTAACTGAAAAATTTCATTATACACTAATTTTTTATTCAGACGAAAAATTTTAAAATTATTTGTACAAAAAAAAATATTTATCAAAATTAAATTTATAAATTGGAAATTTTGAATTTTGTTCAAACACAATTATTAATTATTATTATTATTATTATTATTATTATTATTATTATTATTATTATTATTATTATTATTATTATTATTATTATTATTATTATTATTATTATTATTATTATTATTATTATTATTATTATTATTATTATTATTATTATTATTATTATTTATTTCAGTGACGCCTTTAAGGCGATGTTAAAAAAATATTAAAAAAGAATAAATGAGATAAACAGTTTTAAAGAGATTAAAGACAAATATTTAAATAAAAATTACATTTTTTTTTCTGTTTCACTTTTACATTCTGAACTATAACCACGAAGAACTAGTTTGTACATTGATATTATGTTCTAGTCAAGGAGAAACAAAAAAAAAAGTAGTTTTAATACTAGAAGCACCAAAACGAGTTATTTTTACTCGTTATGAAAAATAAAGAATAAATCATATATTTTATGTTCGAATTTATTGAAATTATTAAATTAATTGAATAAAAATATTAGATTATTAAATTTTAGTTTTTTCTTAGGTCTTATAAAATATCCATGGTTAATCACACTTTTTACAAAAAGTATCTATTTCTTTTGTACAATATCCACACACTGCTTTTTTACATTTTGAACAAAAATTTGTCGCTTTTTTTTGTACAAAGAAAAAAATTTTTTTATTTGAATTTAGTTAATTTAAAAAGTTATTTTTATTTTTATGCGTAAAAAAAATTATGCTCAAATAAAAAATTAACTTGGATTTTGGTGGCCAAAAATCGAAAAAGAGTCACTTTGGCTCGTTGGTGCTTCCAGTGGTTAAACTTTGAAATTTTTACCTTTTGCAGACCTGAGAGCTGGATTTTTCTGGACCATAATTGATCCTGTACTTTTTTTTCACTTTCTATTATATTTTGTGAATCATTTTGTTTTTGATTGAAAAGATCCAAGAGCTTGCTTCATAGAGAATAAATTGACAAGATTTTAAAGTAAAAAATAAAAAATAATTTTTTTGAATTATGCATCTGGTGCAGCACCAAAGATTAGGAAATAAAAAATATTAAAATTTAATTTTTTATATTTTTTTTATTTTAAAATCTAGTCTTGATGACGCATTAAACTTAGGCTTTCAGTGTTTGATGCGGACCTAAACGCGTGATTACGCTTTAGAGCATGCGTTCAAAGTTAACAATATTATAGCATGGGTGAGATGTACTTTGGTGCATGGTCCAAAAACGTGTCTTAACTTGTGGTGCAGCATAATCGAACGAGGGAATACGGTAATTTTGTCTAAATTTTTTAGCCATATTCTCATTAAAAATTGTATTCTTCTAAAGAAAATAACTTTAATTTTATATGAATTTAAAAGTTTGGAAAGTAATCTGTTCAAAATAAATAAAAATTATCAATAAAAAGCTATTGTCCATGGAAAATAGTTTATTTTATTAAAACTTGATTTTATCAAATCAACTTTTTAATTTAACAAAAAACTGCATTTTAAAAAAATGAATTTAATCTTCTATTTATTATCATTTGTAATTACAAATATTATTATAAAAATTTGAAATAAAAGTGACACTACAATCTGATAAAATGAATGAAAAGATGTTTAGACTCTTAATATTTTTTAATAATTAAAAGTCAAAAAACCAAATTATTATTTAAGTAAAATTTTTCTTTCTTCAAATAATTATAATATAAGATTATTAGTATAAACGATGTGATTAATTGGTCACAAATTTGCCAGTTTGACAATCGGTCACAGCTCTTTAAAATTAATTTCAGACTTAGATTATTTTGTAGTTTATTAGAGTAATAAAATGACTAAATTGTAAAAATTTAAAGTTACTTAAATTAAGTTAAGTTAGAAGTGGGCAAAAAAGCGATCGCAAAACTTAATCATTTTCAAGACAAAATTAAGAGAGAAAACTGTATGAAAAATTTTATCGCCAATAGAAATAAGAAAAATTTATTTGATTCATTAAATTTTCAAAAAAAAAAGCAAAAAATTTGATTCAAAAGAAAAAAGGTGCTAAAATGACCACACTAGGAAACTTGTACTCAAAAAACATCATGATAAGACTTACCAACTCCAAGTCAAGCGAAGATAAATTCAAGCTAATTCACATAACTGTTGACTACCAGATAACCGGAACACTGCAATCACATAAAACAGAATTGATCATTAAGCTAACTGATGAGAATGATCCATTTTTTCTCTACTCACTTTATATGACTGAAGAGGACTTTCAGACTCTGAAGCACCAACAGGGTCTTCTTGTCGACTTTAGCTCATTTGGCCAGCGTTTTATTGATCTTCTATACGCCTGTGAAAAGGACGTTCATTCGGATAATCCAAAATTTCAATTGCAACTATTTACCAAAGAGCCCTTGCCTTTCGACCATACCAATGCCAATTTGAATATTATTGAAATAAATCCATTCAAGCATTTAGTCCATTTATCTCTTTCTTTTATGCCTGGAAATGATTCTGATGTGAAAAAATATTTGGCAACATGTCTCAAAAGCCTTAAGGAAGAATACCATAATTTATCAAAATGCTTCGAAGATACAAAATCACAACTAAATCACAAACTAGAATCAACTCAACAAGTAATTTTAGTTTTATTTTGACAATTTAAAAAAAAATCACTCTTTTTCTAAAATTATCCCAAATTTTGTGTCATAAAAATCTATTTTTTTGTTGATTTGTCTTCACTCAAGTATTTTTACTTAATTGTAAAATGTTATCAAGTTTTAAAATTATTTATTAATTTAAATCTCTTATTATTTTTTAAAAAAATATTTTTTTTAATTCAGAGCAAATAAGTATGACACTGAGACTAAAATATATTTTAAGAAGCTAAAAATGGTTGCTGCACCTCGTGGCATTGACTGTAAAAAATATGAACATTTAATAGGAATTATTTAATCTATTTAATTAAACTGCATGCAACATTGTTTGTTAGGAAAAAAATATTTGAGATTTTTTTTCATTTTATTTAGTTATTTTGTACTGAATTCAACAAAACCCTTTAAAAATTATAATAAAAAAAGGTAATTTAAAAAGAAGTCTATTGAATCTTCCTTTTGAAAATTTTTTTTCAAAATGTTTTAAAGAGAAGACAATAAATCTTTATTTAGAAAAAAATATCGAAATCTTATTTTTATGTATGAGATTTAATTAGAAAAAAATTTGAAAAATTTAATTTTTTTTTATTTAACATTAAAAAGCTTGTAAAAATATTAAATTTTCAAACGTTTATTATTCCTGACAAAAATTAAATCTTAATTGTTCAATAATGATATAAAAGTAATTAAGAGATTAAAAAAGCAATTTTTTATTCAACAATTACGGAAAAAAATTCTTTGCAATTAAATTTTTTTTTAAATGAGAGTACACATAAGTTTAATTTTAGAGAATTAAATATATGGTTTTTAAAAAAATTGAAATTTTGAATTCAAGTAACAAACTTCGAGTTTTAATTTTTGAAGTTGGATAAAAAATTTGTCTTTTGTTTTATCTTAAATATTGACAATATGACTGTTTTTTTCATTTAGATTGTATTATGGGATCATTTTTAGCTACAAGTGAAACAAAAAATAGAAAAATAAAATTTATTATAAGATAAATTAATTTTTAAAGATTAAACCTTTATATATTTTTCCATTCAAAGAATTTAAAGCGTCAATTATGGAAAAAAAATCA
Source organism: Brachionus asplanchnoidis (assembly GCA_025491095.1). Taxonomy (NCBI): domain Eukaryota; kingdom Metazoa; phylum Rotifera; class Eurotatoria; order Ploima; family Brachionidae; genus Brachionus; species Brachionus asplanchnoidis. The sequence continues at coordinate 6,111,224 of JAILYF010000006.1, forward strand.
AATAAACGAAAAATTTTAAAATAAATTAAAATACATTTTTTCTTCTAAAAACAAAAATTTAATTAATTTTTGAAAAAAATAAAATCACTAATGTTTCACAAAAAAAAAACAAAAATTTTAACTCATTTTAAATCTCTCATATATCATAATTAGGGTATATTCGGAAATTATTATTATTTTGAGGACAATTCTTAGTGAAATATTAGTTCACTTAATTTAAAAAGTGTTCACCTTATTTGAAAAAAGATGGAGGAAATTGAGTATAAACTAAGTAATTCTTTGATAAAAGCTGTGTTAAATTATTTGTTTTAAGATAAGATTTTCAAACACATATTTTTTTTTATTATTTAATTTATCAGATAGTATACTTCCTTTTGAACTTTTCCCGGGTATCTAGAAGAAATTAGTAAGATAATTTTTCTTACTAATTTCTATGAGCTAAATGAACAAATCTCAAAAAATATCATTAAAACTGCTCAAAAAAGTGTTCCTCTAAAATCATAAAAATCTTTTGTCCACCTAATTTGAAATTTTTTCACCTAATCGAAAAATTTTTCTTCAATTTCTATTTTGGTCAACCTTTTGGTGAACAAAAAAATTGGGTGAATGATAAGTTCACAAAACCCGAAAACAAGAATTGTTCCCCTATTTAATGAACCTTTCCTTTCCGACTAAACCCCATAATTGAATGTGTTTAATAAATTTTTTTTAAATAGATTCCAAATTATTAATTATTTAATTTAACCAAATTCCTATCTTTCACCTCTCTGAGACAAAAATTGCCAATAATAATTTACGATAATTTACGCAAAAGATAGTAAATTTACCAAATTTTACGTAAAATATTGTAATTTTACGTAAATTTACAAAAGTAAAAAAACGTCCAAAAAATTGAAATAATTTGGCACTTGAAATGAAAATCTGATAAATTTACGTTTTTTTACAACATTTTATTTTTAAAATTTGGTAAATTTACTATTTTTTACGTAAATTATCGTAAATTTTTAAAACCGGAACACCACTGTAAATAAAATTCTCTGAAGTATATTTTTATTGAAAAAAATACTAATTTATAAAATAGTTTAACTTTTACCCTCTTAATAAATAAAGAAAAAAAAATAAATTAAAAAAATTTCTAAATAATTTTAGCAATTGAATCAAAAATCAATGGAGTTGGACAAGTTAAAGGTAGAAAATGAATCACAGTCCGAGCGCTTAATGGCCAAACACATGCAAGAGCTGAGTTTTGAAAGAGACAAAGCCATTCAAAATCAGTACAGTCTTCAGCAGAAGTATGAAAAAGAAAAGAAAGATTTAGAAATGAACCTGATGAAGACAATTAAGCAACTTGAACAACGTCTATTCGACCTGGAAACAACCAACAAAGACTTGTACGAAAAAAAATTTAAATCTGAAGCCCAGATCCAAGAGATAACCATAAAGCATTCCACTCTGTTTGACGAATACAACTCTTTAAAGATGGAACTGAGCACTATGCGAAAAGAAAATTCCAATTTAGACTCAGAAATGCACTCGAATGAAAAGCTAATTAACCAGCTCAAAAGTCGAAATTCTTCTCTTGAACAAGAGCTCAAAGAAAAAAAGGACTTGTTGACCAAAAGTCAAGAAATGCTGAGCGAAGAGCAGGAACAGCGCAGAAAATTCGAGGAATCGCTCAGAGAAAAAAATTCCGAAGTAAAGAAGAAACAAAGCGAAATAAACCACTACGTAGACGAGTTCAAAAAAGGAAATGAGGTGGTCAACAAACTTCAGGAAAGAGAGAAAACATTGGTAAGTCAAATAAAGTTGAAGACAAGAATTTTGACCGAACAGGAAAAAGTGGTCAAAGAAAAAGAAAAAGAAATTGGTGATTTAAAATCTCAAATGAAGGAAATAAATTCCAAATTTGATGAAATGAATAAAGAAAATAAAGAGCTAAAGGATACTGTTGGCAAAAAGACATCTGAATTGGAAGAAGCGGCTAAATTGCTCAAACGTGATGAAAATATAATCAGTTGGCTGAATAAACAATTGACCGAGAACAACATCGGTGGCACTATGCATTCATCCAAAACCAATACATATGATTCAGCACAATTCCGACCATATGGCACCATAAACCCAGGCAATTCAACCAATAATTTGATATCATGTTCAGTGAGCTCAATGACCACTGGTATTAATCAAGACCAAAATTCCTCAAAGGCCGGTAAGACTACGATTGGCGAGAGATTCTATTCTGTATCACAAAATCAAATAGGTCTTAACAGCCGAGCAGCTTCGAATGGTTCACAAATGAATAATAATGAAATGTATTTTTTTTTTCCTATTATTTTAAAGAGATGCTACCGTAAGATTAATATACCATGATTTCTTTACGAGTTTCAGAGAAAAATTTATGAAGTAAACAAAATTTTATTAATTTTTTTGACCAAAATTTACCTTAATTATGGTTATTTTTTCACAAAAAATAATTGAATTTTATTTACAAAATTGAAAAAAATTTAAACAGGATAAAAATATTTTCAATCTGGCAAAAAAACTGCAAATTACAAATATATTTTCTATTATGATAAAATTTTTGGCTTTAATTATTTTTTGGGTAAGTTAGAAAAAAACAAAAAAAGAGAGAAAAAACATATAGAAAAGAGAAAAAGACATAAAATCAATTTTTCTAATTTAAGCTTATATAATGAGAGAGAAAAAAAAAAAAACTATAAAAAATCAAAAAGAGATAAAACCAGAGTTGTTTAAAAGTCACAAGTCTCAAGTCAAGTCCAAGTCACGACTTTTTTTTTTTTTTTCTCAAAATTCCGACTTTAAAATTTCTTTTTCAAAAAAAAGTCCAAGTCAAGACTTTTTTTTTAAAGAAAAATTTAAAGTCCCGACTTGGACTTTTTTTTTAATGACTTAGACATTTTTTTGGGACTTTTAAACAACTCTGGATAAAACATAGATTATAAAAAAATTATTTAAATAGTTAAAATGAGACAAAATTTAAACTAAATCTAATTCAAGAATGATTTAAAGAAATATTTATTACTATCCAGTTTGAAAAATTTATCAGTTTTATAGAAAAATTAATTTTAATTTTAATTTTTCAACTAATACTGATACAAAATGTGTTAAAAAAAACCTTAAAATTTACGTGAAAAAGTTAATTCGTTTATTTGCGCTAAAAATTTGAATTTTTAAATTTTATCTTTAATTTTAAATTGATTATATGTTTTATTAAACTAAAACTATTGTATTAAACTAAAAATATTAAAAAAATTGGATTTTGAATTTATGTTTTTTATCTTTTTATAAAATTGGTTATATGTTTTTTTTTCTCATTTATTAAATCAATATTTTTATTTACAGTACTGATTTGTCTCGTGGATTTTACGTAAATTTACGTTCGAAAAATTACGGAATTTTACGAAATTTTTCGATATTTTACGTAAATTTACTTTGGCCAAAAAATGGCAAAATAATTTTGAATAAATGTCTGAGCTTTTGATAGACCAAAAATTTGTGTGTTGCTCTAACCAGTTTGCTGACTTGCCATTTTTGGCCAAAGTAAATTTCCGTAAATTTTAGAAATTTTACGTAAAATATCGAAAAATTTCGCAAAATTACGTAATTTTACGAGCGTAAATTTCCGTAAATTTTCATAAATTTACCTTATTTTACGTAAATTTACGTAAAATCCTCGTGACAAATCAGTACTGTTTGTTTTATCTTCTTTATTTATGTTTTTCTATCTTTTTATATGTTTCGTGCTACCTGTCCTTTCTTTTATTATTATTATTTATTAATTCAAGGCTCATATGCAAAATAGTAAAATTTAGAGAAAAATAAAAAAAATTTCAGAATAGAGTAGAAAATACGATATAGATACAAATCAAAATAAGAATTAAAAAATAATATAAATTGTTTTAAGATGCTATTAGCTTTTTTCCAAACTTCTTCGAGCTTTAAGAATAAAATAAAATGAACAAATTAAAATATATAATTTCTTCTAATTACTTTTTTTGAAGTTTATAAATGAAATTAAAAATATTGGTCATTAAATGTAAGTTAAATCAAATTTAAATTAATTTCTTTTTTATCTGAAATAAAAAAGGAAATTTTCTCAAAAATTGCAAATTTATTTTTCACTGACATATTTATAAATCGTAGCAGCACTTTAATTAAAACAATTAATTAAAAAAAAATTTTAATTTTTATTAAGGGACTCGTTGCCTATGGGAATAAGACAGATAGATCTTAATAAATCGTCTTCAATTACGGCCAAATTGGATCCCAAATACTTTCAAAGTCATTCGCCACAGGCTCCTGCAAGTCCGGCAGACACGTATAATGAAAATTTAAACTTTAAAATGAGCAATTTTAAACCAGCATCTTATGGCTTGGGAAAGAACATGGTTCAATCTAACGATAGTGATTCATATTCTCCCAAAAATTCAAACAACAAATACAACACATTGAGTTCTGAACAAGGGTCAAATGGCTTGAAGTCTAATCCATCTCTTGCCTCAGCCTATTTTCCGACAAATTAAAATTTTTGCATCTAATTTTTATCAATAGACTAGATTTTTTTATTCATATTCGTACATAATTACTTTTTATTTGCACGTTTTTTTATTTAATTATTCAATAAAGTTTTTCAGAAATCAACAAATGAAATTTTAATTTATTTTTCGGTTTTCAAGATTGATCTACAGGCTAGTGCTATCGTCTTTAATGACGGATTAGCTCTTCATTTATTCAAAAAAATTAAATTTAGTTCAAATTTTTAAGACTAAGTATTAATAGTTTATAATTGAGTGATTATTTTTTTAGATATTATCACTTTTAACAAGATTTTTTTTTAAGTTCTTTAAGTACTACTTTTTTAAAGCAAAGTAAATTCTAAATTAATTTTATTTTAAATTTTATTTTTGATGGGTCAAATTAATTTTAACTTATTTTTATTCAATTGAAATACTTTAATTTCAAAATTTTCAGCTTATTTTTAAAAAAATGAAAAATTATTTTTGGATTATTTTTATAGTTTGGATCTGTATCCTCTCGGAATCGACGACCATTTTCTGAAATTCGATGTGTCTAAAAGAAGGAAAAATAAAAAAATAAAGAAAAAAACAAACAAATATAATTTATTTATTTAATTTTTATTTATTTCAATGAAAGCCTTAAAGGCGATGTTAATAAAAATTTAAAAAATAAAATTTAATAAAAAGACAAAGTTTAAGTGTTTTCTAAAATATTTAAATAAAAATTGAATAAAATATTTAATTTAAATGTTTTTTTTTCTCCTTTTTTAATTTCAATAATTATTAATGGAATGGGTACAGTGGACTCCTCTCCTTAATCGACGACCATTTTATAAAATTAGATGTGTCTAAAAGAAGGAAAAAAAATAAAGAAAAAAACAAACAAATATTATATAGCTTAAAATGAAATCATTATTTTTATTTATTCTATTTTTAATTATTAATTATTTTTAATTGTAAAAATAGAAATTATGTATTTTTTTTTTAAGCATGTAATCTTGAAATATAAAAAGGATAAAAAAAATAGCTTTTATTTTTACAAGAATTTCTCTTTTTTAATATTTTTTTTTATATTTAATTTTTTTTATCGCCAAATCTGGCGTAATTTTTGAAATAAAAAAATATTTTTGAGCAAAAAAAAGTTTTAAATAAATCCATTAAGATTATCTTTTGTTTTTTTTTTTGATTTACTTAGCCGAGAAAAGGTTGAAAATTTTTGAACCGATGCCGTATCTTATTCTTTCGACTAATAACAAAATAATTAAGATTTTTGCACTTTCTGAATTTCATTAATTGTTCTACATATGGTACAAGTCTTTTATGTTTATGAACCAGAGGTTCTTAAAATATTTTATGATAGCTATTTAGAAGAGTAAATTAAAATTCTTACTCTCATATTCACTTTTCTTTTCTTCCTTTTTTTTATTTTTCTTTTCTCAAAGAATAATGAATATTTAATTTGAAAATATTATAGTCTTTAATTTAAAAAACTACAATAATTGAATTTTTTTCAAATTGTTTTTCTAAATATGGTAAATTATTTCAGATTTTGTTTCTGTTTTGTGTATTTTATTTTTTTTAAAGATGTTAAAAATCAAAATTCACATTTAAATGTTTAATTAGAAATGACTTGACTCGACTTAGTAGATTAAAATTTTAAAGCTTTTGATTCACGAGTAAAATAATTAAATTATGATTCTAATGCAGAAAAGGTGTATTTTATAATACCATTCTCTTTTTATTTTTCTATTCTTTATTTAAAAATATTTATTGACAAAAAACTGTTTCGTATCATGATTGAAATTAAATCTCAATTTTAAAATCTATTTGATTGAATTTTCTTTAATTTGTTGGTCAGAAAAAAAGCTTTAAATTTCGAGGTAAATTTCTATTTTCTAATTTTATTCATATTAAATTTATTTAAAAGATTTAGAAAAGCTTTTATAAATAGTCAAAATCCTTAAAAATTCAGCACGTTTTATGTGTGACATATATTTTTCATTTAATGGGCTCTCATGTGACGCTTACTTGAAATCCTCGTGGGACGAAGTCAATAAATAAAAAAGAGCTTCTAAATAAGTAGATTAGAAATGGAGTAAAATGATACTTGAAAATTTTCAATTATTTTCTAAAGTAGTTTTTCACCGGGTCTAGACTTAGATTTCTAGAATTGATTGACAAAAAAAATTTAAGGTAGAATATTGAGAAATTAGAGTATATTTCCTTGAGATATTATTTTTCACTCTACTTCAAAAAAAGTTTTACCAACCTGATTTACTTTTCCGACCTTTTTCAACTTTTTCCTTAGTATTCTAGCTAGAGGCAAGTTAATCTGCGTTAATTAAAATCTTGAAAAGAGATGCTTTGCACCAATTAAGGTTTAAGAATTTTAGTAGTTTTTAGAAAATTTGACTATAAAATAAGTGAAAAAGTAAAACATTTTTAGTTACAATTGTAGAAATAGAAAAATTTTTTAATCCTTTTTTTTTTAAATGAATAGTTATTACATTCCATTTTGTTCAACAAAAGTTTTTTCATTTTTTTCACAATATTGATAAATTTTCTTTTTAGCTAAATATTAATTTAAAAAAAATTATTAATAGAATATAAATATGGTTTTAATTTAGTAACATTAAAATAAATTTTTTTTTGTGAGTTTTGAGCTAATAAATCGTAATTGATAATTCGAATTTATAATTTTGAAACTAATAAGATTAATTAATGAAATAAAATCCTAATTTTGAATGAAACTTTATATATTTTTTTTCATTTAATCAACAATCACATTCATTATCAATGTATAAATTTTGTTTGAAATTGAAAAAAAATTCACCCAGAATCCAAAAAAGTTTTTTTTTTTTTTTCAAGATTTGGTTAAATATTGAATATCCTGTAAAAATTTGGATACAAAAACGCTTCACTCAGCTTTCTTGAGCTCTCATTGGAAATCTTACCATTTCCATAGTTTTTTTCGCAGCTAAATTGTTTTCAGTCAACAAAAATTAAGTTCAAATTTAAGTGATTCTTTGTTTTAAATATTATCTAAGATTTTGAAAAAGAGAAGTATAAAAAAAGGAAGTTTATGTTAATTGACAAAAATATCAATTTTTGGAGTTTCATTATATTCAAATGGTTAAAAATTTCGATTTTTTTTGTTTTAAGAATCAAACAACTATTTGATAAATAATCAATATTTTTTCTTTTACTTTTTATTTGTAAGAGAAGAATTTTTTTCAGATTAGCTTTACAAAATGTTAAATCAGTAGAAATTATTTTTAAATCTTATAATTTAAAATTTTATATATTTTTTTATCAATCAAATTTTTATCTTTTTTATTCAATTTAATCGATTATCTATTGGCACCACTGAAGACAGTTGATTAGAGTTTCAGTTGATCCTAAAGATATCGAATAACTTTCATTAAAAAGATACGAATTTCTAATCAAGTGTTGATCAAAGTTTAACCTTGTCTTTTTTTATCATTTCACCTCAAATAAAATGAAAAAAATTAGTAGATTAGATTTATCTAAATCTTATCTTTTATCTAGATAAAATGCTAGTTTTTCATTTCTTTCTTCATTATTTTTATTTTAATAACATCATGAATTAAAATCGTCAAAATAATATGAAATGGTTGAGTAAATCAAGTATTTTTATTAAATCGAAAGTGACTAAGAATTTTTTTAATTTTTTTTCAAGGGTAATAAATTGTATAACGATTTATTGTAAATTGTCTCATAAAAATTCTCTTGAGAAAAATTTATTTTGCTAAATTCATCCTAAAAGATTAAAAGGCGTTTTATGATTCAAGAGTCATAAAATACATTTCAAATTTATCATTTCAAGTTTAAAAAGATTAGAAAATTTTATGAGTCTCACAGAAATTTTATACGACTAACATCGGTTACATGTAAAAGATTAAATAAAAGGCAAAATTAAATAATAAGGTTCATTAATAAGAATTAATGTATACTTTATATTTACGCTATGATGATTTCTTTTAAAACTGAATAAATTTATAAATTGAATTTTTTTTAAATTAATCAAATTTATTCAAAAAATAAATTAAAGAAATATTGTTATGATCATCAAAAGGAAAAATCCTTTCAAAAATAATTGAAAAATCTAAGCAACTTTTTTTCAATTAAATTTACCCAAAAAAATATTTTTTAATAAAACAACATCGCTTTTTATATTTTAAAGATTTTGTTGTTTTAACATTATTTATAGAAGTGATATATTTAATTAATTTAACTTTAAAGTAATAAAGAAATTTTGAAAAATTATAGATGACAATCGATCAGATCAGAAAAAGATTTTCTTGCAGTCTTACAAATGTTTGTTTTTGGCTTCTAAAAATTTTTACTTCCTTTGATATTTGATAACTTTCAACTTCTATTCTACGTTACAGTGTAGATTTCATTTAGAAAATGTCATTGATTTCCAAAATTTAAGACTTAAATTTTTTGTTCATGTAAAGTTTTGTCTTTAGATCGTAGTGTTAATTTAATTAATAAAACCAAAAGTAGTAATTAATAATTTGTGTATTGCCTTGATTCTTATTTTTAAGGAAATAAAAAGATTTTTTTTTCATAGAGAATTATAGAGTAATCTTATTTTATATTTGTTTAGTAATTTTCTGATGTAGAATTTTTATTCAATGCTAAATCTTGAATTTAGCAAATAATGTCGACATGAATTTATTGACATTTTCATTAAAAGTGTTGAAACCGAATTCACTCTTGATGATATCTAAATTACTAAATTTTATTTTTATTTAACACAAATAATTGATCAAAGTTAATTTTAACTAAAATGATTGATTTTTTTAAGTATATTATCTTGAAAAATTTTTTAATAAAAATAAAATTAAAAATTAAATTGAATTATTATTATTGTAAAAGTAAATTTAGAATCAAATATTTACACCCAAGAACCTTTTTTCTTAGCTATCTTTTTTGTTTTAAAAAAAAATTAGGAAAGTCATGCCTCGTCTGCGGTTTTAAATTGTTTATTATTAATTCGTTTGAAGCGAATTTTCGTTTTCTGTTAAATTTAAAAACCATTTGGTCTGTTTAGCTTATTAAATTTTGATTTTTGAAAATTAATTTTTGAACAAAATGAATTAAAAGAATTTTAAATTTTTAGTTTTTTATTATTATTTTATTTATTTATTTAAAAATATAATTAGGGGGTAATCTCCAGGTTCGTCCGAATGGCTAACGCCTTCGTTTAACACTAGAAGCTACAACGAGTCAAAATGACTCTTTTTCGATTTTTGGCCGCTAAAATCTAAGTCATTTTTTGCTATTTGAGCAAAATTTTTTTTTTCAGCATAAAAATAAGAACAACTTTCTAAATTAACTAAATTCAAATACAAAAAAAAATATCCTTTGTACAAAATCAAGTATATACTACTAGAAGCACCAAAACGAGTCATTTTGACTCGTTTTTTAATTAAAATTTAGACTTTATCTACAAAATCAATGGATGAGTCATAAAATATTAATAAAAAGTATACAAATCTTTAAAAAACTGACTCAAATCCTAATACTTGAACGAAGATAAGCAAATTTAAAAAATGCAAAAATTATAGTTTGCGTATTTTACATGAAAGACGAAGAATTGGCTCAAAAAGAAATGAATTCATTAGAAGATAAAATTTTTGCCAGATACTTTTTTTAGCAAAATTTGTATTTTCACTCGATTAAAATTAAGTATTGAATAGATTTATCCAAAAAATAAATTTTAATCCATTAGATTCCATTAAAACGAGTCATTTTGACTCGTTTTGGTGCTTCTAGTAGTTAAAAATTTTGGTACTTCTAGTGGTAAACCCAATTATTGCAAAAAAATGATAAAAATAAAATAAAGTTTTTAGTTTTTTAAAAATTGAAAGTAACTGAAATTGAATAAAAATAATAAATAGTAAAATTTTTAGTTTTTTTTTTAGTGGAAAATAAAAATTATTTTAAAAACATGAACGTAAATATAGCTTAAGATAAAATCAATTGAAAAGATAAACAAATAAAGAAATAAATAAAAATTTTATTAATCAATCAAATGAGTAAACCAGATTTTTAAGCCACAAGTTATAAGTAAAGTTATTACTAAAATTTATCTTTAAGTCAATTCTCAATTTTACTTTTTCTATTTTCTTGTCGAACTTAAATGTATATTGCCGCATATATATAATACAGAGTTGCTTAAAAGTCCCAAAAAAAGGTCCAAGTAATTAAAAAAAGTCCAAGTCCAGACTTTTTTTATTAAATTATAAAAAAAATTAGAGTCTTTGCTCGGACTTTTGAAAAAAAAAAGTCAGGACTTGGACTTGACTTGAGACTTGTGACTTTTAAACAATTCTGGTTTAATAGAAATAAAAAAAATTCAATTCGTTCTTTAAAGAATTGGATTTTTTGGTGCATGGAATTTTATTATCAAAAAGAAAGAATCTGTATCGAAAAAAAATTTGTTGATAGTCAATTTTGATCTTATTTATTAATTATTTATTAATTTTAATTTGTACAAGGAAATTTGTTTGATTAAAAAAAAATATTTTGTTTGAATTCAGATTCTTTTCTTTTTTTAAATAACAATTTGATATGAACATACTCTTTTTTAACATATTTCCAACAGAAAAGTTTTTCAAAGCTAAAAAAGTTTGATGCATCAATTTGTAGAATTAAAATTTATAAGAGCCTGCAATATTACTACCAAAAGTTAAATTGTAAGATATGTATCAATTGGCTGTCAAAGTCAAAAAAAAATACCAAAAAACAATTTTCATCTTTACATTTGATATATATGAGATTTCAATTTTTTTTTTCTTTTAATTTTGGCAAAATGAGTTAAATAGCTTATTTTTGAAGATTAAAAACAATTAACAAAAAAAAAAAGAAAGTTTTTTTTCCAATAAAATTAAGAAGAAAATTAGAATAGATAATTTGAAAAACGAAAATTTTGGTATTGAAAGGGTTAGTTGAAAGCGTGGCTCACAAAACCATGGTAAAGGAATATTAAAAGTTATCTTGAAAAATTTGATTCAACTTTTGATTATTTTTTGAAAAGCTCAGTTGGCTTAAACATTGTAATTGAATTTTTAAAAGCTTTAATTATTATTTTATAAAAAAATAATGGCTAAGATATTAAGAATATAATAAGATGGGTTAGGCTAAGCTTATTTTGTTGAAAATAAATTCAAAAAACGAAAAGAAAAAAAAAAGCTAACGAAAAGATGTACAGAAAATAAGGAATCTAAATGAACTTAAATTTACCCTGTAAAACTAACAAATATTATGTATTAAATTTTAGCTTAGGCTATTTTCTTTTGAATGATGTACTTTTTGTTCTACATTTATAGTAAATTTAGTAAGATCTTATCCTACGAAAAAAAAGGTGCATTAAATTTTCGAAATTCTTTTATTTAGGTAAAGTGAATTTTGGTTCAAAATAAAACTAAAAAAATATATCAAAAATTCCAAAACTAAAGTTCTGTAGGACCAAAACATGCTCTGTGATATATGTTTTTTTTTAACAAAATTCATAATGCCTTTTATTTGAAATCTTAGACTCTATTTAAAGTTAAAAAAAAATTCAAAGTAAATGTATTATTTTTTAAAAGGATACTTAAAGAAATTATCAAATTTTTAATTTTTTTCAAAATCCTTTTATTGTTTAGGATTTTTTATTCATAACTTCTGGATAAAACCTCTGAAGAAAAGAAATTTTAGCTCATTTTAATCAAGATAAAATTTTCTACAAAATTGTGTATCGAACTAGATAAAATTTTATACTTTTTGTTAAACTTCACTATTTTATTTTTATTTTTAGCTTTTATTCTTTTTGAAATTTCTGGCAAAAAAATTTTTACCACCCGTTTTATTCTCTAGTCCTTGATGCTAGTCCCTTCTTTACTTATTATCTTTTATTATAAAAAAAATATCATTTTGTTTACAAGACAGATTCCGAATAAAATTTATATATTATAATTTATATATTATATTTTATAATATTTTCTTCAAATTAATTAATTTCCAATTTATTAGCTGAATACATCTGGGTTGGGAACATGATTGGAATCAAGGAGGATTATTACAATAGCAAATACAAATTTGAGAGTCTTGGTGATTTTTCGCGCACATTAAGCAAAATTTTTTTTTTTATGAAAAGTATTTGGTCCATACTTTTTTGTCACTAATTAAACTTTTCATGTTTAAATTACTTAAACCTATAAAAAATTAACTTAATTGTATAAAACGACTTTGCTCATATGATAAGCATTTTAAATTTTAAAAATACCTATTTGAGTTCTTTAAAAAAAATAAAAAATCTTGTTTTTAAATAAAGATTTAAGTAACTCGAGTTTTACATATAAGTTTTTGACACTTTTTTATTTATGTTCTAAACAGCCTCGTTATAACTTATTTATCTATTTGTTTATCTGTGATAAGATAATACTCATTTGGATTAAAAAAAAATCAAATAAATTAGGATAAAAATAAGGAAGAATATTTTTAAAAAATATTTAAAAAAAAATATTTTAAATGAAATTTAAATTTATTTTAATTTCATTCTTTTTGGTCTTTATCTTCATCCGACTTTTTATCTAGCTCTAGACCAATTTCTAGCTCTTGACCAATTTCTTGAGTGTCTTGAGTGTACATTCTTCTACAGCAAAACTACTATCGGATTCACTTTCAAAATAAAGTATTTTTTAATTATCTGAAAAATACTATTATAATTTTAGAAATTGTTCTTATGTCAAAAAAGATTTCTTATATTTTAAGAGTTTTTAAAGCTGCTGAACTAGTCCTAATCAAATTTCGCTTTTTTTCCTAATTAATTGATTTTGTGATACTTATTGTACTTTTTGTACTTTCTGTACTTTCTGTACTTTTTGTCCTTTTTTTACTTTTTCTAAATATTATTTTATTTGGCCCTGTTACTTTTTGTACTTTTTGTACTTTTTGTCCTTTTTGTCCTTTTTGTACTTTTTTCTAAATATTATTTAATTTTGCTCTGTTCCATTTTGTGGTTTTTGTACTTTTTGTCTTTTTTGTACTTTTTCTAAATATTATTTTATTTTCTAAATAAATTTTTTTCCGTACTTTTTAAACTGAGTATAAAAAGTACGGAAAAAATTTTTACTTTTAAATATTCTCATACCTCTTCAAGTTTAGCATAAAAAAGCGAAAAATGCAAAAAATTCAAAAAATTGCAAATTGAAAAAAAAAATGCAAAAAATTCAAAAATTATATTCCATTGGTTGTCAGACTAGTGGAAGAATACAAAGGGGGTTTCGAATGAAGATATATTGAATACCGACTCCATTGTGTAATTGCAACCTTACTATTTCTTCTTTTTTCGAAGTCACAACTATGTAATCACATGTAGCACATTGCATTATATTTCAATATCTATTTTTAATTTCCTATTTTACTTACTTTTTATTTTTTTGATTTTATTCTAAAGGAGCTTAAGCTCGATATAGAAAACAAATAAATAAAATAAATTAATAATTTGATTCGGAGATGATTTCCAAAATTTAATAAATGAGTTAATAAATTGATTTAATAAATTCAACGGGCATAAATTTGTTCGGGATGCTTTTTTACAGTAAAAATTACGCCATATTCGGCAATGACAAAAATAATTAAATTTAAGAATATAAAATTATAAGAAAAAATCTTTTTTTGTAAAAATTAAAGCAATTTTTTTCTCGAATTCAAAAATCAGATAATTTTTATTTCTACAATTAAAAGTAATTTCATTTTCAACTTGCTGTGTTTTTTTGTTTATTTAATTTTTTTGTTGGACAATAAGAAATACACAGACAGGTAAAGGAGAGAGGTCTGCAGCCCTCATTTTCAGCATTAATTTATTTATTTATTCAATTATTACAAGCCATAAGCCATATAAAAAAAAAAGATTAAAGTATAAAAAAGAAATCAAAACAAATAATTAATACAAAATGAAATTTAATTTTTCAATTTAGAATTTAAGTTCCAATTTTAGGTTTAATAAATAAATAAATTAAGTCCATCATAAAATTGGGAATGTTGTGTCGCCATGTGATCCTCAATTAAAAGGATGTAATATTTAATTTTTTTTTTTTTTAAAAAGAAAAAAAATGAAAGGAAAAAAAGAAACAGAAAAAACAAAGAACAATTAGAATAATAATTAATGAAATTAAAAATTAACATTTTAAAGGAGATTTAAAAAAAAATTCTATTGCATTAATTTATTCTTATTTGATTTTACTTTTAATTCTTTTTTTGTGATGCTTTCCTGAAGTATCAATTTTGTAAACAAGAGTCGCAAACTTCATCATGTTTCAATTTATCTATTTTTAATTCCAGTTTATTTTCAGTACTGCTATGAAAAACTGATTTTACGAAAATTTACGTGATTTTACGTAAATTTTAGTAAAAAAACGAGAAAAAAAAATCGTTAAAAAAAACACAACTAAAATGCAATTATTAATGATCCGACCAGTCATCGTTTTTCTCAATGACTTTTTTAGTTACCTAAGAATTAAAAACTTTTAAAGGAATATAAAATGAATATCTTTTTTATTAAATAATACTTTTTTTAAGTGATCAATAAATCTTTTACATTTAAATGATTTTTTTTCTAAAATTTACCATTTTTCACGTTTTTTATAATAAAAATTTACGTAAAATTTCGTAATTTTTTTTTTTAATCTCAATTTAATTTTCTAAAAAAAAAAGAGAAAAATTCCTAGAAATTGCCATTTTTTTCAGTTTTTTTGGTCCTTTTTTATTTACTAAAACTTACTTAAATTTTCGTAAAATTACACAAAATTTCGAAAAATTCCGTAAAAACAGTTTATCATAGCAGTACAGTAACTCTTACAAACTTTATTCATATTTTAATTTTTTTTGTTTTTATTTTAATTAACTTTTTTAATTTTACTTAATTAAATTTTTATTTTGAAGGAACTTAATTTCGGTACAGTTAACAAATAAATAAATAATATTTAGTTCACAAGACCCTGATTTTGACATTTGAATAGTTCTTCAATTAGGCTTGTAATGATTTCTTTGCTATAATCTCTACAATTAATAAAATAAAAAGCATTATCATATTTGTTTGTTTTAAAGCAAGAGGATGATTTTTTTTTACACAAAATTACGATAAAGAAATAGTGGGAAAAAAGCCAAAATAGAACAATAATAATTATCGAAATTTAAAAATTTTAACAATTAAATTTTAATTTTTTTTCAAATCTTTACTCAAACTCTTATTTTTATATTTATACTTATTTTTAATTTTTTATTTTTTTACATCACCTTAAAGGCGCTCATTGAAATAAATAATAATTATCATATTTTTTTGTTTTAAAGCAAGAGAATAATTTTTTTTTAACGTATTTTTATTAAAGTGAGTTGAGTGTTTCTCTCTTTTTCTCACTAAGTAGTAAATTTTAAATTTGATTTTAATAAGAAAAAATATAAAATAAGAAATATAAATAATAATAAATAGTGTTTGTAAACAATTTAGATAAAAAATAGAAAAATAATTTAAATCTATTTGTTTGATAGTTTTTATTTCTTTTTAAAGAAGGCTACGAGCAGGACTCCTTCAGCCAGTTATACGATTTTAAAGTCTTTTTATAAACAAAATTTAGACTAAATAAACATAAAATGAACAAAAAAATATTATTTTAGTTTTTTTAAATTGATACTAAAGTCAAAATTAAAGAAAAAAATCTAAAATCAAAATTCAATTTTAAGTATTGAAAAAATTGTAAATAACTAAGAAGCAACCACATAAGGGAGTCGATATTTGGTACCAGAATCGATTTTTATGTTATTATTATTTATTTGTTAACTGTACCGAGCTTAAGCTCCTTCAGAATAAAAATAAAAAATAAAAATTAAGTTAAGTAAAATTAAAAATTAAAAAGTTAAGTAAAATAAAATCAAGAAATAAAAATATGAAAAAAGTTTTTGAGAGTTAAATAACCTGGAATTAAAATAGATATATTGAAACATGATGAAGTTTTCGATACTTGTTTACAAAATTGAAACTTTAGGAAAGCAAGACAAACAAAATAGAAATGATTAAAAGTAAAACCAATTAAGACAAAATTATTGCAATAGAATTTTTTTTTTGTTTTCTATTTTTTTTATTTGTTTTTTATTTTTTTTTTTTTTTTTTTTTTTTTTTTTTTTATTTTTTTTTTTATTTGTTTTTTTTTATTTGTTTTTTTTATTTTTTTTTTTATTTTTTTTTATATGTGGATACGTAATATTTTTTATCTTTCCTACTCAGAGAATAATTCTCAACAAATTGTTGAATTTTTATGCTCGATGAGCACATTTGGTTTTTGACACATTTTGCTAAAGCGAAACAAATCTCAACCCCCTAACTAACTAGCATAATAAATGTACAATAAATCTGTTAGAAAATAACGATCAAAAACGTGAGAATGCAATTTGATATCACAAATAGATAATCAATTTGATCCAGGACGTTAGAAAAAATATTTTTACTATCTTCTATTTTATCTAGCGCGTTAAACTAACAAAAGCGTAACAAATATTAGATAATAAAAAAAAGACTGTCCAACACATTGCTATCAAATAATCTCACTTTAAGCCGGCCATTTTACCTATAAAATAAAATTGTCTAAACACATTGAACTTTTAATTTTAAGAGAACAAAAAAATAATTATTTTTAGATTTTAATCCAATTTTAGCACCATGAAATATCTGCGCTGGCGCTTTTCATCCCTTCTTTTATCTTAGCAATCTAGTTCGAGATATTGCTCCTACTTAGACGGACTTAGTCTAATGAAACAGCCAATTCTGTATCAAATATGCTATCTCAATTAATGTCACTATCTCGAAACTAGATGCACACTTAAAATGATAATTGCCATTTTGAACCATGCTTCAGTGAAGATAAACTGCATTTTTCTATAGCTTTTTTTTTTAGATAATTCAAATGTGTGGACCAAATAAAAGCCAGCAAAATATTCATTTTTCAAAATCAATATTTTTGGAAAAAAAAATTTTTTTCTGATTACATCATTCCAAAAATGACGAAGTTAAGATTCTAAAAATGGTAAAATTACCTTTTTTTTTGAATACGCAAAAAAATAATTAAACTCGTAAAATGTAAAGAGTATTTAGAAATTTTCTCTCTCTTTCTTTTTATTTTTTGCAAATTTCTAATGATACCCACCCTGTACTTGATTATTTTTTCAAAAAATAATGTATTTTTTTACGCTGTAGAAATTAAATTCCAAAGGCCCTAGTCAAAAGTAGAAAATGACATGTAATTAAGTAGTTTTTTTACTAAAGAAAATGAAATTCTCACGCAATTTTTTGGCAATGGCGTGTCTCAGAGCGCTCCAGGTGTCCGGGTGGTACTTGACCTTTTTTAAGCTAGTACCAAATGGACATCCATTGACTGATTAGTTTTGATTTAGTGAAAAATTTCAAAAGACAATAGTTGCATTTTTTTGTATTTTTATTAGCAAAAATCAGGACAAGTTAAAAAATAAATTTCTATAAATTTTATTGTTGAGTCTTTTTAGTCCTGCAGCATCAACTGAGACTTTATTTGAAGCCCGAAATTATTGTCGGGCTTTACATTGTTTTCAATTTACATAAATACCACTGCGACATGGAAAATAAGTTGAACCAGAGGTATTGAATGACAATTTTTGGGCTTATTCTTTATCTAAAAATGAATTCTAGAAATTCGAGTACCTAAAATTGAATGCGTAAAAAAAATTGAGTAATTTTATGTTAAATTATATTTTTTTCAAAATATAAATTTGACTGGTTAGTATGAAATTTACTTTAGTAAAAAAAATTAATATTTTTCCAAGATTAGTAATTTTCCTAAACCAAAACAGTGACTAATTTGATTGTCTACTAAAAATTACTAATTTTCTAGATTATTTTGCTGATTTTTCATGTACTGTTGGCAGAATAAAATCATTTCAAAATTATACCTTAGGTTTTTTGGAAAAATATAAATTAAGTCTACATTCAACACTTTTTTTGTTTATATTGGCAAAATTTAAGCTTCTTTGAGTTAAATTCAGCCTTGTCTGTCAGTCTCATATTTTAAATGTATTAATAGACATAAAAGTGGTATTTTATTAAAAAAAATTCAATTTAGCATTTTTAGTTGAAATAAATTAGTGAATGATATTTATTTTGATAAATGAAATCTAATTAAATCGGTGAGTAAATCAAACTTTCAAGAAAGAAGTTAATTTAGATTAAAATTTAAGAAAATTTAGTTGTTTAATTTTTAAAAAAATGGTCATCTTGCTTTCCAAAAGATTTCAAGAAGACTTATTTATATTTTAAATAATATTTTAAACCGAAAGTAGCATTTATATATTTTTTTCTAGTTTTTCAAATTTTAATTTATGTCTTATTTAAGTATTTTTTTTTTTCAATTTATTGAATTAAAGAAGATTTTTGCATGGTACCTATTTGGTATAAGGTTGTAATCATAAATACTAGCTGGATTAAAAAAAATTCAAAAATAAATAAACAAGAAAATAAAAATAGTTTTTGAATTTATTTTTAAACTTGTTTCGAGCTTTGGCCCATTCAGAATTAAATAAAAAATAAAATTTAGCTAAAACGAAAATTTAAAAAGTTAGTTTTTCAAATGGAAATTAACTTCCATACAAAGTTTTTAGCTTTTGAAATTTTGTTTTTCCAGCTTTGTTTGTTTGGACGATGGAATAGCTACTGGAGTCATTCGCAAATTTTTTTTCATCTCTTATACCGAAAGTTTATAGAGTTTTTTTTGTAAAGCCGTCAAATAATTTCTTATTTGCAGATTGTAAAAAATAATTAAGCATGTGCCAAATTTACATTATTGTTTAATTATTTAGTTATTTTTTTGTACCTATTTGGGTTAAAAATGTATTTTTTTTAAAGAAATTAAAAGATATGTTAAAAGTAATTGTAAAAAAAGTTAAATTGTGGTAAAAGAGTGTAAATATTTTAAGTAAATTGAAAAATTAAATTAAAGGCTATTTTTAGTTATTCTAAAATTTATGAACAATTTTAGTTCTACGAATGTTTTATTTAGACTAAAAGTTATAAAAATTAATTTACATTACATATTTCAAAATAGAAAGAAAAATTTTTTCAATTGACTTTTGTTTGATTTTTCGTCTGCAGATTTGCAGAACTTTAGAGATTCACTTTTGAAATGGTTGAAAAATTTTCAAGATCAAGTTTTTAATTTAAAGAAAAAAATTTAATTTTTAAATTTTAATTTTTTGACTAGAAGTAAAAAACATCCATAAGTTTTTGATATTTTAAAGCTAATATAAATAATTATTTTTTACGCTTACTTTTGTAAAATATCTTGAATCGACATCGTGAAATTATAAAAAAAAAAAGCTTCAATAGCTTTTTGAGGTCCAAAAATAATTCTTTAAAATTGTTTCAGATGATAAATTCGGTCAATCACTTAATTAAATTTTGAACTTTTAGTAGAAATTTTTTTTTTTCATTTTTGTCCTCCAATTCAACAATTATTTTAAATTAATTTATTTATTTCATTAAAATAAAAAGTGGCCATTCTTTCAGCAAACATAAAAGTTTTTTTATTAAAAGGTTTAATTTAAGTTCTACTAAAAAATGAAAGAACTTTTTTTCTTTTCACTTTTAACCTCCAATTCTACAATCATTTTAAATTAATTTATTTATTTCACAAAAAAAAATGATCATTATTTCGACTTTTTTAAAATATTAAAGTTTTTATAGAAAATAAAAAAAATTCTATATCTTTAAACTTTCATTTGATATTTTTTCGAATAGACGCTATTGATCGTCAACCAAAGACAAAAATTTTAACCTTACCCAGTCACAAAAAAAAGATGATTAATCGATGAAAATTGGTAGATGAATCATTAATGAGTTAGGAACCATTTCATCGAAATTCATCGATGAAAAAATATACTAATACATCGTAATTTATTTTAATTTTAAATATAATTTTTTTTTAATTTTTCAAATTATTTTTAATAATAAGCAGAAATTTTAAAAACATAAATTTTATTTCGAATAGAGACTTTTGATCGTCAACCAAAGGCAAAAATCTAAACCTTAACAACACTGTTTGATTTCTCTAGATTTTCAATTTTAAATTTAGATAGATGTTATTCTTAAAATAGACTATTTTCCTTTTTTTTCAGAAGGAGCTCTATCTGCTCGATCAAAATTTTACAAAAACAACAACAAAAAAAACACATTTTTTTTCTAGTAAAAAAATAATGCTTTTTTTTAATTTTATTCACCAAAATTTCCAAAACAAAAGCGATAGGAATTTTTTTTCATTTTTTTCTAGATGGAGACTGTTCGCATGTCAGTGCTTGATAGAAGTCTAGACAAGAAAATGTACATTTAGTACATGAACACAATGAAAAAGACAAAACTAAAGAACAAGTAGTGAATCGATGACGATAGTAAAAAAAAAACAAAATTTCTATTTTCGTAAAAGAATATTTTATTATAATTAAGTAACTATCGGTAGTATGTGTGTGTGTGGTGTATCTTTTTTTTTGTTTCTTCGTAAATAAGCTAGCTAATGAGAAAAGAAAATCAAAAAGTAAGACTTATTTTCTTTATCGCTTTGAATTGCACATCGGACTTTGGCTTATACCTGGGCGTGAATGTTTCTTTACCACTTTAAATCACTTTAGATAATTGAACTTTAAAATGAGCAATTCGCAGAGGCGTCTGAAGCGTACCATTACCTTGTTGGGCAGCACGTCGGTCGGCAAGTCGACCCTGTGCTCGCGCTTTGTCTACAATCGAGCCTCCACCGACTACGAGCCCACAATTCGCAACCAGTTTCAGCACAAGATAACGCTCAATAGCGTCGAATACGACCTGCAGATTCAGGACACAGCCGGCCTAGAACGCCACCCAACTATCAGCGAGGGCTACATCAACTCAGACGGATTCATACTTGTCTACTCAACCACTGATAACCAAAGCTTTCAAATTATACAGGACATTTTCATCAGCTTGTCAAACGAATTGAACAAAACGTAATTAACAAAAAATTTTTTACTTAAAAAAAAATTTTTTTTTCCCAAAATTTATTGAAAAACATTTTGTTCTCAACATAAAAAATATTTCCCAGAAAAATTTTTTTCTGAAAATTTTTTTTAAAGCATTTTAATCTTAAAAAAATTTTTTTGTTTTAAAAATTTATTGAAAAAAAATTGGGTTTTAACCTAAAAATTTTTTCTCGAAAAATTTTTTTTTTCTGAAAATTTTTTTAGAAGCATTTTATTCTTTAAAAAAAATTTTTGTTTCAAAATTTATTGAAAATTTTTTTTCTCAACAAAAAAAATTTTTTTTCACAATTTTTTGATGCATTCTATTCTTGAAAAAATTTTTTTGTTTTAAAAATTTATTGAAAAAAAATTGGGTTTTAACCTAAAAATTTTTTCTCGAAAAATTTTTTTTTTCTGAAAATTTTTTTAGAAGCATTTTATTCTTTAAAAAAAATTTTTGTTTCAAAATTTATTGAAAATTTTTTTTCTCAACAAAAAAAATTTTTTTTCACAATTTTTTGATGCATTCTATTCTTGAAAAAATTTTTTTGTTTTAAAAATTTATTGAAAAAAAATTGGGTTTTAACATAAAAATTTTTTCCCAGAAAAATTTTTTTCTGAAAATTTTTTTTAAAGCATTTTAATCTTAAAAAAATTTTTTTGTTTTAAAAATTTATTGAAAAAAAATTGGGTTTTAACCTAAAAATTTTTTCTCGAAAAATTTTTTTTTTCTGAAAATTTTTTTAGAAGCATTTTATTCTTTAAAAAAAATTTTTGTTTCCCAAAATTTATTGAAAATTTTTTTTCTCAACAAAAAAAATTTTTTTTCACAATTTTTTGATGCATTCTATTCTTGAAAAAATTTTTTTGTTTTAAAAATTTATTGAAAAAAAATTGGGTTTTAACCTAAAAATTTTTTCTCGAAAAATTTTTTTTTTCTGAAAATTTTTTTAGAAGCATTTTATTCTTTAAAAAAAATTTTTGTTTCAAAATTTATTGAAAATTTTTTTTCTCAACAAAAAAAATTTTTTTTCACAATTTTTTGATGCATTCTATTCTTGAAAAAATTTTTTTGTTTTAAAAATTTATTGAAAAAAAATTGGGTTTTAACATAAAAATTTTTTCCCAGAAAAATTTTTTTCTGAAAATTTTTTTTAAAGCATTTTAATCTTAAAAAAATTTTTTTGTTTTAAAAATTTATTGAAAAAAAATTGGGTTTTAACCTAAAAATTTTTTCTCGAAAAATTTTTTTTTTCTGAAAATTTTTTTAGAAGCATTTTATTCTTTAAAAAAAATTTTTGTTTCCCAAAATTTATTGAAAATTTTTTTTCTCAACAAAAAAAATTTTTTTTCACAATTTTTTGATGCATTCTATTCTTGAAAAAATTTTTTTGTTTTAAAAATTTATTGAAAAAAAATTGGGTTTTAACCTAAAAATTTTTTCTCGAAAAATTTTTTTTTTCTGAAAATTTTTTTAGAAGCATTTTATTCTTTAAAAAAAATTTTTGTTTCAAAATTTATTGAAAATTTTTTTTCTCAACAAAAAAAATTTTTTTTCACAATTTTTTGATGCATTCTATTCTTGAAAAAATTTTTTTGTTTTAAAAATTTATTGAAAAAAAATTGGGTTTTAACATAAAAATTTTTTCTCGAAAAATTTTTTTTTTCTGAAAATTTTTTTAGAAGCATCTTATTCTTAAAAAAAATTTTTTTGTTTTTTTTCTGAAAATTTTTTTAGAAGCATTTTATTCTTTAAAAAAAATTTTTGTTTTCAAAATTTATTGAAAAATTTTTTTCTCAACAAAAAAGATTTTTTTCACA
Organism: Brachionus asplanchnoidis; assembly: GCA_025491095.1. NCBI lineage: Eukaryota > Metazoa > Rotifera > Eurotatoria > Ploima > Brachionidae > Brachionus > Brachionus asplanchnoidis. Next base: position 6,134,662 of record JAILYF010000006.1, read on the forward strand.
ATTTTTTGATGCATTCTACTCTTGAAAAAATTTTTTTGTTTTAAAAATTTATTGAAAAAAAATTGGGTTTTAACCTAAAAATTTTTTCTCGAAAAATTTTTTTTTTCTGAAAATTTTTTTAGAAGCATTTTATTCTTTAAAAAAAATTTTTGTTGCAAAATTTATTGAAAAATTTTTTTCTCAACAAAAAAGATTTTTTTCACAATTTTTTGATGCATTCTACTCTTAAAAAAAATTTTTTGTTTTAAAATTTTATTGAAAAACATATTTTTCTCATCAAAAAAAAATTTTCTCAAAAAAATTTTCTTTTCAAAATTTTTTACTCAAAAAATATAAATTTTTAATTTTTATTGTTGTTTAGTATTCCATTAGTTCTTGTGGGAAACAAATCGGACTTGATTGAGAAAAGAAAGGTGACGAGTGCTGACGGCGAGGCTTTGGCGAAAGAGTGGGGAGCAGCTTTTTTCGAGACATCAGCTCTTGATGGAAAAGTAAAATATATTTTTTTTTTTTTATTTTAGGATTTTTTTTAATCAATTTGAATGAAAATTTAGAATGTGACTGATTCATTTATTGCATTGCTGAATTTAATAGACCCCATTCAGAAATTGGGCCAGAATGGCAATGGTGTAAAAAAGATGGACAAAAGCTCAGGCGCTCATTTACATTCACAAGGCTTGACCACTGGACCATCGGCCAAGATAAGCTGTGTCGTGTCATAAGACCAACAAGCCCGAGCAAACAATCCGGATAAAGATGACCTACTTTTTAATTTTTTGTTCAAAATGGACACTCGGATGTTCATTTTTAGTTAACCAACCTCTTTAAAAAAAACTATTTCTCTTAAGCCTATAACAAATATATATGAAGTTTGTATGTTTAACAAAAAATATTTTTCCTTCTAAATCACGAATTATTTTAGTTTATTCTTGTATATTTTGATCGACCAAAGAGACTAAGAGCCTAAAGAAGCATTGATCGATCAGTCGATCTATGTATTTTTCTTACAAGCTGTACATTTGTTGTTTTTCAGTTTTTTTTTGCTTTTTTTTTTGATTTTTTTTCAGTTTTTTTTTCAATTAATTAAAGAAGTTTTTTTGCTTTTTACTTTGGTTGTACAGAAATTTTAAACTATAAAAATATTAAGGCTATTTTTTTTGTTTATTAATAGTAACTAATAAAAATTATTTTGAATTTGTTCTTTTTTGCTGTTGCGGTCATTTGCTCTCCATAAATAAAGCCAAGTTGCTAAAAAGTCAGACTAGTTAGACTTGGATTTTAATTATACTTGGACTTTGAACACCATTAAAAAAAAATTCAAAATATCTTTTTTTATAAAATACAGTCCTGCTACGATACCTTCAATTCACCAAATTGAATGTGAAATTTTCAAAATTTTTCTAAAAAACCGATTTTAGTGAAAAAATTTTTTTTTTGAAATTTTAAACAAACAAATATAACAAAATTTGGTTGAATTTTTTGACGTAAATTTCGATAAATTCTTGTAAAAAAAGGTTTCTTTATTTAAATCAAAAACATTTATCTAAATAAAAGTAAAAAAATAAAATTGTATTTTTCAATTTTTTCCTTACAATTAATTTTGTTTTCACTTTTCAAATCATTTTAAATTGCAAAAATTATGTTTTTATTTTTAAAATCATCTTTTGGCAAAAAAAAAAAATACTTTACTAATATTTACATAAATTTAGAAAAAATGACAAAAAATTACATATTATTACATTAAATTGTGTAATTACACGTAAAATGATGTAAAAAAATGTAATAAAATGTAATGTTTTTATTCAAAAATAAAATTCAATTATTTTTATTTATTTTCCACTTTTTCCTCTAAAATCCAATTTTGCCGTAAGCATTTTTGGGCATACTTACTTAAACTGGTGTAATATTACGTAAAATTACATAAAATAACGTAATTTTACCCATCATACAGTTTAACTTTAAACACTGTATATACTATTTTTTTTACAAATTATGAAAATTAATATTTTAATAAGGCCCTCATTAAACTTATCCACAAATTTAATAAAAATAAGAACAAAATCAATTCAAACACACAATTATGATAAAAACAATAACATTTTTATTCTTTTGTAACAAATTTATTGTAAATATAACAATTTTGATGTTGATTGAACTTTTAAACTTATATTGGAATAAATTGATTTTGAATATAACAAATTGATTAGAATCGAAATTAGTTTAATACTCATGGTTTATTCTTTATCTGTTCTTTTTTTTATCAATAATTTAACTTCTCCTGTATTTACTTTTAATTATTAAAATTTAATAAGTACGAACATATTAAATTTTTATATTAATAACAATAATAATTTTAAATACAAAAATTATCAAAAATCATACATAGAGAGTTATATTAAAAAAAGATATTCAATCAGAATCTAGTCAATAAAAAATTAAAATCTTATTTAATTTTTTTTACTTTTTTAAGATGATTTATATATTTCTTACATCTGTAGTACAGGCCGAGTGTGTGAATAATAAGCTTAGTATTTAGTTAAACACTTTATTTAAAATAAGTTTAGAAATATAATAACAACTCTCTTCTTTTGAAATAACAAGTATTATTTATAGTCTGAGCATGTCACCATACTACATTCCCCCCTCCTTAGAGTGGAAATTGTCCTCAATTTTCATAAATATCTAAAAAAAAGACAAATCTTAGAACAATACCAAATGTTAACTTAATTTTGCTCATAATTTTTCAAAACAAATTAAAAAAATAAAATTAAAATAAATTTCAAAATTTTCAAAAACATTATATAATTTCAATTTTTCATATTTCCCATTCTTTTTTTTATTTGTTTTTTTTTTTGCAAATCAACAATTTCATAGAATCAAAACGTGCTCACTAAGCTTAGACTGTTCTTTACTTTTCTCAATGGTTTCTTTCTCTTAGGATTTTGAATAATTAAAGATGTCTTTCTTAGTCTTCCTCGTTTCTTCTTTTGTGTTAGCAGATTTTTATTGTTAAGCTCCAGAAGAATCACTGCCCTGTTCTCAGACATTGCAAACTGTTTACATTCCGATGGACTTAGGTCTTCAGAATTTGATCGAACCGGCATGACTTGAGACATTGGCGAAAGGTCTTCTTGAAAGTGATGATAATTTTCTGCATTACATGAAGGGAATCTTTTTGAAACCTGGTAAATTTCATCCAAATTTGGTATTCAATATTTTTCCTTCTTTGTTACTTTATTATGCTGTCTTTTGTCATTGCATAATCTTATCTTGCCTTTTTTCTTTTTCACAGGGATAAGGGGTGCAGCCCAGTCTGAATTGCTTGGTTGTATGATGTTCGTCTCTTCAAGTTCATCTAATTGTTTTTTAATTTCTATTTTCAATTGATGCGGAATTCTTCTAGCCGATTCTCGTATTGGTTCACTTCCTTGTGTGTTGATTTGATGCATCGTAAAATTACAACAACCAAGTTCATTCATTGATTTAGCAAATATATCCTCGTTTTCAGATAAAAATGAATCTATCTTCTTTTGTTCTTCTTTAGAAAATTCAACTCGATTTACTGCTTTGTTTTTTCTGTCTTTTACTACTTCTTCTCCACCGAGAGAACTATAAATTTCTTTAAGTTTATCCCTAGTTCCTTGTACTTTTCCCATATAGTCAAGACCAATTAAACAATCATGTTGTAAGTCCACTGCCACAAAAACATCAAGTTTCACTTCATTAGTACCAATTCTTAGAGAAGCCGTGTAAGATCCAATAACGTTTAATGGTTGACCATTCGCAGTCGTAAATGAACCTTTTGTTTTTTGTAATTCTTTACATCCTAGTTTTCTCCAGATATTTTGACTAATTAACGTCTTTACACTTCCTGTGTCTAATAAACATTCTATCTTTTCTCCATTTAAGTACCCGAAAACATATTTCAAGTCGTAATTATCTGATTCTTCATTTATGTTATTTGTATTTGCAGAAAATTGGTATCTTTGATCATTTCTGATTGTTGCCATTGGTGTCGATCTATTTAAAGAACTATATTGGCTATCATAACCCAATCGATAATATTGATTGTTCATATTTCTAATCCCATTAGGACAATTCCTCTTTATATGTCCTTCCTGATTACATAAAAAGCATCTCATTGTTGGTTTTTGAACTGGGTAATTTGGCATATAGCTCCTACTTGTTGAATTAAGATACGATCCATCGTTTGAATTATTTAGCAATTTTGAATAATTGGACATATTTGACAAGTTAGCATTTACAAAACTATTATCATAGCTATTCCTTATTGTCTCAACGTTGTTTTGTGAATTTCCATAATGTTTATTCTGATTTTGAAACATTATATTCGACTCTAACTTTGGTGTTATTAAGTTTCTGATTTCTCCTTCTGTAATCTGTCTTCTTGTTCCTTGATTAAACATATTTCTGCTTCGCTCTCTAATCCCACTAAATCCAAAAGGTAAACCTTCGTGTTCTCTTGCTCTCAGTACCAACATCTCTAAGTTTTCATGATCCAGTACAGCTAATCTTTCAGCCATTTCTCTGTCACGGACTCCTGCTAGAAATTGACCTCGAAGATAAATATCTAGTTCCCTAAGATTTAAATCTGGAAAAGCTTTTCGTCCTAATTCCTGCAGTACAGCCGCATACTGAACTAGGCTTTCATTTAGCTCCTGGCCTCTTCCAACAAAGATATGAAGGTAAACATGTGCAGAAGATTCTGGTCTACTAAAAAGAGCTCTAAATTTGTTTTTAACTTCATCATATGACCGTTCATTTATCAAACTATCGACCAATTTAAACGTTGTATCATCCAAAAAAGATCCTAACACATTTATCTTATCTCTATCTCCAAAAATTCTGTTTAATTCTAGATAATTATCAAATCTTGCTAGCCATATATCCACATTTGTATCCAAATTAAAAACCGATGGGGCTCTTAAGCTATGGTTTGCCATTTTAAATTTCTTTTGGCTTATGCTTTTTCCTTTCAAACACTTTGTTGTTTCAGCTTCTATATTCTCCAACTGGAAAATTTGATGTCTCCAAATATTGCTAAATAAAATATTCTTCTTGTTGTTGAATGAAATTGTATTCTTCCATTTTCCAATTTTTTCGCTCATATTTATAATCAAACTTTTGGCTTTATATTTTAAAAAATCACGCGTTGAAACATCACTCCACGATCTTTCCAAAAAATCTCGTGTCTCGTTCTTCTTTTCATTGCTAAATAAGCTAGATTGAAACAATGAATTATTCACTGACTTCACTGAAACATCTCGTGCTATATTATTCTCCTCGTTATTGTTCAAAATCGACTGAAACAATGAATAACTTGAAGCTTTTTTCTTTCTTCCAGTGAACAGTTTAGCTTTTCCAACCATCTTGAACACTTTACTTTTGGCTTACCACTAAAATCAACTATTCAACACACTTGATACCACGTTTTATTTTTATTTTAGAAATCAATCTAATAGCTTAACCGCTGCCACCAATGTAGTACAGGCCGAGTGTGTGAATAATAAGCTTAGTATTTAGTTAAACACTTTATTTAAAATAAGTTTAGAAATATAATAACAACTCTCTTCTTTTGAAATAACAAGTATTATTTATAGTCTGAGCATGTCACCATACTACACATCTTTCAACAGTTAAAGTTTTTTGAAAACCATTTATAGCTAAAATCATTAAATTCTGATTTAATATCTGTTTTTAATACAATTCTTTATACATTTGATAGCAGTATTTTACGAAAAATTACGTAAAATATTGTGAATTAACCAAATTTTACCACATTTTACGTAAATTAACGTAAAATCCGAAAAGTGAAAAAGAGGTATTTTACGAAAAATTACGTAAATTTTCAGGATTTTGAGATAATTTTGGTAAAGTTTGGTAAAATTAGAAACGGCCGATTCAAAATTCAAAATTTTTGAGAAAATCGAAAATTTAATAAAGTAATTTTTTTTAATAAATTTTTTTTGATAATTTTTCTATTTAATAAAAAAATTTAATATGTTTGTACAGAAAATTTTAAAATAACGATCTGGGAAAATTAATAAATGTGAAATTCAGTCTTAAAGGATCCACATTCAAAGAAGCTTAGGAGAAGGCAGCAAACAGCTTAAAAGTAAAAAACGCTAGAAAATAAAATTTTTTTTTGTAAATAATATTAAAATATTAATTTTCATAATTTGTTTAAAAAAAATAGAATATAATAATATAAAATCTAATTTTCTTTTTTTGTTGAATAAAATCTAATATAATTTTTTCCATTTTTCACCTTTATTTTACGACAATTTTCCTCAAAAAATTCAATCAAATTTTGTTTTTTTTTTTTTCTCAAAAACTCTTAAAATAATTTTTTTTCATGAAAATCGTTTTTTTTTGAGAAATTTTCGAATTATTTTTTTTCACTGAAATTTACAATTATTATGGATAATATACGATGATTACCGTTATTTAACGATAAATACCGTTTTTAAATTACTAAATTTTGCGTTAAATATGGTGAATTCAAGGTATCGTAGCAGCACTGTTTAATCATTTAATGGTTTTTCCGGCCATTTTTTTTTTTAAATTGATACATTTTATTTTTAATTTAATAATATAAATTTTGGGAACAAATTTAAAGAGAATTATCGAACAGATTTTCTTGAAGTTTTTAACTAAATAAGGTTAGATATTTTTGTTTTATCATATTTTATCTTTTTTTTTTATTAAATTTACGTAAAAATTTGTAAAAAATAGTAAAAAACAAAAAATTTTGGTAAAAATATAAACAAATAAATAGAAACTACTTTTTTTAAAATTTATTAGAAAATAACAAAAGATTCAAAAAATTGAGATTTTTTTTGGCCTTTTCATTTTTACCAAATTTAACGTAAATTTACGTAAATTCACTTTTTGTTATAAAGTAATTTTACGCAAAATTACCCGAAATCCACTTGTCAAATCGGCACTGTAAGTGACTAGATTCATTGACTCGTACTTTATTTTAAATTTTAAAAATCAAAAAACAAAACCGAACAAGAAAATTAACACATGCTGAACTTTATTTATTTAAAAATTTCAAGAAAATCTGTTCGATAATTCTATTTGTAAAGTCTCGGTTTGGACTTTAGGGATTTAAGCCAATAAATAAATAAAACAATTAAACTTAGTTAAAGTTTATTTAAATGGAATCCAAAGTTATAACAAAAGAGGTAGTGATTTATATAGTAGTTAGCACATGTGCTTAAGCTGCAGTTAAACTTAACATTTATAAGAGGACTAGAGAGAAGAAAAGAGTGATGTCAAGACACGGGTCTTAACACACCTCCCCCCTAAACTATGAGGCAACTAGGCTCTAAAAAAAACTACTACTCAACCACTAAGCTAACAACTAAAAAACAAACAAACAAACAACAAAAAATAACAAGGTAGTTATTATTGCTCATTAACAAGACGATATGGGACCTGTCCCAACGATCTGCGACAAAGTGGACAGTTTCGATTGCCATGTCGTACGTTCTGGTACATGCAATTTTCACATGCTCGATGGCCACAAACCGTTTCAACAATTGAATTACAGTTTTCAAACTGTGCTAAACAAATTGGACACGGGCCACCATTGATTCCATGTGCTCTGGTTATTGGTGGAGTACCGAGTTGTCTCTCTACCCTCTGAGGTGCTTGTTGTTGCCAGAGAGGTCTCCGAGCTCTAAGTGGATCCCGGTTGTGCCTCGCTCTTGGACTTGGCGACCTAGGCGGTTGAACAAACTCGATGCGGTTTCGAACAGTTTATTGTGCGGTGTTCAAAAGATCGTTTACTAAGTTGTTTGAGTTGGATAGTTGATCTTGTAAGACGGTGTTTTGTCTATTTGACTCTACAAGTTGTTGTCGGAGCTCTTGTAGTTGTCGCTGTTGCTCTTCTAGTTGTTGTTGTTGCTGTTCTAGTTGTTGTTCTAGTTGTGCTTGCGGTCGTTGTACTTGTTGGCGTTGAGACTCAAGTTCGTTACGAATCCTATCCACTTCGGCAAGCTGTCTCGCCACTCTAGGGGTTGCGGGTACGCTTTGTAACACATGATGTGCTTCGGTGGGCCTCGGATTAATTTCGAAACAGATGTTTGTGTGCGGGATTCCCTGATCATTGAAATGTCTAACCACTTGAGGGTTAACTGACGAATCTCTGTATCTCACGAACGCGTAGTTGGTCCTATGAAATCTTCGGTTCTGACCCATTCTCACCCATTGAACTTCTCCGAACAAGTCCTCGAACTGATCAAGTTTTTCTCGAAGTTTGACCGCTGCGTCGTCTAGGTTAGGGACGCCATGCACCATTATATCGTGAACCATTTTGAAAATTAGTTGTTATGAATTTTAATTTAAATATTTAGGTAATAAATTTAGTAGAGAAATTTTATAAATTTTACAACTTTTTATAATTTATTTTTTTATTTTTTATTTTCATGTGACTAGAGAAATAGCTAACTTTTTTGTCTTGAAAGAATTGAAAAACAAAATGCGACATTAATACAAATTTAGTAGTTTTTGAATTTAAATAACTTTTTAGTTGTTCTAATTTTTATGTTTTATTCTATTAAGCTAAACAATTAGTTAGACTTTAGGTTTGAAAATATAATTTTGCCTAAATTTAAAATTTCAATAAAATTACTTCCTTTTAATAATTCAAAGGCTCTTCTGGATAATTATATCCTCCTTTTGTTTAAGGTTCTTCTGAGTAAACTCTCCTTAACTTTTTTTTTTTTTTTTTTTTTTTTTTTTTTTTAATTTATTCTCATAGATAATGGGTAACTTGGGCTGAAACACAGGTTGACTTGAGATGCGTTTATTGTACATAAACTGTCTTCGTCTGTTCGCCTTCTTACTTGAACTATTCGAACCTTCGTCCGAATTGAAGTAGTGGTTGAAACAAGCCTTGATTGTCGTCTTTTGTTCAGTTTTACGCTCACGTTGCTGTTTATGACAATCTTTGTTCAAATGCTTGTGATGAGTGCATATTGTGCCCCATTCGTTTTGATTTGGACTTGCTTCAATTTGTTTCTTTGAATGGGTTGGTTCCATGTGAGCGTCCTTGGCTATGTATGGGTGCCTTTTAATTTCGTCCAGAGGATTACATCTTCTGAAAGCTTCTTCTAACTCGTAGGCCTTTTGAAGAGCGTCTTTCAGCGTGTTACAAGTAGGTGGTTTACACAATTCCTGCTTGATTTTGATGTCGTGTATTCCTCTGATAAATCTGTCAACAACTATTGGTTCTAAGGCGGTGTATGGTTGTTCTGGATGGACCGCTTCGGCTAAAAACTCTAGTTCACTCAAATAGTTGTATATGTTTTCGTTTGGTAGTTGTTTGCGCGCAGCAAACTCAATTAATGGATCTTGATACTGATTGTCCTTACCGTACAATTTACGTAAGGTGTCTTTGATCTCATCGTATGATGCGTGTGGATTGTAGTTCAGGATACGTTGCTCTAACTTCGCAAGACACTTGTCTTCGATCAGAGTGAGGAGGGCTCCAGTTTTATCGTTGAGTCTGATTGCGTATCTTTCAAAATGTTTAATCCACTGATTAAAATTTTTCTCCTCAGAAAATCTTGTTGGTGTGTATGATGGAATGTTTATTACTGGTAAGGGATAATGTGGTTTTGTTCCTGTAAGCCGTTTAATCGGAGAGTAGATCAACGTGAACCAGAAATCGTGTGAACTCTTTTTCGACCATTTTACAAATGTCCACAAAACCGCTAACATCACCATTATGCCTATAACCGCGGTCCACTTGAGAATACTTAATTTGAACTTTAGTTGTTCGAATAGCTTTTATAAAAGCATCGATATCAACTTTGATGTCGTAAACTCCATTGCCGTCGCATTACTTTTAAATGAATCCATGTTTGGTTTCTGCGAATCTTTTTGCCTTTGATCACTTTTCACTGGGTTGGTTTTTTGACCGTCTTCCGTTTCTTTTCGACCTAGGAAACTACTAAACACGTTCGAGAGATAACTACTTAAAACGTGGTTGATTATTGTTTTAATCATCTTTACAAACTTGTTGTTTTTGCACGTGAATTCTTCTATTCACTTGATTTTACTAATGTATATAGTAAAATCCCGACCACTGGGCACCAAATGTAAAGTCTCGAGTTTGGACTTTAGGGATTTAAGCCAATAAATAAATAAAACAATTAAACTTAGTTAAAGTTTATTTAAATGGAATCCAAAGTTATAACAAAAGAGGTAGTGATTTATATAGTAGTTAGCACATGTGCTTAAGCTGCAGTTAAACTTAACATTTATAAGAGGACTAGAGAGAAGAAAAGAGTGATGTCAAGACACGGGTCTTAACATATTTAAATTTGTTCCCAAAATTTCAACAAATTAAAAATATCAATTTAAAAAAAAATAACTGGAAAAACTATAAAATGATTACTTTTTTTTAAAAAAGAGATATTTTGAATTTTATCACGTTGTTTTTTATTATAATAAAAACAATTCTTTTTTGAGCTTTTTATTGAAAAATGTTAAATAGAAAAAAAATCTTGCCAAATGCGTAATTAGGCGATAAATAAAAAAATGTGCATCATTATGTGCTCAACTTGAGCGAATAGTAAAATAACTTTTTGTAAATTGCTTAAATTATGACTGAAAGATTGTGAAATCGTTTATTTAATTTAGTTTTAAAGATAGTAACGGTGCCCAGTCAAAACCTGAATAATGTTTCATCGAGGAAAAATTGAGGATCATCGAAGAATCATCAAATTAACCAATGAATTTAAGATGAGATAATCAAAACCTACAAGTATTTTTTTTAGCAACAAAAATAGGAGGAGTCACTATTTGAACTTTTCATGAACTTTGATTCTGTGCTTGAGTAATATTAAGAAAGCATATATGCATTAAAAAACAGTCTTTAATTTGTATATTTCGTTAAAATGCAATTTGAAAAGATCTTGATCGAAAAGACTTTTAAAAAATGTTTGAAATTTTTTTAAACGAGTCTTTTTTATTTTTTTTGATAGTTTATTTAATAAAATTTTTTTTTTAAATGGCTTTGAGTAATTAAACTCCTTTCACCATTGTTAGAAGAATTTTTAAATAGTGTTAGAGTTTAAATAATTTCAGAAAGAACAAATTACAAATACATTTTAGAAAAGTTACAAGCTTTGAACTATCCACTGCGGCAAATACTTTGAGACAATTGACAAGGGAGTTCTAAAGTCAGGTATTCTTGAGCTTTCAACAAAGACATCAACGTACTCTTTCGAAAGGCTTGTTATCAAAGCGTTTTTGTGACCGAAACAATTTTTTAAGTATCTAATAAACAGTTTTTCTAGTCTTAATTTTATTGGATCTAATTTAGTTTCTTCAAGGAAGTTATAAAAAATTTCCGACGGGGTGTCAAAGGGGAGATGGTAAATAGACTTGATAGAGATATTTTGAAGTACTTGTAACCTCTGGATATTTGTTTTTGAGACTAGTTTTATAGTAAAAAAAACTATAATCTATAATTGAGCCTATGAGAGCATTATAAACCCCTACTAAAGTTTTATTATTGAGCTTCCATGATTTATGGGACAGAATTTTGATAATATTTAGTCTATCTTGACACCTAGACCGGATAAACTCGACTTGAGAGTTAAAACATAAGCTTTCATCAAATTTTATACCTAAAAAAATTGGACAATCACAGTATGGAATTTTCTTGCCAAGAAGATTAAGAACTAGATCCTGATTTTTTGAAGAATTTCCAGAAAAAATTAAGTAACAGCATTTATCGGGAGCCATTTTTAGTCTCCATTTGTAGAGCCAAGTTTCGACTTTTTTCAAGTAGATATTTATAACTTTGGAAATGTTACCATATTTCTTAAATATGAAGAAGGTGACTAAATCATCTGCAAATAATAAAGAGTAAGAATTGTTTTTTTTGTCCTGTTTAGATACGTCATTAATAAAAATTGAAAATAAAAGAGGGCTAATAACGGCACCCTGGGGGACGCCAGTTGCTATTTCTCCACAAGTAGACTCAAAATTATTTAATTTAATAAAAAACTTTCTATTATTTAAGAAATTCTTTACCCACTCAAGAATATAGAGTGGGACTCCAGTTTTACTTAGTTTATAAAATGATACCGCTATGCCAAACCTTGTCAAAGGCTTGAGAAATGTCAAAGAAAAGGGAGCATACTTTTTTTTTCCTAATTAAGGTCTCAGAGACTTTTTGGCTTAAGAACACAAGGTTGTCTGAGGTACGACGGTGTTGTCGGAAACCAGATTGTTCTTTACAAATGAAACCTTTAGATTCCAAAAATGAATAGAGTCTAGTTTTAATTATTCTTTCTAGGATTTTACCCAGACAGCTGGTAACACTTATTGGCCTGTACTTTGATGGATCATGGCTTATTGTTTTTTTTGGGATCATCGTTATCTTAGAAATTTTCCAACTGTCAGGAATATCATTATTCTCGAGACATAAATTAAAGAATTCAATAATATAAAAAACAGTCTTTAATTTTTCTATTTCGTTAAAATGCAATTTGAAAAGATCTTGATCGAAAAGACTTTTAAAAAATGTTTGAAATTTTTTTAAACGAGTCGACTAAATTATTTCTTAAATATACTTATTTTTAAGCATGTATGCTGAGGTGTATGTGTGAAAAATTTATATAAGCATTTGATCCTTAAAATCAAGTCTTGTTTGTTAACTGCTTTAATTATTTAATGACAAAACCAGATATTTCTCAGTCGACTAAAAAAATAATTAAGTCGCGAATCAGGAGTAAAATAAATTTAATCTTTGATCATAACAAGGTTTGTTTATTTAATTCATTAAAAAAATTTAAAATTAAGCTAATAATGAGGAGACTTTTTTTTAGATTAATCTGGATTAATATGGCATGAGCTTTTAAGAATCGGTATCGCACTTTGTAACATTAGCAAGATGATAATTTTTTCGGTTTTGTGAAATTTAGTTCAATAGAACAGACAAAGAGTAAAATAAAACTATTCCTTTTTTTCTAGATGTTAAAAATCAATTCAGTAAATTCAATATAGTGCAACATTCATAGTTGCATACTAGACAACATTCTATTAAAACTCTCCAATATTAGCAGAATTATATTTCAATGTATTTGAACGTATTGCATTCTGTAAAGAGTTTTCGCATCATTAAGAGACATTGAAATTTAATACCACAATGAATGTTGCACTATTTTGCATTTACAGAATTAATTTTTAACATCTAGATAAAAAGGAATAGTTTTTTTTTGCCTTTTATTCTGTTTTATTGTACTAAATTTCACAAAACTATAATTTTTCAAATAAAAAAATAAATAATTATTTTAAATAAATGAAAATCCGATGAAATTTTTATTTTTCATCGATGAAACATTATGAATCTGCTCACTCCTCATCGACGAAACATCGATGTAAATATTTTTTTTCTATTGATGCTACATCGAATTCTAATTAACTGGATGGTCTTTTGGGTAGAAAGAAAAAGAATTAAATTTGCGAATGAAAGAATTTCTTACTCTTTAGAAATGAACAATAATTTTTTATTTGTATAAAAGTTTATATGATTTATTAAAAGTCGTTTTAACATATATTTTTTTTAACTATCTTTTTTTAGAACCCTTTTTAGAACGGCTGTCAGTATTTAACACAATAAATTTAGTAAAAATTACAACAAATTTATATAAAATATATATAACTATAACTTTTTTTCCGAACTTATCATAAATAAAACAATTAAATTAATGAAAACATAACACAGCTAATAGATGTACACCTTTTATCAAATAAATTGCAATTTAAATCATCAAAGCTTATTATAATATATTTATTTAATTGACATCAAATTAAGTACTCATCCAATTTGTAAAAGACTTGAAATTCCATACAAAATTTAAAAATAACTAGATTAAAATCAATTTCACTGTACTCAACATGCAATCAGGAGATCAAGTGAAAGCATGTTACTCAATCCTGAAGACGAAACTGATGCAGATTCATTTCCATATCAAAAAGTATTGAAGAAAAAAAGAGGTTTTTATTGGGCATGTTGAAGTTTATGATCAAAACTTTATATCAAATTGCTCATTTTATATTTAATAATAAATTTCCTGAAGATTTAGGCAGAATTTTATAAAATTCTTGATGTAACATTGATTAACATAGTTTGTTACATTTAAATTTCAAAAAAAAAATTTAAATTAATAGTATGTTCAAAATAAACTAAAATGATCGATTATTTTTGATTTTTTAGTAAAGTTAATAATGCAAATAAATAAATTTTTTTTTAACATAAAATATTATTTGGTTTTTTAATCGTTTTTAATTATCTTTGCGAAGTTAAATCTTTTGTCCTTCGGATTTTGTACTCTTTTTAATTCTAAAAATCGATTATTAATCCATTTATTTTATGATCAACTTAAAATAATTTTTTGAGACTGTAGCATAATATGTTTCATCATTACCAATAAAAAAAAAATCATTTCGTTAATTTAAGAAATTATTATGCTTAATTTTTAATTGAGCATTTGATCATTTGATCATAAACTTCAACATTTCTTTTTATTGCTCAAATGGTTGTACTAAGAAAAAAAATTAAATTATCTTTATAATTAAATTAAGTTTTTGTTTTTTTTTACTAAAAATATTTTTTTTTATTGAGTAAATGAAAATATTATTTTTTTTTGGTATTCTTATTATTTATGTTTATTTTAAATAAAACAATTGACACATTATTTTTTATTTTTTTTTTGGTTTTTTACTATTTCTGCGGAATTTTTACTAAAAATATTGTGCACAAATATTAAGAGTCTTTTGGAACTTATTCACGATTCAACTCACGATTTAAAAAATTTGTCATATATCTACCTGCGAAAAAAGATTTTAAACTCCATTTACATGCTGCCTTTAAGCATAATATTATCTAGATTAAAATAATAATCAATCTTATTATTTTTAGTTTTTTTATAAATAAGCTATTGATAAATTTTTTTTTTAATAAAAAATAAAAATTAAGTTAATACACATACTATTTTTGTATTGATTCAATTACATTCAAACACTAGTCTATAAAAAGGGTTCTTTGCCGCTCGACACTGCCCAGGATTCTTATTCCAAAATTATAAATGGATCAAATTAAGAAAAAAAAGATTTGATAAGAGGCAATTTCACATATTTTCGAAAGTTATCTTAATTTAAGTTATTTTTAGTAGAAATTCAAATTTTCAAATTTTTTAATATTTTTTTTCCAAAATAATGCTTCCAAAATAATTTTTTTCCAATAGAGTTTTTATATTTAAAATTTGGATTTAAAAAAATTTTATCTAAAAATGACGTGAAATAACCTAAAATTCAAATAGGTTTAGAAAATTTTCCTAAATTTCTGATTTTTGTCTTTTAGAAGTAATTTTTGTCCGACTTATTATCACATTTAGAGTTTGCAGTGAAGGTCTAAAATCCAAGTCCAAGTAAAAAATCCTGTTTACTTTGAGAGACACAGCTTATGAGATAAGATTGGCAAAAATGAAATTAACAAAACAAAGTAAAATTATAGTGAGAGGAGATCTGATTGAAATTTTTTTATTAAAGATTTGACCCATTATTTTGGTCAGGAGCCGCGTCGTAGCCAAAGTGGGACTGATGGTCGCTTAATCTCCCCTATTCAAAAATTAAGAGGGACTGAACCCCCTTTTAAAAAGTTCTATTTATCAAAAATAGCCATAATTTTTCAGTTAAATCGTTTAAAAATAAATAGAAAATTACGATATTTTAAATTTATTTTATTTTTTTATAAAAAAAATAATTTTTTTGTAAATTCCATCAAATAAAATGAAATTTAAAAAAATGTTTTTTTCTAATTTGAGTCCCCCTTAATTGTCAGGTCTTGATGATGTTTCCTTTTTAAATAGAGTGGTTCAACACTGGAATATGTTGCCTGAGAGTGAAGTAATATTCAAGTCAACCGAATACTCCGAGGCTGCTTTAGGTTAATTCAATGGAAATGGCTGATTCAGCTCCTATAATTCGCCATTCGGAAAACAACGAAAAAATAAAATCTATTTTAATCAAAAAAATTTAATTTTTGCTGATGTCTCAAAAAGAACATTTAAAACTATAAACCTTTGCCTAATTCTCTTAAAAATAAGGTGAATAAGACTAATTTCTTTTGGAGTTTTTACCATTTATAAAAAAACAACAACTTATTTGAATAAAAAAATCTGCTCATTTTATCTTAATTCTTGAATTAATTCAAAAAGTAAATTTTTATAGAATTAAGTTAAATTTATTGCAAAAATAATAAGCTAAATTTAAGTTAAATTATGTCTTAATTTTTTTAGTGAAGAGGAAAATTAAAGAAAAGAGTCGAATTTTTTATTCTATTTTTTTTCTAAATTATATTTTGATGCTTTAAATTTATATTATTTAATTGTTATATTTAGAAATTTATTTAATCTAGGTCTATTCAAATAATAATAATTTAATTGTTTTAACTTGTAGTATTGATTTTTACCGCTAAACAAAATTTTCACCCAAAAGAAACAACAATTAAACTTTTAAATAAACAAAATAAAAAAATTAAATTCAGTCAAAAATTTGTATGTTATTAAGATATAAGCCGAATTAAAAAAAAATTTATCCGGAAAAAAAAATTTTATTTTAATCGTTTCTTATTAGATTTGTAAATTATACTTTGTGAATTTATTAAATGATTTAAATCTAATACTGCGAATAATATAATTTTTATTAAGTTTTATTTTAATTTATATCAATTTTATTTTTGTTTTTGAATTTTTCTATATAATAGTCAATGATGCTTGAAATTTAAATAAATAAATAAAAAAATTAATTATTTTTATTCTTGAAAAATGTCCAAATGAACTAACCATAAATGTATTTATAATTTAATTAAAAACAAATATCAAATTTAACTGTTTTGTTTTCCTTTTTATTTAATTACTCTAGAACAAATTATATATTTAATAAAATTATGGATACTTAAAGGTATTCAAAAATTTAATGGGCTGAGACCTTATTTAAAAAATTTCTATTTATAAAATGTAATCTAATTGTAAATTTTTGAAAAAAAAATTAGACTTTTTAGTTTTTTTGTTTTTATATTTAATAACTTATAAATTAAATACTTTTTTTGTAAATTATATCTTATAAAATGTAATTTTTTTGAAAATTTTAATTTTTTCCAAATCGAGCCCATCTAAAAACCTCTAGGTATGGGTCAGGTTTATTTTTGAATTACATTTTTTTGGGATAAACATCAAGAAAATAAACTTTACAAAGGATTTACAAAATATTATTTGTACAATTTATATCAATATGCTAATCCATTTAAAATGTTTAAATTAAGAGAAAAGATAATGTCATGTTTGCTATCACAGCTGAAAAAAAATATTAAGAAATTGATAAAGATAAATTGAAATTTGACACAAATAAAAAGTAGTTATCCGTAAATAGAGTTGTTTCATTAATTATTTTTTAGTTGAAAATTAATTTGAGATCAATTGTTTTAAACCCATTTTGATTTTGAATCTAGAAATTTATCAGCAGCCAGACAAAACTATTTAAATTTGAACACAATTTTCCAAATAAAATTTATTTCACAAATCATTTTTTTGATAAGTTCTATGCATGGTTTGATTTAAAAAATAAGGGTGTAGATTTTTTAAATATCAAATTAACTGAATAATGTATAGAAAAATATAATATCTGAAAATTTGTGTAAATAAAACAAGTTAAAATGTTTGATTTTTGAATTAAATGTTAAAACCTTGGATACGAGTTAAGATTAAAGCTTGAAATTGAATCCATGTGAGCCAAATGAGCTTAGTATAGATTCAAAATTCAAAACTTCTTTTTTTAATTTTAATATAAATTTTTAAAATTAAACCAAATGAAATAATTAATTTCATTGTAAGCTGAATAGTAGACTTATTTCCTAATTATTCAATTCTGTATATATGAGAATTTTTAAGAAAAATTTAATCAAAAACATATTTCTATATTTAATGTTCTGTTTTTATTCATTTTTTAGAAATCTGCATAAATGAATTTAGAAGAATCTCAAATAAAAATTTTGGTCGATAAGGCCATCGACGCCAAAAATTACTCGTATTCACCTTATAGTAAATTTAGAGTGGGTTGCTCTTTATTAACAATGGAGGACAAATTTTTTACAGGTAAGATTTTATTTAAAAAAAAATTTTTAAAAAAATTTTTGACAGGCTGTAATGTGGAAAACGCATCATATGGTCTGTGTATATGCGCTGAAAGAACTGCCTTGGTAAAGGCGGTCTCTGAGGGATACAAAAAATTCAAAGCGATTTGTGTCGCTAGGTAAGAAATTATTCCTATTTTAAATCAATAAAAAAGATTTTATCAAGTGATGTGGAAAAAATTTTTGTAGCACCTTGTGGAGCGTGCAGACAATTTATTGCTGAGTTTGGTCTTGATTGGACATGCATTTTAGTGCGGACTAAAGAGGATCTTAAAATTTGCAAAATAAGAGAGATTCTGCCTTTTGCTTTCGAGCCATCCGCCCTTGAGATGACTGAAAATTCTGTCTAGCTGAAAATTTCTGTTGAATCAAAAGACTTTTTTAAATTTTAGAATTTTGCTCAATTTTAGTTAATTATGAATAAATTAGAAATAAAAAAAAAAACATTTTTAATTTTTAATTCTTCGTAGCAAACATTTGTCTTTTAAGCTCTATAACATTAAAAGATCCAATTTTTTTTGTTAACAATTTAGACCCGAGAAGACAAAATACTTTTTTAAATCATTAAATGAAAAAAAATGTTTTGTTTCGGTTAATTTAAACATATATTTTATAATTTTATATTATTATCGAAATAACATAATTAAATTAATTCAAAAAGCTTTAAAATTGAAAAGTAAAGTTTATGATCAAATCTCTAAATTTCAAACATGCTCATAATATTCTAAATGCGTAATTTCCAAAATTACAAGTGGCTATCTTCTTTTTCAAAATTTAAAAATATGGTTTTTGAAGCTTAAAAAATTCTTAAATCTGCAGCAATTTTTTAACCATTAAGACCCAATAAATCTTTAAAACTTATATTTATTTAAAATAAAAATAATGGGATTTTAATGGCTACTTCTTATTTTTTATTGTACAATTATGTGCTTTTATGAGTATAAAAAAATCAATTAATTCACATTACTGAATCTAACCAAAAATTTGGTGAAAAATATGGGTTGTTTTGCTAGTATTTTTAAAATAATTAAATCCTTATAAAAATTTATTACTTTTTTGATATTAAATTTGGGGACAATATTTGATATTTTTTCTTTTTTTTTAAATGAAAAAAAATAAGAAGCGATGTCTTAAATATTCAAATAAATAAAAGCATAATAAACAAAAATGAAGCAAAATTTTAATTTTAATTGTTGTCTATTTTCTGTAATATACAGTACATCTTAAAACTAACTTCATCGCTTTCTTTTCCTTTCCTCTTCCTCTCTTCTTCCTCACTTCTTCCTTTCCTCTTCCTTTCCTCTTCCTCACCTCTTCCTTTCCTCTTCCTCTTCCTCTTCCTTTCCTCTTCCTTTCCTCTTCCTCTCTTGAAAAAAAGTAAAATAAAGAATATAATAAATTATGCTACTTAATAATCTCCAATATTTAAATGAAACTATTCAACACGGCAAGCAACTTACAATTGAATCGTTAATTTGATCAATTTATTTTACTTAATTTTATTTGCCTGTTGTAGCCAATAGTATCATCTAAATATATGAATTAGCATAATTTATTATTTTCTTCAATTTCTCTTCATCCTAGTGAGGAAGAGGAAAGGAAGAGGAAAGGAAGAGGAAAGGAAGAGGAAAGGAAGAGGAAAGGAAGAGGAAAGGAAGAGGAAAGGAAGAGGAAAGGAAGAGGAAAGGAAGAGGAAAGGAAGAGGAAAGGAAGAGGAAAGGAAGAGGAAAGGAAGAGGAAAGGAAGAGGAAAGGAAGAGGAAAGGAAGAGGAAAGGAAGAGGAAAGGAAGAGGAAAGGAAGAGGAAAGGAAGAGGAAAGGAAGAGGAAAGGAAGAGGAAAGGAAGAGGAAAGGAAGAGGAAAGGAAGAGGAAAGGAAGAGGAAGGGAAAGGAAGAGGAAAGGAAGAGGAAAGGAAGAGGAAAGGAAGAGGAAAGGAAGAGGAAAGGAAGAGGAAAGGAAGAGGAAAGGAAGAGGAAAGGAAGAGGTGAGGAAGAAGAAAGGAAGAGGAAAGGAAGAAGTGAGGAAGAAGTGAGGAAGAAGTGAGGAAGAAGTGAGGAAGAAGTGAGGAAGAAGTGAGGAAGAAGTGAGGAAGAAGTGAGGAAGAAGTGAGGAAGAAGTGAGGAAGAGGAAAGGAAAGAAATCGATGAAGTTAGTTTTAAGATGTACTGTACATGTTACATTTAATGTTACATGTTCTTTCATCGATGAACTATTCTTCCAGGAACAAAACTAGATGCATCTTTGGTAAGTTCTTGAAATTCTCTACAAGAATAGGTTTGTAAAAATACAAAAAAAAAATAATTTTCTAAAAATAATAAAAATCTTTGAAAAATGCTAGTTTAATTTTCAAAAAGAACAAAAAATTCTAAACCAAATGACATCCTTTTAAAGTATTTTTGCTTTGCTAATAAAGTGGGGGACAAAAAATTTTCAAAATTTGGGTCGGTGTTTTAGTAGGACCCTAAAAAAATTCGATTATTTTTTTACCGAGTTTTTATTAAATTTAAATTTTAAAATTGAAAAAAAATCTTTAAAACTTCTCGGTTCTACAACGGGTTAGATAAAATATAAAACTTCTTAATATATTCTAAAAAATTTTACAATTACCAGTTGGTCAATCTCATTTATATGACACAAGATTAAAAGATAATATATCACAGATATGCTTTATAGCTTATCAACAATTTAAAATAGTAATAACCTTAAAAGCTGTAATTAGACAACAAAATCTTGACAACGATGCAAAACAAGCCCAATTTATTGATCTATTACCACGACTTAGAGATGGAACATCAACTTTAGATGATTGGAAGTTATTACAAACTCGAAATCCGACCGCTGAGAAATTAATTGGTTTTGAAAATCCTTTATCAATATTCAACGATAATGATTCTGTTGATAAAATAAAATTAGAGCAATTAAAAAAAAAAGAGCCAATTACTGAAATAAGAGCTATTAATTCATCAAACATAGCCCAATGCATTGCATCTTCTCATTTTAATAATTTAGAAAATTCGATAATTGTTGCTAAAATGTATGTTGTGTAATTACCATTATTTCAAATCTATGGAAAAAAAAGGTTTATAATTTAATTATTTAATTAAAATCAAGTCATAAAAATTACATACAATAATATAAAAAAAAACTTGAAGGTGTTGTGTACGGTGCTATTGGAACTATTAAGGACATTATTTATCCTGACAAAACAAAAACAACAGGAAAAATGCTTGAAGTTATTATTATCCATATCGAACAATTTTCGGGCCACAGTTTTTTAGTGAAATCCAAAATAAAAATTGTATACCTATATCTGCTACTACTCAATGTTCTAAAACAGCATGCAATTCGACTGGCATACGCCATAACAACCCATAAAGTAAAATAATTCTAATTTCACAAAATAATTTTATACAAAATATAAAAAAAATTATTTAAGGTACAGGGCTCAACTTTAGACAAAGGAATAGTTGATTAAGGGAAATCTGAAAGACATTTAGGAACCACATTTGTACTACTCTCGAGTTTTAAAAAATTAACGGATTCTTTATTCTCGATTGCAAATGATTGCTAAAAATAATTCACTTCCCTCAAGAATTAGGGAAGAAAAAAGGTTGAACAATTTAAACAAACAAACTAAATTAAAATATAAATTTATTAAAAATTAAAATAAAATATAAAAAAAAATTGAATTGAATGTAAACATAAATAACTTAAATTATGGTGTGGTGTGGCGTTAAATCAAAAAAAATTTAAATTTCTATTAATTATTTTTCTAAAAATAAATATTCATATTTTTTTCAAAAATAATTTTACTTTTAATTTTAATAGTTAAAAATATATGAATTAAAAAAAATTAACATAAATTAGATGATATAAGTATAACGGACCGTTACGAGCATATAATCTGAAAGATCTCTATTTTATATTCTAAAAAATTTATAAAACGTCAGTCTCATGGTGAAGCTTGAGTCTGAGAATCGAAATTAAATTTAAAACGATAATCAAAAATTTGACACATTTTAGAACACAAAATGATATTAATTTTTGAAGTAAATAAATAATTAAAATTGGCTTAGATTTGAAAGAAAAAAGGCGCCTTGATTATGTTGGAATAAGAAAATATATTTTTCAATTCCATGTATTATTCTTAAAAAATTTAAATATTTTTCCTGTTCAAATTTTTATAATTAAGTTTAAAAAAAAATTGTTTATTTTTTTAAAATTTTTTCCTAATAATATTAATAATGATATACAAAAACATTCCATTGATTTTTAGTCAAAACAAAAAAGGAAATATTTTAATTAATTTATTTCTTTTGCTAAACCTAAATTATTTTTTTATAAAAAATTAAAATAGTCCCATTAATTTAAGACGGTCGCTTCACTTTATAATTTTTTTAAATATGTAATAGTTTTAAAAATATTTTTGTATTTTAAAGGTTACCGATAAAATTATGAAATAATCAATATGATTTATTTATTGGTTTTTCATTTAAAGAAATATTCCCTTACCAAAAGAAAATTCGGGTAATATAGAGCCTAGAAATTACATTATAATATTACTTTTTTAGTTTAAGATAAAAAAAAATAATATTCACATGATCAAAGTTTATTGCGAGGAACGAGCATCGCCACGAGCTAATAACCAGGTGTGCACATGGGAAAATCTAGGATACTGAACGATTTTTCAATTCAAGAATTGAAACCCTGAATTCTGATTCGACGAATACTTCAGCGAAACTATTGGCTATCTGTTTTGATTAATAATAGAATCTAACACTTTAGCATTAAAACAGACTTGCACAAAAGCCAGAATAAAAAGTCATTTAAAGTCAAGTCATTTGATCTGACTTGAAATTTTTTTTTCGGAAAAAAGTCGTTTCAAAGACTTTGAATTTCAAAGTTTGAAATAAAAATGGAAGCCCTTATTACTTCATGGAACGGCAAAAAATTCGTATGGCCGCCTTAATAAGTACATGACGCGACACAAGACTTTAAAAAAATAAATTTTAAGTCAATCAAGCCAAGTCAAAAGACTTTTTTAAAAAATAAAAATTTTCAAGTAAAATAAAAAGATTTGGTGTAAAATAATCCTGTCTGAAAAAAATCCAGTAGAAAAAAATCCATTAGAATATTATTCGTTTTATAAATTTAATTGATATGCTAATTTCGCATAAATTATAATTGATATATTAAATCAGGCTTAATATATCTTTTAAAGAATAATCTTAAATAATTTGCTTTATAAAATATCTAAGTTCTAAACCCTGACTAAATTACCCTGATCCAATGCCCTGCTTCTATAAAATGACATTGAGAATTTACCTAATATTTTGAAAAAAATGGAACAAGAATACCCTATCTTTAGTTACCAAAACGATGAAAAAACATCGGCACAGTATAAGGCATTTAAGTTTAAAATAGCTAAAAATTTATGAGATTTAATTTTAACGGTTATTTGCAAATAAAATTTTTAAATGAGTTTGAACCGTGGACTGTTCGAGAAGAACCGCGAGAAATATTAGATTTGATAGTTTAATTTTCTTTTTTTTTTATTTGCATTAATTATCTTAATTTTTCTCAATAAACTATAATAAAAAAATTATTGTTTTTTATTTATTTTTTCTTAAAATCGGGCAAATTTCCCCTGATTTTTTTCAGACCGGATTATTTCACACCTGATTTTTTTCAAAACAGATTTTTTTCCACCTTTTTTTTCAAATTACCAAATAAAAAATTTTTTTTTCGCATTTTGGAACTTAGCCCATCAATGTTTCAACACATTTGTTAATAAATAACGGCTCGTTACTCGCATACATAAAGCTCTGCTTCTCTATCTTATTATAATTTACCTTTTTTACTACACATTCTGAGTTTGTGTCATAAAAACTTTGGACCATATTTTAACTCTTAGAGTGTTTAATAGCAAATTCTTTTTTTTCTAAATAAGAAATTTATTTTACTTAATAATAAGAAAATTTGGGGTGTTTTGTTTTTTAAAAGTAAATGATAAAAAGTTTAATCATTCGTTTTATAACTTGGTCAATGTAACTTTGATGAATGTGTAAAATTGATGTCTTGAGTGAAAAGAACTTTATGTGTATAAGTATTTTGTTCTGTATTTGAAAATGAGCGTCCCAACTTGGTAAATCAATTATCTTACTATTTAAAAATTATATTACTTTAATGTCTTAATTAATTACTTAATTTTGATTTAGATTAAGTTTTCTTAACCAATTTTTTAAGTTAAATTTTGAGAGTTACAAAATGACTCTAAAAGACAATATTTTTTTTTCGTTTTACTATTATGTTCAAAATTGGTAACATTTTAAATTAATTTAAAATGCACTTTAGAGTGGATGTAAAGAATATATTCTTTTTTTTTTCGTTAAAATAAGCTTAAAATAGAAACTAAATAAATCAAGATTTAAAAATAGACTAAGACTTTAAATTTAGAAAAAGAGAAAATAGTAAAAAAAATCGGAGAAAAGAGTTAAATAAAAAAGGGTTTTAGCAATAAAATTAATACTACTAAGCGCTATTTTAATAACTTTTTTTGGAAGCGATGATTCAAAGCAATTAAAAAAATTGAAAATTGAGAAATTTATGTGTACCATTAACAAATTTATTTTTTTTATAAATGGAAACATTCTCATTTTAAAATGAAAAAAAAATTAATTTTTTATTAAATCATCAATTAAATTCTAGATTTTTAGATAATAAAAAAAATGTTTAAAAAAGTTTTTATTACATCGGCAATTATTTTGGCCATTGCACTATTTTGGACAAATTATGAAGAGACAAAATCAATTTCAGAACTGAAAAAAATCGAAAAATGGGCAGAAGAAAATAAAATAAAAGTAGACAATTCAATTGAAGTAGAAAAATTCAAAATCGAATTTGACCAAAAAGAATGGAGTTTGCTGAAACAAAAGCTTTCTTTGACTCGCTATTTCACAGCTCTGGAAGATGTGCCATCTTTTGACTACGGCTTTGATCCAGACTATGCCAGAGAGCTTGTTGAATACTGGCAAAACAATTTTGACTGGAAAAGTCAAGTAGACTATTTGAACAAGTACCCACAGTTTCGTATCAGAATAAATGACACCCTAATACACTACGTGCACTACACCACAAATCCAAATGCGCCAAAAAAAGTCAATCTTCTTCTGCTGGACGGATGGCCAGGCGCTTTTTTTGGATTTTTCCAAGTAATCCAATTTATTCAAAACACCTACACAGACACTTCTTTTAGCATTGTAGTTCCAAGCATTCCGGGATATCATTTTTCAACACCTTTAAACAAAAAGCATAACCCAGTCGATACATCTTTGATATTCGATGGACTGATGAGGTTTATTTTCGGTGAAAAAACTCGATATTTTATTCATGGTGAAGATTGGGGTTCCATTATAGCAAGCTCAATGTCTCAGCTGAATCCCGACAGAGTACTTGGCTTACACATCACAATGCCAACAAGTTCAGAATCAAATATAATCAACACTATTTGTACCCTTTTGTTACCTTATTTTCCGAGTTTTTTTCTCTCAGACCAAGAGATTAAACTTGATTTTTCTTCACGGTATTCTATTAAGTCTAAACTTTTGAAATTTTGGCATGAGTTTGGCTATTTTCATTTGCAGGCGACCAGACCTGACACACTTGGTCATGCATTGACTGATAGTCCTGCAGGACTCATGGCATATATCCTAGAAAAGTATTCATCATGGACCTTTGGGAGATCTGATCAAATTAGCGGTGTCAAAGATGGAGGCTTGAAAAAATTTAAAAAAGATGATCTTTTGACCATTTGTACTTTATATTGGATGACTAGTTCCATAACTTCGTCAATGCGCTATTATGCCAATTCTGTAAGCGCCATGCTGGAATATCGAGAGAAAAATTTAGATTTGTTCAATTTACCGGTTTCTGAAAAAATTCCAGTCGGTGTTCAAATGAATGTAAATGATATATTTGTAACACCTTTTTGGTTTATTAAAAATCGGTATCAAGGCTTAATTAGGTATAATATATTTGAAGATGGAGGACATTTTGCTGCGTTTCAAAATCCAGAAACTACTGCCAAGGATCTAATAGATTTTGTCAATCAAGTCCAGTCCAAAATTTAGTTTTGTTTATTTGGTCTTTAATAAAGTCTCATTTTAAAATGTGAATTTATTTAGAAGAATTGTTGATTTACAGTGATGAAAAAGATCTAGTGTTTCTGACAAATTTTGAGTAAAATAATTTTTTTTTTTTAAATAAGAATCGTTTTAATTATTCTGAATTTTTTTCAAAATTTTAATTTTAAATATTTTTAAAAGCCTAAATTTTGAAAAATGTCATATAAAAATTTCAAATTCTAGTATAAAATCATCATTGCTATAATGACTTTTTGAGATTGTTAGATTTTTAGATTTTTAGATTTTTGAATTTAATTGACAAATAAAGCAATTTTACGAAAAATTACACAAAAACATCTGGTGATATCAATTGCTTATAATTTTATTTTATTGATTGATTTATAGAATCTATAATTTTTGGAAAGAATTGAATTTTTTGGTTTTTATTTGTTAATTTTTCTAAAGAAATTTTATTTTTTAGGCTACTTGTCAATTTATTTGATAGAAATTTTTTAAAATCATCTAGATGTTCATGTTTAAATTAAGATAGACCCTTTAAGTTCGATTCTTACTATTTGATAGAATTTTTATTTGTATTTTATTGTGTTTGTAATTTCGATTGTAAATGAAAAATCTTGGAAAAAAATTACAAATGGATTTAAAATTTTTCGATAATTTGAAAATAAGTTCAGAATTGTTTTCTTTTAAATTCTGCTCATCTTTTAAAATCAACTAATTTAAAAAAATTGTGTTTTGTTTTTAAAATTTTCATTTTATGAATAACAAATTCGCGATTCTTGTTTTATTTAAAAGGATATAAACTCTATTTATTAGAATGCTATTAAATTTATTCAAATAATTTAATTTTGTATTTTTAAATCTAAATATAATAGTAAATCAACAATTTTCATAATTTGGCGTCTTAATTGATTTTTCATTATCCTAAAATAAATAGAAGTCCAATAATAAGGTATCCTAGAAAACAAAGTTTGATTATTAAGGATATATCAAGATCCAAAGCAAACTTATTTTCTAATTTTATTAATAAATTTATTCTTAAAACTATGTCATATTCGGCGATGTCTAAATAATCAAAATAAAAATTTATTGTTAAATTAATAATTATTAAGTAAAGCGGGTATCAGAATCCACTAAAAAATACAAAATTGATTATTAATTTTTTTTAAACCTTAAACCTTTTTAAACATTTTCAGAAAATAAACTATGAATATTTTTTGCGAATCAAGATCAACAATCCAATGTAGACCACGAATATTATGATGGTGTCTTAAGCTCAGTAAAAGGACTAGAAAAGTAACATTATTAACTACTGATAAACGTAAAGCCTGTCTTTGACAAGTTTTTTTATATAGAAAAACTAATCATATTTTTGTTCAGTTTCAAAGGGATCTTGATTACCAACTCCTCTGGAACATTAGTGAAAACTTTTTGTAGATAAGATCTGTATAAATTTATCATTGTCTTTTGATTTCTAAGATATCTAAAAATAATTTTTAATAGTTATTGATTTCCCAATTATATTTTTTTTAAACATATTCAAATTTTTTTGGTATTAATTTGTAAAAACCGCGGGTCAAAATTGGTATAGCTGTGGAAGTTACAAAATTTTGGAATTCCATTTCATATTCTTGAAAGACAATTAATTTTCCCCATATCAATTCAATAAGATTTTAAAATGCTCAATAGATAGGTGCTTAAATACATATTTTAATATATTTTAATTTAATAAGATTTACTTATAAAAAATAGAAAAAATTTTTCAATTAATCTAAAAATTTTAGTAATTATTATATTTAATATATTTAATTTATAATTAAATTCAATTAAAAAATTATTCAAGAGTTGGCTATACTATTCGAATTAAATTGATCAAATTAACAGATAAACAAATCAAAGAATATTATTTATAAAGATGAAAAAATCTGTTATTTTGCGTTTCCTTTAAAAACATTTTTTATCTAATAAAAAATTTTAAATTATAATTTAACAAGAATGATAAGAAAAGCTTTGTTTTAATAATTAGAGAATTTGAACTTAACATACTAATAAATCATAGAAAAGAGTTAAGATAAGATACATATATGGTAAGCAACAATATCGAAGCAATTGAAAAAAATCAGAAAATGGGGTTTTGTGAAGTTCAGTACAAAAGAACAGAACAAAGTGTAAAAAAATTAAATAACTTTTTTTCTAAAAGCTTAAAATTAATTCTGTTAATGCAGAATGGTGCAAAATTCAAAGTTGCATCAACTGTAAAAGTCTGCTAATGATGTGCAAAATCTCTGCAAAATGCACTTAGCTCGATTTTATTAAAATTTAATTTCTGCTAAACTCTGCAAATTTAGCAGACCTTGATATTTGATGCAACTTTGAATGTTGCACTATGTTGAATTTACAGAATTAAGTTTTAACCTTTAGAAAAAAAGTTATTCAATTTTTTTATATTTTTTTCTGTTCTTTTTTTCATTTTGTACTGAATTTCACAAAACCGAAAATGGGAATTCATGTGAGGAGAATTAGTTTAGCCAAATATGATATCAAAAATTTTTTTCTTCCGCTTTTTTAATTAATTAATTACATAATTTGATTATTTTTACTAGGACGCTTTTATTAATTTTAGTCTTAACAATCACAAAAATTACAAAAGAAAATAAATAGAAAAAAAAAAGAAGATACAAAAACAAAATTATTTTTTGGTCTTTATCTATTTTTACTGGTTGAGTACTGTCAATTTCATTTTGCTGCTCTGGTAATTAATATGGAAATGGAAAGCTTGGTAAAGTTGAATTTTGTATATTGGATCCAGCAAAACTTTCACAAAAAATAAGAAAAATTTTTTGAGTCAAGTAAATAAAAAATTAAAAAAAAACTTTAAAAACTTTTTTCTCTAGCAAATTCGACTGAGAGTAATTTGAATTCCAAGGTTTAACGGCGGGACGTAAAATGTAACTGAAGGCGAAAATATAAATTAGCTGTAAGAGTAAAATATTTTGATTATAGAAAATTAATTAGATATATAAAAAATAACATGGTATTAAAAATATTGTAAAAGATAAGAAAAATATACCATTTTTTACTATAAAAATTTATCCGCATAGAAGAGTTTTTTTATAAAATTATTAATTTTTAGAGTAAAAATATTGGAATGAGAAATCATATTTACCATTTAGACTGCTTGAAAAAAAAAATTATAACAGTCTCATATTAAAAATAAAAAAAAAGATAAAATGAGTGATAAAATCTATAATTATTAATTTAATTCTTAATTCTAAGAGTAATAATATTGGAATGGGAAATTCATGTGTACATTTAATAAAAGATATTTTGAATTAAAGAAGTCTAATATTTAAAAAAAATATGATAAAAGAGTTTTTTATTTAAAGATTAATTTAAAAGTTAATTTTTAGATTATTAAAGAATGTTTAGAAAAGTTTTTATTGCATCGGCAATTATTTTGGCCATTGCACTTTTTTGGACAAAGAAAATGAGAAATTTATGTTTACCATTAAAAAAATATTTTATTTTAAATGGAAACATTCTCATTTTAAAATGAAAAAAAAAATTATTTTTAATTAAATCATCAATTCAATGGCAAAATGTTATTTATTGTACATTTTATATTTTTACATTTTTACATTTTTGAGAGAAGAAAATAAAATCTTAAAATCAAAAAATCTAAAAAAATTTTCATTCAAGAAAAGTAATAATAAATTCGCAATTAATTAAAAGGGATTTTCAAAAAATTATCCTTGGTTTTTACATTTAAATTTTTCTAAAACTCCTTTTTAAGTAATTGCGAATTTATTATTACTTTTCTTGAATGAAAATTTTTTTAGATTTTTTGATTTTAAGATTTTATTTTCTTCTCTCAAAAATGTAAAAATGTAAAAATATAAAATGTACAATAAATAACATTTTGCCAATTCCATTCTAAATTTTTACATAATAAAAAAAATGTATAGAAAAGTTTTTATTTCATCGGCAATTAATTTGGCCATTGCACTTTTTTGGACAAAGAAAATGAGAAATTTATGTTTACCATTAAAAAAATATTTTATTTTAAATGGAAACATTCTCATTTTAAGATGAAAAAAAAAATTATTTTTTATTAAATCATCAATTAAAGGCTTATATTTTTTGTAGTAGAAAAATATTTTTTTTATAGAATTTTTATTTTCGTAAAGTAGAAAAAAAAAATTAGAAAAAATATTTTATTTTTATAGAAAAAATATTTTTAAATGTAGAAAAAATACTTGGGAAAATAGAAAAAAAAATGTTAGTTTTTTCTAGGTTTTCCGCGTTTATATATATAAACGATTTTAACATTTTATCCACTTGAAGAAACATTTTTCGCAAATATCCGTCATATATATTTCTTTTGTACTCCACTTGACATCATCGATAAGTTCATTTTTAGTTTCATCGAGACTTTTATATTTTTTGTAAACTATTATATTTTTTGTAATAATCATTCACTTTAGCTCGCCCCTGGCTTTTTTGTTGGAATAATGTCCTCGCTTTCATTGTCCGTGTCGTCTAGATTGTTGACAGCTGATCGTTGAATAATTGAAGTTGATGACGAGTCAGATTCTGAATCTTTTTTTTTTATTTTGAAAGTTTTATTGATACTTTTTTTTTACTGTTTTAATGCTTTTTTACACTCATTTTACATTTAATTAAAGTTATTAAGTAAGTATTATTAAGTTATTTGTCAATTAGTATTAAGTGATAGTTTTCTTAATCGATAAAGGTGATGAAAATTTTTTTCTATTAGGAAAATTATTTTTTCTTCAATCAAAAATATTTTTTCTACTAAAAAAAATATTTTTAATAAATTCATTTTTTCTACTACGAAAAATGTTTTTTCTAAAAAAAAAAATACTTTTTCTACTACAAAAAATATAAGCCTCAATTGAATTCTAAATTTTTAGATAATAAAAAAAATGTATGGAAAAGTTTTTATTACATCGGCAATTATTTTGGCCATTGCATTTTTTTGGACAAAAAAAAATGGAAAATTTATGTGTACCATTAAAAAAACATTTTTTTTTATAAATGGAAACATTCTCATTTTAAAATGAAAAAAAAATTAATTTTTTATTAAATCATCAATTAAATTCTCAATTTTTAGATAATAAAAAAAATGTTTAAAAAAGTTTTTATTACATCGGCAATTATTTTGGCCATTGCACTATTTTGGACAAAGTATGAAGAGACAAAATCAATTTCAGAACTGAAAAAAATCGAAAAATGGGCAGAAGAAAATAAAATAAAAGTAGACAAATCAATTGAAGTAGAAAAATTCAAAATCGAATTTGACCAAAAAGAATGGAGTTTGCTGAAACAAAAGCTATCAATGACTCGCTATTTCACAGCTCTGGAAGATGTGCCATCTTTTGACTACGGCTTTGATCCAGACTATGCCAGAGAGCTTGTTGAATACTGGCAAAACAATTTTGACTGGAAAAGTCAAGTAGACTATTTGAACAAGTACCCACAGTTTCGTATCAGAATAAATGACACCCTAATACACTACGTGCACTACACCACAAATCCAAATGCGCCAAAAAAATTCAATCTTCTTCTGCTGGACGGATGGCCAGGCGCTTTTTTTGGATTTTTCCAAGTAATCCAATTTATTCAAAACACCTACACAGACACTTCTTTTAGCATTGTAGTTCCAAGCATTCCGGGCTTCGGCTTTTCAAACCCGACTGTCAAAGTAGTCGATCCATTTGATACAGCATTAATTTTTGACGCACTTCTGCGATTTGTAAACGGAGAAAATAGCCAATACTTTATTCATGGTGAAGATTGGGGTTCTCTAATTACCACATACTTGGCCAAATTGTATCCAGAGCGAGTCAGAGGAATTCACATTACAATGCCTCCTTTAACATCTTTTTTTGACTCAAAGTCACTTTTTTACGCCCTAATAGGCCAATTTTTTCCCAACAGCATCCTCACAGAACCAGAAATTCAATTCGGACTAAAATTTTCTCTGAGCGAAATAGCTTCTCTGATAATCAAAAAGACTGGATACTTCCACATTCAAGCCACAAAGCCCGATTCAATAGGAGCTGGAATGAACGACAGTCCACTTGGTCTGCTCACTTACATCCTGGAAAAGTATTCATTTGGCTCATTTGGTCTGAATAAAGTTCTCGGAACCAAAGACGGTGGTCTAAAGCGCTTTGAACGCGACCATCTCCTTACCATTTTGACTTACTACTGGATGACAAACAGCATCACGTCTTCCATGAGACTTTACAGAAATACTTTTTATACCATGGAAAAAGGTTGGCCCCGGTCTGTTTTAAACATGGTAAAAATAACTCAAAAAGTTCCAGTTGGTGTCCAAGTGTTTGAACATGAGGTTAGCTTTGTTCCATTTAAAGTGCTCCAAGGCAAATATTTGAATCTAAGTCAATACAGTTTGGTGGAAGATGGTGGACATTTTGCTAATTTTGAAAATCCACAAAAAATATCAATCAACTTTATTGAGTTTGTTAGCAAATTTTTTTAATTGTTTTTCTTTTTTTTAAATCCGAATTTTTTTACTAAAAAAATTAATAAAAAAATTTCCAAAAAAATTTTTAAATAGAAAAAAAATGAAGCTAGTTTAAACAAAATAGACAAAAAAAAGTGAGTTTTGATTTAAGTGTTGGTGGCAAGGATTTCGGCAAAGGTGGTCTCGTTGTAGCCGACTTCGTATGGATTTGCATCTTGGAAAAATATGTAGATTCTGTTAGGAGGAATGCCGAGTTTTTCCAGTTCGCACATTATTGCCTTGCTGTGCTTTTTATTCGCCTCGACGCCAAGGCGTCCAATTGACACCAATGTTACCATTGCACAAGGCTCAAAAGTTCCGCCAAAGGACATCAGTTGGTCTATTTAGAGATTTTAATAGAAAAAAAAGTGGGAGAAATTTTGTGAAAAATACCTGGCATGATGTGAACGGCACAATAGCCAATTGGTTTATTCAAGGTGTTTGCCAAGACATCGCACAAGTTCAGGTTGAATTCTTCTGTTATTTTTTCTTTGGCAATATTAGTGCTTATTTGTAGCATTGGCATTTTGACAACTTCAACTCTCAAATATGTTCGAATAATACTATTATGTTTGATAAGGAAAAAAAAAGCTTTAAAATTATTTATTAAAAATTTGACCAAAATATTTTTGACTTTATCTTAGAAATTTGCTTTTTGAATTTTTTCTAAACTATTATATAATTTTAATTAAGTAAAGCTTATTGTTTTATCTGAATCTATTTTCTTTGATCAACAATATGTAATAAAAATGTTGCAAAATTATCTTGTATTTATTTTATTTTTTAATTTAATTTAAATCATTTTGGCCATTTTCCTCAACTTTTTCTTTTTACAAAAATTCAAAAATACAACGCATTTTTTTGTCTTTTATAAAAAAAAATTGTTTCAAAGTTCATTTAGGACATTTCTCCTTAAAGATTCAGCTCATTTGCATTTTACTGATTATTAATTCATTTGAAAAAATATCATTAGATTAATTATAGTGTAAATTTGGACATTTTTGCAAAGGTTCTCGTAAGAAAATATTTTTTAAATTTTTATTTCAAAAAGATGAACTTTTAAGTTTTATTTTCTAAATTATGCCAAATTCAAAAAAACATGGTTTAAGACATTAAGCATTAAATTAATAAACACTAACTTGTGCACATAAATTCATTTAATTAAATTTTTAATTATAAATATATAAAATACTTTCAAGTTTTTCTTTAAAAAAACGCACTCAATCTAAAAATTTTAATTTTTTTAAAAATCTTTCCAAACTAACCTTACCAATAAAGTGAAAAATTCTTACTAGCAGGAAAAAATTCATGATAAGAATAAAATAAAAAAAGAGCTTTAAAAATATAAAATTAGTTTTTAATTAATCAGGAATAAAACCTAAGAAATTTAACATTTAACATTTTAACAATGGTTTTGTTTATGCCAATTATTTTATTAAATTATCTTAATAAGAAAAAATAAGGAACATATTGGCTCATGACAGCAAAAAATTTTTTTCAGACATTAGAGACTGAATTAGGATTAGACAAGTTTTTTTTCAGCAACTTTTTCAGCAAGTTTTTTTAGAGTCTTTCAGAAAAAAATTAATCTTCATTAAGCAATTTTTTCTATTTTATTTTGCTTTTAAACTGGCTCCTTGAAATTTTTAAATAATCAAATAAAAATTCCTAATATCTAAAAAAACTTGAAAATAAGCAAATAACAACTTAAAAGCTTAATTAAAAACCCTTAAAAGTTAATATTATTGACAAAATTTTGATAATTTTTTCACATTTTGTTATTTTTTTCAAAATGAGTCCTTTTAATGCTTACATTTTTTTATTGAATTCAATTTCGACTTAAATGAATGACATCAAATTATCTCAAAAATTAATTCTTTATTATAAATATTAATTATTAAAAGATTTTTTAGAATAACCATTTTATTCAGCAACTTTTTTTTGTTCAGTGATTTTTTTATACATCGTTCTTACAAAAAAATGTATAATTTTAAGAAATCTTACGTAAATTTAAAAGATTTCGTAAGGAATAATTTAAATTTTCTGTTATTTTTAATTAAAAAAAAATTTTTATTAAAAATTGAAAAAAAAGAGCAAAGTCATTTTTTTTTCCAGAATAGAAGTTACCTAGTCTGACAAAAATGTATGTTATTTTTCGTAAGATTTTATCATGTGATTATTTTTCTAATGATCATGTAAAATAAAAGCACTGTTTATTATTTTACAGATATTTTTTTTACTATTTTTAATGCAAATTAAAGAGATATTTTTCAGCAAAAAAAATTTTCGGTGAAAAGCAATTTGTTTGAGGGGAAGCATTTATCTCTTTTTCAGAAATCAAAATAATATCAGCCTAGTCAAAATTATCGAATTTTCGGAAAAGTAAAAATTTCGATCAAATTTAATCATTCAAATTTAATCAAAGCTTTTTAAATGCACAATTCGATTTCAATGCATTTTTACAAATTACAATACTATTCCAAAAATTTAAAAATAAAGCTTTAAAATGTTTTTAAAAATGTAAAAATATGCGATGAAATTTAATTGCGCATTTAAAAACGTTCTGATAAAATTTGAAAAATGAAATTTGATCAAAAATTTTACTTTGCCAAATTTTTTGCAAAACCACTAAGTAAAAAAAATAATTTTGATACTACCCCAAATTTCTAATAAATTTTATCTATTAACAAAACCAAAAAAAAAATATTTTTTACTTATCCCTCCATCCATTTTACACCAAATTGAAAATAAATTTTTTTATTGAAAGTTTCCCATTTTATCAAGAATGATCAATAATTGCTAAAAAATTTCTCTAAACAAAAAAATCTTGCCAAACGCTAGAACCAACTTGTTGCCAAAATATTTCAAATCATTTCTTCTATCAAGTAATCTCTCAACAAAAATAGAAAGAGTCAATATTCTAATGAATCAAAACTTTGTCTAAAAATTGTCCAAGCACATACATTTTGAGTATGTTAAATGAATACCAAGCTATTAAGAAATGCAAAATAAAAAAAATTAAATCATGAATTCATGCTTGACTTGTGGCAAAAATACCTTATTTATAAAAAAAGAATATTTTTTTTCCAATTTATAAAGCTTTATTGATGAGGCGAGTAAAAAGTTTGGTAGACACCAAAGCACTTTTCTGCAAAAATCACGTAAAATTGCCCAAAAAAATAGATCTTGACTCGGAATTAAAGAGTCTGGCATATTTGCGCAAAAAGCACAATGACGACAGCCATCATGATATTGCCAATACACTGGAAAGAATAGCCACAGCCTACAATGACATTGGTGACCCTAACAACTATCTCAACTACTCACTCGAAGCGCTGCTAATCAGGCAACAATTGAGCAAAAACAAAGCAAATTCAGAAATTCTGTCTTCTCTGTTCCACATAATCAACGCATACCAACTTCTCGGTGACTCAACCAACTCTCTCAAATATGCACTGCAATCATTGAAGATAAGCTACGCGCTATATCCCAACAAAAATCATCCAAACGTTGCCAATGCCATGAACAAAGTTGCCATTGCGTACAACGACTTGGGACAGCACGAGCGCTTTTTGCAGCTCTCTCTAGAAGCGCTCAAGATTCGCGAAGACTTCCTGGGTGCTTCGCATCCCGACGTGGCCTCCTCGTACAACACAGTCGCCTTGGCTTATCGAAAAAAAGGAGAAATGCAGAAGTTCTACGACTTTGCGATGAAAGCTTTGGAAATGAGGAAAAAATTGCTCGGTCCCGAGCACAAAGACATTGCTACATCACTGAACAATGTGGCTCTGGCGCACCGCAGCCTGGGAAACTACTCAATCGCCCTGGACTATGCCAACGAAGCCTTGGCTATGAGAAAAAACATCTATTCCAATTATCATGCTGACATTGTGTCCTCGTATGACACTTGTGCCATCCTTTACACAGACATTGGCAAGCCGCAAAAATCTCTGGAACTTTTGCAAGAAGCGTTGACCATTGCGCAAAAAATTTATCCTCAAAATCATCCGAAAATGGCCTCAATCAATTTGAACTTGGCCATAGCCTACAAAGATTTGGACGATTTGGAAAATTTTTTAAAATACTCTTCTATTAGTCTAAACATGAGAAGGACACTGTATGGCGACAAACATCCGGACATAGCTGACTCACTGAACAATGTGGCCATAGCATACCGCAATTTGGGAGACCACGAAAACGGCCTCAAGTTTTCACTCGAAAGCTTGAACATGTTCAGAGAGATTTATGAGGACAAGGACCATTTGGACATTGCCAGAGGCTATGTGAACGTGGCCAATGCCTATCACAGCATGGGCAATATAGAAAAATTTTTCCAGAATGCTCTCAAAGCCATAGATATGTCAAAAAAGCTGGGATATTGGTTCAACACTCTGATTGCCACCGTTCTGACCAATCTTGCCATTTGCTACAAAAACCTGGGCCAGCTTGACTACTATCTAAATTATACCACTCAAGCTTTGGCTATTAGAGAAAAAATATTGGACAAGGAGCATCCAGACATTGCCAATGCGCTCTACAAATGCGCCATTGGTCATTACAATTTGGCTGATGAGAGAAGTTTTTTTAAAATTGCCAAAAAATCGCTCAGCTTGTTCACCAGGATTAATGGCACAGAAAATGTTGCCGAAGTTGCCAATTTGTTTCAGGCCATGGCTGTTTTTCGCTTTAAAGCAAATGATTATGAGAGTTTTTTCGAGTATTCAACCAAAGCGTTGGATGTGAGACAAAATTTGCACTTGGAACCTCATCCGAGCTTGGTGGTGTCTTTGTATTTTGTGGCCAGAGCGTTTGGATGCATAGGCGATGAGGAAAAAGAGGAAATTTACTTGCTAAAAGCTTTAAATATGAAAAAGGTGATTCTAGATTGTCACAAGATTTACATTAGTCTAGATAATGCAGCAGAGCTGGTGTTCGAGAATACACCTGGTGTATTATTGGACAGAAAAGAAGAAAGACTGGAAGACTCTTTGGAATGCAGACATTTGGTGATTTGTCACCATCCTGATTGCAGAAGCAGGTGCATTGAACTCAAAAGTGGACTGGAAAGAGAAGGCTACAAAATTTGCATGGACCAAAGTGACAGATCTGCCAAAAGTCTTGACAACATGTTTGAGCAAATTGAGAGGAGTAGTGCGATTTTGGTTCTTATGGACAAAAATTTGAACGAGGATAGAAGTAATAGGCTGGAGATTTTATTTGCGGTTGAGATTGGTATTCCGATGATTGGAATAAAGGTGGATGCTGATTTTGAGCTTCAAGAGTGGCTTCGTAATTTGATGGTTGATAGAAAAATGCTTGATTTGGATCGGGTGAAAAATTTTGATTTGTTCATCAAGAAATTAGCAAGAGAAGTTGAATTAAAAAGAATTTAATTTTGTTTTTTTTTTTGAATATTTTAAATTGTTGATTTAATTATTGATTTAGTGTGTGTGTGAATTTCAAAAAGTTGTATTTACATCAAAAACAAAAAAAAAATTAAAACAGGAAACAAATTTTTAAAATTTTTTCTTTTAATTTTTTTTTAAACCGATTTCTTAAATTTTGAGTAAGTTAAAAAATTACAAAAATTGATTTATCTACTGGAATTCAGTATAAATTATTGATTTAAAAAATAAAATTAAAAAACAAAAAAATTGCTGCTATGATACTATAAAATAAGCCTTTTAAAAGTTAAAGATGGTAAATTAACGATTAAGTTTAAATTAATGGGAAATTTTTTATTTCAAAAAAAACTAGAATTAACTTGACTTTAGTACCTTTATAGTGTTTTTTTTTCCTTTTTAAACCATCATAAAAATAACTACAGTTAATGTAAATTTTGGCTTAATGAGTCAAGTCATTTGTCAAAAAAGTGAAAAATGAAGATTCTAGGAAAAAAATTCAGAATTACCTAAATTTTGAAGTTAGTTTTTGTTAGAATTTAATTTTAGCACGAATAAAAATTCAAAAAATTTAAAAATGGTATAGAACATCGGATTTGAGTGCTTGCTTACAGATTTTTTGGCATTTAATGTAAGTCACTTCTTCGGTCACTTCTACTGGTAAAATAATTTTGATGTGAATTTAAAATCTATTTCAAAAAATTTTAATTTAAATATCAATGTAACAAATTAGTTTCGATTTTTTTTAAACTGTTTTTTTAAATCGAATAAAAAATTTCTTTTTATATTAATTTTTTTTAGCTCATTTTTTTTAATTTAAAACGAAATTAAATTTTTATATTATTTAAGTTTAAATTGGAAATTATTTTGGGTCTAGTGGAAAATGTGAACAATTGTTCACAAAAAAATGTGATCATCGGTATCAAGTCCAAAATGTGAACATTTTGTTCACATATTTGGTGACTAAAATAGATAGAAAATTTTTCGAGTCCAGTTTTTATTTTTTGTGAACATTAATTTTAGAATAAAAGTTTAATTTTAAATGCAAATAAAAAAAAAAGATAAATTCCAATTCCTTTTTATTATATTAGTAGCATCTTTACTCCTTTTCCGCAATTTTAATTCC
Source organism: Brachionus asplanchnoidis (assembly GCA_025491095.1). Taxonomy (NCBI): domain Eukaryota; kingdom Metazoa; phylum Rotifera; class Eurotatoria; order Ploima; family Brachionidae; genus Brachionus; species Brachionus asplanchnoidis. The sequence goes on from JAILYF010000006.1 coordinate 6,174,125, forward strand.
ATTGTTTGCAGATGTATTTTGCACTTTTTATTTTCACATTTACGACTAGCCCGTACCAAACCAATTGCAGAGACTTGTCTAAGAATTTTTAAATCAATATTTTCATCCTTAATTTTAACTTTTCAACTAAATAATTTTTTTTTGAATTTTGAATAGAATGATGAAAACTAAATTGTAATTTTTAACTTAATCATAGTGTAAAAGGATAAGAGTTAAAATTTATCTAAGCTTTATAAAATAGTGTTTTTAAATTTTTGTCTTTTTTAAATTATTTAATTTTTATTTTTTTAATCTAAAATTTGGTGAACTTTTTTTTTTATGTGACCAGCTTATGGTCACCAAATATGTGACCAGAGATTATGTGAACAAAATGTTCACATTTTGGACTTGATACCCATGATCACATTTTTTTGTGAACAATTGTTCACATTTTCCACTAGACCCATTATTTTTTTAGTTAAAATTTGAATTCAAATTTTGTTCTAAATTTATATCGTAACTAATTGAATAATTTGCTAAAATAGTCAATTTGATATACAAAACTAAACAATACATTCCTGATTTGAACTAAATAAAACATTTTGATTTCTTTTTCTTCAAAAATACCAAGAGTCAATATTTGAAAAAAACTTACAGTTATACAAATGATATACTTCATTTTTTTGATTAAAACAGAAGCATACATTTTTTTTTATGTATAAGCAAAATCAATAAGAAAAAATCTAAAATTTGAGAGGCATGATTTTAGAAAATGAATAATTAGATATAGATAAATTGTTAGAAAAAATTTTAATATTTGAAAATATGCCAATTTTTCTATAACACCGTTGACTTTAATTTATAAAAATCATTATTTTTAATATCAATTCCAATTTAATCAAATGTTTGTTGAAAATAAAAGGGATTGCTATATAATATCTATTCTTAAATAAATCAAATATTTAACTTTATAAACCAAAAAATTGTCTCTTTCTTTTTATTTTTTTTTTAAATGCAAAATTTAAATGTCAACATTTATTTTCTATAAATTACTTAGAATTCAATAATTCGAAAAAATAAAGCCGAAAAATGAAATTCATATTATCTCTCATCATTTTTGCATTTTTGATCTTTTTTCCTATTCACTGTACAAATCCGTATCAGCCTCGTAGCTTTAGCCGAGCAATAGCAGTCATGCCTAGTGGAGAACATGTATGTGAATCGGGTAGAGATACAATTGATATCTGGTGTCCTTACAATAACAAAGTATCAGCCAGTTTAAGAGGTCATCGCAGCAATAGTGTTACTGCACTTGTTATTTTACCAAATGGAAATCTAGCCAGTGGTTCAAGGGACAAAACAATAAAAATTTGGAATCCTTATTTAGAGCAAAATGTAGCGCTATTGAGAATTATCTGGGTAGGAGATGAGATTAATGCATTGGCACTTTTACAAAGTGGCGATTTTTTCTGAACACTTTGACAAAATAATTAATCGCTGCTCCTCAAAATATTAAGCAAAAAAACAAACCATATGAAAACTGATTACTTAATTACAATTTATAAATCACTAATTTTAGGCATCTTGAAGTTGATGATCAATTCAAAATATCATTTCAATTCAAAAAGTTTATCCTTAGATAGTAAACGTAATCTTTGATTTAATTTAAATAATTGTAATGTAACATGTTTTACATGCAATGTAGATTTAGAAAATAAAAAAAAAATTGAAAAAACTCTTTTCTCAGTCCATTGAAAATCGATTTTAATATTTAAATGTATTAACTGATTTTTTGTAAAGTTTATTTGAGAATTTTTATTTCAAAAGTATTTGTGTTTAGCATTCACAATTAAATTAAAAAAATTAATTAAAAAAAAATTCAAAATAAGTTATAAAATGAAAAAAAAACTTTACAAAAATCACTAAACTAAATTGAAAATCGATCTTATCATTAGACTGAGAAAATGTTTTTACAATTTTTTTTTATTTTTTAAATCAACATAACATGTTAATCATATTACATTAAAATTATTTGAATTAAATCAAAGATTTATTTTAATATCTAAAGATTAACTTTTTGAATTGAAATGATATTTTGAATTGATCATCAACTTCAAGATGCCTAATTTTATCATTGTTTCAGTACAGTATGCTTCCATATCTAGTTACAAATCAAAAAATCAAGAAAAGATTACAACTTATCCAAAATAAATGCCTGAAGATTATACTCAACCTTCCTACACGAACAAATACCAATATGATCCACAATTTTACTAAAGTTGATTAAGTAGAAAGTAGATTACACAAACTAGCAAAAAATTATATCGATAAGGCATCCACTCACAACAAAACAATGTATAACTTTATAGAAACAAACGAATCAATTATTTCAAGCCGCAACTCACAAACGATCCTAGATGCATTATTTAGATTTCTATAAAAAAAAAAAAAAAAATGAAAAAATTATAAATTTAAAACTAAAATTTAATAGAAAAAAAAATGAATAATTTAAATGATTTGGAAGACTGAAGTAAGAAACTAGTCCGAAATAGAAAGTGAGAGCGAAGAAATGAAAAGAAAACTAAAAACTGAAATTCATATAAACATTTAAAATTAAAATTTTTCTTTTTTTTCTTTAGTTATTACTTTTGTTATATTTTTTTCTTTTTTTTTTATCTAATTCTATTAAATCAAAAAGACACAATCTCGAAAGGGGGCTGAAAGGAAGTAGCTCGCTTCCAACCAGTCCGTCAAAAATCCCCCCTATCATTATTATTAAAGTGGCGATTTAGCCAGTGGATCAAGTGATGCAAAAATTAAAATTTGGAATTCGATGACATTATTGAGAACTTTAACAGGGCATTCATTATCTATTAATTTATTTAATTCCAATTAACCTCCATAAGGAGAAGTAAAATAAAAAATAAAAATTAAAGTTTTTCACAAAAATAAAAAGAAAGTAAAATTAAATACAAATAAAAAGTAGAAAAACAAAAAAGATACAGTTATTGATAAGATCTCATCTGGACCAGAAGAAGTTAACTGATTTAATTTGGTTTTATTAATGAATTAGTTTGTTTAGACAATGTATTTTTAGCAAGTGGTTCGCGTGATAAAACAATTAAAATTTGGAATCCCTACAATGGAACACTATTGAGAACTGTGGCAGATAATTCTTCGGAAGTTGTTTCTTTAGCCATTTTAAAAAATGGAAATTTAGCGAGTGGACATACTAATGGGCAAATCAAAGTCTGGAATCCAATAAATGGAGGATTATTAAGAATAATCAATGGTCATCAAATAATCAATGGTTTTATTTCACTTGTTAGCTTTCCAAACGGAAATTTTGCAAGTGCACCGGATTTTCCTGAAACAGAAATTAAAATATGGAATCACATCAATGGAAATCTAATTATGACCTTAAAACCGAGCTTTTCAGTTCAGGCATTAGCAATTGGAAATGGCAATTTAGTAATTAAAGAATATAGTTTGGCTCAGTATTACAATTTTTCTCCGAATACAACTAAAAAATGTTTAAATTTTACGAAAACTCCAAGTCCGACAAACAAGCCAATTAATGGGTCATTATTAAGAACAATCACCAACAGTGACTGTACTGGGTTACATATTGGAATGGTCGTCTTGGTAAATGGGAATATAGCATGTGTATCTAGAACTGAAGTAAAAATTTGGAACCCTTTAACTGGAGAATTAGCAAAAACTCTTAAACCCACAGACCATAAACCATATGACACATATTTAGCAAGTTTAACTAATGGAGATTTAGCAATAGGCTTAAATGATTATATTGAAATATGGAATCCATCTAGGCAAATTTTGTTAAGAACTCTTAGAGCAACTTCATCAATTTCCACATTAGCTTGTCTACCAAATGGTGATTTAGCTAGTGGTGTTTATCCGAATTTAATAGCTGTTTGGAATCCCTTCAATGGAACATTATTAAGAACTTTAAGTGGTAGATTACCAATTAAAAAATTAGCAATTTTGTCAAATGGATATATAGCAGGTGCAGAATCTTCTTATGAAGTTAAAATTTGGAATCCCTATGATGGAAAATTAATACAGACCCTTAAAACGCAATCGTATTTGATAATGGACTTAGCTACCTTACCAAATGAACAAATAGCGATTGGGTTGGCTGAAAAAATGATTCAAATTTGGGATTCAATGAAAGGCGTTCTATTGAGAACTCTCACAGGTCAGGTAACATATCATTATAAGTCATTTATGAGAGGTTTGACAGAATTGCCAAATGGAGATTTAGCGACTGGGGTTCGCGATGGGATTTCAATTTGGAACCCTAATAGTGGCGAATTAATGAAAACACTTGGCAAATACTTAAAGGATGTTGAAAATTTAATTCTTTTAAAGAATGGCGATCTGGCAAGTGGCCATTCTGATGGAACGATCAAAATTTGGAAAATGTAGCATTTCTAATTTAATTTTCGCTTAATAACTATTAGTAATTGAATAACTTTACACACTAGTATTCAATTTGAAGAAAAATCTTTTAATAAAAAATTGCTTAAAAATGTTCATTTTTTTCTAAGCAGATTTCTTAATTATTTCGTTAACACTCAAAGGACCGCGGTGTCAATTTGACACTTTTGGAGTATAAATCTTTGAATATTTTTTCTTAGAAAAAAGTTTTAAGTAATTTTATTCCACAAATATTATTTGTTATCAAAAACAAAAAAAAAAAATAAAAATTAAGAATTTATAAGATTAAATCTTCATCCAAAAAAAAAATTATACCTCTAAGGACCGGTGGTGTCAATTTGACACTTTTTGAATTATTTGCAAAATTTTATTGACATTTTTCCAAAATTGATTAAAAACTGCTAAAATAAAATAAATTAATTAATTTGAAATTAAAATAGTCAAATATTTAAAATGTCTAAAAGAGAGACTGCCCTAAAGGCCCTTGAAGCCTTGAGAAATACGGATGACACTCAATCTATAGCTTCAGATGATGATGATGCGGATTTTTTGGACGATGATAACTTTTTGGGTGAATTTGATGAAGTTGATGCTGATGTTGACGAGGATTCTGATGAGATAGATCTTCTTTTTGGGGGGGGGAAGAGAGCGAAGAAGAAGAGGATAATACAAACCATAATAAAATTGATTCGATTGAAAGTACAATCAATAGGATAAACGAGGACCAAAATATTGACAAGACAAGTAAAATTGGAGTTATTTGGACAAAGTTAAAAAATGGAGAAGATTTATGAGTAAAAAAGAAAATTTATTTCAATGAGAAACCCGGACCTACCAGCTATGCAACAAGGAATATAGACAATACCAAGTTATCAGCGTTTTTGATGATTTTTGATGTGTCTATGCTAAATTTAATCGTACAATGTACAAATTCGAACGCAAAAACCATAATTAGTCTTATTAACTTGAAAAAGCCTAAAATTTATCTTGTATTTTGCATGTTTTTATAAAAAGTGTCAATTTGACACCGCCGGTCCTTAGAGGTATAAAAAATATCGGGCTTTTGAGTGTTAAAATTTAGCTGCGATCATTTAAATAAGAATAATAAAATTTATAAAATATTTATATTATCTAGATACAATTTATTAAACAGAAATTATTGAGAAAACTATTGAAGCCCAAAAAACTTCTAAATTTATATTTACAATTTTTTTAAGGATTAACCAAAATACGTCAGCTGATAAAACTTTGTGTCATCCAAATTAACTTTGCTATTTAATTTTAATTATTTTCTGACTTGCCGGTTTGGGGCACAGGCTTAATTGGAGTGATAGAAAATTAAAGCTCTCTTTTAAAGGCATTTAAAGAGCCATAAGCTTTAAAAAAATATTCGCCTCTTCTTCAATATTGTCTTTACCGTTGTTTCCGTCGTTAACACAGGGCCGATTTACCATTTGATTAAGTTTCAGATTCGAAAATTTGAAAATTTTTTAAACAATTTACAGTACTGCTACGAAATGATGATTTTACGTGAATTTACTTAAAAAAAGTAATAATACCCATTTAACGTAAATATAGTTTTGTAAATTAACGTTTATTGACGCAATTATACGGTAATTTCCGTTATTTCACGAAAATTTACCCATTTTACCATAAATTGTAAAAGGACCAAAAAAGTTGCGTTTTTCTTATTTTATTTCCAATGTTTTAAAAAAAAAAACTTTTTTTTTTACTTTTTTTAGTAAAAAAAAACGGAATTTTACTGAAAAATCTTTAGATATGAACAAATAAAATTTATCCACAAAATAAAATAAAATTATTCCTTTTCTTTTTGATATTCATTAATAATTTTTCCAAAACTAAACAAAAATTTTTATGTATTCATTGCTTTGAAGACTTTTATTTTTTCAGTTATTTTAAATGAACATTAGAAACTAAAGTGCAAATATTAAAGAAAACTAAACTATTTCAGAATAATATTTAAAAAAATCAATAAAAGTTAAATAAAATAAAATAAAAATAAAACTAAAAAGGTATATTTAAATTGATAGTTACAGTTATTTAAGTTTTTTTTAAAGAAAAAAACTTTTAAGATGTGAGGTAATATTATTGTCTATTTGTTTTATACTAAGGTACAAAACTGACAATGGTCCTTCCTTTCAATCCCACCAATTCGCTCTTTATGCAAGCCGAATGGGCTTCCACCATCGGCGTATCACGCCACGATAGCCGAGAGCAAACGGAGAGGTTGAGAGTTTTATGAAGAACCTAGGCTAAGTATTGCGAACAGCCTCAATCACAGGACGAAACAAAGACGAAGAATTACAGTGTTTTCTAAAAGCATACAGAGAAACACCTCATTCAACGACTAAGGTTCCACCTGCTAAACTCCTATTCCTTCACTCTAGAACATCTGGTCTGCCAGAAATCGAGGAGCTGGACTTCGAGAAACTGAAATCGCTCCACGAGTCTGCAAGATCAAACGACGCCAAAGCAAAGGAACAGATGAAAAGAGAGTACGATAGAAGAATGAGGGTACGTGAACCTCAAATCGAAATCGGCGCGAAAGTACTACTGAAAGTAGAACAGACGAAAAAAGCCGACCCGAAATGGGACCCACAGCCTTATACCGTAATAGCCACAAAAGGCACCATGATCACTGCAAAAAAAGGCAACCAAGAAACAACTCGAAACGTCAGTCTCTTCAAACCGTACTACGCGTACAACACGGAATGGGGCATAAGCGAGGAATCATTACCCAAGCCACCAACCAACGCAATAAAGCCAACAACAACACCAACTCAACCACAACACACAGCAGCACCACCGCAAGCTGAACAAGCACCTAAACCATCTCAATCTAGTTCGCCTAGTAACCAAGTACAATCAGCAAACCAATCAGTTGGTCATCAAACCAAACGAAAGCGTGGAAGACCACCAAAAGAAGGAAGCAACCAAGTTGCCGAAACATCTCCACTCACGCAGCCGGACTCAAATCAACCCAGAAGGTCTGAAAGACTGAGGGCCAAGCCTTAGGTTCAAAGCCGAGGGAAAGATGTGGTGTAGCAACCACAAGAGCAGATTTTGTTATGCTCGCTAAACATTAAACAAAAATCTTATTTACACTATTTTCATATTTACACTACTTACATAACTTCTTTAAAACACACAACACTTACTATGTATAATAACTAATTTCCTAAGCTTACAATCTTAATATAAATAAAACCAACTAATGAAAGAAACTCTATTCACAAACTATTTACATTATCCAATCTCTATCTTTCTCTTACAAACTCTAAACTGGCTTTAGAACGGCCGTTTTCACTATCATCTTTAGATTAATAAATAAACTAAAACAAACCAGCTTCTTGTCAATTAATTCTCCCCACCCTACAAGAAACCCAACAAATAAGCAACAAAACAACATGTGCAAAATGTTTAAGTATTGAACAGTTCAGGAAAGAAAGAAGAAATAGTAAGATAGCAATTCCACAATGGAGTTGGGCATTCGACATATCTTGATTCAAAACAAAACCCGCATTTTATTCATCAGCCAGCTTGACAACCAATGGAACAGAATGGCGCAGTCCTCCCGCTATATTTAGTGTTTGTCTCTGAAAATGAATTCAGATACGGATAAGAGGAATCTGCTATATTTAGTCATGTTAATTTCGACAAATATAATTTTGACAAGATAATCTCGACAAAAATTCTATAATTCGACAAATAAATTTTTAAAACAGGAGGAAATTGAACTATTGATCACAGGAGACATTAATACGGACATGTCAAAAAGTAATCACCATTCGAGACGCTTATCGAAATTCATCTCCGAAAACAATCTCACGTTATTCGACTATGATGTACACCAGGACATTAATTATACTTACAAACGGATATTCAATAACAGAACACCCGACACTAGCTGGATCGATCATGTCATAGGTGAGACGATAATTTTATTATTTATTTAAAAAATAATTTGGGACAAAATCCCCTGGCTGTTTGAAATGAATATTAATTCTCCCTTTCAGCCACGTTAGCGCTAATTTTGAGATTTATAAAAGTTATTTTTGATTTTTTAAAAAATTGAAAAAACATATAAATTAGAGCAAAAAGTAAATGTTATACAAAAAAAAAAAAAAAAATTGAATAATTTTGAGCTAATTAAATTAAATATTCTTGAAAAATTGCTTGAAAAATAAAAATTGTAAAAACATAAAAGATAAAAGATTGTTTATTTTATTTGAATTTTTTCTTTTTTTCTTTTTTTTTCTTTTTTCTTTTGAGACGATAAATAAAAGGATACATAAAGTAAAAATAAACACAAATTCGATGAATAGAAGTGATCATAACGCGGTGAGCTGTGAATACCACATGAACAAATCTAAAACATACGACCGAACGTACCTAAATTGTAAAATAATAAGAGCGAATATAAATTGGAATGATCCACTACAAAAACAAAAGTTTAACTTTTGGAAAAAAGTCAAATCTTTGAAAACAAGAAAAAAATCGGTCAACATCATGGTCAACAAAATCGAGAAAGAATATCACAAACTTTTCAATCTTCGAAGCGAATGGAACGACGAAGAAGAGCAGCAACGTAAAACGAAATTGGCAAACTTCTTAAGAAAGTCATCTTCACTCGAACGAAACTTTAGACTAGATCCAAATATGGTAGAGAAATTGATAATGAACTTGCCAAATGGCAAAAGTATTGGATTCGCAGGTGTAAGTAATGAAATGCTAAAATATAGCCCAGAACATACGGTAGGTACAATTCTGACCATAATTTACGAAAAATTGATCTGTTATCAAACAACGCCATTCCTATTCAATGTCTCGATCCTCAAAACCCTTATTAAGGATATCAAAAAACCAAATGACTCAATGACAAATTTACGACCAGTAGCCATATCTGATGTTTATTCGAACGTTTTCGAATCAGTTCTTTTAAAAGAAACTAGAAAAAGAATACACTGATCATAAAAAAAATTTGGGTTCAAAAAGCTATCGTCATGTGGTTACGCAGTATTCACTTTAAAACAAGCAGTGAAAGTAGCAAACATGTTCCGTAAGAGACTATATGTTTGTGCCATAGACGCCTCGAAAGCCTTTGATAAGGTAAATCGCCTGAATCTTTGGACGAAGCTGATTGATATGAAAATCAACCCATTCATAATAGTCTCTCTAGTTAACTATTACAATGGCTCGGTAATTATAATAGAGAATGATGGAGAATTTTCGAATCTCTTCAGAACAACCCTGGGAGTCCGACAAGGCGGAGCAATATCACCCAAGCTTTTCTCTATTTACGTAGACGACCTCATTGTGAAAGTTGAATCAGCGCATACTGGCGTAGATATCTCTGACAGTCTAAAACTTGACATCATAGTGTATGCTGATGATGTTCTCCTCCTAAGTACAACAAAAAAGGGTCTTCAAGAACTAATCGATATCACCCAATCATATGGAGAAGTAAACGAAATAACATATAATCCAGAAAAAACGACGCTCATGATTTTCAATAAAAAGATCAAAAGATCACCAACTGAACAGAGAAGAGATCAATGGCAAGAAAAATTAAAACTAAATAATATCGAGATAAAGCAAGTCGAACAGTTTAAGTATCTAGGACTCGAAATCACTGACGACAATAAACACGTAAAACATTTAGAACAAAGGAAAAAAGCCGCAACTGCCGCCCTGATGAAGATTAAGTCACTTGGTTTGCTTGACAACAACCTACATCCAACAATGAAAGGTCAACTCTACAAAACATTTATACGACCAGTGCTACTCTATGGAATAAAAAACGTTTATTTGACACAAAGGGACATCATAAAAATTAAGAGGGTAGAACATATGAAGTTTTTTTCATTGAAACAGTGCAATATTTTTTTTTTGTCTAAAATATTTTTATTGGATAAAAAAATGCAACATAATTTATTGAAGAAATGACCAATTATAATTAAAACAGAAATTATTTTATCTAATCAAAATCTTTTACAACTGCTATTCCTAATTTTTTTCTTTTTTAAATATTGCGCTAAAAACTCCATATGAGGCAACATTGTAAAGACAATACTTGGCATTCCAACTAGGTGCAGGACAACGAACTTATTCTTTGCTCTAAAAATAGAACCAACAAAAAAAATATTCAGATCCTGAAGAACAACTTCCTCATTAACTTATTAAAGAACAACTACAAACGATTGATCATCGAAAACACAATGTCACTTCAACTGAAAGACCCACTAAACCAAATAGATGAGCAACACCAAAGACATGGACTCAACGAACTCGAGTTGAAAGTAGAAGAACTCTGCTCGGTTGAAAAATATATTTTGAAAACCGAGATAAGATCGAGCTGTAAGAATAACCCCGTAGTGATCGAACTAATTAAAATTTTTAACTCTAAAAAGAGGGATGAAATAGCATCTAAAATAGCGCAATTGGTGAGATATGATGCCTAGAGTAGCAAAATTTAAACTTTCTTCAATTGTTTTATTAGACGATTTTTACTTTGTTATTTTAAATTTTTACAATTTTGCTTTAATTTGACTTTAATCTCATTTTTATTTTTTATTTTTAATCGATTGTAAACACTTTCTTTCTTTTTTTGCTAACGGCACGCTTTATTTAACAGTGTGCCGGGAATGTGGCCCGTCGCGGCTTTAGCATAAGTGCAAATAAATAAAATAAAATTCGACAAACATGATCTCAACATGTATATTAGACTTGTGTTAATTAGACACAATTGATTTTTTTCTCAATGGATGAATTAAGTGGTTTAAAGTTTCTAAAGTTTTAAAAGAAAAAGTTGTTAATGAACCCTTGTCTGTTTCCTGTGATTTTGAACTCGCTATTATGAATTCAATTGAAGAAGTATTTCCAGATTGTGAGATAAGTGGTTGTTTTTTTCATCTAAAAAAAAAAGTATATGGCGTCATGTATAAAGTGATGGTTTGGTTTCACAGTATTGTGATATTCAAAAAGACGAAAATTTAGTTAGATTGTACACAAAAATGTTAGCATGTCTTGCATTTGTACCAGTAGAAGATGTGGTTGATACTTTTGTAATATTAAAAAAAGAAAGTCCAACTAAATTAAGCTCTTTATACAAATATTTTGAGGAAAATTACATAAGCGTATTAGGAAAAGGTAGGAGTAAAAAACGTAAGGACCCTCGGTATGAAATACCATATTGGAATTGTTTTAATAGAACTATTATGGTGCTACCGAGAACTAATAATAATTTTGAAGGGTGGCATAATGGACTTCAATCTACAATTAAATCTCACCCACATCTTCTCAGTCTTATAGATAGCCTTAAGCTAAAGCAGTCTAATGTTGAAAATAGTTATATAAAATTATCTACTGGACAAATTAACAAGCGTAAACCGTGTTATTTACTTTTAGAAGATAAATTAAATATTATGATTGGTCAATATGATTCAAATGATGTTGTAAATTATCTTAAACATTTATCCTTTTTAATTGAATATTGATAAAATTTTTTTTCTTCCTAATAAACTATGTCTAATTATTTTACCTGTCCAATTTATTTTGTCGAATAAATTTATGTCGAAGTTATATTTGTCTGAAATTACCTCTACAAGTCGAATTAATTATGTCGAAATTATATTTGTCGAAATAATCTTGTCGAATTCATAATATGCCGAAAAAGAGTGTTTGTGAGGTTTCCTAGCGTGTAATAGTCTAGACCCCATTTTTTGTTTGACAATATTTTTATTAAGTTTAATCGTGAAATACAACACTGTTTTGTTTCATCAATTATTGGGGTAAAGGTTAATTTTGAATAAAATTTTAGAAACCTAAGAACTTGATTTCCATTTGACTCTCAATTTTATTTTTATATTTCTTTAATTGTAAGTCAATATTTTTCTTATTATATTTAGTTAAGACAATGAAGTAATTTTCCACTTGAAGAGCCATTTTTCTAATTCGTCTTAGAATTTGTTTATTTTTTTTACTAGATTTCCTTTTTTCTTAAAAATGTAGAATGTGACAAAATCACCTGCAGTAGATAAATGAATACAAAATTAATTAATCGCTTGAATTGTTTGATTTTATCATAGAGAGCATATTTTTATTTTCTAATTCGACTATATTTTTAAATTATTCGAATTTAGTCAATTTTTCTAATTTAAATTCGACTCACAACACTGAAAAAAAAGTCTAGTGACTTGACTTTGACTTGATGACTTTTAAAAAAATTTGTAAATAATCAATGCTATGATAAACTGTTTGAAAATTTACGTAACTTCATGTAAAATTACGTAAAATTACCAAAGTAAAAAAAAGTAAATATACCGGAAATTACGTAAATTTTTGTAAAAAGTAAAAATTCCAAAAAATACTTTTTTTTTTTTTAGAATTTTGACATTTTTTGACAATTTTTGAAATTTTTTGGTCATGAATTCGAAAAAATAATTACTTTTTTTCACGTAATTTTACGTGAAATTTTATTTAATAGTGGTAATTTTTAAAAGTAAATTTTGTATAAATTTAAAAAAAGTAAATTTTAAACAATAAAACAATTCTTATTTGGTGTTAAAAGTTTCAAAATTGCGAGTTTAAAAACGGTAAATTAAAGTTTTAGATCAAATCCTAAGATCAAAACGATCATTTAAAATTTTAAAACTTAATTAATCTATTGATTTTGATAATTTTTAAAAAATAAATTCGAAACATTACTAGACATGTTATGTCTAATAATGGTTCATTACCAAATAAACATCAAAATGATTAATCTCTAATTTATTTAACAAAAATAATCAGTAATTTAATTAATTCAGGTTAAAATAAATCACAAATTAATAACTTTCATAAAATTACAATTTATATTTTGATCTTTTGATCTTGATCTCAAACTCAATTTGCCTTCAAAAACTACATATTATTTGATAAACCACAATTCAATTCGACTGGAAAGGCCAGTCTACCATCAAGATATCCGGCTAAATATCCAGCCAATATTCAAAACAACAACAACTACAAAATATGAAGGAAAACTGAATATTTGGGCTGGGATTTCATTTAAGGGAGTAACCAATTTTGCTGTAAGATACAGAGTATGAAGAAAAGTTTTTACCTTAGAATTTTTTTAGGATTTTTAAGAGCAACATGGATGTTAAACTTTACCAGGAGATACTGTTAAATTCTTAATTTGTATTTATGTTTAATTTAACTGTCCTTGATGGATGGACGTCTATGGTAGATGATGTTGGGTAAATAAATAAACAAACAAAAACTTAAATTATAATGTTAACTTTATTCAAATCAAAAAACATAACTAAACTGAAAAATAACTAAAACAATAATTGAAAAAACAAAACTGGCTTAGACAAGCAAATTTATACGAAAATGAAATAAACTAAAATAACCAAACTTCTGCATTTAACAATACTATAAATTAAATCTTTAAAAAGTTATTAATATAAATTAAGGAAATTAAAGTGGTAATAGAAAAAAAATGAAGATTGGTCGAATCATTGAATTATGTTGAAATGTGTATAATTGAACACTTTTCACTTTTGTGTTTTTGTTTATTGTTTAAAATTTACTTTTTTTAAATTTGTACAAAATTTACTTTATTTTACTAAACTTTAATTAACTATTAAATAAAATTTCTCGTAAAATTACGTGAAAAAAGTAATTGTTTTTTTCAAATTCAGGACCAAAAAAATTTCATAAAAGTCAAAAAATGTCAAAATTCTCAAAAAAATAGTATTTTTTGGAATTTTTACTTTTTACAAAAATTTTCATAATTTCCGGCAATTTTACGTGAAATTACGTAAAATCCGGTAAATTTACTTTTTTTTACTTTGGTAATTTTACGTAAATTTACAGTTTATCATAGCAGTACTGTAAATGCTCATTTAATAATAATCCTATGTAAAATCATTAAAGTAGCTTAAAAATTTTATTTAGAATTTTAAAACAAACATTTAAAATTTGTTAAAATAGACAATAAACATTTAAACACATGGATGTCAGTTTCATTTGGAAAAAAGTTTCTCTCAAGTCAATTGCTGATCCAATAAACAAGACACAATTGATCACTGTCTCCTTAAAGCATCTCGCTCATCTTTATCAAATCATCTTGAACACTTGTATCAAATATTCATTTGAAAAAGCCATTTAGATTTAATGGCTAAAAACTGGCAAATCTACAAAAAATTTAATTATACTTTAGTTCTCTAGCTTTGATTTGACTTGATCAATTTTTAACCTAACTTAACTTGACATTAATAAATATAAAAAAAAATTTACTTTTAAATCACTTAACTTTAATATATATGCTTTTTGAAAAAAAAAATAGCAATTGCCTTTTAACGTGAAGATCTACTTCTTGATCTGGATGAACTGGACGAGCCTGAGCTAGAGCTTGACGATCCAGACGATGAACTTGTTCTGGACCGACCACCTCTTTGTCTAGATCTGGATCGTCCTCGTGCATAATCACTGGCACGATATCTACCTGCATAAGGAGCACGACCCCTGTATCTATCACTCTCATATCTAGGCGGTGTTCGTCTTCTATACTGTTCACTTCTATCATATCGATATCTGCCAACATCTGTTCTTCGCTGATCATGTCTATCCCTTTCTCTAGCACGGTCTCTCTCTCTACTTTTCTCCCTACTTTTCTCTCTGCTCTTCTCTCTCACTCTCTCTTTGCTTTTCTCTCGCTCTTTGTCCTTGCTCTTGTCTTTGTCCGTTCGCTCGACAATCTCTTTTTTTTCTTCCACTCTCTTGTTCTCCATCTCTGCGTTCTCTTTGGCCCTCTCCTCTTCTTTAGCTTTGCGCTCTTTTTCCTCTTTCTCCAACCTCTCTTCTCTTTCTTTTTCCCTCTGAGCTTTTTCGGCCTCTTCTCTTTGACGCCGTTCCTCAGCTCGTTTCTCTCTTTCCATCTGTCTTCTCTCATTTTCACGCTGTCTCTCAGCCCACTGCTCCTCGTTCAACGGCAACCAATAGATGAATGGTGTAGTCGTTGTCTTTCTAAATAGGTCATCAAATGTTTTGACAGGCTCTTCTCTTTTCTTCTCTTTGCTTTTCTCTTCACTATTTTCCACTTGTCTTCGATCACGTGATCTGGATCGTTGTCTAAGCTTGGGCAAGTCCCATTCTCTTATTTTTTCACTTTTTTTTTTCGCCTCTTTTTCCTTTTCTTTCTCTTTTTCTTTCTCTTTTTCTTTGGTCTTGGCCTCTTTGTTCTCTTTGTTCTCCGAGTCTTTGTGTTTGTTTGGTGGAGCGAGAGGGCCGTTCATGTTAGTCATTAGTTCATCCAAAGTGGTGTATTGGCACACTAGATTTTTTGGATTTGATGATGGCCATTTGATGTTGTGCAGATTTTTTTTTGCCGACTTGGCATCTTCTTTAGTCTCATATTCAACATAACAGTGGGATTTTACAGAGCTGATCCAAAAGTGTTGTTCATTGATCCTTCCGTATTTTCCCAATAGTTCCTTTAGTTGACTCAAAGTGAACGGTCGGGTCAGATTGGACACATGTAGAACATTAGTGGGGTTTTCATCAATTTGATTTGAATCACTCTTGGCTTCTTGGAGCTCGACCTCGTTTCTTTTCGAAGGCGATTCTGGAACACTTTCTTCAAAGTCTAGCTCATTATCAGACTCCTAGATAAATTAAAAAATGTCATATTTAATATTTTTTTAATGTAAATACGGTGAAAACCGTTTATAAGATATAAGGGTGCAAGAAATTTTGGGTCTTGCCTGTTATGTGACCAGTTGGTCACGGTATATTTACATTTCGACAAGTAAATTTGGAAAAGGTAATTTTCGACAGCTTAATTTCGACAAATAAAAATTAAGAAAATTAATTTTCGACGAAACAAATTAATTTTCGAATAATATTAATTCGACAAAACTTGACAAGATTTTTTTTGCATGTGTTTTTTTATTTTATTCTATTATGGATGATTTAGTGAGCTCAATTAATAACTTAAGCTTGTCGCTAAATATAATTATTTATTTACTTATTATTTATTTATTGAGCTTCATTGATAGTTTAAAGCTGGCGCAATCAAACACAGAAAATTTATTCATTCAACTAAGTTGTGGTCGTTTAAATAAAAGGAAGCCTTGTTACATTATTTTGGAGAAACGCATATATCAAATTTTAAATGATTATAATGATCAAGATATTTATCAATACTAATTTATTTAGCTAATTTATCTAAATTAATTCAATACTAATAATTTTTTTCTATATTTTCAATTTTTTCATTTTCAATTAATTTTTCTTAATAAAAATTTTTGTCTAATCAACAATTTTTTTGTCTAATTATTATTTGCCCAATTATAACACGTTTTTCGAAATAATTAACGTCGAAATACTATTTTACGAAAATAGTTGTCTAATTAAAAATCTTGTCTAATTTACCTTGTCGAAATTTACTTGTCGAAAAGTAGCACATTCCAAATGCTTGTTTAGGTGATCAGCTTCAAATTATTTAAAAACATCTTTACCAAATAAATAATTTTGTCTGATCACATAATTTGTGACCAGCTATTTTGGGAACTGGACATAATCTCGAAAAAAAAAATTCTCGAAAGTGATAATTCTCGAAATAAAATTCTCAAAAGTGATAATTCCCGAAAAAAAATTCTCGAATTGATGATTTGCCTAATTATCTCGAAAAATAAAATTCTCGAATATGAAAACTTAAAAAAAAATTTCTCGAAAAAAAAAATCTCGAATCAAATTAAGACAATTTTTCTCCCAATTAACTTTTACTAAAAAAAAAGGACACGTTTATTTTCACGTAAATTATCTGAAAATAAATAAAAAGAAATTCACGTAAGATACGTGTAAGTGTTGTAAAAAAAGTATTTATTTTCACGCAAAAAAAGAATAAAAAAATAAAAATTCAAAAAAGAGATTAACAATTAATTGATGAAAAAATATTAGAAAAAGATAATTCAATTAGAACAGTTGTTACATTTCCAAATTTTGTTTCGGTCGAACGCCATTGCTTTTAGTAGCTATTTCGTCAGTAGTACGGTAATGAATGCATTTATAGTGCATATACTTATAATTATTAGTACCTCTTATTAAAGCACTACTAACGGTCGTCCATAAAGTGTAAGATTTTTTGGTAAATTCATGAAACACTTGCTCAAAATCATCAAAGTTATCAAATAATTGGCCATAGTGTAAAGATTCAGACATTTTTTTGAATATAATATCAAGAATATCGTGTTTTATGGTATATTTAATGAACTTTTTAAAAGTTTAAGAGTCAAAAAGTATATCAAGGCTTCTAATTAAAGCTTATTTAATTAAATTATACTTTGGGTTTCATGATATTTTTGTTTAATGAAATTCAATTCTTTGATGGAAAAGTGTTATAATTTTTAAGCATTATTTTTTCATTAACTGACATTTGCGTGAAAATAAATAAAAATAACTACAGGTAAACGAAAAAATTTATTTATTTACAGGTAAATTACGTGAATTAAAACTGTTTATTTTCAGATAAATTACCTGAAAATAAGTTCGTTCAAAAAAAAAATTAATTTGCAACTAAAAAATTAGACACTTAAATAAAAAGCTTTGAATTTCTTAATTTATTTTTATTAATACTAAAATGTACAATTCACCGCTTGCTAATAAACTGCCCTCTAATAAAAATTATAAAGTATACAAGCCATCAATTTTACCAACTTTAGCATTTTTTCCTAGTTCTGATGTTTTAATAGGATTTAATATAATAAAAAAAGATTATCCTAAAGAATTAGAGAGCCATATTTAATCAATTAGAAGACTAATATTTTTTTGTTTTATTATTTTATTTAACAATAAAAGCTTTTTTGAAGATTTTAGTACATTCGAGATTAAATAATGATCACTTTTCGAGATTATTACGTCACATAATATGTGACCAGTGACCAACTGATCACATAACAAGCAAGACCCGAAATTTTCCCTTATAATCAGAGACTGTCAAAATATGCTTTAAATAAAATTTATATGCTCAAAATATACTCCAAAATTCATTTTAAAATTCTTTTCCTTTACTATCAATATGCTTTTAAAGTTTAGCACTAGAAAGCCCACCGGATCTTTCTGACCCTTTTTGTCCATTCTAAAGACTTTAACTTTTTTTTAATTTTTTTATTTGACTTAATTCTTTCTAGACCCAAATACTACATAAATATGAATAAATACCGTATTTCCTCGCGTAATATCCCACTGGGAACTTAAATGAGACATGATCTAATGCCTCTAGGAAATTAAATGAAACTAAGATATTTTTGCAATAATAATAACCCCTGTACATTATATGAATCATTAAGTGACATTAAGTGAAACAAGGTAATTTTACTCTGAAATTTTGAATAACACTGAACTTAATGTTCAGGCGTGGTTGAAGCTCAGTCATTTTGATTCAGTAAATCTTTTCCGTTTCATCTAATGTTCGAGGGTTATTAAAGTTGTAAAAAAGCAATAATTTCATATAATTACCCATGGGCTTTAAAGACATGTCCTGCTTAATATCCCAAGGATATTACGCGAGGAAATACGGTAAATTATGTTTTTGAAAAAAAAAATTTAATTTCTCGTATAAAATAAAAATATTACTAAAAAGACCGTCGGGTCTTTCTGACCCGACTTATAGATTTTCTTGTAAAAAATTAAAAAAAAAATTTCTTTCACTTATATATGTTCTTTCAGAAAACGTGTCGCCAATTCAGCCACTACGACAACGCCACCATCGTCAAAAAAATCAATAAACAGTGATAGAAAAAAATGCCAGGTTAGATTGTGCAATGAGAACAAGTCGAAATTTACTTGTAATGATTGCGGAAAAACGACTTGTGGGACATGTTTACATGAGATGGTTGTAAGAGCAATGTGTAAGAGATGACATGATTCAAAATCTAAATTGTTTTTTTTTTGTTTTTGAATAAAATGACAAGAATTTAAACATTTAATCTTTGACTTTTAAAAAACGGGTCAGAAAGACCCGACGGGCTTTTCAGATCAAAAAAAATCGGGCTTTGTAGTGTTAATATGCTTTAAATATTATTAATTTATTTATTTACTGTACCGAGCTTAAGCTCCTTCAGTATAAAATCAAAAAAAATAGAAAAAAAAATAAAGTTAAATAAAATCAAAAAAAAATCAAAAAAAAAATCTAAAAATAAAGTAAAATAGGGTAAGAAACAAGAAATTATGCTATAGTATTTATATAATAGGGGATCTATATTTTGTAGTGTTAATTTTTTAATTTTGATAATTATTGTTCAGTGTGTTTTTTTTTCTTTTTTTTATCTTAAACCGAATCAAACCAACACGTCAATAAAACTTTTGGCCAAATCAAACTTATGTACGGTTCCCAACAATTAAATTTTATATGAATATTAGTCAATTTAATAATGAAAACAACATAAAACTTATTCAGAATCATATTTCGAATAAATAACTTTTAAATAAGCTAATTTACAGAATTTTTGTCAGCTCAAAACTCATTCCGTACTCTTTTAAACGGTGTATGGAGACTAGTTGGCATTTTAAAGAATTTTATATTTTATTCTGAGTGAGCTTTAACTCGGTACTGATAGATAAAAAATTAAATACTTTTCTCCTTTTTTAATTTTTGTTTGTTTCGATTTTTTATTTATTTTTTTATTTTATTTAACTTTATTTTAGTTTTTTTAATTTTTTTATATTCTGAATGAGCATTAGCTCGACACAATTATTTAATACAAAAATTTAAATATCTCAAAATGACTTCTAAATTTGTATTTGAAATTCTCATCGTTATTTTTAAGTTAAAAAAATTAAAATTTACTATATTCTCAAATATTTTATATTTTTTAAAAAAATAATTTTTTTAAAAGAAAGTTATTATCTTATTTGTATAAATAATTTATTCATTTATTAATTTCAATGAACGCCTTAAAGGCGATGTAAAAAGTAAAATTAAAAATAAAAAATAAAAATAAGACAATTTAAGGATTTATATTTTAAACAATAAAAACTAAATATCCTATGTTTAATCTTTTTAATTTCAATGAAACAAAATTGCAAAATTAACTCCCACTTATTTTTTTAAAAAATTAATTTCAAACATCGCACTTTTTTCATGCTTTTTTAAAAATAGTATAAAAATTTTCACTAAAAGACCAAAAGTTTCACCAATTAAATATTGCAGTAATAGATTTATTATTTTTTAGTTCAATTTGTAGTAATTCTTATTAAATTTGTAAGTGAAAAATATTAAGACTCATTAATTAAAAGGGAAAAAGTTTCAAATTGATACAAAAGTTTAAAAAAAAAGATTAAAAATAAATTATAAAAGGGGTCCCTTAATTAAAAAAAAAACATTAAATTTGAATAATCTTTTTTTAAAAAGTAAAATTCGAAAAATTTAAATTACCTTAATTGGACTTGTTCGTTGTTGATTATGTTCAGGCATGTGTTCCACTGCACCCTTAGTTGATTTCAAGCCGTCCAGTTCATCATCTTCCTTTATATTTTGTTTATCTAAATTATCTAACGGGTTTTTAGGTAAAAAACTCTTTAAAGTTTCACTTGATATAGTTGGAGGAGATTTTTTATTAACTAAAAAGTCTTCACCTAACCATTTTCTTTTTCTCATAGATTTAGCAGCATTTTCTTCATTCAGTTGGCAAGTATCCTCAATTTTAATGCCCTCATTCGCATTATGATGCCAACGTGGTTTTGGCGATTTTGATCTACTAAAACGATTTCTTTCTCCAGAAAGTGGAACTTCTTTAATCACAGATTCTGATCTTTCACTACTTGATTCTACATCCTTTGTATTCTCTTTGTCCTCTTCGTTTTTTGTATCGACCAACTCAATTTTTACCTCTGCCACCTCTTCTGAATTTTTCGCTGCTTCGGTGGTCTCCTCTTCTACACCGGGCCCATTCAAACTTTCGCTTTTAAGTGGAATAATTTTATCATTCTCGACCACAGTCTCAACTTCTTCATTTAGCTTGCAAAAGTACTTTAAAAAAAAAAAAACCTAAATTTTATTTTTTTTTTTTAGTAAAAAAATACATTTTTTAGTTTTTCTTGAAGTTCTTGTTTATTTCCAGATGCAGATAGTCCTAGCTTGTTAAGCTCGCTTTTAAGTTCTGCAACTTTAAGCTCGCTAACATCGAGTTGCTTCGACTCTATCAGGATTGGTTCGGACATATCACTAGGTAACAATTTTTTTCTAGTATTTTTTTAATATTTGAAATTTAATTTAAAATGAAGTTTTTTTTTTATTATTGAAATAAATTTTCTCTTGTTTTAAGCCAAAATTATAAAAAATTAACATCTATAAATAAATTTCTATTAAATGTTTTTCTGCATAAAAAACTTAACATTTGACTTAAGAAAAATAGAGTATATGAAAATATTTGATACGAAGATTTATATTTTTAATTAATAATTTTTTTCAACAAAATTTAGAAAAAAAATAAAGATTTTTTTAACCAAACTTATGCAGAAAAATTTTTAAAAATTGTTAGTAGTAATATAAATATCTGGTTAATTGAAATGGATGCCATAACATTCAAAAAAAATGCCTCAATTTTTCATTTTCTCTCAAATATTGAATAAATTCACCAATTAATAATAATAATAATAATAATAATAATAATAATAATAATAATAATAATAATAATAATAATAATAATAATAATAATAAAATTGATTTAAAAATGTAAAAGATATTATTATATCTTATTATCTTATCTCTTTTTATAACTTTTTATAACTTTTTTCTTTTAAAAATTAAAACCAATTTTACCCAGAGCTCAATTTTTAACTTTTTATAAATTGTGTGATTTTAAAATTTTAAAATTTTGTTCTTAATTTGAAAATGCTTTTGATCTGGATAGATAACTTTTTTATAATTAAAGTTTGAATTTCCTGTATTTTTAAATATTAGTTTCTGAAAATAAGTTCAGACGAGGAAAGTGGAATCCAAAATAGAACAAACTAAGACTTCTAAAATTTTAAAAGTAAAACCCGACTTTTTGTTAAACAAAATCTCAATCAATTAAGCTTTGAATTAAATCGTTGCTGAATCTAATGTATCCGATTAAGTAAAAGATATTTTAGAATCAATTATAAATAAAATATTCTTTTAATATTTATTATGTATTTGTTATATTCTTGGAGTATAGAAGTCTTTTAACTATAAATAGAGTGACTTGTCACTAGCAATTACGTTACATTAAAATTTTTGTTTTTAAATGATCTTTTCAATTCAGAAAAATTAAAAAAAAAGATAAAAAAATTGAGGTACTTTCTATAATTAGTTATCAGTTTTTAAATAAAAGAATTATTTTTAAATCATAAAAAATCCAAAAAATTAAAGAATTTTGGATTTATTTTAGTTAAGATTTTTTAAAGTTTGAATTTTTTTTAATTTAGTTAATTAATCTTTTTATGAATAATCTTCATAATTGGCGAGTTATATTTTATATTTGTTGGAAAAAATGAAAATTGATCCTGACAAATTCTGCATTATCTGGAACTATTTATAAGAATAATATTTACGTTTTATTTTTTCACAAAGCTTAATCAATTTTTTCAATTTAATCGAATATTTTGTTTATAACTTTTGTTCATCTCTGGATATAATTTTAAATTCTCTATCAGTGTCTTGATTTTTTTTCATGATCATTGAAATTAATCAAATTTATTTATTTTAAACTATATTGACATTTTAGATTAAAGTTTTTACAATCTTAGCCATAAGTTTGGTTTCATTGAATTTTATATAAAAATATTTTATATAATTTAAATTTATGGTACTTTTCGCTTTATACTTTCATTGATTACTCTCAGCTTCTTTTATCTAAAATAATCACTAGTTCAAATTTTGTTGTGAACATGAGCTAATTCATCTTATATATAACAGAAGTAAGTAATCGATTCTATTCGAAAATTTGAAAATCAGTCTAATTAGGAATTGTGAAGAACAATCAATAAAAATCTTTGGATCTGAAGCAGAAAAGTTTCCGGCAACATAAATTTTGAGGATCTAATAAATAAAAAATTTAAAATGAAAAATTCTCACTAAAATTAAAACAATCTTTCAAAATTTTTTTCAAAATTTTAAATAATTTACCAAAATAATTATTTGCAACTTTAAAATTAGACTTAATCCATGATATGTTTAATACAATTTAGGATTTTAATAAAGAGCAAGTTAAATTTTTGACATAAGTATCAAATAATATAGATGAAAAGAATTTTAAAGAATACGAAATAATAAAATGTAATTTTCCGGTATTTTTTAAAAAATTTATTTTTTAACACTGTAATTTTATTTCCGTTTGCATGAAACTTACAAAAAATCCTGATACGCAAAAAACAACTGAGGTCAGTGAAAAGAGATCAATAGGGTGACATGCAAAAATGATTATGGCGATATTTTAATGAACAAAACATTTTGTATTTTTTAAAAGTAAAATAGTTGAATTATTTTTTTATAGATAACAAAAATTTTAAAAGTAATTGATTTTTTTTCGGTGATCAAATAAATTTTTAAATTTAAACAATTAATTTATCTTAATTTGATGATGGAAAAAAAAATATTTTGTAATTTTTTTTTAAATTTTATAGTACTTTTTTTTCAATAATAGTAATTGGTCCTTTTATCAAAAATAAAATGAATTGAAAAGTAACAAAGTACAATTTTTTAGTGATAGAATTATCTAGTCTTACTATGGCAATCAAGTTAAAAAAATGAGAGAAAAATTTTCAAAAAAATTTTATTAAATTTCTCAAAAAAATGTTTTTTTATATCTAAACATAAATTACCTTTACATTCTTTTTAAAAAAATTAAAATAAAAAAAAAAAAAGAAAAATTACCTAATCAAAAGATGAGGTATCAAGCCTCAATAATATGGTCAGTGTCAAAATAAATTACTGTTATGGTGATATCATCACGTATATTGCGCGGCATATCAGCGCGCAAATAATTCGAAATTTGAATATGGTCGTTGCCTAGTGCATGGCGAATTAGATGTGTGGCTGAATTGTGGTCAACTGGTTGATGAGAGATGGACACTCTTCTCTTTGTTAAATCCTCGAATACTTCCCTTAATTTAACAGGCCTATCTTCTGGTATGACATATGGATCGTAGCTTTGTTGCCCATTTAGATGATTGCCAACAAGTTGAACAACTTTTTCAGGACTCAACAAATCCCAAAGTCCATCAGTCGCCAAAATTAAAAATTTGTCCCTGTAGTTTAGTTTCTTGTGGATTATCTCAGGTTCTGCGGTAACATAGGGCGGCGACAAGTAATATGAAGGAATTACGCCATGGCCGTAAATCGGCACAGCATATTCCTTTAGATCTTTTTGTGACCATTTGAAGCGACTATCACCAAAAGCTCGCAATGGTAGCAGCATCTCTAACAAGCGGCCATCTCTGATCAGGGTTGTGTGTTCATTGGGATGTTGGCTAAACAATCTTTTCATTTCATTCAAATTTTCAGAATTGTGCTCAAAAGACATTTGATAAGGCACATAGGTACCATCTTCAAATTCTTGGCCAAGCACAGCTCGTGCATCACCTAAATTAGCCACAAAAAGATCCATATCCTTTAGCATCGCAACACATGCACAACTTCCACTCATAGCCACATCCAAAGTCTCTTTGTCCAAGCCTTTGGAGCTAGCCGGATTTGGCAAAGCTTCCAAAATCAAATCATGGTCAAGTTTTAGAAATGAATCAATCAGTATTTTTTCCATGTTATACTCAATTTCGTTTCCAATGCTTTCTTCCATTATTTTTTCCTTCAAAAGTTCCTCAGCGTACAAATTGAGCGATTGTCTATGCAGTTCTTTTAGTTTGGATGAACGCATGTCATTGTAAGTTGCTTGGTACGCGTACCATAGTGGAAAATTGGGCTTTTTTGGATCAATTGGTTTAAACTTTAGCTTGTCTGCCAGTTGTGTTGTGCTCAGTAGATTGAGAGCTATGTAATCAAAGAGTCGTTGAGAAATAGTGTCAGAACATTGGTAGCCTTAAATTGGCAAAAAATTAGCTTTCAAAATTTTTAATTATTGTACTGCTATGATAAACTGTTTTTACCAAATTAACGTAATTTTTCGAAATTTTACGTGATTTTACGTAAATTTACGTAAAATTACTAAAGTAAAAAAAAGTAAACTTCCGAAAAATTACCAAATTTTACGTAATTTTACGAAAATTTTAGTAATTTTTAGTAAATATAAAATGGACCAAAAAAAACTGAAAAACTGGAAATTTTTAGGAATTTTTCTCTTTTTTTTAGAAAATTAAAATGAAAATTGGAAAAAAAAAATTACGAAATTTTACGTAATTTTATGTAAATTTTTATTATATGGGAAAAATAGTAAATTTTAGTAAAAAAATCATTTTAATGTAAAAGATTTATTATATATTGATATATTCCTTTAAAAGTTATTAATTCTTAGGTAATTAAAATAGTCATTTAGAAAAACGGTGACTGGTCGGATCATTAATTATTGCATTTTAGTTGTGTTTTTTTTTAACGATTTTTTTTCTCGTTTTTTTACTAAAATTTACTATTTTTCCCGTTTTTTATAATAAAAATTAACGTAAAATTTCGTTATTTTTTTTCAATTTTCATTTTAATTTTCTAAAAAACAAGAAAAAAATTAATAAAAATTGCCATTTTTTCAGTTTTTTTTGCCCTTTTTATATTTACTAAACTTTAATAAAATTTTCGTAAAATTACGTAAAATTTTGTAATTTTTCGGTAATTTACTATTTTTTACTTTAGTAATTTTACTCAAATTTACGTAAAATCACGTAAAATTTCGAAAAATTACGTAAGATTTCGTAAAAACAGTTTTTGATAGCAGTACAGTATTTCAAGGCTTTTGTCTATGGCAAAATTATAATTCATTGACAAAAGTTTTTGTTACACTAGAAGCCAATGGCGTTCATTATGGCGCAAAAAGGTATACATAAAAAAAACTATTTGAATCTTTTTAATAAATATTAATTGTTTTTTTAATGATTATCAAATTCTTAAAAAATCTCAAAAACTGAATGATGCAACACTTGGTCAAGCGAATTTTAAAAATTGAAAATTCTTTATTTATTTAATGAAAAAAAAAGATTACAAAAATTTAAGATTAATGAACAGTTTTTTATAAAAATTAATATTGTTCAATTTTAATCAGAGTTGTTTAAAAGTCACAAGTCTCAAATCAAATCAAAGTTCGGACTTTTTTTTCTTCAAAAGTTCAAGTCAACACTTTTATTTTTTTAATTTTATTTTTAAGTCCGGAAATTGACTTCTTTTAAATTAAAAAAAATAAAATAAAATTAAAAGTTAAATTAAAAGTCCGAACTTTTAAATTAAAAAAAAAAGAGGAAAAAAGCTATTTTTTTATTGACTTTGACTTGAATTTGGGACTTTTGAACAAATCTGGTTTTCATCAATTTTTAATGGCTTTAAATTCGTTTTAAAACTAATTTTACTATTCTTATCACCAAAAAATCTCACTTTTATAAAAATATAAAATATTTTATAAACTTTTTTGAAACAAACTTACTTGCATTAGTCAAAAAAAATTCTAAACAAAGTATAAGAGTTTATCTGCTTATGAAATAGGCATTGATATTGGCAACTGACAATTGAAAATTACGCTATGGAATCAACAAATAATAATATCAAAAATAAACATACACTTCTTTACAAATAAATAAACATACACTGAGAGAAAACCTTTCTAATTTTTTGAATTACTATGTTTATATGCTGCACCTAATTTTTGATCTTATAAAAAAAAAGTTATTCAATTTTTTTTCTTTTTGGTCTGTTCTTTTGAACTGAATTTCACAAAACCAGGTTTTTTTTAATTAAAAAAATTAAATTATTTTTCTTATTTCTTTTTTTACTATTGTTCTAAAATAATAAATCGTAGTTGGACAGATTAATTTCGAATCTAACAACATCAGTAAGTGTCAACTTATCTAAATGGTTTTTCAACTAATTTGACGGAGGTTGTTAGACTCACAATTAATTTTTCCAACTGTGGTTTATTGTCAGAAGTATTCTAAAATATTCAAAAATAGGATTAAAAACAAGTTGATTTATTTTTTGCTCTATTTGGATACACTTGCAAAGAAGTCCGTCTCCTAAAACCCAAATTTCGGTTTAAGTCATTAGGGCTACGTACCATTGATGATGATAAATCAATTCATTGAAAAATTAATTAATAGAAAACTGATAAAATAAGACAAAATCAGAGTTGTTTAAAAGTCACAAGTCTCAAGTCAAGTCCAAGTCCGGACTTTTTTTTTTTTTTTTCAAAAGTCCGACCAAAGACTTTAATTTATTATTTTTTTTTTAAGTTAAGTTAAAACTTTGACTCTGTTTTTTCACCATTTTGACTTTTGACCAACTCTGCTACTTACACTTACATAAAAATAAAAATCCAAGCTTTTTTTAGAATCAGACTTGTATTTAGGTAAAAAATTTATTTTAAAGTTATGACTTAAATTTATTTTTAAGTCAAAATTAATATTTTAATTCTGGATTTCTGTCACATGTCACTAGACTTGACTTTTGCCGTTCCATGTAGTTATTAATGTATTTTTTATGTAATGTCTTTGAAATTACTTTTTTCAGAAAATAAAATTTCAAGTCAAGTCAAAAGACTTTTTTTTTTTAAAAAAAATCAAGTCAGATCAAATGACTTGACTTTATAAAAAAAAATTTTTAAAATTATTTTAAAAAATTTTTAAAAGTCAAGACAGTGACTTGACTTTGAAAAGACTTTAAAATGCCTTTTTTTCTGATCTTTGCGCAAGTCTGATCAATACCAAAAAAGTATTTTTTAGTATTATATGATTAAAAAAGAGGATTAGATGGATACTTTAAGGGTAATAAAAATTAAGAGTTAGGTGGACACTTTTAGTTTTTCAATTAAGAATTTTCGGGAAAAAAAATATCCACAATTTTTAAATATTAAAACCCTTAATTGACATAAAATGATGCAAATTTTTTTTTTTGTTAAATATCTTTTTACCTGAATAATTTACCTAAAAATTCAATTAAAAATGCCAGGCGCTTCAAGTGCTGTTAGTGTGTCTAGAGTGTTTTTTTACCTCCATGACCATCGAAAACTCCGAATAAATAAGTGTCCGAGTAGAGGAATTTAGCCGAAGTTTGTCTGTCTTCAATGGGACTGTTGGCACCCAGATAATTAGCATCGTAGTATTTAATCGAACATTTCGACTGAATGTCCACTGTTGATTCGTTTGTGCGCAGAATTTTGGTCGCCTCCGCAGGACTCAGGAGCAGATTTGACGTGGAGCGATCACCCAAATTCAGGTAGCGCATGTTGCGCTTGGTAAAACTTTTTTGGTAATGATTTAGGCCATTTTTGGAGCAATTGGACAAAATTTCTTTTAAATTTTTAGACAAAAATTTCATGTCAGATTTTAAGATAAAAAAATGGTTTATCGTAAAAACTTTTAATTTATTTTAAAATGCAGCTTATGAATTTAGAGAAAAATAAAGCTGTGATAAATCACGTGATAGTTGGTTAGAGCGCCAAAAATTGACTGCTGTGCCAAAGTGCAGGCTGTGAGGTAATTGTGAAATTAAAAGAAAAAAAAATAAACAAAAGAATAAATTTTATTATAAATTTAAAAAAAAAAAAATTTCTCTAGCAGCTTAACAAAAGTATTTTCTAAGCACGATTAACAAACAATTGATAAGCTATGCCTACGGCTGCCAATAACAAAGCTGGAACCACCAGAAAAGACAAATTGAGTCCTTCACTTTGATTCTGGGATCGATCCTTGGAAAAAAAAATTTATTTTTGATTTTTTTTTTACTTTTAAAATTATACGTAATCTGACGTGACTTTTTTCTGTTCTTTTTTGTCGGCTAAAACTCCGACTTGATATTTCTTCATCATATCTCTAGCGTCCATTGAGTGACCCACGTCTTCAAATGATTCAGTTGCATCCTTGAATCCTTTGTCTTTAATTTGATACTCTTTCAAGGCTTCTTCGCCTCCTGGGTGCTTAGATTAAAAAAAATTAAGATTATTATTTTGCTAATAAATTTTTTATTTGTATATACTTCGTCCAAGAATTCTGTTACATCATAAACATTTTCATGAATAGATAAATAATATCGGTCCGGGTTCTGAGCAGTCAACTCAAAAAGTGCTTCTTGTGAAAAAATCTTGGAATTGGCATTGTCTTCTGCTGAGCTTGACATTTTTTTAAATTGGTCCAAGACTATTAATTTAGTATGACAAAAATTTCTAATAAAATTATAAAAAAAAGTAGTTTATTGTTAAGAAATGATGCTGTCAATTAGTAAATTGTTGGAGAATTTTTTATTTTTTGCTTTTTTTCGTTCATATCAAAAATTCGATGTCGTTTTGAAACATTTCAAAATAAAATTCATTAATTTTTTATTCATAATTTAAAATTTTATGCATTTTTGCAAAAAAGGCTAAAGGTAGATTAAACAAAATTTTAGTCTCAATTTAAATATCGAGCCTTTTTATCAAGAAAGGACTCCTATTTTGAAAATTGTTAAAAAAGAAAATTTTATCATTTTATTTATGGAAAAACATGTTTTTCAAAATTTAAATCTTACATTTTAATTTTTAGCTTTACCTGAAAACAATGATTTCAACAAAATAAAAAATTTCAAATCAAGCAAAAATTTTGAATTGTTTTATGTTTAAACTTTACAGGTATAAGGTCAATTTAAAAAAGATTCCTTTTCATATTGACAGCTAAAATTGACGGTACGGTTCGGCAAAAAAAGAATTTAAAAAGAAATTTTTGAAAAAAATTATCGAAAAAAATCAATGGGTACCATTATACTAGATATATGTTTTATAGTCCCATATAAAATGTAATACTGAAAATAATTGTTTATTTTCATAAAGCTGTTAGTCTTAACTTAAAAATAATGTGCCTGTATATTTTTTAAAAAACTATTGACCCTGTTCCAACACTAAGAAGAGTAAAAATCAAGTGATCTTAAACGATTTTTATCTTTTTTTATCCATGACCCAAGATTTTTTAATGCGGATTCCAAAATTATAAAAATTTCCAAAAAAAAATTGTTAAGCTCGCAATTTTGAAATTATTAAATTTAAAGACTGTTTTTCATTTTAATTAAAATAACCAAATTTTTCTTTTTAATTCAAAATCATGTGATAAATATATTTTGAAATAATGTTTGCAAGCATAATATAATATATCTAAAATATTTTATAATAAAACAATAAAATAAAACTACCGTAAAACCTTGCAAACTACCCCATGGGGTTCAAACGAGAAAATGGGGGGGTTATAATTTAACAGCAATTTATTCTGTAAAATTATTTTAAAAAAAAATAAATTAGAAGCCCGGGCTTATATTGAAATTATTTATTTAAATTGATGGGGTAATACGGAAAAAAGTTTAATTTTTGACTGAGCTTTTAAAGAAAATTTCGGTACTTTTGAAAAAAAATTAATAAAAAAATTAAAAAAAAATATTAAAAAAAGAGAAATTATAACTATACAATGTTTTAATATTTTACATAAAACTAAGCCATTTCTGTGTCTGAATTATCTTCATCATCTTCATCATCGTCAAAGTCATCTAAATCTAAATCGTGAATGTTAGCTTGTTAGAATGGGGTTATACTGAAAATCTGTTAGTATTATTATAAGAATTTTAATTAATTTTTTAATACAACCCCGGTGTAATACAGAATTTTTTTTTTTAAACCCATGGGGTTATCATATATTATTGTGGGGGGGGGCTATAGCAAATTACACACTATAACCCCGGGGTAGTTTGCAAGGTTTTACGGTAAATTATTTTTTTTTTTAATTACGTTTATTTGGGCAAACTTTTTGTGCCATTAGAAAAAAAATTGTAATTTTTATCTTAATTTTTTTTTAATAATACACAATCAAATGTGTGTTTTTCAGGTTGTGTGCTCATCAGGATTTGAATGTGTGTTTGCCAGACTTGAGTGTGTAATGACACAATTTTTTTTAAAGATGTCTGAACAACAAACATAAAATTCTTAGAAAAAAAATTCTCTTATTATTTTCTACAAATCATAAACTAAAATAATTTTTGTCAAAATGTTAAAAAATTTCGATTTAATTATTTTTTGATAAACATTTTTTTTAAATGAGAATTTTTAAGATTTAATTTATTAAATGACAAAAACTTTAAAACATTTACATTATATCAAAAAATAAATGGCAATTTTTTTTTCTATTTATTTTAGTATTTAAAGTAAAAATGCCCAAAAAAATTTGTTCTAATAATAAAAAATCAAAAAAAATAAAATTTAAAATATCTCAATTTTTAAAACTTTGATCACTTGACAGTTTTTCAATTATCTTTTTAAAAAATATAAAAGAACGTATTAAAGATAAATCTGCTTTAATAATTTTGTTTTATTTAATATTTTATTGTGAAATAAGAAAATAAAAGGTTAATCAATGAATCTAATCACATATTTTGTTTATTGAAGATTTTTACTTTTTTTAATTTGCTACACCAATTCTTTTTTATTTTACATTTATTTAATATTTAGTTTAAAATTTAGAAAGCATCTTTGTTTAGTGGTCTAAATTCAGAAATTTTAGTTCTTCTATCACCCTTCAA
Source organism: Brachionus asplanchnoidis (assembly GCA_025491095.1). Lineage (NCBI taxonomy): Eukaryota > Metazoa > Rotifera > Eurotatoria > Ploima > Brachionidae > Brachionus > Brachionus asplanchnoidis. Next base: position 6,206,274 of record JAILYF010000006.1, read on the forward strand.
GTATTAGTAGGAACATATTTTTTTCAAAAAAGAATTTTCTAACTGGTTAGTAAATAAACTAAATGCAAAACAAAACGTTAAAAAAAAAATAGATCGAAAATAAAATATCAGAAATGAACGAAATAACAATTAAAAATCAAATAAATAATAAAAAATAACTTTATTTACCGAAAAAATATTCCAGGCGTCTTAAATATTCTATAACTTTTTTAAATTTTGAGCAAAATTAATTCTCATTTTAGAAAAAATTTCAAAAAATGAATTTTGCTATAATTTTAAAAAATGTTTTAATCTTTTTTTATTTTTAAATGCAGCATTTTGTTTCAGTTCTTTCAATCCATTAAATTTGAGTTTTGCTATTAATTCAAATGCTTAAAATTATAAAAAATTTCTAAAAGATTGAAATTTTTTTAATTTCCAATTTCAGTCAAAAAAGTAAACTGAACTAAATGGATTGAACTTTTTTAACAAAAATATCAATTTTTATGTTTATTTATTATTTTTAATTTAACTTTAGTCAAAAAAATTCATCATTTAAAAAAGGTTATAAAATTTTTATAATTAAACAGAAATTTTAATTAAAAAATTCAAAATACATTCTTGTAAAAAAAAATTGAACCTTTTAGGCAAACTTTTTTATTTATTGAAACATATATTAAAATAAAAACTTGTAAAATTACACTCTATCTAATCAATAATTTCAAAAGCAATGATGAAAATGATTGCCCAGTAATTAAATAAAAAATTTAATTAAAAATTAAATTTATCTTAGAAAATTTTTATTTTTCAATTTAGTAGTTGCATCTCTAAACTTTCATATTATCAAAGCACATATTAAAGAAAAATATTTTCTTTCTAACTGCTAAAAAGACCCGATAATAAGTTGAGGCATTTTAATCTAAATATTTATTCTTGATTAATTAAAATATTAATTAATTAATACATGAATATCTTTAATTCCAAACACAGCAACTAGTCTTGCTACTAATATTAAAAATCTTCAAGGATAACAATTTTTTGTTCTAAAATAGTTAAAAAATTCTGAGTTTTTTCTTTCTTTATAATATTAAGAATTAATTTACAGAATCAATTAATTAAAAATTTCTCGCTAAAAATATGATTAATGATTTATTGTTTTTTAACTATTTATTCAAACGACTAAATGTCATTTTACTAAAATTTTGAATTATTAAAAAAAATTCGATTTGAATTAATTCATTCATCTTTTTCATTCAATTGATTGTATGTTTTTTTTATCGTTTTACATGTTTTTTTCAACCTGTAATAATTGTTTAAGATTCTAGAAAGTTCAATCAAAACCAAAAATAAGACTTTTTTCTCTTTAATTTCAATTTATTTATAATTGACCATTCGGAAAAAAATTCATTTTCTTTGCCAGCTTAATTTGAAGCATACCTAAAAATTAAAAAAATTAGTGGATTTACTCATTAAATTGAGTTCAAAATTTTGAATTATTTAAAATATCGGACATTTATTAAAAGCATTATTATCATATAAATTCTTGGTTGCCATGGAAACATTATTTTTTTTAATAAACCTGCGCTTAAATTTTTTCAATTTTCTTACTGAAAAGAAATATTCACCAAATAAAATTGACCCAAAATTCTGACTAAAATGGAAGATAATGGTAATTGCTTTTTAATAATAAAATAAGAGTTAACAATTTCCGTATTAGACGAAGCAATGAATAAACGCTCGATCCAGGAGGGTCTGCGAATTGCTAAAATTTCTCGGGAAGACCTCCAAGATAAATATCTAAATTTGTACGATGAAAATATAATACTCAAAAAACATGCTCGCAAACAAGAAGATAAAATAAAAAAGTATTTTTAAGTATTTAATTAAAAAAAAGAAAATTTAATTTCAATTTTTAAGAATGGCCACTAAGCTAATTAAATTAGCAAATGATAAGAAAAAATTTGGTACAAATTTAAATGAATCCGCGTTTGGGGGAGGTAAATTCGGAGAGTGAAAAAATTGTAAATTTTTTTAAAAAAGATTTTTTTTTAAGCAAAAAGAATGCGCGATATTGACAGTGAAGAATTGATATCGGAATTGCAAGGTAAAGTGTACGACTTGGAGCAACACAATAAAAAATTGAAAGAAAATGTATTTTTTTTATAAATTTTATTTATTTATTTTTTTTAAATTAAAAAAAAATTTAAATTTTAGCTTCAAATAAGCAAAATACAACTTCAGTCTTTGCAAACCCAAAAAAATCCAGTTGCCAATGTCTATAGCAATGTTTCATCTAGAATCGATACAGTAATAATAAAACTAATGTTTAATAATATTTTTTTAATTTTTTTATCAATTCAGGGTTTGCCAAAACGAGATCCAAGCTTCACAAAAAATATCCGAACTGTATCAACAAATCGAAGCGGTAATGTGAGCTCAAGATCAATGGCAACACCTAACTACAATTCCAACAATAATAACAACATTCGTCATATACAGCAACTGTAATTCAAAAAAATATAAAAAATAAATTTTTTTAAATTGTTTAAAAATTAGGGAATACGATAATGTGGATTTGAAGTCTAAGATAGACTATCTTGAATCTCAAATTGAAGCTTTGAATGAACAATTGATTCAGCAACGTAATGATCATGAAGAAGAGTTGACAAGACTCAGAAGCCAGGTTTCCCAAGAGCACGTGTAATTATCTACTTTTTTTTTCCTTTTTAATAAAAATAATTTTTTTTTAACTAAAAAAATTATTAAAAAATACCAATATTATGGTAAATATAAAATTTATCATATATTTTGGGATATTCTTTTATAAGGAATTTTATTTAAAAAAAACTAAAACAGAAAGTTTCAGAAAAGAAAGAAAAGAAATTAAAGTTTTTGAAATATTTTGATTTGAGAGAATATTTTTAAGCAATTGTATAATAAAAATTAAAATGAAAAATATAGATTTAGTAAAAACTGTTTTTTTTTGTTTTATTATAGTCTTTGTAAAGTCTCGAATTTGGACTTTAGGGATTTAAGCCAAGAAATAAACAAAACAATTTAATTCAGTTAATAGTTTATTAAATGGAATCTAAAGTTATAACAAAAGAGGTAGTGGTTTATATAGTAGCTAGAACATGTGCTTCAGCTGCAGTTAATTCAAGATTAAATAATAAGTAGAGACATGTCAAGACTTGGGTCTTAACACCTTTATCAACTTGATTTTTTTAACCTTCCTCGATTTTTTTTGCTTGTTAATTGCAGCATATTCAACATTGTCGTAATAGTCAATTAAGCTCTTCTGGTTTTTGAGCCCTCTTTCTTCTTCCAAAAACTCCCATAATAGTTTCTTTTGGTTTATATAATAATGAATTTATTGTGTTATATTTTAGCAATTTGGTTAGTTGGTTAGAAAGCAGATACCAATTTTTTTCAACAACCACCATTAAAAAAATAATACCTTTATTGATATAAAAAAAATAAATTGTTACCATTTAAAAATATTAGAATTTTTCTATTTTTATTCCAATATTTACAAAGTTAATTCCTTTTTAAACGCAGCGGTGCAAAACTTAGTACTAATTCAAAAAAGAAAATTAAAGTAATAATTACAGATTAAAAAAATTTAAACATAGTGCAGCATTTTCAAGACTTGGGCTTTTATACAATTAATTTTTTAATAAAGTTCATTTACTGGCTTTAAAGACTTGTCACTTAAGAGGGGAATCATTTTTTACCTGAAAATATCTCTAATATTACAAAACGAAAAATAAAAGAACTCAATTTTTCATGATTTCTTTTGTTTATGATAAAATTAATAATTAAAAAATTTTTTTTTATTGACTATAACATTTATTATTTATTCAAATCATATTATTTGAAAAAATCCCAGTGAGAAAAAAATTTCCAAAACTCTAAACCGAAAAAAAAACTTACTTTACAAACAATTACTTTACAATCCTTTGAAAAAAATTATACTTTTGTTCAGTCTGAAGATTAAGGGATCCTACTAAAAAACTGACCCCTAATTTTTTAAAATTTTCTTACCCCTATTTATTTTGCAAAGCAAAAATATTTTTAAAAGTTTAAATATATCATTTAGTTTGAATTTTTCTCTATTTTTTGAAAATTAAACTAGTTTTTCTCCAAAATTTTTATTTTTTGTGAAAATTGAATATTTTTATATTTTTAAAAACCTGGCCCCCTACTGACCCCCAATTTTTTACGACTGACCCCCATTTTTTTGAAGAGAATTTAACGAGCTTTCTAAAAATGTGCCTAATTTTTCTCCAGGATGTATAGTTTTCGAGAATTTCAAATGATTTCATAATAATTGAGAAAAATTCAATTTATAATTGTAATATTTGATATTTTTTGTTTTAATTATTTAGTTTTTAAGATTTTTTATTAAAAATTACAATTAATTTTAATAACAATTAATTTAATAAAAAAATAAAGTCTTTGTCTTAAATTTTTAATTATGTAAAAGTAAAAATATAGACTAAAATGAGTCGAAATTTTTTATTTTTTTATTGCAATCTTTTGCCTCTTTTTTCTGATTTTAATTTTTGATTAAAATTTAGCAGCCTATTTTCACAATGGATTCTTTTTTTCAAATAATAAGATAATACAGTAAAAATAATGCTTCAAGCATCTAATAAATTGGACAAAAGACTGAGATTATTATTTATAGCCATTAATGATTCAGCTTATTATTAAAACGCTAATATTTTGGATGTAACATTTCAGGGATTATGTGTTTTATTATTCCATTTAATCATCAATGATGTAAAAAAGCAGGAAGTAACTTAAAATAGAAAATCTTTAAATTATAAATTTAAAAAACCTAAATCGTAAACACTTAAAAAAATTATATTGTATGCATCTATTTCTAGCCTTGAGAAAAAAGTTGAAATAAAATGCAGAGATATTCAAGGATTTTTTTAATAGATTAAAAGGGCAAATTGTAAATAATTTTATATTTTTAAATTTTTATATTTTCTTGTAATTTTTTTTGAATTGCAATTAGCAAGTTTTCCTAAAAATTTTCTGAAATATTGCGCAAAAAAGAATGTAAAACAATAAAATTATGTTCATTTTGCCATTAAAACTTTAAAAACCTGGTAAAAAAATTTAAGTAAAATTATAATATAGATTAAGGGTTTTACTGAACAATATTCTTTTAAATTAAAGGAAAATGAAACAATTTAAAGATTAACAAAATTCAAATATGATGTTTAAGTAAACTGAAATTTTCAATCAAAAATAAATCCAAATTTACACACATAACTTTAGTTATGGATTTACCATTTCTTTCTGAACTTTTTTATTAGCTATCACCCTTTTCCAATTTTTCCTAACATTAAATTAAAAATTATTTTAAAAACTTTTTTTTTTTTACCAATTTGATAAATTAATGATATGAAAATAAATTAATTTTTTAAACAAAAAAATATGCAAATAATCCAAGAATACTATAAAGATTATCAAATTTAGTGAAAAGATTTTAAGTATTTTACAACAACTAATCCTAGAACTTTTACATGTAAACATAATTTTTAAAGTAAAATTTAAATTTTGTTAATAAAAATTAAATTCATAAACAATCTGTCATTTTTATGATATTAAATTAAAATGGTTATTTTCAAGAAATTTGGGCAAAATGACCATAAAAGTCATATTTTATTATTACCATATTAAAATTAATTGGAATTTTAAGCGCAACAGTTCAGGAAAATATTGACCAAATCCGCTTACAGCGTGAGATCAAGGACAAAGCTAATCAATACACGGAACTACATTCAAAATTTTCCAACCTAACTCAGGTAACCAGTAGACCAAAAAAAAAATAAAAATTTAATCCATCTTTGTTCAGCAACAATCACAGCTCAGAGACAAGCATGATCGATTGCTGGACGAACTTGAGCGAAGCAACATCCTTTTGAAGCAAGAACAGCAAAAAAATGTCTCGCTAAAGACAGAACTGAAAAATGTTCAGCACAATTACCGAGAGATTGTTGAGCTAAAAGAGAGAATTGAGGATGTGACGCGCGAGAACCAAGTGTTGAATGAGGCAAATCAAAAGTTGGTCAATAGTGCATTTAGTTTGGACCGGGAACGCGAGTTCAGAGAGCGGGAAAGATCGCTTAAAATTCAAATTGCTCAATTGGAGGCCACATTGAAATCTGATGTTGGAGAAAAGGGCTCAATATTGGACAAGTTGAACTCGGAACGCGACCAATATGACAAGCTTAACTCTGAAATGAGAGAAATGCAAATAAAATATTATGACATGAAGCAAAAGTATGATGAAATGAGCGAAAAAATGCAATTTTTGAGCAAAGAAAGTAACATTGATTTTACTGAAATCGAGGAAGCGCTCATTTTGGTAAAGGAAAGAAAAGCAAACAAGCATTCGGATGAGTTCTTGGGCATGGTTGATTCAGAAAAAGTGAAGGCTTATCAACGAAAAATTGTCGACTTGGAATGCACTTTAGCTGAGACTGTGGGTGAATTGGACAAGTCCAGACATTTGCTGGTCACTCAGGTCAAAATAAATGAAAATTACAAAAAGGAAATGATGTTGATTGACAACAAGATGGAAGAAAATAGAGCCGAATTCGATGCCAAAATGAATGAAGCTGCTCAAATGTTGGATATCAGAGCGGCCAGAATTAAGGTTCGTATTAAATTAAGAAAAATTTTTGATTTATAATTTTTAAAATTTGCCCTTCTTAACCTGTTTGTACCAAATTTATTTCCGAAACAAAAATATAATTTGGAAGGTATTAAATCAGTATTTTTTAATAATAATAGGAAAAAAGCTATGAAGGTATCTATGACAGCTGTGTTTCATGTTAATAGTAGGTGGTACAAGAGTTTTGAATAATACAAACAGTGCAAAAAATTCAAGAAAAAAAATTCATTAACTAAAATTACTGATTTCAGCAATTTTACTCGATAAACATAAAAATACCATTCTTTTCATTAAATTACTTAATTAATATAAAAAATGAGTATCTATTAATTTTAAAGTTATTTTTTCCAATTTTTAATTAAATTTAAAAAAAAAATAATTTTTTGCCTTCTAAATCTTTTTAATTAAAAGCCAAATTACAGAACTCAGATTTTTTACCAAAATTCATACCATAATATTCTGAATTATTTAAGTATTGTTCAATTTTAGAAATAAATTTTAATTGTACCACCAAAACAGCCATCGCTGACTCAAAAAATAAATATAAACATAATAAATATAATTGCTAAATATAAACTTAAACGTCAATCAGCTGATTTTTAGGTTTTTTTGTTAAAATTTTGTTTAATTTATAATTTTATCCATAAACTTACTTTTTTTTATTTATTTTAGTTTAAAAAAAAGAATAAATCACTAAAAAAAAATAAGAATTTAAATCAATTAAATTTAGAAATTTCAATTGAAGTTTAATTTATATTATATCAGTTTATTTAAATCAATTTTAAACCACTAGAAAAAACCAAAATAAGTGTAAAATATTATATTACATTTTACATTTAAGATTATTTGATTTTTTTTAACAAAGTTTTTTTTAAGATGCAATATAAATAGCAATAGAAAAATAGCATACTACTAAATGATAAACTTGTGAAATTTGAAGATTTTAAGAAATTTGAGACTACCAGACATCATGATTTTAGATTTTTAGCATTTTTTTGGTCTAAATTTTAAGATTTAAGGCACTTTGAGTCAGAGTAATATTGAGATAAACAAACATTTTATATGAAGAAAAAAAATTTTAAGTAGTGGTGATAGATCTAATTTACTTAGCAGTAATTTTAAACAGACTTGTACAAAAGTTTTCAAAGCCATTTTTAAGTATGTTCAAAGTCAAGTCAGTAATTTGACTTCTCAAGATGTTCAATTTAACAAAGTAAAAAAATTAATTTGACATTTTATTTTACTTAATTTTTTTTCTAATTAACCTCAATTTACCTCAAATTTAGTGAATATCAGTCCTGATTAGAATTTTTAATTCTGACTTTCAGTTAGTTCATGGCTTTGCAAAATTATTCCAATAAAGTTTTATTAATCTACGATCTATCAATAAAAAAAAAAATATTATTATATTAGGTTTAAATTTTTTTTCGACAGTGAGCATTAACATACGGTTGAAAATTTTAAGTATTCAGAAAAAAATTAAGAAACAGATTCAAAATTTTTAATTATCTTTATTAAAAAGGGGTATTCCTGATATTTATAAAATAATAAATACTTTATAAAAAATTATAAAAAAACTTCACTCTTTAAAGTAAACAATAAATACAATAAGCTTCCAAGGCCCTTATAAATCATAATTAAAAATTTGAACAATTTTAAACAATTTTGAACAATTAAAAATATCAAATTTTAGCCTATAATTTTTTTTCAAAAAAAGATAATTTAAAATTTTAATTTAAAAAAAAATTTCTCCCAACTCTCAGTTTTTCTTAGAAAAATCTTTAAAAAAAGGCATCTAGAAGTTGATGATCAATTCAAAAAGTTTATCTTTAGATATTAAAATAAATCTTTGATTTAATTCAAATAACTTTAATGTAATATGATTAACATGTTATGTAGATTTAAAAAATAAAAAAAAATTGTCAAAAAAATTTTCTCAATCCATTGATAAAATCGATTTTTAATTTAATTTACTGATTTTTTCATTTTATTACTTATTTTGAATTTTTTAATTGAATTTCTTTTTAAAATTTCTTTTTGAATACTAAACAAAAATACTTTTGAAATAAAAAATCTCAAATAAACTTTACAAAAAATCAGTTAATACATTTAAATATAAAAATCAGACTTGTTTATAAGTCACAGTTTTAAGTCTAAGTCACAAAAATTTAAGTCATAGTTATCACTTGAACTAAATTTTTTTTTTAAGTCAAAGCTATCACTTGAATTAAATTTTTTTTTTAAATTAACAAACTAAAAAATCATAAAATATTAAAAAATTAAATTGAGTTTTATTACAAAAAAATGAATAGATTTTATTATTTTCTATTTTCTAATGAACTTTAATAAAAATCCATAATCAATGAATTGAGAAAAATTTTTTCAATTTTTTATTAATTTTCTAAATCTACATTGCATGTAAAGCATGCTACATTACAATTAAATATCTAAAGATAAACTTTATGAATTGAAATGATATTTGAATTGATCATCAACTTCTAGATGCCTTTTTTTAAAGATTTTTCTAAGAAAAACTGAGAGTTGGGAGAAATTTTTTTTTTAATTAAAATTTTAAATTATCTCTTTTTGAAAAAAAATTAAAGACTTAAATTTAATATTTTTAATGGCATATATTTTTTCTAGTAGCTAATTTATTTTTCTCGAGTAGCTAATTTACTTTTCAAAATAGCTAATTGAAATAAAAAAAAATATTTTTTTTAGTAGCTAATTTATTTCATATAATAGCTAATCTATTTTTTGATGTAGCAACTTTTTACTAATGATTTTGAGATCTAATTTAAATAAATTGTCAACATGTAAGTGATAGTCTGATTAGAACTTTTCTTAATTAATTGATCGTTCTTGATTAATCGACATCATTTAGTAGTATTAATATTTAGGTGATGGTTTTATATTTTATTTAAATTTTTAAATAAAAAAAAAATCAATTTCTCATCAAATTTGTTCACAAATTTTGACATGTATTTAAAAAGTAAAAAAATTAATTTAAAAGTTAAAAATATGCTCATTATGCTTGTTGATCATTTGTCAACTTTGGACACTCGTAGACTCTAAGTTCTTTCCCAAAACTCTTAGAAGGAAAATTCAATGAACATACTTAATAATAGTAGATCAGCCGATATTGAACAATTTAGAAATAGTGTTTTTTATTTTGGTCCATTTTGGATTCATTTTGATTTCCTTTATAAAAATATAACTGATACAAAAGAAAATTTATGTAGCATAAGGAATCTCAAAATGTATTAGCAATTTTAGAGAAAATCATTTTTAGTTTTTCATATTTGTGTATTTTCTAATTTTTTTGTGAAACATTTCAGAGAATTAAAAAAAAAATTACTTATGAAAATCCAAAATAAAAATTTACTGAAATATTGCACAAAAATATTAGAAAATCTAAGAATGTAAAATTATTTACATTTTGCCAAAATAGAAATCTCTCATTGTAATAAAAATTAAATATCCATTTAAAAAAATTCTTTGAACGATTTTTTAAATTGAAAATTATCAAATTTCAGGATGTAATATTTTGATCAAGTAAATTCGAATTTAAGAAATTTTATCTATAAAAATAAAGTATAAATTAAAGCATTGAGTTTCTTTAAATAGCGTTAGTTTCAAAAACTTTTCTTGAAGGAGATAAATTATAAGAAGTAACATATCTGACCGGTAGGTTACCACTATGATTGCCAGTGTCATAAATAAGCATCTAAAAAATCAAGCCGAACCATCCAAGCGTCCAAGAGGACGACCAAAAAAAGTTAGAAATTATATTTTTATTCGTTTTTTGTTACCTTTGAATAATAAATATTTTTGTTTCTTTTTTATTTTTTTTCTAAAACTAAGCGCCCAAGAGGTGGTCGAAAAAAGCTAAAAAATTAAATTTTTTCTTGTATTTTTTTTTGCTATTAATAAAGTATTTTTGCTACTTTTTTGAATATTTAATCTACGAATAAAAAAAATTTTTGCTACTTTTTTTATCTATTTTTCAAAAATAAATTAGCTACTCGAAAAAAAAAAATTAGCTACTAGAAAAAATATATGCCATTTTTAATTGTTCAAAATTGTGTAAATTTTAAATTATGATTTATAAGGGTCTTGGAAGCTTATTGCAACTATTGTTTACTTTACAGAGTGAAGTTGTTATTTTAATTTTTTACATATTTCAAGATGCCAAAAAAAATCTTAAAAAAATTTTAATTAAAAATAAAAAAACAATAAAAAAAAAAAATTTATTTTTATAAAATTAAAGAAACTTGAACGTCAACTAAAAGATGTTGCTTATGGCACCAAGCAGGTGCGCATTCCCAAAGACCAAGAATGCGCTGCATTCGATGGCAAGCGTCGAGACAGCTACAGCTTTGTCGGTGCACCCGAACCACACATGCTGGACAACTACATAACTTCGAATCTAGAGCGAGGCCAAAACATATTCGAAATCCATTTGACCAAACTTACCTTGACACCCGAAGCACTAAGACTGATGCACGAAAACGACCCATCCACATTCTGCACCATCGAGTTCTACGAACACGAGATCCAAACTACACCAGTGATCAAAGGCCACCAAGCCGAATACAATTTCACCTCCCAATACGTCATCAGAGTTGACGACTTCTTCCTGCACTACTTGCAGAAAAACACCAGCACCATTGAGCTCCACCAGGCCATCGGCTCGGACTACGAGACCCGAGCTGCTTGCCAATTGTCCTTCCGCGATTTGATTGACCGCGAAAAGACGCGCATCCACGGCCAAGTAGAACTAATTTCAGTGGTGGCCAACAACTCAGGAATAGCGCTCGGAGTGCTCGAGTACTGGGCTCGCTTAATAGTCCCAGTTGACCAAGCTTTCCGTCTGTACAAAGAACGAGTCAAAGCCTTGGGATACATTGCCTCAAACAACCAAGCTCTGGCTGAGATCAACCTCAAGAAAAAGTCCGACCAAAACATGAACGAACTCAACATAAACATTCTGCGCTGCACCAAACTAGCCTCGGCAAACAGCAGCCAACAACCATCGCCATACTGTGTCTACAAATTCTACGACTTTGAAGACCAGGACACAGAAATAATCAAAAGTTCCAACAACCCAGAGTTCAATTCGCACAAGAGCTTTCCAGTTCAAATGGACATCGACTTGGACAAACATTTGAAAAGCTCATGCCTCGAAATTTATGTGTTCGACGACAACCAGGACACCAATGATCCGTCTTATCTGGGCATGGCACCAATTGAATTGATTCGACTGTCCCATGACCAAGAGATAAAAGGAACCTATGAGCTAAAGCGCCAAGATGGATCAAGCAATGGAACAATAGATGTGACCATGTACTGGCAGTACACCTATTTGCCGCCATCGGCATCCACATTTAGTGCCTCGGGCTCCAAAACAGCCAAGAAATTAAGTGAACAACAGAACATTTTGGAAAGAGCTGTTCAAATGAGCTTTAAGAATGGAAGTGCGCTTGGCCAGTCTCCTGTGCCAAGCAAACAAGCAAGTAGAGTGGGCAGCAAGCCTGCTAGTCGACTGGGCAGTGGTGCCGGCAGCAGATTGGCAAGTCCAAGGTCCCAGACGAGTCTAAATGAAGAGAAAAAAAATTCGAAAAAAAATTCTGACTCAGACTCGATTGGCAATGCCACTTTGTACCGGCCACCGGATTCTAATCTTCAAAATGAGCACTTTAATGATACTTTTTTTGGAGACCAGGAAACTGGCATGAACCATTTGACTGAGGAGTATCAGAAAACTTTGGAAAAAGATCGCGTGTCGGACAATGAGGAAATAAATGAAGAAATTAATGAGGAAATAAATGAGGAAATAGAGGAAAATGTGTCCGGTCAGGAAAGGGATATTGATGCAGTGGGCGAAGAGACATTGGGAACAACGATGCGTCGTAACTTTAGGAATTATGTAGCTACGACTAAAAGTGATGATGTTGTGACAAGTAGTTGGGATCCAAATGATACGAATAAAATGGCCAAAATTGGAGATGAAAATAACATAATTATTGAGATAAATAGTTTAAAATTTTTTCAAGGTAATTTTTTTTTTAATTTTGATTTTTGAAATTTTTTTTCATTCGGTTTTTGACTGGTATTATTTAAAATTAGAGGAATTAAACTATTTAAATGGCTTAATATTTTTTTTGTCACCGAAAATTATACCATTAAACAAAAAACAATTATTTATTTTTTTTTTATTTATTTATTTATTGGATTGGCTTATTTCATCCAAGTCTTTATAGAAGTAAATGTACTTCTTTATAGAAGTAAAAAATAAAATCAAGATAATAAAATAAAGTTTAAAAAATTTGAAATGAGGTAGGTTTAATCAAAAAAACTAAAGAAAAAATAGGACAAAAAATGACGACAATTAGGACTGCAACTCACTAAGTAGCTTCCTGACCAAAAGTCTTAATTTATCTTAAGATGTTAGGGTATAGCGAGTCAATAATTGAGTAGTTCCTTTTGCCGGTGTAAGGTTTGAATTCGTTTATTAGATTTATTTATTTTTTTATTTTATTGATGCGGGCATTAGATATGTAGTTAATGAGTAGTGTTTTGATTTTTGTGTTCAGTGGTCGGGTGTTAGCTAATGTGTGGACTAATTTGGTAGGCGTTTTTTGTGACACTTTGAGTATTCTTTTAAGTGTTTTATTTTGCATGATTTGTAATTTATCTCTTATTGATTTGGAAGCGACAGTGAACGGGATAATTATTTATTTATTATTTAGGGTCTAGTGGAAAATGTGAACAATTGTTCACAAAAAAATGTGGCCATGAGTATCAAGTCCAAAATGTGAACATTTTGTTCACATAATCTCTGGTCACATATTTGGTGACCAAAATAGATAAATAAAAAAATTTTCGAGTCCAGTTTTTATTTTTTGTGAACATTAATTTTAGAATTAAAGTTTAATTTTAAATGCAAATAAAATAAAAAAAAATTCCAATTCCTTTTTATTGTATTAGTAGCATCTTTACTCCTTTTCCGCAATTTAAATTCCATTGTTTGCAGATGTATTTTGCACTTTTTATTTTCACATTTACGACTAGCCCGTACCAAAACAATTGCAGAGACTTGTCTAAGAATTTTTAAATCAATATTTTCATCCTTAATTTTAACTTTTCAACTAAATAATTTTTTTTTGAATTTTGAATAGAATGATGAAAACTAAATTGTAATTTTTAGCTTAATCATAGTGTAAAAGAATAAGAGTTAAAATTTATCTAAGTATTATAAAATAGTGCTTTTAAATTTTTTTCTTTTTTAAATTATTTAATTTTTATTTTTTTAATCTAAAATTTGGTGAACATTTTTTTTTATATTTAATTTTAACTATTTAAATTTTATTTTATTTCTAAAACATTTTTTCGATTTTTTTAATCTGAAGAAGCTTCCAAAAATTAAAGATAACAAATTAAAAAAAAATTACCTTTATCGAGCAGAATTCTTCGGATTCAAAAAAAAGTAAAAATTCAAAAAATAAGAAGAGAAAAGAAAAAAGAAAAATTATGAAAAAACAGAAGGAATATAAAGAGTAAAAGAAAATACTATATTTAAGTAATATCTTGATTCGAATTTAAATTTTTTTCATGACTATGATATCTTTTCTAATTTATAGATAAAAAAAATTTAAATTTTAGTTAAAATATTATGTATAATTTTTAATAAAGCTATCTAATATAATGTTTGTTGTCTTTATAATTAATTTTAAAGGTTATTAATTAATTATTGAATTTCTTTAAAAGGAAGCCAAGTACTGCAAAGAGATGATATAAAGCGAATTTTTGTTGGAATGGAAGTGCCAGGCTATGAGCCGACTGAATACGAGTCCGAGGACATACCGAAGCCTAAAGAGGAAAAGCATGTTCACTTTAATTTTAGAAATTGTTTCCCAATAGATCCAGAAAACAATTTAGACAAACGGGATCTTATAGCTCAGATGATACAGTACCCAAATCATTCATCGTAAACTAATTTTTAAACAAAAAAAAATTTTTTTTAATTTAAATATGATTCTAGAATAAGATTGGTAGTAGTTTCATTGCCTATTAATCAAGATGAAGAATGTGAAGACATCGGACACGCATTCATTGATATAAATGATATTCTAAAAATTGATCAAGATTTTTTTAACCAAGAATTAAACTGTAAGTTTTTAAATATAAAATAAAAAAATAAAATTAAGTTTTTCAATTTTAGTGTATGATCCAAATGACAATAATACTATTATTGGTAAAATGGTGGTGACTGCGGAAATGCACGCCGCTCTTATTTCAATTAAGAACGAACTAGAAACAAATAATATTGAAAACTAATATTTTTTTAAAGTTTTGGTTAATATCTACTTATTTGATAGCTTTATTAATTAAAAAAATACTTAAATTTTCTTTTTATTATAAAATTTTTTACTATACATGTTTACATATATGCATAACTCTTCGACCATTGTGTGAACTTAATATGATAATAATTTCTTATTAACTGATATTTTATTCAATAAAAAAGTTAGTATCTTAAAGATACAAGACTTGAATATTTTTTTTTCGAAATAATTGTATAATTTATAATAAATCTGAAAGTCCAAGTCTTTGTTAATAATCTTAAATTGGAAGATTTTGAAAATTTATTTTTTAAAAAAAAATTTTTAAAATTTTTCTTCCGAACTTCTATTTGCATTCTATTTAGAATCCATTTGATTTAAAAATAGAATTTGAATAAAATAAAAAAATATTTGTTGAAAATAAATTTACAAATTTAAATTGATCAAGAAAATTAAGTTTCTTGGTTCATTTAACTGTTCTAATAAAATTGTATTTGCTGTTTTAAAAATCAATTTTAATCATTATTTACATTTTTATCAAAAAAGAGCAAATTGTAGTTTGAGATCAAGATAAAAAGATCCAAATATAAACTTTAATTTTTTTTTTAATAATAGAGAAAAAAACATTTTTTTCCAGGCAATTACTTGACATTAAATTTCAAGTTTATTTTCGTATATAAAATTTTCAAATATCACTTTTTATTAAATTTTAATCGATCTAAATTTTTTAATTGATTTTGCTAAAAACTTTTAATGACCAAAAAATTTAATGTTTTAAATTTATAAATTTTTTTAAGTCACTTTTTAGAAAATTTTTCATAAAAAAAAGAAAAAAATTTATTCTGTGGCCTTTTTGTATTTTAAAAATTTTCTCGTAAAAATATGTAAATTTAAAAAATTTTCTGAAAGTAATTTTAAGTAAAAAACGAAAAAATTACATGAAACCCTCATAAAAATTTGTGTAATTTATTTATTTGATGCTTAAGATTTTCTCACTGGACTGGTTGATTTTGTCTACATGGATTTTTGCAAGGCATTTGATTAAGTACCATACAAGAGAGAGGCTGGCGTCATGGATTAAGTGGGTCTTTAATAAATTGTATTTCAGTCTTTTGAAAGATAGAAGACAAAAAGTGATACTTGGTTAAGGAGGTTCATTCTGGAAGGGAATTTTTAGCGGTGTACCACAAGCTTCCATTTTGGGTCCACTTCATTTTCTTACTATCGTTGAGGACTTGCCGATGGAGTTAAAAATGTGAGTAAGTTGTTTGCCAACGACCCAAAAGATCTAAGTATTATTGAGGATTATAAAAACATTCAAAATTAAAAAAAATCTCGAAATACTTATAAAAAACTGTTCTGCAAAATGTATCAGCTGATACATTTTACAATTTTTAGACTCATAGTAAAAAAGTTGTTTCATTTTCAAATTTTTTTTGTTCTTTGTTCCAAAATTCACAATGCCGTGCCAAATGTGTGGAAAAAACTTCCAAGAAAAGTAGAAAACAAACAACGTTAAATGGAACAAAACAAAATGGATAATTATTTTTTATTAAAAAAAAGCTTTAAAGGTTATTAAAGCGCAACTAATCATTGTGCTCCGTTTAATGATGACTTATCTTCATCTTTAATCTTATTATTATTTTTATTATTTTTACTTCAGAAAAATGTCATAAAAAGAAAAAGATATAAACATAAAAGAATGAATCTATAATTCAATCAAATCATAAATTTAAATTAATTTTTTTCACTAATTAAGTAAAATTAAGTATTTGTATTTAAAAAAATGATATGGTTTCTTTTAACATTTTGTTTGTCTCTGCAAAACCCTTGTTAGTCTTCAAATCAATATTTGTATTAGAAAATTTTAGAAATTATATTGCCGAATTGTTGTAGAGACTAAATTTGGTTCATACAAGTTTAAATCTGCTGATACATTTTACAGAACCAGTTTTGGACCTGAATAAAAAAAGATTAAATTAAAATTTTTTATTTTTTTTAAATTCAAATCCCGATTTATTTTCTTTATTATTTTTTTTGTGATCGAATTTTTTTGATAAGTCTTATTCAATTTGTAAATGTTCATTCTTATATTTTTGTATTCTTTTACCGAATTGCACAACACCATAGAAAATAATCTCTGAAAATAATTTTATTTTTGTGATAAATTTTTAAAATAAATAATAAAAGTTGAAATAATTATTTATTTACAGATTGAGTTAGTTTTTACTGAAATTCTCTTTTATCTTCGGTTCCATGTCGGCATCTGTTCAGTCCATTCTACCCTTTACTTGACGGAAATATCTGCTAAACTACATTTAGGTTTCATCTTTTTCAGGGTTTTGTGAAGTTCAGTACAAAAGAACAGAACAAAGTGTAAAAAAATTAAATAACTTTTTTTCTAAAAATTTAAAATTAATTCTGTTAATGCAGAATGGTGCAACATTCAAAGTTGCATCAACTGTCAAAGTCTGCTAATGATGTGCAAAATCTCTGCAAAATGCACTTAGCTCGATTATATTAAAATTTAATTTCTGCTAAACTCTGCAAATTTATCAGACCTTGAAATTTGATGCAACTTTGAATGTTGCACTATGTTGAATTTACAGAATTAAGTTTTAACCTTTAGAAAAAAAGTTATTAAATCTTTTTATATTTTTTTCTGTTCTATTTTTCATTTTTACTGAATTTCACAAAACCCTTTTTCAGCTTTTTTTTCAATTTTTTTTCCATCAAGTCATCTTTGGTCTTCCACTTTTTCTCTTTCCTTGAGATACAATTCAATGCTATTCTATAAATTAACTCCAAATCTAAACAAAAAAAGTTTTTTCAAATTTAAAATTTTATTTTTCAAAATTTAAAATCCCTTTTAATTTTCTTATTATTTATTATCATTATTTTTATTGGCAATTCTTGTTCAATTTGGTTCTTGAATGTTTATTCTTTTTCTATTCTTGTACCGAATTGCACAACACCATAGAAAAAAGGCTTTTGGAAAAATTTTATTTTTGAGATATTTTTTTCAATTTAATAATTAAAGTTGTAAAATTATTTTATTACTATTTTTTTCTTTTCTTGTACCGAATTGCAACAAAAGCCTAGAAAACAAACTTTGAAGTTCAAATAAGCCACAACTTATTTTTGTTTAGACACTCTAACATTATTTATAGACTGAACCTTTATCTTCATATTAATAAAATAAGTCTCTACTTATTTTTTGAACTCTAATTAGATTACCACAACAATGTTTTACTCTAGACATTTGTCAATGGACACAACAACAAAAATTTTAGATTTTGTTGCTAACTGGGTCTAGTTGAATTTCAAAAAAAAGTTCCAATAAATTTCAACTCCGCAAATAAGTCCACTTATGTAATAGAACTTTGAGATTTGTTTCATTATAGAGCATTAGATTACTTTAACTTTTACAATTAAAAAAAAAACAATTAAAAATCCAAAGAAAAGGGATTAAATGTTGACAAAATATCAAAATTTTGTTTGAACAACTTTAAAATTCTTTAAGAGATAATCTGCTCGCGTTGAATGCAGCAAGAGAATTTCAAATTGTTTACTGAACGAGTTAATTAGATAAATATCAAAGCCCTACGAGCCTATATGTTGTGGAATCCTTATCTATATTTAGAAAACACCCACAAATAAAACAATCTAGCTAGTTAGAGTATTGTGTGTTTAATCCGGTATTGACAAGGAAAAAAATTTGCCAATACCTAACTAAAAATCATACTAACAAGCTATGTGTTCTAGATTCTTTAATGAATTTTATCTTAATTTGCTTGTTGAATCAGCTTATCTTTTCTCTTAAATCGTCGCAATTACAATTAATTGCGAATAACTACACTAAGAGAAAAAAATTTTGTTTTCTTTTGTGCTTTTTAACCCGTTTTTTTTTTTATTTTACTTTTTTTTTTTGAATCATCTTGTTAGATAATCACAATTAGTATGTCATAATCAAAACAATTCATTAACCTCCTCCCCAGGGACTTGAATCCAGTCTATATATAAAAATATTTATCACTTAACTTTAAGTCATTTCATTTTTTAAATAAAACCAATTTCAACCTAGAAGAAAAAACAAATACAAGTGGTCAATTACAAACATGGTCACACAAATTGGAAAAAAAAATTTCATATTTTTGACATTTCTCTTCAGTTTTTTTATGGGTATTAAGAAAAAAAAAATAAAATTTTTTATAAAATTTTAAAAATTTATTTAAAAATTTTGTTCAGTTTCGGTATTTGCCGACTACGATTGTGAGTACAAAAAAGATGGTTTCTACAGTGACGAAGATTTTTGCCACATCTACTGGCGGTGTAACTATGGTGTTCCCGAAGAGTATGAGTGTCCGGCAGGCACCGCTTGGAACCATATTGAGATGAGGTGCGATTGGCTGGACAATGTGGACTGTTCTAGAATAGATGCAGATGAAAAAGATGATGATAAATCAGAGGAAATGACCAAAAAGCGTCGAAAGAAGACCACAACAACTTCCGAGGACGAGTACGATGAAACAACAACTCCAGCAGATGATGGTAAGTCTATGCCTTGGCAAGCAAACCTGCTTAAAAAAAATTCTTGGCTTAATTTAATAAAAAAATTGCTTGGTGAATGTTGAAAATGCTTTGGAAAATGAAATATTGGTAAAAGCTTCGGAATGGCTTTATTTTAATTGGAAAAAAAAATAAAAAAGGAAAATTTTTTAAAGAAAATTTGGCTACCACCCTGCCAAATAAGTTAAAAAACACTACACTAGCCGAAGATGACTATGAGGAAGAAGACGATGGCTTTGACTATAATCAGCTGTGCATCGGTGCCACTGCAGATGACGCTTTCCGAGATGACCCTTTTATTTGTAACAGATATGTGCGCTGTAATTTTGGCTCAGCACAAAAATTTGTTTGTACCAAGGCTACTGCGTGGGATTCGGTGAAAAAAATGTGCACTTGGATCTCGGAGGTTGAGTGTGGTGAACGTCAATTGGTCCTGGATGACAAATTGGAAGAAAAAAACAAAAATTCCACCACCAAAACAACCAAGAAAAAAAACAAAACCACTAAATTGACCAAAAAAACTAGCCAAACTACCAGTTTGCCCATAACTAACAATGCCAATGATTTGAGTAAGATAAAGCATGAGACATTTTATCAAATCTGTTCCCCTTGACCCAACAAAAAATAAAAATAAGTAAAATAATTATTTTTTGAATAAAAAATTTTATTTAAGCTGAAAAACCAAATGAGCCTCCAGCGACTAGTTCGATTTGTGTTAACCCTGGGGTCTACGGTGTCCAAGACAATTCGGACTGCAGTTCGTACTTTATGTGCAATAGTGGAAAGGAATCAAAAATGAGCTGTGGCGATAAGCAATATTTTAATTCAGAAAGTAGTCAATGTGAAGATTGGCAGCAAGTGGGATGTGGAACCCGACCAGCAAGCTTAAATGCTGACAAATCTCAATGTACTGGGAAGCGAGACGGGATTTATCCCGATAATGAGAGAGGATGCCGGGTGTTCTACCAATGTGTTACTCAGGCTAAGACCCGCGAAGCAGTTTGTCCAAATAATTTAAAATTCAACTCTGTTAGCGCCAAGTGTGACAATCCGTCTAACATTTTGGCTCCGTGCGGAACCTTTACAGCTGGCACGGGAAAATTGAGTTTTAATCTCATGCTTTTTGTGACAGCGATGGTAATAATGGCTAAAATTATTTTTTAAAATTTTTGTACAAAAGTTAAATGAGCTTCACTGTATTTTGAAAAATAAAGTGTTTAATGAAATTCTTAATTGATTTTATTTGTAGATTTTGTTTTTTAAATTTATTTTAACTAATAAAAAAATTTATTTTGAAAAATGACTTTGTTTTGGAAAAAATTTATTTAGTTCATTAATTTTTTTTGTCTAATGGAATTGTTGGTTCAATTTTAAGAAATAAAGCTTTTAATTAGGTAATTTTTATAAAAAAAATGTGCAAAATAATTTTATTAAAAAAAGTTTTAATTAAACATATTTAAGCTATTAAAAATGTGCAAAATGTAAATAATTTTAAATTTTTAAATTTTCTAATATTTTTTGTGCAATATTTCAGAAAATTAAAAAATATGAAAATTTAAAAATAATAAATTATTTGTATTTTGTCTAAAACTAAAAGCCCAGAAGAATAAAAATAAAATAGTTATTAAATTCCTTTTTTGTAATTCTTAATAATATTGGTAATATACAGAGTTGTTTAAAAGTCACAAGTCTCAAGTCAAGTCCGGTCTTGGACATCAATTTACTTAACAATTGAAAATTATTAGGTAAATTAGTTTAGCTAAAACTGTGATTGCCACTGCAAAAATACTCGAAATGGAACTCATTAAAGTTTTACTAAGTTAACTAGATACTTTTTTTTTTAAATATTTTTTGTTAAATAGATTCAGATTTTATTAAATTAGAAATTTCTTTATTTCTCTAATAAATGGCCTATTAAAATCTATTATACAATTTTTTAATAGAATACCACAATTATTAAATGAATGTATACAATTTTTTAAATAATCAAAAAAAATAAAGATTAATACTTAATTAAATAAAAATCATTTTGTTTATAAAAATGACACTTATTTGATTAAGAAGACCGCTAAATTATTAAAAATTCCATTCGTTTTAATTTTTGTCACTTTTTGTCACTTTTTATTTTTTTTCTTTTTTTTGCTTTTTTTTAGAACGAAGCAAGAACGAAGCGGTTGACAGCGAGTCAAATTCGTGCGAAAAATGTGGCAGTTAATGATAAAAAGAAGATACTTGTCTTGCCTTGTCCAAATAAACGTGGTAAATTTGGTAAGAAATAATTTTTTGTTATTTTTTTATAATAAATGATAATAAAAAAAATATTTTATATGAATTTTTTGTGAGGATAAAAAAATATTTTAGTGAATTAAAGAAATTAAAATAGTTTTTTTTAATAAATTTCTTTTGAAATAAAAAAAAATTTTTTCATAAAAAATTTAACATCAATGGATTTTTTTATTATTTGCATTTTTTTAAATAAAATTGTGGTTTTTTAATAAAAAATTGCTGTATCAAAAATGAATTCGCTTTAAAAAATTAGATTTCTTTTTATTAAAAGAGCGAAGAGTTTATTAAAACTAATGGTGAGGAAATTTAAAGGTCTTAAAATGAAACAAATAAAAAAAATTTCACAATTTCCCTTAAATTTAAAAAAAAAACTTTAGAAAGATGATTCAACAAATTTGAAATGCAATTTAAGGAAATTTTGTATTTTTTAATATTTTTTACTAATAATTTTTATTATAGTCGTTCACGTCATTAAAAAGTATTCTAATCAGCTATGCAATTTATTTGCAGAGTTTTTGCAGACATACATCACTTATTTGCTAAGATGATTTGACGATATTTTAAGTAAGTTTTTATTTTTATAGGCAAAATTTTGTGAAATTAAGGAAAAATTTAAAAAATTCGTAAAAGTCTAATTTAATTAATTTTCATACCAAAGGCAATAAAGGTTGTAAGACAAAAAGATGAAGATTGATCAAACTTTAGATTAATTTTTAAAAGAAAAATTAATAAATAAATTCAATAAATTGGACTTTTACGAAATTTTGCGTAAAATTAAAAAATAAAAAAATGATAAAAATTTAGATAACCACAAACCTTTTATGCAAATTTAATTTTCTTTAAAGAAAAAATTCATTTTTTTGTAACTAATTAATTAAGATATCATTATTTTAAGCTTTAGTGCTTTAAACTATTAAAAAGAAGATTAAAAATTAGCTTTAATTTGAAAGCCATATTAAACCAAAATCTTTAATTAACCTTTTTGTTTGTAAAAATATTTTTTATTTAACTTTTTGAGAAATTTTAAGTGTATTACTATACTACTTCCAAATGATAATTAATAATTCGTTTTTTAAAAATATTGAATTTTGGAAAAAATTTATTTAATTCATTAATTTTTTTTGTCTAATGGAATTGTTGGTTCAATTTTAAGCAATAAAGCTTTTAATTAGGTAATTTTTATAAAAAAAATGTGCAAAATAATTTTATTAAAAAAAGTTTTAATTAAACATATTTAAGCTATTAAAAATGTGCAAAATGTAAATAATTTTAAATTTTTAAATTTTCTAATATTTTTTGTGCAATATTTCAGAAAATTAAAAAATATGAAAATTTAAAATTAAAAAATTATTTGTATTTTGTCTAAAACTAAAAGCCCAGAAGAATAAAAATAAAATAGTTATTAAATTCCTTTTTTGATTACAGCTATTAAATAAGTAAAAGTGAATTAATTATTATATTAATACATATTTCGGTTTATGATTAATAATTTGAAGTGAAATATAAAATTTTAATCTTTCAGTTATTGCTAAAGGCGTAATTTTGGAATAAATTAAAAAATTATTTTTAATTTATATAGACTAGTTTGGTTGGAATTTCTTTTTTTTTTGATGGTGCCTTCTTTTCCGGGGCAAAAAACATAAAATTACAGATATCCAGTGAAATCAGTATAAGCCAAAAGCAAACTATTACAATTATAGCCACAATTGATGATACTTTGGATACATTTTTTCTGAATCTCAGTTCTCTAGATTCTATTTCGCATTTTACACCAGAATAAAGATAAAAGCATTTGCATTTTGGCATAAAATTCTTAGCATAGCAGTATCCATGCCTTGAACATGTTTCATTTTTGCAAACATCAACTTCAAATTGGCAATTTGAGCCATAATAGTTTTTTCCACACAAACATTCGTATGATTTTTTGGCTCTCATGACACAAACTCCTTTGTTAAGGCATAAATTCCACTTGCACGGCCTTAAATCTATTTGGCATTCTCTGCCAGAATAATTTTTCGCACATACACATTGGTATCTGTTTTCATCATATGAAATACATTTTCCTCGATCTGAACAGTTTGTCAAACAATCGATCAAAACTTTTTTCAAAGAGAAAATTTTTACAGTTATGTCAACAGGTAAATGATAAAAATCGATTTTGCGATTATTTTCAAGTGGAAAAGTTGAATTAAAGATTTCTGTGGTGGGTGAATGTTCAGTTGTGAAATTTCCAACCGATGAAGAGTATTTATAGGTACTTTCAATTAAAGAAGGTTTTCTGATTGTGGATTTTAAATTCGTTTCCAAGTTTTCATTCATGGTGATTTTTTCCTCTTTTTCTGTTGATTGAAAAACTTCCATAGAATTATTGGTAAATTTCTCATTTAGAGTAGTGATTATTTTGGCACTTGAATAAAAATTATCTCTACTACTTTTAATACTTAGAATGGAAGTTGCTGTAATTAAACTGGTTTTAGAGTAACCAATACAGTAATCATATTTTTCACAGCAATCTTTGTTGCATTCTGTACTCGTTTTTTCACATTTTTTACGGCAATAATTTTTGCGTTTTTCACAGCATTCTTTTATGCAATTTTCTGATCCACTTTGCTTTCCTAAACAAAATTCAATAAAATCATTTTCACAGCTCTCACTATTTTGACTTCCCGATCTTTTTGTTCTCTTTCTTCCAAATTGAATACAAGATTTGTTCCATTCTTGTATAAATACAGATTTTATTATAAACTGACATTTTATTTGCTCCTGTTTGAGTACAAAATAAATTTTTGCTCTAGATTCAAGCCACATTCCACACCAGTAGTTTTTATGTGAATTTAAATATTTAGATTTACAAGCTATTTTCAATGATATTGTTTTTATTTTTCCTATCTTATACAAATGATCATCATAATAACTTATCTTCTTCTCTTCTTTGCTGATTATAATCAGTTTTTGGTTTACTTTAATTAAAAATAATTCATTCGAATCACCAATGTCTACTTTTTTGCTAAAAATCATTCCATTTTTATAAAATTTTTTCGTCAATTTATTTTCACCAAGATTCACTCGAATATTCATACCTATTGTTTGGTTGTTGTAAAAATTGTCAAAAAAAAAATCAGCATTGACTGATTCAACATAAGGATAATTCCGCGGATTTTTTTGGTTATTCTTTTGTTGATGTCCAATTTTTAAATGCTTTGACATTTGCTCCATTGATTTGCGCATGCATTTTAAGCATAAAACCCTAATAATACCATTTTTGGAACCAGTATCATAAACTTTTTACAAATATAATACAAAATATAAGATTGAGTATTAAATTTGGTCAAAAAAAATTGTCTTTTAAAGACATATTTTAATTTATTTTATTTCTAGTATTGTAATTTAATTTCACATATTGTAATTTATATTCACGAAAATAAAAAATAAAATCACCTCAACCTCAAGCTATATCAGAACAATTAAAACCGTGACTATTTAAAAAAAAAGAAAAGTAAAGGCGTATTCTTCATAAATCTTCAAGGTATGTAAATAAGAGAATTTCGGTGAATTAACTATTCTACGTTTTTCAGCGTGAAAAATTGTCCAAAAAATATTAAAAAAATATATGACCGATATATGTCATGCTCTCGCCTATACGTGTCCAAAATAGGACTCGTTAGAACCGTTTTTTCAATGTATTTCGAGAACGGTAACTCTTATCAACAAAATTCAAGAAAATTTGAATTCAGCATCCACTAATAATTTCCATTATAATCTATCAATATCAATATCAATGTCATTATTTTTTTTAATAAAGCTTGGAAAATTACTTAAATGTCTAATTCTAATCCAAATATCTAATCCGTTTTGTTGATCAACTTTATTATCTGAGTTTAAATTTCAAAAAATTAAAAATTAGGGTTTTGTGAAGTTCAGTACAAAAGAATGGTTAAAATTAGTCACTAATTTTAACAGTTCTGTGAATGCAACATGGTGCAACATACATAGTTGTATCAACTGTCAAATTCTGCTAATGATGTGCAAAATCTATTCAAAATGAACTACGCTCGAATATATTGAAATATATTTTCTGCTAAATTTGCAGACTTTAGTAGACTTTGATAATTGATGAAACTACAGTGGTTCTTGCAAAAGTTAAAAGTTCCATTCCTGAAAGAGGAACAAATTGGAGACGCCTTCCCAAAAAAAGCATTACCATTCCATCCATTCAATTTAGTCCATTCCGTTCCGTCCATTCCATAAATTTCCTTCCGTCAATTTCACCAATTCTGGCAAGATCATCAGAATATGTGGAATGGAAGCCACTGTATGTATGTTGCATTCATATTACAAATTTTGAATATATTTTGTATTTAAAAATTTAGATATAACTACAAAGTTTTACCAGATTCAGAGTTGTTCAAAAGTCTAAACGTTAAGCCATTTGAAAATTTTAATTAATCTCTTATAATTAAATTTTTCAAAATTCTTAATTTCACCGAAAATACCTTATTTTTAAAAAAAATCATTCTTTTTAAATGCTTTTTATGACTAGATTTAATCACAATTCCAAAATAAAATACCTTGAAAATTAAGACTTGAAATAAATCCAACAAGCAGTATTATGACTGGTCTCAAAATCATCTTTACTTTGGTATCTAAAAAAAATTTAATATTAAATTAATAATTTATACGTTAAGTATTTAGCTCAATCTGACAAAAAATTTAAAAGAAAAAATTCCGAATTTAAATATTTTAATTATTTTTAATTTAATTTTTGAAATATTTATATAAAGAATCGATAAATGAAGAAGATTTAATATTTAAAAAAATGACTAATTAATAATTAATTAATTAAAAATGAAAAGTTATTGAAATAAATAAATTAATTGTTTTCAGTAATGTGGAACAAAAAAATTTTAGTTTTGTAGAAAAAAAAAACTAAACTTTTATTTATTTATTTATTTATTCAATGAACGCCTTGTAGGCGATGTAAAAAAAAATAAAATAAAATAAGACAAAGAAAAAGTACTTTTCCATAGCGAATTTTAAATTTTCATAATTAATTTTTTTTTTTTCTTTAATTTTAGTAGTAGTAGTAGTAGTTTTGACTGTAGCTGGCTAGCCAGCGAGTGTGCTGATAAGGCAACTCCAAGATCTAAATAAATCTAAATTTTCTAAATTATTATTCAAGTTTTTAGTTTGTAAGGTTTCTATTTTCTTGTTTCTGTTTTCTTATTTCTATTTTTGCGACCAAACCACTCAAGGACTCAAATCACGATCAAGTCGAGCTAGGAGAACAAAAGGCAAACAATTTAAGCCAAAATCGATCCGAACCACTTCAACGATGGACGTCAATATTCGTAACTTCATTTTCGCATTTGCTGGAAGTTCAAAAGCATTATGTAAGTATTTTTCAGATTTTGTTTTATTAGTACGATTTAGTCAGGAGCTCAAGTATTTGTTTGTTTTTTTTATTAGCTAAGTTTGAATTTAAGCAGAATCTTAATGATTCAATAATTCCAACTTTCTCTAACTCCTTACTCTCTCGACACATTTCTTTTACTTTACTATCGCAGAGTTTGCTTAGTTCTTCGCTGTTTCTAATTTCACATGAAAAGATTCCTTCTAGCTCACTTAAGATTGACTTTTTACTAATTTTTTCTTCGTTTCTTTTGGTCTCCTCGAGTAATCCATTGATTAGTGTTCTTGTGTAAGGGTTTGAATTCAGCTTCTTTACAAAGTTCAATTTTCTTTTAAGTAACATCTTGTCAGTAGTTTCCATTTTTAGAGCCGCCATTAATCTCGATGTTCTCGATTTTTTACTAAGTTGAAGTATTTTTTTGATCAAGGTTCCCTCTGTACTTTTAAGTTTTCTTATATGACTTGAATTTATCTTTAAAGGTTCGCATCCATAGGAAAGTATTGGTCTACATAGTGTTTTAAAAAGCATAATTTTTATGCTTGTCTTCATTTGTACATTTGTAATGCAAAGGTTGTTTGTAGTGTAAAAGCTTCTTATGGTGCTTTTGATTCTTGAATCTACATGATCATTATTATTGTTTTTGGAGTTGACCATTACACCAAGATATTTTATTTTATTAACTTTTTCTATTCTTTTTTGATTCATTTTAATATCAATCACTTCGTTCCTTTGTTTTTTGTTGCCAAAGATAATTAATTGTGTTTTATCCGGGTTAAATTTAATTTCATTTTTTTTGCCGAACTCTTCGCATATTTTAAGTGCCTTCTGTAATTTTTCCTTATCTTGACTAAGAATTAAAATATCATCTGCATAAAGTATGATTCCAACCAGTTGATTGCCAATTTTTAGCCCCAAGTTTTCGCTCTCAATTAGTTCTACTAGATCTTCAATGTAAATAGAAAACAGTTTCGGTGATAATGGGCCTCCTTGCTTTACTCCAACTGAGGTTTTAAATATGCTGCTTATTTCATTTTGATTTGTAACATAAGCTAAGGAATTGTCATAGTAATTTTTTAGGCTTCTCCAAATTAATGGGTTCAGTTTTCCGGTAAGTTTGTTAAATAAAATCGTTCTATTTACCTTATCGAATGCTTTGCTTGCATCTATCGCACATGCATAAACAGGTTTATTTTTTTTTGTAAAGTTTGAAATTATTTCTTTTAAAGTAAAGACTGCGTGGTTGCAAGATGAATTGCTTGTGAAACCAAATTGGTTTGGGATACCAGGATGTGAACGTTCAAGATCATTCAGAACTAGTTTCTCAAAGACGTTAGCAAGCGTGTCTGAGATGGTGATTGGGCGAACATTATCAATATCATTTGTGCTTTTGTTCTCGTCTTTAATTACCGGTATAATTTTTCCAACATTAAAAAAATTAGGCACAATTCCATTATTAATTATTTTTTCCATTAGTCTAGAAACCAGTTCAATAAGTAGTGGTGTTTGTGATCCATATTTAAAGTGCTCGTTCCTAACCTCACTAAATCCTGCCGATTTCCCATTTGGTAGATTTTTCAATATATTTGTCATTTTCTGGCGATCAACAATATATTCAGGTTGGTTTGATTTTTTTATATTTTGTTCATTTTCTTTTATTAGTAATGCAGAATTTTGTTCATTCAATCTACTCTGTGGATCTGGTGGGGATATTTTTTTACCAAAGTGATCAAGAAAGAGCAATTTTAATTTTTCTAATTCAATCTTACAAAAGATCTGACCTTTATTCTTCTTTTTGATAATTTTCCATAATTTTTTGGGGTCCTTTGTGTCATTTATTTGATTAATAAATTTTTTGTTGTTTTCATTTATTTTCTTTCTTTGTAGGTTTCTAAAATCAGTTTTCAATCGTTTGTACTTTATTTTACTGTTTATATCTCTGTACTGACTCTTCTTGTATTCCCAAAGATTTTTCTTCATTTCACTGTGTAATTTTTCCATGTGCTCATCCCACCATTCTTTACTTTTTCTTTTATTTTTACTGTACTTCATCAGGTTGCTCTGGCTTTTTAAACATTTGGACATTAGGCTATGTAATAAATTAATCGTTTCGTCAAGTCTTGCTCTCAAATTCACCTCAGCTTCCTCATTTAAATTTTCGATTAATTTGTGTCTGATTATTTCAATTTCCAATAGTTGCGCATATTCTATTTGATTTAAAGGATTGGTCCAATCAAACAAAATTTTTTCTTTTTTAATTTTCGCTTTTTTAATAACATTATAATTTTTTTTTGTCGCTACTTGAATTTTTGTTTGTACTGGCAGATGATCGCTTAGATTTAGTAAGTCTGGTTCCAAAATTCTTATACCTTCAATCATTGCCTCTACATGACTAGATCCAACCACATGATCAATACAAGAATAATGTAAACCATTTGTATAAGTATAAGTAATTTTGTTTTCAAAATTTTTTTCAAGACAATTGAGATCTTTTTCTATCAAAAAGTCAACAAGTTGTTTGTCATATGTTTTATTACGCCATGGGTCACTATTAAAATCTCCTATGATAAGGTATAATTTTTCTTGTCTCTGTAGCTCTCCAGTCACTTCATTAAGCTCATTTTATAAGTAATTAATTTTTCTTATTCAATCTGATATAATAATTAAAAAAACATGTTTTATTTTACTTAAGTTCTATTGATTTTTCCAAATATTTTCAATATCTTGAAAAAACATATCGGATTTGATAGATTTTTTTTGCGATTTTTGATTCGTTTTTATTTTAAACTTTAAAATCTATAACTTTGATATCAAGTTCTTAGATGATCTAAGAAATTGATATCGAAAATAGAAGAGGCTTTTTTCAGCTTCAAAAATTGAAAATATAAAGTTTCTAACTATTTAAAAGATCAATAATATTACAAATTTTCTAGATTTATTTTAAACATTTTGAAAATTTTTTAAATGTTTAATTTGCATATAATTTTTTTATGTTCCAATAAGAATAATATTAAACTTTTTTTGTTTTCATTCTAAAGCTGTTGCATCAAAAATTAGTCTTGGCAACAACTAAAATATTTTCTAAATCCAAAAAATTGAGGTTAAAACTTAATTTCTTAGTTAATCAACAGTCCGTATTTAAAAAAATGATTCACTTCTTTTATTTAATCGTAATAGAAAATAATTTTATAAATACAAACAATCCAAAATTTTATTTTAGCTATTAAATTTTACATCGATTGAAAATCAATGAGTTTAAATACTCTTTTAGGAAATAATGCTTATTTGCTTATTAAAAAATTCTACTTAAAATTCAGGATTCAAAGTAAAAATATTGAAGAACAAGGTACTTTTTTAAGAATGAGGTAGAAAAAAACATAAAAAAATAGAAAAAACTAGTGTTGGGCGGCGGCCAAGCCTGGCCGGTCCAGACGCGGCCAAAATAAGTCGGCCAGGCCGGCGGCCAAAAATTTGGACCGCCAAAGTGGCCGCCAAAGTGGCCGTCCGCCATTTTAACCGTCCGTCTAGGCGGTCTTGTTCACGGTCAAAAAAAATTTTGGCCGCATCAATGGCCGTTTGTACGGTTACCAACACTAGAAAAAACATATAATTAACTAAACAGAATATACTTATAAAATAGGAGAAAAAACACTAATTTAAAAAATAAAGAGAAAAAAAATTAATTTTTAAAAAGAATTTGGGTCTGTTATACCTCAATATCAGTGATTTTCAATATCACACTTGATATTGAGATTAATTAATTGATATTCAAATTTATTGATTGTTATTGAAATTATTTAATTGATATTGAAATGAATTGATTGTTATTGAAATTAATTAATTGATATTGAAACTTTATTTTATTATAATATCAAAATTAATCAATTGAAAAAAAGATAAATCAAGTTTTATTTTTAAATTACAACTAATTTTTACCTCTTTTTCTCTTTTCTTCAACACGCTTTTTCTCTTTTCTTTCTCTTTTCGTATCTTTTGGAAAATTCTATTTATAGTTACGGGAGACACGCCAACTAAAGTTTTTATATCATTTTGGCAGACTTGGAGACTCCAATGAAATATTATCTTTAAAATTTTTGCCAGTGGTAGATCAAATTGAGAGAAAAAACTATTGTTTCTACATGACTTGGATTCACCGCAAGTTGTACAACGCCAATAATATTTGTCACTTAAAGTTGTTTTGATGTCCCATTTCATTTCTTTAGTACATTTTTTGCAAAGAGGTGCTTTATTTTGAATTAAGTCATTTTCTTTTAGAAATTTTATTATTTCGTCAATATTGCTAGAATTAATCAATTCTGTAAGAAAATTAACTTCAAACAATTTTTTTTTGCTTTTTTTTTAATTAAAAACTTGCTGCACGAAAAATATAATTTACATTTAGATTCAAAGAATTTACAACATATATCAATGTGCAAATTTAATTATCCAATTAATCAGTTTGATATTGAAATATTTACCTTGATATTGAAATTAATTCATTGATATTGGAATTCCTACCTTGATATTTAAACAAATATCAAAGAAGTGTTGCAAAAAAAAAAGTTGCAAATTCAAAATTCAAATTCGAAATAAGCACACGTAAGCCAAAAGTCAGGAAAGGAAAAGCACAAGTGAATTTTTGCTTGATTAACATAAAAAACACATAAATTAAAAAAGTTTTTTGGGTCTCATGTCAACCGATAACTCAGACGACTCTTTTCTGACCGTCTGCAAAAATGCGATTAGAATAAGAGTCTCAAAAAACAGATTGGACATTGTGAATCGCTTGACCATTCTGAATAGCTTGAAGAAAATCGACAATGGATCAATAATACCTTTTATAAAAACAGTAACCACCACAAAGAGAAATATCTGGCTAATTTCATTCAGTGAAACATACAACTTCGCATCTCTAATTGGACATAAAATATCAATAAATGACAAACAATGTACAATTGAAGACGCACAATATCCGGAAGCTACCTACAAATCCTTTGCCTTTAAATTCGTTGGTCAAAAACCAAATTTTTCCGCAGAAAAAATTGCAAAGCATATCATCTCAAAAGGCGTTGGGCATGAAGAGATCGAAAAAATTTACGAGGAATATTTCCAAGAAGAAGAATTCAAACACATTTCTAAGGGTACATTTCGTGCAAAAATCAAGATAAACGTTTCAAGAAATCCGTTATATAAAAACCTTCTAATCAACTTGGTGGAGCAAACTCAGATTGATGGCAATCCTGTAAACGTCTTCCAGATCGGCGAGACTCGTTGTCTCTACTGCAAGCAAACTGGTCACAAAGTTTTTGACTGCCCGAGCAAAAATGCCGTTTGTTCCAAGTGTAATCGAGCTGGTCACTCATCAGACAAGTGTTCAATGGCTAAAATAATTTCTCAAAAAAGATATATTGATTTAGATGACGAAGATGAGGAAAATTTTGACAACAAAATTATAACAGAAAGTGAAGTAGATGCTACTAATCAAAATGAAGCGCCAACAATTGCCTCTTTGATAGCCGATTTCAGTTTAAGTAAAAATGATAACATGACAGTCCTAGGAAAATCTAACAAATTTTACAAACGAACATTTAATGACACAAGCTTAAATTCAAATGATCAGAGTGAAAATCATAACAAACAAGCAAAGAACGACGATAGTGTACGGGAAGTAATGAGTGGCTCCGAAGCAGAAGTAGAATATTCTATTGAGTCAAACGACGATGCTGAAATAGAAGATGGGAACAGCAAGTACTCTTCACAGATCACTCTGCCCGTACACAATGAGACAAATTCAAGCTCGTTTGACCAACAAAAACAAACAGCAGATCTGGTAGCAAAACCAAGCAATAACAGTGAGAAGAGTTCAAATAATGGAGCAGGAGAAACGTGTTGGAAGGAATGAACAAGAAGACAAATAAATCTATTTCAAGAACAAAACCACTTAATAAAACAAGGTTAGTAATTACACACTGGAATTGTTTCCATTTACCAAGTAGGATTCAACTTTTAGAAGAATTTTTAACTCAAAAATGTCCTGACATACTTCTCCTAAATGAAATAAAAATAAACACGAATGATTCGAACTTTTACTTTAATTTTAAAGATTACACTTCATTAGTTAAGGCCCGAAATAGATATGGTGGAGGAATAGCTATGTTGGTAAGAGACGGTATTGAATTTAAACAAGATTACTCATTTGATGAGTTTAGTGCAGAGCTTCTTTGTATTAAAGTGTATCTAAAAAATACTCAATTTTTTATTTTTAGCCTTTATAATCCACCAAATACTGTACTTCCTTTTAAACTTTTCTTAGAAATCTCAAGTAGATGTGAAAAATTTATAATAGGGGGTGATTTCAATGCGAAATCTAAAAGTTTAGGTTGTTTGGGAGAAAATGAAAATGGTTTAATCTTGGAGGAAATTTTTAGCAAGCTCAATCTTTCTGCAATCAATGACATAACACCAACATATAATAGATTTAAAACTGATCACTTTGAAGTCCTTGATCTATTCCTAATACCGTCATCACTATCGGATAAGGTCCTTGACTTCAAAGTTCTTATAGACCATGATATGTTAAGTGATCACTTTCCAATTCAAACATGTATATCAGCTGAATATTTAATTACAGTTGAACCCTTGAAAACTAGTCTTAATTTTAAAAAAGCAAATTGGGGACTTTACCGAAATTTACTGAAGTCAACAAATCAACATATAAGTTCTTTTACAAACATTGATGACATAAATAAACACATTTCAGAAAAGATCGTTAATGCTGCCCAAAAAAGTATTCCAGCTTACACTCAAAAGTCTTTTAAATCAAGCTTACCAAAAAACATTGTCTTATTAATAAAAGAACGAAGAAAAATTAGAAGATTTTTCCAAAAAACCAGGTGTCCTTCATCAAAGATAATTTTTAATAAGCTTACATCTGAGTTACGTCTAGCTCTTAAAGAATTTTGGCACCAAAACTGGCAAGATTTTATAAATAAAATGGGAAAGAATACTTTATCAAGCAGGCCTTTCTGGAAAAAAATAAATAAGTTCAGATCTAAGAAATGTTCAAAACAGATACCATCATTACTCAAAGATGGTGTTGAGTTTAAGACAGATATAGATAAAGGAAAAATCTTTGGAAATATCTTGGCCTCAACTTTTAGTCCTCATCTAGATCTTGTTGAATCAGAGGATAGTTCTGAAATATCACAAACCATTACAGATTTCTTAAAAAATAAGGTACAAAATAACTTGGACGAGCCTATTACTCTTTTGGAAATAAGAAATGCTTTAAAAAAATTAAAAGAAGAAGCAGGCTCTGGATTAGATCAAATCCACAACCTAATGTTAAAAAATTTACCTAAAGAAACTTTAATTGAACTAAGTATTCTTTTTAACAGGAGTTTGGAACTAGGTCAAGTGCCAAAAGCTTGGAAAATAGCAAGTATAACCATGATCCCCAAGAAAACATCTCCCACCCAAGATCCTAATAACTATCGTCCAATTAGTATGACAAGTTGCCTTGGAAAGTTACTTGAACGCATCATCTTCACAAGAATATATAATTTTCTAGAGAACAATAGTCTACTTATTCAAGAACAATCAGGATTTAGAAAACATAGACGCACTGCAGATAATCTTTACTTTCTTATTCAAAAAGTTTCAGAGTCCTTTAATAGAAAGAAGAGGGTATGTTGTCTATATTTTGACATTTCTAAAGCTTTCGATAGAGTTTGGCATGATGGACTAATTTACAAGCTAATAAAAATAAATCTACCACCTTATCTTATCTACTGGATAAGATCATTTCTGCACTTAAGATCTTTTAAAGTAAATATAAATGGTCATCTAAGTGATCAATACCCTATTAAAGCAGGAGTTCCACAAGGGTCAGTAATTATTCCGCTTCTTTTTAGCATTTTTATAAATGATATACCAAAAAGAAACAAAACAAACTGCCAATACTCTCTTCTTTTTGCAGATGATTTGGCTACCTTTTTTACTTTTAAAAAGATAGGAAATCTTGAAAAAGTGATTAATAAGTATCTAAAAGAAGTTGAAATATGGCTTTTCAAATGGAAAATGAAAATTTCTATTGAGAAATCATGTTATATGATCTTTGAGAAAAAAACTAAAGTTAAATTTAATCTTGACCTTAAAATTAATAATAGTAATTTAAATAAAGAGGAAAAAGTTAAATTCTTAGGAATAACATTAGATTCAAAACTTACTTTTAGTCCAATGGTGGATGAATTAAAAGAGCGTTGTAATTCAAGGCTTAACTTAATAAAATATCTTTTAAATAAAAAATGGAGTCTAAAACCCAAAACATTAGGTAATCTTTACAAATCCTTAATAGGATCAATTTTGGATTATTCTTTTCCTTGTTTAAATTCATTCTCAGAAACTAACATCAAAAAAATACAAGTTATTCAAAATTCAGCAGTTCGATCTATTTTGAAGCTAAAATATGATACCCCCTCCAATATTATACACCAAGAGGCCTTCAATAAACTTAATCTCGAAACAATTTCAAATAGACTTTTTGAGTTGAGTGAGAGATATGTCAGGGCAGGATTGAGTCATTCTGTTCCACTGGTCGTCAGACTAGTGGAAGAATACAGAGAAGGTTTCGGATCAAGATATATCGAATATCCAACTCCATTGTGTAATTGCTACCTAGTAATTTCTTCTTTTTTTCCTGACTTATAATATATTAAAAAAAAAAAAAAAAAAAAAAAAAAAAAGATTTTTTCCTAACTCACTACATATCAAAAAAAAAAAAAATAAATAAAAGCTGTAACACATGTAACAATCTATTCCAAATCATGTCTTCTGAAATTTCATTTATTTAGCTTATTTTACTTTTTTTTTTAATTTTTATCTCATTTTATTAACTTTAATTTTATTTTTATTTTTTTTTTTTTTTTTTTTTAATTTATTATGAAGGAGCTCTAGCTCGGTACAAAAAACAAATAAAAAAAAAAAAAAAAAAAAAAAAAAAAAAAAAGTGTGAATTAATTATTTGATATTGAAAATCACTGATATTGAAAATTCAATATCAATGATATTGAGGTATAACAGACCCAAGAATTTAAATAATTAAAATGAGGCGAAAATTAGACTGGGTCTTAATTCAAGAATTTAGCAACCAAATAGACATTAAGACATTTATTTCCTCTTCATATGACACAGCATCAGATCATTCAAATCAAAATAATTTTACTTTGTGCCAGACTGAATAATGGTGCTCATTTGGTAAAAGTACGATTTATAAAATGTAAATGCTCAAATGAATGTCAAATGCGCTTGCATATCCAAATATATTTGGTTAAAGACTTAGTCAAACTTTATGGTTTAAATATTCATTTTATTAAATAATAAATAATAAATTGATAATTAGAGGAATATTGGACTGTTTCAAAGCAGATTTAGAAAATTTTTTATTGCAAGGTATCAAAAAACCATTCCATTTATGGCATAAAATAATCTTTGATAACAAAAATAAACCAGTGCCTAGCTTAGGACAAATCCAATCTTATATAAAATAAAGACGTCTAAAAATTGGTGATGTGAAAAGTCATTTATTTACCGAAAATTTTTTAACAAAACTTTGCAAAGTGAGTTAAATGATGAGAATCTTTTTATTAAATTGATTTAATATTTTTTCTCTTTTTAAATGTTCTGCCTGTCTCCTTATTTAAATTGACTTGTATTTTATGATGATACAAAAATTCATTCTTCTGCTACATTAATAAAAATAAAAATAGATACAAAATTTCATACAAATGATAGAAAAAAAAAATGTATAAGATAGAAAAATTAATTATGCTGATATCTAAATTATTTTTTAATGTATAAAAAATAATAATAAAAATAAAGATAATTTGCTAAGTTTATTATGCTCATAAAGCAACTGGACAAGGATGATATAAAGAATTATAAGAAATTTTTCAATTCAACAACAGTTACTAATTATGACAAGTGGCTCAGATCTGTTACACAATTATGGACAATATTTATGGATCTTGGAGATTTGAAAATAAGTTCTGGTACTTGTCCACACTGGAAAAAAAATTATATTTGTAAACATGTGATAGCTATTGTCTGTCGTGATAAAGGTCTTGCTTTGCATCCAAATGCTAAAGATGTTCCTTTAGGTCAAAATCGAAAAAAAGGGAGATCGGGAAAGACCAAAAAAGCGCTAAATATGCAAGAAATTGAGACTATTGACAATTTATTCGAATATGATGATGATGATTCATTAGTTATTGAATACGACAGTAATTCTAGCAATGAAGAAATAATTCAAGAAGATAATATGGTTATTAATGGTGATGGTGAAAATCTCGTTGTTGAGCAACCGGTTGAACTGTTATTTACCAACTAAACGCGGTAGAGGTCGACCGCCCAAAAAAAGAGTCGAAGATCAATCAATTGACATGAACAAGAGCCAAAAAAATTAATTTATTTTATTAATTGATTATTTTTTATATCAGAGTAAAAAAATTATATCAATTATGTAAATTAAATATCATTAACATTAAATTTTGTATCACAAAAAATAAACTCAATATTTATTTTTATATCATTTTTTATTTTTGTGGCAGAAAAAATAATTTAAGTAGCACGAAAAATAGTACCCATTTAAATTTATCTATGAATTTTTTGCTAAGACCAACCAGACGGTTTAGAGATCGTGTTAGTTAAATGAGATAGTCTCAATGCGGATAATAAAGTAAAAAAGTATAGGAGTTTAAACCATAAATTAAATCCTATCCAAACATTAAGTTAATTTCTAATTAACTTTTTGATTGTCAAAAGATCAAATTTTATTTTATTATATTATCATTCCGGGTCATGACGACTTTATGATCATTTTGATCACCAAAAATAATCTTCACAAAAAATTAAAATTAATTTCAAAAATAGAATTTTTTGCATATATTTTTAAACTTAGAAATAAGCAAAATTGAATAAAAAGCTCTGATATTTAAGTTTTGAGAATATAATAAATTTATATCAAGTTGTGAGTGAGGAAACAAAATTGGCTGTAAAAAAGTCTTTGTGTAAATTTTCAGACGCGACCCCTTGTCCATTATGTGGAGAGTTAATGAAGAATGACAAGGGTGTGAAACTTCATATTAGTAAAAAACATAAATGACTTAAACATAAATAGTAGTTGTAGTAAAAAAAAAAAATAATTTTTTTATTTTATTTTACTACATTGATTATTTACATACTGATCACAAAAAAATAAATTTGATCACAAAAATTTTTTGATTTTGTTTTATTTTTTTTTTTGATCACAAATTTGGTGATCAAAAATTTTGTGATCAAAATGATCATAAAGTCGTCATGACCCATCATTCCCATTTAGTAAATCATTATCACTTCTTGATTTTTTTATTAAAATCAAAAATATGTTATCATAAAATTTAAAGCTTAAATATTGTTAATTTCATTTTTAGTCTCTTATAACATGACAATTATTTATTTTGATAGATTTTATTTCAGAATTTAATATATATTTCAATTTAAGATTGATTAATAGCTTTGTGAACAAAATATTTGCAGTCAACTCGCTTTAGGTATATTTTTTCACTTTGGATTAGCATAATTCGATATAGAAAATAATCCGAATCCGTGGAAAAAAATTGAAAAATACGAATAAAATGAAGTTTTTAAATAACTTTTTAATTTTTCCTCACACTTATTTTTTTTTTGAAATATGTATTTTAAAAAAATGTACAAAAAAGCGGAAATTTATAAATTTTCCGTTCATTATCTAAGGCTCAGACATTTCAAAATTTAAGTTCTGTTTGAATTTCAAATTTCTGACTAAAAAATAACAAATTATATCCCTTAAAAAACAAAAATTTAAGTTTCTTTTGAGTTTTTGAAAAAAAAAATTTTATACTTGTAGTTCAAATAAATTAAAATTTTCAATTTTCAAATAAATCTTTACCTTAATTTCTCAAAAACAACTCTAATTCTGATATAACATAGAATAAAAAAATAGATTTAGGAGAAAAGTTTTGTTCGATGCTCTTTTTTTTTTGAAATTCGACTCTTAACTAAATTTAAAAAATTACCAAAAAAAGCTTAATTAAATATTTTATTAAAAAATAAATAATGGACATTAAAATTTTTAAAATAAATTGTTTTTTTTTGTCATTAAACATAAAAAAAATATTATTCACCGATTTTCTTATTCTTTTTTCTTATTTGTTCCTGAACTTCTTTGGAATTTTCCCACGGTCGAGGACCACGAATATTATCCCAATGGTCAATATCAATTTCATCCATAACTTTTTCATATTCTTTTTTTAAGGAAGTGGCAGTTAACATTTGATAATCTCCTTCATCAAGACCCAAATTACTCAATTGTTCTTTATAAACAACAGCGTCATTTCTTTTATATTGATAATTGAGTTTTCGGAATTGAGCAAGACCAACAAATCCACCCACAACCATTAAGCAAAAAGGAAGAAAATGTCTCACAAATTTTGACTGTCCGTTCATAATTTTATTCTTGAAATGATTCTAAAATATTTTTTTCGATGGCTTTCAATAAACTTAAATTTTCGATATGATCTTTCTTGACACCAATGCAAACCAACAAAGATTTTTGAATCGAAAACTTTTGGTTCAATTTTTGAACTAAACTTCTGGTAAAAACTTCCAACGAAGTTTCAGCTTGGCCAAACAGTTGTCTTATATTATAAATTCTTTCTTCTAAATTGGAAATTTTATCTGATTTTGCAAAGAACTTAATTAAATTTAAATTAAATTTTTTATAAATAAGTATGGATATTTATTTACCACAGATCCAAAACTATCGTTTGTTGATACAGATATAAATAATTTATCTGAATAATCAATGCAAATTAAATCAACTTTTACCGAATCGATTTCAATTGTTTTCTAAATTAATTTTTAAAAAATATGTTTTTGTTTAGTAAATATTTTTTTATACTCACTTTAAATTTTAGCAAGTCTTTTGTGTCTAAGCTATATTTTTTTAGTTTCAGATCAATTTCATCAACATCAGTCATTTGAGTATCACTTTTTTTCTTAAATAAAAAGTATTTTTTAAAATTTTAAAATTTCATAAGTTTGAAATGTTGCATGTTTTATAAACAAGAATGCATCTATCATAATATAATGACTAAACTTTATGGAATTTTTTCTTGATCTAACAATTCAATCTTTTAGTTTAAGGCAAAATGTAAAATTCTAACTTTACTTTTTGAAATTTCGAGAAAGGGAATTGCTCGGCCAGGAATGAGTCATTAATAATGGCCCATAAATTTTTTAAAAGGTTTAAAATGTCTTAATTTAGATTTTAACAAGCACAATTATTTTTTTTTAGTTAAAAAATTCATTAGAACTCAATATCTTTGAACTTAAGTTATCTTATGAACAAAATGCTGAAGGTAAAAGTATGAAAATATTCAAACATTTAAAATATTTTATTGTAAATATGCTTTTTATTCAATATTCTGTTAAATTTGTTTAAAAATTTTAATATTTCAATAGTTTTACTAGTCAAAATTTGAATTTTTAACTTTAATTATTTTTAAAATTTTTATCTTTTTAATCAATGTTTTAAATTTGATATCATTTTTTATTTTTTATTTTGAAGCAGAAAAAAAATTTTTACAATAATAAAAAATTAATAATTAATGATTTTTTTTCTTGTTATTTTATTCTATTCCGGCATAAAAGCTTTGAATTTTTTCTTATTTTTACACTAACTTTTTTTAACACAAAACAGTAAATATTTTTAGAGAAAATAGTTATTTTTTAATAATCACTTTGTTTCAATTAGTAATGAGAAAAAAATTTAATTTTAAATAAAAAAAAGTGAAAAAAAGTTCATTCTTTCAAAGACCAGAGTTGCCATTTTGATAACTTTAATTAGAAAATTAATTGAAATCTGTGTTAAAATTCCGGCATGAAACCATAAAAATCTCGAATGTATCTCTATTCAAAAAAAGGTAACTTTATGTTTACTCTTTAAAAACTAACAAAAAAATCACCGTTTAAGAGTTGTCTGAAATGATTTTAATTAAAAAATTAATAATCGATCACAAATACATGAGATTAAATGGCATTAAGTACCAAAAGTAATTAAAAGTCAGGATGAATGATCAAGTTCAATTAAAAGTTTCATAACATTTTTGCATTAAAAATTTTTGCCTATTCTGGTTTTTAGTTGGGCTCATTGATTTTTGAAACTCACGGATCAGAAAACATTTAAAGCATCTGATAATGGTTCAGAATTTTTGGATGAATTTGACCAAGTTGAAAATTAAAAATTTAAAGATGAGAAAGAATTTAAATAAAAAATTGGTGAATTTTTCCAAAATATGGAAATATCAATCAACAAAGATATAATCTCTTATCTTGAAATAACGAGCAGAAATAGTTAGACAGTAAAAATGGTCGTTTGTATTAAAGATGATTTTTTGAAATTTTCCTAATTGTTTAGTGAGTGTTAGATGACGTTGCGGCTGGTCCATATTCTTTGACTTGTAGATGTATTCTTAGATAAAACCATCCGACTTAAGAGTTGAAAAATATAGGATTTTGTGAGAATAAATTAAAAATTAAAATATTAAAATAAAAAATTTTCTTTAATTTGAATTAAATCTTTTAATGATTGCCAGAAACTGTCAAAATATGTTTTAAAAAATAAAATATGCTCCAAAATTCCTTATAATATGCTTTTCCTTTACTAGCAATATGCTTTTAAAGTCTAAAAGCATATCTTAATATGCTTTGAATATGCTAAATATGCATAAAGAAAACAAAATAATCAGACTTGTATAAAAAACAGGAAAAAAGTTTGAACAAGTCAAAAACAAGTCAAATTATGACTTGGACTTTGAAAATTAAAAAAAATGACAAGTCTTGACTTGTTTCAAAAATAAAAAATATTAATTATTTTTTATTTGGATCTTTTGTTCTTGATCGTTAACTTCAACTTATTTTTAGCTAATTTTATATATTTTTTAATTCTATTTTAAAAAAATTCAAATCTCTTAAATTTCTTAAATTTTTGAAACAAGTAAAAGTCATGACTTGCACATGACTTCTGACTTAATAGAAGTCTGAAAATAATAAAGATAAATTGAAGATTGATATTTAAATCGATTTATTTATTAAATAAACAAAAACTAGTAAATAAAAATTATCAAAATATGGTAAATTTTTGGAAAATTTAAGGCAATTTATCTAATTTTAATTCAATAAATTTTTTTTTTGGAATTAAGATTAGAATTAGCTTATAAAAATGCAATAAAAATACTAAAATACAATTCAATCAAATTTATATGAATATTAGTAAATTTAATAAAGAAAACAACATAAAACTTAAAAATATATTAAATTAATTTTTTTTTTAATAAAAAAAATCTATTAATATTCCAAAATATATATATATATATATATATATATTTCAGATCTATATGTTTAGATTAAATTTTAACAACTTAAAATTTTCTATTCTTATTTAATGTTTCAAAAAATTAATTAAAATGTCCCTGAAATATGTTTTTTTTGCTATTAATATGCTTTATATGTTTTAAATTATTTATATGCTTTTTAAGAAAAAATATGCGTCACAACACAAAATATGCTCAAGCATATTTTGACAGTCTCTGG
Organism: Brachionus asplanchnoidis; assembly: GCA_025491095.1. NCBI lineage: Eukaryota > Metazoa > Rotifera > Eurotatoria > Ploima > Brachionidae > Brachionus > Brachionus asplanchnoidis. The sequence continues at coordinate 6,249,223 of JAILYF010000006.1, forward strand.
TCATTGCATTGCATTTCAAAGACTTAATAATTTTTAATAATTTCTAACTTTTAAGAAAAAAATATGAGCTAAAATAAATAATATTGTCACAAAATACTCTAGTCTATTAGGTATTTAAACATCTGAATATTTTCATTGCTTCACTTTTTTACAATTCAAAAATAATTTAAATAAAAAATAATTTATATAAAATTTCATATTGTCCAAACTAAATTTACATTTGCTTATTTATAAATAAATTTCCTTTAAATTTTAAGTCAAAAACAAATGTTTTATTTTACAAGCATGCAAATGATGATTCTAAAAAAAAGTTGGGTAAATTATCTTTTTAATTCAATTAAAAATTATTTAAAAAGATAATTATTAAAAATTTTATTTTTAAATGTCGAATATTTAATCACTAGCATTAACTTGTAATTTTATAATTTAACAAACTGTTCAAACAATACTCAAATTTAATTAGGAAAGATAAGTATCTTTTATTTAAATTCAAAGACAATCTTGTGGTACTTAACTTGGAGTTGAATGATTTTGAATGCAAAACTAGCTGAGCCTTGTTTAAATAGCAAATTTTTCAAAATCATGTGTCTATAAATAAAACTAGTTTGTTAACTAAACTTATCTTCAAGTTTAATCAATCTTACATATTTGGGTCAACTAAAACTATTTTTATCTGTTTATAAAATTTTATAATACTCATATTTTTGAAATTCTTTTTTGGCATCATTTGCTTGCAATTTTTTTTTTCTATTAATATAGTGGCACTTACACGATTCATTTGAACTGCAAAATCTAATGCAAAATGCAAATCTAAATAAAAAATTAACTAAAGTAAAATTATTCATTTTGTTTTTATTTTATGCTAAAGACACGTTTTAAATGATATACCAAATAACTTGCTTTTTTTTTCTTATTTTTTTAATACTCAAATTCTTTCGCTTTATTTCGTAATTATTTCCAAGCTTTATTGCAAAATTGAACAGCTATTTCAGGAGAAAAATGAATTCATTTAGATGAACTAATTAGCTATTTACTGTAATATTTATATTCGTAAAAAATATTTACGAAAAATTCGAAAATAATGAGACAATTTTTAGAAATAATACATTTGTTATCCAACCCAACTGCCATTTTACCAAACAGTGACCAACAAAAAGTAAAATTGTAGCAATCTTTAAAAATTAAATAAAAATTTTGATTATTATTTTTAAGTTAATCCACGAATTTGAGCGTTTAAAGGAGTCCGAAAGTGGATGGAAAGAGTGTGTAGAGTTTCTTTTATCTGATGATGGATTGTAAGTTAAAATTTGAGTATATTGATACCAAAATTTTCCATTATTTGAATAATTTATTCTCATTTTGATTTAAATTTTTGATTATTATCTTATTTTAAAATTTAAACATAGAGTAACAACAAAATTTAAAATATATTATGAATTTTTAGGAAAATATTCAATTTTTTTTCTTAAACTAAAATTTTGATTATCAATATTAAATTCTAAAATAATCATAGACCATATTTATTCAATTTTTTTCTTTTCTTAAATTATAATCAATCATAAGGTCTCCTTGTTTTGAAATAAAATTATTTTTCTTTTAAAAAATTAAAAATATTTTCAAATAAATTTAGAATAATTAGCTTGGATTTTTTTATTGCAAAATAAAATTTATGTGATCAAAAATTGGTAAATAAAAATGCAATCATTTATCAGATCAAGCTATTTTTTTTTATTACTTTAATTTTGTAATTTGAAATAAAAAAAGTCAAAATTGGTTTTTTATTTTTCTTTTTATGTATTTTTGATTCCGGTTTTATATTTTATGATGATTGCTCTAAGCATAGGGAAAAATCATATTAAATTTTTGACTTAAATGTTTATTCTGTTTATTATTTGGCTTAAAATTTAAACTTCTTATTTCCTGATTGTTGAGTATCAATAAAATTAAACTCTACGCTCACTGATTTTAATAAGAGCTCCAGTTTAAAATCAGAAACGGTTGACAGGAATCAAGATAAAAATATTTTAAAAAAATGTTTATTAAAAGCCATTATAATTACTTTTAGGCACTTTTTAAAATCATCACCTTTATTCAAACTATAATATTTATCAAAAAAGTTTTATTTAAGACAGTGATCAATTAATTTTTTCAATCAAATAAAAAAATAGTTTTTAAAAAAAGTTAATTAAAAAAAAAAAACAAGACCGGTATTTATTTACAAGTCCGACCACCAACAAATCAGAACAATAAAGTCCGAATTGTCTTGAGTTTTGATTTATTGAGAGTCATAAATGATAAGTACTTTTTTAATTTTAAGAATAGATCCAATCCCTAAATTACTAATTTTAATTGTTTTAAATTATTTAAAAAAAGATAATTTATGTAAGAAAAAAAATGTAAAATTAAGACGAAAAAAAAGTTATACCCAAAAATATATCTGATTGAAACATTTGGACATGTTTTTTAAAGAGAATAAATTAATAATAATAATAAATATTAATTTGTTATCTAAATAAATTAAAAAATATTTAAATGAATTAAAATGTTATCTAATTTTTTCTCTATGAATGAGCGATTTGGCGATTTTTTACTTAAAATTTTTTACTGTTATTTCTACTATTTGATTAAATAATTTTATCAATTCATTTTACACTAAATAAACATTTCAAAAAGTATATACTCTATTCTAAATATTATTCTAAAAATTAGATACAATATTAATCATTTTAGATAATAAATTAATTCATTTTTTTTTTAAACTTAATTCAAATTCAGTTGTGTTGCATTAATCCGAACTTTTTCGGAGTCAAGAATCTCGGTTCAGATTAAATTTTTCGGATAAAAAAAACTTCAATTTTACAAAGATAAGAAACATTTTATAAACAAAAAAACACAAATTTAGTTAAATTTTTAAAATATATAGCATGACAAACATAAAATCTAAATTTATTATAAATTTACGGATAAAAATCGAAAATTGTTTCTTGATTAGCCTAAATATTTTAGGATGGAGACTTGATTTAAATTATTAGCTTTTAAATCTGAAATTTGATCATTAAGACAATTAAACGCATCTAAAGCAGATTCATTATTTAAGCTATCGGAATTATTAAATTATTACATTATTAAGCTCTCTAGAAAATGTATTTGCTATTTCATATTTTTTTTATTTTTGGGTTATCGACATAAAATTGACAAATTTGTTTCTTTTGTCCAACTTGTAGTTCATTTGTAGATAAAAATTTAATTTATTTAGATAGCACTTTCATATATATTCGGAGTTGTTTAAAAGTCTCAAAAAAAGTCTAAGTCCGGACTTTAAAATTAAAAAAAAAAAAATCCAAGTACAGACTTTTTTTTTTAATTTGCTAGATCAGACTTCATATCAAAAAATTTATGTACTCTTGGGTAGTCTAATGCAATAGATTTACCATATATCAGCATTTTCTTGCAATTTTAATTTTAATTTATTCTTCGGCATCTTGAAGTTGATGATCAATTCAAAATATCATTTCAATTCTAAAAGTTTATCTTTAGTTATTAAAATAAATCTTTGATTTAATTTAAATAATTGTAATGTAAGATGCTTTACATGCAATGTAGATTTAGAAAATAAAAAAAATTGAAAAAACATTTTCTCAATCCATTGACATAATCGATTTTCAATTTAGATAACTGATTTTTTGCAAAGTTTTATTTGCATTTTATTACTTATTTGAAATTTTTTATTTGAATTTCTTTTTTAAATTTAATTGTGAATGCTAACTCAAATACTTTTGAAATAAAAAATCTCAAATAAACTTTACAAAAATCATTTAATACATTTAAATATTAAAATCGATTATCAATGGACTGAGAAAATGTTTTTTCAATTTTTTTTTATTTTCTAAATCTACATTGCATGTAAAGCATCTTACATCACAATTATTAAAATAAATCAGGGATTAAGTTTAATATCTTAGGATACCTAATTTTTTCTCAGTCCATTGATAATCGATTTTAATATTTAAATGTATTAACTGATTTTTTGTAAAGTTTATTTGAGATTTTTTATTTCAAAAGTATTTGTGTTTGGCATTCACAATTAAATTAAAAAAATTAACTAAAAAAAATTCAAAATAAGTTATAAAATGAAGACAAAACTTTACAAAAAATCAGTTAACTAAATTTAAAATCGATTTTATCATTGGATTGAGAAAATGTTTTTACAATTTTTTTTATTTTCTAAATCTACATTGCATGTAAAGCATATTACATTAAAATTATTTAAATTAAAAAAAAGATTTATTTTAATATCTAAAGATTAACTTTTTGAATTGAAATGATATTTTAAATTGATCATCAACTTCAAGATGCCTATTCTTCAGTATTCAAAATTTTAAAGCCTGGACTTGGACTTTTGAAAAAAAAAGTCCAAGTCAAGACTTTTTTTTTGAAAAAAAAAGTCCGGATTTGAACTTGACTTGAGACTTGTGACTTTTAAGCAACTCTGTATATAATTTATCGAAATTTATTAAAAATCAATTAGATAATACTTTAATTCATGTCCTTTTTTAAATAAATAAAATTGACCATTAATTTAAGGAATGATCAAACAAAATTTTTTTGCATGCAAGTAATAGAAAACTTTCTGAAGACTCGCTACAAAAGTCACAATGCACCTCAAGCTGACCAAGATCTAGTGAAAAAATTCATGTCATATTGGCTGCACAGTCAACTAAACCGAAAGGCAAACGAAAAAAATTTTCTGAACAAAAAAGCGGCCCAACTTTTTGCCCTGGTGTCTCTAATCGACTTTCCGAATCGTTGGCAAAATTTTTTCAACGATTTAATGGTAACATGCCAGTGGAGCATTGGAAATGCCGATTTTTATCTCAAATGCTTGATGGCCATACACTCGGAAATAGTTGATCGCGAAATACCCCATACCCCTGAAGAACTTAACTTGATCACCTTCTACAAAGATTCGATTCGCAAACATTGCGTCAATGAGCTTGTTGAATCCTGGTTTCTTTTGCTCAAAGAGCATACGACCAAAAATCCTGAGATTACTTGCCAGACTTTGGAGGTAATTGGCGCCTACATTTCTTGGATAGAAATAAACTTGATTGTCAACTCTCGGTTTTTGGAATTTTTTTCCTATGCCTTGAACAATTCGGATTTGCGCGAAACGGCATGTGGGTGTCTGGAAGAGATAATTGACAAAGGCATGGACTTTGGTGCTAAATTAAAATTAATTGATTATTTATGGACAAATGTGATACATCAAAATGCAGTTATGCTTGAGCATCAGATCTCGCTGCACAATAATGACGAGGATAATTGTGACTATTTGCTCCAATTTGGCAAATTGTTGAACACAATTGGTTCGAATTTGTTCATGGGGTGGCAAAAAATGTACAAAAAAGAGCCTGAATTAGGTTCACAATTTTTTCAAAGTATCGAAAATAAAATTCCGTTTGCTCTTCGGCTTCTGAATCACTCGGACGATGACATATCCGAATGTGTTTCCGAATATTGTATGAATTATATAAGCATCTTAAAAGTTAACAAAATTCAAACCAGAGAGCAGCAATCAAACATAGAAGTAAACATTTGAAGTTGAAAATTTTATTTTTTTTTTATTAATTTTTATTATCTAGAGTATGCTTGGTATTGTAATTAATAAAACCAAATATGATCCTTCCTTCAATTTTGATAACGAAGTAAGACTTTTTTTTTATTTTAGCTTTTTTTAAAAAATTATCCATTTTGTTTTAACTCCGAAAGCTGATCAGTTCATTGTGACATAGATTAAATTTATCTCTTTCAAAATAATTTTTTTGCTATTTTTTAATGGTGTTATTTATTATATCATCAAAAAATTGAATAAATAACATCAAAATTTTAACATCAAAAAATTAAATTTATCGCAAAAATGTTTTTATTTTTATCACCAAATTTATTAAAAATTCATCAAAAAAAAAATTATATTAATCAATTAAAATAAATTCATCATCAAAAAACACGAAAATTTAGATAAATTAAAAAGAAAGTATGCATCAAAAAATTTTTTTATCATTAAATAAAATAATTATCATTAAATTCTCCTATATTATTACCAATTGTTTTTACTTACATCAGCTGTTATCTGCAAGGTATGCTTTCATTATTTAAAAAATCATCGAAATTTTTTCTAATTTCTTTTCATATTCAAATCTTGGGCTTTTTTGAACTAACTCTTGATTTAATTTGAATTGTGAATTGTAAATTAAATATACAATTATTTTCTTACAAAACAACTGGTATAAGTATTTATAAATCATTTGTAAAATTCCCTTATTTTTATAAAAAATAATGTATTGCTGATTCATTTCAAAGTAATTAAATTTTGATGTAAAATTTTTATTAAATGCTTTATTTATTTATTTTGTTGCGTAATTTTATTTATTTGATTTAGAGAAAAAAATATTGACGTAAAAAAAATATTTTGTTAAGTTATTTTTATTTGCTGTTAAAAAATATTTTTGATGACAAAAATTTAATTTTGGTGAAAAAAATTTTATTTTGATGATAGATTTAAGTAAAAATTTGATGCCAAATTCTGATTTATTATTGATTTTATTTATATTTTTATAGATTTTTTAATACATTCATATCAATCGGAGATATATTTAACCTCCTAAGCTAAGTTTAGTTAATTTATTTTGATTGAAAGATTGTATTTTTAATTGTTAAATTTTTTATAACCTAACTTCTGATTTACAATTACCGTATCCCCTTGTTTAGCGACGCATGCTTTAATACCATAAGTAGGATATTTGGTGCATGGTCTAACATAGACCTCACAATGTTAAATTTTTTATTTTAAAAGTCCTATAGGTCACATAGTCGATACATATTTAAAACGTAGCGTTTATAATAGAAATTCAAAAAGAAAAGCAGAGCTTCAAAAGAAGTCTTTATTAGAGACTCGGGGTTTTAAACTTAAAAAAATTTAATATAAAAAATATTAATTGAGTTTATTTTATAGATGCGACGTTAGAGTTATGGTAAAAAAAAATATTAAATATAATAAAAAAGTTTAATTTTAATTATTTAACCCGGCATTTAAATTTAAAAATTTAAGACAAAAAATAGAATAAAAAATTAAAAAAAAATTATTTTTTCGATTTATTCGTAGAACCTTTCTTTCTTCCTAGTGGCTTTCTAACTGAACCATTCTTGTTGTAAACAACTGGCGTACTAACACTTGTTGAAGTATTTTGTATATTGTGTTGTATTGGTATATCTTGAAATGGCAAACGTTGAACGGTGTGACCCTGCTGTTAAGCCGAAATGCCAAAAAACAGCGTGGACAGAAGTTTTTTTTTAAGCACACACTTAATTGAGAAGAAGAGTTTTAGATTGTGTTTTAGATGACGCGCTTTTAGAAAAATTATGAATAAATTAAAAAAAATATTAAATTTTTTTTAAGCTTTAAGTGCTGCTATAAAAATAAAGATTTTTTTAGAAGCTCTGCTTTTCTATTTGAATTTCTATTATAAACGCTACGTTTTAAATATGTATCGATTATGTGACCTATAGGACTTTTAAAATAAAAAATTTAACATTGTGAGGTCTATGTTAGACCATGCACCAAATATCCTACTTATGGTATTAAAGCATGCGTCGCTAAACAAGGGGATACGGTATAGCTGGGAATTAGGGTAACATTTAGTAAAAACGATAAGAGACAAAAAATTTAAATTAAATAAAATAAGAATCCTGAAAAAATATATTACCTAAATTCTTATTAATCATAATTGAAATATTTAATAAAAAGATAATTTTTAAAAATCAATGAAAAAATTTTTACACTTGGGGCTTTTCAAAACCACGTACCACTGTTCGCCAAAATTACCCTTATTTTCATTTTTATCTAGTTAAAAATACGAACACTGGATCTAGAAAATAGCTCTTAATTTCTTAATTGGTAAATTATTTAAAATAATGAAAACTATTTTAGAAATTAAATAAAATATAAAAAGTGATTGAAAATTTTATTCATCTTGTTCTAATTATCATATTAATGTTTGGTATAACTACAAGTTTCTTTTTACTAAATGCAAATTTTTTATCAGTTTTTTCTACACTAAACATTTTAATATCTGACTGGTTAATCATTCTGACAAAATTCTTAGTTTTTACTAAAAAAAAATTCAGAACAATTTGTGAAAACTTTAATATTTTTAATTATTTTCTCAAAAGTGTTGACTTTATTTACTGAAAAAATATTAATATTATACAGATAAAAAGTAAAATAATCGAAAGAGAATTTAAAAGTAAGAGGAATGATAGAAGTTAAGCTTCAACGTTAATCATCAGGCTAGTGCCCCTGTCCACATTAACACTTCATTTATAATTTAAATTAAAATTTAATACATTTTTGATAACAAGAAAAAAATTTTAATTTTGTTTAATTGTGTATTAAAAAAATAGAAAAATTTAGCTGAAAAAATTTAACATTTTAATCTTTAAGTTAAAATTTTTAAATTTTTTACAAAATCTGTTAACATTTAGTTAATATTATCAAATATTGAAAGCTTAAATTTAGAGAGATTAGATTAACAATTTTCATTAAATTATAACTTAAATTTTTCAGTCATTTTTTAGTAATTGATTTTTAATATTTTTAGGGGAATTATGATAAAACAATGTTTTATAAGAAAAAGAAAGTATATTATTTAACACTAGAAAGGCAACGGATTGTTTAAGCTCTTTTTTTTCAAATGAATAGAATTTTTTTGAAAAAAATTAAAACTTAAGAATTTTTTTATTCTCCAATCTGAAATTGCATAAAATTTGTAATTTTAATGTTTATGTTTAAAAATTGCTATAATTTAATGCCAAAAAAAAATATACATATAAGCCCAAAGTGGGTTTTTCACTGAAACCTTTAACATTTTTGGTTTATTTGACACATCTAAAAAAATAATTACTTACAATTGTTATTTATAAATGTGTAATATAATATATTTAACATAAAATAAAACTTTATTAGTAAAAAAAACTTAAATTTAACTTAATTATAGCAGAATTTGAAAGAGGGATTTTTAAACCCACTTTGGGCTTATACGGTATAAAAAAATTTGGCCTTTCTAGTGCTAAAATTCTATGCTGAAAAGCATATAAATTGTACTTTTCTAAAAAATTGTTTACATCAATGTAGTTTTTACTATCATATTTGAAATTAATCAACTTAAATATTGAAAAAAAATAGCTTTTAGTCAGTTTGATTGTTGTATCTTTTGAGAAATAACACATAAGGGATAAACAATAATCAAAATAAGGCAAAAGTTATAAGTTATGAAAAACTGTTTATAGAAAAATACTGATTTTTTCTCTACTTTTTTACTTAAAACACATTATTTGGCCATTGGCATTTTGGAACGATTTTCATAAAATGTACTAAATTTAAAATAAAATTGTGTAAGTAAACTAAATTTTACGTAAAACTGCGTAAACTTAAGTAAAAAAGCTTAATTTAGGAATTCTGCGCTTGCTGTAGAAGCATTGTAGTTTTCATACATTTTTGGGTCTATTTTTACTTAAGGATATTTAAAAATACAATACAAAATTATATAACAGATGATTTTATAAAAAAACTCATTATTAAAAAATTTTTGTTTATTTTACTTGTCAAACTTTTTAGCATTTTTTATTTAAAACTCATTAATTTAGCTTGAAAAATAAATCAATACCCTTAGAATTTAAAAAAAACTAAAAAAATTTTTATTTAAATTTTGGGTATTGTGAATTTCAAATACAAATTGAACAAAAATTCTTCGTTTTTTGATAAATTAAAATTAAAATAAAAAAAATTTTTAAAAAATTCTACAATAATATATTTTTACCTAAAATATTTTTTATCATGTAAAAAATGACAAAAAATAAAGAATCAATGTTGAACTTTATTGCAGTATTTTTTCTCAAATTTTTGTTTAAATTTAATTTTATTTTATCAAAAAATGAAAAATTTTTGTTCAATTTGTATTTAAAATTCACAACCTCAAATTTTATATAATATTCTCAATAAAAAAAAAATAATAAAATAAGCTAAGCGATCGACTGGTCAAATGACCTTTTGAATGAAGCTAATTTTTTCTTGAGAAAATATTACCTCCATGTTGAAATTAATTAGTTTACGTTTATTTTTCTGTTGTATATAATTACTTTTTGTTGAAAATAATTATTTTATTGTCGAAATTAATTAGTTGTAAATTTATTGTTGAAAATGATTACTTTTTGTTTAATTTAATTAGTTTATTTAGAAAATAATTTATTTCTGTTGAGATTCATTACTATTTGTTGAAAAAGTAAAAATTCTATTTTGCAAAAAAAAAATTTACTTAACAAGTTGAAATTAATTAGTTTTTGTTTATTTTAATTTGTTTTTGTTCATAATAATTATTTTATTAAACAATATTTCAAAAAACAAATTATAAAAATATTAATAAAAAACAAAAAACTAATTGATTATTGCCTAGCTAGGCATTCTCTTGCTTTAGCTGGTCTACCGGCTTTTGCTTTTGGAGCAACAGCTGTCTGAATAAACTTCAATGACAAAAGCTTTTGGTTTACTGTTATAGAAATATTATGAGAGCAATAATAATTCTTGAAAAAATAACTACAAGTGCGTCTACTACTTGACCAATCTGTACTATTTAATTCTGTTTTTTTTTAAAGCGGATTGAAATGAAATCAATTTATCAAAATTAACTTTTTATTCGTATTCTAGTTTATTGTATCCTGAGTTAATGTAATCCGAGATTCATTAAATTTGAATTGTTTTTTTCTGATAAAACAAAATTTTCAGAATTACATTTAAAGCACTGCCACTATTTAAATAAGGACAATCATTACCAATACTCTTAAAATACTTAAAACATTGCACAAATTATTTTTTTTATGTATAAAAAAAAGTCGTCTTGGTTATGCAAGTCAATTTTTTTTATTATTATTAATATAAGTGACATAATATTTAGAATGAAACACTTATATTTTTTTTCTTGAATTTTTTCTTAATTTGTTACTTAACAAATTACTTAATCTACCGTCTAAATTAATTAAATTATGTTTAACTCCGATTGGAAAATTGTGGATTTACAAAAAAAATGTAAATAGTTAAAACTTTCTTACCAAGGCAAGAAAGCTGATTTAATAAAACGACTAAACTCTTTTCATACAACTCAAAATAACCAATTAAATTAGGTAAAAACTAAGTAATTTAGGCTATAAATTAAGTAATTTTTGTTTTGATTTTTTTTATTCGGTTTTTTTTTCACTTAAACTTGACTAAAGAAAATAAACTTAAAATTAATAATTTTTTACGTCTTTTTTTGTATTAATAATTTTGTTCAATAAAAAAAAATTTATACGTAAATTAAGTAATTTGTACATTTTTTTATTCGAGATTCTAAGTAAATTAACAGTACAGGTAATATTTCTTCTTTAGATAATTCCCAGCTATTTTGTGAAAAAGTCACATTATTTTATTTCAAATTTTTTTAGACTCCAAACTAAACATTGTATAATATAATAAATTAGGGTCTTGCTTGTTATGTGACCAGTGACTTTATGTCGATTTGGTGACCAGATATTTTTTCTGACTGATCACATATTCACTGGTCACCTAATATGTGACCAGGCAATATATATAATTAAAATAAAGAATTTTTTTTTAATTTTATTATTTAAGTGACCAGTTATTAAATTTATATGACCAGTTTTTTTATTTACGTGACCAATTTAAATATTAATTTAAAATTATAAAAATTCAATAGAAAAATAATTTATGCATTTTTGCGATGCGTTGCTTTGCACCACGCTCAATTTTCATTAATTTCCCGCACGCCGGGCAAGTTATTGGGTTTTTATGTTTTCTAAGAATTTTATTACAGCAGACTGTGTGGCTTCAGAAGCAATTGGAGCTTCTGATGCAATTTTTGAAAACTTTTCTAATTTTTTTTTTTGGATTTAAACCAAGCTTGCAAATGGCTGCACTAACCTATTCAAAATCTGATTCACAATTTTCTTAATGGTCTGAATCGATGCCATTTGCCAAAAAATCACTCTTTTTTATTGTAATTGTTTCCGTATGTGGAAAACTTTCTTCATCGCTTTCATAATTTTTAAGCCTATTTTACTCTTCCACCAAGTATAGTTGCAATTGCAATTATTTTATTATATGTACAATTGAATTTTATTTAACTTAATAGAAATTTATGTTACCAATTGCAAAATTTTCGTGACCAAATGCTTATTTAGGTGATCAGGTTAAAATTATTTATAAACATTTTTACCAAATAAATAATTTTGCCTGGTCACATATTAGGTGACCAGTCAGAAAAAATAGCTGGTCACCAAATCGACATAAAGTCACTGGTCATATAATATATGACCAACTGGTCACATAACAGGCAAGAACCATAAATTATTATGAACAAAAACAAATTAAAATTAGGGTTGGGAATTCGAAATCGACACTTTGGAAATTTTGTTAAAAAATAGTGTCGATTTCGATTTTTTGATTTCAAAATTGAACAAAATCATAATTCAATAGTTTCGAAAAGGAAAAATAAATTTCGACACTGAAACTCAGTTTCGACATCCAAATAAAAATTTCGATTTTAAAACTAAGTTTCGAAGTTAATTAATATATTCAAAATTATAAAATAACATTCGGAAATTTTTTTTTTCTTTTGTAAAAATAAATCAATCAATTAAAATTATTTTGTTCATTGTTTTATTTAGAATCTTTATTTATTATTTTTTATACAGACTAATTTTTTTAACAAAATTAATAAGAAAAGTAACGCAATACAAAGTGGTTTTATCAGTTAAAAAAACCCTACCTAACTTTTTTTAACAAATTTAGTAAATTTTACATGGACATAGAAATTATAAATTATTGTTAAAAAAATACGCACATAAAATAAAATAGCTATTTCAACGTGAAAATTGAAGTTTTAGTTTCGAAACTAAAAACATAATGTCGAAAGTGAGTTTCGACATCGACATTATTTTTGGTATTCGAAATCAAAATTTTAATTTCGAAACAAAAATTGGATTTCGACATTAAGTTGTAAAATCTACAATATTTAATTAAATTGAGTTTCAAACGTTTTATTGATTAAAAATTATTGATTTGAGAATTAAATCTAATTGTACAATAATTGTTATTAAGATATAAAGTAAGAATTGTCAGACATATCGTAAATTGCTACAAAAATATAAATTATAAATTATAAATTATAAAATTCGAAATTTTTTTGTTTATAGTCGAATATTTTTTTTATTTCGTTTTCCCAACCCTGATAAAAATAAACAAAAACCAATTTCAACTTGTTAAGTAAATTCTTTTTGTCCAAAATAGAATTTTTATTTTTTCAACAATAAGTAATTAATCTCAACAGAAAGTAATTATTTTCGAAGTAGAGGTAATTAACAGCCTTTTTTCTTGAAGGGCGAAGATGAGGCCATGTTTTTAGAATTTCGAAAGAACATAAAACTAGTATTCGACAGCATTAGTCAACTGGACAACGATTTTGTTCTGACCACAGTGAAAAACTTGGTATTGGAGAGTGCGAACAACTGGCGGATGCAAACCTTCATAGACATTGAAAACGTTCTTTACCTATTGTACAATCTAAGCGAAGCAATTCCTTGCTCCCAAGGAAACCACTTTAATCCACGCAGCAGCAAAAGCGACCTTTTGTGTGAAATGCTCCAAGCTGCAATTACCTCAAATTTGGTGGAGAACCCGCACCGCATTGTCAAGCTCCAGTACTTCGAAATATTGGCTCGCTATCAAAGATTTTTTCATTTGTACCCCCACTTGGTCGAAACTGCCATTGACCATTTTATCGGCCTGCACGGCCTCCACAGCACAGACCCCAAGCTCAGAAGCCGCGTTTCCTATCTCTTCTCACGCTTTACCAAGGACCTGCGCAACTTTTTGGGAAATTTTGTGGAAAAAATTCTAAATGCCATCCAAGACTTGATTGTCATTTGGTCTCCTTTGCAGTCTCCACCAAACACGCCCATACCAATATTGGAACATGAACAAAAGCTTAGGTCATCTGACGAACAGTTGTTCTTGTACGAAACAGTAAGCTTGTTGATTGTAACCTCGCAGCTAGAGCCAAAAATGAAGGCCCAGCTCATGAAAAATCTACTCTCTCCCATCATAGGCTCATTTATGCTGCTGATAAACAAATACGTGGAGACCAGTGACCAAAAGTTGAAGCTCATATTTGCCAACAGTCTGAACATGGCCATGTCCATTGCCACCAGGGTGTCCAAAGGCTTTTCCAACGCCATCAAAGTCAAAGACTGCGACTGCACGGACATTTTCTTGGAAATTTTGAGAATTTTCACCCAGGCCATCAGCATAAACAGCCACAAGAGCCTGATACATGCAGGCGTGAGACAATTTCTGCACAGAATGATAATTTGCATTGACAACGAAGTGTTCGAGTATGTTCCAGCTAGCATTGAACACTTTTTAAAGCAGAGCAATGAGCCCAAAGACCTGCACGACTTGATGCCTTTGCTGAATCAGGTGATGATCAAGTACAAGCAGCAGATTGTGCCGTTCATGCAGAGCATTTTGATGCAGATGACAAATGCGGTGCTGAATTTTGTGAACTCGCTGCCATCTCAGATAGCCTCGCAGATATTGAGAATTTCCACAAACCAGATACAACAGTACAACCTTCAGCAGCCACTGAACATTCAGTCCATTTTGCCGCATGTGCAGACATATTTGGTTCAGGACGAAAATAGTGAAATTACGCCCGACACCCAGCTAGTTCTGGACATTCAGTTCATGTACAAATCTTACTTTCAATTTTTGCTTAATGTTGCTAACAACGATCTGATGGACATCATTGCCATGCAGCAAACAAACGATATATACAAAATTTATTTTACTTTGCTACAAGGCGCTCAGCAGGGTCAACCTGATACGTCCAAGTCTTGTTTTCAATGTATTCGAAAATTTATCAATTTTTTTGGTAGGTGATTTTCTAATTTATTTGATGATCAAAAGCCCTTTTTTTTGGTACTGAAAAAATTTGAATTTTTAAAATTACTTTTATAAATTTGAAATTTTGAGAATTTAAAAAAAATTCAAAATAGCAGATTTGAATTCAGCATTAGATTATTTGGAAAAATTCTGTCATTTTATTTGATCTTGAATTAAACAGTTATTGTCTAAACCAAAGGGGTCCAAAAAGCTCCTTAACACTAGAAGATCCAATGTTTATTTCAACCATTAAGGCCAGAGAAGTCTAAAAAACTTTTTTAAAACATTAAATGGAAAAAAAATATTCTATTTTGAATAATTTAATCACATATTTTATAATTTTATGTTAGTATTAAAATAACATTATTAAATTTTAGGGTTGTTAGTAACCGATTTTGAACCGATTAGAATATAAACCAGTTAAAATCTATGACCGGTTATCAAAACCGGTTTTTAATGCATAGCTGTTTAAGAAAACCGGTTATTGAGAAAAACCGGCTAACATAATTTTTGTATAAAATTGACTTGATTTTTTTAATTTTAAAGATTAAAGCTATTTTTTAATTAAAAGAGCATTTTTTTATATTTTTATTAATAAAATTATTTAAAAAAATTATTTAAACTTGAAAAAAAAATTTAATTTTAAAAATTTAAAAAAATCAAGTCGATTTTATACAAATATTATGTTAACAGGTTTTACTTAATAACCGATTTTCTTAACCAGCTATGCACTTAAACCAGTTTTGATAGACAGTCATAGATTTTAACCGGTTTTGATAACCGGTCAAATATAGGTAAAAGAAAAAGAGTCCAAATTTTTTTTCAACATCAAGATCCTTAAAGTCTTTTAAACTTCTATTTATTTAAAATAGAAAAAAAGGGTTTTTATGGCTACATTTTGTATTTTATTGTACTATTTTTTGTTATTAGCATACTTTTTTTTTCCATGTAAAAAAGATAGGGAAAAAAAATTTACGAATCGCTATGCTAAAGGATTTGTATACGAGGTTAGCACTCTTCCTCCATATTTTTAAATTTTAAACGAAAAATAAACTTAACAAATTGTCTTGAATTTGAAAAATTAAAGCTTTTATTAGGCGAAAAATCAATCAACAGTAAAAATTCGGTTTTAAGAGAACAAAAAAAATTTTTGTTGTCTTTTATACCTATCATTCTCCGAAATAGATAATGTCTGTTGACCGAAAAAGTGTCTTATCAGGAAAATTAAAAGATAGGATTTTTTGTGATAATATTTTATTTAAAAAAGGCAAATTTATCATTCAAATTATAAAAAAGTAAAAAAAAATTTAATTAAAATCAAGTCGTCTTGGAACAATTGAAATTAAACTAGTTGATATTACTGAAGTCGATTGAACTTGATTTGGCTTGAAGAAATTTTTGATCGAACTTTGTTTTGTGTTCACGAAAAGATTTTCTTTATTCACTGTTGCTGTTGTTTTGATGCTAGAGAACATTTCTTGATCGATCGGAATGTTGTTCTTGATGCAAAATTTTTCCAGCTCATCACACATTGTAATTGCTATTAAAATTGATATTAAAATCACCAGCTACTTTTTCGTGACTAAAGCCGAGTCGAATTTTTTTTATTATTTCTTCTTTCTGAAGAAAGTCTAACCTGTTGCGTTTTGGAGAATCAGATGCTGTTTCAGCAACTACTTTAGCGTTTTTTCTAAGGCGTTTGACACGATACATTTTTTCTTTTATTTTTTTGAAATTTTATTTGTTTCAAAAGCTCAATCATTTTCATTTTATAGGATAGTGATCAAGGATTTTTGGTTCCTTTGATTAAAGGGGCAGGATGTTGTTTAGAAGGTAAAGTTAAATTGCAAACAAATAAGATGAAATGATTTGATAATTTTTATGTCAAATTTTTTATCACTTTTTTATTATACTGGAAGTAAATTTCGTAATTAAAAGCCAACAAAAAAAAATAGAAAAAAGACAAAAATCGTGTCATTATTATTTTTCAAAATTCTCTAATATCGATATTCTCTTAAACAGATATCTCTTATACCGAATATTTACTGTACATTTAAAATTGATAAATTAAAAAAACATAACGGTTAATAAGGAAAATTGGGGGAAAATATTAAAAATTAGAAAACTAATAAATTTTAAGTTAAAAAATGAGTTCAGATTGAGAAAATTTTATCACTAATTTAACACTTGAAAGCCCAGCGGGTCAAATTGTCCCGTTTGACTATTTTTTGACCAAACAATCAATTAAATGATTTTTGGGTCAAATTGACCCGATCGGGCTTTAACTGTATAAAAAAAATATAAAAATGAGCAGGAAAATATTCTATAAGAGAAACTAAAAGAAAAGGAGAATCACAGAAAATTCTAGAACAATATGTGTTTTATCTTGATGATTATTCTTTATCATATGAGGTTAAAAAACAAACAATCGATAATTATCTTTCTAAAAATGGAACAATTTTGGTTCCAAAAATTACAAAAATAAAATTCTTTTTGAATAATTTATATTGAAAAAATTAAGCCTTTTAAACTTTGATGATGGAACAACATGAAACATTCACTAAATTTCACCAAAATCAATTAAAAAAATTAACTTTAATTAACAAAATAAATATTAATGATCAAAAAAATATCAGTATTTTAAGATTAATTTTATTTGTCCACATGATCTTTTCTATTTTTTCTTTGCAATTTGTAAATTCATTTATTTAGATGTTTAAATTCTGTCATCGCTTCTTAAATAATTTTAGAATTGGTTGTTATATTTATAACGAAATATAACTAAAATATTTAAGCTGTTTTTTTTTTTAAAGTAATTGAAAATTAAGTTTAGCAAAAAAATTAATTTTTAATTCTAAATTAACATTAAACTTGATTAACTGTCTTTTTACAATGGTTAAATTATTTTTATTTTTCAGTACTGTAAAAACAACTTTTCTTAGATTTCTATGTTTATCATTTATATTTAAGTTTAAAGATGAATATTTAAATTTTAAATTTGAATATCTAAACGACAAAATTTATATCTGAATTTTACGAAAGCAAAATAACACTCAAAGGAAAGAATAATACCTTTAACCTTATATTCTTTGTACTAGCTAGTAAATAAAAAAGTTAAACAAAACATAAACAATTCGCTTAAAACCCGATTAACCCATAAAGCAGGGGAGTTGCCTCCGCGACTTGTTATGAATATAAAAATTTAATTTGATATCAAATTTTTTTAAAATTACTGAATCTAAGTTAAAATTTTAAAAATATTCGAAAAGTCCAAAAAACTTTACGGGTCTTCTTATTAATTAAGCTTGTGCGTTAGTCAAAAATTTAAGCCATTTTTTGGTGAAGTCAATGACTTAAGATTTATTATATTAAGGACTAAGTCATTTGACTTGACATAAGAAATTTTTTTAATTATGAACAGTTTTTTAAAAAATTAGTAAAAAAAAATATAGCCTTAAATTTCTAGATCATTATAAATTCGAAAAAAACTTAGACAACCTAAAAAATTTAAGAATTTAGTGTTTATATTTTAAAATAAAATTTCTCTTAACTTCAAATATACAAGTCAAAATTTAAATTTTAATAAAAAATTCTTGTTAAGTCCGTGACTTGACTTTGACTCTGACTTTGACTTAGGCACAATGCTGTTGCTAATATATTTTTAATAATGTTTAATTTTCAAAATAATTTAACATTTAAAAGTGAATAAAGTCTAAAGAAATTATCGGATCTATTAGTGTTAAATTTGATTTAGACTGTATACTTTTATTTACCATTTCATCTTCATAATAATTATCAAAATAATCATTTTTCTGATAATCATTATCATTATCATCAACGATAACTGATTGGGTATCATCCGCATTTCTTAGAAGCTCAAAAGCTTGGAATGCGTCTTTTCGTCGAGCTATGGTTCAAAAATGTTTAATTTAAAGAATAGAAATATTTAGTTCAAGTAGATTTTGAAATTTAATGGTTCATTAGTTGGCCTTCAATTATTTTACAAAAAAAAACAATATTTCTGGCTGGTTCAAAAGAACCCTCTTGGGCCTTAATATTTAAATATTTTTTTTAGAAAAATAAAAACATTTTCAATCAAAAATGAATTAATTATAATATTTTTCAAATCTTAGATTTGATGACAAAAAAATTCACAAATATCCTGAGTATAGAGTAATAGAAGTATAAAAAAAGGTCGAAAAAATCCCTTGATACTTTAGTACGTATACAAAAATATTCCAATGAAATAAATTCATTCTTTTTTTTCCATAAAAATTATTTAACAACTTTTATAGAAAACCAATTTTCTTTTCTTTGGCATTGAATTTGACCAAATTAAATTAAATTAAATTTGTAAGCGTCCGATTAATAACAAATTAAAAAATAAATAAAATTAACTCTGTGAAGTAATTAGTTTCAGTCACAATTTTTTTGTTAAATTTTGTGAAAATTCGTATATTTTGTTTATTTTTTAATAGATTATTATTCTTAAAAAGAAAAATTCCCTGATAAAATTTCTATGAATCATCTTTTTTAATTCTTTTAAAAATTAAAAAATTTGTAAAAAAAAATTGAAAATTTGATGAACAAAGATACGCTTCTAATTTTTGAGCCAAAAAAAAACGGAGCATTCTAATGCTAGAAAATTCAGAACTTCGATCAATTCCTGATCAAACTTTGTTTCATAATATAAGAAGATAGTTTCCAGATCTTAAAAGTCAAAAAATGCGTTTTAAAATCAAGGTCAAAAATATTTGAAATTTTATTTTTTACTTAATTAAGCCAATGATTAAATCAATCAGTATTCATCCTTGTTGATAGAATTTTAGGAATTACATTTTTAAATTATTTAAATAAATTTATTTTATGTCAAAAATTGTTGTTTTCTTGAATAAAGCTAAATTAAAAAAAATCTAGTTCTAGTAAATTATTTGAAAATTAAAATTATCTTTTTACCATTCTTATTATCATTTTGATTACTAATTTTAATTTTTACAATTTTATTTTTAATTTGAGATGAAATGAGCCACTAAAAAAAAAAAGAAATTTTTTTGAAAATAAAAATGTAAAAATTTTGAATATAATTTAAAAATATAGATAAAAACCTTTTAGCAAATATTAAAACTGTTAAATTTAAAATCTTGCATGAATTCTCTTATTGACCTTCAAAATAATATTTTTTTAAATATCTTAGACTTTACAAATTTAAAAAATTTATAAATTAATTAAATTTTGACAAGCTTGACAAATACATAAAAAAATATGCCAGTAAATGATACCATGCATAGCTTTTTATCAATTCTTTCGTCAAACAACTCATTTTATTTACTAATTCTAACTTTCTGGATAATTTTTTAAGCTCAATTGTAAAATTTTTATTATTTTTTCTTCATACAATCACTATGAGATTAATACTTTGAAATTTAGATAGCGCTGTAATTTGCTATGTTCTTTTTTGTCAAATATTTTTTTTCATCTATGCATCAAATTTGAAAATTTACTTCAATTAAATTTAAACGAACCTAGTCTGAAATTTGAAAAAAAAAATTAAAAATTAATTTTTTAAAAATTGAAAATTAAATAATTTTTTAGTTAACAAGCCAGATATGGGAAATTTTGTCAATTATACGATTGAGAACGTGGTACCGTGCTGTATGGACATGCTTTTTAACCAAGCAATCGACTTAAACGATGCCCAACAAGTTTTAGTATTGAATGAACTGGCTCAGTGTCTAATTATGCTCTATAATAAGTTTGGTGACGAATTCATAAAATATCTAGAAATGAGTTGCCTGCCAAGTTTTAATCTGAGTCCACAAGTTATTCAGGTAATTTAAATTTTTTTGTTGGGTTTTATCAAGTCTAGATTTTTTTTAAAGGAATTGTTCCAGGCAATCAAGTCAAATAATCCAAAAGGATTGAAAACAGTCAAGGAAATGATTCAACCAAAAACAAAAAAATGAAACGAATTTTAGTATCATCAAAGGAATAAAATAAAAAATAAAAAAAAGAATATTTCTTCAAACAGAAAAATTAGCCGAAAATTGTTCTATTTATTTTTGTGTTGTTGAATTTGAATTTTTCTCTCTATTTTTCGCAATTCATTCCTAAAAGTTAATCTTTATTTATCGGAAGCAAAAATTTTGAAATTGTTTATTGAAAAATTGTTATTGATTTTAGCTAAAACAAAAAAACAAAACTTATTTAAACTTTTAAAAATTCAAGTCCTAAATAAATTCCTCAAATTTTATTTGAATAAATTTTAATAAATGATCAATTTTTTCTTTAATGTAACATTTTTTTGATAAAAATAAATATGATCTTAAGTTTTTACCATTAACTTTTGTGATTATTTTTAAAGACAAAAAATTTTGTTTCAAAAAAAAAATAAAACTATTATAATTCAGCATTAAATTTTCAACTACTTTGAAGTATTTTGATCTTTGGAGTAAAAAAAATGCGTTCTTTAGCTAACAAAATAGCACTTGTTACTGGTGCTACTCGAGGCATTGGGAAAGGAATAGCCTTACAATTGGGAGAGAGTGGAGCCAAAGTTTACATAACTGGACGAACTCTGCGATCCAAAAATGGCTCAGGATCACTAGAGGAAACTGTTGATGAAATAAAAAAACGCGGTGGTGAAGCGATACCTGTTGAATGTGACCATGAAAAATCCGAGCAAGTCGAGGAACTATTCAAAAGAATATCCAAAGACCAAAATGGCCAATTGGATATTCTGGTTAACAACGCATATAAGGGCGTTGGAACAATTTTGGAAAATATGAGATTAAAATTTTGGGAATATGACCCGTCTGTTTGGGATGACATCAACAATGTTGGTCTAAGAAACCATTACATTTGTACAGTCATTGCATCTAAGCTTATGATACCTAGGCAAAAGGGTTTGATAGTAAATATCTCTAGTTTTGGTGGACAGAGATATTTGTTTAATGTTCCATATGGAGTGGGAAAAGCAGCTTTAGACCGTATGGCTGTAGATTGCGGAATTGAGCTTAAAAAACATAAGATAGCTTGTCTAAGCCTTATGTTAGGTGCTGTCAGAACAGAAACTATGACTGATTTAGTCTCTAAAGGAGGAGAAAAGCTTAAGCTGAAGTCTGATCCCAACAGCAAAACGGTAAGTCATGATTGTCTTTAATTTTTTAAAAATTAATTTTTAAAAAGAATGTTGGATTAAAAGAGATGTTCGATCAAGGAGAAACTGTTGAGTTTGGTGGAAAAATTATTACAAATATGGCATCGAACTCCAAGATTATGAAGGTAATTTCTATTTTTTAATTTTCTTTCACTCTTTTTTGTATTCATAAGAATTTTTAATATAATTCCTCTCTTGTTTTGCTGCAAGGGATTTTTTTTAATCCATCCTTCTTAAAAATTTTCTAACTCACTCTTTTAAAATAAAAAAATAAGAAGATTCTTAAAAGTTTTTTATTTGAATAAAAAAAAAAGTGAAATTGATAGAAAAAACAATAGAATCTAAAATAAAAAAATTAGTCTATTGAATTCCAATTGTATTGATTGATAAATACAATTTATTAAATTTGGATTTGTTTTTAAATATAATCATTAATTCATTGGATGATAAAGTATAAGAAAGACTATTCAATTAAAAAAAACATATAAAACAATTAATTTATTTCTAAATTTTTTATAATCTATATTAATTAATATTCAATTTTTTTTTCTATAAAGGCATTGACACTTCTATAATAAAAAAATTCTATATTTCTGACAAGTCATTTCCATCTACTGATAAGTTAATTAAATAATTAAATAAAAAATAATAAATGATTTTAATACAATAAAATTTAGCTGGTCAATATGAGTTTCAAACGTTTTATTTATTAAAAATTATTGATTTGAGAATTAAATTTAATTGTACAATAATTGTTATTAAAATATAAAGTAAGAATTGTCAGACATATCGTAAATTGCTACAAAAATATAAATTATAAACTAGTTATATGATTAAACAAGACAGAGACTAGCTCTCGCGTTTTGGTTTTTGGAATCGTTGCGAAGTTTTCGAAGGAACCTTGTTAAGCAGCCTTGTTTGCTTTTCTTGTTTGGAAAGGGAAAAGTTGAATATAAAAAAAGTTGTCATAAAAATAACTAAATTTGTATAATGTATAAAAATTTAAATCGATACTTTTCTCCTGAGTAACCAATACAAAGTTTCCCTTTGGTAGTTTTAAACTCAATTAAAAGTATTATCTTGTCTTTGAGACATATCAGTTATACTAAAAATCAAATAAATTTTGTGAAAATTTAATTTTTTTTGGACAATTTATTGTAAAGTTCCAGGTTACTTTAAAAAGAGAGACATACTCTCTTAAAGAAACTTAGTTAGTTAAATAAAGATTTTTAAAAGAGCATATCTCTCTCCAAAGAACTTCTCTTTTACCTCCAAATTTACATTATATATGATATTACTTAAAAGAGAGTAACTTATCGGTATTTGTTTTGTCGGAAAAGCACCAAAATCTTTTTAATTGAATATTTTATTAAAAACTGTCGGATCGTGATCTGTCGTAAATGACTAATCGGAAATGACTTGTCGGAAGTGACTTTGTCGGATAGGTCTGACTAACATCTTTTTAACGTTAACCCTAAAAAAATGTTTTAAGTTTGTTAATAAATTTATGAACTAATTTTGGTTATAGCCTTTCGACTCCTGGAGGTTTTTTAGAATAAAGATGTATATTTAAAATATTTTAATAATAATAATAATAATAGTAAGTATTATACGGTCAATTTAGCTTAACTAAATTAACAAAGCAGAACGATTAACGTAGTCCCGCTATTGTAGACCTATGTTTTTTTTGCATATATTAATTTAGAAAATCCAATTTTCAATTCTGAATATTTCAACAAGCTTGTTTGTTTGTTTGTTTTTCTTCTTTTTTTTACTCCAGTTATTGTTCTCTTCATCTCCTTTCACCCCCTCGGATCTCGTTTAACAGACAAACAGTCAGCAGGAAAAATCTCCAAAAAGTAACACGATTTTTGTTCTTTTTTTTTTGGGTCTTATTTTTCGTGCTATAATAATTTAATTGTTTGCTATAAAAAAATGATGCTATAAGAATATTATTTTTATTTTATTATTTTCTGCCGCGAAACCATTTTTGATACCACAATTTTTTTTTAAAATACCACAATTTTTAAGTTACATAACACAATTTTATTAAAAAAACCACAATTATTAAAAATATCCATTAAAATTAAGAAAAACCTTTTTTTTGTATATTTCAACACATATTTATTAAAAAAAACACAAATATTAAAAAAAAACTATATCATTTTTTTTTATTTCACAAAAATTTTTTTTTTACCACACAAAAAATTGAAAAAAATTTTATTAAAAAAAAACAAAAAAACTATTTTTTACCACATTTATTCGGACAAGCCCAATATCTTCTTTTCGTCATTTTACTGCCACAGTTTTCGCATGTTTTTGACTCGCTGTCAAACGCTTCGTTCTGATCAGATTCGATTCTTGGTTTTTTGGTGATTCTTGGAATGCTCGTTGTCGGATACGTGCACGGTACCACGCGTATCACCAGCTTTGACTTGAAAAAAAATGGCTTTTTTGCAGCCTTTTCGCCGATGTTTGCAATTGTAAATATGCTTGTCACAATCGGCTAGTCGATTGGTCAAATGAAAATGCCAAGCGATATTATCGAACCTTAGATCTTTAATTAGCCGCTTGAATTCATCTAAAGATTCGCAATCATGCAAAAAATCAAAAATCCTACCTGTGCTTCTTTTGATTTTTGTTAAAGGTTCAGCATCTTCGACTGTGTCGTCAAAGTTATTTTCTAAAATGCTTGCACTGGACATTTTAAATTTTTTTAATTTTCATTAAATTAAATTATTTCTATTTTACTTCCACTTTTTATATTGAGTAATTTCAACATTTGAAAATAGTGTCAAAAATTAAAAAAAATGAGTTTTTTAATTAATTAGTGGTCTTCTTAATCAAATAAGTGTCAATTTTATATAATAAGTGTTTTTTTATTTAATTAAGTGTTAATCTTTATTTTTATGGATTATTTTAAAAATTGTGTACATTTATTTAATAATTGTGGTATCATTTTAAAAAATTGTGGTATTCTATTAAAAAATTGTGTAACCGATTTTAATGGGCCATTTTCTGCTATAATTCTTTATTTTTCTAGTATAATAAAAAATACAAATGTGATAAAAAATTAAAAAAATAAAAAAAAAAACAAAGAAAAAAAGGTCAACTATTTTCTTTTTGGTCTTTTATGAGTATTAGACCCAGTTGATTGATCTTTTGGTTTATTTTTTGAGCCAGCTGGTCTTCCTCTTTTTTTGCAACTACAATAGGATCAATATTTTCTTCATTATCTGATACTGTTACAACAAAATCATGACGATCGCTTGAGCCAGTTTCATCTTATGTTGTGTTCTTGCTTCCAAAACATTTGTTGTAATTTCTTCCATTGATTCATCATCATTTTCATCATCATCATCGCCTAAGTATATTTCAAAGGAATCGTCCATTTCATCGTCACTTTTGTTTTCATCTTGGAGTTCAGATGGTTGCACTACAAGTGCTCGCTTATTTTTCCCAGGTCTCCCTTTCTTCATATTTGCGCCTAATGGCACGTCTTTAGCATTTGGATGCCATTCAAGATCATGAAAGCGACACATCATCGCCAATACGTGTTCACAAATGTCTTTTGAGGAGTTTAGTTGATTTTATATCACAGGTATTATTTATTATATCAGATTGTGTCAAATACATATCATTTTATTTTTTTTATTATAGCAAAGAATTAAAATATCATAGCACGAATAAATATTAGTCTTTTATTTTTTGAATATATAGATCATAGACTTTTAACTTTTTTTCTTCTTTTTTTCCGTATCTACCGACATTGTTTAGTCTGTTTTTGAACTGGTCGATTGATCTTGCTGCTACAACCGACGTTGGTAACGCATTCCATTTTTTAACTATTCTTTTAGATATGAAGTTTGGCCTTACTTAGCATTTTGGTAGCTGCGAGCAAATTTTGTGAAAAAACTTTATTAATTAAATTTATTTACGACCGCTTTAATTTCTGTGATGCTCAGTGTTCGGATTAAAATTCTTTAATTTGAATTCATATTTGATGAAAAATCTATAAATAATTAAAATGAATAATTTTTTAAATTTAAGTACTCTGGGAAAATAGTAATTGCATTGATTATGCAGACAAATATGGCCTAAAGGACATTGATGGTCGTAGAGTTCCAAGCCACAGAGAATTGCAAAATATTGCCCCATTTTTGCCAAAGAATCTGAGATTTTTGACATCTATTTTACCTGGCGGTTTCAAGATACCCCAGGCTTTTATAGATATTGCTAATAGCAAATACATTTAAATCACAAATATCAGATGGCTACTTGGAACTTTTATGATATTTTTATTGCTCTTTGCAAAATAAATTTAATTTATTTAACATTTTTTCTTCATCAATTCTGAAAATTAATTCTTCATTTGACCCTAAATTTTAAATATATTTTATAAATAATTGATTCACACGTTCAACAGGTATTATTTTAAATGCCAGAAAATTCATCTTTTTTTTTTAAGGATATAATAAGTTTAAAGATAAAACATAAGCTTAAAAAGCTTTAGAACACCTCTATCTCTTTATGACTTAAATCATAAGAGATAATGTTTTAGAGTAAAATTGATAACAGAAAAAGATGGTAGATATTTTTTATTGGGATTATTTTATGCATTTTGACTCTCAAAGATTTTTTCTATTAATTGAAAACATAAATGGATAAATAAAAAAAAATAAAGGTCACTACCGGGTGATATGTGGTTATGTGAAATGGAAAATTATTAGAACGCTCTTTATTTAAATTGAGTGAGCTGAGTTTTAAAGAAATTAAGATATTAATCTGAATTTATATCAGGTTTTGAATAATTTTGATGTGATTTTGGCTTTAAATAATTTTTTATTCTTGGAAATAATAACAGATAAAGTTATCCAAAACACATCATTTTCTGCTATAAATATCAAGTACACAAGCTTGATATATGCTTTGGGTCATTATCTTGATGCAATTCAAAAAAGTAGTTGAATTTTTTATTTAAAAGTAAAAATAATATTTGAAGTTAATTTTTATTTTAATGATCTTGTAAAATAAGATGAGCTAAAGAAGTATTTTCCCAAAAATTCGAGCTTCAAAGAAGCTTGGGAAAAGGCTGCGAATTCAATTAAAATGGCGAAATGCGCCAAAAAAAAATTTATAATTTTTTTTTTTCCATTTGTATATTTTAATATACGTTTTTTGTTGTTTTCTTTTATTGTCAAGCTTTTTAAATAAAATAATTTAAAATTTCTTAATTTTTTCGTTTTTTTACCTTTTTAATTAAAGTTTACTAAATTTAACCATATTTTACGTAAAAAAGGTAAAAAGATGTAAAAATTTCTTTTTTTTTCTTTAAAAATTATAAACTAAAGCAAAAACAAAAAATCTATAATAAATGTCAAAATTTCGGCTTTTATTGACACTTTTTAATATATTTACGAAAAATATAGTAAATTTTAGGCAAAATGTTATTTATTGTACATTTTTATATTTTTACATTTTTACATTTTTGAGAGAAGAAAATAAAATCTCAAAATCAAAAAATCTAAAAAAATTTTCATTCAAGAAAAGTAATAATAAATTCGCAATTACTTAAAAAGGAGTTTTAGAAAAATTTAAATTTAAAAACCAAGGATAATTTTTTGAAAATCCCTTTTAATTAATTGCGAATTTATTATTACTTTTCTTGAATGAAAATTTTTTTAGATTTCTTGATTTTGAGATTTTATTTTCTTCTCTCAAAAATGTAAAAATGTAAAAATATAAAAATGTACAATAAATAACATTTTGCCAAATTTTACGCAAAATACTATATATTTACTAAATTTTTTTTCCTTAATTTTACGTAAATTTTCGTAAATTCTTATTTTTTTGAGATATTTATGAATAAACGTCAATTTTAATTTGTAAAATGACTTAGCAAATAGTAAAATTCCAGAAAAAATAAAATCTTAATTCACAATTTCTAAAGCGCTTTTAAATTGAAAGGTGTGTTTTTATGATAATCTCTTTTCGAAAAATTGTGTTCAAGTTTGAAATGATATGGGAATGGGAAGATTTTTCAATGAAAAAACTTTGACTAGTTATATTATTAATGAATTATTTTGTTTATTATTTTTTTAATTTAAATCTCTATAAATTTCTATAAAAAAAATTTTTTGTGTTAAAATAATTTTTATAATTTGCGAATTAATTTAAGGTAAAACATTAAAATTTAGTTATTTAGACTTTTTGATTTTTAAAATCCCTTATCAATGTAAAATGATAGATTTTATTATTTGCCGAGTCATTTTATAAAGTAAAAATGATAAAATATAAAATTCTAAATATAAATATATAATAAAATTTTAAAATAAATACACTCTTAATTGTCAATTTATTTTTAGTGTGATACTTAGATTTTTTTTATTAATTAAACTTTTTATATTAATATTTAATAAAGTTAAAAACATATTTTATATTTTTATTAAATTCTCATTTAGTAAAGGTGGAATAGAAAAACAAATTTTCTGTTGAATGCTAAAACTAGTAACAAAAAAAAATAAAAATTCTCTTTATTTAAATTTTTTTCTAATATTTTGAATACAAAATATCAAAAACAAATTGCGGAATTGAAATAAAACCCGGTACAAAATTAGCTATCCATTTAAAATTATCTGGAAGCGACATTAACAATCCTGCTTTTAGTTGTTTAAAACTTGTAATCTGCCTTCCGTCAACATCTTTGATTCCGTGCGCGCGGGCATATTCAGCTGCGATCACAACTTTAGATGTATACTTTGGAAGATTTTTATCTTGTGCCAAAGAAACAACACATTTTCCGGCAAATTCTATCGATTCTCCTTGTTCAAACACTTTTTTCATTGAAATTTGCTAAATTTCTAAATTTAAAAAAAAATGAAATAAATAAAAAATTAAAAAAAAGTACCTTTCCAGAAATTCCTGATATATCAGGATTCTGTTTGGTGATCATATCAGTAACTAGTTCTGTTTTAACAGCGCCAGGATACAGACTCAGCATTACAACATTATGTTTGCTCAGCTCTTTGCCACAATCAACTGCCATTCGATCAACTGCTGCCTTGCCTACACCATAGGCCACATTAAAAATGTACGACATTCCACCAAAACTTGAAATGTTTATTATCAGACCCTGTTTTCTAGGCACCATCATCCTAGCTTTTTTAAATTATTTTATTAAATTTTAGAAAAAAAAATAGGCCTAGTTTTCTCACCAGCATAAACAGTGCAAATATAGTGATTTCTCAATCCGACATTATTGATCTCATCCCATACTTCGGGCTTTTGTTTCCAAAATTCCAATGAACTTCCCTCGAAGATAGTCTTTAGAGAATAAATAAGAAAAAAATTGTCTAATTATTAAGATAAACCAACAGTGACTCCTTTGTAAGCATTGTTAACTAAAATGTCCAAAATACCATTTTGCTCGGTTTCGATTTTCTGGAATAACTCAGCAATTTCATGATCACTTTCGTGATTTACTTGTACTGGAATGCAGACGCCACCACGCTCTTTAATCTCATTAGCTGTTTGCTCCAGTGAACCAAGGTTATTTGTAGATTTTAATGTACGACCAGTTATGTAAACCAAAGCGCCGGCTTGGCCCAACTGTAGCGCTATACCTTTACCAATGCCTCGAGTTGCGCCTGTCACTAAAGCGACTTTGCCTGCCAATGGTCTATTTTTTGACATTCTAAATTAAATTTTTTTTTTAAATAAAAATTTAAATTTAAGTTAATAAAAATTTAAATTTAAGTTAATAAAAATTTAAATTTAAGTTAATAAAAATTTAAATTTAAGTTAATAAAAATTTAAATTTAAGTTAATAAAAATTTAAATTTAAGTTAATAAAAATTTAAAAAAAAATACTAAAATTAAAGCTTTTAAATGCTTTGATTTAAAGTAGAAAAAAAATGAAAATTATTGAAAAAATTTTATTTTTTCTGTTTAAATAAAATAAAATGAAATTTTAGAATTTGGTGCTGACCACGTCCATCAAAAATTGTGGAACCTTGACAAAATTAGGAACAAAATTCGAAATAAAATGAAGTTCTTTGGGAAGAACAAGTTTCATTGCGTTATTGACCTGTCTATAGCTGGGTATGACCCGACCGTCAATATCTTTGATCCCATAGCATTGAGCATATTCAGCAGCATTGACAATTTTGCCAGAATACTTCATTATATTTGAATCAGTGACTAAAGCAGAGATTACTTTGCCAGCGAATTCGGGAGTTTCCGAATCAGCGATTACATCTTTAAGCTTTATTTCTTTAAGTAATAAACTTGTGGGGTCCATTTTGAGCACAGCTTTGTC
Source organism: Brachionus asplanchnoidis (assembly GCA_025491095.1). Classification (NCBI taxonomy): domain Eukaryota; kingdom Metazoa; phylum Rotifera; class Eurotatoria; order Ploima; family Brachionidae; genus Brachionus; species Brachionus asplanchnoidis. Next base: position 6,279,745 of record JAILYF010000006.1, read on the forward strand.
TCCTTTTTCTCTTAAAATTTGTTCCGAAAATTCAGTTCTGACTCCGTTCAAAAGCAAGCTCAAACAAGCAACATTGTGCTTTTTTAGTTCAAGACCACAATCACTTGATATTCGGTCTACGCCAGCTTTACCAATGCCATAGCAAGCATGGCTAAAAATAAAATTTAAAACTAAAAAATTTAATTTCTTAAAAAACAAATAAATCCAAAAAATTAAATTATTTATTGAAAAAAATTACAAGGCATATTGTAGTCCGCCAAGACTTGATATGTTTACGATTAGACCCTTTTGTCTTGGAACCATGAGTCTTGATGCATGCACTGTGCATAAATAGTTGTTTCTGAGACCGACATTATTTATGTCATCCCAAGTCTTTGCTGGGTCTGTTTCCCAAAAATTTAAGTTCGCAGCCTCGAAAATAAACTAAAATTGAAAATTTTAAAAATTAAATAAAATTTATTTTTTTGTGTTTGCTACATCTCCAGCCTTAAAAGCACTGTTTACCAAAAGATCTAATTGACCATTTTGTTCATCTTTAATTTGCTGAAATAGCTGTACAACTTGTTTGTCGTCTTCGTGGTCACACTGGACTGGAAAACACTGACCTCCTCGATTTCTGATCTAAAAGAATGAAAAATTAAAAAAATTATGGATAATAAAAAAATTATGGATAATAAAAAAATTCTTTACTTCTTCGGCAGTTTTTTCTAGAGATAGGCCATCTTTTGATGTTAACTTGCGGCCAGTAATGTAAACTTTGGCTCCATGTTCACCCAGTTGCAAAGCAATGCCTTTACCAATGCCTCGACTTGCACCTAAATTTAATTTTTTTTAAATTAGAGAGAGATTTTTTTTGCCTTAAATACCTGTTACTAGAGCAACTTTATTAAGCAATTTGAGACTCATAGTTAAATTTGTCAAAGTCAATGAAAAAAAGAGTTAAGATTAGATTCTTAAATTTAGATCTTCTATTTTGAATTTGATTTGATCACGTGACTTATTATGGTGCATTTTTTGAATTACATAAGTTCTTAAACAATTTGGATGAAAAATGTGAACTGAAATTTGTTTTGCTCATGATTAAAGTTATTCTAAAGTCTAAATGTTCTATAGAGAAAAGTTTAATTTAAAAATTAAATTATAAAAATTTAACAAACCTAAATAGTATTAAATAGACTTTGATTTTTGAAAATTTATTATTTACAAGAAAAAACTTAAAACTTCTAGATTTTTCATTATTATTTTTATCTTTAAAAGATAAAATTTTTTAATAATTTTTTCAATTGAAAATTTTCATAATTTTTTAGATAATTTTTGTGAACATTGAAATGAGGTTTAGATTTATTGTTGATTCCTTTTTTATTAAATAAACCAACACTATTGAAATTAAAAATCAAATATAGCTTCTCATCGGATTTTTTATAAATTTTTTCAGGTCCAAAATTTCTGAAAAATTTAAAACCATTTACATTAAGTTTTATCAAGGATTATAATTCAAATAAAAATTCAATGTGTAATGATTGTCATTAAATTTACATTAATCATTAGGTTAATTGATCAAAATGAAAATGAATAAAAATTAGGGAAAAAGAATTTAATAAAAATTTTGAAAAAATATTTATAAAGAATAAAATAGTAAAGAATTTAAAAGTAATTGGAACTCTGTACTTTGCAAAAACCAAAGCTTCAGCTCAAAACAGGACAATATTCTATTGTAGATTTTAGACCAATTTTTTCCTAATTTTTATTAAATGAATCGTTCTGGTGAATAAAAAAAGGACAATTTAATAGTAATGTTTGGTCGAGTCAAGTTATGCTACTGAAGTATATTCAGAGAGCTGTTGCTCCAAAAGCAAAAGCTGGAAGACCAGCAAATCAAAAACATGTCAAGTAAAATAAATCATCAAATAAATTTGTTGTTTTTTTATTTTATTTTTTTGGGTCTAGTGGAAAATGTGAACAATTGTTCACAAAAAAATGTGACCATGAGTATCAAGTCCAAAATGTGAAAATTTTGTTCACATAATCTCTGATCACATAATTGGTGACCAAAATAGATTAAAAAAAAATAAAAAAATTTTTCGAGTCCAGTTTTTATTTTTTGTGAACATTAATTTTAGAATAAAAGTTTAATTTTATATGCAAATAAAAAAAAAGATAAATTCCAATTCCTTTTTTTATTAGTTTTTAGTTAGCTGGTGGTGATCTTGAGCAAGATGACCACGAGATGGTGATGATGATAGTTATGATGATGATGAAGACGATGATAATAGTGACATTGGGTCTTTACTTGGATCATTAATTAGCTCTAGATCAAATTCAGAAGTCGATCCAAATGAATTCGGCGAAGAAAATGGTGGGGATTTGCAAGATGTAGATATAAATGAAATTGGCGAGAGTGAAGATGATAAGACAGAATCCGTAACTTTAGTTAAATCAAAATCCGATGATACACCAATAAATAACCAAGATAGTGATGCCGAGTTGAGTTTTAGTGAGAATTTAATTACAATAGATAAGGAATTAAGCGTCTTAAATCTAAACGCAGGAGAAAAAGCAATGACTGAAATTCCTATTTCTCAATTTTTTTTATTTGCATTTAAAATTAAACTTTTATTCTAAAATTAATGTTCACAAAAAATAAAAACTGGACTCGAGAAATTTTTTTATTTTGTTATTTATCTATTTTGGTCACCAAATATGTGACCAGAGATTATGTGAACAAAATGTTCACATTTTGGACTAGACCCATTTTTTTTATATTTTGATTAATGATTTTAAACTTAAACTAAACAAATTAAATTAAATAAAATTTAATTATTTTCAACAATTTATTAACAACTAATTAATTTCGACAATTAAATAATCATTTTTAACAAAAAGTAATAAAATATATACAACAAAAAAATAGACATAAACTAATTAATTTCAACATTAAGGTAATATTTTCTTTTTTTTAATATTTTATTCTTCGAAAATGAGTTTATTCTTGTTCTAAGATCTTCCAATTCCTTTTTTTATTAGTTTTTAGTTAGCTGGTGGTGATCTTGAGCAAGATGACCACGAGATGGTGATGATGATAGTTATGATGATGATGAAGACGATGATTATAGTGACATTGGGTCTTTACTTGGATCATTAATTAGCTCTAGATCAAATTCAGAAGTCGATCCAAATGAATTCGGCGAAGAAAATGGTGGGGATTTGCAAGATGTAGATATAAATGAAATTGGCGAGAGTGAAGATGATAAGACAGAATCCGTAACTTTAGTTAAATCAAAATCCGATGATACACCAATAAATAACCAAGATAGTGATGCCGAATTGAGTTTTAGTGAGAATTTAATTACAATAGATAAGGAATTTATTTTTATTTATTTATTTATTTATTTTTATTTCACTGAACGCCTTGAGGGCGATGTAAAGCTAGAAGATTTAAAAAAAAAGAAAAATATAAGACAAAAAATTAGATAGTTTCTAAGTAAATATGTAAGAAAATTGTTAATTTTTTTTTTTTTTTTTTTTTTTTTTTAATTCAACAAAATTATTATTCATTTTTTTCATTTTTCAATTAAAATAAAAATAAAGCAACTCAAAATGCGATTCAACATCGATGAATTAAGCGTCTTAAATCTAAACGCAGGAGAAAAAGCAATGACTGAAATTCCTATTTCTCAATTTTTTTTATTTGCATTTAAAATTAAACTTTTATTCTAAAATTAATGTTCACAAAAAATAAAAACTGGACTCGAGAAATTTTTTATTTTGTTATTTATCTATTTTGGTCACCAAATATGTGACCAGAGATTATGTGAACAAAATGTTCACATTTTGGACTTGATACTCATGGCCACATTTTTTTGTGAACAATTGTTCACATTTTCCACTAGACCCATTTTTTTTTATATTTTGATTAATGATTTTAAACTTAAACTAAACAAATTAAATTAAATAAAATTTAATTATTTTCAACAATTTATTAACAACTAATTAATTTCGACAATTAAATAATCATTTTTAACAAAAAGTAATAAAATATATACAACAAAAAAATAGACGTAAACTAATTAATTTCAACATTAAGGTAATATTTTCTTTTTTTTAATATTTTATTCTTCGAAAATGAGTTTATTCTTGTTCTAAGATCTTCTAAATCCTTTTTCCTGACTCTCACCTCCATTAACTAGAAATCTTTACACTGAAACCTATTTAAAATTACGTGAATTTTGAAATTCTTCCTATTTTCTCAATTAACTGGATGAAAGTATTTTACATTTAAATATTTTGACTGGGTCTTAATTCAGAAATTCAAATAATAAATTAATTTTAAATCCTTTTTTCAAGTGAAAGCTTTAAAATTTTGATTCAAATCATTTCATTTTAATCATTTTAATCATTTTTATCTCATTCTATGTAAGTATTTACTGCGACTCAAATATAATCAAAATTTTATAATATTTGCTTGAACTTCTTTATCTTTGTGATTTGAATCTTCATTCTATTAAAAAACAAGAAAATCAAAAGGAAAAAATGAAAAGAGAAATTCAAGAAATCTTTATAGAAACTTTGAATGTTTGCTATAGAGAAAACTTTTGCCTATAAACAGACTTGTGCGTAAGTCAGTAAGTCAAAGTCAAGTCAGGGATTTAAGATTTTTTTTTAAAGTTAAGTCATTTGACTTGCCTTGACTTAGAATGATTTGAATTTTTTTTTTGGAAAGTCAATAAAAAGCGGGTAACAAGCATCCAATCCTAATTATGATTCTTTAAATTTTAATGCTGTATATATTAGAAAATTAATTAGAAGATTTTTTTATCAAATTCCTTCGAAAACACAAATTAAATTTTTTGAAATTCAAGTCATTCTAAGTCAAGTCAAGTCAAATGATTTAACTTAAAAAAAATTAATAAGTCAAGTCAAATGACTTACAGTACTGATTTGTTCCAGTGGTTTCACCAAAATTTACGCAAATTTACCAAAATTTTAGTAAATTTACGGGAATTCCGGTAATTTTACGTAAAATCGCAAAAGTGTTAAACAGGAAATTTACCGGAATTTAATGGATTTTACGTAAAATTTCGTAAAAACCAAAAATTTCAAAAAAATCCAAATTTTTGTAATTTTTTCACTTTTTTTAGTTTTTTTTCAAAATTAATAAAAAATTTTAAATAAAAAAAAATGTATTTTTTTACGCAAATTTTCGTAAATTTTTATTGATTTTAGTGAAAGATAGTAAAAAAAAGTGAAAAAAAAAGAAAAATTTAAATTAAGTTTTTTAAATATTGAAATTATTAAATACATATATTTTAGTGGTTTTACCAGTCGCCATTTTTCTCAATTACAATTTCAATTACCTAATTTATCAAAATTAAAATTTTAAAAAGCCAAGAACTTTATTTTAATTTAAATTTCAACCTTTTTCAGATGATTTATATATTTACAACATTTTTCAACTGTTAGTGATTTTTCAAATTTTCTTATAGCCCTATTTACATAATTTCTTTTTATCATTTTTAAAGCTGTCCGAGGCTTTTTTCCAAACTTCTTTAAAAATTGAATGCGCTGGGACTAATTTCAGCACATCCTCTAATAAAATTTATTTTATATTTAACCTATAAATAAATTGAAAATTACTGTTATTTTCATCCATTTCTACTGGATATATTTTCTCATAATAACTTAACGTTTCGCCGACATCATTCTTAAACTTAGTCTGTATAAAATATCGAAGCCGATTTGTAAAAGGTTTATTGTTAACTATAAAGAAAAATTTAGCTCCAATTCAGAGCAAGCTTATTTCAAAATCTACTTAAGGTGTCTTTTGAAATTTCTTCCGATTCTGAATCGGAATCACTTTTTCTCTTAAGCGAAGGTGATGGACTGATTTCTTGGCCTATGATAAAGTTTCTCAAAATGGAATTATCATCGTTTATTTTCGAGACATTTGTATTGAGCATTCTGAAAAAGGTTGAAATTTAAATTAAAGTTCTTGGCTTTTTAAAATATTAATTTTGATAAATTAGGTAATTGAAATTGTAATTGAGAAAAATGGCGACTGGTAAAACCACTAAAATATATGTATTTAATAATTTCAATATTTAAAAAACTTAATTTAAATTTTTCTTTTTTTTTCACTTTTTTTTACTATCTTTCACTAAAATCAATAAAAATTTACGAAAATTTGCGTAAAAAAATACATTTTTTTTTTATCTAAAATTTTTTATTAATTTTGAAAAAAAAACTAAAAAAAGTGAAAAAATTGCAAAAATTTGGATTTTTTTGAAATTTTTGGTTTTTACGAAATTTTACGTAAAATCCATTAAATTCTGATTTACGCACAAGTCTGCTTCTAAAATACCTACAGTTTAGTAAATATAATTCGTTAGATAATGTTTAAATAATTTTTTTTGTAAATTAATTTTACAATTTAAAGAAATTTTGAAAATTCAGATACACTCAAATTTATGTTTTGTCACAAAATTTCAAAAAAATTAATTTTTTTTATTCATTTTATTTAATAATTACAAAAAACGATTATTTTTTAAAAAATATTTTTTTATATTATTATTAGTTTATTAGAAAAATAGATAATTAGAAAAAAAAATTTTAATATACAAAAAATAGATTTTGAAATTAATGTAAAAATAATGTCGAATTTTCATATTTGAAATTTAATATTTAAATTAAGAATAATTTTTTATACAATTCAAAAAATCAAAGTTAACAAAAATTAAAGATGAATAGTTTTTTTATGAAAAACTTAAAGTTTTTATATTTTCAATTTTAGGAATTTTTTTGTTCATAATAGGTATATCAAATTTTAAGAAGAGGTTTATAAGGTCAGTTTCAGTTGATTTTCGAATAATGTCTTGTTTCAGGTCAGATTTAACTATATAGAATGAAAAATCATCTTCAACATGATTTATTTATTAAAGTGAATAGATACTTCTGAATATGAATTAAAATTACTTAGAGATTTTCTATTATCCTTTTTAAATTTTCTAATTGAATATAAATGATCTAATATTCTTATTTTGGCTTTTCTAGATGATTCACCTATATAAAATAATTTACATTTTTTACATTTAATTATATAAACTATTCCATTCGATTCACAATTTGAGTCACTAAAGAATGGAATAAAAAGTTTTTTATAATTCAAATAAAACTTTTTTTTGGTAAATTTACATATCACACTTATCTGAATAAAATTTTTTGGTATTATTTAGTTTAAAATTTAATATAAACAAAAAGCCAATATTTTTCTAAATTTTATTTACCACCATTAATTCCATATTTTTCAAATAACTAGAATCCATTTTTATCTTTTGAAAAGAAACTTTAATAATTAAACTAAAAATCCGTTAAATTCTGATTTACGCACAAGTCTGCTTCTAAAATACCTACAGTTTAGTAAATATAATTCGTTTGATAATGTTTAAATATTTTTTTTGATAATTAATTTTACAATTTAAAAAAATTTTGAAAATTCACATACTCAAATTTATTTTTTGTCACAAAAATTAAAAAAAAATTAAAAATTGTGAAAAAATTAATTTTTTTTATTCATTTTATTTAAGGTTTAATATCACATTTTAAAAAATAAAAAATTCAATTTTTTTTTAAACTTGCCTTGATTTTACTATCTAAAACAATGAATTCACTATTTATTTTGAGAAGAAGCCAGTATGGCATCGATGTGACCATATCCTTTTTAATTTGATCAAATTTAAAAATCATTCCAAATGACTTCATAAATTTTCCACAAATTCCAATGATAATATAGCAATACTTTTTCGAATCATACGCAGACTTCAAACTGTTTACCTTTTCTAACTTCTTGGTCACATTACGACCATTATATATTTCGCATTGACCATTTTTGGGAACTATTTCTGCATCACCAGTAAAAATTTTATACTCACATGCTCCATCCGAACTTTTGTTTATGTTCATCTGAACAGTATTATCAGATTTTCGAATAAGCGAAAAGCCTTTATCAAGTACATGAGCCCAGTCCCAGTAGTTCATCAAAAAATTAGAATTGTCATCTAATTTTGGTTTTGATTCATTTAAATTTAGCAGATTTTCTCCATTCACTTGAACAGATTCGTTTAGCCATAAATCTTGGGTAAAGACCAGCTTTGAGTTTTCATAAAACTGAAGACAGCCCCATGAATTTTGTTTCGGAGTTCTGATTATTTTACAATTAGAAATGACAGTATTTAAAGAAGAATTAAAGTTTATTTCACTTAGGATATCATCAGCTGAAGTTCTAGGCTTTTTTTGAACGGACTCTTCATCCGGCGAGTCCAATGCACTCTTCGAAGTTGTTGGTCTTGAGTCAGTCATTAAAAAAAATAAAAACTAAATTAAAAAAATATTCAACTTGAACCAATAGATTCATTAACTTCACCAAAGAGATTTAACTAAATTATAAAATTATTTATTCAAATTAAATTTTGAATTTTTTTTATAAAATGAGCCAACCTAATAAACTTCCCTCTTTTCTAATTCAGTATTATGAGCACGATAAAAGCATTGATTTTCCTGTTGAGTTACATCAAACACCGTTGGTCATTGACGGCCTTTTCTCGCCCCTAACCAATTCAAAATTCAGCCTCGGCTATTTGGACAATTTTAGCCGAACAAATGAGTCTGAAGAATGCCTTCTGAAAATTGGTCATGGAATTGAATTTGAAAAAAGCGACAATGATATTTATTTAATCAAAAATTCTTGTTTTCAAAAAATTTACCTATTAGCCAAAAAATCCGATGAACCAGAAGAACTAGAACCAGGTAAATGTTTTTAAATTAGATTTTTTTCTATTTAAATTTTTTAATTAGGCTTCAGAAGACCAATTTTCAATCTAAAGCCGCTAATTCAGCATAAATTTTTTCCAAAAAAAGTTGGAAAAATATATGATGAATGTTCTTTGCGCATCAGTTTCGGAAAGCCTTTTGAGAAGTCAAAAGATTCTGAACTTGGATATATTTCACCATGTTGGATCGAAATGACACTAAATAAAATTGTAGATACATTTGAAAACCCTTAGAAAATAAATTTAAATCTTAATAAATTAGATATTTTTTTTACCAATCTTGAAAAAAAAATAATAAAATAAAAGAAAGTTTCGTCATTTAATAAAAATTTGTAAAAATGGCTGGTTTTGTGATTTGAAGATTAGATGAATTCTTAAATTTAATTGACTGCACGAATACATTTTTTAATTAGAATTAAGTCCAAAAAGTTAATTGAGCTAAAAGATTTAAAAAATTAAATTTTTTTTTTTTCAAATTTTGTTTATTTTACTAATGGAATTTAAATTTGGCCACCAAGTGTTTCTTTCTAAAGATTCCCCCTAATAATCTTAACACTGACTTAGGATGCAAAAATCTTTTGGAAAAGTTACTATGACACATGTGCCACTCATGCACACAGAGATAAGAACTATTAACAATTATTTTCCATTCTTTTCCCAAATTCCCGCAAAGAAATTTGTTCTATTAAACCCTTGATTGTAAAGTTGAAAATTTTGAACAAATTTTTGATATTATTTTTTTTGTATTAAAAAGTCGAGATCTCCAATAATTTAATTTTGCATAGATACAAGCACAAAATCCTTAAAACTTTGGACCCTCTGGTTCCAAGATTTTTTTCTAGACTTTTCATAAGTTATTTAGAACTGAGAGTCAAAGTGGCTTGAGACTGCCAGAAAAGTTTGAGAGGGTTACCAGAGGTCTGCTTTCTTTATTTTTTTAATTTTAAATATTTTAAGTACGATTGACACTTTGTATAAAGTTTTTTTATTTCTAATAAATTCCCAATGACCTATGTGAATCATTTAAATAAAACTTAATCATTTGATATACACTAAAATCTCACTTATATCACCCCAAATGTCTCTGGTATCAAGTGGGGATAAAACAAAAAAGTGACAAAATTTTTTTTAAACAATGGCCCTTTGTCTTATGTTTTTAACCCTGATTTAATTTTTTAAATCGAGTTTTTTCAAAGAGATAACCGTTCTCTTTTTATTAAAAACAACTTAAAAAATTTTTTTTTTAAATGTGTTGAATACATTTAAAAAAAAAAAAACTTTAGGGTTGTACCGTTAATTGGTTTGTTTTGAATTTCTATATAAAAATAAATTGATTATTGATTATTATAAATTAATAATGATATTTTTTTTTTAAATGCCAAGAAAAAACTGGGCTATATTCATTAGATAAAAATAGTATAAATAAAGACAAATTAACAGTTGGACAGACATATGAAAAAGAGTTACTAGAAAATTCTGAAGTAGCAAATAATCTTTCAAATAATCGTTCTTCTAGAGTTAGTAACCAAAATGACAAAACAGCTCAATTAATTGAAGGTGCTAAACGATCTCTAGAAAAGCCAATTCTCGAAGTTTTTCAAACACAACCTAAAACAAGTGACTCCAAAAAGACTAGAGTTAAAAGAAAGTTTGGTGAAGTTTTGACTGAACCACAAGTTTTGAAAAAATTAGAAGAAGAAGAGCTTTAAAAAAAAGAAAAAAAAAATTTTATAAATATTGGGAATTTATTAGAAATTATAAAAACTATACACAAAATGTCAATTTTCCTATCAAATGATAGAGGTAATAAAAAAAGTACAATTGTTAAGTTCTGTTTAAAGCAATAAAAATTAAGTTTTAACAGGACTATCTTTGGCATATTTTTATTTATTTATTTATTTATCAATTGAATTAACCTCCTTTTTAGGAGAAGTAAATTTTAAAGTTTTTAAAGAAAAAAAAAATATCGAAAAAATTAAGTATTAAATGAGAATAAAAATTTAAGAAAGAATTAAAATATTCAAAAATATGAGTATAAAAAGGGAAAAAAAAAATTTTCTTTACATATTTTAGTCGAATAGTAAAAAATCAAATCTAGAAAAGTAAGAAGGACCTAGAAAATGAGTCTCACTAATTTTTAAATAGTAAAATAATTAAAAAATCAAATCTAGAAAAGTTAATAAATAGTTAATTAATAAATAGTCGAATAGTAAAAAATCATGTTTATTTATTTATCAATTGAATTAACCTCCTTTTTAGGAGAAGTAAATTTTAAGGTTTTTAAAGAAAAAAAAATATCGAAAAAATTTAAGTATTAAATGAGATTAAAAATTAAAGAAAGAATTAAAATATTCAAAAATATGAGTATAAAAAGGGAAAAAAAAAATTTTCTTTACATATTTTAGTCGAATAGTAAAAAATCAAATCTAGAAAAGTAAGAAAGACCTAGAAAATGAGTCTCTATAATTTTTTAAGATTTCATTTAGAAGAGTTCTGAAATGATAAAATTTCATATTATCCATACAAAGTCTTATGGAGTCAGAAATTCCATATTTTTCATGAATAAAAAAAAATATTTAGATACAAAACATTTAATTAAAATTTCTACAATATCCGCCGCTAATTGTTTAAACTTGACTGCTGTCAGTCATAAATCTAGGATATTTGTTCAAATAAAATAATTTTGTACTTTATCTTTTTATCTTTATTTTTCTTCAATTTTCCTAATTGGCATTCTAGTTAACATTTGGCTTAAAATTTTCATTTTAATTACATTTTTAAAGTATCTGAAAACCAATTTGAATAAAAATCGTAATAAGAATTAATAGTTCTTCATTAGGTGATTAAAATTTTCTAGAAATAAAAAATGTTCCCAAGCCCTACATTTTATTCCGTAGCATCAACCAGTTCAAATTTAATCATTTTTATCATGGGTTCAGTGGTAATTTTTTTCACAGTTTGTCTCAATATTTTCATAGTTTTAACCGTGATCACGGACAAATCCATGCGCAACTACACAAACATTCAGTATGCGTCAATGTCTTGTGCGGACATTTTGGTCGGCTCAGTAGCCATGCCATTGATGCTGGCGTCTACCTTGTACGACAATTGGCCATTCAATGAGGACATGTGTATACTGTTTATCCTTGGAGACTTTGTGGGAGGCAACATAAGCATGCTACTCTTGATGGTAATTGCTTTTCATCGTCTCAGGTGCATCAAAAAGCCTTTTGGAATGATAAAAATGTCCCGTATTGAATTATTCATTCCTAGTTTAGTCATATGGCCCACAGTGTTTTTTTTCTGGACAATACCAGCAATGCTAATTGTCAAAAATTCAAGGCGCAAGAAATTTATGGACCCGAGAGACTGCTATTTTATGTACTCTTTTGAATATGTGATGGTAGTGGACTTAATGGCTTATTTGATGCCAATTTTTTTGCTCATTTTCTTCCAGGTATCCATCTATCATGCCTTGAAAAAAAGGAAAAAATTCATGAACCCCAAACACTTCAATAAATTAATCAAGATTGAGCCTATTGAAAATGATCCAACTGTTATTTCCACCATCTCGACAAATTCACTTCCAGAGTCAGAACCGGAAAAATTTTTGAAAAAGAAAATAGTGTTTAGGCGCTCGAATACTGTGAATTCAATTCAAGAGCCAAAGAAGAAAAAACATTCACTAAGAGAATGCAGGATAATAGAAGGAGTTGTAAGTGCCAGCACTGGTTCAGTAGAGCTTGTTTCATCCGAAATGAGTAGAAGAAAAAATTCAGATAGTTTGCGGGTGCAAAAGGTGGTTCAAAGTCAACAGCATATGTTGTTTTCAAATAATTACAAAAAAAATAAAAAAGCTTTCCGAACTTTGGTCTTTGTTACAACTTGCTTGACAATTTTATGGGTGCCATGGATGGTTAGTTGGCCGATGGATGCTTACTGCAATTGTATTCCGCGTAGGTTTTATGCACTCACCTATTGGATGGAATATCTAAATTCATTGTTCAATTCTGTTATTTTAATATTTGGTAATCAGCATTTTAGAAGAAAATTTTTTTCGCTATTTAGAAAAAATTCTTTAAATAAATTTTAAAACAAAATTTTTCTCACTTTTCTGAAGCAAATCTTTAAAAAAAAATTAATTAAAAAAAAATATATTAGAAATATTTTACAGGATGTGTCAACTGATATGTGACAGAAAAAGTGACTGAGACTTTTCATATGATTGTTTATTTTTTATTAAATTATCAGTTATTATTACTTCAGAGAAAAAGATGAATTATTTGAAATAAAAATTTTTTTTTGAACATTGTTTAAGAAGCTATGAACAGCTGAAAAAGACATACCAAAAATTTACCAAAATAGTTCTATGCTATTTTTCATTCAGCAACTAAAATTTAAGGAAAAAATACCAAACTTTTCAAGACAATATTAGATATCATTTAAAAAATTTTAACTAAAATTCTTAAATTTTCAACTTACAGACTTATGGAGCTTGCGTTTATTAATTATCAATAAAATAATGATTTAAGCTATAATTAAGTATCAGAAAATTTTGCTTATTGAAAATAGAGGAGAGTTATTTTTTTTATTTAATTTTTTTTATTTTTAATTTTTAATAATATGTTTAAGCCTGATGGGTCCTGTGTTTAAAAATATTTCACTTTATTAAATATTATGCCGTATTTTTCAGGTCATATTTCCAAAGAAATTTAATAACTTGTAAAAATAAAAAATATATTTATTACAAATAATATTACTCTTCTAAAATATAAATTATTGGGTCTTATGGTCATTTATTTTTGCAATAAAAACATCAATAATTTTTTTTAATCTTTTTGTTATACAATATCCTCTTATTTGATTATAATTTTTAATCGCTTAAGTAGAAAGGCTTTGCTTTGTTAATTTTCAACCAAAAATATTAAAATTTACCACTTCTAGAATCTAATGAACTCCAAAATATAAAAATTATTTTTATTTGAATTAAAGATAAAATATAAAATACAGATAATAAAAGCTAATTAAATTTCCTTAGATTTGCAAAGCATTTATAAAAATTATATCATTATTTAAAAGAAAAATAAATCCAGAATAAAATTTAATTTGCGTACAAGGAAAAGCTGGATTTTTGTTATACAATGAAAATGTCTGGTGATTCATTTTAACAGAACCAATTTGTTAAAATGTATGACAAATCTTTATTTTGCTGTTTTTCTGCTTAAAAATTCAAAACAAAAAGATTTTTTTTTTCTTTTATTATTCAATTTATATTAAAGAAATATTCAAATATATTTTTTCCTTGAAATAAATTAAAAATTATTATTATTATTTATTTGTTTTTCTGTTCGAGCATAAGCTCCTTCAGATAAAAAAAAAATAAAATTAGATTAAATAAAATAATTTAAACAGTTTTAAAAAATTTTAAATTTGAAGTAAGTTATTTTTCATTTATTAATGAAAGGATGAGAGACAATTTTTTCAATTTTTATTAAAGAAATATTCAAATATATTTTTTCCTTGAAATAAATTAAAAATTATTATTATTATTTATTTGTTTTTCTGTTCGAGCATAAGCTCCTTCAGATAAAAAAAAAATAAAATTAGATTAAATAAAATAATTTAAACAGTTTTAAAAAATTTTAAATTTGAAGTAAGTTATTTTTCATTTATTAATGAAAGGATGAGAGACAATTTTTTCAATTTTTATTAAAGAAATATTCAAATATATTTTTTCCTCGAAATGAATTAAAAAAAAATATTAACATTAATTTAGAGAGGTGACGACGGTGATCAATTACTTAATTAAAGAATTTAAAGGAGAAGAAGATGACGTTTTGGCGATTTGTCCTCTAAAAAATTTAGAAAGAATTTAGAAAATAATTTTTTAGTCGTTTTATAATAAATGAGTAAATGAATTGTTAATTTATTTATTTTTTCTTTGTTCATTGTAAAATTGAGAAGGATTTTGATCAAAATAAAATTTTTCAGGGATTTTTTATAACGATTAAATCAAAGAAAAAATGAACAAAAATTTATAAAATTGAAAAAAGGTAAGATTTTATTCTTTTTAAAATAAACACATTTCGATCAATAATTTATGCATCAAAAAAATCGGATTCATTTGCCAAATATTTCTTTTCTCATTAAAGGAAACTTTTAGTAATAAAATTCAAGGAAACTGTACAAAAGAAATTTTTAAACAACTGAAACAATTATAAATTTTTTGCTACAAGCAGACTTGAGTATTTTTCAACTAATTACATCTAATTATATATTTAAATATCGAAAATGATTAAAAATTTATTTTAAAATTTTTTAAGACCTCATATCATTTCAAATAATAAACATAATCGAACAAAATTAAAGCCTAAAAAAATAATGAGCATTTATCTAGTTTTTGACTAATTTTCACTTATTCAAACCATTTGATTTATCATTTAACTTGCATTGAATCAATTTATCATTACGCCTAGCTATTCAAGTTGAGTTTATTTATAAGCAAATTTTCTGAATTTTTAACAAAAATTTTTCAAATCTGCAACCGATTTTGAATCATTTGAAATTTTTTTTCTTCAAATTTTCTTTCGATTTAGATTGTTTTTAATTACAATTAATGGCTTTTGATACACTATTGTTTGTCATTTAAATAAATTTTTATTTTCCCAACAAATAAAATTTATGTGTGTAATTTCTCTTTTTTTTCCAATGGGCTTTCGAATAAATTTTTAAATTTGATTATTGCAACAGATAATAATAATAAATACCAAGTCACATTTGATTAATCATTCTCAAAATCGGAATATTTTTAGCAGTAATTTGGAGCCAAACAAATGATCTATTATCTAACAACATGAGCGCGCATTAGCTGCCTGTAAGGAACAAATGCTGATGAAAAATTTTATCTTTTAAAAATTTTATTCTAATTTTTTACAGATTCAGATTTCACCAATATCAGATAATTCCAAAATATCATATTTTTCAATTAGTAACGTTATTATAGATTATCAAAAAGCTTATCAAATACAGTTTATTTTTTTTTGTAGGCAAAATTTGTCCAATAAAGATTACACTCTTTGCTTTCTTTACAGAGATAATTCTGGAATAGAATTTCAAATTATGAAGGCTAAATATCGCCCATCGAGTTCCAACACAAATTTAATTAACTTTCTTTTCGAATAAGAAAATTTAACCTTTCTGAATTTTTTCTAAAATATTACAAATATCATAAATTGTTTATTTAGTTCGATAATAAAGTTTACAATTGATAACACCATGATCCCAGTACTGATCATAGCCGTCTATCAAAAACCTATAGAATATTATCTTTAACTTGGTATTAAACTTTTTTTATTCAACATATAAATTAAATTGGAACCATCCGCGATTTTTGGATCACACACTATAATTTAAATGCTGGTATCCTTCGAGGGTTAAAAAGCTCAAATTTGTTAGTTTACATAACCAGAAGGGTTTTGTTTTGTTTTGTGCGCAGATATTTCAAGGCATGATTCAACAGATAAGATAAATAAACAGTTTCATTGAGGAAACATGAGGCTAAAAAGCTATTTTTTAAAATATCTAAATTTTGCTCTCTTTTCCAAGCATTATGAGTTCTGATTTTTTTTTAATCTATTTAATCCATTAGGGCTAATGGATTTTTTAATCTCTGTACAATTGAATGTTTGCATCTTGCTTGTTGACAGGCACCGCGCATCTTCTGAACTTTTTTTGCTCTTCTTCCATTAAGATTTTGAATAAATTTCGATCAGCACCTCTAATGTATTCGTTTTTCATTAGAGCAAATAATTGGCATGCATTTTTAGAGATAAATTAAGAATCTAATAAAAATTTTATTTCGAAATATTTATTCCAGCAATTATGTTTGCTTTTAAAAATATGCTAAATTAAATTGTGTAATTTAAGATTTTATTTTGTTTAAGATTTTGTTTTATTTTTTTTTTTCAAATGAAAGATTAATTAAATTTTTGAACAAAACTTAGACGAAAGATTGTAATACGCTATTAAAAGCGAAAATAGTTATTTTTTTAATTCCTGGATGTAATGCCAAGATTAAAAATGATTGTTTACTTAGGACAATCTTAAGTTTTGACTAAGAGATAAAAAGTGAAACAATTTTTTTTAATTTTAAATTCTCAAAGTTATTGCCTAGATAATTTCATTAGTTCAAACATTTTGTGGAAGATCTTTTTTTAATTTTCTTCTCTCGGAACAGAGATGAATATCTTTATCACTTTTTTTTCATTTAAAAATCCATTAACCACGTGTAAACAAAATTGCTGCGTTATCAAAATGGTTGGTTATGACTCAATCATTTTATTTAAAGAAAGTCTCAGTTTTTTTAAAAAGGTTTAAATACATTTTTTCAATCAGGACCATAATTCAGACTTAAAATAAAGCTGAATATTAATAGTGTTAGACGCTGTAACCACCCAGGCATGGTTCATAGAATACCTTGAAAAGCTGAATTTCATTCTGGAAAATTTTCATCTATCTTTTTACCAACATGCTTCACTGTCATTGATGCCAAATGTTAAAGTTTCAAAATAAGAATAAACTCTGATTAGTTCAAAAAATACAGAGTGTAAATTTTTCTGAAAATTTTCGCATTTTTTAAAAAAAAATTTAAAAAAAATTTTTTTTGATATTTTTAATATTAAGTTAAAAAAGTATAGGAAGAGAACTAGTAATTTTTTATTGATTCTAAGGCATCAATTCATTTTTTTTACTCAGATCGAAAAAGTTAATCAGACTTAGATTCATTTATTGATTTAAAATTTTGTAGAACTTTCAAATACAATTAGGAAAAATTTGACTTATTAATCAGAGAAATAACTAAATCCGATCAAAGCCCAAAATAGAAGCTCATTCATAAAAACTTCTTTTTCATAATTTTCAAAATGAATCTTTTTTATTAAAAAGAAAATTTTTTTATAAAATTAAAAATCATTTTTTTGTTTTAATCAAACATTCTAGATAAAAAAAAATTGGTTTTCATATCTTAAAATAAAGATCAATTCAATTAATCGATTTTTTCGTAAATTTAATAGTTATTTATCTAAAAAAAAAAGCTATTTAGTTGAGCTTTAGTAATCTGATTATTTTCAACCACTTTTTAATGAATTATCTTATTATTTTTCGCTTTAAATAAAACTCGATCGCTAGTAAATGGAAATTAATCAATACTGTAAGAACTTATCTTGAACAAGTGCTCAAAATTTTTGTTTCCAGGTAATATCTGTCCTTAATTAAGTGGAAGTTTTTTTTTTTTAAGTAGTCTCAAGTAACCAAAGACATTTATTAATTGAAATGCTTTTTTAATTTTTAATAAAATTAATTGAACAAAAATTATTGATTTTTGAATAGAAATAGACTATTTTTAATAAAATAATACCTGCGCTTAAAACTTAAAGCCGTATCGTGTAGTGTTTTTAATTACTAGATTGAGAGGACACGAAGAAAAGGCTTTTTTAGCATATTTTGACATCTATAAGGATTTAAAAAGGTTAAAAAATCTTTCGAATACATTCTCAAAGATACATTTGACAATTTAATCAAAAAAAAATCCCAAAACTCTGAAGGTATCAATTTAAATTAAGTTTCAAGTCTCTGAGGTATTGAAAAATTTAATTTTTTTTCTACAATTTTAAGCTTTTATTTCCAGTCAATAATGTTGAAAAGGTTTCGAAAAGAAAATTATTTTCCAAGAGCTTATTTTCTAAATTTTAAATTCAAAAATTTAGCTTAAAGATCAAATTTAGTCTTGTTTTGATCTTAAACCTATGAACGATTTAAAATCGATTCTAAAAAGCAAAAATTAAGCATTGTATTACTTAGCTTTGTTTTTAAAGTTCAAGCTTATGGCAATCAGATGGTTGAAAAAAAGCTGTTTGTTGTTAACATGGCACCAAAAAAGCATTCAACTCTCTGAATCTAAATTTATTTTATTTTATATTCCTTGATTAATAATACTCTCTATTTAATTTATAAACATTTGCATTTTTTTTAAATCAGTTGGATTTGAATACGTCAGTTATTCGAATCAAATGAAAAGCTTGAAACTATTTATTTAGATTGTAATTTTGCATTCATTTAATTAAGCGTCTTTGCTAGATTCAAATGTTAGAATTTTTGTGAACAACTCGTGCTTTGGGATTAAGTTTTACCAATAAAACTATTCAGTATTTGTTTATAGCTGACGATTGAGTGTGGATCACATCTACACAGACAAGAAAAAGATTAATCATGTTTAAGCATTAATAATTTAAGATTAGAAATAAATTTTAGTTGTTTTAATTATTAAGATAAATATTAGAAAAAAATTGAAATAAATTTAATTAATTTTTTTGAAAGAAAAAAAGAAGATATTTCAACAATTGAGTTTTTAAAATGTTAAATTTAATAGCCAGTCTATGTATTTTATCCACGACTAATCTATTTTGCATATTATATATTTTCTAAATTGATTTTCAGCATTTTTTTCATTTAAAATCGGCATAATTATTTATATCAAAGGTGCTGTATTCGCTTTTTTTTTTGAAAAAAATTGATAGATAAAATTTTTAGATCCAAAATTATAAAAATTAATAATTAGACGAGAAGAGCTACATTTGTTTTAAAATTAGCAATTTTTGCTTTAAAGATATTGAATTTAATAGAATTATTTTAATTTAATAATCAAACAGTGTCGTATTTGAGTTACTTCATTAGCAAACAAAAAAATGGATAGTTTTCTTTTATACGAATTTAGTCAAACGTAGCAAAGTCTTTTAAAATTGCGCAGTAATTAGGTGAACACTCAAAATTAAATTATTTTATTCTCAAATAAATTATTATTTGTGAAATTTTATGTTTTATTTTAAAAAAATTATAATTTAGATTCATTTTATTTGACAAAATTTCCATTACCAAGCTTACTTTGTGTTTTCCAACAACTTGAAAAGCATACTCATTATTTTACCAAGTCTCTAAAGACAAAGATTAATTAGTTGCATTCATTTTTTGAACCATTCTCACATTTTTATAATTAGCTACTTATTCTATCAAAATTTAGTATAAAAAATTTGTTTAGGGTAAATAATTAAATAAACTTATACATTTATTTCAGCCAAAAAAGATTATCAAGATAACATAACCATTTTAAGGTACTAAGCTTTGATCTTAACTTTGCCCATCAGAAAATACTGATGCCTTGCACTCGTATGCCATTTAGGTGTATTGTTAAATTTTGCATAAATCAAATGATTATGTTGTTTCACGATAAATTAAGCGTATATAAATTTTTTTTTAAGATTATTAAGTTTTCATCTAGGAATAAGCAATTTAAACAACAAAAAAATATCAAATCATTCTGAAAAAACTTATGACAATTATATAAATATTAGTTACAATTATTGACTCATATTTTTTTGCTAAGTTTTGTAGGTTAAAATAAATTTTGGTGATTAAATCTTTTATTAAAAAAAATTATAAAATTTTTTGAGGCTTTAATAATTTGTTTAAGTTTTTTAGTGTAACCCAGCGTCTTTTGCTAAATCCTAATGACCAATTGACTTCACTTGTTTCTCAGAATAAAAAATTAATTTTGTTTAATTTCTTATTTTTTTAGTTATTTTTTTGTTAAAAGAAATTACAATTTTTTGAAAAAACGACTCAAGAAAATTTTTTTAAAATTATTTCTTAGGTTTATATCAAGGAAACTAATTATAAAATTAAATAATTTTTTAGTACCTTTAGATCGGATACTGAAAATATTAATTATTATTATTATTAGTTAGAGTTGTTTAAAATTCCCAAAAAAAAAGTCCAAGTACTACTACTACTACTACTACTACTACTAATATCAAAAAATATAAATACTTTTGGGTTGTCTAATGCAATAGATTTTCCATTAACAGAATTTTCTTACAATTTAGCATAAATTTCTTCTTCAAAATTTTAAAGCCTGGACTTGGACTTTTGAATGAAAATTTAAAAAAAAAAAGTCCGGACTTGGACTTGGCTTGAGACTTGTGACTTTTAAACAACTCTGTTATTGGTTTGGGAGCATCCGGGGAATAACCCAAACGGTATTATGTCATTTTATCATCCCCTTTGCTCTATTTAATTGATGTTAATTTTTTTTTTAATTCTACAAAAAATGCGTATAAAAAAAGAAAATAAATTAATAAAAATAGTTTTAGGTTTTTTTTTAATAGAGGTTTTATTTTTTTGAAAATATCAAAATTTTACCCTTTCATTATTTTAGCGACATGAATTTAGTAATTTCGAGTTCTTAGGTCCGAGTGCTTATAATCTTTTCTATCAATATATATATATATATATATATATATATATATATATATATATATATATATATATAAAATCAAGGTACCAAAAATTAATTCGAGTTTAATTCAATTTTAAAATTAAATATTAAAAACAAGGAAAAAGTGAAGTGATACCAACTTTAATGCCGATAACAATTTTCTCTAATTTGCCACCTGAAAAGATAGATCATATGACATAAA
Source organism: Brachionus asplanchnoidis (assembly GCA_025491095.1). Lineage (NCBI taxonomy): Eukaryota > Metazoa > Rotifera > Eurotatoria > Ploima > Brachionidae > Brachionus > Brachionus asplanchnoidis. The sequence goes on from JAILYF010000006.1 coordinate 6,301,097, forward strand.
ATTTTTGGTGGCAATTAATTGTTGATAATACAATTTTTAGGATAATTTTAGAGTTTAATATTTTATTCTATTAAACTAATAATTCCAATTTTGATTAGACGGGCTAGGATTAAAAAAAATTAAATAAAAAAAAGAAATTCACGTATAAAATTTCTTTAGTTAAAATGATGAAAAACGCATAAAATGAATTTGATGAAATGAGAAAATCACATTATTTAATTTTTTAAATCAAAATTAAACCATAAAAAAGCTACATAAAAAATAAATTTTAATAAAATATTCATTTTTTTTCATTTAAAATTAATTTTTTGCTATTAAACAATCTAATTTTTCAATTATTGACTCTTTAAAAATTCTAGGTACTTTTTCAAATTTTTATATTCATCTTTCAGATTTAATTTTTTTTATTAAAATGAGTTAAGATCACACAAATTAAAATTAAAATCAATTAAAAAAGTTAAGAACACATTTAGTAAATGAAAAAAGAATTTTTATTTGTTGATTATTTTTTAGAAAAATATTTTTGACAGATTTAGATTTATTAACTGTTTTTTAGTTTCAATTTTTTTATTTAATTCTAACCCGGCAAACAGGACTATTGCATCATATGGCTTTTAAAATAGTTAGAGAAAATAAGGTAAAAATAATTTAATAATTAATTTTTTTTCAAAAGTATGTTGAAAAATTCTACCCAAGCTTAAATTAAAAATATTAAAAAATATTTAAAATTTAATTTTTGTACAAGTTAATTAAATCTGATTAATAAGCCATAGCGATTAGTGGTGTAAAATGGTAAGCTTAGGTTAAAACAAACTCCTGACTTATTGAACCAACATTAATTATTAAAAAAAATAAAGAAAATATACTTCGATTAATTTCCGTTCGCATTAAACAAGGGAGAATGAATCAATAAGCTAAGAAAATGTATAAATTATTAAAAGAGCTTTAGGTCTCAATTAAGAAAACACAACGGGTTCATTTTCTCGCTTTCTACATTCAAAGATAACTTTTAAAGCTTAATGAGAATTTTGAAATATGGGCTTAAGTTATTTGCCCAAAAATCTATTACTCACTTCGAATTCAATTTATATCAGCTCATTTATTCTGCCCAAAAAACTAGGTCGATGTTCACAAATATTTTTTATTATCTTTTATAATGAATATTTGAAATTTTTGAATAGAATTTTTGGCCACTTGCATGATACAACCTGAGTAACTATTTATTTATTTAAGCGATAAGTTTCCGCTTATTAAAGCCATATGCGAAAAATTATGATTTTAATTTTTATAAAATAATCTTAAAAATGCATCAATCAAACAATTTAAAAGTTAAGCAAATATTCGCCGATTTGAATGACGGCTCAATGTTTTGTTTATATATTTTAATCTTTTTTTTTTTCAATGATGCGAAATAAATTTTTTTGATGATGCAAATTTTCAATTTTTTACAAGCTTTTTTTTCCACTCACCCAGAAATTATTGATAATTTATATTTAGCGCACCGAGCACTAAAAATAAATTTTCCTTAAAGATTTTGGAATTTTTTTAATAGCTTTTGATGACTTTTCTTAGCTCTGGTAGTAATTTTTTATTAAATTTTGTAATTTTTTTCTTTTTTTAATTTCCACCCAATTTCCTCTGAGAATAAAAGTTTTTTTGATTTTTTATAGGAAAAAAGGGGTCATTTAAGTTTTTGTAAAATTAATATTTAAATAAAAATTAGGTTTAACAAACCAAATTAAATTTAAATGAACTTTTTGAAGTAAAATTTTAGGTATCCCACATCATCGACCTTATTGTTTGCATTCTAGATATTTTCCTTTCGTACATATCTTTGAAAATTTAATGAATAACTGATTGAAAAAAATTAAATTCTAGCTTTTTTAAAATTTAAAATAAAAAAATTAAATTTAGATAAAATCAAAAAATTTTATTGATTAAAAAGAGCTGTTTTTTTTGTTAATCTCTGGATAAAATGGAAGATGGTAGTGCTAACGGCAACAGCATTGCCAATTCAAGTTTTTTACACATGGGCGATGTAATATCGCTGTTCGCCGAAGGCAAAGTATGTGGCTTTATTAGCACACTTGGCTTGGTAGATAGTCGTTGCGTGGTTCATCCACTAGCAGGTGATCTTAAGCATCCACCGAAAAAGTTTAGAGATTGTTTATTTCGTGTATGCCCTCAGAACAGATATTCAGCTCAAAGACAATACTGGAAGCAGTGCAGACAGAATGCGGCGAGCACTAGCCAAAATTTGACTGTGAACCAGAGCATTACCAATCTAGATGAATCAGTCTTGAAAAAGCTACATGTAAATAAATTTTTTTTTAATTTATTGTTTAAAAAAAAAATTAATAAATAAATAAATTAATTTTTTTTTTTATTTTTTATTAAATATTATTTATATCTTTTATTAAAAAATTTTTAATTTTTTATTAAATTTTATTTAATTTTTTATTGAATATTATTTAATTTTTATTAAAAATTTTTTAATTTTTTATTAAATTTTATTTAATTTTTTATTGAATATTTTTTAATTTTTTATTGAATATTATTTAATTTTTATTAAATTTTTTATTTAATTTTTTATTAAATTTTATTTAATTTTTTATTAAATATTTTTTAATTTTTTTATTAAATTTTATTTAATTTTTATTTTGAATTTTAAAATTTTTTTTAAATTACAGCACGCTGCCGAATTGGAAAAAAAACAAAACGAAACCGAAACTGCCAAACTGATAAAGTCGAACACTCTCATTCAATACGGGAGCATAATCCAATTATTACATTTAAAAAGCAATAAATTCTTGACCGTGAACAAAAAACTGCCGGCACATGTGGAAAAAAATGCCATGAGAGTGTACCTGGACTATGCCGGCTCGGAGAGCTCCTGGTTCATTGTCCAGCCGTTTTACAAGCTTCGTTCTCTTGGTGACAAGGTAGTAGTCGGTGATAAAATTGTTCTGCAGTCTTTCATAGCTATGCAGCCGCTTCATGTAAGCGAAATGGAGCTGAATGACCAACCTGGGTGCAAAGAGGTAAGTTAATTTTTTAATTTAAGTTAAGTCGAACACAGGGTTAATAACTTCCTGCCCGATACTAAAATGTTAAAATTTATTAAAAGATAAATTGCCGTTGGTTAATAGCGCCCATAAAACGAGATTTTAATTTAAACCAAAACGATGACCAAACATCGTACCAGAACGTTACCACAGAGGTTTAAATATAAAAATATTTTCATATATTTTTATGTATAGCTTAACTCACCAATCGAATTATATTGGCTTTTTAGCACCTGTTTTTTTATTAATTAATTATATTAAATTGTTGTATAACCCGAGCTGTACCTGTCAGCATGAGTGGCCTAAAAAATCAATTTTTTTTTCTTTTTTTAATTATTTTTATTTAAAAGGTTAATTTGCTCAATTCGCAGACAAGTTGGAAAGTTGCGCTATTCATCTGCCACAAAGAGGACAGGAACGATGTTCTCAAAAGTGTAAGTTAATTTTATTTTTAATCAAAATTATTTTTTTTTTAATATTAAATTTTGATAAATTTTTTGAGAACGTAGAATAAAAAATAATGATTCTATTTGATGTTTTGCCTAAAATCTTTGGACCTTTAAGAATAATTTTTTAAATGGACATTTAATTTAAATAAGAAATTTTTCACATTTTTTTAACTTTAATTTAATTTTTTATTTTTCTCATTTTATGATTCATTTTGTAAATTTAAAAATAATAATTTTTATATAAACATAAAAGTTAGTATTCTTTTTTCATAGAAATATTTAAAGAAAAAATATAGGAGGATTTAATTACATTTATTTAAAAAATAAGGATAATTTTCTTTGTCACTTTTAATTGAGGTTTATTATTTTCAATTTATCTTATTATCTTTCTTATTTTTCTTTTCACTTGAATCAAGTTACCGTAATGCCGTGCGAATAAAGGCAGCATTAAACATGTGGCACTCGAAATTAAGTGCATGGTCTAAACATGTGTTTTTGAATTTTTCATGACCTAGGTTTAAGACCTGCATTAAAAGCCAAGCTCCTAAATTTAAATGCCGGTCTTATTATTAAATTTCTGTATTAAATGCTGCTTCTTTATTCGAAAATTTTTAACAAAAAAATTGATTATTTTTTAATTTTTTTGAATAAAAAAAAATATTTTTTTAATAAAAAAAAAAATCGATTTAGGCAATTTTATGATTTTTTTTTTAGATTTCGATTTAATTTATAAAATAAATAAACAAAATTTCAATTTTTCTCAAGTTCAATTAATTCTTGTTTAACTTTTTCGATTTTTTGTTGTTTTATGTTAAGATTAGTATCATCTCTTATTCTCTTTTCATTTTCGATCGTCTTTTTGTTTTTGCTTCCAGGTTTTCGTCCTCTTTTAGATTTCGGTTTATTTTCTATTTCTTGTTTGTTTCATCACTTTGCAAAGATTTATATTTCATTATTATCTTAGTTTTAAACTCCATTGAGTATCTTTTTCTTTTTTTGTCATTTGGCTTGAAATATTTTCAATTTTACTCATTTTGTTTCAAGAAAATTGTTTTTAATTATAAAAATTTGTGTTTTTATAAGTTAAGAAAAATTCAAAAATAAAAAAAAAAATTCAAAAAAATTCAAAAATATTGAATATTTTTTTCTTTAAATTTCAACTTTTGATGCTGCATTATTTTAAGAGCTCCAGTTATAGAAGCCGCACTTATTCCCAAATTTTATTTCTAACTTAACTTTAGATGCTGCATTAAAACCCAAGTCACGAAATATTGAAAAACACGTGTTTAGTGCCGCATCTATTCCCGAAACCACAAGTTTAATGCATTGAACTAGAACGCACGGCATTACGGTAATATATGAAAAAAATGAATCTTTAATTATTTTAGTTATTGATCCATTTTTGATTGACGTTCATCGCGGAATAAATTGAAATTACCTATTTTTCTGCGATGGTATGTCTGCGATGCGTCAATTCTGTGATCTTGTCATTTTTAAAGGTAAATTTTATTATCAAAAAATATAAAAACTAGATCTAAAAATTGATTTTTTTAATCAAAAAATTTATCTTAAAATTTTCTTTAAAAAAATATACAATTTTAAAATTAATTATGATTTAAACTAATTTATTTCGATAATTTCTAAATTAATTCAATCAATTAATTGGTCATGAACATTTCAAGCCTAACTAACCAAATCTTAATCCGAATACAAAATAAACATAGTTCTTTGTATTCAAATTGTTTCTAATTAAAATTTTAAAGAAAAGTCATTAAAAGTTCAAGTAATTTTAGTTTAATTATTTTTTTAACAAGATTAAATTTCATGGTTTGGAAAAAAAAATCTTTAAAATATTAACACTATTAGAAAAATCAATATTTAACTTGGTAGATTTTTAAATAAAATAAAACCGAATTTTGATCGTTATCATTTCAAACTTCTAAGATAATATGTGTTGAGTGTTGAAAGCTAATCAGATTAACTTTATCTTTTAAAAAAAAATTTTAAGCTAATTAAAAGTAGATTTAAATAATTAAGGTTAATCGAGAAACTTTTTTTATATTTTTTAAATTATACGAACTTGCTGAATAAATTTAATGAAGCCTAATACATTTCAAACCAGATAAGCAAAAATTTCTAGATGCAGTTTCGGCGTTATAAAAAAATTACTAAAATAAAGATTAATTGAAAAAAAAATTAAATAATTATCATTTTTAAGTGGTTCTTATTAATAAATTAATTTTTCTGCAAAACTTGTGTAAATAAAATTTATATCTTTAAATTTACTTCTTTTCAAGGAGGTTGATTTAATATAAATTTTAAATTTAAATTCATTTTGAATTCGAATTTCTAGCAAAAACACTTTTCTTTTTATCTTTTTCATTTCTAATTGTTGTCTCAAGTGGATCTAATATTTAAACTGATTATTGCGTATAATTGAATGGCTCAAATTTATTTATATTAGATTAATTTTTTAATTAGAATTTTTTTTATACACATGGTCTTCGGTTGCGGCTTATATTATTATCATCATTAAATAGAATGACATACTCTTTGAAATCCTTTAAAAAAGCAACAAGTTTTGAATAAATCTTCACCATATATTTTAAAAATAACCAAATCAATAAACAGCTAACTATTTAGGTTTTTATTACAGTGCTTGTATAAAAGGTCCAAAATAGGCTAGATTTCATATTTTACATTATTTTTAGTAAGCTTACATCAATTTTAATCGAGAAAGAAATGTAATTATAGGAAAAAATTACATAAGCTTACATTTATTTTCAGTAAAATTGTTCCAAACTGCTTATGGATGAAAAAATGAGGTTTTTGGTAAAAAAAATGAAAATTTGACTTCGCTTCCACAATTTTTAATTAATTTAATTATGAAAAAAAGAAAAAAATCAAAGTAATTTAAATAGACTTAAAATAAAAAAAAATTGAACAGAAAAATTATAATTGTTAATAAATTTTTATAGTTAATAAAAATTTAATTTAATTATTACTAATTAAACTTTTTTTTTCTTTTGAAATGCTTAAGCATCATATTAAATGCTTTTATGAAAATCTTGTTGCAAAAACATAAACTCTTTGTTTTTTTGTAGTATAATTAAGAGACTGTTTAATTATTTAATCCATTTAAGTCTATTCAATTATCTTTGAATTTTGCTTTTATGAAATATTTTCGTTACAAAGTTTTACCAAATTTTGCCAAAAGTTGTGAAATTATGCGTAAAATTAAGAAAAAAAATCTAAAGAATTTTAATTTTTTTTATTTCACTGAAAGTTACGTATTTTAATTTAAGCTTTCGTAATTTTACACAAAAATTACATATCCTTAGCAAAATAAAATTGATGTAATATTATGTTAGCTTACTAAAAAACAATAAAAATCTATGTAATTCAGCCGATTCTGGACCTTTTATATAAGCACTGTATTTATTTCGGAAAATAAGCTAAAAAAAAGTTATATAAGAAATAAGTAATATCAATAAAATATCAATAGTAATAAAATATTTTTTATTTACCAAATATTTACGTAAATTTTAGTAAAATCAAATATTATTAAGGGTAAATAATGGTAAAAATCGTAAAAAAAAGTACAATGTTTAAATTCAAAATTTTTTATTGTAATAAAAACTAGAAAAAAGTTTTTCATATTAAGGTGCATTTAAGGCAAAACTACGTCACTACTCTGGGATTCTAAATTTTTTTACATATTCGTGTTCCCCGTGTATGATAACCCATGTTTGGTGGTTTTTTTATGTTTCTATCTATTTCAGGTAAAAAGTTATTTAACTTTGGAAAAAGGCGTTTTTTGATGCATAGCAACATTAAAAACCCTTTTTTCTCCCAAAAATACTCCGTTATATATATTTTATTTTTTCATTTTCTGATTTTAAATGCTTTTAATTTTATTAGTCTTGATTTAAAAATAAAAAATATTCTTAATTTACCTGTTTTTTTTTACTTTTATACCTTTTTTTTAACAAAAAAGAGAGCCGAGCTTCGTAGGCAGGTAGTTGGAATATATCTAATATTGTATATCAGTAGATAGATCTACTCAATACGCACAAACTAATGAAGAACTTTTTTTTATATGATCCCTACTTGCCAAGATATTTGGCTTTTACTAGCAGCTGTTTTTGAGAAAAAAATTTATTTTTAAACATTAAATTAAGAAAATAGTTATTTAGTCCCTTTCATTCCAATGCACCTTTTATTAAAATTTTTGCATGTAAATTATTTTGATTGAATTTTCGTGTGAAAAATTTTCAAAATATAAAAATATCTTCAAATTCTTAAATGTCTAATACCCTCAATTATTTGGACAGTTTTTCTTTTTTAGCAATTTAGGTAAATAAAGATAAATGTACAATATTTTACGAAAATTGCAGTAAAAAAAAACTAGACAATCTTTTAAAATAAATCAATAAAATTTTTTAAAAATTGAAAAAAAAAAAAAAATGCGTCTCAAATAATATTTAAAATCTGAAATTAAAAAAAATGTTATCTTGTCACTCAAAAATATATTTTGTGCATTTTTTTTTTAATTTTCTAAAAAATTTAATATTTCCAAAAAACTTATCAAACATCATAAAAAATTCAAATAATTTTTTTCCCAATTAGGGTGATGTAATTCGGTTGTTTCATGCCGAACAAGAAAAATATCTGACTTGTGATGAATACAGAGGCAAAAGAGAAGTATTTATTCGAAGTACAGCACGATTGGCGGCCACATCCGCTACATCGTCCAAAGCTCTATGGGAAGTCGAAATTGTCAAAAAAGATCCGTGCCGCGGAGGCGCTTCTCGCTGGTCAAACTTATTTAGATTTAAACATTTAGCATCTGGAAACTATTTGGCTGCCGAAGTTGACAATGATTCAACAGAGGATCAAATGCGCTCTAAATTACGCGGCGATGCCTCAAACTTGGTCTACTATCTTGTTAGTGTTACCAATGCTTTTGATCACTCTACCATCTTTGAATTGGATGAAACAACAATCACTATCCATGACTCGCCGGTGCCGCGTAATTCCTATGTAAGACTGAAACACTGGGAAACAGGAACATGGGTACACAGCACTGCTTTGTTGATAGATAAAGAAGAGGAAAAGCCAGTTATGTGGAAAATTGGCTGTGCTAAAATAAAAGAAGACAAAGAGGCTTTTCAGCTCATTCCAGTTCCAACAAATGAGGTCAGAGATTTGGACTTTGCCACTGATGCAGCCAAGATGCTCAAAGTATTCGCGGAAAAAATCCTCATTAATCAACTTTTAATGAACGACAAACGCTCTTTGTGCGCTTTGTTGACTGATCTTATTTTTTTTGTGGCCGAATATGAAAATGGAAGCTCCAATGACTCCTTGGAGATTCAGTTGAGTAAACCCAATCGCGAAAGGCAAAAGTTAATGAGAGAACAAAATATTTTGCAGCAGATTTTCAGGATTCTGAAAGCACCTTTTGTCGAATACGGAAACAAAAGAGGCCTACAAACTCACGAGCTTAAAGATCCAAAGCATGGACTACAACAAATATTTAGACTTTGCTATAGGATACTTAAGCACTCGCAGCAATCGTACAGAAAAAATCAGGTAGGTTTAAAAAAAATAAGATGAGTCTTTCTTGTTAAAAATTGTCTGGAATATTTTTATTGAAATTTCCTTTTTTAGGCAAAATGTAATTTATTGTACATTTTTTTATTTGTGCATTTTTCAAAGAAATAATAAAAATTTCAAAATAAAAAAACTTAAAAAAATTTTCATTCAAGAAAAGTAAAAATAAATTCGCAATAAATTAAAAGGGATTTTCAAAAAATTATTCTTGGTTTTTACATTTAAATTTTTCTAAAGCTCCTATTTAAAGTAATTGCGAATTTATTATTACTTTTCTTGAATGAAAATTTTTTAGATCTTTTGATTATGAGATTTTTTTGTTTCTCAAAAATGTAAAAATGTAAAAATATAAAAATGTACAATAAATTATATTTTGCCCTTTTTTAACAGACAAATCACAAAAATGTGTGCCATTTCTTTAAAAATAACCTTTTTCCTGAAAATTTAAATTTTTGAAATTTTTTATTTTTACTTTTTTTAGCAAAAAATTTGATTTTTCTAATTATCGATTTTTCGATTTTATCTTTTATAGAAAAAAAATTTTTTAGTAAAAAGGTAAAAGTTAAATTAAATTTTTACTTATTAAAAAAAAACACAGAAAATCACAAAAAAAACGAAATATTATTTTAAATTATTTGAGGTTTAATTTTTAATACAGTGCCGATTTGATTTCTGGTAATTTTTCGCTAAATTTACGTAATTTTACGAAAAAATTGTTAAAAATGAAATTTTTTTTATAAAAATTTCAAAATTTTACATAAATTTAAAAACCAAATTTTTTAAAAAATATTCGGTATTTTTTGTAACGTAAAATTTCGATATTTCAAAATATATTGTAACTTTAAAAAAAATTACTCCTTGGTCTTTGAAAAAATCTTTTGTTGATCTTTGATTCTAAAATACGGATCGATTTTACGAGTTTTTGTCGTACCCTAAAACTCGGATCCGGATTAAAAAAATTGAACTTTTATTTTGAATGAAATTTTACCACAAATAAAAATACAACACCACAAACAACAACGGAATCTAATTCAATCCAAGCTAGCTCAAAATTGATGCGAGCTAAGTGGTTTAGCTCACAGGGACTTATTCAATTTAGTTCTTAGACTGGTACTTTTAATATTAAAGATGAAAAAAACAATGTATATATGGCAAGAATGAATCTTAAAACGACTTTTACGTATGATGAACAAATTTATTGTGTACATTTAGTTGTTGTTCAAATAAACCTTGGTGTTAATGAATTATTGAAACCAAAAAAAAAGAAATTTACTTTGTCAAAGTTGCAGGGAAAAAAGAAAACTAAATCAGGAAGAAAGTATCGCGACAATTCAGACGAAATTGTAACTTTTACTATATGTTGCTTACAATGACTGAAGATGTTCCATATGGTGCTTTAAATGTTGATTTTGTAAAATATAAAAAAATATATTTGAAGAAGAATGTTTTGAAAAATTTTAATTTTTTATTGTCACGAAGAAAAAAATTGCTAAACACAAAACGTTCTCAAATTTACAAGGAATAACAGAAGAAAAAGAAAAAATTAAACGAAATAATAAATAAAAAAATTTAAATTTAATTTTTTCTTTCCAACAGTTAAAAAAATTATGTAATTTAAATAAATTTTTATTTTATCCGGATCCATGTTTTAGAGATTAACTTTAACTTTTCACTTTTTAGAAAATAATTTTCACCATAGTGAAATTTTAGTACAAAAATTACATTACAAAAAGGAAAAACGCTATAATTTATTTTCTAATTGTACAAGAATGGTTCTATAAAAAGTACAATATTGTACAAAGCTCTGCAAAAACTCTGCAATTTATTGCATTTTTTAATCAGATATTTTTTGGTGGTGTGCATTTTACAGAAAATTGCGGAGTTTTTGCAGAGCTTGGAATTCGGTTGTACAAATTTGTACAATATCGTTTTTCCTTTTGGTACTGTAATTTTTGTACTAAAATTTCACATTGCCTGATTTTCAGCAAAAAATAAATGTCAAATACTTTTATCCTTTTTTCAAATTAAATTATTAATGGAAAGCAAATTGAAATAGAAAATCTTTTTTAGCTTAATATCTAAATAAAAAAAAATATAAAAAAATATTAAAATTAAAAATTCAAATACTTTTTTTGCAAGGAATATATTGCAAAGCAATTTGGTTTCATGCAAAACCATATTGGTTTTGACGTTTTAGCTGAGGAGACAATAACAGCCTTGTTGCACAGTAATAGACAGCTCTTGGAAAAACACATAACTCGCAAAGAGATAGACACTTTTGTCAATCTGGTCAAATCGAATAAGGACTACAAATTTTTGGAGTACTTGTCTGACTTGTGTGTTGCCAATAACGAAGCTATACCTAGCACCCAAGAACTTATTTGCAATTGTGTCCTCAAAACAAAAGAAAATTCAAGTATTCTCATAGAAACAAGGTATTCCAATTTTTTTTTTAACTAATTAATTTTTCCAATCTTTTTTATGAGATAATAATTAAACTAAATATAAATTATTTTTTCCTAAATAGAAATAGTTTTTTTTTAAATGGTTTATCATTAGATTTGAATAAAAATATTTTTATATAAATAAAAAAGTTCCTACCTAAATATGCTTTATTTCCTAGTATAAGAAAAAGATTTTTGACTAAATAAAAAAATACTCTTTTAAATAATTTTGTTTTTTGCTAAATATATTTAGCTCTTTTTTAAAGGACCATTATTTGATTTTGGTGGTCTTCCTCTTTTCTTTAACTGTACAAATTCACGATCACCTTCATTATCGTGATCATGTTGACTTTTTTGGCTAATGGAACCGATATTTTGCAACTTGCAGTACTTAACACGATATTTTACATTACACAATTTACATTTTCGTAACTGCTCCTTCACTTGGTGTCTTTCTAAAGCGTTCGTACAAAAGAGACAGTAAGTTCAGTGATTAGTTTGAAATGCAACGGACGGTGGCAAAATCTTTGAAATATAGTTATCAATTTCGTCCAGTTTCAAATTATTCTCCAAATAAATCCATGACTCTAAGTTACTTGAAGCTTGACTACAAGCAGATGAATTTGATGAATCGTCATATTCCATTTTTAAGCTTAATTTTAATAATTTATTTATTTTCAAATTATTTTTATTTAGAAAAAAAAACAAAACTGTTTGTTAAAGTTTTTTTTTATTTATAGAGAAAATTATTTTATTTAGGAGAGTCAAAAGTTGTTTGAGAAAAAAATTATTTTATTTAAAATAGAATTAAATTGTTTATTAAGTAATTTTTTTTATATAAAAAAATTATATCTATTTAGGAAAAAAGTATTTTTATTTAAGATAATTACACTGCCCTTTTTTATTATTAAAGATTTGAGAGATGTAACGAAAAATTAGTATTGATGGAGAGTACAGACGATTTTTCCAATCGTCTAAGATCTCAAGTTCAATTTTCAGGTAGTAATAGCAGCTTAACAATTTATTCAGCACCCATAGATGACCGAGAATCAGATTTAAATGATTCAATATATCAAGCTATTACCAGTTCGGACGAAAATATTATTCTCTATTGGGATAACTATGCGATTCAGCTACAAGAACTGGTCAAATCAGAGTTAATATACGAAAGAAATATGCTTGAGTATTATCGCTATCAGCTTAATTTGTTTTCCAATATGTGTCTGAATCGACAATACTTGGCCATTGAAGAGCTAAGTACTAATTTGACAATTGAATTAATTTTAAAGTAATTTATTTTAAAATTCAAAATTTAAAATTAATTTTTATTCAAAGATGTATGCAAGATGACATGCTTAACCACGATCTAAGGGCTTCTTTTTGTCGTCTCATGTTACATTTACACGTAAACTTTTTTTTTACTTTTTACTTTTCTTTTTTTTTCATTTTTGCTGATTGATAAATTAATAAAAGATTTAATAAATTTAAAATTCAGGAATACTTTTGCATAGTTACATATTAAAAGAAAACTAATATTTTTAATTTTACAAATCTAGTAAAATACCTGACAAAAACAATAATAATTGTATGTTATTTGTAATAACAGATAAAAATAAAATTAATTATTTTTTTATTGGTTTTGTGAATTTCAAATACAAATTGACAAAAAAAATTCTTCATTTTTTGGTTTATTAAAATTAATTTTAATAAAACATACTGCAACATAATGCAACATACTTTGTTGAGCCTTTTTACCTAGATATAATTTTTATTTTATTTTTTTAGTAAATCAAATCAATAATTCTTATCGATTCGTCATTTTTTGCCATTATTTACATGAGAAAAGTTATTTTAGGTAAGGCTTTATAAAAGGTGCAACGAAGTATTTTGCATTTTGTTGCAGTATTTTTTCAAATATTTTTTCACATATTTTTTTTAACTTTAATTTTAATTTATTAATAAAAAATGAAGAATTTTTGTTCAATTTGTATTTGAAATTCACAATACCTTTTTATTTATAAATCAACAGAAGATGAAATCAATTTAGAATTCAGAAATTCTTTTACATTGTAAAATTTTTTAAATTTTGTTTTCTAAATAAATAGTCAAATATTTTTATTTTTGACTAAGCAAAAAATTAAATAATTGATACTGAGCAATTTAATTCGTGAAATTTTAATGAATTTTTTATTCATAATTTGAATCATTTTTTTTTAAAATAATTTCTTTTCAGATTATAGATAGATAAATATTACAGGAACAAACTTATGTAATTTTTTTATGCAGCTTAAATCAGTATATAGTAACTTTTAATTTGCTTAGTTATGATTTTTCCATAAAGCAATTTTAAGTAAACTTGCTATCAAAGAATATAATCTCTTTACAAAATATATTAGTATTGAAAATTTATTCTTAATTAATTTGTAGAACTAAAAATTTAATTTTATTCTTTATATTCTTTATTTAATTCTACTTTTTACTCTTTATTTTATTCTTAAATTTAATTTTAGTCTATTAACTCTTTGCGAAATTTAAAAGAATTGAAAATTTATCATTAATTAATTTGCAGAGCTAAAAATTTAATTTTATTCTTTATTATAAATTTGAATTTATATTTAACAAAAATTATGACATATTTTGTATGAAATTTTGTAATTTAGGCTACTAAATTTTTATTTTTAATTCAAAAAATCCCTCAAATATAATAACATAAATATTATAATATTTATACGTTTAATATTAATTCAGCAAGGGTTAAAGTTTAACTTTAAAAAATTTCTGAAAAATTAAATTTTTTAAATAACTGTTTAGTACGACACCAAAAAATTAAATCCTAAGAAATTTTCAAAATTTTTGTTCCAATTTTTCTTTGATTTTGAAACAGTTATTTTCATAAGTTTTAAAAAATAAAAAAATGATACAATCAAATTTTACTATTTAATTCAAAATGAAAAAATGAAAAAATTAAGAAAAATTATGAATTTATTATCTGTATATTTTTTCAATCAGCATCGTGAATCTTTAATTTCAAATTTATCGCTACAATTGACTTAAAATTTTGGGTGATTTTTGAACAAAAATCTTTTCATGTCATTCATTTTTAATCATTTAAAAAAAAAATTTTAAAATAATTCCATGTTTTTTAGGTAGACAGAGAACCACAAGAACTAGTGACACCTGTAAATTACGCTCGATTATGGATCAATATACCACTGGCAATAAATATCGAAAAGTAATAAAACTTGTAAATTAAAAATAAATTCAAATGGTCTTAACTTTACTGTGTTGATTTAAAGATGCAAAAACATTAGATTAAAGTAAGGATTGTGAAAAATAATTAATACATATTAAACAAGCTGAATTCATTCCTAACCCTGTTTTAATATTTTAATAGAGTTTTATCAAAAATCCAATGTTGTCATAATATTCTAAGCTTGTTTTATTCACATAAATTCAATTTTTGAAAACAAGCTTTAGACTTTGCATTTAAATGTAACCTGGATGCACTGTTCCAATATTTTTCACATTAAAATGCTATTCAGATTCTTTGGCTTTTATAAAATATTTTAATATAAAGCTATGATGCTGCCAATGAAGAGGAAAGCAACATGATGTTTCCGGAAAGCCAAGCGAGGATAGAAGGCGTTCGCAAGCGCTTTGTTCGATCGTCACCTTCTAGTCCGGTTAGTTCAAACAACTTGTTTCAAAATGACATAAAATATGAGCCCGAGGACACCAAGTTTCAGGCCACCATCGACTTTGTTCGGGCCTACTTGGACAATGTGGTCCAGCAGACGTCTCCTTTTGGTGACAGAGAGCAAAACAAATTAACATTTGAAGTAATGTTGACAAAAATAAAAAAACAAATTTTATTAATTTTTATTTATTTTGTAATAAAAGGTTGTTAATTTGGCCAAAAATTTAATTTATTTTGGCTTCTATAGCTTTAAAGATTTGCTAAAGTTGACCAAAACCCTATTGGAAATACTTGACCATGACGATAACACAACAAATTCGGGTTCAAGCGAGGACCAAGGTTTGGAACATTTTTTATTATTTCTAAAGCATGCTTGATTGATTTAGTTATGTTTTTTTATTTTTTATTTGGCACTTAATTTAGCATCAACCATATTCAGCCAAAGTACCATACCCTTAAAAAATTCAAACCATCTGAGTCATAAAAACTCTGTTGACCAAAGCGAAAAAACGCCAGAAAAAAGGTCTTGCTCAAACTTAGGCTTGATGCACTTTGCTAATGACTATAGTAACGAGACCCATATCAACATTCGCACTCACTCGTCAAAGCGCATGAATCGCTATAGCTCGAATTTTCTCACCCATGAAAACATTGTGTATGAAACCAAGCTTAGGATAATAGACATCCTGCAGGTTTGTTGTGTTATTTGCTGCATTTTCCCAAGGCCGTCTTGTCACTTTAATTTAAATCTTAAAAAATTTTAAAAATTTAAATTTATTTTATTGAAAAATGTTTAGCAACTCAAAGCAATTCTATACTCAGTCTGAATAAACTAGAAGATTATTTTTTATACAACGAAGAGGAAGAGAGTGTGTCGCGCAATTATTTGATGCTGATCGAAGATCGCTTCATGACCAAGGTGGCCGAAGAGTCGCAATCAAGCGAGTCGGCATCAACTTTCGGCAACAAAAATTTGATTGTCCAAGGTTCGAGCAGCACTTCTCAATCGGCTAACCTGTTAACTCATGCCGACAATTTAATAATTAAGGCTAAAGTGTATATACTGGAAATACTGAAGGTATTAGGCTTAAAATTGCTTCCAGACCCAACCATTATCGGCCTTGAATTCTTTTGATTGGATTTTATTTTAAATTTTTTTTTTTAATTTTTAGTTTATTCTCAATGTTCGTCTTGACTATAGACTAACTTATCTCTTGTCATTGTTCAAAAAAGCGTATGAAAACGCCTATAGTAGCTCAAATGGAATGCCTGATAAAAAAGCGTTTATTAAGCTTGTTGCCGAAGCTGAGAAAATATTCCGAAATGAAAAAGAGCTCACCGATTTGGATTTGGATGGAGCTGGAGGAAAAACAGTCAGTATTTTTTGACAACTTTTTTTTTTTAATATATTATTTTACTAATGAAAAATAGTGAATTAATTAAGAAATTAAGAATATTAATTAAGAAATTAAGCATGCGGGCGCTTTACCTTAACCTTAATAAACCTTATGAGACTTATGCAGCACCGTATGGATGATTTTTGCAACCAGAGCTTAAAACCAATCAGTTGGTTATGTTTAGAGTCTGTTATTCAGCAAACGAATTGAACTAACTTTTGCAGCTGATTCCGATTATAGAGTCACCTATTCGGCAGCTATTCGAATCAGTAAAGCTAACTACTTATATCTTAATTCATTATTGAAGTATCAAAAGTTTCGAGTTCTTCTTCAGATCTTTCTGGCTGACTTCTGCAGTCTTCCTTTAGTTTAACGAGAGACTTAAGTTAAATCGCTCGGATATAAAGTAAAAGAAAAAAAAGCTAATTTTGCTCTAAATATACTTTATTTCCAAATACTAGATATCCTATAATGCAAAATTTAAATTGTATTTATATTGAATATTTAAACAAAAAAAATGAAGTAATATTCTTCAACTTAAAAAAAATAAAAATTTAAAATTATTTAAATATATAAATCTTTGTTACATCTTCCCCCTTAAAACAAAAATTTTCCTAAAAATTTTAACAAAAAAAAAACTATATTTTCTTTGATCATCACCATCTTCATCACCGCCAATTACAATTCATTACATGAGTCAAATATCAACAGCATGCCCACTTGAAACTTCATTTTAGCCACCCTTAGATCCTGCATGTTTACTCATATATCCATTAGTTCCAGAGAAATTTCTTTTGTCTTTGAGCTTTTCCCCACGAAAGGCAGTACGGAATTGGAGGGGTCCCCGCTATATTCGCTTTGTAAGTCGTATTCTTAGGGCTTCAGTTTCCATCTGTCGCCAGCCAAATGGCACTTTTCAATTCCAACTTGTTGTGCCTCTTCTTTTTTGCTTCAATTTCGTCCTTAAGCCTCAAGGTCCTTTTGTTGAGCCTATCTTCCACCTTTTGTTCTTTCCCCTCCTTCATCTTTTCTCTTTCCAATATCCTCATCTCCTCCAACTTTTCCTCTTACACACGTTTCGCTTCATCTAAACGCTTCTTCAGCCTCCTTTAGGTTCACAAACTCCTCTTCGCTTTCGTGACCAATCTTATCAACTAATTTCACGCTTGCCTCTAACATGAGAGACAATTTTTTAACTTCGTCATCAACTCCAATATTTTTGTCAATAAAACGTTTCATTGCCTCATTTGCGATAGTTTTGAGTTCTATTGAATTTGATTCCAGTGTAAAATCACTTAATTGGTCGATCTAATCTTCAACTGTTTCACCAGTCACTTAAGCTTAATTAATTTAAATGACAAAATTAAATGATTATTAAACCCTATTTTTTTTAGCGTAATAATTCGTAAAGGTTAAAATAAACCCATTAATCCATTAAATGTATATATATTTGGTATGTTATATTGCGTTTTATAAAAATTTTAAATATAATTTTGAAAATGCATTAAAAAAGTGCGATGGTTGAGATGTATTTTATTTTATAAATATTTGGAAAAATTTTTGCAATGTCGCTCTATTGAAATTAAATATAGTGTTTCAAACATAGATTATTTAGTTTTAGAATTTTTTTGAAATTCATGAAAAATCTTAAAACATTATTTAATTTTTATTCTGAGTTTTAAAAAAAATAGAGATTAATTTCTAATTAATTTGAATAAATTAATGATTAATTAGTATTTAAATTTCTAAAAAAAAATAAAAAATTTCATAATAAATCATCTAAAACTAAATAATCTATGTTTGAAACACTATATTTAATTTCAATAGAGAGACATTGCAAAAATTTTTCCAAATATTTATAAAATAAAATCAGACTTGTTTTTAAGTCAGTTTTAAGTTTTTAGTCTAAGTCAAAAAAATTTAAGTCTAAGTCAATGACTTAAAAAAAAATTAAATTTAATTAAATTAACAGAATTTTGGACTGCCACGCTGAAAAAAAAGAGGTTAAAAGATCATAAGAAAATAAAAATTTAAGATGATTAACTATATTTAATAACTTGAAAAAAAAAAAAAAATTTAAGACTTGTGACTTAAAAACAACTCTGAATAAAATAAATCTCAACCATCGCACTTCTTTAATGCATTAAAATCAAACTCAAAATTAAACTCAAAATTGTATTTAAAAATTTTATAAAACACAATAGAACATACCATTTGTTCTTAAAAATAAGATAAAAGTAAAATTTAAAAAAAGGATATAATTAGATATAAAAGTAAGAAAACTGAAAAAAAAAACTGAAAAAAATGGAAAAAAATTTTTTTACATGCATTTTACGTAAAAAACCGTAAATTTACAGTCGGAAATCACGTCAAATCAATACTGTATAATTTGAGTCAAAATAAGAAATAATTTTTTTTAAAGTTCTTACGGGTTCTCCTAAAACTTATCATGCACGACTATCCACCATTAGTCAGTGGCTCTTTGCAACTCTTGTTCAGACATTTTAGCCAAATTCAAGAAACACTTTCAGCTTTTAAACAGGTACTTTGATTTCTTGAAAAAAAATAAGAGCAAAAAAAATATTGAATTATTTTATTAAGATTCAATTATTGGTATCTGATGACGACGTGAACAATTATAACAAAATCAAAACTGACTTGGACAAATTGCGTCTTCTGGTTGAACAGTCTGAATTGTGGATCTTTAAAAAAAAAGAAAATACCAAAGATGAGACAGAGGCAACTAAGAGCAGCAAACGTACATCAAATGCAAGAGCATCCCAGCACAAAAATACAAATCATTCAAAGAGTATGGACACAGATTTGATGACTCTTTTGGAACTCGACCATGGCCCCGAAATCGAAAACTCAGCCATTCAAAAATACAAAGAGCTTTACACCATTTTGCAAAACCTTATAAAACTTTGCGTCAATCAGACCCTATTACCAAATGGCACAGTGAAAAAAAAACCACGCCGCAACGACCAACGCTTATTGCGCAACATGGGCGTTCACAACATAGTCCTTGATTTGACCAAGATCACCTACGAAAAATTGGAAGACAAACGAATGAAAATAATCATGAAAACAGCCCACGAATTTTTGCAGAATTTTTGCTTCTCAAATCCTCACAATCAGGCACTGCTGCATGAAAAAATTGATCTGACCCATTATCCTTCGAATGAATGGGAAGCTAAAACAGCCACTTACATTTTTAAAGACAATTCCATTCTTTCAAACGAAATAAATGAGAGACTGATTCAAAATTTTATACATGCCTTGGAACATCAGAATATAGACGAGTCCAAAGTGGCTTATTTGGAATTTTTGCAGACAATGTGTGTGATTGATGGCCATGAGATCAAAAAGTGCCAGGACATGATTATTGCAGAGTTGATGAATTCGGATATAATGAGTTTCAGTTCGGACAAGACCCACATTGACGAGATATGTTTACTGATGCAAAAACAAAAGCAGTCTGATGGTGAACATGGCACCAGTGTCCTAAATGGTCAATTGTTATTTCATGTAAATTTGATAAAGGTTTTGATCAGCTGCACCATGGGCAAAAACACATTCACCGAAATAAAGTGTCACACAATTTTATCTTTGGAAGATATTGAAAAAGTGGTCACCAATAAATACTGTTTGGTCGAAGTGAAAGAGACCTATTTGAATTTTTTGTACCATTGCCATATTGATACCGAAAATGAAACCAAAGAAATATTTACACAGCCTTATATTTGGAATATTTTTGAGAGCT
The DNA here is from genome assembly GCA_025491095.1 of Brachionus asplanchnoidis. NCBI lineage: Eukaryota > Metazoa > Rotifera > Eurotatoria > Ploima > Brachionidae > Brachionus > Brachionus asplanchnoidis. Next base: position 6,321,528 of record JAILYF010000006.1, read on the forward strand.
TCATTCAAGACATCAATATGGTTTGCAACACAGATGAAGCATTTGCTGATAGATCTTTGCAGACCTATGTTGCAGAGGGAATTGTTGAAGTTGTCAGTGGTTTTTTCAATCACACACAGTTTAATCAAATACCTCAACCTCATGTAAGTTGGAAGATTATTTTTTTCTTATATTTATTATTTTTTTTCAGAGTTGTTTAAAAGTCCCAAAAAAAAGTCCAAGTCCGGACTTTTTTTTTAAATTTGCTAAATTAGGCTTCATATCAAAAAATTTATATACTCTTTGGTTGTCTAATGCAATATATTTGCCACATATCAGAATTTTCTTGCAATTTTAGCATAAATTTTTTCTTCATTTTTCAAAATTTTAAAGTCCGGACTTGGACTTTGAAAAAAAAAATTCAGTCTTTGTTCGGACTTTTGAAAAAAAAGTCCGGACTTGGACTTGACTTTAGACTTGTGACTTTTAAACAACTCTGTTTTTATTTATAAATTTATATTTTATGAAATACATTATTAATATGAAATTGTGAATTTTGGTACAAAAAACAAAAACAAATATTAAAAACGTCAGAACTTTAATCTGGACCGAATAAAACATGTTCTGTAAATTTTAGCAGCTGATACATCCTCTGCGCCATCTCTTGAAGTTGAGTAGGATTTTTAATATAATATAATATCCCAAATTCGATTAAGAATGTATCAGTTGCTACAATTTACAGAACATGTTTTGTTCTTTCAGATCCTGAGCCTTTGGTATTTTTAATATTTTGTTTTTGTTTTTTGTAAGAAAATTTAAAAATCCCGTTAATATTTACAGTGGTGATTTGATAACAGTATTTTAAGAAAAATTACGTAAAATAGCGTGAATTAACAAAATTTTGCCACATTTTATGTAAATTAACGTAAAATCCGAAAAGTGAAAAAAAGAATTTTTATGAAAAATTACGTAAATTTTCAGGATTTTGAGATAATTTTGGTAAAATTTGATAAAATTCAAAAAAGCCAATTCAAAATTCAAAATTTTTGAACAAATGTCTGTTTTCTCCAAAAATCGAAAATTTAAGAAGGTTTTTTTTTACAATGATTTTAAAAATAACTATTTTTTAAACCAATTTATGAAAAAAAAAACTTTATTAAATTTTCGATTTTTGGAAAAAACAGACATTTTTTCCAAAAATTTTGAATTTTGAATTGTCCGTTTCGAATTTTACCAAATTTTACCAAAATTATCTCAAAATCCTGAAAATTTACGTAATTTTTCGTAAAATACTGTTATCAAATCACCACTGTATTTAAAAAGGCCCATCATTTTCCACATTGCTAATATTAATAAGAAATCCGCCTACTTGAAAAGAAATATTTTAATAAAAGAAATCAAATCTATAAAATTTAAGTCTAATTTAATAAAAATACATCTATTCTGATAAAAAGAAATATCTAAATTAATAAAAATTAAAATAATTTACTTTCAAGTTAATAATAATATTTTTATTTTTATGTTAATTAAAAGAAAATTGAACTAATTTATTTATTAATTTTTTTTAAAATAAATTTAAAATTTTTTACTTCAATTAATTAATTTTAATTAAGGATTAAGCCTTTACCTATTTTGATAAATTAATATTTTTTAGTTGTATTTAGAGATAAAAATATATTCTTTTAGCCATTGAGATGTTGCAAGTTGAACAAAATTCATTTTCCACATTAAGAATACCATTTTGAGTATATTTGCAGCTTTTTGCTAAACTAATTTACTATTTTAAAGTTTTTTTATCACAACGTTGTTTATATTTGTTACTTTTTTTTATTCTTATACCATTTTTATTTTATTAAATTTTAATTGAGATGAGATTTTAATTTATTTAGAGGGAAGTGTTATTAATTTAGATAAGTTTATATCAAAATTAGCGGCATCAAAAAATTACTCGTCTTTAAATACAATGCTTAGCGGTGATTCAAAAATTAAAAAATAAATAATAAATAGCGATAAAAAAATGATTTAATTGTTTCTAAATTTTATGATTCTAGTTAGATTTTAATTATTTAGAATTCTTCCTACAAATTAAAAAAAAATTTTAAAATTAAGTATATCAAAAAAAGACAAGAATGCTTAAGTTTTTTATTTCTTTATTTTTTTCATAATCATAATAATTTCGGATAGTAAAATAAGGAAGAAAATTAGGAATTTTAATAAATCATTTTTATTAGTAGTGTAATTAAATTGCACTCAAATTAATTCTTAAATCTCTTTTAGTAAAAAAGTTATTTAAATTTTTCTGAATTGAAAATATCGAATTGAAACGAACTTCACAGTCCTAAATTTAATAGCAAACAAATTATAGATCTGTGATTTTTTACTTTGTTTCCTATTTATAATTATTTTGGTGGTTAAAACAATATTATTGGTATATTACCTGACTTGGATACAAAAATACTAAAAAATCACTCAATTTATACTCTTTTAACGACCAAACTAGACATTTAATTTTATAGATTAGGTTGAGAGCTTTCAGAAATTATTCATTAATATGTTAGTTTATAAAATTCCACATAAGATATTATTTTTTAAGAGCATCTTTTGGACTTCGAAAAGTGGTGAATGTTTTTTTTTTTAATTCAGCAAAAAAAAACAAAACAAAATAATAAAAAATTTAATAATTTTTTCTATTAGTTATAAATTAAGTCAGTGAAAGCAACATAGTGAAACATACATACAGTACCGATTTGACAAGTGGATTTCTGGTAATTTTACAAATTATTAAAATTACTTTTTAACAAAAAGTTAATTTACAGAAATCCACTTGTCAAATAGGTACTGTAGTTATACCAACTTTCAAAGTCTGATAAGGATGTGCACTATCTCTGAAAAATGGTGTGTATTAAATTCATAGCATTATTTTCAAAAGAAAATGTTAAATCGAAAAATATAAAAAATATTAAAAATTTTCCAAAAATTTACCAAAAATTAAAAATTACAATTGAAAAATATTTATTTTCTAATATTTATATTTTTACTTTTTTGGTTTTTTTAATTTAGCAAATAAAATTGAAATTCTGTTCTAAAAAGCAACTTTTAGATATAAAATTCTATTTTTTTTCAATATTTTTCTCTAAATTTGTTACAAAATTTCAGTGAAAAAAAATTCTATGAGTATTTTTTTCATCAAACATTTTTCTATTAAAATATATTTTCTGAGTTTTATCTTATTTTACTTCACTCTAATATATTGAAATTCAATTTCTACATAATTTTCAGATTTTTGCCGGAATTTGGTTAATAATGCAACTATTTGTATCTTACCATATTGCATTCACAGAAAAAATTTTAAACCTTAGAGAAATTTTTTTTGTGCATATTTTTTCAAAAACTCCCATTCACCCTTGGCAAAGTCCTGATTAAAAAAAGTAAATGGGAAACAATTAATTTTTTTAAAAAATTTTATTATTTTTAAAAAAATGTCTTTTTTTTTTTAATTAAAAAAAAAATTACAATTGAAAAATATTTAGGTTCGGAGCTGGACATACAGAAACCTTTACTCAAAAATGCTTCAGTTGTTTCGCTGCAGCTGGCTGACAGACATGCAGCGTTCGAACATTTCGTGTGTATTTGGTGCAATGCTGGAAAAGTTGAATTTTATGGGAGTCAGTGAAATGCCATTGCCGAAAAGCTACGACTCTCCAGAAGCAGAACAACCAACTGAGAAGAACAGATCTGATTCAGAGATTCCCAATTATTTTAGTAATGACAATGTTTTCAACCATCCTGAAGATACCTACCATTCTAAAACATCGCTTGACACCAGACATGATACTCGGATTGTCAACGAGTCTTTTCAGGACAGTGTTATGCTTTTGGAAGAAGGCTTTGGTTCAAAAATGCAGGCTGAAATGCTTGTCCTGGTTGACGTGCTGCACAAACCTGCTGCCATATTTCCGGCAAATTCGGTGTTCCGAATCAAAGCCCAAGACAAACGCTTCATCGGAAAGTAAGTCAAACAATTGCTTAAGCTGATTAAAGTTTCAAAACTAATCATTTAGATTGATAAATCATGCAAAATATTTAAGAGATAAGCAAGAAAATCAATTGTGTATTAAATTACTTCAAATTCTAAGAGAAATGATACCTAATGAGAACGAGGTTAAATCTAAAATAGTTTTGCTTGAGGTTTTTGACCCTTTTTTTTTTTAAATATGAATGTTGTATCCTTAATGTTGTCTCCTGAATTGCATGATTTCACTATTTTGATGTTGTCTAATCTTTTTTGTTGTAAATAGCTTGATAGCCCATTCAAAATGCTTGCTTGATGCAAAAATAAAATCAGATTATATGCAAGTGAATCTGATTCAGATATTTCGCCAAATGGTTTTCCATAACTATTACCCTATGCATGATAAGCTGGTTTTTATTCAGGCTTGATGTGAAAAAAAAGAATAAAAATTTTATTTTTTAAGGCTGAAGAATTGCGCAAAACTTTGCTCACAAAATACTTGGAAGATGACAGTGATTCAGTTGATTTTAAAAGAAGTGGATCGACGTCAAGTCTAGGCTCAAGTGGAAAGTCAAAAAGCACTGAGATCAGTTCTTTTAATGTGAAAAATTTGGAAGAGGAGGACGAGCGCGACCTGAAACGCTATGAAATTCAATGTGAGCTGAATAGTCAAGGGGCCAGCGATTTGGTCATTGACTTGTTCATGAGTGATATAAGTAACAAAGTTTATAAAGAAAGTGTTCTTCTTGGCATAGCATTGCTAGAGGGTGGCAATACCCAAGTGCAAGTTAGTTTACTTTATTTTGTACATTTTAAAATTAGATTATCTTTACAAAAATGGTAGAATAGTTTTTCGAAAAATATTAAGTACTGATTCGACACGTGGATTTTACGTAAAATTGCGTAAATTTTCGAAAATTTACGTAAAATAAGGTAAATTTATGTATTTTTACGGACGTAAATTTACGAAATTTTTCGATATTTTACGTAAATTTACCTTATTTTACTTTGGCCAAAAAATGACCGAATTTATGTAAATTTTGGTAAATTTTCACTCAAAAAAAAATTTCAGAGTTTCTATTGCTTTTTTTGACAAAAAAAAATTAAATATATCTATTAAAACTCAAGATCAATGATCTTCAGTTTTCAAGATCAGTGAAATTCAAGATCAATTATTCAATTAACATTTTCTGATACTGAATTTCAATATCAACTAATAAATTTTAAGATGAGACTAATTATTAACAGCTACATTTAACAATCAAGTTTGTTTCAACATTGCATTTTCTCTCTCTCTTTTGCTTTTCATTTAAAAAAAAATTAAAAATGGATCTCGAAACAATTTCTGAGCTAATCAATTCTGGTGACATAGATAAAATAGCTAATTTTATGAAGGCTCACCGATTAATTTCAAGTACCGCGCCATATTGTAAGAAAGATAATAAACTCATGAAGTGGGACACTAAAGCATCGCTAACCGACAAGTTTATATGGCGATGTTCAACTTGTAGTTGTTCTAAGTCAATCCGATACAACAGTTTTTTCTCTGAGTTTGATGTTGGCCTCAAACCTAGATGAGTTGAAATCGTTAATCAAAAGACAACATTAAAGTCAAAAAAAAAGTTGGAAGACCAAAAAAAATAATTAACTTGTCAATTTTCATAGATTTTTTTTATTTGTTTCTTAATTGATTTTAATTTAAAAAAAATTTTGGAACACTTATTTTTTGATCTTGAAAACCAATATCAGATAATTAAAATGAGTATCAGTAATTGCAAAGTCTGATCTTGAATTTCACTGATCTTGAAAATTGAAGATCATTGATCTTGAGTTTTAAAAGACCCAAAAAAATTTACGAAAATTTACGTAAATTTGCATAAATTTTGACTTTTTTTCTTTTAAAAAATGGTAAAATTTTGTAAATTAATTTTATTTAATGAAAAAAGCTCTTCAAAGACATTGTTTGACCTAGCAGTTTGACCAATTTCCATTTTTTATCACGATTTTTATTACCTTTATTATTATTACTTTATTCTTATTATCTTATTTGAAAAAAAACCTTTTTAAATGATTAATGTATGCTTAGCATTTAGCTGGAGTAAGTTTTCTTTAAAACTCTAAAATTGCCTCAACTGCTTCCTCATCATTTTGAATATTTCTCTTTCTCACAAATTCTTTTATTTCATTCCAAATCATTTCGATAGGATTCAAATCTGGCGACTTTGGAGGAGATTTTCCCTGTTTAAATATAATAAATTAAACAGCCTCGAATTTTTTTTATCAAACCCAGCTAATGTCATTATTTTTCAAAAATTGAGCACAAATGTTTAATTTGTGTTTCGGATCATTATCCTGATGCAGCCTATAGACACAGCCATATTCTTTAATTCCAAACTTTATAAGAAACTAAGGCTTCCTTCATCTAAACCAGAAGCTCTACCATAAATTATTGGGTTGGTTAATCTTTTAAAGGAGCTACTGATTTTGCATTAATTTTTTTAAATTCTTTATAAAAAATAATGCTTAATAATAAATAATTTTATTTATTCAAATCAACAATGGATTCGAATCTTTATAGGGATATTTTAGCTGAATTTCTTTTAAAGTTTGGAATTAAAGAATATGACTGTGTCTATAGGCTGCATCAGGATAATGATCCGAAACACAAATTAAACATTTTTGTAAATTTACGTAATTTTACGTAAAATCCACGTGTCGAATTAGTACTTTATATATTTGAGTTTTTTTGATATTTATTTGAACAATTCTTTAAGTTAAATGTTTATATCTATAAAAATGATTTATTATTAGTTGATGTTAATCGGAAAATTTTTAAATTAACACTCAAAGGTCGGAGGACTTGATTTGAAATTTTCTCAATAATTTCAATCATTATTGAAAAATTTGTGTTTTATTTCAAATCTAACATCAAAAATATTCAATGAAAATAGAAAATTTTAAATTGAAAATAATATATTCATGAAAAAAAATATTTAATGAGAAAGTTATAGCAACTAGCTAGGAAACAGGAAAATAAATGATATCATAATTTCAGCATTATATTTGTCTTGTCAGTGAATTGTACAAAATGTTTAAAAATTTCGCATAGGAATTTAAAAAATGACATAGAATTATTTGAAAATAATTTCATTGTAATTTTATCAAGCTTTTTTTTTCGGACATTGTGAAATTTCATACAGAAATTCGATTACAATAGGAATAAATTGTAAAACTTTTATTCAGAAGGTCTTAAACTTTTTCTGTATGTGAAACATCTCCTGTTTCACCTGCTTAGGAATTCTTCAAAAATGCACCTTTTTTAAAAGTATTAAAAATAAATTGCAATTAATTTGCGCAGATTTTTTATCAATAAAGAATATGATTTTAATCGAAATTAATCAATTTTTCTTACAAAAAAAAACAACAAATAACAAAAAAATTTGTTCTACCTTGAAAAAAAAATTTAAAGTTAGAATCTAAAATTAACTTTGACTAACTCTGAAAAATTTACAAAAACAAAATTAAAAGATATCATATTAACCTTTAAAAATAAGTTTTTTTTTAATGCATAATTTATTAAAGGCACTATTAAATCACTTAACGAAGTAAAAATTTTGGCCTTTGAGTGTTAAAAAATTCTGGAGAATATTTTAGAAAAAAGTAAATTGACGATATTTTAAGAATTAAGCGAATTTTTTTATTCGAGATATTTTGAAATAAAAAATTCTATTAAATTAAGAAAAATTGAAAATTTTGAAAACAGTGACAATTTTTTTACTCATAAATTTTTCTTGGTAATTAAGAGTTTATCTAATTGATACCAAAAATAAAACTTAATTTAAAGAATTAACTTCATTTTTTTATCTGTGGCTTTATTATTTAATTTTATGAATAATTTTTTTTTTCTAAGAAAACGATCTATAATAGGTTGATAACCGAAAAAAATTCAGAAAAATTTTGCAGAGCTTTTCATGACCGAATCGATATCGCCCAGAAGGAAATAAAAAATTTAAACAGTTTCATGTCAACTGAAATTTCAGACGGTAAGTGAATTTTTTAACCTTTTTAAAGATAATCAAAAATTAGTAGATTTAACATGATTTTGAAATATTAAATAAAACAATATCAGTTATGCAAATTTAGGAAAAAAATTTTTTTAGTACTTTTAGTAAAAAAAATAATAAATCGCCAATTTTTTATCTTAAAAGTAACCTTAAAAACTGAGCAAAAAATAAATAATATAATAAAAATTTACCACAAATTAAAATGATAAAATATTCAATAATCAATTAAAAACAAATAAAAAAGATATTTTTAATAATTAATTTAAAAAAAAATAAGAAAATATTTTTAATAATTAATTTAGAAAAAAATAAAAAAATATGCAAATTTAGGAAAAAAAATTTTGTAGTCCTTTTAGTTAAAAAATAATAAATCGCCAATTTTTTATCTTAAAAGTAACCTTAAAAACTGAGCAAAAAATAAATAATTTAATAAAAATTTACCACAAATTAAAATGATAAAATATTCAATAATCAATTAAAAAAAAATAAAAAAGATATTTTTAATAATTAATTTTAAAAAAAATAAGAAAATATTTTTAATAATTAATTAAGAAAAAAAAAAGAAAATATGCAAATTTAGGAAAAAAAATTTTTTAGTCCTTTTAGTTAAAAAATAATAAATCGCCAATTTTTTATCTTAAAAGTAACCTTAAATACTGAGCAAAAAATAAATAATTTAATAAAAATTTACCACAAATTAAAATGATAAAATATTCAATAATCAATTAAAAAAAAATAAAAAAGATATTTTTAATAATTAATTTTAAAAAAAATAAGAAAATATTTTTAATAATTAATTAAGAAAAAAAAAAGAAAATATGCAAATTTAGGAAAAAAAATTTTTTAGTCCTTTTAGTTAAAAAATAATAAATCGCCAATTTTTTATCTTAAAAGTAACCTTAAATACTGAGCAAAAAATAAATAATTTAATAAAAATTTCCTACAAATTAAAATGATAAAATATTCAATAATCAATTTAAAAAAAAAAAATAATAAAATATTTAATTAAAAAAACTTAGCCTTAAATTTTTGAAGTGACCAAAATAAAAGCTGCCAGCCATAACTATGCCTTTCAGGGAAACGGACAAGACGAGGCGCTGCTCGACGACAACAATTCATTAGTGACCCATCGTCATCGCGGCAACCGCTCGGACAGTGTGGGAACAAACGCAACCATGGGATTTTCCAACTCAAACCACCTGGGCGCTAGCCAAGTCAACCTTACCGAGGACATAGCCATCATGGAAATAATCCTCAGATTTCTGCAGCTTCTTTGTGAAAACCACAATGCCGATTTGCAAAATTTTCTCCGCATACAACAAGGCAACAAAACAAGCTACAACTTGGTGTGCGAGACCCTACAATTTCTCGACTGCATATGTGGCTCTACCACAGGCGGCCTGGGCCTGCTCGGCCTGTGGATCAACGAAAACAATGTACACTTGATAAACCAAGCACTGGAGACACTCACTGAGTATTGCCAAGGCCCATGCCACGCCAACCAATATGCCATCATCAACCACGAGTCCAATGGAATCGACATTGTCATAGCATTGATTCTAAATGACATTCAGCCCTTGTCAAAAAACAATGTTGAAATGTTTTTAGCCCTGAAAGACAACGCTTCCAAGCTGCTGTTGGCCGTGATGGAAAGTAGTGATGATACTGCAAATGCCGAGCGTATTCTCTACAACATAACTCCAAAAGCTTTGATAGATGTGATACGCGAAGCATTTGAGCAGGGCAAAGAAATGGACCAGCAGGCTGAAATAGCCAAGATTCAGCGCCAAGAGAGTACAGCCTCCAAAAAAAGGGAAATGCTGGAAATAAATGAGAACATGAGCGAAACAGATGAGCTGTTGATGCGTCGCTCTGTGTCCACATTGTCAGAAAGTAGCAGAGATGAAGACCAAAGCCAGAATAGTGATGAGAGCGAAGGAGCTGCGCCCAGAGAAGTGGGACACAACTTGTACATTTTGGCGCACAAATTGGCCAAGTTTAACAAAGAGCTGAGTGTTTTGCTCAAGTCAAAGGACAATCAGGAGAATGAGGCGCTTGCGTACTATGCGGCACACACAGCTCAAATAGAAATAATCCGCGAAGACCGAGCCATGGAGCAAATAGTGTTTCCAGTGCCAACAATATGCGAGTACTTGACTGCCGAGACCAAACAAAAAATATTTTTGACCACTGAAAAAGACGAACAAAATAGCAAAATAACAGGATTTTTTGAGCAGGTGGACATGCTGTGGAACGAAATGAAATGGCAGAAGAAACTCAGACAGCAAAGATGGTTGTATTGGTTTAGCTCACATATGAGCCTTTGGAGCGATATATCATTTAATTTTGCGGTGTTGATTAATTTGCTAGTGGCCATTTTTTATCCATTCGATAGAGGCATCAAGGATCTTGATCCCAAAATAAGTGCATTGATATGGACCTCTTTGCTTGTATCGCTGGCGTTCATTATTTCATATCCTAACAAAACCGGCATTCGGACGTTCATAGCGTCAGCTATTCTCCGACTTATTTATTCACTAGGCCTTGAGCCTACTCTGTGGCTAATTGGATCCATAAATGTCATCAACAAGGGGATTTTTTTGGTCAGCTACATGGGAAATAGGGGCATTTTTTCCCATTCTTTTAAGAATATTTTTAGTGATTTTGAATTTTTATATCACATTTTATATTTGGTCTTGTGCCTTTTCGGACTTTGTGTACATGAATTTTTCTACGGCCTTCTGGTAAGTACACTTTGATTCTATTTAAATTTTATCCCGATTTAAGTGGAAAATAAAAAATTTTAATTGAGAAAAAAATATTAAAATTTATTTTTTTATTTTGAAATAATGTGAATAAAAGGCAGTGTGACAAAATATAGAAAGACAAAATGTAGAAAACGATTTTTTATTGGATAATATAGAATTTACCTGTAAAAAAAAATTTGTTCCATAAAATTTTTGATCATTTTTAAGCTTACTTTAAAATTTAGCTTTTTAATTTTAAGTTTAAGTCAAAGTCTCTAAGAGTTTTAGTCAAAGTAAAAGTCTAAAATATATTATTATAATAATATAATTAAAATTTTCTATATTTTTTTACATATAGTACTATTCTATATTTTGTCATGTCTATATTTTGTCATGTCTATATTTTGTCTTTCTATATTATGTCATGTCTACATTTTGTCTTTCTATATTTTGAAGAAAATTCTACATTTTGTCTTTCTATATTTTGTCTTCCTCCCGAATAAAACACCTATAAGAAGATATTTCAGAGATTCTGAGTTTCTGAGATTTCTGAGAAAAATCTCAGAAAAATTCTGAAAAGTACTTCAGACAAAATTTTCAAAATTTTTTTTTTCAGAAATTTTTTTTCAGAGAAAATTTTTATTGGACCAAAAATTAAGTTCAAAATAAAAAGAAAAAACAACAAAAAACGTAAATTAAAAACGTTATAATTTAAATGAATAAAAAAGAAATCAAACAATTAAGCTAATTTAAATTCTTGGTGGGTTTCGATCGTGTTTCTAATTTCTCTTCTTAATTCTTTTAATTTTGTTGTATCGAAAATCAAATTGACATCACCGTCTAAAAACATTTTTGTGAATTGACAAACATAAACGCCGCAATTGATTGAATCTTTTTGAATCGAATGTTTCAAGAATTTTTTCTATGTCGTTTATAAGAATAGATATTTTATATTCCAAAAGAAACAAAACAAATAATGAATACTCTCTGCTTTTCGCAGATGATCTAGTTACATTCTTCATTTATAACAAAAAGGGGAACCTAGAAAATAAGATCAATAAATACCTCAACGAACTAGAAAAATGGCTTATTAAGTGGAAAATGAAGATATCAGTTGAAAAGTCGTGTTCAGTAGTCTTTTCTAGGTACAAAAAAGAGAGTGATAATCTTAACTTAAAAATTTATGGAAACAGAATAGTGAGCCAAAAAGAAATCAAATTTCTTGGTATTAAATTTGATTCTAAGTTAAATTTTAATATACTGGTAGACGAAATTAAAGAACGCTGCAATAATAGGCTAAATATTATTAAGATATTGTCAAACAAAAAGTGGGGTCTTAATCAAAACACACTAGGAAATTTATATAAATCTTTAGTCGGATCAATTTTAGACTATTCTTTTCCTTGCTTAAATTCATTTTCAGAAAATAATATCAAAAAACTACAAGCAATTCAGAATACAGCAGTCAGATCTATTCTTAAGTTAAAATATGATACTCCCTCCAACATCGTACATCATGAGGCTTTTAATAAACTAAAATTACTAACAGTCTCGAATCGGCTTTTTGAATTGAGTGAGAGATATGTTGGGACAGGACTGAGTCATTCTATTACATTGGTTGTAAGACTGGTGAAGGAATACAAAGAAGGTTTCGAATCAAGATATATTGACTACCCAACTCCATTGTGTAATTGCTACCTTACTATTTCTTCTTTTTTTCCTGAAACTTGAACTATTTAAACATGAGCCACATGTAACAATCTTTTCCAATTTTACATATTCTTAACTTTCATTTATTTAGCTTATTTACTTTTTTTTTTTTTATCTCATTTTATTAACTTTAATTTTTTTTTTATTTTATTTTATTTCATTTTTATTTTTTTTTTTAATTTTTAACTTATTCTGAAGGAGCTCTAGCTCGGTACAGAAAACAAATAAATAAATAAATAATATTCTTTAGCGTTCATTTTATTTAGATAATTAGGATAGTTAATTTTAAATCAATAAGAGTAATTGAGTATTGGTTTTTTTTTAAATAGGTTATTTTACTTTTTCTCACTTTAGTATTAGGTTTAAAAAAAATTGATAAAGAGATCTATTTCCGTAATTTTTTTTTGATATGTTTTTTTTTTTTTTATTTGTTTTCTGTACCGAGCTAGAGCTCCTTCAGAATAAGTTAAAAAAAAAAAAAAAAAAAATAAAATAAAAATAAAATAAAATAAAAATAAAATTAAAGTTAATAAAATGAGGTAAAAAAAAAGAATCAAAATAAAGTAAATAAGCTAAAAAAATGAAAGTTGAAAATACATGAATAGGAATAGATTGATTACATGTTGCACATGTTTAAATAGTTCAAGTTTCATATGTGATATGTGCAACATCAAGGTAATTTAAAAGTGATACACCGATAATCAATTTTTTAATTTCCATTTGTAAAAAAAAGAAAATTTATCTGAAGTTTTTTTCAGAATTTATTTCCGACATTTCCAAGAAAAAAAAATCCCATTTCAGATTTTTCTGAGATTTTTCTCAGAAATCTCAGAAACTCAGAATCTCTGAAATATCTTCTAATAGGTGAATAAAACATAGAAATTTTTTGTGGGTCTACCTTTTCAACACAAAAAAATAACCATTCAACACAATTTCAAAACGCTCAACACAAAATGATTTCTTCTCAATACAGAAATTAAAATTTGAAAAAAATACTTTTAGCACAAAAATTAAAAATGAAATAAATGCATTCAACACAAAAACTAAAATTTAAAAAAAATACTTTTAGAATTAAACTGGGTAAAAAAATGGCTTGTTGTGAAAATTTAAAAAAAATTTATTCAAGAACTTATTTATTCAAGTACTGTAATAAAGTTTACTTTAACAGTAAGAAATGTTCTTGCAAGTTTTTCACTAAAATAGGATATTGTGCACATTTATTGGCATTAAAAGAACTGTTTAAAAAAAAGACCTTAGAGAATTTGTCAATAAACCTAAATGAGGTAGAGCAAAAAATGCAGAAAAATAGTTTTCTGGAGATTAATTTTTTTCAATATCTTTTCTTTAAGCTTCGAAACTTACTTTATTATCATTAAATGAAATTAAAAATTTATTTTATTATAAATATTTTTGTGTTGGAAAAAAAAATCCTTTAAGATTTATTTTCAAGCACAATTTTTTTGAATTGTGTTGAATGTTTTTTTCATTGTGCTAATCAGAAATTGATTGTGTTGAAATAATATTCCCATTTTTCCCATATCATCAAAAATTATCGTTTTTCTAAAAATTTTTTTTGTGTTCCAAAAATTCTCTTTAATTTTGAATGAACCTTTTTAAAGTAAAAATTAAGTCTAATAAAAATTCTATTTTTGGTGCTATGGGCGTATCCATTTTTTTCCTATACTTTTGACGGCCACATATAAAATTAACACACATTTGTAAATTAATTTACTAAACTAAATTACTAATATCTCTCTAATGAAGTTTGTAAAAAATGCTTGGAAAACAAAGCAAAATTTAAATCCTTCAAAAAAATTATTTTTTTCTTAAATTAGCTTGTATTTGATGGTTTTTTTACAAAAAATATTTTCCAAAATTTTTACATGTCATTTAGTTTGGAATTTTCTCTATTTTTTATGAATAAAATTTGTTTCTTTCCAAGATTTTATTTTTTTGAAAATTGAATTTTTTTATATTTTTAGAAACCTGGCCCCCATTGTAATGATATAGAGTAAAGAATTTCAAGAGCTTTCCAAAAATGCGTATAGTTTTTGTCCAGGAAGTAAAGATTTTGAGATATTTCAAAAAAAAAAATTAGTAATTTAAACAATTTAATTTTAATGGTAATATTTGATTTATTTTGTTCTATTAATTAAAAAATTAGATACGATACCTTTTATATTTAAATAAGCAAAAATATATAAATGAGGCCAATTTTTTTATTTTTAGTTCTAATATTTTTGTCTAATTTTCGTCATTTATGTAACATGTTCTTACACTGGTGAACTGACAAAAAATCAAAACATAGACAAAACAAAGACACCCGATGGAAAGCTCTTGAAACTCACTACTTAAATAATGGGAGTCAGTACGGGACAGGTTTTTAAGAATAAAAATATTATTTTCAAAAAAAATTAAAATCTCGGAAAAAAACAAGTTTAATTTTAAAAAGCACAGAAAATTCCAAGCTAAATGACATATTAGAATTTTGAAAAATATTTATTTTTTGTGAAAAAAGTGGAGCTCAGTGTATAATTAGAATGCCAAAAAATGGATGGAACATACGTTTTCTTTTCAAAAAACTTGAGGAAATTTTTTTTTATTGAGTTGTAGCTCTTTTTGGTGATTTAGAAATATTTTATTTTATCATGGCCAAGTTATTTGAATAGAACCATTTAAAAATTTATGAAATCTTAGAAAAATTTGATTTTAACTTTCTCGATAATTTGATTTTTTTAATTGTTTTAAATAAATGAATAAAAAATAAAATTAAGTATTAAGTAATCCAAAAAAAAACTAGTCAGATGTATTTCATTTTTTTCTCCTGTAGACTATATTATTTTTCAAATAAATTAAAGATTTGATTCCGTATCGGTAAAACGATTTATTTTCACTCAGTTTATTAGAATGAACTGTCCAGTCAGTAAAATTTTGAACAAAAATTCGTCAAATATTCAACAATTAACTTTGTAAAGAAAATGTACAAATTTTAAATAAAGAATTTTGAATAAAAATATTTTCTTCTTATTATTTAAATTTAAAGTATACAACTTTGAGAATCCTTGTTCTTTTTTCGATCTATAAAAAGATTCTAAACGCTCAAGTCATCAGCTTTCTTTTAGTACCATTTGCAGTCAAATTGATAAAAGATTGAGGTCTCTGGGTACTTTTGTAAGATAATATTTTATTTTTTTATTTTTTTTACATTGAAGCTTTCTTTTAAATTTGATTTAAGAAAAAATTTTTAGTCGGAATATTCTAGTTAAGGTTTTTTATTAAACTTTTTAGTAAAATTAAATATTTTATAAAGCTGTTGGATGTTGTATACAGAGAAGAGACATTATTAAATGTAATTCGATGTGTAACAAAAAATGCCAAATCGGTTCTCTTAACAGCAGTGTTCGCGGTTATTCTTATTTATCTTTTTTCAATCTGCGGATTTTTGTTCCTAAGAGATGATTTTATAATGGAAGTTGATCCCAACACAGACAGTAATTACTAATTTAACAATCAAAAATAAATTATCTAACAAACACTTAACTTTAGAGCTTACACCTTCCCAAATCGAATACCAAAATCGTATCCGCGCTATCCGATCATCCGGACAGAATGAATACTGTTCAGCTGAAAATTGTACATCAAGTGATGCAGAGTGTAATATTTTCTTATTTTAATTTAACAAAAAAAAAATTTTTTTGAAATATTTAGATGAGTCTTTTGAGGTGGAGGGAGATGGCCTAGAGAGATCATGTGACACACTAATAATGTGCATCATTACAACACTGAATAATGGCTTGCGTAATGGTGGAGGTATTGGTGATGTTTTAAGAAAGCCCAGTAGCTCAGTTAGTATCTTTGAATTTAAAATTTGCTTAAATTTTTTTTATTTTTTTTTTCAAAAAGGAACCCCTTTTCATGTTCAGAGTGGTCTACGACTTGCTTTTCTTCTTTATTGTTATAATTATCACTTTGAATCTTATTTTTGGTGTTATAATTGATACCTTTGGTGATTTGAGACAAGAAAAGCAAGAAAAGGATTATACACTGAGGAATACATGTTTTATCTGCAGTAAGACAAGTTTTAAAAAAATTTGAGTTTCAAATTGTTAAGAGAATTATATTTCAAAGGTTTGGACAGGTCTAAATTTGACAACAAAACAGTGTCATTTGACGAACACATCAAACTGGAGCACAACATGTGGCATTACTTGTATTTTTTGATTTTGATCAAAGTTAAAGACAAGACAGAGTTTACTGGCCCAGAGAGCTTTGTATATTCGTGTATTCAGGTTTGTTTGATATTTTTCTACTAAGAAATTCAAAAATTAAGTGCTATCTGAATTTTTAATTTTTGACTTTAAATTCGTAAACTACGCTCTTTAAAACCCTAAATTTTATTTTTATTTGGATTTTGATTAATTTTATTTTATTTTTATTTATTAAAAAAATAATTTATATCCAGATGTCTAAAAAGAACTAACCCTTAAAAAAGTTGTAGGTCTTTCAGTCAAAATTACTAAAAAATAAAATTAAAATCTTTTTTAAAATTATATATGTTATCGTTTTTTTTGATAATACGTAAATATCGATATTAACGTTACTTGACGTAAATTATGAAATAAATAAAATTATCAAATTTTCCTGTTTTTTCTATTATTCTCGTAATTAACTGAAATTAAAAAGATAAATATAGTAATAATCTGAAATAAATGAAATAAAGCGTAAATATTGATAAAAAATTTATTTATTGGATCAAATTGCATTTGATACATGACATCTAGAATTACACAAGAGGTTCGATTTTCTACAAACGCATCGATTTGTAATACGGTGGTGTTACGATATCTGTATTTTTTTTTCATTTCTTACGTAAATTATGATAAATTTCAATTAAAAAGAGTAATAAAAACGGAAGTATTTTGTTATTTTGTTAAAAAATGTCAAAATTTCGGTTTCGGTTTTTTTACTATATTTTACGAAAAATATAGTTAAATTACGTAAAATACCGTAAATTTACTAAATTTTACTATGGTAATTTTACGTAAATTTACGATTTAAGAAAAATAAGTCCAAAAATACGCCTACTTGATATGCAAGTTCATAAAGACCGAATTTATAATCAACGTCGATTATTCGACAAATTAGATTAGGGGCTTCAGTTGTTTTTGACTTTTTGACTAAGTTTGTTTTTTATTAATATTTACGGTTGCATCAGTAAATATCAAAACTAACTTAGTAAAATTTGATAATAAGAAAAAATGAATATTTTTTTCAAGATTTACTAATGGATCAGTTTATTTTGATATTTACGTTTTATCAAAATTTACTATTACATATATAAAGTCAACCCTCGTTAATCCGGCCAAATTCGGATATTATTTTTTTGCCGGATTGTTGAAACTGCCGAACTCTCGATAGTCCGGCATTTTGGGAAAATATAAATTTTGCCGGATTAAATAAATAAAAATATTTTACAAAATAACATTTAGCAACAATCTCAGTAAGCGTTTTCAATTCGCATGAAATAACTTGTTTATCTACACTAGCACTCTCGTCAGATGTTACATAAGAGTCCGTGATGTTTTTTAAATCTATCAAGCCAACCGTTTGAATATTTTAACTCAAGACCATAACCAAGTTTAGCACCAAACAACTTAGCCTGTTCTTTTAACAAATACGAACGTCAGCTAACCACAAAATCAAACACTCTTCTATTAAATGAAATCGTCCTTTGTTATTATTTATTTGTATATCTGTACCGAGCTAAAGCTCCTTCAGATTAAATAAAAAAAAGTTAAATAAAATAAAATAAAAAATTAAAAACTAAAAAGTTAAGTAAAATAAAATCAAGAAGTAAAAATATGAAAAAAATTTGTGAGAGTTAAATTCGATACGTGTTCACAAAATTGAAACTTAAGGAAAGCAAGACAAAGAAAAAGAAATGATTAAAAGTAAAACCAAATAAGACAAAATTAATGCAATAGAATTTTTTTTTTAAATCTCCTTTAAAATGTTAATTTTTTTAATTTCAATAATTATTATTTCAAATTGTTCTTTGTTTTTTTTTTTTTTTTAAACTCAAATAGACACCAACCGATTAAAAACCAATTTTAATTATTGAAAGAAAGCCAAAAATAATACTTATTTTCAGTTTAATCGTATGTAGTCCCAGTGATTACTAAATAAACCACTTTTTTTTTAAATAAAACTAGACAAAATTCTGAACAATTCTATGATTTTACTTTTTTGAATTTATATTTTATTTTATTTAAATTAAGTATCAAAATCATGCGATTTGATTTAAATTTTGAATATTTTAATTATATTGACAATTTGAGTAATTGAGTCTGAAAAGACCTACAACTTTTTAAAGGGTTAGTTCTTTTTAGACAACTGAATATAAATTTTTTTTTAGCTCCCATAAAAAAAAATGAAATTATAGGACTATAAAGGACGTAGTTTACGAATTTAAAGTCAAAAAATAGAAATTCAGATAGAACTTAAGTTTTGAATTTCTAGAACCTTCCTCTAACACAAATATTTAAATTTGAATTGTAGAACAAGAATTTAGAATGGTTTCCACGAATGAGAGCGATATCACTAGACTCGTCTAATAAAGATGAAGAAGAAAATGAGCTGAATCAAATAAAGTCAAGATTGGATCAAACAAGTAACTTGGTGATAAATTTACTTAAGCAATTAGACGAGCTTAAAGAAAACTTTGCTGACAAACGAAAAAATGAAGAACGACCTAGTCTTTTGAAAAATTGAATATAGTTTTAGTTATTTTTAAATTGTTTTTTTTTTCTATTACGGACGAATTATTAATAAATTTTTTTTTGAATTTCTAATTAAAATTAATTTTACCAAAAATTTTTTCAATATAACCAAAATTTTTGACAATGAAATATTAGGATGCTTTTTTGCTGAAAAACTAACTGAATATTTTCAATTTAGCTAACTCGAATAAAGAAGATTTTTTAAAGACTTTTAAAATAAAATGATTTTTTAGTAACATGACTTATTACTGATAAGTTCGAAAAAAATTAATTTAGAAGACTTGGAAGGATTTAATTTATATGTTGAAAGAAATTATTGAAAAAATATGAAACAAATAAAGAAAAAGAAAATATAAATTTATTATAAAAAAAGCTAAATTGTTAAAAAAAAAAAAACTTTTTTTTAAAAAATTTAAAATTTACTTAAAATTTTTTAATTTTTGGTTGTTCTTTCTAGCTAGAGAACAAAACTTAATTGCTTTTATCCTTTTATATTTGTTTTTTTTTAGGTCACTTTGGTTCTTTTAATTTAAGACTATCTATTTAAATTACTTTAGTTCCATTTACTTTTCTTATTTTAATAATGAATACCTAAATTTTCTATATTTTATAATATTCTTAAGATCGTAATAAAGTTTCATTGATTACATTAAAATAAAATTCTTAAAAAATCTTCTGAAGTTGACTCAGTCTTTTATTAATTTTCACGATTTAGGATAAAAGTTTTTAAACTATAATTATGGCATCCAAATTTTCTTTTATCAACTGACTTTCTTCCTGTAAACTTTCTCAAATTTATTATTGCTAAAAAGAATTACGTTATTTTTTTATGTTTTTTGTTATGAAGATTGAAAAAAGTAAATTGAGCCAAGAAAATTGGCCTAAAATCCACCAGCAAGAAGAACAACATTTTTTTGTTCTTTATTTTTAAAGAGAATATCCATAATCATGAAAGCAAAAGATGTTTGATTTGAAGCTCTTACAGTTAGAAGATTTTTGCCATTGTAAATCTAAAAAAATTTATTTTTATTTATTTATTTATATATATTTCTGAATGACCAGTTTTGCATGGTTTTCAATACTCTATCAGAACCAATCCGAGGTGACTCGAGATCCAGACATTACAACATAAGAGTCCAATGCTCAGTCAGATGAAGAATTGTTCACAGTAAATAAGGTAATAAGGGCTCTCTCTAAACTAAATACCAGAAAATCTGTAGGCCCGGATGGCATCCATCCATTGGTACTAAAAAGCTGTAAGGAGACTTTCGGCCCATTACTCAATAGCATATTCAGGAACTCGCTCAAATTTGGAATTGTACCAGAGTGCTGGAAAAATGCGAACATCACCCCAGTATTCAAGAAAGGCGACAAGACTGATCCAGCAAACTACCGCCCAATCTCACTCACAGCTATCCCATGTAAAATTATGGAAAGAATGGTCAGGGATGTGATGTTGGAACACCTTATTAATAACGACCTGATCACCAAGGAGCAACATGGTTTTGTACAAAACAAGTCTTGTATCACGAATCTCCTGGAGACTATGGATATGATAACGGATGCCTTTAACAATGGCCATCAAACCTTGGATGTCTTTTTAGATTTTCAGAAGGCCTTCGATAAAGTATGTCATGAGTCACTCCATTTCAAGCTGAAGCAACTGGACTTCTGCCAAGAAATAAGGAACTGGATAAGAAATTATCTAAGCGGTAGGAAGCAAAGAGTTATGATTGGTGACAACTACTCGGAATGGAAACCTGTAACCAGTGGAGTCCCTCAGGGGAGCGTCCTCGGACCTCTCCCCTCGTCATCTTCATAAATGACATGCCGGCAGTTGTCAATCGCATTATCAAGCTTTTTGCAGATGACAACAAACTTATCGGGGTGATTAAAAATAGTGTTGACCTTGAGCTTGTCCAGAAAGACCTAGACGCCCTTGTCGACTGGGCCAATGAATGGCGTATGTTGTTCCACCCGGATAACTGCAAAGTCATCGAAATAAGTAAGAAAAGCTGTACTAGACCACAACTCACCATGGAAAAGACAGATTCCTCAAACAGACACGTCCTGGAATATACTGAAGTGGAACGTGACCTTGGCATTATGTTATCCTCCAACTTGAAATCAGAGAACCAGATATCGAATGCGATGTCAAAAGCAACAAGTGCACTAAGTATCCTTAAAAAGACATTCAAATGCTGGACACCAACCAGCTTCAGAACCCTCTAAACCACCTTTGTCCGCTCACATCTAGAATACGCTGCTGTGGTCTGGTCACCACATCTAAGGAGAGACATCACCTCCATAGAGAATGTCCAAAGGAGAGCTACCAAATTGGTCAAACAGTTTAAAAACTTTTGACTACAGTGAGAGACTGGTGAAACTAAATCTGACCTCCCTGGAGGACAGGAGGACGAGAGGTGATCTTATTCAATTCTATAGATGTTACACAGGCACCAACATTGTAAACTGGCACATAGCCCCGTCTGTCAAAGTCAACGGTAGAACAAGAAGAAGCTCCAACCAGCACAGCTTTGGCCGACCAGTCCCAGCCAACAGCCAACTGAGAGAGCACTTTTTCGCTTATAGAGTGACTATGCCATGGAACGTCCTCCCCAAGAGATCGTACAATCCATATCCGTCAACCAATTCAAGAACAGACTAAATAATGACAGACGTAAGGAGAAACCTACTATGGATGAAGTCCTGAGGCTCGGTAGAATCGATACGAGGGAATGGTGACCTAAGGAATAATCAATCTTCAGTGTGATGAAGGCAGAGCTGGAAGTGACTGTGCTCTAAACACAGTCTACAAACCACAGTTACCATAGATGGGATCCTACTGTTTCTCATCTTCGCAAGTCTAGCTTGCTAGCTTGTTGTAACCTATATTATTATTATATATTTATTATTTCGAAATTACGACAAAAAAAATACACCGCTATTATTCAATTTCTTAGAAATATTATTCTATAATTCAAAAAAAAATTTTTCGATAAAAAAGTGTGAAAAATATAAATAAAAAAAACAAAAGGATTCAATTATTTTTTTGTTATACTATATTTTGATTTTGAATATTCTATTATACTATAGATGCCAACTATAGTATTATAGAATATCTTTACGGTAAAGATGATTTCAGCTAAAAAAAATATAAACATTGCTATAAATCATAAGCATAGGCTCTAGCGAAACCAAAAGCCGAGCGGCTTAGAACTGATCTGACATTAGATCAAAAAAGAGAGATAATCAAATATCACAAGAGCCAAAACAAGCCTAGTCAACTTAATACAGATGTTTTGTAAGACAAATAAATTTATATAACAAATAATTTTTAATAAATAAATTTTCTTATATAACTAATAAATTTTTTGTATTTTAGCTTTTTTCTTTATTCCGACACTCTTTATAAATATCCCGAATTCTGGATTATCGGGTATTCGACAATCTCACTTATCCGAAAAAAATCCTCTTTCCCAGAGTGGTAGGTTTAAAGAAGTTAGACTGTATATGAAAATAAAATTGAGAGTCGAAAGGAAATCAAGTTCTTAGGTATAAAATTTGATTCAAAATTAACCTTTATCCCAATGGTTGATGAAATAAAACAGCGTTGTAGTTCACGGTTAAACTTTATAAAAATATAGTCGAACAAAAAATGGAGTCTAAATTATTTCACACTTGGAAACCTATATAAATCTTTAATCGAATCTATAATTGATTAACTCTTCGACAGTACAATAAACCTTGAAAAAAACTCATTTAACCCCAGCAGCTAATCGGGTGAGCCAAAAATTTCGGACTAAATGGGTGATTAAATTTCGCGTTTTCTATCGTTACTGAGCCTTTAGTAAAAATTATCAAAAAAATAGGTGACCCGGTTAAGCCGTCTTACTATTCATATAAATAAACTAAAAAATATTTTTTAAAATAATTTATTAAAATAGAAAAAAAAAATAAAATTCTTTTTACAACATAAAAATTAACGGCATGAAAAAAAAAAAAGATTTTCTATAAAACTAAAAGAGCACCTAGCAATGAAAATAAAAAAACATAAAAAAACAAAAAAATACATTTATTTTGAACAAGACAAAAATTGGAATGTCACAAGTCAGATTGTACTATTTGTTCTTTTCGCTTAAAATTAGGCGTAGTTTGACTCTTGGACATATATTTGACTGTACTCGATTCAGCGTCCAAATAGTCCAACTTAACTTTTGGAAGTTGATCAGTCAAATTATCAATAACGCCAATATCATTCACTGATTTTTTAATAATGGACCTGACCGGTCCGGCCCCAGTCAACGCGCCGGCAAACATTCGGGCATCGCCGGCGCGCAAAGACGGCCTCGATTCACTCAAATCTGTCAAACAATTGCTTGACTCAAAATTTTTCTCATCCTCACTGCTAAGCTCGTCCAAAAATGTCACACTCTTGGAGCGGATATTTTTGGACGAGCGTCTCAACTTGGACAACTCGATTATTTGCTGTCTCTTTTCTATTTGCTTTCTTTCTTTTATTTCCTCATCAAGCTCAGCTCTCAGCTGCCACATTAGATCTGATTTTATGTCTTGTTTTTTGTCAATCATTTCATTCTTTATGCGTCCACTGTTGCGCGCCTGAGTGAATAGTGACCGCTTCAGGTCGAAATTCTCTTCGCCCTCTGAGTCCAAGTTCAGGCTGCGGTTCGATCTTGAGTCCATGTCGGACTGACAGTCAAAATTGTCTGCTTTGGCCTTTTTTTTAGCCTTGAGCCGCCTCAAACTCAAACGTTTGTTGTCACTTTTGGCCATGTCACCACTGCCACTGTTAGACGGTGCAAAAAAATTCAGCAAAGAACTGAGCGACTTTCTGTGCGTTTGGTCACTCAACTTTTTCTTTTCTTCGTCAAGCTTTTTGCTTCGCTTTTCTCTTTTCAACTTTTGCTTTTCTTCTACTTGACTCTGAATTTTGTTCATTAGATTAACAGTCTTTTGATTAGTGGCCTTGGACTCTGTTTTGTCCGGGACTCGAATCGGCACGCTACAACTCCGACTACTTTTTACACTGAGCCTGTCAAATGCCGATCTTAAAATTTATTAATTTTATTTAGAATGTACAATAAAAAAATTTGTTCAATTTTATTAAAAACTTTATGTAAAATTAAGCAAACTGAAACTTTTGTGATATTAAGTTTATTAAGTAAATGTGTATAATATACAAAGTTAAACTTTTAATTCACAGTAGAATAAATTAAATTGTTCTTTAGAAAATTTGATTTAAAAAAAATTTTTTTTTCATTTCATAGTTAAATTACAGAAAATTTGATTAAAAAAATTTAAAAAATGACGAAATTTCTCACTTTCTCACAATTTATTTACAAATACCATAAGTTTTAAAAGTTTGTTCAAAATAGCTTCTGAAAAAATAATCAAAAAAAAATAACTAAAAGCTTTATTTAATAATTAATAGATTAAGGATAAAATTCTCTGAGAAAATTATTTAAATTTAAATATCTCAAAAAATGTTCTTCCTAGAAAAAAACTGCACACATCATTGGAAATTAATAAATGAATAAATAAAAAATTAATAAATAAAAAAAATGCTTAATAAATACTTTATTAATTTACTTAAATTAGAATATTAAATTTTTTTTAAACAATCGACGTTTTTTGTTTTTAATTTTCAGAAGAAAATAAAAATATTTATAATTTTTTTTTTATTTAATTTAGTTTGATTATCCAAAATAAATTGTTTTAAAAACATTAAATCTAATTTAAATTTTTTTTTATTTCTTCTTAATTTGCAGAGTTTTGAAAAAACAAATATAATAAAGATTAAAATTGAAATAAAGGTGATTAAAAAATCTTACTGTTTTTGACGTTTTTTACAATTTTTTACCTCAAATAATAACATTTTACTTAATTTTTGATGTTCTGACAAGTGAATTAATTTTTTTTTCAATTTTTTCAAAAATTATCTTTTTGTGACCTTTCTAGGTTAAACTAATTTTTACCTAAAAATTACGTAATTTTTATATTTTGTATTTATTTCTTATTCATGGCTAATTTTTTGAATTACTATTAATCTACTTAATCGCATCAATCTGTATAATCTCTCGTATTTGTCTTGCATCTCAGTTTCGTTTCTGTTACTTTCATTGTAGTTCCTTAATTTATCTCTCGATTTTTGCGCGATTAGCTACCATAGATGGCTTTCGAATAAGCCATCTCCGCAAGCTCGCTTGCTATAGCTTTTTATGGCATTAGAACGTTTCATTGCAAGACAAATCATAGCAACATGTTTCATCGCAAGAAAAACAAAATTTTCCTGGATTAATTGATTGCAAATAAAGTTAATTTAAAAAAAGAAAATGTTTTATTGTTAATTGAATAAAAAATAATATAATCAAATTAAATTTAATGTCTAATCTTCAAAATTCAAAGTTAAATCTTCAATATATTGACACGATTCTTCTTTATTATACAATTTTCACAAACTTGGCAAACGTGAATCTTTTTTTACTTGTTCAGCCTGTCTATTAAACAATTATCCAGTTCTTACTTTGAACGAATTACATTCCATAATTTCATCTTTTTTTTTTTTTTTTTTTTTATACTGTCTTTTTTTTTTTTATTTTATTTTAAACTTTATTTTAATTTTTACTTCTCCTGATGGAGGTTAATTTGAATCAAATAATAATTGATTGATTTCAAGAAATTTCGATTCATTTTCTAGAGATTAATTAGTGAAATGAAATTTTGATGCAATCAAAAAATAATCTACCATAAAAAATTATTAGCAATGAAAAAATTATCTGCTATGAATAAAATATATGCAATGAAAAAATTAGAGATGCGATGAATTTTGTCTTGCAATGAAAAATAGCTTGCTATGAAACGTTACAGAGCCCTTTTTAGTATCTTATTATTATTATTATTATTATTATTATTATTATTATTATTATTATTATTATTATTATTATTAGTATTATTATTATTATTATTATTATTATTATTATTATTATTATTATTATTATTATTATTATTATTATTATTATTATTATTATTATTATTATTATTATTATTATTATTATTATTATTATTATTATTATTATTACTTCCTTTTCAAAGGCAGTGACCAGATAAGAATTGATCTTAAAGCTCATTGCAATTGTAAATATTTTTTTTTAATTTAAAATGTGCGTTCATCTGTTAATAATCTGACTATAAGAAACTTAAAAGAGTCGAATGAGTTCGTGAACAAACCTAAGCGTGGTGTTAAAAAAAAGCATCGAGTGCATTGATAAAAAACTGAAATTAAATTAAATTTTTTAAAAATAATTTCTTAAATTGACTAAAAATAAATACCTTTATGATGTAAAAAAATGTTAAAAATAAATTTTTTCATTAAATAAATTCTTTTTGTAAAATAGCTCTTTGATTTTTTTAAAAGAAAGGTATGTTTTTCAGAAAAAAATGTGCTAAAAAGTGTTGAAAGTATGTTAGCCAAGTAGACCAATGTTAGGGCACCGGTCAAAAAAAGATAAAATGATATTTTGTCAATTAATATATATAAATGTCAATTAAAAAAGAAATATTTGTCAATTAAAACTAGATAATTCGTCAGTTTTACAAGAGTCAATTTGAAAAAATAAACGTTATTTAAATAAAAGTTTTGTCAATTATTTTTTATTTTTGTCAATAAAATTTTTGTCAATTTAAAAAAATATTTGTCAAGTTAATATAAATTTTTTTCGCACATTGTCACAGAAATTCACAACTCTTTTCCTCTATCGCATGAGCCAGCTAGAAGAACCTTATAACCATTCTAAACAAATTTGAAAACAGAATTGGTTGCTACATTTCAACTTAAATTTGAAATTAAATTCCGTATAAGAGAAATTTAAAATAAATTTAAAATTGGATTTCGGATATGAGCTAAACTAGATGGTTGTGTTTGATCCAATTCAAGAATTTGAATATCCATTTTTACGTATATTAGCTTATCTTTTTCTTCGATTAATAAAGATAGCAATGAGACATATACTTATAGTACATATATTACGCGTAATATAATCTATACCCATAAATTTATTAAAAATGACCATAAATATAATAAAGTTTCCATAAATTTATTAAAGATAGAATAAACTTAACAGTTATTTATCAAATTGAATAAAAAAGTAATAGAAAATAGAAAATTATCCTAAATTGATTAAAACAACCTTAATTTGAATAAAAAGAACATTAATTGGTTCATTAGAATTAAGAAACTCATTAGATTTACACTTTTAAGATAAATTAATTGACACTTATTAATATTGTTAGCAAATTAATTTGTAACAAATATATAGTCATGAGAAAATAAAAAAAGTCTTATTTATTTAGCTTATTTTACTTTTTTTTTATTTTTTATCTCATTTTATTAACTTTAATTTTATTTTTATTTTTTTATTTTTTTTTTATTTATTCTGAAGGAGCTCTAGCTCGGTACAGAAAACAAATAAATAAATAAAAAAAAAAGTCTATTCCTTTTTATGTATTTTCAATATTCATTTTTTTTAGCTTATTTACTTTATTTTGATTCTTTTTTTTCATCTCATTTTATTAACTTTAATTTTATTTTTATTTTTTTTTTTAAAACTTATCCTGAAGGAGCTCTAGCTCGGTACAGAAAACAAATAAATAAATAAAAAAAGCACTAAAACAAAAGCGTTTAGGTTTAATAGAATTTTTGAACGAATACAAAAATAACCTAATCAAGTTTTTGGTCTCAAGATCGTTCATCTTCATTAATTTTACAATGTCCTGACACTGATGAGTGGATAGAGGAAGAGAAACCAAACAAAGAGTCAATCAAACAAAACAAACCAATACATAATAATAAAAAAATAGGCCCTCCTTCTAAAACTGTAAAGAGCCTAGAAGTTCAAGCTTCTGACCTAATTAAAGCACCTGAAGAAAATGCCATTTTCGATGATTACTTAACATCTCAAGATGATACTTCCAAGCGACCAAGATTTGATGACAGTGTTAGTAAATTATGTGATACTTGCGGCAAGCCTTTACAAAAAAAATTGTATTATTATTGCGTGATAAACAAATTTAACCAAAAAAAATGAGTTTATTATTTTTTTAATGAATCTGATTTATCTTTAATGAATTTGATATTTTTTTAATAAATTTGTTACTTATTTCTTTTATTTGATAATAATATAATAAATTTGTTGTATTTTCTTTTATTTTATTATAATTAAATAAATTTATGGTAAACTTTAAAAAATTTATGGTATTTTTAATAAAATTTATGGTTAGAAGTGTTAACGGCCCATATATTATAGACAATTATTAAACAGTTAATTGTCATTTATTTTTTTTCATTGACAAATATTTTTTTTAAATGACAAAATCCTTACTTACAGCTTTAATATACAATAAATTAAATTAATTGACAATAATTTAATTTAATTGACAATTATTTATTTTAAGTTACAAATATTTAATATTATTGACAAGTTAGCATTGACGAAAATATAATTTACAAAAAAACTTATTGACATTTCTCTAAATTAATTGACGGTTTCTCTCCGTGCCGTCAAAAAAATTCCAAAATTGCTCCAAAAAAAACTAAAAACTAAAACAAAAATGGTACCTAAAAAATCCTGGACTGTGCACCTCGTGCAGCTTGACTGGCTTCGAATCCACAACATGTTCAGTGTACTCATCATCGAACGAGTCAAAGTCATCGGCATCAAACTGCACCAAATTTTGCTTTTGCTTTTGCAGATCTAGCTCAATTTTGTGTTTGTCAAGCGCATCTTCCACAATTTTGCCAATCGGCTCAATGGGAATGAAATTGTGCGGCTCGTCCTCATCGAACGAGTCAAAATCGCTCGGGTCAAACGAGCCCGTGATACACTTGGGCTTTCGCTGAGCGCCCAAGTCAGCGCCCAAGTCAATCTGTTGGTCAAAAGCGCGCGGTGGCTTCGCCGGCGCTTCACCAAACTCAAAGTCCACATCAATCACTTCTTCCTGCTGCAGTTGGATGATGCCACATGCCGCCTTGGGCCTAGACTTTTGTCCAAACTTTTTGCGCAAACTCTCTTCTTCCTTTTCGCTGAGCTTGGCCAACTTTTGCTTGAGGCTCTCGGCGGGCTCTGACTTTTTCAAATTGACTGGCAGAGTGCACTTGTTGTTCAGCAGCACATTTCTGAGTATGTCCGCCGAGGTCATGTAGCCGGCCACCACCACATGCCGCTCGCCCTCGTACTCCAGCCTCACTTCGTCCACCGAGTCCGGTATGTTATTGATGAGGAGGTCGTGGGAGGCGGCCACGCTTCTGCAGCCGGGCGTCACGCTCCGCTCCGTGCACATGATCCTAAAGTCTGACTTGGTCGTGTAGTTGGTGCACGAGCTGGTGTCGGACACGGCCGGCTCGTCCTCTTGGGGCGGACGGCTCGCGGGCACCGGCGGTGCCGGTCCTTCCACTGGCGCCACTCCCAAATCCACCACTGCATCACTCTGCATAAAATTTAAATTCTCGTACAATGGTACCGAGTCTTGCGGTTTGCCAAGCACTTTTTTGGCACTGGTGACCAATTGTTTGTCTTTTTGTGGCGATTCGAATATGTTCCTGAGCTGGCTGACCAGGCCCTGGGTGGGCTGGTGGACGCCCACGCTCGACACTGATGACGACCGGTTGGAGCAAGTTGAGGACATGTTGGAGGAAGAGGAGGTGGAGCAGAAGGCCTCCAGTTCGCTTTTGATGTTGGACTCGGTGCTGGTGATTGAGCTTGGGTGTCTGGAAGCAGAGCGCGGTTTGATTTGCGGCGCGTTCTCGTGCTGGTGGCGCGGCTTGGTCACCGGCTTGTTTTCTGGGCTGGCGGGCTCGGGACGCACCAATTTTCGTGGCTGGTAGTACTTGTTCTCGTGTGATTTTCTTGGGGTGGCGCGCAAATGGACTGAGCAGTCGATTTTGGCGTCGTAGTCCGGCACAGACGGTGCGAACTCAAGGCTGGGAAGTTGTTTGGCAACAGTGTCGATTTCTTGGCTCTCAATGAATATGTCCAAAGTGGCTGTTCTGGTCAGGTGGCTTTTGTTTATTTGAATTTTGCCCTTTTTGTGTCTGAGGCTGGGATTTTGTGGCTCGCTTAGACCCATTGTTTGGATGCAGGCGTCTGTGTGCATTTGGTTGTGGAGTAAATTGTTGATGGTGTTGGCTCTTGGGTGCATTGAGGCCTCGGCTCCTAAAGTCATGCAAAATGGAAAAAATTTAGTTCAGGTCAGTTTAGATAATTGGATTTTGTAGTTGTTTTTGTTGCCATTTGGCTCGATGATATGGCCTAAAATAATTATTATCTTTTGCTCAGACTTTTCTTATCAATTTAATTGTTGAATGATAAGTTATTTTTTTTTGTTGTTGTTGTTGTTGAGTTAGGGCTAAATATGCTTCACGGCCTATTTAGTTAATTTAAATTAACACTGGAGTATCCAATTTTTTTTGTTACCATTAAAACCCGGGAAGTTTAGAAAAACTTTTTTTATAACATTAAATGGAAAAAAAAAATATTTTTATCTGGTTGATTTAAAGACTTTTTTTATAATTTTATTATATTATTAAAATAATAATATTAACTAAATTCAAATCGTTCTAAAATTTCTAAATTTTTGGAAAGATAAGAATAATAAAGGAAAAAATGATTTTAAACATTAAAAACCGGGAAGTCTTGAAAAACTTTTTTTATAGCATTAAATGGAAAAAAAAAATATTTTTATCTGGTTGATTTAAAGACTTTTTTTATAATTTTATTATAATATTAAAATAATAATATTAACTAAATTCAAATCGTTCTAAAATTTCTAAATTTTTGGAAAGATAAGAATAATAAAGGAAAAAATTCTTTTAAACATTAAAAACCGGGAAGTCTTGAAAAACTTTTTTTATAGCATTAAATGGAAAAAAAAAAAAATTTTTATCTGGTTAGTAGTAGTAGTAGTAGTAGTAGTGTAAACTGCAGCTGCAGCTTGGTTGTTTTAAAGACTTATTTTATAATTTTATTTATTTATTAAAATAATAATATTAAATTAAATCAAACTGCTTTAAAATTGCTGAATCTTTGGAAAAGATAAATACAATATATAAAAAAATGTTAGAACCCAATTTTTTTTTAACCATTAAGACCACAGAACTTCTTTTTAATTAAAAAATAAAAACAAAGGGTTTTTATGGCTTCCCTTTATCTTTTATTGTACAATTCTACTTATAATAAATATGAAATTAATTAATTAATTAAAATATTTTAAAAATTACTGAATCCAATGACAAAATTATTGAAAAACATTACAAAATTTTTGTCAAGTCTAAAAAAATTCATTTGTCTTTTTGTTAAAATTTATTTTATGATCTTTAATTATTTCATAGATTATATTATTTTTTTATTATTAAATTAGGCAACAAAAAAAATTATATTATTTTTTAATATTGAAAAAAGTCTTAAAACTTCTTGGGTCTTCTAGTTTTAAGTACAGCGTTCTGAGTCCGGATTTTTTGTTTTCTTTATTCTGAGAAAAAATGCAAAAATAGTGAAAGTTTTAACAATTTTTGTTGCTCTTGAGTCAACAAGGCTTATCGCTGTTCAAATAGTTTCATCTGATTATAATTGTTATCTAAAATTTAACGCAAATTAAACCTGGTCTTTTTTGAGTGACTTTTTATTACAAAATAAATGAGTCTTTTTATTTTATTTACTCTTTTTTTTGATAAAATTTTAAAATTTTATTTTATTGCTCTTCATTGGTGAAGTATGAATTCATTGTAAAATTTATTAATAAAAAATTAATGAAATCAAGAAAAGAGAAGAGGTTTTTATTCTGAATAAAAATGATAAATTTTTTTGAATTATTTTTCTATATTTTATTCTTTTAAAAATTTTTTAAGAAAATAATTATTTTATGAAGAGAAAATCTATGAATTGAACGTTTACCCCTTCATTGATTTGATGGTTAGAATCGAAAAAGTATTAGTTTTGATTTGGTTAGTCAGACCTAAAATCCACTATTTTTTTTTGATGTTAAACTTTTGGATTTAATAATTTTACTCTAAAATAATATCTTGTCTTAGCTGGAATTTTTAATTACGACTTATGCCATAAAAACAACTTTTGTTTTTCAAATTAAGTCACTCACTACTACCAAAATCTTTTAGGTTATTATTTTTATTTAACTGATCCACTCAAGAGTCCTACACATTTCTAAATCATTTCTATTTGGTTTTCAATTAACTTTGTAAAATAAATTTAATTCTTTCAATCACACTAATTGTGTTTAAAAAAAAAACAAAAATTGATTTTTTCCTAAACTAAAACACTTTTTAATTCTAAGATATAAAATAAAAAACATTTTTTTAAAGCTTAAAACAATATTTTACAAATTCAAGTTTGACAGTGCCAAAATTAAAACCGGTTTACTTTTTAATTAAAAAATTTCATAATTTTTTGAACTGCTTTACTTTTGAACCTAACGACCAGAGAAAATTATGTTAAAATAAACAGTTTTTAAACTTTAAATTAATGTTATTTACATGCTAAATTCAAGAAAGATAATTTTTTATTTTTAAATATAAAAATTTGATAAATTAAATATGTAACAAAACATAAAATATAAATTTTTATAAAAATAAAAAAATTATTGCCATAATTGTAAGATAAACTTTTCGAGGATTATGCTTATGATGTTCTTCTATATTCTTGAAATTTGAATCAGCCAAAATTAGATTTCTAAATATGTTAGAATTTTGTTCTGATATAAAAATTGACCCGAAAAACAGACACTTCATGTAAAAACTTCATAGCAATTTTGAAAACTTTTTAAAGATTAATATTTAAGTTTAAGAAAAATCTTCCAAAAAAATAATAAATAAGTTGCAAAATGTGGATTTTTTTTAATTATTGTTGATACTCACTCGTAAATTAAATTATCTATAACCTAAATATAAAACTGCTTCTCATGAAAAACACTGTCTAAATTAAAAATTTCTCATTTTTCCACAAAATAGAAACTCAATCTAGTGAAAGCGTTCTTTTAAATCAAGTCGATGATACCTTATATTTTTGTTCTTTATAGCAATAAAGTAATGATTTATTTAAAAATTCATTTTCTAATTAAATCGTTTATTTTTCTTTTCTTTGGTGATGTTCAAATGAAACAATTATAAAAAAATTAAACCATGCTATTTTTATTATGTTGGTCAATCTTTTCTATAAATTTTGTATATTTTTGTTATTTTTTTGGAAAAATAAACTTGAGTAAAAATATAAAAATTAGTAATTCCTAAAATATTTTTACATCGATCCTAGTAATTCCGAAGAAATTGTCGATAAGCGTAATGTTATAGATTATTATCAATAAGTATTTCTAAATATAAAACCTTTACAAAGTTCAGCAGTTCGATATATCTTTAAAATATATAAATTTTTTTGAAAAAATTTTTAAACTTATTCGCTAATATTTTTAGAAGTTTTAAAATTTTCAAGCAGAGGAAAGCAAAAAAATAGCTTTATTTATGTTGTTTATTTCAAAACAATCTATTTATTTTTTCCAACAAAAAAGTATTTTTTTTAAATAACAAAAGTTTTATCTTAACGCACGCAAACAAGAATTTATCACAGTAGAAAAAGTGAAAATTCTTTAAATAAAACAATTAAAAAATTAAAAAAAATTAAAAAAAATTCTTTATTAATAATTTTTTCCCGTTTTTTTTAATTTCTTTGCATTCTTCTACATTAATAAATTTTGATACAAAACCTATTTCAAGTCTGATTATGCCATAAAAAAAGTACTCATCATTCTGGAGAGTACAATATTTCCATGATTATTGATTTAAATAAATAAAAGAAACGATTAAACATAAAAATACGCTATCAATTTAAAAAAAAACATCAATTAAAAATAATAATGAACACATGTCTAAATTTCATTATATTTATTATTTTCTTTTTATCTTCTCACTAGAGGTATTATAAAATTAAATTACACAATTTTTTCAACAAAAAAGAACTTGCTCGATACAATAAATTTATAGATATTTTATGCCTATTTTTTTTTCTTAACCTGCTAATCGTAATTTCATTGCGACTATGTTCATATAAGGCTTCTTATCCCCCTGATTGAATATTGACGTTTAAATATATTTTTACGCAATTATGCCATCTCTTATGCCCGATTTTAAAATGAAGATTTTAATTTAAAAAAATATTTTTTATTCGCAAAATTTAATTTTCAAAGTAAAATTAATTATTTAAAAAGATAATTTAGATAACAACAGAACTCTTTTTAGTTAAAATAAGTAAAGTTTTTACGACTGTTTGAAATTATCTTAAACCTTAAATTTTCGACATAAAAAATACTAGAGTGGTGTATAAATGAACGTGGCATATTGAATTTTGTGGTCAAATTTTAATGATAATGATCATGAATAATTAGATTTATTTAATAAAATAAAACTAAATCCAAAAACATATTTTTGTACTAACCGTTTAGAGTTTCATAAACTTCATCATGTGACATGAACGTCATTAGATGCTTTATTTTTATTGATAATATTGCTAATTAAAAAAATTATTTAAAAATTATTTTAAAAAATTTTTTGAAAAATTAAAACAAACGCGCAAAGACCTATTTTTTTTATCAAATTAATTATTATAAGTGCGATTCTCGTTTCTTTTTTTAAACTATTTGATTAAATTTTTATTCTTTTCTAAATAAAAGTTTTAACTAAAACATTAGCCAAATATGAATATTATTAATAATCCTGATTAAACTGAAATTATCTGAATAATTTTTGACTAAACCTAAATCTATTCTAACTATTGTATTATTATTTTATTTATCCAAAATTGTTTACAGTCTCTTAAGAAATTAAAGTTACAAAGAAAATTCATTAGAAAAAAAAAATGTACCAAAGAACAAATTTAAATTATTTAACTAAAAGTTTTAATTACTTGTGTTATATTTTGCCGAATTAATTTTTAATTAAAGAAAAAGTTTATACAATCATATACATAAACTACAAAGATAATTTTCATTATGAATTAGAAATAATAAATTAAATTGCTGATAACAAAATTATTTTTCATTAGATAAAAATTACTGAAAATATTTATTTTGCGTTTTATCAAAATTTTAGAGTATTTGAGCCATCAAAAACTTCAATTAGCAAATATTGTAAATCTATTAAAAAAATATAAAATAATGATATTTTTTAATGAAAAGCTCTGTTGGGTAAAAGATTGAAAGCTTTTGGTTAAATTAAATAATTATCAGGACGCATTGAAACTTTTTACCATTATCATCTACAATTATCAAAACAATGATATACAAAATCAATCTTTTTTCATCATTATTTGAATTTATTAAACATGCTTTTAGAAAAAGAATTAAATTTAAAAAAATTCAAATCAATAATAACTGAATTCATTCTATTATTAACCTAGAGGTTTAAATAGTCTACACAACCATTTAATTTATTCTTATAAAAATAAAAAATTATTAAATTAAATTTAAAGTTGAATAAATGAAATAAATTTTTCAGTCTTAATATTTTCCTATAATAATTAAGTCGAATAATTTACAATTTAAATTATAATCAGAACACAATATTTTGAATCCTAAATATTAAACCAAAACAAGATAATTTAATGTAATTTAATATAAAATCATATTTTATTATTTGATTTTTAAATGTAGACCATTTGCTTTTTTTAGTTCTAATTGAGTTAATTAAACAACCAAGGATTTTAAAACCAAATGGGCTATTGAATAAAAGCTTTTTTAATCTCGTGTAGGCAAAAATTCTAAACCTCAAAATAAAATGACTCTAGTTGAATTTTATTACTTATCAAATGGATATTTAACCTTTTTAAATTTAATGGTTAAATATTTCGTTTGTAAAAACAAAAATCAAGATTATGATTTCTAAATTCAATTGCCAATGATCTCAAAAATTCATGCTAAATTCTTAAAATAAATTTCATTGAAAACCTTATTTTTTGAGAATAACAAAAAATAAGGAAAATTAAAGATTTTATTAAAATTTGTTTCTTAAGCCTTGACCCAAGAAAAGAAAGAACCTTATTAGCACTTATCTTCAATGAGAATATCTTAGCCATTCGAATTCTTTAAAAGAATTATCTTATCTGAAAGTTATGGATCAAAGTCAAAAATGCACCTTTTTTACATTTACTTCTTCAAAATTTTTAAATTCTTGATACTCGATATTTTGGAATTTAAAAATTTTTTCTTTTTAAAATTGAGAAAAATATAGCTTAATTGGACAAATGCACACTTCAGCTCTCATAATTTAAAGAACCTTTTATTAAAAAAAATTATTTATTTAATAACTCAAAGAACAAATTATGAATTTTATGGTGCTGCAAATCATAAATCGTTGTCGAGTAATTAAAGATTAGTGGGAAAAATTAATTTATTTAGGAAAAAAAAGCTTTTGATCTAATTATTCCTAAAAATTTTAAAAGTAAATCGCAAAATTGAATTTTTAAAATAAAATGGTTCAATTTTTTTGGATCTTATTCAAAAATTTCCAAAATTGTTTTAATTTTAAATTTAATAAAATATCTTATTTCTTTTGATTCGAAGTATATAGAATAAAAAATTTAACTGACAATTTAAATACCATTTTTATTTCCTTCATAAATTGTTCCAGATTCGGAAATTAAAAAAAAAAAATCAATCCAATTGTGTCCCTATTTGCTTTTTTGATAAAATTGTCTGCATTAAATGGGATGTTCTAATATTTAGATAGCCAAAAAGTTTATCTAATTCTAGAGTTAAAGAAAGAAAACTAATGAAAAACTGTCAAAATTATTAAATCAAAAAATTTAAAAAAATAATTATTTATTAGTTACTAATTAATAACAATAATTAATTTACATGTATTTTTATGTATTATATTTTATGTATTTTCTTAATATTTTTTATTAACTTTATTAACATCACTTATTTAGTGATGTTTCCATAGTTCAGATGAAAACTATGACGAATTTATTTGACTGATGATGCAAACGACAACTGCAAAAAATGTAACGCTCCACTCAAAAAACGACGTTATTAATATTGTATTAACAAATGTACTCAAGATTAATATAATATTTTTTTTTGTTTTAATTAATAAAAATTTGTATTACTTCTATTAAAATAATTCGATTTTTGTTATTTTTCATTCAAAACTAAAAAACTTTCTAAATTCTAACATATTTGTTTTTTTTTTTACTCTTGTTATTTTTTTATTCGTGTTGTTTTTTTTTATTAAATTTTTGGTAATAAAATATTTAGGGTCTTAATTTTAATTCTTTAAAAAATGAAGAATTTTTGTTCAATTTGTATTTGAAATTCAAAATACGGCCTAATTCACTTTTTATATTTAAGAAAATTTTTAATGTTAAAAATATTTTTTTATCCATGTAAACATAAATAGAAATATAAATTTTTTTCGGTGACAAAAAAAATACAAAGTTTAGAAAAAGATATTATTCCCCTTTTTTGTTATATCACGCTAAATCAACTCATTCAAACGGTGACACTTGGCCAAAATATTGCCCAGTTTGAAAAGAAAAGCTACCATGTGCTAAATTAGAGATTCTAAACAAAAAAAAAACAACATTTTACCAAAAATAAAAACCCAATTTTGAAAACTTTCAATCAAAACTTGTTTAAAAAAAAACAATTAACTTGAATTTATTTAACTCATAAACCTAATGTGATATTTAACAAAAAAAATTGGACTAATTCTCCAATTTAAATGATTTTTTAAATCAAACAAAAAAGTCTGCTTTATAAAAAACCTAAAAAAAAAAACCCCAAAAGTCCAGTCATAAAAATAAATTACCTATTTTTTGTTTGAACTCAGAGCCTTTTCTATTTGAAAATCCTTTGAGTATAATAAAATATCCATTGGCCGAATGTACATTGTTTGGCTGTGTCGGATCGCTTTGCCTGAACATCAGCGAGCTGAATTGGTTGGGTTGACAAGCGACCACATTAGTCTGAAAGGCATTCAGCAGATTGAAGGCCTTGTCGAGCTCCAGCTTGTCGCTGAACGTAAACAAACACGAAAAATTACTAGAGAGAATGATCTTGAGCTCGTCGGTCCAGTCAGTGATCAATTTGTGCGCAGACTTGGTAAAAGTTGGATCAAAGGCAACGACTAGATCGGGCTCAAGGAAACCATCTGAATTGTTGCACGCATACTTGATATAATTGGCATAGCTTCCTTGCCAGCCCGACAGAAACACACTGCGCTTCGACCTCAACAAGTCAAAG
This sequence comes from Brachionus asplanchnoidis, assembly GCA_025491095.1. NCBI lineage: Eukaryota > Metazoa > Rotifera > Eurotatoria > Ploima > Brachionidae > Brachionus > Brachionus asplanchnoidis. The sequence continues at coordinate 6,360,136 of JAILYF010000006.1, forward strand.
TCTTTTTTCAGCACTGGACTCTGGACCAGCTTGGACCAGTCGATCAGCTCGGCATTGGCCGACTGGTCAAAATTGGCCGTGTTCAAATAACAATTGGTCGAGATCAGCACAAACTCAATCGAGTTGTCACCCTCTGGAAACATGTTCAAAATTTCGTAGAATTTTTTTTTCACACAAAAGTCCAAGTCCAAAGTTTGACCAGAGACAAAATTGGCGACCAAGTCGTCGAACAGCTCTTGTGGCGGATACAAAATGTGGATGCACAGTGGCTTTGAGTCCGGTGATATGTTTAGGCTTTTTAGAGTGGAGCCGATGGTGACGGGAAAGCTCATTATTTGAGTGACCCTGGCCAGGATGCCGTCCAAAATGTCGCCCAGCTGCGGCTCTCTACAATTTAAAATAACACTTTTGTTTGTGAATACTTCCTGATGAATTGTTTTGCTCAGCTGGCGCACAGACTCGACCAGGTCCGATCTGAGCTCGAACCAATCGGTCCAAGTGGTCACCCGGTCGCTGCTCCATGCCAAGTTGCAGTAGACCGGGCTCAGATCGATTGGTATGGATTCCATTATTTGGCACAGAGAGGCCCATTCCAGCTCGGCGCACTTGGGCATGTGCTTTTCCATCCAGTCCAAATATTGGTGCTCCTGGCTGCAATAGTAGATCATTTGGCATCCATAGCAGCGTCCGAGCAGCGCCGCGTCCTGCAGGCCGCAGTAGGCGCAGAATTTGCGCGCCGCGTCTCCCCTCTCTACGCTTGACTTGAGATTAAACTGCACTTCGGACCACATTTTTGAGCAAGCTTTTCATTTCTAAATTTAGAAAAAAAATTGTTCATTCAAGTTGGCATCAATGATCATTGAAAGTTAATTGTTTTTTTTTTTTTTTTTTTTTTCCAATTCAAATAATAAAAATTTAATTAACCTAATTTTAAAAAATTTTTTTTTTAGATTTTTTTTTATTGTTTTATTTGCAAAAAATGTCCCCAGTTGAAAATAAAAAAAATTTTTTTGAAATTTTATTGTGTCGTTGGATTATTGTCTTTTATGAAGTCTTATGTAAATTTTGAAATTAGCTGGTAGTGGAGACTTGCGCGGATTCTGAAGTCTGTAAACTTTTGGTGAATTATTTAAAGTCATGGCTAATTGGAATTTATTTCTATTTGCCGCAAGGTGCTCCAAATAATTTTGATTGAGAAAGCCTAGAGATAAGAGATTGAATGGATTTTGTTGACCCTTTTTTTTTTTAATTTTTTAAATGCCACTTGCACTCACCGTTGGTCACAGTGTGAGGCTGATTTACAGCTTATGTTTCGTTTTATGGATAATTTATTTGTAAATATAAGTTTTCGGACTCAAAATCGATATTTGCCGTGCACTATTCCGAATAAATTAGACTAATTTTTTCCATTAACTCTTGGCTTCTTTTGATTAAAAGACTGTCTTAATTTTTAGACTGAAAAAGACACTTATTTATTCATAAAAAAATAAAATAGTTAAATACGTAAATGAAGCTTTAATTGCCTATTTATTTTATTTAAAAAATAAGTTGTCATTTATTTGAATCAAAAAATAAAATTTTTTTTGACTTTAGTAAATATTCTAGTCATTTAACTAAATTTTGAGGGCTATATCGATTCTACACAACCCGAGGCTATTTTTAAAATTATTTGAATAAACAATCGAATAAAATTTTAATTTTTTTGATCAAAAATTCTACTAATTTCCATAAAGAATACTTTTTTTTATCAAAAAATGTTAAAAGATAGTTTTTAATTTTTTGTAAATTTCTTGAATTCTTTTGATTAAAAGACTGTCTTGATTTTTAAACTTAAAAAAAGACTTTATTCGTCAAAATACTAATCTAAAATAATTGAATGTTTTGATTAAATTAAAATTTTTCTTTCAATTTGTTTGGGTGCTAAAATAGAGCACAGTAATTTTTTTTTTCAAATTTGATTATTAAATGCCATTAAATTTCAATGCAATTAGTACAAATTACAATCTTTTTTTAAAAACACATTTAAAATAATCTGATCACATTTGAGAAATAAAATTTTATGAAAAATTTTACTTTGCCTAAAATGGAGAACATTATTTTTTTCCTCAAAATTTTTAATCACATATTTGAATTAAAAAAAAAGATCTTCACAATTTTAAAAATAAAGCTTTGAAATGCTGTAAAAATATAAAATCTGCAATGAAATTTAATAACGCATTTTAAAATGATCTGAAAAAAATTGAGAAATAAAATTTGATCTAAAATTTTACTTTGCCTAAAATAGAGAACATTATTTTTACACTTAAAATTTTTAATCATATATTTGAATTAAAAAAAAAAAAGATCTTCACAATTTTAAAAATAAAGTCTGAAATGTTACAAAAATATAAAAATCTGCGATGAAATTTAAAACGCATTTTAAAATGTTCTGATCAAATTTTAGAAATAAAATTTGATCAAAAATTTTACTTTGCCTAAAATAGATAACATTATTTTTTTCCTTAAAATAATAAATCACATATTTGAATTAAAAAAAAAAGATCTTCACAATTTTAAAAATAAAGTCTGAAATGTTATAAAGATATAAAAATCTGCGATGAAATTTAAAACGCATTTTAAAATGTTCTGATTAAAAAAATTTTTCCTTTCACACTCTAGTCTACTAATCAAACAAAAAAATAAAATTTTAATTTTTTTTTGTCCTAAATAATATTTCCCAAATAAAATAAAGGAGAACTTTTTTTATTTTTCTAAATTAAATCTAAACCACTTTAAAATACTTTAATATTAACAAAAAAAATAATTATCGCTCAATTTATAAATTTGATAAACAAAAATTTATTTTTTCTTTTTCTTTCATTTTAATTCAACTGCATTGTTTACTTAACATGAACTCGTGGATTCATTTCCCTTGTCCAAAACTATGTAGACCATTCAAGTTAAAAAAGAATTAAACTTTTTCATAGATAGCTAAAACCTAACAAAAAGATTAACCAAATTAGATATAAAAAAAAATTATTCTTTATTATTCAAAAACACAATTTACAACAAAAAAAAAACAAAACAAAATCGGGTTTTCTCTTCACAAAACGGTGATAAACAAAAATCAGGTCAAGAAAAGATTAAAAGTAAATTTGTAATTAAAAAAAAACGATTATTTTTGAGATAGAATTTCGTTTAAAATTGCACGTATCAACTGAGTTCTTAACTAAAAGTGAACTAAAAAATAAAATATTTTCCCAATGAAGTTAGCAATCACAGGTAAAATATTCGAATTCATAATTTTTAGTATCGATTATTGATCCATTTTCCTCAACTCGCTTCATTAAGTTTTTAGGTCGTTCAACTTGAGACCTTACCTGCGTGATTCATTTTCATTCCACTGAGATTTTAGCATACTTAAAGACATTTTACTTTAGAAATAAGTAGGATCACGTAAAGCCAGGTCTTAGCGCATGCTATCAACAATATTGACCTTTTTCTAAGGCATTCTCAATATCTTGAAATCAATAGCTAAGTGATGCCCTAAAAACAAGTTCTAAAATGTTTGTTTTCTATGACCAAAACCAAGACACTTAAATCATGTGATTCCATGCCCTTCTAAATTCATCAAAGTGTCATTTTGAAAGTATATTTTGAAAATAGTCTAATATTTAAATATATTATTTTTCAAAGCTTTCAATTATTTTAAACAAATTTAAATTACAAATAAAATTTAAAAAAAAAATTTTCTATTTAAAAATAAGTCTCCTAAAATTGTTTTAAATCATTTTATTATTAATGAGTAGATAATTTTTTTGAACATCTTTAAGCCTTTCGATAAATTGCTTGACATTCAATAAAAATTTTTATTAACTCATTTTATTATTTATTGTATATTAAATTTTATAAATACATAATCAAATAATTGGCTTTTTAAGCGTCCATTGGCTTTTTAACTAATATAAATAGCTTGAAATCTAAAGAGACAAAAAATAGCCTTTATTTTTATAAGATACACATAGCATAGCATGTATACACATAGCATAGACCAAAAACCATCGACAGGTACAAGTTTTACTTGCAATACATATAATATGAGTTGAATTTTTACCAGAATAAACAATTGTTAAATATTTTGATTTTTAACCATTCGTATTTTATTTTACTCTTTTATATTTTATTTTTTTGTCTTCAATCAATAAAAATAAAACCAAAATAAAAAATTATACATCACCAGATACCGACTGAACCTTCACCGTTCTGTTACCTTGGTATACAGAACTTCGGATGAAACTTCCCATTTTTAAACTTTTTTACTATTACTCTTGATTTACGATTAAAAACCTAAAAATTGAACTCGTCATTGAAGATGACTCTGTACCAATCTTTAACTGTCCAATTAAGTCTCTGTTAAAACCACTCTTATCTTTTTTTTTTATTACTTATGCTTGAAATTAAATATTCTAATGCTTTCAAAATATTTATATGCTTTAATAAAAAAAAATATGCGAGAAAAAAAGACAAAAAAAATCTTAACTTTTTATTCATTATGCTATGGTTTAATTTTTTATGCTTTATTATTTGTATTTATGCGTGAAAACCCCCCGTCCAAGAATTTCTCTTTTTTAATATTTTTCTTTTATATTTAATTTTTGTTTATTATCACCAAATCTGGCATAATTTTTGAAATAAATAAATAAATAGCGAATTAATAATAATCAACTAAATTTTTTTCCATTTCATCACCAAATAAATAAAAAAAAAAGTTACAATTCGAACACGCAATTAAATAATTAATTAAACTTATATTAGAATAAATTTTAAAGATGAAAAAAGAAATTTTTGATTTAATTTGAAAATAAAGTTTAGCCTTTTCAACAAAGTGATTTGTTTGACTATCAATAATAATTTTTCTATACTCATTTTTGCTTATTTTACACTAAATTTAATAATTAATACATCCTCAAATAATTAATATTAATGACTAATTTATAATGATCAACAAGAATTTTTCTTTCTTATCACAAAATAGATAAACAAATGGCTACAATTCGAGCACGCAATTAAATAATTAGTTAAACTTATTTTTGAATAAATTTTAAAAATGAAAAAAAAAAATTTTAATTCGAAAATAAAGTTTAGCCCTCTAAATCAAACTTCAATTGCTCCAGGTCTGTATTAAATTTATTTTAAAATAGATAGAAAAATTGGGACATCTTAAATTAAAGTGTTGGTCATTTTGAAATAATCCAAGTGACATATTGAAGAAAACGAATAGCCAAAATTAAATTGACATCAAAATTAAACTAAATATTTTTTTAACCGATAAACTCGGTTGAATTAAACTAAAACTGCTTCCAGTCTCAGAGAACTGCAAGCCGAATGAAAAAGGTCTAGTTTAGAAAAAATCATAAAATATTTATTTTTTTTGTCAAACTAATTATTTATGTGCTCGTTTGTTTTTAATTAATTTATAGCTCTGAATGTACATTCTTATTGAATTACAACAAATGGTAGTATTTCTGTTGACACTCGAATCTAAGAGTATGAGGCATCTGAATAAAAAATAAAAAATTAAATTACATTTAATTTGAATAAAAAATTGTAGCTAAATAAAAAATTGTAGCTTGGATACAGTATTATAGATAATTAATAATAGAATTGATTTTAATCCTCAGAGATTGTAAATTCGGAACAACGGTTGTAGACTGCAAACTAATTTTCAATATCCTTTTGGATGATTTTTTTCATATATTTAATAAATTTTTCTAATATAAGTGCCAAATAGTGTTGATTTAAATTATTTATAATAAGCTACCTATATACGAAAATTTGGATTTGAGCTCAGTCTAAGAAAAAAATTCATATTTATTTTAATATGAAAAATAGTCTTTGTCATTTTTAAAAGGATTATATTTCTGACCTTATCTTACTCACAAAAGCGCTTTGAAATATGACTAGAAGATTAATCTATTTGTAAATAGAAGATTTGCTCAACAAAATCGATTACTTGAAATGCTCATTAGCTATTGTCTAATTAGTTGAATTTTTTTCGGACTATTTTTCTTTAAAAAATTATTGAGATTTTAGAACTCAAGTCCTCAATTATAACAAAATTTTTAAGAAATTAAATTTTTGATTTTGCGCAATTCGGTACAATTAAAAATAATTTAAAATTCTAGAAATTCAGAGTTTTAACCAGAGCTTTAAACGCGACATGGTACAACTTCCACAGTCTGTCAATGATGCTCAAAATCTCCGCAAAAGCACTACCATCGAATTTGTATGCAGAGTTATATCAGATTTGGATAGACATTCTGAATTCACAGCTCTAATTTAAAAAAAATCAATTTCTTAATTAATAAACTAATTGACATATCTATTGTTACTCTGTTGCATTACTTCAATATCTAGCAATTGATTTTTAGAATAAAGTTTGAAATTCAAAAATAAAAATCCATTTTTTATTAAAAAAAATTATGGTTTTACTCTATTCTGCTAAATATTGTACAAAAAAAAAAGTGAAAATGTGAAAATGTTAAAATGTTAATTATTCACATTTTGTCACAATATCCAACAAAGATCTTAAACTAGAAAAAATTGATGATAGATCAAACTCAATTTTAAATTACTGATTTATATTTAAATCTTATTTAGTTGGAAAACACTTTTATTTATCAGTAATAAACGCTAAATAAAAATCAATCTAATCAATTTATTATTGTGATTTAGATTTTTTTAGAAAAAAAAATATTTTTGAATCAATCATAATTTTTTGTTATCATTTAAAATAAAAATTGAATAAAAAAATAAAATAAAATATTGAAGCAATTAGCAATAAATAAAATGAAATACGATTAAATTTGCCAAGATGGTTTGAGATGATAAATCAGCTCAGCTCAATTTAAATAAGGACACTGGTCACCAGTTTTATATTTACTGTAGCGTGACCACATAGATTGTAGAATAGCCGACTACTTTTAGAAAATTTGTTGTACATTTAAAGAAATTTGATTTGTATGTCAATCAAAATTAAAGTTTAGTTGCCGCTCTAACTACAAAATTAGATCTTAATTTTGATTTTACTTTTTACCGCTTTCTTGTTTTAGATCATTTAATTAAAATTTTTTATTTATTTTTTTGTGAATTTGTTTCGAGAGAAAAGAAAAAGAAAATAATTTATTCTATATATTTAATTATTTTCTATGGCTAGTCTTGTGGTAGCTGTTCCATTCATCCATTCAATAAAAATTCTTTCTATGTGAATTGAAAGATAAAGTTTAAAAAAAAATTATTTATTAATAAAAAAAAATTGGCGTTTTTTTTAATCATCAAAAAAATCGTTTAAAAGCTTCACCATCTTTAATTTAGCCTCACGACTGCAGCTCACTTAAATTTGTGACTTATCTTTTAATGACATGGATACTTAATCACTTTAGAAAATACTGGTCACATCAAAAGCTAAAAAAAATTCATTAAAAATATTTAAAAATTTTTTTTTAGAACTCTAATTTATCCAATAATCTAACTTGTTCTTTTTTTATAAAAAGAAAACTGTAAATTTAAACTTCATTTAGAAATTTTATTGTTAAATTAAAAATGAAATGAAAAATTTTTTTAACTGTGCTAGTAGAAAACCTTATTTCTCACAAGATAGGTAAAATCTGGTCCCAAAACAGAGAAGACCTGAAATTTTATGAAAAGTAGTTGATTATTTATTGATTTATTAAAAGTCCCATGGACAAATTGAAATATAATATTTTTTATAAAAAAGGGTAAAAAATTTTAAAAGACATTTAAATATCGAAACAATTAAGTAAAAAATTCAGTTTGTTATATGCATAAAAATGATTAAGGTTATTTAACAAACAAAATTCGATTAGGTAAAAACAGTATTTGATAGAGTGAGGTAAAATCTGGTCCCAAAACAGAGAAAATCTGAAAATAATTTTTTAATCAAAAAAACATTTAAAAAATTTTTCAATTTAAAAAATATTTAAATTTTAAAATTATAAAAAAAATTGACATATTAATGAAGATGACAGAGAATGATATAAAAATTGGACGCAAAAAAATTAAAAAGTTGCATCAAATCGGTGAGTTGTTTTTTAAAAATAAAAATTTATTTTACAATTCCCAATTTCTAATTTGAAAAACAGAAAAGATTCACAAAAATTTTATTGTATTATGGTGTTTATGGTATTCTTGAATCTTTTTAAATTTATCGCATATTTTTAGGACATTAGTATCAAAAATGAATTTATAATGCATTTATTTTATTCTAATTAATGAGATATTTAAAAAAAAAGTTGATTTTTTAAAATTAAACCTTTTAAAAGAACTTGGCAATGAAAATTATAAATGACCAACTTTCATAGATTTAAAACGACAACTTATTTTCAATAGAAAGAATACAAAAAATATATTTGCTATTTTGAAAAAAAAACTAAATAATGTCATCGAATTTTCAAACAATTATGAAATTAATGAAAAGCTTCGAAAAATTTACTGCTAGAGCAACAAAATTTTAATTTATTTAATATGAAATTTTTTTAGTTAGTTAGATAAAAGTTAAATTCCTTATCAAATAAATGTCTAAAATTTAACTTTTGGATTAGGACCAAAAAATTAATCGACAAATCTAGCCTAAATAAACAAAGGCTGTATTAAATAATTTTTTTTTCTGAATCTTTAGTTTAATCTACATAAATTAAAAATAAATTTATATTTAATAAAATCTTTAGTTAAATATTAATTTTATGCTTTATTCATCCTTTTCCTTTCTTCATAGAGTAATAAATCATGTTTTTGGTTTAAAACCCTAAAAAATAATAGAGTAAACATTGTTTATTCGAAAAAAATTAAATGCATATTTTTATTATATCTAGACTGAACAGATGGTATAAAGCCATTGCTGAGAAAAAACTCAAAATACTCTAAAAGTCAGCATAATTCGGTATTAAATTTTTTATGGCTAACTACCAGAAAAAAAGAAAAAATATTACTTGAATTTTTTTAATTTATAAAAAAATTAACCAGAGCTGTCATATTCATGAAATTCTTTATTCTCTATAAGGAGCCATAATATTTTTCCACCACAAAAAGAGTAAAATTGACAACAAATTAATTTAATTTATACACTAAATTATATAAAATCAACATCTTTAAATGAATTTAATTTTTATCCTAAAAAAGAAAAAAATTAAAAAAGATAGAATGAAATAAAAAAAACACAATTTTATATCAAAAAATCAAAATCTTTTTTAATTTAACTTTTTCATAAATGATTTCTTTATTAGATTCATAATTATTCATGGAAATTTGAGAGATAGCCAAAAATTTAGGTTTAATAACCCTTTGGCATTAACAAAAATAAATAAAAAAATTAAAGAGACATTTTAAAAATAGCGCTTTAAGTTAAAGTCAGTAAGGTTACCAGTGAATGACTTTATTTTAATAATTTGTGACTTGACTTTGATTATAGCCTTGCTAATTCCTTTGTATAGTACCAGCTGGATAATTCTAAAACATTTTTTTTAATTCTTTTAAAATATTTTCAAAATAGTTTGTTTTTCGGCGTCTTATAGCTTTAGGGCTTAAAATAAAAATAAAACTTATGTTTCTTTTTTTGATTGTTTCGACTTTTTTCTTTTAAAAAATTATTGTTCTTCAATTTAAAACTCACTTGGAAAAAAATTTGGTCTCTTTACCTAGTTATTCAAGCTATCATTAACTATTAAACCATTTAATAAATTAAAAAAAAAAATTTTTATAAAATAAAATTTTCTAGACTAATACTCAATTTTTACCCTAGCAAAAATTTAATGATAACATGTGGCTTCGAATTTAAATGGTTTTTGAAGGTGTAAAAAAATTTTTATGGAGATTGAAAAATTCTGGACAGATGGGTAGCCATTTTAATTTACTAAGAACAGCTTCAATATTAATTACATGTTATCTGATATAAATGAAACAAATTTGCTTGTAAATAATTAAAACTCATCAAAATTTGAGCGAGATTAATTTTCCTCAATAAATATATCGACTTTCTTTTACAAAACTAAAATTAATTTCAAAGTATCCATTATCATGTCTAAACCTAAAAAATGATATTCAACTATCCATCAATTCAAACATTCTTGTTACTCTAGGGATTTAAAAATGATAGAATTAAGAGAGTAAACTTTTTTTCGAAAAATGTCATTTGTTTTTTACAATTTTCTTTGCACAATTCAGGATTAATATTTTCAATATTTGTTTGTTTGTATTCAAGATTGAAATTGTTTGTTTGCTCACTTGGTTCTTTTGCTTACCTAAAGACTTTCTTTGAAATTTTAGCATTATTGTGGCAAGATTAAAACCAATGGCTTTGTTTAATCACACTTTAGCACAAAAAAACCTACATTTTTTTCAATTTTTTGTCGAGTTTATCTAATCTTCAAAGATTGAAAAGGTCCAAAGATAGAAAATATTGAAGCTAAAATGATTGCCAAAGCTTATTCATTCAATACTAAACAACTGATAAACTGTACCTTTAAGCATTTGGCCTACGAATAGATTTATAAAATTTTCTAAGCTCTACTTGGATGGATTGTTTAAAAAATTTGAGACTGGATAACAATCGATTTTGTGAAATTGATTTTAGCTGGATAAAAGCTTTTAAAAACTAGCACAAAATGGGATATAAAAATATATTTTATTTCACGATAGGATGCTAAAAAGGGGGTGTAGTATTTGCCCGGAACTATTATAAATGATTAAATTTCTAGTCAATAATTTATATTTGCGGAAAATTATATGCTTGTCAAAAATAAAAATGCCCTCTATTTTTGGTCTTTTGGGCAAACGATTTCAAAATTTGATTTGAATTGCTCCTAAAGTGTTGTTCATTTGAGCAAAATTGAGATTGAATCAATTTTTATTTAATTTTTAATTAAATTAAATCAAATTTAATAAATTAATTGCTCATATTTGGACAACAAAAAAATAAAACTAACCAAAACATAAATAAATAATGGCTGAGTGATTTTTTTTATAAAATAAACTAAAAATGTGGTCTCAAATTTTTTTCTAATTGACAAAAAATTACCATTTTTAAGGGAAATGGGCATGAAGTCAAAAGACAAAAATATTGCTAAATTAAAAAAATGAAAATTTAAATCTAAATTTTTTAAATAACATTTTAACTTCTAAAATTTATTTAAAATATTTTATCTAACTTGAATTTAAAAATAAAAATAACAACAAAAATGTTCTCGCTTTGTCGATTTACTTTTGTCAAGGATTAAATGTTATTATTTCTGGTTTTTTCTAAATTTTTTGCAAGATTATGTCACTCGTTTGTTTTTAATTTGTTGTAAAAAAAGTTATATTTTAAAATTGTTTTAAAATGATTAACTTATGACTAAAATATAAATTTAGTGCTTTAAATCAACTGTAAGTTATTTTCGGAAAATATAATAAAACTTAAAAAAAAAAGCGGTTAATCTTATTTTAAGGCATTTAATAATAAAATCTAAGCTTTTCAATAAATTTAAAGTGAAAAAAATGAATTTTTAAATCAAGCTCAGTAATCAGCACTTAAAGTATAATTTTGTTTAAGTGAATTCGATAGAAAATTAAATAAAATTCGATAAGATATTGTTAAAAATAAAAAAAAACTTGAGAATAATTAATTTTTAATTAAATTTTCTTTAATTACATTTTTTTTAAGTATTTAAAAAAAAAAATTCTCAAAATATTTAAAAATATTTAATATAACCCCTTTTTATCCTTATGTGTTTCTTTTCGTTTTACATAATTTTAGACCAATTTTGGTAATTCGAAGTTAAATTACCGAAAATTAAATCTTCCTACTAAATTACATAAAATTAAATGAATTTATTTGATTAATTTAATAATTTAATAATTAATTTATTTAATTTATATGATTTTTACCTAGAGATAATTAAAATTTTAATTCGAATTCTGAATATGATCAAAATTCTTTTAAGTCATTTTGTAGTGAGACCAATTTTAGAAAATAATTTAGTTGTACCTAAAGCAGGAAATTTAATTACGGAATACCGCAACATAAGAATTTAAAATGTATAACTACATTAAACAATCACGCTTTTATATTTCTTTTAAGGTTTATTTTGGTCTTTGCAGTAAAATTTAATTTTGAAAATAAGATTTTCAAAAAGATACTAACTCTCATCATATTTAGTTTTTAATATTATTAAAATAATCAATCCACAATCTCCACTCTATAATCTCATTCCTTAGACCAAAGGAAATATACTTTTTTTTAATTAATAAATATATTCTTATATTTTCCTTAAATACCAAGAAGATTCTAAAAAAATATCATGATACTTGTTTAGAAATGGTATAACTGTGATCAGTAAAAGATTATCGTACTGTCCTGAATGTGTTGATCGTGTCCCCAAAACAAAAAGAGATCGAATACCTGAAAATAATGTCACTGGATGAGTTTTTTTGAAAACTTTTTTCTCCTTTTAAATAAATAAATAATTAAGAATTCTCGAAAAGTTTTTTAAAAAAATTCAAGAATTATAACAGAGAGTTAAAATCAAATAACTTAATTCTAGAACCAGGTTTTTTTTTAAGATTTTTTTTGATAAATCAAAGAGACTCTAGAAAAAATACCCTTTTTAAACTCACTTGGATTTATTAGTATTCATGCCAAAATTTTACAAAGTATTTCTGACTAATTTTTCGCTTTACTTCATTTACTTTTTGATTATTTCTTGAAGTTGAATGTATTCTAGGTGACTGGAAGTAAGCGATTTTAAATCCTTTATTATATAATAATGATTTGATAGATCTTACAACAGCTTTTGAAGTGATCGACTCCAATCTTCTTCTTTTAAAATTATTTCATTTTGGATCTGAAAATAATTCTTTCGATTTTCTGTCTAACTATTTTAGCAATAGATCATTCAGAGTTTGTCCAGAGAACGAAAAATCAAAATCTTCATCATTTAAGCTTCGCACAAGGTTTAGGTCTTAAATTTTTAATAAAAAGAAAACAATTCTTCAGACAATAATTAATATTGTGGCTGCTATTTAAGGGTTTTAAATTTTTGAAGATTTTATTTTTAATTCAGTAAAAAGTATAAAAGTTAAAGAGTAAAGATCAAAAAATATTTTTTTTTTTAAAATCATGATCATTACCAATTTTCAGTGTTAATTTAAATTTTTGAAATTGTTTTAATTTAAAAAGTTAATTTTTTAAATAAAGATTTATTTAATAGTTCGTTGCTCTAAATATTGAATCTAGTCTTAAGAAACGAAAAAAAGAACAGAAAAAAATGTAAAAAAATAGAATAACTTTTTTTCCAAAAGTTTAAAATTAATTCTGTGAATACAGCATGTGGTGCAAAATTCAAAGTTACATCAACTGTAAGAGTCTGCTAATGATGTGCAAAATCTCTGCAAATGCACTCCGCTCAATTTTATTGTAATTTTATTTCTTCTTAACTCTGCAAATTTAGCAGACCTTGATATTTGATGCAACTTTGAATGCTGCACCATGCTGCATTCACAGAATTAGTTTTAAACTTTTGGAAAAAAGTTATTCTATTTTTTTACATATTTGTCTGTTCTTTTTATCATTTTGTACTGAATTTTGCAAAACCATATTTAAGGGATTTTAAATTTTTGAAGATTTTATTTTTAATTCAGTAAAAAGTATAAAAGTTAAAGAGTAAAGATCAAAAAATATTTTTTTTTTAAAAATCATGATCATTACCAATTTTCAGTGTTAATTTAAATTATTGAAATTGTTATAATTTAAAAAGTTAATTTTTTAAATAAAGATTTATTTAATAGTTCGTTGCTCTAAATATTGAATCTAATTTTAAAATAAAAATTCTAAGATTTGTTTAAAATTATTTTAAAAAATCTACAATTGAATGATAGAACCGGCTGAAAAAAAGAAGTATAAATTTTTCAAAACAATATAAAACAATTCAAATGTACATTCTTTTCTTTATTCACATATTTTAGCATTTTATCTCATTATACAAACTTTTAGATCTAGGAACTTGAGAATTTCGTCCACACTTATTCTTATCTTGTTCATCTTCACCAAGAGATAAAAACGCTGAATCGGTGCTCACATTTATCTTTCTATTTTCACTGAATCGCGCCACTTTCCACTCAGTCTTCACTCGAAACGATCTAGACAAGTGCAAATGAAGCATGTAATCCAAAGGAGAATGGGTAGAAAGGCTTTCATTAGTCATGTTGCTTTTGGGTATTTTATACAGCAAAGGTAATAAGGCTGAGTTAATTTGTGAGTTAAAAAATAAAATTTCAATTAAATTTTCCATAATTATGTAAAGCAAACGCTTATTTAGCGCCTTGTGTTGAAAAAGATCAAAAAGAGTGAAAATTCCTCGTCTAGTGACGTCATTTCCAAGAATATGGCGCAGGTCGTCAGTCACAAATGACAAAATTTTTGTCTTGACCAAAAGCTTGGTCAATTCTTGAACTCCCTTGGGACGTGCTGGATGAGCCTCACTCAAAACACCTTGGGGCCAAATGCGTTTGCGGAAGTTCTTAAGATATCTAGCCAAACTTTGTTCATCCAAATAAATTGCGATTTGTTCCTTAATTTTTCTGAAAGAAAATATTTGAGTTTTATAAAAAATTAATAAAATATTTTTAGAACCTATTCATTGAATCTCCTTTAAAATTTTTTAGAATACTTTTAACTATTGCCATCAAAGACTGTCTCAGCCATTGATTTTTTTCTTTCAAATCAAAAATTTCATCGATTAACAAAACAATCACTTTGAATGGTAAATTGTTCGATTTCTAATTTGATAATAAATTTAATTAATTTAAAAAAAAATAAATAGTCAATTTTAAAAATTTACTAAATCATCAATGTTTAAAATTTGGCTTTCGTTATCACTAGACTTTGATTTTTGTATTTTATTTGTATTTTCATCAGTTAATTTTAGAGATGATTGAGAACTAGTTAGATTAGTTTTCTTTAAAACATTTTCTTTTGGAGTAGACGACTCATTTGTTAAATTATCCGATATGCCTTTTACTATTCCGATAACATTATCTGGAGCATTTTTCAAGGAAGTTTGAATAGTCTGAACAGAATTGATCATTGGGCTCAAAATTGAATCAAACTTTTGGAATTAGAATTAAAAAAAAATTTAAATGAATAAATTGAAACAAAAATACCCTTCGTTTAAAACTTGTTGGCGAGGAATATTCCCATCTTCTATTTTCCAAAAATTTTAATACTAACTCTAAAAGATCAGGATTATTTTTCATTATTTCTTCACTTGTAATGCTCTTTAAAAAAAATAATAAATTAAATTTTTTCTTGATAAATTTTATTATCAACTTTTAAATATTTGTTTAGTTCATTTATCCGCTTTTCGACCAAGTCATCATTGAGGCTGTTTCTAAAGCTTTTACCAGGTAATGGCGGAATATTTAAATCAGGAAACTAAAAAAAAATTATTGATTGTATAAAAATAGAAAGGGCCCCAATTTTTAGATAAATCGAAATTTTTTAATTTAAAAATAAATTAAAATATGCTAAACAACGAGATTTAATTTTTATACCCCAGAAAAAAATTAAATATAAGATAAAAATAATAATAATAATAATAATAAGCTAAATAAAATTGTTAATTTGTTAATTAATCTTATTATTATTATTATTATTAATTTTATTTTTTCTTCATCTAATATCTATAAAAATTCGACAATATAAGAAAATAATAGAAAATTTAAAGAATACATATTTTTTGTGTTGTGAACAATAATTTTAATTATTTAATTTGAAACAATAACTTTTACCAAAATTTTTGTTAGTGCCATTCTTTTAATAAAGTAATTTTTAAAAAATTGTCTCAAATAAAAGGCATTGTGAATTTTGGTTCAAAAAACAAAATATTAAAAATGCCAAAGCTAAAGTTCTGAAGGACCAAAACATGTTCTGTGAATTGTAGCAACTGATACATCCTTTGTACCACCAATATACTGATTCTGCAAAACTCTGCAATAATTCTGCAAAATTCAGAAAATTGTGAATTTGGAATATAATATCATATTATAAATCAAACTCAATTTTATATGTTGGGAAAAATGATTTATCATTTGCTACTATTTACAGAACATGTTTCGGTCCGTCAGAAATTCAACTCTGGCATTTTTTATATTTTGTTTTTGGGGTCTTGCCTAAAATGTGAACAGAAGTTCACCAAAAAATGTGACCATGAGTTTCTTGCCTAAAATGTGAACTTTATGTTCACCAAATTTCTGCTCACAAATTTTGTGACCAAAGTAGTTCACATAAAATAAAAAATGTTCACCAAATTTTTAATTTAAATTAAAGATAAAATTAGCAATCTTTACTTTGTAATGCTTGTTGAAATTTGCAACTATTTTTTTTTATTAAGCTAAAAAATTAAATTGCATCATTTAAAAATCAAAAAGCTAATGTATCAACTTTTATATCCCAAAAAATTAATTTTACAAAGAAATTAAAAAAGATGACTGAAAATATTGATTTAAAAATTTTTCCAATCTAATCATGCCAATCCGGTGCCATGTGAGATTTGTGGAGAATTAATGAAAAATATTAAAGGAGTAAAATTGCATATAGCAAAAAAACATAAAAATTAAAAAATTATCTTTGTCAATTTATTTTATTTTTTTTTATCAAAATTAATTAATGTTCACATAAAAAAAATTTAGTTCACGAAAAATTAAATTTTTTTTTTTTAATTTACTTTGGTCACAAAATTTGTGAACAGAAATTTGGTGAACATAAAGTTCACATTTTAGGCAAGAACCTGTTTTGCATTTTGTGCTAAAAGTCACAATACCAAATTAAAACTCAATTTTATTGATAGTATTAATTAATTTTAGCCGGGTCAAGAATTCACCAAAATTCTTTTTTTTTCTATAGTGGCTAATTTTTTCAGTATCTCTAATAATTTTCAAAATAAATTTATTTATCTATAATTTATTTCTTAATTTTTTATTTAACTTAGACAAGAATAAGATTTACATATTTGATTTTTATTTCCTAATAGAATAAAGAACATAAAACAAATTATTTTCCTGGCTCAATATTATTTTTCATATTTCTAAATTTTCACTTGTAGTTTTTTGGACAAAATAAATATTCAAATTAATTTATTCATTTTAATATTTATTAATTTTTCTTAAAATAATAAAAAAAGAAAACTAGAAACGAAAAAAAAATTGAAAATTATTGATTATGAAATCAGCCTTACATTAGACTCAAAATTTAAAAACAAAATATGAACATCGATTGTCAAAAATATGCACTGAAGACACTAAAGATAACGCAAATTTATTGAAAATAAAGAAAACACATTTTCAAATTGATAATAAGCTAAGATAAGATAGATAAGTGCTTACTATTGGTAAAAATTTAATCGAAATCCAATTCTGTTCTGGTCAAAACCTGCTAGAAAAACAGCAAAAAACTGATACATTTGAGAATAAACTTTTTTTAGTACTTTTATATGTAAACAGGATTTTTAAAGATTACTTTTATTTTTGCTTTTTTTGTTTTTAGAAATTAAATTTATAAATAGTCTGTCATTTTTTTAGTGTTCAATTAAAATTGGTAATTTTTCAGAAATTTTGGTGAATTTATTATAACAAGCCGTTCCATTATATTTTTAAAATCCTTAAAAACCTCCTAATTAGTTTACTTAAATTTTATTTTTGACTTTTAGACAAGCATCTTAGTCCAAATCATATTTTGGTAAAAATTTTTTGCTCAAAAAAACTTAAAGAACCTCGACTACAAAATCAGTGATGAAAAACGAAAACTTACATTTTTCTTTAAAATAAGATGAAAATCATGAAAATCGTTGAACCTTCTATAAGTTTGCCAATATTCAATTTTACCACTCGATTCATTTAGTTTGGTAATGTCCATTATATAAATCGAATAAGTTTTCTTGAGTTCATTACACCGTCCAGTTGAAATGATACAAGCATTTATTTTTACATACTTTGGATCAGTGCAATCGTTTTTGGCATCCACAGTGCAAAAATCAAAGCTGTTCAAAGAGGCTCTGTCAACTGTGATGGAAATATTGTCATTTTCCAGAGAACCCAATGTCTCATCTGCATACCCATGTGGCTCTTCGACATTAAAAGAAACCAACTCTTCAAATTCTGTCTCACAAGCCAACTTTAGGTCATGTTTTATTAAAATTTTATGAAATTCACTGCTTTTTTTAAATTCGCTTAAATATCTATCATCCATTAAAGTGTAAATTTTTGACTGTAGATCATCAAAAAGAGTCTCGGTTATCAAATCTACATTTTCGAGCTTTTCCAGCACCTTGCTTAGCTCTTTTTTGTAAAATGCAAAATTTACTATATTAACTGGCTGATCGTCCTTTGAAAAAAAAATTAATTTCTTTCTATCAGATCTATTTATTATCAGAGTTCGTCAAAAGTCAAAGTCATGAAGTCAAAGTCAAGTCTGGACTTTCAAACTTATTTATTTTAAGTCAAGTCAAAGCTTTGACTTTAAAACTCAAGAAGGCAACATTTTTGTTAAATTTTTATTTTTCACCAAATTTCTAGATGAATATAAAAATGACTTACATTTCATAAAATTACTTAATTTATTTAAAAATGTGAATTAATTTTAAAAATCAAGTTTGATGCTAATTTTTTCAATATTCAATTAAATTTAAAAAAAAAATAATTTTTTATTTAACTTTATTAAAATTTTTTGTTTATCCTTTACCACTATAAAAATTTAGTACCGAATTGGAACTGAATTGTAATAAGCAAAGAATTATTGAGATCTTAATTAGAAACCAGATTACAGAACTCACATTTTTAATCAAAATTCATGCCATAATATTCTTAATTATCCAAATATTGTTATAATTCAAAAATAAATTCTAATTGAACAAAACATCCTTCTCTGGCTTAACAAAATGCTCAAAGGCTCAAAGTCGACTTAAACTTCTATCTGCAAATTTTTTGTTTTTTTAAAGTATAACTATGATTAATTTATAATTTTAATGCGATTTAGAAAAATTAATAAGAATAATATCAGTTATGCAAATTTAGGAAAAAAAATTTTTTTTAGTAATTTTAGTTAAAAAATAATAAATCGCCAAATCAAAACTTTGACTTTAAATTTCATTTTTTTGAAGTCAAGTCAAAACTTTTTTTTTTAAATTTTTTTCTTTAAAAGGCGCTTTTAAGGGTTCTTATTTAGTAGGCCGCTAAAATAGCTACCTGGAACGGCTAAAAATCATATGACTATGATCCTGACAGATGGATTGCCGTTCCAGCAAGTTTTTTGGGCGGCCTAGTCCAAGTCTAAATTATTAAAATGAAAGTTCAAGCCAAGACTATAGAGTTAAAAAAAAATTTCAAACTTTTTGACTCCAAAAAAATTTCAAAGTCAAAGTCTGACTTTTACTTTGACTTTTAACGATTCTAACTTTAAAGTTTGACTTTTGACCAACTCTGTTTATTATCTTTTAATTTACATCATCTTGACTATTTGTGGAAAAGTTGGATGCATTCAAAATGTAGGTATCAATGAGGCCTTTAGAGTAATCTTTCAATGAATTTTTGATGCTATGAACTAAGCTATTATCGGTTTTGTCAGCTTTTGAAAGTTCTTTTGCTGCAAATTGGCGGTACATTTCCGCATTTAAATAAAATGATATTAAATTTTGAACATTATTTTTGCTCATAAACTCTAAAGGAAATTAATTTAAAGTTTAGAAAAATAAAATTTTTGTTCCAACCTATGAAACAGTGTTGGGTGTCTTCGTTGCGCAAAACCGACTCAAGGCTAATGGCGTCCAAGCGTAAATTATCAATCATTTGCTGATAATTAGTTTCCTTTTATTTTAAGAAAAAAAAAATACAAAATTTAAATTTTTTAAAATAGCAAAAAAAATTACATTTTGATCTTTTGCAGACTCTTTTTCAGCTTTGAATGCGTTTTTGACCAAATTGGATATTTTATCATCTATTTTTCGTTTTAAATAGGACAAGCTTGAGAGCTGTAGTTTAATGTCATTTACTTTGAAATTTTTTAATAAAATAATTATTTTTTCCTTTCTAAAAAAATACCATTATTGCCTCCTAGATCATTTGAACGAGTGAGTACAATTTCTTTTTCGATTTTTTGACTCAATTCGCTGAGCTCATCAAGACTTTCACAAAAATTAATTGTTGTCATAAAATTTTCTGTCGAAGGCACAAAATTTTGAGACAAGTAAAGAATGGACTGATTAATATAATCCGGTTCAGTTAATCTCTCAATGGAACCCTTTAGTAAAACATGTGCAAAAATTTCACGTAACAAGCATCTAAGTGGCAGGCAGTTGAACGTTTTGGAAGGCATCAAACAAAAACACAACATTTCACTTAGTTCTTGTAAAAATTCTGGATTTTTGATTAAAAAAAATAATTTTTTTTTCTGTGAAAATTTTACCATCTTGTTCTTCTCTTTGGTCGATGCAAATGTTGTCTCTGCACACGTTTTTTTCACAGTCGGCCTCTGTGTCAAAGAAGCATTCGACAAATTTGGCTTTATTTGACTCTGTTATAGCCTGTAAGTTTTTGTACTGTTGGTCATAGGTCTGGTTGCTGAGGCCTGGTTCCGACTTTTTAAAGGTACGGGCACGTTCACGCGACTTTTTAAAAATTCTAATTTGAATCAACAAGTTTTGTGCGAGAACATTTGTCACGAAGTTGTCCCAATGAATTTGTTTAAGGCTAGAAAAAAGATTGAAAAAATAATTAAAAAAATTTAATCAATTTGAATCATTTTTAAATAAATAATACTAATTCACAAAAATATTTTGAAATAATAAAATAATTTTACTCAAAATTTTATTTTAACTTTATTTTCTAAATTTAACATTTTTTTTAAAAAAAATTTTCAAGTTCTGATAAAATAGCTAAGATGGGCCAGAGACTATAACCATCTTATTCTAGATTTTTATTATTTTTTTGTTATATCAGTAAAAAAGGTAGTCAAAAGTTTTTTTTCCAAAAAAAAAATTTAATTTTCAAGGTTTTATTGAGACAGAGATAAAAAATTAAATATCCAATTTAAAAATTTACATAACATGAAAAATTTAAATCACCAATAAACAAAAAAACAATATATTCATTTTCATTAATTAAAATTTAATTAAATCATTAGTAAAATTCATATTCATATGATTAAAAAGCCATTTTAAATTTTATCGAAACAGAGATAGTTTTTTTTAATCTTATGACAGATCTTGCCCCTTTAAAAATAAATGAACGAAACCAAAATTTAAATTCTTATGATTTCATTTAAAAAATTTCAATATTTTTCAATAATTTAAATTATTTAATCCAACATCTGTAAATAATTTAAATTTTATCTTGTTTAAAAAAAAATAAAAATTTTTTGTCATTTTTTGAAAATTATTCACAAATATATAAATTTTTGAAATAAAAATACATCAAAAAAATTCCTAATCGTATAATTTCATAAAGCTTTCTCTTTAATTGTGAAATAATATAAAAACGAAAAATTTTTTTACTTATATTCTTAAACGTGATCAAATATCAAAAAAAATTCATTTTTAATGATCAATTAAAATAAAAAATCATTTTTGATAAAACAAAAATAAACAGCCCATTTTTAATAAGTTTCAAGATAATCCAAACTTCAAAAGTTAATAAATTATAAGATTTGTTTTATTTTCAGCAAAATCCTAAATTAAATAGCTTTCAGAAAATTAAAATTAGATTTATTCCAAATTGTGCTCCATATTTTTTTTTAACCTTTGTACATGGAAAATATTTACTTGGATCAACTAGGCCAGCATTCATTACCGATTTTACATAATTTTTTAAAGCTAAATAGTATTTTAGAAGATTAATATTTAAATAAATTATTGAAACTGAATAAATGCATACGAGTTCAAGTATCTTTTTGAGTATTCTCAGACAAATTAAAACTGTATAAAAAAAATAAAAAAATATTTAAAAATTAATTACCATTGATTAATTTGTTTTATGGAAAAATAAATCAAAGCTCTGACATGATTGGAAAATTCGTCTTGGTTGCTAATATTGCTTTTGTACCAGTCATCCACAAAATCTCGTGTTAACAGATCAATTATTTTGTGCAATTCATCATCAACCTGATACAGGCCACTAAGACTTGGTTTTATGGTCAAAAGATTAATTGATTTTTGGTCAAATTTAAGTGATCCAGAGTCCAAAGTTGATTCCGATGTGTCTTCGCCGATTTCAGTAGTATCTTTCTTGATAATTCCTGTTGAATTGTTAAATTTACTTCGAGAAGACTTTGAAAATTTAACAATTTCACTTTGAATTGCAGAATTTTTTATTAAAAAAAGTAAAAATCTTAAAAAAATTATGATAAAGCTGTTTTAAATGTTTGACTAATGCTTACCCGGAGACAGCAGCTAGGATATAAATCAACTTTTGAAAGTGATTTATGATCAAATTAATCAGGATGAGGAAAAAATAGAACTTTACAAAAACTAATATGGTTATGTCATTTAATTTGATTTTGTTTATCATTTCAAGCTTCAATTTTGCCATTTTAATTGCGTCCGCATTTACATTGTAAGATAATTTCTAAAGCAAACATTAAATGAGTAATCCACGAATTCTTCTTATTTTTCCATATGCTTTAGGAAACTTTGGTATGTTTTTGAATGAATTTAGCTAAATAATTGCATAATTTGAAATATTTTTTATGATCATGACATAATAATAATATATTGAGATTTTATTCTAGTTAAAATTAATGATTACAGAGGCAGTTGAAATTTTGAATCCTATTATGAAAATGTTAATGTGAAAATAGAAAAATATTGAGGAATGGAATGCGTGTCTGATTACTCCGATGAATAAGAAACATAAAAAAATTTGTTCATTAGTTTTCAAAAAGTTTGCTTAAGTATCGATTAATATTTAGGTTTTTGTCATTTTTAAGAAAAAAATTGGGTATTTTTTTTTAAGCTTGATTAAAAAAAATTTAGAATTATTTGCTTTTATTCTAAGGGTCACCTAGTTTTGAATTTTTGTCAAAATTTTTCTATAAAATATTCAGACGATTGTAAATTGTATTGTAAATTTTGTACTCTTTTGATCATTTTTGAAATTTTTGCCAATTTTTTTTTCACAATTTCTTTTTTAAAAAAAAGCCAGATGAATATTGATTAAAAAAGGACAGCTTTATTATTTTTATTATTATTACAGGTGCGGCACCTAATTTATTAAAAATAGACGCTCGCCACACTACTTTTTTTTTTAGTATAGCCCACAAAATCATATCATCTACTCTATTTTTTTCAATCCAAAAAAAAAAATATTAAATAATAAATATACGCTTGATTAAATCTAATGATTAATCTTAATGGAAATATAAAAAGAAAATAATTAATAATAATTGCAGATTAATTCATAAAATTAACTATCGAAATCCTATCAGTCCAAATCAGACATTTTTAAAGTATTTTCAAAGTCAAGTCAGTGGCTCGACTTTTAAAATCATTTTTAAAATATTTTTAAAATAACAACTTTTTAAATTATAAATTTTGAAGTCAAGTCATTTGATTTGACTTGAAATTTAAAAAAAATTCTTTTCAAAGTCTTTGAAATAAAAATGACCGCCTAAATAACTAGATGGAACGGCAAAATAATTATTTTTAAAGACTTAAATTTTTAAAGAATAAATTTTCAAGTCAAGTCTACTTTTAGTGAGTTTTTTAAATAAGAAAATTCAAATTGACTCTGTGACTTTTAAACAATTCTGGTTCTAATAGACAAATTTTCGTCAGTCAAATATAGACGAACTAATTTACTGAAATAAGATAAGTTTTAATTGATTTGTATTTTTGCTTAATTAACTTTTAAATACACATTTTGTATTGTTTAATACCTATTTTATACTTTTTTACATTACTGTTCACATTTTTACATTAGAGTTTTTAGAACATGAATTAATTCGTTTTTATGTAAAATAATATAACATTAATTGTGAATAAACATTTATTATAAATTAAGTCAGTTCGATTAAAATAAAGACCCCTTCTTACCGATTTTTTTGTGTGGCCATATCAAAATTTTGGACAATGCGCCGTCCCTTTATTATTATATTTATTGATTCAAAACTCATTGGCAAAATTAAATAAAAAAGTACAAAAAAAGAGATAAATAATTCCCCCACAATTAAAAAACTGTAACCCACAAACTAAAAACTTTTTAACACAAATCACTACAAAACACAATTTTTTTGTGCCGAATTTAAAAAAAATAATTTTTGCATATTTAACCAAATAGCTTATTAACAAAATTTTTTTGTGGTGATATAAAATTTAATAAATTTGTTATATAATTTATTCAAATGGTTTTTATAAAATTATATATGAAAAAATTAAATATTAAATTAATAAAAAAAAAATTTTTGTTTATCGGGACTAGGTAGATCCACAAAAAAATAAAAAAAATTATTTTACATTTTTAGAAAAGTCTTTCCTGACTTTGACTTAAACTTGTGACTTGAAGCCCACAAACTAAATATAATATAAATTCATCTATACTGAAAATTTTTTTTAAAAAATAAAAAAATTTAAAGATTTGTTGAAAACATAAATTTGTAGAAACTATCACCTTCTCGATATTATTTTATCCGAAATATTTGTGAGAGAAGAAAAGTATAGGTCAGATCAAATAAGACCAATAAAGATTCAAAACTTTCCATAAATTAAGCATCTATTCCATAAACTAATTGATAATTATTATGAAAGCAGAAAGAGCAATATTTTATTTTTTATCCCTATTTCAGATAAAAACAATCAAATATTTTTGAAATGGTTAAAGAGATCAATGTAATTTTAAGCTAAATAATTTTAACAAAAAAAATAAGTGATTTTTTTATGGTTAAATAAAATTCTAAAATTTATCGTCTAATTTAGTATTCAATAGAAAAATAAACAAATTAAAAAAAAGGTTTTAAATACAATTTAAAAATTTGTTTTTAGATTTGATCTTTTTGAAAATAAAAAAATTTGAATTTTAAAAAGTCACCTAAAGTCTTAAGTCAAATAAAGATATCGCTTTTGTATATTTCTAATTAAAACAAATAATTTAAAAAATTTTTAATTTTATGCAGATATTGAAAAGTTGAGCAAAAATACTCTAAATTTAGAATTTGATATTTTAAATAAATAAAAGTTTTTGAGCAAATGTTTTTTTAAGATCATACTTTTAGGGATCATTTCTATAGTATGTATCGCCCGAGCAATGTCTAACCATTGCCGAACGCTTTAACCCACGATGATGAGTGAAAGCGGACTTGTCTGAGCGCGAAACCGATATTGATGGTTGGTTTCAGTTTTGGAAACTTGGCCGTCAATCATTGATGAACGTTCACGGTTAGCTTTAGTCTAACTGCTGAGGACAAGTTTGCATTCCGAGTGGTTTATTTAATATTAAAAAGAAAAAAAAAATATTTTGATTATCTTTATAAATTAAACACAATTTTGTTACCTAGCAAAAAAATAAAACCTATATAAACTTTAAAAAAAAATATTCAATTCACAAAATTTGAAAATAGCATCTTGGTTGTTGTCTAATTTTACTTTAGTTTTATTAATATAATCATGAAAAAAAATCACCCCCAGAGGGGATCGAACCCTCGACCTATGGATTAGAAGTCCATCGCGCTATCCACTGCGCTATGGGGGCTTATTCTTCAATCATATTTTTGATTTTTATCGTCAATTACCTTGAAAATAAATTTTTAATTTCAGAATTTAAAATTTTTTTCTTAATTTTTTTTTCTCAACTTAACTAATTTTTAAATATATTTTTCAATGGTTTTTCTAAATATTCTTTAACTTTTTCAAATATTTACCAAAATTCTGGTCAATGAATAAGTAAGGACAATAATCAATTTTTTATGGCATTAAAAATTGATTATTGTTATTAATAAAAATTAAAATTTTTATTAATTTTTATTCGAATCTAGAATATTTGAATTTGTTAAAAATTTTCTCAATTTTAGTATTAAAACTCTAGTAACGAAGCGAAACGAAATTTTAAGTTTTTATTAGAAAAAAATTATCAGATTTTATTCAAAAGATTTATCATATTTTAGGATAGACAGTAAAAAATAAATTATTTACGATTCTTAAATAATTTCTTACTTCAACTCTAGAAAAATCAATTCACGAACAAAATACTTAAGGAATTGAGTAAAAATTAGAAAATAAAAAATTGCACTAATAATTTTATCTACACCAACTGAGCATGTTAAACGATGAGAATCATGATGGAATTGATGACGCTGTATTTAAGACTTTAAAGGAAATCAATCAAATTAATAAAGTAAAATAGAGCCAGTTTATTATTAATTGTATAAAATTACCGGAACTTTGAAAATTTTTAATTAAACATTCAAAAAAGGGCATGAATTTATGGTCGACTTAATAAATTTCTTAACCAAATTCAACAAAAAAACATCACTGAATTTTCATTTCAAAAAAGCAATATTTTGAATTCTTTGAAAATTTTTTTTAGTGTAAAAAAAAACTTTTCTTTTTTGAAATGTTTTATCAAAATTATTTTCTACGTAAAATAACGTTTGAAATAAAATAAAATACATGAAAATTGAATATGTTTGAAAAAATTCAAAAATTTCCGAAATTCTCCAAAATAAATTTCTCTATTCTTTACTTCAGCATCCACAGTGTTTTTGGCCTTGATTAATTCTTCTTTTGAATTTTTCTCTTTAAATTTTCATATTTTTGAAAATTTTGTTTTTCATTCAAATTTTATATCATAAAAATTCTATAATTAATCAATTTTTATTTAAAATACAATTAAATATCCTTATGGATATACTTTCCACGTTAAAGTCAAAGAGAATTTTTTTTGGACCCATCAAACATAATAAATTGTGAATTGTAAATTTTTTCTTAAAATTAATTGAAAGTTGAGTTAATTATTTTTTATTTAAAATTCTAAGAAAAAGATTAATAGAAAATACAAGCTTTCTACAATTCAGTATTTTTCATGATATTTTTGTGTAATTATCAATTTTATATTTTTTAATAATGTTAATTTTTTACTTAGAAATATATTTTTTTTTAACGTAAAAAGTATGAAAAAAGACATTAAATAAAGCATAAATTTACTATCGTAAATCGTCGTCAATTTTTAGTGTCATTTTTTTTTCAAAAAAACAAAAAAATAAAAATGAATATTCAAAATTTTTTTCAAAAAACTCAAAAATTACCAAAAAATAAAATTAAACTACAAAATAAACTTATTTTTGATCCAGACAATTTTTTTTCCAGTTAACAAGTATATCTAAATAAATAGTCATAAATTTAAATTTGCAAAAAAATTTTCTTTTATTATATCATTCAAGAATTAAACAAATGAAAACAAATTTTTAGACTGAATATTTCTAGACTTAAGAAGAAACGCTTAAAATTAATTCCTAAAATTTCCGTCCAAAATATCTTTATTTTCAGTCTTTTAAATAATTGTCAATAAATTAAGCAAAATTTTTTAGATTTTATTTAGTACTTTTGAGCTTAAATCGCTAAAAATGGCTGGTTCAAATTGTGGTCCAAGTAAGACAAGTAAAATTAATTAACCCTAATAATTTTTTGACTGGTTACCAATAGTGATTCCGAGAAGCTTCAAGCTGCTAGAAGAACTAGAAGACGGTCAAAAAGGCTGCTCAGATGGAACAGTTTCTTGGGGATTAGATGACGAGAACGACATGACTTTGAGCCGATGGAACGGCATGATTATCGGACCACCAAGGGTATTGTGCCAGAATAACATAACTAGAGCCCAAGCTCTAAACCTTTTTTGTTTTAGACCACATTCGAAAATCGAATGTACAGCTTGAAGATTGAAACAGGTCCCAAGTATCCAGAGGAACCACCAATTTTGAAATTCACAACAAAGATTAACATGACAGGAGTAGATAAAAATGGCGATGTGGATCGAAAGCACTTTCAAATTCTTTCCAAATGGCAGCGAAATTACTCAATCAAGCACGTACTACAAGACATCCGAAAATCGATGACCTTAAAGGAAAATCTAAAGCTTACACAACCGCCAGAGGGCAGCATGTATTAAAGTATCAACTGGGCAGTTCATATTTAGTAATTAAGATATGTTTTTTTTTGTACAAGGCTTTATTGCGTCTTTAAAAATATTGAAAGCTTTTATTAATTTTGATCATTAATTTAAGAAAAAATTTAATAAAATTTATCAACAAAAAAAAGTCTAGTTTGCTTCATTTGGCTCTCTCCGTACTGATTCAACTCCATATAAATCAGGTCTCATCTTTCTAATAAATTTGTAAATGGGCATCTCAAAAATTTTTTGATCCACTTCAAAATTTGGATCATTGTTGTTCAGCCTGTATTTTAAATGATAGAATATTCTTTTTAAATCGGCCTGGGTTCTCTGATACGAGCTGAAATAGTATACCACAAATTTGTACAGAAACTCATCGTCATAATCTTAAAATAAGTGTCAAATTTTTATTTTAACAATTTCTTTATTCTTTTACTGAAAGCTTTTAAAAACGAAGATAAAAATACGAAACGAGCGTCCTGATCACCTAGAGGTTCGTGTTCATAATTGTTTGCGTTAATGTTTAAGATTGTTATCAAAATTAGAATAAAAAAATACTTCATTTTCTTAGTTTTATCTTTGGAGATTTATAATTATTTATTAGTTTCATTTATACCACATTTGTTCAGATATTAGGGCGAAATTAAATTAAATTTCTTTATAACCAAATAAATGATGGATTTAATATAAAATAATTAAATGAGCCATAGATTTTTTTGAGAAAAAATACTTGCTGAGGATTTAATTTCATATGTACTAGCAAATTTTAAAATATTAAGTGAGATAAAAAAATTAAATTTTCAAGGTAGTAAAAAAAGATCTTCAATCATATCATAACAGAGATCTTAATTTAATTTTATATTTTTATTTTTTTTTCGATTCGGGGATTTTTACCATATTCATACTCACGAATCTTTTAAGATTAGCTTTACATTCATTAAGGAGATTAATATTGTATTTATTGCAAAATTTTTACTTTATCTCATTCCAAAATTAAAAAAATCCGTAAATAAAGTTCATAATGCTTTTAAAAAAACTTAAAATTTATCCTTAAAAAAAAATAATATTAAACCATTTAACCCCTTTGATTAAAAAAAAATAACAGAACTCAAATTTGAATCTTAAATTATAAATCAAGATTTTAATTAATTTTAAGACGGATGATTAATTTATTATTTTTTGCTTTAAAGCAAGTAGAATTGTTAGCTAATAAAAATAACACTAGCAAAAGGTACTTTATTTATTGTTTAAAATTCTTTTAAAATTGATTAAAACTTTGTTTAGTTAACTAAAATTTAATTAATTTAAAAAACAGATTCCATCATGCCGGCAGTGTTAAATCGTAAAATTGAATTTAAAAGATTGTTTAAAGAATTGAAGCCTGATTTCAAACGAACTCTTAGATTTTCTTAAAAGCACCAAATTTTTAAGATTTCTAATCAGTTTGATCTATTTTAAGTTCTAGACATACTCTTCAAAATTTTTTTCAGATGTTTTCTAAGTTAATATGTATCAACCATTGTTACTTTCTTGTTAACAAGGCTTTTAAAATATTAGACTCTATTCTTCTAACATACTCAACTTTTTAACTGTCACTAAATATGTAGCTGGATTTATGTGCGCATAGAGTAAGATATGATTATTATTTAAATTATTGTATTGAACTTTTTTCAAATAATTTAATGAGAAAAAAATGCTAATAGTCAATCACGAAAATAGAGAATAATCTATCAAAAATCAAAATCAAAAATAATCACATTACTTTTTTACGGTTTTGTGAATTTAAAATACAAATTGAACAAAAACTCTTCATTTTTCGATAAATAAAAATTGAATTTTATAAAAATGCAACAAAGTGCAACATACTTTGTTGCACCTTTTTTACCTAAAATAAAATTTTTATTTTCTTTTTTTTTAATTAATCAAATCTATTTAAATCATATTGATTCTTTATTTTTTGTCATTTTTTACATGAGAAAATTATTTTATGTTAAAAAAATGCAACAAAGTTTGTTGCACTAGGTTGCAGTTTTTTTAAAACATTTTCTATTAACTTTAATTTTAATTCATTAAAAAATGAAAAATTTTTGCTAAATTTGTATTTGAAATTCACAATAACCTTTTTTACAGAATCGCAAAATTTTCTTTGATTTTTATCAAATTTTATTTTTAAAAATTAAATGAATTCGAGCAAAATATTTTAATCATAAAATACAGGCGAGTTGAAAAAAAAATTTGAAATTTTTAACAAAGTTTTCCAAGCAAAATTAAATATCAATCTAAATTTTCTCTCAAAGAATGTCTAATTAAGTTGTAAAGTTTTCCGTTCCATACTTATAATGCCTCGAAGCTAAGTACCCTAAAAACACAACTAATTAATTTCTCATCTTCGGAATTCTCTTCCCAATAATACAAAGAACATTTCAATTTTTTTGTTTGTTTATTTTATAAAAGCCTTACACTATAAATTATTTTTTCTTTTAGGCCTTTTTTTGATAAAATTAATATGTATTTTAAGAAATTAATATTTTTTGTCAAAAAAACTCATTTTAAAATTGTATGGCAATGCTGGCCCCATATTATATACCACAAAAAGATTTTATTCTGAATAAGCATTCCATTTTACATTAATAATAAAAATATATTGGTACTATAGATCTTTTTCTGAATAACATGAAGCCAAAGACAACAAACTCTCAAAAAAAAGAGAAATATTGAATTTTTGTATCTAATTTATTTGTAAATTGAATTCAGTAGTACAAATATCTGAATTTTCTTGATAATTTTATGCAAAAATGCGCCTTTTTACCAAAAAGTGCGTAACTTTTCGTAATCTTACGATTTTTAGCATGATTTGTCTGAGTACTTTGTGGTAAAAATGAGATTTTGCTATTTTATTTCTAAGTAGTTATTACCTAAAAATTTTTTAATCGAAAAAATTTAATATCGAACCAATTTCCATTGCATTTTATTACTTCTCTAATTAACTTTAAATCAAAAAATATAGTCTTCTTAATCAGAGTTTTCATTGAAAAATTTCAATATTTTTTTATCAACTCGCCAGTTTTCTTTAAATGTTATTTATTTTAAAAAAGCAAATTTTCAATTTTCCAAGATTTAGTTATGAGTAAATTAAAAAGAAATTATTTTTCTTTTCGAAATGCAAACCCATTCATTTTGGCAAAACAGTTTCAAATATTTGTATCTAATATGAACATCAATAATGGTTTTAAACTCTATTTGAAACAACAGGAAAAAAATGAAATGAAATAAATAATGTACAATGATTCAAAATGGATATTACGCCGAAATAAAGAGCAATCTTTTCTGATGTTTTAACTATTACTAAAAAAATATGCAAATTTGACTCAAATTCAAAATTTTGTTTCTAAAAGTCTTCACAGCAGATAGGAAAATAAATTGTTCAAAATTTTGAAATTTTTTTTAACACCAAAAAAAAAGATTTTAAATAATACCAAAAAAAAATTAACTTGGTTCATTTGATTGATATATTTTAATTAATAAAAGCTCAAAAATTATGCATTTAGATTAATAAAAAATTGATTTGATAGATAATAAATACGGGCATGAAAAAATGCTTCGATATAATCAAAATTTTTTATTTATCTTTTTGCTGAGAATCAAAAGTAAATTTTCCTATTCAAAGGTTATACTAAATCTGATGTTTTTTATTAAAATTCTAAACAAACCAAGCTTTGTTTAGAATTGAAAAATATTTTTTCAAATGGCCATAATATCGAAATTCATTTATTAAGACTAAGGTTCAATAATTGAGTGGAAAAAAAAAAACTTAATGAGTATGGCTTGCCATTAGTCCCGGCTTTTTCGAAACGAAAAAAAATAACTAGCGGTTCAAAAGAAGCCTGATTGAGTCTACCAATGTGAAGAATTTGAATATTTTTTTAAATCAAAAATAATTAAAATTTAAACTACGAAATTGGAATTAAAACTAGAAAATTTTTTTTTATTTTAAGGTCGCACAAAACTCGCAATTTAAATATATTTATCTTTTTTTGTTTTTTTTTTACTCTGTGTTTACATAATTTCTTAATTAATTAAATTGTAACCAAATCGAAAATTTTAAAAAACAATTAAAATTCCGAGTTTGATTTATTTATTTATTATATGATAAAATAATAACTATATAATTAAGAATAATAATAATAGACGAAAATTGGTAAACAAGTGTGGTCTGGCGCAACAAATATTCAGCTTCTTTGCCGAGTGATACTTTTTGATTCAATTCGGCAAAGAATGAAACTAATTTAGCCAAAGTGCAACCGACCATCAACCAATACAACCTTCAATAGATTTTTTTTAATTAATTGAACCAGATATAAATAAAGCAAGTATTCCAAGATTGGAAGAAAGATTTTCGAAAATTTTTCATTTATTGTCGCTTCTAAGACATTTGATAAGCTTTTTTTTTCTCAAGTCTAATTAGCGTCTCTAAAGTTGGACAAGTCTTGATCACATAGTGTATAAAACACTTGAAACTAGTTGAAATGTTAATTAAAAAAATTTTAATTTAATTTTAAAATTTTCAATCAAAACATGTTTTTTTTCGAGGCTATTTTACACATTTTAGAGCAAAAGAGATTGATACCAAACATTGGTCTTATCGAGCTAAACACCATGACAAGCTCCTTAAAAAAAGGTTCATTTTAAAATTATCTTTTTTAATTATTTCTAGATAGAAATATGATCAAAATGGAAGAAAAAATTTCATTGATAAAACTAGAAATGGTGAGTTCATTTTTTTGGGCTTTAATTTGAAGCATTGTTTATTTTTAGAAAAATCAGCACTTCGAAAACATGGAAATATTGGAGACACTGGAAAAACTGAATGATTCAATTGATTTTTTGAAGCTGTTGGTGCCAAGCAGTTCAAATGGGTCTTCATACGACAACTTTTGTTGCTCTTCCCCATCAAAGCCACCACCGATCAACCATAGACTTGAGACTAAATTTAATGGTCCAAAAAAAACGCTTTATGATAACTTGGAAAAAAAGCCTCAGAATTTACAGCGAACCAATATACCAATAAATACAAAATATTTGACCCTGAAGAGAAATTGCACCTTGGTAAATCACCAGAGTAAACAGGCCTGTGAAGAATATTATCGGATCCAAGAAAGATCGAAAAGCAAAGCAAAATTGCCGGATGCCAGACCAGTTTCAAGTACGCACAATAGAGCAAAGTTGGCAAATATTGAAAGTGGAATTTCTGGAAAGCCTCCCAAAATAAGAACACCGAATTTAGTAAATAAGAATTTTTCGACATTTTCCACTACTAATAGCAAAGTTTATCATTCGAATAATACGTTCTCTAGTAGCAGATTTTGTACAAAAAATGTTGATTTAGTTCGCTTAAAGCTAAGTGGAAAAATACCAGAATATAGCTCATCAATCAATGAAAGTAGTCATTTAAAATTTGATGATAGAAAAATTTTAAATCAAATTTATTATATTTAGAAAAATTAAAATTTAGTACTTTTGCTTCTAATAAAAAGACTGTAAATTTATTTTTAAATCTGATTTAATTTGTATTTTTAATAATTAAAATTTAATTTAAGTAAAAAAATTTTCATATTTTTTTTCCTATATTATTTATTTTTTTGTTGTAATTAATCAAATTTTCAAAATGCGATTTTTGATTAGTTTTACCTATAATTTTTTTCGAATTTTATGTCATTCTGTCTGTAAATGATTAAGAATTTATTCAATTATAAGTTTGCTCTTCTTGAAAATTTAAAGACAGTCTTAATACGCAATTGATTACCAGTTTATCATGTTAACATTTAGATTTTTTTAATTATTTACATATGTAATTCTAAGTTTTCTTTCTTTTGAGCTCATTGTATTCTCAAACTTTAGTTTTGATACAAAGTTATCTCAAAAAATTGATTTGCATTATTTTCAAGTAACGATTAGATTTTAAAAAAAAATAAAGCAGTAAAAAATGTTTTTATTAACAAGCTTAAACTAAAAAAAATCTTCCAATATGGTCTAAATTTAAAATAAGATGCTTATTTTGGATTTAAATTTTCATTTTTTTTTATTTCCTGAATCTATTAAGTTCAATAAAAATTTTTGACATATTTTTTTGAATAAAACAATTAACCCATTTTGAAATACCTTACTTATTCGATCACTATTCTATTAGTTATCTCAAAATTGAGGTTTACTTTATATGACTTCAATTCTAATGAAACCATGTTATTAAAATATTTGTTTTGGAATTAAATTTTATAACAAGGTTTCGATGAAATTGAAGCCACATTGAGTAAACTTTAAGATTGAGTTAGTTCTTAGAGTACTAGTCAAGAGAGAACGGTAAAAATAAAGATTTCATAAAATAATCTGCTTTTTTCTTTTATTTATCTTCAAAATACTGAAAGGAATATTTTTTTTGTTTGCTACAATAGATAAATTTCTTTTAGTTAATTCTGGTAAAAGATTAAAAAGAAAAAAGCAAGATAATTTTGAACTTTTTTTCTTATGATAACTCAAAAATTAGCTTTGAAAAAATCAAATATTTGTGTCAATATCAAGATTTTAAATTGAATTGAAATTTCAAATCGCAATAATTAAAAAAACTCAATGTTTATATTCATAAATATTTCGTTTAAAATATGAACAATTTGAGAATACTTCTTTAAAAGCTTTTGAAAATCATAACAAAAAAACTTAACAAAATAATAAAAACTAACATTTTTTTTCATTAAGTTCAAAATTAAATATGTCAATTTAACATGGTGGAACACTCAGAGAAAAAAATTAATTGTATTTTTTATCAATTTATTTTGTTCTTTTCTAAAGAATTTCACAAAACCTTTACTTAAGATAAATAAAATTTTCTTTCAGAATATATATAATTTTAAAAAAGATTTTAATTTTATCTTTGAGTAATTGAGTCTGAAAGACCTACAACTTTTTTAAGGGTTAGTTCTTTTTAGACATCTGGATATAAATTTTTTTACTTTTTAGCCCCCCAAAAAAAATGAAATTTAAGGTTTCAAAGGACGTAGTTTACGAATTTAAAGTCAAAAATTGAAATTCAGATAGCACTTAAGTTTTGAATTTCTGGAACCTTAAAGTCCGGACTTGGACCTAAATTTGGGACTCTGATTGAAATTCTCAGTAAAGATTTGAATCTTCAAAATAGTCCTTGCCAAATAGATTCAGTTTTGTATTTTTTTGGAATGGTAATTTATTTAATGAACTATTTATAAAAAATTATAAATCTAATTTATCTTTGTCTATTTTAACAATCATGAGTCTTAAAGGGGTTTCTTGAGCGTCATAAAATAAAATACTCAAATTTATTGTAGGGTGATAAAAAAAGCAATCATTTATAAATAAATAAATTTTTACTCGAAATTATAAAAATTGTCATCTAAAAATTAATTATTATATAAATTTAAAATTTGCCACCAATGACAAGTGATCAGATGAGTAATTTAAATTTGGCAAACCATTTGCATTGATATTTTCGTGATCAAATGGCAACTCTAAATACTCTGTTAGCTTCAAAACATTAGGAGTATAGAAAATGTAGTCAATGGCTCTTTTGATCATGCCATCGGCATCTTTTCTTTTTTTAATGGTTGTTGGCTGCTTTGAACCATCTGGCATAGTGTACGCATCACGCAGCGACAAATTTTGGTCATTTTGGATGAGATCATAAAATTTTTCAAAAGGTTCACCATTAAAATCTCCCAGTAGCATCACCGGATGGTTTTGGTAGCCCTCTTCAAATGAGCCATTCAAGTGAGATTTTAAAGATTTCAAAACTTCGCCAATTTGCGCTTGCCTCTTCTCGTGGTAGTTTTCTTTCGATTTAAGATGAAGGCAAACTAATGTGAACACTTTATTTGTGGTCCGATGTCTCAGCTGAAGAATTATAAATACTTGAGAATTCAGCTCAGAATTGATGGATATCTTTTCACAACTCATATTTACAGGCTCAAAAAGAGACAACTTATAAAATATAGCACATCCATCCGGGCCTACATTTGGCACCATATCAAGACAGGGACTGAAAAATTTTGGACAAAATATGCTAGTGTAGCCAATAGAGTGTAAATAAGGCTTCAGTTGTTCGTATACATCGGCTTCTTCGATGCACAAAATGTCACAATTGTATTGCACCAGCTCCTCTAAGGTTCTCCACAAGCGGTATGTTGACCATTCGTACACTTCTTTTGGCACAGTTGAGTTATCTTCCATGTAGCATAAAGAACGGGCTAAAATGTTCCATTGGAGAATGCGGAATTCATTTTGGTCACGTTCGCCACTGTCAGCAAAACGGATAAATTTACGCTCAATACATGGAGGATAATTCTTTAATTTACTACGCAAACTAAAATAAAATAAGATAAAATATTTTTTTAATTGGATCTTTTTAGCCCAGATATCATTGATATCAAAAAAAAAATTTATTTTTGAATGCCAAAATTTAAAAAAAAAATTTTTTTATGGAATAATATTAAACCCTCAAATAAAAAATGAATTGTCCAATAGATAATTATTTGTCAAATATTATATTAATTGTCAAATAAATGACTAAAAAAGTCATATCAATAATTAATTGTCAAATAAAAAATGAATTGTCTAATAGATAATTAATTGTCAAATATTATATTAATTGTCAAATAAATGACTAAAAAAGTCATATCAATAATTAATTGTCACATAAAAAATGAACTGCCAAATAAAACATGAATCGTCATATATTTAATAAATGTGTCAAGTAAAAAAATAAAGATGTCATAAATTTTGTATAAAAGTCAAATGCTTTTTTTTTGGAGAATTTTATTCTAATAAAAAAAAAAATTAAAATGCCATTACCTAATTTTGACGAAAATGATGACATTACTCAGTAAAATTCGTCGATATTAAACGTTAATGTTAGAATAAAAGATCACAATTCAGACGAAATGTATCGCGAAATGGTATCGCGAACAGTTCAGATATCAATATAATCCAAGATTTCCCAGAAGCAGCGTATACCGTACCTTTAAAATTCGTGGCACAGGTAGACCAGCAAAAATGAAAAAGGCTGTGTAATTTATAATATATAATTTTGCTTTTTTTATATTTCATATATTTGATTTTTTTTATTAGACATTTAATATTTTAAATGACAAATTGAATAAATATATGACATTTAATTTAATACTTGACTTTTAATTATCTGCGAGTAACGAGCATTTTAGAGAGACATAACGCATAGAGATTTAATACTGCGAGAACAAAATCCGTAAATTCATGACTGAAATTTGAGAAGCGCGTATACATATTAAAATAAATCTTTAATGTTAAATTTCAATCACCATAAATTATTTTCAATTAATAAAAAACTAACTTAACATTTCAATATAGCCAGAGGAAAAAACTAATGTTCATGACACAAAATCAAATTTTTATCCATGCATGTATACACGTGACAATTATTCGATGCGATTATTCAAATAAATAAATTATCGCATATTCCTTTTTGATTTCTTTTTGATTTATCTTTGATTTTATTTGTGTTATATAATAAATAATTTTTTTTAGAAATGATAAGCTTAGATAACTTTGACGACTCAGAGCTACAATCCACAACTTACACACAACACGTCAAAAAAACAGAATAACCAGAATCTATAGTAGATGGTAAAAATCCAGAATACTTAGAATTTGACCAAGAACAAATAATCGCTCTAGCAAAACACAACGAAAGCGAAAATAACGTTAACAACAAATATATGTATAGCTAAAGGTATAGTTAATGGTTCTAATGGAATCATTAAAGACGTTATATTCGAAGCAAATAATCCGAATCCAACGGCTTTGCTTTTTCAATCTGAAAACTACAGTGGTCCAAAATTATTTTATGAAGATGATCACAGAAAAGATTGGAGACCAATTAGTATATATGACTGTTATTCTACTGAAACTAAAGCTTCACGTAAACAATTTCCAATAAAATTAGCGTATGCACTGACGTTTCAAAAAAGTCAAGGAGCAACACTTAAAATAGCTGTAATTGATTTAGGAAAAAGTGAAAAAACATAAGGATTGATTTTTGTAGCTTAGTCGAGATTGTGTAGTTATAAAGACTTCCTTATAATTCCATTCACATTTGAAAGACTTTATAATTTTATTACAAAAATATTTATAATAAAATTATATTAAGGCGAATCGTCTTGTTTAGTCCCTCGAGTAAAAGAAGAAGAAAGAATAAAACAAATGGAACTCAAAACGATTTCCGATTATAACAATTTGTTTTGATTTTTTTAAAGATTAATTATCAAATATGATTGAATTTAATTAATTCTAATTTATAAATTAACGTAAATAAATGACGGCACGTTACTCGCTTATTTAACCCGACGGGTCTGTATCTTATTTGACAAATTCATTTTTCGGGTCATGACGACTTTGTGATCAGTTGAACACCAAAAAATGTGATCAGTGGCATCATGACGACTTTTATGATCATTTTGATCACCAAATTTGTAATCAAAAAAAATTAAAACAAAATCAAAAAATTTTTGTGATCAAATTAATTTTTTTGTGATCAGTATGTAAATAATCAATATAATAAAATAAAATAAAAAAATTATTTATGTTTAAGTCATTTATGTTTTTTACTAATATGAAGTTTCACACCCTTGTCATTCTTCATTAACTCTCCACATAATGGACAAGGGGTCGCGTCTGAAAATTTACACAAAGACTTTTTTACAGCCAATTTTGTTTCCTCACTCACAAGTTGCTTAGTCAACGCCGCAGATATATCTGCTTGAATAAATCTGCTTTTTTTTTTACAGAGTCAGGTTTTAATTCTTGGAATTTTTGGCCTAATGTTTCTACTATCTCTTGGTCCGATTCAGTATTAATAGAGAGTGAATCGGACCAATCGATAAAATTTATTATATTCTCAAAACTTAAATATCAGAACTTTTTTTTCAATTTTGCTTATTTGTAAGTTTAAAACTATATGCAAAAAATTCTATTTTACAAATTTTTTGTGAAGATTATTATTGTTGATCAAAAAATATTTTTTGTGATCGTTTTTCATAATTTTTTGATCACAAATTTGGCGATCAAAAATTTTGTGATCAAAACGATCATAAAGTCGTCATAATACCACTGATCACATTTTTTGGTGATCAACTGATCACAATGTCGTCATGATCCCATTTTTCATAAGACAAAATGAATTATTTTGATTTGACAAATTCATTTTTGATTAGACGGGTCAATATGGATCCTTTTTTTAATTGTTAAATTTAAAATTTCTTAAATCAAAATTTTAAAATTTATTTTATAGTTTTTTCGATTAAGCGATTTTGATTATAAATAAAAAGTAGTGTTGGTAACCGTACAAACGGCCATTGATGCGGCCAAAATTTTTTTTGACCGTGAACAAGACCGCCTAGACGGACGGTTAAAATGGCGGGCGGCCACTTTGGCGGCCCGCGAAATTGGCCGGCCAAATCTTAGACGGACGGCCAAATGTACGGCCAACCCTTAAACGGGCGGCCAGGCCGGCGGCCAAAATTTTGAACCGCGATGTTGGCCGGCCAAATCGAAGACGGACGGCCAAATGTACGGCCAAACTCAAAACGGACGGCCACTTTGGCGGTTCAAATTTTCGGCCGCCGGCCTGGCCGCCAAATTGGCCGCCTTATTTTTGCCGCGTCTGGACCGGCCAGGCTTGGCCGCCTCCCAACACTAATATAAAGCTGTAAAATTGTTTTTTGAATATCATTTTGATTTTTCTATCTAGAATAAAATACTCGATTACTTTGATTTTTTTGTATTATTTCTTTTACATTTAGACCATTTACTTTGAGAAGCATTAAGAAGCTTTGGTTCTTTAAAATTGTTAAAATTCTTTTTAGTTCTATTTTGTTATTTTAATGCAATGATGCCCAACGTCAGCAACAGTAGCAACTGGAATCCCTCACGTACCCAGTTAAGGATGACACGGAGGGTAACCAAGGCGAGGACGAGGATGGCGAGGGACAACGGCGGACAGACAGGGAGAGGTGCGAAGATGATCACGCCCCGACTCTATATTAAAATAGCAGACAAAAAATTAGCGAGTTCAAAATAGCCAAATTAAAAAAGCATAATTAAATTAGCTTGTAATTAAAAATAGCGTGAAAAATAGCAATAAAAAAAGCTAAAACAGCTGATTTAAAATAGCTTATCTAATAAGGAAATTTTTTTTTTGATGGCTACTAATCAATTAGATTCTTTGATTGATACGTACAACGCATTTTGTAGCATGTTGTCCAAGCATTCTCTAGTATATTCATTGATTGATACTTTTAGACTTGAACAAAAGAAAAATGAAGATATAATTATACAATTAAAAACTGGCATTGTTTACAAAAGACCACCAAAATACATTGTATTAGACAACAGAATACTGAAGGAATATTAACAAGAGATAAACAAGAGATTTATTGAACAAGAGATAATGAAGGAATATTCGTTAGAAAATTTCAATAGTTTATATGAAAGTTTGAGTAAATTATTAAAATATTAATTTGTGATTAAATTTAGAATAATTGATTAATTGATTTTTTTTGCTATTCTAATCGATGCTATTTAATAAAAGACTTTGCTATTTTAATTAAGCTTTTTTAAACTTGCGATTTTACACATGTGCTATTTTGAATTATGT
This sequence comes from Brachionus asplanchnoidis, assembly GCA_025491095.1. Taxonomy (NCBI): domain Eukaryota; kingdom Metazoa; phylum Rotifera; class Eurotatoria; order Ploima; family Brachionidae; genus Brachionus; species Brachionus asplanchnoidis. The sequence goes on from JAILYF010000006.1 coordinate 6,401,021, forward strand.
TATTTTAATCTCCTGCCCACGCCTCATGCGAACCACAAGGCTGGGACCGTTCCAGGAGTTGGGATACGATTAAGAGGAAGAAGAAGACCCTTAATCCTTCACTAGCCTGGGAGGGATGTGAGCTCTGAAGCTTTTATAGAACTTTATTTTAGAAAATTTTAAAATACAAAACTCGAAAACAGTATCTTCCTTGAAACTTCAATTGAGAGAAATAAATGAAAAATACGAAAGTTCGATGACAGATTGGAAAAACGCTGAGGCTAAGCATGCGTCTAAAATTGAGGAATTAGAATCAAAATTGGCTAGCGAGAAAAAAATTTCTGCTTCTTTGAAGAGCAAAGTTTCAGTTCTGCAACATCATATTGACTTTAAAGAAAGTGTTTATGAAAGAGAAAAGAAATTTCAGAGTCTAGTCATAAGTCAATTTAGAATAAAATATATATTCAAGAACCTCTCTCTCAATCTCCTATCCTACCCCTACTCCTCTAAGCTTACACTGGTGATAGCAGTTGAGCTTATGAATACGACATTTTGTTGGTTTGAAGGTTCAATTCCCTAAGAGAGAGGGTTTCGATTAGTTGGCTGTTGTCTTTTTGTATTTACGGTTTAAGTTGACACTGGTGAAACATATGTTTATAGATCTTTATCTATTTTTGAGTAATATTGCGGAACAACAGCCAACTAATCGAAAAATAATAAGGCAAAATAAAAAATAAATGTTTTTGTACAGTTTTTTTTGGCTGTTAAATCGAATTTTTTAATTTTTAATTTAATTTTAATTTTAATTTTTAGTCGAATTTAACTTTTACTCTAAGAATAAATACAAAAATTAGAATAAACTATATTTTTTTTTTTTTTAATTTCGAATTTAACTCTACAATTTTTAAGTTTATTACAAAATAACTTCGAAATTATTCTAAGAATAAAATCAAACTTTTGCGCTTACTCTTAGTTTAAAGTCAGGTGTCAAGGTTTTATTCTAAAAAAAGATAAAAAAATTTTATAGCATGGTTTCCATGGTATTAGTTCCGTATAGAATAAACCCAAATTATTTAGCTCATTTTGATTTGAAAGTAAGCATAAAGTTAAATTAAATTAGATTTAAAGCTCAAAAAGAATAATAATTAAATAATTAAAAGAAAAAAAGTAATTAAATTGAATTATGAAATAAAATAATAAAATGTTTTAAATGTTTAAAGTATTGGTAGGTTTTGGAAAGAAAGAGATTATGATTAGGTAGAAATTACAAAAATGAGTTATGTATTGATTAGGTCTTGATTCGGAACCTGCTCTGTATTCATCTACTGATCTGACAATCGGTGTAACAGCTTAAAAAAAATAAAGATTTTAATTCTGAAAACAAATTTTACTTTATTGATGATATTTTATTAAATCGATTAAAATAAAATATCAAACTTGATATTAATTTAAATTTTTTTTTTCTTAAAATAAAACATTCTAATAAAAAGGAAATTTTTTAACAAAACAAAACAATTAAAACTTTTAAATTACTTTTAAAAACATTTCAAAATTTAAAATTGTAGATTTCTTAATGCTATAAAAAAATTGTCTGGAAAAACTCATAATTGGTATTGAATTTTTATATTTTAAAAGTGTTCTTTTAATAAAAATATTTTAAACAATATTCAGGCTTCTAGAATCCGAAAAAAATTTAAAAATTACTATTTTAATAAATTTGAAGAATCAATCAATCGATTGATGTCTTTAAAGCTATGTGATGTCTTTTTCTGAGTTCGACTAGTAAATCTAGACTTAGCTTTAAAAAGGTGATTATAATCAAAATTATAATTTTTTAATTAAATAAAAAATTTAATATTTACCAATAGCATACCCAAAAAAAGCTCCGACTGCTATCAAGCCAAAAGTTTTTAATGGATTCCTGACAAGATTATCGCTCATTATTTTGATTGATTTTCTTAAAATTTTTAAATTAAATAATAAATATTTTTTCTTAAATAATTATGCAATTTTTTTTATTAGAGATGTTTTATCAAACTTTTTTTAAACGGCATTTTAGAACCGTAGTATTTTTTTTAAATAAAAAATTTGTTTTTTTTTAAATTTATTTACATCTCGATTTTTGTATTTTATAAGAAAAATAAAATTTTTAATTTATTGACTGGAAAGTTTGGTTATCATCTTCTGATTCTCCAAATTCTTCTTTAATTTCAAGTACTTAAAGAAAAATAAAATAATTTTTTTTTCTTATATCAAAAATTTTATGAAATATTTAGGTTTTTATTTTAGAATAAAAATTTTAAAAATTTTTTTGATAACAAATATTTACCTGAATTCTACTTTGTATTGCCTGCTGAATCCAAAGCATTTCCAAAGAGACATTTTCTCTAACGCTAATAAGATCACTTTTGGACATTTTTTTTAAATTTTCTAATTCCAAAAAACTGATTTTTTCAAAATCATCTATAGTCTGAAAACTTTTCACGCATATTTGTTTATCTTCTAGTTTGACACTAGCTCTAGGTTTGCTTAAAAGTTGGCTTTCTTTTTTTGAGACAAACTTTGGATAACAAATTGGCACATTTTCACTTGGCCAAATAATTCTGTAATCTGAATCAGTGCCCTCAATTTCCTCAAAAATGTTCTCGTAAATTTTTCTCACACTTAAAATTTCATTTTGAACATGATTTTTTCGAATATGAGACTAAAAAATTTTTTAATAAAAAAAATATTCTCATAATTTAGCATTTAAATAATTTACTTGAATTTTTTTGAGCTTTTTCAAGCTCAATTCATCATCCAGATCCATTAGAAGAAGACGAGAATTTTTCAAAATTTAGCTTTGAAGGTATTTTGAAAAAATCGTATGATTGTTTTAAGAAAATTCAGGCAAAAATACCTGTCAAAATGACGCAAATGTTTGAGGAAATATATTAATAATGTTTATTAATAAATGTTGCTACTACTTACACACAAAGCTAACCTTTTTTGAACTTTTTTTTTTCTAAAAGGTAAAATTTCAGCATGTCTCATTACTATGGAAACTAAATAATTTAAAAACATTAATTTTTAGCAGTTTTTTTAATTCTGCGCCAAAACAAAAATTCTTAATTTAATTAGAATTTATTTTAAAAAATTAATTAAAACAATATCAGTTGCTTTGTTCTTTTTGAATCATTTCTTGGCTAATTTTGTGAACTTGATCGACCAAATGTTTGACATTTTCAGGGTCCATATCTGGATAGATGCCATGGCCTAGATTAGCTATGTAGTTTTTGTGACCAAATTTTTGCAGCATGTCCTTGGCCATTTTGGTCAAATCTTCTTTATTGGCATAGAGGGCACATGGATCCAAGTTTCCTTGAAGAGTCATCGTTTCCCCGCAGATTCTTCTGGCCTGCGTTGGCTTAATTGTCCAATCAATGCCGACCACCTCGTAGTGTGACTGAGATAGCTCTTCCAAAACGTAATGGCCATCTTTGGCAAATATTATCATCGGAACGCATGAAACTTTTCGTTCCTTTAGCTTGTCGCGGACTCTTTTTGATATCACTCTGATGTATGGAAGAGCAAATTTAACAAACAAAGTGTGATCTAAACATCCAGCATGAGATTCAAACACTTGAAGAAGCTAAAAAAATTTAATATTAACAATTTTTTTATTTTAGTTTTAGCAATAAACTAAATATAAATAAATTGGGAAATTTTTTTTATTATTGAATTAATAAGTTTATTTTGACAGGTAATTTTTCATAAAAATCTAAATGATATTTTTTGAAAGTTTAAATTTTTTTATAAATAAAAAATTAATTAGAATTTTATTTAAAATAAATTTTGATTTAAAGTTTTTTTGATTATCAGTAATTTAACTTAAGACAAACTTTGGTATAGCTTTTTTGAGTTGCTGAACGTCTAAAAATAACGAAAAGAAAAAAATGGATAATAATTTGCTTAACTAAATATTAATTAAAAAAATATTTGATACAATAAAAAAGTCCTTAAAATTTATTTTTTTATTTTCACGCCTAACAAACCTTTATCAAATAAAATAAAGAAAATATTGGAATTTCAAAGAATCAAATTTAAAGTATGAATCTTTAAAAAAAATTTAAAAGATCTTATATAATAAAAAGAAAATATTTTTGGTTTACTTTTGCGATATTTTTGTAATTAGTACCCGATATAGACCACCGACTCTTTATTTTTACACAGATTTTAAAAATAGACCAAATCAATTTGACAACAATATTTTAAATATCTAATTTTTTGCCTAAAAAAATAATCAAAAAATTTAAATTAAAAAAAAATAAATTAATATGTTTTATTACGAAAAATTTTTAAATTAAGAACTTTTTTTATTAAACTGTTTTACCAACGAAGATATGACTCTAATGTTATACGTAGAAATCAAGTAACTAAATCAACTACTTTATTACATTTTTAAAATTAATTTTTATAAAATTTTGAAAGACTTTAATATTGTTTATTTCTTTAAAGTTTAAATATTTATTTCCCTTTTTCTACATATAAGCACAGAGTAAAATTTGCAAAATACTGCAAAATTTTTTTAAAGTCCAAAATTGGTTCTGTAAATTGTGCAAGCTGAATAACATTCACTATAACACCTTAATCCAGCTATTGCAAAAAATTTGCTTAAAAATTCTAATTTCTGATTTTATCAGTGTTTTACTCACTTATTTTACTTTAAAAATAACATTTTAAAAATTATTATTCTATTCATAAATATTAATAAATACCATAATTCCAGATTTAGCTCAATTCTCTTTATAAAAAGAATTTAAAAAAGAAAAATAGGCTACTTGTATTTCGTTCAAAGCTCATTCATTTCCTTAGCTTGTGTCTATGATAAAAATTTATCCTGCTTGTGGTAAAGTTAGTCATGCAAATGTTCCATTTTGGTAAATTTCATCCTCAACTAAAAAATTGGTAAAATGTAAATAATTTTACAATTTTTCATTATCTTTTTTTATAATTTCTAATATTTTTAAGAAAATTTTAAATGAAGATTCTTTGATTTTTTTGTCTTAAATTCAATCACTAAATACTTTTAAATTTTTTTAAAACTGAAAAGGTAAATTAATTCAATTTACGAAAATATCTTTTTTCTTTTTATTTAAGATACCATCCATATATAAATAACTTACTTAAAAAATAAAATTAAATACTGAGAAACTCTCTTTTTACCTAACAGGTTCTTAGAAAAATAAAGTAAAATTCAAGTGGACATTCTCACATAAAAAAATTTCATCACATCATATTAAAATTCATAAAATTCTTTTTTCAAAATAATAGCTTAATTTAAAAAAACTAACACAAAAATTTGACAATTATCAATGCATAAATTTTTGGTTTATTTTGATTTTAATTCAAAAATGTTTACTCTCTCTTTAGTGAATGATTTAAACGTAATAAGATTCTAATTATTGTAGATACAAAAAAGTTCTTTATTAAATATATCAAAATTTAAAGAAAAATTAAATTTTAACTCGTAATTTATGTCTTTTATTTGATTGCATTAAAAAATTGGTTTTGATAATTGCTACTGTAGACATATGTTTTGCAATAGTTCATGATTTGTATTTTAAAGCAGCATTTAATTTTTTAAAATAAATTTTTATTTAAAGATTTTTGGTTTTGTGAATTTCAAAAACAAACTGAACAAAAATTCTTCATTTTTTAATAAATTAAAATTAAAGTTAATAAAAAAATATTAGAAAAAATACTGCAATATAGTGCAAAATACTTTGTTGCACCTTTTTTACCTAAAATAAATTTTTATTTTCCTTATTTTTTGAGAAATCAAATCAATAATCTATTTAAATCGTATTGATTCGATTTTTTTTTTTACACGAGAAAAATTATTTTAGGTAAAAAAGGTGCAACAAAGTATGTTGCACTATATTGCAGTATTTTTTCTAATATTTTTTATTAACTTTAATTTTAATTTTTTAAAAAATGAAGAATTTTTGTTCAATTTGTTTTTGAAATTCACAATACCAAGATTTTTTAAATTATCAGTAGTTTAATTTCAGTCAAACTTTGGTATAGACCTTGAATTAATGAACCTTTCGGAATAATATTTGATATAACAAAATTTAAAGTTAATTTTGAAAAAATTCGATAAAAAGTTTGACTTCACAATCTAAAGATTTTTAAATAATGCAGCTTCACAACTTGAAATTAAATCAAAAAAATAGCCATATTTCTAAGTGTCTTATCTAATGAAGTTAAAAAATATATTTATTTTTTTATTTTTAAATTGAAAAAATAGCTGCATTTTTGACAGAAATTAAACAATAAATGGAATAAAACTGTAACTCTATTTGCTCAGAATTTAGGTAAATATAAAAAGAAAAAGTTTTGAAAATTTTTTTTACAAAGCATTAAAATATCTCACCAAAGAACCTTTAAAATTTAATTGACTGGGTAAATAATACCTTGAGTAATTAAAATAAAATTCTTATCATAAAAATCAAAAAAAACACAGCCCAAAGCTATCTTTTTATTTATTTTTCATTTACTTTTGAATAAATTGTCATTTTAAACCCAATAATAAACTAAAATTCACCTCTAATATCTTTAGAAATGATATCTATTAATATCACCCTAAAGCCGATTTAAATGATATTCAATTAAATTTTAGGTAAGCTTATTTTATTTTAATTACTTGAGCTCCAGCACACACTTGCTCCACTAAATAGTCAATAATAACATTAGTTAAAATTTTCAGAAGCTCGTGACTCTCTTCCGGGTATTTGTAGAGCCAAGCTTTGGCTTTTGATTGAGTGGTCGAACCCCCACCTTCAATCATGTATGACATAAGTGTCCACTGGAAAAAAAAACCCAAAATAAAGTTATCATTAACAGAGGATAAGGTTTTACCGGTGCTCCACTGAAGCCTATTAAAGGAACTTTTCCTTGCAGAGTGTGTCTAGTCAGACTAATTGCCTCAAAAACGTAGCTGAGCTCTTTTTTGACATCACAGTCTTTGTTTAATTTTGAAATGTCAGCTGGAACAATCAAAGGTGCTGGAAACGAGGGCCCTTTTGAGGGAAGCATCTCGACTATCATTCCTAAGGCTTGAGGGATTACCAGTATATCACAGAATATGATGGCAGCATCAAGATCAAATCTGTTAATTGGCATCATGGTCACGTCACAAGCCAATTGAGGATTTTGAACCAGCTCAAAAAATGACTGTTTAGTGCGAATTTCGCGGAATTCTGGCAAATATCGGCCTGCCTGACGCATGATCCAGATTGGTACACGTTCAACACTTTCACCTTTAGCAGCTCGAATAATCAGATCATTTTTTAGAGGTGGAAAATCCTTTGAAGAAATAAGAATTTATTTTTTTTTTAAATAAAATTATTTTTTGCTTACTTCAGTGGACATTTTATCTTCTTTTTTTTGAACAAAATTAAAGCTAATTTTTAGAATAAATTTTTTTGAAATATTTCTTTTGAATTAATGCTATTTTTTCTAGAGATTTTTAAATGTTAAAAAAAGAAAGCAAATTTTGACTCAAAATTTAGCAAAACAAAGTTGTTGGCACAGACAGGGTTAAATTTGAAAATATAAAAAATAGCTCCAAATGTATTTAATTAATTTTAAATTTGAAAAAAAAGTCTTGTTGTATTTTTTTTTATGGCAAAAAAATTATCATAAATTGTATTAAGTCTTCTATTTTGGTTGAATACTAGCAATCTGCTGTTCGTACAAGCTTTTTTGAGTAGCCAAAAAATTTATCATAAGATTGACAGTCATTCGTTTTGAATTTTTTAATTTCTAATTTTTTAAATTAAATCCAGTAAGTTGATTTAAATCTATTAGATTTGATTAAAAATAAGTTTTTTGAATTAATGCTATTTTTTCTTTTAATGTTTAAATGTTAAAAATTTTTAATTAATTTAGTTATTGGCACAGACAGGGTTAAATTTAAAAAATAAAAAAAAATGCTCCAAATGCATTTAACACTAGAAAGTCCCGCTTATTAATTTCAAAAATTTCAAATTAAAATTTAAAGAGAAATAAATAAAGTTTGTTTAAAAAAATAAAAAAAATATAAGCATTACAAGTTGATTTTTAGTTTCTTTTTTATTTTTTTAAAACCTTTTATGGTTCTGGTCAAAAGTTTGACCACCTGATCACAAAATTTACTTAAAAAAATCTTCAGTAAAAAATATGAACACATGATCTTGAAATTAAATTTTAAAATTTACTTAGTCAATTTTATGAACAAAAAAAAATTTAATTTCCAAAAGAGAAAAAAATTAATTTTTTTTTCTAAAATTTTTGAGTCAATTTTGAGACCACTTTTATTACATATTTCATTTGATACAAATTTTATTTATGAAATATGAAAGTATAAAGAACGAACGATCTTTGATAAAGAACGTGATGTTTCCGTAGAATGGACACAAACCGAATGGTCTGCCTATGCCGAAGTCTTAATTGAAAACAAAAAAACTCCAAAAAATTATAATTTGAGAAGAAGGAAAGAAAAGGCAAATATTTTTTTAGATTTTTTTATTAATTTTTTTATTCGGATTTTTAATAATAATTTAAGTAAAATTTTTGATCACATTTTTTTGCTTTTGGAAAATAATTTTTTTTTATTCATAAAATTGACTATGTAAATTTTAATTGTCAATTTCAACACCATATGTTCATATTTTTTACTGGAGATTTTTTTTTAAATAAATTTTGCGATCAGGTGATCAAACTTTTGACCAGACCCCCTAACTTTTTAGGTAACATTCAAGCTTAAATTTAAAAAAGATAAAAAAATTAGTTCCAAATGTATTTAATTTGTTTTAAATTTAAAAAAATGTGTTTTGATATTTTTTTTTATAAGAAAAAAATTTAAATCTTCTATTTTGGTTGAATACTAGCAATCTGCTGTTCGTACAAACTTTTTTGAGTAGCCAAAAAATTTTTCATAAAATTGACATTCATTCGAATTAAATCATTGAATGTCTGATTAATTAAATTAAATCCAGTAAGTTGATTTAAATCTTGTAGATTTGTTCCTTGGTTCAAAAAGCTGACTGATGCCAGCAACAAACTTGACGGATTGTACACATTTACACTTCTTATTAGATCCGAATGTCTGAGCAAGTCATTCGGGTCTACTTGTATTTCTATGCTATTCACCTCTTTTTTGTTCTCCGCAAATGTCAACTGCTTTCGTTTGGACTTTTCAGCTCTGGAAACTATGGTAAAGTCCTGATCGGTCTCGAAATCATCGTAATAACTCTTGTCCTTGTAACTTGAACGCCGATGACTTTGGCTCAAAACATCAAATTCACTTTCTGATCTAGGATATTTTTTTTCACCAATTTCTGTCGCTATGGAGGAGTCCGCAGTTCTGTAGTCGGTCTCTGTCTCAATAACACTATTGGGAGTTTTGGTCCTTTTCTTCTTTTTATCCTTACTTTTTTTTTTGGAAGATTTGTTGGAGCTTTTGGACACTGAAGACTCGCTTTTGTCCAACTCATGAATGTCAAGAATTACATTGGCGTTCATCAGTGAGGGCGATTGAGTGGAAACAGTTGCAGTTGAAAGTTCGTCCTCTTCATAGATCGAAGCTGTCCTTCGTCCTGAGCTAATTGGCGACTTGGATTTGGGCTTTTTGGCAAATTTGTTATCTGCTGGTTCTAGATCGTCAATGGTCAGAACAAAGTTTTTGCCAAGCAAATCTTCTTCGACTTGTGATTCATCTTGGTCTGTGATGGAATCCTGTTTTAGAAATTTGACTCTACTTGGAGATCGCTTGGGAAGATTGGAGGAGTAGAGCTCATTTGCTGAAGAGGCTTCGGATCGAAGCCGACTGGAAGATCTTTGAATGGAAGACTTTCGATTGGGAGTACTGCTTCGGTCGGCAATCGAAATCTCCAAGTCCGTGTCGGACATTTCACTCTTTTCTGAGTCAGAATATTCTTCGGCCTTTGGCTTTGCTTTCACAAATTTGTTCTTGTTTAGATTTTTGAATACCGAGTCCTCATCTTCGTCTCCATCATCGGCGTCATTGCGAAAGAATGAGTTGTCATCGCCTGAGCTGTTGATGGAATGGGATTTTTTTGATTTAGGTGGTTTGCCTGTGTGTTTGGCCTGGAGTTTTTCGAATTTTTTCAAGGCATTGGAAGAAGCAAGAGAAACGTGTTTACGCTGATTTTGTCGCGAGCTCAATTCATAGGGATTTACCATTTTTTTAAGTTTAAATTTTATATGATATTTTTTATTATTTTAATATAGGAATTTTGTTTTTAATAATTTTTATAAAATTATTATATCTCCATGGTGAAGTGCAGGTCATAAATTTCAATATAATTTAGAACGTAGATAATTCTAAATGACCAATATGAAAAATGACTAAGATTTAATAATAAAAATAATTAATTAAAAAAACTGGTTTCAAATTATTTGAACTGTTTAAATTATTAGACCCGTAATGACTTTTTGATCTAAAAGAGACCTGGCTTTGGTTATTGATTCGAAAATGGGTATATTGTTAGTAGAGCGGGGTGATCTGTATATACAACCCAATAAAATTCTTTCTGAACCTTTTACTATAATGCACCAAACTTGTTCTATTGAATTATTTTCAAACTCTTGTTCTTTAGCCTCAAAAGAAGCTAAATTTTTATTCAGATAAATTGCTACTCCACCGTGAGCGGAATGAGGTCGATTTTTATTGAATATCTTAAAATTACACAACTGCTGTACATTTGTATCATCAAACCATGTCTCAGTAATAAACATTAAGTCCTGACCCTCTGACTCAACCTTTGTTTCCAATTCGTTTATTTTGTTTTTCAAAGACGTTGCATTGGTGTACAGACATTTTAAATGAGAGTTACGTATCGGAATAGGGTCCACTTTATGTTCGTGTCTTGAGTTATAATCTCCTCTGGATCACTTGAGTCCAACTTACCGTCATTGTAAATTTTCGGCTGACCAGAAACGATATAAGACCAGGGCATCTGATCAGGAATGCCTCTAGAATCTTTGCTATAGAATGGATTATTTCGATTAATATCTATCGTTACCTCCGTATCGAGAATTATTTCCTCGATTACTTCGGTTGTAACGAGTCTGGTTTCGATATGTTTGGTTCTCCTGTCTGTAATTTCCGCGAGTCGGACCGACGATTCTACGAGTTGTTTCGACCTCGTGCGGCAACACTTTAATACGGACGACTTCGTAGCCTCTAATGGCCCATCGAAAAGGCTTACTAGTTGCTTTTTCCAAATCGTTTTTACTATTTCTTTCGATTCTTAATTTCTTGCCTCTTTCGGCCAATGTTAGGTCTGGGTTTATGAAGATGTTTTTACACTCTTCGATGCTTCTCAATTTTTTCGATACTGCTAGGACATTGAATTTCTCATTTTCCGATGGGAGGCGTACAAGTATCGGCGGGGGCTAGTTACAGTTTTCTTTAGGTTTGAATCTTTTCACCGAGAGAATGCTATTACGATTAATGTACAACTTATCGAATAAGATTAATGATTAATGTACAAATTATATGATTTATCTTCATTTATACTTTCCGTAGGATCATCTTTGGTCGAAAATGGAATACCAAAGATGATAACATTCTTTGAACGACGTTCTCTTCCCTTCTGGTCTACTAAGACATCTTTGATAACTTCCCGACGTTGGTCAGGTGTTAACGTGCCAACGGGACTATTAGTCTGAATTTCAATGTGACTGGACTCTAATTTATCAACACGGTCGATTAAATTTGTGTATTTATCAACACTTACGGAATCGTTTGCTAACTGTTCGACTTTCGATTTGATACTATCGATTTCCGAGTCAAGATCATCGAAATCTTGAGCAGTTTCTATTGTAATTTCTACCAAATCCTTTACTTGTTGGGACAAGTCGGCTACGGTGTTCTCTAGGAAGAAAATTTTACTTCTAAGGCGTTTTATTAAATCGTCTAATTCGAGCTTCTCATCGTCCTTTTCGAGATGAGTGTTGTTACGTTTTCCCTTCCTTGTAATTTGATTTACTTTCTCTCGTATAGCACTTCCTCAAGTCGGGATTTTATTGATACTCGAGCTGGCTGCTACTAGGCTGTTGACTGGTGGACCTGTGAGACTTTGGCTTGTATCCATAGACTCTTGGTTGTTCTCTTTCATCATTTTCAAATTTTCAAATTTTTTTTTTTTTTTTTTTTTTTCGGAAAGGTCTTTATTACAATTTTTCCACCAGTATATTTGGTTTTCAAATATAACCACTGGGTGGGATTTTTTCTTACCTTCGATTCCAAAATTACTTTGGATTAAAGTTGGTTTGGACATTTTCAAATTTTGTTTTGTTTTGAGTTTTTTAGATAATTTTAAAATATTTTAAGTTAATTGAAGAGCAACAAAGATTAGTTTATATATATACAAGAAGTCATCTAATTATATTAATTAGCCTTTAATTATAAAATTCAAAATGATAAATCAATTATATTTATTTTTTAGTCAAGTTCTATTTAATTTAATTGTATATAATGTGCAAAAATTTGATTTTCGGCATTTATTGTTTTTTATAGATAAAATTTTCAATTAGTATTACCTTCTTATAGTATTATTTTCTCGTAGTATTATTTTCTTGTAGTATTAAAGTCGTTTAGTATTAAATTCGAAAATAAGGATTTAGATTTAATTTTAAATTAAGCATTTAGTATTAATTTCTTATTAAAGAATTAAGTACTAAAATCATTAGTACTAAATTCATAGTATTAAATTCATTTAGTACTAGATTACAGTCAATCTAAATAAATAAAAATTCTTTTAACAATAAATTTTTAATCAGCTGTTCAAGGAATAACATCTTTTGCTTAAATTAATTTGCCAAATTAACTTAATTTTAGAAGAGTAAAATTGGTTTAAATAATGTATTATACATTTAAAATAAAAATAAATTAATTAAATTAAAATATCTCATTTTATTGAAACTTTTAACAATAACAAAAAACAAAAATGATTTTATTTTAAAGTAGAAATTTAAAATAAAAATTTAAAATTAAATGAAATTAAAGAATTAAAATTCATCGTCCGCACATGCTTCTGCAATGATGAAAATGAATAGCTTCGGTTCTTCTGGCTTTATTTTGGTGTATGCTGAATAAATTCAATTGGCTTTTCATTATAGCTTATAAACGTTATACGAGCAAATTGACAATTATTAATTGAAAGTTAAAATGCGTAAAAATAAACAATAATTAAAAAATAATTTTTTTTTTAATACAATAATAAGAAATAAAAAAATAACTAAAAATATTTACCATGCTATTTTTATTACTAACTCATTACCCCAAATAAAAAAGAATGAAAATATTTTTTTTTATAAATCATTAAGCATAAATAATTAATTAAGATGCTTATTACATTTACAATAATAATTTGACAAAACAAAAGTTACTTGGCAATCAAACAAAATTCCATTTTTGATTTTTGTTCTTGGAGTCAATCAAAAAGCTGTTTTAGACTTTTGTGAGACCTAATTTATTCTAAAATCACTTTCTAAAGTAACATGGCCATACAAATGGATTTTTGAATTTATCAACCTCCACTTAATTTTTTTTTCTCTCAAAAATTTAAGAAAAAAATGATCAATAATAAAAAGGTTAATTTTAATTACATCAATATTGTATTAAAATTACGTATTTTAATGCAAACAAATGAAAATTTAATCAATGACTAAAATATACGAAGAAAAATATATTTTAAAAAATATAAATATATTTAATTTATCGTAAATATTTGTAAAATTTAGTATTAAGTTAAATTACGACGAAAAATTTAAATTAATAAATTACTATAAAGATTGCCTTTTTATTTTTTTTAAAATAATCAAAGATTTCAAAAATGGAAAAATTTTAGTTTAAAATTTCATTTTCAGCAACCGAACATTTTATTTCTGAAAAAGAAGAGAAGAAAAATTTTGAATTCAAAAATTTTAAACGGATGCTAAAATTAAATAGACAAACTAAGTTTTGATAAGCTATCACTATGAAGATAAGATATTATTACAAACACTCAACATTTTTTAGTATTTAAATTATTTTTATCTAAAATCTAAAACAAAAATTTAAAAAATAAATTCTGAGTTATGTTCAGTTCAAATTGAACAAAAATAAATCCTTTTTTTAAAAATTAAAATTCCATTTAATGCTCCAGAAATAAATGCAAATTCAAAACTTATGTGCTTTATGAATTTCTAATCTTTGACTTGTAATTCGTAAACAAGGTCCTTTGAAACACTTAGTTTTATTTTTTTGGTAAATAGCTATAGCCGAATACTTAAATATTTCGAATTCTATACTTTAAAGATCTTTTTATTTAAAATATATAATAAATTTTAAAACTTTATGTTTTTGAGACTTTATTTATATAAAAAAGGGCTAAAATGTAAATAAAAACTAAGATTTGTTCAGAATTTTGTCGAGTTTATTTAAAAAAAAAAGTGGGTCTCAAGTAATATCTTGGCTATAGTCGATTCAAGTGAAAAAAGTGCTGTTTTTGGCTTAAAAAAATATACACACCCTTTTTTAAATAATAATATACACCAGAGTGTTGAAAATTTTATTCTCTCTCAAAATATATAATTTTAAAAATATATTATTCAAACATATTTCAATTTTATCATTGAATACCTAGATCTGAAAGAAATACGCTGTTTTAAAGGGTAAGTTATTTTTAGATCTCTGAGTATTAATATTTTTTTTTTAACTTCCCAAAAAGAATGAAATTTCAGGCTTCAAAGGACCGAGTTTACGAATTTGAAGATAAAAATTAGAAATTCAGAATGCTCTTAAGTCTTAAATTTCTGGAACTTTAAATTCAAGTTATTTTTTTGAGAATTTTTTTTAAACCTTTATTTTTTGTTGTACTTAAATTCACAAAGCCAATTGATATTCCTTTAATAAAATTTTTTTGTTTCGTTTAGATCTCTGAAAAATTAACTAAATATTTGATTTTAGTATCAATTTTATCATTTATAAGCGTTTAAAATTTTGATAGATTAATGTTAAAAATTTATTGTATCTTGTAAAATTTGGTCATAAATTTTTTCTCAATTAAAATTTCGAACTAGCATTTTTTAGGCGCCCGTAATTTTCTTTAATTTGTATTTTAATAGCACCA
Organism: Brachionus asplanchnoidis; assembly: GCA_025491095.1. NCBI lineage: Eukaryota > Metazoa > Rotifera > Eurotatoria > Ploima > Brachionidae > Brachionus > Brachionus asplanchnoidis. The sequence continues at coordinate 6,416,167 of JAILYF010000006.1, forward strand.
AGATCATAAAGAAAGTAAAACTGGTGTATAAATATGCATACATACATCAAAAAAAGTATTTTAATTTCTATAAATTTCGCAAAAATTTCATGAGAAAAAATCATCACAGCATCATTTAGCTAATTATTTACATTTATATTTAAAAATTTAATCAAAATAAAAATGATATATTTAATAACTTTATTCATCAAAAAAAATAAAAAGGTTGCTATCTAAATCTTTGAAAAATATAATTTAAAATTCCGTTCTGTAAAATAAAAAAAATTGTTTTCTTTTTCTCAAACAATTTTGCTCTAAACTATAAAAAATCCGCTCAAATTATTACAATACATCCCCGTATTTAATTTCTAATTTTTGCTATTATTATACAAACTCTCTTATCTAAAAAAATTAAATTAAGCTCAATAAAACTGATCAATCTAAATGATTTATTTTTCAAAAATTTTAAATCTTATAGTCAATCCGTTTTTTTAACTGGCTTCGAAGTTATATTAAAGCAATAGATATTCAAATGTTCACATATTTGTCGTACCTAGGGTAAAATAAAATAATATTTTTTATAAAAAGAAAATTCGCCATAAACTACTTACCATACAAATTCCGTAGTGAATATGAGCTATGGTTATCAGAACAGACATGAAATAAAGTGAATTCACTTCAGCTTTAGGAGTCAAAAAGGGCTCAATAAAAGAACCTTTTAAATCAAGAGTAAATAGAGCGACAAAAATTGTCAGCGGTATCAAAGTCCAGTTGAATATTTGGCACCTTGTGCTTGTCATTTGTGCCACAATCAGCCTACACTAAAAATAAAAAAATATAGAAAAAGACCCTTCAAAAAACAAAAAAAAAATTTTACCGAAATATTGGAAAAAAGGGTTCCTGTCAACCAGAAAAAAGCTCTCGGCTCAAGGTCCAGAATATTTATTTTTGAATACTTTATCCAAATTAATTGAATAACAAAAAGGTAAAGAGTGGAAAAAATTGGTCGAACTCCTTCATAAATTGATTCCTGCTTGAACGACTTGTTAGAGTACGCCACGTACATGTTGTACAGCGAGAAGGGCAGTGATAAACCGATAGAGGCCACTTAATTTTTTAAAAATAATAAAAATCGATTTTATTTTTAATTTAAAATTAAAATCAATTTTTTTTCTATTTAAAATCGATTTTTTTTAATTTAAAATAAATTTTTTTCAAAAATTAAAATCAATTTTTCTTTTTAATTTAAAATTATTTTTTTTAAAAAATTAAAATCATTTTTTTTTCTATTTAAAATCGATTTTTTTTTAATTTAAGATAAAAGTTTTAAAAAAATTAAAATCGATCTTTTTTTAAATTAAAATCGATTTTTTAGAAAATTAAAATCGATTTTTTTTGAAAATTAAAATCGATTTTTTTAATTTAAGGTTAGCTTTTTTTTTAATTTTTTCAAATAAAAAATTTAATTTTATTTAAAAATAAAAATACCATAGATGACAGCAACCACGAATTGGGTGAACAAAATTGGTCCAATTTGAAAGTACCATATTTTTTGTCCGAACAAAAATGTTCCAAAAAACAAAAAAGTCATTCCTACTTGACTCAAGTCATAAGACCATGGCAAAAAAAGAACCCCTGTGTTGTACTTTTCCCAATGAGAAATAATAAAGCTGCCTAGGATGAGCCACAAGAGACCATACATGGAAAAAGCTGTGATTCCGAACGGCTCGTTTCGGCCAAATATGGAAAACAACGCTACTGGCAAAAAAAGAGTTGCCCAGCTGTCCAGACCATGATCGAACAGCTCGCCAAGAGGAGAAGAAGAGCCGGTTCGTCTGGCTTGTTTGCCATCAGTACCATCTTAATTTTTTTTTAATTTATTTAGCAGAAATTTTCTATTTTTTTATTTCTTACCTAAATGATGTGATAAAAATTGACAGATGCTTAGAACTAGCCACAACCATTGGGGAATACATGAGCAAATGTAAGACGGTATGGTCTCGAATTTGAAAATGTTATTCTGAAAGTAGAGTTGATTTTTTGTCAAATTTTGCATGTTTACGCAATCTTCTTGATTGGCGCAGTAGCCATAGAAGCTGTAATCATAGATTGAGAAAAGCACAAAGTTGACAATTAGACACAGAAATCCGACAAATGTGAGCAAATTTGGTGCCAGCCATCTCGGATACAATTCGACTAGAAAATTCCAAAATGGGTGCATGACATACCGAGACAGTGGTGACGAATCAATACAGCTGTACTTTAAAAAAAAAATTTTAAATTGCATCATTTTTATCAAAAAATATCTTATCACTAATTATTTTAGTAAATAGTATTTCATTCATTTTTTTTTTTAAAAAAAAGGTCTTTTTGTGGCCACTAGTGGTGATGGTTGGTAATTTTGCTTACTTTGTATCGATCAAGCCCTGCCAAGTGTTCATGGGTGATGTATTGATAGGAGAAAAGTTTGCGCAACAGGCCCATTCTATTTGGTTCACAAAATCAAAAATCTATTTGAAGCATTCAAATTATTTATGTCTAAATTTTAAAATAGGTAAATTGGTTTTTGATGTGAAAATTTATGGTAAACTCTCTCAAGTGGTGCCTAGACTTTGTTACAAGATGAGAATTTTATCTCATCTATTCTTTTTTTTTTTCTTTGTTAAAAAATACTTATAAAAAGCAAGCTTGGCAAGAAAAAGCATAATTAATGTTTGGTTACTAATAGCAAAATTTAACTTTGTCGAATTTTGGTACTTGATTAATTATTTGAAATTATTATAATTAGAAAATTTTGAATAAAAAATAATCAGCATTTTCTCTCTTTTATTATTTTATTTCCAAATTTGCTTATCTTTAATTCATGATAAACATTTCGCTATTTGAGTATTGCATGCAAAGGCAACTGCAAATGTTTTTGCTTTTTTTGAAAACAAACTTTACTTTAACATGATATAGAGTTAATTATGGCTAAAATTAAAAGATTTTTTTTATCGATTTAGTAAAATAATAAATAGCTTAAAATTTGGAATGCTTTATCTGAAAAATAATTTATTCGGTCTGATTTTTGTTAATGAAGTTTCGACAGTAAAATTGATGTCGGTACTGTCAAATTTTACATAAATTTTTTAGTTATTGTAGCTTTTGTAAATTTTTTTAATTGTGCATTAGATCAAAAAAATAATTGCTTTTTTTTCCTAGAAAATTTTAAATAAAAATAAATAATAAAAGTTTTTTTTATCATAGTCAAGCATTCTGGTAAGGAAATATTCAATGAACTGGAAAAATATTTTCATTTATATTCACGTAAGATTAAAAAATTTTATGGTTACGAATTTAGATGTCAAACTATGTAAATTTTTTATTTCATAAAAATATTCGTAGATTTTTTTAAAAATATTTATTAACACGGACTGAACCATACTAAACCAAATGGTTTCATTTGTTGTATTAAACAAATTATTTTTGCCTAAAAAAAATTAATTTATTTTGAATAAATTTTAGTTTGAATTAAAGTTTTTTTTTAATTTTAATTTAATTTGAAATAAAATTTATTTAAATAAAATAAATAAAGTCTTTTAGAAACTAATTATTTAAGAAATTATTTAATCATCCTGAAACTTTTTGAATAATTTGTATCAGACTTGTTTTTAAGTCTAAGTCACAAAAATTTAAGTTAAAATTTTTTTTTTTTAAGTCAAAGTCATGACTTAAAATTTTTTTTTTTCAAGTCAATAAATATAGTTAATTATCTTAAATTTTTATTTTCTTATGATCTTTTAACCTCTTTTTTTTCAGCGTGGCAGTCCAAAATTCTGTTAATTTAATTTAATTAAATTTAATTTTTTTTTAAGTCATTGACTTGACTTGACTTAAGACTTGTGACTTAAAAACAACTCTGATTTGTATACAAAACTTCTTTATCGTCAATGCTATTTTGTATACTTGGACTAATAAAACTTATAAAGAAAATATTTTATCAAAAGAAAAAAAAACATTTTTAATATTTTTATCAAATTTACTGACTTTTTCGGAATTATTTAACTAATTCTTTTTAAAAAATTTAAATCTAACGGTGTTTAAAATTTATAATAATTTGACAAAATTTAAATAATTAGGAAAATTTATTAATTATTTGTTTCCTTCTAATTTTATTTTTAACTAATTCATAAGAATATTCTTCAACATTTTTAAAATAATAATTTTATTAGTTACTAATAATCAATTTTTAAGTTCTTTTAAGTAAAAGTTACTTGATTGGTCAAAATTATCTATTTTAAAAATGAATCAATTTATGTGGCTTTTCAAGATGAAATACGATTGATTAAAAAAAATTAATAATAAATTATAAATAATTTTTTAAATTCTATTAAAATTAATTTCTTAATAATAATTATTTGGAAAAAATTAAAGCAGATTTGACGCAAGTTAAATTCTAATACTTTAATACGATTTATTTAGATAATTTATTTTCAAAAAAATGATATTTACTATTGCTAAGAACATTAAATTATCCTTTTTAAATATGGAATATCTTTTTTAAATATAAAATGTCTTTTAAAGAAATAAATTTCAAAATAAAACCGATTTTTCATGATATTTAGACTAAAATTTTTCTTGAGGTTTTAAAATGATAAATTAAAAATCAAGCAAGAGATTATTAAGGATGCACCCTTTTTTTGTTTTACTATCAAAATTCAATTTTGATAGTAAAACAAAAAAAGGTTGTTATGGTTTTTTTCTTATCAATAGTATTGATAAGAAAAAAACAATAACAAGATAGCAAGGTTGTGAAGTTTTTTTTAATTTAATCGTTTCAATTCCACGAAGTTTGAATTACTCTTTACAAGAAGATAAATATTAAAATTTTTTTATAAAATAAAAATTTGAAAAAATTCAATTATCTACAAAATTTCTTAAAAGAAATTGCCCATTTGTTTAAAATACTTTTTTATGACATAATATAAAGAATACCATACATTTTGAAGACATTCATGAATTAATTAAAAAAGTTACAAATTTTTACACTTTGCTTTTTTACTTAGAATTCAAAAAATTTATTTTCTATTTTATTAAATATAAATAAATCATGTGCTCTTTTTTAACCAAATTATTTGATTTGATAAAAAATGAAAAAATTAAAATGAATACATATTCTCAAATACAAGAAATTTTTAATGGATTTTTATCTTAATAAAACTAATTTAGAATTTTCATTTTAGCATAATTTAAATTAAAAAACTATTAAAGTTCTTCGCTGATGAAGCAAAAAATACAGCAGAAATTTGAATTAAAAAGAATATATTAACTAACATTTCTAATTAAAGACGAATTTAATTCACCTAAAGATCTATATTGAAATAAATAGAGAAGAGCAATGTCACTTGGTTTTAACAATATTTTAAATAAATTTACGTTAAAATACGTAATTTTACGTAATTTAATTAATTAATTTGCGTAAAATTAAATAAAAAAACATGTATCATGGCACTACTGTAATTGTAAAAATTTCATTTTAGATTAGTAAAAGTAGCTTTATTAATAAAATCTAGAAAATTATTTCCTACAATTAGCAAACATAGAATAGGAAAAAAGCTAGCGTTTTAAAGAATCGTTTCCTTTATAAATCTAAAATATGGAAAACTCAAAATAAAAAAATGAAGCATGATAATATAAGCTACCACAATATTTTGGTAGCCCGTCTTTTTTTAATTTAATTTACAATATTGTTAAATCAAATATAAAATTAATTTTTGGGCCTATAAAAAGAAAAGAATCGTGAATAATTTGATGACTCTTGATACTTGTGAATAGCAAATTTGGTTAAATCGCCACAAATTTAGTTAAAAAAAACAAAATAAATAAATAGCAAAATATAAAAGAAATTTTAAAGGCTTGTGCTTTCGGTGTTGTGCTTCTATTTGCCAACTGATTTGAGTTCATCGCCAAATCGTTACTCTGGATGGTTGTTGCCATTCATCTAAAAGATGGAACCTGGCATTAGAACAGCGATTATCTTCCCATGGGAATGTGCCAGGACTCGCGAGTTAAGGGGACTATAAATAATGGCGTCGAAAGACGTAAGTAGCGAGTATAAAAAAACTCTGTTATAAGCAGCAATGCTTCCGCAAGCTAACCAAATAAAATTTGGGATGTTCTACAAGAGGTTAGACTTGTCACAGAAAAACTATACTAATACTAAAAAACGAAATGAATTGAAACTGATAAGAAAGCTGAAAATGAAGATAAAATCAACGAAATTCGGAAAACAATTGTAACAAATAATTTCAAGCAAGCGAATTCGAGACGTTTAAGATCTAAAGACCAAAGTAAACCAGATCCAATTCTAGTAAAACTCAAATAACAAGCAAACAGGGATAAACTTCTACTAACAGCGAAGCAGTTGTGTGATACAACTTCTTTCAAATCTGTTTATTTTAGTCAATATTGTATTCATTAGTCCAAAAATCTTCTTGGGTGATTTTAACTTTCCGTAAATTTTCTGGTCTAAAGGCTGTGTATCAGAAATAAAAAACGAAAATGGAATCGAAAATAAATTCAGATAGACTCTTTGTGACACTTTTCTTTCTCAGCATGTAAATGTCCTAACTTTTAAATGAAAAATGTATAAGCTGTCAACACTTTAAATTTGATTTTCACCACTCATTCTGGCAGTCTGCATGGAACCAAAAGATATTGAGAATGTTGCCAAAATGAATGTAGATGATACTAAAATGACCTCGCAAACCGTCTCTGGAATGAGCGCAATGAAACCACTTATTTAGCTTTCTAGTAGACTCAAAATAGGGTTTTTCTCTTCAACACATCAAATTGTAGGGTAATGCATCATGATCACAATAAGAAGAAAAGATGACCTTACTTTATCAATGGTAAGCAATTTACATCGTCAGAAACCAAGAGATCTTGGAGTTATATTCAATATAACTTTGAATTCGAAAAATCAAATTATAAAGAATACAAACAAAGCAAATCAAATGTAGGATCGCATTCATTATTTGAAATCATCTGCTTGTTTTGATTTTAGCTTATTAGATCTCTATGTTTAACCTTTTTTCGTCCTATTCTGGTATTTGCGCTGCCTGTCTGGCCCCCAATTTTAAGTCCGACTGTGAGAATGCTTAAAAGATACAGCACAGAGCCACTAAAATGGCTTTGTCAATTAGTACCTAACTTTACAAAAGAAAATTGAAGGTTTTGAACATTTAAAATCTTGTGAAAAGAAGAAAAAAGGATGATCTTTTTAAATTGTACAAGTTCGTGCATGGAATAGACTTGGTTGAAAAAACCAAACTGTCACAAAAAACCAAGTGAGAAGTCACTGTAATTTAATTTAATATTCTTAATTTTCCAAATTTAATGTTTAAAAAAAGTTACATTCATCATATCGTAGCAGATCTGTATAACGTTGGAGGAAATAGGATAAAACAAATTGCTGAATTTTTAATTTCTTGATTTATTTGATATTTATTTCTGAGAATTAAGTGAGAAAGAAAAGAAAAATAATAGACCAAAAATAAATATACTTAAACTGTTCACTCCAATCGTAGAAATAAATAATTGTAGATAATAGAAAATTAAATGACGCCTTTTATATTATTGTAACCAAAATAAGGTTTCTTAAAGTTTCGATTTTCATTCGAATATATGCATTTGATCTTTTTCAAATAAAAACTAAATTAAATTTAAAAATAGCTAGGAATAAAATAATTAAAATTTCTTTTGCTCAGTTGAATTACAGACTTATAAAAAACCAATCAAGTTTTTTTCATATTAAAGAATTTCAATTGAAATTTTATTCTTATTAAAATAATACATTATTATATATATATCATACAGAGCTATTTTTTAATTTATTTTAGTTTTTTCTTTGTAAAAGATCGAATAGATACAGAGATATTCGGATGAAAGATGCCTTTATTAATCACTTCTTTTTCTTGTCACATTTTTAAACACGAGTTTTCTCCTATAAATTTTCAGTGGTATTGTATTTAAAATAAAAAACTTAAAAAAATTAAATAAAATAATAATTTAATTTTAACATCAGAGAAAATGATTTTAAAACTTTCATTCAGCATGTTAATTTGTAGCTTGCTGGGGTCATCAATGATACTAAATCATAGATTTCCAGGCCCAGAGCAGCCTGAAGCAATAATGGATAATGAAAAATTTCAATGGCCACAAACACCAATGCCATTGCCGATTAATAGTGATAGCGTTGAAAGACAAGCTAAAAAAGTGGAGTGGTCTCCTTATTTAAATGGTCATTACAGGGGGCGAGATGACTGGTCTGCTGGTGGAGGAATTTCGATACGTTTTTGATTAAGTTATGCGATTAAATAAAATGGTTTAAAAAAATAAAAATTTTAGTTAAAAATTTATTTTTGGAATATGTTTTAGGCACTCAAAAGAAATGATGTAAAATTTTGTGCTAGCTTTTTTTAATAGGAGCCGAGAGGAAATTGAAATAAAAACTAATTTTATCTTCTTTTATTTATTTATTTAAATATAATTTGGGAGAGACTCCCAGGCAGTTTGGAATGGAACTTAGTCCTCCCTTTCAGCCTCTTGCTTGAAGAAACATAAAAAAAAATTAAAAAGTTTGAATTTAAATCAAAATAAAATAAAAACAAAAGTGTTTTGTTAGCTTGGAATTAAAAGTTGAAAGATATTGTTAAGTGATGACCAAATGTACTTTTTGAAGATTTGCATAAAAAATAATAAAATAAAAAATTAAAAGTAAAGTTAGTGTTAGTTTAGTATTTTTGAATAATTAGATCGAATAAAGTTTTGAATCTAGGATTTGTTGTTTGGACGTAATCGTTTAGCTCTTCTTGGATTAGGCTGTGGCTCCGTTTGGCCGAAATGAAATTTGCGAACAGTTTATTGAGTCTTGTAACAAGTAAGTCGACTTTGAGTTTTTGGTGAATATCACTGATTCTTGTTTTTAAAGGGAAGTATTGTATGATTCGAAGAACACGGTTTTAGAGTTTTTGAATGTCGCTTTTGATTCGTTGCGTGTCTGTCATTAGTGGGATGAAGATGTAGTCAAAATTGGAACGGATTAGGCTTTTGTAGACTATAAGCGAGAGAAAAGTATTGTTTTTTAAATTCATACCCTTTAATTTTCTAATCATATTTATCTTGCTAAGGACTTTTTCTTCAATCATTGAAAGGTGATTTTTGAAGTTTAGCTTCGGGTCTAGTTCGTGGCCTAAGAATTTTGGAAACGGTTCAATTGGAATCATGATGTTATCGATCGAGAGGTCTAGTTTGTATGTGTTTTTATAATTGATTCTGCAACCGGCCGTGGTAAAAACACAATATACAGTTTTGCTCATGTTGATTTTTAAACGCCACGCTTTACAAAAGTCGTTTATTATTTCAATTGCTTGCTGTAGCTTTTTTTGTATTTTTTAAGGGTTTTGTCAACTATCCAAATTGTGAGATCGTCGGCGAATAATGCTTTGAGAATAAGGTTTGGAAGTTTGAGAACAACGTCACTGAAGAAGAGTGAGAATAAGGTTGGGGACAAGTAGCTTCCTTGTGGAACACCAGTGGTTATGTTGAAAGTTTTTGACTTCAGCTTATTGTGTGATATGTAGAATTTTCTATCTCTTAAGAAGTCAACGATCCAATTATATAGGTATTTGTTTAATTTAATGCTCTTTAGTTTGTTTAAGATTGCAAAGTGGCTTATTTTGTCAAATGCCTTTTCCAAGTCAAAGAATACAGCTCCTTTGATTTGGCGGTTGTTTAATCCGTTTACAATTGATTGATAAAATCTAAGAAAATGATCATGTGTGCTCATTTTCTTCCTAAAACCTGATTGGCACGTCGGTAAGAGATTGTTGATTGTAATAAATTTTATCTTCAAAATCTACTATATTAAAAAAAATTACATAAAAAAGAGTTAATGAAATTTAAGATTTTGATTTTAATTTTTACATAAAAAAGTACATTTTTATCTAAAAGTGCGTTCGCGCTAATTCGTAAAAATGCGTAAACCGAAAAGTGTCAAAAAAACTGATTTTTGAAAAAAACAATTTTTTTATACTTAAATAAATGTATTTAAAATATTTTTAGTAAAAATAGTTTCTAAAGTAAAAAAATGAATAAAATGAGGAGAAATAATTGTTTTAAAATAATTACCGTAAAACCTTGCAAACTACCCCATGGGGTTCAAACGAGAAAATGGGGGGGTTATAATTTAACAGCAATTTATTCTGTAAAATTATTTAAAAAAAAAATAAGTTAGAAGCCCGGGCTTATATTGAAATTATTTATTTAAATTGATGGGGTACTACGGAAATAAGTTTAATTTTTGACTGGGCTTTTAAAGAAAATTTCGGTACTTTTGAAAAAAAATTAATAAAAAAATTAAAAAAAAATATTAAAAAAAGAGAAATTATAACTATACAATGTTTTAATATTTTACAAAAACTAAGCCATTTCTGTGTCTGAATTATCTTCATCATCTTCATCATCGTCAAAGTCATCTAAATCTAAATCGTGAATGTTAGCTTCATCCCCTGAAATAAAAGCGTTCAAATCTTACGCATTATCATCCTCTACATCATCAATAAATTCTTGATTAATAATAAAATGCCTAAGCTGTCTATGAAATAGGTCGATAATGTTGGATGTTATTCCTGCTTGATCAAACGAGTTTTGAATAATCATTTTTTTACTTTGGACTTTTCATGTTAGTTTTTAAGTAAATTTATTTAAGTCAAAATTTTAGAAGAGAATTAAAATATTAATAAAAAAATTACGTTCTATTTAACTTGACTTGACTTTAAATTTTGATGTTCAAAGCGTGGGTATGATGATGCAAATTTCTAAAAATTTTAAGCTCATGGGTGTGTATTATTTTTAATAATGCAATCCCATGAGACAATATTATAATTATTATAATTATCCCATGGGGTAATACTGAAAATCTGTTAGCATTATTATAAGAATTTTAATTAATTTTTTAATACAACCCCGGTGTAATACAGAATTTTTTTTTTTAAACCCATGGGGTTATATCATATATTATGGTGGGGGGGCTATAGCAAATTACACACTATAACCCCGGGGTAGTTTGCAAGGTTTTACGGTAAGAGATTATGTTTTAAAATAATTATATTCTTAATATATTTACTATTAGGATTATTCTGATCCTGATAATTTTTATTACATTTTCTACGTAAAAGACGAGTTTCTATGGGAAAAAAATTTAAAAAATAGGAAATTGAGTAATAAAAATTGAAAAATTATGAAAAAGAGTTTATAATCATTATTGATGTTTATAATTATTATTTCAAATAATTATTTCTAAAAATTTTTAATTTTTTTAAAGATTAATAGATAAAAGGTTTTTTGATTTTATATACATATGATAGTGCTATTTAAATTTTTTAGTAGTAAAAATTTGGCATATAATTATTACCTGTGTTTATTTTTTGCAAAAAAAAACTAAAATACCGAATTAAGAACAAAACATTTTATTTATTACTTATTTTAACAATAATATATCACTAATTATCTAAATAGAACAAAAAAACAAAATTTATTTTTAAGGACAAAAAAAAATTTTTATTTTTTTGTGTTTTTCGATCGGGCTGGTCTTCTGCGTTTATTTTTTAAAAAGTTATTGAGTTGGCGAATGCCGTGTCCATGAGCCTCTTTTATTATTTATTTTATACTACTCCATTAGTTTCCAAATAGGGTACAATTTTATGTCGAATAGCACATTTTTTACATTGATTATATATAAGCTTGCAATATTTCTGTCGCTTTTTTTACAATTCAATTATTTCCCTCAAATTCTCGATCAAGGCATTTTTCAAAGATCCTCCATAGAGCGAAAACTACAAAAAGGAAAATAAGTTTTATCTTTTACTCTAGTTTTTCCCTTAGAATTAGGTTCATAAGCCTGATCTTAAGATATATTATATTATTAATTTTCACATTTTGTATCTTTTAATTTTTTTTAGATTTTTTTTTACTGTATACTTCGATACTTTCGGGCTACCATGAAGCTATGATAATTATGCTTTGATAAAAATTTTATTTTTATGCTATAAAAATTATTTGAATTCAAATTTTTTTAATGATCATCAGGATATTTATTATTTAATAAATTATCAAGCATGTTAATTCTGAATAAAGGTGTAACAAAATTTTTTATTTCATATTTTAGTGTTTTTTTTATTTTTATTTTTAGACTTTTGTTTCTGTTTGATTATTTTTCCTAAATACCTTTCAATGTAACAAAAAAAAGTAAAATTAACATTCATAATCATCAGAGTTACTTAAAAGTCCCAAAAAAAAGGAAACTGCTGAATTTTTAATTTCTTGATTTATTTGATATTAATTTCTGAGAATTAAGTGAGAAAGAACAATAAGTAACTACGTGGATAAAATTGAAGAATGGATCTATTTATATGTCGAAACAAAGGCAGAGTATTCATGAAAAATAGATTAGTTACTGCAATTAACAAATTCTTAAAAAATGAAAGAAATGATTTGCAATTGCTCAGAATTCTGAAGAAAAAGAAAGAAAATCTGACATGGGTTTATTTGAAATCTCAACTTCTGGAAACTTAAACCACCTTAGATGCTTCTTAGCATACCTAGCATTTTTGACGCTTTGTTGTGACAGAACATTTCAATTTTTTTCAGTTTATTTAAAACATCCATGCCCTTGGTAGTTGAAAATATTAACTTGTGGTGTACACAAATTAATTTCAAAACTTTAAAATTTAAAAAAATTGATTAAAAATAACAATTTAATAATTGTAAATTACACCTGTCAGTCATGAGTACTATAACTAAATGTATCATAACTGTCTTTTTTATCCCAAAAATAGAAAAGCTAATTTAGGAAATAAAATGGAAATTCCAAATCTTGAACAATTAGATAAAACTCAATCATCTAGTTCAGCTCTAACCCGAAATCTAATAAGAAATCATGACCAAGACACTGACAACAATGTAGAAGAACAGTATTGACACATGATAAATCAACTAAATGACATAGAAAAATTATTTTTGATTTCTTTACAGAATACCATGATATCAAATCTGCTTTGGTTGCTTTGAGTGAAGATTTTTTAAAAGATTGTTCATGGGCAAAGCTTTCTAAAAAAAAAGGCTAATGACATGACAGTACAATTTTAATATTGTAGCAGTGCAGGTAAATGTGCTTGTCCAGTTGTCCATATTATCTGGAAAACAATTTTTTTATAATTTACAAATGATTTTCTTACATCATTGACAATTTTTTTTATATTACATTGACAAATATTTTTTAAAATTGACAAGAGTAAAAAAAATTGACAAAAAATTTATTTTGATGACGTTTAAAAAATTAAAAAATTTTCTTGATTTTTACGTAAATTGTAAAACATTATTATTTTTTTTTATTTGTTTTTTCTGTGCCGAGTTAAAGCTTAAAAACATTACTGTAAAATCAAATTTCTACTATCTTTTGTTATAATTTTCTTTGGTATATGATTATTAATTCAGTCAGTTTGGATCGGTATCCTCTTGGAGCGGACTTGAGAATTGTTTATTACATAAAAGAGGTGCTGGAATGGGTACAGCGGACCTCTCTCCAAAATCGACGACCATTTTCTGAAATCCATTGTGTCTAAAAGAAGGAAAATAAAATAATAAAGAATAAAACGAACAAATATAATATAGTTGAAAATGAAATTATTATTTTTATTTATTTTATTTTTAATTATTAATGGCTTAAATTTTTTGGGGTGACAAATTTTATTTTTAAGATGACAAAAATAATTAAAATGGTGACTAATTTAATCTATTTTAGCTGACAATAAAAAACTCATCATTCTGACAAAAAAGCTAAACGACTGACAAATATATATATTGAGATGACTACATAATAATTTTGCACTGACAAAATAAATTAGTTAATTATCAAAAAAAACAAAAATGATTAATTTTTTTTGTTTTTTTCACCTGAGTTGTTGATTTCTTTGGCCTTCCTTGTTTTCTTGATAAATCCACATCAACAACTGTTGCTTTAGCAACATATTCTTTCCCAAAGAATGTTGATTCGTTAAAAGGGTCTTGTTCGACAGCTGCTTGCTCTAGATCGGATTCATTTTCTGTACTGTTCAAATTACAATCATTTTGGTAAAACAAAGCTGCTCTTCTATACAAATATGGCAAAAAGATTTAGCTAGTCACTAAATGTACGCCGAGTTAAATTAGTCAATTGAAAAGTATTTTTGTCACTCAAATTATTATTTTATCAGTAAATTAATTTATTTATCATCAAATGTAGTTTTTTTGTCAGTAGATTTAGTCTTTTCTGTCAGTAAAATTTAATTTTTTTTTGTCAATTGATGACCATTATTAATTATTTTTAATTGTAAAAATAGAAATTATGAAAATTTGTTTTTTTTTTTTTATATTTATTTATCTTGAAATCTAAAAAGAGAAAAAAAAAAGTCTTTATTTTTATAATAATTTCTATTTATAATATATAGCTTTTCTTTTATATTTATTTTTTTTATCATAGCCAAATCTGGCGTAATTTTTGAAATAAATAGATAAATAATTTTTTATAATTTGCTGAGACTAGGAGTGGTCATTTATCATTAAATAAATTTATCCAGAAACTACATCTTTTATTATTTGATGAAAAAACAGTAGCACCAGAACCTGACAGTTCCGGAACTAAAATAATATCTCTATGATACATATTGAGATTAAAAATTAAATTTAAACAAATGTTAACTTTATTTTGCAAGCGGTGCACAAATTCAAATACAATCAGGTCAAAGTCACTAACCGTTTTATTTTAGAAAAAAAATGGTTTCTTGATTGAATCATCCAATTCAAAAATGGTCTTCTCAATCTCAAAATTCACATTTATTTTAGTACTAAATCCATATTGAGAAATTTTTTAAACATACTTCCAGTTCACCATTCCACTCTAATTAATGGACACGTCACACAGCAAAAAGTTGATTCTCGCCTCTTCCAAACAAATTCAAATTTATGAATTGATCAACAAAATCCAGAATGTTTTAAATACTGAAAGCGTATTGCCTCGTGAGTGTTGCATTGAGTTTAATTATTAAAAATAAAAATGTTTATTTTTTTGTCCACTAGAGTTTATCTACTTTGCCAAAAATATGGATGAAATGAGAAAAAAATGGCTTGACACGGAGCTCAAGTGCAAAGATCTTGAGTCAAAGCTCAGTTTGGAGAAAAGCATTTACCAGCGAAAAATAAATGAACTCAAGTATTTTTTTTTCTTGTTTTTTTTATCGCAAAAAAGATTTGATTTTGTGGCTCTTTGAAGAGTTGATGTGGAAATTCATCACGAAAAACGCTTGCATGCAGAAAACAGAAGTGAACGCCTTCAAAATGAACTGGACAAGCTGCAAAAACAATTTGATTTATTCAAAGAAATTCTCATGTCAGACAACAATTCAGCTTATCAATCAGCCATCAAGCGCTCACAGCTCATGTTCACTAATTATAGCGATAATAATTTTTATGATGACCAGCAACGAATCAACCACAAATCAAATGCTAATCTGAACGGATTCCGTGAATCGGCCAAGTGTGAAAACAAGGAAAATCAATTTAAGGACAAAAAGAGGTTAGTTGAAATTGATTACAAAATTATAATAGAAAATTTTTTTTTTTCAATTCAAAAAAATAGAAATAGTTCATTTTTTAAACCTTTCTAATTGAATTGTCTTTTTTTTTAATTTTAAAAAATTTAAAAATTTTGGTGAAGTTTGATTTTATTTTTTAAATTCACTCGTAAGTAAAATAAAAAAATTAACTTTTCAATGCAGTAAGAGAATATTCACAAAAATATTCTCTCAAACTTAAATCGGTAAACAGTAGTCTATTACGCATAGGAAACAATTATTAAGAATATATCACTGTGGAATCTATTTCTTCTTTAATTTATTTATAAAACAAATTTAAAAAAAAATTGGTAGTAAAAAAATGGAGGTATATTATAGCATTGAAAATGAGTATATAGAAAAAAAATAAAGAATTGCCAAAAAATATAGAATTGCTATAAAAAAATAAAATTTAAAATAATTAAAACATAGGAAAATCATAGAAAATCAAATTATTTAAAAAAAAAAATAATTAAGGAAATGTAGAAAAACTACAACTTTTTTTAAAATCACACGCATTATTTATTTATTTATTTGTTTTCTGTACCGAGCTAATGCTCCTTCAGAATAAGTTAAAAAATAAAAAAAAATAATAAACTGAAAAAATTGTTTGTCGATTTTTTGAAAATTATGGACCTCATCAAATTTAATTATATTAAAAATAAAAAGTATAAAATTTTTTTCGCGGTCTGTGACAAAGTCTTGGTTTAGGGAAGATGGGCTTAGATCAAATGGACAAACGGGTCATCAGATGGTCTTTTGAAAATATTATTCTTAACTTTAATTTAGGGATTTCGATCTTTATTAAAATAAGCGGCTAGTAAAATTAAATTCATATGGTCCTTATTTAAATTCATTAAAAATAATTATATTATATTTTTTCTTTAATTCTCGCATTAATCCTTTTTTTTAATTTATTAAAATTTGTTTTTCGGGGAATCAAGCGTGTTTAATTTAAATCAGCTTTTGATTCTTTGGTAATGAATTCACTTTTTTACGATTCAGTGTTTTATTCTTTCAGTAATTGTTCTTAAATTTCAAAAGCGTAAAAATTTACCTATTATATCTTAGTATTTCAGAAATAGATTCTCCGTAATAATTTTCGTTTCATAATAAACTATATTGAATATTTAGATCATAGTCAGGACTAAATTATTAATTTTTTCAAGTAAATTCATGACATGAGATTAAAAAATAAATTTAACTTGAAAAAATAAAATATTTAGTCAAGTCCTGACTTTGGACTAGAAAAAAAAATTGAAAAACATTTTCTCAATCCATTGATAAAATCGATTTTAAATTTAGTAAAAAAAATAAAAAATCTCAAATAAACTTTACAAAAAATCAGTTAATACATTTAAATATTAAAATCGATTATCAATGGACTGATAAATGTTTTTTCAATTTTTTTTTATTTTCTATATCTACATTGTATGTAAAGCATGTTACATTACAATTATTTAAGTTTAATCAAAGATTAGTTTTAATAACTAAGGATAAAATTTTTGAATTGAAATGATATTTTGAATTGATCATTTATTTATTTTATTTATTTTTTTTTGTACCGAGCTAGAGCTCCTTCAGAATAAGTTAAAAAAAAAAAAAAAAAAAAAAAATAAAATAATAAAAATTAAAGTTGATAAAAAGAGATTAAAAAAAGAATCAAAATAAAGTAAATAAGCTAAATAAATGAAAGTTAAGAAGACATAAATTGGAATAGATTGTTACATGTGGCACATGTTAAAAAAAAAGTTCAAGTTTCATCACGATGCCCTAAAACAGACCAGTTTAGTCTTAACTGAGGACAGCTACAAATTATCTGAAAAATTTTAAAATATTTAATAATTTTTACAAGTGCATGTGCTAAATTGTCTTTTAGCTTTATTTATATTTACCCTCTTTATACATCTATTGAGTACATTTAATTGATCAAAATCAATTTTAAAATTATTTATAACCTTCGAACTCAATTGTTCAGTTTAAAATTAAATGTTAATTTTTGAAAATATGCTTCTGAGATAAAATTCAAAATCAGACTTTAATGAAAGTTTTTGAGCTTGAATAATTAAACCTAAATTATAACAAGTTTGTTTAATTTAAAAGGATAATGCCTTTTTTTAATTAATCTATATTTGAAAATATGCCGACTTTCAAATAATTTAATTTTATATATTGATGCAAAATTTTTAAATTTGTCCAAAATATTATTATGTTTTAGATTATGACGTAAAAATACCCCACTCTTTTTTTAATAAAAATACCATTTTTATTATTTAAAAAATTAATTGTTATTTAATTTTAATTCTCATTTAATAATAAACATATATTCTAATAAAACATAACTAAAATCAACAAATAAAAATTATTTATAATAAGATACCAACAAAAAAAAAAGTTTTTTTAATAAAAAATACTCATAAAAAAGATAACTATTTTTTATTAAGCAACGTTAGGTATTAACATTTTTTTTTCACAGTACCAATATCGTCTTTTATCTGACTTCTTTACAATTATTGGGAAAATTAATTTTTTTAAATTTGGTTTGACTGAGCTTATATTTCAAACATTTACAAAAAGAATCTGTAGGACTACAGTTATGATTTGAAGCATTTTAAAAATTTAAAAATTCATCAATTTAATAAATTTAATTAACAATAGTATTATAATTTAAATATTAGTAAAAAAAAACATTTTTTTTTAATGCCAAATGTCATAAAAAATTTTCCTAATTTTAAGCGGTTTTTTATGTTTTTTGTACATCACCAAATTATTAGCATGGTAATAAGCTATGAGAGTGTCCTATCGCTATTAATCTTTTTACAAAAATTTTTCCCAAAATCAAAGAACAAAATTCGGCTTTTGTTCTTCCAAAAATAAATATAATTTTATTTTCATACCTAAACTCAATATAATCAATTTAAAAATTTTACGAATTTTTAAAATAAATTAATAAATATGTTAAAGGACTTCGTTGCGCACCGAAGACTATATTTTCAGTGGTTTAAGTTAATGTAAAATTTGTTTCTTTTTTTAAATGTTTTAATTAAAAACTAAAAAGCTAAAGATAACCAAAATTAAACAATTCAATATTCAAAATTTTTGAAAAAATTTCTGTTTTTTCCAAAAATCGGAAATTTAAGAAAGTTTTTTTTTATAACCATTTTAAAAATAACTTTTTTTGTAACCAATTTATGAAAAAAAAACTTTCTTAAATTTTTGATTTTTGGAAAAAACAGACATTTTTTCAAAAATTTTGAATTTTGAATTGGCTTTTTTGAATTTTACCAAATTTTACCAAAATTATCTCAAAATCCTGAAAACTTACGTCAATTTTCGTAAAATACCTCTTTTTCACTTTTCGGATTTTACGTTAATTTATGTAAAATGTGGTAAAATTTGGTTGATTCACGATATTTTACATAATTTTTCGTAAAATACTGTTTTAAAATCACCACTGTATAAAATTCTGAAATTGTTCCTAATCAAACAAACGCTTGAGTATTTAAACAATGCAGGTTTTTCAAATTTAACTTTTGAAAAAGTTAAATTGAAGTTGAAAGATAAAGTTAAAAGTTGAAAGATAAACACAAAAATATAAAATTTAATTAAAAAAATACTGCCACGTTGCAACAAATATAATTGTTAAAATGATATTAAAAAAAATCTATTGAACACCAAAAAAATTTTTTTTCTGTCAAAGAAAAATAAACAAATTTTTTTTTAAATCTAACCTTAATTTAAAAATAACTTTGTCAAGAACATCAGCTTGCGGTGTTGAAGACACAGGATCAATTGTATCCGACTACACCGAAGATGACTTGGACATTCCAAACGATGATGAAGAAAAGGCCCATGCTGCCAAGCAGGATAAAAAGCAGAAAAAAAAGCGCTCCGTGTGCCGTCACAGCACGTCGCTCACCCGGGACCCAAAGCCAGATGAGCGCAAGGACCGCAAGCGCAATCGATCCAGATCGAATGACCTGACCAACGAGCAGAGAAAAAGAGTGAGCCTCGGACAAATCAACAATGCCATCTCGGCCATTACCACCCTCAAAATTGACCAAGATGGTCGGCCAGTCGAGCTCAAATCAGAAATCAAACACGGAAATGACGAAAAGCAAGTTTACCTTCCGCAGCGCGCTCGCTTCACAAAAAAAAGACCTAGCCGCGAGTTTTTGCAGCGCTCAATCGACCTGACCGAGGACGACTCTAGCGAGTCGTTCTGGAACCAGTCAATAATCGAGGAAGCACCCGCTGCCCAAAAAGTCAACATCATGACCCCCATCAGAGAATTGACCACCCCGGTCCACAACCGCATCTACTCCACTGTCAAAAAAAACACTCAAACTCTAACTCCCTTCAAAACAAGCTCCAATTTGATACCATTGGCAAAGCGGTACAAAAAATCCCACACGTTCAAGGCTCAAGTAATTCTGAACAGTGAATTTTGCGCCCATTGCGACAAAAGAACTCGCTTTGGCAAAATGATCATGAAGTGTCGCGAGTGCGACATGGTGTGTCACTCGGAGTGCAAGGATTTGGTGCAGCGTGCATGCTACAAAGTGCAGAATTACCCGCAAAGCGGAACCATTAGCGACTATGTGGGCGCCAATGAATACCCGCACATTCCGCCAGTGCTGCAAATGGTCATCAATGAAATAGAGATGAGGGGTCTGTTGAGCCATGAAGTGGGCCTGTACAGAGTGAATGGGTCAGATGTGCAAATTAAACAACTGAAAGAAAAGCTGATCAAACGGCACCAGATGCCCGATCTGAGAAAAGTGACTGATGTTCATGTGCTGTGCAGCTTTGTCAAAGACTTTTTGAACAATTTGACTGAACATTTGATTACATATGACTCATGGTATAGATTTGGCAAGGCGTGTGATGTGCAGAATGAGCTGGACAGGTTGTGTCAGATTAAAGAAGCTGTCCAGGACTTGCCCGAAGCCAACCGGGACACCCTCTCGTTTATCATACTGCATTTGCAGAGGATTAGTGAGACGGAAGAGTGCAAAATGCCCGCGTCCAATTTGGCCCGTGTGTTCGGGCCGTCGCTGGTTGGAAATTCGTCGCCGCAGCTGCCGCCCGCCGAAATAATCAATGAAATTCGAGTGCAGCATTTGATTGTGGAAAATTTGATCAAGATACCAAGTTTTTTTTATTTGAAATTTTTGGATGTGAATGAGAATGAGCCAGAAAGACTGTTCAAGAGTCAGCACTTGGGCAATACTCCGGATTTGATGAGGAAAAGTAAGACTGCTGTTGTTTTGTCCAGTATTCTTGGTCCGGCGGTCAATCTTCATTCGTGAAATTCTTAGACTATTAGTTGAAATTTTTTTCTCATTCTTTTTTTTTCATTTTAAAATTTTTTTTATTATTGGATTAATTGTCAATGCATTTGTTGGTTATTTTTGTTAAATAAATTTTTATATTAAAATTAAGAAAAAAATTTAAATTTATTGAATTCAGCTTTAAAAATTTCAATTAATTTAAATTTATTTGAAAATCCGTTTTGAATAAACAACAAAAAAATAGAAGGTTGAGTAGAATGGTTTTTCCTCCGGATTTGTGCTAAAATCAGAAAAAAAGGTCATTTTAAAGCTTTCGCAAATTAAAGTTTGTAATTTGAATTTTAAAAAATTTATAATAAAAATAGAGATGCTATAAGAAGATTATTTTACTTATCGCACAAAGTCAAGCTCCAGTTCTTCAAATCATTTATCATGCCGTTCTTTGACTATTGTCCATCTTTATCGATATATTTTACAAAAAGATCAATTCAAAAATTAGCTAATTTCTATTACTATTGTGTTCAAAGATTATTAAATATTCGCCCAAATATTCATGGCAATGATGACTTTAACACTTTAAATATCGAGTTGAATAAATTTAAAATAGACTGCTTTCAGCATAGAATTATCAAGCGTCTTGCTCATTTTGTACATAAAATTGTAAATTTAAAAACATCGCCTGTTCACTTAAGAGAAGTTTTAATCAGCAACCGCTCGAAAAATATTGATTATAATCTGAGAAATTCAAATGACTATCTTGTTCCTTCTAAAGGAAAGTTTAATGAGTATGGTGAAAAAACGTTTGATTACTTTTATTCTAAGTTCATCAATAAATTACTTATTGATGATATCCATTTAGATTTTGTCTTATTTAAACGAAGAATAAACATTAATTTATTTTTCATAAAATTTTCTAAATTTTTTTCTAATTTTGATATTAATTTCAAGATCTAATTTTTTCTTAAAATTTTTGTTTAAATTTTTTCTAATTTTGTTAAGGTGCCCCAAGTCATAAACACTAGTTTTGGATTTAAAATTTTTAGCTTTTCCATAAATTTGAAATCTAATGTAATTTTGTGCGTAGAACTCGAATCTGAAATCATTTTTTTCATATGTCATCTTATTTTTGCTGAATTGCATGAAATAAAAATACAAATTTAGTGCATAAGTTTGAACTGATTTTTTCGAAAAATTAAACTGACTTGGAAACTTAATTTTTTTTTCTTCAGATAGTAGAGGAAATGTACTTTCTAATCTTGTGTATTTTTTTTCAACCATTCAATAAAAATCCCTAACAATTTAAACGCAAAGTTTTGAAAAAATTCGATGATTTAGCATTTTTGGCGTTTTATTTCTCCCGTAAAATTTTTCAAAATAGATAATTTTTTTTTATTTAAGAGAACTAAGTCTCCTCTATAGAAATAGATGGGGGTTTGTTGATATCTTGTCTTAAAAGCATTCTATTTAGATTTAAAATCAGTAAAATATTAAAAAAAAAATGATCAAGATTTCAACAAGTTCTTAGACTTAATTTTAGAGGCCATAAATGAATATAAAAATATAGATTTGAATATTAAGCTATGGAATAGATTCTGGAGAGCTTTGGAAATGTATCAAAGTGGTGCAAGCTATCAAAATGTCTTAGAAAAGCTATTTGGAGCAAAATCGAGTAGTAAAGTTATTTCTCATAAAAAAAGCAAAGATTTTAATACATTAATATATTCAGAACAATAAATTTCCTATATGAATCTATCTAAAAACTTTATATTTATTACATAGGTATCTTTAAATGCTTGTATTTTACTAAATAGACAATATTATCCAAAAAGCCCACCTATTCCTATTTCTTAATAAATTAGCTTTAATTTAAGCCCAAAATCAACCTACTTGAAAAAAGTCTTATATACGAAATAAAATTTAAAGGCATATTTAAAAAAAAAACATTTTTTTCTAAAAATCGCCAAAAAAAAGGGAAAATAAACTAATGGATGATAAAAAACGACTAATCCGAGTAAATTTTCATAAAAAAAAAAGTAGATTTCTATCTGCTTCACATTTTATGAAACAAAACGTTTTTTTGAACCCCCCCTGAAACTCGGGTATAAGATATAAGAACCCAACTTTTTCACTAATAAAATCGAATTCTGCGTCATAATTAACCTATGGGGTGAATTTTTGATAATCCTAGCAAACTAGTGTTTATGACTTGGGGCACCTTACTAATTTCAAAAATCTAAATTTTTTTAATATTATAAATTTAATGTGCTTTTTTTTTATTAATAAATGGGCTCAATCATCCCTTTATGGGTTTTGACCTTAGGTCTCTTTGATTGAGTTGAAATATATATAATATAACAAAAAATAGAAGGTTGAGTAGAATGGTTTTTCTCCGGACTTGTGCTAAAATCAGAAAAAAAGGTCATTTTAAAGTTTTCGCAAATTAAAGTTTGTAATTTGAATTTTAAAAAATTTATAATAAAAGTAGAGAAAGTCATTTGTCTCAACTTAACATCTAGTAATTTTTAAGTCAAAATTAAAGTTCGAATTTTTGCTGTTCCATGGTCTGACAGACCTTTCCGTCAAGTCATATACGAAAGTTTTGTTCAAATGAAATAACACAATTAATTGTTAAAAAAAAAAATTGAAATTTAGTTTCAGTTTTATTGTCAACAATGCTCCCAGGACAGCCACGTAACTATCGTAATACCCAGATTTTAGATAGAGAAATCAACAAAAATCTAAGCAAATCTTATTCAATTAAGGTTCGCGCGTAGAAAAACTACAACACTATCTGAATTTCAGCAAATCGACTTTAAAATATTAATCTGCATACTTGAAAACCTTGGAAAATGATTTTTTAGGTATTGTCAAAAAATCTTTTCACCTTTTCAGACACCTCATTAGCTAATCTATCCAATTCTAAAGTTAATATTTCCCTTTACTGTATATTTAACACCCAAAAATCGAGTGCATCGCCCACTTTACCGACTTTTGACCAAAACAAAGTTCATATTTGTGATCACCATGAAAAAATCAAAAAGAAAAGATTTTGATTCAAATTTTGATTAAAAACTTCAATAAACTTTATTTTTTTTAAATGCCTAATTTCTAACACTTTTTTTAAGAGAAATAAAAGAGAAAATTGAGGAAAACCGCGGACTAGATATAGAAATAGTGAAAAAATACCATTTTTTTACCATATTTTGCCAAAATATCGATATATTGGTATAATAATCGATTAAATTAATACACCATTTTGTAGATGAGACTATGTGTTTTCAGAATATTTACATATTAAAAAGATTATGTTTATTAGAACATGAGATATTTTAGCTCAAAGGTATCTAAATTTTTTTTTTTTTTCTTTGAGGGGGTGGGATCAAACATTTTTTTTTGACAATACCTAAAAAATCATTTTCCAAGGTTTTCAAGTATGCAGATTAATATCATATTAATCTGCATACTTGAAAAGTTTTAAAGTTGGTTTGCTGAAATTCAGATAGTGATGTAGTTTTGCTACGCGTGAACCTTAAGTATTATACTAAAAGTTGTCAAATTTAGTACATACCTGAATTCTTAAACAAGAGCCTTCTACCCCGGACCCCGTTTACCTAGCACTTCAATTTATTTAACACTCAAAGGCCCAATATTTTTTATTACGTTAAGGACCATAGGGTCCTAAAAACCCCTAAAATTAGATTTGCTTTTTAGATAAAATAAACTACATTATTTATTCAAATAATGTTAAAAAATGTTACAAATTGCAAAAATAAATGTCTTTTATCATTTTTGTTATACTTTCAAAAAAAATTATGTCTATATTTAAGTAAAAACCTAATAAAATTATAAAAAAAAATTTGATAAAAATTCAAGAAAAAAATTTTCATATCTAAAAAAATTTAAATTTTATCTAAATTCTCAGTCCTTAATAGTAACAATTTTTACAAATCAATTTGAAAACCTTCTCCCCTAGACAAGGACCACATGTAAATTGTTTGCATTTGTCACAATTAAAGTTCGATTTGTTTCCATTACATAACCTAATATGACACTTTTTTTTTGCAGATGAATCAATCTCAGTGCTTGCTAAGCACCTTCTAGAAGCAACTGGAGTAATTGGAGTTGTAGGCTGTACACTTTTATTTACCATTTCCAGTAATTCATCTGCCAATGATTTCAAATACGTTCGACGCGAAATCTTACTTCTGTTACAAGTTTTATACAAGATCCAGTTGTTTATTCCGACTAAATTTAAAATATTGTAATTTATCTTTTTTCTAAGACTTATCTCTTCTCAACTTTTCAATCTTATCCATATCATTCCATTTTTCGAAGTTTTTTCTATGTTAGTTTCTTCAGTTTCTTCTTCGCCTTCATTTTCTTGATTATCAGAGTCTTCATCTGAATCATATTCAGCATTAGGCTGATTTGTTGTTCCATTTCATCTTCAAAATCATTATCAAAGTCATCATTATCCTCAAAATCATGATCATCATCATTAGAGGCTACTGATTGGGTATCATCCGCATTTTTAAGAAGTTCAAGGGCTTGTAAGGCAGCTTTTCGTCGAGACACGGTTCATAAAATTGTTATTTATAAAAGGAATTATTTAATTTTAGTAGATTTTGAAATTTAAAGCATAATTAGCTTGGTGTTCAATTTAATTTACAAAAAAAAAGACACCATTTCTGCTGGGTCCAAAAAACCCCTCTTGGGCCATAACGTATATATATTTTGGCTTTGATGAAAAAAAAAATTGTCAAAAATGAGTAATAATTTTGATCAAAGAGCAAAATAAGCATCAAAAAGGGTCTTTAAGACCCCTTGGTCCTTTGAGTGTTAAATTCAGAAATAAAATTAGTAATTTCATTTAATTAATATTGTGGGATATGGGCTTATCGGAAATCACTTTGTCGGTAAGGGTTGACTACCGTTCCATGCGATCGTGATCACGTCAACATGAATTTTTTGCCGTACCAAATGAATTTTCTGTCTTTCATTTACTTTATTTAAAAAAAAATTCAAGCTCAATATATTATTCTTGCTTGCTTCCATTTAAATCTTATTATGCAACCAATAGAAATTTCAATTTAATGAGTTTATAAATAGCTAAAAAAAAATTAACTGGTATTCACAAAAGAAATGTTAAAAATTTGACAAGTAAAAAAAAAATTAATTTCTTTTTGCGTAGATTCTATCGTATCTTCAATATTCCTTACGATCACTGGCACAACTGATCGCAACCCATATATTAAAAAAATTTTCTTTAATTTTACTCATAAGATCTAATCCAAAAATGCAATCGAGTGAAAGATCCATAGCAACATGTATATCCATTAACATTTTATTGTTGTGAACCGTCAGGCTGTTACTGAAAGCTCCAATAACATTCAGACGTTGCTCATTTACTGTTGTAAAAACTCTTGTCATCATTTTTAACTTTTCCTGCTAAGGTTTCACTCTCTTCCATACTCTTGGGCTCACTAAAGTTGTAATGCTACAGTATCAAAATATATTAATTTTTGATCATCAATGAAACCGTATGAAAAATTCAGATTATATCCAATATCTTCTTGGGATGCTCTAAAACACTGAAAAATTATTTAATGAAGGATTTTTTAAGGCTTTTCTGGAGTCATTTAACTTAATTATGATGAAGATGTTGAAATATTCAAACAAAGACAACAAATTTGAAATCTAAGATGAAAATTACATGTAATTTGATCATAAAAAACAAACATTGTCTGAAAAAAATAGAGGTCAGTACTTTTTGTGACTAATGTTGATTCTCGACAAAATTGAATAATATATACAAGCTTCAAGTTGAAAAAGTAAAAGTTTGGGCATTCTTTTAGTTGCTATTTTTTTCAAAAGTCAAAATATTTTAAAATTGGCTGAGAATAAAAGGCAGTACTTCTAATTTGGGGTCAATAAGCAAAAAAACGAGATTAATAAGATTAATAAGATTTTTTTTGCAATTTTCTATAAAATTAATGCTAATAGAGAGGGAATTTTTTTAAAATCAAATTAATTAGTAGCTGAGCCCTCCAATTAGCAAAAAATCTAACAGTTATATTCATTTGATGTTGAGATAACAAAGGGTCAGGAAAGCGACAAAAATTAGGGGTCAGTGTTATAGAACATCCCTAACTTCTTTATATAAAGCTTAAGTTTTATCTTTAAATTATTACATTATTTATATCATTACTATATTTTAGTATACAATAAATATTGAAGCATCCCCTGTAACCCAGGCGTTGTCTCTTTCTTTTTATAAATATTTATGTTGAATTTTAGTTTAAGTTAGAGTTTGAGGAAAAAGATTTTGTAAAGCATAATCTTCTTTTACTTTATTTACCCTATTAAATTAGTGATAACGGTGAAAATTTTGTCTCACTCAAGGATAAGCCAAAATTTTTATAAAAAACTTTTATTTTGGCGAGATATAATGGAGATGCTAAATCCCCAACAGTCAATGTTTCCATGAGCAATAATGTCTGTTTTCTGGCCACCGACCTTACATGGACGAGTTAAAGTTAACTTAAATTAACTAGTGACGAAGAGCAAAGCTTAGTCGCCAGCCATAAATTTAACTACACAATTCGGACCATGGAACACCGAAAGTGAATATTCATGTGTTCTAGAGGGAGGCGAAGTTGGGAGCGAAGAGCAATTCGTTAAATTCAATTTATGTGATAGATAACGAATCAGTTGACGTATAACCCATTCTAAAATTACGAAAAATAGATCAAAACGGATTTAGTTTTGATCATGGGATTCTATTCTTGATTTTTATCAATGACATAATCGAATGTAACATATATCCAAATCACAACATCAAGAGTCTGTTATTTGCTGATGATCTATCCTTCTTTAACAGAGACAAGAATATTAGAAGACTACGCCTTCAAATGCAAAGATATCTTAATGAACTTGAAAAATGGTTTAACAAGTGGAGACTCAGCATAGCATGTCAAAAATGCTCGTTTACAATATATTCGAAAGGGAAAATACCAAAAGAAATATCCGATGGATCATTTAAACTTTATATATTCAATGAACTAATAAATAATAATACTCCCAAATACCTGGGCATAACATTCGATCGAAACTTGAAATTTAGCACTCATACCGAAAACGTTAGAGAAAAAGTTTAAGGCATTCTCAAATGTCTTACTTTTAAAAAATGGACCTTAGACTTCAAAAGTAAACTAAATGTCTACAATTTTCTTGATAGGTCAACAATGGAAAACGCAACACCAATTCTTATATTAAACAAAAACAATACCTTAGGGCTCCATGGTATCCAATACAAAGCTCTTCAAATAATCCATCAAGAAAAGTTCAAATGCTCTAATGCATATATTGCATGAATTTAGTTGCATTGAAAAAATCAATGATAAATTATTCAATCTAAGCGAAAGATGCGTCGAAAAATATATTTTAAGTCAAAACCCTTTGATGCTAGATTTAATCGAAAATTTGATTCATAGCACCGACAGCAAAACACCACTGGAAATTTTATTAAATCAAAGACTAAATTTCTAAACTAAAATTGAAACTAATTTTCTCAAGCTTTTCTTTTTAATCTAGTTTATTACTCTATCTTAATTTTTAATCATCGATCTTCTGTATTTAACCTTTAACCTGTAGGTAAAAGAGCGCTAGCTCACGCCTTTTAAAATTATTAATAAACTAAACTAAACTAAACTAAATCATGGGCAAAGGCATTCAAGTTTATATGATTTTAGAGACACAAATCGTACAAATTCAAAGAGTCAAGACAAAGGATCTGGGAATCCAAAATAAAGGTCTGTTTTTGTTTAAATTATAGAAACCGTGGTAATAATAAAGTGGATCCGTTTCGTGCAGCCAATGAAGAGGAAATTACTTAAGTTTACCCTCTGAATACTATTTCGATGCCAATTACAAATTTGATGCACCTGTAATTAGAGTTGCCGATAATCAGCTTGGAAGCTCCTCCCTAAGCAAACACGGCCTCGTCAATAAATCACATTACAAAATAAAACCAAGATCCACCGCAACCCACTGTAAATGAAATAAAGATAATGAAATATTGAATAGTGATTACAAAAATTGGAAATCAATTGAATTAACAATTGAATTATTTAGAAAGTTCCTTGAGAGTAGTGATTTGGAATTTAAAATTTGAATCCAAATCTGAACATTTTAAAATCCGAAAAATCCGAGCCAAATACTTGAGACTTGTAACTGAACATGACTTGAGACTTGTAACTGAACATGAATTGAGACTTGTAACTTTTATACAACTCTTAAGCACAGCTGTTTTTAAGTCACAGGCAGAGTTGTGTAAAAGTCCGAGTCCGGACTTTAAAATATTCTTAAAAAAAAGTTTTTTTCAAGTTAAGTCAAAACTTTGACTCTTGATTTTTAGCCATTTTGACTTTTGACCAACTCTGCTGCTTACACTCACATAAAAATATAAATACTATTTTTTTAGAGTCAGACTTGTTTTTTAAGTAACAAGATTAAGTCAAAATCATGACTTAAATTTATTTTTTAAGTCAAAATTAATATTTTAGCTCTGGATTTTTTCCGTTCCAAGTGGTAATTATGGAGACCGAGCAAGTGTTGGACTTTTTTTGAAAAAAAATATTTTAAAGTAACGACTTGGATTTTTAGACAGGGACGAGGTAGAAAAAAACATAATAAGAAGATACTAAAACATAAAAAAAGAGAAGGTCACATAAATCAAAACTTTTTTTTTTAAATAGACAAATAAACATAATTAAAAGTGAGAAAAAAAAATATATTTATTTTTATTTTTATTTATGAGTTTTAAATTTATCATTTAAACAAAAAAAATATTTTAAATTATCAAATGTATCCTCTTAGATGATGATGTATTTGGGTATTGATTCATAAAAAATTCGAGCTCTACCATCGAGGTAACTTTGATCAAAAATAGCCAATCGATTTTTCGACGCATTTTTAAGTGTTTAATTTTTTTTATGTTTTTATATCTTTAAAAAAAATTTTGGGTCCAAGCTATTATGTTTTTTCCTTTAAAAAACGATTATTTTCATTCTTATATGTTATTTGTTTCTAAATAACTAACATAGCATAATTTTATGTTTTTATTCTCTTTTTCAAAAATAATTTTTTCAAATTTCTCTTTATGTTTTTTTTTTTCTTTATCTTTTTATATGTTTTTTTCTACCTCGCGCCTTAGACAGCTCTGGTCACAAGAATAAGTCAAAGTATAAATATTTTTTTTTATTTAATCGAATTTATTTAGCTAAATGATTTAGACTCGTCCAGTCCTTGGGCAATATTAAACCGTCACTATTTTTAATGGAAATCGTCATTATTTTTATTAACATGTATAAAAAAAATATACACGCATACTTTAAATAATGGTACTCGATCAGAAAATAGATAACAAAGTCAAATTGATTATTGATCAATCAAATTATTTAAAAGCTCACTTTAAATATAGATATCGATTTTAATTATAGACATATTAAGGCATCTTTAAGTTGATGATCAATTCAAAATAGGGTTGGTCGACCGGTTATAAATCTAGCCGGTTTTTAAAAACCAGTTAGAATTTAAAACCGGTTATAAAAATCGGTTAAAGTGTATAACCGGTTATAAAAACCGGTTAAAGTGTATAACCGGTTATAAAAAATAGTTAAAAGGTAAAACCAGTTACCGAAACTGGTTATAATGTATAACCGGTGTTTGAAACCGGTTATTAAGTAAAACCGGTTAATATAATTTTTGAATAAAATCCACTTTATTTTACATTTTAAAGATTAAAATTTTTTTTCAAGTTAAAATAATTTTTTTTAAAAAATTTTACTAATAGATATAAAAAAAAATTCTCTTTTACTTAAAAAAAAAGGCTTTAATCTTTAAAATTTAAAAAAATCAAATCGATTTTAAACAAAAATTATGTTAACCGGATTTACTTAATAACCGGTTTCAAAAACCGGTTATACATTATAACCAGTTTCGGTTACTGGTTTTACATTTTAACTGGTTTTTAAAACCGGTTATACACTTTAACTGGTTTTTATAACCGGTTATACACTTTAACCGGTTTTTATAACCGGTCATACACTTAAACCGGTTTTTATAACCGGTTATACATTTCAACCGGTTTATATTCTAACCGGTTCAAAACCGGTCACTCATAACTGGTCGACCAACCCTAATTCAAAATATCATTTCAATTCAAAAAGTTAATCTTTAGATATTAAACTAAATGTCTGATTTAATTTAAATAATTTTAATGTAATATGATTAACATGTTATGTATATTTGAAAAATTAAAAAAATTGTAAAAACATTTTCTCAATCCAATGACAAAATCGATTTTAAATTTATCTAACATTTTATAACTTATTTTGAATTTATTTTTAATTAATTTATTTAATTTTATTGTGAATGCTAGACACAAATACTTTTGAAATAAAAAATCTCAAATAAACTTTACAAAAAATCAGTTTATACATATAAATATTAAAATCGATTATCAATGGACTGAGAAAAAATTTTTTTAAATTTTTTTTAATTTTCAAAATCTACATTGCATGTAAAGCAAGTCACATCACAATTATTTAAATTAAATCAGAGATTACGTTTAATATCTAAGGAAAAACTTTTTGAATTGAAATGATATTTTGAATATTATGAACTTCAAGATGCCCATATTAACCTAAAAATAGAACATATCACAATTGATTATAGCTAAATTTCCTAAATTAGTGTTATCAAGGTCAAACTTTGTGCTCTTATACATAAATAAAAGTACTCCTCCCAATTGATTTTGATAAATATATTTTAAAAAAATGTCATCAACTTCTGACTCTTGTGTTCCAACGTACTACAGCGATGATGATACATCGAGTGATGCAAGCGAAATCGAAGAGCCTAGCAAACGTGCTCGAACTGCAGGAAAAACATACGATAATAATAAGCATATAAGCAATCCTCAGTTTGGGAAGTAAATTTGGTTTCAAATCCTGATGAATGGCTTAGAAGTACATGCACTTGTCAAAGATACATGAAAGATAACATCTGCAAGCACATCATTGGAATCGCCTCTAGATTTAAGTTGTGTTTAATTCCCTTTAGAGGCGAAACAAAGGTTATTGCTAAAACACGGTATACCTGTTTTTTACTAAAACACGGACCACCCCTTAAAAAACGAAGGAATAATTAAATACACTTTCTTTAGCTGTTTTTTAGGACAAAATTTTACGCTCTTTCACGCGCAATTGAGACCTTAGCTCTAGGACTTTTAGTTTTTGCCGCACAGATCTTTAAAATAAAAAAGAACTAAAAAAATTTACGGTTCATGTTTTTTGGCTAGAACCAAAAGCCCGCCTTCCGGCGCACACCGCTTTTCTAGTGCAACTTTTTGTGCTCTTTTAAGTGCTATTTAGAGCTAAGCTCTAGGACCTTTCCTTCGGACTGCACAACCGCTCAAAT
This sequence comes from Brachionus asplanchnoidis, assembly GCA_025491095.1. Taxonomy (NCBI): domain Eukaryota; kingdom Metazoa; phylum Rotifera; class Eurotatoria; order Ploima; family Brachionidae; genus Brachionus; species Brachionus asplanchnoidis. The sequence goes on from JAILYF010000006.1 coordinate 6,448,610, forward strand.
GTCAAAAATTTAGGATTTCGGACACGGATCACCGAAAAAAAACTTGAACCAACGTTTCTCTTTAATGATTTTGACATGCTTTGTTGATTCTAGTAATAAGTTAATTTAATTTTTGTTAAAATTTTTATTAATTTTTATAAATTTGAAAAAATGTCTTAATTTTTTCTATTTCACTTACTCTATTGTTTGATTAATTTTGCGTTTAAATTTGACAAAATTAATATCAAAAAATATTTTTTTTTAATAATTGATGCTTTAAAACTATGGAAAATTATTTCATTCTAGTAATATGTTAATTGTTTCGTTTTAATTAAAAAATTAATAAGGAATATTCATTCAAATCTTTACTAAATCAATAATATTAAAAGTCACAATTTCACGAAATAAATTTATCTTATTGTATATTAATAAAAATTGTGTTCAATTTTCCATTTCGTATAGTGATTCAACTGTTTCTTGTTTTCTCTTTTTCTTTTCTGGCCACCATTTCAAAAACTTATCAAATCTCCTTTCTTTTTGGGCATTTGCTAAAAGATTCCAAACACCATGCTTTACCAAGCAATTTTTATATAAATCGGACACTTCATAGTCACCGGTTTCAATCATTGCCGCTTTACTTGAATTTATTTGACCTTCAGCAACTTCTTCAAAAAGCGTAAATATTTCAGATAAATTATTTTTGGTTTTCGGTATGCGCTCCTTGATTGAATTGTTTAAATCCTTCAATATCATTGGTAGTATAATAATCTTTTAACTTTTTGTGGTATTTTGTGTTTGGTATGATGAAGTTATCGAATATTCTCTTTGCTTTATGTTCCAAAAACCAATCACCAAAGCTTTTAGCATTATGCCTATGTTTAAGAGTCTCGAAATAATTTGTTAACAAATTTAAACGTTCAATATATTGATTCTTGTTTTTGCTTGCAATTAAACTATTTTCTCTTTCATTTTTCCCACCAAATATTAAAAAAAGAATCTTTTCCTGATCACATTCGTCAAGCTCAAACTCTTTTAAAACTTTAAATATATTTTTTCTAATATGATTGCAGTATAATAGAAAGTCTGTTTTGATGATTGTCTTTTTTAGGGCTCCTTTTAAGATTTCATCATCGTCTCTTATTATTAGTTTAATATCTAAAACAGAGTAATTCAGACCTTGAAATTTGAGATCACTATGATATTTAATTTGTTCTGTTAAATAGAAATAACAATCGAAATCTCGTTTTAAATGGACCATCAATGGTCCCACAAAAATTGGATGTTCATTCGTACCGTTCAAATTGAGGGACAAATTTCGGTAAGTAAAATAAGAAACATAAAAATTCCCTTAAATGATACAAAAAGAAGAAATTTAATAACCATTTTTTTTGAAAAAAATATTAGCCAATCTTTTTATCATGAATTATTTCTAGTTCAGTTAAACTAACATTTTTAGAAGATTTGTTCTTTAGGTGTAAAGTTTTAGTTAAGAATAATTTCAAGCCCAAGATAGACTTGAATTGATTTTTTTTAAATAATCTAAGTTTATGTCTAGCCTTTAATAGTAAATTTTTACTTGAAAGACAAATTAAGCAATCTATTAGTTAAAATTTTAAAAAAATAATAATTGATTTTAAATTTACCTATGTTAAATGTTGTATCAAAATTAATCACAGAGTAATATTTTTCAGTACTACAAAATCGTATAAGATCATAGAGCTGTTGATCACTAAAGCATAACATTATCATATTATCTTTGCTAAAATTGATAGATTTTACGAAGTCAGCTAATCAAGAAAATGTTATTATTTTGAGTTTCTTAGATTCTTTATTTTAAGCTTACTTTTTTTCATATTAAAAATTGCATCTGTATAACTTTCTCGAGTTTTTACATAATCAGATTTCTCTTGCTCTTTTTTAACATTAATTGAATGATGATTGTAATATTGCTTAGAATTTCGGGGCAAGTCACTCAAATTTTTCTTTTTAAAAAGAATTTTCTCATTTAAATCTTTCACATACTCATTCTTCATTGAACTTTGTTTTTTAGCTGATTTTTTGATATCCTCAACAATTGTTTTTGTTGATCTTATATACGGTTTTGAGGTCTTCATCGAGTTTCCATGAGCTAATGGACTAAAACTTTTTTTTTAAATTTCATTTTTCCAAAAATAACAAATAAAGCAGCGATTAAAAACGGTCGGGTTTAAATAATTTTTAACAATTAAAATTTTTCTTTGGAATTCGGGTTCGCATTTGGAAATGTATCTGAATCTTTTAACTTCATAGGTGTAATCATCAGGTTCATACTTATAATTGAGTTTATTGCAAGAAATAAAATCAAATATTAGATCTTTAGTCTTTTCAATTCGATAAAATTTAGTATTCACACCATCGTTCGTATAGGAACCATTCTCATCTGCTAATAAGTCTCCAAAACCAATTAAATTCAAATCATACAAAAAATAAGCTTTTGTTCTCACACCTATTGGACGTTCTGATATTGGTATTTCATCAAATATAAAAGGAAGAACCTCTTTTAACAGGAGATTCTCAAAATTGCAATCTTTAATTATATAAATTTTACTTTTAATAATCTTTATCAATTAAAAAATTAACTTAAAAATTTTAAATTAACTTTAATTGAGTTTTCACTCTCTGTTTCACTAATATTTTCATCGTTCCTAGTCAATAATTTTTCGCTCGAGCCTTCCATTATTTTTAAAACATTTTCGTTAATTGTTCTTTGAATTTAAATATTAAATTTTTTCATGATTTTTTGATAAATAAATCGAAACATACTTTAAACTCTTATCATCCAAACTATCGGCAACTAAATATTTTTCAAACACAGAACAATTGATAATTTCTTTTTTTTATCCTAAAAATAATAAAATGTTTAATATTTTGAGAAATATCTTTCATATAAGCGCTTTTTTGACATTCTTCAGTACGTTCATATGTTTGAATATTTTCTTAATAACATTTACTTTTAATACACTTTCTATTCTTAGTTTTTGGCTGTCATTTGAACAAAGCAGGTTTCTAATTAAATCATGTTGAAATCCATTTTCCGCCTTTTTTTTGAAAATTTTTTATTTGATCTTTTCAATATTTTCTAATTGTAACTCACAACAACAGGAACAAAATGATTTGGATTCCATAGATCTTCTGATCTTAAAGGACTTCTCCCGTCTGTATGAGTCCACATTATAGACACATTTGTTGCTTAAAACAAAATTTGCTAAAATTAGTATTTAACATTTTTTAAAATAATGAAAATGAAGTGGTAAAATTTCAGATTGAAAAAAAGAGAATTTAAAGAATGTATAAAGGTTTTTATTTTTAAAAATATTTGGTTTAATTAATTTGGGATTAAATTATTTGTTTTAATTCCAGCATTCCCAATTGAATTTGAAAATCGATAATATAAAAATTATAAAAATTACTTTTTTCATTTTTATGAGAACACAAAATTTTGTTCGATTGTAAATCATATTGAATTTTTTCTTTCAAGTCATTTCTTTTTCTCGGATAAATCTGTTGAATATTAATGTTCAGAGAATTTGAAATTTCCAAATAAATGCCAAAGCCTTCCCCAGCTGTCTACATTAACAAGTCTAATTATCTCACAGTTTAATAAGTCACTTATTGAACCATTAATATTACTTCCGCAAAAAAGACTTATCCATTCTGTTATACGTGAACTGTATTTTTCATTTAACTGGTTTTCAAGTTGTAGATTTAATAAATTATTATCAATATATTTATGAGCATTAAAAGCCATTTCTAAAATACATCTGATCCTTATCTCGATATGAAAAAGTTCATTTCCATATAATGCTAAAGAAATGGCACGAAATAGGCAATTACTATCTGAATTTACTTTTAACGGCACTAAAGTATGATCCATGTCAATGTTTTTTAAAATCGCTTTACTAAAATACAGACCGGAAGCTTTTTATCTTAAAAAAAATTATAACCAATTGGATTAAATTTAATTTACTTATTCTTACCAACTGTTAAAGGTCTAAAAGCTATCAAATCAAATTTTTTAAAAAGCTCTAAATTTTTAGTGAAATAAGCTCTGATGCTTTCTAAGTTAAAAAATTTTTTAAATGTTTGAAGAGTGGTTTCAAAAAATGCTTTTCTTTCCTAAAATATTTATTTTTTACATAAATCTAAAAAGATGATATTGATTAAATATTTACCAGTGTATTATTTTTCCTATTTCCTATATTTTTAAAAATTTCCATTGCTTCCAGCGTTTCAGGACCGATAAAAATTTTTTCGCAATCAAATACCATATATGAAGCAACTGAGCTAAGAAGATCTAAATTTGATTTTTCAACGTCGGACATTTTATTTATTAAAAATTCAATTAATTTCTAAAATTGATTGAAAATTTTATTTTTTGAAGATTATGGAAAAAAGTTCAAATGAAAGACCAAATAAGTTTAAAAAAAATAAATTTACAATTTTTATTAATATACAATAAGATAAATTTATTTCGTGAAATTGTGACTTTTAATATTATTGATTTAGTAAAGATTTGAATGAATATTCCTTATTAATTTTTTAATTAAAACGAAACAATTAACATATTACTAGAATGAAATAATTTTCCATAGTTTTAAAGCATCAATTATTAAAAAAAAATATTTTTTGATATTAATTTTGTCAAATTTAAACGCAAAATTAATCAAACAATAGAGTAAGTGAAATAGAAAAAATTAAGACATTTTTTCAAATTTATAAAAATTAATAAAAATTTTAACAAAAATTAAATTAACTTATTACTAGAATCAACAAAGCATGTCAAAATCATTAAAGAGAAACGTTGGTTCAAGTTTTTTTTCGGTGATCCGTGTCCGAAATCCTAAATTTTTGACATTTGAGCGGTTGTGCAGTCCGAAGGAAAGGTCCTAGAGCTTAGCTCTAAATAGCACTTAAAAGAGCACAAAAAGTTGCACTAGAAAAGCGGTGTGCGCCGGAAGGCGGGCTTTTGGTTCTAGCCAAAAAACATGAACCGTAAATTTTTTTAGTTCTTTTTTATTTTAAAGATCTGTGCGGCAAAAACTAAAAGTCCTAGAGCTAAGGTCTCAATTGCGCGTGAAAGAGCGTAAAATTTTGTCCTAAAAAACAGCTAAAGAAAGTGTATTTAATTATTCCTTCGTTTTTTAAGGGGTGGTCCGTGTTTTAGTAAAAAACAGGCATACCGTGTTTTAGCAATAACCGAAACAAATACCACTAGGCCAAAAGAGAAAAAGAGGCCTTCTTCCTAAACCTATGAAAGCACTCTTGACTCAATAATTGCTTGTTTTCTTTTTTTGCTAATTAACCTTTTTATAAACCACTATCTCTTTTATTTTTGTATTTCTCTAATTATCAATTTAATAGATTTTGTTGACTTATAAAATTCTTTCTTGCGTAATGTTCAATTATTTGTTTTATTCTATAATTAGTAATCTTAGTATTTTTATAAAATAGTGACGAATTCCATTTAAAAAAATGATTATTTTTATTTATTTAATTAAAGTTAAAGTCCCATGGACAAATTGAAATAAAAATTAATAGAAAATTAAATATCCATTTTACAATTAAGTAAAAAATTAAGTTTGTTATATACAAAAAAATTATTAAGATTATTATTTTTATCAAAAAATAGTGATAATTTTTAGTGATGTTTTCAATAAAAAATAGTGATGATTTACATTAAAATTAGTGATAAATATTGATTAAATTTAGTGAGGATTTCTATTAAAAATAGTGATAGTTTAAATACCGCCCTTTATTTATTTTTTTCAAAAGGTTGGACCAAATACTTTTATTTTTTTAAAGTCCGGATTTGGACATAATTTTAGTGACTTTGACTTTGACAAGGCCGCCACATTAACTACCTGGAACGGCAAAAAATTCATGTTGTTCGGACTTTTTAATTTTTAAATTTAAAGTCATTGGCTCGATCTGAATTTTTTTTGACGATTGTATACACATTTCTTTGCACAAGCATCCTCAATTTATTTCAATTTAATTAACAATGAAATAAAATTTTTTTAAATAATATTTTTTTTTATTTAATACTTAATTGAATTGATCAATTATTACTCACAAGTGATGAAAAAAAAATCAGAAAAAAAAAAAGAAGAAGAAATCAATTTTTTTTGCTTGTAGAACAAAAAATAATCAAAATTAAAAAATAATTTTTAACAAAAATTACAAGATTTATATTTTTAAAATAATAATAAACTATTTTGTTTTCAAACAAAAATTCTTTTTTTTTTATTTATTTTCTTTGTCTTTTGCCATTTTTGTCCGGCGATCGTGATCTGGACGACGAAGAAGATCTGGACGAGCTGGACGATCTGGACGACGAACTTGATCTAGACGAGCTTGAACCAGAGCTCGACGATCGACTGGACGATCCAGACGATGACCTTGTTCTGGACCGACCACCTCTTCGTCTAGATCTGGATCGTCTGGGAGCGGGCCGCGCATAATCACTGGGCCTATACCGATCAGCATAGTAGTCACGACCCCTGTATCTATCACTCTCGTATCTAGGCGGTGTCCGTCTTCTATACGGCTCATATCGATCATGACGATATCTGCCAACATCTGTTCTTCGCTGATCATGTCTATCCCTTTCTCTAGCACGGTCTCTCTCTCTACTTTTCTCCCTACTTTTCTCTCTGCTCTTCTCTCTCACTCTCTCTTTGCTTTTCTCTCGCTCTTTGTCCTTGCTCTTGTCTTTGTCCGTTCGCTCGACAATCTCTTTTTTTTCTTCCACTCTCTTGTTCTCCATCTCTGCGTTCTCTTTGGCCCTCTCCTCTTCTTTAGCTTTGCGCTCTTTTTCCTCTTTCTCCAACCTCTCTTCTCTTTCTTTTTCCCTCTGAGCTTTTTCGGCCTCTTCTCTTTGACGCCGTTCCTCAGCTCGTTTCTCTCTTTCCATCTGTCTTCTCTCATTTTCACGCTGTCTCTCAGCCCACTGCTCCTCGTTCAACGGCAACCAATAGATGAATGGTGTAGTCGTTGTCTTTCTAAATAGGTCATCAAATGTTTTGACAGGCTCTTCTCTTTTCTTCTCTTTGCTTTTCTCTTCACTATTTTCCACTTGTCTTCGATCACGTGATCTGGATCGTTGTCTAAGCTTGGGCAAGTCCCATTCTCTTATTTTTTCACTTTTGTTTTTCGCCTCTTTTTCCTTTTCTTTCTCTTTTTCTTTCTCTTTTTCTTTGGTCTTGGCCTCTTTGTTCTCTTTGTTCTCCGAGTCTTTGTGTTTGTTTGGTGGAGCGAGAGGGCCGTTCATGTTAGTCATTAGTTCATCCAAAGTGGTGTATTGGCACACTAGATTTTTTGGATTTGATGATGGCCATTTGATGTTGTGCAGATTTTTTTTTGCCGACTTGGCATCTTCTTTGGTCTCATATTCAACATAACAGTGGGATTTGACTGAGTTTATCCAAAAGTGTTGTTCATTGATCGTTCCGTATTTGCCCAGCAGTTCTTTTAGTTGATTTAAAGTGAACGGCCGCGTCAAATTGGACACATGGAGAACATTAGTGATCTTTTCATCCACTTCTGTTAAATCACTTTTAGTTTCTTCTAGTTTTATCTCCTCTCTGTTCGGAGACGACTCTTGAACACTTTCTTCAAAGTCCAACTCGTTTTCAGGCTCCTAATTAACAAAAAAATTCAAATTAAAAAAAAAATTTTTTTCTTCTTATTTACAATAATTATTGTGCGCGTAATAAGTGGCGCTTGTTCTTTGTTCACTTCTTCCATTGGCGATTTGTCCAAATTGTCCAAAGGATTTGTTTGTAGATAACTCTTGAGTGTGTCACTTGATATGGTGAGAGATTTTTTAGATGAAAGAAACGAGCTTGCTTCATTTGACAGCCATTTTCGTTTCCGATGAGACCCATTTGTCTCGTTTGGCTTTTCATCCTCTTTTTTTTCCTCACTCGACTTTTCTTCTTCTATCTCAGTTGTCTCATCAGTCATCAAAACCTCTTTACCTTCATCTAAAGTATCAATCCTTTCATCTTCATTCTCATTCTTACGTTCCTCCGTCATAGAAACTTCTTTACCTTCATCTAAAGTATCAATCCTTTCATCTTCATTCTCATTCTTACGTTCCTCCGTCATAGAAACTTCTTTACCTTCATCTAAAGTATCAATCCTTTCATCTTCATTCTCATTCTTACGTTCCTCCGTCATAGAAACTTCTTTACCTTCATCTAAAGTATCAATCTTTTCACCATCAGCCTCATTTTCACGTTCCTCCTTCATAGAAACCTCTTTATCCCCATCTAATTTGTCAACCTTATCATCTTGAGTTTCATTTTTACTTTGCTCCGTAAAAGAAACCTCACTATTTTGTTCTGGCTGGTCATCTTTATTTTCTATTGTGTTTTCCTGGGTGTCATGGTCCTTGAGGCCTTCATTTATTTTCTCCGGACTGGACAAGTCTTGTTCTTTGGATAAGTTGTCTTCACTGGACTGATTAACTGCTGTGTTGGACTCGATGGAATCTCGTGTTTGGCTCGAGGGCTCAGCTGCTATTTGGGGCTCCTCGACTGGCTCAGCTTCTTTGACCTGATCTTCTCTAGGCTCGCTGAAAGAGCCGTTTCTCAGACCGGCCCGTTTCCTTGGAGATTTTTGCGGTGATTTTTGGCTTGTCTTGACCGTCTCTTCTTCGGTCTCTTGGTCGGTTTTGGGCTCTTCAGTCAAATGCTAAATAAATGGTTTTAAAAAAAAATTTTTTTTTTTTTTATTAAAATTAAAGAGAAAAATTTGTTAAAAATACAATTTTTAATTTTTCGAATAGTTCTTGTTTGTTGCCATAAGTTGAAATTCCCCTCTTTTTCAATTCGGATTTCAACTCGGTCACTTTCAAGTCGGCTATGTCGACCATTTTAGAATTTATCTTCACTTTGAGTGCATCTGACATTGTAGTTTATGTGTGACAAAATGCGACTCTCGCTTTTAACTCATAAATCTAGAAAAAAAAAATGAGAATTTTTGGTTGAAGTGAATGTGCGCGATTTTATTTAGGATTTTATTATTTCATGCAAAATCTTAAAAATTTGAAATCTCTTGTCCTGAAAGCGAGTATACCTGGTTAATTTATGCTAAGGATAATTTCAAATTTGTTCTTTAGCTCACAATTAAGTTGACATTTTGTCTTGGATTCAACAATTCAACAAAATGAAGTTAATAATTACCGTTTTGCTTTTGAGAAAGTTCAAATTGATGCAAATAAATAATTTTAAGCACGTGTATGCTAAATTCATGTCCACTTAAATTTTTTGATGGTTTCATATATGCTAATAAATATAATAAAAATTTATCTTTTACTAATTAATCCATAATGAGTTTTTTAAATTAAGTAATTAATATTAAGTTTTTTACAAGCGTTAAGTCTCAAGTCCAAGACGGACGGACTTTGAAAAAAATTTGACTACATATTAATGTTGTATCTAAATAAATAATTCTAGTATCTAAAAAATAAAAAAAAATATAAAAGTATCTAATTTATTTTATTAACAACATACAGTGGTGATTTGAAAACAGTATTTTACGAAAAATTACGTAAAATATCGTCAATTGACCAAATTTTGCCACATTTTACGTAAATTAACGTAAAATCCGAAAATTAAGTTATTTTCTCTTAGAGGATAATTTTTTCACAAATAAGCAAATTCAGTTTATTTATTTGTTTATCTATACCGAGCTAATGCTTCTTCAGAACATAAAAAAAATATAAAATAATATCAAATAAGATAAAATAAAATATAAACTAGATAAAAATTAAAAAAATGATAAACAAGCTTTAAGGTAATTGGAGATTGATGTTTTAATTAAGTATCAATTATTAATTAATTGATCAAAAAATCGTGTAAGTTTGTACAGATTATTTATATTATAATTAATAAATTAGTAAAAAAAATTGAAGTCTCTTTTAATACATTTAGCATAAAAAAAAATAATACTTTACATCATGTTCACAGCTTATACATTTGAAATTTGAAAAGTTAGCACTTTTACATGCTGAAAAAGAAAAGTGTCACTCTCTGAATTTAAGTTCGATTCAATTTTCGTTTTTTATTCTTGATAAACAGCCTTTGGACCAGAAAATTTACGGAAAGTTAAAATGGCCCATGATAAGAATATTTTTGGACTAATGAATAAAATCTAATGGATAAAATTTTTGTAAATAAGATTTTAATTTTTGATTATTAATTTTTGAAATAAAATAAGATTTTTGGTCTAATGAATAAAATCTAATGAATAAAACTTTTGTAAATAAGATTTTAATTTTTAATTATTAATTTTTAAAATAAAATAAGATTTTTGGACTAATGAATAAAATCTAATGAATAAAACTTTTGTAAATAAGATTTTAAATTTTAATTTTTAATTATTAATTTTTAAAATAAAATAAGATTTTTGGACTAATGAATAAAATTTTTGAAAACAAGATTTTAATTTTTAATTTTTAATTATTAATTTTTAAAATAAAATAAGATTTTTAGACTTATGAATAAAATCTAATGAGTAAAACTTTTGTAAATAAGATTTTAAATCTTAATTTTTTATTATTAATTTTTAAAATAAAATATGATTTTTGGACTAAAGAATAAAATCTAATGAATAAAACATTTGTAAATAAGATTTTAAATTTTAATTTTTAATTATTAATTTTTAAAATAAAATAAGATTTTTGGACTAATGAATAAAATTTTTGAAAATAAGATTTTAATTTTTAATTTTTGATTATTAATTTTTAAAATAAAATAAGATTTTTGGACTACTGAATAAAATCTAATGAATAAAACTTTTGTAAATAAGATTTTAAATTTTAATTTTTAATTATTAATTTTTAAAATAAAATAAGGTTTTTGGACTAATGAATAAAATTTTTGTAAATAAGATTTTAATGTTTAATTTTTAATTTTTGAAATTAAATAAGCTTTTTGGACTAATGAATAAAATCTAATGAATAAAACTTTTGTAAATAAAATTTTAAATTTTAATTTTTAATTATTAATTTTTAAAATATAATAATATTTTTGGACTAATGAATAAAATCTAATGAATAAAACTTTTGTAAATAAGATTTTAAATTTTAATTTTTAATTATTAATTTTTGAAATAAAATAAGCTTTTTGGACTAATGAATAAAATCTAATGAATAAAACTTTTGTAAATAAGATTTTAAATTTTAATTTTTAATTATTAATTTTTAAAATAAAATAAGATTTTTGGACTAATGAATAAAATTTTTGAAAATAAGATTTTAATTTTTAATTTTTAATTATTAATTTTTAAAATAGTAGTAGTAGTAGTAGTAGTAGGAGTTTTGACTGTAGCTCGCTAGCCAGCGAGTGTGCTGATAAGGCACACTAAGACAGCTGATGTGATTGATTGCTTCTCAATCTGCAATCAATGCATTAAAGCTGTTAACATTGGGGGCTTCAACTAATTCATTTGGCAGCGAGTTCCATATGTTAGCGGTTCTGTTGAAGAAAAAGTTATCTCTATGTTGGAGCCTCGATATTTCTTTGTGATATTTGAGGCAGTGGCCTCTTCCTTGGTTTTTTGTGACATTAAAATTGTTGCTTTTTTCAACCGATTCTATTCCATGCATGAACTTGTATAATTGAATTAGATCACCTCTTTTTCTTCTTTCCACCAGATTTGGAATGTTCAAAGCCTTCAATCTGCTTTCATACGGTTTGTTTCTAATTGACGAAACAAATTTCGTAGCTCTGCGTTGAATCCTTTCAACATTCTCACAGTCAGACTTAAGAATTGGAGACCATACAGGCATCGCAAATTCCAAAAGAGGACGAACAAAAGTTAAATACAAAGATCTTAATAACTTACAATCAAAACGAGCGAATGACTTCCTGATGCGACCTAACATTTGATTTGCTTTGTTTGTAGCCTCTATCACTTGATTTTTCCATCTAAGATTTGTATTGAAAATAACTCCAAGATCTCTTTCGGTTTCTGACGTTGCTAATAGCTTACCATTAATAAAATAAGGAAATTTTTTGTTTTTATGACCATAATGCATAACCACACATTTTGATGTGTTGGAGAGAAGTAGCCAATCTTGAGTCCACTTGAGAATTAAATCAAAATCTGATTGTAGTTTCGCGGCGCTTATTTCTAATACCGTTTGCGAGAAAATTTTAGTATCATCTGCATACAACTTCACAACATTCTCTATTCCTTTAGGTAGATCATTGATATACAAAACGAACAATAGTGGACCAATCACTGACCCTTGTGGTACACCGCTAAAAATCTCAACCCAATCCGACAAAATTTCACCTTGAATAACTCGTTGTCTTCTATTTTTCAAGAAAGCTTCAATCCATTTTAGTGTCAGACCATCAAAGCCATACGCTTTCAATTTAGCTATTAGTCGTCTGTGCGGAACAGTATCAAATGCTTTCGCAAAATCTAGCAGAATCACATCAACAGGAATACTTTTGTCTAGACTCATTGAAATGAAATCTAGCGCTTCCAGAAGATTAGATGTACATGACTTTTTCTTAACAAATCCATGCTGTTCCTTAGATATAATATTATTCTTATAAAGATAGTCTTCCATTTTGGTTCTTATTATGCTTTCCATAATTTTGCAAGGAATTGAAGTTAAAGACACAGGACGATAATTGCTTACGGTTGATTTATCACCTTTTTTATGCAATGGAGTAATATTTACTGATCTGAATTGTATTGGAAGCTGACAATTCGATAATGATTCTCTGAAAATCAAAGTTAAAGGAACAGTAAAGGCTTCTGCACAGTTTTTTAGCAATAACGGATGAAGCTTGTCTACACCACATGATTTATTTTGATTCAGGTCTTGTAATTTTTTGAAAACCATTTCAAAACTTATGTCATTTGGCTCAATTTCAATATATTCTGACCAGTTTTCATTAAATTCAACTTCAAAAGGAGGAAGCTCACCATCTTGTTCAATAACAAAAACATCTTGAAAACATTTATTAAGAAGATTTGATATCTCTTTCGGTTCTTGCATTAATTCATTGTTTGACTTTTTTAATGCTTTGATAGATTCTTTGATAACTTGTTGATCATTTAGGTATTTGTACAATATTTTTGGATTCTTCTTAGCTTTTTCAACTAAATTCTGTTCATAAGTTAGTCTGGCTTTTTTTATTTCTGATGATACTAATTTACAGATACGCTTGTAATCACTATATAGATTCATATCCTTCCATTTAGATGCACAGTTCCTATATCTAAGATTCTTTTTATCTCTAATTAAGACCTTGAGTTCATTTTTTATCCAAAGTTTTGAGATACTTTTCTTTTTAGAGCCATCCGTCACTGGAATGAATCGATTACTAGCTTCGCTGACATAGAAAATTAACTCATTGTACATTTCCTGAATATTTAAATTCTCAAATAGGTGCACCCAATCAATATTTGATAGAAAATGAGAAATTTTTCCAAAGTCAGATTTATTATAAATAAATTTTTTACAGGTATATGATTCCTTACTAACCTTGTTTTTGAGAACAAAATTGAAAAAGATAACCAGATGTCCTTTATTAATGTTGCCAAGAACAAATTTTGTATCGATTGCATACACACTGCCAGGCTGAGTCGTGAAAATCAAATCCAAAGTGTTGACAGCTTTTACGTTTGACATTTGAAAAGTTGGGATATTTAAATGCTGATATAGAAAAGTATCGCTTAGTGTCTCTCTGAATTTATGTTCGAGTCCATTTTCGTTTAAGATTTATGACACACAGCCATTTGACCAGATGATTGATGGAAAGTTAAAGTCACCCATTATTAGAAGATCCTTATAACCTCTCTCGTCCACATAGTCTTTAGCTTGTTTGAAGACTAAATCGAAATCGTTCATATCAACATAATCGTTTGGCCTATAAAGACAGCCAACTAAATATTTTTCACAGTTAAAATTAACTACTACCCAAATTTGTTCTATTTTACTTAAATTAAAACCTGCATCATTTAATTCAAATGAGTCGATTTTTTCATCAATGTAGAGACATACACCACCGCCTCTGCGTCCATCACTTCTGTCCTTTCTGTACAAATTGTATCCTTTAACGTTCGTAATTGAGATGCTCTTGAACCAAGTCTCGCTAACTGCTACAATTTGTGGGCTATATGTTTCAATAACAACACTGAATTCATCTAGTTTATTGTCCAAAGAAGTAGCATTTAAATACATACATTTTAAAGATTCGAGACTATCTACACGTGATGGCGCTTCTGATGAACGATTATTGCTTCTTGAATTTGACGATCTGATTTCCACGGATGCCATATCGAAAGGGCGAGTCTTGTGAAAGACCATTATTTGCTTCATTTCTTTGTTTTCTCAATTCATAGTCTAAAGCTCTTTCGGTTTCAGTCAAATCTGGACTAAGATAAAATAAAATAAGATTTTTGGACTACTGAATAAAATCTAATGAATAAAACTTTTGTAAATAAGATTTTAAATTTTAATTTTTAATTATTAATTTTTAAAATAAAATAAGGTTTTTGGACTAATGAATAAAATTTTTGTAAATAAGATTTTAATGTTTAATTTTTAATTATTAATTTTTGAAATAAAATAAGCTTTTTGGACTAATGAATAAAATCTAATGAATAAAACTTTTGTAAATAAGATTTTAAATTTTAATTTTTGATTATTAATTTTTAAAATAAAATAAGATTTTTGGACTACTGAATAAAATCTAAATAATAAAACTTTTGAAAATCAGATTTTAATGTTTAATTTTTAATTATTAATTTTTGAAATAAAATAAGCTTTTTGGACTAATGAATAAAATCTAATGAATGAAATTTTTTTTTAATTTTTAATTTTTAATTATTAATTTTTAAAATAAAATAAAATAAGATTTTTGGACTAGTGAATAAAATCTTGACTGAAATAAACAGATTTGAAAGAAGTTGTATCACTTAACTGCTTCGATGTTGGTAGAATTTGATTCCTGTTTGATTGCTCTTTGAGTAATACTAGAATTGAATCCGGTATACTTTGGTCTTTAGATCTTATACGTCTCGAATTCGCTTGCTTGGCATTATTATTTACAATAGTAGTAGAAGTAGTAGTAGTAGTAAAGATTTCCGTGACGTGAGCCGAGCCCACGTGAGTCTGATTTTCAAAGCAGACTATGACGGATGGTGCTTTATGTTTGGTAGATTGAAGTTCTCCAGGCATTACTCTTCATGTGTCGATCCAATCTCGATTCGAAACTGTTGACACTTGGGCTGTTTGCTACGTCGTTTGGAAGTTTGTTCCACGCTATTAGTATTCAGAATTTCGTGATTTTTTCTTCATTTTCAGCCTTCCTGTCAGTTTCAATTTATTTCTTTATAAATTTCTTTTTATGATTCTGGTGCATCACAAATAAACACATTTTTTGCTATTCTCACTTTCATTTATTTCGCTGCATGGTCGCATTTGCTACAACTGTCTAATCAGCTTGTTTTTATCAATTTTTTTATCCTTGTTTTACCACTTGATCCCATTCACTTCTAATGTCAGATGGCTTTACTACTTTATTCACTGATAAATCAATTTTTAGTTTATTTATTTTATTGTTTTTTTCTTTTTCTTTTAGATGTTTCACATAATTTGAAAACTCTAAGATAAATTTCGAAATAAAACCACCCCATTCATGTAATTTTTTGATTGCTCAGATAGGAACTCTTGTACAAACGCTGGCCAGTTTGCTTTAGCCTTATTTTGAAAGACCAGAAATTTTTTGCTGAACGAAATTTATAACTCTTTATGTTTATAAGTTAATAAAATAGAAAAAAATGGAATCATAATATTTTCTAGCAACTCGGCTGTAAAAAAGCATATTTAATAAATTTGGAAATCGTAATTTCAAAAACAAAATTATTTATATTCAGCATTTAGTGTTTATAAACAATAATAAACGTTGCTGACAAATAGATTAAAATAACTTGTACCTGTCCATTCTTTTTAAGTAAAAAACTTAATGGAAAAAGTAATTTTCCCGAATTAAAGCAAATACTTTAATCGGATTGATTAATTTTGTACTAAATAATGTTAATTTTTAAAATTTGTTGAAAAAAACTAAAAAATTTTAAGTCTTTCATTTAACTTGAAAATTATTTATAAGCAGAGTAATGAAAATAACACTTCTAAATAGGCACGTCTACAGTCAATACACTTTTTAGCCGGCAAATAGCTAAAAAAGTAACTTGAAGGTCAATAATCACAAAAGAACTCAGCTAAATGAAGATGAAAATTGTATTAAATCTTAATTAAATTAGTTTTTAATTGTCATAATTTCAATTTAATTTTTAGTATTATTTTAAATTGTTATATTTTAATTTTTATGTATTCTACTTTTGTGTATTTTTATGCCTTTTTCACAATATGATTTTTTTTTTGCGTTTAGATTCTTCTTGATTCCATCTTGAGTTTCCTTTGAACTTAAAAGGCATCTTGAACTTGATGATCAATTCAAGATATCATTTCAATTCAAAGAGTTTATCATTAGATACTAAAATTAATCTTAAAATTTATTTAAATAATATGAAATATGCTTTAAATGTTATGTCAATTTAAAAAATAAATAATTAAAAATAAATAATTAAAAAAAACATTTTTTTAATTTATTAATTGATTTTTTGTGTATAGTTTATTTTGAAATTTTTAATTTCAAAATATACCTTTAATTTCAAAGTATTTGTATTTAGCATTCAAAATTAAAAATTTAATTTAGATATATTAAATTTCAAATAAGTTATAAAATGAAAAGATCGATCTTTCCTTCAAATATTTTTGAAATAAAAAAATTTATTTTATTTTTTAAATCTACAAAACATGTAAAGCATGTTTCATTCAAGATGCCACTTAAAGGTATCTCATTAGCCAATTTTTCATAAGTTTGTGACTTGTTTTTAGCGCTAACATTAATTAAATTGTCCATTTTGTCAATAACAATTAATTAATTCAGACCTATCACATGTACCTTCAGGACCAGAAAAATTTAAATTTTAAACTTTACCTAATAAGCAAGTCAATAAAGTTGTCACTAGGTGACCACTCTAATCATTAAGTGACCAAATTCCTTTTTACATGACCACGAATTGGTCACCTATTGCTCAGGTCACAAATAGGTGACCACTGTTGGTAACCAAATGAGTGAAATTGAATTGGTCACATTTTTAGTGACATTTTTGGTCACATAACGTGAGAGACCCACAATGGTTAAGGCAAAAGCACAATAAGGAAATACAAATTCTTTTGAAATATATTTTAGATTTATAGATAAAATAAGAATCAATGGTTGACAAAGGAACTAGGTAATATTTTTGTAAATTTTTTAATATTAAATAATAATATTAAGAAAGCTTTTTTGATTTTATTTTAAATTTTTCAGTTGTATATGTGTCTCAAAATTTTCAAAAATAAATAAATAAAATTTAGAATTTTAATTTTATTTTTTTTAAATAAAAACTTAAATAAATTTATTGCTTAAACTCAACAAGTTGCCGCTATAACTCAAACTTAAAAATTAAAAAAAAAACCTAGGAAAAATATAAATGCTTGGCTATCAATAATTGATTGAAGATTAGTTGAAAAAAACTAACAAGATTCTCGAATTCTACAGCTCTGACTTAGTCTGAACTGGATTTCTCAAAAATTCAACAAAATCCTCTTTATTACGTCCACCATTGTAGTCAAATTTAAATTGACCATTTTCAAAAAACTTCAGTGTAGGGAATCCACGCAACTCAAATCTCTTATTTAACTGACTGTTAACAGTGGCATCTACCGCAGCTAAATACGAGCCTGGAACAAAACTAGTGACATCATTAGCAGCTAGGGCATAAGCTGGCTTCATATTTTTACAGTGTCCGCACCATGGTGCGTAAAACATGACCAGAACTTTTTGCTTAGAATTAACAAAGTCGTCAAAGTTTGAATCATCCAGCAAGTGAACATGCTTATTTCCGGGAAAGTCCGCCCATTCATCTCTAGGATCACTTTTAGCCGAATTGGGATCTTGTGGATTTTTCATGAACTTGATAAAATCTTTGGCCTCACGACCTCCTTCATACGGCTTGGGATTTTTTCCATAACTCAAGTAAATTACTGTAGGGAAGCCTTTAACATCAAATTGTTCACATATGGACTGATGCTTGGTGCAGTCGACTGCTACAAATGCGACTTTGAGCTCATCTTTAAAATGCTCAGCTGCTTGGCTGATCTCTGGTTTGGCTTTTTTGCAGTGGCCACACCATGGAGCATAAAAAAAAGCCAAAGCATGCTTTTTGGTTTTGACAAATGAAGCAAATGATTGGGCATCGGCATGAAAAATGTGCGATTTTTCATCTCTCCATTCTGGTTCTTCTTCTTTTTTTGGCGGTTCAGTTGGACTAATAAAAAATGATCATGTTAAGTGTATTTCTAAAATAAAATTATGCAATACTTTCTCATGTATTCGAGGATCTTTTCCTCAGATCTTTCACTATAGTCCCATGCATATTTGCCATCTTGGAAAAATTTGATTGTAGGGTAGCCTTTTATTTTAAAACGCTGTGCCAATTTGGTCTCCTTGGTCGCATCCACGAATGCAATTATGTTGTCAGAATTTTCTTCTTTTAGCTGTTTGGCAACATTGTTAAAGATTGGTTTCATGTGTTTACAATGGCCGCACCATGGAGCATAAAATTTCACCAAAACATTCTTGTGCAATTCTATGAACTGGTCAAAGGTGTCATCAGTCAAAAATGTGACATGCACGTCTTCCTCGTCAGCCCAGCTTTTTTCCTCTTCTTTTGGCTTCGGAGGCTGAGGATCATTCATCCATTCAACAATCGAGTCCTTGTTAGTTTCGCCGCCATATTGAAATTGAAGTTGACCAGATTTAAAATAGAGTAAAGTTGGGAAACCAGTTATATTAAAGGTTTTTCTAAGACCATAGTTTTCGGTCAAATCAACGTCAATGCCCACTAAAACTTGCCTTTTTTTTAGCTCAGTCGCTGCAGCTGAAAAGTCAGGCTTTAGTTTTTTACAATATCCACACCATGGTGCATAAAACATTCCGAGTATTCCAATTTTGTCTGATTTGGCATATTTTTTTAACAATTTATAAAAAGACTTTTTATTAAATAAATTAAAATTAAAAATTGTATTCTTTTTTAAATATTTTTACTGCTTCGTCCTTTATGTGAACAACATCTTTGGAGTCTTCTTCCTGGAAAAATTTAAATTAGCTTTTATTTTCGATCAAAATGGCTGAAAATACCTCATCCCAGGGCAAGTCACCTTTTGGGTCTTTTAAAAAGCTAATTATAGATTTTTTAACAAGTTGACGATCATAATCTTTGTGAAATTTTCCTTCGCTAAATAAAAATAATTTAAAAAAGTTAGGTTCAAATTTTTAAATATTTAAAATACCTGAAATGCTTGATCTCAAAAGGTTCCGGATTGATTTTTAATTTTTTACAAACTTTTTTCAATGTACTTTAAAAATTTGATTATTTTCAAAAATTTTTTTTTTCTTAAAAAATGTACTCGCAATTGATGTATGCGATGGTTGCCAAGTTTCTTATTTCAACACTAACTTCTTTGAAAAGCTTAATTTTATCCTTCACAACACCATCTTCTCATAAATTTAATTTAGTTTTTAAATAGAGATAAAACAATTAAATACCGTTTTTTGAAAATAAAATAAGCAAGTTAGGTCGGGTTTTTAGCAAATTTTTGAACTCTTTTTCATCTTTGCACGTTTCCAAGAGAGTGCCTGCAGCTTGGATTTGGCAAATTCCAAGACAAATTAGAACAATTGTATAAATATTTTCAAGTTTCATTTTATGAAAATTTTAAAATGAAGAAAAAAGAACAGATAGAAAATATTTTGAATATATGCTGACGAAAGCAAATTTTAAGTTAAATTCGTTTAATTATGTTTAGGTAAAAAAATTTCTTATTGAACTAGATTTTTTGTGTTTTTTTTTCAAGTTTTGTATACAAATAGGTCGTAGTATTAAACGGGTCATTATTATTTCAAAAAAAATAATGATTTCGGTAAAGAATTAATTTTAAAGTAAATTTTGCCTTAGATTATGCTTTTCACATTTATACCAAGCACATTTTTACTTTCTATGCATTTTTAAAGTGGTCAACAAAGAGATATCCATTTTTTAAATGAATGGTAAAGCCTCAAAAATCCGGAATGAATCAGCTTTTAACCAAATTCAAATTAATGAAAATTAATAATTTTTAACAATATATCCTGTAAATATGGTAATATAAAATAACATATTTAAAAAAATTTTCCAATTTTTATTAAAAAAATTTCACTCAAAAATTAAAAAAATTTCACTCAAAAATTAAAAAAATTTCATTTTTTGTTTTTATCCAAATTAAAATGATGTATAAAACTAAACCTTACTTTTTTTATACTACTGCAATAATAATTAATTTTTAAAAGTTTTTCAAAGTATAAAATTGGATTACTTAAGTGTGAATAAATAGATTTTAATAATATTTTAGGAAGTTTTTTAAGATTTTTTAGTGAATTTTTGTTATTTTTTATTTTATTTGTATATATGGACTGAGCTAAAGATCAAAATAAAAATAAAAATAAAAAAGATTAATTGACAAATGAAAGGACTGGTTATACATGCTTAACACTAAAAGATTGAAGGATTTTTTTGAACCTTTTTTCACCATTAAAAATTAAATGTAACAAAAACCCTAAAAAAATTTTCTATTTCTTTTTACCTAATTTAATTTCAGAAAGTAATGTATATTTTGTGGAGTTTCAAAAACAGTTAAAAAAAAAATTTAACTTAACGTCACGAGAATGTATTACACTTCTCACAAATTTTATTATCTGATAAAATTATTTCAATTAATAAATTAATAATTTTTTATTTAAATATCAGAAAATTGTACGGCTCAGGAAAAAAAAGAATTAATAAAATTATTGGCAGTTCTTTAGTTAAAAATTTTGTTCTAAAAAGTACAAAGAGCTATCCAAGATAACTTGTTCTATAATTAATTGAAATTTCAATTTAGGAAAATTTCTTAGGTATTAATCTTTTAAGAAATTTGGTGGTATATTTTTTAAAGATTATGAATTTGATTAAGTCATGGATCCTAGAACGTCACTTATTTAATGATTTATCAGTCAATTTATAAATGGAACACAAATTATTTTAAAATACAATTTTTTTTTCACTTTTGAAATCTTTAAATAAAACATTAAAGAAAAAAAAAACTGTTTGAAATTTTATTTGAATCTTGGAACTCTTGGCTTAGCGATTTTTAATTTAACTCATAGCAATATCACATCAAGTAAATTCAACTGATGACAATTTTGCAAAATAATAGCATAAAGGCATTAAGTCTGATAAAGAAATTGAAGAGACAGTTTCAAGATAACCAACAATAGCTTCGTGTCCAATGTCGATGAAAATGAAAAAATTTCAATTAAATCAAGATTGAAAATCTCAACAAGAAGAATTATTACTTTTCCAAATATATATTAAAGAATTTTTAAAATGTTAACTATTATTTATTTGTTCATCTGTAACGAGCTATAGCTCTTTAAAATTAAAAAAATTTTAAGGTGTTTTTAATTTTAATAAATATATTTCAAATAAATTAGTCTTTTATTAATTTAGATTAAAAAAAATAAAGAGTAAAACATGGTATGTTCTATTGTGTTTTATGAAAAATTTAATACAATTTTGAAAATGCATTGAAAATGTGCGATGGTTGAGATGTATTTTATTTTAGAAATATTTGGAGAAATTTTTGCAATGTGGCTCTATTGAAATTATATATAGTGTTTAAAACATAGATTATTTAGTTTTAGATGATTTTTTAAGAAATTTTTTATTTTTTTTTTTAGAAATTTTAATACTAATTAATCATTAATTTATTGAAATTAATTAAAAATTAAGATCTAATTGTTAAATTACTCAGATCAAAAATAATACACTATAATTTTTAGCCATTTCTTTGAAATTTAAGAAATATATAAAAATTATAGTGTATTATTTTTGATCTGAGTAATTTAACAATTAGAGCTTAATTTTTAATTAATTTGAATAAATTAATGATTAATTAGTGTTAAAATTTCTTAAAAAAAAAATAAAAAATTTCTTAAAAAATCATCTAAAACTAAATATTCTATGTTTTAAACACTATATATAATTTCAATAGAGCCACATTTCAAAAATTTCTCCAAATATTTCTAAAATAAAATATATCTCAACCATCGCACATTTTCAATGCATTTTCAAAATTGTATTAAATTTTTCATAAAACACAATAGAACATACCACATATAATTTAAAAGAGAATTAAAATTTGTTTTTCTTACATCTAATTTTAATCTAATTGAAAATTTTTAAGATTCAAGAGATCTAGAATCAAAAATGACTAAAGATTGAAAAAAAAACGAAAAATTCTTTGACTCTACTTAATAGAATTGAGCAAATAAAATATTAATAAAGATAACTAATTTTATGTTTAAAATAAATCAAATCAAATCAAGCCTTGAGCGACTGCAGTTTTTTTTTTCATCTAACTTATGAGTTAAAGTATATGTTAAGTCAAATTTAATCAGAAAAAATCTTTTTTTTTATTCAAATAAAATTTTATTCTGAAAAAAGAAAATAATGACAGATAAAAAATTTTTTTCTCTCTTAAATTTTTTTGATCCTATGAAAATTTATGAAGAATTTACTAAATTCAAAAATTGACATTATTAAGGGTCTTATTTTCACTTTTTTTGTAAAAGATAATGTGTTAAATAGAGCTCTAAATCCCAGAAATTTAACTCAAACAATGCATTAATTAAATGGTACCAAACGCTGGTACAAAATAAAATTTTATGAACAAAAATTTATATAACCTAAATGTGTGTAAATTCTAGTTTTCAAAGGAAAAAAATCCAATCTGTTTGTATGATTGCATAAAACTTTTAATTCTAATTTAATGTCTGCTCTCGAAAATTAGAAAAAAATCAAATTTTTTCTAAAACAAAATTTTAAAATTTATTATTAACAAAAAGTCTTTAGACTAATTTTAAATGTAAAATTATTTAATTAGTAAAAAAATGTTGAAATTAATAATTCAAGTGAAAAATGGTTCATTTCAAGACAAGATAAAAAATTAGTTTTCACTGTTTTAATTTAAAATTTTAATTAAATTTTGATCAAAATATCATTTCATACTGTTTTAAAAAAATTAAACCACAGGAAATCGCTGCATCATTGAAAACTATAAAACTAAAGAAAATACCTTTGCCAAATAATATTTGGCAAAAATGACAAAAATAAACCCATTCACAAAGCCTGTCGAAAGGAGAGACAAAGTAACCCTAGCTTTGAAAATAATAAGCTTATTCTTCCAAATTCTGGTATTGGTTTTAATTGCAGTTGGTCTTTTAATATACTTTATTGGATTTCATAACAAACCACCTGAAGTCGAAGAGTCCGAACCATGTCCCAATAAATTCAGTGGCTCAGTGTGTGATGAATGCGGAATTATTCACAATCAACCCAATGTAAGAATTGCTGGTGGAATGCAGGTATCAAACAATTCATGGCCAGCTTCAGTCCATTTTATTTTCGACTATGTCAACTACTTAAGAATAAATGGATCTTGGGTTTTCTTATCCAGAAGACTGGCTTGTGGTGCTATTCTGATAAATAGACGAACTATTTTAACTGCAGCTCATTGCATCATAGAAAAATTTGATTTTGTCCATAATGGTGCTCCGTATTCAATTGATGTCACCTTGAATACTTATAGAAGTTCGTGGTCAGCAATGTACAAAGTTTACATTGATTCTCATGATGTAAGTGGTTTGAACTCATGGTTT
Source organism: Brachionus asplanchnoidis (assembly GCA_025491095.1). Taxonomy (NCBI): domain Eukaryota; kingdom Metazoa; phylum Rotifera; class Eurotatoria; order Ploima; family Brachionidae; genus Brachionus; species Brachionus asplanchnoidis. The sequence goes on from JAILYF010000006.1 coordinate 6,472,507, forward strand.
TTTCGAAGCGAAGCTAGACAGGTTGGAGTTGTAGAATTTACTCGAGTAAGTATTCTTTTTTTAGAGGTAATATTTTACACTTTTATTAAAAAGCATGAAGATTATGACCCGGATACCCATTTGAACAACTTGGCCGTGATGAAACTGGCATATGAAGTTGAACTGGATCACAATACCCAAATAGCTTGCTTGCCAGATCCAGAAATAGAAACTTATCCGGCCAATTTGAATATAGATGGTTGGATAACTGGATGGGGAGAAACTTCATCAGGTGGATCTCCTGTTACCTTTAAGCGCAATGCCAGAGTAACAGTCTACGATGATTCAACGTGTTTATCGGGTGGCAATTCCTTCTATTTGGATCCCAAAAAACAGCTTTGTGGTGGAAGTGCAACCAGTGATGCGTGTCAGGGCGACTCTGGCAATGGGTTGTATGTTAAAGAAACAGTAGATGGAATGGAAAAATTTATTATTGCCGGAATAGTGAGTTATGGTGCGAGTTGTGCAACTGGCCCTCCGAGGTATATTTTTTAACTTTTTTTTTTTAAAAATGCATTCAAAAATATAATTTTAAAGTGTGTTTACCAGAGTAAGTGCGTACAGCGACTGGATTCTTCATCATGTCAGCTATTAAAAGAGAAAACCACTTTTTTTTTAATTAAACTTTTAAAATTTATTTATACAAAATAAAGGACGGTTTGCACGTATTTTCACATCAAGATATTGACCTTATTTACACGTACTAATAAAATAGAGTTCTTATGTGTTAAAAATATGGTTTTATTTTTTTTTCAAATTGCCTCATTCCAGAGATATACGCACTCAAAGTAGGGATACTTAAAAAATACATTTTTTTTGAACAAGAAAATCTCAAGAACTGAACACTCGACAAAATACATCAAATACAATTATGAAAGAGCATAAAGTCTAGTTTATAGTGCATTATCAAAATTTAATAAAATTTTTGTTATGAGTGAGATATTTTAATTCAAAGTTTTTGTTAGTTTTTGTACTTTGACGTTTTTTTTAAGGGTATCCCCAACCGAATTTCAAAAAATTAAGTTCAAATTCTTATTCAGCATCTAAAAATTTACTTAGATACAAATTTTCATGATGTTATGGCAAAAATTGACTGAGAAAAATTGAATTAAAATATGAAAAAAACAAAAAAAATGCTTTTTTTACTTTTTTTCATAGAAAATTTAAATTTTTTTTTAAACTATACATACATATTCAAAAAAACTGATTAAAATCTATTTTCGGGTCTTGTTGCTTATATGGCCAATTAACTTTTTGTCAATTAATGACCAAAAAAAATGTATTGAAGAAATTAAAAAAATTTCCTGTCTAATTAACAAAATTCATGTCCAATCAATAAAAATTATGGCCAATTACAAATATAATCATCTGATTTTTTCTTTTCCTCAATTTGTACTCTTTATGATTAATACAATTGTTCTCATTATTTTGTCTTGTATCATTTTCAAAATTTTGTTCACTTTTTTCTTAATTATCAAAACTACTTAACACGGGACTTAAAGGGAGGTTAGTTACCATTCCATACTGCCCGGGCTCCTCCCCTTGCTATTATTTTAATAAAAAAAAAATTATCTTGATCGGTTTTTGTGTCTTTTTTTCTTGATCAGTCTCTCCTTTTTTGTCCTCCACTCTTGTTTGACTCAACAACTTCTGAAACGACTTGATGCTATTTGATGGGAATTAAGCTTACAATTACCAAATATGACGCTGCTGTTTTTCTCGCACTAGCACACGGAATTTCGACTAGTTCACCGTACTCATACAAAGGGATTTCAGCTTTATTCCTATCTACTTCTTCTACATCAAATTCATCATCACTTTATTCATCGCCGGTACTCATTTCTGAAAAGATTGGTAGCAATTTCAAACGATTAGAACATTTAATACAATTTTAAATTTAAGTTGCAATTTTTTATTTTAAACGTTGTCATTTTTTGTGGCCAGGTAAAAATAAAGCTGGCCAGGTTAAAAAATTGACGGCCAATTATGCAGGTTAATTGGTCACTAATTGACAAAAAGTTAATTGGCCATATAAGCAACAAGACCCGAAAATAGATTTTAATCAGTTTTTTTGAATATGTATGTATAGTTTAAAAAAAAATTTAAATTTTCTATGAAAAAAAGTAAAAAAAAGCATTTTTTTGTTTTTTTCATATTTTAATTCAATTTTTCTCAGTCAATTTTTGCCATAACATCATGAAAATTTGTATCTAAGTAAATTTTTAGATGCTGAATAAGAATTTGAACTTAATTTTTTGAAATTCGGTTGGGGATACCCTTAAAAAAAACGTCAAAGTACAAAAACTAACAAAAACTTTGAATTAAAATATCTCACTCATAACAAAAATTTTATTAAATTTTGATAATGCACTATAAACTAGACTTTATGCTCTTTCATAATTGTATTTGATGTATTTTGTCGAGTGTTCAGTTCTTGAGATTTTCTTGTTCAAAAAAAATGTATTTTTTAAGTATCCCTACTTTGAGTGCGTATATCTCTGGAATGAGGCAATTTGAAAAAAAAAATAAAACCATATTTTTAACACATAAGAACTCTATTTTATTAGTACGTGTAAATAAGGTCAATATCTTGATGTGAAAATACGTGCAAACCGTCCTTTGATAAATATTATTTTTTTAGATTTTTTATAATTTTTTTTTTATTATTTATTTGGATCGTCTGTATCAAAAAAAATTTCATTTCAGATAAAAAAAAATACAAAGTCAAAATGAAATAAATAGTAAATAAAAACTAAAAGAAAAAAATTTAAATACATGGAACTAATAAATAAAGTTGAAAAGGGATTTAAAGATTTAAATTAAAGATCCATCCTGGAATGGAATATGATGTAGAAAGCTTTCAATTATATAACCAAGTTGGATATTCTATAATTCTCTTTCGATCTAAAGTATCCTTGGCATTCATTTACCAATCTGATAGCCAGTGGAATTGAAGGACTCAATTTTACTTTTTTATAAATATTTTTTTAAATTCACATTTTGTTTTTTCTAAAACATTTGACACAACGATTGAAAGATAATTAAAATAAACCCTTCTATCTTGTCTCATTCGGTAAATTATATTAGATTTTCTTGGAAATTATTTTATTTTTTTGTAAATTAAAAAATAAAGCAAACACAAATGATAAATATAGAATAACTACAAGAAATTATCAGGGTTCCTTTAAGTCATCAGGAATGTTTGGCAAAATAAGAACAAATTAATCAGCACTTTCTTTTTCATTTTTGTTGCATCGAAAATCTAATGTAAAATCACTGAGATATAAATATTTATTATAACATATTATTTTTAAATTTTTAATTTAAAAAGGATAAAAATAAAAATATAATTTTTAAAGCAAAAAACAACTAAATAATTAAAAAAATTCTTAAAAACAACATAGTCCGCTTCATTTGTTACAAAAATATTACCCTGAATTTACTTCATTAATCAAAACTCAATTATTTCGCCACAACATAATTTTTGAAACATTGTGTGTCAAGAAATTACCTTATAATATTTTAGTATTGTAATAAACTGAACTGCTGAATTTATTGGAGAGAGGTAGAACGAAACATATAAAAAGAAAAAAAAACATAAAGCAAAATTATAATTTTATTTCAGGGAAAAAAACATATAATCAGTTGAATAAAAAAGATAAAACACATAAACCAAAATCAAAAATTTTATAAAAGAAAAATAGATATATCCAATTGAATAAAAAGGATAAAACACATAAACCTTAACCAAAAATTTTTTAATTCTTAAATTTAATTTAAGAGAAAAACACATAAAATCAATTAAAAAAAAAGATAAACAACATTAATTTAATTTTAATTTCTTCATTAATTATATTGTAAACAAGGACCAGCTTTTCGCTTCCGACCTGCTTTAGGTCTTTTTTGATACCTTGCAATAAATAATTTTCTAGATCTACTTTGAAACAGTTCTTGATTCCTCTAAATAACAACTGTTGTTCATTTTCTGGCCACTTAGAATCATGAATATTTAATCCATAAAGTTTAACCAAGTCTGTAACCATACATATTTTGATCAGCAACCGCATTTCACATATATTTACACATTTGCATTTTATATATCGTACTTTCATTAGGTGAGCACTATTACTTTGGCACAGAGTGCAATTATTTTGATTTGTATGATAGGAGGCTGCGTCATATGAAGACCCAGTCTAATTTTCGCCTCATTTTAATTAATTCAAATTTTTTTAATTATTTTTTTTAATTTTATCACATTTAAAAACAAATTTTTAAGAAATAACTAAATTAACAAGAAAAAGCATATACATTTACAAAAAGCTCATTAACATAAAATATTGTCGGAAATGGTTGATGATGGGCATATAGAATTGGTAGACATTGACACGATATTGGCCAAGCAGACCGTGGGTACCGTTTCGGGAATTGTGAAGGACATACTAAAATATGTACAGACATTGGCACATCATGTGAGGAGGCTTGATGAGGAAGTTGAAACCTTGAAGGGTGATAAGAAGAAGTTGGAGGAAAAAATTGTTGGTTTGGAGAATAATAATGGGACGAGGGATACGACCGCTTCAGCGGATTTATGGAGCCAACTGAAACATAGTAAGGAAGTGAGGTCAGACATAACAGGTATAATATCGAAGGAGAAGGCCAGTGTGCAGAAAAAGGAGAAGAATGTGATGGTGTTTGGATTAGAGAAAAGTGATGATGAGGCATCTGTGAAAGAGATCTTTGAGGTATTGCAGGTGACAGTGGCGGTAGATGATCGTAAGTTGTTTCGATCGATGATCGTAAGGGAAGCCAGGACCGTTAGTGGTGGAGTTTAAGGAGGTTGAGACTAAAAGAAGTGTGTTGAAGGCGGCCATGAAACTTAGAGGTAGTAAATTTGATAAGGTTTATTTGAACCGGGACTTGACCGAATCGGAAATGGTGAGAGACAGGGAGTTAAGGAGACAGAGGAACATTGCGAACGCTAAACTAGAGCATGGTACTGGGAATATGAGATATGGGAAGTATAAGTTTGGTGGGGATGATGATGTATCAAATTTTTACTGGGGTATTCGTGGTGGAGATCTCAGGAGAATCAAGAAATAGCAAATGAGTGATCTAATAAAAAACAGAATAATTTTGATTTTTACTATTATGTTTTTGTTTATGTTTATATTAGTAATTAATTTTTTAATTTCAATAAAAAAGGTGGTGGATGGTTTTGGGAGTTGTGTCGAGGTTAACATTGTGAATGAATGTAGTACTGAATTGTCTAATGAGCAAACCGAAATAAATCGTTCGTCTTGAGAGGACTTGACACAAATGGGAGCTGAGAGTTGTGACTTGAGCCCACTTAACCGATCATTTATACAGGCTGAGGAAAAGTCAGGTATTTTAAGGCCAGAAAGGGGGGTCTCAAATTGTTTAAGGTGTTGGTATACCAATGCAACTTCTCTTAACCAGGACAAACTAGATGAGCTGAGGGTGATGTGTGCAGATGCAGCTCCCGACATTATTTTTATCTCTGAAACTTGGTACCACAATGGGTCGATCATTCATATTGAGGGATATGAATGTTTCAGGAGAGATAGAAGAGATGGAAATGGTGGAGGGGTCTGTATCTACGGCAAAAATTCGAGAGCACTAGTTTTTAGAGATTTGGACTTTGAACAATTTGGATCAGTAGGTATTGAACAGGTTTGGTGTGCGGTGGATGTGGGTATAGAGTCGATTCTCTTGGGTTGTATATACCGACCGGAATTTCTGAGAAACAATAAGGGTGTTGTATGTGATAAGGGGATACATAAGAGGAGGGATGAAAATATAAATGAGTCAATAAAAAAGGCGGGTAACCTAATAAGTAATAAAAAATTCCAGGGGGTGATAATTGCAGGGGATTTTAATTATAATGAAGTTACATGGGACCAGGCATTAGTACCAACAATTACAAAAAAATCAGAATCGGCGAATGAATTTATCAGAACGCTTAATGAAAGCTTCATGACCCAGAATATCTATTTCAAAACTTTCCAGAAGAAACAACATGAGAGGACATATATGACGAATACATTGGATCTGGTTATTACGGAAGGAAGGGAAAGGGTTTATGAATTGGAACAGGGTAAAGTGCTGGGGGATGCAGAAAGTGGTCATGTCAGTATTAGCTGGTGTTATGGTTTGGCTGCAGGAAATATTAAGGGTGAAAAAAATAAAAGGTTTACTAGTAATAAATATAATTATAGGAGGGGGGATTACATAGGCATGAATGAGTATTTAAGAGGGAAGGATTGGGAAACTTTGTTTTCAGGTGCGGGTGTCCAGGAGCAATATAAGATACTTCTAGGGGAATACGAGGAGGTTTGTAAGAAATACCTTAGGAAATGTAGAGATGTGGATGGTAGGAAAGAGAGACCGCCTTGGATGAGTCGGGATTTAAAGGGACTGATACGGAAAAAAGCTAATCTTTGGAACAGGTATGCGATAAGTGGAAAGAAGGGAAGTCTTGATGAATACAGAGTGTGTACAAAAAATGTCAGAAAAAGTGTCAAGGAGGCGATCAAGGCGTATGAATTGGTAATAATGAGTAAAGCTAAGGATAATCCGAAGCTATTGTATGCGTACATAAACAACAGGCAGCAAACAAAGGAGTCTATTAGGTCGATTAAATCAGAAAATGGTGAGAATGTGACGGATAGGAAGGAAATCGCATCGATCCTAAACCGACAATTTAAGTCAGTTTTCATTGTGGATGACGATAAAGAGATGCCAGAATTTAATCAGAGGACACATATGGTATTTGAAGGGGATGTTGAAGAAATGTTTGGATTGGATGGTATAGTGAAGAGACTGGAGAGACTAGATGGTGCTAAGGCAATGGGAAGGGACAAGGTATCACAGATGGTACTTAAAAGTTGTGCTAAGGAATGGGCTAAGGCATTAGAAATTATATTTAAGAAGTCATATAGTGAGGGTGAGGTTCCAGAAGAATGGGGGATGGCAAATATTACACCGTTATTTAAGAAGGGGAGCAAACTGGAGGCAGTGAATTACAGGCCGGTGTCTTTAACGTCAGTGTGCTGCAAAGTGATGGAGGGCATAGTTAGGGATGTATTGATGGGATATTTTTATCAAAACAATTTAATTTCAAGACAACAACATGGGTTTGTCAGAAGGAGGGCGTGTGTGACCAACCTATTGGAGTGTCAAAATATGGTTTCGAGGAATATACTAGATGGAAATACGGTTGATGTATTATACACAGATTTTTCAAAAGCGTTTGACAAGGTATCACATAAGAAGCTGATATACAAACTGAAGGCGTATGGTGTGAGAGGTAGTATGCTGAGTTGGGTGGAGGCTTTCTTAAAAGGAAGGAAGCAATGTGTTGTTCTGGGTGATGTTGAATCAAATTGGGAGGAGGTGACTAGTTCTGTGCCACAAGGGTCAGTATTGGGTCCGTTTTTATTTGTAGTATACATTAACGACTTGCCAGAATGTTTAGAAAATGAATGTGAGATGTATGCGGATGACAATAAGGTGATAGCAGTAAATAAATTAGGCTTAAATAACGGACTTCAGTTGGATATTAATAATACTGTGGAATGGTGTAAGACATGATCAATGAGTTTGAACGGCCCAAAATGTAAAATCATGCACTTTGGAAAAAATAATCCTAGGGACAAGTATTGGATTGAGGGGGATGGTGATAGATTTGAACTGGAAACAACGGAAGTGGAGAAGGATTTGGGAATTATGGTCACGGCCGATGGAAAGTGTTCGGCACAGGTGGAGGCAGCGGTTAATAAGGCGAGTTGGGTGTTAGGTAGAATTAGAAAGACGTTTAGATATTTTAACATAAATCTTTTTAAGAGGTTATATCCTACTTTTGTGAGGCCACATTTAGAGTTTGCATCATCGGTGTGGAACACGTTGAATAAAAGGGAGATAAGGAAGATAGAGGGAGTTCAGAGGAGAGCTACAGGAATGGTGGTGGAGCTAAAAGGACTGGAATATGGGGAAAGGTTAAAGAGGTTGGGGTACACTGACCTGGAATTAAGGAGAAAAAGGGGTGACTTAATACAATTATATAAAGTATCCAAGGGGTTAGAGGAGGTGGACCTGGGGATGACTATAGGAAGGGGGAATGTAGGTAGATCACATACACACCAAATTGCTAAGGAGATCTGTGGGAATTGCAATATAAGAGGGAAATTCCTGCCTAACAGGACTGCAACCACCTGGAATTTACTTCCATCCCATGTAGTAAATGCGGTTACAGTAAACGGTTTCAAGTCGGAACTTGATGCACACATGGCGTCGGGAAGTCTTAGGAGATCGGTATATCAGGTTTAGTAATTGGCATAGCAGATAAGGATTTAGCTGATATAATGTAGCCTTATAAACTACGTTCATACAGGTTCGCCTGTGTCACAGCTTTCAATACTACTACTACTACTTATGTTTTTTCTCTTTTTGAATTTTATAATTTATGTTTTTTTCTCTCATTATATAAGCTAAATTTGTTAAATTAGTTATATGTTTTTTTCTCTTTTTTAATGTTTTTTTCTCTTTTTTTATGTTTTTTTCTACCTCACCCTATTTATTGTATTCTTATATTATTTCAGGTAAAAAAGATCTAAAAAGGATCCAACTAGTGATTTATAAAGGTTTCCTAATGTGTTAAACTTTAAAACAAATATTTTGCTTAAAAAATTTATTAAATTTAGCCTAAAATTATAGCAGTCTTTAAATACATTTTTTATTTTCAGTTAACCCAAAAGTAATTTAAAAGAATTGAGTCTTTAAATCATCATTACAAAATCATTGAAAAATAAAAGTTTTTTTGATGAAATTATGAAGAAGAAAGGAAATGGAAATTTTATTAAGGAAATTTTTATTTTTTTTCATTAATAACTGAAAAAAAAATCTTCATAAAATCATTATTTTTTCATTATGGCTTAATATTTTCTGATTTTTATTCATAAACGAGATAATCTAGTATTTTTATTTGAGAATAATAGATAGAAAAATTATTACCGAGAGTTTTTGTGTAAAAATTAAAAAAAAATTTGATTTTTTAAACGATCTTTAAAATTTCATGTTTTTTTTTTTATTTTAAAGGAAATTGGAGATATTTCAAAGCAGGTTTTAATTTTTTTTTGTTTAAAAACCAAAATTTTTGAGAATATCTAAAAAAAGGAGTCTTCGAAAAATAAAACTTTACTCTCTTAAATTTTATATTTTAAAGGATATTTTTTTGTCTTAATTTATAGTTGATATAATCTTATTTGATATTTTTTTTGTTCAATACTAAGGTTAAAAAGACTCACAATTTCATTAAAGTAAACATTTGATTCTGAATTTGATCAGTTCCTTATGCTGCATCATCCATTAATCAAATTTATTCATGCTTATGTCCTGACTTTTTTCGTCTTTTTTAAATTAGATATCGATATTATTTTAAAATAAAATATCATTTCAAACTCTTATTATAAATAAAAAAAAAAAAACTTCAAAATGAAAAAAATTACATTTATTTTTTCTTTAAATTATAATAAATTTTTAATCAATCACAGAAATTTTAGAATTAAAAATAAATAAATCCATGGTTCGACTAGATAAGTAAAATTATTAAGTTTCAATGGAAGAGACTATTTTGGTCAATTTGGTTAATTGCTGTTGATTGTTAATGGGCTGAATTTCATCTGAGGGTAGCTTTTTAGGTTTTACATGAATCTTACTTTCATCCACTGTCCATTCGCTCTGTAAAGATATTTTGACAATTTTTTCTTCGCCTACTTGCAGCAAATTGGCCAAGTCTTTAATTCTTATTGACGAATATGCCATTTGAACTAAATTAAATATTTTTTCCCGCATTCTCTCGGTAAAAAAACTGAAAAGATTTCTCAGCTCATCGTTTGAAAAATTTGTCAACTGGTTTGCTAACTGAAAGCCAAGTGGATAGTTACGGAGGATGAAATTTTGCACTATAGGCCATAATTTTGACAATTCAGTATTAGGATCTTTTAATGCCGAAGGAATTCTTTTCCATAAAAATTTTGCCTTCATACTACACCAACATTTAGAGTCAAATCTAAATTTTAATTTAAAATTCTCACGTATCATCATCTAGGATGTAAAAAATCAAAAGTTTCATGTAGACTTCCTGACTGGTGTCATCCTGGTTGTTTAGCTCAATTTGTTCGAGTTGGCCAATTTGTTCTTTTAGCGAAATTTGATCGAAATTCATCTTAATGCAAAAAAAAATTGTTGATAAAACTTAAGAAAAGACACCAGGGTCCTTGATATCAAACAAGGATAAACAAAAAAAAATAAAATTAAAATTAAAAAAAAAATTATTTATTGTAAAAAATTATTCTCTAAAAATGGACGGCAAAAACTGGAGGTAATTCTATTCTAGTGTTTTGCAGCAGGTATTTCTTTATCATGAACAATTAATGCGTGCACAAGACCCGAACGTCTGTGCCCACTACTGACAGTGATGAGTTTACATTCTGTTCCATTTATGTCAAATTTTGTTTGAGTGCCATTTTCAATAAACTCGGGCTAGGATTTAAATTTTTTTTATAAAATGTTCTTATCTTTATTAAAACCAAGCCTACCTCGATGTCTAGTCGCTCGCCATTTAGCCACAAATCCATGGTATTTTTTTCCAAGGTTAAGCGGTAGTCTTTGTTATCAACAATAAATGTCCAAGATTGGAGTATTTTTGATTGATTTTCACAAAATTTCTGATAACTTTTTCCATTTACTTCTAGTGAGTACTCATAGGTGAAGCCAGAAGCTGAATCAATTGAAATTGAAAATTTATTTTTTCCTATAGTAAAATTCTCTTGACCCACCAGCTTAAACATCCAATTTTGTCGCATGATCTCCTTTTTTTAATAAACTTTTTAATCATTTTTTTAAATGATAGAAAATTTTAAACTTTAAAATCAGATTTAAATCAATAAAGGGATATACTCGACAAGAAGGATGAATAAAATTAGTAGGTGCTACTCTTTACAGAGATCAAAGCTTAAAAAATAAAATATTTTTGAATTTTAAACTCCACACATGATAATTATAGAAAGAAAAAAATATATTCTTGATTACCCAATTTAAACTGTTGAAATTATTCAATAATTAAGTTATGTATGGTTATTTAAAATACATAGATATTTATTGAAATTATTCTAAAAATAGATAAAGTAATAAGTTAAAAATTTCTGGTTTCTGTTTATACAAAAAATATTTCTAAAATTTTTGAAAAAAAAAATTTAATGCTTACCGAGAAAATTTAAATTTAAAACTAGAAATTAAATTGACTTTTGAAAACAATAACATTAATTTAATTTTCATAAAATTTTGTAAAATTTTTTCTAATTTTGATATTAATTTCAAAAATCTAAATTTTTTTTAATATTATAAATTTTTATGTTCTTTTTTTATTAATAAATTATTTTTTATAACGTGATTTGAATGAAAGAAGAAAGAAACTTGTCCGAATAGAAGATCTAAATTAAAGTGAAGAAAACGAAAACAAAAAATAAAAACTAAAACAAGTTCAATTTTAAATTTAAATCTTTATTTTTATTTTTTGTTTTTTCGTATATTTTCTTACTTTATTTTATTATAAAGAAACATTCTTGATAGGGGACTAAAAGGAAGTTGCTCACTTCCAACCAGTCCGTCTAAAATTCCTTTTTTTTATTATTATTAAATTATATTAATTATTCAATAATTAATTGACATTAGCTTTTAGGGACAAAATCCTTATTTTCATCGTTAATCGACAATAATTTAATATAGATTACAATTATTTATTTTAAGCAACAATTATTAAATATAATTGATTAAAAACCAATTGACAATTCTCTAAATTTGTTGACGGTTTCTCCCCCTGCAAGGAAGAAAATGGAATAGAAAAAATATTTCTTTTCTGTTTAGGTATTTGAAGTTAAAAAATTTGTGCTCATAAAATGTCTATTCTAGAAAAAATCTGTGATAAAAGCGAATAAAAATCTATAAAAAGCAACATTTTTTGAATCTTACTTGAACTGAAACAGCCTATAAACGCCAAATCATATGCTTTTTGTCGATCTAACTATATACAAAAATCGATATAAATTGTCATTTAAAAGTTAGAAAAAATCTTGACTACTAAAACACGAACCCGGGTTTAATACACTAATTAACATGATAATTTATAAAAACGCATAAATTTGAAAACTTGTGTAAAAACTATAAAAATAATCTATAAAACTTTATTAGTCATGTATTAAATTTCTTAAAACGACTTAAATAATTTTTATTTTTATTTTTTACTGTACAATGGAAAACTTAAATATTCAGGCAAAAAATAAATTTCCTAAAAAAAAATATTACTAAATAGCTTGCTATAATTTGAATACTTGAATAGTTGCGTTAAAAAATAAAAATGGAAGATTTGGAAAACAGGAGAAATGGTATATGAGATACAATTAAATTCTGCGTAGATATTATTATTATTATTATTTATTCAATAAACACCGCAAGGGTGATGTAAAGAAAATATAAAAAGTAGAATAAAATAAAGTAAAGTAAAATTTTGTCTTTCTAGATAAAAAAAAAAAAAAAAAAAAAAAGAATGTTTCATATTTGTGTTAGTCACATGATTTAAATGAATTAAAAAAAATACTAGAAATAATTTTTCAAATTTTGTTTTTCGATCGTATTTTTTTTTTTTTTTTTTAGGTAGATAATTAGAGGAAAAAATCGAGCAATTAAAATTAATTATTAAAGCATTCTCATCTCGAAATTGCCAGAGTTTTGCCACGATATTGAGGGTGACTTAGGAAAAATGAAGGGAAAAAGAAGAAAAAAAATTTATTAGAAACAAATAATTTTAAAAATATCGTAGAAACAGATAAATTTTATTTCAATAATTAATTTTTTTTAATTTTGTTAATATATTTTTCATCTTTTTGTTAAAAGAAACATAAATTACTTTACAAATATCATTAATAACTTTTGATTTTTATTTGTAATCTCTTTTTTAAATATCGCCAAGAAATAAATAAATAATAATAATAATATTGATAAATCAATTATTTTTTAGAGAAAAATTGATTGAAATTTTCATCAAAAATTAATTTTAATTTATTATAAGAAAAATTTCCTTAATTTTTTTTTTGTGTTTTGTGTCGATAATGTAATTAGAATTAAAAAATTATAAAAATTTTTATAAAAAATTTTTATGCTGCAATAAGGCTATTTTTTTATTCTATGAAAGTTTTTTTTAATACTTTAATGACTCAATTTCATGTGATTATTTTTTTTATTCTAATAAAATTAAAATTGCTGGTATTGTGAATTTCAAAGACAAATTGAACAAAAATTTTTCATTTTTTGATTTATTAAAATTATATTTAATAAAAAATATCAGAAAAAATACCGCTACATTGTGCAACATACTTTGTTGCACTTATTTTTAGCTAAAATAATTTTTCTCATGTAAAAAATGACAAAAAATTAAAGAATCCATAAGATTTAAATAGTTTATTGATTTGATTTACCAAAAAAAAAGAAAATAAAAATTCCATTTTAGGTAGAAAACGAGCAATAAAGTATGTTGAACAATTTTGCAGTATTTTTTCAAACATTTTTTATTAAATATAATTTTAATACATCAAAAAATAAAGAATTTTTGTTCAATTTGTCTTTGAAATTCACAATACCTAAATTTTTTATATTCTATAAAAAATAATTTTAATTCTTCATAAGATTTAGTGCCATTCAATTTTTCACCAGTTTTCCTAGAGATAATATAACTTACTTTATTGTTAACTCGTATAACCCTCCTGCCGCTTGTGGTGCCATGTTCAAACTCTATTTTATATTTCCCATCTGGCAAAGCAACATCCCATTTGGCAACAAGATCATCGGACATTCTAAAAATTTTCACTTTAAGTCATTGATTAAAAATAAGCAAAAATGGATTTTAAACCATTTTAAATGCAGAAAATTTCTGATTAATATTCAAACACTTTATTAAAAAATGTAAAAAAAAAAAGAAAACCAATTTATGCGTATTTACACCGCCATTTAAATAGGAATAGTTAAGTCCGACGAATTATGTTCAAATTTGGCCTCTAAAATAATCAAGAACTTCTAATTTATATTTAAATTAAACTTTAAGTCACATAACATGTGATAAAAAAACTTGGTCAATATTTTCTTATTTTCAAAAATATTTACAATTTATTATTTAAACAAAATTGACTCGAAAAATGAGATATTAAGCGAGTCCTAAAAAAATTGCCCGTGCAAAACAAAATAATGAACGATAGCCTTGAACCGGTTTTTTGACCAAGCAGTTGTATTCCAAATTAATCTTGACTTAATCTGGAGGGTGTCCTGGGCAGCTTTGACTTCTTTCTAGCCATTGATCGATACAACTTAAAAAGTATTTGAGATAAATTTCAGCCTTAGCAATTAAATTTTGTATACTGTTTGTGATAAATGCATAGACAGGGCAAACGTGCTATGGTCTGGCCCTTTTCTAGCTCCTCAAAGCATATAACACATTCACCTTTGTCATCGGTTAAAACGTCTTCTTCATTTTTGTAAAATTTAATTTAAATTAATCAAATATTTTATTAAGTTTATTTAATTACCATTATAAGTCAGACGCGGCTTGGTCAAACACATCATGATATGGGCCTCGACATCATCGGCTGGAATCATTTTATTGCAAACAAAACATTTTAAGTCTTTAAATAAAATTTTAATTGAAAACTAAAGAAATTAAGTTTTTTTTTCTCTATTGACACTTGTTTAAAACACTTTAAAAATACACTTGACTATTTTTGAAAAATTTTGCTCTAAAATTTTTGATTCTAATTTTTTTATTATCTTAACCTAATCTTTAATTAAAAACCAAAAAAATGAAAAAAAAGTTCTATTTTACAAAAAAATAAAATCGTTTGAATTAAAAAATTTTAGATTTGTAAAATTAAGTTTTTGACTCATTTAATTTTTAAATTTGACCTTTTTTAAATATTGAAATAATTTGATTCATTTTTTTTTTAATTTTATACTTTTAAATTTCTTATCAATGTTAGAACTTAAATATTTTTAAATTCAATTAGTTTTTGGCAAAATCCCAATAAAAAAAATTATAAAACTAATTCATTGACATAAAAAATTTCCTTCAAATCAAAACTATTTAAAAATCAGGTTTACACTAGAAAACCAGAGAAGTTTTTAAGATTTTTTTACTATTAAAAGTGAAATTAAATACAAACCCAAGAAAAAAAATCGATTGTTGCCGCCTAATTTAATATCAAAAGAGTATTGAAATTTTTAAAATAGATTTAATTATTTTATTAATTTAACATTATTAAAAAATATTAACATTAAGACCCACCAAGTTTGTAATTTTGTAAGGTTTTTCGCTTATTTTGTCCTTTAATTCAGTAATTTTAAAGATATTTTAATTAATTAATAATTTTAATATTCCTAATAACATAGAATTGTTCAATAAAAAGATAAGAAGTAGCTAAAAAAACCATTTGTTTTTATTATAAATAAATATAAGTTTTAAAGGCTTGTCGGATCTTAATGGTTAAAAAAACTTGGGCTCTAAAATTTTTTTCTTCATTGTAATTATTTTTTTCTAAGATCCAGCAATTTAAAAGTTGTTTTAATTGTTCTTTTACTGATATTTTTATAATAAAATAAAATTATAAACAATATAATTTAAATAACCCAAAACAAATAATATCTTTTTTAATTTAATATTATAAAAATTTCTTTTAGACTTCTCGGTTTTAATGGTTAAAAAAATTTGTATCTTCTAGTGCTTTTATTATAATTTGACTTATATTTTTTTTTATTAATTATAATAATAATAATAGTAATATGTATAAGCTACAGCAAGACTAGTTTGCGGAGGAGGCCTACAAGGAGGTCACCTATGGTACCTCCTTGCACATAACACTTAGAAAAATACTGAAAAAAGAAATACATTTTAATTTTTAGGTCAAATAAGAGCTAAGATTACAGATAGAAAAAGCTGTAAAAGAAAAATTTTATAAATAAATGTCCATGTTCAAGATTGTTGACTAGACCGGAAGGCGTTGTAATGAATGATTTAAGTATTTTAATTCAAAATTTTTTTATGTATCCAAAAGCTATTTTATTTTTACCGAAATTAATAAACCTTGGATGAAAATTGGTACAGAAACCCAAAAATTAATCAAAGCAAAGATTTTTATGGAATTTTAAGAAATTTTTTCAAAAGGATATTTTGAATAATATTTATTCTAACGCGCTGATTTAAATAAAAAAGCCAAATAAAATAGTGTTTTAATTGTAAATAAATGAATACATAAATAATCTAACTTTTAAGACAAAAAAAAAATTTCTTTTTGTTTTTTTTTATTTCTTAAAATCCATAGTGATAAAATTTTCGATATCCGGTTTCTTAAAAAATTTCAAAAATATATAAAAATTTAATCATTTTATTTACAGTACTGATTTGACACGTGGATTTTACGTCAATTTACGTAAAATTAGGTAAATTTACGTTCGTAAAATTAGGTAAATTTACGTTCGTAAAATTAGGTAAATTTACGTTCGTAAAATTACGTAATTTTACGAAATTTTTCGAAAATTTACGCCAAAAAACTTTGGCCAAAAAATGGCAAAATAATTTTGAACAAATGTCTGAGCTTTTGACAGACCAAACATTTGTGTGTCCCTCTAACAGGTTTGCAGACTTGCCATTTTTTTGACAAAGTAAATTTACGTAAAATCCACGAGACAAATCAGTACTGTAAATGAATAACACTTTTTTATAAAACTGAATAAACCTGCAATCTTTGATTGATTTACCTAAAAGTAACTTCTAAATAATACTTTAATTTAAAAAAAAAATCTTTTAATTTTTGATGATCACTGCCCAGCATTTTTATCTAAAATAAAATTGAGTAAAACAAAGGTTCTAATAGGAAAATAGAAGACGCTTAGTCAAACAGTTAGATTTTCTCTAAAAATTTAATTAAAATTCTTTTAAAGAACATCTCTTAAAAAAACTAACAAAACTTTGCTTTAAATTGAAATTATTTACGAAAAAGGCCATTTAATTGAAGCTAGTGTGATTACGTTTATGAAAAAAATATTCAAAAATTTTAAAGTTTAAAAAATGACAATTTATACATTTTTTTTTAGAAATAAAATTTATCTTTAATAATTCTTTTTTGTTTAATTCTAAAATTCAAAAGGGTGAATAAAAAAAATCAAAACTTAATTCCATATTGCACTGAAATTGCTGTTTTTTTTTTAAATATAAAATTATTTAATGTTTTTCAAAAAATTTTGCCTGAAATGAGGTGATTTTTAAAAAATTAAATTTAATGTATTTTTACCTCTCATGCCCAAAATAAAGGGAAGAGTGTTGGCCAACGAGCTCAAGTCATGGTTCCAAGTGGACTCATCTTCGTCAGAGCTCAAGTCCGAGTTTTGATTTCGATTTGATGTGGGCGACTGTGAAGATTGGGCCTGCAAAATCCTAAACAAAATATCTTGATTTGAAGAGTAGCCACGTCGGGATATTTCGTTGCGCAAGCGACTTCGCGGCGACATATTCGCCACAGATTGATTCGAAGCTGACTGGGATACATTTCTATTTCTGTGACGATGACGATGATTAGTGCTGTTTGTTGCCGAGCTGGCGGCGTCCGATGCTGGCGAGTTGTTTATTGAAGCAGTTGAAGATCGCTGACCCATTTTGGTTGCTATTCACACAAGTTCATATCTAACAACGAAAAAAAAATGAAAAATTTAAAGTAAAATTAAAAATAAAAAATTCATATGCAATTTCGTTTATAATAATTTCAAAATAAGCTTCGAAATGATGTATAAATTATTATGATTTTAAATTTTGTTGTTGGTTGTGTGGTAAATGCGCCTATGCATGCCTTTTTATTTTTTTCTGACTCAGTCATCGAAGAAAATTTGGATGCAATCGGTCTCCTTAAGTGATTTTCTGAAGCACACTCATTTGCATTTCATCAAGAAACATAACTAGTTTTAAATAACTTTGAACAGTGCAAGAATTTAAAATAAAATAATTTTATTAAAAATAAACTAATAGCGAAAAAAACTTGAATTTTTTATAATAATTTTTATTAGATTGTTTTATTTAACCACGATCAATAATTCCTCTTGCCAAATTTTTCCTCTATCTAAACAGGATTAAACAATTGATACCAGATCAAATGTAAAAATACATTTTTACGCTGCAAAAATTTGATGTAATGACACTTTTGTTTAAGAAAAGTTTGTTTGAAAATTTTGATTTGTCTTTTGGGTTCCTTTCATGGACTGACGGCCAAATGTTGATCAAATCAAGCCTGGACTAGTATAATTTTTAAAAGAGTGATAAAGACCCTTTTTAGCTATAAACCTGATCAAAATCAATAAATTATTTTTACTATTTTTTTAGGCTAATTAAAAAAATTTATATTTATAAAATGTTTCTTTCTGGTATAAAATAAATGACTCTGGCATTATTGATAGAAATTAATTTTTTTGCTCCTAATGCTCTGGAATTAACATGAATTTATTTTTTAAATTTTGCTTATTAATATAAAAGCTTTAGTTCTGTTAAATTGACAATTTCCTGGAAGCAAATTGTATTGGAAAAATTAGTCTTCTTGCGTTCTAGAGCCAGAAAAGATTATGTTTAAATTATTTTTAAAAGCTAAAATAATTTGATTTTTGATAAATAAATTATTTATTCTAAACAATTGAAAATCTTGAATTTAAAAACTCATAAAGTTCAAAAATTATATATTTTATCTTCAATTTGTTCTCATATCGAATTGTCATTAATCTTAAAAAAGAGTCTTTCCCTTTACCTAAATTTTTAATTTCCAAAAGCATGACAAGTTGATACCAGTCATGCGGATAATAATTGAAAATATTTTTTTTGACAATTTTTCGGAAAATTCAGTAAAAAATGTTCTCGAGTTTTAGCTCATTATTGATCTAATTGATTCCAAAAAATAAATTATTTTTCAGCATACTTTAAAATAAATAAAAATATGACTAATCTAAGATGAAATCTTATTAAAATAAATAGTCAGTTTGTTAGAAAATAACATATCTTGCATCGTGACTCTAAATCATACCTTAATTGTTTTTATTAAAGTTTAAAAATGAAATTACTGAAAAAACTTAAATTATATAATTAATCTAAAATTAAAATTATTTAATTTTGGATGTTTTATTATCTGATGCAACCAAGTTCTATGAATAAACCTGACCATCATTAAATTTTTCTCATTTTAAAATCATTGGTATTATTCTTTATTCGGATTTTCTCAATAAATCTTGGATTTAGCGGAGAAAAAATTGAAATTTAGAGGAGTTAACAAAATACTTTGGAAACTTGTTATGAAAGCTATTAGTTATCTAACATTAGAAAAAATTTAATAACAAAAAATGTTTTGATATTTAACAAAACTAAAAATAAACATTCAAGATAATAAAAACTAATAAAGTTTTTTATTTTTATATTTCTATGTAATTTTTTGAGAAACTTTTTTTAATTTAATTTTTCTTTTTTTTTATTTTTCTGAATTTATTCTTTAATTTATTTAATTTTATGACAAATTTTTTTTTAATTTTATGTTTCTTAAGAAGTTTGGCTCACACAGAAAATAAAAATAATAATTGTACACAATTTAGCTGTAATAGTTTTAAAATTTAATCTAGATTAAACAGATTAAATAATTATTCTAAACATTTGTTATTTAATTTATTTTTCGAAGATCATTTATGATCGAAATAAGTGGAAGTTTGAAAATGAAATGTTTGAAATGTCTTTTATCATTATTTCAAAAGTTATAATCTTCAGAATATGTTATATTTATGCGCTGATGGGAAATTTAAATATATTTTTAAAAGTTTAAAAGTGTTTTATTTATTTACATTTTTTAATATGTCATTCTTTCTAATCATAACGGTTTCTGGATAAAAAATGTCCCAAAAATCATTAAATATTTTTTATTAATTAAATACAAATAATTCTTTTATTTTAACGAAATATTTTTATTTTGAAGGAATAATATCAATTTAGGGATAGAGTTGTTTAAAAGTCACAAATCTTTACAAACTCGGACTTAAAATTTTTTATTTTTTAAAGTTCAGAAACTTTAATTTTTGTTAATTTTACTTAAACAAAACGTTCATTATAGCTACCTGGAACGGCAAAAAGATCATTAATCGATCATTGATCAATTTTATTTTGATGCAAACTGGAGTTTCTAATAAACAAGTTTTCTGAGATTAAAAAAAAAAAAAAAATAACTTCCAATTGCCTTGGGTCATAATTTTTGAAAATAAATTTATCTTCTAATCTTTTTTTAAATACTCAAAAATAAAAATTTAAAAAAGTTAAATATTCAATATTTAAAAGCCAATTTTATTACAAACCTAAATTATAAATTAAGTTCAATATATTTTACAACATTATCTAGTAAAGCAAATGGTAATTTAAGACCAAGCACAGGGTCCAACATGGTCGCAATTCCGTGAAATCCATCTTCATTAAAATCCAGATTTACAGGTACACCTGCCAAGCGAAGTCTTTCAGCAAAAATTAACTGTTCGTCTTTCAAACCATCCATTTCAAAAGCAAGCATGTAAGTTGGTGGCATGTTCCGCAAAATTTCAATATCAGCCAAGCCAGGTGAAAGTTCGATATCAGCTAGTTTTTCAATCTTGCTCACAAAATTTTTATTTCTTAGCAATGGGTCGTTTATTAAATAACTTCGATTGGGAAAAAGTATATTATTGTAATCTCTGTAGTATGATCTTGCCTGTTTGTACTCTTTTGGAAGCAAGTTTATGTCCAAGTATGATTGGTACTTGTCTCTGAGTCTTTGGTCTCTGATCAATAGAGTTTGTTTGTTTTGAAGCAAAAACTCTTGCATTTCTACTGTTACTTTTGAAAATCCCAAGTACCATAAAATTATTTTGGCTGAGTTCAATGTGGGGAACAATGCTTTGTAGCGTAAATGCGAAGGAAACCTAAGATTTAACATTTGAATCCATGGATAAATGAGCACTTGTAGTCTGGGCTTTATTTGTCTTCGAATATAGAGTTGTTGACTTAGAACAAGAGCCAGATTACCACCGGAAGAATCGCCAGCAATTATCATTCTTTTTGTGTCTAATCTTAATACTTGAGAGTTATCAATTGCATATTCAAGAACGGCAAAGGAGTCCTCTAGTGGAATGGGAAAGGCAAATTCAGGTGACAATCGATAGCTTTTAATTTTTTAACTTTTTTAATTTTTTTAAATACATAGCTGCTACGATAAATGTATTCTACGTAAATTTAAATAAATTTGTTGGACAAATTCTCAATTATAAAAATTCTGAACAATCGATTTTTTCTATTTTTACGTAATTTTACGTAAATTCTGGTAAATTTACGTGAATTTACGTAAAATTACGTAAATATAGTAAAAATCGATTGTTCAGAATTTTTGTAGATTAGAGAGAATTCTTTATTTTTTTTCCAAATTTCTCCATGAATTAATAAAAATTTGGTAATATTTTTATTATTTTCAGTAATTTATTTATTTAAGTAGCAGTTTAAAAAAAAAATTAAAAAGATTCAGCAATTGATTTTTACGTAATTTTACGTAAATTCTGGCAAATTTACAAAAATTTACTAAGGTAAATTTGCGTGAATTTATGTAAAATTACGTAAAAATCTAAATAACCAATATCAAAAATCGATTGTTCAGAATTTTTTGTAGATTTGAGAGAATTCTTTATTTTTTTCCAAATTTCTTCAAATTAATAAAAATTTGGTAATATTTTTATTATTTTCAGTAATTTATTTATTTATTTTAGGAACAATTAAAAAAAAAATTAAAGAATACTCAGTAATTGATATTTTATATTGGTGATTTTGATTTTTACCTAAATTGAGGTAAATTCTGGTAAATTTAAAAAAATTTACAAAGGTTTATTTAGGTAAATTTACCTAAATTACATTTATCATAGCACCACTGTAAATATTTTATTTTTATTTACTTGACTGATATTATAAATATATTAGCAAATAAAAATAAACATGGAACTCAGTTTAGAATATTTTTATTTTTTTAACTTATTAAACGATCTACTGAAAATAGACTTATATACGTAATCATAATTGTACAAAGTTTTTTCGGCAAATTGAAGTTTGAGGTCAAGATCAAAAGATCAAAATATAACTTTTTTTATTTTTTTTTATAATAGAGAAAAAACAATTTTTTTCCAAAGCAATTACTTGACATGTCATACCAAGTAAAATTTTAAAATGTCCTTTTTTATTGAACTTTAATAGGTTTTAATTTTTTAATTGATTTTAATGAAAACTTACTTTTAAAGACAAAAAAATTTAATTTTTTAAAATTTAAAATTAATTTAAGTGGAAAAATGAAATTAATTTAATTTGAATGAATGGATATAAAGTTACAAATTTGAATTTGTGAATTAACCTAGCCTGAATTATTTAAATTATTGATTGTTTTTGTTGAACCATTATTAGACATTACATGTCTAGTAATGTTTAGTATTATTTTCTTAAAAAATTATCAAAATCAATATATTAATTAATTTTTGAAATTTTAAATGATCGTTTTGATCTAAA
This sequence comes from Brachionus asplanchnoidis, assembly GCA_025491095.1. NCBI lineage: Eukaryota > Metazoa > Rotifera > Eurotatoria > Ploima > Brachionidae > Brachionus > Brachionus asplanchnoidis. The sequence goes on from JAILYF010000006.1 coordinate 6,495,239, forward strand.
AATTTGATCTAAAACTTCCATTTACCGTTTTTTCTTTTTTTAATATTTTGTGCCTATGAGGCTTAGAACTAATAAATAATAATAATACTAAAATACATTTATCATAGCACCACTGTAAATATTTTATTTTAATTTACTTGACTGATATTATAATTATATTAGTTCGTCTGGCAATTTCAAAGAGATAAGTGTCAAATCCATCTTGAAAAAAAAAATTTTAAATTAAATCAGTGTCAATAAAATTTCTTAAAATAAATAAAATTTTAGTAAACCTATGTGTCCAAGAGAATATCCGCCACCATGGGTAAATACCATAAAAGGCATTGAACTTTTTACCTTAATTGGAGAATAGACTCTCACCGAAACTCTATTGAAAACAGTGTCATAAATCTTAGGTTTTAAATTTTAGATTTATAAAAAAATGTATTAATAATTAACTTGCCGTATATTCAGAATCAATTAAAATAGTTTTTTTTGAAATCACTTCGATGGCCCGCCGCACAATATAATACTCATGTTCAAAGCCAAGAAAATCAAAATAATAAGCCTTTAAAAAATTTAAAATTAAACAATTAAAAAAATTTTATTCCATTTTTTTACAAAATTTCCTATAATTTTATTAGTCAAAAATATTGCTTTGTAGAGAAATGGGCTCTCGAAGGCCTCGGGCACGTAAACTGTGGACAGCTCGTTGCCAATGTAAAGAGATGTTAAGGTAACAAGTGCGACAAACAACTTGCCAAACATTATCTGAAAAAATCAAATTAGCTTAAAATAATCTATCATTTATAATGAATTATTCTAATTATCTATGTGCTTATATAGCAGCTAAATGGTTTAACATTTTGAATATAAATTGGCAAAAGTTAAACAGAAAGATTTGATATTTAGTGAACTAATTGCCATTTAAGACAGTTAAATTTCATTTTCAAGTACTAAAATCAAAGCTAGTCTAGGTCTGATTTTCGAATGATCTTTGCCATTGTGAGCGACGTTTAGATCTATTTGCTTTAATCAAATGTTTACAAAGTATTAAACCATTTAAATATGGTCTGAGCAAAAATTTTAAAAATTAAATTAAAAGACGCATTTAAAAAACTTTGGTCGAAATTCTAAGAGTCTGCTTAAGCCTAAATAAATATCAATCGACTTATTTATATAGAAAAAAATGCAGCTTTTCTTAAACTAAATTTATTTTAGATAAATAGATTAAAAAAATTACAAAAATTAGATGAAAAATTAAACAGGATTCAACAGTGTTGATTTGATCCCTAGAATCGCGGGTATTATTCGTAAATTAAAGTTAATTCATGGAAATAAAAGTAAAATATAGAAAATTTACGTAAAAAATAGTTAAATATTAAAAGCATTAAAAAAGAACTACAGTAATCTCACACTTTTATCCCTACATATTTTTGTCCACAATAGACTTGTATCACCAAAATAGTTAAGAACCGATGGCTTTGTATTCAAACCAATGTAAAGTTAGGTTACTTATGTCACCAATACATATCCCCAAATTCACTTATTTCACTTCTTGCATAGAGAACAAATAAATATTAAGCCATGAAAAAAACGTGCGCTTTTATCCCCACTGTTAAAAAATTGAAAGAAAAAATAAAAAATTAAATAACATGGCTAACAAAGAAAAGAAAAAGAGACAAAATATTACAATCGAAACAAAGGTTGAGGTCATAAAAGCAAAAGACAAAACAAACAAAAGTGATTATGAACTGGCTGACATTTTTAAAATCGATCGATCAACCGTCTCTAAAATCCTGAAAAGAAGAGAAGATATTATAAATTTACAGTGTGTGAGTGGTAATGCAAAAAAGAGTCGAATTCAAAAGGGCTATTTTCACCTTGTCGAGGAATCATTGTATAAATGGATCGTTTCAGCCAAATATAACGCAATTGCTATTCCATATTTCATACTCAAAGAAAAAGCCGTGTTCTTTTACAACAAGCTACGTGAAGAAAAAGTAGAAATAAAAGAAAAATTTGAGGCTTCTGATGGATGGGTTAAAAAATTCTTATCAAGATATCAACTTAGTTCAAAATGTTATAGTGGTGAAAGCGAATCAGCCGACGTTAATAAAACTAATTTATTCAAAACGAAAATTAAAGATACTCTCGAAAAGTTTAGTCCAGATGACATTTACAATTGCGACGAAACCGTACTATACTTTCGGCTTGGTCCAAATCGCACAATAGCCCACAAAACTGAAGCATGTAAGGGTGTAAAAAAAGATAAAAGTCGTATTACGCTATTACTTACATCAAACATAACTGGATCCAATAAAATCAAACCACTTCTAATTGCTAAAAGTGCGAAACCAAGATGTTTGAAGTATACCGACTATTCGACTCTCCCTGTTAGATATACCTCAAATAAGTCAGCATGGATGACTGGTGATATTTGGATTAGTTGGCTTAAATGGTTCGACAACCAGTTAACAAGACCGTCCCTTCTCCTTGTTGACAACTGTCCAGCACATGTTGCCTCCTCAAATATTAAGTTCAAATATTTGACAATTGAATATCTGCCACCTAATACTACTTCGTTGATCCAGCCGATGGACGCTGGAATTATCAAGTGTTTTAAAAAATATTATAGAAAGTTATTGTTCAGTCATTGGTTTCAACTTTTTGATTTGGGTAAAAAAATAGAGCCTATTAGTATAAGAAAGTGTATTGATATGATTGACGATGCATGGTATTCAGTTAACCAAATCACTATTAAACGTTGTTGGAACCATACCGGCATATTGCCGGAATCAATTATAAATCAATTAGGTGATTTGTCTAAAAATAGTCAACCGAATACTGAAAACACCTTAGAACAAGTCATGGATAAGCTTAAAAAACGTGATCCATCTTTTGACATGAGCTGTGATGATTATTTAGACGTTGAGAATGACTGTATGATTTCTTATATTCCATCTGACGATGAGATAATTGATACTGTATTGGTAGAAAACAATTTAAAAACTAAAGATGAAACAGTGGGTGAAAAAGAGCCAGAAGAAGATGAAGATGATGATGAGATTGAGCCTGAATTCGTGACTGCCCAGATGGGGTACGATGCATTTGTTACTTTTAATAGATTTTTAAGTCAATGTAGTACAGTTACTAATGAAGATTTGCGTTATATAAAGAGTGTATATAGTAAAGTAGAAGTAGAGCAATTAAAAAACCTAAAACAAGTTACTTTATTTGATTTAATTAAAAATAATAATTAACCGTTCAATTTATTTTGTTAGTTGTAATTGTAAATAAAAAAATTTATATAAACAGTTTTACAAAAACCAAATTCTTATACTTTGTGATATTAAAATAGCATTGAATAATTTTCAATAGTACGATAACTGAACGTATCGATTATCATTGGTTTACAATGCATAGTATAAAAGCATTATCACGCATTTAGGGACGCCATAAAATTTGAATTTTTAAATTTTCTTAATTTTTTTTTCTTTTAAAATTTTACTAAAAATGTCGCATCAGAACTAAAATTTTTGTTAATTAAAAAATCAAAATGATAAAAAATTAATTTTTCTAACATTTTATTCTAAAACAAGTCAAAACCATTAAAAAGAACTATATCAAAAATGGCCTAGTTTTTCGTTAGTTGATAAATGTTTTTTTTTAGTAGATAATTTTATTTAAAAAAGTAGATAAAATAAATAGTAGATAAATAATTTTTTTAATTAGATAAAAATAGTATTTAAAAGATATTTTTATTCAAATGTAGATAATTGTTTTCTGAAGTAGATATTTATCATAAAAGCGCTAATTTTTTGTTTTTTGACACTTACACTTCAAAAAATTACTATTCAATTCAATGATAATTCAAATATACTATTCAATGAATTATTTATTTATTTGTTTAAATTGAATTAACCTCCTATTAGGAGAAGTAAATGTAAAAATTTTAAATTTGAAAAATTAAAGAAAAAGAAAAGATAAAGACTTAAATATACAAAAAAAAAGATTAAATACAGATTAAACAAAAAATTATACTTAAAAAAAAATAAAACAAAAAATGTCTGAAGCTTACTCAACTTCTGTACTCTTATCAGTCAATAATCAGGAAAATCAACTTGATAATACTGATAATGATGTTGAAGACATAGAAGAAATTCAAACTAAGCGCGGAACTAACACTGTTTACGACGAATACGCAACTTATGTTCACATTGCCGAATTTGTAGAGTCTCTTGAGCAAGGCCAGATAGACGGAAATAAGTGGTCAAAAAAGGAAAAAAGAGTTACAAAACTTGGCGAAAAGCAATTTTACAAGTGAAGCTCTTGCTCAAAAAAATTGTTTTCGCTTAAGCTTCGAACAAGTCTAGAAGTTCAAGTATGTATCGAAGATTGTCTCCACCAGCACAGCAAAGCTAATTCAAAAGAAGCATGGGAAAAAAGCAAAAATCGGGTGTTGGAAATGTACCAGAAAGAGGGTAAAAAACCGAAAACAATTTCAAGATGGCTTCGTCTTCATTTAAAATCTGTTAAAATCGATTCGGAAAATTGGGAATCGAGTACTTGTTCATGCCATTATTGGCAAAAAAACTTCAAATGCAAGCACACAATCGGAACCTCGCACTTTTTGAATTTAAACAAATTCCCGGGTTTGGACTTAGCGATCGAAGGCAATGCAAAACGAGGTCGAAAAAAAAAAGCCAGATCAGCTTTAGAAAGAAATTCGATTGCTCCGATTAACAGGCAGTTAGACAATCTAAATCAACACGAAGTTCAACAAGAGGCTTCAAGTACGGTTCTAAGTGTAAACTATTCAATCGTTAATGTCTCTCATCAAAATCAACTTGTTTTGGCTTCAAATTCAGCAGTCCATGATCTAGTCGAAAGCAATATTCAAATTTCTGAGAAACGTAAACGTGGAAGACCAAAAAAATCTAATAATGAAAGTGAGCAGCCGTCAAAAAGGTTAAGAAATTAAGTGTTTGTTTTATTCAAGGTAATTTTTCTTTCTGTTTTTCTTATGTTTTTTATTAATTATCTATGTTTGAAAAAATAAACATCTACTATTAAAAACTATTATCTACTTTTTATTGATTTTATCTAATTTTTATTAAAAAAAAATATCTACTAAAAAAAATAATTATCTACTGACAAAAAATATACCCTATCAAAAATTCTCAAATTAAGAACTCAGAATATTTGGTCTTTTTTATTAAAAATCTGTTAACATTGAATTAGAGAAAAGAGAAATTACGTGACGTTTTAGCTACTTGTATAAGATCATTGACAAAGTAGCAATTAATAATTCTAGAAGATAGGTTTAATTTTTAATTCTGACTTTATCTACGCCGCCACAATAACTACCTGGAACGGGAAAAAATTCATGTGACCGGACTTTAAATTTTTAATGACTTTAAATTACACATTCTTGAATATAACTCATCAACGTAAGATTCGAAGTTATTTAATTAGACTTAAAGTAAAAAAAAATTTAATTTTTTAATTTTAAAAAATTTAAAATTCTCAAATCTAGTACATGCCCGAATCACCAGGATGAATCCCTGGACCCCATTTACCTAACCATTTAGTTAATTTAAATTTAAGTATAAATTTTTTTTTTTACTTAGTTAAAATTTTTGGATATGACTTATCGGAAGTGACTTCGAAAGTTTAAAAAGTTAAAATAATTATTTTTAAAGAAAATCTTTATTTTTCATTCAAGATTTATCGAATACCTGACTCAATTGTGTAATTGCTTTTCTACCTTACTATTTCATATTTCTTTCATGAAGCATTAAATACCGTAGTATCTGTCATTACTCTTTTCAATTAAACTTGTTTTTTCGATTTTTTTTAAAGTTAAAATAAAGCGAAAATAATTAAGAATTTCAGCAATGGAAATAATAATATTTCTTCTTTAAATTCAAAAATTAAAAGATTCTTTTATTATATCATCAAAAAATTATAGCTTCAATGTTTTCAAAACAGCTTTGCTGACCAAAAATGGACACTGGTTCAGTCGACAGATAATATAAAAGATCACGAAATTCAAATAAATTAAAAAATACAAGTTTGTTAATTTTTTTATTTTTCTTTAAATAATTTTAAAAAAAATATTTTATATTTTAAAAATAAAGCCTTAAACAATTAATTGTAGAGACTAAAAAATTAATAAAAGAGACATATTTTAGAAAAAATAGAAGATAATTTTTTAAAGTATATACTTAATTACAACCCTTTTTTTTTAAATATTTTTTTTCTAAATGTGATTTTAATTTAAAAAATTAAATAAAAAGATAGTCTGTTTTCATTACTTTAAAAATGAGCTGCATTAGAATATTAAAAAATGGTCCTTTCAAAGCTATGTTAATTATATGCTTTCTTATACTTTTTTTCAATCAAAAAAATAACAATTCGTGTGACCAAGATACCAATGAGCTTATTAAAAAATTATCAAAAAAATTGACACATATGGCCAAAAAATACGGTCAATTATCGTGTAGTTTAGACAAAAAAGTATCCTTAAATGGTGGCTGGTGTTCTGAACTTAGTGGCAAAAATAGCTCGGAGCATATAACTGATGTAGAAATAGCAAAAGAGCTAAGTTTTTATTTGAGGAACAAAAGAGTAGCTAGTTTTGGAGATGGACCTGGTCTGTATAAGGAAATATTTATTTTTCTAAAGGATGTTCAGAGTTATGACGCATTCGATGGAGCGCCATTCTGCGAAGAAACTTCGAACAATAATGTAAAGTTTCTGGATCTAACGGTGCCTATCTATCACCTGAACATGTTCGACTGGATTATCAGTTTAGAAGTAGCTGAACACATTCCCAAAGAGTATGAAGACACTTATATAGATAATTTGGTGAGGCATGCTCGTGAAGGAATAGTAATCAGTTGGGCTTCACCGGGACAAGGAGGACTTTCGCATCTAAACGAAAAAGACTTTGAAGAAGTAAAATCAAAATTGCTCCAAAAGGGTTTTCAACATTTACCCCAAGATTCCCAAAGAGTTAGAGAAAAGTCCTTTTTGCCATGGATTCAAAATAATCTCAACATATTCAAGCGATTTTCTAAATTAGATTTATTTCTTTACTCATGATTTATTTTATTAATTTAAAACATTAGTAATAAAAGTCTTAAAATCAATTACAATAGTAAACTTAAATTTGTTTATAAAATGTTTTATTTAATTACTTTAAATATTTAATTTTTTTTTCTAAATTTTATTGTTTTTGGTAAAAATGACTCCATCGAAAGAATTTACCCTAAGATTCTCAAAGAGTTAGAAAAAAGCCCTTTTTGCTATGGATTCAAAATAATCTCACCATATTCAAGCTATTTTCTAAATTTTTTATCTAAATTTCTTTTTTTCATTAATTAAAAAAAATCAATTACAAAAGTAAACTTAAATTTGTTTATAAATATTTTATTTAATTATTTTTAATTTTTTAATTTTTTTTCCTGAAAAAAATTTAAATTTTTTTTGTTATTAAAAATGAATCCATTGACGTAAAATTTTCATTTTTTTTTATGCTATTTCATTTGATTTTATCTAATTTTTTAAGTCAAACAAAAAATTTACAAAAATTAATTGAAAATGAGCTTAAATTGGGTTCTGTTGGTACAACAAAATCCTGGCACAATCAATATAGAGACAGTGCTTGGGTTTTTTTCGGAGGAATGCCATACGAACTAACCGAAGGCGACATAGTCTGTATTTTTTCCCAGTAATTCTTTTAATAATTAAGTATAATAAGATAAAGAATAAAAATTAATTCTCAGATATGGAGAAGTGGTTAACATTAACTTGATCCGTGATCGTAAGACAGGAAAATCAAAAGGCTTTGGCTTTGTGTGCTATGAAAACCAAAAAAGTACTGACCTGGCGGTTGATAATTTCAATGGAACCAAAGTGAATTTCTTTTTAAAAGTATAGAAATAAGTGTTTATTTACTTTATCATTGATAGATATTGGGTAGAATTATTAAAGTTGACCATGCAGGAAACTACAAACCTCCCAAGGAATATGAAGATGCTGACGAAATTACAAAGTTTCTCAGAGAATCAGGTTGTCAAGGTGAGCTTCATCAAATTGAAGAGCAAAACGATAAAAAAGTGCAGAAAGAAATAAAATCCGAAAGAGATGATGGACCAAGACATGATGATAGGGAGAGAAAAAAATCTAGATCTAGATCTAGAGAAAAAGAGAAACGAAGAGGAAGAGACTTTGCGAGGGATCGAAGTAGAGAACGTCACAAAAAAAGAAGTCGCAGTAGAGGAAGAGATAGAAGTCGTGATAGACATAGAAGGGACCATCACAAAAAAGACAAATATTAATTTTTGTAAATAAAGAACTGTTTTTGTTTAATACAATTTATTAGATATTTTTTAAAAAATTTCAATTTTATTAAATTTTAAAAAGTTATAACTTTAAAAATTTTAAATTTTATTTTCTTGTAGATTCTATGCGACAGTTATTTTGTTTAAAAATCTCGAATAGAAAATTTCTGAATAAATTTCTTGATTTTTGAATTATTAATTTAATAAAAACCAAATTCTTATACTTTGTGATATTAAAATAACATTCGAATTTTTAAATTTTCTTAATTTTTTTTTCTTTTAAAATTTTACAAAAAGTGTCGCATCAGAACTAAAATTTTTGTTAATTAAAAAATCAAAATGATAAAAAATTAATTTTTCTAATATTTTATTCTAAAACAAGTCAAATTCATTAAAAAGAACTATATCAAAAATTCTTAAATTAAGAACTCAGAATATTTGGTCTTTTTTATTAAAAATCTGTTTACATTGAAATAGAGAAAAGAGAAATTACGTGACGTTTTAGTTACTTGTATAAGATCGCTGACAAAGTCGGAATTAATAATTCTTGAAGATATATAGGTTTAATTTTTGATTATGACTTTAAATTTTATATTCTTAAATATAACTCATCAAAGTAAAATTCGAAGTTATCTAAATAGACTTAAAGTCAAAAAAATTTTTTAGATGAAAATTATAATTATTAATAAATTTTATAACTAATAAACATTTATTTCTAATTAGAATTTTTTTCATGTAGATGCTTAAGCATGATATTAAATGATTTAAGAAAAAATTTGGTTGCAAAAAAATTCTATTAAAAATTTTCAACTAAGATTACGAAAGCTTACTAAAATTAATGTAAAAACACGTAAAATAACGTAATTTATGAAATTATGAAATTCATATAAAGTAAATTTTTTAAATTTTTTAGAACTAACTAAAAGTATTTGAGGAAAAGATACCCTAAAAGCGATTATAAATGGAGACTGAAAAATCAAATTTGAAGGAGATTCAACTCGGCTGGCAGACCTTTCCCACAAGTCACTACCGATAAGTCATATCCGACAATTTTAACCAGATGAAATAACAGAATTAATTTTTAAAATTTTTGAAATTAAATTTCAGTAATATTATTAAAAATACTCACTTGATGTATATTTGATAAATAAATTTACTAAAATCTAAAATTTTATTCTAAAACAAGTCAAATCCTTCGCTTCACCTCCTTAATATATATAGTATATTTGGTCAATTTAACACTAGAAAGCCCACCGGATCTTTCTGACCCTTTTTGTCCATTCTAAAGACTATAACTTTTTTTAATTTTTTTATTTGACTTAATTCTTTCTGGGTTGATGCACAATGTAAAATTTCGAATAAGACGATGGCCAGATGTTGTATTCTTCAATATTTTGAATCTAGTATGAATCAATAGCTGGATTTTGTACAAATGCATTAACAACTCGAAAATCAAAAGACGAACTTTTTTGAAAAAACTAGTGAATTAGATTTCGGAAAAAGTAGAACATTTATCGGCCAAAACAAATGCACCTAAAACACCCAATACTCCGAGTGCTCCATCTTCTTTCAGAAAACATGTCGCTGATTCAGCCACTACGACAACGTCACCATCGTCAAAAAAATCAATAAACAGTGATAGAAAAAATTGCCAGGTTAGATTGTGTAATGAGAACAAGTCCAAAATTACTTGTAATGATTGCGGAAAAAAGACTTGTGGGACATGTTTACATGAGATGGTTGTAAGAGAAATGTGTAAGAGATGTCATGATTCAAAATATAAATAGTTTTTTTATGTTTTTGAATAAAATAACAAGAATTCATGGGGTATTATTTTAGAAAATTTCACACCCTAGGCCAGGAGGGGGGGAGTAGTTTTGCTTGTAAAAAAAGTTAAACTTAATAGCTTTTATAACGTACCAAATAGCGCTTTGTTAAAGAAAAAATAACGGGGGGAGGGGGGGGAATTGTTTTTTTCTTAATTAAAGATGAGAAAATAATTTTTTTTTGCAATATGCTCATTTAAATTAAGAAAATTTGCAGAACTAAAACAACAAAAATGAACAAAACACAAACTTTTAAAAATAATCACATTTGCATTTTTTTTTTTGAAAACATTTTTCATTTGTATTGCTAAAATTTATTTAAATTTTGCCTCTGAAACTTCACTTAAAAAAATGGATACACTTTTGGAAAAATGTCCTCATTGCTTTGAATCTTTTGTGGGTAAAAATTATTGGAATGCCTATAATATAAATACGCACATTACAACTTGTAAAAAAAAATTTTCGGGTAAAAAAAATTGTAAAATTATTTATTTTCTTTTACATGTGGGTATTGTGGTGAGTTAGGTTGTATTATACGACTTAAAAAAGGTCGTGCAAGAGGCCAAAATGCAACTTATTGTCCAGACTCGGACTGTAAATATTTCTTGAAATTTAGCTTGAAATCCGCTGCGAAAATTACTAAAAGTTATCCGTGCACTAACAGACCTATTAGTTGTATTATTTGTAAAGAAGTTTATTGGTCGTATAACATAGTATATCATTACCAAGAGAAACATTCTAATGTTGATGTACCGATACCGGTAACTGATAAAGAAAAAAAACAAGTGATATCTTATAAGTTTTAATTGTTTTTTTTTAAATTTAAATACTTTTTAAATAGTTTATTTTTCGCTGTGTTTCCTATTAAAATTTTTGTAAAATCCGCTTTCATTACACAGTAATTAATTGAAATTAATAAATTGTTTTGTTAAATAAAAAATTGAATTGTCCAATTCATCTACTTCTAATCTTATCTTAAATGATTTTACGCATATAATAGGAGATCGCCTGAAAAATTTACTAAAAAAAGGTTTTTTTTACGGGAGTGGGGGGGGGGGGGGGGGGGGGGGGGCTTGATAAAATTTAGCTTTTGTAACAGAGGGGGGGAGAGGTTTTTGGGAGTGAAAAATTCTAAACAGGCCTCGGGTTAGGAATTTTTCTAACTATTACCCCGTGAAGAATTTAAACATTTAATCTTTGACTTTTAAAAAACGGGTCAGAAAGACCCGACGGGCTTTTTAGGTATAAAAAAATCGGGCTTTCTAGTGTTAAAAACTCGTTCCTATATTTAGATAAAGAAACATTTAGATTCTAGAACCCTTCAACGAAAGCTAACATAAATATTATTGAAAGAGTAAAAGTAAAATGTCTGAAAGAGAGGCCGTACCAAGGAAGACTTATCAATTTGGATTTAATGAGATTGGAAGACTGTAGAACAATTGATGACATCCAAATCAGACTTGTTTATAGGTCACAATTTTAAGTCTAAGTCACATCAATTTAAGTTAAAGTTATGACATAGACTTTTATTTTAGTGATTTTGGCTTTAACTAGACCGCCACAATAACTACTTGGAACGGTACAAGGAACATTTGACCGCCGCATTAATTATACCTGGAACGGCAAAAAATTCATGTTGTGCGGAATTTTTTATTTAAAAATTTTAAGTCATTGACTTGACTTGAATTATGATTTGTAACTTAAAAATAAGTCTGATCCAAATGTTTAAAAAAGTCAACGATCATGAAAAAATCAACCTAATGAATGGAGTAAACCTATCAAACAGTTTGAAGCTTAACCTAAGAAGAAAACATTACATTAAACTGTTGAGAGAAATTAGTAAGCGTGGTTCGTCCAGATACAACTTCTTGACAAACAGAGTGGTCACAAAGTGGAATCTTTTGTCGCAGAGTGTTGTCAACGCAAGAAAATTTAATGGTTTCAAAAATGGCATTGACAAAGAAGTTTGTGGTATGGATCAAAGAAGGGAAAGAAAGACTGCCACAGCTCCCATAGAGCTAAATTCCGAAAGGCGTTAGTATAGATAACTATACTGAAGTCTCACTACAACTACTTCTATTAATTAAGTAATCTAAAAAAATCAAAAGATTCTTTTAAAAATTCAGATGTCTTTCTTTTTGGAACAAAAAGAATGTTCTAGGCAAGTAGCTTCACTCTTTAAAAATATTAAAGAGTTTAAAATGATGACAAAAGAAAAATATTTGGAAATATTTTAGCCACAACTCTTAATCTTTACAGAGCTACTACGATAACTGTATTTTACGTAAATTTACCTCTGTAAATTTTTGTTAATTTATCAAAATTATATAAAATCTGGTAATTTTTCAAAAATTATGTAAAAATTAGAGTCTTCATTAGTATTTTTAGTTTTAGTTTTTAAAATTTTAGATTCTAAATTTTTAGTTTTTGTTTTTAAATTCCTCCTTGAACAAATAAATGATAATAATAGGCAAATTGAAGGTTGAGATCAAGATCAAAAGATCAAAATATAAATAGTAATATTATTTTTAAAAATAAAGAAAAAATAAATTTTTTCCAAAGCAATTACTTGACATGTCATTTCAAGTTTATATTCATATTTAAAATTTTAAAATGTCCTTTTTTATTGAACTTTAAAAGGTTTTAATTTTTTTATTTATTTTAATGAAAACTTATTTTTAAAGACAAAAAAAATTTAATGTTTTAAAATCTAATATTTATTTAAGTGGAAAAATGAAATTAATTTAATTTGAATGAATGGATATAAAGTTACAAATTTGAATTTGTGAATTAACTTAACCTGAATTATTTAAATTATTGATTGTTTTTGTTAAATAAATTAGATAACAATCATTTTGATGTTAATTTGATAATGAACCATTAAAAGACATAACATGTCTAGTAATGTTAAGTATTATTTTTTAAAAAATTATCAAAATCATTAGATAAATTAAGTTTTAAAATTTTAAATGATCGTTTTGATCTAAAAAATTTGATCTGAAACTTCCATTTGCCTAATAATTAAAATACTTTCAAATATCCATTAATTCAAGGAAAAATTAAAAAGAATAAAGAATTCTCTCAAATCTAAAAAAAAATTCTCAACAATCAATTTTTTCTATTGGTGATTTTAATTTTTACGTAGTTTTACGCAAAATACAATTATTGTTGAAGCACTGTATCTTGTTTAAGTCTGTGAAATAACAGAAACCATTTCAGAATTTTCAAACATGAAGGTACAAAAAATCAAAATCTACAATAAAATTAGAAAAATAATTTTTAACACTTTTGGGGAATTTTATTTTACAAAAAAAAATCAATCAAAATAATTAAATTTCTCTGGGCGTATTATTTACAAAAAAAAAAGAAACATGTTTTAATCTTTTAATTAGGGAAAAAATAGACCTATACGTGTTTAAACAAGACTACAGTCTGACCATTTTAAAATGGGTCTGATAAATTATTTACAACCCAATCCGAGTATTAAATATCAACAGGGCTTTGTCTTTTTTCTAAAATATTCAAAATTTCAAATAAATCTGCACTTTTATTTTACAACAAAAAACTTAAATAAATTTTTCGATATTTTTATTTTGTTTATTTAGATTTTGAAAAAAAAATTTCTTCCTTGGCTTGAGTTAAAACACTATTTATCAAAATAGAAAAGAAATCGAAAATTTTTATTTCTCAAAAATAATTTTTGAGAATTTAAAATATTTTTTTGTTCAAAAAAATGCAGTCATTCTCAAATAATTTTATTTCGACTGTTCCAATTAAACTAAATAAAAACTTACATTATATTAAACCTTGTTCATAATTTGTTATTAAATCTATTATGGTCTGTTTTTAATTAGTAAATATTTTGGTTTTTCTCAGTATACAAAAAAAACATAAAATTCATTATCAATTAGTAATTGTGGGAATGTTTATTTATTTTTAAATTATATTTGTTTAAAAATTTAAATGTTAATGTTTTTTTTATTTTTAACAAATTGGACCATTTAATATTAGAAATAAATACATTGTAGTATCATATTAATATTTATCTTTTTTTAAATGATATGAATAGCATAATTGTTTATTTCAATTTAGTAAATAAAATAATCAATAGCTGTAATTAGAATTATTTTTGTGAATTATTGTTATTAAAAAGCAAATAATAAATACTAAGATTCATTTTAGAAAAGGTTAAAATATTGTTTTGATAATACTTTTCTCTATTCCTTTTTTAAATGATGCAGTATTAAAAGTTAATAAATTTAGAGTTTTTTTTTAAATCAAGCTAAAAAACGAGAATTTGGTTAAAAATCTAAAATTGAATTTAACTAATTCTTAATAAAGAAAATATCTTTTTTGTTAAATTAAGTATTGTTAATAACACAAATTTGGAAATGATATTGTTTTCTTTCTTACATAAAAATAAATCCCCTATTTATGAAAATTTTCAAAATATTTTTAATAATTCGAAATTTTTTTTTTGTAATTTTTAATAAGGACATGTTTTATTTTAAAATTTTAAGCATCATAAGGTCAAAATATTTTAAAAAATCATCTTTTTTTAGATAGAAGAAATTGTCTAGTACATTTTCAAAACAATTTGTTTCGTGGTTTTGAGAAGTTTAGTACAAAAGAACAGAACAAAATTATACAAAATTTAATAACTTTTTTTCTAAAAGTTTAAAATTAATTTAGTGAATGCAATATGGTGCATCATTCGAAGTTGTAACAACTGTCAGAGCCTACTAATAATGCGCCAACTATCTGCGAAATGCACTACGCTCGATTTTATTGAAATTTAATTTCTGCTAAATTTGCAGAGTTTAGCAGACCCTGAATTTCGATGCAACTTTGATAATTGCACCATGTTGTATTAATTAATTTTAAACTTTCTAAAAACAAAAAATTTTAATTTTTATCATATTTTTCTGTATCGCCAATTTTTAGATAATTTAATTAAATATTAAATATTGAAACAAATCTTGATTGTGCCTCAATTATTTCTAATTTTTTTTCACCATTTTAGTTTTACCTTTCCAAAAATTCTAAAATCATTGCTCGATTTTACGATATGGTACCCAAATTTGGTTTAAGATTATTTCCATATTAAAGATTGAAGAAAATTTTAATTCTGTTTGAAAAAAGGCATATAAATAATTTTTAAGATTATGACTTTATGATTTTGACTTTTTCATTATATTTTTTCGAATAAATGATTTTTCATCTAAGTAGAACATAGATCATTTTGACTTAGAAAAACCAATGCAAATCGTCTTTTTTGCATTTTACCTTCTTTCGAACTTATACATTGTCGGAGTGACACTTGTTTATCTTGGTCTTCATTATCAGTGTAATTTGGATGGCTATTCGCATTTAGAAAATTTTTTTAATTTGTATTTTTATTTTAAATAAAAATAATAGCCTTATTATTTATTTTTTATTTATTTATTTATCTATTTGCGAACTCTATCGAGCTGTATCTCCTTCAGTTTATAATAAAAATACAGTGTGTTCGCGGTTATATCACCCCTTTTGTCCAAGAAGAATTTGAGGATATAAATGAATTGGGATAAAACCAAAAAATATTTTTTTATCAAAATTTATTTACATTTAATTGATTTTTTAAACAAAACGAATTCACTTAGGGTAATTTAAAACAAATTATTTTATAAAATATAGAAAAAATGAACAAATTTTCGGAAATTAAATTAAAATTAGTCTTTTGATAATCTGTAGTTACAATTAATGCTAATGATCAAATTTTAGTGATCGAAGACAAATTTATTGTTCAAAAAAGCTTATAGTTAATTTCTAAGTTTATCCTAGAAACATATTTTTACGTAAAAAGAAATTTTCAAAATTTTATAGATATAAAAAAGATGGAGTTAACTATTGAATGTTTTTTATTTATATGTTTCTGTATTAAATTTTATAATTTAAAATACTAAATTTTTAACATTAATTCTTTTTTAGGATCATTAAATTAATTAATCTTTTATTTCATTTTTTAAATAAAAACTTTGAAAAAAATTGAATATCCATTAAAATTTGACCTTTAAAATAGAAATTTTAATTTTTAATTTAAAAAGCAATTTTTCAAGATGCCTATTAATCATATTTTGGAGTGTTATAGTGTCCCAATTTATAAAATCATATAATTAAGAATCTCAATTTTTAATTTTTCAAAAATTTTAACCGAGAAAATAATTATTGAATAAAGAAATCGATGCCAAGAATTTCAGAGAAGAGTATTCGCTTAAATTAAATGAAAAAAAACATTAAGATAGGTTGAGTCTCACGAAAGTTAAAAGACTTGAAATTGAAGTGATTTTCTTCGGTTTATGATTTAAGGCACTATTTTTTATTTTCTAAAATTAATAAGGTAGCCAAATAATCTTAAAAAAAAGAGAGTATTTGTTTGTTTTTTATTTATTTTGGGCACATCATTTATTAAATGCGGTAAAAAATTGGGCTAATCTTACCGTCATTGTGCATTGATCACTAAAATATCCATTTACGTTTACTAAAAACTAGTCCAAAAATGATCTGAAATATTTTATATTGTATTTATTTTAATTTATTTAATCAAGGGGTCCAAGATTTTTTGTTGTTTGTTTAATATAACTTAAAAACCATTTTTTTAAAAAATATTTGGGAATTTTAAATTTTAGAACACAAGTTAGTGAATAACCTAATTAAAATTCAATGCCTTTTATCAAATTAATATCATTAAAATTTACAAAATTTCTTATCAGCAAAGGCCGGGTTTTATGTTGTACATTGTTTGTATGTAGCAACAGAAAAATTTTGTGAATATTTTTTAATTTTTTTTCTTAAATTCACATACTTTTTGTATTTCCCAATTTATTATTCAACACTAAAATTTAGAATATTAAATTTTTGTTAATTATTAAGTGAAAATGTAAATTATTTAAAAAAAAATTATATATTGTATTTAATTTATAAAAAAATCGACTCAATTTTTTCAATCGATCCTAAATACTAAAAAAATTAAGGCAATAAAAAAATTCTAATGTAAAAATTAGGTGAATAATATTATTCATGGTAATTAAAAAAGTAAAAACAAATTATTATCTTAGTATTTTATCTCAAAACTTCAGCTTATTATAAATAAGTGTTGGCAATCTACTCAAATGCATCGAAAAAAATTATTCGATTTTAGACTTAGTCTTTTATTGAACCCAAAAACAAAGCCAGAAATTTTCGAATATGAAGGCTCGAAGTGGAAAAAATAATTTTTAAAGAAAATTACATTTTATTAGATTGAATTTACAGAAAAATCTTATTCATGACTTATAAAATAATAAAAAAATTAATTTAAAAAATCTTAATTTTCTATTATCTCTGAAAATATAGAATTCATCAACTCTTTGGCTACGCCACTGATTTAATCGATTATTAAAAATCGATTAGCAACTCTATTTGTGAGGTCTTTAGTCATAGGTGACTAAAGACCCCTCACCCAAAATTTGTGACTACGACTGGTCACATAATTTTTAAAGATGTTATCGTGATCACTGAAAGAAATTGAACACCTTTTTTTCAATTGATCACTTATTTTTAACATTTAACATATTTTTAATCGATTTTAAAATAATTTTTGATGATTCTAAATTGAAAAAAGCTTAATTTTATTTGATAATAATATTATTCTTTTTGAATCACAGTAAAAGTTTAATTATGCATTCAAATATAATAAAAGAAATATAAAATCGTTCAAAATATTAAATTTAAGCCAAAAATGAATATTAAAGTAAAAGATTATGTCAAAGAATCCCTTGAATTTAAGAAATTTTTGATACTGATTACTGATATTGAAGATAAAGATGAGCAAGAGTCAGAAAATAGAAAAAGATATTTTACTTCATATGAGGAAAAAATACATAAAATAAACAAGGAACCGTAAGAAGTAAAATAAGACAGCGTTAAATATTAAAGTTTTTTTTATGAAAAGCAGGCACTTGAAAAACCAAAATACACAGATGAAAGTATAGAAGAAGAAAAAAAATCTCTAATTAATAAGAGAAGCCCTCTCAAGTGTCCTGAATGCGATAATCTTATCAAATCTTATTTTTTTCTTTGGCCACGTAGTCAATTTTTCGGTCACATATTTTTTATTATTTAACTTCTGGTCAGATATTCCATCAATGAAAATTAGGTATTTTGAGTGATGGCTCCTGGTCACCTATGACTATGGATCCTATATGAGCAGGTCCTTAATTGGTGATATTATTGCAGTTTACCAGAGGTTCTATTCAGTTCACTTGATTTATTAAATTTATTAAATTATGTGAAATAATTTTATTTTTATGTTATAACTTATAACTTATAAATTAAAATAAAAATTTTAAGTTAATATTGCAAGCATGAAAATCTTTGTTTTTTTTATTAATTTTAACATTGAGTTTGTGATATGATGATCCTTAAGATAATATTTGTAGTTTAAAAAACTATCTACACTCTGTTTTCCATTTTTTATAAATTGATTCTTTGTTAAAATGCATCAAACGAACTTCAATTATCATTAAAGTCAAAATTTATAGAGAAAAAAACAAAGTTTTTCGGGTCTAGTTGATTTGGGGAACTATGATTCATCTTTTACTGGAACAATTTTTGTTCTCAGGGTTTTTGAATAATTAGTTCACCTTATCTAAAAATTGTTCACCAATTTTGATATTTTTTTTTGACAATTTTCCTAATTATCGAAATTCTTGAAAAATTAATCCGGACCGGTTTTTACTGTCCCGACTCTTCCGGTCGACTTTATTTAGAAAAAAACTAAATGTAATATTAAAATAATAATAATTCAATTGATAAATAATAATTTTAAAAAATAAAGAAAAAAAATTATTAGTTAAAAATTTAAAGTTGGGCGGGGTAGGTAAAATTTGCGAAATAGCTATTCTATTAAATTTATCCACAAAGATAATGAACGAGGTTTTCAGCAATTGAATATTAATTTAAATTTAAATAAATTATTTATCTTTTTTTTCATTTTATTTATTTTTTATCTTATTTAACTTTATTTTTATTCTGAAGGAGAATTAGCTCGGTACAGATAAACAAAAAAAAATAAATAAATTATTTCAAAGTTAAAAAAAGAATTTTCAATATTTTTTTCAAATTTCCAAATAAAAATTAAGCTCATTCTATTTCACTAAAAAGTTTAATTTAAAATATAAAAATGCTTGCAATTTTAACTAAAAATTATTTTTTTATTTGAAACTGAAAAAAAATCTTTGAAACATCGCACTTTTTCAAAGTTATTTCAACATTGGATACATTTTGTATTTCAAACACAAAAAATTAAACCAAATTTAAGTGCAAATAGAAATTATTTTACATTAGCAATTCATTAATAATTCTCACAAGTGACAATTAAGTTTAAATAAAAATTTCTCAATTCAAATTTTTTTATTAATTTTTGAATGTTTTAAATTCATCGTCTTAATCACGAATTTCTTCTAAAGCAATGACATTTTTTTTGTTTAACAAAAAAAAAAAAAAAACTCTTGTGTTAAATTGTGGTCATTTGACAATTTTTTTAAATTGTATGTCTAACTTAATACTAAAAAATTTTCAAATTGTTGAGTTTTCTAGGGCTTGTTTGACCAAACTTAAATTTCTCAATTAGAGACTGTATGAAAACTAAATTTTGTAGGAACCGAGCTAGAACACATGCTAAACACAATTTATATATTTAACCCAAATTTCTATTTGTTTTCTATGTCTTGTATGGGATCCTTAAGAACATAGAGATAAATTAATTTACTCTAATAATCTATGGGCTAATGACTGTGCGCATTTTTTTCTAGCTAAACTACAAATAAGGTTTTTTTTGCATTCATAAATTCATACCTTATATTATGTAAAATGCAAATGATAGTCTTAGCTTATAATCAACACAACAACATACTAAAATAAAATAAAAATTATAATAAAACTTGCAATATATTTATAATTTGCATTAGAAAATTGCTTTGAAAATTTGTTTTTTTTTTAATATTTTGCTTTTATGGTTAAAGTTTTCAAGTAAACCCCACAAAAAAATATTCAATTGACCATCGATATGAATAAGTCCAATTTGGGTCTAAATTTGGCCATCATCTTTAGTCTCACAAACTTTGGCATTGCGATCAAAGACACATTTTCACCTATAGGCAGTGATCTGTTCAATAAAATCCAGTGTGTTCCACATGCATACGGTGATTTCAACGCTGACAAGCGTGTTGACATCATTTGCGTGACTAAATCCGGAGACCAAATTGAAATATGGCTGGCACAGGAAAAAGAGCCGCTTTTCTCCCGCTTTCAGGTTCTAAAGTAAGAAAAAAAGATAAAAAAAAATTTTATTTTAAAATTTTCTCCCAAGAGTTGGCTCACCCATTGTCAACATAGTTCCTGGGGACTTTACTGGCGACTCAGCCATGGATTTATTAGTCACCTATAAAATGGGCGACCAGTTTGGAATGAGTTTTTATCAGGGACAGAGGAGCGCAAAATTTCACAATGAAGCTGGAGTTGAGAAAAAAACAAACTTAAATTTACTTGATCAACCTTTTGTTGCCGAGTAATTTTAAATTAGAAATTATTTAGATTAAATTTAGAAAAATTTTTTTTTCAAAGCTTTGATGGCGATGGAAAACTTGAGGTCTTGGTGAACACCAATGATCAAAATGTCAGCTTGTATTATTTTGAGTAGGACTTTTTTTTTCTTGAAAATAATATTTTTTCAACTTCTTTTGCTAAGTTCAAATGGAAATTTGAAAAAAATGGACAATATTTTCTTGGATGATGTAAAATTAAAAAATGGATTTGCTCACACAATTACGGATGTAAATGGCGATTTCAAGTCTGATTTGGTGTTAACTGGCCAAGATGATGATCAAAAGACTCGTTTTTATGTGCTAGAATTCAATGTGGAGACACAAAGTTATAATAAGACCGATTCCTACTCGGTGCCCAACCAGTCGTTTTTTTACGGACAATCTTTGTTTGCTGATTTCGATAGTGATGGTGAAATTGAGCATTTACTTCCATGTTGCAGTGACAAACAATGTTCCAAATCTTTTATATTTATTCGCAAATTAAATAAAGTAAAATTTAGCTTTAACTTAAAAAAATTTAAAAGTTTTAATTTGTTAAATACGGTAAAATATAACACGAGTTCAAATAGGGAGAAAAATAGATACAAGTTTTATTGTAATGAAAATAAAACTTTTATCTTTCATTTAGAAAAAAATACAAGCAGAAATATTTTTGTTAAAAAAAATTCATTCAACTTGTATTTACGTAATTTTTCTTTAAATTACAAAAATTAAAAAAAAAAGAGGAGATGAAGATGAAGATTTTGCTATATATTGTATATCTGGTATAAATTGTTTAGCTTTTTTTATGCTTTATAGTTTTCTAAAAAATTGATTGTTTTAAAAATATGATTAAAAAATTATTTTAATTACTTATAATTCTGATTTGGAATTTGGAATTTTGATCATCTATCTTCATTATCAATTATTAGAATTTTAACTAACTTTTTCAGAAATTTTTTCTAAATTTTGTCAGGAATTAATTAATTATTTACTGTTATGCTTTCTAAATTTTTAATTGATTTTTTTACTATTTAAATTTACCTTAAAATACGTAGAATTCATGAAGCAAATCAGTACTGTTTAAAATAGCAATTCAAATGTGATAATAATAGACATTTAAAGCTTGAAAAAAATTCCACAGGATTCCATCAGTTCGCTGTGAATGAATCATTTGAGTTTCTAATCTTAGTCATTTGCTAGAGTCATAAGAATAATAATGATAGAAAAAAGTTTAAAAAGAAATTCAAATAAATTAATTTTAAAGAAAGATTTAATTTTCTTAAGTTTATGCAATCCTGTCAATGCAATTTTCGCAGTTCAATGAAAATTTTAAAAGTTTTCCTAAAATAAAGTAAATTGCAGAAAACTTACTTTTATGCTACTCTAAAAATGCTGAACATTCACTAATTGTTATTCATAAATATGAAGTTAAAAATTTGGAAAGGCTTTTGCAGAATAAAACGAAGTAGTAAAACAAAGTTCAACATTAATTACTGAAAAATAAGTTTCTGTTTTAATTTTTTTTCATAAATATTTTTTGTGTTAAAATATTTACAAACTGTTTTAATTTAAATACTTATGATCATGATTATTTAGTTATGAACTTCAGTGTGCTCTAGAAAAGCCTTTAAAAATAATAACTGTTTTTAATTTTTTTAGTAAATATTTTGCTATTTTATGCGACTACCTGAACTTTATTTAAAACAGAGTAAAATTTTAATTCAGCTGCCAGTCTTTGAAATTTCAACTTTTATTTTTTATTTTTTTTTTAAATTTTAATTTAAATCAGTAAATCTTCGAATTGTGTAAATTTGAGTAATTTTTTTAATGAAGTAAAATAAAATTTGCATAGGCATTCTGCAGTGATCATGAATTTTATGATAAAAATTAAAAACAAAAAACAAAACGAATTTTCATTTCTTCTTTCTTGTCTATTCTTTAAATTCCAAGAAGTTTAAAAAAAATAAAAGAAGATGCAAAATATATCGAAATTGATGGAAGAAATACATAAGTTGTATCGATTATACTATCTTTCAATATGTACTTAAGAATACAAAAGAAATTTTATTTAAGAAATTAGAATTTAAAATGGTAAATTTTTTTCATATTTTAAATCTTTTTATTTCCCAGCATGATATAAATTTTTTTAAATTAAAAGGATTTAAAAATATATTTTCAGTAATTTAAAGTAAAAAAGCTAAGTATTATGTACCAAAAAAATCTAAAATGAGAACATTCAATTAAGATTTTTAAAGGAATTCTTTTAGTTTTTAGATCACATGTTTATGTTCACAAATAAAAGTTTAATTTTTAATTTTAAATTAATAAATTTTTTAAGTGGAATCAAGTTCCCATAGATTTTGGTGATTATCGATTTATACCCCAAAGCAGTATAAGTGTAAAATCCGGAGATTATAATTTAAATGGTTATTTGGATCTTATGATTGTTCTCGAAAATGTGGATAAAAAGTAAGTAGTTAAGAAATTAAAAATAAGGTACAAATGGATCCTGAATATAATTTTTAAACGATCTATCCGAAAATTAAAAGTTTAAATGGTTATTTTGATCATCATAAATTCGACATTTTGAAATTATTTTTTTCAATTTTAAAGCTAGTATAAAGTCTTGGTTTTTGACTTTTGGGATTTAAGCCAAGAAATAAACAAAACAATTTAATTTAGCTAATAATTTATTAAATGGAATCCAAAGTAATAACAAAAGAGGTAGTGGATTATATAGTAGCTAGAACATGTGCTTCAGCTGCAGTTAATTCAAGATTAAATAATAAGTAGAGACATGTAAAGACTTGTTGGGTCTTAACACTAGAATCAGCTTGATTTTAAATTATGAAAAAAAATTTGAAAAGTCTCGTCCATTCATAGTGAAAAGCAAACAAAGTGTCATTTTTTTTTCTTTTACACATGTTATTGATTAAAATTGAAAATTTTTAACCTCAAAGCAAGCTTTATTTTTAATCAAAATTTGGAAATTTTATTTTTTTTAAAACCTTTTAAAATTTTATCTTATGTGTATTTGAATTGCCTTTCGATAGTTTTAAATCTAACAGGATCAAAATTAAATATGTTTACTTGGATTTAACTTATTATCAAGCTATTTAAAAAAAAAAATTCGACATTTATACTAAGGATCTTACATCATTCCAAATCGACAACAGACAACTCCTAAAAATTTATAGAATAAAAATTTAAAAATTTTTCAACATTAAATTTTTTAGTCGGAGATTAATTTTTGTTCTGTTAGCAAAATATCGAATTTCTAAAACAAGTGAATTCTGATACAAAATATTATTCTTGTTCAAAGTTTGACACTTTTTTTTCTGAGTGTTCTTGGTGATTTTAATAATTTTCAGTTTCGGTGAAGATAGCAATTTTTTATTATAAATTTTAATGTTTTATTGAAACTAAATTATGAGACATAATACAATATCAATTTTATAATACAAAATCTATTGTCACATTTTAGCATTTATATAGACAAGTAATTTTAAGATTTATTAAAAAAAGCCCCACAGGATCTTTCAAAATAATAAAATAATTTGAAAGAAAAAAATTCTTTTGATTAAGAAAATTACTTTACTCCTATGATAAACTTTTTTATGTGAAATTTTTACGTAATTTTTCATGATTTTTCGAAATTTTACGTGATTTTACGTAAATTTACGTTAAAAAAAGAAAATTCCCGAAAAATTACAAAATTTTACGTAATTTTACGAAAATTTTAGTAAATTTTAAAAGGACCAAAAAAAAATGAAAAAATTGCAATTTTTAGGAATTTTTTAGGAATCCAAAAATGAAGATTGAAAAAAAAATTACGAAATTTTACGTAAATTTTTATTATAAAAAACGGGAGAAATGGTAAATTTAAGTAAATTTTAGAAAAAAAATCATTTAAATGTAAAAGATATATTGATCAATTAAAAAAGATATTATTTAGTAATTCCTTTAAAAGTTATTAATTCCTAGGTAATTAAAATAGTC